>CM057449.1:1495717500-1498217500 GCA_016271365.2 Neoceratodus forsteri
GAGTAGGAGAGGTGCTGGGTCTGGTGCCAGAACAATTACTGTGTGTGTGAGAGACACCAATAAGAATTATCAAACAAATTATTACACAAATGCATTTAATTATTTTACTCATTTGTAGCTTAAAATCTCAGCCTTGAGTACTTTCTGTCACATTCATTTAAATAGGACAGGAAATGATTAGCAAGACGTTCATGTGCTTGTTGGTTCGGTTATGTAGATTACGTGCATCAGTTCATTTTTAAATAATAAAGCTATAAAAACAAAAGAATGTGTTATTTGTCATTTTCTGAATGGGGAAAAAACAAAATAGACGTGTGTGTATCTCATCAGATTCATTTTTTTTCTGAGTTTGCTTTTCTGAGCATGCCTGTTTGTTCCGTGACATTATTGCTTGAGTGCTGGTCTAACCAGAGCGGGCCCTTGCTATGACCATCACTGATTGTCAAATCTTTTTAGTCAGCAGTGGCTATCATTGTGCCTAAGGTCTGTGTCTTTTTTACTGTAAAATCTCATGTCAAAAAGTTTTATCGTGTCTTAAACTAAAATTAATATATTGCTTATTTATACATTATTCTCCACCCTCTCCTCCCTTTGCCCCGAGTCACACTGTCAGTCTTGATGATGCTGAAAAGCCAGTAGTTTTGAGGACATGTCAGTGATAGATGTGAAGTGCATGCAGGGTATATCTGAAACCTATGTGTCGATTGTGCCCACGTTGTGGTTCTCCCACCTCCCTCCACCCCACCCTACCAGTCCTGAGAGAGAGAGAGAGTGAGTGAGGAAGATGGCACAGCATTTGCAAAACATGTTGACATGGTGATAGCATGGCAGTGACATGATCACTTATTTGCCATTACTGCTCTAAGTCTGGTAGCAGGTGTACAGTGTCATCACTGCATGCTGCATATCTAGATGAGAAAGGGTAAGTGACAGACTTGAATCACTGTGTATGTCTGCCTCCAGCACATGCAGAGACGTTTGTGGAAAATGGATCAAAAGGACACTTCCTGTGACACACACACACACACACACACACACACACACACACACACACACATATGCATCCCTCAGTCCACTGACAATGTTTCCTCAGTCCACTGACAATGTTTTGGTGACCAGGGGTCACAACAAAACTTTGACTCATACAGAGAGAGCAAGAGAGTCACAGAATGTTCATACACTGGAGGGAAATGTTTGTTTTACACCAAGTTTTGGTTTTTAGTTATCTGGTGCCCACTGTCAATATGTATTGCTCTTTCTCTCTCTCTTTCTTGATTTTGCGGTAGACAATCTGCATTGTCCATCCCAAGACTTTGCACACATAGCACCACACATTCACATAGATAATGGATTTCTACATATGGACCAGGTGGTGACCATGGCACTTGCTGTTCTTCACACACAAATATGGGTGAATACTGCATGTCCCTCCCAGTGTCATACATCCATTTCCCTCTGACCCCTGATGCAGTGCTGGTGATCTGGCGACAGGGCATAAAACCTACAGAGAGTGACAGACAATGGCTACACACTGCAATGGAATGACATTTTCGGGGCCAATCTTCCTGACATGTACAGTACACAGGAATCTAACTGTATGTCCTGTCAAAATAGAGGAGAATTCTGTTTCACTGTGCAATGACAATTTAATTTTTAATCACAATTCTGGCTTTCTCAGTAGTGCTGAGTGGTAGTGGAATATTATCAGCATCCTACTGACTCTGGGGCATGATAGATTTCAGGATAGGAGGCAAGCAGGGATTAATTTATAATAAGAATATGAATATAATTTAAAATAGAACATAAATATAATTTTTCTTCAGTCATAAATAACTCAGACAATATATACATATTCATATGAAACCCATTGCTAGAATGGATATCTCAGACAACTTGTACCATTACAAGTTGAACTGATGAAGATAAATAAAAAAAACAGTTATATCAATAACCACATCTGGTAGTTCAAATGGTTAGTTATTAGCATATGATGTAAAGGGTCCTGGGCTTGATCCCCACTGAGAGGGATGACAAAGTTTTTCTTCCTCTTGTTTTTTTTATTATAATTTTTTTATATGTTAAAATAATAAATCTACCATTTCTACACATATTTGCCATGTAGACTATAACTACTACTCTAACATTGTTTTCAGGTTATGCTGTGCCAATCCATGTGCAAATACGGCATCCCCACGAACAGGCACTTATGGACCAGTATGGCAGAGTGCTAAGCATTGTACAAAAAATGACAGCAAGCATTATATCATGCAAGAAGATCAATTAAAAACAAAAAGATCACAAAGTAATCCACTAAGAGGATTGTCCAAAGTGTTAAAAACAGAAGAGGAAACAGAAGTATCTCTTCTTTTTGGACATGACATTCAGTTACATTCCTTTGTACTGTACGTCATGAGAATAGGATTGGCACTGAAACTGACATTGCATTGCAGTTTTTCGCCATTATTTTTCATTCTCTGTCTGTAATTGTTGTGTCCCAACATTGAGATAGTCTGTTTTCTTCTCTTTTTTTTCCAATTTTTAAAATATGAGTCTTCTACTGGTCACCCCCTTCCCACACCCACCAACTCCCTTGGCACCCCTTTTACTATCATCATACCCAAAAAGGATAAAACTCAGACCATGATAAGCCAGTGACTTTCTCCCACCACCCAATCACTACCCACTCAGGTACCAACCATTCCAGATCACTCATCAGACAGAAATTAATTAGTCACTTCCTAATTAGTCAGTGTAGAGATGTGTCCCACCACTGTCTGCAATTGACAACCAGATCTCGATAATGTCATCTTTATTTTTTCTATATGTGTCAATTTACTGCTTGTCTCCAATCCAAACCACCACTCACCACCATGGTAGTCTAGTGGCCCTGCCCACAGCCTGCTCAGTTAACCTCCCCCAGAACTGCCAGTCAGCGGGCAGCATAGCCCTCCTCTCACCTCCACAGCTGCCAACCAACTGAACAATGAATGACTTAGGCTCATTCATAGCTCAGATTGCAGGCAGCTGAAGTGAGGATTGAACTATTCATCAACAGTCACTTTTCAGGGAGGGGTTACCTAAGTGGGTGGTGGGTGGGAGAGTCAACTAGATTGCCATGGACTGTTTCTGTATGGGTATGGCATTGAAAAAGTGATTGTGGTGAGTGGGAATCGGGGTAGAGACAAGTAGTAAATTTACACATATGAAAAAACCTTCTCAAGATCTGGTTGGTGATTGGGGACAGGGGTGTGACACTGCTCTACATGGCTAGATAATTACTGTTGATGGGTGACTGGGACTGGGTGGGACACTGTGCAAGGGGTAATAAACAAATAACTATCAGGTGGGCTTATCGGGAACAGGGATAGGACACTACTGTATGGAAACAGAAAGTTTAATTTCATTTTCTTATGAGTATGCAATTGGGGCAAGATAAATCAATATGGACTTCAAAACAAGTTTACAGATCAGTTCAGTTACAAGCAACTAGGGAGACAAAATGAAAACAAAACAGATTAAAAAGAAAAAAACTGTTATGGACTACATAATATGCTTACATGTCTGCAGGACAGTTTACAGATCAAACAAAAATACCACAGATTACAACAACAACAAAAAAAACACTATAGCTACCACTGTATATTTGGTTTAGTTACTGATAAAAAATGACATAAATGTTCCTGTCCCCTTTATCTTCAGCCAGGATCATGGCTCGTTAATAATTTTTGACCACAAAGCTGCAAAATAATCGGCCACAACCGCGGCCAATGATTTTGCAGGCTCACGGCTTAAGATCATTAGCAAGCCACGGCCAAAGTTTGTAAAAATGTGAAAGGCCATTTTTTGACAAAACTAAAATAAACCAGAGACATGGGTCGATAGAGGGAAGTCCCCTGATCTAAACCTATGCCTCAGTTATTTCACAAGTCAGCCGTAGGGTAAAATATTTACTTTTTTGCCAACCCCCAAATTGAAAACAAGATAGCGGCCATCACGATCAATAAATTTCTCATGATCAAAGATTCTTTGATTGTGAGCCTGCAAATTCTTTGATCATGATGGCCAAAACTCCATTCTTTCACAAAATAACCATATACATTTTCCTCATAGACTTATAATGGGAGCAAAAAAGTTTAATAACTTTTGAATGGATTAATATTTTTTCACCAAACAAAAAGTGGCATGATCTTTTATACAAGCTCTTTCTATGTGCCAAGCTGCAGACCACAAAACAGCCATGCAATGCCATGGACAAAATCCAAAAAACTTCCCACAGAACTGGCGAAAAGTGCATTTTTCAATGTTTGGTGCACAAAAAGCATAAGTCTGACCAAAACACAACTTATCAGATCAAGAGATCTACCATGTCCCACCACACTTACCAAATTCCATGCAAATCTGTTGAATGGGTCCAAAGTTACTAACATGCAAAATTTCAATTTTAACATAGAAGTGCCTTCATAACTCTAAATATAGGGGCACGACCATGCCCCTATAACATATATATATTTTCATGGCAAAAATTTCCATTTAATGCATCAGTTAGGGTTGTTCCACAGTAACAAAAGTGAGGAAATTCGGTGTTAGGGTTGAAATCCCCCTTGCACCCCCCCAGCTTGCCCCTCCAACCGGCATCGGTGTATGCATTGGGGATGTCATCCCTAACTCTCACCCCATCACTTGTGTAAACAGGATGAGGTATAGGAGAATGGGGTGAGAGTTAGGACCGATGACCCCAACGCACATACCAATGCCAGTTGGGGGGCGATGAGGGGGTGCAAGGGTGGCTTTCACCCCTAACACCAAATTTCCTCACTTTTGTCGCTGTGGAACAACCTTAACTGATGAATTAAACTGAGGTTTTTGCCATGAATTTCCCTTCTTTTTAAGAATGAGGACTATAAATAGTGAATAGAATGCAGTGGTGGAAGTGCAGGGCCTGAACCACATGATTTGTAGTGACATAATAATGGTAACTGCAGCACAAATGCAAGTGCTAATGGTTATGCACATGATGATGCAAACGTAAAAGGTAAAGCAAACATTAATAGAAACGCAAGTGCAAACTGATGGCAAAGCGAACAGTGATGCAAACGGAGACGCAAGCACATACATAAACCAACTGGTAATGCACATGGTCATCATACCACTAATATAAATGCAAATGTTAAGTGTTACAGCAACAATAACACCAAAGGGAACAGAAACGGAAAGGCAAACACAAGCGTGTATGGAAATGCAAAGTGTAATGCAAACAGTCATGGTACCACAATTGCAAATGCAAATGGGAATGGTAACAGCAAAAATAACGCCAAAGGAAACAGAAACAGAAAGGCAAATGCAAGCACATACAGAAACACAAACCATAAGGAGCACGGTCATAGCATCATAATTGGAAATGCAAACAGTAATGTTAACAAATAAAATAACGTCAAAGGAAACAGAAACAGAAACGCGAATGCAAGCACGTGCAGAAACTCAAACCGTTATGCGCATGGTCACGGTACTGCAATTGGAAATGCAAATAGTAATGGTAGCAGCAACAATAATGCCAAACAAAACAGAAATGGAAACACAAACGCAATCGCGTATGGAAACCCAAACTGTAACGTGCATATTGACGGTACCGCAATTGTAAATGCTAATGGTAACAGTAACAGCAACAGTAACTCCAAAGGAAACAGAAACGCAAATGCAAATGGAAGTGCATAGGGAAACGCAAACTGTGACATGCACGGTCACAGTACAGCAAATGGAAACACAAATGGTAACGTTAACAGCAGAAATAATGGTAAAGGAAACAGAAATGGAAACGCAAACGCAAGTGCGTACACAAACAAGAACGCAAAGGATAATGCACACGGTGGAGTATATGGGGATGGTAATGCAAATGGGTACAGAAACACAAGTGGGAATGGTAACTGTAACAGTAACAGAAGAGCACACCCTGTTTTTGCCCAACAGTTGCACAGACAAACACAGAGTGTACAAAGAATGTATGCATAATAATGGGCCCCAGAGCAGAAAATGAGCTGTTGGAATAGTAAATAGCTTGTATCTCAGGAACCACACTACGTAGAAAAAAAAAATTTAATTTCACACGATTCATGAGTTTCCAGGCTCATATTAATGCGTAGCCCTATGCATAGCCCATAGGGCTACCCATTGTCATGACCAAAATTCTGTATCTTGCACCATTTTCGAGATAGGAAACCCAAAAGGCACAGTGGACACTACTGTGTTAGTCTATGGGAAAAAACATCAGTTTCGAAGTACCATAAGTTGGCATCCATGCAATATTTTGTCAACAAACCACTAAAAGGGACATCTGTATGATGTTGGCTGCCTTTCCTCCAAACTTCAGCCCCAAAGACCAAACTGTTCTTTTGCAGCAGGGTGGCAAAGAGTTCCTGTCATTTTGGCCATGGTCTGGAAAAGTATTGTCTTGATTTCCGAAAGCTTTCACAAAAATTTGTGACAGTGTCGCAAGTGCGACACTACTTTGCGACACTACTTTTTCCAAAAATGTGGAAAACATATTTCTGAGGTGTTTAACACCAAAATAAAGACATGGCTTACATCCTGAGGGTCCGATTAGGTGAACACAAAAAGAATTGTGTTCCTAGAGGGTCTCAATTTTAAATGGCAAGCATTTTTCTGATCACCAACTGAAAAAAAAATGGCTGATTTAATACACTACTAGGATCATTTGTGACACTAAAAAGTGCATTTGCAAAAGTGTCAAACTTTTTGTTAACTTTTCCCATTGACTTATAATGGGAACTTATTTTTGAATACCTTTTGAACCGTTCAATATTTTTTCACAAAATCTTCAAAAGGCACATCGGGGACCCTGGCTGCACATTCCCTGAAGTTTTTGGACCAGTCGCGCAAACCATGCAACCTGTAGGCACAAGCAAAGAATTCATTAAAAAATTTAAATGCACACATGGGTGTTACTTAATAACTCTGCAGCTGTATATTCAACTGATGCAAGTTAGCAGATCCCAAGATCTATGGTTATGCCCTGTGCCTGCCAATGTTCAGACAATTCCATTGAACGGTACCAAAGTTATTAAGGTGCAAAGTTTGACCATTTAACCTTTAAAGGGCTACTCAACCCTAACTATGGTAGCACTACCGTGCTACCATAATATATATATATATATATATATATGTATATAATTTTTAATGAAATAAATCCCTGGTAGTCTCCCCCCTCCCAGCTGATCATGGGACACAGTTGAAATTAACAACTCACCCCAGGTCCCCAAACACACCTGCTGATCTCTAGCCATTGAGTCAGCAACCATGTATAAATATAAAATATTTTTTGTAAATTCAATCCCTGGTGTCTAGAGGAGCCCCACCCCAACAGGGAGTGCCCGGCCATGTCCATTCCCCCTCCCTCCATCCTGATCCCACCCTGATGTGCCACCAGCACAGCCATCCACTCACCTCCACAGCAGCAGCCTGACTGAGCTCTTAATGAATGAGCACATGCTTGTACAAGCAAACGCTCATTCACTGACAGCTCCAGCTCATGGTTATTTTAGTTGTTTTATCAGAGGTCTCGAGAACAGGAGGGAGTGGTGAAAACATCTAGCACTCCAGACTCCAGCCAATCTTCAGTGAAAGTATTTTTATTAAATAAAATAAATACTTTCAAAGTATAAGATAAGTGATAAAACACATAAGGTGCATTAAAGTTTCACACCTCAAAAGAAAATATCCAGCATCAGTGCTTCAGGGATCTAAACCCCTTAATCAAGTGGTGTGACCAAACTTCAGATGTGACCATTTTATATACATAATAATTCAGGTGCATGTTCTGAACCAGAGGATTATTTGGAAGCAAAGAATGAGATGTTCAATAGATTGAAAGTAAGGAGTTACTCAAAGTCAGCTTTGGAAAGGGCTTTTAATAGAGCTGAGGCAGTGCACAGATAAGAACTTCTGCAGTACAAGCAAAAAGATAAAAACAAGGAGCATATTGTTTTTACAATTGAATATGGCCCAGGTTCCATGGACTTGCATGCAATTGTTAAAAAACATTGGCATGTCTTAAGTGCGGATAAAGATCAAAAAAGTATTTCAGAATCGGGCCTGTTACTAGCTTTTTAAAAAGGTAGAAATCTTAAGGTCCTTTTTGTAAGACGTGAATTTAGAAAATCAAAACAACTCAACACATGGTTAGGAAATAAACCATCAGGTCTCTTTACCTGGAAATGTTGCCTGGGAGGCAGTATAGCGCAGTGGTTTAAGGCTCTGAGTTGCAAATCTGGAGACCCGGGTTTGAATCCCACAGCCCCCACTTGCATATACTGTGTGACCCTGAGCAAGTCACTTAACTTCCCTGTGTTCCCAGGTTGCACCTGTAAAAAAGCTTTCAGCTTTGTGTGTCTCACCTGGTTAAACAATTGGAAAAAAAAAACTGTAAATGTTGTAAGAAATGCAGGTCCTCGGCACAGTGAAAAATAGTTATCAATCAAGGCCAGTTGGGTGTTAAAGAAGTTAAAATCATGGAGTTTACTGTATCACATGCTCCACTAAATATGTTGTTGTACGCACTGTGCTGCTCCTGTCGAAAGACCTATGTGGGATAAATGACAAAGTATCTAAAAGAAAGGATACAGAAGCACTACAAGGCATTACAAAAGCATAACTGCTAACACCCTACAGCCAGGCATCTCCTGGAATTAGAAAATGTAGGATTTCATAAAATCTCCTATATTGGAATTGACTATGATCCTTTCAAATATAGAAGGGGGCCACATACCTAGAGTTGGATAGAAAGGAATCCATGTAGATTTTTCAAGCTTAAAACCATGAGGCTACATGGTTTGAATGACAAAATGAATTGGCAATCACACATTCATTAACAAAAAATATTTAGGGAAATTTAAAACCATCTGCATTTTTAGTTATCTTGACTGTGCACTGCTTCATCAGTATTTACAGTATTTATGAAAATAATATTATACTCTATTTCTATATATCCTGTCTTTATCTTTATCTTTTCAACATGAATAAGAGGCTTCAATGTATAAAATGTCAGAAACATTAAGATATTCTTAGACTATGGAGCCATAGTTTTAATTTAAAGGGATGAAAGAATTATGGTTTTAGTTATTCTGCTTTATGATGCTGACATCTCACTAGCCCAGCAGCAATGTGAGCATGTAAAATGGACATTTCCTTCAATGGACATGCTCCATCACTAAGGAGTGCTGAGCTATCAGGAAACACCTATCATTTTGAGGATGGTTTCATCAGTTGCATTGAGTGGCACTTTAAACGTTAAATGTTTAATTAATTGCACCTGAATTGCTATGTTTTTAAAATGGTCACATTTGAGGTTTGGT
Organism: Neoceratodus forsteri; assembly: GCA_016271365.2. Taxonomy (NCBI): domain Eukaryota; kingdom Metazoa; phylum Chordata; order Ceratodontiformes; family Ceratodontidae; genus Neoceratodus; species Neoceratodus forsteri. The sequence goes on from CM057449.1 coordinate 1,495,726,866, forward strand.
TATGCCTCCTAATGAAGGGGTTTAGAGCCCTGAAGCACTGAGGCTAGATACTTTATTTTGGGGTGTGAAACTTTAATGCACCTTATATGTTTTATCACTTATCTTATAGTTTGTAAGTATTTATTTTACTTAATAAAAATGCTGTCACTGAATATTGACCAGAGTCTGGAGTGTTGGATGTTTTCACCATTTGCTGATTTATATTTTTCCAGCACCACTGATCCTTCAAAGCACAGCCTGTGACTGTACCATCAGAGAACAGGAGGGGGCTGCTCTGGTCACTGGTGGTGGTGGCTGGATGGGGGGAACAGCACTGTGCATCCCCCCAGTGGGCGACCGAAGCAGCACCCTCCCATTCTCTAGCGATGTGAAAAAGCAACTAAATTGACTGCAAGCTAGAGCTGTCAGTGAATGAGCACATGCTTGTACAAACAAGCATGTGCTCATTCATTAAAGAGCTCAGTCTGGCTGCCGGCTGTGGAGGTAAGTGGAGGGCTGTGCTGGTGGCCTGGTTGGGGTGAGATCAGGATGTGGGCAGCAGGGTGGTGTGGTGGCACTGACAGGCCACTCCCTGAGTGAGTTAGGGGGTGAAGGGTTCAGTGGACACCAGGGATTGAATTTAAAAAAATGTATGTTATATTTTCACATTTAAGCCAGCTGGCTGGCTGTGGTGTGTGGGGGCCTAAGGTGGGTTTCTTTATTTCAATTGTGGCCCATGTTTGTCAGGGGGGAACACCAGGGGGGATTTAATTGAAAAAAATATATAAATAGTTTTTACATTGTGGCCTACTGGCCAGCGATGTGGGGTAGTGGCTGGTGATCATCAGAGGAGGGTAACACAAGACAGCAGGGAAGGATTCATGTTTGATTTTTTTACATGTTTATGGGCAAAGTTTGTGTGTGAAGTATGGAATTTTGCCTGTAAATTCCACATTTTGCAAGTTGCCCTGGTGGCACTGATGGTTGAGGCACTGGACACCACACCTCGGGCGACACTGGTGACCCAGGTTCAGAAACGAGCTTGGGCAGCCAGGGGTCAGCAAGGGAAGAGAGGATTGAGCATCCAGAGGACTGCTCTCCTCCCTCAAAGGGAGGGAGACTAGCCATCCTGCTCACTGACTGCCCTCTGGCAGTGGCTGGAGGGCAGTATGGGTCAAGCGACTTGGAGCCGATGTTTCTGTATCGGAGGGTAGGGGCAGCAGGTAAAGTGGAGGAAACTCGAGCTTGGCAGGCTCAGTGATGGTCCTCGGCTCCTGGAAATGGTTCTGGATTCTGAATTGGGTCTCTGGGGGGGGAGAAGCCAGTAACTTCTTCCTGGCCTCACTGTGGGGGGTAATCCATGGGAGAACCACCGGGGCCACCTAGCACAGGAGCCACAGTACCAGAGAGAGAGAGAGACCCCCTGCATCTGGAGGGCCATAGCCACCTGCCTGGGCTTGAGGTGGAAAAAATGTATTTGGGAAAAAATAAATTCCACATTTTGAATTTGATCCTGCTCTCAGCAATCTGTGAATTTCGCAGATGCGCTTTGATGTAATGAGGGCAATCCATGAAATTTTGCATGGAGTCAAGTTTGTGGACTTAACACAACTCTACATATATAGTACTGTACATTAATACTGTTTCAATAAGCTATACAGTTCCCAGGTTATACATTGTCCATTTGGAGTAAATTGCAAGTGTTAATCACTGGTAATTGAGGTGCATAACATATGGTTCCTTCCAATGTGCAGCCCCATAGGCCCAAAAATTGACAACATAGAGACAGTAAAAAAACAAGTGTTCTTGAGTTTCAAAACAGTAACACATCATTGCCATAGGCAGTACCTGTCACTAATCTGTTTGTACTTATGGGCATTTCTCATCCCTCAGCTCTCATGAATACTCAGCCACAAGACTTCCCATAAAAAAGCTGGGTTTCTGTTGTTACTGAGATGTCTCAGGTAGCTGCTCTATTGTGTAGGAGGACATTGTGGGATGCAAATCTCACAGTCATACCCCTAGCCAACCATTTACCAAGGGGTAATAGGGGCCAAACCATACAGACTACCAATACATTTAACAAACGTAGAGGGTAGGTCATAATAGTATGGAAACATAGAAACATAGAATTTGATGGCAGATAAGGACCACTTGGCCCACCTAGTCTGCCCATTTTCCTACCTAATGGATAAGCTGCAGATCCTAGTTAACTAACAGCCTACTTCCTCCTACCCCCTACTAGAATTGCCTTATGTCTGTCCCATGCATTCTTGAACTCCCCCACTGTTTTTGACTCTACGACCTCCTTAGGAAGGCTGTTCCATGTATCCACAACCCTTTCTGTGAAGAAATACTTCCTCACATTACCTCCGAGCCATTCCCCTTAATCTTCAAATTGTACCCCCTTGTTTTTACACATCTCTTTTTCTGAAAGATGCTACCCTCTTGGACTTTGCTGATTCCTTTGAGGTATTTCAAAGTTTCTATCATGTCCCCCCTCTCCCTCCTTTCCTCGAGGCTATACATCTTTAGTTCCTTTAGTCTTTCTTCTTATGTCTTCTGATGCAGACCTTGCATCATTTTGGTTACCCTCCTCTGGACAGCCTCCACCCTGTCTATGTCTTTGTGGAGATGGGGTCTCCAGAACTGTATACAGTACTCCAGATGTAGTCTCACCAACTGTCTGTACAGAGGGCCAACAACTTTCTGTTTTCTACTGGTGATGCCTCTCACTATGCGTCCCTGTATCCCCCCAGCCCTCCTTACTGCCTTCTCACATTGCTGGCCCACCTTTAGGTCGTCTGATATGACTACCCCCAGGCCCCTTTCCATTTTTGTTGTTGACAGTATCTCACCCACTATGTACTCTTCCCCTGGGTTTTTGTTTCCCAGGTGCATTACTTTGCACTTCTTTGCATTGAATCTAAGCTGCCATACATTTGACCATTCCTCCAACCTTGCCAAGTCCCTTTTCATCCTTTCCACCCCACCTTGTGTATCAATCCTGTTGCAGATCTTTGTGTCATCTGCAAAGAGACATACTTCCTAGTCCCTCTGCAATGTCATGAATAAAGACATTAAAAGGACTGGCCCTAGTACTGAACCCTCACGGTACCCCACTAGTAACCCTCCTTTCTTCACTGTGGACTCCATTTACTATTACCCTCTGTGTCCTGTTGTCCAGCCAGTGTTTTACCCAGGTTATCACCCTGGGACCCACTCCCAGGCTGGCTAATTTGTTTATTAATTTTTTGTGTGGGACTGTGTCAAATGCCTTGCTAAAGTCTAGGTAGGCCATGTCCACAGCCTCTCCGTGGTCTACTACTTTATTCACCCAGTCAAAGAAATCAATTAGATTTGTCTGACATGATCTTCCCACTGTGAATCCATGCTGCCTTGGGTCCTGTGCCCCACTGGCCTCTAGGTACTCAACAATTCTTTCCTTCAGAAGTGATTCCATTATTTTCCCTACCACTGAGGTCAAACTGACAGATCTGTAGTTTCCTGCCTCTGTCTGCCTCCCACTTTTGTGAAGGGGAATCACATCCACCCTCCTTCAGTCCTCAAGTACCACACCATCGTCCCATGGTTTATTAAAAAAGGGTAGTCAGTGGTGTTACTAGTTCTTCCCTTAGTTCTTTTTGAATTCTGGGGTGAATTACATCAGGCCCCATTGCTTTATCCACCTTCAGTTTTAAGAGTTCTTTCAGAACCCTTTCTTCTGTGACAGGACTAAAATCAACCCCCCTTTCCAGAGTGTTTCTATTGACCAGATTAGGTATTTCCTCCTTGTTTTCCATTGTGAATACTGAGCAGAAGTATTCGTTCAGTATCCCTACTTTTTCACTGTCGCTCTCTGCCCAACCACCTTTCCTCTTTGTTCAGCCTCAGTATCCCTGCCTCAGTCTTTCTTTGCTCCCTAATGTACCTATAAAATATTTTATCCCCCTTCTTAACTGAGTTGGCTATCTTTTCCAAGGTTTGGGCCTTTGTTATTCTGACTGCCTTACCCACTTCCTTCTGTTTTAACTGGTACAGTTCTCTGTCCAGCTCCTTCTGTGTTTTTTTTATACTTCCTGAATGCTATCTTTTTCTCCCTTACCTAGCCCGCCACTTATTTTGAGAACCACAGTGTTTTTTTCTTTTCTTTTGTTTTGATTTATTTGCTTCAAACAAAGGCTTGTTGCCTCCGTGATGGCAGTTTTGATGTTTCCCCATTGTTGCTCCACCCCACCTTCTTGCCTGTTTGCTAGTGCTTTTCTGAGGCACTCTCCCATTTTGATAAAATCAGCCCTCCTGAAGTCCAGTACCTTCACTTTTGTGTGGCTTGACTCTACAGCTAATCTTATCTTGAACCACACTGTTTGGTAGTCGCTTGTTCCCAGATGGCTACCACTTCAAGATCAGAGATCCTCTCTCCATCCCCATTTGAGAGTACCAGGTCTAAGATTGCTCTCTCTTGAGTGGGTTCCAAAACTAGCTGTCTGAGGCATGCCCCCTGTAGGGAATCGAGAATGGCTCTGCTCTTGGATGTGGCTGCAGCAAAGGTGCTCCAGTCAACACCTGGCATATTCAGGTCCCCCATCAGCAATATCTCCCCTTTCTCTGCCATCCCAAGGATGCCTTCTATCATTTCCTTGTCCATTTCCTCCCCCTGACCTATGCTGTCTAGAAACAATCACCTACAACTCTTACCCTCCACCCCGGGGAGTGCCTTCCTTCCTTTCAGACACTTATTTCACACAGACTAAGTAACAGGTGCACTCACAACTGACTGAAAATATCTACAGTTCCTCCCTGGCAAATTAAAGTTAAAACTTAAAACTAAGAACAGTCCACCCCAAAAACAGAATCAATAATAGTTACTTACACAGGTCCAAAAAGTAACAATTCAGTACAGTGTAGTCTAGAAAATAACCTCCTTGATTCAAGGATGCTGTGGCTGCTTTCTCACTCTCCCTGTCTCAGGCTCAGCAGGAAAAAAGATATTCATGGGAGAACCTATTGAAGGCCTTCTCCTGGTCAATAATTAAAATGTAACCCTGTAGGGAAGCATTGTTGCCCCTGCAAAATAATTCTGGTAAGGTAATCAAATTATTCTGAATTTTCCTTGTTTTGAATGCACACATTTGAGTTATACTAATTAGAAGTTTTGCAGCAGCTGTTAGTCTAGTAGTTAAAATTGTTGCCAGTATTTTATAGCCCCCATTAGACTGAGTAGTTTCCAATTACTTAGGTTACATTTCTCGCCCTTTTTGTAACCAAAAATGCATAAACCCTGTGACATGGAATACGTTACTCGTCATGCCTGTAGACACTGATTGTATAGTCTAGTACATTTTTCTGTACTAGAGGCTTATGGCTTATCCTCTATATTTGTTAAATGAATTATTATACCTGTGCTAAGGGGCCATCTAAGTGAAGTTTAAATGTCTGATACAGTGATGTACTAAGACCGCCTAAGCCAGGTACAGTATTTCAGTTAATGAAGTTTATACTTCTTTCTTCTTCTTATAGAGTAATTGGAGTTATTAGCTTATTCTGTTCCTCAGCTGGCAACACAGGGATATCCAGATTAAGAAAAAAAGAATGGTCAGGTTTCCTACCTGCTGCTGTACCGAAAGTGTCATGTACATGTCTATGGTCTTGCTATAAAATTTATTTTTTGGATTGCAAAATCCAGCCTTGAGCATTATTAAGAGAGGGAACTTTTCTATTATCAACTCTTTTCTTACAATCCTTATAAGGATCAAATGATTGTTTCTTGTTTTGAGTGCCAAATCTCATTTCACTATGGAGTCTAGAAACAATCACCTACAACTCTTACCCTCCACCTCGGGGAGTGCATTCCTTCCTTTCAGACACTTATTTCACACAGGCTAAGTAAGAGGTGCACTCACAACTGACTGCAAATATCTCCCAGCTACAGTTCCTCCTTGGCAAATTAAAGTTAAAACTTAAAACTAAGAACAGTCCACCCCAAAAACAGAATCAATACTAGTTACTTACACAAGTCCAAAAAGTAATAATTCAGTTCATTGTAGTCTATAAAATAACCTCCTTGATTCAAGGAAGCTGTGGCTGCTTTCTCACTCTCCCTGTCTCAGGCTCAGCAGGAAAAAAAGATATTCATGGGAGAATGTCACCCCATTCCATCTGAAATGACATTCACAAGTCACAGTAAATAAGAATGGGGTGATATTTAGGCCTCACAACCCCAATGACACACCCCATCATCTGTCAGTCTTGGGATGATGGGTGGGTCCGGGAAGGGGCAACCCTTAAGGTCTCATTTCCTGACTATTTATGATTTCACCCTAAATGATGCATTAACACAGTTTTTTGCATATATGTTCCTTACTTTTTGAGAAAGAACACAAAACTAAGAACTTGTGTGTGTGTGTGTGTAGCATCAACACCCTCCAAATTTCAATGTAAAACACCAAACCATGTGCAAGATATAACATGTAAAAATTTGACATTTTCATTCATCAGAGTTGCAGAATTCCATACCTGTTAACATTTTGCAGGCACAACAACTGAAAACTGCATCCATGTCACTAAGGCTAGGTACCCTATCAATTTCAAGCCACCAGCACAGTGCAAAACACTTTCCACAACATGTAAATTGAATCACGCAATATCTCCGCAAAAAAAAATTCTGACATGTAAACATCATAATTCACATCTACAGGACATGCCGAGAACACCCTCCAAATTGCAGCACAAATCACCAAACCATGTCCGAGATGTAACATGTTAAAGTTTGACATTTTCATTTGTCAGAGTTGCAGAATTCCACAACTGTTAACATTTTAGATGCACATTGACTGCAAATTACTTCCATGACACTAAGTCTAGGTACCCTATCAATTTCAAACAACCAGCACAATGCAAAACACTGCCTGCAACACATAAATTGTATCACACAATATTGCCACAAAAATGTTTTTCTGAAACACGTAAACACTGCGGTTCACATCTACAGGACATTCTGAGAACACCCTCCAAATTTCAAGTAAAAAGACAAAACTGTTTCTGATATATTTAAACTTAAAGATTGGTGTAATTGCCCTATCTAATGCACTATAAAATCTGGCCATCTTGTCCCTATCTCGCAATCAAAGATGGCGAACAAAGAATCTTGCGATCAAAGAATTTGCAGGCTTGCAATAAAAGAATTTGCAGGCTCTCAATCAAAGAATAAAAAATGCTTTAACTCGAGTTTTAGGCAGAATTACATGGAACCACCACCACAACTCGATAGAATGAATCCCCCTGAGCAAAACCCACCCTCATTTGTGTTTCTAGGCCACCTTGGGGGTGAGAAAATTTAATTTTTAAAAGAGCTATCTCATCCCTCACTTATGATGCATGATCGCGATCAAAGAGTCTCGTGATCAAAGAATTTGCAGGCACATGATCAAAGAAATTGCACGCTCATGATCAAAGAATAAAAAATGCTGAAACTCAACTTTTAGGCAGAATTGAATGAAATCACCACCGTGCCTTGATAGAATGAAGCCCAGTGAACAAAACCCAACCTCATTTGTGTTCCTAGGCCACCCCTGAGCTGAGAAAAATGAATTTTCTTACCTCACAATGCAAGATCGTGATCAAAGAATCTCACGACCAAAGAATTTTCAGGCTCAAGATCGAAGGTCATTAGCTAGCTGAGATCAAAGAATTTAAAAATGTTATAACACTATTTTTTTACACTTTTACATGAAACCAAAGGCATGGGTCAATAGATCGAAGCCCCCTGAGTAAAACCCATGTAAGTTTTACTTCAGGAGTGATCCAGAGACACGCGTGATATTTGATTTTATATGACTGGATTTGAAAAACAAGATGGCGGACCTCGTGATCAAAGAATTCTCAGGGACTAAGATTCTTGAACTGAGAGGCTGCAAATTCTTTGACTGCCAGGTGAGATCAGATGGCCAGAACCCCATTCTTTGTTCACAAAACAACCATATAAATTTTCCCTTTGACTTATAATGGGAACTTAAAAGTGCTATAATTTTTGAATGCCTCAATATTTTTCCACCAAACGAAAAGCAGCATGTTTGGCCAGCCAAACCCTTTCCTTTCAGAAGAGGCATCTTACAGAGTAGCATGCCACACAACAGCCACGCAGGGCCACAGACAAAATCCCAAAACCTGCCTTCAAAACTGGATAATTTTGCATTTTTCAGCGTTTTCAGTGCACAAAGGCCATAAGTCCGACTGAAACAAAGTTTGGCAGATCAAGAGATCTACCATTCCCCACCACACATAATAAAGTTTAGGAAAATATGTTGAATGGGTCCAAAGTTATTAACATGCACAATTTTGACTTTAACATAATAAGATTGTAGAAAAAATTAGTAGGTTTGAGATAAATACTAGCATCATAGCATGGGTGGAATAGTGGTTAACAAATAGAAAACAACAGGTTAGAATAAGGGGTCTATTGTCAAAACCTCAAGGGATGGGGAGTGGTGTCCCACAGGGGTCTGTGTTGGAACCCCTATTGTTTCAATTATTCATAGGTGATCTGGGAATAGATAGTGGACATAGGCTGGTGAAATTTGCAGATGATGTGAAAATCAGAGGGATTTTTGACTCTTTTGATGACAGATTAACATTTGGGAGAGATATTTTACAAATTCTGGAGTGGGCAGAGGGAAATGGAATGAAATTTAATGAGGATAAATGTATCATAATGCATTTGGGAAGGAAAAATATTCACCTGACTTATTACATGAAGGGTATAAAACTGAAGGTTTTTACATGTGAGAAGGATTTGGGAGTTTACATCCAGAATGACTTAAAGAATAATATACAGGCTCAGATATTCAAAAGGGTTGCACATGGCGCAACAGTGTTGCACCATGCACAACCCACTGATGTGCCCCAGCATGATATTAAGACAGGGATTGTGTCTGGCACAAAACCTGATGCATGCGCATCAGTAATGTATGCAGTGCAGGTGGGGGGGGCATGCCCATGCATACTCCTCACATCCTGATATTCAGCCCATGATTTGCTGAGTCCATGCATGCACAACCCCTACTTGCACCGCACACAGGTCAGCCAAAAACAAAAGGAACAATGGCTGGCCACCCACAGGTGAGCTGCCATATTGCAGGGTGCAACACAGCAGCTGCCACCTGTGGGTGGCCACCCGAGCTCTGGCTGCACCTCAATGGCAGTGCCCCCCATGCCCAATCACGGGCATCTGTTCAAAACAATAAAATCCTATCTCCCTGGTGGTCCAGTGGACCACTGTCAGCCCAATCGCGGGCATTAGTAAAATTAAAATCACGCCCAATATCCATGGTGATTCAGTGGACTGTTCGGAGCCCGATCGCGGGTATTTATAATCAGAAAATAATGTCCAATATCCCTGGTGGTCTAACATTACCACTCCCCACCTACCCACTCAGCCCCACTTCCCCACTTCCCCCCTGGTCAGCAGCTGACAGTATCATCCCACCCACCTGCCACCTCGCTGCCCACCAACTGACACCATAGGTAGGGCTGTATGGCCATTGGTCCACAACATGAGCCAATGGGCATGCAGCCCGTACCGTACTATACATTCCAGATTTGTGAATAGATCCATTCACATAACTGGAATGTTTTAATAATAAATTTAAAACCAGAGTTATTCCATATGTGAAAATGTTGGAGTAATGTATTGTTTTCACTTGCCAAACCTGGTTCAGAGGTTGGGATATTAATTATTTATTAAAAAAAAAAAAACAGATTTTAAGCATTGTCAGTTTAAAAAAATAGAGAGTGCAAGGATTACTTTTACCCAACTGCATAATAACAATTTTTTCTGTGTTAAATGACATTCCTTGTGTTTTAGCCCAGTTTTCCAGCTTCACTAAATCCTCCTTGAGTCTTATTTTTCCAGTCAGCTGACTAACAACTGCTGCCAATTTAGTATCATCAGCAAATTAATTATGCTACCTGCAATAGTCTGGAGTTTTAACATTTTTGTCAGAATTTTAAAGTCAGTGTTTAAGAAACTGATCGGTCTCCACTTGTTTAAATCTTGCTCATCCCCTTTTTATCTAGATATATCAGAAGGCCTTCTGACATGTTCAAAAGCATATTATATGTAGTTAAAAGTATAGTAAAATCTGTAGCCAGTTCTTCAGCTAAATGAGTTCCAAATTATTTATAAAGTTCACTAGTTAGGCCATCATTACCAGGTGCTTTTTCATTCTTAGGTGATGAGATAACTGTAATAACTTTGGAGGGTTGAATGTCATGCAGAGTAGGGAATTTTTTTTAAAGCATGTATAATACAATCAATAAACAAAATCATACAATCAAAACAGGTCTCTCAGTACAAAACTGAACAAAAAAGAAAGAAAAGTAAATAATCCACAACTGGTAAGAGGAAAAAAAGGGGGCGCACAGATTAGACAGTCAAAAACCAAGTACAATGTCTCCAATGTGACTTAAAAGTAGATATAGCAGGGGGCTTTGAGTTGAATTTTGATTCATTGTTGCCGACTTCAGTAGCTTCAAAGATTACTGCGTAGTGGGGTAAGGGTGTTAATGGTCTGGCCAGGTCTCACTCAGCTAATTGACTGGAGGCAGAGCTAAATCAGGTTTGTGGTGTTGGCTGCTTTGTCTTCTCAGAAGGAACTGGAAGGGGACAAGATCAGTTGTGTTCCAGGACAGTAGTTGCTTCTTGTTATTTTTCACAGGGTTCTTGTGGATTTTACTTGGTAGAAGGTTATTTCTTTTCTTTTTTACTTCTAAGGGGCTAGCAGGGTATTGTTTTGGGGGCTGTTGGAAGTTTGAAAACTGGTTTGGTGGCTGTAAGTGGGCTCATGTGTTGGATGTTTCACTGTGTAACAGGCTGCTCTGGTGGAGGCCTATTTCTTCTGATTTAAAACCTATTTGGTGAGAGTTGCTTGGGCCTGGTTCTTTGGCTGCTGGGCTTGGAGAGGAGACACAGGGCTGATACACTCTCTCTCAAGTCGGGTGTCTGCCCAAAACCCACCCTCCCCACCCCTCCCTCCCCAGAGTTCTGCTAATTTATACGGGAACACCTACCCTGCAATTGGAGGAAAAGGCTTCAGGTGCAGCTCATGTAGTTCTAGCCACTGGGGGTTGGATTTAAAGGCTGGGAGAGAGGAGCTTAGGGAGTTGTTCATTTCCCTTATAAGTTTACTGTGTTGTACTGTACCTAGTAACAGGGTTACCGGTGTACTGTGGGACTGTATCTAAGATTAGTGGGAGACCTAATTAGGCAGTAGGGGTGTATCTTGGACTGGGGGGAACCTGGTGGCTCACCCAAGGAAACCTACTTGGAAGGGGATGGAACCACACGTCATTTGGGCCGGCATCTTTGGGAGGGTGGTGGGGTGCACAGGGTATGGAACAACCATGATACTGGACTGGGCTTGGAGTTCGGTGGTTGCCCAGTGTGCTACCAGCTGGAACAGCTTAGGAGGAGGTTGTTGGGATTAGGAGACAGCTGGGAAGGGGGGAGGTATAGTTGGGGAAGGGGGCAGGGGCTCTCATGGGGTTGCACCAAGTACTGGGGAAGGGGCATGGGGAAAGGAGTGCAGGAGAATGCTCAGGAGTCACATAGGGACCCTGGCAGAGGTGGTCCAAAAGGACACTACCAAGGAAGCAGGCAGGTAACTGGTGACCCTCACAAAGGAGGGACAGAGGGACAACATTCTCAGGGAAGTAGGCAGATGGCCAGGGCTGTACAGAAGGAAGCAAGGTGGGAGGTAGACCTTACACTCCATAACCGCTTCAATTCTCTTCTGCTTGAGGATGAGGGGGGTGATGTAGCCATGACAGGGGTGGTTAGAGATGGAAAGGGAGTGGGGGGCAGGAGGCAGGGGCCGGATAGCAGGAAGAACAGGGGAGAACCGGGAATGCAGGAAAATGGGGGGAGCAGTGAATCAGAGCAGGAGAGCCAGGGGGAAGAGGGAGGAAAGCGCAAGGAGAAGGACTAGTTGGGAGGAAAGGTAAAGGAGAAGGACCAGAAGTACAAGGAGGATTCAGTAAAGGAAGCTGAGGGTTTAGGCCAGGGGAGCACGACAAGCAAGGAGGGACTAAATGGAGACAGGAAGGAAGGGAGGGCGAGCCAAGCTAGTTTAGCAGATGGGGGAGAAGGATCAGCCGCAAGCAGTGAGGGGGTTAGCAAGGTACAGAAGGATACTCAGGAGGAGGAGGCATAGGATTGGAGGGAGGGGTGGCCAGGGTAAATAAGGAGGGGTGGCATGTGGCACCCAGATAGGGGAGAAACAAGGAGCTGGCTGGGTGGAGGGCCAGTAGAAAGGATGAGGGACATGGAGGAGGATGAAGGAAAAGGAGTGGTCAGAGTGCTCCTGTTGGGGATTCTATGATCAGGGTATCAAATGGGATAGGAGGAGAAGCCTGGCCAGTTAGAACAAAATGCTTCCCTGGACTAACGGTGGACAGAGGCTAAGCATGGAGTATATCAACTGGCAAAAGGATTGTGAGGGTTCTCGGAATACTGGTCCACCTGGGTACAAATTACATTGAGGGAAATAGCAAGCTAGAGATACAGGCAAGATTCAGGAGCTTGCCAGGGTCTGTCATGACATAGGATGCACAGTTTCCTTCTCAGAAATCCTGCTGGTGCCAAGGGCTAGTGGGGAACACAAAGGAAGATTAGGAGATAAACCAGTGGCTCAGGGGGTGGTGTGAGGCCAGAGGGCATGGGTTGATGAGGACTGGGGAGACCTGGGAGGATAGGAGCTGTATGCTAGAGATAGACTCCATCTCAATTTGGAGGAAGGAATCCTTAAGTTGAAAATAGAGGGGTTCATTGGTGAAAAGTGGGGTTTAAACTTGTGAAGGGGAGGGATGGGAGAAAGGCTGCCAAGGGGTGCTGATAAAGGGAGGGACTCTGTCTCACCACCCTGGGGAGCTGGAGGATTTCAGAAAAGGCCGACTAGTAAGGTGCAGACCAGGGGAAAACAGAATCCCCATGGGAACATGAGCAGGGGAAATGGAAGTATAGGGAAAGGGTGGGAGGTAGTCCTGCTAAGTGCCAGGAGCTTGGGCAATAAAATGCCTGAGCTCCAGGCGATGCTAACTGAGGGAGCAGTGGATATGGCAGTGGTCACTGAGACCTGGGCCACTGCAGGACATGACTGGGACCTGAACCTGGAGGGTTACACTATGTTCAGGAAGGACAGGGGGGAGGGAAGGGGAGAAGGGATAGCAATGATAGTCAAAAACTGCATTGGCATAGGGGGAGTAGAGGAGGTGGAGGGAACCATGGAGGTGATTTGGGTCACCTTGATAACAAGGGGGGCAAGAGAGTAAAAATAGGGTTGTGTATAGACCCCCTGCCCTGGCGAGGAGCTGGAGGAGAGTCTGGTGTCAGATGTTGGGAGACACTGCAGACTGGGCAGATCAACGGTGGTGGGTGGGGGACTTAAACATGCCAGGAACAGACTGGGAGACTGTGACACCCTCTGTGACCAGGGAACAGAGGTTGTTGGATGTCTTTCAAAATGCTTTCCTAACTCAGCAGGTGGGGGAACCGACCAGGGAGGCGCAGGTACTGGATGTGGTCCTGGCAGACAGTGACCAGATTGGGGACCTGGAGGTAAGGGACCCATAGGCAGGGAGTGACCATGCCACGGTCTGGTTCTGCCTGGAACTGGGCTAGAAGGCTGCACAAAGACTTAGGTAACTGACTTCAGGGGGACGGATTTTAAGGAAATGGGAAGGATCCTTAAGGAGCATTTGGATGTGATTGGGTCAGACATGGACGCTGATAGTAGGTGGGAAATCATCAGGAGAGGGGTGTAGGATGTTACCAGCACCTGTGCAAGAGTAAGACGAAAATGCGGTAGGGCCCAAACCCTGCTGGTGGACCAGGGAGGTCCAGGAAGTGGTGCGGGGAAAGAAGGCAGCCTATAAGCAATTCAAGTGCTCAAGGAGTGAAAGGGATCGAGGGGAGTATAAGCTGATGGCTAGAAGGGCCACTAGGGTGATGAGGGTGGCTAAGGCAAGGAAGGAGCAGAACCTGGCCAGGGAAATTAGGAGAGGGAACAAGGGGTTCTTTAGATACATTAGGGAAAAAATGAAGGTGAAGGGACAGATTAGCAGGATTAAATCAGGGAGAGATAGGCACAAGACCCAGGGAGCAGGCTAAGTACTAAATGAGTACTTCACCTCAGTTTCACCAAGGAAAATGGGGTGCTGCATCATACATGGGAGGAGACAGAGATACTGAGGAGGGAGGGACCTTACCACGGTGGGTCTGGGGAGAGGGGGAGGCATCACTGGCAGGAGGGGGGAGGACTAAGCAGGGAGAAGAGGTACCAGAAGTGGAAATCACAGCAGAGAGAGTGAGGGAAGCCCTCAGCTCCCTGAAGATGGAGAAAGCACCAGGGCTGGATAAATTACATCCCAGAGTGCTGAAGGAACTTGCGGATGTCCTGGCAAAACCCCTGGTGGAGCTTTTCACCACCTCTCTGAGGACAGGGTGGGTGCCCCAGGACTGGAAGGTGGTGCATATAATGCCTATCCACAAGGGGGGATCAAGGGAGGTGGCAGGGAACTACAGGCCTGTCAGCTTGACATCGGTGGTGGGCAAGGTGATGGAGAACATTGTCAAGGAGAGGCTGGGGGGGACCTGAAAAGTCAGGATGCCTGGATGATAGACAGCATGGATTCATCCCGGGGAAATCATGTCAGACAAACCTTGTGGAGTTCTATGACTGGGTGATGAGTGCCTTATACCTGGGTAGACCAGTGGACGTCCTCTTTCTAGACTTCAGCAAGGCATTTGACTCTGTTCCTCACGTGGGTCTGTTAGATAAGCTGGGAGAAATGGGTGAAGAACCAGATGATCAGATGGATAGGCAATTGGCTCCAGGACTTGACCCAGAGGGTCATAGTTGATGGGATAGTCTCATCCCCAAGGAGGTCAATAGTGGGGTCCCACAGGGATTAGTACTTGGACCCCTCCTGTTCAATGCCTATGTCTCTGACATAAGGACAGGAATCAGGAATGAGATGAGTCTCTTTGCAGATGACTCAAAACTGGGGCGGTGGTGGGAGGGAAGGGTGGCCCTACAGGGGGACCTGGAAGCTCTGGAAAGATGGTCTAGAAAGTGGAAGCTGAGGTTCAATGCAGGGAAATGCAAGGTACTCCACCTGGGGGCCTGAAACCCGGGCCAAGTGTACACCCTGGGGGGGGGAATGCTACAAGTGTCGATGGCTGAGAGTGACCTGGGGGTGGTGGTGGATGTCAAGATGAACAACTCTGAGACTTGTAGGAGGGCAGCAGCCAAGGCCAACAGGATGCTGAGATGCATTGCTAGGGGGATACTCCCTCTGTATAACTGCTTGGTGAGGCCACACCTTGAGTACTACGTGCAGTTTTGAAGGCCACACCTAAAGAGGGACATTAAACTCCTGGAGAAGGTCCAGAGGAGGGCAACCAAAATGATTTGGGGCTTGGGGGACAGGACCTATGAGGAGAGGCTTGAAGAGCTAAATATGTACACATTGGAAGAGAGAAGGGACCGGGGGGACATGATAGAGGTCTTCAGGTACATGAAGAGGGTAAATAGGGGAGGAACAGTCAGGGTGCTTCCAAAGGAAGGAGGAGGAGGGCCACTAGAGGGCATGGGTGGAAGCTGGAGGGGAAGATCCAGGGTGAAAGGAGGAGGTGCTTCCACTAAAAGGGTGGTGGAGCCATGGAATGCGCCTGCCTAGGGGCTGGTGGAGGCAGAGATGGTGGAGGGGTTCAAGAGGGGTGGGACAGGTACAGGGAAGGTTCTGGAAGCAAAATCCAATGCAGCAAGAATATCTGGAACTGGGAAGGAGAAGCCAGAGAAGGAGAGGGGGTCAACAAGGTCAGCACCCAGGGTAGAGGCTGACCAAATGAGCAGACATGAAAGACTGTTAGGCCTATTCTGCTGGCATTTTAGTATGTTAGTATATACTTTTCTCTTTACTATAAATGGAGGTTAAACCAAATGACATCTGTGACAATATATTTATAGCTGAACAGTCTTTTTGCTGTACTAGATAAGCACACCTAGCTTGCCACCGATAAAATCAACAAGAAGCAAAAATATGCTGCAACATGCTAGGATGAAACTTAGAAAGTGTCAGTGGGTATAACCCCAAAATAAGAACTTCATAAGTAATTGGGGAGAGACACTATTCTCCCCAGGTGTCCACTGATATGGACCAAACATTTTGCGAAACAGGGCAATGTAAAAAAAAATGTGCTGTGGTCTCTAATATATCAGGATAGAAAGCACATGGACAGCATTTGTTCTTCCAGTGCCTTATGCTTGTGCATGTCCCACACCTCCAGTCTCCCATGGAAATATAGTCAAATCTTGTCCCAGAGTTTCAAAGGTATTCATTCTTTTGTCAGCAAGTTGTAAAACATTTTTTATCAAGATCTTCCTCCTGTTCACCTGGTACCCCAGGGGATTCATAATACTGATCCCAAAGGATTGTGGAATAAAATGTCTTCCTGGTATGTGTTATTATGAATTGGGCCATAAGCTGCCACTGTCTTAATTTAAGCAAGACCAAATTCAAAAATATGAAGAATATGAAGGGTTCTGAAATTTCTTGGGATCAAAAAAGTTTATTCCAGATATTACATAAATTTTGAAGCCAAAAATTTACAATAACATGCCAGAGAAGCAAACTGCATACACATAATGGAAGAATATTCCAATATATAAATAAACCAAGCCATTTGACAGGGCCCAAACAACTACCCCAAAAATGTGTGAAGAATAAATTATTAATCTTAGCTTCCAAGGTCAAAAGAAGTTGAAAAATATGAGCTAAATGCAAAAAAAAGTGTAAGTATAAAAGTTTTCAATAAGAAAACTCATTTCTGTTTTGAAAAGGACTTATATTTCAAAGACTGAATATTTCTTGTAGCAGTCTCCACTATTTTAGTCCAATTAAATGAGGTATCATCTGGACTGCCCAAAAATAATTCGAACATTTTGATTGGTGTATCGGATATTCCAATATTGGGGGTGCATTGCCCCAGATCCTGTCCATCCAAGAAAAACAGCCAAATCCCTCTGCTTTTGCCATAGTTAAATTTTGCCTCAGATACTGATTTATTATCAGAGATTAGTGTAACAAGTGTAGAACCCATGACCTCTTCTGTTGTACAAATGCAGACATCATCCATATATGCACCCACCAAGGGTGTCAACTGCATGTTAGAAAGTCAGATCCTAGGTATGCTAGGGTGAGATAAAATTTTCCAAAGAAAACATAAAGGAGGGGGCTTAGGGGACAGCCTTGGTAAACCCCTTTTTATCCCAAAAAAATTCTCCCAGGGACCCCATTAAAATATGACCAAATCCAGGCCTTACTGTATAACATATGAATTCACCAAATAAATGCTGTCAGAATATGATATGCTTTTAAAACTTGAAACAAATAGAATTTATCAACCTGATCGAATGCTTTAGCCTGGTCAAAAGACAGGATGATGCCAGGAACATCAGTATTTGTACAAAACAATAGGTCTCCAAGAAAAATAAGTTTATGAAAAAATATATCTTTTTTGGAATCACACAAGACTGTACCAAGGATATTACTGTATCCCCAACTGTGGACAATCATGCCAGAAAAACTGAAACTAAAATCTTATAATCTACGGTAAGGAGACTTATTGGTCTCCAGTTTGGTAGACCAGATTTGTCTCCTTTTTAAAACAATAATATCATAATAGCTTGTGCCATAGAGCCTGGAAAGGAATTTGATTTTATCATATCATTAAATTCTAAAGTTAAACAGGGCTTTATATAATTTGTAAAGGTTTGATAAAAATGCAGCCATTAAACCACCCTTCCCAGGAGAGGAATGTTTATTTAAAGCCTTAATGGCCTGGTTAATTTCTTATGGTATAATATCCATCATAAATGTTTCCTGCATCTCCTGAGGAATAGCAGGAATATCCACCTCCCATAAATACGTCTCATCCCAGACTGCCAAGGAAAGGTGTTTCTAGTAACTCCCTGCAACCTTGGAGGGGTGGAGATAATCCCTGCCTATCGATTACCTCTCTTTCATCTGGAGGGTTTCACTACTTCCAAAAGTGTCTCTGGCTGTGGGCATAGAAACCCTAGGCGATGAGTGGTGAGTGACCATGGGAGTAGCAGGATTTTGCTTAGACATGTTGAGATCTGTGGGAAAAGGGTCAAGCACAGGTGATGATGGAACTCATTCCTCATGAGGTGTTGGTCCTACAGTATCAATTGAAATGTGATCACACTAGGCCTGTTCAACTGGCTCAGCAAAGGAGGAAGAAGTACTGACTAGTTATGCCTAAGCTTGGGATTCCATAATCAGTTGTTCCTGCTCCTGAGAGGCATGATCTAGCCTATTATGGTCTGCTCAGGGGCATTGTCTTTAGGAATGCCCCACCTCATCAAAGAGGTTACATTTAAATGGATTGGAACAGCCTAAACTAATGTGTCCTTATTCAAGGCACAGATTGCAGTAGAGTTTGTCACAAACTGAGCTCAGGTGTATTTGGCCTCCACATATGTGACAGGTCTTCAGTTGTCCAGGGTAGAAACAGAGTCCTGTCCCTTTCTATATGAAAACTCTCTGGCAAAGTACAATTCCTGTATTCAGTTGTCTTAGCTGCACATTAAACTTCCAACCCCCAGTCAAAACAAAATCATCATCTAGAATAGGATTGGGGTGATCCATCAGCTCACACCTCTGCTGCAACCAATACTGCACATCAGCAATATTGATCCTTCATTCCTTAAAAGCAAGGTGATTGTTCTCACAGAGGGTTTTGTAAGAGGAATGGGAAAAGAAGGCCACAACTTTTACTTAAAGTATTTAAAATTGAGTCTTGATGTTTCTTTTGAGCTGAGGCCACAAAAAGACATCAAATCCTTCTTCAGATTCAGCCACCAGTCTAACAAGGTACTATAGGCATCCATAACGAGACACGGGCTTTAAGTTGTTCACTGTTGTGTTTTATCCAAGGATCCAACAAGAAATGATTATTTAATTTCCACCTGGACCTGATTTGTTTACTATAAGTAGCATTTCTTAAAGTACAGGAGAGGGACACTGGAAGGTGGTCCGAGGTTTCCTTAACTAGTGGATATTTTGCCAAAACCTCTCTAAGTTATGTACATTTTAAAACTAAAATCGTAAACTGCCTCTTCATTAACATGAATAAAGCAAACAATTCATCGGCTAAAATACCCATAGTGTCTTTTAACATGTGGTGTAACACAATTTTCCTATCTGGTACCAATCACATCCCCATTACATTTCAGGCGAACCACATTTCACCTTTGGGTTGGTTCCCCCACTTTATTAAAAAGATCAGCTATATGAAATGTACTCTGTGGGGCAGGCTCTTTATCCACATTTCCAGTCTCCAATATCAGTTCTGAAGCCTGTGCAGTAACAGCTGCATCTAGCAGCTAGTGTGTTTCAATGTGAGGTTCACTGGGGAGAGCACCTACATGGTAAAACATCCCTGTAACCCCAAACACCAGGCAAGGTGAATCTGGTCCAATGGGAGTCATATTTTTGTTCAAACTGCACTCTTGCCCATGACAGTCTTATTTTTGCCCTGGTATGGTGTTTCTTTTCATGTGGCGGAAGTCACATTTACAGTGGCTGAATCCATGGCTACCATTGCCCATTTTCTTTAATTTTGTCTTTGACCTCACCAGGGCCAGGGATGTCCAAGGTTTTCCATCTGCACTTTTCCACTACCAGGCAGCATGAACAGCCACATCTGGACTCCATCCATTTTATTTCTCACTAGACAAACAGCCATGTTGTAGCCCCAGTGATAACACAGGTGAGTCTTAAACTGAAATAGCAGGGGACTCAGAAATATTTGTAATATCTTGTGTCCTGTCCGTACGCTGGGACAGGATCATGAAAAGAATGTCATTATTTGGATGCTCCATAGTAAAAACAGGTGCAGCGAGACAAGCAGTCTCTTCCTGTAAAAGGTGCATCAAAAACATCTTGTGCTATTTCATGGCTTGCCTCAAAAGGTCCTCCTGAGGATCAGTCATGGCAGAAGTGATGACTTGTAGTGGCACTCCATCAGAATGCCCTGAATCAGATAGTGGCACAGCATCTGTAATATCCATTTCAATATGCAACTCTTCCTTATCTCCCAGCATTATGCCATGTGTAGTGCAATCCATAAGTGCTGATACAATTCTAGTCAAAGCTTGGTCTGTAGGTGGAATAGTCACAGCTCCAGCTCTAGCAAACTAAACAGTTCCAATTTCTACAGCTCCTCCACTGAACCTCCTCTCCATCTGCCATCTTGGAAATGGCTGACAAGGCTCTACCAAGGAGTAGGAGAATTTTATTAGTATAAAGCATTCAACCATATACAAAGAAACACATTTGTACAAACAGTATAAAACAAATGTGCATACATCACAAAATAGACAATTAGTAATTCATGAGTACAAAATAAGAAAACCATAAAAATGGAAAGCAAAGCAAAATTAAACCAAAATATTAAAATTACATAAAAACAAACAAGAAACCTAAACTAATTCATTAAAGTGAAAATACAAAATCACTTTGATAGGAACTATGTGCAGTGTATCCAATAGGAATCAAACAAGTTAGGAGAAATTAATCGCAGCTCCATTTTATATCAAGTCCTAAGAAGTAGTAGTAGTAGTAGTAAAAGATTTTTATTCATACAAAAATGAATATGGATATCTCAAGTGAGCCAAAGCTCCTTTACAGTGAGGTCCAGGGTATCAGTTCCAGTTACTCTTATAATATTACAATATATAACAAAACAATAAATACAACACATTTATACATCAATAAATATGACACATTTCCAAAAAATCCCCAATAAAGTAAACCAGAGACATACTACATAGCAACAAAATAATCCACAGTAAACATTTAATACAATTTACAGTCTACTATTCCATTATCCTTATTTTTCCAGACTAATCCCCATCATAAATGGTATTCTCCATAAACCATTGATTAATTTGGTGCAACTGAAAATCCCTCTCAATGGGTCTGAGGGTTCCCATGCAAATTATTCCATAAGGAAGGTCCGATATTTAGGAAATGCTTATCCCCAGATCGTTCTGTGGCTTGGAACCAAACATTCCAGGCTAGTTGCAGAACTAAACCCTCAACAGAACTTTTTATATTAATGCTCTCAGCCAAGTATTTAGGGACTTTCCTGAGATACATTTTAGCATTAATATAATTGCACTAAAACTCACCTTTGAGATAAGGTATACCAGTCCAGTTCTTTATACATATCTACTCTACGTGTCATCTTTGTTGCACCCAGTACAAATCTGGCTAATTTATTGTACATAACATCAAGCTTATATAGCTGCTCTTTTGAGGCACCCATATAAATCAAATCCCCATACTCCAATATAGGTAATACCACAACAGTTACAACTAATTTTCTAATTTCCAAAGGCATACTGTTTCTTACTCTATATAATGAACCCAAGCACTTTCCAACTTTTGTCAAGGTGCTATCTATATAACTATCCCATTTAAGTTTTGTATCTAAATACACCCCCAAATATTTATATTTAACAACTTGTTGCAAATTACCTCCAGAAAATGTTTTAATTTGTAATCCATCTTGATCTACTTTAGGCCCATAACCCCTATGGAATACCATTACCTGAGATTTTTTTTCATTTAAGACCAACTTAGATCTAAACAGAAAATCCTGCAGATGGTCAAAAGCCTGTTGTAATACTAATCGAATAGATTTCACTGAAAAATCAGCAAAGTATACAATTGTATCATCAGCATAAAGATGATATTGTACCCCCGGTTGTTCAAACCCCAAATCATTCATGTATAAATTATATAGTATGGGACCCAAAATGGATCCTTGTGGAACTCCTGAAACAATCAATTTCAGGTCAGATGACCACTCTCTGATGGACACTTGCTGTAGTCTTGAATCAAGGTGATTTCGAAACCAATATACCACCGGTTCAGACATACCACAGGTTTATAGTCTGGACAGGAGGATGCCATGGTCCAGAGTATCAAATGCCTTTGAGAGATCAACAAAAATTGCTCCCACTGGCATCCCCCTGTCCATACCCTCCACAATATCTCCTGTGACCTTTATTAGGGAAGTATTAGTTCCATGCTCTGGTCTAAAGCCTGATTGGTAACCATTAAGGATTTCATTATCTTTCAAAAATGCCTGTAATTGTTTAGCAACAATCTTCTCCAAAATTTTAGAGATAGTTGGTAAAAGGAAATTGGCCTATAGTTTTCTAATAGCATCCTAGATCCTGTCTTATAGATTGGCACAATCTTGGTGGTCTTCCAAACTTGGGGTAGTTCTGCAGAAAGAAGAGACAAATTAAATAAATTTGCTAAAGGTTGATCAATAATGGGAGCTGCATACTTTAATTAGATGTTGGGAATACCATCCATACCTTCTGCATTATTGATATTAATAAATAACAAGTCCCCTAACATCTCCTCTAGTAATAGGGGTAAATTTGAACTCAACTTGTGTACCAACTTGCGCATAAGTTCTATCTGTACCATTTATCTGAGGATTACTCTGTAAGATCTGATTAACATTTCCTCCTCCCAATTTTATTGCATTAGTACCTGTATTTGTAAAAAAGGTGTTAAACTCATTAACTACCTTATTTCCTAAATCCAGTTTTTTACCATTAATTAGGAAATAACTGGGATAACCCATATTTGGACCCTTATGTAACTTATTTATTGTGTTCCAGAATGCCCTTGGATTTTCCATCATTTCTTTAGACAATTTTTTATTACAATAGGCCTGTCTAGCCTTCCTAATTTCTTTAGGATATAAATTTCTTAGCTACTTATACTTATCCCATTCCTGGTCTCCCTTTGCTAATTTAGCTTGTTCCATGCCTTATATCTAGCTCTTTTAATTTTAAACAAACCAGAATCATACCGTGGTGCATTATTTGATTTTATCAACCTAGTTTTTATAGGAGCATGTTTATTACAAATTTGTATTAAATCTTTTTGAAACATATCCCATGCATCCCCCACACTGGGAATTAATTCTAATCTCTCCCAATTATAACTTTCTAGTTCTTGCATAAATTGAATGTAGTCAAAATGTATAAATACTCTAGTTTGTACAATGTTCTTTGGAGCCTTTCTAAGTTTCTGATTTCTAATACAAAAAATTATCTGATGATCTGACATTGAGTTTGGTAACACCCCACTCTTTATAAACTTTTCTGGGTTTGAAGTAAATGTAAGATCTAAAATAGTTGAGTTACCAGGATTTACTGCATTTAACCTAGTTACATCTTTTATCAGTTGCACCAAATTCAGTGTTGTAGCCATATCAATTAAGCTATGATGAGCATCTATTTTTTTCCCCAATCACCATTTAAATCCCCAATTATCAAAAGTTCATGTGAATTTTGGTAATTCTTCAGTACATTTTGCATTTCAGAAAAAACTACTAAACTACTTTTAGGTGGGCGGTAAATGCCAATCAGCAATATAGGTTTGGAATAAAGTAACTTTAATTCTAATAACAATTCTGAATCGGTCCATTTATACAAATTTTGCAATTCCTTAATATCAATCCAGTTTTTAGCATAAATTATTACTCCACTCCCTCTTTTAGATCTATCTCTTCTCCACATATAAAAATTTTCCAGGGCTATGTCATTATCTTGGATTTTTATATATAACCATGACTCAGTAATTATTAAAATATCAGGTTTATAACACACCACCCACTCTCTCAGATACTCAGTTTTCTTAAGCAAACTACAAATGTTAATATGCACAATTTTCAGCCCTTTTTCATTCAACATTTCTAATGTATAATCATTATTCAAGTCAATTACAGGCCCGGGGTTTAATTGAACATCCCCACTTAACATTAACCCCATAATTACAATCCATTTACCCAATCTATATAATTTAAAGTTTATTTGTTTCCCCTTCGTTAAATAATCTCTAAATTTGGAACTTTCAGGAATGACATTATGTCCCCAGCCACTTAAAAATTCACTACATATGTACACCCATTTAATCAAGATAGTCTCAGTGTGGATATTCGACAAGGAAGCCTGAATGTCCCCTTGCCACCAAATTAGAACTATTCTCTCTCCCTTCATAGTACCCTTATATTCCATTACAAGATATGGACATTCTACAGTATCTTTTTCCTTCTGAATAGGATTAAGAAGGTGCTTAACTTGCTGCATTACCTGAAAAACTGAGAATTATTTCTTTTTTTACAAGGACATCACGTCTGGCTTGCCCAAAATAATATCTTACGGTACCAAAAATTAGTCAGAGTGCTTGGATGATATTTTCCAAACCTAATAAGATACAAACCTAAGATAAGGATATCATATGTGATAGGGTTTAATAATGGCTTGCGTCAGGAAGTAGCAAACTCTACCCAAAAAGCTCAGGTATAGGGACAAAGGAGAAAAAAGTGCTCTTGGGTGTTCAAAAGCAGGGAACATGTATGCCTGAGGCACATAAGCTCCTCCACAGCCTCATGCTTATGAGAATTCCTGACATCAAGCATACGTGGTATGACAGCCAACCGACATCCCATAGCTCCAAGGGGACTTGTTTATCTGTCAGTTGAAGGAAGACAGTACTACACTGGTCAGGTGTACAGTAAAAAAAAATAAGGCGTCTCAAAATAAAAAGTGTCAATAATCTTGTTATAAAATGCACATCTGGAGGTGTTAAGAATAAAAGTATGTGGAATCTTCCATACCTTAAGCTTCAATAACATAGAGTGAAAAAGTTCAGGTACACATTTAAGTTTAGCTTTAGAATGTACTAAACGGAGCAGCTAACTCCATAGAGAGAGGAGCTTATGAAACCAAATCAAAGTACCCTTGTACCAAATTCCAGAAGTGTCTGACAATAGAGGAAAACATTTTTATACATAAACAAGCTTTGAAAAGAAAACCACAGGGTGTAGCATTTGAAGACCACCATCCTTGTAATCCTTACAAGTGTGGTTCTACTTAATTAGATTCAGACTGCTTCCCCACAGACCCTGGAAACAAATATTGTTTTTAGCAACATCCTTATTTACAGGGAGAGGAAATATAGACACAACATAAAGAAAATGGGAAAGAACAGTGTTTTCAACAAAAGCACTCTCTTTCATTTAGAGATTGTTTTGTTTTTCCAAAAGGCCACCTGAGAAGTGGCTGTAAGTATCTTTTATTTCCAATTGAGGGCAGCATCGTTGTCACTACCAAAAGTGTCACCCAGTTTATCAGTGTAGCCATTATATAGAAATTCCAGCAACACTCTGGACAGTATGGTTCTCTGAAATCACATGTATAGGAATTCCTGTACTTTTACCATAATTCAAGGCAGCTCCAGACACTTTTTCGAATTTTGAAATAATATGTACAATATCAGGTCCAGCTGAATCAACTCTAATATAAAGAGAGCTGTCATCCACATATGCAGTTAGTAATGGTACTAAAACAGGTTCTCGTAATGATATACCCTGTAAAATAGTGAACTTTAGAAATATATGTAAAAGTGGATCTATTGCAAAGATGTATAATAATGGACTGAGTTGGCAACCTTGCCTGACACCTCTGTGTCTTGCAAAACTTCCTCCAAGTTGGCCAGTCACAAAAGATGCCATAGTCCTAACGATATAAAGTGTTAATCCATCTAGTACATTTTTTGGGGATATGATAATACTTTAGAATTTTAAACAGAAAGGAATGATCCACACAATCTAAAGCTTTCTTTTGATCTATGGAAAGAATATACCATGAGGCCTGCCCCATTTTCCCTTTGGAAGAATTATTGTATATAGACCGTCGAGGGATGGCACAAGATTGTACAAGAGAAATTATATCTTCCGCAATGGATTGTAAATGCTGTTGCAAAATAAAAGCCAAGATCTCATAATCCATGTTCAAGTGACTAATTGGTCTCCAATTTCTTAGAGAGCTTTGTCTCCTTTCTTATTCAACATAATTAGTAATGCCTGGGCCATATGGCAAGAGATATTTCTGGTAGTTAATATTAAAGGAATAATGCCTGACAGGGTGGGTGTTATGCTGGGATAACATCCCACCTCGGGTGGTTGGGCCCAAGACCACCGGCCGAGGGCATCCAATACCCAAGAAGGGATGTTATTCCAGCATAACACCCACCCTGGAGGGCATTATTCCTATTATACAATGGCTTGTTATTTTGTAACAAAAAAATAATTTTAAAGAACGTTTTTGTTAGTGTGGAAAAATATTTTTGTTTCTTAAGAGGAGATGCAAAAAAGGGCTCTGCCATATCTGCCATAATGATGACAGTAGAGCTGTGAACAGCAGGGATGTTATGCCAGGATAACATCCCTGCTGTGATGGCCAACTGACCAATCAAAAGTCAGGATTATTTCTTGCCATTGTATAATTCATTACATAGTGAAGTCAGGGCCAGGGAAAGAATATCAGACTGGAACTAGATAATTGTGCTGTCAGACCATCAGGTCCCAGAGGAGTATTCAATTTTAATCTTTGAATGGCTTATTTTACTTCTTCACAGGTGATATCTGTTACAAAGGTTTTATAAACCTCCTGGGAAAATTCAGGGATAGAGAAGTTTGCTAAAAATGACTCAGGGTCTTCCACATTGGTTTTAGATCCAAACATGTATTTCAAATAATGCTGTGTAATGTCCAGCAACTGCTCAGGTGAAGTCCCTTCCACTTCAGTGTGGTCATCTACCAGCCTTTCTAAAAAGGAGTTTCTGGCTCTATCAGAGCAGTTCTTGTACATATCCGCAGCAGCCTTACTACCATGAGTCCTGAAGAGAGCTTCTAGTTTTAATAAAGTGGCCCTGTTGTGCTGAATTTGCACCATTTTTATTAACTATTTTAATTTCCTCAGAGAGAGGTAATTTCTGCTCATACACCAAAAAGATTAAGGAAAACAACCTATTTTGAAATCCTAAATAGGTAAAATAATCATCCTGTGTTTTATTAGTGGCTTGGTTTATAAAGACGCTTCAAAATTCCAATTTTGTATCATCCCACCATTCCCCAATGGAGTCTTAAGCATCAATAATAGATACCCTGGCCGAAAAAAGATTTTTCAATTTTTTAACAATATTTGTATCTGATAGGCTACCATTCAAGGTCCATCTATTGGCTGCATGAAAACCATTTGTGCTGACTAATGTGATATATTGGACTGCAAAACGGTCCAAGGTCTCAAAAGGGACAGTGGACACAGGGGGCCCGATTCTCAAAGAGGGCTTGGATCATCGCAAGCTGTGGAAAACAGCAGCAAGCTCGATGTGCCAGGGACCCTGTGTCTTATTCTCTAATAAGCAGGGTCCTGGTGGCTAAATCTCTAGGCTAGCAGCAAGCCAGACTGGGTATAAAACACACAGCACAGCAGGAAGGCTTGCTGCAAGCTGTGAAAATAGCTGTGTGCTTGTCCAACAAAGCCCACAGTGGCCAGTGCCCCCATATGCCCAGTATTATATTTACATTAATTCATTTACCTGGTGATCCTGTGGTCCATCCCCCACCCTGATATGCCCAGTATTTATATGTTAAATGCTAGAATATACCTAGTGATCTAGTGGCCCCACCCTCCCACCCTGGCAAGATATTTGCCACCACCACACCTCCCCAGCCCAAACCCTGACCGGGACCAGCACAGCCCTGCTCACACCTCCTTGGCAGGCCCTGACTGAATTGACCCTGAATGCATAATGCCATACAGTACAAGCTCACTGATTATCCATGAGTGCATACTGTATTATATTCTGCACTCAGTGACAGTTCAGTTAGGGCCAGCTAAGGAGCTGTGAGGAGGGCTGTGCCGGTCCCAGTTCTGGGTTTGAGTTTGGGGGGCAGGGCTGTGGGCACATCTTGCTGGGGAGGACAGGACTGCTAGACCACCAGGTAAATTCTAAAATATAACATATGACTACAAGGCATATCGGGGTGGGAGAGGGACCACTAGACAACCAGGTAAATTCCAAAATATAACATATGAATACCGGGCATATCGGGTTGGGGGGACTGCTAGACCACCAGGTAACTATGTGTGGGGGGGTGTGGTACATTGTCAGGGTGCTATACCACTCCAGAGGACATTCCTCTAAGTACCCTTAGGCCAGCCTTGGCTAGTCTAAGGGTACCTAGAAAAATGTCCTCTGGTTTGGTTTTGAGAATCCGATTATGGGGATGTAGCAGTTTGCATCCGCCGCATGCCCCCTAGCATCAGGTCGTAAACCATTCTTGGGTGCATGGGAGGCGCAAGCCCAATTTGGTGCAGACAACCTGTGGTTGATGCAGGCTGCCTTGAGACTAGCTCAGATGGCATTTTCTGGCACAAGGTGTCACATGGACCATTTATGTTGGGCCCAGGCACCTTGAGACCTTTTCCAGGGGTTTGCGAATTGAGCCCAGTGTCTATAGGTAGGGCTTGGGAGATAAGGAGACTATCAATCCTTGTTGCCAACATAACCTTGAAAAAGGTTTTGACTCCAATCGGTAGGACAGCTCAATATCCATCCTAGAGGTTGATAGTATACATTAAGGTCTGGAGACATATCATATCACTGAAAACCTTTTCAGTAACCTCCCTCCCAACGCTCAGATTTCAACAACCCACAATTAAAATCTCCCCCTAGAATTAAATCTCTGCTTGTAAATAAATATGGTTTTATGGTGTTAAAAAGATCTATTCTAGACACAATGCCCTAAAGGGCATAAATATTAATTAAACAGAATTTTTGTGCATTATATCTTAAATCTAATAATAATGCCCTTCCTAGCACAAGGTCAACAACACAAGTGACATGGAAATCAAAGGATAGAAACAGGATGCCCAATCTATCACATACATCTTCCCCTTGTGACCAAAATGAGCTACCACTTGTCCATAGGTTTTTCACCTCTGTCAACTCATAATGTGTTTAGATCCTAGTGTCCTGCAATAAGATAATATTATTTGGAAGGGTGTGTAGTATTTGTAAAGTAGTCTCCCTCTTTTTATAAGTCTTGATACTACACATATTAATTGTAAGGGTGGGATGTGGGTGCACCTATCCATTTGTTATATAATAGAAGAGCTCCACTAGGTCAACACTTTCAACTGGCCTTCCGCCTTCTTAGTAACCAGAGGATCTGTTTGGGAGTCTGATGATATAACAGAGGAGGTATCAGAATCCCTTCCCTCATCATTTGTACCACTTCACTGTTTCCTTTTTGCCAGGAGTTGGTATTTGTTTCTGGTGACAATCTGAGAGGCAGAACTCCTAGAAAGAAGTCTGCTGTGGCTCCCACCCCTCCAACTGGACTTGGGTGTGGTAAATTGAGGTCCCTGGGGGTGGGGAGGTGCATGTCATCTGCCTGCTAACATCCATAGAATCCTCTGGGTCCTGACTTTGAACAGTAGCCATCTTTATAGCAGCCTGTACTGAAACATGTGTGGAGTCTGAAGACGTGTTATGAGCCCCACTAGTGGACCCCCTCAGGCATTTTGAAGATAGCCAGCTCCTGAAATCCAGAGCTCAGGTCAGGGGTCTCCTGGGGCAGAGGGGAAGGGGAGATTTCTAGCTGTAAAGATTCTGACCTGTGCTTCTGTAATAATCTGTTCCTCAACCTGATGAGCCTTGCCCAGGTGATTGTGATCCTCCCAAGGGCACTGCCTATATGTATGGCCAGCTTCTTTGCATAAGTTACACTTTAGGGGGTTTGGGCATCCCAAACTGACATGGACATACTCCAAACACAAATTGCACTCGTGTTTATCACAAACTGAACTCAGATTGGTTCTTGCACTACATTTATGGCAGGTTCTGGGGTGCACCAGGTAAAAGCATAGCCCCCGATATCTGCCAGTGAAGAAACTATCAGGGAGCTCAATTTTCTGGGCCACAGGTATTCCAGGGCACTTAGACATTTTACTCACACCTAGCAGCACACAGACAACAGAAGAATCTGTTGAACGTCAAGCCACAACACTACTTAAGCGATTAACAATTAACACCTAGGCGCGTAATGGGCAGTAGAATGAGACGTTAATTACTGGCTACTTATGTGTGAAGCTGCATCAGCTGTCTGTGGTTGATGGCACATAATGTCTGCATTAAACAGGCCAATTCATTAATAAAGACAGGGAAACAGTTCGGGTTTTGAAAATATGTCCGCCATTGCCGATTGTCCAAATTATCAGTGTCTGTGTTAACTGGAGTGGACTGTAACAGTATCCTGTATAGCTCCCACTCCACCATTGCTGCTGCCAGTAGCTTCCTCCTCACTGACAGTCTGAGAGTCCACCATCCCGAGGATGCAGACAAGGGCTCCCCCTATTGTCTACAGTAGGGGAATTTTTATTAAAGTCACATAGAAACATAGACTTTGACGGCAGATAAGGACCGCTTGGCCCACCTAGTCTGCCCATTTCCCTACCTAGAGGATATGCTGCAGAACCTATTTAACCAACAGCCTATTTCTTCCTACCCCCCACAAAAATTGCCTTATGTCTGTCCCATGCATTCTTGAATTCTCCCACAGTTTTAGACCACACAACCTCCTCAGGAAGGCTGTTCCATGCGTCCACCACCCTCTCTATGAAAAAATACTTCCTCACATTGCCCCTGAGCCGTCCCCCCTCTATCTTCAAATTGAGTCACCTTGTTCTTGCACATCTCTTTTCCTGAAAGATGCTACCCTCTTGGACTTTGTTGATTCCACTGAGGTACTTAAACATTTCTATCATGCCCCCCTCCCTTCGTCAAGGGTATACATATTAAGCTCCTTTAGTCTCTCCTCGTATGGCTTCTCTTGCAGACCCTGCACCATTTTTGTTGCCCTCCTCTGAACTGCCTCCATCCTGTCTATGTCCTTGCAGAGATGGGGTCTCCAGAACTGGATGCAGTACTGCAGATGAGGTCTCACCAACTGTCTGTACAGGGGGATAACAACTTCCTGTTTTCTGCTGGTTATACCTCTCCCTATACATCCCAGTATCCCCCCAGCCCTCCCTACTGCCTTCTCGCATTGCTTGCCAACCTTAAGGTCATCTGATATGATTACCCCTAGGTCTCTTTCCATTTTTGTTGTTGTTACTACCTCCCCCCATTGTGTAATCTTCCCTTGGGTTTTTGTTTCCCAGGTGCACTACTTTGCACTTCTTTGCATTGAATACATGCTGCCATACTTCTGACCATTCCTCCAACCTTGCCAAGTCCCTTCTCATCCTTTCCACACCTCCTTATGTATTGACCCTGTTGCAGATCTTTGTGTCATCTGCAAAGAGGCATACTTTTCCTTCCAGTCCCTCTGCAATGTCACTTATAAAGACATTAAAAAGGACTGGACCCAGTACTGAACCCTGCAGTACCCCACTAGTAACCCCTCTTTCTTCAGAGTGGACTCCATTTACAATTACCTTCTGTGTCCTGTTGTTCAGCCAGTGTTTTACCCAGGCTACCACCTTGGGATCCACTCCCAGGCTGGTTAATTTCACAACTAATCTTTTGTGTGGGACTGTGTCAAATGCCTTGCTAAAGTCTAGGTAGGCCATGTCCACAGCCCCTCCCTGGTTCAGTACTTTGGTCACCCAGTCAAAGAAATCAATTAGATTCGTCTGACATGACCTTCCCGCTGTAAACCCATGCTGCCTTGGGTCCTTTGCCCCACTGGCCTCTAGGTACTCAGCAATTCTTTCCTTCAGAAATGATTCCATCACTTTCCCTACCACAGAGGTCAAACTGACAGGTCTGTAGTTTCCTGCCTCTGTCTTGGTCCCACTTTTGTGAAGGAGAATCACATCCACCTTCTTCCAGTCCTCAGGTACCACATCATCCTCCCATGATTTGTTAAAAAGCGTAGTCAGTGGTGTCACTAGTTCTCTGCTTAATTCTTTTAGAATTCTGTGGTGAATTCCATCTGGCCTAATTGCTTTGTTCACCTTCAGTTTTAGGAGGTCTTTCAGAATCCTTTCTTCTGTGAAAGGACTGGGATCAACCCCCCTCTCCAGAGTGCTTCTATTAATTGGATTAGGCACCTCCCCCACTTTCTCTTTTGTGAATACTGAACAGAAGTATTCATTCAGTATTCCTGCTTTATCACTGTCACTCTCTGCTCACCTACCATCCATTCTATTCAACCTCACTATCTCTCCCTTTGTCTTTCTACGCTCCCTGATATACCTATAAAAGGTTTTATCCCCCTTCTTAACTGAGTTAGCTATCTTTTCCTCAGTTTGTGCCTTTGCTATTCTGACTACCCTCCCTGCTTCCTTCTGCCTTAACTGGTACAGTTCTCTGTCCTGCTCCTTCTGTGTTTCCTTATACTCCCTAAATGCTTTCTTTTCTCCCTAACCTTCACGCCACCTCTTTTGAGAACCATAGTTGCTTTTTCTTTCATTTTGAATTGTTTATTTGCTTCACACAAAGGCTTGTTTGCCTCTGTAATGGCAGTTTGATATTTGCCATTGTTGCTCCACCCTCCTTCTAGCCTGTTTGCTAGTGCTTTTCTAAGGCACTCTCCCATCTTGCCAAAGTCAGCCCTCCTGAAGTCCAGAACCCTCACTTTTGTATGACTTGACTCTGTAGCAGAGTTTATTGTGAACCCCACTGTTTGGTGGTCACTTGTTCCCAAATGGATACCCACTTCTACATCTGAGATCCTCTCACTGTCCCCATTTGAGAGTACAAAGTCTAAGATTGCTCCCTCACTAGTGGGTTCCAAAACTAGCTGTTTGAGGCATGCCACCTGAAGGGCATCAAGAATGGCCCTGCTTTTGGATGTGGCTGCTGTAAAGGTGCTCCAGTTAACATCTGGCATGTTAAGGTCCCTCATCAACAGTATCTCCCCTTTCTCTGCCATCCTAAGTATGCCTTCTATCATATCCTTGTCCATTCCTTCCCCTTGACATGGGGTTCTATATACAACCCTGTGCAGATTGGTGCCATTTCCAGTCTCTAAGGTGACCCACAGTGCCTCCTCTCCTACCTGTTTACTCTTTTGTTCAGTTGCTTTTATCCCTTCCCTTACATGGAGAGCTACTCCCCCTTCTGCCCTCCCTGTCTCTGTCCTGTGGGTTGTGTACCCTGGTATGTTAACGTCCCAGTCATGGTTCTCTGTGTACCATATTTCTGTGACTGCTACAATATCCAGGCATCCCTCTTCCATCAAGACCACCAGTTCAGGGGCTTGTTGCTCAGACTATGGGCATTGGTACTCATTACCCTCCATTTCATGATGACCTTACCCCTTTTTGCCCCATCCCTGTCCTTATTGCATTTGTAACTTTCTCCATTTACCCCAGCGCTTCTCCCTATTGACATCTCTATGTTGGTGTCTACCTTACATAGTACCCTGATATTTTTTGGGGGACTAGGATTTCCCTGCTCCTTTCCAGTGCCTCCTCCCCTTGGCTAGTTTAAATACTTGTCAATGAAGCATTTAAACCTATCACCTAGGATCCTGGTTCCCCTCCCAGACAGATGCAGACCATCATGCCAGTATAGGCCTGCTTCCCTCCAGATGGACCACCAGTCTCCAATGAAGCCAAATCCCTGAGTTCTGCACCAGTTTTTCAACCACTGATTGAATCCCATGGTGTGGAGCACCCTAGTCCCACCTGTGCCATAGACTGGCAGCACCTCTGAGAAGGTTACCGTGTGTGCTATTTGTCTAAGGCCCCTCCCCATCTCCACAAACTCTTCTTGCACTGCTCTGATCCCTTTCTTAGCCAGGTCATTTGTCCCTAGGTGGACAATGACATCCAGCTCCCTTCCCTGTGCAGCTGCTCCTGTGATCCTGAGGATTCGCTTCCTGGCTCTCCAAGCCATGGTGCCAGGCAGGCACCTTACCTCCCTCTCCCCTTCCTTCCCCAGTTCTACTTTCCTAACAATGGAGTCCCCCACCAGGAGTTGTTTCCTTCCCCTGTGGGGTCCCATGCAATCCTCCTTTGGGTCTTGTTTGTGGAGGTTCCCACCATCCTCCTTGGTCTCCACTGTGAGTGCCTCCATAGATGAACCACACTTTTCCAGAATGGCATAGAAATTTTGGAGAGGTACAACTTGAGGCATGAGCCTCTGTTACACCACCCTCACCCTCCCTGATCCCACTGTGGTCCAACCACTCCTCTTTCTTGGCAACCTCTGAGACAATGGCAGTGACCCTGGTGGTCCCTGGGTGGGAGAGGAGGTCCCACAAATCCTGGCCAGCTCAGCCTAGAGTTGAGCAACCTCCTCCCTCATCCCAGAGAGGTGTCTGCAGATGGGACAACACTGCATCCTTCAAAACATCTCCCGGATGACTGCTGCTCCTAGCCACTGCACTGCACCACTCCATCATGTTTTCCTGGCCCCTAACTGTTATTTGGAATAACTCTTTCCTCCTGTTTGTTTATTTCTTTTCTTCTCTCCCTACTTATTTACTGCTGCTGCCTTTTATCTCCTTATCTTCCTGTTCTGAGACGAGAAGTTCTTATATTTCTCAGTAGTCTCCTTACTTGCTCTGAGTCAGACCTCCAGCAGCTAGAGGGCGATGGAGAGCTACTCTTGCCCTTCTAGGATGGTGAGTCTTTGGTGGCTCTGTGATCACTCACTTCCTGCTCACAAACAGGAAGTTTCTGTTGTCAGTTAAATCCTGTGCCTATAAAAGTAGAACTGGTTTATGGTGGGAGGGGAGGGAGGAAGGTGGGCAATATAGTACTAGTAAAGAACTTTTAGTTATACCAGGAGCTCCTTCCTCCTGGAGTTCTGTCTGTTCTCTGGCAGAAGCTATCTATGGCAGCATTTATATCTGGTCTTAACCTGGCTCCTTCTAGCTAAGCCACTTCCCCTACTTTGCAAATCTTTCTACACTTAGTTAATTTCACAGATAACAATTCCCTTCTGACACCTGTGACAAGCACCTAGATAAGTACACAGATAACAATTTACTTCAACTACCTCTGACAAACACACCAACTCCTTTTTTTTACCCTTAATTGAAGGTCCCAGTATAATAGATCTAGTTCTTAGTCCCAGTAGAGAAGTTTTAGTTATACCAGGAGCTCCTTCCTCCTAGAGTTCTGTCTGTCCTCTGCCAGAAGCTATCTAGGGCAGTATTTATATCTGATCTTAACCTGGCTCCTTCTAGCTAAGCCACTCACCCTACTTTGCAAATCTTTCTACATTTAGTTAATTTCACAGATAACAATTCCCTTCTGACACCTGTGACAAGCACCTAGATAAGTGCACAGATAACACAGATTACAGAAAACAGTGTACTTCAACTACTTCTGACAAACACACCAACTCCTTTTTTTTACCCTTAATTGAAGATCCCAGTACAAGAGATTTAGTTCTTAGTCCCAGTAGAGAAGTTTTAGTTATACCAGGAGCTCCTTCCTCCTGGAGTTCTTTCTGTCCTCTGGCAGAAGCTATCTAGGGCAGTATTTATATGTGGTCTTAACCTGGCTCCTTCTAGCTAAGCCACTCCCCCTACTTTGCAAATCTTTCTACACTTAGTTAATTTCACAGATAACAATTATTTTCTGATACCTGTGACAAGCACCTAGATAAGTACACAGATAGCACAGATAACAATTTACTTCAATTACCTCTGACAAACACACCAACTTCTTTTTTTTTTTACCCTTAATTGAAGGTCCCGCTACGAGAGATCTAGTCATAAACTCATAAACATAAAGACAAAAACTAAGAAATGTATAATTCAAGAACATTTTACCAGGTTCAATACATAGTGAACAAAAGGAAATACATAGTTACATAGTGAGAAAAAGCAAACCCTTTAACCATGTTTTAATTAATTGATGGATTTAGCCCCTTACTTATATTTGAGTATATAGGAGAACACTCTCCACCACATCCTCACTTTAGATAGTGGGTGATAAGTGACATCATTTTCATATACATCCAGTAAGGCTTTTTCACATATTTCACTGAAAACATTATATGGAATCCGTTTTTGCTGTAACACCCACTGACATCTAGCTTGCAATAGATAATATTTAAGACATGCTAGGATAACTGATAATGTACTATTATGATACCTGCTTAAGGTGGAAGAATAATCACCTAGGGCCATTATTTCATAGGTTAGCTGCATTAACCATGGAAGCTGCCATTTCTGTGTTAAAAAATCCACAAGAGTTTAGAATATACACAATCCAAAAAAAGTGTTCCATGGTTTCTTTCATGGTGCCATAGCCTTCATAGGGACAGGTTCTTTCTTCCATAGCTTTACATGTTGAATTCCCTCTAACATTAAGTCTCCCATAGGAGCTTAACCAGAGAACCTCCCACACACTTTTAGGTATTCTTTTGTTGTTTAAAATCATCAAAACCTTACCACTATTACCTGGAGGACAATTCTTGAAATCCGGTTCAGAAGGATGTATTTGTAGCATTAAAGCACTATACAGGTTATATCCTGAATATTGATGGACCTGTTGTTTAGTTACATTTCATATGAGCAGTTTTAAAGCAGTGGGTTTCATAAACTCAATAATGTTTATATCTTTTGTTAGTTTAGGGAGTAATTTCTGTAAGAAGGTTCCCAGATTATTCAAGATCCATTTATGTGTTAAGGAATTAGGAGGTGGTTAATCGTAATGTAATTCTCTGTAAAATGAACAGCTCATGGAAAAATACCACAGTATCTAGCATTCTAACTCCCCTTATTGGGGGTATGTACAGTATATACACTTTTGATGGGGTTAAGTCTGCTTCCCCATAACATTTGGAAAAAAAAAGATTGTAAATCCTGGTCTCATATTGTACTGATAAGGGGAATATCATGCCAGTGTACAGTAGGATAGGTATGAGGAAGGTTTTAATTATATGTAACCTTTTTAATTTGGAGAGAGTCCACCCTTTCTACTTTGATATTTTATGATTACATGCATTAAGAGCAAGATCCCAATTCAGTTGCACATCATCCAAGGGCCTAAATTTGAGTCCTAATATTTTAAGTGATTCAGTGGAAATTTTCAGACCAGCAGTCGATGATAGGTCAGGGCCAACTATTCTAATTTGTATCCCCTTACTTTTCTCTAAGTTCAGCCTAGCTCCTGAGACTTTAGAATAAGATTCTATTTCCTACAGAGAATGGTGGATGCTTTCCTCATTTTGCAAAAAAAAAAAAAAAAGACAGTTATCATCTGCAAAGGCCAAAACTTTTATATTGTCACTGAAGTGTTATCCTAATAACTCAGCTATATGTGTATTATTTAAAATATGTCAAAGTAAGGGTTCCAAGGAGAACATATACAATAACAGACTCAAAAGGCAGACTTGGAAGACTCCCTTTGATACTTCTGTTTCTGTACCATATTGACCTGCAACAATAGGTATTAGAGATATGATGTATATAATAACTGTGACCAGAAAATGAACTGTTCTGGTAGTCCAGAAGCTTTTAGTGTATGGTAAAGAAGGATGGTTCACCGATCAAAGTCTTTACTTTGATCTAAAGATATTACAAACCCTGCTTCTGGGGTGTGCTGTATAATTCACACAATAATCAAAGTGAGTTGAAGCTTCCTATCAGGTAATCCACAAGATTGTATATGGTAAATCAAGGAGGTAGTCACTCTTCTTAAACTTAAATTCAGAACTTGGGATAATATTTTAAAATCTGAATTTAAGAGACTAATAGGTCTCCAGTTTGTAATGTCAGTTCTTCCCTTGATTTATAATAACAGATAACTAGCCCTTTGGTAAATAATTTTTGGACCTGATGTGTGTGGAGAATATAGCCAAAAACAAGTTCCAAACATACTCAGATTTCAGCTTGAAATTCTTTATAAAACTCGTAAGGTATTCCATCAATACCAGGCAAGACTCCAGATTTCAAAGTTCCTGTAACATGGTGAATTTCTTGTGCCAAGATTGGCTCAGATAGATATTTAAAATTAGGGTGTTCTGTATGAGTATCTATTATATTAAAGTAATTTTGGATATCTTGGACTGATGGAGGACTCTGATCCTTAAAGGATTCCAAGTATGCTGTTATTATTTTGTTTAGTTGAACAAGTGAAGAGGTAACGTGTTCTTGATCATCCTTTAAAGTGGAAAATGAAGATTTATTTTTCCTCATTTTACAGGCTCCGTATGGGTCCCCATATGGAGTCTTTTGTGTCCCAAACATTAATTCTATTTTTAAGGTACTAGCCCTGTCATACTGCCATTTCTTCATTTCAGTTTTTATATTACTGATCTGGGGAGTAACATCTTCCTTTAAAATTGGAGCAAGAGAAAAAAGGTACTGGAACTGGGTTCTAAGTTTTAAATAAGTAAAACATTTATTATTTGCTGTCATTTTCCCATAACCCTGAGCCCAAGTTTTTAAATATTGTTTAGTTGTGGCCCACCACTCCCAAATACCATTATAGAGGTCTAATACGGAAACTAGAGCTGTCATTAACTGCCTGATTTCTGTTTGCACAGTTGTATTGGTTAGTACTGAAGAATTAATTTCCATCTGGTCAGTTTTCTTTGTGCCTCTATATTAATCTGTGTGGTAGTTTTAAATAGGAGATGATCAGAAAACTCCACCAGAAGTATTTCCATATTAGTTATACTCATATTTTGAGAAACAAATAAATAGTCAATTATTGTTGTTAATGATTTCCTTCTATATGTAAAGGAGGGACCTGCTGTTTGATGATTTGCACAATTTTGTATGTCTGCTAATATACACTTGTAGAAGGCAAAGGTATCACTCTGATTTTTGTTTCTATCTTTATTTGTACTTAGTCTCTTGAGGCAACAGTTAAAGTCACCACCTAGAAGAATCATATTGGCGGTGGCTTCAAAGGGTTGTATAGCTTCAAATAACTTCACTCTATCTGCTTTTGTTTGTGGTCCATAAACATTGATAAATCTACTGGGGTTCTTATCCTATAGCCCACCTATAATTAAAACCTTGCCTGAAATAAGATTTATTATTTTGGAAATCTGCAAAGAGTCTCCTTTGAAGAATATCCCTATCCCATTTGCCTTATATGATACAAAGGACCAGTATGAGGGACCCCAATACCACTCCAGCTTCAATGGTCGAAGTTGTGCTAAGGAGCACGTCCATGTTTCCTGTAAAAAAAGACATCATTTTTCTGATCATGAGCCGCCTGAAACACTGTCAATCTTTTTTTCACATTTCTTAAACTGCAAACATTCAGAGAAGCAAAAACAGGCATTTGTGGGGAGAAAAGAAAAGGAATAAGTCCTAAACAGTTCTAACTTTTTGTCTTCCTTTTTTTTATTTTTCTTCCCATCATATTTCAAATCATCCTGTTTGGTTTGTTTGGCGATATTAGAAGAGTTATCAGATCCCCTGTCCTCCATTTTGGTATCCCCCAACTGCTCCCAGCCAAAGCTAAAAAAGGACTTTTTGTTTCCACGTCTAGTGGATCAGATTTCTTTATTCTGGCAGAACTTTTCCTTGTTTGAGAAGTGTCCATGGTTATGGGGGAGGCATGCCAGAGCAGCCCTCTTGAGGATCATCAGTGGAATTATCGGTATTGTTCACGGATCTAAGCAGAGAATTGATGGATGAATTAGAGTCTAGAGTTTTATCTTTGACCTGCTGTCCCTCTAGTTGATATGGGGGTGGATTCTGCATTTTTTGATGGGGCTTTGTTTTTGGGGGCTTCTCTGGGGCTGTTTCATCCTCAGGGGTGCAGCTTCAGCCTGAGCTTTTTAATCAAGTCATCAGGTTTGATGGTATTTGCTTTATTATGGGAAGCCCATGGGCACTCCTGAAATAAGTGCCCAACTTCATCACACAAGCTGCATTTGCTATGGTTGGCACAGTGTGCACTTATGTGGTCATCCTCTCCACATATGCTGCATGTTGGTTTGTTGCATACGTTGGATAGATGTGTCCTTGCCCACACTAATAACAAGCTTTAGATTGGCCAGCATAAAAACATATACCTTTATCCCAACCCAGCAAGAAACTGTTTGGAATGTGGCAAATACCCTCCTCTGTCTGTCAAAGCTTTATCTTAAATTTCCAGTGACCAGTCCAAAACTGTTCTGCATCAAGGATTGCCTCGGGTGTGCTTAAAGTTTTGCATCTTTGTTGAAGCCAATGTGTAATATCACTGACATGGAAGCCCTCACTGTGGAACATCACTGTCACATATTTTATGACAGGTCAAGTCAGACGGATGACCAAAAAGGGTACCCATTGTGAAGAAAACTTAACCTGATTGTATCTTTACCAAAAAAGTTCTAGCGCCTGAGAGTTTTGAAACAGACATCATAATTGTCCTCCCAAGAAACATTAATAAATGCAAAGACATTAGCAGGAGTGAAGAGGAGAGATTCATTCAAAAGCCTTTTCCCCACATAATGCCTGTCCAACCTAATGTCCAAGCCCCCTTTATATCTGATTCAAATGGCATTCCTCCTGGGAGAAAATTAAACTTTTTTTAAGGAGTTCTGACAGAGAGGCCTTGGATTGGGGGTGACAGAGCAGGGTACATTATTCAAAGCAGTTTTGCTTATTTATTTATTTATTGAAAAGTGTCACCAGGAAAGGGACACTGAACAATTTCAAATTGCTTGTCTCATGGAGCATCCTGGTAGAAGAGGACAATGGTCTATATAATCATAAAACATAACATTTGTCTTTTATCGACCAGGAAACACATTGCCAAGGTAAATACACTACATCATTAGAAAACATGAGACAGGGGCACGTGTCCAACCATGGATGAAGATGGTTGTGATCGCCTAGATCTGAGTGCCACTGGAGTAAATCTGCTGAAATCCGGCATCGGGGTCTATATTTTACTCGGCTGATAGTGCTTTATCTATATGAGCATCATACGGGCACCTATGTATCTCAGCAAATCAATAGTGAGGGCCCCTTGAGCTGACAGAATCAGCCTTTAAAGTCTGAGTACTGCACTGGGCTTCAGTTATGGACTGCAGCATCTCTACAACCGGGGAGATCTCCCGATCTTAACAAATGTTTGACCAACTACTTTCTCAAATGGCTCAGCTTACCACAGCAGTCAACGTGACTAATCAAACACTGCACAACATTGAAGTCCATATTTTCCACACTGAATGGAGGCTGGGGTTACATGATGCTGCTATCCAGGATTCTTTGGCCACTCTGCAGGAGCAAGCAAAGCTTATACATCTCCTGCAAGATAAGGTCAACAACCTCAAAAATAGAAGCCGCCAAAACAATTTGAGGTTTATAGGCTTCCCGGAGGGAGCAGAGCAGGCAAAGGCTGTATCTTTTCTCCAACAAACTCTTCCAGCCCTTTTAGGCCTCCTGGCAGATTTCAAGCCTCAGACAGAGCGGCCCCACTGCTTGCTGACTCCACCTCCAAAGCTGGGCGAGTGGCCCAGGCCACTTCTGGCAACATTTTTGGACTACAGGCAGAAGGACGCCATTGTGAGAGATGCTACAGACTCCAACAACATCATATGTCAAGGGCACAAAATTCACATCTTTCAGGACTACTCAAGGGAGCTGTCAGAGTGCCAGAAAGAATATAGCCCAGCTAGAAAAATTCTCCTTGTGCACAATTACTCTTTCTCTCTACAATACCATGCTACAGTGCGGGGTTATGTACAAAGGTGTGCCGCTGCTGCTTGCTTTACCTGAAAGCCTTATGGACTTTCTTAGACACCCAGCTGACTTTTGGGGACCAGGAGTATACACAGCCACCCCTGCAACAGCAGAATCACTGGAACCGGAGGAATCCCAATCGGTTTCAAATGACCCACTCATCAACCCGTGGGATCAAGACTTTTGAGGCACGTCTACCTCCCAGGTCTAGAAAGAGGCACCCTTTGACCCGTCACTCCAGACGCCAACACCCAAAGGTACATGCCACCTCTCTACACCCTCGACCAGAGCTGGGGCCCAGAGCTCCTCCTGGCTCAGATCTTTGGGTCTACTTCCCTCTGAACCCATATGCACCACTACAAACAGACACCCAGGACATGGTGGTGAAGACTAATATGAATGCAGCCCCATTGGAGGAGGACACGATGGTAACTGCAACTTCATGGAACAGTTCTTAGGTGGACACTGTGGCATCTACACCGTGGGAGTTGGTGGTTCTTTCACCTCCTTCTGCTGTTGGCTGTGCTATACAATCACTGGAGCATCCTTCTTGGATGAGACTCAATCAGCAGCTCATTTGGACTCTCCTACCTGAACTCTTCATGGCTAAGTAACAGGTCTCCATTTATTGCTGGAAGCTGGGCTGTTCAGGCCTGATGGTGCTGTAGGATCCCTCCCCCCCATCCTTTTCTCTTCCCTTTCATAACAGTTTGCTACAATGTGGTAGCAGCACTGTGATGTGAGCATTCCTTTTAAGAGGCTAATAGACCCCCAAC
This sequence comes from Neoceratodus forsteri, assembly GCA_016271365.2. Taxonomy (NCBI): domain Eukaryota; kingdom Metazoa; phylum Chordata; order Ceratodontiformes; family Ceratodontidae; genus Neoceratodus; species Neoceratodus forsteri. The sequence continues at coordinate 1,495,769,250 of CM057449.1, forward strand.
TCCTAGGATACCTCTTCCTGGCCAAGAGGTAGTAGTTTTCACATAGGGTACTATGCTGTCTTCCCTACCACCCCTCAGGGAAGCCTTTGGGGGCCTTGTAGCTTCTGCCACTGGCCCCTATATCAGGCAGATTACCCTTGGCCTGATTAGGCCTGTTGTTTATAGTTATGTTCTATGTGTGCATTGGCTGTATGTCTGTCTGCCTGTTAGCATATCTAGACTGCTTTCTGTAAAATGTCTGTATACATGGAATTTGTGTTTGGGTAAAGTCCAAAATGGACAGCTGCATCATATTCTCTTGGAACAGGCCTCTCTTCTTTTCAGCCTTTTCCTAGGTAATGTTTAAAACTCCTAGTTATGCCTTCACAGGGATCTGGGACTATGGCTAACACAAACGTTGTCACCTGGAATGTGCTGGGCCTGAATACCCAGGGGAAATGTTCACAGGTGCTAGGACATTTCAAAAGGCTGAAAATAGATGTTGTCTTGCTCCAGAAGACTAAGCTTAGGAAGGAGGATCATGACAAACTCAGATGGGCGTGGTAGGTCAAGTTATCTCCTCCTCCATCTCCATGCATAAGTGAGGGGCTGCCATCCTTGTATACAAATCCTTACAATGGACCCTGGTAAAAACTAAGTAGGATTCCTTAGGCGATGGGTGGTGGATGTCTTTAACTCCTGAAGATCCCCTGTGGTTGCCAATGCATACGGTCCAAATGAAGACCAGCCGGAATATTTTCATGCCCTTCACATACCATCTCATCCATCACCGGTCATGACACACCAGTGGTACTGGGAGGAGATTTCAATCTCCCTTTAGACCCTACCCTTGACTGCCCCAGACAAACATCCAAAGGCTTGGTGGGTGCTCCAGCAGCTTATATTTGATCTGGGCCTGCAAGATGCTTGGAGAATTTTCCATCCCAGGGATAGGGATTATACCTTCTTTTCTCCTGTCCACAACTTCCGTTCCCATCTAGACTATTGGCTGCTTTCCCCCCTTCCCAGATGACTGCAGTGCTGGACACTCAGATCCTCCTGACGGTCATCTTGGATCATGCTCCAGTTCCACTTCTCCTTACCCATGGTTAAGTGGCTACCCCATCTCGCAATTGGCGACTTGATCCTCTTTTGTTGCAGGACCCAGACTTCCCTCCATGGCTAGGCACCCAAGTTAACCTATTCCTGCTGGACTCCTCCTGCCTCTATGGACTTAGTGCACCTATGGGAAGCCCTGAAGGTTACCATAAGGGAGCCATAATGTCCTATGCTGCCAACTGCAGAAGACAAAGAGAGCAACAGCTTAGATCTCTTGAGTAGTGGCTGGTGGTGTTGGAAGCCATATGCAAGCGCCACCCCCCCTACCTCCACGTGCTCTCCCTATTGCCTTGAAATGGTATGCATCCGCCATAACATTAATGATCTCCTGGCCAGGAAGATGGACCTGGCCATCCTTCGTCTTAAGCATAAGTACTGGGGGGGAGTGGGGGAAGGTTCTAGCCTACAGACTGCGTAAACAGAAGGTTGAGCATTTTATATCTGGCCTAAGGAGACCAGAGGGAGCAGTACAGGTGAATCTAGACCATGTAAATTCCATTATGATGGATTGATATAAAGAGCTTTATTCCCCTTCAAGGACTATGGATCCCACAGTAATCCGCCAGTTTCTTGGCTCCCTCCCCATCCTTCGGCTATCTCCACAGCAGACAAGTGCCCTGGGGAGCCCCATCATGTCACAGGAGGTTATAGCTGCCCTACAAGCTCTGAACACAGGCAAAGCACTGGGAGGAGATGGTTTCCCCCAGAGCTTTGGTCTCTTGTTGACCCCCAAATTTCCCCGCAACTGGCAAATCTTTTCAACTCAACACTAGCCACAGACTCCTTTCCCCATTCTCTCAGAGAAGCAATGTTCACAGTATTCCCCAAGAAAGGGAAGGATCCCTCAAGGCCCTCTAACTATCGGCCTATTTCCCTTATTAACTTGGACAGCAACATTTTAGCTAAGATTATGGCCACCCATCTAAGCCCCTTCTTCCCTCACTCATTCAACCATCACAGGCGGGTTTTGCCCCAGGTAGGTTTAGCAGGGATCATATCCGCTCCATGATTAATATCATGGCTATCGCTCAGCATGGCCCTACACCCACTGCAGCTGTGGTGATTGACTTCGAGAAAGCCTTTGACTCCCTTTAATGGGACTTTCTGCTCCAGGCGCTTGAGGCTATGGGATTTGGACCCAATTTGTGGTCCTAGGTTGCTGCCTTGTATAGTCAGCCCATGGTGTGAGTCCTTGCAAACTCCACACTGTCAGCTCCCTTCCGCTCTCAGGCAGGGTACTAGGCAGGGGTACCTGCTATCGCCTCTCCTCTTTATCCTTTCAGTGGAGCCCCTTGCAATGGCAATTTGCTCCTCTCCTCATATTGAGGGGTTCTCAATTGGTGACAAGGTCTTCACTACATTTCTGTATGCCAATGACCTGCTAGTGCCTCTAGCCTCCATTCCTCCTTTACTTAACCTGTTAGCTGAATTTGCCACACTTTCAGGACTAAAGATCAAGTGTTCTAAAACAGATGTGTTGCCACTCAACTCCTGTTGCACGGCATTGTTAGTTTCCCAGTTCGGCCTACAGTGAGCTGATCACTCGCTGGTATATCTGGATATCCGGCTAAACCCAGACCTAACCAGATTCTGAGAAATTAACATAAAATCCCTGCTGGCAGAGATCAGGACAGAATTTGACCAATGGCGCAAACTCCACCTCACCCTGGCTGGGAAAATATTGGCCATAAAGATGGTTATAGCCCCTAAGCTTTTATATACCCTCTCACTTATTCCACTGGCACTCCCGGCAACCTGGGCCACCCTCATAGACAGGACAATCTTGGGGTTCATATGGAAAAACTCCTGACCCAGGTATAGTAGGAACAAGCTGTGAGTGCACTGGAGGAGGAGGTTGGAGTCTACTATGGATAGAGGGGTACAAAATGAACACCTCACAGCACAGACCCTTGTTTGGTTCTTTCCACTTGGGATAGATGCTCCACAGTGAGTTGGGATGGAGACTGAGGTGGCCCAATGGGCATAAAAGTGCCCTTTTGGTTAATGAGAAACCCCTCATCTGGGTAGAATGGGCCAAGAGGGGTATATTCAAACTGTCCCAGGTGCTGGACAAAGAAGGATCCAACTTGAGATCCTTTAGGGAGCTTGATTCTGAGTTTCACCTGGGAAAAAAGGCTTTTTGGCAGCATCCACAACTATTTAGTGCTGTACTGGATTACATTAAAAGAATACAGGGGACAGCACAAAGAATCATGCCCACCTCTCCAGGTGGCTCTCTGCAAAATAGTGTAGTTAGTCTTATTTACTCAGGTCTCAAGTCTCACCTCCCACTGGCTCTGAAGTAGCCAAAATGAAATGGGAAAAGGCCATTCATAAACCTATTTCAGAGCACCAATGGCAGGCCTGCTGGTGAGGTGCCCATTACTACCTATCTGATGCCCAAAGTCAGCTGATTCAAAATAAAATTCTCTCCCACTGGTACTGCCCCCCTTATGCTACACATGCACATTCTTGATAACAACTGGTGCTGGAGGTGTGATACCCATGTCAGAGACCTTATTTACATACTATGGCACTGCCCATTGCTTGCACCCTACTGGTCCACAGTGCTGGGGCTTGTCGAACAGGTGCAAGGATGTGTGGTAGGTATGGATCCTCTGGTCTGGATTCTGGGGCTCTACCCCAACAATGTTAAACTCTCTGGCATGTGAATCAGATGGCTTTCTATTCTTAGTTTGCAAGCCAAACTGCTTATTATCTGCCTCTGAAACCACAGAGGTCCCCTCCTGCCTGATCCATACAACTCTCTATCTATAATTGCCCAGCTGGATCACCTATCCCATATGGTTTCTAACAAATTGTATAAATACTACCTATGCTGGGCTCCCTATCTGGCACACCTTTCTCCTCATGCAGGTATAGGCTGAAGCATAGCATAACCCCCCCTTTGGTTATGATCTTGTTTATGAAGAGATGTGGCTGTTGGATACTCGACTCCCTTCTTTTGAAGTCTTATTTATTCAGATAATCCCCTGTATCACCTCCTATTTTTATTGTATTAGAGAATGCATTTGCAGTTGGAAATGATGTTACTGTTTAAATCACTGTATATGTATCTTCCTTCCAAGGTGAGATCTGAGTCAGCATCCCCTTATGGACATTTGGACTTCGATCCTTAGGTCTCTTTTTACCTGGAATGTAAGGGGGATTTCTTTTCTGCTGAGGCAACATCCTACTGTTTTCTTCCTGTGACTGCTCTGGGTACATTTTTTGGATTAGATTTCAATTTAAACACAGTGATAACACCACAGAGAATAGTCGCATAATGTACCACTCTCATGCTGGATGGTATTGCTATATGTCTTTTCTTTTTTTGATTTCTGAATTGCTATGTAACCCTTGATATGATGTATGGTTGTACTATTATATGTGGCAAATACCAATAAAAAGAATTAACAACAAACAATAAAAAAGAAAAGATGAGACAGCAGAAAAGGCAATACAATTAGAGTTATATACAAGAAAAAAGGAGACATAGAATATACACAATACAGTTTGAGTTTTTACCAATACAGGGATAATGCAACATAGATAAAAAACTAAATAGTTAAATAAATTACTATACAGGAGTGTAACGTATAGAATCAGCTTGGTTTGCACTTATCAAGAGCTAGAAAGGCTTGAAGGAGGAAGTGAATAAGGGGATAGGAGCAGTTGCAAGTAGGAAGAGGAAGTTATGAAGTGGGGCTGAGATAGACTGGAGGAGGAATGCCTAATTTGACAATGCAGTGCATTCCATAATTTCAGGAGCCTGTGTGAGAAGGCCATTTGACCTACTGTGATGGAGAGCCATGGGATGGCCAAGGTGTGAGAGTCACTAGATCTAAGAGTATAGGGAGCTGGAGGGTGAGAGGCCAGGGAGGAGGATAGGTAGGGTGCTAGAAACCAAACCAGAATTTAGAGATGAATTTCATACAGTGGGCTAGATGTCAGTTTTCCAGTGAGGAAAGACCAAATGAGTGATATAGAATACAGTGGTGGGTGAGTGAGGGGCCATCAAGGGTGAAGCGACAGAAGGCATTGAAGAGGGTATCCAATCTGGTTAGGAAGACTGTGGTACAGCACTTTAGACTATGTCACAGTAGTCAAAACAGGCAAAGTCATTTTCTGGATGAGCTCATGCCTAGCTGGTTGAGGTAGGCAGCTTTGGTTCCTATATAGGGATCCTAGTTTAGGGCACAACTTTTTCAGGATGAAGTCTATAGGTCCAGAAAAGTTGAGGTGCTGGTCTAGCCAGACCCCAGGATTCCTAAAGGAGGATGTGTCCTCAAGAGTTGTAACATTAAGGGTGTGGAAGAAGGGCAATTTTGCTAGCCTAGAGTCTCTGCCTAGTACCAAAGGTCATGAACACTGTTTTCTTAGTAATGAGGAACAGCTGATGGGAGCTTAACCAGAGCTGAACTTTCTCTAAGTCATGCTGGAGATTGGAAGCTATATCACAGGAGAGTTGTCAAAAAGAAAAGAACTGTATCACCAGCACACATGGATCAATGAGGTGATACAGACTGGTGAGAGATCATTCAAGAAAATGGAGAATAACAGGGAGACAGGACTGAGCATGGAGACACTCCAGTTTTTATCGTGAGGGGGATATGGTAGCCATTTTGACTGACTGGGTGCTACCTATTAGGTAGGAACTGAACCAGCTAATGGCTGAGTCAGACAGGCCATCCTTATTCAGATTACCTAGGAGTAGGGGGTGAAGACCATGTCAAAGGCCTTAACGAGGTCAACAAAAATGACTGAGGTTATTAGGCCACTATCCATACCTGAGAAAATATAATCTATGAGACAAAGTAGGGAAGTGGTGGTAGAGTGATCTTTCCTAAAAACAGTTTATAGAGGGTGAAAAAGGCAGAATCAGAGAGGAAGGTAGAGAGCTGTGAGAGGACCAGATGCTCCTGAAGTTTGGCAAGCAATGGAAGGAGCGATATGGGTTGATAGTTCCTCAGAGTGGACGGATCACCTCCCTTAGGTAAATGGAGAACTACAGGGTGCTTCCTGGAGTGGGGAGGCTGTGGCAAATCAGAAGGAAATGTTTAGTAAAGCAGACTGTGGGGTAGAGATAGTATGAGTGGATAGCAACAGATGTCTGGGGTCAAGACCACCAGGTGAGGAAACTTTAGAGAGATAGAGAGCAAGTAATGCATTCAGAGTGCCTGTTGGGTGAACAGGCCAAAGGAGAAATAGTTTCAGCAGTTGGAGTTAGTGGAGGATTTGTTAAGGTCAGGCAAGCTTGCGGGGACTAGTGGTAATGAAGTAAGGAGGGCAAAAGCACAAGAGGGAAAGTAAGAGTTCAATTCTGCTGCAACAGAGGTGGTCAAAGTTGGAACATTGTTGACATAGAGGAGATGGGTTTGAGGTTTCAATGGTGGAATGAAGAGGAGGTACAAATTTCCAAATATTGAGGGGTGCTTATGTTAGCTTTGAAGGTGAATTGAAAAGTATTCGGACTTTGCTGGGCAACTTGCGTTAGAGCATGAGTTTCTAAGGGTTTGTATACGCCATGATCAGCTTGGGTCTTTGAGGCATTGTGAGTCTTCCAAACATGGTTGCTTGCTTTCATGCAAGCCAGTAGTTCTGGTGTGATCCATGGAGGTGGTTATCGTACTCTGGAACATTTACAAGAGTGTTTGTTCCAGATGTCAAGAAAATGACCTTGAAGTAGTCCAAGGCATCATTTACTGAGCAAGTGGAATGGATAGGGGACCTATCTGTTCAGTCAAGATCCTGGTATAAGTCAGAGAGGTCAAGAGACTTGTATATATGGATTGTCAATATTTTATGTGGCATGTTTGGACGGTGTATTTTATGGACCATATAAATCATGTGATGGTCACTTAGTGTGTCTGGGAGGAGGACAGATTTGATTACTCTACTCTTATGTGTAATTCGGGCCCAGTCAATAAATGAATGGTTTCCAGTTTTAGGGTTTAGGTGAGCTGGTTCAAGAATCATTTGCATTAGTCTGAGGGCAGAGATGACATTACATGTATTGCTCAGGGCAGAGTCTGACTACTTTAGGTTAAAATCACCCATGATGTGCAGCTCCCCTGTAGTGGTGAGCATTTTAATTTTGGTGAGGAGGTTAGAGCCAATAGAGGAGGAGATCCCTAGATGGCAGTATATGCAGTGTAGATGGGGACTGAATAGGGTAGGGAGAGCCTCAGGATGAGAGCCTCATAGGCAGCAGGGGCCAAAGCAGATAAGACCATGGCAGCTTTCATAGAGGTAGAGCTGTAAATCTCTACTCCTCCACCCCTGCCAGAGTGGTCTTATCTGAAGATATTGTATCCTGGGATGGTAATAGAATTATCTTGGATTTTATTATTGAGCCAGGTTTCAGATAGTATAAGGAGATTGGGGCAAGGGTTAATGTGAGTGGTTGGAGCAGGACTAGTTTGGGCAGCAGGCTCCATATGTTGAGGTAGAGTACTTTGAGACCATGTGGGAGACTAGGCATGCTCGGGGCGGAGGATGCTGTGGATGGAAGAGTAGGTGATGGGGTGGTGAAGGAAGGGAGTCAGGGTTTGGGTTTATATCCTCAGCAGATAAGAGGAGGGGTGTGATAATTATATAATGAAGCTTCAAGATCTTATACCAAAGCATCATTGTGAAAGGGCTGTTTAGGGTAAGAGAATAATATGAGGAGGAGAAATGAATCATTAATGAGCTTAAGATGGCAAAAGAATTGGGGATAGATGTGAGGGAAGCGCAGGGAAAGGAAGGTGAATATGACCAATAATGATTGAAAGGAGAGGAGGAACCTGAACTTGGGAGTATAGTGTTTAGGATTAGCAGGGTGTAATTTGGGGGATACCAAGGTAGTTGTTTTGGTAGTGCAGGGGAGGATCTGGTTAGGAAAGAAGGAAGGTGGAGAAGAAAGTGAGGCATAAGGAAGAGGTTTTGGAGTGAGGAAAGCCATATTGGTGTGTATTATGTGTTAGCTAAATAGAGAAATGGGTAAGCCTCACTAGGGACAGTAAAGGAGGTAGAGGTCCTGTGAAGAGAAGCATTGCAGGTTGAGGTGAGGACCTCTAAAATACAGCAGTTATAAGCTCCAAATGGAGAATTTGACACTTAGTAATTCTACATGCTATCATGTGACCTTCGGTAGCATTTACATGCAGTTATGTGACCTTCAGTAGTTCTGTAAGTGAGAGTCCGATTAGAGTGGCAGGGTGGGGGTGGGTGGGGAGCTGGCACAATGTACCAGCAGGGAAGTCACTGGAAGGAGCAGGTGGCCATGGAATAGTGGGTGGCTGAAAGAGGTGCCACTTGGCTTGTAGAAGAGGTAGGGTGGCTGGCTTTTTAAATGCTGCACCTTCAGGAATGCCCAGTCAGGGGCTCCTGGAGCTGTGGGGAAAGGGGGCACCATTAATACTTTGAGCACTGCTGGAATGCAGTGGTAATCAAAGGGTGACAAGACAAGGGTGGTCAAAGAGAATAGTAGAGTGCTGGTGACACAAGGTCTGCAGCTGAAATCTGGGGTGGGTTAGAGCCAAGAGGGAAGGAGAGAAAGAGAGAGAGGGGTGGTGATTCAGTAATGAGTGCTAGAAGAAAATTGTTAGGTTAGGCAAAGGCTTAGAGAAATTAATAGGCAGGGCAAAGTTAGAGACAAGAAGGAAATCAGGAGAAGGTAGTTAACTAATAAATAGCAGTACAAATCATAACAGAAGAACACACTATCAGAGACTATACTTTAACATATACTGTGCAAGTATCTTATACTGTAAGGTTTCAAAATTAGCTGCTCTGTATCACTAGGAAGGACTATACTGTAAGTTTCACAAAAAGCAGCTTTAAAATCACAGTGAAAAGACACAGTCAAGAGAAATAGAGAGCTCCACCGGAAAAAAGCCAGTATCAGACAGGGAGTCTTGGCTCTGTTAACACAGGAACCAATAAGAATTTTTGGGCCAGAGCAGTGGGCCAATCAGGATACAGAGGTGGAAGCACCAAGTGAAATTGGATTTATGGTATGGTTTTGCAGTTTGTGAGGGAGGATTGTGCTCTCAACACTTTGAGGGTGTTCAGGAGGAGAACTTATAATATCATGGTTAATTCTATTATTTTCATTATAATTTTCCCACTGCCTTTCCTGAGTCTCCTGCCATTTCTCCCATTGCCATGGTAATGTCAGTCTGATTTTTGTTTCTTTGTAAGATTCAGTTGGAGTTATTGTCACAGTATTTACAACAGTTACAGGAAGATTTATAGAAGGGATATTTCCATCTGGATTTACCTTGGATACAGGAAGAGTCGTTGGACACCATTCGGGTGCATGCCTTGGTCAGAAGTTGGGTCTCAGTCTGGATCAGGAATCCATTTCCCTTCCTTAGTTTGAATCTAGCCAGTGTTCAAAAGAGCTTTTTCAGCAGACCAAAAGCTCTCAGCAGATTAACGCTAGTCAATTCAAAAGCAACTTTCGCTGCTGCTGCTGACATCAAGCCTTTGATCTGATAGTCAGCTGAGTATGGAGTACTTTCTTTGACCGAATCTTTGCTCATAGAGCCAGCAGTGAGGCTGAGATTTTGTTCAGATGACAGTAAGGTAGCTCTTTTGGTTTGCAACTCCAGCTTCTTTTTTTGTAACTTTTTTCATCGTTTGCCATCATTTTCAGCATACGCTGTTTTTTTCAACTAGTTCCTTCTCAAGCAGTTCCTCATCTTAGTCGATGTTTACCTCCCCTTGCGAAGGGTCTCCAGTCTCCATAGCATCAGAGATATTATCAAAATCCATGTCTGCATGACTATCCATTGGGTTGTCCTCCTTCAAGACCTTGACTGGGTCAGAGGACCACTCCCCAGCCAGCCACAGCTCTACCTTGTCTGTAGCCACATGGTCTGCCATTCCTTTGAACAGCAGCTCCCTCTACTGCCAAGTGTAGGGGAATTTTTTATTGAACACAAAGGAAAAGTAAATCAATATTACATCACATATCTCATACATACAGTCAGAAAAGAAGAAAACAAAGAGCAAAAAAAAAAACCTTATCTCAGTACATCATTAATGGAAAGGAAATACATAAAGCAAAGGAGAAATCAAACCCTTAGTTGAAATAGTACAAAACAATCATACAGCAGTGTCCATTATAGCCTAAGAGAAAATACATAAGCAAGGGAAGAAACCAAGGAGGGAACCAAAGAAATATTGCCTCTTGTTCTAATATATATGGTTCAGATCAATATTCTAATAAAAAAAAACTCAACACTAAATTTTGAAAAATAATAAAATCCCCAAAAAAATTGTTTGAGAAAAATCTCAACAGAATGGGAGAGGGAAGAGTGTTGAAAGAACCCCAAGCTTTATACAGAAGTAATATTAATTTATAGACTTCATATCAGAAGGAATTCATATTAATACCATGTACATTTATTTCTCCAAGACCCAATCACAGGAAATCCAGAGTTTATCATGTTGTGCTTGACAAATGGATTTTTATTCAGAAGAATAAGTGGTCCTTAAGTCTATCATAATCTGGTTCACCACTTGAATTCCAGTATATACTTTCTGCTGCAACAATGGGGCACATCTAGCTTGCCAAAAAAAGTATCTGCAGAGAGCAAAAATAAGTCTCAATGTGCTAGCATGGTATAGAGACATTCTTGGAGGAAAGACTCCATAAATAGGCATTTCATATGTAAAATTGGTAAAGGACTTATCTTTCTATTTGTGCAGTAGTAAGGTCCAAACCTCTACACTAAAAGACACTCTAAAAAATGCTGCATTGTCTCAAGCTACATATTATGAGTCCCTGAAGCACATATTTTCTTCTAAAGATTTATATTTTAAGTTACCCCTTACCCCAAGTCTCCCATGGCATAAGAACCATGTGATATGCCATAGTTTTTGGGGTAGTCTAGGATCAGTAAATTGTCAAAAATGAATATATTATCCAGTTCCACATCTTGGGTGTCCAATAGTGTGGGTAGTTCAGAAAAATGAGCATGAATGATATTAGCATATAACTGTTTATGGGTAGCTGTCTGAGCCATGGAAAAAACTAATTTCTATTTTTTTGATTTTGAGAAAGGTTAGGAACAAAATAGATGGGATCCTTTATTTCCTAAAATTCCTTGGTATTTCCATAGCAGTATTAACCCAAACCTCACATAAGGGAGTAACCAATGTTAATACAAGAGAAACCCAAAAGGGAGGAGAGTGGCACAATAATGATGAAAATAAAAAATGTATAAATAAACTATGGAAAAATACAAGAGGGTTAATCATTTGCACCCCTCCAAGACAGTAATCTGGGTATGTGTATACATGCTTTATCAGATTCAGACGGCTGCCCCAAAACCCTTGGAAAAAATATTATAAGTCCTAGCTTCTAGAGGAAATGGCAGGGGGTAGATCATGGCTGTTTGTAATAATAAAGGCAATACCAAAGTTTTTAATAACAGTACCCTTTTTCTTTTCACTATGATGCGTCCCTTCCATGAAGTTACAAGCCTATTAGCCTCGTCCAATACCAAACTCCACTTAAGAGCAGGGTCATCTGGCTACTGAAAACAGCCCCAGATCTTAATCGGGTCATAAGTGACAGGAATATTAGCCACCTGGTCTATAACCATGGGGGTTTGGAATAAATTAAACCATGCTTTTAAGGATAGTTAAGTTTAGAACCTGAAACTTTCTCAAAATCAGAGAAGAAGGAGATAACATCCAAGGGATTCAGCTGGGAGTTGTACAAATGCATAGGTCTTCTGCATGGTCACTGATTACCAGAGCTGAAAACCCATTTGGGAGTAATAATTTAGGAATAGAGGGGTGAAGTAGGAACTTCCTTAATAGAGGATCAATCTGGAACACATATAATAAACGGTTTAAGGGACAGCCCTGCCGTACTCCTTTTTTTTCCCAGAAAGTATTACCTGGAGAATTGTTAACATGTGGAGTAATCCAGGCAGTATTGTAAAGAAGTGGATCCATTCACATATCTGGAATGTGTAGTACAGTACGGGCTGCACACCCATTGGCTCATGATGTGGACCAATGGGCATACAGCCCTACCTACGGTGTCAGTTGGCAGGCAGCAGGGCAGCAGGCTGTGGGTGCTGCCACCCGCCACTGGCTGGGGGAAGGGGCAGTGGGGCTCAGTGGGTGGTGGGGAGGGGTCCGCTGGACCACCAGGGATATTGGAAGTAGTTTTATTGCACAAATGCCCGTGATCGGGCTGACAGAGGTCCACTGGACCACCAGGGATTTTGGATGGTCATATTTGTACGTATGCCCGTGATCAGCATGGGGGGGTGCCGCCAGGTGCAGCTGGAGCTCAGGTGGCCACCCACAGGTGGCAGCTACCGTGTTGCGCCTGCAATATGGCAGCTCACCTGTGGGTGGCCAGCCATTGTTCCTTTTTTGGGGGGATCAACTATGTGCGGCACAAGTAGGGGTTGTGCATGCATGGACTCAGCACATCCTGGGCTGAATATCGGAATGTGCAGAGTATGCATGGGCATACCCCCCTACCTGCACCACATACATTACTGATGCACCCCAGTGCATCGGGTTTTGTGCCAGGCACAATTTCCATTTGAATATCATGCCGGGGTGCATCAGTGGGTTGTGCGTGGTTCAACACTGTTGCGCCATGAGCAACCCTTTTTGATATCTGGGCCTGTATCTCTAAGTAAAGAAAAAGAGTGTAGTATGGATCTATCTGGTAGGGCACAGGACTGTTCCTTAGAAATAACCTGAGCCACAATTGGCAATAGTGTATTCAACAATATTGTAGCCAGTATTTTGTAGTCTACATTTAGGAGACTGAGAGGTCTCCAGTTCCTGATCACAGTCCTTTCACCTTTCTTAAACAGTAAAATCATAACAGCATAACAGCATCTGAAAATGTTGAGGGGATGGAGTGTGTTTCCAAGATACAGTTAAACACAAGTCAGGGAAGGGCCAAAAATATCAGTAAAGGCATGGTATAACTGAGCTGTTAAACCGTCTGCCCCGAGAAGGTGCATTTATTTGTTTCTTAATTGCATTAGTCATCTCTTCAACAGATATGGGGGCTACAAAAGTTTGTAACTGGTTCATGGGAATATCTGGGATGTCTATGCCCATGAGAAAAGGTGTGGCATCTAACAGCTCTGTTTCTGACTTAAACATAAATTCCAAGTGTGACTGGACTATCTGCTTTATAGTGGGAAGTGTGGAATGAACTGTGGTGGTAACGGGATCTGTAAGGTGCTCATCAAATGCAGAGAAGATTCTATCTGAACAACTCTTACAGATATCCAGGGAGGATTTGGTGTTTTGAGTGCCACATTGGGCTTCCAATTTCAAAGAAATGGCCCTATCGTATTGATAAGTCTCCATATTTGATTTGAGAACCCTAATTTGCTGAGTCAGATCCACTTTGGCCTCATATGCCAAAGATATTGTATCTAAAAGTTGATTGAGTAATCGGGAATGCTTAAAATACATTGACAATGATTTAGGTCTTGCCATCTTTAAAAGAAAGACTGTAAATCAGATTTTGTGTCTTCCACCAGGCTATATAACATTGGTAGGCATCTATCACAGACACTCTGGCTTGCAATAAATGCAGGCAGCTCTTGAAGATGTAGTTATCTAAGAGTAAAGTACTATTTAGCTTCCACCTAGATTTAGAAGAAATAGGAAGGGACCTCTGACTATGGAGATAATATGACACTGCTAAGTGATCTGATGTCTCACATGGAAGCACTGCAGCTTGTTGAACTTTAATGTTTTGGAGACAAAAAATAATCAATATGGGTGCCAATGTACTCTATAATATGTTTTAGCACACAGTGTGGATAGCTCTATATCCATCCATTAACTGTGCCATTTGTAATATTTTTAGTAGAGTGGCTGTGTCACTAAAGGTTTTGTGGGTGTTACTTCCTTTATCATCAGGGGAAAGGCCACAATTGAAATCTTCACCAAAATAGACCTGATGGGTAGTGAATAAGTGCGGTTGTATTTGAAGGAATAGAGAGGAGCTCACAGCTATGCTTTGTGGAATATATACATTGATGAGATGAAACCTAATAAGACCATAGGTTCCATCTATCAAAAGTACTCTCCCAGGGAAAACATCCAGTACTTTAGATATCTCAAAATCATACCCTGAAAATAAAATGCCCACTACAACACACAAATCTTCCCCATGAAACCAGTATGAGGGTCCTGATGTCCATCTGTTCTAGACTTGTACAATTTAAATCCTGGTTTTTAACCTGGTATCTTGTAAGAAATAAAATCACGTGGGAAAATACATAACATGCCCAAGGTAGAGAGTTGTTTTCTGAATGATTTAATATTATACACATTCAGTGTGCAGCAATGCAGTTGGGTGAGATTATGCATTAGATGTTATAATGGACAAAGAGGGACTACAATGAGAATGGGAGAAGATAGTAGAGAAAAAAAATTAGGTGAAAACCTCAGGAGAATCACTTATGTGGAAACTGAGCTCCCTGTTTTTGGCCTACTTGAAAATCTTCTCTGCCTGATTCTGAAGAACAATCCATTTTAGAAGAAAATGTTCTGGATGAATCTGAGTCTGCATCTTGTCCCATGGTATTATCCCATTGTTTCCTTTTGGTAGGGCCTGAAACTTGCTCCTGGTGATAATAGTCCCAGTGAGTCAGACTTTCATTTCTCTTTGCCCCTTCTGGATGCAGAGACTGGGGTGAAGGGTTCCTTAGCTCTTGGGGGCATGATATCTTGCTGAGCACTATCTGGAGCCTGAGGAGAGTCCTACTGAATGTGAGAATCTGAGGTAATGCTTTGCTTCATTTGTGAGATGTTTAAGGGAGAAAGAGGAACCAAGATGTCTGAGGTCCTATAGCCTGGGAGTCTATGGGTCCTGAGACCTCAACAGGGCAGGAAAGGCAGTTAGGAGGAAACCTCCTCTCATCTTTGAGCACATGAGCCTGGGATTCTGATATTAAATTAGTATGGTCTTGTGGGACCCAGTCCACCCTATTGTGCTCAGCCCAAGGACACTGAGGAAAAGTGTGTCCTTGTTCATCGACAAGTTGCAGAGACTGGGGTTAGGACAACCTAGGCTAACATGTCTGTGAGAAAGACATGAAGTGCATCTGGGCTGATCACAAGTATAACTTAGGTGGGTTCTGGATCCACATTTGTGGAGCATGGGGCTGCCCCGGTAAAACAAATGCCTCTATCCCTTCCAATATGAAAGCTGCCAGGAAGATGCACAATTCCCTGTTCAGTCTGTCTGAGTTAAACCTTAATTTTCCACCATCCTGTCCAGACTAAATCTTCATCAAGGATAGGGTGGGGGTATCCAAAAGTTCACAACTCTGCTTTAGCCAATATTGCATGTTGTTTTTATTTACCTCCTCACTATTGAAAAGCAATGTAATAATTTTAACCAAAGGTTTAGTAAGGGGAATCAACATAAAGGGGGCCCATAGTGGAGAGTTGTTAACCTGTTCATACTGAATCCAAAATTTCTCAAGTGTGCATATATTTTAAAGCTAGCACCATAAATTAGCTCACCTTTAATATGAATAAAGGCAAGAGTTCAGAGGACTGATTCTCAATGTGTCTTCTAGCATGTTGTAGTGCACAGTCTTACAAGAGGAAGCACTGGGTGTATTGACAGTGTATCTTAGGCAAATAGCGTTCCAACGTTGTGCAGGCTCGCCTATAGACTTGAATAAATCACTTATTTTAAAGTTAGAGTTAGGTTTATCTTGCACAGAAGAATGAGGGAAAGTGTCCTTACTTTGGTTAGAAGATGTCTGATTGGGGCCCAGAGATTCATCAGAAGTACCAGGCTGCCTGTTAACATCCTCACTGGTGACTGGGGGAGCTTACGGTACAGACCAGGGTTCTATGTTCAATGCAGGATCCTGCAAAATAAGTCATGAGCCAAGTAAAGGATCTTGGGTTGCAGTTTAAATTAATTCAGCTGCCAAAATAGGTCCCGGAGAGGTCCAAGGCATCCCATTTGTGGATTACTGCCAGCCGGCAGATCGTAGAGTGGCTTCAGGAGACCAAGAACCATCTGTCTTAGTAGTGGATCTAGATGTAGGTTGTAGTGAAGCTGAGACCTTAGAGGAATAGCATGAGAGGTAAAGGCAGTGGCACAGTCCACAGAATGTGACTCATGAGTGGTTTGACCATCAGACAGTTCAGCCTCAGGAATATCATCCTGTAACACAGTGTCATACTGAATCAGTTTCAATATAAATTGTCTGTGCTGATGAAATATTTGTCATAGTTGAGGTTCAGAGATTTTAGCCTGATTAGTACCAGTTTGTAGATTTATACAAGTGTTAAGGTTTGCTCTCAAGTCATAGTCTTTTGGGATACCTTGATCGTTAACAGGATGTGTTGAGCCTTCTGTAGTCTTTTGTTGAGCTGTCAAATCAGTTTTCAAAGAATTCTTAGCATTAGAGAGTGGATATCCAGAGCCAGTAGACAGAGCAGCATCTCCACCTCCTCCTCCTCCTCCAGCTTGAATGTCGGCCATCTTGGTCAGTGGAACAAGAGTTCCCCCTGCTGACCAAGTTGGGGAATGTTTTTATTCATATTACAAAAGAACAGATAAACAAATCAGTATTACTTCATACAAAATTAGAAAAAAACAGAAACTCAACAAGTATCCCTTCACACTTAAAAAACAGGAATATAGAAACATAAAAGGGAAAAATTATAAATGCAAAGGCATAGTAAGTCATACATAGATCCCAGTATTGCTGTATACAATAAAAGAAAAACTAAAACTTTAACATAAATGGTATTACCTCATACCGAACATAATAAGAAAAGAAAACAAACAGAAATAAGTGCAACAAAGTTTCTCATATCGTCTTGTAGAGAAGAAAAAGACCAGCATATATAAAGGAACCCCTCCCTCCCACTAAAGAGTAGGAAAAAATTGTTGTATATTTTTCTTTTCCTCAAAACCATTGGAAATCAATAAACAAATGAAAACAGTATTATTCCACATAAGATGGATATACAACATAAAAAAAAAATCAAATAAGTATTACAGACATATGTCTTTTAATGACTTCAAATAAGTCTAAAAAAACTCAAATGAAATCCTAAAAAAAGGCCCCCCCCCTCAAAAAAAAGAGTGGAGGACCCAGTAGAAAAAAAAACCCACTCATAATCAATTTTACCACTTATATTAACCTCTATCATAAGGCCAGCAAAACCACAAATCACTGCAGTAAAACCCTAGATTCTGATGCCTTCAAGAGACAAAATTCGGTAGAGACAATATGAAATAATTCCAACCCTGATAACTGTTGCTGTTGTAAAACTAGACAACAATGGCGAATCCAAATCCAGTATAAAAAATGAATAAAAATTAACCAAAGTGTTCTGTCATGAAATTTCACCGGCAATTGGGAAGAAATGCCATAATATAATAAATCAGGATCTGGAGGGATCAGAAAGCCAAACTGACATCTGGACTTTACAATGTCCCAAAATTCAATAACAAAGGGACATAAAAAATATAAATGCTCCATGATTTCAATTTTCATGCAACAAAGGTCTCTTGGACAATATCTATCCTCTAAAGGTTTATGCTTTGGTTACTTTTCACACTCACCTTCCCATGGATAGCTAACCAAACTGCATCCACATTCCTTCCGGAATCCTAGGATCCATGATATGTGTCAAAATACAGGTCTATTGGGCTTTTGAAAATTAAGAAAAGGATGTCCCACAAAACACTCCACTACAATATCCATGTACATCAATCTACGAGAAAAAGTAATAGCTGCTTGATACTCAATGTGCCATTTTTTAACCTTATCAATAACCCAGCCCACATAGTCAGTAAACAGGGCTTTTGTTTATTTTTATGAAAAAAGATACCCTTTTCCCATTCACCCAAGACCCCAGTCAGCACTGGGTAACCTCGTATACTCCACAAGTGGGCATTTTCCTTCATCAGTGGGATAAAGTTATTGTACAAAAAAATAGTAAAACAAAAAGCCAAAACAAGGTTCACCATCCCCACACATCCTCACACCTTAATGCCTTTATACAAATTATTCCTTTTTATGGGGTTAAGCCGACCCCCCAAAAAAAAAACATTAGTTTTGATTCTAACAGAGTGGGAACCAGATAGATTGTACTGAGAAAAGAAAAATTGGAATCAAGAGGACTTAATTAAATAAATTCTATTTTTTATGCCTTCAGACATTCCTTCTCTGTACTTTCTCTAGCCCAAGTTGTAACCTGTTTTCTCAGTTATACCCTCCTGAGTCTCCTCCAAAATAAACCCCAAAATGTTACAGGAGCTTGTGCCACCAGTATACCAGCCACCATTGTGGATGTCAAAGGAAACCTTGCAACTGTAAACATTAGGTTTTCCCATAAGGCATGCTCCTGTAATACTACCAAGACCCATTATTAGATCACATGCCACCTGAATAGAGCTCTCATCTTTGCTAACAAACACAAATCATCTGCATATGCCACTATTTTAAGATTCTGCCCCACTCATTCTCCCAAACCCAGTAAAGGAGGGAGGCTGGGAGAATTTTCAATAAAGGTCAATAGTAAAAACATAAATCAATGGACTGAGAGGACAGCCTGATGAATTCTACTCCAAAAATCTGACACTTCAAACCCAGCCATCCATTCTCACAAGGCCTGACAAATGTTAAATCATAACAGAGCAGTAACCATTGAATAAATACATCAGATATCCCATACATCTGCAAACATTGCCAAAGGAAAGAATGTGATAATCCATTGAATGCTTTCTTCTGATCAAGGCTAACCACAAACCCTTCCTCCTGCTGTCCCATAACCCTGTACCCTCCCTGGATGTTAATTCCTTAATAAAAGAAGATCTTCAGTTATTCTCGGACCAGGAATAAGAGCAAAATTAGGCTGGGCTTAAAATATCACTGATAACAGCAACAAGTCTATTCCTAATAATTTAGCTAGGATTTAAAATCCACATTTAACAAAGTTATGGGATGTCAGTTTTGATATCAGAATGGCACCCAGATTTATATAAATAAATCAACAGTCCTTCATACATTTGAGTAGGAAGAAATGTTAAAAAGTAATTAAATACCGCCACTAACTCCAATGGCATAAACTCCCATAGGGCCTGATAGAGTTTTCCAGGCAAACCATCCAACCCTGAAGAAACATCATTATGGAGGCCCTTAATCACTGTTTGTACCTCCAAGTGTGTAAATGGGGCTATCATAATGTCTTCCTGGGCCGAAGTAATAGAAGGAAGATGAGCAGTCTGTAACAATTGGGTGTAAAGTCCAAATCAGGAACTGAATAACTGAAAATATTGATCACATGGGTTTCCAAAAATTGCATAATCCTCACATAATCTGTCCTCATATCTCATTGTGGAGAAACCAGGTTTATGAATTCTTTCCTTTCTCTTGATGTTGGCTATCTATAAAGGGATTAGTACATTCTGCTTTCCTTATGTCCCAAAAGACTGTGCCCTTTGCTGAAGCTCTTCTCGAAGTTCTAAATAGTGAGAATTTGAGGATGAATCCTGCTTTCGCCTGTATCTGAAAGAAACTAATCAAACATTTTTCAAATCCTCCCAGCATTGTCCCAATTCTCCCATCATATAAAAAATGTGGTACACTTATCTCTTATAATAGCAACCCAATTCCTGTTTAATATCAGATTCCCCAACAAACTAACATTCAATCACCAGAAACCTGGACCCACCTCCCAAGGAGGTAGCCACAAAATGTGGACCCCACCAATGTATGGTCCAAATTTCTATCGGAACATTAACCAATTTAAACACTGGTAGTGTTTTCTTTAGAAAAATAAAATCAATATGAGAAGAAAGGTTCTCTTGATAAAATGTAGGTTGGGGCTTATGGGGCCCAAAAATATGGGCATCTTTTAATCCAGTTTGTACCATGACTTTTTTAAGGAAAGCCTTATCACAATACTGTTTGCATTCAACGTAACGGGTCTGAAAATTAATATTAATCTCCCCACAAAAAAGTCTGCCTGCTAGTATGGGGATAAGGCTGTAAATCAGACAATAATTCTATATGAAGGGCTTTCAATTGAGGGCCATATATATTGAGCAATCTACATGGTGTAGAGTTCAAAACAACATCCAGCAACAACGCCCACCCTGGATCAATGTCAACCATATGCAAAACAGTAACAGAGGGAGTTGAAAAACAAATTCCCACCCCACTGCATAAATCAGGACCAACTGACTAGTAAGAAGATCCCAACTCCCATTCCTTTGTAACTTGTTGAACTTCACTAAGTGAATGCAATCTGGTGTCCTGTAAAAAAACACATCAAAACACAACTGTTGTAAAATGGAAAAAGTAGTAATGCGTTTGAAAGTAGACTTAATGCTATTGACATTAAGGCTCACCAACTGCGCTTGTGTTGGCTCAGGGAGGGTGTTTTATGAGCATAGTACTCAACCTCATCCTTCTTTTGGAAAGGATAATAGGAGACTATGTCGCCGTGTTGTCAGACTCTGACTTCCCAGAAGGAATAGTCTCCGTAGCCACTGGTTGATCAAAATCCACTGTATCTCCCATGAAGAAAAAGCAGAGAATCTGTTCAAGAGAGGCAGTGGCAAAAGAGGTAATATGACCAGCTGTGGTTCCACAGAAAAATTCCCATATTTCCACTTCCAGGATCTAAGATATCACTAACTAAGGTACCGTATCCACTCCATTCTGAACAGCCACATCCTTCAATGGGTCAAGACCAGCAGAGTCCTCCTGAATTACAACCATAGATTCCTTTAGAAGATCATGGTGGAAAACTGTGAGGGGTAAAAATGGGGTCTCGTGTGGAAACAAGTTCCTGGCCATCACTTTTGGGTCAAGTACAACTCTGGGTGGGGATAAAACAACTGTCTCAGAAGGAATCACAGCTGAAGGTGGTCTGGGTTCAGATCTTCTAGAAACTCCTCTGTCCACTATACCCGACCTCAACCCCTGCCTCTGCCTCTGTGGTGATATATAAGGCTTCATCAACACCTAAATCAGGGCTTTGTTGGAAGGGCCTTCTTGCCTTGGATAAAAGATAATCCTGGTTGGAATCCCTCTAAATTATATAATGCTCAGGGCACTCTGAAAAATTGTACTTATCATCCCCACACAAATTAAATGGGGAGCTGAACATTGGGCTGCACTGTGGCCTATGACTCTGCAGTGAAAGCACCTGACCTTATCACAATTGATGTTTAAATGTGACAGAGAACCACACCAGTAGCAACTCTACAGTTGCCCCGCATAAAACAATATGCCCCTGTCTCTAACCCCCCCAAAAAAAGAGCTGGGAAGGTGTCGTATACCCTGCTCATCTTGTCTTAGTTGAATTCTAAAAGTCCAGCCCCATTCCAGAAACCATTGTCAGCCATAATAGGCTTGGGGTGCCCAAATATTGTACATCTCTTCTCCATACAAAAGTAATGTCATTAATATCTATCCCTTCATTCCGAAATAATAACATTACAATCTTTATTATAGGTTTAGTGATGGGAATGGCAATACATTCATCCATACTCCTGAGTCCTTAACTTCATAATAAAGATGCCAGAATTTGTCCAAGAGAGACACTGCACAAAAGCTAACATCATAGAAGTGATCACCTGGAGTGTGTATAAAAGCATGTATCTGTGCAGAACTAAACCTTACAGAGTCTTTAATCAGATGTTTACTCATCCAGAGCCTATCTGGTGATACAGACACCATCCCTTTGTACCTAGAGGCAGACCACAAATCTTTCTTAGCTGCCTCTGTTTGTTTGTGGAATAACCCAGCATAAGATCTGGGTTTATGCTGTTAGGTTCCTCCACTGGCCCCCCACTTAGTATGTAAATGTTCAGTTTCAATGTTCCACTGCATTTCCCAAGCAATAGGCTCACCATCCTGTAAAGTCTGCTCCTCACATACCTCAGTTGATTCTAGCTGTGGGAATACTGCTGAAAGTATACCATCCTGAAGTGTACCTAGTAGTAGACCATCACCTGGGTGGCGTCTGGTGCAGTAGCTATAGCCAGTGCCTCAGTTTCAATGAGCACAGCTGCAAATTGCACATCTTTGATTTAACCACTTTTGAAGGATCTTCCTCAATGGCTTGATCACCACTCATAGACCCTTTCTTCAAAATCATAAGATCTGGCTCGAGAACCAGGTAAAGGAATGGGGGTTGGGAATCCAGTGGTTATTTTCAAACAATCAACCAGCCTGCTGCAAAGCATTTCAGGTGTCCGGTCAGGGGAAGCAAAGAAGGAAAAACAAGCCCCTGAAGGATGGTTGCCTTCAGAATTCAGAGAGTAAATAACAGATATATCAGCCGCTCACTAAGGACTAAGTCTTACCGGCAATCTTTTGCTTGTATCCAGTAGTGGACTCGCTAATGATCGTTTCTGTTTCTTCCCATCCTCTAATTTCACTTTCTGCACTTGAAATTCTCGATCAGTTTCCTACAGCATGCCCACCAATTGTTGCTTCTTTTTCTCTAAATCCAGTATTAAACGATGTTTGTCTTGCAAATCTTCAGTATCCATAGACATAAGGCGTTGACCTCCAGGAGAACCCAAAATGTTTCCCATAATAGGGTGCTCAGAATTCGGGTTCAGGACCACCACAGTATCTATCTTCCTCTCTAGAACTCCACTATCAGCACCTTCCCTTCCATGGTCAGACCAAAACTGAAGTCCTTCGTTCCTCCTAGCACAACAGCGCCTCCTGCAGGCGAGTAGGGAATTTTTGGGGAAATAGGAAAATAAAATTCAAGAACAATCCATAATCAATCCATGTCCAATAGAAGGTATAAGAAGCTAATCAGTCCAAGTACACAACATGAAGAAACACAATCAGAATATAGATATCTTTCTCTGTTTTTCAGTCTTCGTAAACAAAAACCACAGCATGCTGTCCTCAATATATCAAGAAAAGTCTAGCCTACTCTTTCTGTCTTCATAACAAGGAAGAACAACCAGACCACTTCAGATCCAATTTCTTCTTAGAAAACTGTTTCACATTAGTCTCATAGACCTGTTTTAAAGAAACACGTAAATTGAGCACAAAAGGTCTTTGCTAATAGCATATTGTTGCAAAACTCATTTACAGTGAGACTGCCAAATATAATACTTAATAAGTCCAAAAATCACTTGAAGCATCTGTGCAGAAAAAGAATTCCAATTTGAAGAATAGATAGAAAAATCAGTTCATCATACGAAGAGAAGAGCCACAGGATTTTCCAAATCCAAATAACTTCATCCATAAGTGTAGTACATGAGTGCATTCTGAAAAAAAGATGTGCTTGAGTTTCCAAAATACCATGGCAGGTATCCCTGGACAAAAACCGTTTACTCTAGATTTATGTTTATTGTTATTTTTAACATTGAGTTTGCCATGAGTAGTTAAACAAATAAGATCCCAGGCAAATTCAGCAAGTCTGGCATTCGTCAGTTGGGAGACAGCTAAACTCAATCCATCACCAGGCAATTGGACAAAGTAATGTGTTCCTGATAGGAGGTTTTGTAATAAAGTCATAGACCTGTTTTTAGGGTCCAGAAGCTGGGTGCATGGAACTTTCTATTTAATCAGTTTCTGAAAAATAGGTTTCACAAACGGTGGTACAATGGTCACCCTAGATAATAACCAATATTTCCCTTGGGACCAAGCAGTGAGACAAATATTAACCCATTCAGAAATACTGTGATGCCAAACTTTAGTTTTCTGACTTTGCCAACATATAATATTAACATATAAAAATAAACTATAATAAAAAAATAATTGGATTAACCATCCCAATGCCACCTTCTTTAATAGGCCTATATGTGATATCCCTTTCAATAAGGTTCAAGCAACTACCCCAAAACGCCCAGAAGAAAATACTAAACAAGCTCATTTCAAGTTGTACAGGGGGAGGGAAAACACTGCTAATATACAAGAATATAGGTACCAATAAACTTTTTATTAATAATATATGTTTACGTTTAGAAATTTGCCGGAAGGTCCAAGACTTGGAGAAACCTTCCGTCAGGTCCATTTTTTCTCCCAATTCAAAGAAGCCAAATCCACTGAACCAAACAGTTCACCCAGAATGAGGATGGGCTCTCGGGACAAAATAATCCCAGCATAAGAGGTTACTACTAAGTATCTTCCACCTAATTGTAGACCCACACTTTTATCCTGATTAATATGGGATCCAGAGACCTTAGAGTAATCTATTAACAGTCTAGTCACATCACCTTCCTTCATCTGTTTATCCAAAATCAACAAAACATCATCTGCATAGGCTAAGATAGAAATCGGTGAGAAAGCTACTGATAGTGAGAGACCTATTATTCAGTGACTATGAAGAACAGTTCTCAAAAAGGGTCAATACTAAACACATACAATATGGGACTGAGGGGACAACCCTGTCTCACCCCTCTTCTAATACTTATGGGAGTACCCAGCCAGCCGTTCACCCTAGGAATCTCCTCTGCTGCTTCATAGAGAGATCTAATCCATCGAATAAATAAGTCAGGTATACCATAACAACGCAAGACCAAAAATAGATAATCATGGGAGATGGAATCAAAGGCCTGCTGATCCAGGCTTAACAAAAAGCCTTCAAAAACATCAGTTTGAGTTTTGTGAAAGGGTTCTCTTAAGATACTTAAATTGTCATGGATCCCACAGTGTTTAATAGAACAAGTTTGCACTTCACTGATCACAGCGCCAGAAATTTCACCCAATCTATTAGCCAAGATTTTCCCGAGTATTTTAAAATCGGTATTCAATATACAAATAGGTCTCCAATTACATAATTTGGTTCTATCTCCCTTTTTATATAAAAGGATCAGTTCTGCAAGAGATAGGGCATCCAAAATCTGAGGTGACTCTAACAATTCATTAAACACCTGAGTCAATTCAGGAAGCAAGTGATCCACATATTGTATATAAAACTCAGAAGTCAGACCATCGACTCATGGAGCAGTACCCCAAGAAAGGGAAGAGATCACAGATCGTACTTCTCCTTGGGATATAGGTGCAATTAAAGCCTGCATATGGTGGTCTGACAACCGCGGAAGCTATAATTGCGATAAATACTTTAAGCCATCATGGACCTCAAAAGAAGTCCCTAACGTCGCAACCACATATTGATGTACTATGTCTAGAATACCATATTTAGAGCTAGACAGATTTCCTTTATCATCACATAATTGTATTATCCTTTTTGTTGCAACCCATTTTGAATTATCTTTATACGGATCAAAGGTCTGTTTATTGCCAATAGTTCTAAACCTCAATTCATGTTGTAAGGATTTAGCTCTAATATACTGTATAGAAAACACTTATATTTTAAGAACCCTAATTTGGTCAGTATAATCAATACCAGGGATTCCGCCTTAGAGATCAAAGAGTGGATTTGCTTTCTAAGTTTTAAATACTTCAAATAAAGAAGTGTTGCATGGTTCTTGGCCATGTTCTGGAAAAGTAGCTTAAAATCACATTTAGAATCATCCCACCAAGTAGCCAAAGAGTTATAAAGACAAATAACAGACTTCCTTGCTGCCCAATATTGTTCCCATTTTCTATTGATAAGTGTATTGACCATCAACATGGCATTAAGTCTCCAAGGGTTCTTTTTACAAGGAGGCATAGCATCCCAAGTGATCTGAATTTCAAGTGTCCTATGGTCAGAAAAGGCCAAGTCCCACATCCTCCCCATAGTTACCTTCAAAAACTGTGAAACAAAAAAAAATCAATCCTTGTAGAATGGGCTCCACTAATATATGAAAACCCACCATGTTTATGAATAACTCTAAAACAATCAACTAAATTAGAGGTAGAAACAATCTCCTTCAAGGAATCACTATCACAATACAGTTTATTAGTAGAAAATCCCCGATCCTCTACCAATAAACTACAATTAAAGTCCACCCCCAAATAACAGTTCTAGCGGAATGTAAATAGGGTTGACGTTTTTTAAATAAGTCAATCCAATTATTCTTACCCTGTGGAGCATACAAATTTATCAATCGTAGCCTAGTGTGGACATATTGGAAATCCAAAAGCGAGGCACATCCAAATTCTATCTCTACAAGTCTAGAAACCTTCAAATCAGAATTTAAAAATAAAACACCAAGTCCATCACATAAATCTGAACCCTGTGACCAAAAAGAAACCCCCTTATCCCAAAACTTAGTGACCTGTGCAATCTCTGGCAGGGTTTTAAGCCTAGTGTCTTGAAGGCAAATAATATTTACCCTATGCTGTAATAAAGCTGTCAGAATGGTCACCAGTCTCTTATAATTTTTGAGACTATTGACATTGATAGTCAGAATTTTAAGAGAGTCCATTCAAAAAAGAAAGGGATGTATGCTCAAAAAAAAAGCCATGTCCCACAAAAACCTCATGTTTGAGATCTAGTGCACCATTTTTTCTTAACAGTATCTGAGGAAACTGAATCATCCAACCCAGAGGAAAGATCCTTAGCTAAAGAAGAGAGCGATGAAGAGTCAGAATCAGCATTGTCAGAGTCTTCTAGGGACAAGACTTTATATTGATTTATTGGGTACTGTTTAGGTTTACCCTGAGTGATTTTTCTACCCTTCCCTTTGAACCCTGCTGTCCTACCTGATTTAGCCCAAGGTCTCTTTTTATAAACAACAGTCTCAGAAGGGTGTTCTTTATCAACCTGGGGTGGGGGGGGGCATAGATTCAAAAACTGAGGAAGGCCCAGGTTTTGGACTTGAGACAGTAGGGTCATTTGTACCACCACCTCCATAACAGGATCCATAATGACCAGAGGGGACTGTCACGTGAGTCGTCAGGTCAGTCAGAACACTGTGCCTGACATGACAGAGGTGGAACTACTGTAGAGGATTCAACATGAGGCACCATGCTGGGAGGGGTAACATGCTCAGATGGAATCACTTTATTCTTTTCCTGTTGCCTAGCCATTTCCTGCAGTCTGAGTTTATAAGCCTCTGCACAGCCTTTTTCTGTGCTTGTGTAATCAAGGCATTGTGGTAGTAACATCCTCACCATTATGAGAGGCCCAAGGGCACCTGACATAAGAGTGACTCCTTTCATCGTACAAATTACAACCAAAAGTATCAACAGAAGCAGTTGCAAGGTGTCCAAGTTCTAAGCAGTGAGTACATTTTTGAGTGTCAAAAGCATTGTTCAAGTGTAGTCGAGATCCAAAACAATGACAGGATTGAGGCTGGCCTGGGTAAAAAAGAGAGCCTCTATCCTTACAAAGGAAAAAACAACCTGGAAGATGACCAATACCAGAATTTAACATAAATAATTTACACTTCACTCTCCAACCTCCTGTCCAGATTTGTTTGGAATCCATAACTGGGGTGGATTGTTCCAATACTTCACAGCATTTTTTCAACCAGTAAAGAATACCTGCAATGTTCACACCTTCATTTTTAAAAATAATGGTGACAGTACAGACAGCAGGTTTGGTAATAGGAACAGCTAGAAAAGGAGACTGAGAAGGAGAGTCCTTAGGGTCAGTATATTTTACCCAAAATCAATCCAAAGCTTCAACCATTTTGAAGCTAATGTTGTAGTTATGCTAATCTGTATGTATCAAAGCAAAGATCTCAGAGGCATAACATTTCACTGAAGTCTTTAAAAGAGTCCAACCTACATGGAACATGCCTGATGGGGTCTCCAGGCTACCCTTATAGAGTAGTCGCAGAGCATTTCTACGAGGAGCATGTTCCCCTTTGGACTTAAATAGATCAGCCATGCAAAGCAAAGGTGTAAAAAACTGTTGTTTAGCAGGATCTTGTACATTATTAACTCTGAGACCAATTGATAGGGACTCAGTATTCCTAAACTGCTTAAAGCCAGACATGGAAGGTTGATCAGGGGAAACATGACTAGCAGAATTACTCAGAGTTTTGATAGAAGCAGAAACCAGGCCCGGGGCAACAGTCTGCAAAACCACTTTGTCAGAGTGTAAAAGGCACAGCTCACTAGGAAGGTTCATAGAGCCAGTAGGCAAAGTAACAGGGTGAAGTTCAGATCTAGCAGGAGATTTAATCATCTTACCAGTAGGAGTAACAGTAATACCATTATACTGAGCAACAGCAGGGTCCGAAGGATCTGAAAACCAAAAACCATTCTCCTCTGGAATCCAACCAGCAGACTGGAGTGCATCAACAGGGCTCTGATTCAAGTCAGTCCCTGGTCATCTGGGTGGAACACCCAAAGTCTTAGTCCTAGGTAAGCGCTGACCCAGTAGTCATGCAGAAAGGTCCTGAGCAGAACTCCCCTTCAGTGCAGCAGAATGAGCTGCCTCATCAGCAGTCACAAGCTTACACAGTGCGGCAGCTACACACCACTGCTGCAGGTCTAAACAACTATCAGGTGGAAAAAAGAGGTTGTTTCACCTTCCATGGCAGAAGTAAATTCCTGCAATTTGGCAATATCGGGGATAGTGTGCTGATCAGTCTGAACAGGAGAAGTCTCAAGCAGCAAAGTGGTCGTGTCAACCTAAACCAGGCAGGAAGCAGCTGGTGGTGCTTCCGAAGGAGAAACCTCAATTTCATGTCCATTCACACAACAGGCAATGAAACAAAAGAGTTTGCAGTCAACATTGTATTTTCTTCCCCAACATATGTGGAGAACGAAACAGGAGTAGAATCTTCGGTCTCTAGATTTTCAGAGGTAGGTCAGGCGACCTGCTCCCCAGCCTCCCGCACATCCGTGCACTCCGAGTCCAGCAGGAAGTGGCCATCTTGGCAGACAGCCAGCACATCCCCCTACAGCAGAGTAGGGGAGTTTTTATTGATAAATAAACATAAATAAACATAAACATGACATATCAAATCCAAAGTCATTGTAAGATCACAGAACAATCAGAAACAGAGTTTACAAAGTTCTTGATGATACATGTTATGGATGTGATGTATAAATAGACCTCTTTATTTAAACTTAATTATATGTGAAAATCCCTTACACCATTTCATTACTTTGCCAGAATTATACATTTTCACATCCTTTAGATATACCTTATACATTTCCTTGGCCACCATTTGGTAAAACCCCTCATAAGATACTCTTTTGTGATTAATTACCCATTGACACCTCACCTGCCATAAATAAAAATGCAAACAGCCAAAAAACACTGCTAGGGTATTTTCATTAAGGTGGGCTAGACTTGGGGGATAGATTCCTATAACCAACATGTCGTAGTTCAGATTCTTTAACCAAGAAAACTTCCATTTTATTGCTGCATAAACCCATAATTGTTTTACATCAGAGCAGTAAAAAAATAAATGTTCCATAGTTTCTTCTTGATTTAAACAGTCAGAGTAAGGACAATTCCTTTCTTCTTTCGCTTTATATTTTGCTGTACCTCTAACATTTAATCTACCATACATAATTAGCCATTGTGTTTCCCACATAAAGGCAGGCATTCTGGTATTATTCAGTTGGGCTAATATATAGGAGTTATGCACTGTCGGGCAATTTTTTAAACTCGGTTCAACAGGGTAGGTTAAACTCATAATCACTTTATATAGAGATTTTATCATGTTAGAAACCACCATTTGTTGAGTAATTTTCCATTTTTACATTTTTTGAACTGCTGGTTTAAAATATACTGGAATGTGTATGTGAGGATTCAATTTAGGAGCCAGATTAACCTAAGCTTTAAGATATCTACCTAATACTCTTTCCAACCAAATACTTTCAATACAACCTGGTCTCAAAATTATGTTTTTAATGGATATTGTTATGAACAGGGAGTGAAAGAAGGAAATAGGATCAATCATTCCTAACCCTCCTTTTGCAATATCTAGATAAGTGAAATCTCTTTTCACTGGATTTTATCTATTTCCCAATAGTAACTGGAAACAATAACTATAAAGTCTAGTCTCATACTGGATGGGTAGAGGGAACAGCATCGCTACATATTGTAAACAGGGAAAAATAAACTGTTTTATGATTTGAATACGCTTGGATTTAAAGAATTTATAACCTTTCCATCTAGAAACTTTCTGCTCTACTTTTATCAAAACTGACTCCCAGTTCCTTTCAGGAAGAGTTTGAGGTCCAAACACAATACCTAAAATGTTTAAAGGCTCTGATGATATTAAAATATTATTATATTGAAACTCCTGATGGCTGCCTGATCCTATGATCCAACCTCTTGTCTTAAGCAGGTTAATTTTGGCATTTGATACTTCTGCAAAAAGGTTAAACTCACTAAGGAATCTTTGCAGCTGTTCAGACTTTCTAAAAAAACACACACAGACATCATCTGCATATGCTTGAATACATAATTTAGAGTTAGAATGCTCTCTGCAATTCCTATCCATTTAGGTGACACTGACAGAGATCGGATAAATGGTTCTAAAGACAAAATGTACAATAAGGGGCTTAATGAACATCCATGATGGACACCTGCTTTTAAATTTAAATCCCTTTGTTTGAACTCCTTTAATCAAGGGTACACGTATCTGATGAATACAATGCTTTAATAATATTGATTATTTCCTGTGGAAACCAAAAATTTTAAGACCGTAAATAAATAGGTATGATCTACCCTATCAAAAGCCTTCTCAAGGTCCATGATATTAAATATCCTGTTTTGCCTTCTAATGAAAGATGCTCTATAACATCTCTAATAATCATAAGGAGGATTATATTCTTCTGTGTGGAATACTACAATATTGATGAGGTGATATGATTTTTCTGCATACTTTTCATTCTGTTATTTAATGCATCGTAAATATTTTATAATCTGAATTCAAAAGTGTTACAGGTCTCAATTTTTAATATCCCTTTTATTTCTAGATTTATAAATATGGATAATTAGACCATCCATAAAAGATGAAGATACCCCCTTACCCATAATAATAAATTGAAAAACTAAATGCAGACAACCCGAAAGTTTGGTTTTGAAAGCTTTATACAATGAATTATGAAGTCCATCTACTCCTAGAGAAACTTCATCTTTCAGATTCTGTATGATGTTTTAGATTTTTGATGCTACTAAGGGATCTAGGAGATATTTAGCTTCATTTGGCAAAGATGAAGAAGGAATTGTAACTAAATACGAATTAATTTTATCTGGCCGAATAGGTGAGGAAGGATACAGCGATTCATAATAAGTTTCTATAATTTAATTTATATCCTTCTCTTTTAGCACTGTCTTACCTTCTGATATTAAAAACTCCATTTGGGTAGCTTCTTTGAATTTTCTACTCATTGCAAATGGGTCTCCTAGTTTTGTTTTTGAGTATGATTTGTAAACAACTGCACTGTTTCGCTATCATATTGCACCTGTTTCATTTCCTTTTTATATTCTCTATTTGTTCTGAATAATCTGACCTAGACATATTAGGTTTCATAACTAAATATTAATATTGCTTTCTGAGCTTTAAATATGAGAAGAAATAATTTTTTCTTCTGTAATGAACCATAGCTCTTAAACCATCTGCTTAAATATGTTTTCGTTTCCATCCACCATACACCTAAATCATTGTATAAATAGCTATTGATTGTCTGGCTTTCAAAAGAGTTGACACTGAAAACTGTACATAACTTTTACCAAGGGCCGAAGTATTCAGTTTCCATCTAAGTATTTTTTTGGCAGTGTAGACTAGGCCCCAAAGGAATATATTAAAAGCAAGTGATCTGAGAATTCGACTGGTTTTATCTGAAATTTTCCATTTGGTACATCTGTAGAGATAAACAGATAATCAATAATGGTTTTTAATTTACCTCTCATTAGGTATAACTAGGCCCAGAACACCTATACTGAAAACAATTAATAAGTCCTGCAGTTGAAACTATTGTTTCTAGTGAATTTTTTCGTGGTTTGTTCTTTTGATACTAAGCTACAATTAAAATCACCTCCCAAAAGATTGATTTAGAAGTAATTAAATATGGTTGTACTGCTTTCATGCAATTAATTCTTTCTGCTTTTGTTTGTGGGTTATATATATATAAATAAATCTACATTCTAGGTTATCCCATTTCCCATCTAAAAATAAAAACCCTTTCTGGAATCAGATTTATCAATCTATCCAGTAAAAAAAGAAAGGAATTAAACAAAATACCTATTCCATCTGTGCAATAGTTTCCAAAGGACCAATACAAGGGTCCCCAAGGCCAATCTCTTTTAAAAGTAACAATTTGCTCTATGGAATACATCCATGTTTCTTGTAAAAAGCATACAGAAATATTCTCTTTATGTATCACTTGATACAAAGCTTGCCTTTTGATCAAATTCAGAATACTATGAGTATTCAATGACCCCCAATTTAGTGTTACCATTGTAGAAAAGATACACCAGACATACTACTTCTTTTTTCCTTTTTTTTCCTTCTTTTCTTTATATTCCTCTGCTGTTAAAGCACCATTTTCAAGCACAGATTTCTGTGAATCAGAATCCACAATCTCCATTTCAGAATCACCCCAGTTGGTAAATAATGCCGCATAGGAGTTCTGAGTCTCAATACTAGTGTCAGAAGCCAGCCCTCCGGTGCAGCAGTAGGGTTACTGTTCACAGCGCCAGTGACCCGGGTTTGGGAATGGACTCAGGGAGCTGGAGGACCGGCCGGGAGGGAGGAGGATCAAGTGCCCAGAGGCTGCTCTCCTTCTCCGGGTGGGGGGGATGTGAGCCCAGCTGCGATACTGCCACCTGGGTGACCACGGGTGGTGGTGCAGCGAGGATCGCATGTAGCAGGGAGGAAGGATGTCTTCCGGGAGCTGGAGCATTAGCATATTGTGACGTGCATCTCTCCTAGGCTCTCCTTGCATGCAGACGTCCTACGAGGATGGGCAAAAAAGGAAAATACCCTCCGGTGCTCCCTGTAGATGGAGCTTCAGGCCCTGATCCCAAGGCCCCTGCTGGCAAGGGTGATGGATCCTCAATGAAATCACAGCCGCTGTGGTGGAAGAGGGGCCCCCTCAGTTTTACCTGGGGGTCAAAACCAAGGCAGCGTGGGGGTGACTGCACCTGGCGCCACAGACGAGCCGGGACGACAAGGCTGTAGGAGATTCCTGAAGGTGAGGAAGCACCGGGGTGAGAAGGCGTAAAAGAGAATATATCAAAAAAAAATACTAGTGTTAGAAGGGAGGATTTGGATCTCAGATTTTGTGAGGATCTCCTTGGTGGTAAAGGAAAGTGAGGAATGACTTCAATAGGAGGATTTTCAGACTTTTCGAGGTCTCTATAGCAAACAGGTACAAGAGTTTCTGGATTCAGAATGTTTTCCTCTACTTCTCTTTTTATCTCCTTCTGCCCTGTCTTATTACTTAAGACAAACACCTCTACTGAATCTATCATAATGGGTGTTGGGGGGGGGTTGTCTTAGCTAAAGGCTTGCTGTTATTATCTTCTTGTGGTTGAACAGTCACCTCGCCTTGAGGGGCCTTCTTCTGTCTAAAAGAGGCTTCCTGGACCTTTTGAATCAGAACATCTGGGCTTATACAGGACTCCTTATTCTTTGCGGCCCAGGGACATTCTCAGAAAACATGAAAATACCCTTTGCACAGAACACATTTAGTGTGATTTGCACATTGCATCATTATGTGTCCTATTTCCCCACAATTATCACATCTTGGTTGATCACAAATGCTAGATAAGTGAGTTCTGGATCCACATTTATAACATGCCCTTGGTTGCCCCCCCCCATAGAAACAAACCCCCCTATCTCTCCCTAATAGAAAAGAATTGGAAATGTGCTCTATCCTGGAGCTGGCCTGTCTTAATTTCACTTTGTACTTCCACCCTCCCATCCAAAATTGTTCTGCATCTAGTATAGGTTCTGGTTCACTCAGAATCTCACACTTCCGAGACAGCCAGTAAGTTATATCTCCACATTGACTCCCTTGTTTCTAAACATTACTGTAACAAATTTGATACAAGGTTTTATTATGGGAATCACCAAAAAGGAGTCCATGGGGGATAACTTAATCTGATTATAGCATTCCAGAAATGATCTAATGAATATGATGTTAGAAAGCTTATGTCATAGTTATCTTCTCCTAAAATATTGATAAATGCAAAGATATCCTTGGTGAAAATAAAGAATCCTTTATTAAACATTTCCCCACATAATGCCTATCAGGCCGTCCTGACAATCCCCTTGTATCGTATGTGCACTGCATTCCTCCTTGGTGCTGCTTCCCTTTTAGCATTATTTTTTATTTATTTATTTAGTTTTTGTTGACCGGGTAAGTGCACTAGACAAATCCTGCCTATTTTCAGGCACGACCCGGGTCTGACATTAAAGGTTTCTGTGAACCTGCAATGAATTGGTCATTAGAACTAATACCAGGGTCTTCCTCTTTACTAAAACTTTCTTTAGCTTGCCCTAGGCCTATCTTCTCTGACTTGTTTGAATTTACAGTTTCTGAATTACTTTCATGCCCGCTGTCTCAACCCTAAGTAACTTAACCTGTGAAATAGTTTAGTAAGATCTATTTCTTTTACATTTGGTTTCCAGTCCGGTGTTGCATTTTTAAAATTAAATGAAGGACCCCATAATGGGTCTGGAGTCCAAAAACCTGTGGCTGTCTTCTCCCAGCCTGCCTCTAGTAGCGCTTTATGTGGTGACCAGGTTTCATCAAAAAGTGCTGCATTTGCTTTTCCATTTTGAACTAGCCCGGGTGTTACTCTGATCTCTGTTTTCTATGTCTTTCCATCCCCATCTCCTGAAATAAAGTCTGAGTCTATTTTAGCCATGCTGACTCTACCAGTAAAACTGAATTCAGTCACTCCTGACTGTTGTTTGCCATCCTTTTGAAAAAAAAAAACTGGTCGCTATGTGCTGTGGTTTGATCACGAGTGACTGGCATTTTAAACACAAATCTTGCCTCCTTAGTCAATTTCACCTGAACATCAAATGGCTTTTCTTTCACATTCTTGGGTTTATCAGAGCTTCCGGTGTGACTCTTAGAATTCAAGAAAGGGTCAGATGTGTTAAGGACAGTGTTTTTACTTGATAAATCAGGCTTTAGGCACTCGCTCTCTTTCGTTTTCTTCTGCCAGCCGAACAGCTAGGCTGGCTACTGAATTCAGTAGCTTTACACATATTCTGTTTTGTAAGTTCTCCTTCTTGCTTGAGCCTTCCTTAGATTTTGATCAATATTGCTGTCAGAATTTCCTCTTGCTCTGTCAAATAAATCAGCTGATGTCTTAGGGCTCTGAGGGATCATTTCAAATTGCACTTCATTGTCCTGAGGAATTTTATCAGTTACAGTAGTTAAAGCATTTTCCATTTGACTCACTCTGATCTTGGAAAATATTATGCTCACTGTTTTGATGCTGATCCTCTGAAAACTGCATGCTTTATGAAAAACTTCTTCTTGTTCCATTTCCAATTAGCAGACTTGACTGGCCTCTGTTTGTGCTATGTTAGAAGGTGAGGCCTTCCCTTCCACCAGCCACATCAACACTACCTCCTCCACTGCTGTCCAGCTCCAAACTGAGCTCCTCCACTCCACAGGAAGTCAAGCCCTCTCCTGGTAGAGCAGGGGATTTCCCTGGTGTCCTGGTCAAATTACCCCATTCATTAAACAAATACTACACACAGCTTAATCTGGTTCAATTTCAGTTGGTTACCATCTGTATCCCACCACCCGTGTCACCCCTGAAAAAGGGACTTCTAGTCTCAGTTGGCCTACTCAGTCAACAAAATTCAATTAATAAATAATATAATGTTCAAATAATATTTATTACAGTATTGTGATTGAGTTTGCAAGAGGACTCATTGAGTTGTATTATTAATGCTTCAGTCACACAATCACTATTTAAGCTCCTCTTTATGAAGATAATGGGATTAAAGCAGGCAACCTTTGTGATTTAACGGTACAGTAGCAAAAACAGGTGGCCTTTGTGATTTAATAGTATAGTACCAAACAGGTCACTTAACTCTTCAAAAGGAAAAAAGTACTAAAATTTAAAAATTCCAATGCATTTCCATTACTATGGTTTTTTAATATGTTATCTTGTTGCTGTGTTATTGCTGGTAGTGTATACATTTTTAATCTAGTATATGTATGCTGTTTGCCAATGAAGCTCTGTGAATGTATCATGTTTCCTTGTGTGAACCTCATCCAGTTCCATCTTGAAAATGAGTTTATCTCAATGATGTTCCACCTGGCAAAATAAAGATTTGATTGATTGATTAATAGTAACTTCACTAGGCTTTGTAATGGAAATAACAGGTTAGATAGATAGATAGATAGACAGACAGACAGACAGACAGACAGTCAGATAATATATGGTAAAGAAATAAAACAGAGGAATGCATATAAATATCTCTCTATATATAGTAAAGAAAGATAAACAAAGAAGTGTATTTATAGAACTCCAAAAGTATTGCTCAGTGACCCTTACTATAACAGTTGTTATCACATCACCTTTAAAAATACATTTCCACTACTTTACTTTCTAAGGAAATGTGTAAATGGGTCATGTGTGAGAGAGAGAGAGAGTGTGTGTGTGTGTGTGTGTGTGTGTGTGTGTGTGTGTGTCTTTTCAATATGAGTAGCTATACAATCGAATAAGAGCAGGAGCAGAAGCAGAAGCATGACTAGATGGAAACTTCCTGAGAAACACTGGATAATATAGGATTACTGGTAGAAAACAGCATTTCCCTGGATGTGTATAATTCTCTGAGTCAGGAAAATACTAATTATGGAAAATATAATGTTATTTATTACTTTTATGTTTGCCCTTAACATTTTGTGTAGCCGAAACTGCATCACTGCCATAAGAAGTGAATTCAACCAGGTGTTTCCTTTACACTGAAGTAGCAGCTCCTCTCCCAAATCTGAATGCTATTTCTGTAACTGATGCTTAGAATTTCATTATTTATCAAGAATGGACAACTACTTCTACTGAACTCATTATTTTATACACAGTATTGTTACCACCCTCCCAAAAAAAATCAGTTTAGTCTAACCAACCAAAAAAGAACATTTGAAAAAGACAAAAGAAGAGTAAGACTATGCTGCAAATTAATGCATTAACAGACCTTGTGTAGGCTAGAGAAAGCTACAGAGACTGAAAGAGAGAGTTGGTGAATCTTTCCATTCCTGGTTGGAAGCCGAGAGCAGAGCTACGCACTCCTGTGCTTGTGCAGTAAGTACAGGAAGCAGAATTACACTGCTAGTTTTATTATTACAAAAGGTATGCCACCTATGCCAGAGAGAGTGAAATCTTTCCAGAACAACTTGCTGTGACCCCATGATCTGCAGGTCATCTCTCCTCTGTCTTTCTTGTTTGCCCACAAGAGGAAAATTGCAAATAGGTGTTTTGGTCGGACCAGAGCTGTGAGCAACAGGAAGCCACTCAGAACAGCAATGGACAAGGGATGGGATACATCTGTGTTTGGTATCTTAGACGTTTTCACCTGAAGACAGAGAGGGTCCAGGATACGAGTTTAGAAATGTGTTCTAAAGGGACATGTTCCGGGAATACAAAACACTTTTTTATGTTCTAGTTGTGTTTCTCGCCTCTCATTGTCTGTATTCTCTCTACTTTTTAATGAACTCTTAATTTATGTAGGTATATATGGATAGAGACAATACTTACTGTCGGTAGTGGTTCATTTCATTTTATATTTCTGAAATCATTTAAATAGAGCTGTGTGGAATATAAAATTCTGCCTGCAGAATGCCTGTGGAATGATCAGTCTGATTACATGGAATTTCATGGAATTTTTATGAAAAGTCCATGGAATTCTGCCAAATTTAAAATTTCAATTATTTTGCTATAATTTTAAAAGTAAGCATCCAATTAACACCAAATTTAGAATGTAAACAGAACCCAACTTCTTATCCAAATTCTTCACAATGTACAGATTTAGAAAAGCACCCAACATTGGTATATATACCACATTTTAAGTCTCAAGTTTCAATGGGAGCCAAGTTGTAGGCAGCCAAACATATTGCCAAAATTTAGATTTCTGTAATTTTAGTATAATTTTGATAGTGTTCATTGAAATGTTATAAAATTTGACAATTTGACAGGTGTACATGTTATCATTACATTTATATATGTATATAGTTTCAGAATTCTAGCTTCAAATGGGACTAAGTTATAGCCTACAAACATGTTACCAGAATTTAAATTTCAGTTATTTCCCTCTAATTTTAAAATGACATGTCCAAATTTTACCAGAGTGGAAGCATTTAAACTAATATACCACATGGTCATTTCTAAAAAAGTGCACATTTGCAGCTTTAAATGGGATTAAATTAAAAGTAGTCAAAAGTTCACAACATTTAAAAATTACATTTTCCAAGAACGAAAACTACAAATTTAAGCCCCTGAAACTTTAAAACTAGAGAATGAAATACCATGAAATTTGGCAAATTCTTAGATTTACAAGGAGACTGTGCATGCCAATTTTATTAATTGCTTGCTGCCTGAAATTGCAAAATAATATGGCTGTGCATGGACCAAATAGTATTTCCTGAATATCACGAATAGTAGGCTTGCAAAATATTAGGATGGACTTCCTGAATAGTCCACTATTCAGCCACTATTAGGGATGTACTATTCAGTGGGTTACTCAAAATCTCACAGAGCTTTGTTGGCCAATCAGAGGATGTTTTTTGGAGCTCACAGCCATGATCACCATGTGTTATCAACACTCTGAGTGTGTAGCACAGAGTTCAATATATATAGAGACTTGCATGAGAACTCTAAAGGCTCAGTTGAAGCCATGCATCTGCCATATAGTATTAGTGGAGGACTGAGGTGGCAGCAGAATAGCAGGAACCATTCTTGAAACTTAGAAAGTGGCACCAGCATACTGTTCTGACAGTGATCTGATGATCCAGTTGGGTAAGAAGCAGCACTGACAGCAGGGAAATCATGAAGTGGATGCACATTGTGGTGACAAAAACAAGGTATGCTTATTTGTCCTTTGCTTTTACAGTATAAGAAGTCCCTTACTTGATTGCTGTCAGAACAGTGTGCTAGTTCCACTTTCTATCTACTGCATCTGCAGCACCATTATTTCTTATACTACCCCATGAGATTTTTGTGACTATAAAGAGATTGGCATTTAACTCCGAATATTGACAGAGTTATAACTTATTGAAGTTTTAATGTTATCCTATGGGAATAGATATGTTTTATTACTTGCTTTTTTTAATGGCCACAATTATTTAAGGGTGAAGCATATGTTATTCATATAGTACCCCATGAGACCTTTGTTACCACACAGATATTGTCAGTTAACTCCAAATATTGATGGAGTTATAGCCAAGGCCACTGTTTTTCGGTTTTTACAGGAAAATCCGGTAAAATTCCGGAATTAGGGCTGCCTGAAAACTGGTAAAAATGAAGATTTCATGGAATCTGGCATTTTCTATCAGATCAGTAAATCTATAAAAAAGTGTGTTTTTCTTTTAATTCCTTCCTGTACTATTTTCAGTTTGCTTTATTTAATGCTCTGTTTATTAAGCCTTCTTTAATTCTGATTATTTATGCACATACTAAAAGAATGATAACAGAATCCCGGTAAAATCCGAAAATTGGAGTAAGAATCACCGGTGAAATTCCGGAATCTTAAGTCTTGAAAATGGAATTTAATTGTTTTAATCACCGTAAATCAGTGGCCTTGGTTATAGCCTGTTGAAGCTCCAGTGTTATCCTATGGGAATCGTTATGTTTAATTACTTGCTTTTTTAATGGCCACAATTATTTAAGGGTGCAGCATATTTTATTCTTGTAGTACCCCCATGGGATCTTTGTAACCATACAGAGATTGTCACTTAACTCCAGATATTGATGGAGTTATAGGCTATTGAAGTTCAGTGTTATCCTATGGGGATCGTTATGTTTTATTACCTGATTTTGTTAATGGCCACAATTATTTAAGGCAGGCATATGTTATTCTTGTAGTACCTCTTCAGACTTTGTGACCATATAGAGATTGTCACCTCTGCATCCTCCTCCTGAAGTAGCACAAGACAGTCTCTGGCAATAGTGTACAAGTCAATGTGCCATGACCTCTGCATCCTCCTCCTGAAGTACCAGCAGCACAAGACAACCTGTGCACCAGTGTACAAGCCAAAGTGCATTGACTTCCCTCCTCTTCCTAAAACCATTTTAAGGACTTATGTAGTAATTCTCTAATAAGGCAATTTTCTTGCCAAATACTGGATACTGAATAACGAATATATGGGACCCAAAATGGAATATTAGACTGAATGTTCAGAAAAAAAGTATTCACACAGCTCTACAAAGTAACATCTGTACTTAAGTCAAATCCCAAGTCTGTCAAAATTGTAGAATTTCATGAAAATTCAAAAAAACCCCATGAATTTGTTAATTTCATTTAGCTTTATCTTGAGGATTATAATTAAAAGATAGGGTATGAGAGGCAGGTAGTACAGGAGGTTGCCAGGTTCAGGAGTTAGACGTACAGTTTCACCAAGAAATGGACAGCTGAGCTGGGTAGCACAACAGTGGTAGACCCCCAGGTTTGAGCAAGGAAGCACATAGTGCCAACAATTTCAACCTGAATGCAGGATACTGTATTTAAGGATCACATCCAGTAAATTTATAATTCAAGGAGCCTGATGTACTGTACATGCAAGTCTGGAACTTAGAGGTACTCAAAAGATGTAGTGTGGGAAGACAATGTCTGGGGCAGCTGGAAGGAAGAATTCTGGCTATTACAACAGGGTAGGTCAATAGGGAAAGGAGTAGGTGACTCATGATTTAAGGGAGTTTATCACTGTAAAGAACAAAGAGGATATCAGTGGGATCAGTAGTTTTACTGAGTCAATCTGGCTATGCCAAAAGAGAAGGGGAGGATAGTCACCCAGGAAGGAACAGCAGGGCTACAAAAAGCTCAGCCCAACTTATCAAAATGAAGTATTGATATGTGTATTGTTAATGTTTAATCCCACAAAAGAATCATGGATGGTTTCTTTATATGCTACTATAAACATGTGAGAAACTGGTACCATTATTTTATTTCTGCTACAAAATTGCAACTGCTAAAATAGTTTATCCAGTTGTGTTAGACACCAGGATGCACTGACTATGGATATGCATATCAAATATTAAGTATGTGCCTGCAAGAGCATAGAAGTTACAAACATCCACATTTTTGAATGTTTTCACAAAATTAAGCAAATATTTCCATAGTAAAGATTTGAATCCCTGTAATTTAAAAATCTCTTATCCAATTCTGTCCATATTTGGATCATTCTATAGACATTAAAAAGGTTGCTCATGCTAATTTATACATTTCTAGCACCAAAAGGTGCCCAGGTTATATGCAAATGAACTTTTTCCATGAAATGTGCAGCAAAAAATAAAATGACAGATTTTGAGCACATATAATTTTGAAATGATGCATTGTATTGTCATGAAATCTGGCAAATTATTAGAACACCTGTCATCATGGAATCATGCCCAATTTTAAGATCTCTGACCCAATAGATCAAATCAAATCAAATCAAAATGTATTTATAATGTGCTTTTCTACATATCAAAGCACAATTACATATCAAAATAACATCAAACATAATAAATAACAGCATAAAAATAATAAAAGTAGCAGTAAACTTATTCAACACTAATTCAAACAGATAACTTTTCAGAGGCCTTTAAATGACTCCATGGACAGACACTCTGTAATCTGATGAGGTACAGAATTCCACAGGGTTGGGGCCATAAAAGAAAAAGCTCTGGCCCCAGTTGACTGAAGACGAACCCTGGGAATCTCTAGCAATTCCTCGTCAGTGGAGTGGAGTGGATGAAGAGGGCAGTAAGGTCAAAGAAGATCTTGTAAGTAGCCTGGTCCCTGACTGTGTAGTGTCTTATAGGTCAGCAATGCGACCTTTGAAAGTGATTCTCCATTGCACGGCAGCCACTGTAGTTAGCACAGCACAGGTGTGATGTGGCAAGTTCTTAGTAACCCAGTCAACAACCTGGCTGCAGCATTCTGCACCAGCTGCAGGTGACAGAGATCCACTCCTGGCAACCCTAGATATAGAGCATTACAGTAATCAAGATGCAAGGAAACAAAGGTGTGGACCAGCATAGGAAGGTCATCGTGTGCAACAGGGTGTTTTATCCAAACGATATTCCTCAGATGGTAAAAGGAAGACTTGACAGCGGCTGACACCTGTGCCTTCAGTGTCAGCCTGCTGTCAAGAATTATGCCCAGATTCCGCACCTGTTCAGAATGTCTCTACTGGTTACCCCCTAGTACAAGGCCAAAGGGAGATCCAGGAGTCATCTTCTCTGCATGATGACCCGGGTCCACAACCAACACCTCAGTCTTATCCAGATTCAATTTCAACCAGTTAGCACTCATCCAGTCCTGGATCTCAGTAAGGCAGTTATTAAAGACCGATAATGCGTCATTCTGTTTGGGTACAAAGGACATATAGAGCTGAGTATCATCATCATAGATGGTGGAGATGTATGCAGACAAACATTTTCATGACATTTCACACAAAAATAAAATGACAGAATTTGAGCATCTATAATGTTGAAACTATCCATTTGAATGTCATGATATGTAGCATGTTATTGGCCCTCTACAACCAGAGTGTGCCTGCCAAATTTCAGAGCTTTAGCCTAGACAACAGCTGAATTATGACCAAATAACTAAATTTAAAAAATTCCACAAAATTCTGTGAAATTTCATGGAATTACATTAACCATCATCAAAATTCCATGAATTCAGAGTTTTCCCATTCCACGCAGCTCTAATTCTAAACCATTTTAAATTTTCTGTACAACCTTATTTTTCTTACCTATAGGATTACATATGGACACGGATGGTCATGTTGGCCTTCATCATACATAACAAGTTTATGACACACGGCCCTCCCTTTAACTGTGCATGCTTCAAATCTGGTAGAATGCCATTTTTCAGGTAGACAATGCAACTCGTCACACTAGTGTATGAGTGCTCTCCAAACACTTAATTGATCCTGAAAATATATACTATTTATTCTGCCATCTGCTACCAGCAAAATTGTCAAAGGCAGAACCACGGTAATTTCAAAAGCCATGTACTAAAGGAGCTAAGGTGGAACTAGCAGAGTCATTATCAAAACTGTTTAGTGAGTCTCTGAGCACAGGAGTGATCCCAGAAGACTGGAGAAGGGCTCATGTGATCCCGCTCCACAAAAGTGGTAGCAGGGAGGAGGCAGGGAACTACAGACCAGTCAGTCTTACCTCAGTAGTGGGCAAGATTATGGAGGCAATCCTTAAGGAAAGGTTAGTGCAACACCTGGAATCCATAGGAGCACAGGATCCAAGACAGCATGGGTTTACAAAAGGAAGGTCCTGTCAAACTAATCTCATAGATTTCTTTGACTGGGTAACCAGAGTGGTGGACCAAGGGGGAGTAGTTGATGTCCACTACCTTTACTTCAGCAAAGCTTTCGATGCTGTTCCACATAGAAGATTGATTAATAAGCTGGGTAGGCTCAGGGTGGGTCAGAAGTTAGTCAACTGGGTGGCAAACTGGTTGATGTGCAGAAAACAGAGAGTGGTGGTAAATGGTATACAGTCAGAAGAGATGCAAGTCACAAGTGGGGTACCTCAGGGATCAGTCCTGGGGCCAGTCCTCTTCAATATCTTTATCAGTGACATTGCAGATGGACTGGAGGGTAAGGTTTGTTTGTTTGCAGTTGACACAATGATCTGCAACAGAGTAGATGATCCAGATGGAGTGGGCAGAATGAGAAGAGATCTGGATAAAGTAGCAAATGGTCTGAAGAGTAGCAACTGGGGTTTAATGCAAATAAGTGCAAGATCATGCACATAGGGAAGGAAACTCTGAAGCTACAGTATAGGCTGGGAGGGATTTGTTGGCAGTCACAAGGGAAGAAAGATACTTGGGCATCATCATCACTGATGACCTGAAATCATCCAAGCAGACCACAAAAGGAGTAGGTAAGGCTAGGGGGATGATGGGGTGTATTAGTAGGGGTATCACAAGTTGGAAGAGGGAGGTAATAATCCCTCTTTTCAAGACACTGGTTAGGCCCCATCTGGAGTACTGCATGCAGTACTGGAGGCCACGCTTCACAAAGACATTAACCAAATTGAGGCAGTCCAGAGAAGGGCAATCAAAATGGTGCAGGGACTGCATCAGAAAACATATGAGGACAGATTAACGGAGCTTAATATGTATATCCTAGAGCAAAGGAGTGAGAGAGGTGATATAATTTAAACATTCAAACACCTTAAGGGCATTAACAAGGTGAGTCTAACATGTTTCAATATAAGAAAAGTAGCAGGACAAGAGGACACAGCATGAGATTAGAGGGAGGTCGATTAAGGGGTAATGTGAGGAAGTTCTTTTTCACAGAAAGGGTAGTGGATGCAGGGAACAGCCTTCCTCAGGAAGTGGTGGATAGGAATACAGAGCAGGGCTTCAAACAGGCATGGGACAGGCATAAGAGAGCAATATAGAGGAG
The DNA here is from genome assembly GCA_016271365.2 of Neoceratodus forsteri. Taxonomy (NCBI): domain Eukaryota; kingdom Metazoa; phylum Chordata; order Ceratodontiformes; family Ceratodontidae; genus Neoceratodus; species Neoceratodus forsteri. The sequence continues at coordinate 1,495,813,781 of CM057449.1, forward strand.
TATGAATAGATAGGCCATTGACAGGGCAAAGGCCAATGGCACATTCATAGGGTAGAAAAAGAAATGGGCAGACTGGATGGGCCTTGCGGTCCTTATCTGCCATCAGCGTCTATGTTTCTATGTGAGAAAATTTTCTTTGCAGAAATAGAAAGGCTTGTTTCCCTACCCACTTGAGGGATAAGACAGACATTGGAGAAGGCTGGTTGAGTAAACAGCAAGTAAAAACAGATGATGGGGATACGTTCATTTTGCATCTACCTTCAAACGTGCCCTCCTACCCACTTTTAGCAATAAAATTGATTGGATGGCTGTCTAATAGCTGAGCAATGACTAGAAAGCCTAAAAACTGTAAGAAAGTACCTGCTCAGCCTCATTCAGTATAACTCAAACTGCTTAAGGGAGGTACGCTTGTCATGTTTGGTGCATTGGTATTTTAAATCAACAATAGTAAGTAAATTGCATTGCACCTCTTGATGTACTCTTTTGATAACATTTTTTACATAGACTGTGCAAGTTACAAATCTAGCCCTTGGAGGTTTATATTGAGGTTTAAAAAGGTTAAGTACTTTTCCTTTTGTAAAGTCAATTTAAGCAAATACAAGCTATAATATGTTTACAGGACACAAATAAAGTGTTCTACTCAGCAAAAGTTGAGCACAATTATAAAGTAATCTTTGCTATATCTTAAGATTCTTAAAGCACTTTATTGTATTATTTGTTAGGTTAAGGTATGTTAATTGGAACACTTTTTTTATAATTTAGACTTTATTAGTACATTTTCCTTTATAAAGTGCAGTTACAGCGAGACAAAGTGTGACATAACACATGTACAGAAAGAACTGCCCAGCCCACCTTCCCACCCATCCCCCTTACAGCAGCAGCAAGACCATATTACCCTAAAATGCAGTGATTATTTCCATTGGACATATGAGAAAGACTGCGGTGTGGCATAGTTATAAGTGAGACAATGAGAGTAAAGAGTGGAGGGGATCCTATATTTTACTATGAGCTGCAAGTCTATTATGGAGGCTTGCAATCGCCTTTTCTGTTCGGAGATTAGCAATGATTTCATGCAACCACTCTTGGAAAGATGGGGTGGATTTGTCTTTCCAATGGTGTAAAATGAGTTTCTTAACAGATAGAGCAATCATGGAAATATGAAATTTCCTGATTCTGACCCTGACAAGGGACATATCCCCTAGGAGACATATCTCAGGAATAAAGTACCCCTGAAGGCCCAGAATGGGATCCAGAGACATCTTGATTGAATTCCATAGAAGGGAAACTTTGGGACAGGACCAAAACATATGAAGGAGCATTCCTTCTTCCTGCATGCACTTAGTACATATACTAGAATTTGAGAAACCCCATTTCTTTAGTTTAACAGGGGTACAATACATATTGTGTAATATATGGTATTGCATGAGACACAATCTGTCCTGGGAAACATATTTATGACAGGATCTCCATAGGGATTGCCAATCCAACTGGTATTGAGGGAGGAGTGAGTTCCAGAATCTAGTGGATCCAAAGGAGTCCCCGTATTTTTTATAATACAACACTCTGTATAATTTACATACGGTGCCTGAAGATCCAGACAGTAGGGAGATTTCAGGTATCAAGGCTGACACCTTCTGGGAAGGGGGAGTATTCTCCAGGACTATTGTGAGTAGGTGTCTTAACTGCATGATGTTAAAGTGAGATGAAACCTGGGGACAACCAGTGTCTCTCCCCATCCACCAAGGAAAGCAGTTTTCCATCACCTAATTGGGGCAACCACTTACTGGGAATCTGCTTCTTGTTAATAGTAAAAGATGGGGAGTTCCAAATGGACTGAGCTAAGTCAGTCTGAGGGGAGTAATGAAAAAATAAACATAACTGTGCATAAACTCTTAAAGAGATACCTAATGTAGGACAGTCAGCTGTCTTTACATGTGACAGTTTGAGGTAAAATAGGGTTAAGGGATCCAGGCATTTAGCTTTAATTGCATCTAATTCAATCTTAAGCACATACTGGTTGTTCCATTTCAAGGCACGGGGATATCCATCTCATGCATTTTACTAGGTGACTGGCCCAGTAGTATAATGCCATATGGGGAATCAGAAGCCCTGCCTAAAATTTTGAGGCAGCTGGTTTATAATAAGCCAAACAGGGGTATTTATCAGCCCAAATAAATCTTGTAAATATACTATGCAATTTTTTAAACCAGCGTATAGGGATAAAAGAATTGAGAAGGGATAGGGGGTAGAAAATTCTAGGAAAGACATTCATCTTAATTATGTTAATCCTGCCCTATAATGATATGGAAAGTTTAGACCATCTGTCAAGGCCATGAATAATAACCTGTGAGAGAGAATCCAGGTTATCCTTAAACCATGTTGAGGGGTTACGGGATAACCTAATGCCCAAATACCTAAATGCTCTAGGAGTCCAGCATAAGCCTAGGGGACTAATATCATTCTTGAATACCTTGTGGTTTAATGGGAAAAATAAGGATTTACTGGCATTCAGCTTATAATTAGATAGCTCGCTAAATCTGGCTATTTCATTCAGTAAGGGCGGTATTGATGAAACCGGATGGGAGAGGTGTATCAACAAATCATCTGCATACCCGGTGACTTTAATTTCATGGTGCCCAACCCAAATACCTTGTATAGAGAAATTTTTGAGAATGTTTTCAATGAGGGGTTCCAAGTATAAATTAAATAACAAAGGCGATAGGGGGCTACCCTGCCTAGTAACTGAATGGAGTGGAAGGAGTTAGAGAAAGCCCCATTAGCTGAGATTCTTGCTGTAATGGATTTATATAGTGCAGCAACCCAGGATATGAATACTGGAGGGAATTTGAAGGCGCTCGATACCTTGAACAAAAAACTCCAATTTACCCTATTGAACGCCTTCTTGGCGTCCAGAGAGACCAGGCCTGTGGGGAACTCAGAATCTCTGGTAGCCGAGAAGACGTGAGATAACGTACGCAAGTCGTCCGCCAATGAGCGTCCCTTCATAAATCCTACCTGATTCATGCCTATTAACTCAGGGAGTACCACGGATAGCCTATTAGCTAAAATTTTTGAGAGAATTTTAATGTCTTGATTTAGGAGAGATATAGGTCTGTAACTTTGGACAAGCTCTGGGTCTTTGTCTGGCTTGGGGAGAAGCACTATCAAAGTTTCAAAGAGGTGACAATCAACCTCCGTCCCGGAAAGAATATGTTGAAATAATCTATTAAGTATTGGTAGTACGAGATCTTGAAACGTCTTGTAGAAAAGAGAAGAAAACCCGTCAGGACCAGGAGTTTTATCTGAAGGTAAACCATTGATAACCTCAGCAATTTCTTCCTCTGATATAGAGGAGACAAGAGAGTCTTTGTGACGTGCTGGGAGGGAGGGCAGGTCGGAATACATCAGATACTTCTCCATGCTTACAGGGCTGGGGGGGTGCGCCATGTCCCTGTACAGTGTTCGTAGTATACTGCAAATTCTTGAACTATCTCAGTAGGAGATGTTCTCAGAGACCCATCAGCTGGCCCTGATAGAAGGGATGAATCTCACAGATTCTTGTTGCTTGATATGGAGTGCCAATAGGCACCCTGCCTTCTCTCCCTGATCCATATAACTAGCTCTAGTACATATGATAGTTAACTCTGCCTTTTCCCGGAGTAATTCTAAATATCTATCTCTCAACAATAGGAGCTTCGTCCTATCCTCTTCTGGAGTATTGGCCGAAACATTAATTTCAAGTGCCCGAATTTGGGATAATAAAGATAATAATTCTGACTCCTAGCTCTTTTCCTAGTCACTGCCATACTAATAAGAATGCCTCTCATGTAGGCCTTAAAAGCCCCCCATATAATGTCCGGTTTTGCACTATTTAAAGGGTTGGACAAAAAAAAGGCCTCAATATGATCCCTTATGATTTTACAATATTTAGAATCTTTAAGCAATTGATCATTAAGTTTCCATCTTGTTTCTCTCTTTGAAACATCCTGAAATGCCAGTTTACACAACACCAAAGAATGGTCAGAGACAGGACCAGGTTGGATCGACGAGGTCCTGACCCCAGGTAAGAGAGTCTGAGAAATGAAAATGTAATCAATGCAGGACTGTGAGCCATGCGCCAATGACCTGTAGGTGAACTCCTTGGAATCCGGATATAGAATACGCCAGACATCACAGGGCCCGCATTGATCCAGTAGATCTCTAAAAGTCCTCTGACCTGGAGAGAACCCCCTGATCCACCACCTGACCTGTCGAGGTTTGAGTCGATGACTTGATTAAAGTCACCCCCCAGAATAATCCTTATAGGAAGGAAAGGCAGGATTATATTTATAAGTCTCATGAAGTACCCAGGGTCATCTGCATTAGGGCTATATACTGCCCAGTAACAATGATACTGACCAAAAGTACCTATAACTAAAACGAACCTACCCTCAGGACCCTTGATGACTTGTGTAGAAACAAAGGGAATACCTTGTTAATAATAAGTATGACCCCACAACTATTGGAGGAGCCTGAGCTCTTAGACCATCCCCACCTGTTGTCTCTCACTTCATGTAGGCTTCAGTTTCTAATAAGTGTGATTCCTGTAGGAAAGTTATTTGACAGCGTAGTAGCCTTAAATGTCTAAGAACCTGCTATTGCTTAGATTTTTCCTGATCCCTTAACATTCCATGTTGCAAAAGCCACCTCCTTGGCCACCTGCTAAAGACTACTAGGTGTAATAGATTCGGCCCTGCGCTCAGGGTATCTAGCACGAGTAATCTAACCCTACCCGTTGCTGCTGTAAGGCCCTCCCACCACCCTAACCCCCCATCAAAAGCCCAACTTTAAGCCCCCAGTACACCCCCACCCCAAACAAAAACCCATAGTACCCACCCCCCTCCTAACCCCCCAATTTGTCACAAGTAACGCTTAGCACAGCACTGGGTCATATACTCCTCCCGCCCGAGAATATCCTCTGCTAATGATCACCCACATATCTCTAAGTGTAACATAATTTTTGAATTACATTGACAAGCACTTAATACCTATGGAGTGGTCTCAGGCTTTCAGAGCCTGTGGACATATGACAGTGAATCCAATAGAACTAGAGAAGAAAAATGAGGCCAGACAACAGAGACGTGAATATGGCAGGTATCCACGAGACTCCAAAATGAGAATTGAAAATTGCCTGTCCCCCTTAGAGAACTGCACCAAAAACCAGAGCCAGGGGAGAAACAAATACAAAGGGGTAACCCCAATCTCGAACTGAGAACATGAAAAAATAAGAAACAGGATGACAACCAAAATGAGATCCTGAAATAAGAAAACAACTAGGAGTGATTACCCAGGGGTTACCAACCCCTAATTCCAAAATACCCAGTGCGAAGCCAGAATGACATAGAGACTGAAAGAGATCCCTCTCGAGTCAAAATCACCCTGACCTGTGTTAATTGGGCAAACGCACCTCTTGTGGTCATATCCCAGTCCAACCAGCCTGCCAGGAGAGCAATGAAAGCCAAACCGCTCAGAAACCTGAAAACTAACATATAAGATCTAATCAGGAGCCATTAACCAAAAGCCTTCCCCTGTATGCTATCCCCAGAAACTGAGTATGTAGTGTTCTCCAGAATGCAGTCCCAAATAAGCCATCACCAGAACCCCTAAAAGGATTTGCCCTGAAACAATATTAACACCAAAAAGCCACAGCATGAAAATGGTAAGAGTCAGGCTGTATATTAGTAGCCCAGTTCCAATTGGAAGAATAAACACAGCAGAACTCGGTCATTGGAAAAAGCTTTCTCCATGAAAGAAACAAGTAACAGATCACTCAGCAGCTCTCAATGAATCCCGATACTCCAGAGGCACTCTTAGGTCATCCGGAATAAATCTGGCAGCACTGATTTGAGGCTTAGTAGTGCAGCTTCAGGATCTTCAAAATTAAGCCAAGAGCCGTTTACCGAGACTTGTAACTTTGCTGGGTACCCCATCCTGAATTTTAACCCTGCCACTATAATCTTAGATACAATAGGGTGGAAGGCTTTCTGCTTCAGACGAACCGAGCCAGGGATGTCTTGAGCAATTCTCAACTTCGCCTTCTCCCATCTGACTTCTTGTAAGGCCTTGACATTCTGCAAGAAATGCTGCTTTTCCAGATAATTCAGAAAGCAGCAGATAATTGGACGAGGGGAGCATCAGGTGGGGTTTTGGTCGAGGGACCAGTGAGCATGCTCTATTGTGTACACTGGGCCAAAGGGAGAGGGACCAACAACCCGGTCTACCAGCTTCTGCACAAAGACTACTGCATTCTGGCCCTCTTCCCTTCTGGAAGCCCGAGTATTACAACATTTCTTCGGCTACGGCCTTCCAAATCTTCGAGTTTAGCTTCTAAGTGAGATAACTTTTGTCTCATTGATAGAAATTCAGGATCCAGGCTTTCCAGTTTTCTCTTGATCAAGACTATTCAGGCGGTATTATCCGAGACCATGATAGAGACTTCATCCAATTTTCTGGAGAGGGATTTCAAGTCGGTTGCCATATCTTTCATCTCTTCTCAAAATGGCTTAAATTCTTCCAAGAACCTGTTAAGAGTTAAAGGTTCTTGATCCCCAGCTTGACACGAAGGATCAGGCTTGTCTGGGCCACTGAGGCTCAGGATTTCTTTGAGGCCTTCTCAGAAGTGGTGGGGGTATGTTTCTGGGGCTTTCTTCATATAAGCCTCCATTTACTGCTCTGATACCCAAAACTGGAGCACAGATGTTTAGACACATGAAAAATCATAAGTAGAGGAATCAGAGGTTTACTGATGTAAAAGACAAATTTATATTCGGGAGGCAGGAGCTTAGTGGAGGAGCTTACTCAGCACTCTGCATCACATGATCTCCAATTGGAGCACATTTACTGTAGCCACATCCAAGAGTAGGGTCATTCTCGGATGCCCTACAAGAGGCCATGCCTCAGACAGCTAGTGTTGGAACCCACTTAGAGAGAGTAATCTTGACCCAGTACTTCCAGTAGGGGAGAGAGAGGATCACTGATTCCGAGTGGATAGCTATCTGGGAAAAGTGACCACCACACAGTGTGGTTCATGATAAACACCATCGTGGAGTCAAGCCATATAAAAGCAAGGGTATTGGACTTTAGAAGGGCTGACTTTGGCAAATTGGGGGAGTGCTTAAGGAATGCACTAGCAAATGGGCAGTAAGGAGGAATGGAAAACAATGGGGAAAATCGAAACTGCCATCATAGAGGCAACAAGCCTTTGTGTGAAGCAAACAAAGAAAACAAAATAAAGTAAAAAAACACTATGGTTCTGAAAAGAGGTGGCAAGGAAGGTTAGGAGGAAAAGATAGCATTCAGGAAGTATAGGAATCACAGACGGAGCAAGACAGAGAACTATATCAGTTAAAGCAGAGAGAAGCGGGAAGGCTGTAAGGATAGCAAAGGCCCAAACAGAGGAAAAGATAGTCAGCTCTTTAAGAAGAGGATAAAACCTTTAATAGATACATTAGGAGCAAAGAAAGACCAAGGAGGATAGTGAGGCTTAATAAAGGGAGGGATGGTGGGCAGAGAGTGACAGTGAAAAGCAGAGATACTGAACAAATACTTTTGCTCAGTATTCACAAAAGAAGAAGGGGGAGGTATCTGAACCAAACAACAGAAGCACTCTGGGCAGGGGGGTCGATACCAGTCCATTCACAGCAGGGAAACTACAGACCTGTTAGTTTGACCTCAGTGGCAGGAAAATGATGGAATCACTTCTGAAAGAAAGAACTGTCAAGTACCCAGAGTCCAGTGGGACACAGGACTCAGGCAGCATGGATTCACAGTGGGAAGGTCATGTCAGACAAATCTAATAGACTTCTTTGACTGGGTGACCAAAGTAGAAGACCAGGGAGGGGCTGTGGATATGGCTTATTTAGACTTTATCAAGGCATTTGACACAGTACCACACAAAAGATTAATAAACAAGTTAGTCACTCTGGCCCAGTGGCACCTAGGGTTAAGGCACTAGATGCCCCACCTCATGCCATGCCGTCAACCTGGGTTTGGGAATGAGCCCAGGCCATCAGGGGTCAGTAGGGGCAGGAAGGGATTGAGCATTTGGAGGACAGCTCTCCCTTCCTGTGGAGGGTTTAGGACAAGTGTCGCCTTGAACGACCTCTGGTGGCAGTCAGGGAAGAAGCTGCAGAATTTGTGGTGCTGCCATAGACTGGTAGAATAGCCTAGAGGGTTAGAGGAATGAGATGTGAATGAGCTTGGTATATCCAGCAGCCCAGACCTGAGTTTGATTCTCACAACCTGCACTTGCATACTGTGTGACTCTAAACAAGTCACTTAACCACCCAGTGCTCCCAGGTCACCCCTGAAAACAGGAACTTGTGCCTAGTGGGCCTTACCCAGTTACCAAAAGACTAACATAAAATAAAATAAATATGGCAGAGGTGGAGCTCAGTGGATGCTGGTTGTCATTGCACACCCGAGCACCATCAGAGGGAGAGAGGGGCAGGGAGGAAAAAAGACAAAAACCCATCCCGCCATTGGTAGGTGAAGAAGGGACAGAGGTCATGACCCCACATCACTGCTGGACTCTGTGTCCAACCCGTCCTGTCCATGACTGCTGCCTTCATCACTTAAGATAGAGCACCTGAGGAGCTTGGTGGTGCATGTGTGCAGCTGACATGTATTGGATATAAGATGGAAACCAGAAACAAATAAGTCCCCAGGTGAGACTGTTCTGGACTTTGGGGTGAAGGCAGAGAGGCATTGTGTAACATGTGTGGAACTCCCTATCTTGCCCTTATTTGATAAGATATATTGGGTCGATGATGAAGGACAGCAAACAATAAATAAGTCCCCTGGTGAGACTGTTTTGGAATGTGGGGTGAAGCCAATGGTCAAAAGAGATGAAGTAATAATTACTGAAGGAACTTGTAGTAAACTCTGTCATGAACTCAAAAGTGATTTGTCTACTGTTAAATGGGGTATATTACAGACAGGGATCCTCAGATCATACAGCTCAGTAAATATGCTATTCAAAACAATGGAAAAGATAAGTATGGAAGAGAACAATAAACCCTTATGGTGGTATGTGGTATGAGGTAAAGGGGCATACCGTCTACCATGTGAAACCAAATCTTCACACTAAACAGGTAAAAGCAAGGGTGGTAGTACCTTACAAGTATAGAGAAAGGGTACTAGATGCAATTTGTAAGGGAAGTGAGTGTTTAGATCATGGGGAAGTTTTAGAACGTTTAGTCCCCTTTTACCACTGGCCTGGAATATATCGACATGTGGCAATGTATTTACGGGAACTCAAAAGACATGTTGGAAAATATGGGAAAGGTATAACCCAGAGGGATGACAAATGCAATAGGTGGTTACGCTGGAGAAAGGGGAAACTTTCATATAGGAACAGGGGTGCTAGATGGTAGGTGCCCAAAAGATTTGTACTAGGCTATGGTAGCTTGAGGTATCCTAACTTGTGTATTGCAATTCTGATCCTTTATAGGGAGAAAAGTAAATAGGACGGTGGAGGTGAATTGTTTGAAAATTGGGAATGCCCATGTTAGGGATCGCTATCTGATTAGAGAGTGAGACAGATAGGACAAGGAGCATTGAATGGAAACAATTCGGCAAATTAAAATATGGTATGAATACAACGGGGTTTCCATTATTCGGTGTGCAAGGTAATTGATTGGGACAGTTTATGTAAGGGTAAAGACTTGATCTCATTTCAATGAAGGAATACATATATTTAAGTTTTTTTTTTATATTTTAAAGCTAGGTTATATTTCTTTTTCCTACTGAAGTATTTTTCTAACGAATGGGGGGGTTGGCCACCTGCAGCCGTTTCTATTTTTTTCCTCTATTCTAATGTAACTTTCTGTTTCTGAAATGATAAAAAGTAATATTTAAAAGGGAGACTGTTAGTCCAAATGGTCATTGTGACTACTTCCCTATAGTATATGATGTAAGCCCCAGGGTATTGTTTTGTTATAGGATTGATCTGCTATGGGACGCTGGGGTGGAGCTCTAAGGTGTGGGTGGGCCGGAGCTCCATAACCCCACCCCGGGCTTAAGAACATTGGAGGTATTTGGACAACCAAATATATGGTTGCCCTCTTTGGGGGGAGGAGTATCATAAAGTGGTTCTGTGATACTTTTAGGTGCCTCATAGATCTATGCTAGATATTCTCTTCATGGTCTGTATGGGTAACTCCAGAATTAAATAAAGAAATAAAGAATTTAATGTTTGGATTTAGTTAACAAAAGGGGCCGGTTTGAAATAAAGGGGCTGGTCTGAAATAAAGATATATAGCTGTGATTTGTTTAAAGTAGTATTAAATAAATTAAAGGTAATGTGCTATATGAAAGGAAAACAAAAGGGCTTGCCAGTTTATAGTAAAAGATTCTGTCACTTTAGAATGAAAAACCAGGAGCTGGCAACTGCTTTTTGTGTTACTTAATTTCAATCGCTGCTCTTAGAATGATTCTGTGCACTTTTAGTTTAATAAAATGTCCCTCTTGCTTAAATAAGGGAAGCTGTGTGTACGTTAATTGAAGCAGCTTCCTAAGTTACATTGAAATGGTTTTGATTTTAGGGGAATAACTATTCACACATTTGTGCAGATCACTGATCCGCTGTATAGATTTTGCCCAACTTTTGGTCAAATAAACAAGCAGCCCTTTCCTATGAAATAATTATGTGGGAATCCGCCGCCCAGAGAAAATGGTTAGTTTCGTCCTCTCCTTTCCCATGCAGTTTTCCATGTAAAAGTATAATTGTCCTGTTTAGTTTTTCCTGGAAAGATGAATGCTTTTACTCCACAGGCTAATTCCTGCAGGGTAGCCCCCTTTTCATAGTAATAAAAGCCCTCTGTGGAAGCGTTTTAAATACCCCTTAATCATTTTGTTTTGTTATGCAGCATTTCCTTGGGCTTACTTGTGCTTAGCAAGCTTTGTAAGAATGTTGAGAACCTCTAGTTCTCTTCTGTGCCTCTGTTTTGCTTTCTGGTAGGAGAGGAGCTCTTAGGTAAGTGACATTATCTTTTTATATTTGTCACTGAGCTCCTGTAAAACTGTGCGGGTACGAGCGCTGATAATTTTGACTCGCTCGATCATTCGCACGATTGCGAAGGCATGTAGCCTTCTAATTTAACTTTGAGTAAGTTTGTCTACATAATAATGAGAATTTGTATATTTACATACCCTCCTGTGGTCGGCCAGCCACTCCTTGAATTCTTTTGTAATGTTGCTAGAAGGGGTGGTTCTTCCTCATGCCAGAGAATGAAAATAAATACCTCTAAAAAGATTGCAATTCACCCTGCTGATAGTATCTAAGTTATTAAAGTAATAAAAATGTGTTTATGTTATTTAAACTAAATATTGATGCATTGTGTAAAGAAGTTATATAGAAAATGTTTTGGTGGGTGGCGTTAATGAATCACCTGACTGCTGAATGGTATAAAAGAATAGATATCACTTAGGGATGTTAGATGTGACCAGGAGAGAGGAACGTCTGGAGAGAATTCCAGGGAGTGATGTCAAATTGCTATGCGAATGTGTTAGAGTTGGTCTGATATAATTTTCTGGACATTTGAAGAGGTTTTAAGAGAGTTTGCGGTATGAGATGTGTCCGGCTATTGATGAAAATCAGGAACTATAAAATAAATTTCTGAGCTCTAATAAAGACTGCTATTGTGTCACGCCATCTGATTGCCCATGTACACCTGCACCCTTCCACAGTCCTGCACTGTGAACTGTTGGGGTGGCATGCTAATGCATGGGCAGGGCTGCAGTAGGTGTTGTTGTGTCTTGTACTGTAAACTGTTGGGGGGGTATGCTGAGGGATGGGCTGGGCTGCACAGCATGTTGCTGTGTACTGCATTGTAAACTGTTGGGGGGGTATGCTGAGGGATGGGCTGGGCTGCACTGTGTGTCTCTGTGTCTTGCACTGTAAACTGTTGGGGGGGTATGCTGAGGGATGGGCTGGGCTGCGCTAGGTGTTGCTGTGACCTGCACTGTAAACTGTTGGGGGGTATGCTGAGGGATGGGACGGGATGCACTAGGTGTTGCTGTCTCCTGCACTGTAAACTGTTGGGGGTTTGTGAGGGATGGGCTGCGCTGCACTGTGTGTCTCTGTGTCCTGCACTGTAAACTGTTGGGGGATGCTGAGGGATGGGCAGGGCTGCACTGTGTGTCTCTGTGTCTTGCACTGTAAACTGTTGAGGGTGGGCATGCTGAGGATGGGCTGGGCTGCACTGTGTCTCTCTAGTCTTGCACTGTAAACTGTTGGGGGTATGCTGAGGATGGGCTGGGCTGCACTGTGTGTCTCTGTGTCCTGCACTGTAAACTGTGTGGGGGTATGCTGAGGATGGGCTGGGTTGCACTGTGTGTTTCTGTGTCCCGCACTGTAAACTGTTGGGGGTATGCTGAGGGATGGGCTGGGCTGCACTAAGTGTTGCTGCATCTTGCACTGTAAACTGTTGGGGAATGCTGAGGGATGGGCTGGGATGCACTAGGTGTTGCTGTGTCCTGCACTGTAAACTGTTGGTGGGGGTTTGCTGAGGGATGGGCTGTGCTGCACTGTGTGTCACTGTGTCCTGCACTGTAAACTGTTGGGGGTATGCTGAGGATGGGCAGGGCTGCACTGTGTGTCTCTGTGTCTTGCACTGTAAACTGTTGAGGGTGGGCATGCTGAGGATGGGCTGGGCTGCACTGTGTGTTTCTGTGTCCTGCACTGTAAACTGTAGGGGGTATGCTGAGGATGGGCTGGGCTGCACTGTGTGTCTCTGTGTCCTGCACTGTAAACTGTTGGGAGGGTATGCTGAGGATGGGCTGGACTGCACTGTGTGACTCTGTGTCCTGCACTGAGAACTGATGGGGGCATGCTGAGGATGTGCTGGGCTGCACTGTGTGTTTCTGTGTCTTGCACTGTAAACTGTTGGAGGGGTATGCTGAGGGATGGGCTGGGCTGCACTGTGTGTCTCTGTGTCTTGTACTGTAAACTGTTGGGGGGGTATGCTGAGGGATGGGTTGGGCTGCACTAGGTGTTGCTGTGTCTTGCACTGTAAACTGTTGGGGGGTATGCTGAGGGATGGGCTGGGCTGCACTGTGTGTCTCTGTGTCCTGCACTGTAAACTGTTGGGAGGGTATGCTGAGGGATGGGCTGGGCTGCACTGTGTGACTCTGTGTCCTGCACTGTGAACTGATGGGGGGCATGCTGAGGGATGTGCTGGGCTGCACTGTGTGTTCTGTGTCTTGCACTGTAAACTGTTGGAGGGTATGCTGAGGGATGGGCTGGGCTGCACTGTGTGTCTCTGTGTCTTGCACTGTAAACTGTTGGGGGTATGCTGAGGGATGGGTTGGGCTGCACTAGGTGATGCTGTGTCTTGCACTGTAAACTGTTGGGGGGTATGCTGAGGGATGGGCTGGGCTGCACTGTGTGTTTCTGTGACCTGCACTGTAAACTGTTGGGGGGTATGCTGAGGATGGGCTGGGATGCACTAGTGTGTGCTGTCTCCTGCACTGTAAACTGTTGGGGGTTGCTGAGGGATGGGCTGCGCTGCACTGTGTGTCTCTGTGTCCTGCACTGTAAACTGTTGGGGGATGCTGAGGATGGGCAGGGCTGCACTGTGTGTCTCTGTGTCTTGCACTGTAAACTGTTGGGGGTATGCTGAGGGATGGGCTGGGCTGCACTGTGTGTCTCTGTGTCTTGCACTGTAAACTGTTGGGGGGTATGCTGAGGGATGGGCTGGGCTGCACTGTGTGTCTCTGTGTCCTGCACTGTAAACTGTTGGGGGGTATGCTGAGGGATGGGCTGGTTGCACTGTGTGTCTCTGTGTCCTGCACTGTAAACTGTTGAGGGTGGGCATGCTGAGGGATGGGCTGGGCTGCACTGTGTGTTCTGTATCCTGCACTGTAAACTGTTGGGGGGTATGCTGAGGGATGGGACGGGATGCACTAGGTGTTGCTGTTCTGCACTGTAAACTGTTGGGGGTTTGTTGAGGGATGGCTGCGCTGCACTGTGTGTCTCTGTGTCCTGCACTGTAAACTGTTGGGGGAATGCTGAGGGATGTGCTGGGCTGCACTGTGTGTTTCTGTGTCTTGCACTGTAAACTGTTGGGGGGGTATGCTGAGGGATGGGCTGGGCTGCACTGTGTGCTCTGTGTCTTGTACTGTAAACTGTTGGGGGGTATGCTGAGGGATGGGCTGGGCTGCACTGTGTGTCTCTGTGTCTTGCACTGTAAACTGTTGGGGGTATGCTGAGGGATGGGCTGGGCTGCACTGTGTGTTTCTGTGTCCTGCACTGTAAACTGTTGGGGGGTATGCTGAGGGATGGGCTGGGCTGCACTAAGTGTTGCTGCATCTTGCACTGTAAACTGTTGGGGGGATGCTGAGGAATGGGCTGGGCTGCACTGTGTTGCTGTGTCCTGCACTGTAAACTGTTGAGGTGGGTATGCTGAGGGATGGGCTGGGCTGCACTGTGTCTCTCTGTGTCTTGCACTGTAAACTGTTGGGGGTATGCTGAGGGATGGGCAGGGCTGCACTGTGTGTCTCTGTGTCTGCACTGTAAACTGTTGAGGGTGGGCATGCTGAGGGATGGGCTGGGCTGCACTGTGTGTTTCTGTGTCCTGCACTGTAAACTGTAGGGGGGGTATGCTGAGGGATGGGCTGGGCTGCACTGTGTGTCTCTGTGTCCTGCACTGTAAACTGTTGGGAGGGTATGCTGAGGGATGGGCTGGGCTGCACTGTGTGTTTCTGTGTCCTGTACTGTAAACTGTAGGGGGGTATGCTGAGGGATGGGCTGGGCTGCACTGTGTGTTTCTGTGTCCTGCACTGTAAACTGTTGGGGGGGTATGCTGAGGGATGGGCTGGGCTGCACTGTGTGTCTCTGTGTCCTGCACTGTAAACTGTTGGGGGGTATGCTGAGGGATGGGCTTGGACTGCACTAGTGATTCTGTGTCCTGCACTGAGAACTGATGGGGGGGTATGCTGAGGGATGTGCTGGGCTGCACTGTTGTTTCTGTGTCTTGCACTGTAAACTGTTGGAGGGGTATGCTGAGGGATGGGCTGGGCTGCACTAGTGTGTCTCTGTGTCTTGTACTGTAAACTGTTGGGGGTATGCTGAGGGATGGGTTGGGCTGCACTAGGTGTTGCTGTGTCTTGCACTGTAAACTGTTGGGGGGTATGCTGAGGGATGGGCTGGGCTGCACTGTGTGTCTCTGTGTCTTGCACTGTAAACTGTTGGGGGGTATGGTGAGGATGGGCTGGGCTGCGCTTGGTGTTGCTGTGACCTGCACTGTAAACTGTTGGGGGTATGCTGAGGGATGGGCTGGGCAGCATGCACTGTGTGTCTCTGTCTCCTGCACTGTAAACTGTAGGGGGTTTGCTGAGGATGGGCTGGGCTGCACTGTGTGTCTCTGTGTCCTGCACTGTAAACTGTTGGGGGGATGCTGAGGGATGGGCAGGGCTGCACTTGTGTTCTGTGTCTTGCACTGTAAACTGTTGAGGGTGGCATGCTGAGGGATGGGCTGGGCTGCACTGTGTGTCTCTGTGTCTTGCACTGTAAACTGTTGGGGGGTATGCTGAGGATGGGCTGGGCTGCACTGTGTGTCTCTGTGTCCTGCACTGTAAACTGTTGGGGGTATGCTGAGGATGGGCTGGGCTGCACTGTGTGTTCTGTGTCTTGCACTGTAAACTGTTGGGGGTATGCTGAGGATGGGTTGGGCTGCACTGAGTGTTGCTGCATCTTGCACTGTAAACTGTTGGAGGGAATGCTGAGGGATGGGCTGGGATGCACTAGCTGTTGCTGTGTCCTGCACTGTAAACTGTTGGTGGGGTTTGCTGAGGATGGGCTGGGCTGCACTGTGTGTCACTGTGTCTGCACTGTAAACTGTTGGGGGTATGCTGAGGATGGCGGTGGGCTGCACTGTGTGTCTCTGCGTCTTGCACTGTAAACTAGTTGATGGTGGGCATGCTGAGGGATGGGCTGGGCTGCACTGTGTGTTTCTGTGTCCTGCACTGTAAACTGTAGGGGGGTATGCTGAGGATGGGCTGGGCTGCACTGGGTGTTCTGTGTCCTGCACTGTAAACTGTTGGGAGGGATGCTGAGGGATGGGCTGGGCTGCACTGTATGTCTCTGTGTCTTGATCTGTAAATGGTTGGGGGTATGCTGAGGGATGGGCTGGGCTGTACTGTGTGTCTCTGTGTCTTGCTCTGTAAACTGTTGGGGGGTATGCTGAGGATTGGGCTGGGTTGCACTGATGTTTTGTGTGTCCTGCACTGTAAACTGTTGGGGGTATGCTGAGGATGGGCTGGGCTGCACTGTGTGTCTCTGTATCTTGCATTGTAAACTGTTGGGGGTATGCTGAGGGATGGGCGGGATGCACTAGGTGTTGCTGTGTCCTGCACTGTAAACTGTTTGGGGGTTGCTGAGGGATGGGCTGGCTGCACTGTGTGTCTCTGTGTCCTGCACTGTAAACTGTTGTGGGGATGCTGAGGATGGGCAGGGCTGCACTGTGTGTTTCTGTGTCTTGCACTGTAAACTGTTGAGGGGGCATGCTGAGGGATGGGCTGGGCTGCACTGTGTCTCTCTGGTCTTGTACTGTAAACTGTTAGGGAGGGTATGCTGAGGATGGGTTGGGCTGCACTGTGTGTTTCTGTGTCCTGCACTGTAAACTGTTGGGGGTATGCTGAGGGATGGGCTGGGCTGCACTATGTGTCTCTGTGTCTTGCACTGTAAACTGTTGGGGGGGTATGCTGAGGGATGGGCTGGGCTGCACTGTGTGACTCTGTGTCCTGCACTGTGAACTGATGGGGGGTATGCTGAGGATGGGTTGGGCTGCACTAGGTGTCTCTGTGTTTGCTCTGTAAACTGTTGAGGGGGTATGCTGAGGGATGGGCTGGGCTGCACTGTGTGTCTCTGTGTCCTGCACTGTAAACTGTTGGGGGTATGCTGAGGGATGGGCTGGGCTGCGCTAGTTGTTGCTGTGACCTGCACTGTAAACTGTTGGGGGATGTATGAGGATGGGACGGGATGCACTAGGTGTTGCTGTCTCCTGCACTGTAAACTGTTGGGGGTTTGCTGAGGATGGGCTGCCTGCACTGTGTGTCTCTGTGTCCTGCACTGTAAACTGTTGGGGGATGCTGAGGGATGGGCTGGGCTGCACTAGCTGTTGTTGTGTCTTGTACTGTAAACTGTTGAGGGTGGTATGCTGAGGGATGGGCTGGGCTGCACTGTGTCTCTGTGTCTTGCACTGTAAACTGTTGGGGGTATGCTGAGGGATGGGCTGGGCTGCACTGTGTGTCACTGTGTCCTGCACTGTAAACTGTTGGGGTGGTATGCTGAGGGATGGGCTGGGCTGCACTGTGTGACTCTGTGTCCTACACTGTGAACTGATGTGGGGGAATGCTGATGGATGTGCTGGGCTGCACTGTGTGTTTCTGTGTCTTGCACTGTAAACTGTTGGGGGGTATGCTGTGGGATGGCCTGGGCTGCACTAGTGTGTCTCTGTGTCTTGCTACTGTAAACTGTTGGGGAGGGTATGCTGAGGGATGGGTTGGGCTGCACTGTGTTTGCTGTGTCTTCACTGTAAACTGTTGGGGTAGCTGAGTGATGGGCTGGGATGCAATAGGTGTTGCTGTGTCCTGCACTGTAAACTGTTGGGGGTGGCTGTTGAGGATGGGCTGGGCTGCACTGTGTGTTGCTGTGTCCTGCACTGTAAACTGTTGGGGTGGTATGCTGAGGGATGGGCTGGGCTGCACTGTTTGTCTCTGTGTCTTGCACTGTAAACTGTTGGGGAGTATGCTGAGGGATGGGCTGGGCTGCACTAGAGTGTTTCTGTGTCCTGCACTGTAAACTGTTGTGGGGGTATGCTGAGGGATGGGCTGGGCTGCACTGTGTGTCTCTGTGTCTTGCACTGTAAACTGTTGGGGGGGTATGCTGAGGGATGGGCTGGGCTGCACTAGCTGTTGTTGTGTCTTGCACTGTAAACTGTTGGGGGGTATGCTGAGGGATGGGCTGGGCTGCATTTGTGTCTCTGTGTCTTGCACTGTAAACTGTTGGGGGTATGCTGAGGGATGGGCTGGGCTGCACTGTGTGTCTCTGTGTCTTGCACTGTAAACTGTTGGGGGTATGCTGAGGGATGGGCTGGGCTGCACTGTGTGACTCTGTGTCTTGCACTGTGAACTGATGGGGGGGTTGCTGAAGGATGTGCTGGGCTGCACTATGTGTCTCTGTGTCTTGCACTGTAAACTGTTGGGGTGTATGCAGATGGGATGGGCTGGGCTGCAATGGGTGTTGCTGTGTCATGCACTGTAAACTGTTGGAGGGTATGCTGAGGATGGGCTGGGCTGCACTGTGTGTCTCTGTGTCTTGCACTGTAAACTGTGAGGTGGGCATGTTGAGGGATGGGCTGGGCTGCACTGGTGTCTCTGTGTCTTGCACTGTAAACTGTTGGGGGTATGCTGAGGGATGGGCTGGGCTGCACTGTGTGTCTCTGTGTCTTGCACTGTAACTGTTGGGGGTATGCTGAGGATGGTCTGGGTTGTACTGTGTGTTGTTGTGTCCTGCACTGTAAACTGTAGGGGTGTATGCTGAGGGATGGGCTGGGCTGCACTGTGTGTCCTGTGTCCTGCGCTGTAAACTGTTGGAGGGTATGCTGAGGATGGGCTGGGCTGCACGTATGTGTGTCTCTGTGTCCTTGCAATGTGAACTGATGGGGGGTATGCTGAGAGATGGGCTGGGCTGCACTGTGTGTCTCTGTGTCCTGCACTGTAAACTGTTGAGGGGGTATGCTGAGGGATGGGCTGGGCTGCACTATGTGTTGCTGTGTCTTGCACTGTAAACTGTTGGGGGGTATGCTGATTGATGGGCTGGGCTGCACTGTGTGTCTCTGTGTCTTGCACTGTAAACTGTTGGGGGTATGCTGAGGGATGGGCTGGGCTACAATAGGTGTTGCTGTGTCATGCACTGTAAACTGTTGGAGGGGTATGCTGAGGGATGGGCTGGGCTGCACTGTGTGTCTCTGTGTCTTGCACTGTAAACTGTTGGGGGGTATGCTGAGGGATGGGCTGGGCTGCACTAGCTGTTGTTGTGTTTTCTACTGTAAACTGTTGGAGGGGTATGCTGAGGATGGGCTGGGCTGCACTTGGTGTCTCTGTGTCTTGCACTGTCAAATGTTTGGGGGGTATGCTGAGGGATGGGCTGGGCAGCACATGCACTGTGTTGTCTGTGTCCTGCACTGTAAACTGTGGGGGTATGCTGAGGATGGGCTGGGCTGCACTGTGTGTCTCTGTGTCTTGCACTGTAACTGATGGGGGAGTATGTTGAGGATGGGCTGGGCTGCACTAGTGTGTCTCTGTGTCTTGCTCTGTAAACTGTTGGGGTGGTATGCTGAGGATGGAGGCTGGTCTGCACTGTGTGTTTCTGTGTCTTGCACTGTAAACTGTTGGGGGTGTATGCTGAGGGATGGGCTGGGCTGCACTGTGTGTCTCAGTGTCTTCACTGTAAACTGTTGGGGGTATGCTGAGGGATGGCTGGGCTGCACTGTGTGTTCTCTGCATCTTGCTCTGTAAAATGTTGGGGGTATGCTGAGGGATGGGCTGGGCTGCACTGTGTGTTGCTGTATCTTGCACTGTAAACTGTTGAGGGGGTATGCTGAGGGATGGGCTTTGCTGCACTGTGTGTCTCTGTATCCTGCTCTGTAAACTGTTGGGGGGGTATGCTGAGGGATGGGCTGGGCTGCACTGCTTGTCTCTGTGTCTTGCGCTGTAAACTGTTGGGGTGTATGCTGAGGGATGGGCTGGGCTGCAATGTGTGTTGCTGTGTCTTGCTCTGTAAACTGTTGGGGGTATGCTGAGGGATGGGCTGGGCTGCACTGTGTGTCTCTGTGTCCTGCACTGTAAACTGTTTGGGGGTATGCTGAGGGATGGGCTGGGCTGCACTGTGTGTCTCTAGTGTCTTGCACTGTAAACTGTTGGGGGTATGCTGAGGGATGAGGATGGGCTGCACTAGGTGTTGCTGCATCTTGCACTGTAAACAGTTGAGGGGGTATGCTGAGGGATGGGCTGGGCTGCACTGTGTGTCTCTGTATCCAGCACTGTAAACTGTTGGGGGTATGCTGAGGGATGGGCTGGGCTGCACTAGGTGTTGCTGTGTCTTGCACTGTAAACTGTTGGGGGTATGCTGAGGGATGGGCTGGGCTGCACTTTGTGTCTCTGTGTCTTGCACTGTAAACTGTTGGGGGGTATGCTGAGGGATGGGGTGGGCTGCACTAGGTGTCTGCTGCATCTTGCACTGTAAACTGTTGGGGGGGTATGCTGAGGGATGGGCTGGGCTGCACTGTGTCTCTGTGTCTTGCACTGTAAACTGTTGGGTGGGTATGCTGAGGGATGGGCTGGGCTGCACTGTGTGTCTCTGTGTCTTGCACTGTAAACTGTTTTGGGTATGCTGAGGGATGGGCTGGGCTGCACAGTGTTCTCTGTGTCTTGCACTGTTAACTGTGGGGGTATGCTGAGGGATGGGCAGGGCTGCACTTTGTGTCTCTGTGTCTTGCACTGTAAACTGTTGGGGGTATGCAGAGGGATGGGGTGGGCTGCACTAGGTGTTGCTGCATCTTGCACTGTAAACAGTTGAGGGGTATGCTGAGGGATGGGCTGGGCTGCACTGTGTGTTCTGGTCCTGCACTGTAAACTGTTGGGGTATGCTGAGGGATGGGCTGGGCTCACTGTGTCTCTCTGTGTCTGCACTGTAACTGTTGGGGGGGTATGCTGAGGATGGGCTGGCTGCACGAGTGTTTCTATGTGCCCTGCACTGTAAACGTTGTTGGGGGTATGCTGAGGATGCGTGGCTGCAATAGGTGTTGCTGCATCTTGCTCTGTAAACAGTTGAGGGGTAATGCTGAGGGATGGGCTGGGCTGCACTGTGTGTCTCCTTTATCCTGCACTTTAAACTGTTGTGGGGGTATGCTGAGGGATGGGCTGGGCTGCACTGCATGTCTCTGTGTCCTGCACTGTAAACTGTTGCGGGGTATGCTGAGGGATGGGCTGGGCTGCACTAGGTGTTGCTTTGTCTTGCACTGTAAACTGTTGAGGGGGTATGATGAGGTATGGGCGGGGCTGCACTGTATGTGTCTGTGTCTTGATGTGTAAACTGTTGGGGGGTATGCTGAGGGATGGGCTTTGCTGCACTGTGTGTCTCTGTATCCTGCACTGTAAACTGTTGGGGGTGAATACTGAGGGATGGGCTGGGCTGCACCGCGCGTCTCTGTTTCGCACTGTGTAAACTGTTGGGGGTGGCGTTGAGGGAAGGGCTGGGCTGCAATTGTGTTTTTCTATGTCCTGCACTGTAAACTGTTGGGGGGTATGCTGAGGGATGGGCTGGGCTGCACAGTGTGTCTCTGAGTCTTTCACTGTAAACTGTTGTGGGGGTATGCTGAGGTATGGGCAGGGCTGCACTGTGTGTCTCAGTGTCTTGCACTGTAAACTGTTGGGGGGTATGCTGAGGGATGGGCTGGGCTGCACTTGGTGTTGCTGCGTCTTGCACTGTAAACAGTTGAGGGGGTATGCTGAGGGATGGGCTGGGCTGCAATAGGTGTTGCTGCATCTTGCACTGTAAACAGTTGAGGGGGTGTGCTGAGGGATGGGCTGGTCTGCACTGTGTGTATTTCTGTCTTGCACTGTAAACTGTTGGGGGGTATGCTGAGGGATGGGCTGGGCTGCACTGTGTGTTTCTATGTCCTGCACTGTAAACTGTTGGGGGGTATGCTGAGGGATGGGCTGGGCTGCACAGTGTGTCTCTGTGTTCTCGCACTGTTAACTGTAGGGGGGGGTGCTGCCAGAGGGATGAGCTGGGCTGCACTTTGTGTCTCTGTGTCTTGCACTGTAAACTGTTGGGGTATGCTGAGGATAGGTGGGCTGCACTGAGTGTTGCTGCATCTGCACAGTAAACAGTTGAGGGGGTATGCTGAGGGATGGGCTGGGCTGCACTGTGTCTCTGTATCCTGCACTGTAAACTGTTGGAGGGTAATGCTTAGGGATGGGCTGGGCTGCACTGCGTGTCTCTCTGTCTTGCACTGTAAACTGTTGGGGGGGTATGCTGAGGGATGGGTTGGGCAGCACTGTGTGTTTCTATGTCCTGCACTGTAAACTGTTGCGGGGGAATGCTGAGGGATGGGCTGGGCTGCAAAGTGTGTCTCTGTGACTTGCACTGTCAACTGATGGGGGGGGCATGTTGAGGGATGTGCTGGGCTGCACTAGGTGTTGCTGTGTCTTGCACTGTAAACTGTTGGGGTGGTATGCTGAGGGATGAGCTGGGCTGCACTGTGTGTTTCTGTGTCTTGCACTGTAAACTGTTGGGGGAGTATGCTGAGGGATGGGCTGGGCTGCACTGTGTGTCTCAGTGTCTTGCACTGTAAACTGTTGGGGGGGTATGCTGAGGGATGCGGTGGGCTGCAATAGGTGTTGCTGCATCTTGCTCTGTAAAAAGTTGACGGGGTATGCTGAGGGATGGGCTGGGCTGCACTGTGTGTCTCTGAATCCTGCACTTTAAACTGTTGGAGGGGTTTGCTGAGGGATGGGCTGGGCTGCACTGTGTGTTTCTGTGTCTTGCACTGTAAACTGTTGGGGGAGTATGCTGAGGGATGGGCTGGGCTGCACTGTGTGTCTCAGTGTCTTGCACTGTAAACTGTTGGGGGTATGCTGAGGGATGCGGTGGGCTGCAATAGGTGTTACTGCATCTTGCTCTGAAAAAAGTTGAGGGGGTATGCTGAGGGATGGGCTGGGCTGCACTGTGTGTCTCTGTATCCTGCACTTTAAACTGTTGGGGTGGTATGCTGAGGGATGGGCTGGGCTGCACTGCATGTCTCTGTGTCCTGCACTGTAAACTGTTGGGGGGGTATGCTGAGGGATGGGCTGGGCTGCACTGTGTGTCTCTGTGCCTTGCACTGTAAACTGTTGGGTGGGGTATGCTGAGGGTTGGGCTGGGCTGCACTTTGTGTCACTGTGTCCTGCACTGTAAACTGTTGGGGTGGTATGCTGAGGGATGGGCTGGGCTGCACTGTGTGACTCTGTGTCCTACACATGAACAGATGTGGGGAATGCTGATGGATGTGTTGGGCTGTACTAGTGTTTCTGTGTCTTGCACTGTAAACTGTTGGGGGTATGCTGTGGGATGGCCTGGGCTGCATTGTGTGTCTCTGAGTCTTGTACTGTAAACTGTTGGGAGGGTAGTGTTGAGGATGGGTTGGGCTGCACTAGTGTTACTGTGTCTTGCACTGTAAACTGTTGGGGGTATGCTGATTGATGGGCTGGGCTGCAATAGGTGTTGCTTTGTCATGCACTGTAAACTGTTGGGGGTATGCTGAGGGATGGGCTGGGCTGCAATAGGTGTTGCTGTGTCTTGCACTGTAAACTGTTGGGGTGGTATGCTGAGGGATGGGCTGGGCTGCACTGTTTGTCTCTGTGTCTTGCACTGTAAACTGCTGGGGAGTATGCTGAGGGATGGGCTGGGCTGCACGGAGTGTTTCTGTGCCCTGCACTGTAAACTGTTGTGGAGGTGTGCTGAGGGATGGGCTGGGCTGCACTGTGTGTCTCTGTGTCTTGCACTGTAAACTGTTGGGGGGTATGCTGAGGGATGGGCTGGGCTGCACTAGCTGTTGTTGTGTCTTGTACTGTAAACTGTTTGGGGGGTATGCTGAGGGATGGGCTGGGCTGCATTTTGTGTCTCTGTGTCTTGCACTGTAAACTGTTGGGGGGGGTATGCTGAGGTGGGCTGGGCTGCACTGTGTCTCTGTGTCCTGCACTGTAAACTGTTGGGGGTATGCTGAGGATGGCTGGGCTGCACTGTGTGACCCTGTGTCCTGCACTGTGAACTGATGGGGGGGCATGCTGGAGATGTGCTGGGCTGCACTAGGTGTTGCTGTGTCTTGCACTGTAAACTGTTTGGGGGTATGCTGGGAGGATGGGCTGTGCTGAACTGTTTGTCTCTGTGTCTTGCACTGTCAACTGTTGGGGGGGTATGCTGAGGGATGGGCTGGGCTGCAATAGGTGTTGTTGTGTCTTGCACTGTAAACTGTTGGGGGGTATACTGAGGGATGGGCTGGGCTGCACTGTGTGTCTCTGTGTCTTGCGCTGTAAACTGTTGGGGAGTATGCTGATCGCTGGGCTGGGCTGCACTGTGTGTCTCTGTGTCTTGCACTGTAAACTGTTGGGGGTATGCTGAGAGATGGGCTGGGCTGTACTGTGTGTTTCTATGTCCTGCACTGTAAACTGTTGGGGGGGTATGCTGAGGGAGGGGCTGGGCTGCACATTGTGTCTCTGTGTCTGCACTGTAAACTGTTGGGGGTATGCTGAGGGATGGCCTGGGTACTGTGTGTTTCTGTGTCTTGCACTGTAAACTGTGGGGTGTGTTGAGATGGGTGGCTGCATTAGGTTTGTTGCATCTGCATTGTAAACAGTTGAGGGGTAGTTGTGGGATGGGTTTGCTGCACTGTGTGTCTCTTTATCTGCTCTGTAACCGTTGGGGGTATGCTGAGGGATGGCTGGGCTGCACCGTTTGTCTCTGTGTTCGCGCGTAAACTGTTGGGGTGTGCTGAGGGATGGGCTGGGCTGCACTGTGTGTTTTATGTCTGCACTGTAAACTGTTGTGGGGGGTGTTGAGGGATGGCTGGGTCAGTGTGAGTCTGTGTCTGCACTGTAAACTGTTGGCGGTATGCTGAGGGATGGGTTTGACTGTGTGTCTCAGTGTTCTGCACTTAAACTGTTGGGGGAGTGCAATCTATGTTGTGGGACAGTTTTAGGTGAGTGATGGTGTATGGTGTGTGTGTGTGTGTGATAAGTTGGGGATCAGGTGGAAAGGGTGGGGGTTTGGGGGATCATGTCAGTGATGAAGGATTTTGTACTTTTTGGGTTTAATTAAGAAAATAAAACAAATCAACAAAGGATGGTTTCCTTACTTTTAGGGGAACCCAAGCTGACACAGGTAATTGGGCACCCAAGTATCGGGATGATCCTTGATAGTAGTATGGGTGGGAAAACTGGTGCCACCACCTGTTTGTTTTTTTTTGGTGGTGGTGTCCTAGAAGGGATAAAAGAAGTGGTACCAAGGGTGGGCACCCTGGTCTGCAATTATACATTTTGTATAGTATTGGGAAGGGGACTGGCGATCTGGAGGGAAGGGTGTAGGAAGTAGCAGTATCAGAGGTGGACACCCCAGTATGCTTTAGATAGATGGCTAGGCTAGGTAAGTAGATAGATACCGAGGAGTCAGGCTCACTGTTCCAGTTGCTGGCCATGAATTCTAAAACATCAAGCCATGATCAGAAAAGGAGTCCCCAGAGGCGTGGCACTCCTGACTGCCTTCCCCCACCCCTCACTCCAGCCACTGGCCAAGAACTCTACAAGATCAAGCCCCTGATCAGGTAAGGAGTCCCCAGAGGTGCAGTGCTCCTAACTGCCACCACCCACCCCTTGCTCCAGCTGCTGGCCAAGAACTCTGCAAGGTACAGCCCTTCCAGACACTGCATCTTCAAATTTTAGCAGTCTCTCCAGTGCCTCTCCTGACTGACTTCAGCTCCTCTTCTGCTTTGTTTGAATTGGCTAGGGTCGCTAGCTGGAGGACTGAATCTTCAGCATTCTGCACTTTCTGAATTTTTTTTTAATTTTCTGCTTGAGCTATGTTTGTTTTGATAAGTATATATATATATATATATATATATATATATATATATATATATATATATATATATATTTTGCTGCTGGCAGCTTCACTATTCTTACCAGCCCCAGCCCCAGCCCCACCTGTCTCACTCCCTAATTGCCTTACCCCCACAGATACCTCCTGGCTACCCCCAGGGTGGGGCTATGGCACTAAACCAGCTCATCTATTATGGGAGAAGGTGTTGGCAGGAACCACTACAGACATTGCCCTCCTGGGTTCTCCCCAAGGTGGGGTTCAGTACCAGTAATGCTGCAGAGCCAGAATTGGTTGACAGGGAGGCAGGGAACCATAGAGGCCAGATTCCAGGCGGGCTTCATCCTCGGTGGCCAGCAATTTATTTTTTTTGAATGTGCTGCCCCAGGGGCAGGGATGTGCAATGACATCCAGTGTCCACCTCGCCCCTCTAATGTACTGATGCCAGTCACCCATGAATACCCCAGCCTCTGCCAGGGGTCTGTCAAGTACCAGACACTGTACCCTTCCCTCCCTCTGGAGAAGGAGAGCAGTCCAGAGGACACTCAATCGTTCTCCCCTGGCCGGCCCTCTGACTCCCTGGGTCTGTTCCTGAATCCTGGTCATCGGCGTCGCAAGCGGAAATCCAACCACTGCGCTGGTGGGCCGGCTGCTAAACATGTATTTAAAGTTTATAGACTAGCAGCTTGAAAAAATTGCTGGAAGCTGACCTGCACCATGCTAGTGCACTGACTTGATTAGCATTGCATTGTACTACTCCTCTTCTGCACTATGTTTAATCCAGTTTGAAACCTGTTTTTCTCCTTACTATTTTTACTTACTTTCCTCTTTTTTTTTCAAGCTCATATTCTGCTTCCTCCCTAGTGCTCGGTGCTGATTCTGCCATGTCCCCAGACTAATTCATTTCTCTGTCCTTATTTAAAACCCAACCCACCTGATTCCCTGCTTTGTCTGGGTCCCTGCCCTTCGATTCTTCCTTTGTTCCCCTGTGGCCTCTTGGCCTCCTGCTGATTCTCCTGTCTGTGCTTTACCTCACTGCAACTAAATTCCTGCCTCATGTAAACACTTACCACTTCTCATTTCCAGATCACGCCCCTGATTGGGTAAGGGGTCCCCGGAGGCATGGCGCTTCTAACTGCCACTACCCACCTCTTGATCCAGCCACTGGCTAAGAAATCTACAAGATATGGCTCCTCTGGGCACCACTTCTTCAATTTTTCATGGTCTCTCTGGTGCCTCTCCTGAATGACTTGAGCTCCTCTTCTACTTTGTTCCGATTGGCTAGGATAGCTAGTCAGAGGACTGAATCTTCAGCGTTCTGCTGTCTTAATTTTCTCCCAACCGATACTCCCCTGCCCCATCTAGTATTAAATAGGCCTTAGTCCCCATCACCTTTTCCCTTTCTTCCATTGGTTCATTTATTGCCATGCAACTGGGCATTTTATGTTTTCATAAGCCCTGCATCCTATACCTATCTTAACCTTCCTTCTTCTGTATTATTCCATGAGCTGCAGTCATTGGTAGTAACTTGCTCATCAACTACCATTTGGGTGAATCTTCTTTCTACAGTCTTAAAGATTTTGGAACCCTTACTGTGTGATTTTTAGAGGGGGATTTACCTTCTCTTATCCTATTGTAGTACTCCTGTCACTTATCTAGCTCCCATGGCTTGGTCTGTGATTAATTTTGCATTCTGGCTCATGCCACTTTTCCTATTATATTATCTGTTTATCAGTAGTACCATGTGCATCATTCATGCCCCCTCTATTCTCTATGTACATGCAGATGGGCCTAAAACTGTGGTACACTGTCACAAAGATGTACATGTCCCTCCTTTTGCTGGACCTGGCCCTCCATTCTTAATTAAAGTCATATCATCACTACATCAACTAGGACATTTGGGGTCCTCTGGCACTGATTGTGACATTCTTATTTATCATCTCCCAGCATCTAAGCCTTCTGTTTACGGGCTTATGCCACTTTGCTCCCATCCTTGCTTAGTAATTTTTTGCAACTTCTATTAAAAATCTCTATGCCCTCCTGCAAGTTCTACCTTGCCAGTTACCACCCCCTCAAAATGAAATAATGAAGGTCTGTTTAAAATTGTAATCAAGTGCCTTAAAAACTTTTTCTACTTTTACTATTTTGCTCTGGAAATATTAAAGTAAACCCTGGCCCTATAACTCCCAGAGCGTCTCCTGCTGATCTCCCCCAGCTAAAAGAGATCTCACTTCTTCACATTAATGTATGTAGTTTACTAAAAAAGTATGGCCTGATACAGGCCTGGGCTCTTCACTCTACTCCTGATGTATTGGTGATAACCGAGACTTGGCTCCATAGCTCCACACCCAACTCTGCTATTAACTGACTTTCTTACAGTGTGTTTATGATCGATCAGCCTAGTGGGGGGGTGCACTTTATATTGCCAATAAATTTACAGCTACTGTTACTAAATCCCTATCCATGTCCCAACAGTTTGGAAATATCACCTTAAAATTATTTTGCCCTGTAATGAATCCATCCTTGTTATGGGCTGCTATAGACCTCAATCTGGGGCACCAAAATACTAAGCCATCTCCATGAACTGCTCTTATGCAATGGCTCAGAGTCCCTGATCATAGGTGATCTAAACATGTATTGGCTTTCTCTTGCCTCCAATTTGCTAAAAGAGCTCTGTGACAAATTTGATCTTTCTCAGCTGATCACTGAACCTACTCGCCCCAATATCAAACATCCTGACCATAGCACCCTACTTGATTTAATCTTAGTCAATAAACCTCACACTATGTCCCATGCTGGAATACTCGACAATGATATTAGTGACCATAGGGCCATTTCCTGTGCCAAGTTTACCAAAACCAGTGACCCATTCCTATTTCACTATTATGGGAAACCACTACAAATTCAGCTCACTGACTTTTTGTCTGAGATGAACAGAATCAGATGACAGGACTTCTAGCTAGCCCCAACTGTTGTGGAAGCATATAACTTTTTTCACTCTTTAGTGCTTAAGGTCATCAACAAACATACCCCGCTAACGAAGCATAGAGCCAGGAAAAAAAATTGCCTTCAGTTCACTCCTCTTCTAAAGTCTGCTTTGTGCAGTAGAGATGTCCTATGGAAACTAGCATGGCAATCTAAGTTACCATCAGACTGGACTGACTTTAGAACAGCTAGAAATAACTGCAGAAAGCTAGTCAGAGCAGAAAAGGCAAAATATTTTCAATCAGTGCTTGACTCCTCTAAAAATAATGCAGTCAAGTTTTGTAAAGTTCTCAGTGAAGTCAAAGGAAGCAGCCCTCCACTTGCCCTACCTTTCCAAATCTGTAAAGATGGAGTTACCCACTCAGATAGGATCTCCTTCCTTGATCTGCTTAATAACCATTTTCCCACTGCAGACATGGCCTTCAACACATCTCCTGCAAGCAAAATTATACCCTTACATTGCCAGACCTAATACCTGCCTGCCTCATATCTGTAATCACCTTCAGCTTTAGTACAATTACCTTAAAACAGGCGGAAGACCTCTATCCCTTGACCCTAATAAAAATGCAGATGCTGACTGTCTCAACCCAGTTTTCTTGAAACTTTGCTACTATTCTTTAGCTCCACCTATTACTGGTGGCGCTGAGGGTTGAGGCACTGGATGCCACACCTCGCTCCATGCCGGGGACCCAGGTTCGGGAATGAGCCTGGGTCATCGGGGGTCAGCAGGGGAGGACTGGGATTGAGCATCCCAAGACTGCTTTCCCAGTCCTGGGGAAAAGGGTGGGTTCCACACCATGCTCTGGTGGTCCCTGGGGATGCCAGGTGGTACTGCCCACTGGGAGAAAAACAGGAAAAAGGCTGGGCACGACCGAGCAGCTTGATGGCCGTGCCCTACCATGCAGGGAGGACTGTCATGGAATCACGCTGGGGGGGTTCAGTGCCAGTCCAGCTGGCAGGGATGGGGAAGCCATCCAGTGGGTCAGCTATAGCTGTGCCAGACCACCCAATCATGCGAGTGAGTCTGCTGCTCTCCCCGTGGGCAGGGCCGGTGGCTGGATGCCCCCCCAGTAGGTGCCACAGTGGGTGCATAAAGAAAGATGTGATAAAAAAAAATTCCTCAGAGGCATCCCCAAGGGTCAATTCTTTGGGCCTTCCTTTTTGCTATATACATTAATGACATTCACCAACAAGTTACAAATGTAAGCATTCATTTATTCACTGATGACACGGTCATCTACATTGCAAAGCCCTGTATAGAAGCTACACGTTTCCAACTTCAAAAATAATTTACCCTGTTACAACACAATTTCCTACACTTAAAAAATATTACTCAATGCCAGAAAGACTAAAGTTATGCTTCTCTCACCCAAGACAAATTGGGCAACCTATAATGTCTCCATTCTAACCTTTTGATCATGACCATCCTGGGAGAAACTATTGAGGCCATCGATAAATTTAAATATCTTGTCTTCTTGCTAGATCACAGATTTCCTTTTCCATTCATATTGAAGAACTCTCTGAAAAACTCAAGCAAAGTCTTGGACTCTTCTTCAGGATCTGACATCTGCTAACTTTCAAAGCTAAACTAAGGCTTGTCATGTCAACTTTTTGCCCCTTCTTGACTATGCTGACATCATATACCGTCATGGCTCCAAATCTGCCCTTGCAAAACTAGATATCCTCTACTATAGGGCAATAAGGTTTGTCACTAACGCCGCATCTAATACACATCATTGTACACTCCACACACAACTAGGCTGGCTATCCTTAGCTGCTCAAATATGCCAAAATGCTGCTCTCTGGGCATGCAGAGCTCTCTCCTTGAAACTACCTACTTATATCCATGACCTCTTTAAAGCTTCCTCGTGCTCATATTTTGTAAGACGTTATGGCTTTATTCGACTTGATATCACTAGAATTAGGTCCCACTTTGGCTCCACCTCTCCCAGCTACTCTATCCCCTCCTTGTGGAATACTATCCAAGACTCCTTAAAACTAACCAAGCTGGTTGGTCTAAACTCCTTTAAATTGATGCTAAAATCCGTGTTGCTAGAAAAATGTCAATGCGATACCTAGTCTGCTGCTAGGCTGCACTGCTATAAGTGCCCCAGCCATTACACTACAGCTGACCTTAGCCCTTATCCCCCTTCCCTTCTCTTCTGGTTTCCTCTGCCCATCCTCTCTTTATCATTACCTGCTGCTCTTCCTTTTTCCCTCTTTTATTTTTTTTAATTCTATTTTTCCCTTGGCAGGGCCACTGTCAATCTTCAGCCCTGGTCATGGCCCCCTGGGACTTCCACCATCATCTATTGCCACTTACTCCCCCAGTTACCCCTGGCTTACCCCCCTAGAGGGTGGGGCCATGGCAACAGTCCCCAATCCATGCCACGGAATTAGTGACTGGTCGGAGGATGCGGCAATGATGGCTAATCGAGGCCCTGAGGAGGGCTTCACTTAGACAGTGGCCTCCACTAGCCTACTCCTTTTTCCTGTGTTCATGGAGATGGGGATGTGCAATGACACCAGTGTCTGCCCTCTTTTCCCATGAGATGAGCGCCGGTGGCAGGAGTATCTCCTGGTATCCGCCAGGAGTTCTCAGTGTGCTGGGCACTTCCCCACCCTCCCCCTGGAGAAGGAGAGCCATCCATGGGATGCTCCATCCTTCTCCCTCCAGCTGGCCCTCCAATGACTCAGGTCCAGTCCTGAACCCAGGTCGCAGGTGTCACAAGTGGAAATCCAACTGCTGCACCCGCAGGCCAGCTATTTTTTTCCTCTTTTTCTTAATTCACTCTTCTCCTGCAGCTTCATGCTGCTGTCTTCTCCTACTCTTCTTCCTTTTCCCTCATTATCCCTCTTGGTTAATCATTTTCTAAGGGTTTTTTTTTTATACAGTGTCAGTGGCTCAGCAGGTAGCACACTTGCCTCTATGGCTGTAAAATAAGAAGGCTGTGGATTCAATCCCCACACCAGGAACTTGGGTTAAATCCTAATACTAACACTTAGTGCAGTATGGGGGGGGGGTGCTGCACTCCTAAGGTGCCATCTTTCAGATGAGATGTTAAACCAGGTTCCATCTGCCTTTTCTGGTGGTACTGTGGTTCAGGTGGATGTTAAAGATCCCATGGCACTTCTCAAAAAGAGTAGGGGAGATTTTTATTGAAACACATATGGAAAATATCAACAAAAATATCAAAACAATCTTGTTATCAAACAAAATAAAACAGTTCATCTGTTAGTAAAAGAAAAAGAACAACAAAATAAAACAAAAAAAATCACAGTGTCAGTAAATACACAACTGCTAAATGACTGTACCAAAATCTACCAAAGCTCTATTTATATTTAATAAAATAAGTGAAACCCCTCCACCAATTCAGCACCTGTTGTGAGGAATATAAGAAACAATCTGAATTAGAAATGTTCTTAAGTTCATTGGAAACTAAAATACTAAGAAAATCATAAGACATTCTTTTCTGCTGCAAGATGCATTGACAACAGCTTGCCATAAGTAGAATCTGAGACAGCAAAAAAAAATAATAATTAAAGTTAGATCCAGAAGCAAATGAGTTGATACCTTTTAATGGACCAACATAGATGTAACAACAAGAACAAAGTGCTCTAGCTTTCGGACCAACCAGTCCTTCTTCAGAAGCTCATGGCAGTTGTTTAGAAAATACAATACTTATAACGGCTAGATAATGCAGAGAAAAACAGAAAAAAATCCCCATTGGTTTAAAATACTCATTTAAAAAAAGTATCAAGACAACAACTACTTCAATATAAAGAAAAGACAGCTACAGAAAGAATACCCTTGGTAGTCACATATCATCCAGACCTTGAACGTCTGCGTAAGATTATTAAAGATCTCCACCCAATATTTAGTGAGGATGACACCCTTAATTGTATTTTAAGGAACTCCCACTACTATCTTTTAAGCAACCACCAAATTTATCCAGCCTAATTATTAAGAGCAAACTTTCACCGGAACAGAATACCACGTCACACAATGGCACACGACCCTGCAATCACAACAGCTGTAAGACTTGGGGCTCATTTCTACCTCAGAACTGTGTGGTTACATCACAAAACAGACAATTCAGATGCATGGGAGTTATACATGCATGTCACGACATGTTGTTTATTTCATTCAGTGCAAGAGATGTCCACAAACAGGTTATGTAGGAGAGACACGCCAACAGCTCCACACTAGGATGAACTCACACAGACATACTATTACAGCAAGGAAGACTGAAAAACCAGTGGGGCATCACTTCTCCCAGCCTGACCACTCAGTCTCAGATATGTCAGTAATGGTCTTAAAAGGAAATCTCAAAAACACACAACAGAGACGAGCTTTTGAGATTAAACTTATTTTACATCTCAATATGGTAGCAGATGGGATGAACATGGATCTTGGCTTTATGGGACACTACAGAAACTAACATCCACAGACCTTTTCTTCTTCAAACTGACATATTATAGGACTTCAGCATGTGTGAGATGTGGATGCGTGTGTGTATGTATGTGTGTGGGTATGTGTTGTGAGGTATGTGATATAACAGATGTGGGGCTTGCTGTCACATTGAGGTAAGTCTCTATTTAGCTATATGGAATTATAATGTGTTACTATTTTATTTCACACACAAAGAATTAATCCTTACTTTTTATCTTTGCCTGTCGGGAGTTGATTCCATTGCACCATATTCAGATTACCCAGCCTGCTAGTGTACATACAGGTGTTATCTTATACTGTTATATATAATTTTTGTAACTCTGTACATATTGAGATGTGTGATCTCATTTGCTTGGGGGTCCTGCACAGATCTTTTTACATTAGGCTAATATTGTAGTAATTTACTCAGGATTTCATGACAAGTTGTATTCCTTTGGGGAACAACTGCAGTGACTGAAGTTAATATAGGTTCACTAGGAGAGAGAGTGTGTGTGTGTGTGTGTGTGTCTGTGGGAGAGAGAGAGAAAAAAGGAGGGGGGAGAGAGAGAGAGAGACAACATCTCCTTTAAGCTATGTATCTCCCCCACCCACATTATTGTGATGTGGGGTGGGTTAGGTTGTATTGTTTGTATGAACAGGAGGAGATAAATTACATTTTTATCTCTTTTTCAGATTCCCTAGACACTTGTGGTACATCAAGTTGCTACATTCTCAGTATATATTGACATCAGTACATATCAGGCTGCATGGTCTTAATTCCTTGAGGTTCCTCGACTAGAGTTTTTTGTTTGACACTAATATTATCAATTTATATTTAAATTATTTATATAGTCCTGAGGTTTTTGTAATTTCTTGGGCCTTTTATTTAGCTTGAGAATACAGCTGGGTGACATGTCCAGCTAGGTTTTACACATCACACAATGTGCACTGATGTTTTTTTAGACAACTTTACTGGTAATTCTTGTCTTTAATGCATACATTGTAATTTCATGAGCCCTATAACTATCTTAGTTTGTCTTTAAGCTGGGTGGGGGTTGCCTTTCAGTAATCACATCCTTATACTGACTGTGACACTCATGGCTTGATTTGGGAGTTATCTGCTTCAGCAGTGTTATCTTATGTCAATTAAATTTATGTGCAGTAGGATTCTTGGTATGTGTGTTGCACCAAGCACATCTGAACCCAAGGTTCTTTTGGACTGAGGGCAGTATTGTACTGTTAAACTTCTCTGACATCATCTTCTGTTTTTTTTTTTTTTTTTTTAAATGAGTATTTTAAACCAATGGGGATTTTTTTCTGTTTTTCTCTGCATTATCTAGCTGTTATAAGTATTGTATTTTCTAAACAACTGCCATGAGCTTCTGAAGAAGGACTGGTTGGTCCAAAGCTAGAGCACTTTGTTCTTGTTGTTACATCTATGTTGGTCCATTAAAAGGTATCAACTCATTTGCTTCTGGATCTATTCTTGCAAGGACCAATCGGCAACTACTAAATCTAGATTTCAACATGGAAGATACCGGAATTACCAGTAGAATATGGCAGTTACATAACATCAAGAAGAAATTGGCGGCTAGACAGTGACATCTATTTTCTAACCCAGTGCAAGAGGAGAAACATTATCCCTAAAGGTCTTACTATTTGGAATCCATTAAGAAATACAAACAATTCTACTTATGCAGAACAACTTTGTCATAGGACCTCTGAGAAACTGAGAAATCACAGGATTCGCATGTCATATGCCCAAAAGTTGTTCTTAACAAGAGTTGCTGAAATTGTAACCACTCTGGAAAGGGTGTCTGGGGAACCTATTCAGGACATCTTGGGAGAGATACACATTAACTACCAAAGGACCTTAAGAAAAGCCATGCTTGTGAAAAATAGGAAATTAGATGCCTTCAACATACCATACTTCCTAACAACCATGAAGCACATAATGGAGTCACTGAACAACAACACAATACTGATGGGCACCTTTCAGTTGTTAATTTGTCCAACCACACACTGACTACTGGAGAACTGAATGTAAATTCAAGGGCCTCACTTTCTGCCCAACAAAACCACTGGATAACATACTGTTTTGTGGTGAACTAGAGGAGTACTTCTGTAGATTGAGACTTAAAGAATTCTTTCATGGCAGGAAGAAATCACTGGTAGTGAAGACAAGCGCAAACAGCAATAATGTAATGGATAAGAAAAGGAATCTGATTTTACCCCTCAAGTGGGCGTAACAAAAACTAGACAATTATATCAATTGTTTCTGCCAACAAGTCAGTGGTCAGATCCTTACCAGGCAAAACAAACCCATTGTAACCTCTCTCCACTGGAACGGAGAGCTATGAGAGCACTGAAATCAAACCACAACATTGTCATCAAAAAAGCTGATAAAGGTTCTGCAGTGGTGATTTTAAACAGAGAGGATTATATTACTGAAGCTAATAGACAGCTAACAGATCTTACATACTACAGAGAACTGGAGAATGACCCCACTACAAGATATAAAGATGAACTATGTGACTTAATTAAAACTTTTCCTGACCATGTCCGAGAGAAACTAACTCACCTCATCCCTGCTGAACCAAAGCCAGGGACATTCTACATGCTGCCTAAAATACATAAACCTGGCAATCCAGGGAGACCCATAGTCTCTGGTAATGGTACCTTGACTGAGGGGATCTCAGGGTTTATAGAGACCATTTTGAAACCGCTGGTTATGGAAAGAGACAGTTATATCCAGGACACTACACACTTTCTGCGTGTACTTTCTGGTTATAAGGATTTACCACCTGATACCATTTTAGTGACAATGGATGTAACATCCCTCTACACTAATATTCCACACACAGATGGCATTGCAGCATGCCTTAAATACATACATGAGAAAGGACCTGACCAAAACATCAACCCTGGAGTGGTGGGGGAACTTATGGAATTCATTTTGACACATACCAACTTCAACTTCAATGGTAAACATTATGTTCAAACTATAGGAACAGCAATGGGCACCAAAATGGCTCCACAGTATGCTAACCTCTTTATGGCTGACTTGGAGGAGGATTTTTAAGGCAGTATCCCCACAAACCACTGGCTTATTTCCGTTACATTGATGATTTGTTTATCATCTGGACGGAAGGACAGATGCACTCAAAGATTTTCATCACAAACTTAATAATCTCCACCCTTACCATAAAGCTTACCTTGGAGTACTCTACCACCAAGGTTAACTTTCTGGACACCACAGTCATCATTAAGGATGGAACTTACATACATGTATTTACAGGAAGCCAACAGACAGACAGAGATACCTGCACAGGAAAAGTAACCACCCAAACCATACAAAAAATCTGTCATATAAAGTCAAGCACTTCGTTGTCAACGTATTTGTTCAAATGAGGATGACAGAGATACACATTTGGCTATGTTGAAAAACAACTTTATGGAGCAGGGACACTCTTCCAGGGAAATTGACAGGATAACAGAATGGGCAACGCAAGTACCAAGACAACAACTACTTCAATATAAAGAAAAGACAACTACAGAAAGAATACCCTTGGTAGTCCCATATCATCCAGACCTTGAACGTCTGCGTAAGATTATTAAAGATCTCCACCCAATATTTAGTGAGGATGACACCCTTAATTGTATTTTTAAGGAACTCCCACTACTATCTTTTAAGCAACCACCAAATTTATCCAGCCTAATTATTAGGAGCAAACTTTCACCGGAACAGAATACCACGTCACACAATGGCACACGACCCTGCAATCAACACCCCTGTAAGACTTGTGGGCTCATTTCTACCTCAGACTGTGTGGTTACATCACAAAACAGACAATTCCAGGTGCATGGGAGTTATACATGCATGTCACGACATGTTGTTTATTTCATTCAGTGCAAGAGATGTCCACAAACAGGGTATGTAGCAGAGACATGCCAACAGCTCCGCATTAGGATGAACTCACACAGACATACTATTACAGCAAGGAAGACTGAAAAACCAGTGGGGCATCACTTCTCCCAGCCTGACCACTCAGTCTCAGATATGTCAGTAATGGTCTTAAAAGGAAATCTCAAAAACACACAACAGAGACGAGCTTTTGAGATTAAACTTATTTTACATCTCAATATGGTAGCAGATGGGATGAACGTGGATCTTGGCTTTATGGGACACTACAGAAACTAACATCCACAGACCTTTTCTTCTTCAAACTGACATATTATAGGACTTCAGCATGTGTGAGATGTGGATGCGTGTGTGTATGTATGTGTGTGGGTATGTGTTGTGAGGTATGTGATATAACAGATGTGGGGCTTGCTATCACATTGAGGTAAGTCTCTATTTAGCTATATGGAGTTATAATGTGTTACTAATTTTATTTCACACACATAAAAATTTCTCCTACTTTTATCTTTGCCTGTGGGGGGTTGATTCCATTGCACCATATTCAGATTACCCAGCCTGCTAGTGTACATACAGGAGTGTTATCTTATACTGTTATATATAATTTTTGTAACTCTGTACATATTGGGATGTGTGATCTCATTTGCTTAGGGGTCCTGCACAGATCTTTTTACATTAGGCTAATATTGTAGTAATTTACTCATGATTTCATGACAAGTTGTATTCCTTTGTGGAACAACTGCAGTGACTGAAGTTAATATAGGTTCACTAGGAGAGAGAGAGTGTGTGTGTGTGTGTGTGTGTGTGTGTGTGTGTGTGTGTGTGTGTGAGAGAGAGAGAGAGAGAGAGAGAGAAAGGAGGTGGGAGAGAGAGAGAGACAACATCTCCTTTAAGCTATGTATCTCCCCCACCCACATTATTGTGATGTGGGATGGGTTAGGTTGTATTGTTTGTATGAACAGGAGGAGATAAATTGCATTTTTATCTCTTTTTCAGATTCTCTAGACACTTGTGGTACATCAAGTTGCTACATTCTCAGTATATATTGACATCAGTACATATCAGGCTGCATGGTCTTAATTCCTTGAGGTTCCTCGACTAGAGTTTTTTGTTTGACACTAATATTATCAATTATTTAAATTATCATTTATATAGTCCTGAGGTTTTGTAATTTCTTGGGCCTTTTATTTAGCTTGAGAATACAGCTGGGTGACATGTCCAGCTAGGTTTTACATCACACAATGTGCACTGATGTTTTTAGACAACTTTACTGGCAATTCTTGTCTTTAATGCATACATTGTAATTTCATGAGCCCTATAACTATCTTAGTTTGTCTTTAAGCTGGGTGGGGTTGCCTTTCAGTAATCACATCCTTATACTGACTGTGACACTCATGGCTTGATTTGGGAGTTATCTGCTTCAGCAGTGTTATCTTATGTCAATTAAATTTATGTGCAGTAGGATTCTTGGTATGTGTGTTGCACCAAGCACATCTGAACCCAAGGTTCTTTCGGACTGAGGGCAGTATTGTACTGTTAAACTTCTCTGACATCATCTTCTGTTTTTTTTTTTTTAAATGAGTATTTTAAACCAATGGGGATTTTTTTCTGTTTTTCTCTGCATTATCTAGCTGTTATAAGTATTGTATTTTCTAAACAACTGCCATGAGCTTCTGAAGAAGGACTGGTTGGTCCGAAAGCTAGAGCACTTTGTTCTTGTTGTTACATCTATGTTGGTCCATTAAAAGGTATCAACTCATTTGCTTCTGGATCTATTCTTGCAAGGACCAATACGGCAACTACTAAATCTAGATTTTAATAATTAAAGTGTCAGGATGGTATTCTACCAAACCAGACCCATATTTCCCCATGACTATAGTGTCATATGATAAATATTGAAGCCAATCCAGATGCCATTTATTTGCCAGAAAGTCCAATAAAGCAGTAACATAAGAACAATGTAGTAAAAATGTTCCATGGTTTCCAGCTGTGCCACACACTCCATGTAAGGACAGTTCCCTTCTACCATGCTCTTATGTTTGGCATTCCCCCTTAAATTTAATCTCCCATAAACTGTAAGCCAAAGATTTTCCCACATTTTCTTTGGAATCCTTGGAAGGGTCAATTGACGAAAGATGAAGTGGTAATCGACTGAGGGACAGTTCTTAAAACTGGGTTCCATAGGGTAATTTCTGGACATTATATTTCTATATACTGTTTTTGTGGTATGCGTAGTAATGCAATCCTTTGTAATACCCCACTTATACGTTTTCTGAGCTGCAGGGTAAAATAAAGGAGAACTTGAAGATGGGGATGCAATTTAGGTGTCACCTGCAGCCATGATTTAAGACATGTGGCAAGGGATTTCCACATCTAAGCATTGTGTACTGTCTCAGTAATGTGAAGTGTATTACCAACAGAGTGTTTAAAAAATAATGTATGAAGAAAAACAACGGGGTCTACCATATTTAGCCCTCCCATAATAATCTCTAGGTAAGTGTAGTGTCATTTTATGGGATTTGAGGAGGCAGTATAGCACAGTGGTCTAAGACTCTGAGCTGCAAATCTGGTGACATCCAACAGACCAGACTTGGGTTTGAATCCAACAGCTTCCACTTGCATACTGTGTGACCCTGAGCAAGTCAATTAACCTCCTTTTGCTCCCAGGTTGCTCCTGTAAAAAAGCTTTCAGCTTAGTGTGCTATACCTGGTTAAAATAAAAAACAACTAGATTTAATTTAGTGCCCCATAAGATTTGAAAGCACATTCTGTATAACCTTGTTTCTAATAAATAGGTAAGGGGAATAGGAGAGCCACATACTGTAACAGTGGTAAAATGTTTTTTTTTTAAATTGCAATTCATTTGAGTTTGGAAAGTTTCCATTGTTTCCATCTGTTGACTTTCAGTTCTGCTTTATGAATGGCCAGTTCCCAATTATAGTCAGGTAAATTCTGAGGTCCAAAAATGATCCCCAGAATTTCCAAAGGAGCAGAGGAAACTGTAAGTCCATGCATGAGGGTTAAAGGGGCTGTACAAGGACCAATGAACATCCCTTTACTTTTCTCCATATTTAGTTTGGCATTAGAAACTTTCTGATACTTCAAAATTTCCTTTAAAAACAAACTAATCTGCTCTGGATGTGAAAAGAATGCACAAATGTTATCAGCACAGGCTTGGACACATAAAGCCTGTGGGATTCCAATCTCTACAAGCCCTTTTCATTCTGATGGTATTGTAATGGAGTGAAGCAATGGATCAAGAGAAAAAATATACAACAAGGGGCTCAAGGGGCACCCTTGTTGGACTCCACAATGTACCTTAAAACTATGACCGACAACACCTTTCAATAGAGGTCTGACCTTAAAACAAGAATATAATAACTGCAACTGGTTACTATAGGATAAAGGAATTTTGTAAGTTTTCAAAACTAAAAATAAGTATCGATGGAAAAGCTGATCAAACACTTTCTCCTGGTCAGCTGTCACTACGCAGCCCGAAAGACCTGAAATATTACAATGGTGAATTACATCTCTCAGGGTCATTAAGGCTTGTTGAATATTTCTGTCAAACAGACCACAATATTTAAATGGGGAAATTACTAAAGAGGCATAAACCTTTAAGCTGGTATTTAAAACTTGCCAGTATTTTATAATCTGTATTCTAAAGAACTATTGATCTCCAATTACTGATTTGAGAATGGCCTCCTTTTTTTATAGAGGTAAAACAATAAAACCTTCAGAAAAAGAAGGATGTATGATGTTATTACTGAACCAATGTGTATAAGTTATAAATAAGTGCTCTGCGATTTGTGGGCAAAACGTTTTATAAAACACATGGAGGATACCATCCAAGCCTGGTGCAATATGAGGTCGTAAGGCCTTTATTGCCTGAATGATTTCCAACTTGGTTATAGGGGATTGCAACTTTAATAGTTCTATTGGGAAATCTGGAACCACAACAGTCTATAAAAATCTATTATGTCTCCATTCGGAATAGGTGTATGTGGATTTAGAGACTCATAATGACGTCGAATAACAGCTTCTAGATCCTCATATGAGCTCAATTTCTGGTCTTCTGGGGAAAATAAGGATTCCATAGAGACTTTATTTTTAAGGGATTTACAGGCCTCACAAAGGTCTCCTATGGGGGAGGTGGTGGTACCATTAAATAATAATGACTGAATTGTCTTAGCTCTATTATTTTCAAAAACTTCCATAGCCTCCTTAACAGTGTTGATCTGAGGAGAATAATCAAACCTGGAAAGGTTAGTCACAGAAATTAATCTGTTTAACTGCTGTCTAAGGAACAAATACTTTAAAAACATATTATTACCGATTCTTTTGCCATACTTCAGAAACCAAGCTTGAACATCAGTTTTGGTGTCCATCCACCATTCCCCTTTGTCAGGGTACAGAAATTTGACAGATAATCTTGCCTGAAGTAAGGATGTCATATCCTTAACAACCATGGAATCTTCCAAAACTGAGACATTAAGCTTCCATCTACCATGCAAGGTGGACCTTTCCACAAAATGATTAAGTGACAGAATTAACAATAAATGATCCAAACAATGCAATGCAGAGAATAGATAGAGATCCTTGAGGGACATTTGAAGAGACAAAAATGTAATCAATAATAGAGGTATAAGCATTGCATTTACAGGTGAAATTAGAAACTTTTACATGGAGTGAATGACAATTAGTCAGATCAGCAGTATTAACTATCTGAGCCAGTGCATCGGAGTCACAATGTATTTTTCCTTTCATCTTTTTTCCATTTTTTATCCTTAACCAAACTACAATTAAAATCCCCACATAGGAAGATTTTATAATGAGAAACTGAAAATGGCTGGATTGCTTTCATAAGACCTACTTTTTCTGCTTTCACTTGCGAATTGTAAAGAGGAATAAATCTACAATCCATGTTATTCCAGAGGCCATCCAAAATCAAGGTCCTTCCTGGTACCAAATAAAACAATTTATGTAGTATAAAATTGTAGGAGTGAAAAAGAATCCCAACTCCATCAGCGGATCCAGATCAAAGGACCAATAAGATGGACCCCAAACCCATTCCCGTTGAAGCATTCTAACCTAAACTTCTGTATACATCAAGGTTTCCTGGAGTAAACAAACACCAAGAGTCATATCATGAAGAAATTGAAACACAGCACCTCTCTTATCTGAATTTAGCAGACTATGCACATTTAGAGAACATACCATACAAACAGCCATTCAAATCAATCATATATGCTGTCAGTTATTTTTTTTCTCTTCTTCTTCTTTTTCCCTTTATAATCCTCTTCTATAACAGCATGAGAGCCTTGTTCTTTAACAGATTTCTGAGAGTCTGAATCTCCTATCTCCATTTCATAGTCCCCCCAAGAAGTAAACAAGGCTGAATAAGAATGTTTAGTTTCTACCGGAGTGGGAGGGTCAGAAGAAATGGATTTTGAAAACCTGGAAGATCTCCTATGGGGTAAAAGGTCTGAAATAGATAAGCTAGGGCCCTCAATAGGGGTGGTAGCAGGGTCTTCATAACAAACTGGAGTTAGAATATCTGAGTTAGTAATCTGCTGCATAGTGGCCTGCGAATAACTATCTTGCTGTGGAGTATCATCTGAATTGGCAATGGATCATCAGGAAGAATTTTTGTGGGTAAGGGAGGGGAGAGGAGGGAAGGGAAACAAAGAGGGGGCAAGGAGGAGTCTGAGGAGAGGAGTCAGGGGAATGGGGTTTTAGAGTGGCAGGTGTAGCAGAATCCTGCGCCTGCTGAATAAGTAATTCCAGACTCATACAAGTCACCTTATTCCCTGCTGCCCAGGGTCATTCTCCAAAAACATGCCCATATTCCTTGCATAGGTCACAACAAGTGTGATTGGCACACTGCATAGTGCTGTGACGTACAGTACCTCTCCACAATTGTTGCATCTAGGCTTATCACAGGTGCTGGAGAGATGTATTCTGGAACCACACTTATAGCAGGCCCATGGCTGACCTGTGTAAAAGCAAACCCCTCTGTCTCTACCCAATAAAAGGGAATTTGGAATATGTACTATTCCGGCATCACCTTGACAGAGCCTTACTTTATATTACCATCCCCCAGTCCAGAAAAGCTCGCTATCAGTACCTTACATTTTTGTGATATACAATAGGGGATGTCGTCAACATGGACTCCCTCATTGCAAAACATAACCGAGATGTATTTCACAAGAAGTTTAGTCAGGGGTATGACAATGAAGGGGGTCCATATTGGAGACGTCTTAACCTGTCCATACCTTTCCCAGAACAAATCAGAGCATATGAAGTGCGAAAACTAACATCATAATTATCCTCTCCAGAGATGTTTATAAAAGCATAAACCTCTTGTGAAGAGAAATGCAAAGAATTCTTTACGAGTACCTTCCTCACATGGTATTGTGTCTATCTGGTCTGTTCTGCAACCCTCCCTTATAATGAATGCTTACAGCATTTCTACATGGAGCTGCTTCATGCTTAGTTTTAGAAAAAAGATCAGATAACAATGGTTTTGAGTCCTGTGGTTTGTCAGTGTCCAAGGGTGGAGGAGAAGTTGTTCCTGAAAGTTGAACAGATTTTAAAGGTGGGAAAGAGTCAGTAGTTTTAGTATTAGATGAAGAATTCTTGAGAGGACCTGCAGCAGTAGGCAAGTTAGGGAATTGATGGTCAGGTGGTAAAGAAATATCATGTATAGGACCAGAAATAATCCTTGCATTCCACTCTGCAGAGGCTTGAGAGAGCGGAAAATCCCATGAGGGGTCAGGGATCCATATACCCCCAGTCTATTGCTTCCATCCTGTGCCAGAGAGTGCTTTCTGTGGTGACCACATATCTGTGGGTAGGGAACTGGACAAGTTAGTACTAGAAGAAGTGGTGTCCAAAGGTTTACACAAAGGAACTGAATCAATAATAAGATTTAGTGGATCATAAATCGTTATCTCCTTTCCCTCATGCATTATACCCTTCTGTACTTTCCCCTTTAATGACTTGGTACTAAAAACAAAATTCTTGACACCTTCTTGAGAGTTGGGCTGTGTTTGATAAAGAATTCCAGAGTCCGTTTCCACAGCCTTTGGACGTTTAAAAATGAAACCCGCAGTTTTGGAGAGATGAACCACTGGGGAAGACAGCGCAGGGTTTGCAGAGCTTCTCTCACTTACTGTGGAAGAATCAGGAGGAATTTTCACATTAGAAGCAGTTCCATGAGTCTCAGACTCAAGGCACACACTGAGAACAGTGTTAGAGTTGCCAGTCTGATGCGATTTCACAGCAGGGAGGTCAGATTCTGTATTAGGCAGATTTGCCACTGGGAAAGGCTGCACCGGGTTAGTAGAGTGTGGAGAGTTCGAATGTGATCGCTGCTCGCTCAGACCATCAAAAGGGGAAACATTATTAATTTGCAAGGGGAAAATGTCATGAGAGGAATTAGGCTCTTGGCACACACCAGAAGAGGCGTTAATGCTATGCTGCCAGCCTGTTGCAAGGAAAAAATAGGAGAAGCATTGTCGGACTCACCCGGCCCTGCCGGGGTGTTGTCAGTATCCACTGTGTCATCAGGCTGTTTGACAGGCCTAGCTGTAGGGATGACAGGAGCAGCTGCAGAATGCAATATAATGAGTTGTGCCTCCAGACGTTCCCTTTCCAATTTATGACATTCTTCTTCAAATTGAACTAACTGCAACATTTCCTGCTGCTTTATGTCCAAATTTTTGGTTAACTCTTTCCCTTTAACAATCGATGTCTCCATACTTAAATCTTCTGTTGACACATAAATATCCATAATATCCTCAGTAGAAGTGCTGGGAACAGCATTTAAGTTACCTTCTTCAGCCTCTGGCAAACTCAGATCAAGAGAGGAGGCCTGCTCTCCCTTCTGTAAGACATCTGCACCCTCCGGTGCTCAAAGCGAAGTGGCCATACTGCAGACGGATGGCAAGTCTCCCTACAGTCGAGTA
Organism: Neoceratodus forsteri; assembly: GCA_016271365.2. NCBI lineage: Eukaryota > Metazoa > Chordata > Ceratodontiformes > Ceratodontidae > Neoceratodus > Neoceratodus forsteri. The sequence goes on from CM057449.1 coordinate 1,495,858,762, forward strand.
GGGGAATTTCCCCAGTGCCCTGACCAAAAATTTCCCTCATTCACTAAAAATCCCACCAACAGCTTAATCTAGTTCAAGGTCAGTTGACATTCATCTAGATCCCCTTCCCCAAGATCGTGCCTGAAAATAGGCAGAATTTGTCTAGTGCACTTACCCAGTCGACAAAAACTAAATAAATAAAAATATAAATAAAACTATCCCCTTGTCTCATGAAAAAGCAACCATATTGCCTTTAATATGTACATAGTACCTATATTGCTTTGTTCATATGTTCCTATGCATACTCCTGAAGTGAAAACCTTTGATTATCATTTTTGCTACTATCATATGCTTTGCTGGTAACCACCATCTAATGTAAACCCCAATTCATCTTTCTTGTTGTGTCTTATGCTATGATGGCATGCGATTTTTGTACTGTGATTTCTGAATTGTTTTGCCTGTCCTCCAGGACCACTTTGTAAATGAGTCTTACTCAGTGGTGTATCTCCTGGTAAAATAAAATTGAATTGAATTGAAGATGGCAGCATGACTCCACCTGCGGCTTCACAAACCTGGAAAGTCCCACTGTTCTCATACAGAGAACACAGGCGAAAGGCTCCTCTTGCTATGTTGAGCACCCAGAATTCTCCGGTGCCAGGCACCTAATTTCTGAGAATAGTTTCACAAAACTAACACCAGAATCTAGCTAAACAGCCCTTGTTTACATAGCTAATGGTGTTTGTCTTTTGAATATACATAATTTTTATATACTTTCAATGACTTTTTAGTCCCCCCAATAAAAAACATGTTGGTAGCTGTCACAAGTATGTCCTTTCTCACAGCAAGCGCCTTATAAAAAGTAAGCCCCCATGATCGGTGTTTTTCTCACTCATGTCAGAGGGTTATTCAAAAAATGAACTGTAAATCCTTATAACTCTGGAATCATATATTTTTTTCATGAAACCTTCAAAAGGCATTATCTTGGTACTGGCCAATTCTACCATGAAAGTTTCATCACAATATTCCACGCCATCTAGGTTGTACATGAGAGCAAACAAAAACACAAAAAATAAAGTTCAGTATATTAAGATCAGTTTATTTTTCATTTTTTGGTGTTCTGTACCTCAAAGACCTCAAAAGATGCCATCACAAAACTTTTCAAGTTATAAGACTCTACCAGCGAGATTGTGCAAGCCAAATTTTAGGCTATTTTGTTCAATGCTGCCAAAGTTATTAAGGTGAAAAAAATGGTGGTTTAACATTTAACGCCCTGCTTGACCCAAACTAAAGGGGTGCTACTACTCTCCTATACTATATGCAGCAGTGTGAGCCAGGATGTAATGCAGTAATGTTGTAGTATATCACAAAATGCTCCATGCACTGCAGGAAACAGTGTAATGCAGTAGCAATTAAGCCTTTTTGTCATGCAATATTTTGTAACGTGTCACTTAAAGCAAGTTACAGCATTGTATCATGGCTGGATCCACTGATCATGCATTACAAATAGAATAATACATAGGGGAGTGCTTAACTCAAATTTAATGCACACCTGAGGTGTAGGATTCTATTTAAACCCTGAGGGCAAAGCCTGAGGGGTTTATTAAAGCATCCCACACTGAGGGTGTGCATTCAATTCGAGTTTTGTGCTCCCCCTTTGATTTGTTTTACATAATTGCTGGGTAGCATTTTCTTGCCTTGAAAACACTACACAATAAATATAGAAAACGGCATTGCCAGTAGATGGTGCTGCTGTTACATATTCAGTGTTAAAGATGAAGTTTTTTTTCCCTTTCTATCCTTCATTACATAGATACATAGACAGTGTTGGCAGATAAGGGCCTACAGCCCACCCATTCTGCCCATTTGAGCTTGTAAGTTTACTTTATGTTTTCCTAGAAGTCTTTTGTCCCTTAACCCTGACCTTCAGAATTCCTTTATGTCTATCCCATGCATTCTTAAATCCCGTGATTGTTTCAGCCCCCGCCACTTCCTCTGGCAGGGTGTTCCACTTGTCCACCACCCGTTCTGTGAAGAAATTCTTCCTCATGTTTCCTCTGAATCGTCCTCCCTCCAACTTCATCCCATGCCCTCTAGTCCTGGAACATCTTTTTCACTTATAAATAGTGTATTCCTGCACTCTGTTCCTCCCTGTAAGATACTTGTATGTCTCTATCATATCCCCTCTCTCTCCCTCCTCTCCTCCAGGGAGTACATATTCAATTCCTTCAACCTGTCCTCATAGGACTTGTGATGCAATCCATGTACCATGTTTGTTGCCCTCCTCTGAACCTTCTCTACCCTATGTCCTTACATAAGTAAGGTCTCCAGAACTGTACACTGTACTCCAGGTGGGGCCTCACTAGTATCCTGTATAGTGGAATTATAACCTCCCATTTCCTGCTGGTGATTCCCCTGCCTATGCATCCCAGCATCCTATTTGCTTTACCTGCTGCCTTGTCACACTGTTTCCCTACCTTGAGGTCATCAGAGATGATAACCCCAAGATCCCTTTCCTGCTTGGTGCATGCTATATCTTCACCCCCCAACTGATATATTGTGCCAGGGTTTTTGTGCCCCATATGCATTATCTTGCACTTCTTTGCATTGAATTTCAACTGCCAAACCCCTGACCATTCTTCAAGTTTCTGCAGGTCCCTTCTCATTCTGTCTACACCTTCTGGTGTGTCTACTCTGTTACAGAGCTCTGTGTCATCAACAAACAGGGAGATTCTGCCTTCTAGGTCCTGTGCAATGTTACTGATGAAGATGTTAAATAGGACCGGTCCCAGCACTGATCCCTGTGGTACCCCACTGGTCACTCTTCCCTCTGTGAAGTGACAGCCATTTACCACCACCCTCTGTGCCCTGCCGCCCAGTCAGTTACCTACCCACTACACTACTGTCCTGCCCACACCCATATTCCCAAGTTTGTGTAATAGTCTTCTATGTGGCACAGTGTCAAAGGCCTTGCTGAAGTCCAGATAGGCCATGTCCACTGCCCTCCCCTGACTCACCTCTCTAGTCACCCAGTCGAAAAATTCAACGAGGTTGGTCTGACATGATCTCCCACGGGTGAAACCATGCTGCCTTGGGTCCTGTAGTCCATTGACAACCAGATGTTCTACCAATCTCTCCTTCACTAGTGCTTCCATGATCTTCCCCACTACCAAGGTGAGGCAGACTGGTCTGTAGTTCCAATGCTTCCTCTTTGTTCCCACTTTTGTATACGAGGACTACATCTGCTGTCCTCCAGTCTTTGGGTACCTCCCCTGTTTCCAGTGATCGGCTAAACAGGATTTCCAGAGGTTCAGCCACCACCTCTCTTAGTTCTTTAAGGACCATGGGGTGCACCCCATTGCTTTATCAACTCTTATTACTTTCAGTTCCTTCAGAATCCTTTCTCATGTAAAGGGACTTGTGTCCATTTCTGTACCATTACCACCCCTTGTACTCCCTTCAGACCCATTAGCCTCCTCTTCCTCAGTAAAGACTGAGCAGAAATACCTGTTCAATATGTCAGCTTTACTGTTGCTATCCTCCACGTGGCCCCATCCTCCCCCTTCAGTCTCACTATCCCTCCCTTTGCCTTTCTTTTTTCACTTATGTACCTGTAAAAAGGTTTTGTCCCCTCTACCCAATGATTTTGCTATGTGCTCTTCTGTCTGAGCTTTGGCTTCCCTTACTGACCTCCCTGCCTCCATTTGCTTCTCCTGATACTTCTCCCTATCCCCTTCTGCCTGTGTCTTTTTGTATTGCTTGAATGCAGTCATTTTGGCTTTCACGTTCTCCACTACCTCCTTGGAAAACCATAATGGCCTCCTCTTCCTTTTCCCCTTGCTAACCTGCTTGATGCATAATTCTGTTGTTCTTGTAATCCCCATTTTAAATACTGCCCACTGTTCCTCAACCCCTGATTCCTGCCCCATTCTCCTTAATGCCTCTTTCAAGCATCTCCCATTTTCCCAAAGTCTGTTCCTAAAATCCAGGATCGTGTTTTTGTGTGGTTTGGTTCTGCTCCTTCTGTGATTTCAAACCACAATGACTGAGTGGTCACTGTTGCCCAGATGCTCCCCACTGTTACCCCATCCACTGTCCCTGTTTGTCAGCACAAGGTCAGTATTGCCTTCTGCCGAGTTGGTTCCATGACCAGTTGCTGGGAAGGCACCCTGAGAGGGTCCAGGATAAATCTGATCTAGTTGATGCTGCTGCTGGGATGCTCCAGTCCACGTCTGGAATATTGAGTCTTCAACCAGTACTACCTCACCTTGTCTGCCATCCTTTGGATGGCTAGCATCAACTCCTATCTGTTTCTTCCTCCTGGGCTGGTGGTCTATGAGCCACACCTGTGCGGATGGCTGACCCCGTTTTCCTTTCCAGCTTAACCCACAGTATCTCTCCCCCATTTGGTTCCTCCTGGATCTCTGTGGCCCTTATGTCATTTTTCACATACAGTGCCATTCCTCCTTCCTTTCTACCTGCCCTGTCTCTTCTGAATAGAATATGTTGTAGCCAGGTATGGCCATATCCCAGTTATGGTTGTCATTACACCAGGTTTCTGTGATGGCCACAATATCCAGGTCTGACTGCACCATGACAGCCTCCAGATCCTCCATCTTGTTGCTAAGGCTCCTGGCATTGGCACACATGGCTTTCCATGATTTGACCTCCCTAGACTGTTTAGCTGTTCTACTACAGCCCCTTCCCTAGTTGTCCTTTATCCCTGGTTCACCTTGCTGTCTGCCCTTCTGTTGAATTTTGCCCCTTTTCTGCCTATCCACCTCTTGGGCACTTATCTCCATCTTTTGCACACTGCTTTGTAGAGATATCCACTCCTCTGGTTCACTGGTTCCACTGCTAGCTGTGGGGGGTGGGCAATTAGGTACCCTCCTTGCTGGCCTGCCACCCCCCTTGGCTAGTTTAAATGCTTGTCAATGTAGCATTTAAACTTATCATTGAGTGCTTGGATTCCCCTCCAGGATGGATGCAGGCCGTCAGGCTTGAACAAGCCTCCATCCCTCCAGGTGGGTCCCCAGTCACCAATGAATCCAAACCCTTCCTCACAGCACCAGTTCTTCAACCATGAGTTAAAGTTCCTGGTGCATGCACCCCTATGCTCTCCCATGCTTCTCGTAGGTAGTGAGAAGGTGACAGAAGTAGCTACTTGCTTGAGACCCCCCCAATTTCCTAAACTCTTCCTGAACTTCCTTTGGCTCCCCATTTGCCAGGTCATTAGTATGTAAGTGGATAATGACATCCAGCTCACCCTCCTGTCTTGCATTCCAAGTAATCCCCAGGATCTTCCTTCCATCCCTCCATGCCATGGCACCTGGTAGGTACCTCACCTCCTTGTCCTCCCCCTCCTGTGTTCCTAGCTGGATCCCTCCTATGATGGAGTCCCCCACCAGGATTTGCTTCCTCCTCCTCTGGGATCCACTGCTCTCCCCACTGAGGTCACCTCCTTGGCTAACCTCTACATCCTTTCCTTCCATTTCTCTGGGAACCTCTCTTTGGTTGTCCCCATTTGCCAGTGTGGCATATGAGTTCTTAAGTTGAATAGAATCTGGGATGTGCCTCTGCCTGACTGCCCTAACCCTCACTGAGCTCACTGTCATCCAAGTGCTCCTCATTCTGGGCATCCTTTGAGGCAGCGGCGTTGGACTGGGAGGTCTTTGGATAGGGGTGATGGTGCTCCCGACCCAGTCTACTTCCTCTCTGAGTCTGGCAACCTCATCCTGCAGTCCAGAGAGATGCATGCTGATAGGGCAGCATCTCAGCTTATTTCTTTTCTTTCTCTGTTGGTATATGTGGCTGCGAAAGTATTAAGGCAGGTAGATGCAGTGCTACCGGTCAGGAAGAGGTGTAAATTCAGCCAGCACAGAGATGAAGTGTAAGTGCAGCATGTGAATCGGGAAACCAGTAAAAAACAAAATGTTTAACACAAAATGGACTTAAATATGTATAGATGCTAGCGATCAATAGAAGCACTGGAGATTGTACAGAGATTTAGAATATTTTATACTGCTCCTGTTTGGTGATTATGGCAGATGTGAGGACCATCAGAAGTACTACATGCGTGTGGTTAGTGTGGGAGGCTGGCACGTGGCTTTCTCAAAGGTAAACCTGGCTTGTGTTCACCATTATAACCCACAGGTTATAACAGCAAATTATAACCTGGTTTCCCTATGGGAAAAAATGCTAACCAGTTATTATATATAGAATAATGCATGAGGAAGTGTGCATAATGAGGATTTTATGCACACCCGAGGTGTGTGATACCCCATAAACCAGGAGGGTGAAGCCTGAGAGGTTTATCTGGGCATAGCACACCAAAAGTTTGCATAAAATCCTCGTTTACACACTTCTCCAAGTTTTATTTTTTAAATTTACTGGTTCAAGAAAGGCATAATACTAAATCCAATTACCAGTGAAGCCAGCAAATAGCTGAAGACTTGAAGGGTATTGAACCACCCCTCGCCACTACCATATACCAGCAACAAACTGTATAGCTAAAATGGACCTAGACAATAGTAGAACAAAAACAAAATCTGGAAAAATTGTAGACAGATGCAGTCTTGGGTTTAATGTAATACCTTCTATCGGAGGTTGGCACAGTAGTTCACCCTATAGTGTTTATATCCCAGTATTCAGAAAGTATGGGGTCCTCAGTAAATGTCTTCTTGCTGTAGATGATCTCTTAAAATGCCTGCTTTCTATTTTTCTTTTTTCTAAAGATGGCATCAATGAGTGAGAGCAACACAGGTCAGTGGCTGCACAACAAACTGGGTTCCACGGATGAGCTGTGGGCTCCCTCCAGCATTGCCTCACTACTCACACCCACTGTCATTGAAACTATCTGACTAAGTTTCGACAACCTCTCATCTTTGGTGAAGGTCAAGTTACTACTTGGGATGCTACATCTCCCCTTGGCAAGCAGTGGACGATGTGGGTCCTTTCCCAGTTGCAAAGGTAGTACTGTATCACAAAAGGCTGGGCATTAAATATAGAATGATGCAGAACCACGTGATGCCTGAATGGGAGTAGCAGTAGCAGCTTAGAGCTCCATCCTGATCCAATGAATTTTTAATAAAAATCGTTCTCCCAAGCCATTTCTGTTTCAAACCTCCAGTATACTGAGGCTTTTAAACATTTTTGGAGACTCTTTGCCAGTTAAGAAGATCGAGGTTCAAACCCAAGAAGAACTAACCTTAACCTCCCTTTCTGATGATGCAACAGTACAGGCCCTGGCATTAGAACCAAAAAGACTGCGCCACAGTTCCTCCCCATTTGCAGCAGCATCAAAGCCTGTGATGGAGCTATCTCCAGAACAAATATATTCTGATTCATTGGATATAAAAGTAGTAGTTTTTGCCCTTATTGCAGATATGAAAGAGATTTAACCCATGTTGTAAGTACTTTCAAGAAGGGTCGCAGACACAGAGATCTGTATTTCCTCCATTGAGGACTGCCAGAATAGAATAGAGCCAGAAATAGTTACTTTGAAAAGAAATGTGAACAAATTTGAAGAAAAGGTGGATGAACTAGAAGGTTGTAGTTGGAGAAATAACCTCATTTTGTTGGGTCTGCCTGAAGGAGAAGAAGGTGCTAACCCCATTCAATTTTTGCAGATGTTTTGTGACAAGGTGGCTGGCCCATCTCCAAATGGCCCCACTTATTTAATCTAGAGGACCCATTGGTAACTGAGACACAGACCTGCCATGGGTGAACCAACATTACCATTAATCTTTAGATTGCTAAATTACTGGAACTGGGACCACATGTTGTGGGAAGTACACAAACTAGATGTCTTTCAGTGGTCCTGAATCCAGCTGAGAATTGTTGAAGACCTCACCTACAAGGTCCACCAAACCCAACTGGCATAACACGTGATACAATCAAAATTGTGGGCAGCCTGAATCTGGCAGAAGATGTAGCCAGCAAGCCTAGAAGTCCATACCACTGCTAGAGTTCAACGCTAAGAGTCTGCAAGTCGGGCAGTCACTGAGCTTCCTAAGCTGTACCCCGACCTGTTTGATAAGAGGGGCTGAAGAATTAAAGTAAAGTAACAAGGGTGACTACTTTTAATATCATCTTTGAGGAATTTCTGATTCATTTATGGAGAAACATTCCCATTTATGTAAGCAGCTGTTTTCTGTATTTCTGAGCTCAAGTACAGGTATGTGTTTTGTTGTTTCATTGACTCTGGCAATATATCTCTGAATCTGCTGTGAACTTCAAATCTGAAAATCAGAAAAAAATCCAAGCATTAAGGATGCCATCTCTGCCATAAATTTTTCCCAGCCGGCTGACTCCCCAACCAGATCCAATTACAAAACAGGGACTAAAAGCCTTTTGGACTGGGTCCTAACCAGTCATCCAGGCCACATGACTAACACCACTGTCCTCCCAGATATGCTCAGTGATCATTCCCCTGACATCTGCACGTGGACAAACAAAGTTTGCAAACCACCACCACAGACAATTACCAGCAAAGTCCTTGCCCGGGGTCACCTGGAACCTCTTAAATCCCTTCTTAGAGTGCAATACTGGTCTCCAATCTACAGAGCAATGGATGTTGACACAGCACTCGAACCCTTAATCAACACCTATAATTCTGCCTGCAACTCTCACGCACCCTTAAAAACACACAAAATCAAAGGCTTTTGCAACCCCTGGCTCTCTGTTGAATGCCTAGCTTGCATGAAAATAAGGGAACATCTCTGGCATTGTGCCAAACCCACTGGCACAGAATCTGACATCCAGAACTAGAAAAGAGCACAAAATGACTGTACTAGGTCCATCCAGCTAGCAAAAATGAAACACTGTCAGGAAGTGCTTATTGATACCTGGGGCAAAGGAAAAGCTTTCTGGGATAATATTAAATAAATCATGGGTAAAACTTCAAAATCGCCACATACCATACTGGACTTTGATGGGATCACTACTATTGACCCTGTAACTATTGCCAATACTTTCAATAATGCATTCACGGACCTCAGCAGTGTTCTCCACCAGACTTTTTTGATGCAGATGTCACTTTGCCCACCTCTGATAGCACTCCCACACCTACTAGCCACCCCCCTATTCTACTTTAAACTTATCTCACTGCAGGAAGCCTGTAAATAAATTCTCTAGGCAATTGATAAATCTAGACACAGCGGGTATTCCCTCGATCTTAAACTGTTGCCCCTCACACTAGAGGAAGTGCTAATGCCTCTTACCTGGATTTTTAATCTCTCACTTAGCTTTGCCCAATTCCCCAAGAGATGGAAATCAGCCATGGTAAGACTGGTACACAAAAGTGGTAACAGGTCTCTCCATGTGAACTACCAGCCCATCTCCATACTTCTGCCCCTCCCCAAGGCACTTTAACGCATTGTAGCTGACCAGCTTACAGATTATCTTGATAAACATAAGATCCAATGTACCAAACAACATGGATTCAGAAAAGGACATAGCATCTCCTCAGCTCTCATGGACTTCACTGGTTTCATTCACAGATCTCTGGACCATGGACAGATAGTTGGGGCCGCATTTATCAACCTGACAAAAGCGTTCAACACAGTACATCACCCCTACTACTGGAACAGCTAAGCAGTGCTGGAATTTCTGCCGACTCTTATACCTGGTTTAAAAGCTATCTGGAGAACCGCATTCAACAATTTAAAATTGCCAATGTTATCTCAGACTCTAAACCAGTTTGCTCAGGTGTCCCACAAGGATCCATTCTGGGCCCTCTACTATTTAGTCTCTTCTTAAACAATCTCCCAAGATCCTTCCCCAAACAAATTCTACTATACGCAGACGATGCTGTTATCTACACAAGTCACACCGACCCCACGCCTCTTGAAAGCCAGCTGCAGCTCAGATTTTCATCAGTAAAGAAATGGTTCAGTGATCACAAACTGGTGCTAAACTATAAAAACTAAGCTCATGCTCTTCAGCAGCTCCCACAATAAACACAGGCATTATCCCCTGACTATCTCTAACCACCTTGGACCACTCTTGAGCAGGTACAATATTTTAAGTATCTCGGCATCACCATCGACAGCAACTTATCCAATAGGCTGCATATTGACAACATTGCCAAAGCAGTCAGTACTCGCATTGGCTTCCTCTACAGACACAGGAATTCCCTTACACCAGAAGCCTTAAGGTTGGCCGTACAGAGCTGTGTTACCTCCATTATTGACTATGGATTGATAATCTATGGATCTGCCACTGAAACTAACCTCCGGCGCATTTCCACTGCTCTAAACAAGGTGTGTCACCTCATCTCAGGAGCCCACCATCTCACCCACTCTTGCGACCTCTATGCCCAAACTGGTTGACTCCAGCTCAAAGATTGCATCAAATATCAAACACGCCTGATGGCCAAGAAAATAACCCTAGGCCTTCTACCACCTGGAATTCAAGGCCTTCTCAGCCCCTTTCTTAATGTCCGCCATACCCTTGGCTCTGAATCCCAGCTCTTTCTGGTCCCTCGCTGCTGTACCTTCCAGGGACAAAGATCATTCACCTACCGAGCCCTTCTTTGGATGAATGCTGTTAACTATGACATCTCCTCTGAATCCAAACTGGGCCCTTTCAAATTCAAGCTACAGCAACTACTCTTTGCCAATCTCTTCTGTGACTGTTTCCACTAAACTCTTTTTGGCAATCTAAACCCCTAGCACTTGATTACAGTTAAATCTCCTTAGCACCATCTCTGACATCCCTTCCCCCCTGCTACCCTACCCATTTCACCTTTCCTCCCCTCTACCTAATGCCCTTCACCCGTCTGTCCTGACAAGGCCTGTTGGCTGATTTCAACTTACCTTATGATTTTACCAGTAACTGACAAAGCTTGTTTTGGCTGATTTTCAACTTACTGTATGCATTCCTGTGCATGAAACTGCTTAGCGTTATTCATTTCTATTCTTTAATTCACTGTGAATGTCAACTATTGCTTCTTCTCTTATTTACAATTATTTTTCCATACCCTGTTTAGTCTAAACCTGTTGATCTCCTTTCTCTATGTATGCTGTTTTGCCATACTTTTTTGTTCCGTTAACCTGTTGTATTATGCTGCTGACATGGAACCTTTGTAAAAGAGCTCTAAGCTCAAAGGTATTTGTAATCCAAGATCAAAATAAATAAAAATAAAATAAAATAAACTTACAAGTGAGACAGCTGCTACTGTAAATGCCCGATGCTACACCAAGGACAGTTCAATCGGCAGATGGCACTGTGTTATTCTTATTAGGGAGAATTATCTTTTGACATTATATCTAACTTGACAGTAATTGTATTTTCTTTTGTGGCATTTAATATGATACTAACTTGATCTATTTGTTTTGCAGAAAATTATTTTTGTGGGATCTGTGGAGCAGTCTGCATCTTGGGAGAATTCTTCACCTTTTCTAATCTCTGCCCGGCTATGGAACAAAGGATTGACTTCTGTCAGGAGCTTCACAGACTCAGGCCTTGTTTTTTTGAGTTTATCATTATTATCTCCTGATAGTGAGACGTTAACAATGTTTGTTTGGACTCAGTTTTATCAGATCATAAAGGGAGCCCTTTCCCATTCATCTTTTATATGACAAGCGTATGTGAACTCAGTACAATGCTGAACTGATTTACTTTGTAATTGTAGCAAGAAGACTTACCTGCTATCTAAGGCATCATTATTCATGGGGTTGTATTCACTTTACAATCTTTAGGATTACGATATCCCTTAGACTAAATAAGGATGGCAAACATTATAGTTATTGAGCATTAATGTAAATAAGTAGAACCATATATTATAAGAATGGACTTTCTTGATTTAAAAGACAAATCTGACCTTTGTTTTTCTTTTTCATTAATGGATAATTAAATACGGGAGTGACAGTGTTGTATTTATTAATATTTTTTCCAGGATTGGGACAGGGGCTTTCAGTTCAGCCTTCATGGACCATGAAGTAGGAGCAGGCATGTGGGCATGGGCAGTTCAGTTTTAGGGAAAGGTTTCCATTTTTTAACTAATGGGGTTAACTTGGTTAATACTGTCCATGTAGAGTTAGGGGAAATGGGGGTTATGGGACAGGGTGGGGTCTTGTGCATATTAAGGGGGACCTAGACTATGACTGCCACATTGCAATTCAGCTTTTATTCCATAGCTAACAACATTAACATTATCACATGAAATATAAAAGGCAGAAGGGATAACCTAAAGACATTTGCTATTCTTAGACATTTAATGATATAACATCCTCACATTGTCTTCATACAAGAGACTCATTTACCTGAGGCTCAGGTGAAATTCCTTTGCAAAACCTGGGTTGAGCAAGTTTATGGTGCGAGCAACAGTTCTAGACAAAGAGGGGTTGCTGTCCTGGTAGCTAAATCTGTCAATTTGCATTTTTAAATGAGATTCATGATCCCCATGGGATGTACATTTTCGTTCATGGTTGGCTAGGCCATGTAGAACTTGTTTTGCACTCAGTATACAGTCTGAATACAGATTCCCATGATTTTTTTTCTCAATATATCCTGTTTGGGCAGATTAAACATATGTATCCCTCATAAAATGTGGTGAATGGAATCTTGTATTTGCCATTGATCTATATAGAACATATGGGTGCAACGCTGGGTGGTCTCCAGGCCAAAGGACCCTTAGAGAATTTGTTGATCAGCTGGGTCTGGTTGACCCCTGGAGGGCTCTTCACCCTATTTTCAAAGTATTTACATTTTACTTGACCCCACATAAGTTTTTTTTTCTAGATTGGATTAATTTCTCACTAGTCAACAATTTTTGACCCTGATTCAAGACTGCCGCATAGGACCTATGGCCTTGTCGGATCATTCCCCTGTCATACTGACCATGTTACTCCATAATATGAATCTCAGACCACGTATGTGGTCATTAAACAATCAGCTCTTGAGGACCCACAATTAGTGTCTCACTTCAAGAACTTTCTGTTGCAAACCATTACAGACAACGAGGACTCACTTCAGGCTCAGGGTGTCCTTTGGGGTGCATTTAAAGCAATGTGGAGAGGTGAGGTGATCAGGTTGGCCACTGTTAGGAATTAAAAATTACAAAATCAAATTAATGACTCCCTGCATGATATTAGATCCTTTGAGAACTCCGTCTCACCACGTTCTCTGGAAGATAATTAAGATTAAGCTGTCAAAGTTGAGAGATGAATATTCAGAATATCTTTTGGACACTGTGGATCAAGCAGCAGCCCAAATTAAGGTCACCTACATTCAGCAGGGAAACAAAGCAAGCAAATTGCTAGCCTTTCACCTAAAGTAACAAAGTGCCTCTCAATGAATATCCTTCTTAATCGATCCCCAGACTCAAGCATCTACATCTGAAGCAAAAAAAAGATGACCTCTATTTGTCAAGAATTTTGCCAGACCTTATATTCTCCTCGGGATCATAATGCTTCTATACTGCAAACCTTGGAGGATTTTTTTTTTATTTGGAATTACCCAAGCTTCCTCAGAACCATCAGGACATGCTGTCTGAACCCATAACGGCAGTTTAGGTTTCTGAGGCCATTTCCTCTTTCCCTCCAAAAAAAGCCCCAGGTCCAGATGATTTTTCCTCTCTGTTCTATAAAACCTTTAAAGAAGAATTACTTCCCCTGTTGGTTAATCTGTTTTATTATTTGCACTTCTTGGAAACCTGTGAGACCTCTTTATTTGAGGCAAGGATTGTACTCATTCCAAAACCCGGGAAGGATCCTAAAAGGGCAGAAAATGATCGCCCCATTTCCCTACTAAATGTTGATATCAAACTTTATACAAAAATCTTAGCTACGCACTTAAGCAAGATTTGGACAGGGTTAATTGGGCCAGAGCAGTCAGGCTTTGTAAATGGTCATCACTACTGCGACCATTTCTGGAAAATATTCCATCCTTTCTCTGCAACCAGGGAAGGAGACAACAATACAGTGTTGGTTTTCCTGGACTCAGAGAAAGCTTTCAACAGAGTGGCCTGGCTTTACCTGTTTATGATTCTGAGGAAGTATGATATCCCTTAGGACTCAAACTGAGAATCTAGGTCCTTTATACCAAACCTTCTGCATGCATAGTATGTAATAATGAGCTCCCACACCCTTTCTTTTTAGGTTGAAGAACTCATTAGGGCTGTCCCCTTTCTCCCTTCTTATTTAATTTATATATAGGGCCCAAGACATGCAAAATTAACTCATCTGGAGCAGTTTAAGGTATAATTACAGGCCAGCTGGAGTTAAAAATGTCTTCATTCACAGATGACATTTTACTCCATATATCTCAAAGGCAATCTTCTTTACCAGCAGCCCTCAAGGGTATCTCCCAATTCAATGTTTGGGATACAAGCTTAATTTAAACAAAATTGTGGTTCTTTCTCTATCCATTTCTTGAACAAATGAAGCAGTTACACAATTGGAATCCAATGGGAGCTGAAGGCCTTGACATCCTGCATCTGGGAATTAAACTTACTCAGGACTTAACTTTGTTAAACTCGCTAAACTTAGATCTGATTGTGAAACAAACTGAACATGACTTGTCCAGATGGCGACATTTACCCCTTGCCCTTTGGGGCAGGGCAGATGACCTAAAAATGAATGTTCTACTCTGCTTAATGTATCCCTTAGGAATGTTGAATACAGTGCTCCTAAAGACCTGGTTCAATTAATTACATTCATTATGTTCCGCATTACTTTGGCTGGGCAAACCTCCACGGAGAGTATACATTAAACTCTGTAGGCCAAAGTATTTAGGTGGCCTTAATCTTCCTGACTTGAGAATTTTTACTTTTCCCTACAGTGTTAAATACTTTCAATGGGCATCATAAATTCCACTCGTACTTATATTTCACTTTGGCTGTGAATTGAAAAAAAACCTGGTCAAGCATTATCACAATTGTTTACCTTCTCTATTGTATACCCCTCTCTCAGGTTTACCAAAATAATTAAGACCTACCCCGATTGTATGGTCTATTAAAGCCCACTAACAGCTCTGTAAATTTCTGAAGCTTTCATGTTATAAAGATCTCAGTCAACCATTCTATAATAATAGGAAATTTTGCATTGCAGACAGACCTTTTTTTTGGTGGACCACTGAAGTGACATTAAAATTCATTCTATTGCAGATTTATTAAAAGACAATAAATTTCTCTCATTTTCATAGTTTCAGCATAAATTTGCTCTTACATCACAATATTTTTTTTAAATATGCGCAAATTCACCACTGTCCCACAAGGTTTTTGGGGGCTGAACCTTCCCTAGTTTCTGTCAGTAACATCGCAGAACAAAATAGAGTGGACAAAAATAAAGTGGCAAAAATAGTGTCACCTTCAATATTGGCAGGACAAAATGTAGCGTGCCAGAACAATGCAATGTTACTGACTGGAACCACTCCCCTGTGGTCTAATACGGCAGATGTTTTGTTCTCTAAGTTGTCAGTTTTTTCACATCAAGACAAGCCAATTTCCCATATTTATCAAGCCACTAGCCAGCAATTCTGGAACAAAGTCCTTTCTACAGCCTTTTATTGGGATAACACTTTGAGTTTACATTACACAACAAGTCAATAGATTGCAATATGGACTGATCTTTGTAGATTCAATAAAGAAGACCGTCTTAGACTTTTGCATTTCGGTATCTTACAGGATTTGTATTACACTTCTAGTAAACTGTCAAAAATGGGCAGAGTACCATCTTCTACATGCATCCATTGCAACCAACAAGAAGGTACGTTGTATCACAATTTGTGGACTTGCCCCAAAAATAAATCTTTCTGGGCCTTAGTACAACAATTGTTTTCCTCTTTTTTTTCCACACAATGGGCCAGCTATTCAGAAATATGTTTAAGGCCTGTGCAACTCCAGCACAGCACAAATACGATGTGCCATGATGCAATGAGTGCGATATTCAAAGGTTGCGCATGGTGAAATGAGCCAGCGCAACATGGCTGAATATGGCACAGATGTGCCATGGCTCAATCAGAGTTGCACCTGAGAGGAACAAGACCTGCACCAGAGTGCAACCAGAGATGCGCCAGGGTGCAAAGGGACAAGTGCTGAGGCACACAAGGATCAACCCCAGTCAATGGTGGGAGCACAGCAGCAGTGGAAAAGAGTGGGGCATGCAGAGGAACACACCTGGGGACAGTGCCAGGGTGGCACAGTGCCAGGCCACAGGTGACCACCAACAGCAGGGTACACACAGGCAACCAACCCTCCCAAACACCACTGTGGCATAGGACACGGTGCTCAGGAGGCACCAATGCCCAAGGGAGTGTTGCCACAGGAACCCCACACTGCATGCCATGCCCCCACTGACCCAGACCCTGGCCAGTCACACCCTGGACCATGGTGCCCAACACATGTCACACAACCAGGACAGGTGCCCCATGACCACCCCAAGGCATGGTCACCATCCAAGGGGCAGGACACCACCATGCATGACCCACACAATGACACAGGCACACCTCACAGACACCCACCACACCACTGCAGCATGGCTCCACATGCCAGCTGCAAAGCAAACATGGACACAGGCAGGTAAGCAGGAAAATGGTATTAGAAAGCAAAACTATTTACAAAGGCATGGGGTGGGAAAGGGTAGGAGAGTGAGAGATAGGAACAGGGAACAGGGACTGTACAGTGGGACAGGGGATGGATGTGGAAGGGATGGCAGGGGTCAAAAGGGAAATGGTGGGGACACCCTACGGGTGCCCATGGCCTGCTGCCTCCAGACGTCTCCCCTGTCACCTCTCCTGGAGCACCATCTGGCATGTTTGTTGTGCCACCTCCAGCATTGTCGACGTTATGAGTATCAGCTGCCATAACAGGTGGCAGTACAGGGGCAGCTGCAACCCCCTCCAGATGCCTGTGACAAAGGAATGGACAGGTGATCAGTGCAAGGTCCCTAGGAACCATGCCCTCCCACTGTATGCAATGGGAAGTGGGGACACATATCCCTGGATTGGCACCCTGGCCACCCACAGTGGATGGGCCAATGCCTGCCAGCATCCCATCATGCCATGATGGTGCACAGCAGTGGACACCACCACCCAATGGCCACCCAACTGCGCAGCCACAGCCAGACAGCACTTGATTGACCAACCGTGCTAAGGCCCCTACTGGCCCACTTCTGCAGGTGTAGCTTTGTTATCAGGGGCAGCACTCTTTTCTCTCCCCCCAATACCTCCAGAGATGCATTAGGAGACAAGTACTTCTGTTCCCCCACCAACTGATGTGTGGATCTCCACACCTTCAATATATTTTTTGTGCAGGGGTTGGAGATCTGGGGAATCGGGGGGATTTCCCACCAAAAGGACAAACTCACTAAAAGGGAATGGTACATAGAGATACAACCTCTCCATTCCAGTTCTGGCCATTGTGGACTACCAGTGAGGTCCTCCCTTAGGAGATCTTGGGTGTGGGCCATTTGGGCGGCCAAATAATACAAATGTATATTGGGCAGACCTAAACCTCCCTCAGATGGACTATGCCACACCATCTGTTTATGAATTTGTGGTCACTTTCCCTGCCACAGTAACTGGGTAATGGCCCCCTCTATAGCTTTTATATATTTTAAGGGTAATGAAATAGGGACTGCCTGAAACAAATAAAGTGCCTGGGGAAGAACCAACATTTTAATTAAATTCACTCACCCTATTAAGGACAAAGGAAGGCTCTCCATCAAAAGTAATCTTGTTTAATCTTTTGCACCAAGGGATTATAGTTAGCCTTAATAATATTTGATAATTTATTAGTCAAGATAACTCCTAAATATTTAATCTTATCAGAGGGAGGTATTGTCACCCCAGCAATCGATATTGTGCTTTTCTTCACACTAGGGGGAGCCACTCACTTTTACTCCAGTTTATTTTGTGCCACAACAATGGACCATATACACCAAAAATATTACTTAACTCTGGCAGGGCTCTTCCAGGGTTATCCAGGAACAAAAGGACTTCATCCGCAAAGAGCGATATCACTTGTTTAGTTCCATCTTGGCTAAAACCCCTTATCTTAGAGTTGGTGTGGATAGTTGCTGCAAGGGCCTCTATACTTAGGACATATAGTAGGAGCTAGAGCAGGCAGCCCTGCCTGGTACCCTGAAAGAGGGAAAATGGGTGGGATAGGGGTATTGTTTGTGAGATTTGGGCCCTCTGTGCTTTATACAAAGCTTTCAACCAGCTTAAGTAAACCCCTCCTAAACCAAGTCTCTCCAGGATTGGCAAACATGAATGACCATTCCACCAGGTCGAATGCCTTCTTGGCATCGAGAGCCAAAAGGCCTCTCAATTTATCTCCTCTCTTAGACTATTGGTGGATGATATTCATTGCTCTCCGAAGGTTATGTCTGGCTTGGTGGCCCTTAACAAAGCCCCCTTGGTCTTAGTGAATTAGGTCAGGGAGAAAGGGGTCCAACCTATTTGCAAGCACTTTGGCTATTATTTTATAGTCCAAATTAAGGAGCGAGATCAGTCTATACAATCCACATTGTTCTGGATCCTTTCCAGGCTTAGGTAGCACTACAATTGTGGCTAGGGTTTGGAGATCTGGCAGGGCACCCTCATTTAAGGCTATTTAGGACATTTCTACCATCAGGTCCCATTAATGAATCCCACGTATGTCTCTAAAGTCAGCTGGAAGGCCATCCAGGCCTGTCGCCCTACCCCTCTTCATAGATTTAATTACCCTTTTGACCTCTTCTATTGATAAAGTGGATCCCAATGTCTGACGCTGGGAATCATTCAGCCTAGGGAGGTGCAGATCCCCCCCCCAAAATTATGGGGATCTGAATCTGCCGGGACTTTTGAGGTGTAAAGGGAGGTATAATAGTCCCTAAAAACCTTATTAATCTCTCCCTGATCATATGTAATTGATCCAGACTTGGATACTGTTCTGAGAATAGTGTGTTCTGCCTTTTTTTTTAACTAAGTTCGCTAACCATTTGCCTGCAGAATCACCCTTAAAGTGGGAGTAAAATCTAGTGAGTAACAGATCTCTCTCCAGTCGCCTAGTGGACATTTGGTAATACCAGCTTTTCAAGCCTTTCAGCTCTTTAATAATAGCGGGAGAGGTAGTCACCATATTTGTATTTTCAAGAGCATGTATTTTAAGTCCTTTTCTGCCTTTTCTAACTGTTTTCTCAAATGTGCGGAGTATGAAATAGTTTCACCCCTGATATATGCCTTTAGGGTGTCCCAGACGTACTTAATGTGGGTTCCCTGGTTATAGTTATTAGAAATAAAGTCTTTAATCTTATCATTAATGGACTTAATATATCTGGGGTCTACTAACAAAGCTGGGTCAAGGCACCATTGGGGAGGCATCGACTCGGGGGGGTCCTAAAGGTATAGTCACCCATAGGTGGGCATGGTCAGAGATGAGAATTAGGCCGTATGATGTTCAGAGATCCTCCTTTACTAGTGTCAGGGAAATGAACATATAGTTCAGTCTAGAATAAAGTTGGTGGGCATGAGAGAAAAAGGAGTATTCCTTTTCTTCAGGATGATAATGGCGTCAAGCCTCCACCAGAGCTCTCTCCTCCATCATACCCTGCAGAGCCAACACCCACCATGGGATCAAACCTATCCTACTCCTCAAATAATCCAGTAATGGGTCCAAATAGGTGTTGAAATCTCCCCAATTGTTAAGTTTTCATGACAGGGCGCTAATGTAACTTGCAAATGTTCAAAAAACTCTGGTGCATCATAATTTGGACCATATATCAAGACCAATGTCAGTTGAGTGCCTCCCACTTCAGTTTCCATAATCACAAATCTATCCTGGGGGTCAGAATGAGTAGATATAATTTTATGCAGGAGATCTGGGCCAAGCCAAATCACCACCCCCGCTAGCTTTAGATGTGAATGGGGATACCAGCAACAACCCACTCCGTGCTTGTGCTAATGCCAAAGCTTCTTCTCCTGTACAGCGGATCTCCTGAAAAAGGGCTATATCAGTTCTCATCTTTTTTAACTGCATCCAAACCCATTTCCTCTTCACCACGGTATGCAACCCGTGGACATTCCACATGATACAACAAAGTTTAGCCAAGTTCTAAGATAACTGAAAGATTTAAACAAGCCCTCGCCTTTATATAATGGTTCAATGTTAAGTCCTTAACTGTGGCACAGCTATGGTGTCCATACTTTTTTAACTTTTTTAACCCAACATCAACCAAAAGTTCCCCCTGAGTAACAATAACTTTACCCCAACTTAAAAACTCCCCTAAAGGGCTTTGATAGAATCCCTCAGCCCCTCTAAGCAACTTCCCTCCTATCTCTATTCCCTTCCTTCCAGTAATTTCCCATCCCAAAGACAGGAGAATTAAAGTTAGGATACTTATCCCCCCTCCAACGAGCCTTAGTAAATAACATATCCCACTAATCCTCATGGTGAGGGCTGGGAAACCTCTAAAATCAACAAAACATAATCTCTTCTTTGCATACTGATCCCACCTAAATTTGTCTATGGGGGGTAAGTAGGGAAGACCTGGGGGCAGTTCCCTGGTGGAATACCAAGGAACCCCTGAGCAGTTTCACCAATTTTCCACTTACTGATACCAAAATAGCAGTCTCCTTAGATCATCCCTTACAAGGGACTCTTAGCAAAAGTCCACCCAGAGTGGTGATAACACCTGAGACCCCCTACACATGCATTTACAGTGTTGATTCAATAGTTCTTCCTGACCTCCTGCAATAAGTGTGCCCAAGATCTGCATTTATCAGATTAAATGTTATCATTCCAACGGTCCCCCCTAGTAAAATCCCTTAAACAAAAGTATTGCAACCAGCCAACAAATAATCATTTCCGAACATAAAGCATGTTCAAAAGGTCTCCAAAAACTTTCTTTCACATCTCGTGGTTGGATATTTGAGCAAAAGACAAAACAACTCGTTCAATGCACTGTACATCAGTCTTTCTCACTCTGGTGCAGGTTTTTGCAGAAAATGTCCCACAAGATCCAGAGAGTGCTGGCGAAAGGAGAATAAATATATGTCTATTTTGCATTATGATTTATACCCAGCATAAAAGGACACAATATCTTCCCGGTGAAGTATGATTGTCAGCTAGGTTAAATAAGGTTTTTCTCAGGGCCCTTTTTCATAATTTCAGGCCCGAGGCTCTCAAAATGTGGACAACAGTCTGGAGCGGGGCTCCTCTGAGGGAAAGGCAGGGATGTAACACAGGGCCCATAATCCGACCTGATAGGCCACCACCTGGTAGTTATGGGTCATTTGGACAACTGCTCTCTAAATAACCTTCCCTCAGAGCAAGTACCCCACAGCACAAAAAAGAAAAAAGAGGAAATTTAGCTTATGTTTGCTGGGCTTTCCTAGCAAAAACAGGGCAACTAGCCAGTAAGTAAACACTCTCAAATTAGCATATGTTTGCAAGTTGTCTTCAAAAGGCTCTAATAAAGTCTCAAGTGAGTTCAAAGAAATACGTCTGAAGCACCTTGTGCCTGTGCCCCACATCAAGAGACACATTATCCTCCCAGTGGAGTATAACTACCTGCTGGGTCAGGTAGTGGCTTTCTCGAGGCCCTTTTTCAAGGATCAGGCCCAGAAATCTCAATTTGCAAGCAGCAGGTCAGAGTGAGGTTTTTCTGAGGGAGAGGCAGGGGTATAGCGCAGAGCCCCTTACCTGCCCTAATAGGCCACCGCCTGGTAGTTATGGGTCATTTGGGCATCCACTCCCTAAATTACCTCCCACCCAGGGCAGCCTTCTCACAGCACAGGGAAACAAAAGGAGAAACTTAGCTCTAGTTTATGGGGCTTCTGTTTCATCTGTTGTCCTCTTTAGCCAGATTCTCCCTTGCTGGGTTCTGAGTCCCACTCCTTGAGAAATTCCTTTACTGCTGCTGGGTCTGTAAAGGCTCTTTGTTTTTTCCCCTGTGGTCTCACCACAAGAAGAGCTGGGTATACCAGTGAAAATGGACAGTTTAAGTTGTGTAACTTTTTCTTGACTTCTATGAATGCTTGTAGGGCTCAAGAATAGATAGGGAAAATACTTATTCAGGCTTTTTTCTTGCAAAATCGGGCCCATTTTCCTGTCCCCCTCCAAAACCTTCTGTCTATCCTGATAACACAGAAACTTCACAAGCAAATGTCAGGGTCTCTGGTCAGGCTGAGGATGCATTCCAGGGGAGCAGTGGGCTTTCTGGACTTCTATACTGCATTCCTGTAGGAGGGAAAAAGTTTGTTTTAACCAGGTGTGAATATAAGCTGCACAGTCTTTCCCTTCCTGGCCCTCTGGTAGCCCAATAATTTGTACATTGTTCCTCCACTCCCTGTTCTCATGGTCATTGATCTTATCCTTCAGCCTCTCTATTTCTTGCAGTGCTTGATGAATATGTGCTGATATAGTGAATGAGAGGTCTTCTTGGGTACTAACATGAGCTTCTACCTCTGCAAGTCTCCTCTTGTGGGCAGCGACTGTCTCAGAAATTGAATTAATGGTTTGATGCAAATGTTGTAGCTGGGCAGTTAGATTGTCAAACCCAGCTTGCATCTTAGTGCCAAGGTCACATTTTAAGTCTGTACTCAAGCACTCCAACGGTATATACTCTGCTCCTGTTTTTGAAATATCAGAGGATTCAGGCTCTAAGTTCTGTACCACGGATGATTGCTGAGGGGTTAGCATGGGTGGCCCACTTGGGCCCAGATCTTGTTGCTGATACTGCAGGTTAGGAAATTTTAGTTTTGGTTGTTTTTTGCCCGATTTTTGTGTAGAAGGCATTAGCAAACTACTTGGTTTAAAAATTATTGGAGCTGGTCACAATGTGAGGCAGAATTATATTAAATTGTGGATCCAAGAGGAGCTCCTCGATTAGCCCTCCATCATTACTGCCAGTCAGGCCACGCCCCAATATACTAACGTTATAGTTAAACTAATAGAAGGCTTTCAAAAAATGTAAGCAGTTGATATACTGTTGGCAGGAGACTTTAATGCTATGATAAATGCTTATCAAGTTAAATCGATACAACCTAACTCTAACTACATAAATGCAGCAAAACAATTCATAAATTTTATTCATAATGAATCCTTGGAAGACCCATGGTGATTAAAAAATCTGAATGAAAACCTTTTTATACATCATGGCTACAAAACAAATATATTTACCAGAATAGATTATATATTCATGTAAAAAAAACTACAAATAAAATAATAAAAGCAGAAATTGATACAATATTATTATCTGATCATGCACTGACCTCCTTAGAAATGTTTCTTCCTGATAAAGATAGAAAATATACACCCCAATGAAGGTTCGACAATGAACTTTTAAAAGGTAAAGAATTTTGTGAACTAATAAAGAATTCCATTCAAGAATTCTGGTTCTGTAATTATAATGGGCAAATGCCTGTGATTAACCACTGGTATGCATTCAAAGCAACTATGGGGGGCAATCCTCTCTTACCAAATTAAAATTAATAAAATCAGAAGAACTGAAGAAATACAAATAAATACCAAATTAAATGAACTAGACAACATAGTACTTAAGGACTACAACAAATATCAAGAAGAATGGAATGCATGGAGGTCAAAAAAACAAGAACTCATATTTTAAGAACAACATAAAATGGTACAAGTGATTAAAAAAATAGATACATCCATGCTGTTGAATCTTGCAAATTACTAGCAACATTAGTATGCCAAGAAATAAAAAAAAAATCAAATAACTGGTATAATTAATAATCAAAATATTATAGTAACTTCAGATGAACAAATAACTGAAGTTTTCAAAAATCGTATAAAGAAATATATAATAACAATCTTATACCAGACCTAGGAAACATCAAAGCATTCATTAATAAAGCTCATATTTCTAGACACCCATTTATGAGCCAATAACGCAAAAGGAAGTTAAAGAAGTAATTAATGACCTATCTAGAAATAAAATTCCTGATTTGGATGGATTAACAAATGAGTTCTACCAGACTTTATCTGTAGAACTGACTCCAAAGCTAGAACAAATAATAAACAATTTAATAACGCCTAACATACAAGACCTCCCAGTTTCAATGTAATTAGCTAAAATTATACTAATTCTCAAACCTGACAAACCATCAAATGAACCTGACAGTTACAGACCCATTGCAATTTACAACTCGGATTATAAAAGTATAGCTAAGATAATAAATGATAAAATTCAAAAACATTTACATAATTAAATGCACTCTAATCAATATGGATTTATGAAAGATAGAATCATAGCACAGGCCAAAACCAAATTACAAGCAGCTATAAACTTAATACCAATCAAAAATACAAGCATGACACTTATTATGCAGTTGTACTAGATGCAACCAACGCCTTTGATTTAATAAATAGGAATGTTATGATAACTATACTGGAAGAATGGGGTATTCCTCAGGAATTAATGACATTGATTAAAATGCTACATAAAATACAAAAATTAAACTGCAAATTAACAAAATGCTAACAGATACATTAAGAATTAATAATGGAGTCAAAAAATGATGCCTTTTGTTGCCAACTCTTTTCATTTTAACACTTGAACCGCTGTTAAATGCCATAAGACATATACCCTTAATTCAGGGCTTAGATTTACCTAACAAACAATTAAAACTGAGAGTATTTTCAGACAACCTGTTATTATTAATAAAAAAAATGTTGAAATCTCATTAGAAGCCTTCCTGGACATAACCAAATCATATTCTGATCTCTCAGGATATAGAATAAATAAATGCAGAAATGCATAAATGCAGGAGGCAGTATGGTGCAGTGGGTTAAGGCTCTGAGCTGCAAATCTGGAGACCTGGGTTTGAATCCCACAGCCCCCTAGGTGCATGCTGTGTGACCCTGAGCAAGTCACTTAACTTCCTTGTGCTCCCAGGTTGCATCTGCAAACAAGCTTTCAGCTTAGTGTGTCTCATCTGGTAAAATAATTGGTAAAAAGAATAAATAAATCCAAATCTATTATTATGAAAATATCCAATAACCTTCATATGATACCAAATAAATATACCTATGATTGCAAAATTCAATCCCATATAAAATACCTTGGACTACATATTACTCTAGATCAAAATATTAATATAAAAGAAAACTATAACAAAGTAAAAGGAAAACATTTCTTCGATCCTGTCTAACTGGAGAAATCGTTCTTTATCCTTATGGGGAGGAATAGATATGTTAAAAATGATGGCAATGCCCCATTTAATATCTGTCATACAGAATACTTGGAGGCCTCATCTGAGAAATGGTTTAATGAACTTAGGAGAATCTTTACAATATTTTTATGGAGAGGAGGTAAACCTCAGATAGCATAGGACATACTGATTGTGCCCAGAAAAGCTGGTGGACTAGGATGCCCAGATCCATATGAGTATATGTTAGTCCATGCTTTAGCAATAACATAGGAATAGTGTTTTTCCCTAAAGATTCTGATTCACTAGCAAAAGAACTGTTTTTTTTCTGCAGATAATAAGTGTAATAAATTAGGGGATATTTGGCTGGATCCTGCAATTATAAAAGACAGAATTTAATTCTTGCCCCAATGGTTTCAAAGTATAATTAAACTCACTACAAACCCAGCTATCAACTCCCCTGGCTATTTTAAGATATAAATTATAGCAGAAAAATATGGGGAAACAACAAAATTAACCTTAGGAACTTTACAACTAACAATATATTAAAATGGAAAGATTTTATCAGAGACAATAAGTTCATACCATGTACTGACCTATTAAAATTGCTACATGTTAATAATATATTCTTCTGCAAAAAATGAATTAATCCAGAATAAAATAAATATCACAGCATATATGGTGCCAGTCCATATTGCCAAAATAAATACAGCATACTCTAACCTTTGTTGGCATGATTGTAAGCAAAAAGCCACTCTATTTAATTGTTTCTGGCACTCTCAAACAATTAAAAATTGGTGGCACTACATCAATAATATTCTAAAGTCATGGTTCAGGAAAAATTTTAACCCAACACCGGATCTTTATTTAATGATTTCACACAAACTAATTTATCCCAAGTTCAAAGTAGAATTTATGCTCTTGCCTCTATGGCCCTTAAAAGGCTAATTCTAACAAACTGGAAAAACAAGCAATTACAAAAAGTTGATATGCAACAATGGTGGAATGTTTTCATGAGACTCTACTACTCAAAAAACGTATTTATAATTTAGACAAGAATATGGATGACACCCACATTACTAACTGGAATTAGATAAAAAATAATCTTCCTGATCTATTGAGAATTTAAATATGGTCACTGTATGCTTATAACACTTTAGAGGGTGGGGAGGTGAGGGCTGTTTCAATTTATAAAAAAAGTATATATTAGAATTGGAAGGGATGAGCTAGAGCAATGTTTTATGCTGCACTGTATATGTATGCATAGTTGAAATACAATAAAAATAATATTAAGGAAAAAAAAGAAATCAGCATATGTTTCAGAGGACAGATTTGTTCAGATTTTTGTATTTTGAAAATCATCAGAAACCATGCCCTTTCTCTTTTTTTGGTTAATGGTTACCAAGTAAGACTCTGATACTTTTTACAGTGGTGCACTGTGACCGTTTACCCACCCTGCAATGACATTTCACCAGCGAGGTCCCCCACAGTGACTACAGCACCTAGCCATGGTGGGAGACCAGCTGGAACCCGGTGCTGTCTGTTGGGGGTCCTGTACCCCCTCCCAATCAGCTCTGACTGTAGTTGAGAATCCTTAGCAGGGGTGGGGGTGAAGCCCCGGAGTAAACAAAGAGCAGAGGAACCGCAGATGACTGTGAATGCAGTCGACCTGCCGGTGTTGCTGATGGGCATTTGACAGAATTTCTGTAGGACTCCTGTCATGGATCCCACTGTGGCAGTGAGTTAGTATTAGGGTGCCCTATCCTAAAGGCTCTGGGCACCTTACAACTGGTCAGAAACAATAAAAAAACATTAAACTACAGCAACGATGTGAAAATATTAAAATACAGCATCAGACCCAAAACTCAAATTGAACAAGTAAGTTTTCAAACAAGATTTTAAAATTCCAGCTGAACCACTCCTCTCACCTCAAAGGGAAGAGCTTCCAACACTCCAGAACAGCAACACCAAATGCCCAATCCCCTTGACTTCAACTGAGATATGGTATCAGGAGGTCTTTTCGGGTAGCTAGGGCCAGTCTGTGCACACACTAGTATGCCAACTACTTCTTACTTAATTTGTACAGTTTGGTTTACTTTGCTTAATTTGATCACTCTGATAATTTATTGTCATGCACTGTTTTTGTTTTTACTAAGTTTATCATGTACTATAATGTTGTAGGACTGTTTCTGTATTTGTACTGTTTAAGTAAGCAATAATACCCAAAAGGGTGAGCAGTATTGTGCAATACCGGACTGCCCAGGGGTGTAATGAGGTCCACCTCTGCAGGCGGAGGGCCTCATCGCCCTTGGATGGTCTAGTATTGCCCATACTGCCCATCCTTGAGGGTATTATTGTTCTTAGAAATTGAGCATCTGTGTAAATTTTAATTAAGTAATAAAATAACAGAGGAAAGTAGTTCAAAATATGTACAAAGAATAGAAAATAACTTTTTGTTGGTAAAGTAGTCCCTCATTTCTGTGCTGTTTCATCACATGTTGCAACACCCTCATAGAGCCATAGTGTTCTACTTATCCACCCACCCCCACGTACCACCACCTTGAGAGATGTAGTTTCCTAAGTCCCCCCCAACAGTATGTTTGAATCATTTTTGTACTTAGAGAAACAGCTGTCTTCCCTTCCTGCAAGAGTTCTCCCCACTCTGGTCAGAGGATGCAGCTCTTAGATGCATGACCTTGCATGACCGCCCGTTTGAAAAACTAGGAAGTGGATACCTACAAGTACAGTGGGACGGCAGCTGTGTAAATTATTATTATTATTTTTTAGTTTTACCAACAGTGCTCTTCATGTCATTGTTTAAATGTAATTGATCTGTGGGGGGTGGTGATTCACAATTTCACAATGTTTAGGAACATACGGAAATAGAGTGGAAGAGACTGCAATGTACATGCCTGGGTGTCATACAGAAAGCAATCAGATATTTAAAGTTCAGGACAGTGATTTTCATTTAAAAAAGACAGTATTCTGTTTCTGTTGTTTTTATGTATTAGTCAAGCAGGTGAGTGTACAGTGAAGTCAAAATGGACTGTGCTGGAGTAGCGCTTAGCATATGGTGTGCTAGTGCTTCTACTTTCAGTTACAAAACCTTTTTATTTTTCCTTTATTTTAGTGGAAAAAGTTTTATAAAAATAGTTGACTTTATGGGAAAAATGAAAGTGCTTGGCCGATAGTACCGAGTGGGTGGGAGGGGGACTGGGATCACGACTCCTGCTAAGCGAGCAGGGAAAAACAGCAGCTGGTGAAGGTTCAAATTCTACCTTGCACAGGGACACCATTTTGATGGTAAGGCATGGGAGGTTGGCACTTATTATTTCCTGGTCGTCTATTGTAAGTTAATGTACTCCTCTGGCAGGGTATCAGCCAATCAGACACCAGGAAATAAAAGTCAATTTTCTAATGGTTTGTACCCTCCTGGGTTGTGCCTGATAATAGGTAAATGTTTTCGAGTGCACCTTAGCTGGTAAACAAAATAAGTAAATAAATATCTTGAAGTCGATCCAACACTGAACAGATAACCAGTGTGGTGCACAGAGAACTGGTGTTATATGTTTGAACCACATGGAGCTAGCAACCAGCCAGGCTGCCACATTCTGAAGCAGTTGCAGGTGATGCACCAACTTAGCAGATAACCTTAGGTAAAGAGCATTGTAGTAATCTAATCTAGGTGTAACCAGGACATGCACTAGGGTCAACAGGTCAGCAGGTACAAGATATAGATTATTCCTGGAGCTGTTTCACAAACAGAAAATTCACTGCAGACAACAGCTGTCACCTGATGTTTTAGGGTCAGTTTGGAATTCTCAATGACTTCCAGATTTCTTACTCTAGCCACAGCTTTAAGCAGGATGCTATATAAAAAAGGTACAACAGCATCCACACCATTCATTGCTGATCCATACTTGTCTGATTCCACCAGCAGCACCTTCACCTTAGAAGGGTTAAGTCTAAGCCAGCTGGAGACCATCCAGTCTTGAATTTCCTTAAGGCACTCACTCAGCCTTGAGACCACTGTGCCAATATTAGATGCACAAGATACTATACAGTTGGGTATCACCAGCGTAGCCATGAAACCCAAGCTTAGCATTTTAAAATCTCTTCCAACAGTAGCATGCACATGGCAAACAACATTGAGGTCAGGACTGAACCATGAGGCACACGACAACAGAGTGCAGCATTGCTCAAGATGCATGAGCCCAGTGTCACCTGCTGCACCCTGCTGGATAAGTAGAACTCTAGCTATCCATGCACCACTCCTGAGAGTCCTACATGCTGCTTCAACTTTACCACTAGCTTCCCATGGTCCACCATGTGAAACACCAAGGAAAGGTCAGGCAGGCCCAGTATGCAAAGAAGTCTGCTATCCCTTGGCAGGAAGAAGTCATAGTGCAGCTTGACCAAAGGAGCCTCTGTACTGTAGTGAGGCCAGATACTAGACTGAAGAGGCTAATCGATGTAATATTTTTCAGGTGTTACTCCAACTGCACCACTACCACCTTCTTGATTACCTAAGACTACATAAAGGAAGGTTCGAGACAGACATGAAGTTCAGGGGAATTTTTCTTACCCTAACATGGCACATTCTTTATGAATTTACATAAAGGCACAAGCCTGCCAATTGTGTTATACAGTTTGCAGTTTGAACCAGGTTATAGATTTTAGCATTGTGATACATGGAGAAAGAGTGTTTGCCATTTAATATGTCCTTATGTCTAAACTTGGCAGAGAAATCAGATGACAAAAAATGGTGGGTTATACATAATGTAAAAGGCTGCTTAACCTTATCTATAGTGGCACTACTATGCTTTTATAAATACATTAATTACAAAAACACACATTAAAGTGTCAGTTAGGGTTGAACTGTGACACCATAAAAGTCAGATTATGTGATGTTAGGGTAAGAACATTCCCCCCGAACCTTGATAAATACAACACCTTCATCACCCACCCAGTGCCTGACACCTTGAGTGAAAGAAATAGCAAGGTATCCCAAACCATGCCACCCTTTGTTACCTAACTCCCCTCCCCCCACCCCAAATTAGGAAAGGGAATAAAGAAAAGAATGCATCAACATGTAAATAAAATGTACAGTGCCAATCTTCAGTGTGCTTCTTTGGGATAAATGAACAAGACCATCCTCACCTACTGCACAGAAACACCTGATTGTCTGACAAACAGCTCACTGTAATGCTCCCTGCCTGCTGGCACATTTTTCATATCAAGAGCAGACTTCCTATCTGGCCTGTTCTCTCTGAATCAACATAATTGCTTATATATGAAAAAAGTAACATGATGGTCTGCAGTGAACAATTCATATCTGATCTTAAAGTTGGAGTGTAACTTATTTTTTTGGGGGTATCATTAATATCTTACTGTACTTCAACATTAGCTCAGAGGGGTTAGACATCAGTTCAATGAATAAACTGATAGTCATTAAGCACTTTGCTGTCCCTGCCATTTTATCTCTTCAAAAGCATTCACACATGGCCTTCAACTGGGCTGTCAAACTTTATCATATGTTCACTTCACTGATGGCATTGCTTGCATTCCTGCCTGTATCTTGACAATCATAAATATATTGTAAGTGGACTTGCCAGCCATGTGGTTAACTGCTAACATATGACCTGTACTGTGTGGGCTGTGTGTACCACCATCATGCACCAGACCTGATATAATTATGCCTGCCTGCCAGTTTACAGATCCTGATAACATGACTTCCCAGCTACTGTCTGTGATCTGAGAAATCAGATGGTTATGTTCTTCATGTTACCACAACCACTTGCTACAGCTGCATCCATATCACTTTTCCAGTGATGAATTCCACAAAGCAAGTATATGTATTGTAATGGATGGCTACTCATTTTATTGTACAAATCGCTGCCATTAAGACTGCATACTGTTCTGTAGTCATTCAGTATAATGAAAAGAAATGGGTCTGTAGAAGAAATAAGGCAGAGTGCTCAGTTTGTCTCAGTGAAGGATGACAAAAATCAAGAAGCAGACAAACAAGATGTTTAGTGAACACTTTATTTTGTCTGTTTATTTAAAAGATTAGTAATTTAATCTTTTTTTTTTTTTGAGTCCATTTCCAAAAGGGCCACATTACTATTGGAACATTAGTTTAGTTTGTAGAGTAGGAGAATCTGCTATTAAAACAACACAATCATGTATATGAAAACAGAGAACAGGACTCCTTCTCCACTTTCATAAAGGACAAGGTTTTCATTGTTGTATGTTTTATGACCTTGGAGTTGATATTTTACCCTGTGGCTTAATCATCACAGGTGGTCTTCTGTTTGGGTTTGTCTGGGACTTGGTTCCTTGCTCTACTTTCTCATTATCCCATAACTAACAATAATGTTACCTTAGAGCCTGTGCTGTCTACAAAATGTTTTTTTAAATGAAGACCCTTAATTCATGGTCTCACCTGGCAAGCGTGACATCAGACACTGAAGACACAGCTTGCCAGCTAGACAAAACAAAGCAACCACAGGTGTAGACAGAAAGGAAAAATAATGGATAATACCAACTGATAACTGAATCAAGCCGAGAACATGAATTAAGGATTTTCTTTTTAAAACACTGGGTGGAAAAGACAGGATATAAGGCAATGTCATTGTTAATCATGGGATACTCAGAAGTAAGAACAAGGAACCAGGTACCAAACAAACTGAAATAGTGGACCACCTGCCATGATTAAGCTGCAGGCAAAATGTCAAGTTCAAGGTGGAGCAAATAGCAACAATAAAAACCTGTTCATTAAGAAAGTATAGGTTGAGTCATGTCATTTCATTTTGAAACTGAGACAACCTTTCAGTAGCAAGATTTAGAAACCTCTGACTAAAGCATAGAAAAATTAAACCGTAATTCCAATGAGTCTCTTTTGCATTGTGTTTTACATTTGTAAATACACTGATAACCCACATTGTGCTGTTTCTCAACACTAAACCAGCAGAGAAGCAACTTTTTATAAAAGTGAAGAATTCTGCTGGCCCTCTGGTGCAGCAATACCACTATGGTTTGTGATGCCAATGACCTGTGTTCAGAAGTGAATCTGGGGTGTCTGAGGGCTGGCCGGGGGGAGGAGGATCAAACATCCATAGGACTGCTCTCCTCCTCAAGGCAGGAGGGTACGTAGAGCCTGATGCTTGCCTGACCCCTTGCAGATGCTGAGGAAAGGCATCCTGGGTCAGTAGGTTATAAAGTGTGGCAGACATCAGTGTATGTTGTGCATGAGAGCATGGGGTGCACCATGATGTCCTTGCATGCCACACCACCCAGGGGAACAGAATATGGGAAAATGCCAGTGGCAAAATACTGGTGGGCACTCACAGGACACACATCCAGCTAGCTTGGTTCATCAGCCTGAAATGGATCCAGAGCTCAGTGGGACTGGAGACTCCTGCTGACCCACCAGGGGAGGCAAACCCTGGGGAAGACAGCTGGTGGTAAGTCCCGGCAGAGATTGGGGTGACAGGGCAGGGGTGACTGATCAAAGTGGGTTGTCCAGGAGAGGAAAATAAAAGAGTTTGGAATTCTACTGGAATGTATTTGCATTTTGTAAGGGTTTGTGCTTTATCCAACTGATGTTGTTCATTCCTTTCAGAAATGTAAAGGTCTCTAGCACATCTCCACTCTCCCTTCTGGTCTCCAGTGAGTACATATTCAGGGTTAAATACAAATGAGTCAAATTCAGGGCCAAGAGCTGAGCTCCAGCAGTGGTGACATGTGTTTGCAATGATACTGACCCATGCTTCACTTGCCAGGTGCTAAATGTGTTAGATGTTTACCTTTTCTAGAAGTTCCTGCACTTGTGTTGACCAGAACCATAGCAACATAGAATGCTAAGGACAAAAAAAAAGGTCCAAGGCTCATCTAGTCTGTTCTGAATCCAGTCCATTGGTTGGAGTCTGGTGCAGTGTTTTTAATTTTTTTTGATAAAAACAATGTTGGAATCTTACTATTTCTTTTCTTGAGTTCTTTTTTGAGGTGGGTGAGTGGAAATTGGTAAAGGAAAAGCAAAGCTTTGGGAAGTAACTTTTGTTTTCTGACATGAGGACATATTGTGGGACAAATATTTTGACAAAAAATCTGTCCTGAAAATGTCATCTATCATGGATACATTTGCACTGTAATTGTAACTGACAGAGATAGCAGATAGGCTGACATGGTAAAAGAAGTGGGTACCAATGCACAGTGGCTGGATTTAATGCATTCCAGAGAAGACTGTGGCAAATAAAAATGCCAGGTGATATTTGTTTATTTTAATAACATTAATCCTGCCTATTTCTGTTTTAGCAGCAAGTGTAACATCTGTCAGAATATACCTGAACAAGATTGTCTCATTGGTGCTATATACTTATTCACATTTACCCCCCCCCTCCCAATTTGCAACATCCCCTTTAATTTTGGCAGCATGAACTCAGCAGTGGTAGTATCATCACATGACTTCTGTTCTCCTGTAGTGCACAAACACCAAGTACCAGGGTTACGCTAAAGCACCCTAACTAACTGATCGAGGATTTAAAAATTAAAGCCATCCCCATGGATCTCTCTCTGGCAAATTGTTCAGCTATTTAGATAGTTATTAACAAAAGACAAGAACCTCAAAGCAAATGCTCTGAAACAAGGGTTACGCTGGAAGGGTATTGGCCATGCAGCCATATTTCAAAGGAAAACACAACTGTACATATCCCAATAATTCAAAGCATAATGGGAAGCATATGCAAATCCCTATGAAGGAATTTGGACTGGCTCAACTCTTTCTTTGAAATTTGGCTGTGGCCAATACCCATCCAGAGTAAACCTTGCTTAGCCATTTGTTCTGACATTTGTCTTTTGTAGTGCTTCTACTATGGGATCCCCAGGACCCAAACAAGTAAGAACCTCTTAAGTTTGGTTCCATCCTCTAGGCTGAGATACAGATATGGCACTCTGATGAGTCCTAACAAGGACGAAACATCTGTCTGTGTCTGCTGTTCTCTGCTTTTGCTGGTTGCATTGTGAGGCACGTTGGCACCATGTAATTCTGCCTAAAGTTGATCCAGTCTAAATTCCTTCAAGGGGATTTGCATATGCTTCCCATGATATTTTGCATTATTTGGATATGTGCAATTGTGTTTACCTAGATAATGTACTCAAATTTGGGAATGCCACTGGTCTGGTGCTGGGAGAAAGATTTCTGGATTGTATGGTTAATGTCAGCCTCAGCTACATTGTTTAATTTCTCTGATGACATCCCCTAAGAGTTACAAGCCTATTACAAAAATCATGAATAGCACTCTCATGATTCCTCCATGTAGAACTCATGGATTTAGAGTACCTGGTCTCTAACAATGTTTTGGTGAGACTTTCATCAGCCTTCAGCCTGAAAAGGATCTTAAGCTTGGTCTGCACAGCATGCCTGGATCTTTTATTGTGCTCTGCCATGAACACAGCATCCGATGTTGGGGTTTATTAGACACTTACAGCTGTCAGTGTTTTAGCACTTAGCTACAGTCAACATTGGCTAAAACTGATAATTTACTATGGGGTACTCACTATAGCAAGGGTTTATTGTATTGTATTGTGTGTGCCAGGTAAGTGAGGAGCACAGATTGCAGTCACATGATACCCTTATGTTACTGCAATTCTTCAACTCAGTGACTACCCCACCTGTTATTCCAATTCAACTATTCCATTTTCTTCAATTACTTTTTATTTTATTTATTTTTTTTAATCTTGTATTTATTGGATGCATAATGGGTGCATCTATCCAGACCTACTATGGGTTACCTCTCTACCCATTCACCCCTTACCTGGCTATCTAGGGCACCTCACAGATTATCCCCATGGCAGGGGCTGGCAATAGGTAGACTTACTCGCTGTACTTCAAAGCACCATTGTCTAGTCTGGTAGGAGGCACATAGTTCAGCAGTTCTGAGGCATTTGATTTTGCATTGCCAGGAAGGTTTTTCTGTCATTTCTCCCCGGTCATGTGTGATAGAGCCCAACATGTGCATTTGCACTGTGACATGCTCAAATAGAGTTCTGCCAGGCTACCCTCACCCCACACATCAGGTCATCAGTTGCACCACTGTGGTCACTCAGGTTGCAGTGATGAAACAATGGCTGCAAATCCCTTCCACAGAGAGGGAAAGCCTGATGTGGGATGTTCACTCTATCATAGAAATATAGAATTTGATGGCAGATAAGGACCGCTTGGCCCACACAGTCTGCCAATTTCTCTACCTAACAGATAAGCTGCAGATCCTTGTTAACCAACAGCCTACTTCCTCCTACCCCCCCACTAGAATTGCCTTATGTCTGTCCCATGTATTCTTGAATTCTCCCACTGTTTTTGACTCTACAACCTCCTCAGGAAGGCTGTTCCATGCATCCAGAACCTCTCTGTGAAGAAATACTTCTCACATTACCTCTGAGCTGTCTCCCTCTGTCTGCAAATTGTGCCCCCTTGTTCTTGCACATCTCTTTTTCTGAAAGATGCTACCCTCTTGGACTTTGTTGATTGTCTTGAGGTATTTGAAAGTTTCTATTATGTCCCCCCTCTCCCTCCTTTCCTCGAGGCTATACATCTTAAGCTCCTTTAGCCTTTCTTCATATATCTTCTAGTGCAGTCCCTGCACCATTTTGGTTGCCTTTCTCTGGATGGCCTCCACCCTGTCTATGTCTTTGCAGAGATGGGGTCTCCAGAACTGTACACTGTACTCCAGATGTGGTCTTATCAACTGTCTGTACAGAGGGCCAACAACTTCTTGTTTTCTACTGGTAATGCCTCTTGCTATGCATCCCAGTATCGCCCCAGCCCTCCTTACTGCCTTCTCACTTTGCTGGCCCACCTGTAGGTCATCTGATATGACTACCCCCAGGTCCCTTTCCATTTTTGTTGTTGTCAGTATCTCACCCCCCATTGTGTACTCTTCCCCTGGGTTTTTGTTTCCCAGGTGCATTACTTTGCACTTCTTTGCATTGAATCTAAGCTGCTATACATTTGACCATTCCTCCAACCTTGCCAAGTCCCTTTTCATCCTTTTCACCCCACCTTGCATATCAACCCAGTTGCAGATCTTTGTGTCATCTGCAAAGAGACATACTTTCCATTCCAGTCCCTCTGCAATGTCACTTATAAAGACATTAAAAAAGACTGGCCCCAGTACTGAACCCTGTGGTACCGCACTAGTAACCCTCCTTTCTTCACTGTGGACTCCATTTAATATTACCTGCTGTGTCCTGTTGTCCAGCCAGTGTTTTACCCAGGCTACCACCCTGGGACCCACTTCCAGCTTGGCTAATTTGTTTATTAATCTTTTGCACGGGACTGTGTCATTCCACTATTTCAATGATAATCAAAACTCAAAGTGTAAACCCAGATTACCTGTGATGCTCTTGCTTTTAATGCCACTGCATAGTGGGATCATCTCTGGTATTAGTTTCTAATGAGATTTGTGTCTGATTTTTTCTTTGTAAAGACTCCACTATCTACTTGTTATCAGAATAAACAGAGTTAGAGACTGCTGTCAAGAACAAGGTTAATTCAGGCTGGCCCGCTGGCGCAGCAGTTGGATTTCCACTTGCGTCGCCAGTGATCTGGGAGCAGGAGCAGACCCAGGGAGTCACAGGGCCAGCCAGGGGAGAAGAATTGAGCATCCCATGGACTGCTCTCCTTCTCCAGGGGGAGGGAGGGGTAGAGTATCCGGTGCCTGAGGGACCCCTGGCGGAGTCTGGGGGAACTACAGGTGACAGGTGCCAACACACAAGAGGGGTGGGGTGGATGCTGGATGTCATTGCATGTCCCTACCCCTGGGGCAGACTAGAAAATTGCTGCTGGCCACCCTTGATGAAGCCTGCCCTCAGCTTCAATTAGGTCTCTCAGGCAGCTCCCTCACCTATCCCGTCCGGATGCAGCACTTTGGTCTGGTGTCGCAACCCCACCCTGGATGGGGTGCCAGGGGGTATCAGGAGTCACAGCCAGTATAGGAGAGTGAAGTCGATGGGTCAGTGACCAGGCTGAGGTACCGGCTGCCAGTGGCAGGAAAAAGCACAGTAAATAAAAATAAAAAGAACAAGGTTAATTCAAAGGACAAGGACATCTACTGCCATCCACCATAAATCTGCCAAGATTGTACAAACTCCTCGCTCCTCCAGGTGAACTTGATTACTTGTCCTTCTAGACCACTTCATCTGATGACCAAGGACAAAAACATGCAACATTCTACTGTTACTATTCTTGCTTTGCTACCCCTTTTACCTGCCAGTCAGCCTACCTGTCTACCAGTCATGACCAGTGTCAACACCATTGTTTGACTTGACATAATGGTTTATCAAATCAACTGACTCTTTTTATTTCTTACAATGTATTTATGTAGAATAGCCCAGCAGAGATTCAACTTTGTGTTTCCAGTGATGTCCTGCTTCTGCCCCTTTCCATAGCTGAGTGGACTGGAGAGCTAAGAGGTTGAGTGACATGCCCTACAAGGGTTTGACCCTCTGATTTCTGGTTCCCAAAATGGGTATTTTAACTACTAGATCACATTGTCTTTTGCTGTATTAACACTAAGTTCAAATCCCTAATAAGTTTAGTTTATTTGTGGCCCATATTGCTGATATAGACAACTTGGATAATAGGATAATTAATTCTGAATAGGCTCAATATTATCCTGAATGTTGGCCAAGGAACAGATCTTCCTGAAAAACATTTACTGCCAGTTAACTGTGCTGTCTGACTGACAGAAAATGGTGTGTAATACACATATCTGTAACTCTGGTGTCCAGTATGGCTTACCCACTCCAATCATCCTCCACCAAGCAGTATTCTGTCTTATAACTTACAAGGCTTAAATCTTCCAGTGTTTAAAACCAGATATGCTCAAATCCTGGGTGCTTTGATGATGTTCTTCATGGACAGTTTGTCACCGAAAACTAGGCCATCAAGTTCATTACCTTATATTGTGTAATAACTCGAAAGTGATGTCATTTTTCAATTCAAGTGTTTTAATATTGTATATTCGGATATGGTCAAATATTAGTATTGCATGTGTACAGTATTTATTTTCAAATGCAATGTATGGCAATGGGACAACTTTAAATATAGGACTGTATCCTAACAGTTCTATCCAGGCAAAAATTAAAAAATAAAAAGCAGCGATACTTTACTTCTAGTACTTAGTTACTTACATTTTCTGTTTAAACAACAACATGATCCATAGATTTCAATTTAAAATATTGTTATCATGTATTTGCACTCTATTTTTTAACAATAATAGAGACAAATTGGGGTTTAGGTTTATTGAATATAACATAGAGAATAATCTATGGGGTGGCATGTGCAATGAGATTTTACATACGAGTTGTGGGATGCTACAAAACCCCGAGGACGAGCTCGAGGGTTTGTGAAAAGCATCCCACAATGAGGGTGTATGTAAAATCGAGTTTTACACAGGCCAATTTATTTTATTTTTATAATTGCTGGTGTGCACTTTTTTACCTTAGCAATTATAGAAAATAGGCAAATAGACTGTTTTTCAGACAGCCGCGGACCTGTCGGGATTCTGCATGATCCGTTGTCTGTCAAGTTAACAGTGCTCCACTTGCTCGAGGAAAAAGATTTTGTTGCTGTATTTGTTGTTTTTTTTCCATTAAACATACTGCCAAGTGGCCTCTGTGGTGTCCTTCCGGTTTGAAGAGGACTGGAGATCTGCTGGCGCATGTATGAGGACAGGGAAACTCGAGTGTTGGTAATGTTTCCCTTTTGGTTTTGGATCCGTGGACATTCTTCTTTTCATTTTTCTAATAAAAAAAATCCAGTTACCACTGACAGCGAGGGTTGGTGAGGTCTGCGGCTGTATAGTTAAAGAAGACCAGTGACTGGCCCTTGCATGGTCATAGGGAAATCAGGTGCTTGTTTGCCGTTATAATGGCAAATCATAACTGGGTTTCCTTATGGGAAAAGGCATTAGTCAGTAATTATAATACTTTTTTGAATAAATAAACTTGATAATTCATGGTGAGTTTTGCTGCAGACAGTATAATTTTTCAGGTAATATAAGATATTGAACTATGCCTTATATCTTTCAGCAAACTGAATATGTAGCAACCTTCACAACTCAGTACATCCTGTTTTGCATACATGTTAGTTGTTCTGTATAGGTCCCTACAGAAAAATGGAGTCATTGCCAATGATACCTTTGTCCATGATAAAGAGAATGGATGTGTCAGTACTGTGACACCTAAAATGTACTAATCCACAAATATACACAAATCTAGCTAGCTATGGAAATTGCAAAGCAGGGCACACTGGAAATGAATTGTTACATCTCAACAGGGCTAGCCTAGCAAAAACTGTAAAGTACTACAATACAAATGGCATCCAGGATTAGCAGAACATTCACAGTCCTTACTTTAAAACTTATGTATACTTTAGGATTCACTACATGGAATATTTATGGAATGTGGGTATTTTCTGTCATCCTCATGCTGTTTTTATTCTTTAAGGTTGAGAGCAACATTTTGAAAGGCTATTGATTTTCCTCTTTTTCTTAGAATTGACAAAGAGAGTTATGCCTGTAGGCCACATATGGACAATACATCATAAACCCTATGTTACTGAGTTTAACTTTTACCTTTACTAGTTTATTTACTGTATCTGTCTCTTGTGTATGAAGTGTGGATCGATCTAATGCATAATTGATATTTAAACTTGATAAAAAGGTCATTGTTAGAGGCAGAGCCTTCCCTCATTGATTTTAAGCTAGACAATTTTTAAGAAAAATTAAAAAATATCCTTATCCTTAAATGACACAGCCCATATCTTTAGAAGCAGTGAAGAGTAACATAGATTAGTTGCCCTTAATTGAAAAAGATATACCATTGTGGAAGCTATAATTGTATGGTAGTAAGAAAGGTATAAAATTATTTCTGGAATAGAGTTTAACTGTGTGACATAAAAGTATATACATTCTTAGCTACTAGTAAACGTGGACATAAGACATTTAAAAAAATATGTAATGGTACCTGGCAGACATTATTCAAGGTAACAGTATGATTCCCATTTGACTAAAGGCTGAGGCAAAAGGCTACTGTTTTACTATGTGTCAAACAAGGTAGAATATTATAA
This sequence comes from Neoceratodus forsteri, assembly GCA_016271365.2. Taxonomy (NCBI): domain Eukaryota; kingdom Metazoa; phylum Chordata; order Ceratodontiformes; family Ceratodontidae; genus Neoceratodus; species Neoceratodus forsteri. Next base: position 1,495,898,966 of record CM057449.1, read on the forward strand.
GCAAATCATAAGAAAATTAAGGTATGATAACTATTGTGATATATATAATTTGATTGTAGTGTGGGGCTAGATTCATAGTAATGCTGAATTCTGATTGTCTCAGTGGTTTATGTTCTTTTTTTTTTATTTACATTTTTTCCACCCTTGGAGCCCTGGCAGGCTGCTTCAGCCCTCCCAACGGAGGGACTCTGTCTCTATCCAGACCCCACAGCTCCCATACTATGTGGCCCCCAATTATCCCCCACATATTGCCCCCCACAGTGGGGCCAGGGGTAGGTTGCTGGCTTCCCCTCCTCCTGGAGACCGAATCCAGATTCCAGGGACACTCCTTGGAGCAGCAGGCCATCATTGAGCCTGACAGGTTTGATTTTCCTCCAGTTTCTGTCTGTGCCCTCCCCGCCAATGTAAGGATGTTGGCTTCCAGCCTCATGACCCATACTGTACTCTGGACACCTCCAAAGGGCAGTCAGTGAATGGGAAGACTATTCTGCCTCCCCCCTGAGAGAGGAGAGGAGAGCAGTACTCTGGATGCTTGATCCTCTCTCACCAATGCTGACCCCAGGTGGCCTGAGCTCATTCCCGAACCCGGGTCAGCAGAGTGGTGTGAGGTATAGCAACCAGTGTCTCAACCTTCAGCACCACTGAGTCAGTAGTGGTTTGTATTCTGTATAGTGTAATCAAAGCAGCAGTGCAAACAGCTGTTTCTACAGTACGCACATTCCCTGAGAGCTCTTATGGCAGCCAATGGTGGAGGTGAGAGGAGGGCTGTGCCATTTGCCATACTGTGGTGTCAGTGAGTGTTGGACAGTGGGGAAGGTGATGTTTGATAAGGTAGGTTGTGAGCAGGAAAGGGAGGTGAGGGGGTGTTGAACTGTTTGTGGGGGACAACCAGAGACCAGGGATGTCTTTTAGAGGACCAGAGGGACAGATCAAAGTGAGGGAGCAACTTGACCAACAGGAATTTAATATAAATGAATGTACTGGATGATCAGTGGTGGGGAAAACCACTGGACCACCAGGGAATTTAACAGAAATTAATGTACCAGGTGATTGGGGGTGGCAGAACCACTGTACCATCAGAGAATTTAACATAAAATAATATACTCAGCAATCAGGATGGGGAGAACCATTGAACAGCAATGGAATTTAACATAAATGAATGTACTGGGTGTTCTGGTGGTGGCCACTGGACCACCAGAGTACTTACATCTCAGAATGTACTGGGTGATCGGAGGGGGCAGCTTGACACATGAGGGGCAACTGTTGTATAGTCATCCAGCCTTCAGGGGGTGGGAGTGTTAGCTTAAAGCCTGGGTAAGAGGTCTTTTTTAGCAACTGTAAACAGTGCCACTCTGGGGGTTTTTAACTGCTGCTGCAAACAATTGAAAATGCTGCTGCACCAGTATGTATGGATGGGGGGAAGGGGAACCCCCTCATTTGCATAGGCACAGTGATAATTTATCCCCTCGGTGCTGCAGGATTTGGGGGGAGCTCTAGGGACTTCAGAATATGGCCCAACCCCACCTGTAAGTGCATACTCAGATTAGCAATGGTATGAGGCACATTTGTGCTCACACTAACCTTTGAATATCAGGGCCAGTATCATTTAAGACACAGCACATTTTGTTATGTTCTAGAGGTAGTGTAAATTAAAGCAGCAGTGCAAACTGCTGCTTCTACATTATGCATGTTCACTGATAGCTTATATGGTAGCCGACCATGGAGGTGAGAGGAGGGTTGTGCCAGTCACCATTCTCAAGTGTCAGTGAGCACTGGACACTGGTGTGAGGAGATGTTGTGAGGTGGGATGTGAGCGGACAGCTCAGGTGAGGTGTGGAACTGTTTGGATGGAGAACTAGACAACAGGGTGCTTTTCAGGACCTGAGGAACAGCTCAGGTGGTGGGAGCCACTGCACTAGAGGGAATTTAATATATGTGAAGGCACTGGCTGATCAGGGGTGTGAGAAGCACTGGGTCACCAGGGAATTTAACATAAATTAATGTACTGGGTGATTAGAGGTAGGGGAATCCACTGGACCACCATGGAATGTAACATAAATTAATGTACTGGGCAATCAGGTGGGGGACATTGGTCCACCAGGAAATATACATAGTGGAATGTACTGGGCAATCAGGGGTGGGAGGGTAGCATGGCACAATGGCATGTGACTGCTGTACAGCAACTTTGGCCTTCGTGGGGTTACTTACAGCACACATAAGAGATGATATTTTGCAGCTGTAAACAATGCCATTCAGGGGCCTTTTTGATGCTGCCTCAAAGCTTTGAAAATACTGCAGCACCAGTATGCATGAGGGACACCCTCATATCCATAGGTGCAGTAGTATGTTATCCCCCTGGCACTGCTGGATGTGGGATGAGCTCTAGGAGCCTCAGAATATAGCCCAACCCTAAGTACTGGTAAAAACCCACATTAGCCCAGCAGGAGGCACATTTGTGCCAGCTCTAAACTTTGAATATTAGAGCCTGTATAATTTAAGACAGAACACAATTTATTATGCTCTAAAACAGCTATCGATGTGCATACTAGATTCAAATTAATATGGTTTAGAGACTTATTTATTTAGCTATTGATAATTTATTTATTTAAACTCATGGTATCAGGATAGCCTTGTAGGATGCAGAATCTTATTTTCATTAGGGTCCTTTGCAACACCATGGGTCCCATACACAGTTGCAGTGTGATTGTCCATGGTGGCAACATTACATTTGTATCAGGCCTTTTTCCAACATTGTGCCACCAAATTCTATACACAAAAGACTCCCAATGCACCATTAAATGAAACTAACATCAGTGTTCTACTTGCTGGCAAAGAATTAGAGGTGGGCAAAGTTGTAATTCCACTTCAGCGGAACTTTGCAAAATGCATAAATTTATCAGAATTTTCCAAACTTTGCCATTGGCAAGATCGAATCTTTCGAATGAGTTTGCGAATTTTCACCCTGTTCCACAAAATTTTTGGGCTGAACTGCGGAATAATACACATGAACTATGGAATAATAGTTCTGAGCAATTTCTTTTCTGTAATTTTATGACTTATTCCTCAGCACATGTAATTATTCCACAGTTCAGTGATCAGTTCTGCAGACCTTTTTTCTCTGCAGTTTAATACAATAATCAGCAATTTATACTGTACATTTATTCTGCCATTCTAAGTTGGAATTTCCGCGAAAGTTAATTATTTGATTTCCGCACTTTTGCAGAAGTGGAAATCTGACTTTCGCAGAAATTCTGCCAGTGGATGTTTTTTCCTCACACCTCTAAGAAGAATGTCTCATTCATATGCAAGCTGGTGCAACACATGGGCAAACGTATCATACACAAAGTAAAATATCCCCAGAAGTTGTTTGACTATCGAACTGCATAGAAGAAACCTCAAAAGCAGTACCACAGCACGTAAAATATAAATAGTACCAAGACATATTAGTGGCAGAAGGTATACAAGGCATGCACAGGCAAACAGCAACCGAGGAAATCCAAAGATGAAGTGGATTCTGTTGATAGCTGGTATATGACACCACATTGATGAGGATGCAAAACATTAGTGAAGGAGCCAACTGTCCTCAGTGCAAGTATCAGCAGCAACACTGCATTCATACCTGAGAGACAGATCATACAGCATAAACCAGAATACCCTCCTGTGGTTGTTTGACATCTTTAGGGAGGATCAGCAGGGTCACACACAAGGGGACATATGCTACCTTTAGCTCTACAAGCAGAACATGAATTGCAGAGTCATACAAAGTGGAGACATATGCAACCTGTAGAGGCGAAGGCAATCACCTTTGTTGGCATGCAGTGACCTTGTGAATCAGATTGTGAAGGGTACCACTCCTGAATATACATATGATCTGTGGTGTGACAGAATGGATGACTAGTATCTGTGCATGCTATCCTGACTCAGCACATGACTCACACATCTGGCAGCAGTCCACTTTCTGCTGCTCATTTGAGGATGATGCTGTACGTCATGAATGACTGGAGCATAAGTGCACATGCTAGCATAGCGTTAGTAACAGAGCAACTATGCGCATGAATGTATTTGACAAATAAAGAATGGCAAACTGTATACATGGGATAATGTCTGAGTAATACCAATTGTATGTGTGCATCACTGCTTGACAAGATGTACCGTTGCAATGTCCACTATTGAAAAATTAGTCATAAAATGAACATGTCTATAGGGAATGGCCCAAATATGCAGCAAGCAAAAATGTGTGATGTGTGTAAACAGGCATATGTTTGGAACCTCATTGCTAAACTGACTAACGGACAACACTTAAAAGTTGGGTATCTGCTAGTGGTTAGTGCCCGCTATTGCAGAACATAAGTACCCTTTTTACTGAGAGCATGAGTCAGGTAACAGTGTGTCAGCAGTAGACTAGGACGGAATAGTGATTCAGGCAGACCATGCCTGCTAATATGATGGTGCCCTGTGGCTGGCTGAATGTGTAAGTGTGTGTGTGTGTGTGTTTGTAACTCAGGCATTAACTGGAGTGGGTTACACATACACTTCCAGGGAATGAACTTAAATACACTGTTTATCTTTGGCCATCGGGCAAGAAGGTGTGCCAGTAGCTACCATGGAATGAAAATAAACAACATCTATGTGTAAAAGACTTCTGCCCAGGATACAATGTTTATCTTGTGCTTTTACATTACTGGCACTTGTAAACTTTGTTCCCCCTGGGACAACTATGCTACAATATGCATATTACCTTGTTGCTTGTATCTGACCTGGCTTTCCTAAGCTGATGAATGTATGTTGTGCTTCTCATTCCTTGTACTTGTCAGACATGGAACCTTTGCAAAGAACACTGCTGCTCAAAGGTGTTTTCTGAATTATAAATAAATAAATAATAAAAGATAAATAAAACTTGGGCATAAAGGAAGAAAAACCAATGGACTACCAGTGAATAAACTCAAGTGGCATCTTTTTCTAATTCAGGCATCAGCCAGGAGGGGGTACTACTGGACTACCAAGGAATACACTTAAACAACACCTCTATTTAACTTTGGCAGTGGGTAGGGCGAGTGGTACTACTGAAATACCAGGGTATACACTTAAACGGCATCTTTGATTTGAGGATGGGGACACTGGAATATCAGAGTTCTGCTTTTGGACATCTACTTGTAGATTGGAGTAATCATTAGATTACCAGGGTGTTTGACAGTTCGCAGGATGGAGGAGATTGACAAAGCTCTGCATAATGTACAATTGTGTACAGAGTCACTGTTCAGAGCTACTAATGGTCACATAATGACATGCAAATGGCCCTTTCATAAACTGCATGCTGTATGTGGTCATTATCATGCTTAATGTGCCTCCCAGGAGCTAAGGCACCTGCTTTTCCCTACTGTTGGGTGTCTGTTGCCAACAAAGGATGGTGTTACAGTAAATACTCAGTAAATACTGGAGTCCCGCTCTAGTAAAATCAAGGTTTGCCAAACTATTTTGAACTTTTGCCTTTTGTGCCTAAAGACTGCAGAGTCCATGGGAAGAGAAAAATACTAGGTGCCAGCCAAAAACTAGGCTCCAGCCAAATATACAAGCACTCATTTTAAATTCCTCTGAGCCCTGCATTCCTCTCACCATTTGTCACTGGAGTCTGCATTGGGGGTTGGTAGTGCTCAGCAGTACTGATTTTGCCCTCCCACTCCACTATTATTAACATCTAAAGAAAAGAAAACTATTTCTATTGAATGGGGACATTTTTGTAATTAATTTCAACATTGCTTAAAATTTCCAGGAGACTACTGCTGATACAAGGTCCCACAGATCTCAAAACATTTCATAGCATTTAAGGGGGCCATTTAAATTAATTCTGCTTGACAATTTCTCAGGATGTCCCTCAGTAAACATTGGAGTCCCACTCCGATAAAATCAAGGTTTGCCTAACTATCTTGAACTTTTACCTTTTGTGCCTAAAAAGTGCAGAGTCCATGGGTCAGAGGAATACTCTGTGGCTGCATTTTTGGCCCTCCCCGCACCCACCCAGTTACCTTTAGAGACAGAAAGGTACTGACTGATGGAATTTGTTTATCATCATTGGGTCACATTGGCTGAGGTAATCAGAGTCACTTTCCTACAAGCCAATCAGGAGGCTACCTGCCAGCAGTAGGGTGGTCCCTTACAAATTTTCAAGTATATATCATATAAGCAACTGCCCACTCTCCTCACTCAGATGAAACTGACATATGTTATGCTATAGTAAATAACAGGTATATTGCAATCTAAAGTTACTATGACAATGTTGTCATTTAAGCTGCCTTAAAACTAAGTAGCATAATATGAAATACAGATTAATAACTGTGCTTGCATATTTTCATTACCTTGCGATAACGTCATGTTTTGGCCAACTGAGATAGTTAGATCATGTCCTATTTAACACTATTGTCATTGAATAATTGTGATTGTAGTGGTCAACTAAGACATCTTGAATGTATAATATGCAGCATTTTGCAAGAGTTTGTAAGTCAAGTGCATTGATGTGAGGTCAAGAATCTGCAAAAGTTTACTGTCAGTTTTCAGGATTTGTTGCTAAATATATGACTTTTGTTAACATAGTTAACTAAGCCAAATAATTATGTAAGAGACAATAATGTCAATCATCTATTGTAACTTGGCTCACTGCTATTTCATTTAATTCATTGGTATAACCCAACCTTCCTACTGACTGATAATCTTAATTGATTTTATTTAGTGTAATAGTTCCTACTGGTACAGTATGTAAACATTTAATCTAAAATAGATGTCCTTCATGCATTGCTGATCTTTGTTTTGGTTATATTACATTTAATCCACACAGTGCTGCTGGTATTACAATTTAAATCGATTTAGAATTAGCAAGTGGTTACAACTTACCTACAGTATATTATATGCTTGCAGTACTACTGGTGCAAAATTATTATTCAAAAATCAAGTAATAGATACAGTTTATCATTATCTGTACTTTTGGGTGTAAGGCCATTTCCTGATATTGTGGGGTCATACGTTAGAAATATTCGTAAGTGTTCAACTGTCTAAACTAATTTTCTGTTGGTGATTTTTATTTTGCGATTGTCTCTTGCTTATGTTTCTTTGCTACTGATGCTTGGTAGTTTGTTTTTTTTTTGCACTTATACAGGCTAATATTTCTCTAGCCACATCAGATCTCTTTACTTTCCTCTCTTCAGTTCCCCCTTATAGATGATCTCCTTTCACCACTATGCTCCTCTTTACCATCTCCTCCCTCCCTCCCTCTATTGTTTTCTCTGGTGTCCCTCCCACCTTCTTATTTTCTGTTACTCCCTACTTCCATCTATTTCCCCTCTTAACCTCCCCACTTCCCAGTCAATCCATCCATCCATCCATCTTCCCCACACTTCCCTCTACATGCCACCACCCCTTGCGCCTCTTCTCATGGCCCCAGGATCCTCTATCCTTCCATCCTCCTGCCTCCATTTAGCTTTGCTTTCTTCAATTTTGATCACCTGCCACTCTCATCATTCTCACAACCCCTCTGTTATCCTTCTGCCTTGCAGGTGCACATCTGTCTCTGCCAAGCTCCTCATCTATCTGCTGCTTCTAGCAGCAGGTGATATAGAACCTAACCCTGGCCCACTCCAACCATCCACAACTGAACTAGGGATTGAAAATGGCTCATCTTAACATAAGCAGCTTCTTCCCCAAGATTGACCTGCCCCAGTCACTAGTACTTAGACTTAAATCTGATGTTTTTATCATCACTGAATCATGGCTGTCCTCTAAGATTCCAGATACTGCCATCCCCATTCCTGGTTCTTCAATCGTGTGGTGGGATTGTTCAAGCAGTGGTGGTGGGGTAGCCATATACCGCTCCTCGGCCTTACAGTTCACTACCATTCTCTCTATCTCTCCCTACTGCAAATGAACTGTTACTTTTAAAACTCTGACTCCTTCTCTCTCAAATCTTTGTCCGGCTACAGTCTACTGCCATCTAGGTCTCCTTGCCTCATCAATCACTGATCTCATCTCAACACTCACTACCCACTCCTCTTCTGGTGAACTCCTTATCCTTGGGGTCTTTAACTTAAACTGGATATTTAATACTCAAACCAAATTCTGCATTGACATCTCTTCCCTCCTCCTCACAAAATTGATCTCAGAACCAACTCACGTAAATCCCAAATCCCAAAATTGTACTGTTCTGAACTGGGCTCTTGCTTTGCACCCCCATTGGATTATTGCAGCAGGCATTCTTCCAGATGTACTCAGTGACCACCTCATGGTTTACTGTGTGGACAAAATTCACCGCCTAATCCGCACCAAACATTGTCACAATCTGTTCCTCCGGGTCTTTAGACTTTTCTTCTCTCCATGAGGACTTAGTCTTCTCTGACTGGTCCCCAATGGGCACTGGCTCCTCAGTTGATTCTGCCCTCAGTTACTTCAAGATTGCATTCTTAAAATCTGGGAGAAACACACCTTTCAAGAAAACCAAGGTAAGAAACTCCAACCTCACCTGGGTGTCAGCTGAATTACTGGCCTATCAGAGTGCATGTTACCTCACTTGGAAGATTACAAGGCATCCAGCTCCCACATGAACTTTATTAAGTATTAGAAAATGGGTAAGAAAGGCTACTTTCTGTTTGGCTAACACCACTATCTAGCTGGTTGGGTATCAGTCAATAGAGACTGGAAAATAATGAGTCCCAGTCTCTGGCCACCTGATTACCTTATAATGTAATTGGACTGATAGAATTTTAAATTTTAAATAGCAGCCCATTTTTTTTCTCAGTTAGCGAGAGATAGAGCCTGCCATACCAGGTTTTAACAGATAAAAGAGTGGCTGTAACAGTCTGCCTTCCTCCTCTGAAAGAAATCAACAGGACCTTCTGCTGCAAACCATCTTTCTCAGCTGACTGTTTGCGCCACCGCTCATGTCCGGATCAGTGCCACTGTTGACCTGCTCGCACACATTATCTATTGAAATATGTCCCTACTCTACTGTCTCACCTTACACTTTTTGTTTAAATATCTTACTGACTCAATCCAGAGGTAAACACGGCTTACAGCACTATAACAGTCTGCCTTTCTCCTCTGAAAGAAACTGACAGGATCGCTAGACTCTCCGGCTTAAAAAAAAACTTCACAGAACAGGTTGTTTTTTTGTAATAGTAACGGCAGCGCGGTTTGGCAGCTTTATCACCCGCTCATTCAATGAAGCAATTTAAAGTCCAAGCAGTGAAAATAAATTTTGCATTTACCTTTCCTTTACAGGCATGCTTGCTTGTGTTAGTGCCTGTGTGGGAGCAAGAAACCATGACAACCAATTTGAAAAAACAGGCAAACTACAGTGGCTCAGTTAGGACAAAAGTCCTTGAGCGAAAAAAAAAAGCACATAATTAAAATACAGGCAGAGGAACTATTTTATTTAAAATCAAGTAAGAGTTTCAACATTAACATAGATATATTTTTTCACACACATGAAATACAGTGGCCCATTTTCTAAGCACAATAATACCTTCCAGGGTGGGCGTTATGGGCAATACCAGAACTTCCAGGGGCTATAAGGCCCTCTGCCTGCGGTGTCGGGCCTCATTACGTCCCTGGGTGGTCCGGTATTGCCCAATACCATCCACCCTGATAGGTATTATTGCTTACCTTTGTCCTCTGAAATGCCTGCACCAGGGCCATCAGACCGGTCAAGGCCAAGTATGTTTCATCCACCTTCCAGGATAATATTAACTGTCTCTCCAAATTCTGGAATTTAGTTCACACTCTGCCCCCCCACGCCGAGTCCCCAGTTTCTGTCTTCAAGGTGAGAGACACCACCATTTCTGACCCTCCCTTTGTGGCTTCTGAGTTTAACACTCTTTTCTCTACCTGTGCTTCCTTCCTTCTATCCTCCCTCCCATCATCTGTTCCCACTCCACCAGCCCCATTCATAATCCCGTTATCCTGCCCTTTCTCTTTCTCTTTCTCTTTCTCTTTCTCTACTGTCACATTGGCAGACATCCTGAAGGCTCTCCTTGCCCTGAACCCTCACAAAGGTAAGAGCCCTGATGGGTTTGACCCCAAGCTCCTCCAACTCTCTGTCCTGGCCATTGCCCTCCCACTCTCTACTAAACCTCTCCTTCTCCCTGGCATCTGTTCCTGTTGCATGGAAGCTTGCCACTGTTATAACTCTTCCCAAAGGCGGTAACACTTTCAATCCAGGAATCTACTGCCCTATCGCCCTGCTCCCTATCATTTCCAAACTTCAGGAGCACCTTGTATTGTCCCAGTTCTCTTCCTTCCTTGACTCATTCTCCTTTTTCACCGCTTTCCAGTCTGGCTTTCATAAGTCCCACTCCACCTCCACCTCCCTTCTCTGGCTCACCATCTTTGTCGACTTGGTTAAAGCCTTCACTACCTTATCCTACACATTTCTTCTCGATAAGCTTACAGCAGCAGGACTTTCCATCCCAGCCAATGACTGGTTTCACTTTTACCTTGTGGGTAGGACACAGTCAGTCAAAATAGGCAACTCTATTCTCCCCCCTCCCCATCAGGACCTGTGTCCCCAAAGGGTCAGTGCTAGGCCTGTTACTCTTTTTGATCTTCTAAATGATCTCCCTGCTTCCTGTGCCACTACATCCATTTACAAATATGTGGATAAAACTGTTCTGCATAAATCCAGTGCCTCCCCTTCTGATGTGGCAACTAGATTCTAACTAGACTTCGATAATGTCCAGTCATGGTTTTGCTCTAATCAGCTGTCATTAAATGCCAAAAGACAGTCTCCATAACCTTTGGCACAAGGCAAAGGCTCTGGTTGACTGCCTTGCATCTTCTGTATCCTTGATTGGACCAAGATGGAGGATGTCACTTCCTTCAAATACCTTGGACTCTGGCTAGACTGGCAACTCAACTTTTCTGGGCATGTGGATGCAATACACAAGAAACTACACCATAAACTAGTTGCTTTGTTCAGACATCATGGTTTCATCCACATACCGACTCACCAGTAAATTGTCCAGAAAATGATTGTCTCAATTTTCAACTATGGTGACATTGTCTATAGTGCTGCCCAAAGTCCATCCTGACAAGACTGAATTCCCTCTTCAACTCCTTCTGCCAGGTTGCACTGGACTGTTTTAATGCTGGAACTGCCTGTTGTGACTTTGTGAGCTACCTTTCTACTGTGAACTGCTTGGATAACTATTGACATTTACTGCTGCTGATTTTTATGCTGCACTTTTAGACAGTGTGAAAGCTACTGCTTGATGAACTGTGCTCCCTGCTTGTACTTGCCAATTCACTGCTGTTCTTCACTGGCTGAACAGCTTTTTATTGCAATAACAACAGTCCACCTGCACTTGCCAAGCCACTGTTTGTTGAGCCGCACCCTGTTCCCCTGATTGGTGGTGGCAGCCCAGTTTGGCAGGGTTAAGGAATGTAAATATCCTGGCTGTTTAGACTTGGCAGCATCTACAATGGTGGCTCATGGTGGCAAAGTGCAGTAAAGTACAATAGGAGTCAATGGGAGTCCCTGGGAGTGTGGCCCCCTTATGCTGCATATGGTTATTTGAATCATTATCTTTGCTTTAGTTGTTTAGTTTTTATTGAATTTACAATGGCTAAGTTTATGTTTCTGTTGATCTGTACTGCATTGCTGCGTAGTGGATTGGTTTGTAGTGACATGTTGGGTACTGATCTTGGTTTTAAGGTGGTAGGTGAAAAACAAGCTTAAGCTAATTTCTTCATGTAGTGTAACCTATTGTTAGGAACCAGTATGTCACTCAACTCTTTCCACTTATTATTAGTTAGAAAATATGAAATCAGTGTCTGTGGATATATTTGGCTAAAACTAAAGGAAAAAAAGAAAGCAAAAAATAATAAAATAGTCAAAGGAAGGGAGCTAGAGAAAATAAACTAAAGTAAGACATGGACACATAAACCTAGTAAGGAAAGAAAAATATTGAAAGGGAAACAAAAACAGAGTCAAAAATCGAACCCACAGATTGGCCAGATAGAATCCTATATGATAAAAAATAACAGGATAAGGGTAAGAAAGAAACAGAAATTGAACCAATAGAAGTTACTGAAACCAAGAACAGTAATTCCAAAAACTGTGAAACGCAAGCTAGTAAAGTGGAGTCTACAGAGGTTTTGAAGGACTTCAGCAAATTTTTAAGAAAAACTAGGGATACAGACTTTGTTATGCCGCTATTTATAGTAGGGATAATTCTGAATGAGTCAGTGACAGAACTGAATGTAGCTCTCAAAAATTTCATATCCAACATTCTAGAAAAAAACAGAAACTTGGTAGACCACCTAAGTGTGATTAGACCCATACCCGACTCGGAACTAGTGCTCCTGCTTTCTACTCAGTATCTCATATTAAAAACCATTTGGAATAAGAAGACCAGAATAAACCAACTAGGCCTGGCAATGGATGAAATAATCACTATGAAAGATCTATTCCCCGAATACTATGAAATAAGTAAAAAAAGTGAGAAGCAAAAAAAAAACCTCTATACTCATTATCTGCCTTTGGCTTAGAATGACTTAAGACACCTCAAAACATCTAAAAGCAAGAATGGGTGAAATTCTCCAGGCAATTATGAAAATACCAAATTTGAGTACATCAATCATAAGGGCAGTAAGATGGGAATTTAATGGACAAATCACAATATGGATTAATGATGTTGATGTATGTGAGCAAATATTGTCTAAGGCCCATGAACTGGATTATTTGGATATCTATATCTATAATGACACCAAAGTTATAGCTCTACCAAGCAGTTTATTGAATTCTCACCCTTAGAACAATACAGTCCACACATCTAATAGGTCTGCAGTTTTAGAAAATACAATAGACAACTGACTCATAATTAAGTCCACTGGGAGAGAACCAGAAAAAAATAAAAATGAAACAAAAATTCTCAATTCACCAGATAAAAAAATGTAACTTAATGACTTGGAATGTTTCAGGACTTGAGAAAAAATTATAGATGAGGAATTTATGAAATACATAAATAATTCTGGGATCCAGCCAGGAACGTTGCTGTACAAAATATGTTGACACACAATAAAGCAGGCAAAACATCACCGCCTTCAATGTCAGCATGTAATAATGTCACTGACTTAAACATCATGGGCAGTACAATGTATAACTCACCCTGTTGACTAGAAGTCCACCACCCACCACCAAACTGTGGCTCCAGGAACAGTAATGGCAGACAGCCCCAGTGTGATGGCCATTCCCCAACTCTCCACCACTGATTGCACCTGCATCCCATAACACAGTGCATTGCATTGCATTATATCCCTGTGGGATAGTGGACTCCCCACCCCAGCAGGTAGATTCTCCCCACCACTCACACTCCAACACACCCTGACAATGGCAGGGCTAGCACAGACAGTTCACACTTCAATATGGTTGGTTACTCACTGAACTGAATGAATGAGAGTGTATATGCATATGCACTCATTCATTCAGTTCAGTCGGGTGGCCAGCCATGGTGGTGAGTGGAGAGCTGTGCTGGCTGCCTACCTGTTGTCAGGGTGTGTTGGGGTGTGGGTGTGTGTGGATTTACCTGCAGGGTTGGGGAGTCCACTAGACACTAGGGATAATAATGCAATGCACTGTGTCATGTGATGCAGGTGTGCGATCCATGGCAGCGGGTTGGGGGGACTGGCCATCACACTGGGGCAGGCTGCCATTACTGTTCCTGGGGCCACAGTTTGGTGAGTGGGATGGGGTATTTGCTAGTTACCAGGGCTAGTTATACATTGTACTGCCCACGAGGTTTGGGCCAATAAAGTTATTACATGTCAATATTGCAGGCGGTGATATTTATCTTGCTTTGTTGTGTGCCATGATAAGTTGTACCATGACATTCCTGGTCGGATCCTAATTTTGCATGTATATGTCTACAGGAGACATGGCTAATTAATCATATACAGATACAGTAAGTGGATATAAATCTTACTACAAACCAGCCAAGCAACTGAAAAAAATGTGGGAGATGTTTAGGAGGTTTATTAACACTATGGAAGCTGGGAACTAAGATAGAAACCCAAGAAATAGAATTGGGAAATAACAATACGCTAGGCATTAAAAGTTGGTTAAAGAACCAGGTACTATTTATTTTAACATCTACTCCTCTCTGATTAACAAGAACAAGCATGTGTCAATGCCAAATGTTTGCTTGCTGGTATTTACATTAGAAATGCAGGAGTTAGACATGCAGAATAGGAATGGCAGTGAAGTAGTGAACTTGACAAGAACTGCACCTCCTTGCTGTAGAGATGGAAAGGATGTGGGGTAAGTTTTTGGGTCGTCACCCATGACGGTCAAGCCATGTCACCTCACCCTATTCTGCAGAGAGTGAGATGTGTTGACCTGTGCCTTAGGGTGTTTGGCTTTACAGTCAGCCCATTCCAAAAGGACATACGTTGAAATGAGTACAGCTTAGGAAAATGGTGTGAAGTCTTGGGATGAAGAGTCCAAGGTACACCTCGATGCCTGTCAGTGGCGGGGGGTGGGGTTGGGAGGGCATTAGCAGTACAGTCGGCAATCCAAAGGCACACCCGATGCCTGTCTGTCTGTACAGGGTAGGATGTTATGGTTAGAAACCCTAATGCCTCAGGCATTTGTTGGTATTCACAGTACAAATTTTGAACATGGCCTTTTTGTGAGCCCACCTCATGAAAGCATTTGGGACTTCTTCTCATGAACCATGGCAGTGTGATTTTGTCAATGTGTCATGAAAAGTGACTTCCAACAGTGACAGTGCCATTCTGCACCACATGTACGGAAACACAGATCGGGCAGGATGTGAAGAATGACAGCTGAACCATCCATACGGAGGTGTGAAGAGATGGCAATGTTGAAAATGTGTAGTGGGAATATTAACAATGCTTGCAGTTCCGAGCATATGTAGAAATCCTCAACGCATGCGCGTAACACAGTCATTTTATGGAGTTTAATCACGAGATTTTCACCATAGGCATTTAACGACCTGTGCTCATGAACAGCGTCACTGTGCTATTGTTACTGTGTCCTGAACACTGATGTCCCACAGCAACCACGGTAGTCTATGCCAGAACTGCAAAAACACATTTCAACCAAGATGTGAAAAATGACAGCTGTACTGTTCATAAGGAAGTGTGGAAAAATGGCAATGTTGAAAATCTGGAGTGAAAATATTACAAATGTGCAAAGTTATAAGCGTGCGTGGAAACTGCGCAACTAATGCTCATAACACAGTCACTTTATGGACTTTCATCACCAAATTTTCAACATAGGCATTTTAGGACCTCTGCTAATGAACAGTGTCACTGTGATTTTGTAATGTGTTTCAAACAGTGATTTCCACAGCGACTGCGCTTATTGTGTGCGAAGTGCGAAACACATTTCGCCAGGATGTGCAAAATGACAGCTGCATTGTTCATAAGGAGGTGGAAAATGGCAATGTTGACAATATGGCATGAACATATTGCAAATGTGCAAAGTTACGAGCGTGTGTGGAAACTGCACAATGCACACTTGTAACACAGTCATTTCATGGATGTTTGTCACCAGATTTTCAACATACCCATTTTAGGACCTCTGCTAATGAACAGTGTCAGTGTGATTTTCCTAATGTGTCCCGAACATGGATTTCCCACAATGACCGTGCTAGTTTGTGCCGCAAGTGCAAAAACACATTTGGGCCAGGATGTGAAAAATGACAGCTGTACTGCTCATAAGGAGGTGTGGACAAATGTCAATGTTGACAGTCTGGAGTGAAAATATTGCAAATGTGCGAAGGTACGAGCATGCGCAGAAACTGCGCAACACATGCTCATAGCACAGTCATTTTATGGACTTTTCTCACCACATTTTCAACATAGGCATTTTAGGACCTCTGCTAATGAACAATGTCACTGTGATTTTCATAATGTGTCCCAAACATTGATTTCACACACCTACTGTGCCATTGTGCACTACATACGCAGAAACACATTGTGGGCAAGATGTGCAAAATTAAAACTGTACTGCTTATAAGGAGATGTGGTAAAATGGCATTGTTGAAAATCTGGAGTGCAAATATTAAAAATTTGTGCACTTATGAGCGTGCATGGGACCTGTGCAATGCACACTCATAAAACAGTCATTTTTAGGAATGTTTTCAGCAAATTTTCAACATAGCCATTTTAAGACCTCTGCTCATGAACACTCTCACTGTGATTTTCTTAATATGTCCCAAACAATGATTTTGTACACCAACTGCGCCATTGTGTGCTACATGAGTGGAAACACATTTTGGGCGAGATATGGAAAATGACAGCTGTACTGCTCATAAGTAGGTGTGATAGAATGGCAATGTTGAAAATCTGGAGTGCAAATGTTACAAATTCGTGAACTTACTGGCCTGTGTAGGAACTGCACAATGCACGCTCATAAAATAGTCATTTCTAAGAATTTTTTCACCAAATTTTCAACATAGGCTTTTTGAGAGCCCACCTCATGAACACTGGCACTGTCATTTCATTAATTGGTCCTGAAAGGTGATTTTGCACAGTGACCGCAAAATCACCCTCCGGGCCCAATTAACACCATGACAGTGACAGAATTCATGAGGAGGGGTCCCAAAAACCCCATGTTGAAAATTTGGTGCCAAAATTCAAAAAAATGCCTGCGATATGCAGCAACATTGAAAAAACCTTATCTATCCCATTATACAGCTTATCAGCATTTCCTCAGTTTGCGGTCAGCTTTGTAGAGTGCAGACGTGTTCCAGGTCCAGAGAAGATCACCTTGCCAGACTCCGGAGGTAAGTGTGGGGAGGCAGGGTGCACAGTGGGTGAGTGAAGGTTGCGGAAGGGGGGTCTTGGAGACTTCGAGGGACTGTTTTTTCTCCATAGGGAAAAAAAGACAACACGGGACAGTTTTCTACTTCTCAGGGGCATTTGGCATGCTGGGGTGGGCTTCCAGCATGCCAATGGACTGTTTTGTTTGGGGGGACTTGTAGACAGTGGGGGATTGGGCACCTCCTTCGGCACACAAGAAAAGGGGGGACCATCATGCCTATGGGGATTGTGCACCCCCGTCGGCACAACAAGAATGGGGGGAATCATGCCAATGGGGATTGGGCACCCCCATCAGCACACAAGAAAATGGGGGGGTTCAGTTAGATCATGCCGATGTGGAGTGGGCTCCCCCATTGGCAGACAAGACATTTGTGCACTGAAGCCGGTGGGGATTGGGGCCCCCGTCAGCAAACAAAGACTGTCTGGGGGGGCACTTGCTTCCTAGGGGATTGGGCACCCCTAAGCATAGAGAAGATATTACTGTTTGTGAATGTGGCAGCAAGCCACCCACCATGTTCACAAACAGTATTATGCTAGTTAATGTTCTGCTCTGCAATGACGGGTCACTCCCTCATTGTAGCGCAATGACTGATGCTGCAAATGATGAGGTGGCCCCTGATTGCTGTGGCAAAAAATGTTAGAAGTTAGTGCACTTTTGGAGACCAGTGTCATCACCACACTGTGCTCTATTATCCACCATTGCAAGCCCCTAATGCAGTGCCTCCCTTGGCTGTAACACTGCTATGCCTCCACAACCCGCTTCTCTCCTAAGCAGTCACATCATGTTTCTTGTGCATGCATGCAAGCAAACACAAAAATGACATAGATAATGATGAACACTTTAGTATTTTAGATAAGATTATAGATGAATGCTCCAATAACAACCCTGGCACTGGAATAATTGTATTAGGAGACTTTAACTCTAGAGTTAGTCATCAAGGTGAGTTATCTGAGGATATCTTGAATTTTATTATAATCAATGGAATAAATAACATAGCTCCACAAAGAAATTTGTGGGACAAAATTGCAATGGCTAGGGGTAGGAAGGTATATATAAATATGGAAAACAGAAACTTTATACTGGTAAATGATAGGACAGCATCAGATATAGCAGGAAATTTTACATACAGTATATGAGTTCATTAGGGTCTCCCGTTATTGATCTTGGGTGGATTAATTTCAATATGTTACCACATTGTGGGTATATGAAACTGAAATATATGCCCAAATGTCCACACTCTCCCCTAGAAATTGAAATTGGATCCTTTAGAATAAATTGGGATAAAATAAAGGATGGAGAACCATGTATATCAGGATCTAAAAAAAAATTGAGTGTGCCTTAACTGACAAAAAAAACCTTGCTGACAGTAATAGAAGACAGAGGAGTAGTAGGAGATCTTACAAATTTGGAAACTAGAGAAGGGGATTTAGAGTGTTTAAAAGAATTTGAGGCCATAATATTAAAAGTGGCATATACTGTAACAAAAGAAACATAAAAAGTAAGAAAGGTGGAGCCCTGTGGTATAATAAAGAATGCAGCAAAGATTTAAAGAAGCAATTAAACAGACCAGAAATAATAGAAAGGTGGACAACTAATAAGGAGAAGAAAAAAAAATATTAAACAGGTTAAGGAAAAAATATAATACACTTATAAAATATAAGAAAGAGAAACATAGGGCTATAAAATGTATGGATAGAATTTGAAAAAACAATCTGGGAAAAAGATACACGGACATTTATGGAAAATGGAGGCAAAGAGATTTGAGGAATAGTCTAAGGAGCTTGGTGCTTACATAGAGCCTAGGAGATGGGCAGAACATTTAAAAAAGTGTTTTTTGATTGCCAAGTGGATCCAAATAATACATCACTAATTAAAAGTGAGTGGATCCCCTTAAATCCAGAATTTTCTTTGTACAACATCAATAAAGCCATATGCTCATCTGCAAGACATAAAATCCCTGGAAACAACAGTATGCCAATAGATGTCATTCTGAATTCAGTGAATTTATGGCTTCTAAGTTTATACAACATCTTAAAAATTATCAGCAATTCAGGAATAATACCTAAGAGTTGGGCAGAAAATATTACTGTCCTAGTTTTCAAGAAGGGGAACAGTACAGATCCTGCATGTTATAAACTAATAAGTTTGTTGGATTATACTCAGAAGATTTTCACTAGAATTATTGTACATAGATTGTTGACCTGGATACAGAGGAATAATACAATAGATGAAGCACTAGTGGGCTTTATGCCAAAACATTCTACAATAGACCAACATTTTAATGTAATGCATTTAATACATAAATTTAGTGTAGTAAAAAAGCAAAAACTAACTGAATGTTCATTGATTTCAAAGAAGCATTTAATAGTATTAATAGGATGATTATGTGGACAGTCCTGGGCAGTATAGCAATCTGACAAGGTATTGATCAATATTATTTAAACACTGTATAACAACAACAAAACACAAGACATATATAATTCCAGAGGAGATAAAAGTGAAAGATTCTCTTTTAATCATGGGATTAAAGAAGGATGTGTCCTTTCCCCTATTCTTTTCAATCTGTTTATTAATGATGTTCTATTGATACTTTATGATTCTGAATTCCACATGCTCTGTATAGAACCCAAACAATTTCCTTATTTAGCTTTTGCAGATGATGCAGTATTGCTATCTACAAGTTTGTTGGGAATCTAGAAAATAGCCCAGAGGTTTCTCCAGAATGTACTAGAGTGGACCTTAGAATACATTATGGTAAAACCAAAGTGATGATGTTTGGAAAAGATAGGAAGAGAAATGTTAAGATAGTTTTAGATAAAAAATAATCTGGAAAGAGTGAAGAGCTTTTGTTATCTAGTAGGTATTCTAATATCTGATCATTTAACTTGGAGTAGACATTTGAAAGACACTGAAACAAAAACAAAAAAAAATCGTCTCCCAGACATGATTAACTTTGCTTATAAATTTGGCAGAAACTCGTTGAAAGGATCTTTAGAAGTACTGAATGCCAAAATATGGAGCCAGATTTTGTATGGTGAGGAAATTTGGGGTTTGGTGGCTAGAACCATATTGGTGAGGATACTGAACAAACAATACAAAAAAATTACTAGGTCTGCCACAAGGAACGCCTTCTGCTCAGGTATGAGCAGAAATAGGTCAGTTACTTTACCTATTGAGTGATACAAGAAAGAATGGTGCTGTATTGGCTTAAGGCATATACTATGAGTGAAAACAGGTTATCACCTTTGTGTATTGAAGAAGCCATTGGTTATATACTGTATAAGAAAAATAGTTTTCCAGAGTATATTGATTATAGAAAATAATCTTAAACCCTGTGGTTTGTTATAATGCCTTACTGAGGTTTTTCAAAGACAATCACATGAAGTTGCACTAACAATAAAGGAACAGCTTAGAGCAATCTTTTCACAAAAAATATGGAACAAATCTCTCAACTAAAGACAAGTAAATGGTTTTTGACCAGTAAAACCCATTTTGGCTTTGAAAACTTATATATAGTTGATGATCTGCAACTTAAAAAACTTCTAACCAAATTCAGATTTGAAAACCATGATAGCCAAAGACTCATTTTTTGGCAACAGTGAAAGAACTCCTAAGTACATGTATATGCAATAAAGGCGAGATGATTTGACTCATCTATCAATATTATGCCCTCTACATAATAAATTTAGGAAGGAAATATTAGGTGAAGTAATGGCCTCTTTACAAATGACACCTCATGAAATGACAACATTCTTGTTTTGTTCTAAATCTAAAACTGTACTGGAGTTGATCATCTTGTTTTTGAAGATTGCAAATTGCAAAAACTTACATATTGTCAAGTGAAATTGTGTTATATAAAATATTTTCTCTCAATATGATATTTATATTTATAATTGCACTATTGACTACTTGAATGTAATGTATTTATGTAACTTTAGAACAATAGTGGATGTTAGACTCTGTGTTAGTATTTAACTGTATTTTTTAATTTTGTATGTATACTGATATTGTAATAACATGAATTGTTGATCAATAAAATTCCTGCCACTGCTTGGACAAGTTTTCAGAGGACGGTTTGTGTGCTTAAGCTAACTGTTTTATTATTATTGTCTGGAGACATTGAAACAAATCAAGGACCTGCCATTTCAAGCAATTCACTTAGTGGTCCTCATGGAAGCTTGAATTCTTTTTCCTCTCATAGAACATGTGGTTTCGCTTAAATGTTAGACGTTTAATTCCTAAGCTTGCTGAAATGGAACAACCTATTAATTGTCACCACTCACCTGCCCGATATTGTGGCTATTTCAGAAACTTGATTGAAATCCTCAGTTCATGATAATGTATGTAAAATGCCAGGCTATAATGTAATTAGGGCAGATCAAAAAGGTCAGAAAAGGAGTGAGAGAGGTAGTGTTTTTTTTTAGAGAGCAGCTGCAATTGAATGTTTTAAGCACTAACCATGAAAACAATTGCCTTACTGATTGGCTATTGCTTCATGTTATACTGTGTAGCAGGTTGAATTAGCATCAGTTATATTTAGCACAAGTTAACCTTCTATACATATAGAATTAGTGTGGCTGGCATACTGTTCAACAAATTACTACTGACAATCAGCTGTCCATTATTTTTCACTATCCATTTATTTTCACTGATTGTCAGCAATAGCAAATATTACAAAAATTAACAGATAGTGAAAATAACCTTCTATACAGTATTAGGTGATAAGAAACATTTAATCCTGGGTTGTTTGTATAATCCCCCTCAACTTGGCCTTGATGGGCTGAAGGAGAACTTGGACGTTGTGGTCCCTTTTATTAGGCACCATGCTGTTTTGCTTGTTGGTAATACTGTATGAATCTAAACTGGCTTCAAAGGGATAGCCTGGGGTTGAAGTCTTTGCTACATTCTTTTAATTTAGTACAAGGAAAAGATGAGAGAACTCATTTAAATCTACAAACGTCAAACCATGCCATCTTGGACTGGGTGATGAGTAATAAAATTGGTATGGTTGTTGCTTCCAGTGTGCTGGCAGATTCAGTGAGTGATCATATGGCCATTTTCTGTGTGTAGAATTTCAGACATACTAAAATTCCACCTTGTACTGTCCAAGTTCCCAACTTTAAGAATGTTAGTGTTGTTGCTTTATATGCTCATCAAGCTCTAGTGGATTGGTTGCATTTATAATCCATCCCTCATGCTGATCTTGCCTTAGATTTTATTTTTGCAGTCAATTACTTTATGTCCAAAACACTTTTTCTTCCTTTGAGATGTTGTAGTGCCCCTAATAAATGGTTCTCAGATTAAATAAAAAAGAGGATTAAGCAGAGAAATCTTACCTGGTAAACTTAAAAAAAATGTTCATCTATTACATCTCTAAATAGCTATCACTGTATTATAAATAATATTTCTAAATTGGTAAGAAATGCTAAAAGGGTTTTATAAGGAACAGTTCATGGCCAGTTCGACTGACACCAGTAAGTTATGACTGACACCATGATGTTAATTCATTGTTGTCTCCCAAGTCAAGGAATGTCATACAGAAACTGAACATTAATGATGTAGAGGTGACTGATCCTACAGAGATTTCTAATCTTTTTAATGCTAAATTTACTGATCTATCAAGCTATAAGAAGATTTGCCACAGGTGTCTGAGGTTGACTCTCATTTTTATGCTTCTTTGGTTGACAGACCTATGTTTTATTTTAAGGAGGTAGAAAGACATGATGTATTTAAACTCTTACGCAGCTAGCCCAAAGAATGTTCGTGATTGTGTGGGTGGGTTGATGGTTGGTTTCTTAGGTTAGCAATTCCCTATATTGTAGATCCTCTTTGTTCTATTTTAATTTGTCCTTAAGAGCTGCTGATGCCTCAAGGAAAACTTTGAAATACATAAAGATTTAGGTGCACTTCAGCTTGCATTCAGTATACATTCTATAGATTTCTCCTCCTCATTATTTATTACTAAGGACATTTGCATAAATACATGATATGTATCCCTTAGAGTTCATCTGCCTCTACAGCTGACTCCCTACTTGAAATCATAATCCTTTGTTGTGACTTCACAATCTGCTGCCGTGGGATTAACTGTGATGTCACAAGTGTGCATTATGATATCAGGTAGGGAATAAGCAACAGGAATAGATACACTCTTCAGGAGTAAATAACCTGTTTTCATGTGAATGACCTCAGTAACAAGTAATGGTGAGGGGAAATACAGCAGTAATGTGAAATGCAAGCTGAACTTTGTCTAATTGTTATGTTTTATTAAAGTTCACCTGAAGACATCAGCTGGTTTTTAATAATACATCAGTTTCTTTCTGATTGTAAACATGCAAGGGTAGTGCCAATACATAAGAAATCTCATACTGTATCTTTGGAGGACTTCAGACCAATTTCTATTCTGAAACCTCTAAGTAAAATTCTGGAGAAGATTGCAGCCAATCATATTAATGCTTATTTGGTTACTTACAGTTTGCTTTGTCCTAACAGTGTGGATTCTGTAGGAATCATGGAACAGACACTGCCTTGGTCAGGTTTACAGACACCATCCTGAGGGGCTTTGAAAAATTGCCTTATGACCAGGGCGGTGTTTGTGGACCTAACCAAGGCATTTGACCTTATTGAGCATGACTTGACATGCTCTGAGTTGAGTGCTATTGGTTTCTCTGATGCAACTGTTGCTTGGGTGTGGAACTACCTGATGATTCATTCACAGTTTGTCAATATTGGTCCAGTTGAGTCAAGTGTTTCCTCGATTAGATGTGGTGTACCCCAGAGGTCCATTTTGGGCCTTTATTGTTTTCATTATTTATTAAACAATTTCCCTGTTGTGCAAATCATGTGACTCAATTCTTTATGCTGAAGATTTAATCATCTTTTATCATGATAATTTTGCCTTAGTTATCATCTGCTGTTAAACAAGACTTTAGTGATGTATGTGTTTTGTTTTCAAATAATTCCATGGTGTTAAATTCTAAAACAAATCAAAGACTATGTTATTTGGCACATCTTTTATGCATAAAGAGAACCAAGCTTATTGTTACAAAATCACTCAGGTGCTGTAATTGAACAAGCATAACTATTCAGATACTTAAGGGTTTTGCTTGATCCCAGGCTAATCTTCTCTTTGCAGGTTAGTTCTGCTAGTCCTACAAGCAATCAGAAACTGGGTCTTCTTTATAAATATAAAGCCTATTTTTTGGTTGAAACTAGAAAATCTATTGCAGTAGGCTTCCTTCTTCCACAACTTGATTATGTTTCAAATCTTTGTTAATTTTGGTTCAAAGGAGTTTAATATTTTGACCACTACATGTAATAATATTTGTCATTTTGTTTTGTCTGCCTCATCCAAACTCATCATTGTGATCTTTATTCTTAATTAGGTTGGATGTCCTCAAGATTTAGAATTGAGCTTATTTTTGGGGGGGGGGGGGATGTATGATTTTTAAATACATTTTTGTTGTTTCAGTTCTTTTGTTTCACTTATTTGGTTTGGTTTCTGTTTGTTAAGTTCCATCTAAACTCAGATCTGCCAATGGTTTGTTTCTAAATACAATTTTACATAAGCTCAAGGATGGCTCACATGCTTTTCTATTGCACCACCTTTATACTAGAACACTTTACCTGTGTCAATTCACTTGGCAATTTATCTTCCTTGTCTTAGGATTATGTTTAAACAGTTTTATTGGAAAACTCAGCTTGTAAATGTGCTATTTATTTCTGTTAGTTTTTATGTTGTTTTATATTTTATAATTGTGTATTGTGTGCTCCCGGGTTGGACCTGAAAAAGGGCTTTGGTCCAGTGTCCTCACCAGGTAACAAACAAATAAATAAAAAAAATAGAAAACACGCATGAACAGCAGGAAGAGAAGTGCACGCACAATGAGTGAACATGCACATTTACACTGGTTATTCTTTTACAATTTAGTTACACAATTCAGCCTCAAACAAACAAGTCATAATACAATACAAATTGAAACAATTCCCATACATGAGGATAAATCTTATGTTTATGGGTTGTAAATTATAGAAAATGCAGACTGCATGTATCCACAGTAACCAGATGAAGTGCAAAAACTGTGTGCCCCATGTTGACAGGGCTGGCAATATCTGGTGAAAGGGGTGTCAAAATGACTGACTATGTAATGGTGATGTGCATGGAAACAATGGGGCATTGAAACTAAATGCACAATAAATGGTGTGGACATAGATGTACTGACCAATGGTACTGCAGGACTGCACCAACACTTTCTGTCCATGCCATACCCAAAATGACAGACAAACCACCACTGTTGTTATAAAAGTCAGCTATGCTGTCTTGTGTTAACTGTTGTTTGGTTGAATCATCTTTGTGCCCTCCAAACAAGTGGACTCTCTGGATCATGGAACACTCATGGCATCCATGGTGGGCATCCACGAACCAGTGTCAAGAATGTGGCTGCCTTCACCAGGAAGAATTTGGATCACACTCACTCTGGATCCACACATAGCGACAGCAGAACTCTCTACAACCAGTTAATGTCCATGTCACCACAGCACCATGGCTGCAGGCTGTTCAAAAGCAACAAAACTGAGTGGTTCCTAATGTGGGCTTGAGGTGTGGGTGGGCTCAAGATGAATCTTGCACTGGTGCTGTGGAAGCTTGACTGGCCAAATCCACCTTAGTCACATGATTAGGAGCACCAGGCATCACTAACCCCCTCTACATCACAGAGTGGACCTCAAGATTAGAAGTGGCTACGTCTCCAATACAGTTACAATCATCATGATAGAACTGGTGAGGACATCTGTTTTAGCTTTTACTTCAACACTATATGATGTTCCACCCATGTGAATGAGACACAAACCTCAGTCATGCTGTCTTCAACAATTTCCATGAACTCACAGTAGAACCACAAGGCATTCATAACTCCATGAATGTAAAGAGCCTGGACCTGTGTGATAGTAAGTGGACTATGACTGAGTGACTAGATGCCAAGTCATGACTGCTCTGAGGCATCCAACAATATATCATGCTCATGCCTCTCTCTGACCCCCTGTACAAAATAGCCTTGGAGCAGCTCATCCACTCCACAAAACATGTTGGACATCCAATGTATGCTCAATTATCCTCAGAAAATGTCTCTCCCATTGGATGCATCACAGATTATGCATTGGATATGCAGGCATCAGGACAGGAGGACTGTGTTCAGAAACATGAACTTGCTGAGGCCCACACATCCCCATTTGGGGTGTGCACAGCAGGTTCATGCACAGCTACATATTTCATTCCATCTGTTGATATTGTAGGTAATCCTCCTAAATGAGGAGTGTGTTTTCAGAGTCTTCACCTTAGCATTTGCCTGTGTTGCCTCACCCTTGCTACCCTGATCATGACCAGATATGCTAGCTCAGAGTGTCAAAATAATGTCAGATTGACCCACCTCATCAAGATCTCCAAAAAACTCCACACCTGTGATCTGCCCTTCCCCCTCAGTGGACAGTCAAACAGTAAAGTTGTTTTTCCCTTTTCCCTCATTACCTCACCCAGTGCATCGTCCAGTCTTACATCAAAAATCCAGCTGTAGTGTCCACTCCATCTTCAGTGGGCACAGGCTGTCCAGGAAAACAGAAGTATAAAGTCATGAGACACACAAGCAGAATCAAGCACACTACAAGCACACTGCAAATGCCACTCACATTGTGTCTTACTGTGTTGTCTGCTGTCATCATCAGTACAAGTGTTACACTACCATGTGATTTCTGTCTGGCCACTACTAAAAGGACACAGTTTCAGTTACAACACACAATGGCAAGTGATACAGAGAAGGTGAATCAACACACAGATTGATTCCAGTAATCCATGGTGGCAACAACACAGGAAACAAAACACTGCACACAAAACAGTCTGGTTGACAAGACACTATTGAACTACACAGTATATGTTGTGTGTGAAGCAGACAAACAATGTACCATGCTGCTAGCGAGATGATCCTGGCATAATTATGCATCAGGTACACAGATGGCATAGTGCCACCATACCCTGAATGTTTTTACAAAAATAAAAATATCTTAACAAAAGTCTAGATATAAATGAGAAGGAGATTATTAAGTGCAAAGCAATTCAGCATGAAAGAGACCTGCCAGATTGTATATATGATCAAGTCTTTGTTTGGAACAGATCTTCCAATTCTAACAATAGAGATAGAAATACTAACTGCAGTAACTCCAGAAATAGAGGCAGAATTTTCTCTAAAAATAACAAAAGCTACCAAAGCCACAGCAGAGATAGAATGGATAAGCAGCAAAAAGAAATGACACAACAAGAACAGAGTACATCAGGAGTAGGGAAAAATAAATGAGTTGCCTTTTCGAATCCAGCCCCTTACAGAAATAATTATATGAAATGTTTTCATGCTGTACACATAAAATTACACAAGTGATATGCATGCTGCAAGTATGATTTAAATGTTAAATTGGAACTGATTGCATGCACATCGCCACTCTCTTAGTCTGACCACATCTCTGCTTCAGCACTTTCTCTACCTCAGACAGGGCTGCACATCACTCTGCTACTGTTGCACTTCATCATCACTTTTTTCCCTTCACACACCCCTCCATCTGCTTTCCTCCTCAGACTCTGGCTACTTTTTACTTCCCTTAATTTCTTCTTTCTCCCTGACATGCTCTGATAGTCGAAAGACAACCTCGACACCACTTGTCCCACTATCTCCCCTCACAAAACTACCCAGTTACTGAATGCCTAAGAGACACTGCATTCTTTCTATAATCTATTTCCTCCCCATGTTAGTTTTAGCCCTAATTTTCTATTGCAACTGTCTGTGTTGATTACACTTTTATGTGATACTGTATTACCTATGTTACTGCCTGTTGTATGTGTCTGCTACTTTGACTACTTCTAAAACAAGGTACTATTACTGTCTACTTCCAGAAGCTGTTTGAAACACTCCTGGGTCAGGCCTACAAAACAGTCATTAAACCTAATTTTATTGCAATTTGACTGTGTTGTTAACACTCACCTGTGATACTGTATTACCTATGTTTCTACCTGCTTGTATGTACCTATTATCTTGACTACTTCTAATAATGTACTGTTACTGTTCGTTCCTGAAGTTTGTTTTGTACACTTCCGGTCGTGCCTGAAAATAGTTATTGTTATATAGCGCACTAACCCGGTAAACAAAAACTAAATAAATAAATAAATAAATAAATATGGCATGCATGCAGCAAGCAAGTGTAGAAACCAAGAGTTTCATGTTAAATTCAGAAAGACTATATGTATGTGGCATGCGTGCAAAAAAGCAATTGGTCACTGATAACTGCACACGTAAATGTTAAGTGACTTGCTCAGGAACACACTTTACACAAGTGGGAGCTGATTAGATTCAAACCCAGGTCTCCATGCCTCAAAGGTCCCTGCATTACAGTTCAGTGCCTTTAACCACTAAACCATACTGTCTGCACACATATGGGATGCATGTACTTCAATATATACTGAATCTGAAAACATCTGCATGCATGCAGCATGCTAGTAGCCAGTGTGTGTTTTTCAGTTTTCTTCTTTCTCTCTCTCATCTCATTTTCACAGTTGAACTGTAGCACATATACCAATGGAAACACATGCTTTTTCCACCCCAATACACAGACATACCCACAAAACTACTTAATTATTTCTGTCTGCCAGTACTCCTACTATTTTTTCTCCATAGTTTTGAATGCTTCCACACAAACAGACTTTAAGTTGTGAACACAAATGTAGCAATAACTTGACACACACATCCACCCACCCACATGGCCACTCCCGCCATGCACACACGCTGTAACGGGTACGGCCATGCTGCTACAAACAACCCACCAAGTGTAAATATAAGTAAAATGTCTCTTACTTGAGCGTTAGGAGCCAGAGGCAGAAGTCTTTAAGAGATGATGTCCATGGGTCAGAGTGCTGGGGCCTACCCCCTTGAAATGAATGGAGTTATTTTCTATTATTATTTTATACATTATGATGGTGAGTTGGAGAATAATGAAGCCACTGTTCTACTAACAAGGCCCTTGTTAGTCAAGAGGTGCCTTCATTAATCCAACTCTCCAGTAATAATGTATAAAACAGTAATTCAAAATACCCCCATTCATTCCAGTGGTCACACCCTGCAGTCTCCTTTGCCTTTTGTCATAATGTGCCTGAGCATGGGGATGTGGAGGTCAGTTTCATGGCGGGGGGGGAGCAAAAGCCTGACTATAGTGGGGATCCAATAGTCTGTGCATACCATACCACATAACTGTCCATGAATGCAAGGGATAGTTCTTGAATGTCTGTAACATCTCTAAAAGGTAAAACATTTTTGGTTTGACTGAAACATGATACACAAACCAGGAAAAATTCAAATGTATAGGGTTCATCAATATATACCGCAGAACAGTACATCAGATTGGGGCTTAAACCCACCCAGTTATGATCCAGTTTGTTTCCTGACTGAAGTTTGCCCCCCCCCCAAAAAAAAAAGAACTTTGCTCCAATTTTCTCTCTGACACCGTTCCATTCAATACTCATCCCTTATGGGTCATGAAACCACCCAAAGGTGAAGAAACATGAAAAACACATCAATATTTCAGTCCTTCCTCCTTCCCTAATCCTCCTGTAAAAAGAAAATAATTTACTATTACTTACCCGGCCATATTGCCAGAACCAGCCCAGTTTTTAGCCCACTCCCTCACTCTCCATCACCAAAAGCTGAATACTCGAACTGACCATCACAGGTCCACAGCGTGGTTCGTGACCAAGTTACCTCTCCATATGAATCAACCCAACCTGGGCTGCTTCCTTCTAGCTTGGTTGCTGCTGTACACTGTTTAAGGCCTATGAAGGCCACCTACACTGTTGTCACCACTGCAGCTAAGCCTAGATTGCTGCCATGAAGGTCTGTGCTTTTTGTTTTGTAAGGTGAGCCTAGTAAAGTAAGTAGGTAGCCTAGTCTTGAGTTAGCTTCTAGCTCACCCTCTGATCCTTCAGCCACCAGGGGAGATGGAGACTCATTAAGAGTAGAACAACAAAAATATGCTGCCACAACACTGCTATTGAGAGTTCAGTGCTCACTGACTCCTCCAAGCTGTAGTGTTCAATTTGTCTACTCTGTGGTTGGAAAGATAATGTCACACTTGCAAGGCTCTTGCATTCTTTTTGGGCTGGAGCAAACCATATTACATGTGATTGTGCCGCTGCCAGTAGGTGGAGAGAGAGGAAAACAGTGCAGACACAGTCAAGTCTGGAGAGTACCTGCAGCATGAGCACACACAGGCTAGGTTGGCAATTGCTCTATGATAGACTAAATCCAAATTTAAAGCCATTACTGCCACACCATAGGAATAACCTAGGCACAAAAATGAGGGGGGTGGGGGGTGAACAACTGTGCCCCTCTGCCCTTTCTAAATGGCACCACTGCTTAATGGTAGAAATTCATTCTCAGGTGCTAATACAATGGTTTCCATTGTGTTCTGAGGTACCATATCTCCATGTTTCATGATGTGTACTGATCATCATGTGGTTTAGTGTCCCTCATTATCCTTTATTTTGGGTGTCCATGTCCCTCATTTGAGTGACAAAATGTGAGGGATGGTGCATGCTTCTAAGACCCTACTCGGCACAAGGAGCGCTGAGCACGGCAATAGTGTATATGATCAATACAGAATGACAAAGGGAAAGTAAGTGAGATGAAAAAGTCATGGAGAAACACTTTTGTCACAGTAAATATGCATAAGGGATTTGCATGGTCCAAAACGAAAAGGACAGGATTCACAACACAGAGTCCCTCTTTGTACATCTGAAATGAGGATGTTGACTGGCTATATCCTAGGCATTTAATGCAATAAGCAAACAATACTTTACAAATTAATGGGGATTTAATAAAAATCAAAAGCCATTAAACAATTTGCAAAAGGATCAGAATTAATGAGTTGACCTAATTTTTATGGAATTCAAATAAAATATATTTTAATGACTAATGCTAGCAGTAGTATAAGAAATAGAAACTGATGTGTTTTCAGATGAGATTTGCACCAGCTTAGTTGCTGCACACATGACAAGCATGCAGCATGTGAACCTGATGTGTTGTTTAAATGATATTTCACCAGCTTAACTGCTGCACTCATGTCAAGCATGCAACATAGAACCCTGATGTAATTTTTAGAAGATGTTCACACCAGCTTGCCTGCTCATGCATGTCAAGCTTGCAGCATGAGCACCTGAGCTGCCTTTTAGACATGGTTCATATGTTCACTTAGTGTATATGAACTGCATGCAAACATTGCACAATTAAGCATGTGGCATGCATTCTGCATGTACACAGCACACCTATATTTCTGTAATGGAAGGCTTCAAAAAATGGAAAAAAACAAGGAGGAGTAAACGGGGAGGCAAATCACACACAAGAAAATCACAGCAAGAGAGCATCTTGGTCCAGGTACACAAAAGAAAATTATAAATGTAAGTGATTATACTTTCTCAGTAATTGAACTATCTGTGCTCAGCAAGGCATGGGGTCATAATGTCGCAAGACATTATGCCGCAGCAGTGTACCACGCTGTCAATTCAGCACAATATATTGCCAGCGGCATAAGTCTTTTTTGCAAGGGGCTGCACACTGCAACCCCCCCAAATAAAATATCTAACTCTGGGAGGGGGGTTAACAGTTAAAATTGCACAAAGTGCGAAAAATGTAAAGATCCATGCTACTGGGACAGGGAATTGAAACCCAGTCCCAAATGCACTGCATGCCTCCTGTGCTGCCAGAGGCTCATCCTGTCAATCCATGGCAGCTGCTCAGCAGACCCCTGTCCCAGCAGAGATCCTATCCTCTGCCTGGGAGACTGAGAGGGTGCACTACTGCGCATACACCCTTTTGTGGTTTTGCATCCCCTCATTCTTCTCTACTGCATTGTTCCTGTTGCGCGGTTTTGTCATATGCTATAGAGCGCATGACAAAGGGACCCGGTAGGCCTCAGGCAAAGGCTTTCTGTTTGTTTCATCACCGAAAGTGAATAGATTCAATTTACAAGTGGAACTTTTTAAAATCTTCAGAAATATTAATTTAAGACATTTTTTCACCTCTAGAGCTGGGTGGGAGGGTCACAATTGAACAATACTGAGCAATTGACTAATAGAGAACAATTTGGGGATCTGGTCCAAGTTCTGGAACATTTGTCAGAATCATCAGTTGAGGATCAAGTTTTGATTCCCATCACTGAGCACTAGGAACTACTGGACTTGGTTGAGTTTAATACACAGAGGGCATTCATTATATGTTGTTAAAAGAATTGATCCAATTGAATCAAAGATTAGTCCAATAGGAAACTTAATCTACTTAGAAAATCACAGTTTAAGCCTAAATTTTAGTTTTCTCCAAAATCTTATTATCCAGCTATTTTGACTTACCAACAAAAGGTTATGAAACAGATTGATGCTTTATTCTCTAAAAATGGTACTCGAGGGTTTGTGGCCATTCAGCATATGTGCTTGTTTTGGACCTTGTTATTTGAAGTGACAAGTCTGCTGCATGCCATCTGCTGAAGAAGAGGCATAGGTGGCACTGGAAATTTTTCTGCAGCACAAAATTTAATCTATTGTGATGGTCTGATGATCTTCCCTCCATGTTGGTTTCTGCAATATAGCAGACCAAGCACTGTGTTCAGCTCTTTAAACTTTTACTCATATTGGAAGAAATTCAGTAGTCTGCTGCAAAGAGACTGATGGAAAACTACTCATAAAACTTTGTTTTATTTCCTTTGACATCCATTAGTCCAGTTAAGAACTGTTTTGGTAAGCATGCACTGTTGTATTAAGAACTCAGACTAATCACGGTTTCAGGTGTAGGAAAATCACTATTTATTACATCTAACAGTGTCCTTCAAATCTACATGATGGATTTTTTATGTTCCAAACAGTTATCTGCTCCTTTTGATAGATGGATATCGGCAGAAGTCAGCAAATTTTATGTAAATCAAGAAGAAAGGCTGACCGACACAGAACTGATGAGCTGTTATGCAGGCATTTTAAATTGGCAGCACAGGCAAGCAAAGTTTCCACATGATGATAAACCTAACATTATACAACATACCTGTAATCAGGTTGTCATGGGTGATGATGCTGAATGGAGCTGAATTATTGCAGCGCTGAACTGACAGTGCAGAATTGAAACAGATTGATGCTTTATTCTCTAAAAAATGGTACTCAGAGGCTTGTGGCCATTCAGCATATGTGCTTGTTTTGGACCTTGTTATTTGAAGTGACAAGTCTGCTGCATGCCATCTGCTGAAGAAGAGGCATAGGTGGCACTGGAAATTTTTCTGCAGCACAAAATTTAATCTATTGTGATGGTCTGATGATCTTCCCTCCATGTTGGTTTCTGCAATATAGCAGACCAAGCACTGTGTTCAGCTCTTTAAACTTTTACTCATATTGGAAGAAATTCAGTAGTCTGCTGCAAAGAGACTGATGGAAAAACTACTCATAAAAACTTTGTTTTATTTCCTTTTGACATCCATTAGTCCAGTTAAGAACTGTTTTGGTAAGCATGCACTGTTGTATTAAGAACTCAGACTAATCACGGTTTCAGGTGTAGGAAAATCACTATTTATTACATCTAACAGTGTCCTTCAAATCTACATGATGCGATTTTTTATGTTCCAAACAGTTATCTGCTCCTTTTGATAGATGGATATCGGCAGAAGTCAGCAAATTTATGTAAATCAAGAAGAAAGGCTGACCGACACAGAACTGATGAGCTGTTATGCAGGCATTTTAAATTGGCAGCACAGGCAAGCAAAGTTTCCACATGATGATAAACCTAACATTATACAACATACCTGTAATCAGGTTGTCATGGGTGATGATGCTGAATGGAGCTGAATTATTGCAGCGCTGAACTGACAGTGCAGAATTGATGTGTGCTTAAAATTCTGTGCTTAATTGACATGGAATACACTGCAGCAGCAGCCACAACAATCAGCTCTTCCTGACTCCTTTGTACACTCCCCACTACCTATCCCTCCAGGGGTGGTGGTGGTCAGGCATTGCCTTTCCCTCCACCTGGACCAGTGGAGGAAGGTAACTTCAGATGCTTGGGTCCTGCAGGCAATAGCACAAGGCCATGCTCTGGAGCTTCTGGAACTATCTCCAGACCATCCACCAGTGCCTTCCCATTACCCTCCAGAACATATTCCATTACTCCTGGAGGAAATTCACACCCTGCTTCAAAATGGGCAATAGAGCCTGTCCCCTTGGAACAAAGGAACACAGGGTACTTCCTAGTTCCAAAATGGACAGACTACCTGAGATCCATTCTAAATCTCAGGGATCTGCACTTTTTTTTTTTTTACTATTTGTTTATGCCCCCTTCTGACACTACGTTGACTCCTATCCTCAGGGTCCTCATTGCACCCAGCCAACCAGGATGAGGAGGATATTGTTCCCCTCCTTACGTCTGCCCTGTGAACCCTTTAACTTACCAGATTAAACACCGGGTGGGGGGAATAAAGTCCCCCTAACACCCATCTTAACTCTCATGAGGTGGACACAGCACCAGAGCTCCTCCAATTCTCTGATCATTAGCACAGAAGCCCATCTCTAGGAGCCAGTGTAGGGCTTTTTTTCCTTTTTTTTTGATTCCCAGCCTCCTGCAGGCTTCAGTGCTCAGGGAGGACCAATGAGTCAGAGGCACACAGAGATGCACCTCCACTCTGGTCCTCAGTCAATGCCTGCCCCTTCCTAGTGTTCTGCCTCCTCTGCTGCACCAATGCCACCCGTGGTCACCCAGGTGGTGTTGGTATTGCAATGAGGAGAGCTGCCCACCCCTCACAGATGAGGAGAGTGGCATGTTGGGTTCTCAATCCTTCTCCCCCCCGGGCTGGCCTTCCGACAACCCTGGCTCGCTACCGAACCTAGGTTGCCAGCATCGTGAGCAGCAGTGCTACTGCTGTGCTGACAGGCTGGCTATGGATCTGAACTTTCTTACAGAATACAAGAAGTTCAGAATGGTCACACTGCAAGGCCTGCTTCCACTGCTGCAAGGAGGAGATTGGATTTGCTCTCTTGATATGCAGGATGTTTACCTGCACATCAAGATCTGCAACTTAGGAAATATCTAAGATTCCTGTTTCAGGGAGAATACTACTAGTTCAGATTATTGCCTTTTGGCTTGTCATCTGTGACATGGGTATTGATGAAATGCTTAGCAGTGGTGTCAGCAGCCCTACACAGGATTGCCTATATGTCTTCCCATACCTGGGCAACTAGCTTCTCAAAGTTCACTCCAAGGAGTAGATTTCCCACACCTAGACTGTACTAGACATTGTTCAATGCTCTAGGAGTTACTATCAATGTACCAAAGTCAGTCCTGACTCCTTGCCAACATCTGCAGTACATCAGACATTCTTGGCTCAGCCCAAGGGTCTAGCCTCCCTGCCACAGGACAGTGCCTAGCCTGAATTGGTACTAGGGTCTAATATTTATTTTGTTCCAGGGTAGCTATTAAAAAGCAGGTTAAAGAATGACAATGGGGCCTACCATGACCCTAGTTATATAAATATGTATGTTGGTAAATGGGAGAAGGATTGGTGAGTGACACCACAAATCCATAGTATTCATATGTGGATTTGGCGGTTTTGCTTTATTGATGCTATCATTATTATCCGAAAGGGATTTCATGAAATGTTCACAGAATTTGCTAGTTGACTGCATACTACCAATGAACATCTGTGGTTTAAAGCAGTTGTGGATGCACATGTGATAAACATTTTGGACCTTAGGATATTTAAAATGGGAGGGGGCAATGTAGGAACATCCTTTATACTAAACCTATGGATAGAAATAGCCTCTAGTAAGCTAGTAGTTTTCAATCTAGACATGTACCCCAAAACATACCTAAGGCACAGATGATAAGAGCACTAAGAAATTATACTAAGGAAGAGGAGTTTGAAGTACGAAAAGGGTTGCAAATCCAGCAGTTTCAAGAAAGAGGCTATGTCGGGCCACAATACAAAAAGCAATGGATGCTGTGAATGGCATATCCAGATCTGATACTTTGATACAGAAAAGTAGTAACTTGAGTAAAACAAAACAGTTATCTGGAGACTGGATTTGTTACAAGATACAGTACTAGGAGTACTGAACCAAAAGAAATCCTGACAAAAATTGGGGACTTTAAAAACTCATGAGAAAATGAAGAACCTATACGAGAAGGCCGAAAATGATTTTCGTTAAGCAGTGCATGCTCAGAACGTTTGGGAGAGTAGCACATTGGAGTTGTGCCCTCCCACCCAATGCACTGCTCCCTTGAGCAGGCGTGGCGGTCCTGCACCAATGGGTGCAGGAGCTCGCTATGACAGCGGTGTTCCTCTGCTTCAAAGGAAAGCACCGCTGCCATATGAGCGCTGCCCCCCTCGGCGATCGCAGCTACATCCCCGCTTTGCGGTCATGCCGCCCCAAAGCTTTGGTGCCATGCTGGGAGCCTACCCCAGCATGGCAAATGTTGTTAGCCGGCCGGGGTGCCCAATCCCGCGGCTCCCGGCCTGCCCCTCGTTGCGCCCTGCTGCCACGCTTGGGAGCCCACCCCAGTGTGGCAAACAGTCCGCTTACTTTGCTGACGGGGGTGCCCAACCCCTGGCTCCTCACCCTCCCAGCCATCTTCTGCCATGCTGGGAGCCCACCCCAGTGTGGCAGAGGTCCCACGTCGTCTTTTGTTATTTTTTAACCTGTAAAACAAAAACGGTCCTGCGGCGAGTCTCCCAGCCTCCCCCAACCTGCACCCACCACAGTAACCCAGCCTCCCCACACCCCTCACCACATACTACCTCGGACTCCGGCGCCGGTGTTCTGGTGGACCGGGAACACGTCTGCACTCTTCAAAGCCGACCACGAACTGAGGAAATGCCGGTAAGCTGTATAATGGGCTACATAGGGTTTCAACTTTGTGCATATCTCAGTAATTTTGGAATTTTTGTACCAAATTTTCAACATGGGGTTTTGGGACCGTTCTCATGAATGATGTCACTGTCATGGCATTGTTTGGGCCGAAGGGTGATTTCGCCAGGCACTGCACAGTCACTGCGCCGAAATCACCCTTGACTGCTGAATAATGCCATGACAGTGACATCATTCATGAAGAATCCCAAAACCCATGATGGTAACTGAATCAAAAATGACTGTTCGCGAGCGGCTATTGTTCCCTCATGAGCCCGTAAGTTCGCGAATTTTCAATATTTTCACTCCAGATTTTAACATTGCCATTTTATCACACCTTCTTACATGAGCTGTACAGCTGTCATTTTTCACATCTCACCCAAAATGTGTTTCCACCCATGTGAGCACTAATGGCGCAGTCGGTGTCTGAAATCAATGTATGGAACACATTAAGAAAAGCACAGTGACACTGTTCATGAGCAGAGGTCTTAAAATGGCTATGTTGAAAATTTGGTGAAAAATTCATAAAATGACTGTTTATTTATGCGCGTTGCGCAGTTCCTCACGCGACGTCAGCAGCATTGCGAATTTTCAATATTTGCACTCCAGATTTTCAACATTGCCATTTTACCACACCTCCTCATGAGCAGTACAGCTTTCATTTTCACATCCTGCCCAAAATGTGTTTCTGCCCATGTATCGCACAATAAATGATCGGTGTCACGAAATCAATCATATGGGACACAGTAAGAAAATCACAGTGACACCATTGTTGGCGGTTTAAAATGGCAATGTTGAAAATTTGGTGAAAAATCCTACAAATGTTTTACAGAGCATGCGTTGCACAGTTCCCATGCATGCTCGAGGCTATGTAGTAATTTTCAATATTTCCACTCCAGATTTTCAACATTGCCATTTTACCACACTTCCTTATGAGCAGTACAGCTGTCATTTTTCACATCCCGCCCAAAATGTGTTTTTCCACCCCATGTAGCGCACAATGGGGTAGCAACAAGGTCATGCTGACAATTTATTGTGCAAATACCAGCAATCGCACAGGGCATTAGGGTAAAGCACCATACATGCCAAACACCACTGCAAATACATGCAAGCGAACGTTCAGCATTGACAAATGCTTGTTAAACATGCAGCAACTGTCAAAGATAGGGTGTTTAGATCATATTTACCTTCAGAACAAAAAAGTAGTACACTATGGTCTATGCAGCCACCTGCTGGAACAAAAAAAGTGTGGGAAATGCAATTCTGTCCCTACATTCAAGTGACAAATGCTTTCCAGAACCCTATAACAAAACAGGTGTTCAAAATAAAGGATCTTATCCTGTGTCACACCACAGCAGTGGTGTACTTATTACAATGCTCTTGTGGTTAATACTATATGAGAGACCACAGAGAATTTTCAATCAAGATACAGTAGGTGAAGAGAGATGGGCAAGTATTTAATTCGCTCCCAGTGAATCATGACGAAAGCAAATTCACGGAGAGCTCCATGGCAGCGAGTACTTCCGTTATGATGGGTAACGAAGTCCATTGAAAACAATGAATTCATGTTACTCCACCTTCCCAAACCACTACTCCACCAATTCTTAAGGTGAAGTACATTGAAAACAATGTACTCCGGCTCACTTCGCCTTGTTTTTAAGCTCCAAAGGCGAATTTTGCAGTAATTCATGGGATTTCAGGTCACATGGGCTCTAGATTGTTCTGCACAGCCTCAGTTCAGGGTAGTTTGTTTAGGAAGCTGTAGGAGACAGTCTGCCCCGAGAGTTCTCTGTGATTCAAACCTTCTAAAAGCTGTTAAAAAAGCCTTTTTGAGTCATTTCTTTTGCTGAAACTTTAGTTCATCGATTGTAGGAAACCCTCCTGTGCTCATATCATCGAGTCTTTATTGTTAGTGTGTGGATTTTGAATGTTAATGTACAACATTCAGACTGTGTACTGAGAGACAGTGGAAGTGTGCTTTGGGGAAGGGGTGTATCTGTAGTGTAGGTAGATTAACTTGGAGAAAAAGATAGTTCTTTCTGTTTTGGTGATTTTTTTGTATAACTGTGTTAATGTACACACAGTAATATTTTCAATAATTCTTGCCATTTATTTGCTGATTTTTTGTGGTGCAGCAATGCATAATTTTAGTTTGTTTAAAATATTGGTTATATTACTGAAGTTTTCAATTTGCTACGCATTACTTAGTGTGTGTGTGTGAGTATGTGTGTGACACGTGTCATCAAATCAGACACCTTTTATTGTGCCACATAGTAATTTCAGCAATGTGAACCTGCTATCCACTGCAGCTGTGTGATTTTTGTACTTCTTTGTGGTATCTTTACTAATACTAGTACTAGTGACTGTTACTGCAGCAGTTCAGTACACTGCCCACCCTCGCGGCCCGCACCAACCAGCAAAGGTGTTCTTTTCCAGATTTGAATTTCTGATGGTGAGCACTAGTTAGGTGTTGTGCCTTTGCTTCTGCATCTCTTCAGTGTGCAGTGTAATCTTAATCTGTCTGTGCATTTGCATCTCTTTGGGGCCCAATCTGCATCTGTAACTTAAGTCACAGTTGTTTCTTTGGCTTTCCTTCAGAGTACTGGACTGGTGTGGTGCATAATTCTGCATCAACATTGTACTCATTAATATGTGTTTTTAAGTCAGGACCATCATCACGAGTCACTCATGATACAAATCATGTTCTGCATCATCACAGTCACAAATGCAGTAACAAATCACGATTCACGATCATGTCACGAATCACAACATTCAAATTTTTACTAGTTACTTGGATGTATTGTAAGCCTGTTTTGTAGTATCTCTCCAGGCATCACCACCCCACCATTGTACTCATTAATACATGTTTTTAAGTCAGGGAGTTTTGTGCTAGAGCTCATTGGGGAAGTACAGCTGTTGGCGTTTCCAGTACAGTTCCATATTGGTTATCTCACACTGTCGACACCGAATCACATTCTTCTTCATCACGGCCACAAATGCAGTCACAAACTATGATTCATGATCATGTCATTAATCTCAAGATTATTTTTTTTACTAGTTACTTGGATGTATTGTAAGTCTGTTTTGTAGTATCTCTCCAGGCTTCACCACCCCACCACTGTACTCATTAATAAGAGTTTTTAAATTGGGGAGTTTTATGATACAGGCTCAGCTCATCAGGGAAGTACAGCCATAGGTATTCGCATTCCTTCCAGTACAGCATGTGAGTTACAGTACTGTAAGTAGTGGTGGGCGAAGTGGCCCCAATTCGCTCTGCAAAGTGCTTCATGGAGTAAGGATGGAATCTGCAAAGTAGTCCACAATGTGAAGTGGAGTACCGTCATATCGAGGAATGCAAAGTCCATTGAAACCAATGACTTTATGTTATTCCATATTCCCCAAACCACTTCTCCACCAATTTTAAGGTGAAGTACATTGAAATCATAGAAACATAGAAACATAGACTTTGATGGCAGATAAGGGCCGCTTGGCCCATCTAGTCTGCCCATTTCCTACCTACAGGATAGGCCATAGATCCAAGTTAACCAACAGCCTATTTCCTCCTACCCCCACAAGAATTGCCTTATGTCTGTCCCATGCATTCTTGAATTCTCCCACAGTTTTAGACCCTAACCTCCTCAGGAAGGCTGTTCCATGCATCCACTACCCTCTCTGTGAAATAATACTTCCCATTGCCCCTGAACTGCCCTCCTTCTATCTTTAAATTGTGTCCCCTTGTTCTTGCAAGTCTCTTTTCTGAAAGATGCTACCCTCTTGGACTTTGTTGATTCCACTGAGGTACTTGAAAGTTTCTATCATGTCCCCCTCTCCTTCTTTCCTCAAGGGTATACATATTAGCTCCTTTAGTCTCTCCTCATTACGGCTTCTCTTACAGACCCTGCACCATTTTAGTTGCCCTCCTCTGGACTACCTCTATCCTGTCTATGTCCTTGCGGAGATGGGGTCTCCAGAACTGGACACAGTACTTCAGATGGGGTCTCACCAACTGTCTGTACAGAGGGATAACAACTTCCTGTTTTCTGCTGCTGATTCCTCTCCCTATACATCCCAGTATATCCCCAGCCCTCCCTACTGCCTTCTCACATTGCTTGCTAACCTTAAGGTCATCTGATATGATTACCACCAGGTCCCTTTCCTTTTTTGTTGTTGTTACTACCTCTCCACCATTGTGTATTCTTTCCTGGGTTCTTGTTTCCCAGGTGCATTATTTTGCACTTCTTTGCATTGAATCCTAGCTGCCATACTTCTGACCATTCCTCCAACCTTGCCAAGTCCCTTCTCATCCTTTCCACACCTCCTTGTGTATCA
Source organism: Neoceratodus forsteri (assembly GCA_016271365.2). NCBI lineage: Eukaryota > Metazoa > Chordata > Ceratodontiformes > Ceratodontidae > Neoceratodus > Neoceratodus forsteri. The sequence goes on from CM057449.1 coordinate 1,495,940,074, forward strand.
ACCCTGTTGCAGATCTTTGTGTCATCTGCAAAAGGCATACTTTTCCTTCCAGTCCCTCTGCAATGTCACTGATGAAGACATTAAAAAGGACTGGACCCAATACTGAACCCTGCGGTACCCCACTAGTAACCCCTTTTTTCTTCAGAGTGGACTCCATTTAATTACCTTCTGTGTCCTGTTGTGCAGCCAATGTTTTACCCAGGCTGACCACCCTGGGACCCACTCCCAGGCTGGTTAATTTGACTATTAATCTTTTGTGTGGGACTGTGTCAAATGCCTTGCTAAAGTCTAGGTAGGCCATGTCCACAGCCCTCCCTGGTCTACTACTTTGGTCACTCAGTCAAAGAAATCTATTAGATTCATCTGACATGACCTTCCCGCTGTAGAACCCATGCTGCCTTGGGTCCTGTGCTCCCACTGGCCTCTAGGTACTCAACTATTCTTTCCTTCAGAAGTGACTCCATCACTTTCCCTACCACAGAGGTCAGACTGACAGGTCTGTAGTTTCCTGCCTCTGTCTTGGTCCCACTTTTGTGAAGGGGAATCACATCCGCCTTCCTCCAGTCCTCGGGTACCACACCATCCTCCCATGATTTATTAAAAAGAGTAGCCAGTGGTTTCACTAGTTCCTCCCTAAATTCTTTTAGAATTCTGGGGTGAATTCCATCAGGACCCATTGCTTTGTCCACCTTCAGTTTTAGGAGTTCTTGCAGAACCCTTTCTTCTGTGAAAGGACTGGGATCGACCCCCCTATCAAGAGTGCTTCTGTTAATTGGATTAGGCACTTCCCCCTCCTCTTTTGTGAATACTGAGCAGAAATATTCATTCAGTATCCCTGCTTTTTCACTGTCCCCCACTGCCCACCCACCATTCATTCTATTCAGCCTCACTATCCCTCCCTTTGTCTTTCTACACTAGCTGATGTACCTATAAAAGGTTTTATCCCCCTTCTTAACTGAGTTGGCTATCTTTTCCTCAGTTTGGGCCTTTGCTATTCTGACTTCCCTCCCTGCTTCCTTCTGCCTTAACTGGTACAGCTCTCTGTCCTGCTCCTTCTGTGTTTCCTTATACTTCCGGAATGCTATCTTTTTCTTCCTGACTTTCACAGCCACCTCTTTTGAGAACCATAGTGGCTTTTTCTTTCATTTTGATTTGTTTATTTGCTTCACACAAAGGCTTGTTGCCTATGTGATGGCAGTTTGATGATTCCCATTGTTGCTCCACCTCCTTCTAACCTGTTTGCTAGTGCTTTTCTGAGGCACTCTCCCATCTTGCCAAAGTCAGCCCTCCTAAAGTCCAGTACCCTCACTTTTGTATGACTTGACTCTGTAGCTGAGTTTAACGTGAACCACACTGTTTGATGGTCACTTGTCCCCAGATGGCAACCCACTTCTAGATCTGAGATCCTCTCACTGCCCCCGTTTGAGAGTATGAGGTCTAAGATTGCTCCCTCACGAGTTGGTTCCGAAACTAGCTGTCTAATGCCTGCCACCTGTAGGGCATCAAGAATGGCCCTGATCTTGGATGTGTCTGCAGCAAATGTGCTCCAGTTAGCATCTGGCATATTCAGGTCTCCCATCAACAGTATCTCCCCTTTCTCTACCACTCTAAGAGTGCCTTCCATCATATCCTTGTCCATTCCCTCCACCTGACATGGGGGTCTGTACACAACACCTGTGCGCATTGTGGTGCCCTTTCCAGTCTCCAAGGTGACCCACAGTGCCTCCTCTCCTCCCTGTTTACTCTTTTGTTCAGTTGCTTTTATCCCTTCCTTTACATAGAGAGCTACTCCTCCCCCTCTTCTCCCCTACCTGTCTCTCCTGTAGGTTATGTACCCTGGTATGTTAACATCCCAGTCATGGTTCTCTGTGTACCATGTTTCTGTGACTGCTCGATATCCAGGCATCCCTCTTCCATCAAGGCCACCAGCTCAGGGAGCTTGTTGCCCAGACTATGGGCATTGGTACTCATTACCCTCCATTTCCTGATGGCCTTACTCCCTTTTGCCCCATCCCTGTCCTTCTTGCCTTTGTCACTTTCTCCATTTACCCCTGCCCTTCTCCCTATTGACACCTCTGTGTTGGTGTTTGCTGCACTTACTACCGTGATTATTTGGGGGGGGCTGGGATTTCCATGCTCCTTTCCAGTGCCTCCCCCCTTGGCTATTTTAAAAGCTTTCCAATAAAGCATTTAAACCTATCACCTAGGATCCTGGTTCCCCTCCCGGACAGATGCAGCCCATCATGCCAGTATAGGCATGCATCACTCCAGGTGGACCCCCAATCCCCAATGAAGCCAAATCCCTGAGCTCAATACCAGTTTTTCAACCACTGATTGAATCCCATGGTGTGGAACACCCTAGCCTCTCCTATGCCAGAGATGGGCAGCACCTCCGAGAAGGTTACCATGCGTGCTACTTGACTAAGGCCGCTCCCCAAGTCCACAAACTCTTCCTGCACTTCTCTAATCCCTTTCTTAGCCAGGTAATTTGTCCCTAGGTGGACAATGACATCCAGCACCCTCCCCTGTGCAGCTGCTCTGGCAATCCTGAGGATTCACTCCCTGTCCCTCCAAGCCATGGCACCAGGCAGGCACCTTACCTCCCTCCCTCCCTTCCTCCCCCAGTTCTACCTTCCTAACAATGGAGTCCCCCACCAGGAGTTGTTTCCTTCCCCTGCAGGGTCCCCTGCCACCCTCCTGTGGGTCTCCTTTGTGGAGGTTCCCAGCATCCTCCTTAGTCTCCACTGCGGATGCCTCCATAGAGGAACCACACTTTGCCAGAATGGCATAGGAATTGTGGAGAGGTACAACTGGAGGGATGTGCCTCTGTTCCACCACCCTCACCCTCCCTGAGCCCACTGTGGTCCAACTGCTCCTCTTTCTTGGCAACCTCTGAGGCAACGGCAGTGGCACTGGTGGTCCCTGGATGGAAGAGGAGGTCTCACAAATCCTGGCCAACTCAGCCTGGAGATGAGCAACCTCCTCCCTCAGCCCAGAGAGGTGCCTGCAGATGGGACAACACCGCATCCTCCAGAACGTCTCCCGGAAGACTGCTGCTCCACAGCCACTGCACTGCACCACTCCAATCATGTCTTATTTCTGGCCCCTTAACTGTTTTCAATCCTTACTCTTTCCTCTGTTTCTCTCTCTCTCTCTCTCTCCTTACTTTCTGCCTGTGTGCCCTTTAAGCTCCTGATTGTCCTGTTCTGAGACAAGAATATCCTATATTTCTCAGTAGACAACTTACTTGCTCAGAGGCAGACCTCCAGCAGCTAGAGGGGGCCAGAGAGCTACTCTTGCCCTTCTAGGATGGTGGGTCTTTGGTGGTTCTGTGATCACTCACTTCCTGCTCCCAAACAGGAAGTTCCTGTTGTCAGTCAAATCCTGTGCCTATAAAAATAGAACTAGCTTTGGGTGGAGGGGAGGGGAGGGAAGGAGGGCAATATAGTCCCAGTAGAGAAGTTCAGTCACACAGCAGTCCTTTCTCCTGGTGTCTTCTGCCAAGCAAATCAATGTAATTCACCTCACGTCACCTTGTAATTGATTTCCAAATGAAATTCTGCAGTGATTCATGGGATTGTAGCTCACATGGGCTCTAGATTGTTCTGCATAGCTTCAGTTCTGGCCTGGGTAGTATCGTGTAATGGTAGCTGGAGACAGTTTGCTCTCAGAGCTCTGCAATTCAAAACCTCTTAAAGCTGTTTAAAATGCCTTTTGAGTCATTTTTTGCTCAAAATTTAGTACATCGATTATAGGAAACACTTCTGTGCTCATATCATGAGTGTTTATTGTTGTGTGTGGATTTTGAATGTTAATTTAGAACAGTCAGTCTGTGTACTGTGAAGTTTGCTTTGTTGGAGGGGATACTTGTGGTGTAGGTACATTAACTGGGAGAAAAAGGCAGCCTTGGGTTGCCGGGGGCTGGCAAGGGAGGAGAGGGATTGAGCGTCCGAAGGACTGCTTTCCCTCTCTGGGGAGGGGGGTCCACGACGGTCGGTGCCCGACTGCCACCTGGTGGAAGGTGGGAGGTGGAGGCAGATGCCGTACTCAGGGGTGGAGTCGGGGGCAGACATCTGGACGTGGGCACGTGCAGATGCGTGTGTGCTCCCGACTGTCAGCATCATTGTACGCCCACCGACTTGGGGAATCCTGGAACAGGGAAAAGAGTGGCACCTCCTACGGCTTGATAGCCGTCCGCGAGTGTTCATTGGGATGCTGGCACCCCGAGCTGGATCAGTCTGGGTGGGGAGTTAGGGGGCTCCCTGCCACCCCGCTGTGGGGGTGGTAAGCCTCAGGGACTATAGAGGTGTCAGTGGTCCCAGGCAAGATGGATGGTTGCCGGATCCCAGCTGACAGGCTGTGAGAAGTACAGCTGGGGTGTAGAGAGGCGGCTACAGGAGGAAAAAAAGAAAAAAGAAAAAGGCAGCCTTTCTGTTTTGGTTATATTTTTCTTGTATAACTGTGCTAATGTACACACACTAATATTTTCAGTAATGGAATTTTTTTGCTGATTGTTGTGGTGCAACAGTGTATAATTTGTCTGTTTAAAACATTTGGTTATATTACTAAAGGTTTTAAATTTGCTACGTATTACTTGTAGTGTGTGTGTGAGTGTGTGTGCGGTGCGTGCCATTAAATCAGATACCTTTTATTGTGCCACAGAGTAATTGCAGCTGTATGAACCTGCTATCCACCACACCTGCATACATTTTTTATATTGCTTTGTGGTATCTTTACTGGTAGTGTCATTGTTACTGTCATGCACTAATCCACCAACTAGCAAAATGTATTCCTTTCCAGATTTGGATTTATGACTTGTTGCACTGTTAGGTGTTGTGCCTTTTCATATGCATCCCTTGAGTGTGCAGCGCAATCTTAATCTGTCTGTACATTTGCAGTACACCATTAATTCTGGGAGACTGCATTTCTTGTTACTTTCCCATTTCACTTTGTCAGTACTGGGGAATTTTCTGGACATAGGACAGTAGCGTTTCATCAGCACTGGGGAATTTTCTGGACACAAGACAGTAGCATGTTGGGGATGCAGATTAATTCTGGTGACTCAGTGTGTGACCACTGTGCACATGACTGAGTGTGCTATTAATTCTGGGAGACTTTGCATTTCTTGTTATACTCTCATTTCACTTTGTCAGCACTGGGGAGTTTTCTGGACACAAGAAAGTAGCACTTTGGGGATGCACTTTAATTCTGGTGACTGTGTGGGTGGGGTGCTGCCAGTATTGTTGTCACTCTGCTTTACTTCGCGTTTAAGGTGGAGTGAAAATGCGAAGTAATAATAACAAGGTGAAGTGAGCCTTTCCTATGGGGCACTCCACACAGCGAAGTGCCAACGTGAGGTGGCCACTTCGTGTTCACTTCGCTGCATCTCTATAGGTGAAGACCTTAGGGCACTGGAAAGAAAATACATGTCTTATGCCATTGTTCAGTATGTCAGCAATTGTAAGGATCCACATAAAACATGCAGTGAAATTCACTGGTTTGGGAGAAGGTGACCAGCGCACTAGAGGAGGTAACTTGAAACAAATTATAGGTCAGAAAGAACGAGTTTCTGGATCTTTGTTTTAAGATCCAGAGAGGGCATGGGTCTTAATGACAATACAGATCTAGCAGCATTTTTGTGAAGCAGATAGATTTTCACTGGATATAAAGAATATAAAAGAAATGTAAATATGTATAGTATTTTTAACAAAAACTGGATCTAATTGTAACACCAGCTATATAATTTAAAGTAATTTAAAATGATAGCACCAATATGTGTTTTTGTAAGAATGGTAGTATTGGTTTCTGAATGGTAATTGAATAATTTGGTTTTTGAAGGATAAAACAAGATGATCCATCATTCTTAATTATTTATCACCTGAGCATTTAAAAATGTAGTTAGTTGCCATGGGAACCTGTTACACTAACCAGCAATGATTTTAATCAAGTACATGGACCTCTGCTTAGAAGTAAATTGCAAATGATAATTGTTTTAATAAATTTGCACTCTTTGTTGCCTATATACATATGGTTGATGTACTATTTAAACATTGTGATGCACTAGCCATTAATCTCTGATGAAGCTTGGTAGGCAACCAGGTGAAATGTATAGAACCTATTAGTCTGCCTGTTACTATTTCAGTATATGTAGCCAATATTAGATCTCAAGTGCTATATTACTCCATATACCATTTTGGTACATGGAGTAATATAGCACTTGAGCACTTTGTAATAAAAGTTGTTTTTAGTGTGACCTGGACTAGTTGCTGATCCTTTTTTGATGTTTGAACTTTCACGTTGACAGCAAGAGTCATCTCTCGGTACGGTGTTTTGCAATATTCCAAGCTCCAGCCACCCAGACTGTTTCTCTGTCAGTACTGTTTGGTATTCATTCCATAGGTGTGGCCTGATGAAAGAGAGATCCTCAAAAGAAAGAACAGTTATGTACATACGATAACAGTAGTCTCTTGAGAGAATTTTTCATCAGACTATGGCTATCCACCCTCCTTCCCCTACATCTTGAAGGCTCCTTCTCCATAGTGCTTTGCCAGCATTTTTCTGTCTCTCCCTGGTCTGCAAAGCCATAGCTCCCTTCCTGGTTCCCTACTGGGAGATCCTCCAAGTATGATCTCTGGCAGGGAACTGAGGAGGGCAGGGGTCACCCACATTTATATAGGAACAGCCGATGTTCAATGTTGTCATGGGCAGCCTTAGTGGACTAATTGCAAAAAGATTCTGTGTGGTCGTAGTGCCTGATGGCTATAGTTCCCTAGGTCTAGCCTGATGAAAGAGATTCTCTTGAAGATCTAATGTTACGGTAAGTACATAACTGTTTTCTACTTCACCTTAAAGGAGAACTTAGTGAATAGTGAACATGCAAACTTTGCCTAGGAATTGTGGCTCTAAGGCAAAGTTTATTAGGATTCATGGGATTAGAGGTCACATGGTACTGCAGTGAGCTGTATTGCCATGTGTAGGTTGAAGTCAGTGACGTGTGAGGAAGAAAGAGTTTGTGTGAGGTGTGCTCTGTATCTTTGCGCCTATATGCTTTGTAAAGCATTTAAATCATGCATTGTTTTCCAACAAATCACTCTGTTAAGTGTCTACCGTGCCTTGCACCTCTAAATCACCAGTTATTTCTGGTATTTGTTTTGTGATTATAGTTAGTTTAAAGTTGTACAGTAGTTTTGTTTTCTAGTTCTGTGTAGTGAGGCAGTGCTGTGGGGAAGGGAACTTAGCTGTAGCAGCTTCTAGCAAGAAAAGACAGGCTAGGCAGCCATTTCTGTCTGAGCAGGCAGCACTGTTGTAGTCAGTGTTTTGTAGGAATTGTATCCTGTTTTCTGTGGTGTTCTATATTTTAAGTTCTGTAGAACAATTAGGTGTGTTTTAATGAATTATTTTTTGTCACTGTAGTTTGATCTTGATTTCATTTTTGATTATAGATAGATGTTAGTTTTTTTGTGGATTTATTTGGGAGTCTCTTTCCTATATGGTCACGGTCACTTTAAAAGTCACAGTCACATCAAAATCAACTATAATTTCCCATAATCATTTTAAAAAAATATATATTTACTTGTTTTGACACCAGCACATGTATTGCATCTAAAATGAAGTGGCTCAGGCTCTCTACCTTCCTTCATGGTCATAGTCATGTTAAAACTTAAAAGTCATGATCACGTTAACATACATTTAATTGTACAAAATCATTTAAAAAGCAGCTGTCACCTTCAGGTAAACTTTAGCAAAACATAATCTTAAGACACAATCAAGCTTGTATTTCACATTAGTTCTGCATTTCTCCTACCTATTATTTATAACTGAGATCATTTGCATGAAAACAGGATCTTTGCTCCTGAAGAGTTCATCTATTCCTGCTGTTTTCTCCCTACCTGAAATAATAATGCATCCCTGGTGACATCACAGGTACTCCCATGACAACAGATTGTCATGTCACAACTAGAGATGCAGCAAAGTTTTACTCTGCCAGAGAAGTAGGGACGAAGTCGCCCATCCTGCATTGCTACATGCTACGCAAAGTCCCCATAGAAATGCATTACTTCTCCTCATAATGACTTCACCTCATAATAACTTTGCGTTCACTTCACGTTGTTTTCTGTTGAATGCAAAGTGAGTGATAATTGAAACAGTCCACAGATCACATGTGTTATAGTCTGCAGGTCACATGGCTCAGACAGGAAGTTAACCTTACACTGCCAAGGTTTTTTGTGTAAATTGCATATCCTTGCTACCAGAGGTTTTTCATTGATTTGCACACCTATCGTTACAATATTATTACATAATTTTTCTTAGTTCCCTGGTAACATTTTTGTCAAGGTAGTAAGAACCTCAAACAACAATAATTTAAAGTAAAAATATAAGTTTTCCAAGTAAGCATTCAGTGATATATCTGTTTATTTAATGAAATTTGAATTGTTTTGCAAATTTTATTTACAAAAATATTGAAGTTTGTAAAACATTAAAATCTATTGTATCATTGATAAAAATCATTGTCTAAATTGTAACTAATTTTCAATTTCAGGTTACAAATTTTTATATAAACACAAATTTCATATTGGTTCCTCACCTACAGATTATCAGAATGACCAGAACCAACCGCCCATGGTAGGGCCATGCTGAACCATGGAGGATCTATTGGATTATGGGGTACATATCACTAAATCCATAAAGAAAAATGAAGAAGTATCCTGTTTTACATGACAGGGAAGTGAATGAGTAAATCAAGGTCCAGATTATACTCATAACTACATCCCTGGGTCACATGACCAAACACATGATGGCTGCCATGGTTCAGTCATTTTCTGCATAACACTGCTTGTTACCTTGTATTGGGTAACTAGATTATGAACATGGTAAATGTGAATGGATTACACTTTTTCTTACAGCTGCAGGTGCTTGGATGAAAATTCTGATCACTAATTTCACATTACAGACCCACATGCAGATGGCTGAGGTTTCATAACCAACCACCCATGGTATGCCCATGCTGGCCCATGGGGTGACCACCTATTGCATTATGGGGTACATGTCAATAAATCCATAAAAGACAAGAAGTAGCCTGTGTTACATGACAGGGGAGTGAATGAGTAAATCAAGTCCAAGATTGTACCCATATCTACATTCTCTGGGTCACATGACCAAAAACAAGATGGCTGCTACTATTCAGTCATTTTCTGCATCGAGATGCTTCTATTACACATTTATTGGGATACATAGATAATAAAAGAGGTAAATTTCAATGGAATACACCTTTTGTTACAGTAGCAGGGGTTTGGATGGCATTTCCAATCACTAATTTTACATTACAGACCCACCTGCAGATAGCTGGAATGCCATACCCAACCACCCATTGTATGCCCATGCTGGCCCATGGGGTACATGTCAATAAATCCATAAAGGACAAGTAAGAAGTAGCCAGTTTTAAATGACAGGGCAGTGAATGAGTAAATCAAGGCCCAGATTGTACCCATCTGCAGATAGCTGGGGTGCTATACCATCCACCCATGGTATGCCCTTGTTGGACCATGGAGTGTCCATCTATTGCATTATGGGAACATATCAATAAATCCACGAAGGACAAGTAAGAGGTAGCCTGTTTTACTTGACAGGAAGTGAATGAGTAAATCAAGGCACAGACTGTACCCATATCTACATCCCTGGGTCACCTGACCAAAAACAAGATTGCTGACACTGTTCAGTCATTTTCTGCATCAAACTGCTTCTATTACATGTTTATTGGGATAACAAGATTAAAAAGTGGTAACTGTCAATGGATTACACATTTTCTTACAGCAAGGGCTTGGATGACATTTTGATCACTAATTTTACATTACAGACCCACCTGCAGCTAGCCGGGTGCCATAACCAATCACCCTTGGTATGCCCATGCTGGTGTATGGGGTTATCCACCTATTACATTATAGAATTTTATGTCAATAAGTCTATAAAGGACAAGTAAGAAGTAGCCTGTTTTACATGACACGGATGAGAATGAGTAAATCTAGGCCCAGATTGTGCCCATATCTACATCCCTAGGTCACATGACCAAAAACAAGATGGCTACTACCATTCATTCATTTTCTGCATCAAACTGTTTCTGTTACACATTTATTGGGATAACTAGATTATAAAAAAGATAAATGTCAATGGAATACACATTTTCTTACAGCAGCATGGGCTTTGATGACATTTCTGATCCCTAATTTCACATTACAGACCCACCTTCAGATAGTCGGGGTGCTATACCCAACCACCCATGGTAGGGCCTTCTTTGCCAAAGGAGGATGCACCTATTGCTTTATGGAGTACATATCAATAAATCCATAAATGGCAAGTAAGAAGTAGCCTGTTTTGCATGACAAAGAAAAGAATGAGTAAATCAAGGCCCAGATTGGACCCATATGTACATCCCCTGGGTCACATGACCAAAAACATGATGGTTGACACTGTTCTGTCATTTTCTCCATCAAACTGCTTCTTTTACACATTCATTGGGCTTATTAGATTATAAAAGTAGTAAATGTCTATGGATTACACCATTTCTTACAGCTCCAGGGGCTGGATACCATTGTTGATCAATAATGTCACACTGCAGACCCACCTGTAGATAGCCAGGGTGCCATACCTAACCACCCATGGTAGGGCCTTGCTGGCCAATAGGGGTGCACCTACTGCATTATGGAGTATATGTCACTAAATCCATAAAGAAAAAGTAAGAAGTTGCCTGTTTTACATGAGAAGGAAGTGAATGAGTAAATGAAGGCCCAGATTGTACCCATATCTACAAACCCTGGGTCACATGACCACAAACAAGAGAGCCACAACATTCAGTCATTTTCTGCATCAAACTGTTCCTGTTACACATTTATTGGGATTACTAGATTATAAAAGTGGTAATGTTGATGTATGGCACCTTTTACAGCTGCATGGGCTTGGATTAAATTTATGATTACTGATTACAAATTACAGACTGATCTGCAGATAGCCTTGTGCCATACCCAACCACCATGGTAGGCCATGCTGGCGCATGGGAGGACCACCTATTGTATTATGGGGTACATGTCAATAAATCCATTAAGGAAAAACTAAGAAGTAACCTGTTTTACATGACAGGTAAGTGAATGAGTAAATCAAGGCCCAAATTGTACCCATAGCTACATCCCCTGGGTCACATGACCAAAAGCAACATGTCTGACACTATTCTGTCATTTTCTGCATCAAACTGCTTCTGTTACACATTTATTGGGATAACTAGATTATAAAAGTGGTAAATGTCTATGGTTTATTCCTGTTCTTACAGTTGCTGGGGCTTGGAAGAAATTTCTGAAAACATATTTCACATTGCAAATCCTCCTGCTGATAGCTGGGGTGCCATTCCCAACCACCTATGGTAGGGCCATGCTGGCCCATGTGAGTCCACCTATTGCATTATGGGGTACATGTCACTAAATCTATTAAGGAAAAGTAAGATGTAGCCTGTTCGACATGACAGGGAAGTGAATGAGAAAATCAAGTCCCAGATAGTACCCATATCTACAGTCCTTTGGTCACATGACCAAAAACAAGATGGTTGTTATCATTCAGTCATTGTCTGTGTCAAACTGCTTCTTTTACACATTTATTGGGATAGCTAGATTATAAAAGTGTTAAATGTCAATGGAATACACTTTTTTTTTACAGCTGCAGGGGTTTGGATGAAATTTCTGATCACTAATTTCAAATTGCAGACCCACCTGCAGATAGCCAGGGTGCCATACCCAACTACCCATGGCAGTGCCATGCTGGCACATGGTGGTGCCACCTGTTGCATTATAGGTACATGTCAATAAATCCATAAAGGAAAGTAAGATGTAGACTGCTTTACATGGAAGGGAATGAGCAAATCAAGACCAACTGTACCCATATCTACATCTCATGGGCTATATGAACAAAAACAAGATGGCCCACGTTCAATCATTTTCATTGACAAACTGCATCTGCTACATATTTATTGAGCTAACTAGATTATAAAAGTGGTAAATATCTATGGATTACACCTTTTCTTACAGCTGCAGGGGATTGGAAGAAATTTCTGAACCCTAATTTCATATTGCAGACCCACCTACAGATAGTCAGGGTGTCACACTCAACCACACATGGTAGGGCCATGCTGGCCCATTGTGGTCCTAACTATTGTGTTTTGTGGTACTAATTAGTAAATCCACAAAGGAGAAGTAAGAAGTACTCAGTTAAAAGTACTCACTAAAAAATACCACCAACAGCTTAATCTGGTTCAAGGTCAGTTGGCATTCATCTGTATCCCCCTCCCCTGGGTTGTGCCTGAAAATAGGCAGGATTTGTCTAGTGCACTTACCCGGTCAACAAAAACTAAAATAAAAATTAAAAAAATAAATAAATAAAATACATTACAGGGAAGTGAATGAATGAATAAATCATGGTCCAGATTGAACCTATATCTGCATCCCCATGTCACATGGCCAGAAACACGATGGCAGCAACTGTTCAGTAATTTTCAATGACAAACTGCTTCTGTTACACATTTATTGGGATAACTAGATTATTAATGTTGTAAATGTGTGTGTATTACATATTTCCTTACAACTGCACAGGCCTGGGTGACATTTTTGATCATTAATTTCACACTGCAGATCCACCTGCAGATAACTGGGGTGCCATACCCAACCACCCAATCATAGGGCCATGCTAGCCCATTGGGGTTCCACCTATTGCATTATGGGGTACATGTCTCTAAATCCATAAAGGAAAAGTATGAAGTAGTCTGGTCTACATGACAGGGAAGTGAATGAGTAAATGAAGGCCCAGATTGTACCCACATCTACAATCCCTGGGTCACATGACCAAAAACATAACTGTGCCCTATGAGTAGGAAGAACAAGACATGAAACCTCGAAGAATGCAGACAACAGTTGATGAAGAACTGCAGACATGTAGAAGGGAAGGACAATGGCTAAAGGCAGAATCGTGGTATGAAACACTACACCAGGGATACCACGTGAGCTGCTGTGTGGCTGTCAGTTTACAGGGTGTAAAAGAGAACAGCAGATGAGTGGTATCAACAAGAATCTTGAGTGTCCAACAGATAAGTGGGTATGCCTAGTATATGCTGCCAATTCTGAGACATGATAGTCTGTGTCAAACATATGCAATTGAATTTTTTTACGAATTAAAATTTGTAATGAAGAGTTAAATGATTCTGTTTAATTTATCCAATCTGTCTATGATTGTGTAATACATCACAATATCATATGATCAACCTCTCATACTCAGCTTGCCCCTTTAAAACAGGCCAAAGGATTGAATGCTGACAGTAATTACAGAATGTCTCAACTTGCCATGCTTTATTGGGCTAAAGGATAATATAAGTAGCTGATGTCTATGACTTTTCTGGTTTTAAAATGGTATATTGAAATAAACAACAATGTTTGTTTTGTCTGTTGGACTACTGAGATCACAACTACACTTGTTACAGTATTTCGCTTCATGCCACATGTTGGATGTTTGCTAGGGGGGAGATAGCAGAGAGTTATGATTAAAGTGAACTGCTTAGTGGAGATGAAATTCACAAGTTCAGTGCACATGTGTCAGTCCTGGCATTTGTCATTTCCAATTCCAAAAAGTTCATCAATGTTAGGGAATGAACTCAGCGCAAGATGCGTACAGTATGTTTACAGATGACATCAAGCATTGTGGGATATATGATACTGAGATGGGGGTACAGGAGTGGATGCGGGAATTGCAAATGACAGATGTAGTTCAAGTTTTGGTAGTTGAAAGTAAATGCCAAAAGTGCAAGGTGAGACACATACAAGAGAACAAGAACACCAAGCACAGATTATTGGATAGGAGGTCTTAAGCTTTGCAATACTTTAGATCGCAGGCCAGGAGACATCTTTAGTGACACACTTAAACAAACAAACATTTATAATGAGCTGACCAGATGGAGAGAGGTCAGTAGGTAGAGTTGCCAAAAGACAGAGACCCTCAATTTACGAACATGAATAAAGAACGTTAACTGTAACCTAGTATACAGAATGAAATGGGCATATGTTGAATCCGTAACATTAATGTAACCCTCATCATTCATTTAAGCAATAAGGCACGTCAATATATACATTATGGTGTGATAACTGCCCATATTGAGTCAGCTGAAGCACAAGGCATAATCGATTGCTTCCTCCCACCCAAGAAAGGCCATTAGCACACCATCACGCACCCCATAGAGTGACTTATTGTGATTATGAAATGGATCCTTTTCAGTAAATTTTATGCACATTACTTTCAGCTGGGCCATTGTGCTGTGATAACAGCCCAGCTGAAAGCAGCTCTCAGCCAATCAGACATCAGCATTCTTTACACCCAGTACATAATATTGATTAAGACATGAGAAATACTAAATATGTGTGGTATTTATACCATTGCTTCCATTATACAACTCTGGATTCAATGTATGATAATGGTTGTCACATTGCAATCACACTTTCAGATAAGTGGTGGGCCGTACCCCACTACATCTGGTGTTTCTAATGCTGCACAATGTATTTCCAACTATTACACTATTGTACACTGTTCACCATATCCATGAAGGAAAGGTAATAATTACATACAAGGTGAGTTCGGTATGCTTCAGTTATCATTTAACTTTAGCCATTTGCATTTCAGTTCTGGTCATCTCACACACCAAGACACTTAAACTGCCAGCTATCCATTCTACCTAGGTGAGGGGGGGTCACTTGCATTGTGACTTCTCTACTAAAGCTGATTGAAAAGTCATTCTGTTTTAGTAGCAAAGTTGCTATTGCTGCACAATGACCTTTTCAAGTGTATGCATCTCCAACAAAGGAGTGTTCCGTCATAATCTATAAACCATTAACATGTAGGCAAAACTCTGTCCTTTCCCTATTCTGAAACATGTCAATTATTCAGCTTTTCATTTTATATTCAATTCAAGAAGCCATTGCCTGTCTTGGTTGGGAAAAAATATATTACCTTATAATTATCAACTGCCTTAATGCCTGTCACCTGCTGAAAAAAAAAGACCTACTATTACATTTTCATTGTGATGTATATACCAGAGCAGAATGAGAAGTCGTTCTGTTTTAGTAGTGACGTCACTATCACAGCAGAATGACTTTTTCAAGTGTATGTATCATCATACGCAAGACAGTTCCATAAGACCCTACAAGACCACAAACCTGTGGAGAAAAACCCTATCCTTTCCCTATTCTAAAACATGTCATGCAATTCATTCTTAGTTTCATCATCATTTTAAACACACCATTGCTGAATCAGTATGGAAAAAACCTATCCAACCTATGGAAAAAAACACTTGCCTACTATTACCCTCTACTATTGTTTTCTAGATCACTGTATTGGCCTGTGAAAAGGAACACATTTTTCTTAATTTACCCTATCCTACTATGCCTTATTTGTTATTATTACCATCTTTTTTTAAGTTTTTTTCTCCCATACATTATATAGAATAGTCAGTGGTTGTCAATACACAGTAATGATACACATTTACCCTAAGGTTATAATTAGGTCTCCAAAGTAAGAAAGAGGTTTTAAGAAAAGTGGTGTTGTCTATTTCGGCCACCATACAATATTTTATACAGTGTACTGTAAGAAAGAAACTGAAATAGTTTCGTTTTTTTATTGCCACTAGCATTTACCATCAGTGGTTCTCATTTCACTTCTGGTGATTTGCTGACCCAACACTTCAACAGCCTGATGTCCCATGTAATGCGGTGTTGTGGTCTCTTGCATTATGACGTATATACCAAAGCAGAATGAGAAGTTGTTCTGTTTTAGTAACAAAGTCACTGCTACAGGAGAATGACTTTTTCAAGTGTATGGATCATCATACACATGAGTGTTCCATCAGACGATATAAGACCAGAAACCTGTGGAGAAAAACAATATACTTTCGCTATTCTAAAACAGGTGGAGAAAAACCCTATGTTTCCCTATTCTATAACTTGTCATGTCATCAACTCTGTTTCTATTAATTTCAAAAACACCATTGCCAATCCTGTATGGAAAAAAAACTATCTTTGCCTATATCTACTTTATCTACTGCCTTCATTCCTGCGACCTGTGGAAAAAAATACGTGACTACTAATACCCTATACTATTATTTTTTTAGATCACTGTACTGACCCAGGAAAGGAACACATTTTTCTTAATTTAACCTATCCTACTATGCCTTATTTGTTATTATGCCCATCTTTTTTGTGCTTTTTTCTCCCATACATTATATAGAATAGTCAGTGGTCATCAATACACAGCAATGATACACATTTACCCTAAGTATACAATTAGGTCTGCAAGTAAGAAGAGGTTTTAAAAAGTGGTGTTGTGTATTTCAGCCACCATACAGCATTTTATACAGTGTACTGTAGGAAAGAAACCAAAATAGATTATCTTTTATTGCAGTTAGCATTTATCATCAGTGGTCTGCATTTCACTTCTGGTCATTTGCCAATGCAACCATTCAACAGCCCAGTGTCCCATGTAATGCAGTGTTGTGGTCACTTGCATTGTGATGTATATATAAAGCAGAATGAGAAGTTGTTCTGTTTTAGTAGCAACGCCTGCTGCAGTAGAATGACTTTTTCAAGTATATGGATCATCATACACATGAGTGTTCCATCAGATGATATAAGACCAGAAACTTGTGGAGAAAACAATATCCTTACCCTATTCTAAAATCGGTGGAGAAAACCCTATGTTTCCCTAGTCTATAACTTGTCATGTCATCAACTCTGTTTTCTATTAAACACACCATTGCTGATCCTGTATGGAAAAAAAATCTATCTTTCCCTATATCTACTATCGCCTTCATGCCTGCAACCTGTGGAAAAAAATACCTGACTAGTATTACCCTGTATTATTATTTTTTAGATCACTGTACTGCTCCAAGAAAGGAACACATTTTTCTTAATTTAACCTATCCTACTATGCCTTATTTGTTATTTTTCACATCTTATTTTTTTTGTTTTTTTCTCCCATACATTATATAGAATAGTCGGTGGTTGTTAATACACAGCAATGACACACATTTACCCTAAGGTTATAATTAAGTCTGAGAAGTAAGAATGAGGTTTTAAAAAATTGGTGTTGTGTATTTCAGCCACCATACAGTATTGTATACAGTGTACTGTAGAAAAGAAACCAAAATATATTATTTTTTTTTATTGCCATTAGCATCTACCATCGGTGGTCTGCATTTCACATCTGGTCATTTGCCAACACAGCACTTCAACAGCCTGATGTCCCATGTACCCTTGGTGTTGGGGTCACTTGCTTGTAACGTATATACCAAAGCAGAATGAGAAGTCGTTCTGTTTCAGCAGTGAAGTCACTACTGCAGCAGAATGACTTTTTCATGTGTATGGATCATCTTACACAAGAGTATTTCATCAGACGATATAAGATCAGAAACCTGTGGAGAAAAAACATATGCTTTCCCTATTCTACAACCTGTGGAGAAAAACCCTATCCTTTCCCTATGCTATAACTTGTCATTTCGTCAGCTCTTTGTTTTATATTAATTTCAAGCAACCATTGCAGATCCTGTATGGAAAAAAACTTATCTTTCCCTATATCTATCTACTGCCTTCATTCCTGTGACCTGTGGAAAAAAAATACCTGAATACTATTACCGTATACTATCATTTTTTTTAGATCACTGTTCTTGTACAGAAAAGGAACTAATTAATTATTCAATGCTGTGTGAAAATCCTGTAATCTCATTGGTCAAAACATGTCACATGACCCTGGGTAAATCCTGCATAACACATGGCTGAGGAATGGCATTTATAAAAAACATAATTAAACACATTTTAATTTTATTTTATACATGGGTCCATTGTATAATTGCAGTAAGGCACTACAGGGTGTGAGTTATTGGGTGATCTACCCACTTCTTACGTAGTTAAATCACTCAGCTGCACCTCTTTTCACACCACAGAAGGTGTGTGTCATGAGGCACAGCCGAGTGACTTAACCACACAAGAAGTGGGTAAATCCAACAATAACCCACACCCTGAAGTACCTTATTGCGATTATACAATGAACCTATGTGTAAAATAAATGTAAAATGTGTTTAATTATGTTTTTCAAAAATGTCATTCCTCAGCCGTGGGTTATTGCAGGATATACCCACGGTCATGTGATGTGTTTTAACCAATGAGGTTACAGGATTTTCACACACCATTGTATGATTTTTCCTAATCTACCCTATGCTACTATACCATAAATGTTGTTATTCACATTTTTATATATCTCTTCATGTTTGTGACCAGTTGGGAAAAAAACTAACTGCTCTTACCCTATGCTACAGCATTTCATCAATTGTTGACTGTGATGTTTTGTTTAATTGAAAGTAACTTTTATGATGTATCACACCCTCACATGAAGTCATCACTTGGAGTGCTCAGTACTAGTCTTAGGTCTAACAATGCTGATTTCTGTTCCATAACCTGCTAGACAAACTAGTTTGTCTCTTACCTTAAACATGGAAAGTTGCAGTTGAAAAGTATCATATGAAGTTGAGATATAAAATGTTGGAATGTATCATAATTGCAGTGTCTTGATCCTCAGTGTAATCCAAAAAGGATACATTTGTGACTTCTGTAGATTTGTTGAGCACACATTCTTTGAGAAATAAGAAATTTGCAATAAATCAATATGATGACTTCGAGAAACACTGCTGCACCACTTTTACCACATCTGAGCACCAAATGTTAATTACTGGTGAGTGCCTCAAAATGGCCACCATTGCTAAAATGTCTCAAAATGTCTGCCTTTACTAAAATGCCTCAAAATGGCCACCTTTACTAAAACATGGCAGACTTTGCTAAAAATGTTCTCTGAATGGGTCGGTGTTGATGCATTATGGTGATAATTACTCATGTGACCACTTCTAGACACACTACTGCACCTATTTTGTCACATCCATGCACCAAGTGTGAATCATTGGTGAGCACCTCAAAATAGGATCGCCACCTTTGAATGAGGTAAATAACCGGATGCTAAGCCACGCCCCAAACTCTGCCTCTTGCTCCATCCCTTTTTTATGACTGATGAGTATATTGTTCCTCCTCCAAAGCCATTTGCAAAGTAAGAATATACATTAATAATGATAGGAAATAATTTGTATACTGTTATTTATTTTTTTATTTATTTTTATTCTTTGGCAATCAGGTTGACTCCCATAGGCCACATAGTCCATTCTTCAGGAGAGACCCAGGAGTACATTAAGGTTAAGTAACTTGGTCAGGTTCACACAGAATGGAAGTAGAGGCTATGGGAATCAATCACGGGTCTGCTGAACATGACGAGCTCATTCACAGCTTATTGCTCAAACCTCTGTTAAACAGTCTCCAATTTTCCTTTCCATGTCAGTCATGTATTCTAATATTCTTTGACCAGTTTTTACTAACTTAATTACCAATGCTTTTAGTACCCTTAATACTGCATTGTGTTCCTTTACATCAGCAGCTACTGCTGTTTCTTTTCATATTTGTAAGACATTCCACAATTTCAGCCACGCCATTCCATTCTGTTTATTCTGAAAGACCTCTAAAAGTGTAGCTAATATGGAATTTTCAGGTAATACAAAAAATGAGAGCAGTAACTGTTGAGGACTCGGGAGAGAAGTAATCAATGTAGTGATAAAGGCAATAAAAATTAGATTAATTTAACAAAAATGGGTCTAAATATACCAGAATATAGAACAAACAGAAAGAAACACACACAGGGTGACTGGAGATATCACTGATACTCCCATGAGCGTAGTTTGACTATATGATGTCACAAGTGGCTTATCTCTCACAGGTGTAAAGTCCACTAGAATTGCATTCTCCCCATACTATATGTAACATAGCAGTCCTGAAAAATACAAACAACAAAATCCATTAATTTCAATTTTGAGATAGATGATGAACAAATGACAATGTTAGAGGAAATAGGAGCCATTATAGACCTTCCCTGTACTCCCGCCCCAGCTCCACCCAAATGCAACCTCAACAAGCTTTAACATGGCCCAAAAAGTATACCTTTTGCAGTGAGAAACAATGTTTCAACCACTCACAGACCAGCACAATTTACTTGCCTTTTCAATCTAGTATTTCTGAGGTTCCCAATGGACTAACATTGTTAGCAGTTTTCATGAGATCCAATGCCGATTGAACTTCAAAACATGAACACATGCATCAATACCCAAATATAAAAAAAAACAAGCTAAACTGTACCTTACTGTTAGTGACATCATGTAGTAACCTACCTTATGAACTTATTATTTGCAATTTCTTATGTCCCAATCTGACTGTTGCAAGAGTATTTCTGAAGCCAGGGGACATCTTTCATACAACGCACTGTGTATACACACAGTATTACAATGGTCATCATATGGAAGATGACCCCAAAAGGCGATGGGACATTTGGCACATATATCCTTATATGTAGTTCATTTTAAAGCCTGCTATTGGCCTATATACTCCAATCTGAAAAATAAAATTTAAAGACATTATACCAATGGTGATCAGAAAGTTACAATCAATTGGGTTACATACATTCCATTCCACTATATTAAATGATCATTCATCCCATTATGTATCCTAAGCACAAATTAATATATCAAATCATTAAAGTCATGGCATAACAAACATCCATGATTGGCATTACATTCAATGGTACCATAGATATGGCCTCAGCCATATGACTTAGTAGCCGTAGAATTTTCTGGCTGTGATTTGGAGAGATGCAGATACAGTACCAGCTGGTCATGCACTTACAAGTGGTCTGCTCTGTCTCTTGATAGCCATGCCTTGAGCTCAGTCTTCACCTGACAAATAAGCACTCATATGTCCTCCTTCCCACCCAAGGCCTGCTGAACCAGGACTCAGATTGCTAACATGAGAAGCAGAAATGGAGCCTTCACTGCTGACATATATCCCGCTTTACTCCCTGGACAGACATCACCTTGCAAACAAGCTCTCATCCCTTCTCCATCCCACTTAACCACTGCTGCACCATAAAATGGGTTGCTTAGGGCAGGAGCAGAAATAGAGACCTCCATGCTAGCATCTTTCCCCCTTGATTCCCTGGTCAGACATCACCTAGCAAACAAGCTCCTACCCTTCCTCCATCCCTCTTAAGCGATGATGCACCAGAAAATGGGTTGCTAAGGGCAGGAGCAGAAATGGAGTCCTCACTGCTGGTGTCTCCCCCTTGACTACCTGGACAGAGATCACCTAGTAAAAAAATCTCACTCCTCCTCCAACCCTGTTAAGCACTGCTGCACCAAAAAATGGATTGCTGAGTGCAGGAGCAAAATTGGAGTCCTCCTTGTTGGTGTCTCACTCCCTTGACTACATGGGCAGACATCACCTAGCAAGCAAGCTCACTCTCATCCTTCGTCCCTCTTAAGCACTGCTGCACCAGAAAATGAGTTGCTGAGGGCAGGAGCAGAAACTGAGACCTCCCTACTGGTGTCTTTCCCCCTTGACTCCCTAGTCAGACATAACCTAGTAAACAAGCTCTCACCCCTCCTCTATCCCACTTAAGTGTAGCTGAACCAGGATACAGGCCGCAGAGGGCAGGAGCAGAAACAGAGCCCTTCCTGTTGGCATATTGTTCCCCAGACTACCTGTACAGTCATCACCCTGCAAATAAGTTCACTCCCATCCTCTGTCCCACTCAAGCCCTGCTGCACCAAAAAACTTTAGTCCTGATTTCTGTTACTGTAAATGGTCTTTTTGTTCCCCAGTAGTCTGCCTCTCTTCCTCTGTCTCTCTGTCTCTCTCTCCGTCTGGATGACATCATCAAAGATTTTATTTTACCAACTGCCCTTTCCCTGCCTGAACACACACAGACACAATGATTTCTGGAAAACACTTTATTCATATTTTCTCTTACTGTAAATGGTCTTTTTGTTGCCCAGTAGTCTCAGTCTATTCTCTCTCTCTCCCTCCCCCCCATCTGGATGGCTTCATCAAAGATTTATTTTACCAGCCAATTTATAGATGCAGGTGGAAGATATTCACAGAACAGATTGTGCAGTAACCTATCTGGAGAGATGAACAACCTTCATCATTGCACTATCAAATCACATACTGTATCTGAATGAGTAAATAAAGAAACTAAAATAATATAGATAAAAAAAAAACTAAAACCTCTGGTGTCTTTGCCATACATTTGTCAAGTCACTTTACTGTATTCAAAATAAAATAGTAACAGCTACGGAAAATACAATGGGCCTGATTTTTAAAGTCCCCTTAGAGAGGTGCATGTCCATGTATTGGTTGGAGCAAACCCCAGTTGCATCAAGGAACTTGTGAAAGATCCCACTACATGTAGAGTCCCCACATCGAACACCCAGCTAGGCTGCAGACCAATGGATGCACAAAAGAATTAACCACAAATATGGGATTCAGTTTAGGATTCCCCAACCACCCCATGTGTCAAAACACTTCATAGGCCATTATGGTATGGATGGGTTGGGGAGAAACAGAATTCCAGGAGGGTGCCAGGGTGTAGCAGGGTCTGTGCATGTGGCAGTGTGGGCATTGGGGAGATACTGAATAATGAACAGTACATAAGCACCCATCTGAGTGCTTGTGCCATATAGAATACAACATTGTAAAAGTAGTGTGCAATTCCCGCTCCCTGACTCCCAATGTCACCCAATAAGAAACTACCCCTAACTCCTCAAAGATCTCTGTATTCCCAATCCCACCCATACAGTTACAAAAACCTTCCCATGCTTTGCTGCCAACAGTCCTGCTTCCCCGCAATCAGCCCTGTAAAACGTGTACACTAATTATTTGTTCAAC
The DNA here is from genome assembly GCA_016271365.2 of Neoceratodus forsteri. NCBI lineage: Eukaryota > Metazoa > Chordata > Ceratodontiformes > Ceratodontidae > Neoceratodus > Neoceratodus forsteri. The sequence continues at coordinate 1,495,962,948 of CM057449.1, forward strand.
AGAAGAAAAATGTATTGCTACATATCCCTGGTAATTCAGTGGACCCCTACCCCATCATGTACAATCTTACCCCACCAAAATAGAAGCTGGCAGACAGCCCAGCCATCCTCTAACCATGACAGCTTACTGCTGACTGGGCTCAGCATGAATGCAGACTGCATACATTATGCATACTGAAGCTGTGAGAGGAATGCTGTGCTGGCTGATGGCATATGTTTGGGATTTTGGGTGGTTGGGGTGCAGAGGTGGAATATCACATGACTTTGTGTGGGGGGTAGTCCACTGACCCACCAGTGATATGTATCCATACATGTTTCTTCTGTTATAGAAATAGTGTATTTCTGTCCAGCCTTCATGGCAGCAACCACACATATGATTCACCTCTGGGATCTTGCACGGTCTCCCTCAGGGAATGCCACCCCCCCAAACACCAGGTACTGGATGCTGAGGTCACAACCACAGCCCCACTGAACCTCTATCCATTACTGTTACACCTACCTGACACCAACCACACATAGCATTCAACCCTGGGACCTTGCATGATCCCAGTCAGTGAATGCCCCCCCCCAGCCAGGGTGCTGGATCATGAGTTATAAACCACAAACAACTGAATCCCTTCCCATTTCCATCAAAATTCCCTGACAGCAACCAGACATACAATTTAACCCTGGGACATTGCACAGTCCCACTCAGGGTAATCCCCCCCCCAGAAAACACCAGGCACTGTATCCTGAGGTCATAGCTACAGCCCAACTAAACCCCTTACCAGTACTGTTTCTCTTCCCTGACACCCTGAGGCATTATGTGAGCATTTTAGCAAAGGTGGCCATTTTGAGGAGCTCACACATAATTCATAGAAGGTTCCCAGATGTGGAAAAAGTGGTGAAGTGTCTGGCAGTGGTCACATAACTGATTACAACTATACTGCATAAACCCTGCCTATTCAGAGAGCTTTTTTTAACAAATGTGACCATTTAGAGGATTTTTTAGCAAAGGCAGCCATTTTGAGCCATTATATAAAAGGAGGCCATTTTGAGGCATTTTAGGTAAGGTGGCCATTTTGAGGTGCTCACCAATAATTCACACAAAGTGACCAGATGTGGCTCAGGCAGCCCTGCAGGCAACCAATAACAAATGGACTACTGGTATACACAAACTGCCCATGGGCTGTTGCTGAGCACCAATTGCCATGCCTAACAGCATTCAAGGTAAAATGCCATCAAGGCATAAAGGCCTCATCACCAATTTGTTGTTGGTTGCCTTGAGAGTTTGTTGTATTGAGGGCTGTCAGGCAGGGCAGTTGTTTACACCAATTGACCACTGGCAAGGGGTGTACACCAATTACCCATTTGTGTTTGGTTGCCTTGAGGGGTCTCAGCCTTAGGTCTGGTTGCCTCGAGGGCTGGTTGCCACAAGGGAATGTTGCCTTGAGGATAATCAGCCTTGAGGGTTGGTTGCCTTGAGGGCTTGTTGCCTTGAGGGCCATCAGTCTCGAGGGCTGTTTGCCTTGAGGACATCAGCCTCTCTCACTGGTTGTCTTGATGGCCATCAGCCTTGAGGGCTAGTTGCCTTGAGGAATGGTTGCCTTGAGGTCCTTGAGCCTTGAGGGCTGGCTGCCTTTAGGGCCATGAGTCTTAAAGGCTGGTTGCCTTGAGTGCTGGTTACCTTGAGTGCCATCAGCCTTGAGGGATGGTTGCCTTGAGTGCCATGAGCCTTCAGGACTGGTTGCCTTGAGGGCATCAACCTTGAGGGTTGGTTGCCTTGAGGGCTGGGTGTTGAGGATCATCAGACTTGATGGCTATTTGCCTTGAGTACCATCAGCCTCTTGAGGGCTGGCTGCCTTGAAGGCCATCAGCCTTGAGGGTAGTTGCCTTGAGTGCCATCAGTCTTGAGGGCTGACTGCACTGAGGGTCTGTTACCTTAAGGGCTATTAGACATGGCAGTTGGTGTACATGAATTGCCTATTTATTGTTGGCTGCCTTAAGGGCAGTTGTCTTGAGGGCAGTCGACTCAATGGCCATTCGGTTGCCTTGAAGGCCTTAAGTATTGAGGGCTCATTGGCTTGAGGGCTCATGGTCAATGCGGTTTGGTGGTAATTAGTCATGTCACCATTACTCACACAGTACTGCACCCCTTTTGCCACATCCAGAAACCTTGTGTGAATTACATATGAGCACCTCCAAATGTCCACCTTTGCTAAAATGCTGTCATAATGACTAAGAAAGTTAGGGAGGAGTAACAGCAATAGGAAGGGGTTCAGCTGGGCTGTGTCTATGACCTTAGGAACAAGTGCCCGGGGTTCGTGGGGCAAGGATTTCCGTGAGTGGGAGTGTTCAGGGTCCCATATGCCAGGTTGCTATCAGGGAGATTGCACAGAAATGGGAAGGTGTTCAGTTTGACAGTTGCTGCTACATTATGATCCAGTACCCAGGCTGTGAGGTTGGTGGCATATACTGATTGGGACCATGCAATGTCTCAGGCTTGTATCCCATGTGTGGTTGACATCAGGGAGGTGTAATGGTAATGAGTAGGGGGTTCAGTTGGACTGTGACTGTGACCTCAGGATCCAGTACCTGGTGTTTAGGGGGTGGCATTCCCTGATGGAGACCATGCAAGGTCCAAGAGTTGAATCATATCTATGGTTACTTTTAGGGAGGTTGGACAGAAATGTGAAGTTACTAAGTTGTGCTGTGGCTGTGACCTCATGATACAGTGCCCTGTGATCATGGGAGGGGGTGCATTCCCTTAGTGGGATCATGGAAGTTCCCAGTGTTGAAACGTATGTGTGGTTGGTGTCAGGAAGCCTGAACAGCAACCAGACATACAGTTCAACTCTGGGACCTTGTACAGTCCCACTCAGGGGAATCCCTCATGAAAACTCCAGGAGCTGTATCCTGAGGTCATAGCCAGAGCCCAACTGATCCCCTTCCTAGGACTGTTACTCCTCTCTGACACTCATAGGCATTATGAGAGCATTTTAGCAAAGGTGGCCATTTTGAGGCTCTCATGCATATTCTACAAAAGGTTCCCTGGTGTGGCAAAAGTGGTGAGGAAGTGGGTTGAGTAGTGGTCGTATGACTGATTACCACTGTACCGCATCAACCCAGACCTATTCAGAAAGCTTTTTTTAGCAAATGTGACATTTTGGGGATTTTTTAGCAAAGGCAACAATTTTGAGGCATTATATCACAGGAGGCCATTTTGAGGCATTTTAGGTAATTTGCTTTATTTGAGGAATTCACAAATAATTCACACAAGGTGATCAGATATGGCAAAGTTGGCCTTCAAGGCAACCAACCACTAATGGACTGTTGGTGTACAGCAATTGCTCATGGGCGATTGCTGAACACCAATTGCCATGCCTAACAGCCCTCAATGTTAAATGCCATCAAGGCATAAAGGCCTTATCGCCATTTTGTTGTTGGTTACCTTGAGGGCTCATTGCATTGAGGGCTGTCAGGCAGAGCAATTGGTTTACACCAATCGACCACTGGCAAGGAGTGTACACTAATCACTCATTTGTGTTTGGTTGCCTTGAGGGCTATCAGCCTTAAGGTCTGGTTGCCTCAGGTGCTGGTTGCCATTAGGGCATGTTGCCTTGAGGATTATCAGCCATGAGGGCTAGTTGTCTTGATGGCTGGTTGCTGAGGGCTGATTGCCTTGAGAGCTGGTTAACGTGAAGGTCATCAGCCTTGAAGGCGGTGTGCATTCAGGGCCATCAGCCTCACGAAGGCTGGTTGCCTTGACTGCCATCAGCCTTAAGGGCTGGTTGCCTTGAGGGCCATGAGCCTTGAAGGCTGGTTGACTTGAGGGATGGTTGCCATGATGGTCATGAGCCTTGAGGACTGGTTTCCTTGAGGGCCATGAGCTTTGAGGGCTGGCTACCTTGAGGGCCATGAGCCTTGAGGGATGGTTGCCTTGAGGGATGGTTGCCTTGAGGTCCATGAGCCTTGAGGGGTGGTTGCCCTAAGGGCATGTTGCCTAGAAGGCCATGAGCCTTGAGAGTTGCTTGCCTTGATGGCCATGAGCCTTGAGGGCCATGAGCCTTGAGGGTTAGTTGCCATTAGAGCCATGATCCTTTGGGGTTGGTTACCTTGAAGGTCATCAGCCTTGAGGACTGGATGCCTTGAGGCCCATCAGCCTTGATGGCTGGTTGCCTTAAGGGCCATCAGCCTCCCTAGTGCTGGTTGCCTTTAGGGCCATCAGCCTCCAGGTCTGGTTGCCTTGAGGGTGGTTGCCTTGATATCTGGTTGCCTTGAGGGCCATGAGCCTTGAGGGCTGGTTGCCTTGAAAATCATAAACCTTGAGAGCTGGTTGCCTTGAGGGCCTTGAGTCTTGTGGGCTGGTTCCCTTGAGAACCATCAGTTTTGAGGGCTTGTTGCCTTGATTGCCATCAGCCTTGAGGGTGATTGCTTTGAGTGCCATCAGCCTTGAGGGCTGGTTGCCTTGAGGCCATCAGCCTTGAGGGTGGATGCCTTGATGGCCATCAGCCTTGAGGGTTGGTTGTTGAGGGTCATCAGTCTCGAAGACTGATTGCATTGAGGGCCTGTTGCTTTAAGGGCAGTTAGACATGGAAATTGGTGTACACTAATCACCTATATGTTATTTGTTGCCTTGCAGGAAGTTGCCTTTAGGGAAGTCAACATGATGGTCAGTGGTGGCATCACAGATTTCCAAGACAGAGGCCATTCAGTTTCCGTGAAAGCCATAAGCATTGAGGGTTTGTTGCCATGAGGCCTCAGGATCAATGTGGTTTGGTGGTAATCAGTCACATGACCACTACACATCACAGTACTGCACCACGTTTGCCACATCTGGGAACCTTCTGTGAATTACATGTGAGTGACTCCAAATGGCCACCTTTGCTACAATGCTTTCATAATGACTAAGAATGTTAGGGAGGAGTAACAGCAATGGGAAGGGGTTCATCTGGGCTGTGATTATGACATTAGAAAAAAGCACCCAGCGTTTATTTTGGGGGGGGATTTCCTGAGTTGGACTGTTCAAAGTCCTGTATGCCAGGTAGCTGTCAGGGGATTGCACAGAATTGTGTAGGGGTTCAGTTTGACTGTTACTGCTGCATCATGATCCAGCACCCATGCTGTGGGGAACAGGTGGGTTGGCATTCACTGAGTGAGACCATGCAATGTCTCAGGGTAGTAACTTATAAGCTGGGCTGTGCGTGTCACCTCAGGATACAGTACCTGGTGTTTCAGGGTGGCATTCCCTGAGGGAGATCCTGCAACATCCCAGATATGAGTCTTATGTCTGGTTATTGTCAGGAAAGTTGTACAGAAATGTGAAGGTGCTCAGTCATGCTGTGGCTGTGACCTCATGATCCAGTGCCCTGTGTTCAGGGGAGGTGGTGCATTCCCTTAGTGGGATAGTGGAAGTTCTCAGTGTCGAAACATATGTGTGGTTGGTGTCAGGAAGCTTGGACAGTAACCAAGCATACAATTTAACTCTGAGACCTTGTACGGTCCCTCTTAGGGGAATCCCCCATGAAAACACCAGGAGCTTGATCCTGAGGTGATAGCCACAGCCCAACTGAACCCCTTGCCCAGACTGTTATGCCTCACTGACACCCTTACGCATATGAGAGCATTTTAGTAAAGCTGGCCATTTTGAGATGCTCACATATAATTCACAGAAGGTTCCTATATGTGGCAAAAGTGTTGCAGAAGTGTGTTGGGTAGTAGTCACATGACTGATTACCACTATACTGCATCAACCCAGACCTATTCAGAGAGCTTTGTTAGCAAATGTGACCATTTTGAGGATTTTTTAACAAAGGCAGTCATTTTGAGGCATTATATAAAAGAAGGCTAATTTGAGGCATGTTAAGTAATTTACCCTTTTTGTGGCGCTAACCAATAATTCACACAAGGTGACCAGATGTGGCAAGATGACCCTGAAGGCAACCAACCACAAAGGGACTACTGGTGAACACCATTTGCCCATGGGCAATTGCTGAACATTAATTGTCATGCCTAACAGAACTCAAGGTAAAATGCCATCAAGTAATAAAGGCCTTATCATCCATTTATTGTTGGTTGCATTGAGGACTCGTTGCTTTGAGGGCTGTCAGGCAGAGCAATTTGTTTACACCAATCAACCACTGGTAAGTGGTGTTCACCAATCGCCCATTTTTGTTTGGTTGCCTTGAGGAATGATTGCCATAAGGGCAAGTTGCCTTGAGTTCTGGTTGCCTTGAGGTCAATCAGCCTTGAGGGGCTGGTTGCCTTGAGGTCCATCAGTCTAGAGGGCTGGTTGCCTTGATTGTCATCAGCATCCCGAGAGCTTGTTGCCTTGAGGTCCATGAGCCTTGAGGCCTGCTTGCCTTGAGGGCTGGTTGCCTTGAGGGCTATGAGCCTTGAGGGCTGGTTGCCTTGACAGCCACAAGCCTTGAGACCCATGAGATTTGAGGGCTGGTTGCCATGATGGTCATGAGCCTTGAGGGCTGGTTGCCATAAGGGCATGTTACATAGATGACCATGAGCCTTAAGGGCTGGTTGCCTTGAGGACCGATGAGCTTTGAGGGGGTGGTTGCCATGATGGCCATGAGCAATGAGGACTGGTCACCTAGAAGGTCATCATTCTTGAGGGCTGGTTGCCTTGAGGGCCATCAGCCTCCCAAGGGCTGGTTGTCTTGAGGGCCATTAGCATTGAGGGTTTGGCACCTTGAGGGCAATGAGCCTTGAGGGATGGTTGCCTTGAGGACCATCAGCCTTGAGGACTGGTTGCCTAGAGGGCCCTCAGCCTTGAGGGATGGTTGCCTTGAGGATCATCAGCCTTGAGGGCAGGTTGTCAAGGGTCATCAGTCTCAAGGACTGGTTGCCTTGAGGACTATGAACTTAATAAGGGCCAGTTGCCTTGAGGGTGGCTGCCTTGAGGGCTAATTGCATTGAAGGCCTGTTGCCTTAAGGGCTGTTAAACATAGAAACTGGTGTACATGAATCACCTATTTGTTGTTGGTTGCCTTGATGGAAATCTACTTAATGGCCAGTGTGGCCTCACAAATTTCCAAGGCAGAAGCAATACAATTGCTGTGAAAGCCATAAGCATTGAGGGCTTGTTGCCTTGAGGGCTCAGTATCAATGCGGTTTGGTGGTAATCATTCACGTGACCACTACACAGCACAGCAATGCACTACATTTGCCACATCTGGGAACCTCCTTTGAATTACTTGTGAGCACCTCCAAATAGCCACCTTTGCCGAAATGCTTTAATAAAGACAAAGGATGTTAGGGAGGAGTAACAGCAGTTGGAAGGTGCTTAGTCATTCTGTGACTGTGACCTCATGATCCAGCGCCCTGTGTTCGGCAGAGTTGGTGCATTCCCTTAGTGGGATAGTGGAAGTTCCCAGCGATGAAACATATGTGTAGTTGGTGTCAGGAATCTTGGACAGTAACCAAACATACAAGTCAACTCTGAGATTTTGTATGGTCCCTCCTAGGGGAATCCCCCATGAAAACACCAGGAACTGGACCTGAGATCATAGCCAGAGCCCAACTGAATCCCTTGCCCAGACTGTTATGCCTCACTGACACCCTTAGGCATTATGAGAACACTTTAGCAAAGGTGGCCATTTTGAGGCACTCACATATAATTCACAAAAGGTTCCTGCATGTGGCAACAGTGTTATAGAAGTGGGTTGGGTAGTAGTCACATGACTGATTACAACTATACTGCATCAATCCAGACCTATTCAGAGAGCTTTTTATAGCAAAGGTGACCATTTAGAGGATTTTTTAACAAAGGCAGCCATTTTGAGGCATTATATAAAAGAAGGCCATTTTGAGGCATTTTAAGCAATTTACCCTTTTTGTGGTGCTCACCAATAATTCACACAAGGTGACCAGATGTGGCAAAGGTGACCCCGAAGGCAACCAACCACAAAAGGACTATTGGTGTACACCAATTACCCATAGGCGATTGCAGAACACCAATTGTCATGCCGAACAGCACTCAAGGCAAAATGCCATCAAGTCATAACAGCCTTATCACCCATTTATTGTTGGTTGCCTTGAGGGATCATTACTTTGAGGACTCTTAGGCAGAGCAATTGGTTTACACCAATCAACCACTGGCAAGTGTGAACACCAATCGCCCATTTGTGTTTAGTTGCCTTGAGGACTGGTTGCCATAAGGGCAAGTTGCCTTGAGGGCCATGAGCCTTGAGTGCTGGTTACCTTGAAGGCCATGAGCCTTGAGGGTTGGCTGCCATAAAAGAATGTTGCATAGAGGCCCTTGACCAATAACAGCTGGTTGCCTTGAGGGCCGATGAGCCTTAATGGCTGTTTGTCTTGAGAGCCATGAGCCTTGAGGGCCATGAACTTTGAGGGCTGGTTGCCATGATGGCCATGAGCAATGAGGTCTGATTGCCTTGAAGGCCATCATTTTTGAGGGCTGGTTGCCTTGAGGGTCATCAGCCTCCCAAGGGCTGGTTGTCTTGAAGGCCATGAGCACTGAGGCTTGGTGCCTTGAGGGCCATGAGCCTTAAGGGCTGGTTGGCTTGAGGACCATCAGCTTTAAGGACTGGTTGCCTTGAGGATTATCAGCCTTGAGGGCTGGTTGTCAAGGGTCATCAGTCTCGAGGGCTGGTTGCCTTGGTGGCCATGAACCTCATGAGGGCCAGTTGCTATGAGGGCTGGTTGCCTTGAGGGATAATTGCATTGAGGGTCTGTTGCCTTAAGGGCTGTTAGACACGGCAATTGGTGTACAGTAATCACCTATTTGTTGTTGGTTGCCTTGAGGGAAATCTACTTGATGGCCAGTGGTGGTCTCACAAATTTCCAAGGCAGAAGCAATTCAATTGCAGTGAAAGCCATAAGTATTGAAAGCTTGTTGCCTTGAGGGCTCAGTATCAATGTGGTTTGGTGGTAATCATTCACGTGACCACTACACAGCACAGCATTGCACCACATTTGTCACATCTGGGAGCCTCCTTCAAATTACATGTGAGCACCTCCAAATAGCCATCTTTGCTGAAATGCCTTCATAATGACTAAGGATGTTATGGAGGAGTAACAGCAGTTTGAAGGGGTTCAGCTGGGCTGTGGCTATGACCTTCGGAACAAGGTTCCTGTCAGGGGGATTGTACAGAAATGGGAAGGGGTTCAGTTTGACTGTTGCTGGTACAACTTTCTCCAGCACCCAGGCTCTGGGGAAGGGGTGTATGTGGGGTGGCATTCACTGAGTGGGACAATGCAATGTCTCAGGGTTGAAACCTATGTGTGGTTAGCATCAGAGACTTGTAACAGTAATAAGTAGGGGTTCAGCAGGACTGTGGCTGTAATGTTAGGATTCAGTACCTGGTGTTTGGGTGGTGGCATTCCCTGAGGAAGACTGTGCAAGGTCCCAGAGTTGAATCTTATGTCTATTTATTGTCAGAGAGGTTGGACAGAAGTGTGAAGGTGCTCAGTTGTGCTGTAGCTGTGACCTCTTGATCCAGCACCCTGTTTTCATTGGAGGGAGTGCATTCCCTTAGTGGGATCATGGAAGTTCCCAGTGTTGAAACATAGGTGTGGTTGGTGTCAGAAAGCTTGGACAGCACCAGACAAACAATTCAACTCTGGGACCTTTTACAGTCCCATTCAGGGGAATGCCCCACGAAAACACCAGGAGCTGGTTCCTGAGGTCATAGCCAGAGCCCAGCTGAACCCTTTGCAGGACTGTTACTCCTCACAGACACCCTTAAACATTGTGAGAGCATTTTAGAAAAGGTGGCTATTTTGAGGCACTCACATGTAATTCTCAGAAGTTTCCCGTATGGTGCAAAAGTGGTGCAGAACTGTGTTGTGTAGTGGTCACATGACTGATTACCACAATATCACATCAACCCTGACCAATTCAGAGAGCTTTTTTAGCAAATGTGACCATTTTGAGGATTGTTTAGCAATAGCAGCTATTGTGAGGCATTATGTCAAAAGAGGCCATTTACAGGCATTTTAGGTAAGGTGGTCTTTTTTTGAGGTGATCATCAATAATTCACACAAGATGACCAGATGTGGAAAAGGTAGTCCTCAAGGCAACCAACCACAAATGGACTATTGGTGTACACCAACTGCCCATGGGTGATTGCTGAACACCATTTGCAAAGCCCACAAGGTAAAATGCCATCGAGGCATAAAGGCCTTTTCACCCATTTGTTGTTCATTGCCTTGAGGACTTGTTGCATTGAGGGCTGTCAGGCAGAGCAAGGGGTGTACACCAATCACCCATTTGTGTTTAGTTGCCTTGAGGACCATCAGCCTTAAGGTCTGGTTGCCCCGAGGGCTGGTTGCAATAATTGCATGTAACCCTGAAGGCCATGAGCCTTGAGGGCTGATTGCCTTGAGAGCCATCAGCCTTGAGGTCCATCAGCATTGTGAGCTAGTTGCTTTGAGGGCCATCAGCCTCCCGAGGACTGGTTGCCTTGAGGACCATGATCCTTGAGAGCCATCAGCTTTGAGGGCTGGTTGCCTTCAGAGCCATCAGCCTTGACAGCTGGTTGCCTTGAGGGCCATCAGCCTTGAGGGCATTGAGCCTTGAGGACCATCAGCCTTGAGGCCTGGTTTCCATAAGGGCCATCAGTCTTAAGGGCTGTTTTTTTGAGGGTCATAAGTCTCAAGGGCTGGATGCCTTAAGGGCCATCAGCCTTGAGGGATAGTTGCCTTGAAGGCAATCAGCCTTGAGGGACAGTTGCCTTAAGGGCTGTTAGACATGGCAATTGGTGTACAAGAATTGCCTATTTGTTGTAGGTTGCATTGAGGTCTCATTGCATTGAGGGCCATCAGGCAGAGCAATTGGTGTACACCAATCGACCACTGCCAAGTGCTGTACATCAATCACCAATTTGTGTTTGGTTGCCTTGAGGAACATCAGCCTTAAGGACTGGCTGCCTAGAGAGCCATCAGCCTTGAGGCCTGGTTTCCATGAGGGCAATCAGCCTTAAGGACTGGTTGTTGAGGGTCATCAGTCTCAAGGGCTGATTGCCTTGAGGGTTATCAGCCCCTCAAGCACTGGTTGCCTTGAGGGCCATCAGCCCTGAGGAACATCAGCCTTCAGGGATTGTTGCCTTGAGGGCATGTTACCTTAAGGGCTGTTAAACTTTGCAGTTGGTGTACATGAATTGCCTATTTGTTGTAGGTTGCCTTGAGGGTTGTTGCATTAAGGGCCATCAGGCAGAGTAATTGGTTTACACCAATCGACCACTGCCAAGCGGTGTACACGAAATCATCCATTTGTGTTTTATTGCCTTGAGAGCTGTCAGCCTTAAGGTCTGGTTGCCTTGAGGACTGGTTACCATAAGGGCATGTTCTCTTGAAGGCCATGAGCCTTGAGGGCTGGGTGCCTGGAGATCCATCAGCCTTGAGAGCTGGTTGTCTCAAGTTCCATCAGCCTCCCAAGGGCTGGTTGTCTTGAGGGCCATAAGCATTGAGGGTTGGTTGTCTTTAGTGCCTTGAGCTTGAGGGCATCAGCATTGAGGGCCATCAGCCTTGAGGGCTGATTGCCTTGAGGTCATTTTGCCTTAAGGGCTGTAAGACTTGGCAATTGGTGTACACAAATCACCTATTTGTTGTTGGTTGTCTTGAGGGCAAGCTGCTTGATGGCCATTGGTGGCCTCACAAATTTCCAAAGCAGAGGCCATTCAGTTGCCAAGAAAGCCATAAACATTGAGGGTTTTTTGCCATGAGGGCTCGGTGTTAATGCAGTTTGGTGGTAATCATTCACGTGACCACTACATGGCACAGCAATGCACCATTTTTGCCACATTAGGGAACCTTCTGTGAATTACATGTGAGTGCCTCCAAATGGCCACCTTTGCTAAAATGCTTTCATGATGACTATGCATGTTAGAGAGGAGTAACAGCAATGGGAAGGGGTTCAGCTGGGCTGTGGTTATGATCTTAGGAACAAGCACCTGGTGTTTTGTGGGGGGGGGATTTCCATGAATGGGACTGTTCTAGGTCTCGTATGCCAGGTTGTTCTCAGGGAGATTGCACAGAAATGGGAAATAGTTCAGTTTGACTGTTACTGCTACATCATGATCCAGCACCCAGGCTGTGGGGGATGGTGGTGGCATTCACTGAGTGAGACCATGCAACATCTCAGGGTTATAACCTATGTGTGGTTGGTGTCAGGGAGGTGTAACTGTAATGAGAAGGGGGTTAAATTAGGCTGTGGCAGTGACTTCAGGAACCAGTACCTGGTGTTTGGGGGTGGCATTCCCTGAGGGAGACCATGCAAAGTCCCAGAGTTGAATCTTATGGCTGGTTATTGTCAGGGAGGTTGTACAGAAATGTGAACATGCTTAGTTGTACTGTGGCTATGACCTCATGATCCTGTGCCCTGTGTTCGGGGGAGTTGGTGCATTCCCTTAGTGGGATCATGGAAGTTCCCATTGTTAAAACATATGTAGGGTTGGTGTCGGGAAGCTTGGACAGCAAGCAACATAAAATTCAACTCTGGGACCTTGTATGGTCCTACTTAGGGAAATTCCACCAAAAAACACAAGGAGCTGGATCCTGAGATCATAGCCACAGCCCAACTGAGCCCCTTCCCAGGACTGTTACTCCTCATAGACACCCTTAGGCATTATGAGATCATTTTAGCAAAGGTGGCCATTTTGAGGTGCTCACACATAATTCACAGAAGGTTCCCAGATGTGGCAAAAGTGGTGCAGAGGTGTGTTAGGTAGTGGTCACATGACTGATTACCACTATACCACATCAACCCTGACCCATTCAAAGAGCTTTTTAAGCAAATGTGACAATTTTGAGGATTTTTTAGCAAAGGCAGTCATTTTGAGGCATTTTAGGTAATTTGCCCTTTACGATGCACTCACCAATAATTTACACAAGGTGACCAGATGTGGCAAAGGTGACCCTGAAGGCAACCAACCACAAAGGGACTATTGGTGTACACCAATTACCCGTGGGTGATTGCGGAACACCAATTGCCACACCTAACAGCCCTCAAGGTAAAATGCCATCAAGGCATAAAGGCCTTATCACCCATTTGTTGTTGGTTGCCTTGAGGACACATTGCCTTGAGGGCTGTCAGGCAGCGCAATTGGTTTATACCAGTCTACCACTGGCAAGTGGTGTACACCAATCGCCCATTTGTGTTTGGTTTCCTTGAGGTCTGTCAGCCTCAGGTCTGGTTGCCTCGAGGGCTTGTTGCCATAAGGGCATGTTGCCTTGAGGGGAATGAGCCTTGAGGGTGGTTGCCTTGAGGTGTGGTTGTAGTAAGGGCATGTTGCCTAGAGGGCCACATGCCTTGAGGGATGATTGCTTTCAGGGCTATGAGCCTTGAGGGCTGGTTACCTTGAGTGCCATGAACCTTGAGATCTGGTTGCCTTGAGGGCCATGAGCCTTGAGGGTTGGTTGCCTTGAGGACCATGAGCCTTGAGGGTTGGTTGCCTTGAGAACCATCAGCCTTGAGGACCATGGGCCTTGAGGGCTGGTTGCCTTGAGGGCCATGGGCCTTGATGGCTTGTTGCCTTGTGGGCCATCAGCCATGAGGGTTGATTGCCTTGGGAGCCATCCACTTTGATGGCTGGTTGCCTTGAGGGCCATCAGCCTTGAGGGATGGTTGTCAAGGGTCATCAGTCTTGAGGGTTGTTTGCCTTGAGGGACATCAGCCTCATGTGGGCTGGTTGACTTGAGGGCTAGTTGCCTTGAAGGCTATCAGCCTTGAGGGATGATTTCCTTGAGGGCCTGTTGCCTTAAGGGCTTTTAGACATTGCAATTGGTATATACAAATCACCTATTTGTTGTTGGTTGCCTTGAGGGTAGTTGCCTAATGGATGCAGACTCAAATGGTTAATTGAATTTCTATGGATAAGAAAAACAAAAGATGTAATAAAAACATGCATTGTGGCAAAATATGCAACACTAATCGTAAGAAAATGAAGTACGATAACCTGGTTTATTAGCAAACATGCAATACATTAAAGATGCTCACATTGAATGTGTATGACTTGAGTGTGCAAATGTTAAAACAATTATGCACTACTGGCATGTATACCATTCTTCAACTAGGAGACATTTTTGCATAGGATAACTATTTCAATTAACTGTAATATGCAGTAGAGACCTAAATACTAACTGCATGATTATCTGCTCCAAATATAATTACATACCAATAAAAAAATCTATGTAGTGTATATCTGTAGGTTACTATTAAAAAAATATTAAGGTAGCAAGTAATGTGTAAGTAATAACTGTGACATGAGTGGAACATTGCTTCAGCTGTAGATCTCCTAATTCAGAGAGACTATATGGAGACTGCAGAAATGCCACATCTGCAGGCAACGCTCACTGATGACCACTGCATTTTAATTATCCAATGGAGACTGAGTCAGCATCCAGTCAGACTTGTTAAAGACAAAAATAAAGGTTAATAATGAGAAGATAAGGACAGGTAAAGGTGAAATTGTTTAACCAGGAAAGGCACACTAAGCCAAAGCTTCCAGGTGTGACCGTGGAGTACAAGGAAGTAAAGTGACTTGCTCAGGGTCACACAGTAAGCAAGATACAGTAGAAAGATAAAAAAACAAGTGCACAGAAATATGAAAGAGGTATCTAACTACATTAGCGCAAACAAGGGAGCTTCTGAGTGTTAGAAATTAGCAAACATATAGTAAAGGAGAAGAGATAGTGTTGCTTGGGGACAGTCTCAGAAAAACAGGTGATCTCCACCAAGATGGCCTAGTTGTCAATAATTTTAAGTGGTATTCCCTGGTAGTATAGTAAAACTTCAGTTTGACTGAAAACTTAAAAACAAAGGTTTCATAAGGTTGCATATGGGCTCATTTTATACGAGCAATAAGACATGGCTGGGTGTTGGTAGTACTGAGATACCCACACACCTAAAGACTGAAGGCGCTCAACCTCAGTCTTTTGCCTCACTACACCTCTGGGTATGCTGGTAATCTCAGTATTACCAACACCCAGCTATGTCTAATTGCTTATGTAATGAAACTGAAGCCACGCTGCAACCTGTATGTAAACAAAATGGAGGCATGTCACCACTCATATATCCAATGGTCCCCTCAAGCCCTCCTATACTATGCGTCAACACAAGTAAGTCATTCCATGGTGTCCAGTGTTCCCAATCAAGCCATCCCACACCTGGCTCAACCAAAAATAAAGCATCCCCTGGTCTCAAATGGTCCAACCCAATCCATCCCATAACAGGCACCACAAAATAAAAAAGTATCAACTGGAGTCCAGCGGTCTCCCCATGCCATCCCATGACAGGCCACACCACAATACAGCATTCCAAGGTGTCCAGTGGTGCCATTCAAGCCCTACCATAACAGGCCTCACCACAAAGTCATTCTCTAGTATCCAATGGTCCCACCCAAGCAGTCCCATATCAGTGCAACCAAAAATAAAGAATTCCCTTGTGTCCAGTGTGCCCCCAAGCACTCCCATAACAGGTCCCATTGCAAATAAAGGAGTAACTAGTAGTAGTGTCAAGCGTTCTCCCAATGCCCTCCAATACCAGGTGCCACCAAAAATAAGGCCTGAACCAGTGTCCGGTAGTCCAACACAATCCATATAATGACAGGCCAGATAGGTACCTGCATATGTGGCTTCACCACCACTCCCCCTTGATTTATTTCCTTAGATTTCTTTAACTGGTTGATGAGTGTATGTCTATCAGATTTGTCTGACATGATCTGTCTGATCTTCCTGACTAATGAAGTGAGGCTGACTGGTCTATAGTTCCCTGCCTCCTCCCTACTGCTGGATTTGTGTAGAGGGACCACCACAGGTGCCATCCTCCATTACTGTGGAAGCACTACTGTGTTGATTTACTCTGTTAATAAGGCTGACAGAGGTGCTTTTATCTCTTCTCACAGTTTCCTCAATATCCTCGGATGTGTGCCATCTTGTCCCATTGCCTTGTCCACCTTCAGTTTTGTAAGCTCCTCCAGGACTCCTTCCACTGAAAATGGACTGGTTTTAGCCATTCTGGTGGCACTGAGGGCAGAGGCGCTGGTCGCAGCACCTCGCACCACACTGGCAACCCAGGTTCGGGAGTGAGCTCGGGTCGCTGGGGGCTGGCAGGGGAGGAGAGGGATTGAGCATCCGAAGGACTGCTCTCCCTCTCCGGAAAGAGGGGTCCACGATGGTCAGTGCCCGACTGCCCTCTGGTGGAGGCTGGGAGGTGGGAGGCACACGCCGTACTTAGGGGAGGAGTCAGGGGCAGACGCCTGGATGTGGGCATGTGCAGACACATGTGCGCTCACAATTGCTAGCATCATTGTATGCCCACCGACTTGGGGAATCCTGGAACAGGGAAAAAGTGGTGCCTCCTATGGCTTGATGGCCATCCACAAGTGTTTGTCGGGACACTGGCACCGAGCTGGATCCATCTGGGTAGGGAGTTAGGGGGGCTCCCTGCAACCCCCTGCAAGGGGTAAGCTGCATGGGCTATAGGGTTTCCAGTGGTCCTGGGCAAGATGGGCGGATCCCAGCTGATGGGATCTTGAGGAAAGAAGCTGGGAGGTGTAAAGAGGTGTCACAGGAGGATAAATAAGCATATCAAAAAATGGACTGGTTTTCTTACCACCCCCATGGCATCTGATGCTCAGCTGTGGTCCCTAACCCTCACCCTCTTCAGTAAATACTGAGAAGTGCTTATTCAATATTTCTGCCTTTTTCAGGTCTCCCGCCTTACAGTCA
This sequence comes from Neoceratodus forsteri, assembly GCA_016271365.2. Taxonomy (NCBI): domain Eukaryota; kingdom Metazoa; phylum Chordata; order Ceratodontiformes; family Ceratodontidae; genus Neoceratodus; species Neoceratodus forsteri. Next base: position 1,495,979,630 of record CM057449.1, read on the forward strand.
ACCTAATCCCCTTACAGCCTTACAATCCCCCTGCTTTTCTTTTTATCACTGAAGTAGCTATAGAATGTCTTGTCCCCTTTTTTTTACTGACTGAGCTAATCTTCCCTAAATGTGAGCCTTTGCACTAACTGCCTTCCTGCTTCCCTTAGACACTCTAGGTAGGTACACCTACATGTTCTCCATTTGGGTCTTTTATATCTCCTGAAACTTTACCTTTTCACCCTTACTTTGTTTGCCACCTCCTTCAAGAACCATAGTGGCTTTCTCCTTCTCTTCCCCTTGAACACTTACCTGACGCATTAGTTAGCCACTTCCACTATGGCTGCTTAAGTTGTTCCCAGTGCTCTTCACCTCTATCTCTTATGCCCCCTTTCTTCATGGCTACCCTGATACATCTCCCCATTTCAGTGAACTCTAGCCACTCAGGAACCATGCTGTCAGGTGCAGCAATTGAAGGTCCAGGTGAAGTACCTTCCTCTGATTTATGGAGAGCAGGTCCAGGCAGAGCGGTAGATGACTAAGGAGCATGTTGCTGATGCTGAGGAAATCGGGGTACCAAAACTGGCGGGGCCAGTCCGGGTCACTAGGATCATCTGTGCCTTGTCCCCCCCTGACCTTGAGCAGCACGTTGTGGATCAAGGGAAGTGGAGGGAAGGCATAGAAAAGGCCTGGGGTCAAAGACCTTGAGAAGGCATTCCCCTGCAGCTAGCTCTGCTGAGTGGGGTGAGTACTGAACAGCATCAGCTTTGTGTTCTGCCTGAAGGTGAACAGGTCCACTTCTGGGGTGCCCAACTGGGAGAACAGGCTGTGAACTACCTCCAGATGGAGAGACCCCTCATGAGATACCTCGCCAACCCTGCTAAGGGTGTCCACCACCTGAATGGAGGCTCCTGTCACACACACACACACACATATATATATATATATATATATATATATATAGCTAAGAGAGCTGCATCCAGGCAGTGCAAGTGAGTCAATATGTGGAAAGCTTCCTGGCACAAAGGCAGTGAGTGCATCTAGTCCTGTTTGTTGAGGTAGTACATGGTCATGGTGTTGTCAGTCTGGACTTGGACTACTTGACCCTGAATATGCAGAGCCTGACCGACAGGAGCCAGGCTCTGGCTCGGCAAGAGTTGAGCTCTGCCACAATAAAGCTTATTATGAGGACATGAGTTCTGACTTGGCCTTGCTGACTAGGAGGCAAAGGGAGGTGCAGATCTAAAGGGCCAGGTCTCTGGCCCACTCCACCTCCTACGTGGAGTGATCTGGATGCATCTGGAATTAAGCAGTACTCTGCTCGGTATGCCTTCCTGGCAAAACATTTAAATAAATAAATAAAAATCTGCAATCAGCCAGTCTCCCAGGTCAGGGTTCATCCAGACCCCTCAGTGCCTCAAGGTAAGCTGCCACCACTGCTATGCATTTGGTGAAGACCCTGGGAGCTGAGGACTGGTTGAAGCTGGAAAGTGGAAGAACCTTAGGTGGGATAGACTGATTGGGATGCGAAAGAATGCATCCTGAAGATCCAGGAGCAAAACCACATATTTGCTCTAGAGATTGTATGGTCTGGGACAGAGTTACCATCCTGAAAGTGCACCACCTGAGAAACTTGTTCAGCTCGTGCAGATAAAGAATGGGGTGACAGACCCCCATTCACTTTGGCACCAGGAAGTACCTAGTGACAAACTCTGGGTGTTCTGAAGGATCCACTACTCTGACCATGACCTCCTTGCAGAGAAGCTGGGCTATGTTGTCTTGAAGAGCCAACCAAGTGTGTGCAGACACAAAGTCCTCCCATGGGGCGTGGGCCCAGATGGGACGGTACTGATTGAATTCCAGAGGCAGATGCTGATCGACCACTTCCAGAACCCACTTGTCCATGGTGACAGCATACCAGGCAGAAAGGAAATGGCATACCTGGGTTCTCCCTTGACCCCTTCCTTAGCATTGTGGCACACATCACAACTGTTAGGCACATAAACCAGAAGCTGGAGGCGGGTATACATCTTAAACACTGCTTGACTCCTGAGGCAAGACTTGCCACATCTCAAGGCACTCTGCTCCCTCTGTTGGACTACTGTGCTCCAATTTACACCCATACCTTGGCACTTATTATGTTGTTCTGCTGCAGAAGTGATGTCAGTACTACAGCTGAAATTGGAATGCTGCCACATAGTTGGTTTTCCTCTATCCAATTTAGCTGTAAGTTTTTTTTTAAACTTGAAGTTGCAGAAACATTTGCATCACACTGTGTAAAAAAAATTAAAAATCAAAATGTTACAGTTTCTTTTCTCAGTTGTCTTCATTAGCTGGTTTTGTGTGATTTTCTATGCTTTGACTGCCCATACACTATAAAAGATTGTGTGTGGGCAGTAATACACAAACAAGGATATTCTTGTATCTTGAGGTTTCCTTGGTAACCCTCGAGGTCTTCTGTTACCAATGTAACCTCTCGACACAAGAATACACTTGTTGTATATGACTGCTCATACACAATTCTCTATGCTACCCTGTTTATTGTCTTACTATTATAGATCAAGGGATCAATTAAAAGGAAAAACCTGTCCCAAATTGTGCTCATTCCCAAGGTATCTGTATATGATATGTTCTTCACAGCACAAGGGGGTCTCATGCACATGGGAAAGAAATGCTCTGATTGTTTTTGATCGCTCCCTCGATCTATAATTAAACATTGATTATTCAAAGTGAACAGTACTGTACTTACTTCATGTTTTTTTTTTTTGTAGTCACAGATACACATCATATTTCTGTTAGTTTTTTAATCCTCAATTTCCAGTCATCACAGATAAGATTGAAATATGAACAAGAGGGTCATGTGTGACCATTCCATTATAATTGCATAGTGACACTTTATCAATAGTTATCAGATTTTCTAGTTTACTTCATCTCAGAGACACAAAGCCTTAGAATCTGTGGGAAAAAAGAGTTAGAAAACTTCTAAAGAATCACACTTACAAAATGCACATTCAAAACAAATTAGTAATAATAAAAAGCAATAAATATGTAATATATGTTGAAATAACTTATCTAAAGATGCATTTGGTTAGATTCTAGACATTGAAATATTCATAGTGTTGACCTAAAATTAGTTCATTTTGTACTTCTCTGTCTATACAGAATCTGGTCTTCTGCCATACACAATGATGCAAATATCCAGTTCTGTCAATTACATCAGTTTCCACCGGTAGGAATCTGCATATTGGTTCAACCTTCCAGTACCTTGGCACCTGCAATAGAGATTAAAATATAGATATAAATGTAACATACACTAAAGGTGTTCACTGAACAAAAATGTAGTGTAATATACTGATGAGTGCATTATGAACCTGCACATAAGATCATAAATAATAATGACAGACTTCATAATAAAAATTAATGTGTGCTCTTCTCAGCTGCCATGTGCCTGATGTGGAGACTCGGATCTAATGGTTAACCTGTTAAACATGTACCCCAACCAGTATTAATGGGGGTGATCAAGGGATAAATGAGGCTTCATTCCCCAAGATGCCACCTCAACCACTGGAAAGATTAAATCCCCCGAGTGGCATAACGACCCCTTTTCTTCCATCAAGATCTATGATTCTATGGGAGGCCTCACTAGGGTTTAATACAGTTGCATCACCACCCCCAGCATTCTACTAGTGTTATCTCTGCCTATACACACCAGCGTGCCAATGACCCTTCCCACACAGCCCCCTCCTCTTCAATAATAGCCTCCCTCTCACACACACATCACCATCCTCCACAATAATACCCCTTCCACACACAATTCCCCCTCCCAAATAACAACTTACCCCCCTCCCAATTGTCTATGAAAATCATGCAAAACTGAGTTGTCAGTTGTTTAGAGGCAAGAACATGCTACTTGGGTTACTGATCATGATGTACTGTATCTGCACATCCTCCTGGCATAATGTCCAACCCCCCACAATCATTTGGAGAGGGGGACCCAAAGTCTCACCCACTAAAGACTTCAATTGTTCCAAAATCAAGTCCCTGTACAGATCAATGGTAAGATCTCACCTAGAGTACAGTATGCAGTTCTGGAGACCTCACCTCAGAAAGGACATAGACAGACTGGAGACAGTGCAAGGGAAAGCTACAAAAATGATACTTGGACTCCACAACAAGGCATACGAGGAACATTTCCATGACCTAAACATGTACTCCCTGGAACAACACAGAGAAAGGGGGGACATGATCAAAACCTTCAAGTACTTGAAGGGAATAAATGAGGTCCAGGTTCAGGACCTATTTCAGATCAAGAATCATGCAAGAAAGAGGGGGCATGGCATGAAGCTGGAAGGAGGCAAGTTCTAGACTAACACAAGAAAGTTCTTCTTTACTGAGAGGGTGGTGGATACTTGGAATGACCTTTCACCAGAGGTTGTGGAGACTACAGTAGGTCGTTTGGATCGTTCAAGAATGCATGGGATAGAGACAAAGGTATTATAACACTGAATAGCAGTTAAGGGAGGGGGGCTAGGCTTATAGGCAGACAAGATGGACCATGTGGTCCCCTTCTGTCATCACTTTCCATGTTTCTATGTAAGGTTGCTAGCTTTCTCAGAAATCCTACCAGTGGCAAGAGCAAGTACAGCTAGAGGTAAAGAAGAAAAAAATTACTTACCATAGTAATCTTGTTTTTCTCGGTGATACTCAGGTATTCATAACTTCTGCAGTGTCCCTTTATGACAGAACTGCCTGGACAGATAGAATGCCATGCAAATTATGGAATCTTTGTGCATGCTATTTTCAAATGCTGCCTTGAATTAACTGCCAACCTGCTTGATGATGCACCAGACTACTGACATATTGTCTGTCTGGATCAGCAGTGTTCTGTTTGATAAGATAGACTGAAAGGCCTGAAGGGCATAAAGAACTGCCCTCATCTCCAGAATATTGATGTGTAGTGCCATCTCAAACTGGGACCATGAACCCTGAGTCTGGTGGTCCCCCAGGTGGGTCCCCCAACCCAGACAGGAGGTATCTGTGGAGAGGATCCAAAGTGGTGGGGAACTTCAGAATGGAAGGCCCCGGGAAAGATTCAGAGGATCTAGCCACAAAAGAAGATCCTTCTTGATCACACTGGGGACTAGAACTGGATGGTCCAAGTCATCCAAGAGTTGATCCCATTGGACATACAAGATCCATTGGGTGATCCTCATATGTAACCTGGCAAATGGGACCATGGAGATGGAGGCTGCCATCAGGCCCAAGAGACGTAGCCATGCTTTGGCAGGAAGGTATCTGGAAGAGGTCACTAATTTGGCCTACTCTCAAATGGCCTCTGCCCTGTCTGGGGGAGGAAGGCTTTTCACTGGACAGTGTCTAAGATTGTCCCAATGATGTGTAGGTTCTGGGAAGATGTAAGAGTAGACTTGGGGAAGTTGACTGAGATACCCAGGTGAGAAAATAGGTCCAACATGCACAAGAGGGCATCCAGAAGGCTGTCCCTGGATGGGGCTGTAAAAAGTCAACAGTCCAGGTAAGGGAATACTGCTATCCCCCAATAGCGCAAGGCTGCTGCCACCACTGCAAGGCACTTGGTAAAGACCCAAGGTGCCAAGGAAAGACCAAAGAGGAGGGCTGTAAACTGGTAGTGCTCCCCCTGGAAGCAGAAATGCAGGAAGCAGCGGTGGCCCAGGAACACCGGAATATGCAGGTAGGTATCCTGCATATCAAGTGCACAAAAGCAATGGCCCTTCTGCAGAAGAGGCAGGAGGCCCTGCAATGTCAGCATGCAAAACCATTTGTACTTGACAAACAGGTTTAGTCTGCTGAGATCTAAGATGGTAAGAGGTTGCCAGTCTTTTTCAGGACCAGGAAAAAGTGGGGGCAAAATCCCTTCCCCTGTTGTTGCAGAGGGACTGACTTTATGGCTGCCTTCTGACTTGGAGACCAGATTTCCTCCTCAACCAGAGGAACCTGGTGTGGAGAATAAGATGAGTGACTTGAAGGGGATTCTGGAGGGAACTCCAGGAACTCCAAGGTGTGCCCTTTTGTAATGAGCAGTAGGACCTATGCATCTGAGGTCACGTCCCTTCACTCCTGCACATGGAGGGTAAACCTTCATACCACCATCTCCTTGCCCACAGGCAGAAGAGGGGGTGGGAATAGCCAATCAGGAAGTGGAGGGGGTCCCTCAGACCCTCTCTGAGATTTGGAGGTGAGGGGAGGAAAAGTGGGACACATGGACTTCCTTTTGCCCTGTTATCTAGCGAAGGGTTGTTTACCCTGCCTTTGGTCTGCCTCTGAAAGGGCTATTTTCTTTGAAAGTCTGATCGGTACATGGACCTCATGGATCTCAGGGCCTGGCCACTGCCCTGAAGGCCTGTGATACTATCTTTAGTGTCCCCTCCAAAAAGGACTGAGCCTCTAAAGGGAGAATCCTGAATTGTGGTCTGGATGTCATTGGATAGGCCAGAAATGTGAAGCCAAACATGTCATCTAAGAGACACTGCAGAGGGCAAAGGAGAGGCTACTGCATCTACAGTATCATACATAGCTCCAAGCATGTGTCGGCAAAATATTTGACAGCAGCAGATCCTTAACCAACTCCTCCTTGAGCTCCAAAGATTCCATGGCCTGGATATGGATCTCAAACTTGGCCATAGTCACTTTTTAGAATGAGACCATATGCTGCATGAGTTGAAGGAGCAGAAGGCACACGTAGAAGAAGAATAAACTTTTTGCCATACTGGTCCAGCTGCCATGACTCCTTGTCTGGGGGAGAAGTGTTCATGTGCTTTGGCGTAGCTGAGTGATCATGGGTAGCAGCAATGACAATGGAATCTGCTCTGGGGTGAGTGTCCAAGAACAAAACCCTCTTTGGAGTGTGGTAAATCTGGTACGCCTTCTTAGGGTTGGCTGGTAAGGAGTTGGGCAGCTGCCAGATCGTACTGGTGAGGTCTTCATGAGGGGCTGTCCAGGGGGGGAATGTTCAGTGAGATGCTTCTCCTTGTAAAGCCCGGATAACATGAAAGGCCTGTGCAATCTCCTCTGCACTTGTCATTTTTACTGCAAGCATAGAAGTCCCCAGTTGCTTCTCGGCTTGGGGTTCTGTGTGTTTTGTCTTTTTAGATTTTTTTGAGGGAACCATAGAGTCAGTCATTTCAGCAAGCCTCTTTGAAACTGCTGGTATACCCATCTCAATGTTGGCAGTTACAGATGTTTATGTCAAAGTGGTTCACCCACTGGAACAGAGGTTGTCAGCTGGTCAGAGATTGAAGGACCCTTGGAAACAGATATCTTTTTCCTTGAACCTTTCAAGGCACTTTTCCACTGTTTTTTCCAGAAAAGTTTTACAAATATCACAGTCTGTTTTTAAATGTTCAAAGCCCAAACAGACAATACAAAGACTATGCTTGTCTGCTTTGGCAAAAATTTCACCACAATCAGTACAAGGTTTGAAACCAGGTTCACTGGTTCTTCTTTTTGGTTTTTCAGATGTTCTGAATGAAGAAAACAAACAAAATCAGTAACTGCTAAATAATAAGGATTTTAAAGCCTTATTTAGTGCTTGCGGTTGGTTCCGGAACCGAAAAAACCTTTTGGAACTGGGAACCAAACCGAGAAACAAACCAGAGCTAGTGGTTCGAGAACAGGGATTAGCAGTTCACAATTTAAATATAAAAACTTACATTTAAAATAAAACTAAGGCTAGATGGGTAGAAAACTGGTTGGCAGAAAGAAACCAGAGGGTGGTGGTGAATGGAGTGCACTCCAGGACACAGCAGGTGAAGAACGGGGTCCCTCAGTGGTCAGCGCTGGAACCACTCCTTTTTAATATATACATAAGCAATATAGCAGACGAACTGAAGGGACACGTGACCCTTTTTGCAGATGACACAAAAATCTGCAATAGGTTGAACTCTGCAGGGGGTGTAGAAGACATGAGACAGGACCTGAGGGCACTGGAGAGGTGGGCAGAGACCTGGCAACTAAAATTCAATATCTAGAAGTGTGAAGTTATGCACTCTGGGGCACAGAAAACCCAAGGGCAGGATGCACACTTGGTGGGGTGGGTAGAAAGAGAGGGTTACAGAGCAAGAGAGGGATCTAGGGATGTAGTCTCCAGTGGCCTCAAGGTGGGAAGCAGTGTACCAGGGTGGTAGGGAGGGCGTATGAGATTCTGGTCTGATCCATCAGCCGTAGCTGAGGAATTTAACTCATACTATACCTCCTGCACCATGGAGCTTTGAATCGCTACTTCCTACCCACCCCTTCCCTTCCTCTACCAGTGTGCCCCTTCCTCTACCAGTGTGCCCCTCCTCCACCCTCCCACCTCACCTCACCTTCTTTTGCTAATGCAACCCCAAGCAATACCCTAAGTGCCCTCCTCACAATCAACTCCTCTAAAGGCATCTCCCCTGATGTCCTTGACACGAAACTCCTTTCTCTCTCTGCCTTGGATATTCCTACCCCCCTTTCAATAATCCTCAGTCTCTCATTCTATACCGCCTTTGTCCCCTCTTTCTGGAAACATGGAGTTGTCCTCCCTTTACCCAAAGGGGGCAACCCCTCACCCAAGGTAACTATAGCCCAATTTCTCTCCTCCTTACATTTGCCAACATTCAAGAGCACATTGCCCACTCCCAACTCATCTCTTTTCTATCAGACACCTCCTTTTTCACTCCTTTCCAGTCTGGCTTCAGAACAAACACTCAACCACCACCTCTCTCCTACGGCTCACTGACTCTATCCTAACCAGGTTGGACCATAGCCAAATCACCTCTACCATTTTTGTTGACCTGGCAAAGGCCTTTGGCACCATATTTCACTCTCTTCTCCTTAACTCACTCCCAGCAGCTGGCCTATCTCCCTACACCACAAACTGGTTCAAGGCCTACCTTATTGGCAGATGGCAATCAGTAAGGATCTTGGACTCCACTTCACCTCCCCTCTTGATCAGCACTGGCATCACTCAGTGCTTTGTATTAGGGCCCCTCCTATTCTCCATCTTCCTAAATGACCTTTCCTCTGTTTTCTTTCCTCCTCTACTATTCATATGTATGCCGATGATACAGTCCTGTGTGCCTCTGACTCCTGTACTGTTGTGGTTTCAACCAACTTACAACAGGACTTTGACAAGGTCCAGCTCTGGTTTGCTAACCATCAACTTTTTCTCAACACCAAGCAGACTGTTTTCATGACCTTTGGCACAAGACAGATACTCTCTAGACTCCCCCCCATCCACTTTCCCTACCCTTGATGGGACTTTACTTGAGGACACATCCACCTTCAGGTACTTAGGTGCTTGGTTGGACTAACACTAACCTTCTCGGACATACTAACGCATCCAGAAAAAACTGTGCCCCAAGCTTGGTGCCCTGTTCAGGAACTGTAATTGCATCCCTCCTACAGTTTGGCATGAACTTGTCACCCCGACCGCTGGAAAGATTAAATCTCCAGAGAGAGGAATCCAGCAGAAACTAATTAGCAAGGCTCTCCCCGCTAAACCTCTCAGACCCCCAGCACAGAGCTCATGCACATCCAAAGGATGGGGGAAAAAGAACTCTTAAGTACAGTAGGCAGAAGAAGAAAATAAACCAAGGCACACATACACACAGCCATGTTTCAAAGACAGAAACTGTATGCCGACTGCAAATACGGTCGACATGACGGTTTTGCTGTATGGACGTTCAACAAATATTTTGTTGACAACTGATCGTGGATCCAACATAACCCACTCACTCCTGCTAACATACCCTACCAAAGGGACACAAGCTGTGCAGGGGCAATGCTCTATCCCACAACCAGAACCCTTCCAGCTCTGCCCTACGTTACCACCAATAACCCCCGAGGATACTCAGGATCCTGCAACACAGAAAGCCATAGGGAAGCCAGTATACCACATAAATAAAACAGTGTTAATAGACAACTATGATAAAATAAAAATTAAATGAGTAGCTAAATAATAATACCCCAGATGGTCTAATGGTGGTACTGGATCTATCTGGTATGCAGTGTGCATGGCTCAGGGATCTTGTGCTTGCCTATAACATGGCGGTAATGGATGCCATGGATTATATTTCTCCTGTTTGCATTTGTCCCCTCACCCTATGCCCAAGGCCCACAACTGGTACAGAAGAAAGGATGTAATGAAGAAACTGGGACACACATGGCTCAGAGGAGGCACAGGGGTACAGAGGCCAAGAGAAAGGAGGGGGTGAACAAGAGGGGCCTGGCTGAGGATGCTAACACATCTGTCAAGAGCCAGAGCTGAAGTGAAGCTGGATGAACAACGAGGTAGGGGAGAGGGTGACTGAGCTGGTTGAAGGATAGACAGCTGAAGGTAGTAGTGGGGGATGAAGTATCTGAGCCCAGTGTGGTAACAAGGGGGTTCCCATAAGGCTCAGTGCTGGGACTAGTTCTGTTTAATGTTTTCATTGCCAATATCACAGAAGGCATAAAAGAGTAAGATCGGGCTTTTAGTCTATGACACCAAGATCTGTGCAGAGGTTGATGGAGGGGAAGTCGGTACAGTACTCCATGATGATTTGGCAAAACTAGATGAATGATCTAACACATCATAAATTGGCTTCTATGCCAAGACATGCAAAGTCATGCACTTCAGGGCCAGGAACCCCGAAAATAGTTACTGGTTGTGGTGAGTGCTGTTATTCAAGTCAAGGGAGGATAAATATCTGGGTGTACTAATGACAGGGAAATGGTGAGGTGACCACAAAGCAAGAGACCATGAAGCTGGGTACCATGAAGCAGGGTGCAGTATCTTGAGTAGCAACTCCACCCTGTACAGACTGACAGGCATTGGGGGTGAGACTTAGGGTCATCTGCCATTTGCTCACCCCATACCACCCCAACCCACTCTGCAGTCACTGACTGGCATCGAGGTGTGCCTTGTGGTCTTTGGTCCTAACATTCACCCCATTCTCTTATTCTGCACCCATCTCAGGTAATTTCCTTATGGAATGGGATGAGTGTAAGGGCTGAACCTCAAGGCACACTGTGATACCTGTCAGTGTCTGCAGGGTATGGTGAGGTGGAACGGTGTGAATGTTATGGCCAATGACCCAAAGGCACACCCCTGACACCTGTCATTCTCTTCAGGGTGGGGTTGGGGGTTGGCATTACTTCAACAGTTCACTGCCATTCCTATTATGCATCTATATTATGCATCTCTAACTCCTGCACTACCAATGCCAATACCAGCAAGCAAACATTCGCATCGACAAACGCTTTGTTTACAGAATGTGCTAATCTTTCATCAGCGTACATTTGTTCTCTTAACCACCTTCCACGGTTCCCTTAGACACCCTTGAACACTTTGCTGTCCTCCTCCGTTTGGGTCTCCTTATCTACTGAAACTCGCTCTTTTAGACCTTTAGACACAACAAATAGGAAAGCACTTCCTGGTGTCCAATGGCCAATACATGCTCTCCCATATCAGGCCCCCTACAAAAATAAAAAAAATTCCTGATGTACAGAGGTCCCCCCATGCCATCTGATAACAGGCCCCACCTCAAGTAAATCATTCCCTGTGGTCCAGTGGTCTGTCTATGCCATCCCATATCACGTGTAGCCAAAAAATAAAGACTTCTCTGGTATTCAGTGGTTTCCCCATGCCTCTGCAATTTATGACCCACCACAAGTGAAGCATTCCATGGTGTCCAGAGGCCCCACCAAAGCACTCCCATATCAGGCCCAATGCAGAAAAAGTATTCTTTGGTGTCCTATGGTCCAAACCAATCACTCCCATATCAGATGGCAACAGAAATAAAGTATTTACCTGATATCCATTGGTCTGACACAATCCCTCTCATACCAGACTCCACCAAAATAAAGAATTCCCTAGTGTCCAGTTGTCCCCCCATGCCCTCCAATACCAAGCAGAACAAAAAATAAAGAATTCTCTTGTGTACAGTGGTCAACCCATGCTATCGCACAACAGGCACCATCTAAAATGGTGGAGGGGTTCTTGAGATCATGGGTCAGATACAGGGGTTGACCATGGGGTGGAGAGGGGATCTGTACGTGAGGAGGAAAGTAGGAGCCATAGCTTCTCACCCCTCCTTCCCACCTCTAAGTTTCCCAGGCATGTTTAAATCCCTCCACTGTGCTAGCTCCCACCACCTCATGTGTCAGACTATTCCTTGTATCCACTACCCTCCAAGTAAAACTTCCTCACATTTCATCTTAACCTGGCACCTTCCAATTTCATATCATACCCCTTGTTCTTGAACCCTTCTATGATGAAAGACATGTCCCTCCTGCACCTTGTATATATCCTTAAGGTATTTAAATGTTTCTATCATGTCCCCCAACTCCTCCTCTCCTCCTGTGAGTACATATTGAGGTCTCTTAATCTACATAGTAACATAGAAATTGTTGGCAGATAAGGACCGCCTATCCCATCTATTGTGCCCGTAAGCCCTTGTACTGGATTACTATTTCCAACCCACCCACTGCTGTAACTCAGTGCTTACTCTATGCCTGTCCCAAGCATGACTGAATCCATCTACAGTGCTTGCTTCTACCACCTTCTGAGGCAGACTATTCCATGCATCCACCACCTTCTCTGTGAAGAACTTCTTCACATATTTCCCAATATGTTTTTTGGTGCAAGCCCTGTACCATCTTAGTTGCCCTTCTCTGGACTGCCTCCACACTGTCAATGTCCTTATGAAGGTGTGGCCTGCAGAACTGCGCATAGTACTCTAGGTGAGGCCTCACCAGTGTTTTTTACAGTGACATCACCACTCCCTCCTTCTGCTAGTGACACCTCTGCCTATGCACCCCAGCATGCTACTGGCCCTCCCTGCAGCAGTGCTGGACAGAGTACCATAGCTGGGAGGTAGAGCTACAAAAGCACAGTCTTTTTAGGAGAGATAGGTGGGGGAAAAAGGGAGGGGGTAGCCCTGTACATGAGAGAAGGAATAGCGGGAGAGGAAGGTACTGAGGAAAGGCGATCTGTTGAGATCTTTTGGGTTACCCTGGGCCGAAAGGGTGGGTAATAAGGATAGGGGTGGCGTACAGGCCACCTCCCCAGGGTGAGGAAGTAGATATGGAGATGGCGAGGGACATACAGGAGAAAGCCAAAAAGGGTAAGATCCTAGGTGGATCTAAACCTGCCTGATGTGGACTGGCAAACCCCAGCCAAAAAGGGTAAGATCCTAGGTGGATCTAAACCTGCCTGATGTGGACTGGCAAACCCCATCATCCACATCAGAAAGAAACAGAGACTTGCTAGAAACCATGCAGGATGCACTCCTAAATCAGCTGGTCACAGATCCTACTGGGAGGGTCAACACTCAACATTGTATTGACTAACAGGGACAGTGTGGGGGAGGTAGAGGTTGGGGAAAACTTGGGAGACAGTGACCACCGAATGGTCAGGTTTTCTATCTGTACAGGGCCAAAATTGGGCAGGCCATCCACCAAGGTACTCAACTTCAGGAGGACAAACTTTGGGAGGATGAGGGAGCATCCTGAGGAGGAAAATGGAAAAATCCACCACCTAGAGAAGGCAGAGCAGCTGTGGGGGTAATAAAGGGAGGAATCCTAAAAGCAACAGACCAGTGCATCTGAAAAATTAGCAAATGCAAAATGGGAAGAAAGCCTCTGTGGTTTACAGCGGGGGTTAGGGGAGGCAATCAGGGAGAAAAAAAGCCGTTCAAGGCCTACAAAAATGTGACAGTGGGTGGAGGAAAGGGCGGTCTATAAAGAAAAGTTTAGGGAAGTGGATAAAACAATCATGAAGGCAAAAGCAAGCACAGAGGGAGAAAATAGCTAGGGAGGTGAAAGGAGACAAAACATTCTTTAGGTATGTCACCAACAAGAGGAAAAGTAGACAAGGGATACCAAGACTTAGAGGGTGGTGGGGTAATATAGTTGAAGGGATGAGGAAAAGGCAACCTACTCAATGAATACTTCGCATCAATATTCACGGCAGAAAAGGGTGGTTGTGGTGGGACAGTATTTTTGTAGAATAGGTAGTGGGGCAAGAGGCAGGCAAGAGTCCCTTCACAGAGGTGAGGGTGATGAAGGGGCAAGAAAAAATACTGATAAGGCTATGGTGCCAGATCAGGCACACTCAAGAGTTCTCAAGGAGATGAGGGAGGAGTTGGCAGGACCTCATGCCAAGCTGTTTCATCTATCCCTTGAAACAAGGACCATCCGAGGGGAATGGAAGAGGGCAGAGGTGGCACTGCTTTACAAGGGGAGGAGGAAACAGAACCCTGGAACCTACCGCCCGGTGAGTCTCACCTCTGTGGTAGACAATCTGATGGAAATCCTCATTAAGGAGAGACTGGTAAGACATCTAGAAGACAATAGGCTAAGTGACTACAACCAACATGGTTCACTGGGGTAGGTCTTGTCAGACCAACCTGGTAGAATTCTTTGAGGGTGTTACGGAGGTGTATGATCGGGGTGATGGATGTGGCCTACCTGGATTTCAGGAAGGCATTCGATTCTGTCCCCCACAGAAGGTCGCTAAACAAGTTAACCAGCTTGGGAGTGGGAGCAAAGCTTACAAAGTGGGTGGAGGATTGGCTGGGAGGAAGGACTCAGAGAGTAGTAGTTAATGGAAAGCACTCCAGAGAACTAGGGGTGAAGAGTGGGGTACCACAGGGATCTGTGCTGGGTCCAGTATTGTTCAATGTGCATGAAGGATTTAGCAGAGTGTCTAAATGGAAAAGCGTGCCTGTTTGCAGATGACATGAAGGTCTATAAAAGGACAGACATGCCAGGTAGGCAGTGGAGAAAATGAGGCAAAATCTAGCTAGGCTGGAGGAGTGGGGCGGAAAGGTGGCAATTGGAATTCAATGCGAAGAAGTGCAAAATATTGCACATGGAGCTAAACAATCCAGGATCAAATCAATGCCTAGGGGGTGAACCACTGCAGGTCATGGAGCAAGAAAAGGACCTGAGTATTTGGATCACTGACACATTAAAGGTTAGAAACCAGTGTGAAAGGGCAGTGGGTAAGGCAGTCACGGAAGGAGACGGAGGGTGGAAAGGGACCCCACTGAAAGGTTGCCGGAGTCCTGCCACCAAAGGGAGATCATTTTGCAGGCTGCTGGAGACTAGGACTTCCTGGTGCATGTCATCCAGGCGCTGGTCCCACTGGACTTGAAGAGACTATTGGGTAACCCTCATGTGCAGCCTGGCCAGAGGGATTGTGGGTATGGCAGACATTATCAACCCTAGCAGTCGTAGGACTGAACATGCTGTGGTCCACCGAATGAGGCCATGAGCACCACCTGAGATATTAAGGTCTCTGCTCTGTCAGTCAGAAGAAAGGCCTTGCTCTGGACAGTATCCAGCACAGCTCCAATAAATTGGAGGTGCTGGGATGGTATCAGCTGGGACTTGGGGAAGTCTGCTGAAATGCCAGGGCTGGAGAAAAGGTCCAGGGTGAAGGAAAGGGTTTCCTTCAGACTGTTGGGAGAAAGGGCTGAGAAAAGCCAGTCATCCAGATATTTGTGAAGACCTACTGCAGGAACCCTCTCAAAATAAGATCTCGATTTCTTTTTCTAGGCCCCATATCTGCAGGGATATAGACATGATGGAGGCAGTCCAGAGGAGGGCAACTAAAATGGTGCAGGGTCTTAAAGAGACTTAAAGAGCTTAAACCTTGCAGGGCCGTGGACTGATATATCAATCCAGAATTCCTATACATTCTAATTCTGTTGGCAGCCTAATTTATATGTACAGTATACACTTGATGAAAGGAATGAGAGGGGGACATGACAGAAACTTTCAAGTACCTCAGGGGAATCAACAAAGTCCAAGAGGGTAGCATCTTTCAGAAAAGAGATGTGCAAGAACAAGGGGCACAATTTGAAGATGGGGGGATGGCTCAGGGGCAATGTCAGGAAATATTTTTCGTGGAGAGTGGACCCTAAGAATACATTTGGCTTCTGCTGTATATCTCCTGAGGGACCAAATTTTGGCCAGATTTCAGTTCTTGGGTCAGAATACAAATGGTAACAAGGAGTAGTAGTAAATAACCTTAACATGGTGGTGGAGTCTACCACTAACCCTCTGAAAGAAACCCATCCACCATATTTTGTGCCCCAGGAACTGCAATATCCACCCACCCTTACATCTACCATTTGAATTTGTTTAAAAAAATTCCCCTTTTTTCCTACCATACTATTGGCCAGCAGTCTTTGTTTGTCAGTCACCTTGTAGCTCCTCTGAGTCCAATCCAGTGTCTTCTCTAACAGATATGGCCTGCCATGAGAAAGCAGTTCTACCACCAACTTTCATCCAGTGGGCCCTGGAAAGGAAAAGAGAACAAAAAAAAATACAAGAAAGGTAAAAAATAATTTTACAGCGAGAATGCTTCCTTGTCCCGCTTCTAGACCAGCGTTCCCACTCTGTCCCATCTGTCCTCTTTCTGCTGAGCAAAAAACATGAATAAAGATGAACATGTAACACATATAAAAACATCAAACCAACAAGTACAAAATCCGCTATGTATCAATGTCTGGCAGTGATTACCAACACTCTCTCTTCCCACAGGATGGCACATGTCGAAGATTTATTTTACCAGTCCGCCCTTGCTCTGCCTGTACATACACAGTCACACTGCCATGTCTCGGAGTGTGGGGGTGGAACCCTCATACACAAGGGAATGCTTTTTTTTGTGATTGTGCCATGTCTCGATGGGTGGGGTGGAAACAACGGACACCAGGAAATGCTGCACATTTGATGGTGCTGAGTCTCAGAGGGTGGGGTGAGCCCCCGGACACCAATGAATGCAGTTTGTATGAGTGGTGCCAGGTATTCCAGCACCAAGCACCATACAACAAACGGCATTAACTGATGTTCGTGTGTTGCCCATCACCATCTGACGACCGGCACCATCAAATACACATCATTGCCAGGTGTAAGTGGGTTCCGCTCCAACCTGCCAAGACATGGCACCATTGCACAAAATGTCTCTTTGGTCCCCAGTCTCTATCTCTGTCTCTCCCTCCCTCCCCCTCTCTCTCTACCTTCAGGATGGCACATGACAAAGATTTATTTTACCAGTCTGCCCTTACCTTGCCTGTATACACACAAGCACACTGACAGGGGTCAAAACTGGCACTGACAAACTAGCCAAATGCTGATAGATTTTGTGTGTGCTAATAAGATTTTTGGTGGGTTTGTAGTTGAGAAGGTAACATCTCAATATGTATACCAGCTGGACTGGTGGAAAAGTCTGTGGGGCTAGTGGATTTTCCCAGTAACTGCCCTGCTGGTATGTTTCTGTAAAACTCTTGACTCCTGCACTAAGACCAAGAATATATTTTATTTGTGACTTCTGCAACTGTAAAGTGTCTCTCTGGTGCCCCATAGTCTCCTCCCCCCAACTCCCACCATATGACACAAGCTAAAGGATTATTTTGCCAGTCTGCTCTTGCCTGGTCTGTACATGGCACAGCCACACCTAGGCCAGGAACACCCCGTATTTGTGATTTCTGTGACTGTAAAAATGTCTCTTTGGTCCCCAGCAGTGTCTCTGCTCTCTCACCTCTGTCACTTCTCTCACCCCTCTCACCCCCTCTCTCTCTCTTTCTCTCTCTCTCCACCCCCCTGGACTGCACAAGTCAAAGATTTATTTTACCAGCCTGCCATTGCCTGGCCTATATACAATAACCCACATTTAGTCCAGGAATAAACTTTGTGATTTATGTGACTGTAAAATATCTCTTTGGTGCCCTGTAGTCTCTCACCACCCCCCCCACCTCCAACCATATGGCACAAGTGAGGTGGTCATCTACATTAGGGAAGGGATAATGGTCTCACCCAAAGACCTCCCATACCAGACACCATCAAAAATAAAAAATAAATCCTGGTATACAGATGTCCCCCCATGCTCTCTGATAACAGGCCCCACCACAAGTAAACCATTCCCTGGGGCCTAGTGGTCTGCTTATGCCATCCCATATCATGTGCTGCAATGGGATGGCCGCTGCCATGAGCCTTAGCAGCCGAAGAATCGCTCTGGCTGAGATTTTCTTCTGAGAGGCCACCAGGTGTGCCAGGTGCTGCGAAGTCACTATCCTGTCTTGTGGCAGGAAAGCCTTGCCCTGGACAGTATCCAAAGTGGCCCCAATAAATTGTAGCTGCTGGGTGGGACCAGGTAGGATTTGGCATAGTTGACCATTATACCCACCCATTGGAATGTGTCCAGGCTAAGCTACATAGCTGAGACTAGGGCCTCCCTGGATGGGGCTGAGATCAGACAATCATCCAGGTATGGGAAAACATGGCTCCCTTGTCTGCGCAGGAAAGCTGCCACCACCGATAAGCATTTTGTGAACACCCTGGGAGCCAAGGAAAGGCCAAAGGGTAGTGCTTTGAACTGGAAATGTTCCCCCTGAAAGCAAAAATGGAGGAAATTGTGGAATGGTGTACAGATTGGATGTGCAAGTAAGCATCCTGCATATCCTGAGAGCAGAGCCACTGACCCTTCTGTAGGAGAGGAAGCAGGCTAGGAAGAGACAACATTCTGAATATATTGTATTGCATGAAGAGGTTCAGAAAGCTCAGATCTAGAATTGGTCTGAGGTTGCCTGTCTTCTTGGGAACCCGGAAAAAGTGCGAGTAGTAACCTTTCCCTTGATGTTTCACGGGAACAGGTTCTATTGCTGTCTTTGCCAGTAGGGATATTATTTCCTCTCTAACCAAGGGATGGGTAGAATGAGTGACCTGGAGATTTTGTGGAGGTCTGTCTATGAATTCTATTGTGAGGCCTTTCACCACCATTTGAAGCACCCGTGAGTCTGTTGATTTCTCTCATTCTGGAAGATGAAGGAGAACCTTCCCTCTACCAGCTCCTCTGGGATGCTGAACAGGGAGGCAGGAGGGCTAAGGAGTCATGCAGCAGAGGGCAGGGCTGAGGCTGTGGCTCCTGATGCTTTGTGAGACTTAACCAGGGGGGCTCTGGCAGCTGAGGTTGCCCAACGTTTATTTTGATGTCGGTTCTGATTTTGTTTTTGTTGGTGACATAGCTGACTTTTAAATGGCTGTTTGAGCTTTTGTGGAGGTTTGTACATTAATTGTACAGAATGTAGAGCCTTGCCTTTATCTTGGAGGTCAGTTATTATGCCCTTAACATCTCCGCTGAAAAGGACTGACCCTCTGAAGGGAGTATCCTGTATGGCCGTCTGGACTTCCGGTGCCAGGCCTGAAATTCGAAGCCACGCGTGGAGTCTTAGACTAATGGCTGTTGCTGAGCCCCTACTTGCAGCATCCACTGCATTGTAGGTGGCACATAACATGTGTCAGCATGCAGATCTATCTGATCTAACTAGATCTTCCATCTCCTATTTACAGTGGAGTCCTGTCTTCTCTATTCACCTTGCTTCACTCCTCTGCATCCATCTGCCTCAAACCCCTTCTCAAGCTTCTCTATGTCACTCCTCATTGTATCCACCCCATCTGGAGTATCCATCCTGATGCAACTCTTAGTGGCAAATGCAAACAGGCAGACCTTTCCTTCAGCCCTTCTGCTATGTTGCTAATGAATAAATTGAACAGGACTGGCCTAATCACTAATCCCAAGGGTACCCGCTAGTCATCCCTCCCTAACTGTAGCCCATGAGAATGGAATGATGTCCACTACCACCCCATCTTTAGTAAATACTGAGCATAAGTACTTAGTCATTATTTAGTATTTCTTCCTTTACCCGCTTCCCATGGACACTCCATGAACACATCCCAGTCCTCATCCATCTGGGCCTCCATACATTTCCTGAAACTCACCCTTTTAAACCTTTAGGAGCTACAACCAGTAAAGCACTTCCTGGTGTCCAATGGACAAAACATGCCATTCCATAACAGGCCACCTTACAAACAAAGGGATACCCTGTGTACAGTGTTCTCCCAATATCCAACAAAATCAGGCACCACAATAAGTAAAGCATCCCCTTTGTTATTCAATGGCCTCCCACAAGCTCTCCCATACCAGAAAAGGCATTTCCTGATGTCCAGTGGTCCCCCAGTTACCTCTTATACAGGGCCCCACCACAGTAATTCACTTCCTGTTGTCCAATAGTCCAACAATGACCTAATATTCCATGACCCAACCCATCAAAAAGGATATTCAGTTGACCAAATGTCACTCAAATCTCTTCAAAACCAGGTAACGCATGAACTGAGATTATAAGGCGCATGTCCCACACAAGCCCTCCCATACCAGACACAACCAAGAAATATGTGAAGGGAATCTTACCAGGAAACTGTGGAGTCAGAAGCAGTAATCTTGAAGGGACGATGTCCGTCAGTACTGAAAAATAAAATATAGGAATGGGGTCACAAAGCATCCTTAGTTCTTGGTAAATTAATAATATATGATATGTTCACAATAGAGTTATACTTATCTGATGGAGAAAGAGTCCTTATCCTTTCAGGCATGTGAAAGAGAAACAACAATAAGTTAATATGAAGAAGATGCAGTACTGAGGTAAGAAACCGAGAGTGGATAAAGTGCTGGTACATCAGACTACATTTGAGTGCAGTGGTTGATAAGATAAAGATGTACTGCTAAAACAGAGTATAATAATAGAGGTATAGAGAAATAAAATTAGTCAACAGGTAGGAGAAGAGAAAGTGTTGTTAGTGGAGATGATTAGAAAGATCAGTGCTGTCTGCCTAGATGGCCAATTTTCAAATGACTGAAAGTAGTATCCCAGGTGGGATAGGTGATATTCCTTTGGTTCACTGGCCCAGTGTTGGCTGGGCAATCAGTTAGGTTATTTCACTGGATCTTTTAATGGAATCCATTCTTGGCACACCTTCTGCAAATGAAACACCTAGTTCACTTCGATGGTCAAATTGTCACAACATGCACCTTGATAACATGCGCTATCACAAATTTTCACTTCGATCATCAAATTGCCCAACATGCATCTTGATAACAAGTGCTATCACAAATTCTCACTTTGACAGTCAAATTGGCCCAACTTCTACATTGATAACATGCAATATCATGAATTTAGCACCCTTATATAGTACGGCTGACAGTCGATTTCTTCAGCAGAGATCAAAACATTGAAGGAAAAAAACAAAAAAACGCAGCAACACTTACTAAACCTGGGTCATATTGTTTAGCCAAGCCCAGATTGATAAAACAGCTGTTTAAAACCTCTATAAAACAGTGAGCAGGTTGTCCCCAAGGTAGAAGAAAATGTGGGTCAAAATTACAAACTATGTGCCAATTGTCCCAATCCCCACCCAAAATTAACCCTGCACATCAAGTTAAGCATTCCCTGGTGTGCAATGTCAACCCACTCATTGAGGCTAGGAATAAATGTGATTTCTGTGACTGCACAAATGTCTCTTGGTTCCCAGTAGTCTCCCCCCACTGTGGATAGGCAGCACAGCAGGTTAAGTATTATCTGTGTGCAATGGCCTCAACAAGCCCTCCTTTATCAGTCCCCAGCACCAAAATGCATTCCTGTTGACCAATGGTACCTCAATTTCTTCCCATATCAGGTGTCTCCACATGTTGAACATTACCTGGTGTCCAATAAACCACAGCAAGCCCTCCCAAACCAGGCCCCACCACTAACTCAACCATTCCCTGATATGCAGTGGTCCCCCAATTCACTCCCATATCAGGAGTCACCACATGTTAAGCATTACCTGGTGTCCAATAAGCCCCAACAAGCCCTCCTAAACCAGGCCTCACCACCAAAACAATCATTTTCTGATATCCAGTGGTACCCCAGTTCTCTCCCATATCAGGCATCACACATTTCCTGATGTTCAATGGCTCTCCCACGTGCCCTCCTTTATCAGGCCCCACAACCAAAGTGCATGTAAAACAGAACTAACCTTAACTAGTTAATAAAATGTTTGTTAATCCTCAGAAAACTCAGACCAGGAGTCTACTAGACAGATGTTATTGTCGTTCAGTAAGACGTCCAATCAGGAGCTTTCCTGCTGGAAGACATGAAGTTAGATGATAATAAAATTTTCTAGATTTAGTGTATGGGCAGGCAGATTTCGTGGGGATTCACTTGCATTCCCTGGTGTCCAATAACCCCTCAATAGCCCTACCATACATAGGAAAACAATGAATCAAAAAGCAATAGGGAGGAGGTTATACTGCCCTTGTACAGGTCACTGGTAAGGCCACATCTAGATAATGGTGTTCAGTACTGGTGCCCACACCTCAAAAAGGACATTGGCATGCTTAAGAAGGTCCAGAGGGCTACAACGATGATAGTGGTTCAGCAGGGTAAGGCATATGAGGAGAGGTTGAGGGCACTGAACATGTACTCCCTGGAAGACAGGTGAGAGAGAGGGGACATGACTTTGACCTTCAAATACTTCTTCATATATCTGTATATACATAGGAATGTGACAGCAGAAAAGGACCGCCATGCCCACCTACAGTCTGCCAAGTGAGCCTAGAATTTGACTAGGCTTGGAAGTGGCTCCCCACTTTGAACCCCCACATTCTTCTCCCCACCACTACCTTAGGCAGTCCATTCCAGTTGTCCACCACCCTCTCAGTGAAGAAAGACTTCCTGAAGTTATCCCTAAAATTTCCCTCCCTTGATCTGGAAATCATGACCTTTCACCCTCAGCCTCTCTCAACTGGAAAAGGTTCTCCACTAGCACCTTATTGATACCCTTGAAGTATTTAAATGACTCGATCATATCTTCCCTCTCACTCCTCTGTGCCAGAGAGTACATGCCCAGGTCCTTCAGCCACCCCTATATGGTTAGTGCTCCAGTCCCCTCACCATCAGATGCCTTCCCCTGAACTCGCTCCACCCACTCTATATCCTTTTGGGTCCCCAGTAGTCTCTCTCTCTCCATCTCCCCATATGATTGACACACAGATTTATTTTTCCAACCTATCCTTGAACAGACTACACAAACATCCACGCTAATGTCAGGAATATACTTCAATTGTGATTTATGTGACTGTAAAATTTATTTTTGTTCCTCAGCAGTCTGTCATGCTCTCCCATCTGAATGGCACAAGTCACATATTTATTTTTCCAGCCTGCCCTTGCACTTAGTCTATACAGACAGGCCCACTGAGGTCAGGAAACCATCAGAGCCCAGGACCATAGGCAACATTGTTTCACAGTGTGGAGGTCATTTCAGACAAATCTGGTTGATTTCTTCAACTTGGAGACAAAGGAAGTAAATCAGGTTGGGGCAGTGGATGTCACCTACCTTGATTTCAGCAAAGCCTTTAACACTGTCCCACATAGAAGGCTGATAGATAAGCTGTGTAGTATGGGCATGGGGAAACAGGGTGATAAAACTGGGTTAGAAGCTGGTTAACAGACAGTAGGCAGAGGGCGAATGATAAATGGGTGCAGTCTGGGAAGAGGGAGTTGACCAGTAGGGTGCCTTAGGGATTGACCAGTGGGGTGAATCAGTGATCTGTCCTGGGCCAGTCCTGTTCAATGTCTTCATTACTGACATTGCACAAGGGCTGTAGAGAAAGGTCTGCCTGTTTGCAGATGGCACCAAGATCTTTACCAGAGTGGATACTCGGGTGGTGGAGAAAATGAGTATGGACCAGGGAAGCTTGAAAATGGTCTGAAGATTGGCAACTGAAGTTTAATTTAAATAAGTGCAAAATTATGTACCTGTGACACAGAAACCCTGGGGAAAGTTACAGAATGGGAGGGGGCACTGCAAGTCACAAATGAGGACATGGACTGGGAAGGGTTATTATTTCAGACAACCTGAAAATGTCAAAGCAGAATACTAAGGCAGCTGGGAGGGCTAGTGGCATGCAGGGGTGCATAGGCAGGGGTATCACCAGCAGAAGGAGAGAGTTAGTGATGTCATTATAAAACCATGGCCAGGCCTTACATGGAGTGCTGTGTGCATTTCAGGAGGTCAAACCTTCGTAAGGACATTAACAGGCTGGAGACGGTCCAGAGAAGGGTGACTAAGATGGTACAGGGCTTGAAACACAAGACTTATGAGAGATTAAGGGACCTCAATATGTACTAGCTGGAAGAGAGGGAGGAAAGAGGGACATGATAGAAATATTCAAGTACAACAAGGGTATAAACAAGGTGTGGTGGGGGACTGTGGATCGATTCAAGCATCCTTGGAAAAGGCATAGGGAACCATATGTACAGAAGCAGGTGGGTCGGAAGCAGAAATCCAGTACAAGGGCTTACAGGAGAATAGATGGGCCAGGCATTCCTTATCTGCCAAACATTTCTATGTTTCACTCTGGACCACTCCACACACTCCTAATCTGGATACCTTCCCCTAGTTGACCATCCTCAATGCTGTCACTCATCACCTTCTGATCACTTTTCCTGACACTAGACCCCCACCTAGACCACTAGCCAACCCCTATATCTGCATCACCCAGTCAACCACCTTACATTCATGTTGGCTCGACCCTCTCCCCATCCTTTAATGAACCAGGACAGCTACCAACTGTGACTGAAAATACTCATTTTGTCCCAAAGGGAAAAACTCTTCCCGTGTTCAATAGCCTCCCATACTCTCCCAAACCAGGCACTGGCACAATAAATGCGTTCCCTGTTGTCCAGCTGTACCCAAGTTCCCTCCCATTTATGTATTTTATTTATTTACTGAAGATATCAGATAACATACCTTTGAGTCAAAGACACCTTTACAAAGGTTCCACGTCATTAAGAACAGAGACATCAAGGACAATAGCAGCAATTAGACACAATAGTTACAGAAATGGTTACAAAATGGTTACAGATAACACAGTAAAGCAGCTGGTGATACAACAATACAGGGTGTTGCCAAGCATTGATACATAGTACAGATGGTAGCAGATAACAAAAACATACATTGCAGGGCGGTGGCACCAGCCATGCCCTGGTGGTTATTTGTAGGCCTAGGCAGGACTGAGGTGTCCATTGTCAAACATAGGCATGCCTAGGGGCGGCTGGACCAGAATTAATTCCATAGTCGTGGGGGGGGGGCAGTGGGTAGGGCTAGAGATCAAGGACAGTCACAGACTGAGTCATGAGAGATTAGGTCTGCTTAGCTGGGACTTGAACTGACCGAGTTTGGGTTCTGTGAGGAGTGAGTTTGGTAGTGAGTTAAGCCAACTAGGGGCCAGGTACCTAAAGGTTCTTTGACCCGAGGTGGTCTTTCAGTGAGGTACCCTGAAGTGGGTTGTCACTCATTGCCGAGTGAGGCGGGTGAACAATGGTGCCTGGAGTAGGGGGGTGAGGGCAGGTATGAGTAGCCCTGATGTTATTTTTTTAGCAAAGAGGCAGGTCTGATATTTGAGCCTCCTGTGAAAGTTTAGCCAGTTGGTTGAAGCATAAAGGGTGCAGGTATATGTGAGTCTGGTGCAGCCAGCAGCTAGCCTACAGGCCTTATTAAGGGCCAGCCTAATTTTGTTTAGGTGTGTGTTGTCAGCTGCCCCATAAATAATGATTCCATAGTCTATGAGTGATAGTATTGATGCCAGACAGCTAGGTAGAGAGCTTCTGGTGGAAGGCAGTGCTTGTACCAGTAAAGTAGGCCAATACGCATTATGACAGTGGTGCTCATTTTTCGGATGGTCACTGTGTCTAGGGTGATACCTAGCTATTTGAATGAGGTAACCTGCTCAAGGGGGTCATTTAGAGAGTTCAGCTGGTTAAACAATTGGAATAAAATATATATGAGCAGGGGTTGTTCTATGTTCTTGTTTTGGGAGTGTGCAAACACCATGGATTTTGTTTTAATTTGTAATTTAAGACTAGCCTATGTCGAATGAACCAGGATTAAGCCTCTGTGAAAGATATTTGGAGTGCAGAACGGAGGGCTGTGGGATCAGTGTGGGAGCTGTAGAGGACGGCATCGTCTGCGTACAGGAGTAGCTTCCCAGAGCAATCCTTGGGCAGGGAGTTGAGGAACAGGAAGAAAATTAGGGGGCCAAGAATAGAGCCCTGCAGAACCCCCAACCTGACTTGGGGGGGGGAGGACAAGATTTGGGCAAGTCTGATTGTCTGGGTTCTCTCAGACAGATAGCTGGCAAACCAGCTGGTTGTCTCTGGAGACAGGCCATACCAGGCACAACAACATGTAAAGTATAAAACTAACCTTGACTAGTGAATAGATTGATGTTTGAAAATCTCTGAAAACTCAGACCAGGACTCTACTAGACAGATGTTCTTGTCATTCAGTAATACGTCTGATCAGGAGCTTTCCTGCAGGAAGATATGAAGTGGTATGTAAATAAAAACATCACTTCCCATATTAGGTGACATCTCAAGTTAAGCACAAGTCAAAAGTTTAGTTAGCCAGCCTGCCCTTGCCTTGACTGTACACACAAAAGCCACATTGAGTCCAAGCATAAACTTTATTTCTATGACTGCAAAATGTCTCTTTAGTACCCAATAGTTAGTCTCACTCTCTCTTCAAGCTCCCCAAACTGAACACCCATTCTGAATCATTCCATAGCCTCCTAATCTGGATATCTTCCCTAGCTGATCAACCTCAATGCTGTCACTTACCAACTTCTGATCCTCCTCCTGAGACTGGACCCCTTCACACCACTACCCAATCCTTAAATCTGCATCCCCTTACCCACGTTGATGGCATAAGTCAAAGATTTATTTTACCTGTTTGCCCCTGCCCGGCCTATACTCACACAGCCACACTGAGGACAGGAATATACTTTGTGATTGCTGTGACTACAAATATCTCTGTGGTGCCCCATGGACTCTCTCCCTCTCCTTTGCGAATGGCACAACTCAAATATTTATCTTACAAGTCTACCCCTACCAGGCGATACACACACAGCCACGTGGAGGCCGGGAATAAGCTTTATTTTTGATTTCTTTGACTGCAAATATCTATTTGATCTTCAGTGGTCTCCAACCCCCACCCCCATTGATGACGGAAGTCAAAGATTTATTTTACCAGTCTTCCCCTACATGGCCTATACACACACAGCCACATTGAGAAAGGAATATACTTTATTTGTGAATGCTGTGCTTTGGTGCCCTGTAGCACTCTTCCCCCCTGTGAATGTCACAACTCAACGATTTATTGTACCAGTCTGCCCCTGCCCGGACATGAATATACTTTATTTGTGAATTCTGAGACTGTATAAATGTCTCTTAAGTCCCCATTGGTTCAACAACCCCCCCATTGATGGCATAAGCCAAAGATTTATTTTTCAGTCTTCCCCTGCCTGGCCGATACACACACAGCCACACAGGAGTTAGGAATAAACTTTATTTGTGATTTCTGTGACTGGACAACGTAAGCAATAATACCCAACAGGGTGGATGGTATTGTTCTATACTGGACTGCCCAGGGGCGTAATGAGGCCTGATGCCGCAGGCGGAGGGCTTTATAGCCCCTGGAAGGTCCGGTATAGCACAATGCCACCCACCCTGAAGGGTATTATTGCACATAAGAAAATAGGCTTGTGTATAAATTTTAAATACGTAATAAAATAAGAGGAAATCACTTTCAAAAGAAATACAAAGACTAAAAAAAAAAGTTTCTTTTGGGTTAAATAATCCCTCTGTTTGTATGATGTTCCATCTCCTGTCAGCCCTGTCCCCCTCGTGGTCACAGAGCCATTCTCATCTTCTAACAACCCCCAGCAGGTTCAGAAGAAGACAGAAGTTTTGTAACACCCCCGCAGTCTCTTGCCATCTTTTTGTCTTTAAAAATCAGTTCTACTGTTCTGTTACCTTTCTTCAAAACTTTTTTTGTACTGGGAGATGACGAATGTGAGGCATAACCTTGCCATGCAAAACCAGGAAGTGGAGACCCAAATAGGATCAGACAGCCACGCTCCAAATTATTTTATTTTTCAAAACTCGGCAGCACTTTAGATGTTTTTTATTTGCATGGCAACTACATATGGGGAGACAGCTCATTTTGAAGCAGCTCATTATTTGTAGGTTGATCAGCTTCGGGTCATCTGCCTCTGTGCTCTCCCTTCGGTCCCTTTTACCCATTTCTTCACTGCCTCATATTAAAAAAAAAAAAAGGACACTGTTCAGCTCTTCTCTCAATCAGTGCTAGTTACTACAGAGACATCCCTTGCTCACAATTACAAGTGGGACTCAATGCTGACTGGAGCAGTAACAGTTGGGATCACGATAACCAGCAAACAGCTGGCTGGATGAGGGGCACAACAGCTGTCTGAGAGTCATGCTGCCAGCAATTATGGCAGCAACATGGGACATTAAGGTACATTAAAAAGATTAAATAAATGTGAAATGAGCGCAGTGGAGGTTGATGTGTGGTTTTGGGCAGATGGCACTGAACTAGGGAGCGTTGGGGGAGGAAGTAGTACCTCTTGATAAGTGAGAGAAAAGAATGGTGGCTCCAGTAAATTGAACATTCTAAGTGCATAATGATTTTACCAGGTAATTAGGCAGCTAGAGACTGGGGCTCGTTATTTCCTGGTCTCTGTTGACTGATACCGGACCGGGTAGTTGGTGGCATTAGCCAGTCAAGAAGGAGAATACTCCCTGCCCATTTTCTATTAGCTCTTTGGTCCCCAGTAACCCCCCTTTGATGGCATAAGTCAAAGATTTATTTCACCAGTCTGCCTTTGCCTGGCCCAGACACACAGCCACACAGATGTCGGAAGAAACTTTATTTCTGAGTTCTGTGACTGTACAAATGTCTCTTTGGTCCTCAGTAGTTTCTCTCCTCCCTGTTGATGGCTTAAGTCAAATATTTATTTGAACAGTCTGCCCCTGCCCAGCCTATACACACACAGCCACACTGAGAACAGGAATATACTTTATTTGTGATTTCCGTGACTGCACAAATATCTTTTTGATGCCCGTGGACTCTGTTTTCCCCGCCGTGAATGATATGTATTTCACCAGTCTGCCCCTGCCTGACCGATACACATACAGCCACACTGAGGACAGGAATATACTTTACTTGTGAATTCTGTGACTGTGCAAATGTCTCTTTGGTCCCCAGTTGTCTCAGTCTCTTGCTCTCTTCTGTGAATGGCTGAACTCAAAGATTTATTTTGTCAGTCTGCCCCTGCCCAGCCTATGCACAAACAGCCACTCAGATGCTGGGAAGAAATTTTATTTCTGACTTCTTTGACTGTACTAATGTCTCTTTGATCCATAGTTGTCTCCCGTTGATGGCATAAATCAATGATTTATTTTACCAGTCTGCCCCTGCCCGGCCAATACACACACAGCCACACTGAGTACAGGAATATACTTTATTTGTGATTGCTGTGACTGCACAGATATCTCTTTAGTGCCCCGTAGACTCTCTCCCTCTCCTTTGTGAATGGCACAACTCAAATAGATATTTTACAAGTCTACCCCTACCCAGCCGATACACACACAGCTACATGGAGGCTGGGAATAAACTTTATTTTTGATTTCTGTGACTGTGCAAATATCTATTTGGTCTCCGGTACTCTCCCGCACCTCCACCACATTGATGGCAGAAGTCAAAGATTTATTTTACCAGTTTGCCTCTACACGGTCTATACACACACACAGCCCAACTGAGAAAAGGAATATACTTTATTTGTGAATGCTGTGACTGTATATATAACTTTGGTGCCCAGTAACTCTCCCCGTGAATGTATAACTCAACGATTCATTTTACCAGTCTGACCCTGCCCAGGTGCCCAGGACACAAATATACTTTATTTGTGAATTCTGAGACTGTACAAATGTCTCTTTGGTCCCCAGTAGTACTTCCATTGATGGCATAAGCCAAAGATTTATTTTACTAGTCTGCCTCTGCCTGGCCAATACACATGCAGCCAAACAGAGGATGGGAATAAACTTGATTTGTGATTTCTGTGACCGTACAAATATCTATTTGGTCCCCAGTACCGTTCCCCCCACCGATGACATAAGTCAAAGATTTATTTTACCAGTCTGCCTCTGTCTGGCCTATACACACAGCCACACAGATGCCAGGAAGAAACTTTATTTCTGAGTTCTGTGACTGTACAAATGTCTATATGGTCCTCAGTAGTTTCACTCTCCTCCCTGTTGATGGCATCTCCCCATTGATGGCATAAGTCAAATATTTTATTTTACCAGCCTGCCCCTGCCCAGCTGATACACACACAGCCATGCTTAAGACAGGAATTACATTTTAATTTTGATTTCTATGACTGTACTATCGCCTTTTGGTCCCAGTAGTTACTTCTCTCTGTCTCACCTCTGGATGGCACAAGTCAAAAGTTTACCCTTGCAATGCCTGTACACACAAAGCTGGACCAAGGCCAGGAATGAACTTTATTTGTGATTTCTGTGATTGTGCAAATGTCACTTTGGTGCCCCACAGTCTCTCTCACCTGCAAATGGCACAAGTCAAATAATTATTTTACCAATCCACAAATACACACATTGAGGCCAGAAATAAACTTTGTGATTTATGTGACTATGAAAATGTCTATTTCGTCCAAAGAAATCTTTCTATACCCCTCTGGATGGCAGAACTCAAAGACTTATTTTACCAGTCTGCCCTTGCCCTGCATATTCACACACAGCCACACTGAGGCCAGGAATAAACTTTGTGATTAACGTAGCTGTAAAAATATCTCTTTGGTCCCCAGAAATCTCTGTATGGCACAAGGCAAATAAGATTTATTTCGCCAGTATGCTCCTGCCCTACCTGTAAACACACAGTCACAGAAACAAACTTTATTTGTGATTTCTGTGATTTTAAAAACTTGCTTGCTTTGTTTTTAGCCAAGATGAGTTGAGTGTCACTGTGGCTGAATTGTCATCCCTACTATCTCTCCCACAGTACCCCCTCCTGCACCATCTCTTGGGGCTACTGACTCTCCAAGCTCCACAAACCAATGCACCACATCGAAAGACTGCTGACCCACCGGGGAACACAGATAAACCACCTACCGCAGCAATGG
This sequence comes from Neoceratodus forsteri, assembly GCA_016271365.2. NCBI lineage: Eukaryota > Metazoa > Chordata > Ceratodontiformes > Ceratodontidae > Neoceratodus > Neoceratodus forsteri. Next base: position 1,496,010,480 of record CM057449.1, read on the forward strand.
ACTGCTGACTTGCTAGAGCACAGAAGGGAAAAACTTAAATGGCGGCAGCTGGGGAGGGACATGGAATTGTGCTGACTCCCTGTCCCCACAAATGATCTCTTGCATCCCATGATGTGCCAGAATCAGGGACATGGACTGTCTATCTCTATGTCATCGAGCTGCGGTTATCGGCGGTGGGGAGGGGTTCTCCCTAACAGATTGGCTGTACTTTACTTAGATTCTGACCTCTTCATGGCACGGGACAAGAGGGTGTCACTCATTGTTGCTTCACAGAATAAGTGTGGACTGAAACAGCGAGGACCTGACTGTGCACTCCCCGCACTGGGATCTGTGTGGCAGGTGAGCAACCTACACTGCGGTAGCCAGGATCTCTTCTTGTCACTGCAAATCCCTGCCACATTGTACGTACTTACCATCAAATGAATTGCACTGCTCTCTTTTCCATGTTGTATTTCTACAGTACATATTGCCACTGTGTATTATATGAATGTAAGACACTGCAGAAAACTCTGGAAAAAGAAAAAAAATGTGCATGATGTTTTTATTTTCAAATTCCTTATCCCAGCACTGTTCTCTTCCTGTCAGGAGAAAGTATGAACTGTGAGCTGACAGTACTATTTTAGATCCTGGTGTTTAGCATGAATGGTGTCTCACCCCCGATTCTGTCTCTGACACTTCACATTCAATGGATTGCTGACAGATTGACTTCCACAGTTTTGCACACTGGAACACCAGTCTATTGCCAAAAGAAAAATGGACTTTTAGCAAGATTAGTCAGACTGCAGGTGCTGCTAACTCCCACATGCCAACGATACCTCTACTCCCTGCAGTGCTAAGTTGACTCACCCATCCCCAGTCATGCCAACTTGTCCCACAGGGTGTCACACTCTTCTGCCACTTCTCACAATGTTGCCAATGATGAGATTCAGCTTCTTTCTCTACCAGGATGGGAGCAGGGGTCAGGTTGAGGGTCTGGTGCTATGTGATATGGACTGAAATTTTACTTTTGATTAGTAGAATTGCCATTTGCAGGACAAAATGGACCAGCATACAAATATCAATTAAAAAATACAAATGTCACATGAAGGTCGCAAAATGTCTGATATGCTACTCCTACAAAATGGCCCCAGATTTGCATACATGCTTGAATGAGGAACAAGTCTGATTGACACACAATCAGAATGTTGATTTGTGAGCTCTGTTTGAATCATCCACCAAAAATGGAACCTCTTACAACAAAAATAAAATCTAGGGCATGATCATGGTTTATAGCAATCAAAATAAAAAATGGAAAAAACAGCACAACCAATATTTAGCCACATGGAACACCAAGTGTTTATTTTTTCTCTATGCTGTGTTGCACAGTAACACCATTGGGGTAAAAAAAATATTCATTGTTTAGAAGAAAAGAAAACAACCACCAGTAAGGGCACTGGCTTTCCCACAGTACCACAGTATTACAGCATAAACAAAGCGGCTCAAATCTGTCTATTCAGATCATGAGTGCATTGGTAACAAGCCCTGAGACAATTTGTGGTTTGCATGAAGGGCTGACAAAAACCTTTTTCCTAGTGGTATCTTTTCTAAAAATTGTAAATACTTCTAATTATACATGTCAGCCTTCAAATCCTTCCGTCATATCCTTACTGTTTATGCAAGTTGGAGTCCCAATACAAGTAAATTTACTAGTGTCCGTTTATCATTAAAAAAAGACATACCTCACAAATAGCCTTGCTTCTACATTCCCACTGACAAAACAAAGCAGTGGATTTCTGGCAAGTGTTCTCAGAGCACCTCGCAGATTCTGGTGAAAAGCATAGACAATCAGCTAGGTTCCAGAAAAGCTGCAGCCCAAAGGAGAAAATGCAAGTGAGAGGGAGCTCAGCAACAGCCGTTCAGGGAAAACACTATGGATATCTGGTGCGCTGTAACTGGATAATTAAACAACCAATAACAGTTAGCCACAGGTCCCTGCTTTGCCAAGCGCTAGGCAGATTTCTGAAAGGGGCAGCTTTGTTTATGCACTGCAGCTCTGAAAAAAAAGTGTTAGTAAGGGTGAGTTATCTTGTTGGTGGCAGCAGAGACTGCAGTTAATTAAGACGAGTTATCTCATCGGTGGCAGGATGAGAGTTAATCAGGCTAGGCAGTGAAATACTTTCGCCTTACCTAGTGTGGGAGAAAGAGCTTTTGTGAGAGAGGAGAGAGATATATAGTGAATCTGATATACATTTTGACTATTTTTTTCAATTAGCTGCTTTTTTTTGTATTTTGATTGCCTCTAGTCTTGAGTTGTGCCCCTTTTGCAGTACAGTAGTTGTTAATTGTGTGTGCATGTAAAATGGAGAGAGGTGGCTTTGGTGCACAGAGAAGAGAGCGTCTTGGAGTACTCATGCTTGATGGCACCCAGTGTATCAATAGGAACACCTTATATCATGTGAGTGGTCTCCTCCCTGAAGCAGGAGGTAGTGGTGCCATGGAAGCACCCCCGCCAGTGGTACCACCTACCAGTGCCCCCCACCAACACCACCTGCCATGGCCCTTGTGCCAGCGGCTCAGCAAAAGGAATTAATAGAGGAGCCACAGCAATCTCAGCAGCGGCAGCAACAGCAGGTTGTCCCCCCACCCAATTGTGCACCAGCAGCCAACAACACCTGTATCCCCCCACTTGTGCCCTGTCTTTCCCACACTTCCGTTGTGTGGGAGTTCTTTAGTTCACTGCCTGGTGTTGATGACCCCAGTGTTGTCAAGTGCAATCTCTGTGGTGTGGTTGTGCATTGTGGGCCCAAGCAAAGTCATCTGGAGACAGGTTGGCAGTACACCCACCTTGCAAACCACCACCATGCACAATGGGAGGCCAAGGTTGCTGAACAGGAAAGGGATATGCCTGCTGGCCCTGCTGGGCAAAAGGTGGCAGCACAGCCTCCACCTGCATGTGGTGTCAAGCTTGGACAGGCCATGGAGCAAGGGCTGCTAAAGAACCTGCAGAAAAAGATGGCAACCCTGCAAGAATGCCTGCCACATAGGCCAATTTGTGCCTGATATGGAGTGAAGTGGACCACCTGAACAACAGCGTGGTGCCACGTGAAGCAGCGGTTGGAGCACATGGAGGGTCACCAACTCTAAATTACTTATTTATTTTTATTTATTTATTTGAGGTCTCAGATTACAAGTACCTATGAGTCAGAAGCCTCTTTTATGTAGGTTCCACATCATACACCAACAAATAACAATACAAGTCAACTAAAACAGTAATATATGGATAAATAAAGTTTCAGGAGAAACATAGAAACATAGAATTTGACGGCAGATAAGGACCACTTGGCCCACCCAGTCTGCCCATTTCCCTACCTACTGGATAAGCTGCAGATTCTAGTTAACCAACAGCCTACTTCCTGCTACCCCCCACTACAATTGCCTTATGTCTGTCCCATGCATGTTTGAATTCCTCCACTGTTTTAGACCTCACAGCCTCTCCAGGAAGGCGGTTCCATGCATCCATCACTCTCTCCGCGAAAAAGATTTCCTCACATTACCCCTGAACTGTCCCCCCTCTATTTTAAATTGTGCCCCCTTGTTCTTACACATCTCTTTTTCTGAAAGATGCTATCCTCCTGGACTTTGTTGATTCCCTTGAGGTACTTGAACGTTTCTATCATGTCCCTCCTGTCCCTCCTTTCATCAAGGGTATACATATTAAGCTCTCTCAGTCTCTCTTCATATGGTTTCTGATGCAGACCCTGCACCATTTTAGTTTCCCTCCTCTGGACTGCTTCCATCCTGTCTATGTCCTTGCATAGATGAGGTCTCCAAAACTGCACACAGTACTCCAGATGGGGTCTCACCAACTGTCTGTACAGAGGAATAACCACTTCCCTTTTTCTACTTGTGGTGCCCCTTCCTATGCATCCCAGTATCCCCTTGCTCTCCTTACTGACTTCTCACATTGCTTACCCACTGTTAGATCATCTTATGTGACTACCCAGGTCCCTTTGCATTTTTGTTGTTGTTAGTACCCCTGCTATTGTGTACTCTTCTCCTGGGTTTTGTTGCCCAGGTGCATTAATTGCACTTCTTTGCATTGAATCTAAGTTGCCATACGTCTGACCATTCTTCCAACCTTGCCAAGTCCCTCTCGTCCTTTCTACTCCCCCTTGTGTATCAACTCTGTTGCAGAATCTTTGTGTCATCTGCAAAGAGGCATACCTTTCCCTCCAGACCCTCTGCAATGTCACCTATAAAGATGTTAAAGATGACTGGACCTAGTACAGAGCACTGAGTTACTCCACTAGTCACCCCCTTTCTTCAGAATGTGTTCCATTCACTATTACCTTCTGTGTCCTGTTGTACAGCCAGTTTGCTACCCAGGCTACCACCCTGGGACCCACTCCTAGGCTGGCTAACTTGATTATCAATCTTTGTGCAGGACTGTGTCAAATGCCTTGCTAAAGTCTAGGTAGGCCATATCCACAGCCCCTCCCTGGTCTATTACTTTGGTCACCCAGTCAAAGAAATCTATTAGATTCGTCTGACATGACCTTCCTGCTGTAAATCCACGCTGCTTTGGGTCCTGTGCCCCGCTGGCATCTAGGTGTTCAACAATTCTTTCTTTCAGAAGTGATTCCATCATTTTCCCTACCACTGAGGTCAAACTTACAGGTCTGTAGTTTCCTGCTTCTGCCTTGCTCCCACTTTTGTGAAGGGGAACCACATCTGCCCTCCTCCAGTCCTTAGGTACCACCCCATCCTCCCATGATTTGTTAAAAAGTGTGGTCAGTGGTGTCACTAGGTCCTCCCTTAGTTCTTTTAGGATTCTGGGTGAATCCTGTCAGGCCCCATTGCTTTGTCCACCTTGAGTTTTAGGAGTTCTTTCAGGAATCTTTCTTCTGTAAATGGACTGGTGTCAACCCCTCTACCCAGAGTGCTTCTATTGTCTGGTTTAGGTAATCCTCCTCATCTTTTGTGAATACTGAGCAAAAGTATTCATTCAGTAACTCTGCCTTTTCACTGACTCCCTCTGCCCACTTCCTCTCTCCCTATTAATCTTTCACTATTCTCCCTTAACCCTTCTATGCTCTCTAATGTACCTATAAAGGTTTTATCCCCTTCTTAACTGAATTGGCTATTTTTTCTCGGTTTGGTCTTTTGATATTCTGACTGCCTTCCCCACTTCTTTCTGCTTTAATTGATACAGTTCCTGTCGTGATCCTTCTGTGATTCCTTATACTTTTTGAATGCAGCCTTTTTCTCCTTAACCTTCCCTACCACCTCTTTTGAGGACCATAGTGGTTTTTACCCGCTTTGTTTTCTTTATCTGTTTCACACAAAGGCTTGTTGCCTCTATGATGGCAGTTTTGATTTTTCTCCATTGTTCTTCCACCCTCCTTTTGTCCATTTGCTAGTGTATTCCTCAGGTATTCACCCATTTTGCCAAAGTCAGCCCTTCTAAAGTCCAGTATGCTTGTTTTGTATGGCTTTGTCTCTATGGTTGTGCTTATTGTGAAGCACACTGTGATAGTGGGAACATATTCGTACAGTGAAAGGGCTACTTGAGTAACAGAAACATATATTGCATATAATAATTGATTTTGCTCCAGACAAGGACTGCAAGTAGGAGGAGGCAGCCAGAAATGTCTTTGATGGTAGGAGATAGTCTGCTAATGTAGGTTTTGTCCACAAGGTGTGGAGGGGTAAGAGTTATCATAATTGGGGCTGGGTGGAGAGTTGGAAGATATATGGGGCTAGGGAGGCAGTCACAGAGGCTGTGGAAATGAGGTGTGATCTCAGGAGTTGTTTAAAGGGGCCCAATGCAGATGTGTCAACGGTACCAGCTGGAAGACTGTTTAGCCAACTGGGAGCCCTATAACTAAGGGACCATTGGGCCTGACTTGTATAACAAAAGGGGACTTGGTATGCAAGATTTGGTCCATTTCTTGTAGTACAAGAGCAGGTGAAGCGGGTTAGCAAGAGCTGGGAGTTGGGGAGGGTAAGGCCTAAGCTAATTTTTTTCCCATACAGACAGGTGTGGTACTTCATCCTGTCATTAAGATTGAGCCACTTAGTCATGTTGTAGAGGTCACATGTATGCATCCTATTGTGTGTGTCTGAGACCAACCTACAGGCTTTATTTAGGGCTAGGCAAATTCTTTGAAGTACTGTGTCAGTATCAGCACCATAAGACCATAATCCACTATTGAGCGAATGGAGCATGTGACTGCCGTTTTGAGGGTCTCTTCTGGCATACAGTGTTTATGCCTATAAAGCACCCCAAGTCCAAAAATCCAAGGGAAATTCTGTATATATATACTGTATATATATATATATATATTTTTTTTGTTTGTTTGTTTAACCAGGAGTAGCACACTAAGCTGAAAGCTTTTTTACAGGTGCGACCCAGGAGCACAGAGAAGTTAGGTGACTTGCTCAGGGTCACACAGTATGCAAGAGGAAGCTGTGGGATTCAAACCCAGGTCTAGTTTGCTGGATGCCACCAGATTTGCAGCTCAGAGCCTTAAACCACTGAGCTATACTGCCTCCCTCATGTATATGTTAATCAATCTTCGATGTGGAGCCGGTTGCATGATATGAAACTTGAACTCCAAACAATTTTTGTTCAACCACTCACGGACAATGCCAAACACATGCCAATTTTTAATTTCCTGAAATTTTATTTGTTTTAATAGATGCCCCAACATTTCGCCAAACAATGGCTTCTTCTGGGGGACTGTAAAAAGATAATAATTTTGTATCAGAATAATTTTAATATAAATTATAATAATCTCATAATCATCACCATCTTAAATAATTTCATACCGTAATCTCTACATATAAACTGTATATATTTCATGTTCATTATTGTTAGAGAACAGACTAGAATACAAATTCTAAGGTCCAGCAAATTAATATATAAAATCTTAATGTAAGTTACCATTATCAAAATTTTGAAACAATATGAATATAGAGAGCCCCATGATTTGCATTGTGCCTTAGGCTTCCTACTTGTCACTAGTGCTCACAATAACTCTTGCCATCACAGAATAATTATTTCCACCAGATAGAAACTGCAATATAAAATCCATTAAATTTTAGCTTTCCATTCATTCTAAGCCAAGACATGCTGTTCCCACTTATAACGTATTGTAATTAATGAAAACACAGAGGGTGGGATATTCAGACTGTGCCGGGCAGGGGCGCAAGCCTGGGCGCAGCCCAACAGGGTTGCGCCAGGGCATGGACCAGATGATATTAAATGGTTCTGCACCATGGCTCAGCACTGTTGAATATGGCACTGAGGGCACATGCACTGTGCATGGCACAGTGGCACTGTGCCAGTGTGTATGGCAGTAGGAGCAGGGGGATGCGCCAGTGCAAGTGCAGCTGCGCTGGGTGCATAAACCATTATATTTAGCACTGGCATTCAAATGAGGCTATTATGCATGCAAGGTGCAATGGGGCCATTTGCATGTAATTATGGCCCATTTGCATGTGGTGCATCGATCCCAGGTGACTTGTGCATTGTGCCCTACCAGGCTGCAGCCCGCCCCATTCACCTGAATGTAGGCATGTGGTCCGAACAGGTCCATGGTGGACTGGTAGTGTTCCTCCCTGCTGCCCAATCGTGGGCATTTGTAGTGATATGGTCCCAGGAGGACCTGTGCATCCCAACCCATGCCTGAACGTGAGCAGAAGGAATATGATGGTACCAGGCAGACCTGTGGATACCCTCCTGCCCCATCGCCGCATGTGCTATATGAAGGTCCCAGACAGACCTGTGAACATCCCCCTGCCCAAATGCAGGCAGCAGTACATGAAGGTCCGTGGTGGACCTGGGCATCCCCCCCATTGCCCGATTGTGGGCATACCGGCAATGCATGTCCCTGGTGGTCCAGTGGTAATGCCCCCAACACCCTATCATGGGCGGCAACTGCACATGGGACCATGGTGGTCCAGTGGTATCTCCTCCCCACCCGCCCACTGGGGTCCCGCCACCCAGCACCCCCTTTCATCAATGGTGGCAGCATCCTCCCGATGCCGCCCATGCTGCCCGCCAAATGACAGCATACTGTTCTGTCTGTGCTCTCATTGGTCCACTGCGTGGACCAATGGATGCAGACTATACTGTACTACTCAGGCCCAATATGGAATGAACCGCGATGGATCAATAGCCACCAGCCGATGACGGGGGTGCTGGGTGGGACCTCAGTGGGCGGATGAGGAGGGTGATACCACTGGATCACCAGGGTCCCTTGTGCAATTGCCACCCACGATCGAGCGTTTTGGGGGGGTTACCACTGGACCACCAGGGACATGCATTGCCAGTATGCCTGCAATCTGGAAATGGAGGGAGATGCATGGGTCCACCAGGGACCTTCTTATTACTGCTGCCCATGTTCGGGCAAGGGTGGATACACAGGTCCACCTGAGATGGTCTTACCACTAATGCCCACGATAAAGCAATGGGGCAGATGGGCACAAAGCTCCCAGGGCAGGGGTCTTGGGGTCTGTGTTCTGGGTGGGCGGGTGGCCACTCACGGCTAGCAGCTGCTGTATTGCACCTTGCAATACTGCAGCTCACTTGTGGGTGGCCTGGACTTGTTCCTGATTTCACAAGGCACAATTTTGTGCCTCCCTGAGCGGCTCAAGTTGAGTATGAACCAGCATATGTGCCGTACATCCAGGGCTGAATATCGGGATGTGCTGCATATGCATGGGCATGTTCCCCCAGAACTTGCACTGCATACATTACTGTTGCACCAGGCGCGTTGAGAGTTGCACAGTGCAACTTGCGTGAATATCCACCAGGGGCGCGGTAATTGGGTAGCACATCTGCTACCCTGTTGCGCCATGCTCAACTCTTTGGAATATCCCACCAGAATGTACCTAAAGTAAAACTTGTAGTAAAATGATGTTAACTTCACCAGCTTTCTCAATGTTAATGTGGGCCTAAAAATAATGTTTAACCAGCTATTAGCAAACTGTTCATACCAATGCTTCTAAGCCAAGTTATTTATTTCCTTTATACATACAATTTTCAAAAGCATCCCACATAATTCTTGTACTGAAAGATGCTAATAATGGTTAATATCTGAACAAACAATTAAATGCCATTGCACCTATAAATATTATTTGGGAACAAAATGACCGTCCTGGTATGCAGAAAAATACCTCAAATCAAGTTAAAGGTGATCACTTGTACCTCCTCATAACCGGCTTGTGTGAAACACTTCTGTAGTCAGTATTTTTAGGCGTCACCAGACATTCCCCTTATCTGTCTGCATTATAAATCTGTGAATAGCATCATAAATCTATGCCAAATATTTTGTGCTAGTTATCTCTATTAACCTGAGTAAATGTAAACTCCATGGTTAAAACAAGCTGTAGACCACTGTTGTATTTGTACCTTTTCAGCTGCATCTCCTAAATGCTGCTTACATAGTATGCTTGCTTATCAGTGAAAAACGCTGAAATGGAAAGGTGCGAGTGAGACTCCCTGCATTTAGTCTATATTTCTACTAAAACTTCAATCTAATTCTACTAAAATGTCTTGTTTTAAGGTTCTTATTGTCTTGTAAGAATGGTAGTTGTATGTTCTTACTGGGAGGCTCCTGTGGCTTCCTGTATTGACTGCGGCAGCAAGAATCTGTTTGGACATCAGTCCTCTTATACCCACATGTGAGAGTGCTGATGTTACCATCAGTGGATGGAGGTCACATTCATCATTTCCTAGCAACCAGTGCTAGGTGACCACTCCTACATGCGGGTATAATGAGGCCAATATATTATCTGATATTCCTTTTAAGGCTATTAATCTCCTGTAAAAGTGTAGCTATTGTCAATCTGAAAGAGGGCTTTTTTATTTTGCTTGTCACGATGCAAGCGGGAGCTATGTTCATAATCAATCCCAAAGCTTACAACAATAAATCTAAAAAAAGTATCTAATGAAATAAGTAAAGAAGGCTACTCAAGAGGGATGGGGTGCATGGGGGGTGGAAATCTATATAGAGCCCTTCCAGTGTTTTATCTAGCTGTAAATAAACCATTCAGGCATTTTAAAATAGAAAGGTCTAAATGAGGGGAACATATGCTAGGAAACTGTACTACTGGATCAATCAGAAAAAATGTTGTCTTGTAAATATCACCAAATACTGCCAATTAATCTCCTTATTAAGGCCCCAGCTATTCTGGTATGTACCAAGTTCATATATCCATTTAGTTTCCTCGACTCTAAGAGGTTAAGGTAATCACCACCCTTTCTGGCTCTAGAACTATCTCAATACTCCAAAATCTGTACTGCATCACTGTGGTGGTCCCTGGCATTAAAATGCCTGGCCACAGGTGAATTTTCATCCTTCAAATGGATTTTGTCCTTATTTTCAGATATACATTTTCTCAATTCTCTGGATTTCTGTCCTACATAAAGATGATCACAAGAACACTGTAATACATAAACGACCCCTGTTGAATTGCAACTAATGTGCTGTTTAATCAAATATTCTCTTCCTGTGTATGGATGCCCAAATTTGTCATGTTTAGATGTATTTCTACATGTTATGTATCTATTGCAGAGATACATGTCATTTCTGAAAGGACCTAAAAGTAATTGCCCTGTAATTTGGTTATTTGGTTTATGAATAGTTCTCACTAATCTGTCTTTGATACTAGTGGCTTTTTTAGATGTTAAGTAAGGTTTTTTGTTAAAAATACCTGCTGTTTGGAGATTGTTTTGTACAATATTCCAGTGCTTATGTATGATTTTTCTCAGGATTGGCATTTCCTCACAATATGGGGTAGTGAAAGTCAGTGTATTTAAAGGAGTAGTCTCACTTTCTTGATATTTGTGTTCATTGTTGTTCCTGAGGGATTTTTTCATGCAATTTTTCACTTGATTTAAAATAGGGATTTGTAGCCCTATTTTTAAACCTTGTAGGGTTTCTTATTGTTCCTGTGAATATGCTGCTTGAGTACTGCACTTCGCTTGGCCCACAATAACTGTGAGTAGGGGATGCTATTTTTTAGGCCTGTTGGATGGAAACTTGCATAATGCAACCTGGTGTTGTGATCAGTGATCTTACGGAACAATTTAGTTCCAATTTAAGAATCTGTCTTATAGATAGTGATGTACAAAAGACTTACTTGTTCAATGCTATATTCTGCCTTAAATTCTAAATGTGGATCACAGATATTTATGTATCTGAAAAAATCTTTAAGTTTATCTTCACTTCCTTGCCATAAAAGGAAGATGTCCTCCATAAAGCTCTTCCAACAAATGATGTTAGTGCCATATATATTTCCTCCATTTCTGAGCTCAGTATAAAATTAGTTTCAAAATCATACATGTAAGAGTTTGCATAGCCTGGGAGCCATGATGCTCCCCATCGCTGTACCTTTGAGCTGTCCATAAATGTCCCTCAAATTTAAAGAAATTATTTGTTAGAACTGGTGTGCCAGCTCTGCAATCAACTCAGTTTTTGGTTTTTGCTCTGGTAATCTAGTGTTTAACAACTTCCACAGTGCACTTATTCCTCCTACATGTGGAATCAATGTATATAGAACTTTCATGTTGATTGTCACTAAGATAGTGTGTTCATTAACAATAAGACAGGCAGGAGAGAAAGAAACACTGGCACAAGGTGCAAAAACAAACAAAAAAATATATATATATATATATATATATATATATATATATATAATATATATGGTAATGCAGGTATAGAATGACTTGTTCTCTCCCTATAGTTTGTCTCTACAGGGAAAAAGTGAAGGAAATGGCACCAAAGAAAAGCAAGCCATGAAAGGAGGATGCCTACAGGGCCATAATCGAGTTGGCAGAGAAGGCCAACCGCATGTGGGAGCTGGTGGAAGGGGAGGAACCAGGGAGACCTGGGGAGAAAAGGAAAGCAGGCCTGGAGAAAGAGGGCAGAGGGAAATGACCAGCTGAAGGGTCATGTAGCCCCACCAGGGTACCACCGCTTGCAGTGGAACCCCCAAGGGCAGCGGATCCAATACATCTGCAGCCCATAGATTTGGGAATGCCAGTACCTCCCCCTGATCAAGGCGGGATCTTCCCTGGAGAACCCGGGCCAGACCCCCCGAACGTGGTTTTCCCTCCGCAAACCATAGGTGTTCATCCTCTTCCTCAGCCACAAGGAGAGAAAAGGGGGCAAGTGGAAGAGGCCAGGCAGCACAGCCAGGACAAGGTTACAGGTAACGCACCCAGTGCAGTGGGAGATAGTATAAAATAATACATAAGTCAAATTGTAGCACTGCTGGGGACAGGAGGTTTAGGGCAGATGGAATTGGCTCTGGCGGAAATTAGGGGGGAAAAGAGGGGCCAAAAAGTAATGAAGAGAGTGCAGAAAAAGAAGGAAAAGGTACAAGGGAGATAGGGGCACCCAGGATGAGGATAGGAGAGCATGTCCCACTGGCCATGAAAGAGATAATATGGAAAGGGGAGTATGTGGATATATTTGCTTTGGTGAGCCAGGAAGCGACAGCAAAGTACGAAGAAACCGAGCACGTAGGTAAGAGCGAAATGGCATCGGCAATAGTGCTTTTGGGAAAAAAGGAGGACAAGTTCACGAAGGGAAAGACCTGGGATGGATGGTTTGTAGGTTTTGCCACTTTCTCAGCCATTGTCTTGGAGAGATAGCCAGAGCTGGGTATCCCGAACATCACATATTCCTTGATAATAAGGAGGGCAAAGGCAAAAGAGGGGGTGGGGTGGCTATATTATGACGAATTCTTTCGACAGAGAATGGCAACATTCGGGGATGTGAGATGGGACATGAAGCAGTTAGATTTGTAGACAGACTACGTTACTGATTAGTCCACACCCGAAGGGGAATGGGGGAAGAAAGGGTCAACACCCCAGAGATGTTGGGCCTACAACAGGGCTTTTTGCTCGTGGCCCCAATGTCGCTTTTGCCACGCTTGCTCAAAATGCAGTGGAGGACACCCGGCGAGCTGATGCAGGATGGCATGGACCCAAGGGGTACAGGGACATGGGGGACAAGGGTCAGGTCAACAGTACTTTTGGGAAAGACAGGGGTTAAAAGGGCAGACATGGAATAAGGGTGGGAGCAGTAGAGGGAACACTGAGCAGGGGGACTGTGAACCACTGATCAAAAGAACCCCGCATAAGATGGGAGGAGGGCTAGGGAGCAGAAAAGGGGAATAGACAAGGAGCATTTTAGGTAGGTAGAACTCCCATCAACGTAGAGGCATGGGCAACTGGTTTGGACAGATATCCGGACAGAGCAGTAGGGGGGATGATGATACAAGGTTTTAAGATGGGGTTTTCACTACTGTGTGATGGGCCCAGGCAGGCAAGAGAGGTGGCAACTTGGGATCCATTAAAGGAAAGGAAGAAATGTTGAGACAGAAGATAGAGAAAGAGAGGGCAGCAGGGAGGGTAGAGGGACCATTCAACCCCCCCCCCATGAGATATGTGGATCTCGCCATTGGGCTTGGTACCCAAGAAACAAGAAGGAGAGTACAGGGAGATTCACCACCTGTCTTATCCAGAAGAGGATTCAGTGAATGACTTCATCAGGGAGGAACACAGTAGGGTGACATATGCGACACTGAGTGATGCAGTTCGGATAAACTGGCTACTGAGGATGCATGGATGGCAAAGACGGATATTGAGTCCGCTTTAGACTACTACCGTTAGGAGAGAATCCAAAGAAAGTCCTGCTTCCAAGTGCCATTGAAACCCAAAACAATAATTTCATTCAATCCAAGGCTTTACTTTAAGGGTTTCAACCATCTTTGATAAATTGATAAATTCAGTACCATACAGTCAATTTCTAAGGTTAAGGAGAAATTGTTCAAAAGATGAAGGCTTTGAGATGCAGGCCTCAGAAATGGTACAGAGATTTATTGTCAGAGGTTACTCTATGGATATTTTGACTAGAGCCATGGAGAAAGCAAAAAATGAGGACAGGAAGAACTTATTGAAACTGAAAAAGAAAAAAACAAATTGATGAAACAAAAGTTAAAACACCAGTTACATTTGTAACACAGTTTACTAATCAAGCTGGACAAGTAGGTGCTATAGTAAGAAAATATTGGCCTCTATTACTGAATGATCCGATTTTAAAAACAGAATTGGGCAATACCCCAGAATATCCTTTTTAAAAGCTGAAAATTTGAAGGACAAATTGGTTAAAAGCAGATATGTGTCTCCAACACATGAAAATAGAATGTGGCTCCCACCAGCACCAACTGGAATGTACAGATGTGGTAAATGTAATGTCTGTACTTATTGTAATCAAGGAAAGGTACTTGAATTAGAAGGGTACAAAGCAAAAGTGGATATTCGTACCTTCCTAAACTGTAACAGTAACTATGTGGTCTATTGTATTTGGTGCCCATGTAAGCTATTATATGTTGGAAGAACTATACGTCCTGTAAAACAATGTATACATTAACATATATGCAATATTAGGGCAGGACTTAAACCACTGGCTAGACATTATTTGGAAAAGCATGGGAGCAGAGTGGAGGGTACAAAATTCATGGCTCTAGAACAAGTAATGAGACATCCAAGAGGGGGAAATAGACTGATTAAACTTCGCAATGAGAACGCTTATTGATTTTTACCTTAACAGTTTACAACCTAAAGGTCTCTAATACTGAATGGGATCTAAAACCATTTCTAATGAAGTAATTGTTATAAATAGTGGTGATAAGAATAGTTGAAAGTTTATTGTGAAGGGAATAAAATATTCATCTGCAACAGTAACCATAATACACCATTTTTTATTTTTTCAGATTCAGAAATGGTTAACCCTTGGATGGTGGATCCCCCTACAAGAAAGCTATTGTTGAAAATAATAAGGGAGCGATCACTGCCTGGATTGGTTCCATTATTTGGACAATTTGTATTTCAACCTAAGTAAGATACAACCATTTAGAAATGAAATATATAACTGCTTTGATATTATGTGGTTACTAATGACATTGATTCAAAATTATTGGATAATCTGAATAACAATAACTCCATTTGAATTTAGCTCTGTAGTTAAAAACATATATTTTTCTATTTTCTTTTTCTATCTATAAATATTTTTATGTTGTGCTGTTTCATAGTCTATGTTAAAAATAGAATGTGAAGAAAAATTACTATTTGAAATAATGAATTTAGTAAAAATGTTGTTTTCATGGTTCAGATCCCTCCAGCCACTTAAATGTGGTTAACTAAATTAAGTTGTTATTCTGCTCTCAAACTATAGGGGCACTAAAATTGGAATGACTATTTAAGGAGGAATAATCATACATCCTCCACCCCTGAGGAAGATTATTCTATTGGTCAAAGCGCTTGGGGAGGAAATTTGATTGTGGTTTTGCTGCCTTTAGGAGCTAAACGCTTTGTTATGGTTGAAACCCTTAAAATAAAGCCTTGGATTGAAAGAAATTATTGTTTTGGGTTTCAGTGGCACTTGGAGTGCAGGACTTTCTTTGGATTTTCAGTTTTGTATGGAGCAGGGATTAGCAACCCCTTTAGTCCTGCACCCAGCTCTTTCCTTGCTGAGCACACAGCGTTTTGGTGTTTGTGTTTTTGTGATTGCATTCCGTGGTTGTCTCGGTCACTTATCTAGTGACTGTGAGCTTCTGCCTGCATTACTATTAAGCTCCAATATTTGTGGCAAGCCCTATGAAATACCCCCTAAACTTCCAATGCTGGTTAAGTTTTAAATAAACTGCATTTTTCAAGAAATACTGCTTTTATGTGGAGGTATGTCACAAGAAGCAGTTTACGATTCCAGCACTACAGGAACAGATTCTGATACTGAAACAGAACTGGGAAGTACTGGTGTTTTGGAAGATCTTGAGACCAGAAAACGGAGAGCTAAAAACAAATTAGGAGGAATTTAAAGTGATGTCTCCTCAAGCTTGAGAAAATCGGGTGAGCTATTAGACAAGCAGAATATTAGAAAACTCTTTAATGCATTAGAAAAACAAAGCATTATTGAACTGAACATCACTTATAACATTATCACCCTTGAGACCTACTTAGAGGAAGCTCAAGTTCCAAGGGGCCTTCTTATTAACAAAATACCATCTTGTGGTTTGGATAATTTTAAACAGTGTGCAGAATGGGGAGAAAGCAGCAGCTCTGTGCTCACGTACATTTATTGAACTCATTATTGCCGAGGATAATGAAAAATATGAGACTGTAAGATATGAAATTGAAACTATTCGGCAGGAACTAAATAAATTAAATCAACATCCTGAGTTCAAGCCACTTGCTGAGAAACTAAAGATTAAACTTGACAAGCATAAACAAGAACTAATTAAGAAGAAACAAGCTAAATCAGAAAGGGATGCGGGTGATTATCTACATGGACACATTCTATTCTGGCCTCGGAATGCTCGTTCGTATAGCAGAGGGCTCGCCAAAATTAGAAAACTAGTAATGATTGAAGAAACAGCTGCGGAGAATATAAGCGCATCGAGGGCAGAAACGAGTGATCTGGTGGAAGTCTCTGAAACTACTGCAACACCACAATAAGCTACAGTCAAGAAGGGAATAAATAAACACAATAAGGAGGGTTCAAAAAATGGAGGACCAGGAGGGGCAGAAAAGGAAGGTCGTCATCGAGATTTGAGGAGCAGCATGAAGAAACATTAACTATGGTTAATCTATCTAAGATAACTTTAAATCCAAACCAAATACATTTACTACAGAAAGGTCTTAATTTTGCACCCTCCAGAGACTCAAATCATTTTAGGACACAAGTGGACTTACTTAAACTTTTTCAGAAAATTAAATTAAGAGAATTTCATGCAAGACAGGGAATTACCAGAATGAGTTTAGATGTGGAAACTTCAGAAGGTGCTTTGGGGGCACATTGCTGATAATAGCATGATAAAATTGCTTACAGAATCAAGTGAATTATCAACAGATGCTAGTGCTGAATTTGAGATAGAATATGAGAATGAGCTACTAGAAAGTGACCTACAGACATTAGAAAGTTTATTGTTAGATAATGTGGGAGTTAACAGTGATGAACAGAATGTGGTTATGGAACAAGACCTTTTTTCTACAAGAAAAATGTTGTTTAAACCCCCATCTGTGTTTTGTCCCTTCACCACTAATAATACAATTAAAAGCTTTGAGACAGTTGTTTTAAGAGAAGTGGATAATATATTACAAAATAAAACTAGTTATAATAATAACTTAACAGCTACTGAGAAAAAAAGAGTTAAAAACATTAATTGATAGTGATGTAGTGATAAAACAGGCAGACAAAGGGGGAAATATAGTAATAATGGATTCTGTAATCTATGTTGATTGTGCCTTAAAATTACTGAGTGACCAGACAACATATAAAAAACTAGCTTCTAATCCAACAGATGTTTTTAAAAAAGAACTTTTACATCTTCTAGAATGGGGACAAGCTTCTGGCTTTATTACCGAAGATGAACTAAAATATATGTTTTGTGACACTCCAACTGTACCCATGTTTTATATTCTACGTAAGATTCATAAAAACCTGCAGAATCCTCCTGGACAACCTATAGTCTCGGGGATTGGATCTTTCACAGACAATCTGAATAAATTTATTGATTTTTTTCTTAAAAAATGTTTATTAGATGTGAGATCATACCTACGAGATACAATGGATATTTTGGAGAAAATACAAGATTTTGTTTGGAACCCTGATAATATTTTTCTTTGCATTGATGTTGAATCATTATGTTCCAGCATAAAGCTTGGCAGAAGACTCTAGGAGAAAGGACTGCTGTGTGACTGAACTTCTCTGCTGGGACTAAAGTAGAAGAACTTTTGTATTTAGACCTTTAATTTAGGGTAAAAAAACTAACATACAAAACAAAACAAAAAAAAGTGTGTGTTTGGGTTAACTGAACTGAATGGGTAACTGAAAAGTCATCTAGGTGTAAATTCAGGTGACTGAAAGGACTTAACTGTTGTGAGGTTTAAATTACTTGTAGAAAGATCTGGTAAGTAGGGGAGTGGCTTAGCTAGAAGGAAGCTACATTTAAAGACTGCCTTAGAAAGATTCTGCTAATAGCTTGGCAGAAGACTCCAGAGAAAGGACTGCTGTGTGACTGAACTTCTGCTGGGGACTAAGTAGAAGAACTTTTGTATTTAGACCTTAATTTAGGTTAAAAACTAACATACAAAACAAAACAAAAAAGTGTGTGTTTGGGTTAACTGAACTGAATGGGTAACTGAAAAGTCATCTAGGTGTAAATCTCAGGTGACTGAAAGGACTTAACTGTTGTGAGGTTTAAATTACTTGTAGAAAGATCTGGTAAGTAGGGGGAGTGGCTTGGCTAGGAAGGAAGCTACATTTAAGACTGCTTAGAAAGATTCTGCTAATAGCTTGGCAGAAGACTCTAGGAGAAAAGGACTGCTGTGTGACTGAACTTCTCTACTGGGACTATATTTGCCTCCCTTCCCCCCAAAGCTAGTTCTATTTTTATAGGCACAGGATTTGATTGATAACAGGAACTTCCTGTTTAGGGGCAGGAAGTGAGTGATCACAGAACCACTCAAGGACCCACCATCCTAGAAGGGCAAGAGTAGCTCTCTGGCCCCTCTAGTTGCTGGAGGTCTGCCTCTGGACAAGTAAGTTGTCTACTGAGAAATATAGGACATCCTTGCTTAGAACAGGACACCAGGAGCTTAAAAGCACACAGGCAGAAAGTAAGAGAGAGAGAAAAAACAGAGGAAAGAGTAAGGACTGCAAACAGTTAAGGGGCCAGAAATAAGACAGATTGGACGGGCAGTGCAGTGGCTGGGAGCAGCAGTCTTCCGAGATGTTCTGGAGGATGTGGTGTTGTCCCATCTGCAGGCACCTCTCTGGGCTGAGGGAGGAGGTTGCCCATCTCCAGCTGAGTTGGCCAGGATTCGTGGGGCCTCCTCTTCCATCCAGGGACCACCAGTGCCACTGCCGCTGCCTCAGAGGCTGCAAAGAAAGAGGAGGGTTGGGACCACAGTGGCGCCAGGAGGGTGAGGGTGGTGGAACAGTGGCACATCCTCCAGTTGTACCTCTCCACACCCTAAGTGCCATTCTGGCAAAGTGTGGTCTCCCCCATGGAGGCACCCCACAGTGGAGACCAAGGAGGATGTTGGGAACCCACAAAGGAGACCCACAGAAGGGGCAGAGGACCCTGCAGGGAAGGAAACAACCCTGGTGGGGACCCCATTGTTAGGAAGGTAGAACTGGGCAAGGAAGGAGAGGGAGTGGAGTGCCTGGCCGGCGCCCATGGCTTGAGGGACAGGAGCGAATCCTCAGGATTGCTGAGCAGCTGCACAGGAGGGAGCTGACGTCATTGTCTACTTAGGGACAAATGACCTGGCTAAGAAAGGGACTAGAGAACTGCAGGAAGAGTTTGTGAATTGGGAGGGGCCTTAGTCAAGTAAGCACAGTAACTTCCCCGGAGATGCTACCCACTCATGGCATAGGAGAGGCTAGGTGTTCCGCACTATGGGATTCCAATCAGTGGTTGAAACTGGTGGAGCCCAGGGTTTGGCTTCATTGGGGACTCAGGGGTCCACCTGAGTGATGCAAGCTATACTGGCATGATGGGCTGCATCTGTCCGGGAGGGGAACCAGGATCCTAGGTGATAAGGTTTAAATGCCTCATTGGCAGCTTTTAAACCTCAGCCAAGGGGAGGCACTGGAAAGGAGCAGGAAAATCCCAGGCCCCCAAACAATCGTGGTAGTAAGTGTGGCAAACACCAACATGGAGGTGTCGTATAGGGAGAAGGGCAGGGTAAATGGAGAAAGTGACAAAGGCAAGAAGGACAAGGATAGGAAGAGGGAAAGTCATCAGGAAATGGAGGTAATAGTACCAATGCCCGTAGTCTGGGCAAACAAGCTCCCTGAGCTGGTGGCCTTAATGGAAGAGGATGCCTGGATATCGTGAAAGCAGCCACAGAAACATGGTACAAGAGAACCATGACTGGGATGTTAACACCAGGGCACATAACCACAGGACAGACAGGCAGCGGAGAAGAGGGGAGGAGTAGCTCTCATGTAAAGGAAGGATAAAAGCAACTGAACAAAAGAGTAAACAGGGAGGAGAGAGGGCACTATGGGTCACCTTGAGACTGGAAAGGGCACCACAATCCGCACAGGGGTTGTGTACAGACCGCCATGTCAGGGGAAGAAATGACAAGGATATGATGGAAGGCATTCTAGAATGGCAGAGAAAGGGAGACACTGTTGATGGGAGACCTGAATATGCCAGATGTTAACTGAGCAACATTTGCTGCAGCACATCCAAGAGCAGGGCCATTCTTGAACGCCCTACAGGTGGCAGGCATTAGACAGCTAGTTTCAGAACCCACTGAGGAGCAATCTAGACCTCATACTCTCAAACGGGGGCAGGAGAGGATCCCAGATCTCAGAAGTGGTTGCCATCTGGGGACAAGTGACCATCAAACAGTGTGGTCTCATGTAAACTCAGCTACAGAGTCAAGCCATATAAAAGTGAGGGTACTGGACTTTAGGAGGGCTGACTTTGGCAAGATGGGAGGAGTGCCTCAGAAAAGCACTAGCAAACAGGCTAGAAGGAGGTGTGGAGCAACAATGGGGAATTATCAAAACTGCCATCACAGAGGCAACAAGCCTGTGTGAAGCAAACAAACAAACCAAAAACGAAAGAGAAAAGCCACTATGGTTCTCCAAGAGGTGGCTGTGAAAGTCAGGAAGAAAAGATAGCATTCAAGAAGTATAAGGAAACATAGAAGGAGCAGGACAGAGAGCTGTACCAGTTAAGGCAGAAAGAAGCAGGAGGGAAGTCAGAATAGAAAGGCCCAAACTGGAGGAAAGATAGCCAACTCAGTTAAGAAGGGTGATAAAACCTTTATAGGTACACTACAGAGCGTAGGAAAGACAAAGGGAGGATTGTGAGGCTGAATAGAATAAACGGTGGTGGGCAGAGGGACAGTGAAAAGAGGAATACTGAACGAATATTTCTGCTCAGTATTCATAAAAGAGGAGGAGGTGCCTAATCCAATTAACAGAAGCAATCTTGATAGGGGGTCGATCCCAGTCCTTTCACAGAAGAAAGGGTTCTGCAAGAACTCCTAAAACTGAAGGTGGACAAGCAATGGGTCCATGAATTCAACCCAGAATTCTAAAAGAATTATGAAGGAAAAGTGAAACCACTGGCTACTCTTTTTAATAAATCATGGAGGATGGTGTGGTACCCGAGGACTGGAGGAAGGCGGATGTGATTCCCTTCACAAAAGTGGGACCAAGACAGAGGCAGGAAACTACAGACCTGTCAGTCTGACCTCTGTGGTAGGGAAATGATGGAGTCACTTGAAGGAAAGAACAGTTGAGTACCCAGAGGTCAGTGAGCACAGGATCCAAGGCAGCATGGGTTCACAGCGGGAAGGTCATGTCAGACGAATCTAATAGATTTCTTTGACTGGGTGACCAAAGTAGTAGACCAGGGAGGGGCTGTAGACATGGCCTACCTAGACTTTAGCAAGGCATTTGACACAGTCCCACACAAAAGATTATTAGTCAAATATACCAGCCTGGGAGTAGGTCCCAGGGTGGTAGCCTGGGTAAAACATTGACTGGACAACAGGACACAGAAGGTAATTAAATGAGTCCACTCTGAAGAAAGGGCGGTTACTAGTGGGGTACCGCAGGGTTCAGTATTGGGGTCCAGTCCTTTAATGTCTTAACAGTGGCATTGCAGAGGGACTGGAAGGAAAAAGATGCCTTTTGCAGATGACACAAAGATCTGCAACAGGGTTGATACACAAGGAGGTGGAAAGGATGAAAAGGGATCTAGTAAGGCTGGAGGAATGGTCTGACGTATGGCAGCTAGGGATTCAATGCAAAAAGTGCAAATAATGCACCTGGGAAACAAGAACCCAGGGAAGAATACACAACGGGTGGGGAGGTAGTAACAACAACAAACAGGAAAGGGACCTGGGGTAATATATCAGATGACCTTAAGGTTAGCAAGCAATGTGAGAAGGCAGTAGGAGGGCCGGGGTATACTGGGATGTAGGGAGAGTGCATCAGCAGCAGAAAACAGGAAGTTGTTATCCTCTGTACAGACAGTTGGTGTAGACCCCCATCTGAATATCAGTCCAGTTCTGAGACCCCATCTCTGCAAGGACATAGACAGGATAGAGGCAGTCCAGAGGAGGGCAAACTAAATGGTGCAGGGTCTACAAGAGAAGCTGCATGAGGAGAGACTAAAGGAGCTTAATATGTATACTCTTGAGGAAAGAAGGGAGAGGGGGTATGATAGAAACTTTCAAGTACCTCAAGGGAATCAACAAAGTCCAAGAGGTAGCATCTTTCAGAAAAAGAGACTTGCAAGAACAAGGGACACAATTTAAAGATAGAAGGAGGGGTGATTCAGGGCAATGTGAGGAAGTATTATTTCACAGAGAGGGTAGTGGATGCACGGAACAGCCTTCCTGAGGAAGGTGAGTCTAAAACTGTGGGAGAATTCAAGAATGTACATGGACAAACATAAGGCAATTCTGTGGGGGGCAGGACGACATAGGCTGTTGGTTAAATAGATCTGTGGCCTATCCTGTAGGTAGGGAAATGGGCAGACTAGATGGCCTAGCAGTCCTTATCTGCCAAAGTCTATGTTTCATGGTATAAAAGCATGTTCAGAGTTCCTAAACAAAAATTCAAATTCTGCTGAATTCCCATCAAACTTTATTTTGGAATCCTTAAATTTGTTCTAACACACAATTATTTTGGAGTTATAAGTCTTATTACTTACAACTAGAAGAAACAGCAATGGAAGCAGCTATGGCTCTCAGTTATGCTAATTTGTTTCTGGGAATTGGAGCAAACAAAAATCTTTTTCAGAGACAGAAAACTTTATTTAAACAATATCAAACAATGGAATTGTTTTATTGATGACATATTTGTATCTGGCAAGGGACTGAAGAAGAACTGAAATATTTATGAAATGGTTAAATGAACAAAATGATTTAACTTAAAGTTTAATTTCCACAGTCACAGTAAGGAAGAAAATAATTGTTTGGACTTGACTTTGTTTGTGGAAAACAATAAGATCCATTCTAAAACATTTGGAAAGCAACATCAACTAATAGTTTTCTGAGAGCAGATAGTGCTATCCTAAATCTGATAAACTAATATCATACAGTCAATTTCTAAGGTTAAGGAGAAATTGTTCAAAAGATGAAGATTTGAGATGCAGGCCTCAGAAATGGTACAGAGATTTATTGCCAGAGGTTACCTATGGATATTTTGACTAGAGCCATGGAGAAAGCTAAAAATGAGGACAGGAAGAACTTACTGAAACCGAAAAGAAAAAACAAATTGATGAAACAAAAGTTAAAACACCAGTTACATTTATAACACAGTTTAATTAACTGCTGGACAAGTAGGTGCTATAGTAAAGAAAATATTGGCTTCTATTATTGAATGATCCAATTTAAAAACAGAATTGGGCAATACCCCAGAATATCCTTTTTAAGCTGAAAATTTGAAGGACAAATTGGTTAGAAAGCAGATATGTTTCTCCAACACATGAAAATAGAATGTGGCTCCTGACGCCAACTGGAATGTACAGATGTGGTAAATGTAATGTACTTATTGTAATCATGAGGTACTTAAATTAGAAGGGCACAAGCAAAGTGGATATTGTATCTCCTAAATTGTAACAGTAACTATGTGGTCTATTGTATTTGGTGCCCATGTAAACTATTATCTGTTGAAGAACTATACGTCCTGTAAAACAACGTATACAGGAACGTATATGCAATAGTAGGCAGGACTTAGACTATACCACTGGCTAGACATTATTTGAGAAGCATGGAGCAGAGGAGGGCACAAAATCCATGGCTTCTAGAACAAGGAATGAAACATCCAAGAGGGGGAAATAGACTGATTAAACTTGCAATGAGAAAGCTATTGGATTTTACCTTAAACAGTTTACAACCTAAAGGTCTCAATACTGAATGGGATCTAAAACCATTTCTAATTAAATAATTCTTAAAAATAATGATGATAAGAATAGTTGAAAATTTATTGTGAAGGGAATAAAACATTCCTCTGCAACAGTAACCATAATACACATTTTTATTTTCTCAGATTCAGAAATGGTTG
Source organism: Neoceratodus forsteri (assembly GCA_016271365.2). Taxonomy (NCBI): domain Eukaryota; kingdom Metazoa; phylum Chordata; order Ceratodontiformes; family Ceratodontidae; genus Neoceratodus; species Neoceratodus forsteri. The sequence goes on from CM057449.1 coordinate 1,496,034,581, forward strand.
ACCTTGGATGGTGGATCCCCACAGAAAAGCTATTGTTGAAAATAATAAGGAGTGATCACTGCCTGATTGGTTCCATTGTTTGGACAATTTGCATTTCAACCTATGTAAGATACAACCATTTAGAAATGAATGGCCAGATATTCAAACTGCACCAAAAGGTGCGCAATAGCAGGAGCAGCAGCAAGTCTATTGCTCCATGTGCAAGAGATGCGATATTCAAAAACAGAGCAGGCCAAAGTACGCCTACAGCCGACAACTGAATATTGCACCACCTGCACCATAGTGCAACTAGGGAGGGAAGCTGAGCAGATCAGATGCGCCATAGCACAACAAGGGATGTTCAGATGAGCAGTCCAGAGGCACCATAGCACAACCATGGAGCCCCCAGCTGCAGAACAATGTAACTGCACAATCGGAGGTAGGGGCTCACCACCGTGCCAGATGGGTGCCAGGAATGCACAGAATAGACATCGTCCTCCCACACCGCTACGCACAACTGGGGAGGGCTGAACAACCACTGCCCATGGAGACAAGCAACCAACCCACAGCCTGGCCATGGTGCCCCATCACACCTACCAGCAAGCTGTGACTGACACACAAGGAGAGAAGACCACCCCATGCCACACCATCCCCCAGTGCAGAGCACACCCTGCACCATGACCCCAGACACATCCCATTAGCAGTTACCACCACTGCAGGAAACCCCATGCATGCCACCACCCCCACTGTGTCAATGCAACCTCTGTCACCACAGAACCATGCAAGCCAGCCCCACCACGAGCACCCATCAGTGGGTTGCAGCACACGGCAATGCAACAATGCAGACACAGTGCCACCACGCACAGTCCCCCAAGGTACCGCTGAGAGACCACCACAGGCCGGGCATAAGAGATAATCCCACATGGAACAGGGCATGCCCTTGACATCACTCACCAGTGGTACAGCACCCTGCACAGTATTCCAGTGACACACCTGACCCACCACTGGCCACACAACAGCCAGCACAGATAACCCACAGTGGTGCATGGAGAGCATGTACCACACCGGATGCCACACAGGGTATGGACAGACACCCACCCATACCCAAGGGCACAACAACACAGGGACGCAGTGATGGGGCAACCAAGCCCCCATTGGGCCCATATAGCTGTGTACACACAACCGCAGTCCACCATGGCACTGGAGTGCCAGCCACCCTGTGCAGGCACTGTAGACCCATGCACCACCACTAGTCACCCAGAGCACAAGCCACAGACAGTGGGGCACATCCCCTGCAACACACACAAGGTACAGCATGGAGGTGGGACAACGACTGTGGTGCCCAGTGCCACCCGAGCCAGGTATTCACCACACCAATGACAGGGGCAACCACAGCAAAGTGACAGGTACAGTGTCTGCCCTGCAGGGACGACACACCACTGACATGCCAGTGGACCGTGCAGGTCACAGACAGGCATGTGTGTCAGCTGCACAGGCCATGGACAGGCCAATGAGTGTGCCATGGACATGGAGCATGCGCCATGGACCACTGCACACAGTCATCTAGTGCACAGGGAACAACACACACACACCACAGACACTGACTGATAGCTACCCGCACACCATAGTCACCTCCACACGGACACACACACATATCCATGACTGCACCACCCCTGATGCCATGCACACCACTGCAGCTGAGCACCTATAGCCTGCTGCAAATCAGAGACCACCACAGTATTCATATCAAAATCAAATGTATTGAAAATATAACAGGCAACTATGTCCAAGAATAAAAACTATATACAAGCTTGGGGGGACACAAAACAAGGGGGGGGTAGGGTGGAAGTGGTGGACAAATGGGATGGGATAGGAGGGGGTGTGAGGGTGAGCCCAGGGGGGGAAGTCAGGGACCGAGGGACCCATCGGGACCTCCGCTCAGACTCCCATGGACCTCTGGCCTCTGTGCCTCCACAGCACCCCCATCATGTCCAGCCTCCTCAGAATGTCCAGGGACTCATGGGTCAGCTGTGGGATCTCCCTTATGGAGTCCCGAATATCCCTAAGATGGCGTGTACCTAGGACAAGGGAGCACAGTTAATAGGTGTGATGTACAACCCCATACAGCCCACCCACTGTGCATGGCATACGGCCATGGGACATACCACTGTGATGGTGTGTGACCACCCGCAGTGATCACGTCCACGGGACCTGTCCACCTAGGTGCATACAGCCATGCAGAATGCTGCACACACCCACTGGCCAAGTCATGCACAGCACCACTGTGGCCATTTAGTGACATGGCTATGTGGTGCAAAGGCAGTGGCCTAGCCATGCACCTGGTGTAAGCATGGACCACCAGTGATGCACACCCAGACATGCATTGCCACTGGACAGTGCTGACTATAACAAGTTGCGTGCATGGCAGTGGTGTCGATGAATGGTGGCCATGCCCCGCTGCCCACCCTGTCACACAGCATGCAATAGTAATCATGGATGTATGGCACTCACCCTCATCGGGTCGGTCAGGTGGGCGGTGATGGCCCTCACCCCATCTGGCTGCACTGTCCTCCCCCCTCCACCACTCTGCTCGCAATCTATGGAGTTCATCCATGCCTGTGGGGAGAAAAAGGAGAGAAGAACATCAGTACATTCCTGAAGCAAAGTCCCCCTGCCCCAAGGTGTGTGCCCTCCCACCCAGCCAGACCCACCTACCCCACACCCTGTGAACACCGCCACGGCCAAACCCATACGGTCTCTCCCCAATGTGCTGGTCACATACAACACTGTGACCCATGTGGACAATAAAAGTGTGTTGACGGAACCCCTACCTGGACGTGGCACCGTGCCCCTCCTGGCACATGCCTGCAGTTGGGCCTATAGCTCCGGCTCCCTCCTCTGCAGGTAACCATAGCGGTGACTGCACTGCTCTGCACTCCGTCCCATCCGGTGGCCTCTTCCAGGGCAGTAGCCACCTCCTGCCACATCTGGGTCCTGGCCTGTCCAGGGGAGCCTTCCGAAGAGAGGCTCATGGTGTGCTCCACAATTGCCACCAGATTGGCGAGCCCAATTGTTGTGCCATGTGCTGCCAATCTGTGCGCCATCCTAGCAGCTATAGTAAACAATATGGCACTCTGCAGCATGGCCTCATCACGCAGATGCTGCGCTGTACAGTGTTAAGAGCCTCATCGCATGTTACCAACAGCACGGCGAGGTGAACCCATGCCTGATGCGAATGGCGCCTGGGGCAAAGGTCGCACAGGGTCAAGGGTCTCTGGTGCATGCCACGCACAGCGCATCAGATGACAATGCCGTAGAGTGATTGGCCGCCCGTTTGCCAGCGCCATAGTTGACCACCGAGCAGTTGGGCCATTGCGCCTATGATGGCTCCAGTGCCACAGCACCATGTAGTGACCATCGCTATAGCACCACTGGCACAATGGTGGCTGTGCCCGCATTGCATACCATGCACAGCACATCATCAGCGTGGCAGACACCTGTGTCAGCAACCCGGCATGGGCAGTGAGGTGTACTACGCATGTCACAGGATCGCGCCATTGGCTGAGCATCATTCAACACACCAGCAGCGCAACAGCACGATATTCAGCAGTCATATGCAAATCATCTAATCAGCCATTCAATGGTGCAGCACTGCAATTTGCATCTACTTAAAGTTGCTCTCGCCTCATTTGCACGGATTGCGCGATAAAAGTGCGACAATGTGCTGTAGTGGCCATAGTCGGTTAATGCAGTTTAATGGTGAGTTGCATGCTGTTTGGGAGTGTGGACTGTGGATTCAGGGACATGCATGGGACTGCACAGTCACAGGTAACAACTGCCATTCTTACAGGCTACACAATGACCGATCAGGTTGTTGGAGAGGATGAAAACAGTGGTGAGTGGAGGAGGAGGCCGAACTTTACAAAGGCTGAAACTGAGGCCCTGTTCGAGGCCTACCTGGATCAGGAGCCACTTCTCAGTGGACAGCGAGGAGCCCTGCAAGCCCATGCTGCTGCATGGGAGGAGGTGGCACGTGCCGTGAACCTGCATGGCAGCCACCAGCGCTCCGTGCAGGAGTGTAAGAAGAAGATGGGCACGGACAGGAGGAGGGTAAAGGAGAAGGTGGCTGCCATCAGGGCAGCATGTGCTGCAACAGGTTGGGGACAGCTGGAGGTGGTACAGCTGACATCAGCAGAGGAAAGGCTTGCTGGAAGCATGCAGCGCAGTGCCATTGAGGGTGTTCTGATGGTGGCTTCAGACGGATGGTGGCCCATCTCACTGTCAGGTAAGTCATGGTCTGTCTATGGGGGAGGGTAGGTCACATGCAGTAACGTGACTTTGCTTTCCCTTACAGATCCTGAGCATCTGCATGGGTCAGCGGTGTGGGCCTGTCCACTGTGGACAGTCAGATGGAGTCGGAGGTGGGACCATCCACCTCCACAGGTATATGTGGATCATTGCAACAGTGGGGCAACCTGGCTGTCCACACTGATGTCATTGTGACAGGTGTGGAGGAAGCCCTGCCTGTGTCCCACCATGCTGGCATCCATGAATGCCAGCATGCTGTGGCTGTGGCCGGGCAGAGTCCGCACCAGTGATGTTGACACGACCATCATGGGCAGTGACATGTGTGCCACGGATGGACACACAGCAGGGCAATTCATGCCCATGGCTGTGGGTGGTGCCACCATGGAGGCCTGCATGTCGCACAGTCCCAGGCTGTGCCTGTCAGCACCAGTGGGGCATCACTGGTGTCTGTTCAGGACAGTGAGACTGTTGCGGCCACTGCAGTGGCACCAATGAGCCCTGGGGTGCAGCAGCCGTAGGGGCAGCATCAGCAGTCACACACTGGGCTTGGGGGTACAGGGCTCAGCAGCGGTGTCTGTGCACCACCTGTGGACATGCCCAGACCTGGTCCTGGTGTGCAGTACCCACCCTCAAGTGGTGCTGAACATCAGGGCCTTGCACACCCTGAGGGACAGGATGCAGAGGAGGCTGATGACCTCTTGGAGGAGCACATCCACCTACTGCAAGCATTGGTCCAGCAGCAGATGCGGCTTGCAACGTCCGTGGATGCACTGCTTGTGGCTCTGGAGCGGGCAGAGGAGCATCGCAGCAGGGACACTGCACTGATCCTGGATGGGATGGACCATTTGTGAGAGGATATGACCGCTGCCATTGACAGGGATGCACAGGCATTCATTGCTGTCATGGCCACAATGGGCACAGAGTCGGTGCCCATGCATCGTGGACACCACGCAGTGCACTATCCATCCCTATTCCTGGCATCATGCGACTCCCACCCTGTCAATGCCGGGTTCAGCTGTGGGCATCCCGAGCACCCTGGTGCAGGCATGTTCAGTGTGCTGCAGACCCCTGTGTGAGCATGGTCGGGTTCACGCAGTGAAACCCCTGGGGACCATGGGTGCCACCTCATGAGGCCATTGGTCAGCCTGCCAGTGCTGCGGGTCTAGGTGGTGTCCGTGTTGACCGTGGCACTGTGTCGCATGACTGACCTGTCTCCCAGCACGGCTACTGTCTGGTGCTGCCCTGTGTGCATTGTGTGTGTCAGTGGGCAGTGCACGGGTGGGTACCCGGCCCTGCACACAGACACACAGTCCTCCTGCACACCCTCCCGGCTGCTGTCCACAGTTGCATGTGCATGATGATGCCTGCTTTGTGCTGTGCACCAATGTGCAATGGTGCTCAGCATCTGACACACACATGGACAGGCAGTGGGCGTGGTGGCCTGTGAGAAATGTGTGTTGCTGAGGTGAACGTTCTGTGTCAGTATGCCTTCTGCCCTATGTGCACATTTGTTTGCATTGTGTGGGCGTGTGTGTGTCCCGGCGGCATGTTAATCCTCACCCATCCCTGGTTGTGTGCGTTCCTCTGTGCTCTGCCACTTCCATTGACAGCATGCACCCCTGGTGTGTCGTCCATGCGTGTTTTATGGGTTGTGCCTTGGCCACCGCTGGTTGTGCATGGCCCACGATTTACCTGGGTTGGCTGAAGTGCTGCTCCGTGATGGTGTCCCGTGCAGCTGTGCCAGCCCGGAGCAGTCGAAGTCCAGGTCTGCCAAGGGGGCTGACCATCACTATCATCACGGCGTCCCCATCGTCCCCATCGCTGTCCCCCTCTTCGACCTGTATGGCTATCCCACATTCGTTGACCATGTTGTGCAGGATGCAGCTGGCCAGGAATATCCCACAGGCCTTTGAAGGGCTGTACTGTAGGGCACCACAAGCTGTGTCCAGGCAATGGAAACATGCCTTCAGCATCCTGAACACCCGCTCAATGACATTACGTGTGGTTACTAATGATACATTGATTCAAAATTATTGGATAATTTGAATAACAATAATCCTCCATTTGAATTTAGCTCTGTAGTTAAAAACATATATTTTTTCTATTTTCTCTTTTTCTATGTATAAATATTATTTATGTTGTGTTGTGTCATAGTCTATGTTAAAAATAGAATATGAAGAAAAATTACTATTTGAAATAATGAATTTAGTAAAAAATGTTGTTTTCATGGTTCAGATCCCTTCAGGACCACTTAAATGTGGTTAATTAAATTAAGTTGTTAATCTGCTCCCAAACTATAGGGGCACTAAAATTGGAATGACTATTTAAGGGAGGAATAATCATACATCCTCCACCCTCTGAGGAAGACTATTCTATTGGTCAAAGCGCTGGGGAGGAAATTTGATTGTGGGTTTGCTGCCTGTAGGAGCTAAACGCTTTGTTATGGTTGAAACCCTTAAAATAAAGCCTTGGATTGAATGAAATTATTGTTTTTGGTTTCAATGGCATTGGAGTGCAGGACTTTCTTTGATTTTCAGTTTGTATGGAGCAGGGATTAGCAACCCTTTAGTCCTGCATCCAGCCCTTTTCCTGCTGAGCACACGGCATTTTGGAGTTTATTTTTTTCTGGTTAGGAAAGAAGACTGGGATCTATTAGGTTTTAAAGTGGGGCAGTATTATTTGGCTATGTTCCATAGCATGTGTACCATTCGAAGCTTTCAGCACGTGTTTGCAATGGATATTCCAAGAAAGGACGGGTTATAGAATGGTCATTCATTAACTAGATGACTTCCTTTACATTGGGAGGGGGAAAGGGAGACACAGAATATGCTGGGTAAGTTTCAGGAATTATGTGGGGAACTAGGGGTGCCACTGGCACCGGAGAAAAACAGAAGGGCCCAGCAGTGTGATGGAATTTCTGGGGATTGAGATAGATGTACTGAAAGAGATATTCAGGCTGCCAGACAATAAAATAAAGAAACTGAAGGAATTGATTCAATTACACACCAGCAGGAGAAGTGTACAGCCGAAACAAGTCCAGCAGTATTGGGGCACCTGAACTTTGCCTGCAGGGCCATTGGACTGGGGAGGGCATTCACGTGAGAGGTTAGCTAGGGCTACATGAGGGGTCACCAGACCACATCACTGGGTGAACCTGACAAAAGGTGTCTGAGAAGATTTTGGGATATGGGAGGAATTCCTGAAGGGATATAACAGCTGTTCATTCTGGCAAGAAGATTGGGTGTACAACACAGAACTCATCTCTACACAGACGCAGCCGGGGGGTCTGACATGGGGGGTTACCTAAAGGGCAGGTGGTTCACAGAACCATGGCCTGGTAGTTGGGTAAAGGATGGGACAATTAAGCAATAAGGCACGACAGGGTGTGTGTTATTGTGTAATAACATCACTCCTGGGTGGGTTGAAGCGACAGTGAAGCCGAGTGCTTCCAACACTGAGTGAGAATGATACACACAACACACGAGTGCCTTATTGCTATTATACAATGGTTCTTTTTTTAAATGAGAAGAAAATGTGAAAACTATGTTTAAAATAGTTTTTAACAACATTTCTGTTAGGGCAGGTATACATATTGGAAAAAAGTCCATACTTTAGTCCAGCAGGTGGCGCTGCCCTACATGACTGCCCTGTATTCACTTGGTTTGTGTCTTTCTGACCCCCTGTGCCCTATTGTTCTGTTTTTCTCTGCTGTTAGACACAGACAGTATTTTGCTCTCCCCGACGTAGTGAGGACCTGAAGAGTTGTGACCGAGACTGCAGTTTGAATATTGAGAGTAGACTGCAGGAAAAGGTAAGCACTGCTGGTAATGGGAATTGGAGTGAGGTTTGTGGCTAGCAACTGTATTACACAATGCTGCAGTGTGCACGGGCTGTCAGTCGCAAAGTGGAATAAGGAACAAAAAGCCATTTGGGCAGAGCTTTCTTGTGCTGTATGCCAGCTTTTTTATTTTAGGTTTGTGGTTATGACTGGGAGGAGCCAGAATATTGTGAGGAAGCATTCTGGGTGGCAAATTTACTTACGCTCTCTGTGTCACGTGACCAGCAGATTCGATGTAGTTCACTGGACCTCAGGAAAGCCATTGCTTATGAAAATAAAATCTGCAACATGCAGCACTGTGTTGTACAGAGCATGACAGTTACTGAATATGGAGAGGAAAAAGACTGTGTGTGGGTGGGGTGGAGACACTGACTTGCTGGAACAGGAAAGGTACTGTGAATTCGTATTAGCTTAGCGGGCTTCACTGGGGAGGAGTGATTTCATTACCAGTTCTGGGTCATCTCTGTACCTGCCCTTGATAGAGTGATTATTGTCTAATAACATCACTGTATCTAAAGTCATCAAGCTAATCAGATTTAGTCTGATTTTCTTGCCATTGTATAATTAAGCAATAATGCAGCGACAGGGTGTGGTATATCGTGGGATCATCACGCCTCGCGGTGTGACGCACAGGTCCAGGCCGAAAAGCGCGCCCAACGACCCGAGAAGTGACGAGATATCCTACCTATATACCACCCCTGAGTGCATGTTATTGCTATTATGAACTGATTAATTGATATTTTATGCCTTTAATGCAAAAAGTAAAGTTTTTAAATATTTTAATATTGTTTTTATATTGAGTGTAGGTAGACATTTAAAAAGTTTGTGTATTTCATGTTTTGGCCAGTAGGTGGTGCTGTTGCAGGAGGATTTTGTTGACGTCTTCATTGTTGTGGTATTGACCCCCGCCTGGAAGTTTAGTTTACTTAGCATGCGGTTAATTATTTTTTTCTTTGTTGAGAGGTGAAGATCATACTTGAGAAAGCGACAAGGTAAGGGTAAAGCGTGAGGAGCGGGTTGTATGTTTTGCCATTTGGCGCGGAGGCAGCGTGGCAGTGAGGTGAGCAGTACTTGGTGCTCTGCAGTCAAGCAGTTGCCAGAATGAAAGGGAGACGATTTTTTGTTGTTGTTTATAAATGGCGTCTGCTTTGGCGACGTGTATGGAGAGCAGTTGGCGAGGATGTGTTTTCCGTTAGTTTTAGTGGAGGTCGTGGAGAACGCTGCGCTGGCGGTGAGCAGGCTGGTGGCCGGAGGTTTTCAGCCGTGATGGTGAAGCCCGATATCATCACAGCTCAAACCCTCTCGCCAATCAGGTGCTCCATTACGATCGCCAGTTCATAATAAGAGATATAACCTTGCTGGAAATCATGCCCATATGGGCATGCGCCCTGGTATGGGTGAGAAACCACGGAATCAGACAGTGACCTTCTGGTGTGATAACAGATCAGTGGTAGAGGTCCTAAACAACAGGGGAGCCAGGTCAGAGACAGTCATGAAAGTATTACGATGTTTAGTTTTAAGGGCTTTGCAGCTGAACATATCATTTGGAATGAAACATATAGAAGGGGTACACAATACCCTGGCTGACAGCCTTTCCTGTCTGCAGCTGGACCATTTCCGGAGGCTGGCACCAGCAGCAGAGGAACAAAAGACATCTATACCAATGAACTTCTGGGACATTGGCAAGAAGGAGCAGAACTGCTGTTTCACAGTTCATGGGCACCTTGGACCTGAGGGCTTCGATGGGGCCTGGTGAGTGTTTCAGACATTCAGGAATGAGCACCAGATGGAGGTAAGTGGGCCACCACAGAGGAACAGTTGGGAATGTTCACCATGGAGCAGTGGCGAAAAGGGACCACCATGCCACAATGAGGGTTTATCTGGCAGGGATTAGTGTTATCTGCAGCCTAAAAGGGTAGAAGGACCTGACAAAATCACTGCTCATCAGGAGAATGATGCAGGGATGGGGCAGGTTGAAACATGGGCCAGGGGATAATAGGAGGCCAATAGGGGAGCAGTGGCTAATAAGGCTAAAAAAGGCACTCCCGGTAATATTCAGATCAAAGACTGAGGCCCGGCTATTTCACACAATGTATGTGATAATGTTTGCAGGGGCTATGAGAGTGAGTGAGGTGGTAGGCCATGGGAAAGAGGACAAGGAAAGAGGCTTGGAATGGGACAATGTAAGCTGGGGGGTGAAAGAGATACGGATCAAGTTCAGGAGGTCAAAAATGGACCAAAGAGGGCAACGTTGCATGGTGACACTGAAAGGGCAAGTAGAGGTTGCAATATGCCCAGTGCAGGCTCTGTGGGCTTCACCTCAGAGCAGGTGACCAGGATGGGAAAGCTATTTGTACATGGTGGCGGAAAGAGTCACCGGCTATGAAGTCTGTAGTGTAAAAAGGGCATGCAATTATGAGGACCAGCTAATTACTCATCCCATTCTCACAGATTGGGGCTGCCTCACAGTGGGCAGCAATGGGGAACCCGTGAAGACATTTTGAAAGGGCACTGGCGGTCAGCCAGTTATAAGAGATACATTAAAGCACTGAGAAAAAAGTGTGGTATTGAAAGTAGTGCTCCTAGGGGAATTTGCAGGTAAGGAGGGCAGGGAAAAGATGGCGGGGGCAAAGGGAAAGAAATGGGAAGAATAATAGGTGATGACACTAAGAGTATGTGTAAAATAATTAATTTTCCTTGAACCCATAGGTAGAGGGAGGAGCACAGAAGTCTGGATCTGTGGCCATTCCTATATTTATTGGGCTGGAAAGAGAGCAGAGAAGAAAGCTGGGGGAAAGCAGCTGTACCAGGATGTGAGACAGTGTAGGTTGGTATGGCACGGCATATGTGGGATGTGATGGGCACAGCTGCTTATCACATTGAAGGAACTCAAGGGACGTTGGCCCAGTCCAGACCTAATTATTATACATCTAGGAGCAACGACCTGGCAGACAGACTATGGGTACACACATACTTACAGATAAAAAGGGACCTAGTGGCAATACGACAGTGGTGGCCTCAGGTGTGCCTCGCCTGGTCAGATATGATACCGAGAAGGGTATGGAGACAGGAGCACAGCCACAGGGTGGTGGAGAGGGCCAGAAGAAAGGTGAATAGAAGGGTGGGGGCATTGATAAGGCAGATGGGGGACAGGTGATACTGCAGGGGGTAGAAGAATGGGTGGAGGACTTCTACAGGTCAGACGGTGTGCACCTGTTGGATCTAGCCATAGACATGTTCAATACAGAAACAATGGGTTTCATAGATGCATGGAGAAAACAGGCAAAAACTGGTATATAAAAAAAAGGAAGAAAGGATCGTCCCTGAGGTAAGGGAGAGTGATACCCTAAGTATGGGGGAAGCCAGCCATCCAATGCAAGTTGGAGACTGGCTAGTGGGCAAAAAGGGGATGGAGGGGAGGAAGGGGAAGAAAAAAGGAATAACACAAGAAGAGGAAGAAGATGAAGGAGAAAGCAGTCTCAGTTTTCATCGTTACCTAGTGGAAAAGGAGAGCAGAAGGCACTCAGGTTTTCACCTGGGGGAGGGATAATCAGAGATTGATATGTGGATGGAAATAAATACAATTTCTGGAAATATGATAATAAAGAAATGGAAAATGGAATATTGGATTATGAATAAAATAAATTAATTGCTAATCTGAGCACAACAACAAACAATGGTATCTGTCTTTTGTGAGGTAAAGGGGGAATCTGGGACAACGAGGCTTAAAGCAATCTTTATATATTGTATAGGTGCAGGTTGTAGGCCTTGGAATCTATAAATGTACTAATTACAAAATATTTTGATGTTACATGATGGTGATGTCATAAGCTAAATAATATATATAAAAGCCAACTATTGGGGGTGTAAATTGAGATAGGAGTCTGTGGAGAGCTGACAGTGAGGTGTGAGACCTCAGATGTAAGCGTGTTGGTCTATACACTAAACTGAGAATATGAGTACTGCTAGGCACAGCAGTGGCCTGTTTGTTTGCTAAACTAATGTTTAATTCTTAATTTCTGTTACATCTTGTACTAATCATTTTATGCTCTGGAAAATAAAATGATAAATGTCACCTGGCATTTTTATTCACTACAGTTGTTGTCTGCCTACATTTGTTATCCTGAAATCCCAGCCAAGCTACACTATTGTACCAACTTCCTGTTTTTAATTTGAAGATCCAAAAAATGAATTTGCTTCAAATCTGCCTTTACTGAAAACCTAAGGTTTTGATTCAACATTTGCAGATATTCCACAAATTCTGCCAATTCCACCTCTGTCCCACCACACCATCAGGATATCATCAATATAGCGCCTCCATTCTGTAAGCCAATCCTGTGGAAGAAAGGATTCCTTGCTTGATAGTAAATAACATCTCTTTCCCAAATAAAGATTTGCATAAATGGGGGCAGCCGTGGCCTCCATGGCTGTGCCTTTAAACTGGTGGTAACATTTACCCTGGAAACTAAAGGTATTACACTTGAGAACAAATTCTGATAAAGTACAGAGAAAATCCTTATGCTCCTCCCCCAGAACTTTAACTTTGTTCAAGCATGCATGCACTTACATCATATCCAATTGGTGCAGGCACACTGTGTCATAGCTTCACATTTGAAAATCATGCCCAGTATGTCTAACGTCAGCAAAAGGTGTGCATGATACTAGAGAAAGTAATTAAGGCTAAGCTATGTTTATTTATAAAATGTGTAGAAACACTTCTAGGTTCTGATTTTCCTAAACAAGCTACCACCTATATATTTATGCTAGTATAAATCACAAAATTATGACTTGAAAATTAATTTCAGGTTAAGGGAAAGGGTGTATATGGTCACTACATCCCTAACAATAATGTTTAATAATCCAATTAGAAAGGCAGGTGTACCACTTGACTGAAGGAGAGTGAATGTGACACCAATTTACCAAAGTATAAGCAAGGATGATCCAGGGTATTAAAGACTGATATGTCTAACTTCAGTGATAAAGTTTGCATGATACTAGATAAAGTAATTAAGAATAAGCTATGTCTAGTTATTAAATGGGTAGAAAGACTTTGCTATCTTGGTTGGCTGAGACAGGCTAGTATTCATACAGTTGAGTCAGTAAAAATCCTTTCAAAGAAAAGTACACTACCAGGGACCCTTTTCTCCTCCTTTCTTAGCAGACCCCCTCCCCCGCCCAACACACTGAAAACTGACTACTCATATATTCTCTCATTGCTTGTTCCATTACTTATTATTTGCCTGGTGTACTAAGATGGAGGACTTCTAGCTGTTGAAACAGGATAGGTCTGATAGGAAAAGGAGTAGGTGACTATTTTAAAGGAGTGTGTCACTGTGAAGAACAAGAATGATTATTAGGGGGATCAGCAGTTTCACAGAGTCTATCTGGTTAAGTTAAGAGAAAAAGGTGGAGTGACAAAATAGTCACACACCAGGAAGTAACTACAGGATGGCAAACAACTCAGATCAGCTTCTCATACAAGTACTGATATGTTCTTTATGAATGTTAAATTCAGCAAGTGGAATTCTGAGGGCACTAACTAATATGCTACCATAAGTATTTGAGAAAATATTGCCAATAAACATGTTCATTAGTTATGCTGTAGATTTAACACTACCATTTTTTTTAAAGTTTTGTTAGATAAAGGGATACATAGACACTGAATATGCATTTAACAATAAACAAATAAATACAATTCAGATCTATACCTGCAAGAGCAGTGAAAGTAACAGACTTTCACATTTTCAGAAAATTTCAACAAAATTTCACAAATAATTATATATTGAATTTTGAACCCTTTGTAACATAAATATTTCTAAACCAATTATCTCCAGATTTAGTCAGTTCTATAACCCTTACAAAAAGCTATGCATATTAATTTTTATAGCTGCACTTGGCAGAGCACTGCAGACGTTTCCTTTCAAAGGGACTCAGCATTATGTCAAGCATTCTTTCCCACAGAAGAACATGTTGGAGTTGCAGCACAGTCTCCCATACCAGATAACTACACCAGACAACAAAGTCCCATCCCTAGCTGGCCCCAATGGTGCTGAGGTGCTGGGCATGCCCACCCCTCATAGTTGCAGCCGACCTGGGCTTGGGAATGATCTCGGGTGGCGGGGAGCTGGCATGGAGAGGAGGTCAAACAGGATTGAGCTGTGGTAGGCAGCTCTCCTCTCCAGGGTGGTTGTCCACTCCCGGGTGGAGGTCCAGTGGTAAGTGTAGGTAAGGGGGAGCAGTGGCACAATGCCAGGGGTGGGGTGGAAGGGGCCTGTCCAGTGTGCATGTGTGCCTCCAAACATGTGAACATACATGTCTGCCAGGGTCCTGGGTCTGGGGCACAAAAACGGGAGGAAAATCTAAAATATGTATAGAAAACAACAAACAAAGAAAAAAGTCCCATCCCAAAAAAATAAGAAACAGTGTGTTTCCTTTACAGTTTCAATACCTCTCCTACTTTGCCAGAGTCACAGATCAGACATTAGTCCATACATTCTTTATATAACATCACAGTTCTGTCTGTAGGCAGTAATGTGTCCTCCTAGGTTTTAAATTTCACACACATAAACACGCACACACACACACACACACACAGCAGCCACTGTGTTTAAAGATTATGTGCAACATAGTTGCTACCCTTATTTTTACTATAATAAACATTCTAGTACCATTCCTTGTATTGCTGTGCTATGTGTGAAAATCTTAACAAAACAAGTCAGTAGTTTCTTTATAATTAATCTTGATTTGCCTGCTCTTTAATAGCCCCAAGCAGTCACACTGTTCCTGTGCCTCTGAGCCAGCAAGTTGGGAGTGCTGTTTAATTCAGACTAGGAAGCACTTTCCAGTCTGTTAGAGCAATAGTTTTATACATATGGTAGCAGCTAGTGCTGTGAAGATTATAATACTTAGACTAAAACCCACAACATATGTTATTGCTAGTCTAAGTTCTTTGAAATCTAATGTTTTCCATTCATTTTACTGTAAGATAAATCCATTTGTCTGGTCCATTTGTTTAGCAATTGTTTGTCATGTTTCATTCAAGTCTGCTGTAGTGGTACCTGTCCTTTCCTTCCTGCCTTCAAATTTCACCTACTGACAGTGGGGGTTGTGTGTCTGCAGTGATAACCTTTATGTACCAATGAATTAGTAAATTGTAGCATCATGGACATGGCAACGTGTACCCAGTTTGCTACACAGATCAGAAAGCATGAAAATCTGAAATACATACAAATAGAAGTAGGCTGGCAACCAATGTAGCTGTTTCATCACAGTGATCCTACACAATTGTGATTCCCTACGTATGTAATGGAGTTTTTTCCAACTAGTGTCTCACAGTTTTATATGGTATTTATGGCTATCCTCAAGTATCACAGAGTGGTCTACTTCTTTGCTTTCAGTGTTCATATCAGCACAATGACCCCAGTTGTCACTCAGTAGGAAGAGATGGTGTGACAGTATGTCACAGATCATTTTCCTTGCATCTTTGTTGCTGGCTACTTTTTTCTTTTCGAGACCTTGGTCCTAAGAGCACAACCTAAAAGCTGACTTATGAGATTTTCCATCATTTGCTGTGCAATACATTATGGCATATTAATTAGCTTTCCTAATAAGTATATCTAGATGTTATTACATGTGTTATGCTGTATTAAATGATTATTGTGACACTAAGGAATTGATTGTTCTTAATGATAAGTACTGCTGCCAACTGTGTCTTTCACATTTTGGGTGACACATATGCATATGCTACTAAAGGAATGGAAACATAATTTTGGTGAGATCACCACCACTTGTTGTAAGTACCACTTTGTGACAGTCACCCGTAAATGTGCAATGTTGGTTCATGTGGAACATGTGATTTCTTGTGCATTATTTAGTATCTTGCATACAGTGTGAACAGTTACTTACTATCACTATGCACTGTTCACTGTCAGTGCACCATCAGTGTACTCATACATGTATAACATAATGTACAACCCCATCAGCAGTGCTACTTCTGACAGATGGTGGTGAACAGTAGAACATCATCACTGGTACTGATAATTTAATGCCAAATGAGGAAGTGCACCATGTTTGACACAGACAGATTTACAGTCAATGAAATGCACAGTAAATGGCACATGGGGGTGGTAGAAAGCTTGGAGAATCAAACTGCCCACCCACAGAATACTGCAGTAAACATGGAGGACCATGAAGTTGTGATATCACCAGAGGAACCTAAACTCATAAAGGGGGGAACAGCGGAGGGCAGGAGGAAGGGATTTAAAAACAGGAAGGACAAATGGAGGAGGCAAAATAGCAAAAGGGGGATGATAATAGGAGAAATGGCAAAACACTGACGGCCATGCATACCAATGCCTGCAGTCTAGAAATAAAATCTCAGACCTGGAGGCCTTGATGACAGAGGCTGACCTGGACATTGTAGCTATTAATGAGACATGGTATGCTGAAAAATGACTGGATGTAGTAATAGCAGATTATATTCTGTTTAGGAGTGGTAGGGAGGAAATAGGGAAGGGGTGGCTCTTTACATCAGGGACAGCATTAGAGTGGCTGAGATACAGGGAATGTGGGGGCATGGGTACTGTGGGTCACCCTTGAGACAGGCAATGGCACAGCTATTCACATGGGTGGGGGCATATACAAATCTCAAGTGCAGGGAGAGGAGGAGGAGGTGGACAGTGTCTTGTAGAATCCATCAACACAATGGCAGTGAAGGGGAGATGCTGCTGCTAGGTGATTTCAGTCTGCCAGATTTGCATTGTAGCATCCCAGCTGCTTAGTCAGCCAGGAGAAGGGACATCCTGTATGCCATGCTATGGCAAGTCTCAGGCAGCTAGTGCTAGCCCACATAAGAGTATGCAGTTTTTCACCTTGTACTCACCCATGGGGACAGAATTGTGGAAGTGTGGGTGGCGGACATCTCAGATCCAATAATCATCTCACACAGTGTGTGGTCAGTATGAGTACAATGGCAGAGTTAAGCCACACAAAGGCTTGGGTCCTGGATTTCAGAAGGATGTACTTTACTAAGTGTCTCAAGAATGCCTTGTCAAGGAGGGATGAATTGGGGGGTCAGCTGAAGAGCAGTGATCCCATCTGAAAGAAGGCATAGTGGAGGCAACAAACATTTGCATTAGGCAAGTAAACAAGGGCAAGAGAAAGAGAAAACCACTATGGTTCTCAAAGGAAGTAGCCAGGAATGTAAGGGCATAAAGGATGGCTTTTAGGAAGTACAAGTAAACACAAAAGAATGAGGACATGGTAGTGTTCTTGGATAAACAGAGGGAGGCAGGGAAAGCAGTCAGGAGCACAAAGGTGCAAATGAGGAAAAAATAGCAGAGGAGGCAAAAAAGGGGACAAGACTTTTTATAGGTACATTAGTGAAATGAGGAAAACCAGGGTGGGGTTGTAAGGCTAAAAGGGAAAGAAGGAGTGCATGGAAGGACCTGGAAAAAGCATCAGTACTGAACCAATATTTATCATTGGCCTCTGATATACTGTTTCAATGTTGATCTGTGTTGTGGCAATAAAATGCTTTTTCATAAAGCTAGAAACTGAACTATGCAATATAAACATTGCAGTAAGGCAATCACAAAGTTAATTTTCATAAGAATTCAATTGCACACATTTAAATATAAACATAATTGTCTCAGTGAAAATACTGTGATATAGATACATTGAACCCATGGGACCATGGGTCACACATTGTGTACCTGTCAATATACCACAGTACAATTTATTAGCGATGGCTTATGTTAACTGCTGTTATTCTTTTTGTGACGTGTAAGGAAACAATAGTTTCAACAGTAAAAACAGTAAACTTTGAACCTGACATAACTGTTGTGATCTTTCAAATGCTTGGTATGAAAGGAAGCATAACATTTCCAAAGTATTGGTACCATACTGGTAAGCTGTGTGAGAAAAGCCATACACAGACAAAACTCAATACACACCAGATGTCTACAATTTTGCAGGCAGCAATATGCCACCATGCAGTAAGGTGTGCATGGCTGGTACATGGTGCTGCACCAGGTGCAACACAGTTCTGATTAAATCTCATCCAAGCTTGATCTGGAACTTCATGCATGGCAGGCAGGCCCTCAGGGGTTACTTAACAGGAGTACAGTCAGCATACTGTGGCTGACCCTGACACTGGGTCTGTTGCTGTGATCTTGGCCTGAGGACAAATTGCCCATGCTGTTACCAGCCACACCCCAAAGTGGCAATGCCATCCAGCAGTTCAATATTCATGGCCACAGCCCATGGCATACTTCCACCACCTCAGAACTGGATCTCACAGCCATGGTTCAGCATTGCACTTGGCAGGTGATGACTGATGAACCTCTGACGAACATGTCCAGTTTACAAATTCATTGCCCCAAAAGTGCTTCTGGAGGACACTGAGTGATTGCATATGGGTGTAGAATCATGCTGAATAATGCTGTACATATTTGAACATAGCAACCATCACTAAAGTAAAGGGTGATGCAGGGACAGGATTATGGTGCAAAGGTCATGCATGGAAATTTGGATGAGGGCCCAAACTGAGCAATCAGTAGGGGAGGTACCAGGGTGACACTACCATACCAATATGAAAAAGCTAGGCAATTGAAAAATAATGGTAACGTCACGATGGTTATTTCACTGTTAATCCATTTCTGTCCAGTAGACATGACATATACCATTTGTCATACATCACAAGTAATAGTCAACACATGTGTCTGAGGAAGCAGTATAGTGCAGTGGTTAAAGGCTCTAAGCTACAAACCTGGAGATCTGGGTTTGAATTCCACAACCCCTCACTTGCATACTGTGTGACCCTGAGCAAGTCAATTAACTTTCTTGTGCTCCTAGGTCGCACCTGGAAACAAGCTTCGGTTTAGCGTGCCTCTCCTGGTTAAACAATTTCCCCTTCCCGATCCCATCCCTTTTGTTGGCAATCATATGGTACTGTTCCTCAACAATGTAAGTAAGGAAAGCATGACAAGAGAGCATAGTAAAAACAATTAATTTTATTTTTCTGCACCAATGTGGTGACAAAATTGAGTTATTTTTAATAATGCACTAAGCACAAGGTCCAGCTAACCCAATAGCACCAGATACAGGTAACTTAGCATATTCATGTCTTCAGTCAATGCTCAAAAACAGAACAACAATTCACACATTTCTTTATTCTGACTACAAATGGAATGATTTCTTACATTGGCTTTCTTTCATTGCTTGAATAACCATCTAAATTACTTCTATAGGGTGGTAACCCGTGAGGTGGAGTGCATGAGGAAGGACACCGTCCATAATGGCTACACCTTCCTGATGCAATCCCTTATGGTGATGGGAAGGTAAGGTGACCTGATGAGGATTGGGTGAACTGGGTGACAGGATGTTGCTATGTGTACATGCACAAAGGGAAGCGAGCATGGCAAGAATGGGCTGGGAGGGGCAGGCGGGCTGTATGGGGTGGTGCTGCGGTGGATGGCCAAGCTGCACCATGGCATTGGGGGTTAGCTAGTAGCTGGGGTGGGTGAGGTGCCCGGGTTCAAATCTGGGCGCTGGTGCAATTGTTTTTTGTACCCAACCCAAACCTTTATTTTTTTAATGCTTTCACCCCCACATGCACCCCCCTGGAGTTGAGAATCCTTAAGTGGTGGGTACGGGGTGCAGAGCCCCCTCACAAGGGAGGTGTGGGTGTGTGCAGCCCCTCCACAGAAAGTATTAAAAAAATCTCCTGGCACCGTTGTCCTGTGCACCAGAGTTGTCAGAGTGCCAAAAAGCTTTTCAGCACTCTGACTGTGTGATAATGGAGATTGCCTTTAGGCATTTGCCGTTATCTCCTAGACCCCCTATAGGGTAACTTATACTGGTGATAATTCATTCCTGGCATGTATACAAGTAGGTCTCAGTGAAGAAGATGGGCTACAAATAAAGGTAACCCATGGGCCATGGGTAGAGCTGTATGGAATATACAATTCTTCCTGCAGAATGTTCGCAGAATGATCATTCTGATTCCATGGAAATTTTCATGAAAATGCTGTGGAATGTTGCAAAATTTTAAATTTCAGTTATATTAATATCATTTTTGGAAGTCGGGTCCACATAACACCAAATCTGGAACATAAACCGTACCTCATGGCTTACTAGGGTGTGTCAAATTTCAGAGTTATAGATTAAAATGGGGTGAAGTTATGGGTGGCCAAACATTTAATAAAAATTTAACTTTCAGTTATTTTGTGATAATTTTAAATTTCTTATCCAAATTTCTCCACAATATCAGGATTTTGAGAAGTGCCTAGAATGCATATATGTACCGTGATTAAGTCTCAAACTTCAATGGGAGCTGAGTTATAGGTAGCCAAAAATTTTGCCAAAATTTGGATTTCTGTAATTTTAGTATAATTTTAACAGTATTCATTGAAGCATTACAAAAATTGATAGGTATACAGGTTATCATTACATTTGTATATGCATATAGTTTCAAATGTCTAGCATTAAATGGGAGTGAGTTATAGCCTACCAAACATGTTCCCAAAATTAAAATTTTGGTTAGTTCCCTATCATTTTAAAACCACATATCCAAATTTAACCAGAGTTGAAACATTTAAACTATTATTCCACATGGTCATTTCTGAAAAAGTTCATATTTGCAGTTTTAAATGGGATTGAATTAAAAGTATTCAAACTTTCACAACATTTAAAAATTTAAGTTTACAAGAATGTAAGCTACACATTTGTAAACCCTTGAAACTTTAAAATTAGAGAATGTAATACCATTAAATTTGGCAGGTTGTTACACCTTACAAGGATACTGTGTGTGTTAATTTTAGTAATTGCTTGCTATGAGAAATTGCAAAATAACATCTGTACTTAAAGTCAAATCCCATGAGACTTTGTGAAAATTGTAGAATTTCATAAAGAATTCCATAAAACTAGAACAGCTAATTTCACTCAGCTTTATCTGGGGGATTCTAATTAAAGTATATGGGTATAAGAGACAGGTTGCATGGGGCCACCAGGTTCTGGAGTTAAATGCACAGTTTCACCAAGAAATGGATAGCTGAACTGGGTAGCAGCACAGCATTAGTAAACCCAAGGTTGGAACAAGAAAGCAGAGTGTCAACAATTCCAACCTGAATGCAAGATATTTAAGGATCATATCCAGTAAATTATGATCTGTGGAACCTAGTGTACATACAAGTCTAGGACTTAGAGGTACTCAAACAGATGTAGTGGGGTAACAATGTATTGGGCAGCAGAAAGAAAGAAATCAGGCTATTCAACAGGGTAGGTTGATTGGAAAAGGAGTAGATGACTCATGTTTTAAGGAGTGTGTCACTGTAAAGAACAATGAGGATATCAGTGGGATCAGTAGTTCTACTGAGTCAATCTGGCTATGCCAAAAAGAAGGGGATAGTCACAGAGAGGACAACAGGACTGCAAAAGCTCAGTCCAGCTTATCAAATGAAGTAATGATATGTGCATTGTTAATGTTAAATTCCACAAACTATTCTGGAGCTTCATCTACAGTATATAGCTATCATAAATATGAGAAAACATTTGACTAATCATTTTTTTTCTTCTGCAAAATTAAAACTGCTTAACCAATTCATTCAGTTGTGTTAGACAGCAGGATACACTGACTATGGATATGCATGCCAAATGTTAACTCTATGCATGCAAGCAGAGACATTACAAACATCCACATTTTTGATAGTTTTCACAAAGTTTTGCAACTATTATTTACTGTACATAGTAAAGTTTTGAACCCTTTAACTTAAAATCTCTTATCTAATTATCTCCATATTTAGATCATTCTATAAGCATTGCTAAAATGTTATCCATACTAATGTACACATATCTAGCTCCAATGGTGCCTGATTTATATGAAGATTAATTGTTTTCATGAAATTTCCTAATAAAAATAAAATGACAGACTTTAAGCACATATAATTTTGAGACAATGCATCATATTGTCATGAAGTCTGACACAAAGTTAGAACACCAATCATCAAGTAATCATGCCATATTTTAGATCCCTGACCCATATATGGTTAATGTATATGCAGATAAAAATGTTAATAAAATTACACACAAACAATAAATTACAACATTTTAGCCCCTATAATTTAGAAACTATCCATCTGAAGTTCATGATATTGGGCACAATAGTGACCATTGACCTACAGAGTATCTATTCTGAATCGCAGAGTTCTAGCTTGAATGCAGGCTGAGTTACAACCAAATTACTAAGTTCGAGAAATTCTACAAAATTCTGACTAAATTCCATGAAATTTCATGGAATTTTGTGAAATTTCATCAACATTCCATGGATACAGAATTTTCCAATCCTGTACAGCTCTAGCTGTGAGGAAGTTATAAAGGAATGGTTAATAGGGGACTGGGGCCAGGGTCAATGTAACAGTTCATGTTTGCAGGTAGAAAATGCTATGCATAAGGCTAACTGTCTTCGCAGACTATTCAATATCTTGGTATCCAGTATATTGATTGGATGGGAACTTTTCTTTGGTTTTCTGAACCACACAAGCTGGAAGTATTTTTCTGTTCCTTTGTCCCAACTTCTGCCAAATCCAGTGGGTAAATCCTCTGTATGCCATATGCATAAAAAACTGTAGGGAAGACAAATACATTTACAAAGTTAATTCATCTTCTGATATCTAAAGGACGGTACAGATGCAGTACCTATGCTGAACAAGAAAAACAACAGTTTTCAATGTCGTCACTGTGTCTTAGATGACTGAGATGCTATTTGTCTGAGCTCCATCCTTTGCAGAGGATATATGGAATAAGTCCAGACTGATGAATGATGCAGCACCACACAATGGAGTAGTCAGCTACCAGTCAGAATACATCCACCTCTTGTACTGCAGTTCTAGGTTCAGGTCTTTGGTGTCTGCTGATCTCCCCTGGTACCAAACATCCACCACCTTTATCACCACCCATCCTCATCCCACAAACACCTGTTATGTGGTCAGTGGAAGATGAGTGAGACAAACATCCCCTCACCACAATCTTGCAAAGCAGTAAGCACAATGCTTATTTATAGGTCACTATGACTTCTAAATAAGTAGCATGCTCTCTCACATTATGCCATACAGAGGGTGGCCAGTGCACAGTGTGATTAGTGCTGTGGCAATCCACTTCCAATGACTTTGGCTATGATGCTGGGATGGACAGGGATGGGTGGTGACCGAGGGATAGTATGTTTGACGCCTTGGAGGTGGGGTATGTGTGGCTGCCAGTAGATGCCAGGAACCTGTACTGCAACCTGCAGTATATCAGATGAGATTTCTTTTGAGTGGTATCTGAATGCTCAACTGTGTGTCACTGCACTTGTTACCAGGAAACTGGTAGGAGTGGCTAAAATGGGTACAGGAATCATTGTGGGTGATGGGATGGAGGTGGGTGCAATGACACTGGTACCAGTTGCATACTGGTTGGGGGAATCTTCATTTCAGTAGGCATGCCTTGTCAACCATTGGTGGGGGAACATAGTAACAGCAAGCGTGCCATCACAGCGGCTTATTGGGGATAGCGATACTCAGGAGGATGGGCGAGTGGACAACAGGGACAGTCAGTTTCAGTAGCGGGCATTGAATCAGGCAGGGAAGACACTGCTGCACGCAAGGAAATCATCATTCACACATTGTTTATGGTATTGGGGTGGATGGACCACTGAGCTGCAGTTCAATGGGTTTCAAACACCACACATGGGATCTGCAGTTGGGAGGTACCAGTGGATACCAGGGAACTTGCCTGTGTACATGGGGTATGCATGCTGGTGATAGGAGGGAGCACTGGACACCAAAGACATTGTGAGCATTTATCTGGTGAGGGATGGGGTGTGCTGGAACCACTAACACCAGAGATTGCACCATTTCCTTGAATGGGCAATTTGATGCTACAGTACTGTGCTCAATTGCTCAGCCACATGTGCAAATTGGCACATACTGGGCATGCAAATAGAAACTTAGTCACTTGCATGCCCAATGGGCTCATGTGCATGGGTCAATTTACATAATGAAAATTGAGCTTTGGTGCAAGATATTGCAGTGACATACTTTGGAAGCCATGTGTGGTCTGCACAATATGACTTAGTGCTGTTCCAGCATGTCCCTGTATTCAGTTGAATAGTGCAATTGCACTATTAAACAGAGTATTGCATCTCAGAGCACCCATGCCAACCCACTGCATTTTTGAATATTGGCACCTTATGCACATAAATTGCCTGTAATGAAAAGTGACCATCGGCATGAAACAGTGACATGTATTGCACCATTTTATTCTGAACATACTCTTCTTGGGAAGTCTTATCTCCTACTGTTCCTTTATAAGGAATGCACGCATGCAGCAATGATCTCAGGATGTATTTATTCAGGCTGTTAGATTGAAATACAAGGTGATCGGTTATGCACTTCACATGTGGCAAATCTTCAGACTGAACAGTCAACACATTGTAGTAGTGACAGTATCTATTCGCCTGTGCTGTTTTCATTGAGCCATAGTTTACACATTCACACCTGAAAGACAAAAGATTAAAATGAACCATTAAAATACAGAGTGGAATCACACATTGTGGCAATGCCACATTATGGAATATCTAACATTATGATTTTTATTATGACATAGTCTTCTTCAATGTCTTTATTCACAACATTTAATGAGGGCTGGTGGTATTATAAAGAAATTAGATTTTTGTCATGTGATTGATGTACACATTCCAACCCCTTTTTCCTTTTTATGTATTTTTTGCCTTGCATCATAACCCCAGTCTATATATTTATTCAGGGATTGGATTCCTCACTCATGTCACTAATCTTATTTCTTTACCAAACTGTAATTTAATTACAACAATTAAGAGCACATACACAATTGCAATGGACTAGATAAGTTGGGCAGTGAATATAACAAATCATGTTTTTTCTTTTTCTTTTACATTTATCACTGTCTCTGATCTCTACCTCTACAGCTTGTAATGCTGCATGTTAATTTGAGTTGCATTACTCACAACCTCACAGTCTTCTCACACTGGGAGATCATGGAAGTCAGAAAAGGACAGATATGCTCATGTGGTTTTAGAAAAAAATTCTCATTTGATAGAATTACCATCCTGCAATTTAAGTCACTGCAAATTACACTATGCAGTTTATATCTGTATTGTTATTATCCACAAAATGAGATATTAACAAAAGTAGCACAAGAAACAACTACAGTATATCACACCTTTCCATTACGTACATGCATTAACATTCACCCCAGTGACAAAATGTTCTATAATTGTTTAAAACTGTTTTCTAAATCCATTTCAGTGAACACTAAGGGGCAAGGTGACAGCACTGGCAACCATTAACACATAAAGAATACAAAGGTTTTCCTTCAAGAACTGCACTAACAGGATCTCTGTCCACACTGGTTAGTTCTTTTTTTTTAAACTATTTTTATAAAACTTCAGTACCCAATATATTAATAAGTTGACTCCATGTCCCTGTTGCATTACCGCTCCCTTTTCCATTGAGTTTTGTGGATCCTGTCAGTGCAGTTCTTAAAGGAGAACTGTTGCACTTTTACTAGCTAACAATAGCCAGTGCAGTCAACTTGCCCTTAGTGAAGTTCACTGAAATGGATTTAGAACATTTTTTTGAAGAATTGTAGAACATTCTGCCATAGAGTGAGTGTATGTGCATGGCACTAAATGGAAATGTGTGATATAGTTCTTAATTACCCTACTTCTGCAAATATCTCATTTGATGGTTAATACTGGCACAGATAAAAATTGTATAGTGTAACTGGGGCTGCTTATATTCCAGGATGTTAATTCTATGAAGTGAGAAGTTTATTTTAAACAGATGAGCATTCCAGTCCCCCTGTGGTTTCTATGACCTCCCACTGTATGGAAATGAATAATACAGCTCAAATTAACACACATCCTTACAGACTGTAGTGGTAGGGAACAGAGAGAACATGTAAAAAGAAGAAGTAAAACATTTAGTAAAACAATTAGTCCATTGCAATTACTTATGTGCTCATAATTGTTGATGTAGTTAAATTAGAGTTCAGCAATGAAATAACATTAGTTGCAGGTCAAGTGGTGTACAGATCTGAGGCACTGGACACTGTACCTCTTGTCCCACCAGTGACCCTGGTTCAGGAATGAGCCTGGGGTGCTGTGAATTGGCCAGGAAGGGAAGGAATAAGCCTCCACTGGAGAACTGCCTCTCCCACTGAATGACTGCCACCAGGTGGAGGAGAGGTGGTAACATGGGTCTGAGGATGGCAGGGAAAGGAGGGAACTGCAGGATTCCATGGGCATGTGCATGCCTCCACGTACACACATAAGGCTTGCATGCCCCAGTGCAGGGATGGGGACAGAAATGGGAAAACGGAAAGCAGAAGCAGGCCCCATGAGGCTCCTACCATGATTCCATTGTGAGGTGTCCTCAGGTCCTGAACCAATCCAGATTGTTGGTCTTGGGGGGAGGACCCTCCCTCCTGTACATACATAAAAAAGGAAAAAAGAGGTTGGAATGTGCAAATCAATCGCGTGATGAAAATTGCATTACTTTATAATACCACTAGTTTGTGAAGAGAGGATACTATCTGGATGGAGGCACTAGAGTCCCATGGATATAAGCGTTTGATTAATGTCCAAATGCTTATGCTGCTCAAAAAACACATATAGTATATGTTTCTTATGATACCATCTTTCTTATACACTTTTCACTATCATCAATAATATCAGTTTGCAGCCATATTGGCTCTGGTTAAATTTATTACATATGTAGCTCCAAGATGGGCGAGTTATAGACAGATAAAAATTGATAGTCAGAACATGAGCTTGAAACATCAAGACCTTGACTGAGTGTTGTATAAACAGCTCTGTACCTATAGACTTTATCTCATGGTTTGCACTTGAAATGAAAAGCTACATATTTTTCAAAGAACTACAGTATGGATAATATCCTATTGAAGAACTTTAGCAGGAGTGTTAGTGTCATTGTCTTTTTTGCAATTGAGCAGATACAAAATTCTTAACCTTTTCCCCAAAAAATAAAATGCCAGATGTTGGACCTGCATGTTAAAATGACTCTTCCAGGTGGTCACATGATGGCAGCCTGAGAAGCGGCAACAGCCCTCTACAGCTCCGTGAATCCCCACATATACAGCCTCTTGTAGCCGATTCCTTAATTAGATCTCGACACAATTCTGTGATATAACTCTGAGCAAAAAACTGAGGCAACTGTGAATGATCGAGAAATGGAGGTATATATGAAAAAAGCGCCTCCGCGGCACTCACCCCCACCTTCGCCAGAGAAAGACAAGACCGCAAAGCGTCCGAAGCAACAGACAGCGGGCTCTAGTAAAGCAGGTACCATTCAGGGTGCTGTTACGGAGGAGCGGTTCCTAGAGGTAATGCACCCTCTGCAGGAGAAGATCACCGGGATATATGAGGATCTCCAGCAAGTCAAGACCTCTGTGCAGTCTCTAACAATTCGAGTATCGGACTCAGAAGTAAAGTTAGTCTCGTTAGAGAAGAAGCATGATAGGAGAGAGTTGACTATGTCTCTTCACGGAAAGAGGATTAAAAAACTTGAGGAGAAAATCGAGGACCACCTGGAGGGCAGAAGTAGACGAAACAATCTGCTAATAACTGGAATTCCTGAAATGGAAGAGGGAGATGCCCCTATTCTTTTCCTTCAAAAACTGTGAGCGACTTGCGGTCCCTCCCGAATGGAGCTGCTTATATTATAGAGAGGCACATCGGGCCTTCGACCTCCTCCACAGCCTGGTGCCCCTCCTAGCCACTTATCTGTAAAATGCTCAACTATTTGGACAAACAACATGTCTTGGCAAAGGTGCTGAGCTACAAGAAGTACAGTGGGAGGGCATAAAATTCAGATTACACAAGGCTTGCCACAATCGGTCCAGATAAAATGGCAGGAATGCATCCCATTGTTGTGAATCTTATCGCAGCAGGTACCCCATTTTGAATGAAATACCTGGCGGTTCTCCAGGTGAAGGTTGGAGAAAAATGGGTAGTCTTTGAATCGCAAGATCAAGCACAGCAGGAGCTGAAAAATTTCTTCCCGGATCTTTTTAAGTGAGAGAACTTCGGGATTTGAAAGGCAGTGTCGGAGCTGGACAAGGACAGCAACTTTGTGATCAGAGACTGAGTTTTGTAGATCCCTGCATGGAGAGCTCGTGGAGAGTTAGCTTCATCTTCTCGTCTCCCTTTTTTTTTTTCTCTTTTGGAATGTAACTAAATTGCTTTTCCTTCCATGCTCAGACTGTGGAGATGGGATAGTTACAGTGATTCTCTGCTATGGGTGACGTTTGAAGGGCACCCATAGCTGCACGCTGGACATGTCTGATACCAGTAGAAGAGTGGGTCAGACCGATTTTTTTTTTCTTCTTTCTTTTTCCCCCAGACTGAGACTGTACAGCTCCCCGAGTTAGTTACACTCTGGTGTTTGAGTGCAAACATTGCGATTAAACGCACCTTATTTTTCTTTTTTTTTTCTTTGTTCTCTGGAATGGAGGGAAAAGCTGGGAGATGCTTAACCGGAAGTCCGAATTCTTTTTGTCATTCTTATGTCAAATTATAACATTTACAGTTAAATCTTGATTAATTAATGGGTTCTACGTGTGTAATGATGAAATGATTAGTACAGTTGGAATCTTACATAGTGCATACTACTGTCGGGTGTGTGGCGGGGGTGGGGAGGTGACAGAGGAGGAGAGATAGGAGGGTAGCTGCTGCAATTCAGTTGCTGCTTTGGGACATCACTCACCTGAGAGTGAATTGTGGAGCAGTTATTAGAACTGGGGGTGATATAGAGTAGAATGTTGTTAGGGATTGGTAGGTATGATGGGGGGATACAGCGATGGGGGGTTAAGATAGTTAAGTTTCCTTTGGTAATAGTGACTGAGGGATTGGGGAGGGGCAACCAGGAGTGTTACTTTAGGATCTCAACTGTCTATTTTCATTGGTTCTCAGTCAAAATGGATGAGATCACAATTTCCAAAATGACCCACAGTATTTCCAGTTTTGTTTAAGAAATTCATATATGGCAAATTACTATAAGGTTGTAAGCTGGAATGTCAAGGGGGTGCACGACAAGTGCAAGAGGCAGGTGGTTCTTAAGCATCTTCACCATCTACAAGCTGAGATTGCCTGTCTCCAGGAGACACACCTCCGAAGGCAAGATGTCAGTTTATTTCTCAAAGCGTGGGTGGGACAAGTTTATGGAGCTGGGAAATCCATGGCTAGTGGGGGAGTTGTGATACTAATAAGGAAAAAAATCACATTTAAGTTGGATAAGGAATTATGTGATCCAGAGGGCAGATACATAATAATAAGAGGGTCCCTGGAAGGGCGGCAGATTATCCTAGGCTCTGTGTATGGGCCTAATTCCAAGTCTCCCCACTTTTTTACCAAGCTTTTAGATCTTTTGGTCACTGATCCACCTACTTTAAGTATAATTGGTGGAGACTGGAATGTGGCACCCTCCACGGACATAGATAGGTCTGACTCCCGGAAACGGGGTCTGTCACCCTCGCAGAGGGCGGCGCTGCGTGACCTCATGTTGGGTGCCGATCTTCTGGATGTATGGAGGGATCTTCATTACGGAGAACATCAATATACTTACTTCTCGCCTCCCCATAAATCCTTTTCCCGTATTGATTTTTTCTTGATGAGCGCCTTTGCTCTACCTGGAGTAAAGGGTGCGGATATACATGCGAGGGTAATTTCTGACCACTCTCCCATTTTCCTTACATATTTACTGGGTTTGAGTACCCAAAGGGACTTCTTTTGGAAATCAAATAATCAGCTGCTTCAAAGGCCAGAATCTCTTCAATATATTAAAAAGTTTTTGGTTAACTTTCTTTTGGATAATAAACGGTCTATAGCTAGGACCGACATGATCTGTGCAGTGTTAAAGTGTTCCCTGAGGGGTGAATGCATTAGGTTGTCAGCAACGAGATGTCGACAATTTAAGGATAAGATGGCTAGCTTGCTTTCACGGATCCGGACTATGGAATTGACCCTAACCCGGCATTCTTCAGATAAGGACTGGCTTGCCTTGCACCAGTTGCAGAGTCAGTACTCTGATCTGATATACCAAAAAAACAGAGCTCGCCTTGAGATGTACTAGGATGAAGTACCTAGATGCTGGTGAAAGGGCTGGTAAACTACTGGCCATCCGGCTTAGGCAAGCTGCAGCATCGCGAGCCATTCCCTGCCCTAGGTCTGTCCCCACTAACAGTTTAGTGACTCTGCCCCAGGAGGTGTCTGAGGCGCTGTGCTCTTACTATCAAGGGCTGTATTCTGAAATCCAGGCAGCTAGACCTGCATTCCAGGATATATTTGAATACTTGGAAGCCACGGACCTTCCTAAGTTAGGGCCCCTGAGAGGAACTCCTTGGGAATCCAATCACGCTGCAGGAAGTGACAGGAGCAATTGATCAGCTTGTACCAGATAAATCCCCTGGCCCTGATGGCCTTTCTAATAATCTATATAAAAGCTGCTCACAAGAGCTTGCCTTTTAGTTGAAGTCTATAATTATTGGTTTGACAAGGGGATGTCTGAGTCCAATTTCCTTAATGCGATAATCACCCTTATACATAAGCCTGGGAAGGATCCCACATATCCCGAAAGTTAGGCCTATTTCTTTAATTAATACAGACATCAAAATTTTAGCCAAGATTTTGGCCATGAGACTGGGTGTGCTGCTCCCCGAGCTCATTAGTAGAGAGAAGATAGGTTTTATGAAGGGCAGGTCCTCTGTAGATCATACGCGCAAATTAATGAATATCCTCTCGGCATCCAAGGATTCAAAGATTCCCTCTGTTTTGATATCCTTGGATGCCGAGAAGGCATTTGACAGAGTCTCTTGGGTTTTTCCTTTTGCAACCCTCGCCTATATGGGTATTCCCTCTAATTTTCTTAGGTGGATTAAATTGCTATATACAACCCCGTCAGCACAAATTTGGACTAATGGGATAATGTCGGCTCCTTTTCCACTTCAGAGAGGGACCAGGCAAGGTTGCCCCCTCTCCCCATTATTATTTAATCTTTATCTAGAGCCACTATAAACTTAATGAATCCAAGACCAAAGTTTTTCCCCTAAATAACAATACACCACGTTCCGTGCTTGGCAATATTAATTTGGTATGGGAACCTAAGTTCCTTATGTACCTTGAGATTAAGATTGCCAGGGAGATCCCTACTATGTTTAGGCTTAATCTCACAGATGTGCTGCATGTAATTAAACTGGATCTAGACAGATGGGGAGATCTCTCTCTTTCTCTATGGGGAACAATAAATATTATAAGGATGAATGTTTTGCCCCAAATATTATATCCCTTAGGAATGTTGGGTCTGTTTATCCCTAAAAAGTGGTTTGGTAAATTAAATCAAATATTTACCGCCTTTCTTTGGAGAGGTAAGAGTGTTAGACGATCCTATCTTAAACTTTCGTCACTCAAGGAGCGGGGGGGGTTTAGCAGCCCCTTCTTTTTTCTCATATTATGGTGCTCAACATTTGGCGAGAATGTCATATTGGACTAGAGAGGTATTGGGAGATGAGACGCAAGAGTATGTACCTTTATGGCTAGACATCGAACAATACCTAGCAGCCCAGTGTGGCTGCTCACTCCCTGCTCTGTTATACACCATCCCGAAAGCAATCCCAAAGCTTCTTCGGAATATACCACTTGGGTGGTCCATTAAGGCCTGGCATCAACTGCAAACTCACTTATCTCATATCGGGCATGCTTCTTTGGAACAGCAATTATGAGGAATCCCCATTTTCTAATTGGTCAGAAGCCCATTCCCCGGGTTTCTACCTTTGCCCTATACTGTTAAGCTTAAAGATATATGAGGAAGGCCGAGTAATTTCATTTGATCTCTTTAGAACTAGGTTTAAGGTGCCTTTCACAGCTTTTTTCAAGTATGAACAACTTAGGAGGGCTGTCCTTACTTATTTGGGATCAGGGACAGCAAGTCAAGGGTCAACAGAAGTTCTAATATGCTTCTGAGAGCTTTGAAGGAACCCCATGCTGTGTCAGTAGTTTACAAAGCAATCCAGAGTTGGATTTGAGGTTGCCACAGGATTGTGTTATGTGGCTGCAGACATTTTCCCTTAGGGATGAACCACATTTCTGGACTGCAATCTGGCAGAACTTATATAGATTTCTCAAGCAAGACAGATTCAGGCTGATGCAATTCAATCTTATGCATAATTTATATTTTACACCATACAAGCTATACAAATTGGGGAATAGGTCTACCCTGATTGCCCCAAATATGTTGGTCATACTGGGACATTGTATCACATGATATGGGCTTGTTCTACGGTCCAGAGATTTTGGCGGCTATTAGGAGTAAGCTCGATCCCTTGCTGGGTTTGGACCCGTATATTAACCCTGAGATTTGTTTACTAAATTTATTCCCGGAGGGTACTCCCAATGTTAGGAAAGTGCATTTGGCTTTGATCTCAGCAATAGCTAAATTAATTATCCTGAGGCACTGGACCGAGGAATCAGCCCTTTCAGTTATTGAATGGCACAAAGAAATGCTGTTTGCCCTTCAGTTAGAAGCACATTTTAGCCATGAATAATAGATTGAAGATCTACCAGAGCAGATGGGGTCTCTTGGATGCTATACTTACTTTATGGAAGCCATGACAGATCTTGGTGTGGAAAATTTTGTGTCTGTTATAGATTGATAACTGAGACACGATCACGCCTGGTGGGGAGGGTAGGGGTGGAGGTGGGTGGGGTTTTCGGAGGTGGATACATGGGTAAATGTAACTGGACTATTGTTCTTTTCTCACAGTTTTCTTTGAGGGGATTATTATTGTTTGTTTAATTGTTTCCTATATAGATGTTGAAGTTTATGATATATTAATAAAGTATATTGAAATTAAAAAAAAAATTACTCTTCCAAATGTTGTAACATTTGACAAGTGTTTAGGGCATCTGTCCTCAAGTAATCATACCATGTTTCAAGTCTCTAGCACAATGGATAGCTGAGGCATGACCAAATGAAATCATTTTAAAAATTACCCAAAATTCTGCAAAATTTTTTGGAAGTTTGCAGACATTCAATGGAACATGTTATCAATGGATGCAGCTGCTGATTGGGTGTTGGACAGGCTTGACTGGTTCTGCCTCCTTCTGTTAGAATAGGGTAACGTAATTTCTTCTGCAAAACAATGAGACATTGCATTGGTAGGACAGAAATCTCACAACATTCAAAAAAAATGTAGATTTCAGGACACGACTTTTTATTACTAAAGACATCTGCTTGATAAGAGGTTCTTTATTCCTTATACAAAATGTTTTCCTGCTGCTTCATCTCTACTGAGGTCATAATTTTCTTCTTACTGCAATAATTTCTGGGTTAACAGGTTCTGATGTCCTAAGCAGAAAACTGTGACTTCCCAACAAGAATAAGCAATTTAAACAGATAAATCTTGAGTGCACTATATCCTACCTATATCCTATTTTAATAAAAAATACCTTTAGGAATAAAAATGTAAAGTCATGCAATTCATTTTTGGAAATGTTGTGTAACTGTGTTCTGCTAATACACACTGTGATTCTTTACTCTAAACCAGAAACCTATGAATATAGAAAATGATGGCGGAAATAGACCCGGGGGTCTATCCAGTCTGCCCAGTTTTTCAACCTAGAATATTTCCTGTTGACCTATTGTCAAAGAATGTTTTTAAATTTAGACCTGTTCTTTCTTTCACTCAGCTGACACCTCTATACTTACTATTGACTTCTCCTTGCCTCTCTTGTTCATGCTACCAGATCCTTATATCAGTCCCACTCAGTCTTGAACCCTTTTATAAATCTGACCCCACCAGTTCTTCTGGCAATATTTTCCACCTTACCACCACCCTTTTGGTGAAGATGAACATTTTCACATCCTCTTACATCCCTCTCAAATCTCCCACAGACTGGACTCCACTTGTGCCCCATCATCACTGTGTTGCCATTCCTCGTAAATAGGTACTCTACCCACTTTGTTTATCCTTCTGTAACTTGAATCAATTGTATCTCCTCTCTGTCTCTCTCTCATCTCTCCTGACCTCCACAGGGTACATGCTTAGGCCCACTAGCTGTTTTTCATATGATCTGCCCTGCTGTCCCTGGATCACACCGGTTACCCTACACTGCATAGTCTTCAAAGTATCCCTGCCCTTCTTCAGGTGTGGACTCCAGAACTGGGCACAGTATTTCATATAGAACCTCATCAGGACCTGAACAGGGGCTACATTTCCTCCCTCTTCCAATTGTCATCTCCTATCTCAATGCATCCCAACATTGTGATTGACTTACTGTGTTTTTTTCACTCTGGCTTTGAGAGTGTTGTTGATGATTTCCTCCATATCTCTTTCCTCACCAACATACAAGGCCAACTGCCCCCCCCACACACACACACACATACACAGTATTTAGTGCATATGTTCTTTTCTCAAATTGCATTACTCCATATGTTTTTCCATTGAACCTTTACTGACTGACTTTTGGCTACTTTTCACATTTCTCTAAATCCCTACATTAATTCCCTTACAACCTCATAGATACATAGATGCTGAACACAGAAATAGGCTCTTGGCCCATCCAGTCTGCCTACCCTACATAACTATTCTGGCTTTCCCTAGTGGCAGTCCTACCCTTTGTTATTGTCCTCTCCTTTTCTAACTAAACCCACCTGTCTCTCATATCCCTGCTTGGAGCTGATAATCAATGTGGCTTGTATCACTTCCTTTGGTGGCTTTTCCCACATGTCCACCACCCTTTCTGTGAGGAAGTGCTTACAGGCATCCTTTTTAATCTCCCCCACCCCTTGCTGGGTTAATGAATTTCCTCTTGTCCCTATGTTTGAATACAAGCAGAAGAGTTCTTCAGTGTCCACTATATTTACCTCATGGAGGCACTTGTATGTCTCAATCATATCACCCCTTTCCTTTCTCATCTCAAGGGTGTACATGACTATGTCCTGCAGTTTCCTCATAAGTCATTTCTTAAGGCCATGGATAATCTGAGTTGCCCTGTGCTTTACTGCCTCCCGATTGTTGCAGACTTTCCTCAGGTATGGGCTTCAGTGCATTGCACAGTATTCTAGGAATGGCCATACCAGTGACCTATACAGTGAGTTCCAGTACTCTAAACAATATTTCAAGTGTAGCTGCA
Source organism: Neoceratodus forsteri (assembly GCA_016271365.2). NCBI lineage: Eukaryota > Metazoa > Chordata > Ceratodontiformes > Ceratodontidae > Neoceratodus > Neoceratodus forsteri. The sequence continues at coordinate 1,496,069,929 of CM057449.1, forward strand.
CCAAAGACCTGTACAGTGGGAGAATATCTTACTGCTTATCTCCCTCCCAATGCATCCTAGCATTCTGTTTGCTTTGCACACCACCCTGTGAAAACAGTGTGAAGACATTTTTAGCATCTCTGATATCACCCCTAAATGCTTTTCTTCTGTAGTGCTATCTAGCAGTGCCACACCCCTGCTCCATTCTATATTATACTCTTGGGTTCATTTCCCAATGTGCATTACTTTACATTTTTTGTGTTGAAGTCTGGCAGCAAATCTTTGACCAGCTCTATAACCTGCCCAGGCCCTTCTTTAATCCCATGCCTCTCTCCTACATGTCTACTCTTATACAAATCTGTGTGTCATCTGCAAAGAGGCAGATCTTACCTTGAAACCATGACCTATGTTACAGATGAATATATTGAAGAGGACGAGTTCTGATACCAATACCGAGATATCCTGCTTGTCACCTTCCCTCACCTCTGAAAACTCCCCACTGACAGCAACCATCTGTGCTCTATCCTTTAGTCATCTCTCTATGCAATTTGCCATTTTAATTTAGGTCTTCAGGAACTGTCTGTACAGATAAAATAGCAAATGTGCCTCTTCACTGTCCACCATGCCACAGAGATTTCATCTGCAAAGAGACACATCCTGTCCTGGATAGCCTCCCAATTTCAATTATGAATGTATTGAACTGGGTAGAATCCAAAACTGACCCTAGACTGATGGAGTCTTAGGTGCAGAGAGAATCTAAGGTTATTGCTACACCCTCACTTGGCTGAGGTGAAGCTGAGAGAAGCAGGACTTCATAAGGCACATTTAAATTTATTAGAGAATTTTTAGCGGTATGCCATCATTGCCATTGTTACCTTTTTATGTAGTCTTTCTGGACCTGCCTACTGCAAAGCCTCTGTGGGTGTCCCTCTTTGTGTATGTTTGTCCCCCGTGGGAGGAAAGACAGTCAATGGTGGGACCACTGGAGTTGGAGAAGAACTGAAGGGGCCATTTGGAACAGTGGAAAACACTGAAATGGGATGTACATCTGAAATCCAGCAAGAGGAAAGCATCACAAAAGAAGTCTTTGAGATATACAGTATTGCAAGAACATTTAGCTACAAGCACTTTTAAACTGTACTATTGGAGCAGATCTAATTATTTTTTAGAGTTGAAGTGGATGTGGGGTTTAATGTTTTATGTTTATGTTAGTGAGTTTTATTACTCAGGCTAGAGGTTAATCAAGGTAATGCTGACCTCTACAAAAAATTCCATTGTTTATGGGGGACCTTTAAAGAAAGGCACTTCTCAGCTCCTGAGAAGTGTGTTTCTTTATATATGCCCCCTTAAAACAATGGAATTTTCTGCTGTGATAGCCTCAATAAGGTGGCTGAAATAGAAAAATGTATTTATTTTTTATTTATTTGTACAATCGGATTTACAACCTTTGAGTCAGAGACTCATTTACAAAGGTACCTCGTCAGAGTGAGGACAAAACAATAATACAAAGTTCTAAATACAGACAGTGAATACATAAAATACATAGGTAACAGTGATAAAAGCATTATTACAGTGATACAGAGCATTATGTACAGTCAATTTACATAGTTAATGAGTGATACAAATGGGAGATATAAGTCCCTGCAATGCAGTAACAGTGAGGGCAGAAACATATTTTCAGGTAGGAGCAGCTAAGGGGGGGGGGAGCAGTTCAGAGGACTTTGTCGAGGTTGGAGTGAGCAAGATAGCATGAGTTTTGGAGGCCCAAGGAGGCTGCTGGGATTTAGTTAGCTGCATTTACAGCAGCGTGAGTTGAAAAGGTGGTCATGAAGGGTGATTTTAAAGGGACCAATTATGAAGCGTGTTGGTGATGTCGAATGGGAGAGAGTTGAACCAGGAGGAAGCCCTGTAGTAGAAGGATTGCTGGGCTAAAGGGTCCTGGTCCTGGGCACCCATAGGGTGGCCTTATCTGAGCTGTGAGTGGTCACAGTTGGGGTGGCAAGTTGAAGGGTTGCAGCCACTCATGGGGGGGAGAGCCTGAGAAGAATTTTCTTGGATAGTAGGCATATTTGGTAGTGGAGTCTTCTTTAGGTTGAGGAGGTTTGTAGTGGTACAGAGTAGGCAGGTATGGTCGAGTCTGGGTGCCCTGGTCTTGAGCATGCAGGCCTTGTTTATAGAGATTTGGATTTTACTGATTGCAGTGTTATCAGCAGCACTGCCACAGGCAGGCCTTAATCCACTAGGGACAGGGCAGAGGATGTGAAGGCTAGCTGGAGCACATGGGGAGGAAGGCAGTCCTTGTGCCAGTAAAGAAGGCCTAACCAAAAGTTGGTGGCTGCTGAGAGGGCATTTATGTGGTGGTGAAAAGTGAGAGCAGTGTCAAAGGTAATCCTTAGGTATTTATATGTGGACACTTGCTCTAAGGGGTACTGTGTGCTGGGGAGGATTAGGAGGGAGGCATTTCTGGATTTGTTTTGGTGGTGGGTGAATAGCATAGACTTGGTCTTTTTTAGATTTATAACAAGTCTATGATCCTAGAACCATTTTTCAGCTTGGTTAAAGGTGAGCTGGACAGAGTCTTGGAGTGAGGCAGGTTTATGGTGAGAGGCAAAGAGAACGGCATCATCTGCATAAAGAAGAATTTTGCCAGAGTAGGCACTGGGCAGGGTGTTGCGGTAGAGACTGAACAAGAGGGGCCCCAGGATAGAGCCCTGGGTGACCCCAGAGCAAACTGACAGGTGCTGGATAAGGTCCCATTGATTTTATATGCACTAGGAGTGAGCTGAAAGGTAGTTGGAGCACCAGGTGAGAGGACCAGTGGAGAAACTCGATTTGGTAGAGGATTCAAGCAGGAGGGAGGGCAAACAGTGTTGAAGGCCTTGGAGAGGTCAATGAACACTGCACCAGCAAGATTGCCAGAGTCTAGGGAGGAGTGCAGATAGTTGGAGAATTCAAGGAGGGCTGTGGTGGTACTATGTCCTGTGTGGAAACCGTGCTGCTCAGGGCATAGTATGTCATATTTGGGCAGGTACTTGGTGAGCGGAGTGGTCACCACTTTTTCAATAGCTTTGGAAAGAGGCGGGAGTATGGAGATTGGCCTATAGTTGTTTGGGGAGGACTTACCACCACTTTTGTGTATGGGTGTGATGATAGCCATTTTCCAGACACTGGGAAACTGACCTAGGCAGAGAGATCGATTCAGTAAGACAGTCAGCAGGACAAGGACATCATCAAGTACTTGGTGCAAGATCCTGGTGTCCAGGGTGTCATTGCTAGGGCTATTGCTGCCCAGGGCTTTTTACAGGTATGGTCTGGCTTCTTAGGTGGAAATCTTGCAAAGGTGGAAGTGAGGGTGTTGTAGGACAGGTGGCTGAGATTCCGACACAGGGTCAAAGAAACTACTGGGGAGGACAGAACTTAGGTCAGTGAAGGTGACATTAAGGCAGTTAGCTATGTTGAGGTGGTCCATGGCAATAGAGCCATCAATAGAAAGCTGGGATGGGGGGAATGTGTTTTCCCATTCAGCTCTTTTATATTATCCCAGAAGGTCCGGGCTGAGCCCCAGGAGGAGGTAAGGGTGGCCTGGTAGTGCTCCGCTTTGGCCTTGCAGATGGCCCATGTGCACTGATTGTGTGCAGCATTGTAGGCTTGCCTCTCTGACACTTTGCCTGATTCTGCATCAATATGCTAGAGGTTGTCCCTCTTCTGGAGTTTTTGGGGCAGGGATGGGGGTGACCCAAGGTGCATTTTGTTTTTTTGAGCGATGTCTGGTGAGCGGTGCATAGAGATCGCAGGCCTTGTTAAAAGCCTGTGTGAAGAGGTTGTGCGCGGCATCAGTGCTTGGGGCATGGTTGATGGGGGACCAGTCAGTCTGGGAGAGATAGTGCCTGAGTTTTTTAAGGCCACCTGGGCAGAGGTGCCTATGAAGAGAGGATTGAGTTACTGGTTTGGGGGTGGAGGAGGACCACAGGAAGAGAATAGGGGAGTGGTCAGTTAAGGAGTCATAAGGATTTTAATATCATGGACTTTTGGGGACAGTTGGAGACTATGACATCCAGGAGGGTGCTGATTCCTCTCGTGGGATTAAGTCTAGTGGGCTGGGAGACTAATTGGGTCATGTCAAGGGCAGTAAAGGAATCCCTTGCTTGTGAGCCAGGTGCAGAACCAATTGACATTAAGGTCCCTAATAATACTTGTTCAGCTTTGTGAGGAGAGTTGAGAGATACTCTGTGGTGACAGGATAGCTGGGTTTTGGTTCCTAGGAGTCAAGTAGGAGACCATGATGCAGAGCGGACCCCTGGTAGGATCAGGGATGATTTTGAGGGTCAGGGCCTGGGCTCCATTGTCGAGCTTGGGACCTGGCAGTGCATGACCAAAAATGGTGACATGTAAGTAAACAGCATATCTGCCCCCTTATTTGCCTAATCAATCTTCCTGATAGAGGGTGTACCCGGGGAGTGAGATGAAGGAATCGGTAGTAGGTTTGGAGAGTCACATCTCCACTAGTGCAATAATGTCAGGTTGGTGTTGGATGACCCAGCATTGAAGTGTAGCAGATTTTTTTAGCAAGCTGTAGATGTTTAGAGAGCCAATGTAGAGCCCAGAGAATGAAGTCTTGGGTGGGCTTGTAGGAGTAGTGCCTGGACTGCAGTGGACATTTTCTGAGAGTAGCAGCAATAGAGTGATAATTCTTACCAACAGGCGGTGGTGCAAGCATCCTTTACTGGTCTATGGACTGAAGGTCAAAATAAGACTCCACTTCCCACCTACTCTCCCACAGAGCTAATGCTGACCCCCCACCACCTCTTTTGACTCCTTCATTCTTTTTGATGAGTTGTGGGTAACTCCTTTCAGGCAGCAAATATTATAAAGGTATTCTGTATTATTTAAATTGCTTTTAATTTTCACTTCCACTTTTAATTTTTAAATCTTTTGGAAAATTTGTGCGCAATAAGGTCAGGTGACCACAGTGTATTTAAACCACATGTGCAGTCCTTGGCATTCAGATTCATCAGATGCCATTGACCATAGGAAGGCACTGCATATTACTCCTGACAAGGAGTGAAGTCCTTGCAATAGAGTTTTGGCTTTTTGGGCACATTGCTCAATAGTTCTTGTCTTGGAAATTACAGTATGAGCTCTGACTCAGTTATTACCTTGGAAAGTTGAAGAGTCTGATGGTAGCTGGTTGAGGAACTACCATGGTGGCAGGGAAGTGGTTTAAGCATTCTCCAGCTATAAATAATTTTATTCCCTAAATGTAAGTACCCTCCTGTTTTGTGCATTCATTTAGAATACCACTATTGTGCTGCTGTGATATAGAGCATTACTTTTGTTAGCTTAAGGTTATAGATTGTATTTATTTTTTCTCACAGCAAGCTAGCAGTAAATTTCATTTAATGAGGGGGAACATTAGAACATTCAGCCCACAAAATCAAACCAATGTCACTTGTCATCCATAAAAATACAGTGTTATTCTTTGCTGGTGATGTGTAATTTGACACATAGGTTGATGGTAAACACTATTGATACGGCAATAGTCACTTGTAGCCTATCTCCTTAAATTTACAACTTGCAATTGAACTCTCATGTATGGGGTTTAGATTGCAGAAATTTCTGTAAATATTAATTTTAAAACCAGTATTAATGTTTAATTTTGCAAGGATTTATTGGCAACCTGATACTTATACAATTATAGTTTATTTACTGCTTTTATTTTGAAGTGTTTGGGTCTCATATGACTGGCAAACAGATACATCAGAAAGCATAGGGACTCAGTGCTGCAAAAGCATAACAACAGTAGAAAAGCCAAGGAAGATGGCCTCTCTAAGAAGATTGTCAGAATGTTCCTGTTTCCTGTAGAGCCTAGATGGCATTTTATCACTACAAATCTATAAAGGCCATTGCTGACACTTAATGGATTCAATTTCTGAATCCCTGGAGATGCAGATTTCAACTCTTATCTCATCAAGAAGTTTTCACTGTGATTTTGGTATGAACTCTATTATTTAAAGGGCTGGGAGTTTTACCAGGAAAGGAAACCAGTGTTAAATATGGGCTTTATTGGATCTATTAGGATTTAGGTTTATTGTACTATTTCACTTATTGCATATTGTTTAGTCTTCTTAACTAATTAGTGGCATTTTTATTAAGCCTACTGAATCACTGTAACTTTCTCAAACAAGAGAGCAAAACCAGTAATAAAAATGACAATAACATTAGAACCTATGGAGCTGCACAACAAAAAAGTGAATGTTTACTTAGAAGAAAAATGACTGATTTCACTGGTTTTCCAAACCAACAACTGATAAAAATAGTGGGTGCCCTCTCACTTCTTCACTGAAAATGAAGGAAGTAGAAGGTAACAAAATAAAAGAGATAATTACTTGCGTAGAAAAAATCAGATCATTAGAATAGACAGTTATTCAGTCAAACTGCTTCCCTAGGTTGTTGGAAGGGGCAGAGGATTAAAGGATGTATATCTGGAACACATGATAGATCTAAGCATGAGTAATGTAGAAGACCTTTCTGTTAATCTTTCAATCTTCAATAACTCAATGGAAAACCATAGATATTTAAGAGACTATAAGAATTTTAATCCATATCTAATAAAGAAACAAAGTTTGGAACGATTCTCGAGGGCCAGACATACCATTTCTCTGATCCAACCAAGAATCGTGACACAGCAAAGTCATTAAAAGAGGTAAAATAACAGTGTTTGCTGAACTTAAAAACACTTTTAACAAAAGATGAATAATTTAAAGCTGGCATTTATTCAAGACAAATTTCTTATTGAGGGAAATTCTAGTAGCCATTAAAGCAGAACAGAAAGACTGTGTTTATCCCAACAAAAGAAAGGTAGAGAAGAGTGGGTGAATAGGTATGAGTGCACCATAAGAGAAAATAAGGATAAATGGCTGCAGGAAACAGTTAATCAAATAGTAGAGATCTAATGAAAAAAGTGAGAGATGAAACAATACAGTAAGAGCAACCGCAGAAAAGATTCAGGAAAAGAAAGTGGTAGAAATAGAAATGGTGGTATCAGATCTGACAAGCAAACACCAGGGGAGCATTCAGTCTAATAAAAACAAGCACAATTAGGAAAACAAGAGGAATGTAGACAGAACCCTTAGATACTAAAACAGGCCTTTGGCCAAGATCTACTCAGAAGATTAGACAGACAATCAGTACATGTTTGAAAAATAAAAAGGATTTAAAGAAAAATCTTGGAGATTTAGAGACTGTTGCTGCTCCCACATTACTATAGTTCACCTCCAAATTCTGGTTTAACTCTCTCCTCTCTTGCATTTCCACTGCTCTGTCTATCCCTTTACCCCCATACACTCACTTCAATTCTCTGACACCAATACCCTGGCTATCCCCCGCAGACTCACCTCTGCTGGCCAGTCTGCCTTCTCCCACTACTTCCCAAAACTCTGGAACTCGTTCCCACCTCAAATCAAACACTCATCATTCCCAACTCTACCTGAACTGCCCTCTCTAATATCTTCTTCTCAAATTGCTCTTGCACGTGATGTGTGCAGTTTAACACTGCTCTGCTTTACTGCCTGACTACAGCTGCTACAGTGTCCCATGTTACAGCAGCTTTTTGCACTTGGTACCCACACTGGCACTTAACTACTGTTCTTGTTCCTATGGCACGCTCCAGGTACTGATCATTTGACTGTATATTATGTATATTATTTCTCCGATGCTTATATTGCCTAACACACAATTTGAATTGTTTGTACAGTCCCTTATGTAATGTAAGTTACTTGTTTCTCTCAGAATATTGATATTTATATGTAAATTGTACTTGGTATATACTGATATGGCTCTCCTTACCCTTTCGCCCAAAACTAGAGGTGGGCAAAGTCCATAAACTTTGCTGCTCCTAGTATTTCAAGTATAACCAGGATTTCAGGAGAAACTCTGCAAAATGAAGTGAATAACTTTACATCTTGAAGTAACATGAAGTTTCCATTATTCTCTATGGACTCCTTGTTACTTCACCTTTTGGGGACTCTTTAAAGCAAATTTTGCAGTGATTCATGGATGTAAGGTCACATGGGCTCTATATTGTCTTGCACAACCTCAGTTCAGTGTAGTGTGTGTAGCAGAAAACTGGAGTCAGTTTGCTGTCAGAGCTCTGAGAATCAAATCACCACAAAATCATTAAAAAACCTTTTTTGTAACAAACCTTTGTGTCAAAATTTAGTTCATCAATTGTAGTAAACTCTTATGTGTTTATATCATCGAGCATTTATTGATTTTGTGAGAATATTGAATGTTAATTTAGTACATTCAGTCCCCATGCTGACAGACACTGTATAGGTGTGCTTAGGGGAGGCGGATCGGTGGTGTAGAAGAGAGATTCACAGATCACAGTGAGAAAGTCCATTTTACAACTGCTGTTGTCTAGTGTTTTAGTATTTTTGTGTTCAGGTACACACAGTACAACTTCAATTAATTTTGTATACTTTTTTCTGTTTGCTGGGCACTTTTTCAGTAAGTTTAAATACTGTCTGTGTTGTACTTTACTGAGCAGTTAAAGTTTCTGTGCCTAACCTTTAATCTATGTGCATGCTGTCAATTCATACACATTTTATTGCAGCACCACAATAACAGTACTCTGAATTTCTCAGCTTGTTTACAATATTTTCCCAGCTTGTGTGTAGCTACTGCTGTGCCCCAACCCCATAAAACAAGGTATTGTTTTTGGACTTTGATTTTTGAAGACTGGTTAAGGTCTTGTATTGAGCCTGTGTGGCTGCATCTCTTTAGTTTTTGCTTTCCATTCACCAAAAACTGCAGAAATACAAACTTGCTGTTGATTTTCTGTGTAATCTTAAAAAATGCCCATGAACAAAGTCATGCAAAGCTGTTTCTGACTGTGGTGCTGCTGTCAAGAAGACTATTAGCAGTGGAAGTTGTTGTGATGATGAGGCAGGTTCATCAAGGCTAGCAAGTCTAGTAGTGTTAAGAGTGGTTGTGGTTGTAGTTGTGGCTGTGGCTGTGGTAGTTCACAGCAGAAGGAAAGGTAGTAGTTGCTGTAAGTAAAGGATTTCTCTGACTGTTTTCAGAGTGAAATCAGTCACTCAATGCATATTGGAGATGCTGTTGTCCCTTCTGGTAATAAAGTTTGTGATGGCATGGTTGATAACTTCACGAGTATTGCTACAAGTTCAACCCGGGCAAAGTTATCAGGTGGGAAAAATGTTGCTGAGTCCACAGACTTGAGTGTAGTTGATGTCCCAACCCCCACAGTAGATGAACATGATTCTGATCATGATGATGATGGCTCACAGTCTCATGTTTCCACTGATCTTGAGGTTAGGCCATCCAAACATTCAGATGTTGATGAAAAGAGTGTCTATGATAATATTGAGGCTGTGGTTGGAATATCTCCACAGGAGGACAGCATCCAAAGTGAATTTGTGGATGATGATTATGATAATGATGCTAGCAACTCCATTTGGGAACTGGACAAAAAGAAAGTAAAGGTGGCTGTTTGTAAACAGTCTGTTAGAGAGTCGCCCCCTCCTCAAAGTTCTGATGTAGCTGTATCTGTTAATGACCCTGAAGTAATAGTTATAGATTGTGATGTTCAATCAAAGTTCAAGTGTGCACAACACCAGAAATCATGCAGTACACCCCATTTCATCACCACCAAAACTGTAGTTTCATATGCAGCACCAGCAGTGACATATGAAGAGTAGGGACATCAAATCTTAATTTGGCATTTTGTCATTCAAGATGCTAGTGATGAAACAGTGGCAATCTGCCAGCTTTGCCAAGTGCATGTAAAGCATGTAAAAAGGGCAGCCATCTTGGCACTGGGGCCAGCATATTCATTTCAAGAGCAGGCACATGGCACTGTGGACTCGGCACCAGAAGGGAGGTAATGCCATAGTGTGGCATTCACCCTCATCCACCTTAGTGGGTATGGTATCTCCTTCCTTTAGTGTAAGTAGCCATGCTAGCAAAGGGTGTAATAACACCAGAGGATTACTACAGGCATGAGGAGGAGGAGGATTTTGAATGTTTATGTAGTGGTCAGAGTAGCAGTGGTGCTCCATGTAGTAATTCTACTACATCAACCCCTGTGATTAAAACAGGGAAAATAACAGCATTTATTGGCTTGTCACCTGTGCACCCACCATCACACATCAAAGGTATCCCAATCATGTCAGTTCGCAGAGGAGAGTCATTTAGCATGCCATGTGCAAAACACTGAACAATGCAGTCCATGTTGCACAGCCTTTTTGCATGAAACAGAAAATACCCACCAAATCATGCAGTTGCACGTGAATTCAATGCTGCCATAGCAGAAATGCTGGCAATTGATCTTTTGCCTTTCTCATTTGTGGAGAGTGTGGGAATCCAGCACTTTGCAGCACACACACATCCTAAATGGAAGATCCTGTCCAGGACATCATTTTCCACCTGTGCTATCCCTGAGTTATATTGGATGGTGGAAGAGTCTGTAAGACATGCCCTTCAACATTCCACGTCATCTTACATTCACTTAGGCATGGATATGTGGACAAGTGGCAAAACAGCGGATAGTTCCTATTTCTGTATTACCGTACATTGGGTGCAGATACCTGGGGTTGTTTGTGATGGTGGGATGGGAAAGCAGTGTAATTAGTCAGTCTATTTTGATAGCAACCTTCATGGAATTAGACAGCATGCCATGATTGCAATGCATAGTGTAGCAGGGTCGCACACAGGTGAAAACATGCTAGACTTGCTACTGACAGAAACTGATGAGCGGAAGCACCCCTTCCCTAAAAGCTGGCTTCATAGCTAGTGATAATGGATCAAACATTGTTAACTATATCAGCAATGGTGGCTTTGTGAGGGTCCCCTGCATGGCCCACTGTTTAAATCTTGTGGTACAGGAATTTTTGCAGTACCCAGAAATAAAGCAAATGCTGACTGTTGCATGCTGCATCTGTGCCCACTTTGCACACTCTGGAAAGGCCCATGACCAACTTAGGCAGCTGCAGATTCAAAACAGCCTCCCTCAGCACTGCCTCAAGCTTGAAGTTGTCATTAGATGGAATGTGACACTTTACATGACAGAGTGATTGGACGAGCAGTACAAAGTAATCTCCGAGTACCTAGTTATGTACACTAGCCAAGACAGCTCAGGGGCCTCAGTGTCTATGACAACTGAATAATGGCGACTCATGGACTCAGTAATAATAGTTTTGAGGTTGTTTGAAGATGCCGCACATGCAGTGAGTGGTGACACTGCATCTATTAGTCAAGCCATTCCAGTTCTCTGGGTGCTGCGCAAGACTTTGTTGAATCTGTGGCCTAGCTTTGATGTGGCTGGAGATAAGTCAAGCTGTGCATTACTGAAACACATGATTACAATGTTAGACAGCAATTGATACATTGCCACTATTCAGCAATCTCCAGAATATGGAATAGCCACAATTCTGGACCCACACTATAAACATGGATTGCATCCATACTAGAGGGATGGCATGATCAGGTTCAAAATCTAACTGGACAGCTGGTCCAATTGATTCATGGGGCACAGAAGTCATGTGCAAATTCTGCAAACTACAGCATTACAAGGTTGAAGGTTGCTTGGACTGAGTACATCCAGTAAGGTGACTGATGTGCAGGAGTGGTGTCAGCTGCACAGTTGGCCATTAATCCACTCTGGGGTGCCTTGTCCCAAGTAAGAATTTGTGACCTAGATAAATCTTGTGAACAAGTGGATGAGTTATCAGGAATGCATACATCACAGACCATGGTTGAGGCCTATTTGGTTGAAAGCAGGCATCTGACAATATTGGATGATCCTTTGTTGTACTGGAGTGGCAAGATAAATGAATGGCCAGTGCTGATGTCAGTAGCCCTGAAGTACCTGACCTGCCCACCCTCCAGTGTAAGTGTGAAAAGGGTATTTAGTTCTGTGGGGGCCATAGTGCATGACCATCATACTAACCTATCACTTACAAATGTCAGTATGATGACATTTATCAAAATGAATGAATGTCACATACCAAGTAGGACAACCACATCTATGTTTGTACCCAGTCATGCTGATGGTTGTGCTGATGATGCAAGCGAAGCAGACCATTCTGGTGGCAGCATCAAACGGTGTACCATTGAGGTTGATGATGTAGTCATGGAAAATGAATTTCCAAGTGGGTACAACTCCAGCATTGAGGATTGTGAGGGCTGCTTCCTCCTTGATAATGAAGAGAAGGCTGTTAGTGAGAGGGTAAAATGACAAAATTTGCATTCACGTACTTCTTCCTGTTACTTAGAACTATTAGCAAAACCACTGATTTATGGCAAATAAAATAATGAAATCCTTTTGTCAAGACTTGAAATTTCGGAATTGTAGCAGTGTGATTGTTGGAGTAATTTCTCGATTTTACTGTCATTATGCTGTCATTCATTTAATTTGCAGATAAATAATCAAAATCAAAGAAGGCTTAATATGTACACCATTAAATGAAGCAAATGGAAAATAACATTGGAACCAATTATCAGAAACACAATTTCTGCAGATTAACTGATCTGGTGCAAAATTACAAATTCTGAGCAATTATTTGTTTTTACCAGAGTGAAAGCTGTCGCAGTTCCATAAGGTTATCATTTTTTTCGGAGTAAAAAATGAAAAAAAAAACAGTGGCATTGACTATCATATGACAACTGACAAATAATTACATGTTGTTATAAAGTATGCTGACTTCCCCTTTCTTGATTTTGTGAGTACAGCTCAGGTGTGTGCAGTCATTACTACCACAGTCCTCTAAACACAAAATGTCAATGTGTAGCCACTTAAATTCTGAGTGAATGACAAATATCCTCCTGACACTGAAAACAGTGACACACCACAGCCAGCCATCCTGCTCTTGGGAGAGACAGAAATATATTGTACCTGTACACAATCTATGAACCCTCAGCCAGCCACAGCCACCCTGCTTCTTGAGAGAGATTGTACCTGTGCCCAGTCTTTGAGCCCTCAGCCAGCCACAGCCACCTTGCTTCTTGACAGTAAGAGAGATATTGTGCCTGTGCCCAGTCTATGAACCATCAGTCAGCCACAGCCACCCTTCTTCTTATCAATCTTGTACAGTAAGTATGTACTAACATACTAAAAAGCCAGCAGAATAGGCCAAATGGTCTGTCTTGTCTGCTCGAAAGCCAGCAATCTAATGACTGCCCGCCTCACCATCCCCCTATCCCCCAAGAGTGTCTTCTCTAGATTCAGTTTCCCCTTGAACCTATCCCACCCTTTCTTGAAGCCCTCCACTGTGCCCTCCTCCACCAGCCTCCCAGAAAGAGCATTCCACAGATCCTCCACCCTCTCAGTGAAAATAATGCCTCCTATGTTCCCCAGTAATTTCCCCTCCAACTTCCGCCCCAGCTGGCCCTGGTCACTCCCCCTTCTTCAGCCTAAACGACTCCTGGTTCCACTCCTAATTATTCCCTTTACATATTTGAAAACCTCTATCATGTCTCCCCTATCCCTCCTCTCCTCCAGTGAGTAAAACCCAAGCTCTTCCAGTCTCTCTTTATAAGGCCTACTCTCCATGCCCCAAATCATCCTGGTCGCTCTAGCTATATTATGTACTATGGTTTTCATTTGAACTGTGATATGAATCCTTCCTTTACCTTTTTATAGATGCCACTGTCACCAAATACAGGCAACTGATTTTCATTTTGTTTTCACAGGTTACAGATTACAGACAGTGTAAACTTGCAGGACTACAGTACTCACACCACCTAAAGGATAACATCTACAGGTAAGTATCAGTCTTATTTCTTCTTTCTGTTTTTTTTTTCTGTCAGTGTAAAAGCATTCAACAGCTGTGACATACAGGCCAGATAATATATTTTCAATCACCAAATGGGACAGGCATACTTCAGTACATGAGGGTTGTACAACATGTTATCCTGGTCATGAAAACACATGATGTAATGTAAGACAGGCCAGTGCAGTATGTCACCACTAAACGCTTTAATTGTTTTTAAAGGGTTTTATTAATAGCTTGGTCTTTAAAGCTGGATGTACCAGAAGACAGGAACAGCCATGCTGGGAATGGAATGTGATAGTGCAATGAACTCCTGAAAATTCTTCTTCATCTGTTTTCAAGTAACATCTAGGTGCTGTTGCCTGCTGTCAGTGTTATCTTCCAAGGAAGATGGACAATAGTTAGGATATGCTGAAGATATGGAAAGAAGACAAAATATTAAGGAAACTTGTTTTCAAATGATGCCTAACCCCACTCAAAAACAATAATTACCTTTCATGGCTTGACAGTTTCTGTACAGCCAAAGTCATCAACAATCCAAAATGTGCCTATGACCTGAGAATAAAAAAAGAAAAGTAATCAGAAATTATTATAATTCAGTCAACTACAGCAGTAACCCCCGACCACATGAATACAAATTTAATGTTACAGTACCACATTAGGTGTCGGACTGGTGACATATGTCTGGCATGTGGATGTGATCGTCATGCCCATCATGGTGAAGTGGAAACATTCCATATCTATTTATGCTGATTCCCTGAAAAAGAACAACATGATGGACTGTGTACAACACACAACAAGATTCATTAAAAATTAAATGTCGACATCTATGAAAACACATGACAGTGAGATGAACAATAACTAACCATTGTAGTATGAAGACACACACACAGAGCAGCATGTATCAGTGATGCAGCAGGCATCAACACAAGCAATGCTCACTTAGGACAGTGTATCTTTTTCTAGCCTTAGTCTCTTCATTGGGAGTTTTACCGAATTAAAACAGTGGGACAACAGCAGCAGCAGCAACAGGCATCACCAGGCAATGCTCTCACTTGGGACACTACAAAAGACTGCTGGCCTTTTTCTTCAGTGGGACTTTTCATGAAATTAAAACAGTGGGACAACAGCAGCAGCAGCAAATGGCGTCGCCAGTCAGTGCTCTCACTTGGGACACCGTAACACATTTCTGGCCTTATTCTTCATCAGGACTTTTCATGAAATTAAAACAGTGGGATATTCACAAGATAGGACATTTGGGAGGGGGGCATGGTATATGATTTAATAGTATTGGGGTTGTTGTTGATTGTATGTATACTACAAAAATGTAACAAACTAAACAGTAGCCAAAAAGTAATACAGCATGAAAATAAAGCAGCAGTGCAAGGAAAACAGTTAGAATTTTGACCTATTCTTTTTATTGTATGTTACATTGGCCCTTAGCTAATAGATTGTGCATATGAAGGAACAATACCCTTATTTCCACTATTTAAGTATGCTGTACTCCTTATTTTCAGATCTGAAGTAATAGTTGCAATGCTCATTTTACTCTGCCATCATGCACGTGAAACATGTTTTCATCAGTCTTTTCGCATACTTTTGGACATCAACTACTTAAAATAATTTGTGCTGTATCTAAAATGATGTCATATCCAGCAGACTGTGCTCCATGACCTTATGGAACAGTAGCTTTAGAAAACAGCTGAGAATACCATTGAAAACAATGTCAAAGTAACATTAAAATGAGCACCACTTTTATTATTTTAGATATAAAACACAATGGAGAATGCAGAAAAGGTTTATAACATAGGAAGGGCTTGTAACATAAAAAATACATGAGTTACTGTATAAAACATAAGCAGTTAGAAATTGTTGAAGAATACAACAATCTGGGGGCAAAGGAGGCAACTATTAGATGGATGGACATTATCCTAAAATTGGATACTTCAAAGACTAATTTCTCATCTATTTTTGATCAAAACATTTTGATTGATTTTCAGGATAGTCCTCAGGATTTCATTACCTAGTGTCAAAAAGTGCTACAGAGGAAAGTATTTGCAAGGATGTGATTTAATATGCATCTCCATTACAAGTCACAGTTTGCATCATGGGAAAAATCTAAGGAGTTACGAAGGTGTGAATGCAAGGAGGATGAAATTATATCCACTATGCAACTGATTTTAGAATGTCAATTACAGTATTAGATGAAATAAAAAAGAAATGGTTGGGACCTTTTCTATGTGATATGACTGGTCTAAGAAAAGAGGAACTTATTTTAAGATTTTTAAGTGGTCAGCATATCCCCAGCTCATTTACGGCCATTAAATTTTACTTGGAAACATGTAACATTTTGAAACTATAAATAAGAGAGGATATATGGAAACTTCTTATCCTATTATATTTATAGAATATGGTTTTAACATGTATTTTATCATTAGTGTGTGTCTTTTGATTATACTGCACACTTATGAATAAAGAATAATTGACTTGACCCCATGGCACTCCACTTGTGACCTTTCTGAATGTTGAGTTGATCCCGTTCACCATCACCCTCTTCTTCCATCTCCCTAACCATCTGCCTAACCAGTACCCTGTCTTCCTTATGAGCCCTTTCCCTATCACCAGATCCTCTAGGGGTTTTAGTAGCCTCCTATATGATACTGACATTAAGGCCTTACTGAAGTCACAATAAAGCACATATATAGCACCGGCCATTCCCTATCTATTGCTGTTGTGAACAAGTCAAAAGTACTAATAGCTAGGCCTGAGACTATCTTCCAGCCACATACCTGTGCTGCTTATTGTCCTGCAGTGAAATAACTTTTGAATACTCACTATTTATTTCAGTAACTTGGTCTCCATTGCATTTGCAGCAACTGAGGTAAGACTGACTGCCTGCAGTTACCCAGACCTTTCCTTTCCTCACTCTTGTACACTGGAATCACATCTGCAGACTTCCAGTCCCTTGACTCTTCCCCTGTTTCAAGTGAGCACCTCAAGTGGTCCATCTGGTCCCATTTCCTTTAGATCCTGGTTTCTTTGTCCCCCCTAAGGGCTTCCATCCATTTTCTGACTCTGTCATTTCTGTATGTTATCTGCTACAGTCCCCTTAACCTTCTAATGTCAGCCTTTACACTGCTTGCTGGTGAGTCATACACCATGAACAGAGAGCAAACATAGTTGTCTAACATATCTGCATTTTGCCTGTCATCCTCTACTAGCCTCTGCCTACCCCGATAATCTAACGATCCTCCTTTCAAAATTTTCTTTTCCCTGACATAGCTGAAAAACTCCTTGTCATCGCTTTTTGACTCCTTCTGCTATTTATAGTTCTATCTCTGCTTTTCCCCTTTGGACAAATCCCTTTGCCTCTGTTAATTTAATTTAATATTCATCCCTCCCCTTCTCCTCCCCAGACATTTCTTTGTACGTTTGAAAAGCCCATCTCTTTGCCCTCACTGCCTCTCCCATCTCCTTGGAAAACCAGATTGGTTGTCTTTGTTTATTCCTTTTGGCAACTCATGTATGAGTCCATCACCTCTGTTGTGTCCCTTTTCACTATACCACATTTATCCTTGGCACCTACCACCTCCCTATGCCCACCAACCTTTTCCTGGCGGTTCTCTCAACTTACCAAAATCTGCCCCTTAAGGTGAAGAATCACAACTTTCAATATTGATTGACATATTTCTGTGGTAAACATGAACAACACTCTGTGGCTTCCTAGTCTCTACCCCATTGCTGCCTCAGAGATTGTTAGGGCTTGCTGGCTGGTTGACTCCATTGTTCACTGTACCAAGAAGCATTCCTGCATGATGTCCATCAGCGACTGCAGTCTCAGCTATTAGAGCTGCGCAATCCATGTCCAGTGTGTTAAGCTCACCCACTACCACCAAAGTCTTCCTTTACATATAAGACCACTACACCTCATTTACCTTTCCTCCATCTTACCAGAAGGGGCATAACCTGGGACTGTTGCATCTCATTCATTATTCTCTGATGACCATGGGCAGGATTTTCCAATGGATCAGATTGCCGCAGTGCACCGACGATATGGTGCATGGGGCTTGAAGTGATCTAATGGCATTTTCTATCCTCTATGTAATTGCCACAAGTTAGACCACCTTAATCTAGTCTAACTTGTGGCAATCATAGGGGCCTATTTTAAACTTGTGCCAGGTATTTGGTGCAAGCTACTGAAAATCATGAAATCTTTGGCAACGGTGCCTGAGGTCGCAAAATCGGGCCCAGTTGAAGTGACAGAATTCAACACACTGCCAGAACCTAGGTGTCATGGCACTGGACTTGGTGCCAGCACTGCACCATGCTATGAAAGCCCAGTTCCATGTCTACATTACAGTCACAGTATCAAGACAAGCCTCAGTTATCATTTCCTGGAGATGGCCTGAAGCTACTTAAAAGAAAATCTCTTTAAAGCAGCATTTCCCTTTCTTTTTAGAAAAAAACTGTGATCTTAATTACATTTATTTATTTAGTTAATTAGTTTTTGTTGACCGGGTAAGTGCACTAGACAAATTCTGCCTATTTTCAGGCACGACCCGGGAGAAGGGGCATACAGATGAATGCCAACTGACTTTGAACCAGATTAGGCTGTTAGTGGTATTTTAGTTACTTTACTGCTTTGCAACCCTCAACACTGAACCCTGTTGTTTATATATGTTTCCAAGCCTGTTTACATAGTACCACATTTATTCTATGTTCCCCTACTGTATGTCAGACCTTACAGTTTGTGGCCTGGAGTTAGTTGTTATGTCCCTATTATCCCATAAGATCAGAGAGCAGTGTTTGTTGCAATTAAGTTCATCTTAGTCACAAGAAGAGTGATTGTAAACTTCTATATATTTGTTCAGATATAGCTGAACAAATTGATCAACACATGGTGACAACTGTACATAATTCAGATCAATGAAAAAAATACAAAACCAGGCTCGCAATGGACAACAACATCTTACAAGATGGGAGGAAAAGGAAGAGCTAAAAGGAGGAATGAGGTATAGGAATAAACCTTGTAATCCAGCATGGGCTGTTACTTTTGATAAGTAATTTAAAATAAAAGAACTGGTTTTAAGATACATGAACATTGGTTTGAGGTTGTTGTATCCTAGGCTTGTGGGCTTGGAATTTAAGCTGTATTTGCACTGTCAGAACAAAGAAACACAACAGTTTCAGTGCTTTGTAATCCATGCCAAGGTTTCTGAGCTTTTAGAAGGTTTAGAAAGATGCTGAGTAGTTCTTCCAAACCACTGTAATCTCAGGCAAGCTTGAGGCTCAAAGAAACTAGGCCCTATCATTCTAAGTAACAGCCACACAGCCCGTGTATAAAGGAAAAACAAAATGTAAGATATTAGTTGCTTGAAGGCAGATTCAGGAATTACAATTCTTGAAAGGTCACTTTCTTCTTTTTCCTCTCTCAAATGACAAGAATGCTGTAACAAGGCATCTCTGAAGCTAACAAGATTGCCAACCAAGAAAGCCTTTTTTTCTTTTTAAGATACTTTGCATTAGTAAGTGAAAATTAAATAGTGTTTAGGTTTCGTCATCAGTTTTGTAATGCTATTTCTTCAGTAAAAATATAGATTGTGTGTGTCACAAAACTGAACAGGTGCAATGGAAAAAGCTGTTTTCAATTAAATGGAGGAGGAAGTTGACACAAAATGTACCCTACATCAAAACCAGTAGTGCTTTAGTGTTTGTTATGATGTCATTTGTGGAGGAAATTACAGTGGTAGAGTAGAATTGCCACAATTTGCAACACAGAGATAGATGTTTAACTAGTCCTTTGGCACTGTAATTGTGCCATCAACAAAATCAGCAGCTTGTAAAGAGCTTGTGTTTTGATGGGCAGGCTTGCACCTAGAATTGAGAGTGAGGGAAAAGGTACTGAACTTCAACTAAATGCAAGCATCTGAGAAACAGAAATGTTATTTTGATCCATAAATCGTGAGCTTCACTTGATTAATGGTATCTCCTGCTTTCATTATTGAAGTATCTTTAGCTGAGTTGAACCAGTACAGGGCCTGAAATCAGTACATTCAGTTAAACTTGATAAGTATGGAAATGATAAGTGCCTACAGTGATGTGCCATTTGCTGCTGAGTGAAAATTTGAACTTGAGGTAGTTTCTTTACTGACAGTACTTTTCTGCATTGGACAAAGTAGTTCACAGATTAATGGCCTGTCAGACTCAACATAAAAGCTGATAACATAGCTTGCTGAAATAAAAAAGTGCTGCATTTTAACACATTTCTGTTTAATATGAAATGTATTCTGAGACCAAATGTGATTTTTAATTAATTAACACAGGTGTCCATAAAAAATGTGCAATTAAAGTATATGGTTGGAAGAGCAGAACTAGAAGTCTGGATGCAAAAATCTCATGCATACAAATGTGATAGCATTACACATTGGCTGCTACACATTTGCCTATGAGATGACAACTGCTTTGAAATAATAGGAATTGAACATGTATAGCTTAGACAAGGATTTATATTGAATCTCAAAACTTCAACCATCAAGTTTTTTTTTCTAAATTTTAAAGTCAGGCTCATTTTTTTCTTTTTCAGATTTTGTTGAAAGGGACCAACAATACGTGGAATTGACTGATCCTATTTATTGTATCTGACTGACCCTTGCATAGCCTAAAGTAAAATTTATGACTGTGAGCAAGAGGGAAAATATTTTATTCCTGAACATTTATGTTAACAACAAAGTCATGTTCTCATAACAAAAAATGCAAGCAATTTTCTACAAAGTTCAACTTTCGACTGTTCATAGATGTTACACTACAGATAAAGCAGGAAAACCTTTGTAGTCTGATTTTGTGTACCAGCCATGATGGGCCACAGAATTCCAACTAGGTGTGTTGAAAACAACCTGAGCTCTAATCCTGTAAACTGTTTGTTTCTGACATGGGCATGTTTTACCATTTATTTAGTTTTGAGAATTTTGACATTTTAAAACATGCAGCAAGATGGTGTTACATGATCAGAACTACAAGAAGTTATCTATTGTACAGGGGTGATGTGCACATAAAACAGTCTGGCATGCTTATGCAGCAACATTTTATCACAGTGACAAGTTGTTATGGACACATTTAGAATTCTAGAGGTTGGTACCACAGCACTACAGAACTGGGTTACATAGTGCAGCAGGTGGACAACAGGCAACAATAATTGTACACTTGTAATAGGAGAACAAGTGTAATGGTGGCAAGGTGCAGGAAGAGAATCAGAACTGTTGGTCAGGCAGTACTGGTGTGATATATGCGTTAGGACATTATTTATATGATACTCATGTGTTTAGTGGAAAAAAGTGTGGCTAGCCCCAGCTGTTGGAGACTATCGACCCTTCATCATGAGATGGGGTTGGTCACATCTCACAATGTCTCTGAATGGATCCCAGAGAAACCCATGGGTAGGGGTATTTTAAACTTATTCAAAACAGTAATTCAACAACTTCATTGTGTCTGCAAGCACTTCAGTCAAGCAGAAAGGCTTTATATAATGTAGACTGGATTCCCTTACCACTACTATTGATTGGTGCTGACAGAAATGAGCGTCCTCCACTTCTCTAACCATACTGGGCCACAAATAAGGAACCTCATCTGATTCACAGCGAGTTTATTTCATGTCACACTCCATCAGTAGTTCTAACAGATGATATCAATAGTCATCAATGGCTAGTTGCAGGTGCATGAGTTTCATAATTTCTTTGCACTCTACATGACTATCCAGGCAAAACTTTACTAGCTTCCATTCACAAAGGACCCACTGGCTGGGGTCCAGCCATCTGGGAGAGCTACCTTCATCAGAATATTTAGCTTAGCTTTCCTGGGACCCTTTAGGGAGGTACCCAGACCTTCAGTCAATACAATGGGTATCTGTGTCATGTTTCTTCTTTTCTAATTCATGTTGTAGCCCCCTTTGTTACAATGCTCTGAGTTATGCCTGTACATGTCTAGACATGATGATTAGAAACACATAGTGATTAAGCAAAAAGCGCTGATTGCTTTGTCAGTTCTTGCCAGTTCATATCTAAATATGCTGGTTGACATGCCTAGACAAGAAGGAACCTGACTTTGAACATCAGTGTACCTTAGTGTCATGGGAATCTCACAGCATTACCCACCACAGCATTCTGGGAGCGCTGGGTTTAAATCCCAGTAGGTCACATTATTTCAGTCTCACTACAATTTGTGATTTAAATTACTTAGCAGTTGCAAATACTGCATCAAAAACATCTGTTGTCATCTTTGTTCCTAGTGGTAGGACTGCATAACACCAGAGAAAGAAAGTGTGTCCAAGGCAAAACAGCAGGCCCAACCATATGAGTTTATAGCTTAGTGGTTAAGAGTACCTCTGTGATGGTATTCCAGGAGTCTGGGATCAAATACCAGTAGGTCACATTATTTCTTCCTCACTACAATTTGTGAGTTTAAATTGCTTAGTAGTGGCTAATACTGCACTAAACAACATATGGTTTTCATCCTTGTTCCTAGTTGCAGGATTGTGCAACACCAGAGAAACAACATGTGTCCAAGGGAAAACAGCAGGCCCAGCCATGTGAGCCAGTATCTTAGTGGTTAACAGCATGTGATGGTATTCTGGGGGCCTGGGTTCAAATCCCAGTAGGTCACATTATTTGTTTTTCACTACAATTTGCCATTACAGCCTTGTAAGCTTTTGATTACCTCCAACCACAGAAAAGAGTTCGCTGAACAAAGATACATCTTACTGGATGACCCTCTTCTTAGCTCCCCAAGGGGGGACACCTTGCCCCATACCACCCAGAGCTGCTTTTGTTGAGCCTCTGAATCAGAAAAATTAACATGTCTGGCATACCAAGGGCCTACTGTGCAGTCACACAGGACTTCTCTTCCCTCTGGAAAAGATCTGCACGAACCAAACTCTCAGTGTTGGGTAAGTTACTTTTTCTAATACTTTCTATTATGTTTGGAAACTTATTCCAGGAAGCTTTGTGCAGCCACTAGCAAGGATGGAGAAGTATTAGAAAAAGTAATACACCTTACAATTATAGTTATTTATTTCTTTTTATACAAAAACAATACAAAAATAATAAAGAACTATAAGAGATTACATTTTTTGAAAGTAATAGGTTAGTTACTAGTTACTTTCAAATAAATATAATCAGTTACAGTTACATATTTATTTTGTATAAAAATACATAAGTAATTATAACTGTAAGGTGTATTACTTTTTCCAGTACATCTCCATCCTTGCTATATTTGCAAACTTTCTGGAATGAGATTTCAAAAGTAATAGAAAGTAATAGAAAAAGTAACATACCCAACACTGTAACTCTCTTGAAAATGTCTCTGCCCACTTATATTACTTTACAGACAAATCGGTCTGTCAAGAGTCAGGGTGAAAGATAATACTAGTAACCTGCCATTGGTAAGGGTATTACCAATGTAAATGGCAGAAAACAATTATTAGAGATAACTAGTCATAGACATTTATAAAATTTATTTTCCGTGGAATTACTGTACAGTATATGGAATTGTACAGAATTCTGCAGATTTTGGACTGTGGTGGAAATCAAAATAGTCATCTTTATCAAGAAAAGCATGTAATGCAGCATTTTTTTCATTTGAGTGACAAAACGGAAAACTGGCAAAATTCACAGTTCCATTTTTTTTCTGAAGAATGTTTCATCTATCGTCTCTGATCAGCCATGTCAAAGTAAATGGGTGCATTTCATTAGAAAGGTATCTACATGTACCTGATGGCATTGCAGACCTGAGAGGGTTTAATCTACTATGTGGTGCTGGTTTCCTGTTTTAGAAAATGTCCACAAGTGTTAATGTTTATGGTGACTGTAGTAATGGAAACTACAGGAAACTATTCTACCATTTTCTCATAAAACAGACAATCTTTCTGCATAAGCTCCAGTTTTCCAGCTGAATAGAGCTTTCTGTGGAAAATATTTTCATATCAATCTCATAATGGCATGTGAGGCTATATGTGTGATTCTAGGCAGAAATGTATCTATGTGAAATCCTACACACCTTGCAGGCATTGACAGTGTTTCAGGTTGAAGGTTGTGCTCTTTGGAGCTGCAATTTGTCTTAGGAAATTGTCTAAAAATCTTGCAAAAAATTGCTAATCTGTGCATACTTTACACATGCAAGCATCTATTCAATTCTGCACTGTTAGAACCATCAATCAAAAACCTGAACCATATAAGTATGTAAACTCATGATACATATGTACCTAACTGTGACCTCATCAACATTGCTATAACCCCCTTGTTACACAATAAAAAAAGAGCAAGGGAGGAAAAAGACATTGTTGATGCAGAAAACTCTTGGTATACAGTGCAAAGCAACAAATCAGCCAAAAAAGGAAGGAAGGCTACAAAACTGTAAACTGTAATTAATAATTACTTTGACCCACTCCAAGAACTAGTTGAGGACAGCAACCTTCCTCCTCCACAGCCCCAGTCCATCCCTAATTTTACCTGATAACCCAGTGGTAATAGCAGGAATTACAAATTCTGTCACAGTCCCACATTTCTAAACTTGTCCATAGATTTTATGGACTTAAATGAAAGCTGATGTGCATGACCCAAAACAAATTGATGTTTTGGGAGATTCAAAAGTCAAACAATTGGATACACCAATATGTGAACCAGATAAACATAACCAAACTGTTTCATGTTTCAGAGGAGCAAATATTCAAGATATAGCTCAGATGACAAAACAAATATTAGCCAATAGTGGTAAAGCACCTTTAGTTATCATACATGCAGTTGTCAATAATATCTGAACCAAAATATTCAAAATATTAAGAATGAATATGTGGGACTGACCAATATTTTAACTGAAATGGAATGCCAAATTGTTTCTCTGAAATATTTCCTGTGTCAAGGGTTAATCTCCAAATTGAATATAAAATAAAACACTTTAATAACTGGCTGTGTCATTGGTGCATTAGACAGAATATAGGATGCATTACACACTAGGAAGAATTTCATAACAGAAATGATCTAATAAATAGAGGCAGTTTAAACCCTAACAATCAAGGTGTGGCTCTTCTGGGGGACAATATCAACAATTTAATTTCAAAATCTTTAAACTAAAACCAAGGGGGGGGGCCAAAATGGTCTCCAACTACAATTTCATCCCAGAATGTGCAAAATCACCAATAAAGTAACTTTACATGCAAATTCTTTTCCAGCAGATAATACCAGAGTTAACAATATGTCCAAGATTTCTGAAAATAATCATTACATTAAAATTGCCGGAGCTCAGAATCTTACTCCTGAATGCTGGAAGCCTAAAATATAAAATGGATGAACTACAATGCTTAATAATAAAGAAAATTGACATATTTGAGGTTACTGAGACCTGATTTCAAAACTCTGATTGGGCCATGACATTCAGGGTTATACATCAATTATTAAAATGGTACATATAGCCATGGCGGAGGTGTCACCTAATGCTTAGTAACAACTTAAAATGGCAAGAGATAATAAATATTGATTCGTTTGAAACAGAAATGGAGACAGTGTGGGCAAAGTTCAAACTAAAATAAATGGCTAACTATTGGACTTTGTTATAGCTCACCAAATCTTGATTTACAAGTCAATGAAGCTTTTTAAAATGATTAAAAATCTCATAGTCCACAAGGACCTGATTATAATGGGAGGTTTCAATTTATCAAACATCTGCTGGCACTCTTTGCAAAGGAAAGGGTAACTTTGACACAAAATTTATCAATGCCATAATTCAATTAGATTTGGAACAATTAGTTCAAGAACCTACCCGTAATAATACTATACTTAATTTAAGTTTTACTAATATCAAAGATATAGAAGTACCAATCAAAATCTTAAATCCTCTTGGTGATAGTGACCACAATATGCTCTTACTGTATGTACTCTAAGTAGATATTTTGACATCATAAAAAGGATCCACTAAAGTTAGGAACTTTAATAAAGCAGACTATACCAAAATAAAAGAATCCTTGTCTACTTGGAATTGGAAATCAACTCTGAAAAATCTGAATACTGAAAATATGTGGACATGCATTCTAGGTCAAATTGAAGATAATATTAAGTCATGGGTTTCTGAATGTAAAAAAATATAATAGCAGTAATAAAGAAATCCTTTATGGCTAAACACAGAAATCAAAAAGAAAATAACAAATAAGAAAAGGACGTACAACAAATATAAGAAAAACCCAACAGCAGAAAGTTGGAAAAAGTTCAAAATAAAGGCTAACTTAACAAAAAGTGCAATAAAAAATGCCAAACAAATCTTGAAATTAACTTAGCAACAATAAATAAAGATAATACAAAGAAACTGCATAATTATGTGCATTCTATTAAGGACAATTCTCTGAAAATAGGCCCCCCTTCTTAAAGACACAATACTATTAACTTATAAGCTGAACATTGCTGAAGCACTGAACATCTACTTCTGCAGTGTGTACAAATCCAAACAGGAACTAGACTTAGATAATCTTCAAACTACTAATGAGTTAATAACTTTCACTGAAGAAGATATTTCAACTGCAATAAAATCCTAAAAAATAACTCCTCAGCAGGACCTGATAATATCCCCCTTTTCCAAAAAGAATTGGTAAATAACTATCTGGCATCCTAACAATGTTATTCAATAAATCTCTTAATAAGGGTGTTAGAACTAAAGACTGGAAGAATGCTACAGTAATCCCCATACATATGACGAGAGAGTGAAATAACACAACAAGAAATGCAAAGTCTCGATTTAATGATGCTTTCAGTCAAGAGAACTGATTAACACAGACAGAATTAATGTGCATCCACAAATCGCCTCTTGGTTCATGAAAATTCCCCAGTGCTGAAGAAATGAACCATAGCCCATTAAAAATGTAAGTCTCCAAACTAACAGGCGAGTCATGGGTGCAGGGGTTTCATCACAGAGCCACAGAATTAATGCATCACCAAATGCTACTGTGGTGTGTCCTGAAATACCCAGTACTAATGAAGTGAAATGAGATAACAAAATGGGTCTTCCAGAAACAATGGGGCACCAGTCATGAGTGCAGGAGTCAACAGTCCACAGAATTCATGCATCCCAAAATACTATGGTCTTGTGTCCAGAATAGCACCCAGTGTAGATGAAGTGAAATGATAACACAGCAAAATGCAGTTTCAAAGTATTAAAGGTGTACACTGTCACCATGCAATGTTAACAAACACCAGATAATGTGCATCACCAGAATGCAACTGTCTTGTGTCCAGAAAATTCCCCATGCTGACAGAAATGATATCACAACAAGTAAAGCAAAGTCTCCAAGGATTAAAGGTGACCAGCTTGTACATGTGAAATAATACAGTCACCTAATCAATAGTATCCCAAATACTCTCCTGTGAACTGAAAATTCCCAGTGATGATGAAATGAAAT
The DNA here is from genome assembly GCA_016271365.2 of Neoceratodus forsteri. Taxonomy (NCBI): domain Eukaryota; kingdom Metazoa; phylum Chordata; order Ceratodontiformes; family Ceratodontidae; genus Neoceratodus; species Neoceratodus forsteri. The sequence goes on from CM057449.1 coordinate 1,496,097,130, forward strand.
TACAGAACAAGAAGAAATGCAAAGTCTCACGTTAATGATGCTCAGTCTTGAGGAATTGGTCAACACAGTCACCAAATTAATGTGCATCCACAGAATACTACCTCTTGGTCATGATTATTTCCCAATTTAAGAAATTAACAGTAACAATAAAAATACAAAGTCTCCCAGAATTAATGGTGCATGGTCATGGTGCATGGTCTCCATCAGAGAGACACCAAGAAGCAAGCATCCCAAAAATGCTACTGTGGTGTGTCCAGAAAAACTATGCTAGAAGAAGTGAATGATACACAAAAAAATACAAAGCCTCCAGAATTAATGGGTTTCAATCAAGAGTGCAGAGGTCACACACAGTCAACTGAACTCATATTCATCCAAAAATGCTATTGTCTGTGTCCAGAATGGTACCCAGTGCTGATGAAGTGAAATGATAACACAGCAAGAAATGAATAGTCTAAGAATTAAAGCAAACTGTCCTGTGCAGTGTTAACACAGACACCAGAAAAATATGCGTAACCAAATACAACTGTCTGTGTCCAGACAATTCCCATTACTAAAAAAGTAAATGATAGAACAGCAAGAAATACAAATTCTCAGAATTAATGGCACACACAGTCACAGAATTAATGCATTCCCAAATGCTACTGTCTTCAGACAGAAAATTCCACTGCTGACAATGTGGTAATAGCACAACAAGTAATTCAAAGTCTCCAAGGATTAATGGTGCTCAGCCTTGCATGTAGTGTTCACACAGTCAGCATAATTAATGTGCATACCAAAATGCTGTCTGTGAACAGAAAATTCCAGTAATGATAAAGTGAAATGATAGAAATGCAAATAATTCAAATTCTCCCATGTTTAGTGATGCTCTCAGTCATGAGTGAACTGGTCACACAGTCACCAAATAACTGCATCCACAGAACCTCTTTTGGTAATGAAAATTCCCAGTGCTGAAGACATGAACTGAAAGCCCAATGAAATGCAAAGTCTCTAGAATTAATGAACCTTCAGTCATGGGTGCAGTGGTTCCACATCACACAGAGTAACAGAATTAATGTGTATCCCCAAAATGCCTTAGGTGTCCTGAAAATATGCAGTGCAGATGAGTGAAATGAGAACTCAACAAGAAAAGCAGCCTCCAGAATTAATGGAGCACTCAGTCATAAGTGCAGTGGTCACCCACGACAACAAATTCATGTGCATCACCACATGCTATAACTTGTGTCCAGAATATTACTCAGAGCTCATAGTGAAATGATAGCACAGCAAGAAGAGTCTCAAAGAATTAGCACACTGCAGCATGCAGTGTAAACAAAATGACAAGAGAAATAATGTGCATCACCAGAATGCAACTATCTTGAGTCAGAAAATTCCACTGCTGACAAAGTGAAATGATACAGCAGAAATGCAAATTTCAGAATTAATGGTACAGTCACATGGTGTCACACACAGTCAACTGAATTCATGTGCATCCTCACAATGCTATGGTCTTGTGTCCAATATAACCAGTGCTGACGAAAGAAATGTTAGCACACCAAGAAATCCAAAGTCCTCAGAAATTAAAGGCGCCACTGTCATGCATGCAGTGTTAACAAACAGACACCTGAAATATGAGAATCATCAGAATGCAACTGTCTTGTGTCCCAAAAATTCCCCATTGCTGACAAAGTGAAATGATAGCACAGCAAGAAATGCAAATTCTCCCTGAATTAATGGCACCCACAGTCACGCAAGCAGTGGGCACACACAGTCACCAGAATTATTGTGCATCCCCAAAATGCTGCTATCTTCAGTCCAGAAAATTCGTCAGTGCTGACAATGTGAAATGATAGCACAACAAGTAATGCAAAGTCTCCAAGGATTAATGGTGCTTTCAGTCTTGCATGTAGTGGTCACACACAGTCACTATAATTAATGCGCATCCCCAAAATGCTACTGTCCTGTGAACTGACATTACAATGACCGAAGTATTAGCACAACAAAAACCAAGTCTCAGATTAATGATGTCAGAGTCATGGAGTGAACTGGTACAGTCACCAGAAGTAATGTGACATAGATGCTACTGTCTTGATTCATGAAAATTCCCCAGTGCTGTAGAATGAACGATAGCTCAATAAGAAAGTCTCCCAGACAACGGTGCACGATCATAGGGTACGAGGTTTCACATCACACAGAGTCACCAGAATTAATGTGCATCCCAAAAAATACTATAGTGTCCTGAAAATACCCCAGTGCTGATGAAGAAATGAAAATAAAACAAAATACAAGTCTTCAGAATCAATGGACACTCAGTCATGGGCCAGTGGTCACACAGTCAACAGAATTCATGCAGCCTCAAATGCTATGGTCTTGTCCAGAATATTACGAAAAGAGCCAAGTGAAATGATAGCACAACAAAAAATACAGTTCAGAAACAAAAGGTGCCTCATGCATACAGTGTTAACACACAGACACCAGATATAATGTGCATCACCAGAATGCAACTGTCTTGTGTCCAGAAAATTCCCCATTGCTGAGAAATTGAAATGATAGAACTGCAAGAAATGAAAATTCTCCCAGAATTAATGGCACACACTGTCATGCGTGCAGTAGTCACACACAATCACTAGAATTAATCTGCATCCCCAAAATTCTACTGTCTTGAGTACAGAAATTCTCCTGTGCTGACAATGTGAAATGATAGCACAACAAAAAAACAAAGTCCCAGTATTAATGGTGCACTCAGTTTGCAGTGGTCATGCACAGTCACATAATCAATAACAGCCCCATAATGCTACTCCTGTGAACTGAAAATTCCTAGTGATGATGAAACAAATGTTAGCAGAACAAGAAATGCAAAGTCTCCAGATTTAATGATCCTGTCAGTCATGAGGAATTGGTCAACAGTCACCAAATTATTGTGCATCCACTGAACGCTACTGTCTTGGTCATGATAATTCCCAGTGCTGTTGAAATGACAGTAGCCAAACGAAATGCAAAGTCTCCCAGAATTAATAGTGCATTCAGTCATGGCAGTGATCTCACATCAATAGGAGTCAGCAAGTAATGTGCATCCCCAAAATGCAACTGTAGTGTGACCTGAAAAACCCCAGTTGATGAAGGAAATGATAACATAACAAGAAAAAATCTTCAAAATTAATGGTGCACCACTCATGAGTGCTGTGGTCACACAGTCAAAATTGATGTGCATCCCAAATATGCTTTGCTCTTGGGTCCGAATACACAGTGCTGATGAAGAAATGATAGCACAAAAGAAATGCATAGTCTCAGAATTAAAGGCGACATGACATTCGCAGTGATAATAACAGTCACCAAAATAATAGCATCAGCAGAATGCAACCCCTAGGTCCAGAAAATTCCATTGCTGACAAAGGAAATGATAGCACAGCAAAATACAAATTCTCCCAGGACCAAGCACACACATTTATGCGCAGTAGTCACACACAGTCACCGTTAATGTACATCTAAATACTCCTGTCTTCAGTCCAGAAATTCCTCAAAAAGGACAATAGCAAATGATAGCACAACAATATCAAACTCTTCAAGATTAATGGTGCTCTCAGTCTTGCATGTAGTGGTCACAAACAGTCACCATAATTAATTAGCACATCCCAAAATGCTACTGTCCTGAACTGAACATTACCAAGGACGAAGGAATGATAACACAACAAGAAGTGCAAAGTCTCCAGATTTAATGATGTCGAGTCATGAGTGAACTGGGCACAATGTCACAAGAATTAATGTGCATCCACAGAAGTCGTTGGGTCATGAATATTCCCCAGTGCTGAAGAAATGAATTGATAACCCAATAAAAATACAGTGTCTCCAGATTAATGGTGCACTCAGTCATGGGTGGGGGTTTCAATCACACAAGTCACAAATTAATGTGCATCCCAAAATGCTATGGTCTTGTATCAGAATATTACCAATGCTGATAAAGTGAAATTATAGCACAGCAAAAATGCAGTCTCAAGTATTAAAGTGCACACTGTCATGCATGCACTATTAATAATAGACACCAGATATAATGCATCACCAGAATACAACACCCTAGGTCAGAAAATTCCATTGCTGACAAAGTGGAATGATAGCACAGCAAGAAATGAAAATTCTCCCAGAATTAATGGTACACACAGTCATGCATGCAGGCATCACACACAGTCACCAGAATTAGTGTGCATTCCCCAAAATGCTACTGTCTTCAGTCCAGAAAATTCCACAGTGCTGACAATGTGATATGATAGCACAACCAGTAATTCAAAGTCTCCAAGAATTTATGTTGCACTCAGTCTTGCATCTAGTGTTCACACACAGTCATCATAATTAATTTGCATCCCAAAAATGCTACTTTCTGTGAACTGAAATTCCCAGCAATGATGGAAGAAATGACAGCACAAGAAATATAAAGTCTCCAATTTAGTTTACAAGAACCACAGAAATATGTATACAGGTTAGCAGAGGAAAAGGAAGAGGAGACCACATGGTTTCCAAAGATGCAAGAAAGTGAAAGCCAAAAGATTGCATTCAGGCAATACAAAGACACTGGCAGAGGGATGGAGAAGTACCAGGATAAGCAAGGGGCAGGAGGTCAGTAAGGGAAGCCAGCTCAGAGAAGAACGCATTGCAGAATCAGTGGGTAGATGGGACAAACCTTTACAGGTACATAAGTTGAAAAATAAGACAAAGGAGGATAGTGAGACTGAAGAGGATGGGGGCCATGGAGGATGACAACAGTAAAGCGACATATTGAACAGGTATTTCTGCTCAGTCTTTACTGAGAAGAGGAGGGTAATGGGTCTGAAGGAGTACAAGGGGCGAGAATGGCAATGGACACAAGTCCTTTACATGAAAGGTCCTGAAGGAACTGTAGTAATAAGGTTGATAAACAATAGGGCCCAGATGGGTACCCCAAGTGTAATAAAGAACTAAGAGGTGGTGGCTGAACCTTGGCCATCCTGTTGCTGATCACTGGAAACAGAGGAGCCAAGACTAGAGGACAGCAGATGGTCCCTTATACAAAGTGGGAACAAAGAGGCGGGGGAACCACAGACCAGTCAGGCCTCAACCTCGGGTGGGGAAGATATGGAAGCACTACTGAGGGAGATTGATGGAACATCTGGTTGTCAATGAACTTCGGACCCAAGGCATGGTTTCTACCAGGGGAGGCCATGTCAGACCAACCTCACGGAATTTTTGACTGGGTGACTAGGAGGTGGATCAGGGGGCAGTGGACAAGGCCAATCAGGACTTCAGCAAGGCCAGTGACCTGTACCACAAGACTATTAGACAAACTGGGAATATTGGTGTGGGCAGGACAGTAGTGTGGTGGGTAGTAACTGGCTGCGGCAGGACACAGAGGGTGGTGGTAAATGGTTGTCACCCACAGAGGAAAGAGGACCAGTGGGGTACCACAGGACCAGTGCTGGACTGTCCTATCAACATCTTCATCAGTGACATGGCACGGATCTAGAAGGCAGAATTTCACTGTTTGCTGATGACACAAAAGCTGTAACAGAGTAACACACAGAGGTGTAGACAGAATAGTGACCTGCAGAAACTTGAAGAATGGTCAGGGTTTGGCAGTTGAAATTCACTGAAGAAGTGCAAGATAATGCATATGGGGCACAAAAACCGGCACAATATATCAGTTGGGGTGAAACAAAGATGCAAGCAGGAAAGGGATCTTGGGGATCATCCTGATGACCTCAAGGTAAGAAACAGTATGACAAGGCAGGTAAAGCAAATAGGATGCTGGGATGTAGGCAGGGCATCACCAGCAGGAAAGGAGTCATAATTCTGCTACACAAGACACTAGTGAGGCCCCACCTGAGTAGGTGCAGTTCTGAGACCATACCTACGTAGGACATAGACAGGGTAAAGAGGTTCAGAGGGCAACAAGGATGGTGCATGATTGCATCACAAGTCCTATGAAGACAGGTTGAAGGACCGAACATGTACTCCCTGGAGGAAGGGAGGGAGGATATAATAGAGACATACAAGTATCTTACAGGGAGGAACAGTACAGGAAAACACTATTTTTAAGTGAAAAGATGTTCCATGACTAGGGCATGGGATGAATTTGAGGAGGACGATTCAGGAAACATGAAGAATTTTTCACAGAATGGGTGGTGGACAAGTGAAACACCCCAAGAGAGTGGTGGGGCTGAAACAATCACAGGATTTAAGAATGGGATAGACATAAAGGAATTCTCGGGTCAGGGTAAGTGGCAACAGACTTAGGAAACAAACTGAACTTCAAGCTCAAATGGGGAACTGGGTACCATATGCCCTTATTCAGGCGCAATCTGTATTATGTATCTATGTATCTATGATGCTCTCAGTCATGAGTGATCTGCTCTCACACAGTCACCAGAATTATTGTGCATCAACATAATGCTTCTCTTTTGGGTCATGAAAATTCCTCATTGCTAAAGACAAGAACTGAAAGACCTTGAAGAAATGCAAAGTCACCATGAATGGTGCATTCAGTCATGGTGATATGGTTTCATAAACAAGTCAGAATTAATGTGCATCCCAAAATGCTACTGTGGTGTGTCTGAAACACCCTATGAACGATGAAATGAAAAGAGAACACAACAAGACATGCAAAGACTTCCAATTAATGGAAAACCCAGTCATGAGTGCAGTGATCCACTGTCAACAGAATTGATGTGCATCCCTAATATGTGCTTGTGCCAAGAATATTACTCAGTGCTGATGAAGTGAAATGAAAAACACAACAAAAAAATGCAAAGTCTCCAGAATTAATCAGCACTCAGTCAAAGTGCAGTGGTCACATCAACTAACCCATGCATCCACAAAATTCTATGATCTTTTGTCCAGAATATGCAGTGCTGATGAGTGAAATTATAGCTCATAAAGAAATGCAGTCTCAGAGAATTAAAGGTACACACTGTCATGCATGCATTGTTAACAAAAAGACACCAGAAATAATGTGCATCACCAGAACACAACTGTCTTGTGTCCAGAAAAATCCATTGTGACAAAGTGAAATGATAGCACTACAAAAATGCAAATTCTCCTCAGAATTAATGGACACATCATGCAGCAGTGGTCACGGATCACCAGAATTATTGTGCATCCCAAAATTCTACTGTCTTCAGTGCAGAAATTTAAAAAGGATAAATGAAATGATAGCACAACAAGTAAAACAAAGTTCCCAGGATAATGGTGCACTCGTTTGCATGTAGTGGTTATGCACAGTCGCCATAATTAATGTGTATCCCCAAATGCTACTGTCCTGTGAACTGAAAATTCCCCAGTGATGATGAAATAAATGATACCACAACAAAATGCAAAGTTCCCAGATTTAATGATGCTCTCAGACATGGTGAATTGGTCACAGTCACCAGAATTAATGTGCATTCAGACTACTCTCTTCAGTCATGATAATTCCCAGTGCTGTAGGAAATGAACAATAGCCAACAAGAAATACAAAGTCTCAAAATTAATGGCATTCAGTCATGGGTGCAGTGGTCTCACATCCAAGGTCACAAGTAATGTACATCCCAAAATGCAACTGTTAAGTATCCTGAAAAAAACACAAAAGCATAAGTGAAATGATAACACAACACAATACAAAGTTTCAAAATTAATTGAGCACCCATTCATGAGTGCAGTGGTCACACACAGTCAACAGAATTGATGTGCATCCCATATATGCTTTGGTTTTGTGTCCAGAAAGTTACACAATGCTGATGTAGTGAAATAATGGCACAACATGAAATGCATAGTCTCAGAGAATTAAAGGCACACACTGACATCCGTGCAGTGATAATACACAGTCACTAAAAATAATGTGCCTCACCAGAATGCAACTGTCTTGTGTCCAGAAAATTCCACATTGCTAACAAACTGAAATGATAGCACAGCAAGAAATGCAAATTCTCCCAGAATTAATGAACAACACAGTCATGCATGCAGCGATCACACAGTCAACTGAATTATGAAACGACAAAATCCTACTGCCTTGTGTCCAAAATATTACCCAGTGTGACGTGAAATTATAGCACAGCAAAAATGCAAAGCCTCAGAGAATAAAAGTTGCCGTCATGCATGCAGAGTTAACACACAGTCACCAGAAAGAATGAGCATCATCAGAATGCAACCGTCTTGTGTCAGAAAATTCCCCATTGCTGACAAAAAGAAATGATAGCACAACAAAATGCAAAATCTCCCTGAGTTAATAGACACACAGTCATGTGCAGTGTCCCACAGTAACAGAATTAATGCATCCCAAAATGCTGCTGTCTTCAGTCAGAAAATTCCTCAGTGCTGACAATGTGAAAAATAGCACAACAAGTAATGCAAAGTCTCCAAGGATTAATGGTCTCTCAGTTTGCATGTAGTGGACACCAGTCACCATAATAAATCGCATCCCAAAATACTACTGGCCGCCGAACTGAAAATTATCCAGTGACGACAGCGATGATAGCTCAACAAGAAATGCAAAGTCTCCCAGATTTAATGATGCTCGCAGTCATGAGTGAGCTGGTCACATACAATCACCAGAATTAATGTGCATCAACAGAATGCTACTGTCTTGGATAATGAAAATTACCCAGTGCTGAAGAAATGAACCGATATCCCAATAAGAAATGCAAAGTCTCCCGGAATTAATGGTGCACTCAGTCATGGGAGTAGGGGTTTCACATCACACAGCATCACCAGAATTAATGTGCATCCCCAAAATGCTACTGTGGTGTGTCCTGAAAATACCCCAGTGCTGATGAAGTGAAATGAGAATACAACAAGAAATGCAATCTTCAGAATTAATGGAGCACTCAGTCATAGTGTAGTGGTCAACCAGTCAACAGAATTCATGTGCATCCCAAAATGCTATGGTCTTGTGTCAGAATATTACCCAGTGCTAAGAAAATGATAGCATGGCAAATGCAGTCTCAGGTAAAGGTGCACACTGTCATGCATGCAGTGTTAACACACAGACACCAGATATAATGTACATCACCGGAATACAACTGTCTTGTGTCCAGAGAATTCTGCACGCTAACAATGAAATAACACAACAAGTAAAGCAGTCTCAAGGATTAATGGTGCACTCAAATTTGCATATAGCGGTCATGCACAGTCACCATACAACGAGTATCCCAAATACTACTGTCCTGTGAACCGAAACCCCAGTGATGAAATGAAATGATAACAGAAGAAATACAAACCCCCAGATTAAGTGATGCTCTCAAACATAGTGAATGACCAAACACAGTAACAAATTATGTGCATCCAAAGAACCTTCTGTCTTTGGTCATGATAATTCTGCAATGCTGAAGAAATTAACTGTGCCAATAAGAAATACAAAGTCTCCCAGAATTAATGGTGCATTCAGTCATGGGCGCAGTGGTCTCACATCAAACAGAAACACCAAGTAAAGTGCATCACAAAATGCTACAGCGGTTTGTCCTGAAAATACCCCAGGGCTGAAGAAATGAAATGAAAACACAACAAAAATGCAAAGTCTTCCAGAATTAATGGAGCTCCAACAAGTACAGAGGTCACACACAGTCAACTGAATTCATATTCATCCCAAAATATATGGTCTGTGTCCAGAATGTTCCTAGTGCTGATGAAGTGAAATGTAGCACCACAAGAAATGTATGGTCTTAGAAATTAAAAGCGCACTGTCACTGTGCAGTGTTAACACCGTCACCAGAAATAATGTATCCCAGAATACAACTGTCTTGTGTGGAAAATTCCACATTACTGACAAAGTAAAATGATAGCACAACAAGAATGCAAATTCTCAGAATAAATGGCACACAATCAACAAAACAACGTGCATTCCCAAAAATACTGCCCTCAGTTCAGAAAATTCCACTGCTGACAATGTAAATTGATACACAAGAACTAATGTCTCAAGGATTAATGGTGCATGAAATTAGCATGAAGTGTTCACACACTGTCACCATAATTAATGGCCATCCCAAATGCTACACACCCAAACTGAAAATTCCCAATAATGATAAGTGAAATGTAGAAACACAAATAATGCAAAGTTCCATATTTAGTGATGTCTCCAGTCATGGGTGAACTGTTCACACACAGTCACAAGAATGAATGCATCAACAGAATGCTCTCTTGGTCATGAAAATTTACTAGTGCTGAAACATGAAAACCCAATAAAATACAAAGCTCCCAAATTAATGGTGCTTTCAGTCATAGGTGCAGTGGTTCCCTCACACAGAGTAACAGAATTAATGTGCATCCCAAAATGCTACTGTGGAGTCAGAAAATAACCCAGTGCAGATGAAGTGAAATGAGAACACAACAAGAAAACAAAGTCTTCCAGAATTAATGGAGCACTCAGTCATGAGTGCAGAGGTCACACAACAACACCATGGGCATCCCAATATGCAGTCTTGTGTCAGAAGTTATTCAGTGGTGATGAAGTGAAATGATAGAGCCGAAAAATGCATCTCAGAGAATTAAAGGGGAACACTGTCATGCATGCAGTGTAAACACACAGACAAGTAATGTGCATCACAGAATCACTGTCTGTGTCCAGAAAAGGATCCATTGCTGACAAAGTGAAATGACAGCAGGAGAAATGCAAATTCTCCCACCAATACACTCCAGTCATGCGACAGTGGTCACACCAGTCACCAGAAGTATGTGCAACCCCAAAATACTACTGTCTTCAGTCAGAAAATTCCAGTGCTGACAATGTGATTATAGCACAAGTAAAGCCAAAGTCTCCAAGTTAATGGTGCACTCAAGCCTGCGTAGTGGTCGAGCACAGTCACATAATAATGTGTATCCCCAAAGTGCTACTGTCCCGTGAACTGAAAATTCCCCAGTGATGAAATGATAGCACAACAAAAATAAAAGTCTCCCAATTTAATGATGCCTCAGTCATAGGAATTATCACACACAGTCACCAAATTAATGTGCATCCAAAAATGCTACTCTTTCTGTCCTTGTTCTCAGTGCTAAAGAAATGACCTGATAACCCAATAGAAATAAGTTCAAATTAATGATAATTCAGTCATGGGTGCAGTGGTTTCACATCACAGAGTCAACAAATTAATGTGCATCCCAAAATGCTACTGTAGAGTCCTGAAAATACCCACAGCAGATGGGAAATGAGAACACAAAAGTAGAAAAGTCTTAGAATTAATGGTGCACTAGTCATGAGTGCAGTGGTCACCACATCAACAAAACTCATGTGCATCCAAAAATGCTACGGTCTTGTGTCAGATTATTACCCAGTGCTGATGAAGTGAAAAATACACAGTGAAATGCAGTCACAGAAATTAAGGCACACTAACAAGCATGAAAAGTTAACAAACAGACAAGAGAAATAATGTGCATCACCAGAAAGCAACTGTCTTATGTCTGAAAATTCCATGCTGACAAAATGAAATGATAGCACAACCGAAATCAAATCTCCCAAATTAATGGCACACAAGGAAGCCATGCATGCACACACACAGTCACCAGAATTAATGTGCATCCCAAAATGCTTGTCTTCAGTCCAGAAAATTCCACAGTGCTGACAATGAAATGATAGCACAACCAGTAATTCAAAGTCTCCAAGAATTAATGGCACCCAGCCTGCAATGTAATGTCTACACACACAGTCACCATAATTCATGCATTACCAAATGCTACTGTCCTGTGAACTGAAAATTCCCAGTAATGATGAAGTGAAATGACAGAACAAGAAAGCAAAAGTCTTCCAGATTTAGTGATGCCCAGTCACGAGTTAACTGTCACAACAGTCACCGTTAATGTATCAACAGAATACTCTGTTAGATCAAAAAAATTCATCAGTGCTGAAGACAGAACTGAAGCCCTTTAAAGAAATACAAAGTTCCCAAATTAATGGAGCACCTAGTCATGTGTGCAGTGGTCACACCCAGTCAACTAATTCATAAAAATCCACAAATTCTATGGTCTTGTGTCCAGAATACACAGTGCTGATGAAGTAAAAGTATAGCAGGCAAGAATGCAGTCTCACGAATTAAAGGTGCACACTGTCATGCATGCAGTGTTAACACAAAGACACTTGAGATAATGTGCATCACCAGACACAACTGCCTTGTGTCCAGAAAATTCCATTGCTGACAAAAGAAATGATAGCACGCAATAAAATGCAAATGAGAATTAATGCACACACAGTCATGACAGTGGTCACACACAGTCACCAGATTAATGTGCATCCCAAAATTCAACTGTCTTCAATCCAGAAATCCCACAGTGCTGACAATGTGAAAGTATAGCACAACAAGTAAAGCAAAGTTTCCAAGGATTCATGGTGCACTCAGTTTTGCATGAAGTCGTCATGCACAGTCACCTTAATTAATGTGTATCCCCAAAATGCTACTGTCCTGTGTCCTGAAAATTCAAAGTGATGATGAAATGAAATGATAGCACAACAAGAAATGCAAAGTCTACCAGATTTAATGATGATCTCAGTCATGAGTGAATTGGTCACACACAGTCACCAGAATTAATGTGCATCCACAGAATGCTACCTTGAGTCACGAATTCCCCTGTGCTGTAGAAATGAACTGATAGCCGATAAGAAAAGAAGTCTCCCAAAATTAATTGTGCATTCAGTTATAAGCAGTGGTCTCATATCACAGGAGTCGTAGAAATGTGCATCCCAAAATGTAACTGTGTGTCCTGAAAACGCCAGTGATGAAGCGAAATAATAACAAACAAAATGCAAGTCTTCAGAATTAATGAGCACCCATTCATGACTGCAGTGTCAGCACGGTCAACAGAACAAATGTGCATCCTAAATATGCTTTGGTCTTGGGTCCAGAATGCTACAGGCTGATGAAGTGAAACGATAGCACAGCAAGGCATAGTCTCAGAAATAAAAGAAGACACTGACATTCATGTGTTAACACACAGTCACCAAAATAATGTACCCACAAGAACTACTGTCTTGTGTCCAGAAATTCCAATAAGGACAAACTGAAATGATAGCACAGCAAAAATACAAATTCTCCCAAAATTGATGGACGACAGTCATGCATGCAGTGGTCACACACAGTAATTAATTCATGTATCCACAAATACTGTGGTCTTGTCAGAATATTACCCAGTGCTGATGAAGTGAAATGACAGCACAACAGAAATGCAAGTATCAAAGAAAAAGGTGCAGCTTGTCATGCATACAGTGTTAACACACATCACAGAAATAATGGCATCATCAGAATGCAACTGTCTTGTGTCAGAAAATTCATTGCTGACAAAGTGAAATGATAGCACAACAAGAAATGCAAATTCTCCTGAATTAATAACACACACATCACTGCACAGTGGTCACACAGTCACCAGAATTAATGCATCCCAAAATTCAACTGTCTTCAATCCGTCCCCAGTGCTGACAACGAATGATAGCACAACAAGTAAACAAAGTTTCCAAGGATTCATGGTACTCAGCTCGTGAAGTCGCCATGCACAGTCACCATAATTAATGTATCCCAAATTGCTACTTCACCAGACTGAAAATACTCAGTGATGAAATGAAATGGTAGCACAACAAAATAAGTCTCCCAGATTTAATGATGTCAGTCATGAGTGACACCACACACAGTCACCAGAATTAATGTGCATCCACAGAATGCTACTCTCTTGTGTCAAGAATACCCCAGTGCTGTAGAAATGAACTGATAGCCCAATAGAAATGAAAGTCTCAGAATGATATGCATTCAGTTATGGGTGATGGTCTCCACCACAAGGAGTCACCAAGCAATGTGCATCCCAAAATGCAACTGTAGTGTGTCCTGAAAGACCCCAGTTCTGATGAGTGAATGATAACACAACAAAAATGCAAAGTCTTCAAACTAACGGAACACCATTCATGGGTGCAGGGTCACACACAGTCAAAGAATGATGTGCATCCCAAATATGCTTTGGTCTTGGGTACAGAATGCTACAGTGCTGATGAAGGAAATGATAGCACAGCAGAAATGCATAGTCTCAGAGAATTAAAGGTGCACACTGATATTAGGCAGTGTTAACAACAGTCACCAAAAATAATGTGAATCACCAAATGCAACTGTCTTGTGTCCAGAAATTAGCATTGCTGACAAAGTGAAAAGTAGCACTAAAGAAATACAAATTCTCCCTGAATTAATAACACACACATCATATTGCAGTGGTCACACAGTCACCAGAATAATGTGCATCCCCAAAATGCTGTCTTCACCCAGAAAATTCCTCAAAGCTGACAATGTGACATGACAGCACAACAAGTAATACAAAGTCTCCAAGGATAAATGGTACACTCAGTCTTATGTAGGTCACACAGAGGCAGCACAATGTGCAAATCCCAAAATGCTACTGTCCGTAAACTGAACATTTCAGTGATCAGGAAGTGAAATGATAGCACAACAAAATGCAACGCCTCCCAGATTTAATGATGCCATATCATGAGTGAACTGATCACACACAGTCACCAAATTAATACATCTACATAATGCTATATAGGTCATGAAAATTCCCCAGTGCCAAGAAACAAACTGATAGCCCAATAAAATAAAGTCCCCCGATTAATGGTGCACTCAGTCATGGTGCAGGGGTCTCACATCACAGAGTAACCAGGAACGTATCCCCAAAGCTACGTGTGTCCTGATAATACCCAGTGTGATGAAGTGAAATAGAAACAACAAAAATACAAAGTCTTCTAGATTAATGAGCACTAATAGCAGTACAGGTGATCTACAGTCAACAAATTCATGTATCTCCAAATGCTATTGTCTTGTGTCCAGAATATTGCCCAGTGCTGATGAAGTGAAATGATAGCACAGGAAGAAATGCAGTCTCAGAGAATTAAAAGTGCAGACTCTCATGCATGCAGTGTTAGCACACAGACACCAGGGCCCAGATATTCAAACTAAGCCCAAAATGTGCACAACAGCAGGAGCAAGCACAAACCATCGCGCATACACAACAGTGCAATATTCAAACATGGAGCAGAACAAATTGCAAGGCAAACGCCTGAATACGCACATACTCACGTAGCGTGACCAGAAGAGAAGAGCAGAAGGTTGCGCTAAGCGCAACAGGCAACCAACTGAGCAGTCAGAGGTGCCATAGCTACAAGCCCCCAGAGCAATGGAACTGCACATCCAGGGAGGCAGGCTGGGGCCCACCACCAGCCATACCACACAAACACAAGACATTGCAGAAACAACAAGACATGCACACCCAAGCACAGCATCACTTGGGTGGGACGGATGATCTACTGGCCCATGGGGACAAGCCAACAAAGCACAGCAGGCCACGGGACACCCCAGCACAACCACTGGCAGGCTGAAAGTGCCACACATGAGTTGACAACCACAGTGCACATCAGTCCCTCATGCACTGCACACCCTGCACCATGACCCCAAGACACTACTCATGTGCAGGACTGGCACTGCAGGAAACCATGCATCCCCCAGCACACGCCAACCCCCGCGCAGAGAGCATACCAGACAACTGTACACCCAGCAGTGGTGCAGCAGACAACAGGAGCAACAGAAACACTGCCATGCGAGATACCTCCCCACACACACGTGCACACACACACACACACACACACACACACATACCACCCCAGATGGCATGTACCACTGCAAACTGAGCAACCATAGCCAGCTGCAATCAAGACCAAAACAGTATTCATATCAAAATATAATGTATTCCCAAATGTAAAGTACAAAACAATAAACCAGAACTATTTTCAAGGGGCGGGTACAAGGTAGGGGGGTGGCAAGGGTAAGGAAGAACAACTTGGAGGAAGGCAGGGGTGGTAGGGATGGGTGAAATGGGAAGGGTATAGCCTAAAGGCCCAGCGACTGGTCGTCCTCTGCCCTGCCCGCAGCCATAAATGCTGCCTCCTCCGAGCCATGTCTCCCGATGTCATTCAGGATGGCTGGTTATCTAGGACACTGTGTTTGGACGTGTCCCGACGGATCCTCCCTGAAGAACTGTGAGGCCTAGGAAATGGGAACACAGCCAATAGCTGTGACTGACACAACCCTGAACACCACCCAACCTGCAACCCATAGCCCAATGTCCGCACCTGTGATGGCCACCCACACAGAACATGCATAGCCATCACAAACAGGCACCAACTATGCACCACTGCACACACACACTGCCATGTCCATCACAGCACAAACAAGGCTGTCAAGTGCGCAGCACCGTGAAGCTATACCAGTTACACAGCTATGTACCCAGATGCAGGCACCACCAGTGATGCATACAGACTTGCTGTGACACTCGACGTGATACATCACACCTGTGTCCATGCAGCACACAGATACATAGACAGTTAGGCAGATGAGGGCCTGGCCCCCCATCACCATTGACTTAGTTCAGTTTGTTTCCACAAGTCTGCTGCACCTTACCCTGACCTCCAGAATTTTTATGCTATCCGTGCATTCTTAAACCCGTGATTGTTTCAGCCCCCACCACTCCTCTGGCAGGGTGTCCCTTGTCCACCAATTCTCTATGAAAGCCCTTTCATGTTTTGAATCATCCTCCTCCAACCCATCCCATGCCTCTAGTCCCAAACATCTTTTTTGCTTAAAATAGTGTTTCTGCAACTGTTCTCCTGCAAGATACTTGTATGTCTCTATCATATCCTCTCTCCTCCTCTCCTCCAGGAGTACATGTTCATTCCTTCAACCTGTCTTCATAGGACTTGTGATGCAATCTATGCACCATCTTGCTGCCCTCCCGAGACCTCTCTGAGTCTATGCCCCACGTAGGGATGGTCTCCAGAACTGTACACTGTACTGAGTGAGGCCTCACTAGTGTCTTGTACAGGAATTATGACCTCCTTTTCTGCATGGTTGTGTTGTGCATGGCTGGTGGTCTCCCCCAGCATGCAATAGCATCCATGCGTATGTCTCACACCAAGCAGCTGGGCCAGCTGCTGCTGCTGCTGGTGCAACACCTACGGCACCAGGGCCCTGGCACGACCCTCCTCACGAGGCCTGCATCCTCACACATACCCGCCTGTGGGAGACATATGTTGAAAAAAGCAGCAGGTGACTCAAAGCAGACTGCCCCTGCCCCAGTGAGGTGCCCGCCCACAGCCAGACCAGCCATCTCACACCTGCACACAAGCACAGCCAACCATGGCAGAGCCATCACCTATGCACAACCACCAAAACACACTCACCCCTACAGAGAATAAGGTGCATAGATGGACAACCACCTGGCTAAACACCACGCCCCCTGGCACGTGACCGCAGCCGATCCAAGTTGAGGATCCCTCCGCGAGGTCACTGTACCGTGCCGCACTGCTCAGCTGACCGGCACCATCCAGTGACCCCACCAGGTCACTGGCCACTTGCTGCCAGACCCGCATTCCCAGAATGTGAGGATCACCACCACAGTGCCCCACAGGGGCTCCACAGGGCCACCGTTGGCCACTTACAGGGCTCCAATGCACTGCTCTGCCAGCATGGTACCAACTTTAGCAAGCAATATGGTGCCCCACAACTAAAACCACATGCAGATGCCGCGCAACAGACCACCACAGGTTCAATCGTACTGTTGAACAGAGCCATCACTTCACATAGTGCTGTCACCAGACACGCAATAGGCAATACACAGCAGCTGAACAGGGCCAGGGGCAAGGTCGGACACCAGGTCAGGGCAATGACGCAGGCCACGCACAGCCATCTGACGACACGCATCCCGCCTACCGACCAGCTGCACACCAGTGCCACAGTGACTATTGCGCAGTAGTGCCACGCGCCATATAATGCCCAGTGCTGTAGCGCCACTGCACAATGGTGCCAGCCTGAAGCACGATCGCACAGCACGTCAGTAGCATGGCAGACACCTGTGTAAGCTATCTGGGCGCACAATGCAGTACCACACAGTCACAGATTAACGCTAATGGCTCAGCCGACTAACCGACAGCAAAGCGCAAAGTGCCCGATATTCAGCTGACATACAAATCATCTGATCAGCCATTCAAAGCGCAGTGGGCCATTTGCATATCATTATAGTTACCCACTCCTAATTTGCATGCTGCGCCATAGATAAAGTACATTGGGCTGCGCCATGTCCAGATTCGGGTACTGCAGGTGAGAGGTGAGTTGCATGCTGTGTGTGACTCTGACAATGGTCACGGAAATGCTTAGACTGCACAGTGACAGGTGTCACTTCCCCATACAGATCGCCTAACCGAGCAGAAGGCGAGGGTGAGATGGTGGGCGTAGAGAGGCCCAACACCCCAGCAGAGACAGGACCCTTCCAGGCCTACCTGGATGAGGAGCCACTGGAGTGGACGGAGGCACCCTCAGTCCTGTGCGGCTACATGAGGTGCTCGGACCGTGAATCTGCACGGGAAGCCACCAGCTCCGTGCAGGAATGAAGAAGAGGACAGACCGCAGGAGGTTGAAGGAAGGTGGCAGCTTCAGGGTGGCATAAAGGCACTGGCGGGCCAGCCAGCGGTGTTGGAGACACCCGGCTGAGGAGACCGGTTGCACTACAAAGCGGAGCGCCATTGAGGAGTACCAGGAGGTGGATTCAGACAGGTGGAAGCCCACCACTGCATGGTATGACATGGTGGTGGTGTTGGGGGGGAAGGTTGTTCAATGCACACGACAACGTACTCTTTCTGTTACAGATCCTGTTCGTCTTCAGGAGATGGCGGTGGTGGGTCCAGGCAGTGATGATGACCTGCTGGACATGGAGGAGGGTCCATCCACCTCTGCCACAGTCAGCATGCACTGCAGCAGCATGCACGCCGGCCACCAACTCTGGTGTCAGTGATTCAGGTGCGGGGTGCACAGCCTGTGTCTCAGCAGTCTGGCATGCAAGCATGCCAGCAACGCTGTGACTATGGCTGTAGCACGACTCGCACCATTGATGATGCAAGGACTGCAATGGGCAGTGATGGTGTGTGTCCCATGATGGACACACAGCAAGCACACCATGCAAACCCTGGGCCTTTCTGGTTCCAACTTGTGTACCAGCATGTTGGCACAGTCCCAGGCTGTGCCTGTCAGCACAGTGGGGCAGCACTGGTGGCTGTGCAGGTGGCTGGCACTGTTGCTGTCACAGCGGTGGAACGAGTGGACCCTGGGGCACAGTGGTTGGAGGGGCAGCAGCAGCAGTCACCCACCAGGTCTGGGGGTACAGTGTCAAGCGGTGGCACATGTCCACCACCCTTTGATCCGCCGCATTCCTGGTCCTGGCAAACAGCGCCCACCCTCAGGGGTGTTGTGCATCAGGACCTTCCACACCTCCGGGACAGGATGCCGCTAGCACAGTACCCATTACCCAGCACAGCCGCCTGCCGCGGGAATCAGTACAGCTGCAGAGGCGTGGCTGCAATGTCCGTGGAGGCACTGTCTGTGGCTGTGGAGCAGCACAGCAGGGAGTGTGCTCTGGACCGTGCAGAGCTGGTTCATATGTGAACGGATGCACCGCGGCATTGACAGGCTGACCCAGGCAGTGGTCTCTGTCACGGACACATTGGGCACACAGTCAAGTGCCCCTGTACCACACACCCACACAGTTCACTCTCACTCCCTGTTCCCAGCCGTCGTGACACCAGGCCTGTCAACACCGGGTTCTGCTGTGCATCCCGAGCGCACCCTGGTGCAGGTTTGTTCAACATGCTGCAGACCCCTGTGTGGGCAAGGTCGAGCACATGAGGGGAACCTCTGGTGGTCCAACAGTGCCACCCCATGGCCCCCCAGCCTGCCAGTGCTGTTGGGTCATGGCGGGCCACCCACGCATCCGCTGTGGCCGTGGGACAGTGCTACATGACTGACCTGTCTCCCAGTGCAGGCCCTGTCTGGTGCTGCCTGTAGTGCAATGTGTGTCCATGGTGGGCAGTGCACTGCTGGGTGCTCTGCTCTCCATGACACAGACCACCCGCACACCCTCCCAACTGCTGTCCACAGGTGCGTGAGCATGATGATGCCTGCATTGTACAGTACACCAAGGTGCAAGGTGCCCAGCATCTGACACACATACTTGGACAGTACAGGTGGTGAGGGTGGTCAGTGGTTCTGTGTGTTAGGAAATGTCGGTTCTGCTGTGTGCATCTGCCCATGTACGCTCTGTGCCTGGTGTGTGTGTCCATATGAGCTCCACCCCTCCCTGATGGTATGTTTGGTGCATGCCTGGACCTTCCACTCCCCTGGGTCATGCACCCCCTGGTCTGTTACCCTCTGTGCCTGTGGTTTGCACATGGACAGTGTTGGTTGCACATGTCCCTTGATTACCTGTGTTCTGCATAGTGCTCCTCTGTGATGGTATCCCGTGCAGCTGGGCCTGCCGGATCAGTCGGGTCCCACCAGTCCTGGGGGCTGTTTAGCATCATCATCAACGGAGCCACTGGTGTCCCATTGCTGTCCTCCTCTTCAACCTGTATGGCCACCATGGTCTTTTGGGCTATGTGTTAGTAGATGCAAGAGACAGAATATCCTACAGGCCTTTTGGGGCTGTACTGTAGGGCAATCGCTGGAGGTGTCTAGGCAGTGGAAGCATGCCTTGAGCATCCTACACCCGCCTATGATGTTACGTAGGAAACATGTGCCTCATTATAGCTGCTGCAATGTGGGTCATGGAGCGCCTGCACGGTGTGAGCAGCGAGGGACGGAGGGGTATCCGCTGTCACCTGTGGAAATAGGAAGATCAGTCTCATGTTCCAGGTCCATATTGCCCATATCCTGTGTGCTACTACCATGGCACCTGTGGCATTCCCACCCTTGCCCCGAGCTCTGCATTCCATACATGTGTACTCACCACTAGATGGCCTGTGGGGATGTCCCCACCAGAATCGATGGCACAGTGCAGACTGATACCATAAGAGGCATCATGTGCTCCACCAGGTGTGTGGCACAGACAGTGATTGTCGCCCAGTGGCATCACACACCACCTGGCAGTTGACACTGGAAGCCCTTTCTGTTCTATATGCAGTCCCATCAGGGCCAGGTGGTGTCGAATGGCCACATGGGTGCAGTCTATGGCCTCTAACACGCCATGTGCATATGTGCTACCCTGTGGAACTCCTGCATGTTTGCTGTCGCTCTGCCGCGGTGCTGGGGAAATGGATGTACTCCGCAGCATGTGGCAGCAGTGCGCTGAGGAATTGGGTGAGGATGCATGATGTGGCCGACTGTGTGATGCCTGTGGTGTCCCCTGTTGGCCTCTGGAAGGTGCCTGTGGTGAGTAGGCACATGCAGGCTGTCACCTTGGTCTCGACCGACAGAGTGTGACTCCATCATGAGGGTGCCTGCATCACATCACTGCACAGCTCACAGAGCTGTCTCAGTATTGCCCGGTTCAGGTGGTACCGGCCCATGATCTCTACATCAGTGTACAGCTAAAAAGCTGATGCAGGCACAGTACTGCCTGTTGGGGGCATACCGCCGACGGGCCCTTCCACGGCCATGTCCCCCTGCAGCATGCATTCTCACCCCCCTCATTACAGCTTCCATGTGGAAGCTGGCACTGTCCATCTCCCTGGCTTCTGAACCCCCTGGCTGGTGTTGCTGTGTTACCCCGGCTGTCCTCACTGCTACTTCCACTGCACTGGGCACCCCCCACTGGCCTCTACAGCCTATAGCCCATGCTTGCCTTTCCTGCCCTAGTCTGTCTCTGTCTGTCTGTCTGTCTCTCTCTCTCTCTCTCCCCCACTTGGCAGCCTTGTAGCGTTCTTGCGCCGCTTCCTTGAGCCTTTTATTTTTTGGCTCATTTCAAGCTAGTCTTGCCAATTTCTGGCTGTGCCACTATTGCGCGTGCGCAAGTCTTTAATATTGCATTGTGCTCTTTATGCATGGATCCACCCCTTGGTTGTGCATACCTTCATTTTCATTAACGCTGTTGCTCAGCATATTTTCAGTGGTGCTTGACCTCCTTCCTGAATATCGCCAAAATATTTGCATTTTGACTTGCATCATAACCCTATTCTTGCGCATGGAGCAACCCTTTTGAATATCCGGGCCTAGAAATAATGTGCATCACCAGAATGCAACAGTCTTGAGTCCAGAAAATTCCCCATTGTTGACAATGAGAAATGATAGCACAACAAGTAAAGCAAAGTCTCTAAGGATTAATGGTGCACTCAGTTTTGCACGTAGTGGTCATGCACAGTCACCATAATTAATGAGTATCCCCAAAATGCTACTGTCCAGTGAACTGAAAATTCCCCAGTGATGATAAAATGAAATGATAGCACTACAAGAAATGCAAAGTCTCCCAGATTTACTGATGTTCTCAGTCATGAGTGAATTGGTCACACACAGTCACCAGAATTAATGTGCATCCACAGAACACTCCTCTCTTTGGTCATGATAATTCCCCAATGCTGAAGAAATTAACTGGTAACCCAATAAGAAATGCCAAGTCTCCCAGAATTAATGGTGCAATCAGTCATGGTTGCAGTGGTCTCACATCAAAAGGAGTCACCAGAAGTAATGTGCATCCCCAAAATGCTACTGTGGTGTCTCCTGAAAATACGCCAGTGCTGAAGAAGTGAACTGATAACACAACAAGAAATGCAAAGACTTCCAGAATTAATGGAGCTCTCAGTCAAGAGTGCAGAGGTGACACAAAGTCAACTGAATTCATATTCATCCCCAAAATCCTATGGTCTTGTGTCCAGAATGTTACCCAGCGCTGATGAAGTGAAATGATTGCACAGTAAGAAATGCATAGTCTTAGAGAATTAAAGGCGCACACTGTCACTCGTGCAGTGTTAAAACACAGTCACCAGAAATAATGTGCATCACCAGAATACATCTGTCTTGTGTCCAGAAAATTCCCCATTAGTGACAAAGTGAAATGATTGCACAGCAAGAAATGCAAGTTCTCTCAGAATTAATGGCACACACAGTCACCCGTATTAATGTGCATTCCCAAAATGCTGCTGTCTTCAGTCCAAAAAACTCCCCACTGCTGACAAAGTGAATTGATAGCACAAAACGTAATTCAAAGTCTCCAAGGATTAATGGTGCACTCAGTCTTGCATGTAGTGTTCACACACTGTCACCATAATTAATGTGCATCCCCAAAATGCTACTGTCCTGTGAACTGAAAATTCACCAGTAATGATGAAGTAAAATGACAGAAATAAAAATAATGCAAAGTCTCCAATACTTAAGGATGCTCTAAGTCATGAGTGAACTGGTCACACACAGTCACCAGAATTAATGTGTATCAACAGAATGTTACTCTCTTGGGTCATGAAAATTCCCCAGTGCTGAAGACATGAACTGAAAGCCCAATGAGAAATGCAAAGTCTCCAAGAATTAATGGTGCATTCTGTCATGGGTGCAGTGGTTTCACATCACACAGAGTCAACAGAATGAATGAGCATCCCCAAAATGCTATTGTGGCATGTCCTGAAAATACCCCAGTGCAGATGAAGTGAAATGAGAACACAACAAGAAAAGCAAAGTCTTCCAGAATTAATGGAGCACTCAGTCATGAGTGCAGTGGTCACACACAGTCAACAGAATTCATGTGCATCTCCAATATGCTATGGTCTTGTGTCCAGAATATTACCCAGTGCTGATGAAGTGAAATGATAGCACAGCAAGAAATGCAGTCTTACATAATTAAAGGGGCACACTGTCATGCATGCAGTGTTAACACGCAGACAAAAGAAATAATGTGCATCACCAGAATGCAACTGTCTTTTTTCCAGAAAATTCCCCATTGCTGACAAAGTGAAATGATAGCACAGGAAGAAATGCAAATTCTCCGAGAATTAATGGCACACACAGTCATGCGTGCAGTGGTCACTCACAGTCACCAGAATTAATGTGCGTTCCCAAAATGTTACTGTCTTCACTCCAGAAAATTCCCCAGTGCTGACAATGTGAAATGATAGCACAACAAGTAAAGTAAGGTCTACAAGGATTAATGGTGCACTCAGTTTTGCTTGTAGTGGTCTTGCAGTCACCATAATTAATGTGTATCCCAAAAATGCTACTGTCCTGTGAACTGAAAAATTCCAAAGTGATGATGAAATGAAATTATAGCACAACAAGAAATGCAATGTCTCCCATATTTAATGATGCTCTCAGTCATGAGTGAATTGGTCCACACAGTCACCAGAATTAATGTGCATCCACAGAATACAACTCTCTTGGGTCATGAAAATTCCCCAGTCCTAAAGAAATGACCTGATAGCCCAATGAGAAATGCAAAGTCTCCTAGAATTAATGGTGCATTCTGTCATGGGTGCAGTGGTTTCGCATCACACAGAGTCAACAGAATTAATGTGCATTCCCAAAATGCTACTGTGGTGTGTCCTGAAAATACCCCAGTGCTGATGATGTGAAATGAGAACACAAAAAGAAAAGCAAAGTCTTCCAGAATTAATGGAGCACTCAGTCATCAGAGCAGTGGTCACACACAGTCAACAGAATTCATGTGCATCCCCAAAATGCTATGGTCTTGTGTCCAGAATATTACCACAGCTGATGAAGTGAAATGATAGCACAGCAATAAATGCAGTCTCAGAGAATTAAAGGGGCACACTGTCATGCATGCAGTGTTAACACACAGACAAGAGAAATAATGTGCATCACCAGAATGCAACTGTCTTGTGTCCAGAAAATTCCCCATTGCTGACAAAGTGAAATGATAGTACAGCAAGAAATGCAAATTCACCCAGAATTAATGGCACACACAGTCATGCGTGCAGTGGTCACACATAGTCACCAGACTTAATGTGCATCCCCAAAATTCTACTGTCTTCAGTCCAGAAAATTCCTCAGTGCTGACAATGTGAAATGATTCCACAACAGGTAAAGCAAAGTCTCCAAGGATTAATGGTGCACTCAGTTGTGCTTATAGTGGTCATGCACATTCACCATTATTAATGTGTATCCCCAAAATGCTACTGTCCTGTGAACTGAAAATTCCCCAGTGATGATGAAATGAAATGATAGCACAACAAGAAAGCAAAGTCTCCCAGATTTAATGATGCTCTCAGTCATAAGATAATTGGTCACACACAGTCACCAGAATTAATGCGCATCCACAGAATGCAACTCTCTTGGGTCATGAATATTCCCCATTGCGGAAGAAATGAACTGATAGCCCAATAAGAAATGCAAAGTTGCATAGAATTAATGGTGCATTCAGTCATGGGTGTGGTGGTCTCATATCACACAGAGTCACCAGAAGTAATCTGCATCCCCAAAATGCTACTGTGGTGTGTTCTGAAAATACCTCAGTGCTGATTAAGTCAAATGAGAACAGAACACAAAATGCAAAGTCTTCCAGATTTACCGACGCTCTCAGTCATGAATGCAGTGGTCACACACAGTCAACAGAATTCATATTCATCCTCAAAAAGCTATGGTCTTGTGTCCAGAATGTTACCAGTGGTGATGAAGTGAAATGACAGCACAGCAAGAAATGCATAGTCTAAGAGAATTAAAGGCGCACACTGTCATTCGTACTGTGTTAACACACAGTCACCAGAAATAATGTGCATCACCAGAGTTTCCAACAGTCTTGTGAAAATTCCCCATTGCTGACTGGGAATTTTCTGGACACAAGACATGTAGACATTACAGAGGATCTGCATACTTCTGGTGACAGTGTATTAACACTACCAATATTACGATTTCGCCTTTTAATTCTCTGAGACTTGCATTTCTTACTGATATCATTTCACTTCATCAGCACTGAGTAACCTTCTGGACACAAGACCATAGCATTATAGGGATGAATATGAATTCTGTTGACTATGTGTGACCACTGCACTCATGACTGAGAGCTCCATTAATTCTGGAAGAGTTTGCTTTTCTTGTTGTGTTTTCATTTCACTTCATCAGCACTAGGTATTTTCAGGACACAAACAGTAACATTTGAGGGATGCATATTAATTCTGTCTACTCTGTGTGATGTGAAACCACTGCACCCATGACTGAATGCCCATTAATTCCGGGAGACTTTGCATTTCATTGAAGGCTTTCAGTTCATGTCTTCAGCACTGGGAATTTATGACAAAGAGTAGCATTCTGAGGAATGCACATTAATTCTGGTGACTGTGTGATCAGTTGACACATGACTGAGAGCATCTCTACGTCTCAGGAGACTTTGCATTTCTTGACTGCTATCATTTCACTTCATCATTACTGAGAATTTTCAGTTCATGACAGTAGCATTTTGAGGATGAACATTAATTATGGTGACTGTGTGTGAACACCCATTCAAGACTGAGTGCCCATTAATCCTTGGAGACTTTGAATAACTTCTATTTCATTTCACATTGTATTGCACTGAGGAATTTTCTGGACTGAAGTCGCGGCATTTAGGATGCACATTAATTCTGAGTGGTATGTGACCACTGCATGCATGACTGCGTTTGCCATTAATTTTGGTAGAATTTGCATTTTGTGTGCTATCATTCCTTTTGTCAGCAATGAGATTGTCTGGACACCAAGACAGCTGCATTCTGGTGATGCACATTATTTCTGTGACTGTCGTGTTCTTACTAATTCATGACAGTGTGTGCCTTTAATTCTCTAAGACTTTGTATTTCTTGCTGTGCTATCATTTCACTTCATCAGCACAGGGTAATATTCTAGGCACAAGACCATGAGCATTTTGTGGATGCACATAGATTCTGTTGACTGTGTGTGATCTGCACTTATGACTGAGTGCTTCGTGAACTCTGTGAACTTGCATTTCTAGTTATTGTTCTCATTTCTCTTCATCAACACTGGGGTATTCTGGACACACCACAGTAGCATTTTGGGGATACATTAATATGGTGACTCTGTGTGATGTGAGACCACTCCTCACGACAGAATGCACCATTAATTCCATTAGACTTTGCATTTTATTGGGCTATCGGTTCATTTCTTCTCTGGTGAATTTCAAAATAAGCGAGTAGCATCTCTCAGGATGCTACTAATTCTGGTGACTGTGAGACCAGTTCACTCATGACTGAGAGCATCATTAATTCTGGACAACCTTTGCATTTCTTGTTGTGCTATCATTTCACTTCATCATCAAAGTGAAATGATAGCACAGGAAGAAATGCAAATTCTCCCAGAATTAATGGCACACACAGTCATGCGTGCAGTGGACACACACAATCACCAGAATTAATGTGCATCCCCAAAATGTTACTGTCTTCAGTCCAGAAAATTCCTCAGTTCTGACAATGTGAAATGATTGCACAAGTAATTCAAAGTCTCCAAGGATTAATGGTGCACTCTGTCTTGCATGTAGTCTTCACACACAGTCACCATAATTAATGTGCATCCCCAAAATGCTACTGTGTTGTGTCCTGAAAATTCCCATCTGCTGAAAAATGCAAAGTCTCCTAGATTTAATAGTGCACTCAGTCATGTGTGCAGCGGTCACAGACAGTCACCTGAATTAATTTACATCCCAAAATGCTTCTGTCTTGTGTCCAGAAAAATTCAGCAATGCTAATGAAGTGAAATGATAGTTCAACAAGAAATGGAATGTCTCCCAGAATTAATGGAGCACTCAGCCTTGGCTGCAGTGATAACACACAGTCACCAGAATTAATGTGCATCCCCCTAAATGCCACTGTCTTATGTCCAGAAAATTCCCAAGTTCTGGCCAAGTAAAATGATGGCACAACAAGACATGCAAATTCTCCTGGAATTAATGGTTCATTCAGTCATGGTTGCAGTTGTCTCACATCACACATTGTCCCCAGAATTAATGTGCATCCCCAAAATGCTACTGCGGTGAGTCCTGAAAATACCCCAGTTGTTGATGAAGTGAAATGATAACACAACAAGAAATACAAAGTCTTTGAGAATTAATAGCACACTCAGTCATGCGTGCAGTGGTCACACACAGTCAACCAAATTTATGTGCATCACCAAAATGCTATGGTCTTGTGTCCAGAATATTACCCAGTGCTAATGAATTGAAATGATAGCACAGCAAGAAATGCAGTCTAGGAGAATTAAAGGCGCACACCGTCATGCGTGCAGAGTTAAAATATAGTCACAAGAAATAATGGGCATCACCAGAATGCAACTGTCTTGTGTCCAGAAATTTCCCATTGCTGACAAAGTGAAATGATAGCACAGAAGAAATACAAATTCTCCCAGAATTAATGGCACACACAGTCATGCGTGCAGTGGTCACTCACAGTCACCAGAATTAATGTGCATCTCCAAAATGCTGCTGACTTCAATCCAGAAAATTCATCAGTGCTGACAATGTGAAATGATAGCACAACAAGCAATTCAAAGTCTCCAAGGATTAATGGTGCACTCAGTCTTGCATGTAGTGTTCACACACAGTCACCAAAATTAATGTGCATCCTCAAAATGCTACTGTCCTGTGGACTGAAAATTCCCCACAAATGATGAAGAGAAATGATAGCACAACAAGTAATGCAAAGGCTCCCATATTTAGTTATGCTCTCAGTCATGAGTGAACTGGTCACACACAGTCACCAGAATTAATGTGCATCCACAGAATGCTACTCTCTTGGGTCATGAAAATTGCCCAGTGCTGAAGACATGAACTGAAATCCCAATAAGAAATGCAAAGTTTCCCGGAATTAATGGTGCATTCAGTCATGGGTGCAGTGGTTTCACATTACACAGAGTCAACAGAATTAATGTGCATTCCCAAAATGCTACTGTTGTGTGTCCTGAAAATACCCCACTGCTGATGAAGTGAAATGAGAACACAACAAGAAATGCAAAGTTTTCCAGAATTAATGGATAACTCAGTCATGGGGTCAGTGGTCACACACAGTCAACAGAATTCATGTGCATCCCCAATATGCTATGGTCTTGTGTCCAGAATATTACCCAGTGCTGGTGAAGTGAAATGATAGCAAAAAAAGGAATGCAAAGTCTCAGAGAAATAGAGGCACACACTGTCGTGCATGCAGTGTTAACACACAGTCACTAGAAATAATGTGCATCACCAGAATGCAACTGTCTTCTGTCCAGAAAATTCCCCATTACTGACAAAGTGAAATGATAGCACAGCAAGAAATGCAAATTATCCCTGAATTAATGGCACACACTGCCATGCATGCAGTGGTCACACACAGTCAGCAGAATTAATGTGCATCCCCGAAATGCCACTGTCTTCAGTCCAGAAAATTCCCCAGTGATGTCAATGTCAAATGATAGTACAACATGTAATTCAAAGTCTCCAAGGATTAATGGTGCACCCAGTCTTTCATGTAGTATTCACATCCAGTCACCATAATTAATGTGCATCTCCAAAATGGTACTGTCCTGTGAATTGAAAATTCCTCAGTAATGATGAAGGGAAAGGATAGCACAACAAGAAATGCAAAGTCTCAAAGATTTAGTGATGCTCTCAGTCATTAGTGAATAAGTCACACACATTCACCAGAATTAATGTGCATCCACAGAATGCTACTCTCTTGGGTCATGAAAATTATCCAGTGCTGAAGACATGAACAGAAAGCCCAGTAAGAAATGCAAAGTCTCCCAGAATTAATGATGCATTCAGTCATGGGTGCAGTGGTTTCACATCATACAAAGTCAACAGAATTAATGTGCATCCCCAAAATGCTCCTGTGGTGTGTCCTGAAAATACTCCACTGCTGATGAAGTGAAATGATAACACAACAAGAAATGCAAAGTCTTCGAGGATTAAAGGAGCTCTCAGTCATGAGTGCAGTGGTCACACACAGTCAACAGAATTCATAATCATTCCCAAAATGCTGTGGTCTTGTGTCCAGAATGTTACCCAGTGCTGATGAGGCGAAAAGATAGCATAGCAAGAAATGCAGTCTCAGAGAATTAATGGCGCACACTGTCATTTGTGCAGTGTTAACACACAGTCACCAGAAATAATGTCCATCTCCAGAATGCAACTATCTTGTGTCCAGAAAATTCCCCATTGCTGACAAAGTGAAATGATAGCAAAGCAAGAAATGCAAATTCTCCCTGAATTAATGGCACACCCAGTCATGAGTGCAGTGGTCATACACAGTTACCAGAATTATTGTGCATCAACAAAATGCAACTGACTTCAGTCCAGAAATGTTCCCTGTGCTAACAAACTGAAATGATAGCACAACAAGAAATGCAAAGTCTCCCAGAATTAATGATGCAGTAAGTCTTGAGTGCAGTGGTCACACATCACATACAGTAATCAAAATTAATGTGCATCCCCAAAATGCTACTGGGTTGTGTCCTGAAAATTCCCCTCTGCTGATGAAGTGAAATGATAGCACAACAAAAAATGCAAAGTCTCCTAGAATTAATGGCACACACAGTCAAGCGTGCAGTTGTCACACACGGTCACCAGAATTAATATGAAACCCAAAATGCTGCTGTCTTCAGTCCAGAAAATTCCCCAGTGCTGACAATGTGAAATGATAGCACAACAAGTAATTCAAAGTCTCCTAGGATTAATGTTGCACTCAGTCTTGCATGTAGTGTTCATACACAGTCACCATAATTAATGTGCATCCTCAAAATGCTACTGTCATGTGAACTGAAAATTCCACAGTAATGATGAAGTGAAATGATAGCATAGCAAAATGCAATATCTCCCAGATTTAGTGATGTCTCAGTCTTGTGTGAACTGGTAACACACGGTCACCAAAATTAATGTGCATCCACAGAATGCTACTCTCTTGCGTCATGAAAATTCCCCAGTGCTGAAGACATGAACTGATAGCCCAATAAGAAGTGCAAAGTCTCCCGGAATTAATGGTGCATTCAGTCATGGGTGCAGCGGTTTCACATCACACATAGTCAACAGAATTAATGTGCATCCCCAAAATGCTCCTGTGGTGTGTCCTGAAAATACCCCAGTGCTGATGAAGTGAAATGAAAACACAGTAAGAAATGCAAAGTCTTCCAGAAGTAATGGAGCTCTCAGTCATGAGTGCAATGGTCACACACAGTCTACAGAATAAATATTCATCCCTAAAATGCTATGGTCTTGTGTCCAGAAGGTTACGCAGTGCTGATGAAGTGACATGATAGCAAAGCAAGAAATGAAAAGTCTCAGAGAATTAAAGGCACAAACTGTCATTCGTGCAGTGTTAACACACAGTCACCAGAATTATGGTGCATCCGCAAAATGCTACTGTCTTCAGTCCAAAAAATTCCCCAGTGCTGACAAAGTGAAATGATAGCACAGCAAGAACTGCAAATTCTACCAGAATTAATGGCAAACACAGACATGCATGTAGTGGTCACACACATTCACCAGAATAATTGTGCATCCCCAAAATGCTGCAGTCTTCAGTCCAGAAAATTCCCCAGTGCTGACAAAGTGAAATGATAGCACAACAAGTAATTCAAAGTCTCCTAGGATTAATGTTGCTCTCAGTCTTGCATGTAGTGTTCACACACAGACACCATAATTAATGTGCATCCTCAAAATGCTACTGTCATGTGAACTGAAAATTCCACAGTAATGATGAAGTGAAATGATAGCACAGCAAGAAATGCAATGTCTCCCAGATTTAGTGATGCTCTCAGTCTTGTGTGAACTGGTCACACACAGTCACCAAAATTAATGTGCATCCACAGAATGCTACTCCCTTGCATCATGAAAATTCCCCAGTGCTGAAGACATGAACTGATAGCCCAATAAGAAGTGCAAAGTCTCCCGGAATTAATAGTGCATTCAGTCATGGGTGCAGTGGTTTCACATCACACAGAGTCAACAGAATTAATGTGCATCCTCAAAATGCTACTGTAATGTGAACTGAAAATTCCCCAGTAATGATGAAGTGAAATGATAGCACAACAAGAAATGCAAAGTCTCCCAGATTTAGTGATGCTCTCAGTCATGTGTGAACTGGTCACACACAGCCACCAGAATTAATGTGCATCCACAGAATGCTATGGTCTTGTGTCCAGAATATTACCCAGTGCTGATGAAGTGAAATGATACCACAGCAAGAAATGCAGTCTCTGAGAATTAAAGGCGCACACTGTCAAGCATGCAGTGTTAACACACAAACACCAGAAAAAAGTGCATCACCAGACTGCACTGTTTTGTGTCCTGAAAATTCCCCATTGCTGACAAAGTGAAATGATAGCACAGCAAGAAATGCTAATTCTCCCAGAATTAATGGCACTCACAGTCATGCATGCAGTGGTCACACACAGTCACCAGAATTAATGTGCATCCCCCAAAATGCAACTGTCTTAAGTCCAGAAAATTTCTTAGTGCTGACAATGTGAAATGATAGCACAACAAGTAAAACAAAGCCTAAAAGGATTAATGGTGCACTCAGTTTTGCATGTAGTGGGCATGAACAGTCACCATAATTAATGTGTATCCCCAAAATGCTACTGTCCTGTGAACTGAAAATTCCCCAGTGATGCTGAAATGAAATTATAGCACAACAAGAAATGCAAAGTCTACCAGATTTAATGATGCTCTCAGTCATGAGTGAATTGGTCACACACAGTCACCAGAATCAATGTGCATCCACAAAAAGCTATTATCTTGGGTCATGCAACTTCCCCAGAGCTGAAGAAATGAACTGTTAGCCCAATAAGAAATTCAATGTCTCCCAGAATTAATGGTGCATTCAGTTATGGGCGCAGTGGTCTCACATCACACAGAGTCACCAGAAGTAATGTGCATCCCCAAAATGCTACTGTGGGGAGACCTGAAAATGCCCCAGTGTTGATGAAGTTAAATGATAACACAACAAGAATACAAAGTCTTTGAGAATTAATGGAGCACTCAGTCATGAGTGTAGGGGTCACCCATAGTGAACCGAATTCATGTGCATCTCCAAAATGCTATGGTCTTATGTCCAGAATAATACCCAGTGCTAATGAATTGAAATGATTGCACAGCAAGAAATGCAGTCTCGGAGAATTAAAGGCACACACAGTCATGCATGCAGAGTTAAAATACAGTCACAAGAAATATTGGGCATCAGCAGAATGCAACTGTCTCATAGAAATTTCCAACATTGACAAAAGTGAAATGATAGCACAGCAAGAAATACAAATTCTCCCGGAATTAATGGCACACACAGTCATGCGTGCAGTGGTCACACACAGTCACCAGAATTAATGTGCATCTCCAAAAACCTGCTGACTTCAGTCCAGAAAATTCCTCAGTGCTGACAATGTGAAATGATAGCACAACAAGAAATTCAAAGTCTCTAAGATTAATGGTGCACTCAGTCTTGCATGTAGTGTTCACACACAGTCACCATAATTAATGTACATCCTCAAAATGCTGCTGTCATGTGAACTGAAAATTCCCCAGTAATGATAAAGTGAAATGATAGCACAACAAGAAATGCAAAGTCTCCCGGATTTAGTGATGCTCTCAGTCATGTGTGAACTGGTCACACACAGTCACTAGAATTAATGTGCATCCACAGAATGCTACTCTCTTGAGTCATGAAAATTCCCCAGTGCTGAAGACATGAACTGAAAGCACATTAAGAAATGCAATGCCTCCTGGATTTAATGGTGCATTCAGTCATGGGTGCAGTGGTTTCACATCATACACAGTCAACAGAATTAATGTGCATCCCCAAAATGCTCCTGTGGTGTGTCCTGAAAATACCCCAGTGCTGATGAAGTGAAATGAAAACACAATAAGAAATGCAAAGTCTTCCAGAATTAATGGAGCTCTCAGTCATGAGTGAATTGGTCACACACAGTCTGCAGAATAAATATTCATCCCTAAAATGCTATGGTCTTGTGTCCAGAATGTTACCCATCGCTGATGAAGTGAAATGATAGCAAAGCAAGAAATGAAAAGTCTCAGAGAATTAAAGGCGCAAACTGTCATTCTTGCAGAGTTAACACACAGTCACCAGAATTATTGTGCATCCCCAAAATGCTACTGTCTTCAGTCCAAAAAATTCCCCAGTGCTGACAAAGTGAAATGATAGCACAGCAAGAACTGCAAATTCTACCAGAATTAATGGCACACACAGACATGCATGTAGTGGTCACACACATTCACCAGAATAATTGTGCATCCCCAAAATGCTAGTGTCTTCAGTCCAGAAAATTCCCCAGTGCTGACAAAGTGAAATGATAGCGCAACAAGAAATGCAATGTCTCCCAGAATTAGTGATGCAGTAAGTCATGAGTGTAGTGGTCACACATCACATACAGTAATCAGAATTAATGTGCTTCCCCAAAATGCTACTGTGTTGTGTCCTGAAAATTCACCTTTGCTGATGAAGTGAAATGATAGCACCACAAGAAATGCAAAGTCTCCTAGATTTAATAGTGCACTCAGTCATGTGTGCAGCAGTCACACACAGTCACCTGAATTAATTTACGTCACCACAATGCTCCTGTCTTGTGTCCAGAAAAATTCACCAGTGCTAATGAAGTGAAATGATAGCTCAACAAGAAATGGAAAATCTCCCAGAATTAATGGTGCACTCAGCAATGGATGCAGTGATAACACACTGTCACCAAAATTAACGTGCATCCCTCAAAATGCCACTGTCTTGAGTCCAGAAAATTCCCAAGTGCTGGCAAAGTAAAATGACAGCACAAGACATGCAAAGTCTCCTGGAATTAATGGTGCATTCAGTCATGGTTGCATTGGTCTCACATCACACATTGTCCCCAGAATTAATGTGCATCCCCAAAATGCTACTGTGGTGAGTCCTGAAAATACCCCAGTGTTGATGAAGTGAAATGATAACACAACAAGAAATACAAAGTCTTTGAGAATTAATGTCGCTCTCAGTCATGATTGCAGTGGTCATACACAGTCAACCGAATTTATGTGCATCCCCAAAATGCTATGGTCTTGTGTACAGAATATTATCCAGTGCTAATGAATTGAATTGATAGCACAGCAAGAAATGCAGTCTCTGAGAATTAAAGGCTCACACTGTCATGCGTGCAGAGTTAAAATACAGTCACAAGAATTAATGGGCATCACCAGAATGTAACTGTCTAGTGTGCAGAAATTTCCATTGTGACAAAGTGAAATGATAGCACAGCAAGAAATACAAATTCTCAGAATTAATGGCACACACAGTCATGCGTGCAGTGGTCAAACACAGTCACCAGAATTAATGTGCATCTCCAAAATGCTGCTGACTTTAGTCCAGAAAATTCCTCAGTGCTGACAATGTGAAATGATAGCACAACAAGAAATTCAAAGTCTCCAAGGATTAATGGTGCTCTCAGTCTTGTAGTGTTCACACACAGTCACCATAATTAATGTGCATCCTCAAAATGCTACTGTCATGTGATCTGAAAATTCCCCAGTAATGATGAAGTGAAATGATAGCACAACAAGAAATGCAAAGTCTTCCAGATTTAGTGATGCTCTCAGTCATGTGTGAACTGGTCACACACAGCCACCAGAATTAATGTGCATCCACAGAATGCTATGGTCTTGTGTCCAGAATATTACCCAGTGCTGATGAAGTGAAATGATACCACAGCAAGAAATGCTTTCTGAGAATTAAAAGGCACACTGTCAAGCATGCAGTGTTAACACACAAACACCAGAAATAAAAGTGCATCACCAGACTGCAATATGTTTTGTGGTCCTGAAAAATTCCCATTGCTGACAAAGTGAAATGATAGCACAGCAAGAAATACCACCTCCCAGAATTAATGGCACTCATAGTCATGCATGCAGTGGTCATCACACAGTCACCAGAATTAATGTATCCCCAAAATGCAACTGTCTTAAGTCCAGAAATTTCTCAGTGCTGATAATGTGAAATGATAGCACAACAAGTAAAACAAAGCCTACAAGGATTAATGGTGCACTCAGTTTTGCATGTAGTGGTCATGCTCAGTCACCATAATTAATGTGTATCCCCAAAATGCTACTGTCCTGTGAACTGAAAATTCCCCAAGGATGATGAAATGAAATGATAGCACAACAAGAAATGCAAAGTCTCCCAGATTTAATGATGCTCTCAGTCATGAGTGAATTGGTCACACACAGTCACCAGAATTAATGTGCATCCACAGAATGCTATTCTCTTGGGTCATGCAACTTCCCCAGAGCTGAAGAAATGAACAGTTAGCCCAATAAGAAATGCAAAGTCTCCCAGAATTAATGGTGCATTCAGTCATGGGCGCAGTGGTCTTACATCACACAGAGTCGCCAGAAGTAATGTGCATCCCCAAAATGCTACTGTGGGGAGACCTGAAAATGCCCCAGTGTTGATGAAGTGAAATGATAACAACAAGAAATACAAAGTCTTTCAGAATTAATGGAGCACTCAGTCATGAGTGTAGCAGTCACCCACAGTGAACCGAATTCATGTGCATCTCCAAAATGCTATGGTCTTGTGTCCAGAATAATACCCAGAGCTAATGAATTGAAATGATTGCACAGCAAGATAAGCAAAGTTTCCCAGATTTAAGGATGCTCTCAGTCTTGAGTGAATTGGTCACACACAGTCAGCAGAATTAATTTGCATCCACAGAATGTTACTATCTTGGGTCATGAAAATTCCACAGTGCTGAAGAAATGAACTGATAGACCAATAAGAAATGCAAAGTATCTCAGAATTAATGGTGCACACAGTCATGCATGCAGTGATCACACACAGTCCCCAGAATTAATGTGCATTCCCAAAATGCCACTGTCTTGTGTCCAGAAAATTCTCCAGTGCTGGCGAAGTGAAATGATAACACAACAAGAAATGCAAAGTCTCACAGATTTAATGATGCTCTCAGTCATGAGTGAATTGGTCACACACAGTCACCAGAATTAATGTGCATCCACAGAATGCTACTCTCTTGTGTCATGAAAATTCCCCAGCGCTGAAGAAATGAACTGATAGCCCAATAAGAAATTCAAAGTCCCCCAGAATTAATTGTGCATTCAGTCATGGGTGCAGTGGTTTCACATCACACAGAGTCCCCAGAATTAATGTGCATCCCCAAAATGCTACTGTCTTCAGTCCTGAAAATTCCCCAGTGCTGACAATGTGAAATGATAGCTCAACAAGTAATTCAAAGTCTCCAAGGATTAGTGGTGTACTCAGTCTTGCATGTAGTGTTCACACACAAGCACCATAA
Source organism: Neoceratodus forsteri (assembly GCA_016271365.2). Lineage (NCBI taxonomy): Eukaryota > Metazoa > Chordata > Ceratodontiformes > Ceratodontidae > Neoceratodus > Neoceratodus forsteri. The sequence goes on from CM057449.1 coordinate 1,496,134,113, forward strand.
TTCATGTGCATCCCCCAAAATTCTACTGTCCTGTCAACTGAAAATTCCCTAATAATGATGAAGTGAAATGATAGCACAACAAGTAACGCAAAGTCTCCCATATTTAATGATGCTCTCAGTCATGACTGAACTGGTCACAAACAGTCACCAGAATTAATGTGCATCAACAGAATGCTACTCTTTTGGGTCATGTAAATTCAGCAGTGCTGAAGACATGAACTGAAAGCTCAATAAGAAATGTGAAGTCTCCTGGAATTAATGGTGCATTCTGTCATGGTTGCAGTGGTTTCACATCACACAGAGTCCCATGAATTAATGTGCATCCCCAAAATGCTACTGTGGTGTGTCCTGAAAATACCCCAGTGTTGATGAAGTGAAATGATAACACAACAAGAAATGCAAAGTCTTTGAGAATTAATGGAACACTCAATCATGAGTGCAGTGGTCAAACACAGTCAACCAAATTCATGTGCATCCCCAAAATGCTATGGTCTTGTGTCCAGAATATTATCCAGTGCTAATGAAGAGAAATGATAGCACATCAAGTAATGCAGTCTCAGAGAACTAAAGTCGCACACTGTCATGAGTACAGAGTTAACATGCAGTAACAAGCAATAATGTGCATCAGCAGAATGCAACTGTCTCGTGGTCAGAAATTTCCCATTGCTGACAAAGTGAAATTATAGCACAGCAAGAAGTAATGGTGCACACTGTCATGCATGCAGTGGTCATACACAGTACCCAGAATTAATGTGCATTCCCAAAATGCCACTGTCTTGTGTTCAGAAAATTCTCCTGTGGTGACAAAGTGAAATGATAGCCCAACAAGACATGCAAAGTCTTCCAGATTTAATGATGCTCTCAGTCTTGAGAGAATTGGTCACACATAGTCACCAGAATTAATGTGCATCCACAGAATGCTTCTCTCTTGGGTCATGAAAATTCCTCAGTGCTGAAGAAATGAACTGATAGCCCAATAAGAAATGCAAAGTATCCCAGAATTAATGGTGCACACAGTCATGTATGCAGTGATCACACACAGTCCCCAGAATTAATGAGCATTCCCAAAATGCCACTGTCTTGTGTCCATAAAATTCTCCCATGCTAGCAAGTGAAATGATAGCACAACAAGACATACAAGTCTCGAGAATTAATGGTTCATTCGGTCAAGTGTCTCTGGTCCTTACATCACTGAGTCAACTAGAATTAAAATGCATCCCAAAATACTACTTGGTGTGTCCTGAAAATACCCCAGTGCTGATGAAGTGAAATGATAGCACACCAAGAAATGCAAAATCTTACAGAATTAATGGAGCACTCAGTCATGTGTGCAGTGGTCGCACACAGTAAACAGAATTCATGTGCATTCCCAAAATGCTATCGTCTTGTGTCCAGAAAATTCCCCAGAGCTGATGAAGAAAAATGATAGCACAGCACAAAATGCAATGTCTCCGAGAATTAATGGCGCACACTGTCATGTGTGCAGTGGTCACACACGGTCACCAGAATTAATGTGCATCCCCAAAATGTTACTGTCTTCAGTCCAGAAAATACCCCAGTGCTGACAATGTGAAATGATAGCACAACAAGTTTTGCAAAGTCTCCAAGGATTAATGGTGCAATCAGTCTTGCATTTAATGTTCACACACAGTCACCATAATTAATGTGCATCCCAAAAATGCTACTGTAATGTGAACTGAAAAAGCCCTAGTGATGATGAAGTGAAATGATAGCACAAGAAATGCAAAGTCTCCCAGATTTAATGATGCTCTCACTCATGAGTGAACTAGTCACACACAGTCACCAGAATTAATGTGCATCCGCAGAATGCTACTCTCTTAGGTCATGAAAATTCCCCAGTGCTGAAGAAATGAACTGATAGCCTATGAAGAAATGCAAAATCTCCCAGAATTAATGGTGCATTCAGTAATGGGTGCAGTGGTCTCACATCACCCAGAGTCACCAGAAGTAGTGTGCATCCCCAAAATGCTATTGTGGTGTGTCCTCAAAATACCCCTGTGCTGATGAAGTGAAATGATAATACAACAAGAAATGCAAAGTCTTCCAGAATTAATAGAGCTCTCAGTCATGAGTGCAGTGGTCACACATAGTCAACAGAATTCATATTCATCCCCCAAAATGCTATGGTCTTGTGTCCAGAATGATACCCAGTGCTCATGAAGTGAAAAGATAGCACATCAAGAAATGCAAAGTCTCAGAGATTGAAAGACACACACTGTCATATGTGCAGTGTTAACACACAGTCACCAGAAATAATGTGCATCACCAGAATGCAACTGTTTTGTGTCCAGAAAATTCCCCATTGCTGACAAAGTGAAATGATAGCACAGCAAGAAATGCAAATTCTCCCTGAATTAATGGCACACACAGTCATGTGTGCAGTGGTCACACACAGTCACCAGAATTAGTGTGCATCCCCAAAATGCTACCATCTTCAGTCCAGTAAATTCCTAAGTGCTTATAATGTGAAATGATAGCACAGCAAGCAATGCAAAGTCTCCAAGGATTAATGGTGCACTCAGTCTTGCATGTAGTGGTCATACGCATTCACCATAATTAATACGCATCTCCAAAATGTTACTGTCCTATGAACTGAAAATTCCCCTTTGATGATGAAGTCAAATGATAGCACAACAAGAAATGCAAAGTCTCCCAGCATTAATGATGATATCATACATGAGTTAATTGGTCACACACAGTCACCAGAATTAATGTGCATCCACAGAATGCTACTGTCTTGGGTCATGAAAATTCCCCAGTACTGAAGAAATGAACTGGTAGCCCAATAAGAAATGCAAAGTCTCCCAGAATTAATGTTGCATTCAGTCATGGGTGCAGTGGTCTCACATCACACAGAGTCAGCAGAATTAATGTGCATCCCCAAAATGCTACTGTTTTGTGTCCTGAAAATACCCCAGTGCTGATGAAGAAAAATTAGAACACAACAAGAAATGCAAAGTCTTTCAGAATTAATGGAGCACTCAGTCATAAGTGCAGTGGTCACACACAGTTAACAGAATTGGTGTGCATCACCTAAATGCTATGGTCTTGTGTCCAGAATATTACCCAATGCTGATGAAGTGAAATGATAGCACAACAAGAAATGCAGTCTCAGAGAATTAAAGGCGCGCACACTGTCATGCATGCAGTGTTAACGCACAGTCACCAGAAATAATGTGCATCACCAGAATGTAACTGTCTTGTGTCCAGAAAATTACCCATTGCTGACAAAGTGAAATGATAGCACAGCAAGAAATGCAAATTCTTCCAGAGTTAATGGCACACACAGTCATGCTTGCAGTGGTTACACACAGTCAACATAATTAATGTGCATCCCCAAAATGCTACTGTCTTCAGTCCAGAAAATTCCCCATTGCTGACAATGAGAAATGATAGCAAACAAGTAAAGCAATGTCTCCAAGGATTAATAGTGCACTCAGTTTAGCATGGGTGGTCATGCACAGTCACCATAATTAATGTGTATCCCCAAAAATGCTACTGTCCTGTGAACTGAAAATTCCTCAGTGATGATGAAATGAAATTATAGCACAAGAAGAAATGCAAAGTCTCCCAGACTTAATGATGCTCTCAATCATGAGTGAATTGGTCACACACTGTCAGCAGAACTAATATGCATCCACAGAATGCTCCTCTCTTGGGTCATGAAAATTCCACAGTGCTGAAGAAATGAACTGATAGCCCAATAAGAAATGCAAAGTATCACAGAATTAATGGTGCATGCAGTCATGCATGCAGTGATCACACACAGTCCCCAGAATTAATGTGCATTCCCAAAATGCCACTGTCTTGTGTCCAGAAAATTCTCCAGTGCTGGTGAAGTGAAATGATAGCACAACAAGACATGCAAAGTCTCCGAGAATTAATGGTGCATTCAGTCAAGGGTGCAGTGGTCACACACCATACGCAATTACCAGAATTAATGTGCATCCTCAAAATGATATTTTGGTGTGTCCTGAAAATACCCCAGTGCTGATGAAGTGAAATGATAGCACAACAAGAAACGCAAAATCTTCCAGAATTAATGGAACACTCAGTCATATGTGCAGTGGTCACACACAGACAACAGAGATCATGTGCATTCCCAAAATGCTATGGTCATGTCCAGAAAATTCCCCAAAGCTGATGAAGTGAAATGATAGCACAGCACGAAATGCAATGTCTCAGAGAATTAATGGCGCAGACAGCCATGCGTGCAGTGGTCACACACAGTCACCAGAATTAATGTACATCCCCAAAATGCTACTGTCTTCAGTCCAGAAATTTCCCTAATGCTGACATGGTGAAATGAGAGCACAACAGGTAATGCAAAGTATCCAAAGATTAATAGTGCACTCAGTATTGCAAGTAGTGTTCATACACAGTCACCATAATTAATGTGCATCCCAAAAATGCTACTGTCCTGGGAACTGAAAAATCCCCAGTGATGATGAAGTGAAATGATAGCACAACAAGAAATGCAAAGTCTCCCAGATTTAATGATGCTCTCAGTCATGAGTGAAGTAGTCAACACACAGTCACCAGAATGAATGTGCATCCGCAGAATGCTACACTCTTGGGTCATGAAAATTCCTGAGTGCTGAAGAAATGAACTGATAGCCCAATAAGAAATGCAAAGTCTCCCAGAATTAATGGTACATTCAGTTATGGATGCAGTGGTCTCACATCACACAGAGTCAACAGAATTAATGTGCATCCCCAAAATGCTACTGTGGTGTGTCCTGAAAATACCCCAGTGCTGATTAGGAGAAATGAGAACACAACAAGAAATGCAAAGTTTTCCAGAATTAATGGAGCACTCAGTCATGAATGCAGTGGTCACACACAGTAAACAGAATTCATGTGCATCCACAAAATGCTATGGTCCTGTAGCCAGAATATTTCCCAATGCAGATGAAGTGAAGTGATAGCACATCAATAAATGCAGTCTCAGAGAATTTAAGGTGCACACTGTCATGCATGCTGTGTTAACACATAGTCACCAGAAATAATGTGCATCACCAGAATGCAACTGTCTTGTGTCCAGAAAATTCCAAATTGCTGATCAGTGAAATGACAGCACAGCAAGGAATGCAAATTCTCCCAGAATTAATGGCACACACACAGTCAAATGAGCAGTTGTCACACACGGTCACCAGAATTAATGTGGATACCCAAAATGCTACTGTCTTCAGTCCAGAAAATTCCCCAGTGCTGACAATGTGAAATGATAGCACAAGTAATTCAAAGTCTCCTAGGATTGATGGTGCATTCAGTCTTGCATGTAGTGTTCACACACAGTCACCATAATTAATGTGCATCCTCAAAAATGCTACTGTCATGTGAACTGAAAATTCCCCAGTAATGATGAAGTGAAATGATAGCACAACAAGGAATGCAATGTTTACCAGATTTAGTGATGCTCTCAGTCTTGTGTAAACTGGTCACACACAGTCACCAAAATTAATGTGCATCCACAGAATGCTACTCTCTTGGGTCATGAAAATTCCCCAGTGCTGAAGACATGAACTGATAGCCCATTAAGAAATGCAAACTTTCGCGGAACTAATGGTGCATTCAGTCATGGGTGCAGTGGTTTCACATCACACAGAGTCAACGATTAATGTGCATCCCCAAAATACTACTGTGGTGTGTCCTGAAAATACCCAGTGCTGATGAAGTGAAAGAAAACACAATAAGAAATGCAAAGTCTTCCAGAATTAATGGAGCTCTCAGTCATGAGTGCAGTGGTCACACACAGTCAACAGAATAAATATTCATCCATAAATGCTATGGTATTGTGTCCAGAAGGTTACCAATGCTGATGAAGTGAAATGATAGCAAACAAGAAATGCAAAGTCTCAGAGAATTAATGGCGCACACTGTCATCACTGAGTGTTACACACAGTCACCAGAATTATTGTGCAAACCCAAAATGCTAGTGTCTTCAGTCAAGAAAATTACCCAGTGCTAAAAAAGTGAAATGATAGCGCAACAAGAAATGCAAAGTCTCCCAGAATTAATGATGCAGTAAGTCCTGAGTGTAGTGGTCACACATCACATAGAGTAATCAGAATTAATGTGCTTCCCCAAAATGCTACTGTGTTGTGTCCTGAAAATTCCCCTCTGCTGAAGAAGTGAAATGATAGCACAACAAGAAATGCAAAGTCTCCTAGATTTAATGATGCATTCAGTCATGTGTGCAGCAGTCACACACAGTCACCAGAATTAATTTATGTCCCCAAAATGCTTCTGTCTTGTGTCCAGAAAAATTCACCAGTGCTAATGAAGTGAAATGATAGCTCAACAAGAAATGGAAAATCTCCCAGAATTAATGGTGCACTCAGCAATGGCTGCTGTGATAACACACTGTCACCAGAATTAATGTGCATCCCTCAAAATGCCACTGTCTTGTGTCCAGAAAATTCCCAAGTGCTGGCAAAGTAAAATGACAGCACAAATAAACATGCAAAGTCTCCTGGAATTAATGGTGCATTCAGTCATGGTTGCATTGGTCTCACATCACACATTGTCCCCAGAATTAATGTGCATCCCCAAAATGCTACTGTGGTGAGTCCTGAAAATACCCCAGTGCTGATGAAGTGAAATGATAACATAACAAGAAATACAAAGTCTTTCAGAATTAATGGCGCTCTCAGTCATGATTGCAGTGGTCACACAAAGTCAACCGAATTTATGTGCATCCCAAAATGCTATGGTCTTGTGTCCAGAATATTATCCAGTGCTAATGAATTGAATTGATAGCACAAAGAAATACAGTCTCTGAGAATTAAAGGTGCACACTGTCATGTGTGAAGAGTTAAAATACAGTCACAAGAAATAATGGGCATCACCAGAATGCAACTGTCTCATGTGCAGAAATTTCCCATTGCTGACAAAGTGAAATGATAGCACAGCAAGAAATACAAATTCTCCCGGAATTAATGGCACACACAGTCATGCGTACAGTGGTCGAACACAGTCACCAGAATTAATGCCACTGTCTTGTATCCAGAAAATTCTCCTGTGCTGGCGAAGTGAAATGATAGCACAACAAGACATGCAAAGTCTCCGAGAATTAATGGTGCATTCAGTCAAGGGTGCAGTGGTCACACACCATACACAATTTCCAGAATTAATGTGCATCCCCAAAATGCTACTTTGGTGTGTCCTGAAAATACCCCAGTGCTGATGAAGTGAAATGATAACACAACAAGAAATGCAAAGTCTTCCAGAATTAATGGAGCTCTCAGTCATGAGTGCAGTGGTCACACACAGTCAACAGAATTCATATTCATCCCCAAAATGCAATGGTCTTGTGTCCAGAAGGTTACCCAGTGCTGATGAAGTGAAATGACAGCACAGCAAGAAATGCAAAGTCTCAGAGAATTAAAGGCGCACAATGTCATTAGTGCAGTGTTAACACATAGTCACCAGAAATAATGTGCATCAACAGAATGCAACTGTTTTGTGTCCAGAAAATTCCCCATTGCTGACAAAGTGAAATGATAGCACAGCAAGAAATGCAAATTCTCCCAGAATTAATGGCACTCGCAGTCATGCGTGCAGTGGTCACTCACAGTCACCAGAATTATTGTGCATCAACAAAATGCTAGTGTCTTCTGTACAGAAAATTCCCCAGTGCTGACAAAGTGAATGACAGCAGAACAAGAAATGCAAAGTGTCCCAGAATTAATGATGCAGTAAGTCATGAGTGCAGCGGTCACACACAGTCACCTAAATTAATTTACATCCACAAAATGCTACTTTCTTGTGTACAGAAAAATTCACCAATGCAAATGGAGGTGAAATGATAGCTCAACAAGAAATGCAAAGTCTCCAAGAATTAATGGTGCACTCAGCCATGGCTGCTGTGATAACACACAGTCACCAGAATTAATGTGAATCCCCCAAAATGCCATTGTCTTTTGTCCAGAAAATTCCCCAGAGCTGGCAAAGTAAAATGATAGCACAACAAGAGATGCAAAGTCTCTTGGAATTAATGGTGCATTCAGTCATGGTTGCAGTGGTCTCACATCACACATAGTCACCAGAATTAATGTGCATCCCCAAAATGCTACTGTGGTGAGTCCTGAAAATACCCCAGTGTTGATGAAGTGAAATGACAACACAACAAGAAATGCAGTCTTTGAGAATTAATGGAGCACTCAGTCATGAGTGCAGTGGTCACACACAGTCAACCGAATTCATGTGCATCCCAAAAATGCTTTGGTCTTGTGTCCAGAATATTACCCAGTGCTAATGAAGTGAAATGATAGCACAGCAAGAAATACAGTCTCAGAGAATTAAAGGCGCACACTATCAAGCATGCAGAGTTAACGTACAGTCACAAGAAATAATGTGCATCACCAGAATGCAACTGTCTTGTGTCCAGAAATTTCCCATTGCTGACAAAGTGAAATGATAGCACAGCATGAAAGGCAAATTCTCCTGGAATTAATGGAACACACAGTCATGTGTGCAGGGGTCATACACTTTCACCAGAATTAATGTGCATCCCCAAAGCTACTGTCTTGTGTCCAGAAAATTCCACATTGCTGATAATGTGAAATGATAGCACAACAAAAATGCAAAGTCTCCCAGAATTAATGGTGCACTCAGTTATGTGTGCAGTGATCACACAGAATCACCAGAATAAATGGGCATCCCAAAATGCTACTGATTTGTGTCCAGAAAATTCCCCACTGCTGAAGAAGTGAAATGATTGCACAAAAAGAAATGCAAAGGCTCCAGAATTAATGGTGCACTCAGTCATGCATACAGTGGTCACACACAGTCAACAGAATTAATGTGCATCCCTAAAATGCTCCCATCTTGTGTCCAGAAAATTCCCCTGTGCTGATGAAGTGAAATGATAGCAAAACAAGAAATGCAAAGTCTCCAGAATTAATGATGCCCTTAGTCATGCATTCATTGGTCACATATCATGCACAGTCATCAGAATTAATGTGCATCCCCAAAATGCTACTGTCTTGTGTCCATAAAATTCCCCAGTGCTGACAATGTAAATGATAACACAGCAAGAAATGCAAAGTCTCCCATAATTAATGCTGCACTCAGTCTTACTTGTAGTCAATCAATCAATCAATCAATAATTCAAAATCTTTATTTATCCAGGTGGATATCATTGAGCAAGGCTCATTTGCAAGATGGACCTGGGGATAACAAGGTCAGATACAGTAGGAAAGTCATTATATATAAAATATATATATACACATATACACAATTATATATACACAATATACCAAATTACGTATGTAAACAGAGGCAATAATGATTCATTGGGTACAATACCTGAAAGACATAATGCAAAGAATCGTATACAGTTGTGAAGTGATAAGTGATGCGATATTCACATTATAGCATATTGTGGAGAACCATATGTGGATGACAACCAACCCCCATAGGCAGATATAGTGCAGGCGCTTAAGTTTTGGGAAGAAGTTTCAATGCTGGACTCACAGCATCGAGCAGATAAAGGAAGACCCAGGTGGGTGGGCTGGTCGGAACCCAGAAAAGTGTATATTGTTTGGATCCTGTGGTCACTTTCAGGAGTCAGGGTATGGAAGTAAAAGATGGGAGAAGAGCTGGGATAAGGACTGGGTTGCCAAAGAGGACTAAGATGGGTACTAGGTATTTTGGATGGTAGGAGTGAGACAATTTATTTATTTAGTTTTTGTTGACCGGGTAAGTGCAGTTGACAAATCCTGCCTATTTTCAGGTACAACCCAGGGGAGGGGGATACAGATGAATGCCAACTGACCTTGAACCATTTTAAGCTGTTGGTGGTATTTTTAGTGAAAGAGGGAAATTTGGCCAGGACACTGGGGAAATTCCCCTACTCTTTTCGATAAGTGCCATGGGATCTTTAACATCCACCTGAACTACCACCAAACCAGTCAGATGGGACCTTGGTTTAAAGTCTCATCTGAAAGATGGAATGGGCCATGAATACATAATAAGGACAAAGGATAGGAATAAGATCCACAGGATGAGTGAGATTACTGAGGATTAAGGGTTAGAAGTGGGTAGGACAAAAGAACCTAGACTGGGATCAAGGAAAGCAATTGCAGGGTTGCTTAATGAGATGAGAGTAAAGGGTCTTGAAGGTAGCAATACTGACCAGAGTACTCAGCTTCAAAGTTTTCTGAAGTTTGTTCCAGAGAGAGGGCAACAAGACGCTTATAGCCGCCCTACCAAAGTAAGACTTGATTTGGTGGATTTTCAATGAGATGGATATAAGGCTTCTCCGGGCATACTTGCCTAATTGGTTTAAAGGGAAGCAGTCAGCAATGTATGATGGAAGTTTGTTTGAAATTGTTCTGAGCGTCCATATGGCCATGTTTCTATCCTGTCTGTATTGGAGGGAAGACCAGACCACAGCTGCATATAGGGAGCAGTGGTGAGTAGAAAAAGGGAGACCTGTGATGAATCTCAGAGCTCTATGGTATAGCATGTCCAGTTTTATAAGGTAGGAGGCAGGGCATTGACTTATACAGAAAATCAGCATAGTCGATCAGAGAGATGAACGTTGTTGGGACCAGGCGTACTTTATAGTCTCTTTGTTAAGCGGTTGATCCTAAAGAAAAGACCCAATCTTTGTCGTAGTTTTTAGAAGATCCTCTATATGATCTATATAGGTTAGACTATGATCCATACAGTCCAAAAAGTATTTAAACTGATTTAACAAATTCCAATTTTTCTCTGAGAATTGCAGAAATTTGCAGTATTAAACTTGCATACGCTGGAATTGCTGTATGTATCAGAGGAGAGAACAGCATTGCTTTGGTTTTCTTAGCAATAAGTAAAAGTTTTTTGTTTAGGAGCTGGTTTTGTAATAAGTTAAATTCGGCTTGCCGGTCACTGCATGTGACTTCTGGGGTTGGGAGGCTTAAGTAAAGTACTGTATCATCTGCGAAGAGATGGATGCTGGGCCTGGTTATACAATCATCAATGTTATTGATGTAGATGGCAAACAATAAGTGACCTAATTTAGATCCCTGAGGGACCTCGCTCAGGAGAGGTTTGAGGGTTGAGAATTCACCTTCAGCCTTCACTTGCTGGAGGCAGTCAGTGAGATAAGCTATTAAACCACTGCAAGGACAGTGAGTCCAACCCTATTGCACGCAGGGAGGTGAGAAGCAGACTATGGTCGATAGTGTCGAAGGTCTTACTTAAATCTAAAGAGACAGCACAAACATAGTTCCTACAGTCCAGCTCTCTTTGTCAATCATCAGTCACCTTTGCAATAGCTGTAATAGTACTATGTTTCACTCTAAAGCCTGATTGGACTGGATTTAGGAGATTTGTAGATTCTAAGTACAGCTGCAACTGATTGCTTACAATTTTTTCCAGTAGTTTTGACAGTACTGGAAGAATTGAAATTGGTCTGTAGTTGTTTAGATCTCTAGGGTCCCCTGACTTAAACAGAGGACTGACCTGTGCCATTTTCCATGTGGATTGGATAAACCCTAGGGGCAGAGACAGGTTAAACAGGTATGTCATAGGCATGGCTAAAACATGCTGTGCCACTTTTAGGAAATAGGGGCCAATCATGTCAGCACCAGCATTTTTTCCAGTATCCAGCTTCAGCATTAAATCTTCAACTTCTTTGAGTGAGGTAGGAGCCAGGGAGAATCTTGGACCAATGACATGGTGATCCATCTCTTTATTGCTAATCTGTTGATGTAGTAGGTTAGCAGGTGAGTGTCAAATGCTAGGCCTGTGGTGGCAAAATGATTTTTAAAGGAATCCAGTACTTACAATCTATCACTAATGATATCATTGCCAGAGATGATCTTGTCCAGAAGAGAGTTTCCAGGCAAGTGTCCGGACAGATCTTTGAAGGTTTTCCAGAAGTTAGTTGGATTTTTGGAGGCAGCATTAAATTCAGTGCAGTAATAGGCAGTTTGTTTCTCTGACCAATATTGTGCAACAGTTTCTTGCCCTTTAAACTGGCTCCAGTCCAAGTGGTTCTGGGTTTTCACGCTTTTTCCATAACTTACCCTCTCTAATAAGGCAGATTTTAGTTCTGATGTAAAGCAATGACCGTTTTTTGATAAACGAGATTTAATAATTGAGCATATTTATTTAAGGTCCCTAAGAAATTTATTGAATATATTATAAGCTGATTGTACCATTTTAGCCAGGTAGAAATCTTGCCACTGCACGGAGTGTTTTAGTTCATAAATGTAAGCAGGTAAGTTGAAATTGCGTCTAGATCTCTTAGCTGAGAACTTTGGTGGAGGTGAAAGTTTACTGAATGATCTTACACCAGCTATGAAGCAGTGATCACTTATGTCACTGAAAAAAATGCCAGCATGGGAGAAAAGATACGGTTTACTCACTAAGATAACATTCAGCAAAGAGCTATTGTAAGGATTCTTTTTGTTAATATGCATAGGTACATTGATTAGTTGTTGTAATCCATACATATCACAAAAGGATAAAAGAGGTGTTGAGGAATTTGATAACCAGTCTATGTCGAGGTCTCCAATAATAATTGTTTCTACTGACTCTTGCCTGATGAGGGTGCTGACATGAGAGAATATCTGGAGACTGGCAGAGGGGAGTATGTAGCAACCTGATATACACAGAGACAAGATAGGTGAGACTGCAACCTTGAGTGATAGACATTCAAATTCATTTACAACTGTTGTTGAGTCAAGAGGATGCATAGTGAAATAATTCTTGACGTAAATGACTATCCCTCCTATTCTTGAATGCCTGTGTGCTCTAAAAAGCAGGAAATTCAGGATGTTAGTCCCTCTCTCAGGGTGAGTGGGTATAAGCCAGGTTTGGAAATCACTAAAAATCTGGTGTGGTATGATTGATCCATGCTTGGATCATTGATAACTTTAATAGGCTGCATACATTAACATGCAGAAAGCTCAAACCTTTGAGGTTGGCTAGGTCAGCAGGTGTAGTGGTCACACACAGTCACCAGAATTAATGTGCATCCCCAAAATGCTACTGTCTTGTGTCCAGAAAATTCCCCAGTGCTGATGAAATGAAATGAAAGCACAACAAGAAATGCAAAGTCTCCCAGAATTAATGGTGCTCTCAGTCATGTGTGCAGTGGTCACACACAGTAACCAGAATAAATGTGCATCCCCAAAATGCTACTGCTGTGTGTGCCCAGAAAATTTCCTAGTGCTGATGAAGTGAAATGATAGCACAACAAGAAGTGCAAAGGCTCCAGAATTAATGGTGCACTCAGTCATGTGTGCAGTGGTCACACATCACCCACAGTCACCAAAATTAATGTGCATCCCCAAAATGCAACTGTCCTGTGTCCTGAAAATTCCTCAGTGCTGATGAAGTAAAATGATAGCACAAAAAGAAATGCAAAGTCTCCCAGAATTAATGGTGCACTCAGTCATGCAAGCAGTAGTCCCACATCACACACAGTCACCAGAATTAATGTGCATCTCCAAAATGCTATTATTCTGTGTCCTGAAAATTTCCCAGTGATAATGTACTGAAATGATAGCACAATAAGAAATGTAGTCTCCTTGAATTAATGGTGCACTCAGTCATGCGTGCAGTGATCACACACAGTCACCAGAAGTAATGTGCATCCCCAAATGCTACTGTCTTGTATCCAGAAATCTCCATAGTGCTGGTGAACTGAAATGATAGCCCAACAAAATGCAGTCTCCAGAATTAATGGTACACTCAGTCATCGTGTAGTGGTGCCACAGTCACTAGAATTAATTTGCTTCCACAGAATGCTACTCTCTTGGGTCAGAAAATTCCCCAGTTCTGAAGAAGTGAACTGATAGCACAATAAGAAATGCAAAGTGTCCCAGAATTAATGGTGCACTCAGTCATGCATGCAATGATCACACACAGTCACCAGAATTAATGTGCATCCCAAAATGCCACTGTCTTGTGTCAGAAAATTTCCCAGTGCTGGTAAAGTGAAATGATAGCACAACAAGAATTGCAAAGTCTCCCAGAATTAATGATGCTCTCAATCATGGGTGCAGTGGTCACACATCACACACAGTCACCAGAGTTAATGTACATCCCCAAAATACTACTGTGGAGTGTCCTGAAAATACCCCAGTGCTGATTAAGTGAAATGATAGCACAACAAGAAATGCAAAGTCTTCTAGAATTAATGGTGCACTCAGTCATGTGTGCAGTGGTCACACACACAGTCAACAGAATTCATGTGCATCCCCAAAATGCTATGGTCTTGTGTCCAGAACATTCCCCAGTGTTGATGAAGTGAAATGATAGCACAGCAAAGAAATGCAAAGTCTCCAAGAATTAATGTTGCACACAGTCATGGCTGCAGTGTTAACACATAGTCACCAGAATTAATGTGCATCCCCAGAATGCTACTGTCTTGTGTCTGAAAAATTCCACAGTGCTGACAAAGTGAAATAATAGAACAACAAGAAATGCAAAGTCTTCCAGAATTAATGGCACACCCAGTCATGCATGCAGTGGTCACACACAGTCACCAGAATTAATGTGCATCCACAAAATGCTACTTTCTTGTGTCCAGAAAATATTCCCCAGTGCTGATAATGTGAAATTATAGCACATCAAGAAATGTGAAGTCTCCCAGAATTAATGGTGCACTCAGTTACGTGTGCAGTGATCACAAACCATCACCAGAATTAATGGGCGTCCCCAAAATGCAACTGCTGTGTGTGCAGAAAATGATCCAGTGCTGATGAAGTGAAATGATTGCACAACAAGAAATGCAAAGGCTCCTGAATTAATGGTGCACTCAGTCATGCGTTCAGTGGTCACACATCACACACAGTCAACAGAATTAATGCGCATCCCCAAAATGCTACTGTCTTGTGTCCAAAAACTTCCCAGTGCTGACAAAGTGAAATGATAGCACAGCAAGAAATACAAAGTCTCCCTAAATTAATGTTGCACTCAGTCATGCGTGCAGTGGTTATACACAGTCAACAGAATTAATGTGCATCCCCAAAATGCTCCCTGTCTTGTGTCCAGAAAATTCCCCTGTGCTGACAAAATGAAATGATAGCAAAACAAGAAATGCAAAGTCTCCAGAACTAATGGTGCACTGAGTCATGCGTTCTGTGGTCACACATCTCACACAGTCACCAGAATTAATGTGCATCCCCAAAAAGCTACTGTCTTGTGTCCAGAAAATTCCCCAGTGCTGACAATGTGAAATGATAGCACAACAAGAAATGCAAAGTCTCCCAGAATTAATGGTGCACTCAGTCTTGCGTGTAGTCAATCAATCAATAAATCAAAATCTTTATTTATCCAGGTGGACATCATTGAGCAAGGCTCATTTGCAAGATGGACCTGGGTATAACATGTTCAGATACACAAGGAAAGTCATTATATATTAAAAATATATATGCACATGTACACAATTATATATACACAATATACCAAATTACAGTATGTAAACAGAGGCAATAATTATTCATATGGTACAATACCGGAAGGGTATTATGCAAAAGCATATACAGTTGTGAAGCGATAAGTGATGGGCCATTCACATGATAGCATATTCTTGGGAGAAACATATATGATGCTAGCACCCATATGCAGATATAGTGTAGGTGCATAAACTTGGGAAGAAGTTTCAATGCTGCCAGACTGTACAGCATCGAGCTGGTAAAGGAAGAACCAGGTGGGGAGGTCAGAACCCAGAAAAGTGTATATTGTTAGGATCCTGGGGTCGCATTCAGGAGTCAGGGTAAGGATGTAAAAAGTTGGGAGATGAGCTTGGATAAGGACTGGGTTGCCAAGAGGACTAAGATGGTTACTAGGTATTTTGGATGGTAGGAGTGAGACAACGGGCCATGAACACATATTTGAGGACAAAGGATAGGAATAAGATCCACAGGATGAGTGAGATTACTGAGGATTAAGGGTTAGAAGTGGGTAGGATAAAAGAAGCTAGACTGGGATCAAGGAAAGAAGTTGCAGGGTTGCTTAATGAGATGAGAGTAAAGGGTCTTGAAGGTAGCAATACTGACCAGAGTACTCAGTTTCAAAGTTTACTGAAGTTTGTTCCAGAGAGAGGACAGCAAGATGCTTATAGCCACCCTACCAAAGCGAGACTTGATTTGGGGATTCTCAATGAGATGGATGTAAAGGCTTCTTAGGGCATACTTGCCTAATTTGTTTAAAGGGAAGCAGTCAGCAGTGTACTGTGGAAGTTTCCTTTGAAATTTCTCTGAGTGTCCATATGGCAGTGTTTCTATCCCATCTATATTGGAGGGAAGACCAGCCCACAGCTGCATATAGGGAGCAGTGGTGAGTAGAAAAGGGGAGACCTGTGATGAATCTCAGAGCTCTATGGCATAGCATGTCCAATTTTTATGAGGTAGGAACAGGGCATTTACTGTACAGAAAATCAGCGTAGTCTATCAGAGAGATGAACGTTGTTTGGACCAGACGTACTTTAGAGTCTCTTGTTAGAAAGTGGTTGATCCTAAAGAAAAGACTCAATCTTTGTCATAGTTTTTTTAGAAGATCCATGTAGGTTAACCTATAATCCAGCCACAGTCCCAGGTATTTAAATTGATTAGAATTCCAATTTTTCTCTGAAAATTCTAATAATTTGTGGTAATAAACTTGCATCAGCTGGATTTGCTGCATGTATCAGAGGAGAGAACAGCATTGCTTTGGTTTTCTTAGCATTAAATAAAAGTTTTTTGTTTAGGAACTGGTTTTGTGATAAGTTGAATTCTGCTTGCAGGTCTCTGCATGTGGCTTCTGGGGTTGGGTGGCTTAAGTAAAGTACTGTATCATCTGCGACCAGATGGATGCTGGGCCTGGTTATACAATCATCAATTTTATTGATGTAGATGGCAAACAATAAGTGACCTAATTTAGATCCCTGAGGGACCCCTCTCAGGAGAGGTTTGAGCATTGAGAATTCACCTTCAGCCTTCACTTGCTGAAGGCGGCCAGTGAGATAAGCTATTAAACCACTGCAAGGACAGTGAGTCCAACACTATTGCATGCAGGGAGGAGAGAAGCAGACTATGGTCGACAGTGTCGAAGGCCTTACTTAACTCTAAAAAGACAGCAGAAACATAGTTCCTACAGTCCAGCTCTCTTTGCCAATCATCAGTCACCTCTGCAGTAGATGTAATAGTTCTATGTTTCTCTCTAAAGCCTGATTGGACTGGATTTAGCAGATTCAGTAGATTCTCAGTACACCTGCAACTGATTACTTAATTTTTTCCAGTAGTTTTGACAGTACTGGAAGAATTGAAATTGGTCTGTAGTTGTTTAGATCTCTAGGGTCCCATGACTTAAACAGAGAAATGACATGTGCCATTTTCCATGTGGATGGAATAAACCCTAGGGACAGAGACAGGTTAAACAGGTGTGTCATATGCACGGCTAACACGTGCTGTGCCATTTTTAGGAAATAGGGGTCAATTGTGTCTGCACCAGCATTTTTTAAAGTATTCAGCTTCAGTATTAGATCTTCAACTTCTTTGAGTGAGGTAGGAGCCAGGGAGAATCTTGGACAAATGACATGGTGATCCATCTCTTTATCACTAATCTGTTGAAGTACTGTAGTAGGTTAGCAGGTGAGTGTCAAATGCTAGGCCTGCGGTGGCGAAATGATTGTTAAAGGAATCCAATACTTACAATCTATCACTAATGATATCATTGCCAGAGATGATCTTGTCGGAAGAGAGTTTCCAGGCAAGTGTCTGGACAGATCTTTGAAGGTTTTCCAGAATTTAGTTGGCTTTTTTGGGTAGCATTAAATTCAGAGCAGTAATAAGGAAGCTTTTGTTTCTCTGACCAATTTTGTACAATGGTTTCTTGCCCTTTTAACTGTCTCCAGTCCAAGTGTGTCTGGGTTTTCTTGCTTTTCCATAACGTATCCCTCTCTAATAAGGCAGATTTTAGTTCTGATGTAAACCAATGACACTTTTTTTGATAAACGAGCTTTAATAATCGGATCATATTTATTTAAAGTCCCTAAGAGTATTTCATTGAAAATGTCATTAACTGATTGTACTGTTTTAGCCAGTTAGAAATCTTGCCACTGCATGGAGTGTTTTAGTTCATAAACATAAGCAGGTAATTCAGAAATTGCTTCTAGATCTCTTAGCTGAGAACTTTGGTACTGGTGAAAGTTACTGAATGATCTTACACCAGCTATGAAGCAGTGATCACTTATGTCACTGAAAAAATGCCAGCATGGGAGAAGAGATGCAGTTTACTCACTAAGATAATGTCCAGCAAAGAGCTATTGTCAGGATTCCTTTTGTTAATACATGTAGGTTCATTGATTAGTTCGTTAATCCATGCATATCACGAAAGAATGAAAGAGGTGTTGAGAAATTTGATAGCCTGTCTAGGTTGAGGTCTCCAGTAATAATTGTTTCTAGTGACTCTTGCCCAATGAGTGTGATGATATGAGAGAATATCTGAGACTGGCAGAGGGTGGTCTGTAGCAACCTAATATATGTAGAGACAAGATAGGTGAGACTGCAACCTTGAGTGATAGACATTCAAATTCATTTACAATTGTTGTTGAGTCAAGACAATGCATAGTGAATTTATACTTGATGTAAATGACTATCCCTTCTCACCTTGAATGCCTGTCTGCTCTGAATAGCAGGTAATTCAGGATGTTAATCTCTCTAGCAGGAGTAGTTGGACTAAGCAAGGTTTTGGAGATCACTAAGGAATCTGGTGTTGTATGATTGACCCATGCATGGATCACTGATATCTTTTTTAATAGGCAGCATACATTAACATGCAGAAAGCTCAAACCTTTGAAGTTGGCTCGGTCAGAGGTGTAGTGGTCACACACAGTCACCAGAAATAATGTGTATTCCCAAAATGCTGCTGTCTTGTGTCCAGAAAATTCAGAGCTGATGAAGTGATATGATGACACAACAAGAAATGCAAAGTCTCCCAGAATTAATGGTGCACTTAGTCATGTGTACAGTGGTCACATACAGTAACCAGAATTATTGTGCATCCCCAAAGTGCTTCTGCCGTGTGTTCAGAAAATTTCCTAGTGCTGACAAAGTGAAATAATATCACATTAAGAAATGCAGAGGCTTCAGAATTGATGGTGCACTCAGTCATGCATGCAGTGGTCACACATCACACACAGTCACCAGAATTAATGTGCATCCCCAAAATGCTGCTTTCTTGTGTCCAGAAACTTCCCCAGTGCTGATGAAGTGAAATGATAGCACAACAAGAAATGCAAAGTCTCCTTGATTAATGATGCACTCAGTCATGCGTGCAGTGCTCACACACAGTCACCAGAATTAATGTGCATCCCCAAAATGCTGCTGTCTTGTGTCCAGACAATTCCCCAGTGCTGTTTATGGAAATGATCGCACAAGAAATGCAAAGTCTCCCAGAATTAATGGTACACTCAGTTATGCATGCAGTGGTCACACACAGTCACCAGAATTAATGTGCATCTCCAAAATGCTACTGTCTTGTGTTCAGAAACTTCCCCAGTGCTGATGAAGTGAAATTATAGCACAACAAGAAATGCAAAGTCTCCAGAATTAATGGTGCACTCAGTCATGCATTCAGTGGTTACACTTCACAGACAGTTACCAGAATTAATGTGCATCCCCAAAATGCTACTGTCTTGTCTCCAGAAAATTACCTAGTGCTGATGAAGTGAAATGATAGCACAACAAGAAATGCAAAGTCTCCCAGAACTAATGGTGCACTCAGTCATGTGTGCAGTGGTCACACATCACACATAGTCACCAGAATTAATGTGCATCCCCAGAATGCTACTGTCCTGTGTCCTGAAAAATTCCCAGTGCTGATTGAAGTGAAATGATAGCTCAATAAGAAAGGCAAAGTCTCCAGAATTAATGGTGCACTCAGTCATGCTTGCAGTGGTCACCCAACACACACAGTCACCAGAATTAATGTGCATCCCCAGAATGCTACTGTCTTATCTCCAGAAAATTCCCAAGTGTTGATGAAATTAAATGATAGCGCAACAAGAAATGCAAACTCTCCCAGAATTGATGGTGCACTCAGTCATGTGTCCAGTGGTCACACTCAGTCACCAGAATTAATGTGCATCCCCAAAATGCTACTGTCCTGTGTCCAGAAAATTCCTCAGTGCTGACAAAGTGATATGATGGCACAACAAGAAATGCAAAGTCTTCCAGAATTAATGGTGCACCAGTCATGCTTGCAGTGGTCGCACACAGTCACCAGAATTAATGTACATCCCAAAATGCTACTGTCTTGTGTCCAGAAAATTCTAGTACTGATGAAGTGAAATGAGAGCTTAACAAGAAATGTAGAGTCTCCAGAATTAATGGTGTACTGCATAGTGCAAATGCACAGACAGATTAAGATTGAGCTGTGCACTCAAGAGATGCAGATACAAAGGCACAACACCAAATCAGTGCTCACAAATCATAAATCCAAATCTGGAAAACAATACCTTTGTTGAGTTTGGGGTAGTGCACAGCAGTAGCAGTCCACTACCAGTAAAGATACCACAAAGCAGTATAAAAATTCATGTAGGTGTGGTGTATCGTATGTTCACACTGCTGCAATTACTCTGTGCACAATAAAAGATGTCTGATTTAATGGCATGCATCGCACACACAAACACACACACACACTACAAGTAATGCATAACAAATTGAAAACCTTTAGTATTATAACCAAATGTTTTAAACAAACTGAAATTGTACACTGCTGCACCACAACAATCAGCAAAAAAAATTTCAAGAATTACTGAAAATATTACTGGGTGTACATTAACTCAGTTATACATGAAAAATATAACCAAAACAGAAAGACTGTCTTTTTCTGCCAGTTAATCTACCTACACCACAGACACCCCTTCCCTGAAGCACACTTCACAGTTCACAGACTGACTGTTCTAAATTAACATTCAAAATCCACACACAAACAATAAACACTCAATGATATGAGCACAGGAGGGTTTCCTACAATCTATGTACTAAATTTTGAGCAAAAAAAGAGGCTCAAGAAGGCTTTTTTAACAGCTTTTACAGGATTTGAATGACAAAGCTCTGAGAAGAAACTGTCTCCATCTTCCACTAGACACACACTATACATAACTGAGGCTGTGCAGAACAATCTAGAGCCCATGTGACCTGCAATCCCATGAAGCACTGCAAAATTCACATTGGCGCCATTACAACGTGAATGATGCGAAGTACATTGATTTCAATGTACTTTGCATTAAAATTGGTGAAGTGGTTTGGGAAGGCAGAATAACGTGAAGTCATCGGTTTCTATGGACTTCACTTTCCTTATTATAACGCGAAGCACTCCGCTTCAATTTCTGGGCACTTTGCAGATTCTGCGGAGTGAATTTCTGCCACTTTTCCCACCACTAGCACTGATCACAAAACATGATGGGTAGTAAGGTAAACACTGAGGTACAGTGCTCAACAGAGGGCAGGACAGGGGTAAATGGAAAAATAGACAAGGGCAAAAAGAGCAGGCATGGGGGAAAAAAGGATAAAGCCAACATTAAATGGAGGGCAATGAGTACCAATGCCCATAGTCTGGGAAACAAGCTTCCTGAGCTAGTAGCCTTGATGGAAGATGACCACTTGGATATTGTGGCAGTCACAGAAACATGGTACACAGGGAACCATGACTGCGATGTCAACATACCGGGGTACACAGTCTACAGAAGGGACAGGGAGGGGAAAAGAGGAGGTGGAGTAGCTCTATACAAAAGAGAAGGGATCAAAGCTACAGAACTAAAAAGTAAAGGGGGAGGACATGAGGCACTCTGGGTCACCTTGGAGACAGAGAATGGCATCACAATCTGCACAGGGGTTGTATACAGACCCCCATCTCAAGGGGAAGAAATGGACAAGAAAATGATAGAGGACATTCTCAAAATGGCTGAAAAAGGGGAGATACTGTAAATGGGGACCTGAATATGCCAGATGTTAACTGGATGACATGTACTGCAGCCACATCCAAGAGCAGGGTCATTCTCGATGCCTGCAGGGGCAGGCCTAGACAGCTAGTGTTGGAACCCACTCGGGAGGAAGCAATACTAGACCTGGTACTCTCAAATGGAGAGAGGATCATAAATTTAGAAGTCGGTAGACATCTGGGAACAAGCGACCACTGCACAGTGTGCTTCACAATAAAGCAGCCATGGAGACAAGCCATACAAAACAAGCATACTGGACTTTAGAAGGGCTGACTTTGGCAAAATGGGTGAATACCTGAGGAATACACTAGCAAATGGGCAAAAGGAGGGTGGAAGAACGATGGAGAAAATCAAACTGCCATCATAGAGGCAACAAGCCTTTGTGAAACAGATAAAGAAAACAAAGCGGAGTAAAAAAACACTATGGTTCTCAAAAGAGGTGTCAGGGAAGGTTAAGGAGAAAAAGGCTGCATTCAAAAAGTATAAGGCGTCACAGAAGGAGCACGACAGGGAACTGTATCAATTAAAGCAGAAAGGTGGGGAAGGCAGTCAGAATAGCAAAAGCCCAAACTGAGGAAAAAATAGCCAAGTCAGTTAAGAAGGGGAATAAAACCTTTTATAGGTACATCAGGGAGCATAGAAAGGTTAAGGGAGGAATAGTGAAGATTGATAAGGGAGAGGGGAGGTGGGCAGAGAGAGACAGTGAAAAGGCAGAGATACTGAATGAATACTTTTGCTCAGTATTCACAAAAGAAGATGAGGAGGAGTTACCTAAACCAGACAATAGAAGCACTCTGGGTAGGGGTTGACACCAGTCCATTTACAGAAGAAAGAGTCCTGAAAGAACTCCTAAAACTCAAGGTGGGCAAAGCAATGGGGCCTGATGGATTTACCCAGAATCCTAAAAGAACTAAGGGAGGACCTAGTGACACCACTGACCACACTTTTAACAAATCATGGGAGGATGGGGTGGTACCTTAGGACTGGAGGAGGGCAATGTGATTCCCCTTCATAAAAGGGAGCAATGCAGAAGCAGGAAACTACAGACCTGTAAGTTTGACCTCAGTGGTAGGGAAAATGATGGAATCACTTCTGAAAGAAAGAATTGTTGAGTAACTAGAGGCCAGCAGGGCACAGGACCCAAAGCAGCATGGATTTACTGCAGGAAGGTCATGTCAGACAAATCTAATAGATTTCTTTGACTGGGTAACCAAAGTAATAGAACATGTAGGGGCTGGGATATGGCCTACCTAGACTTTAGCAAGGCATTTGACACAGTCCTTTTACAAGATTAATAATCAAGTTAGCCAGCTTGGGAGTGGGTCCCAGGGTGGTAGCCTGGGTTGCAAACTGGCTGCACAACAGGACACAGAAGGTAATAGTGAGTGGCACACATTCTGAAGAAAGGGGGGTCACTAGTGGAGTACCTCAGGGCTCAGTACTGGGTCCAGTCCTCTTTAACATCTTTATAGGTGACATTGCAGAGGGTCTGGAGGGAAAGGTATGCCTCTTTGCAGATGATACAAAGATCTGTAACAGAGCTGATACACAAGGGGGGGGTAGAAAGGATGAGAAGGGACTTGGCAAGGTTGGAGGAATGGTCAGACATATGGCAACTTAGATTCAATGCAAAGAAGTGCAAAGTAATGCACCTGGGAAACAAAAACCCAGGAGAAGAGTACACAATAGCAGGGGAGGTACTAACAACAACAAAAATGGAACGGGACTTGTGGGTAGTCATATCAGATGATCTAAAGGTGGGTAAGCAATGTGAGAAGTCAGTGAGGAGAGCCAGGGGGATACTGGGATGCATAGGAAGGGGCATCACAAGTAGAAAAAGTTAAGTGGTTATCCCTCTGTACAGACAGTTGGTGAGATCCCATCTGGAGTATTGTGTGCAGTTTTGGAGACCTCATCTACGCAAGGACATAGACAGGATGGAAGCAGTCCAGAGGAGGCAACTAAAATGGTGCAGGGTCTGCATCAGAAATCGTAAGAAGAGAGACTGAGAGAGCTTAATATGTATACCCTTGATGAAAGGAGGGACAGGGAGGACATGATAGAAATGTTCAACTACCTCAAGGGAATCAACAAAGTTCAGGAGGGTAGCATCTTTCAGGAAAAGAGATGTGTAAGAACAAAGGGACACAATTTAAAGATAGAGGGGGGAAGGCTCAGGGGTAATGTGAGGAAATCTTTTTTCACAGATAGAGTGGTGGATGCGTTTAACTGCCTTCCTGGGGAGGTTGTTGGGTCTAAAACAGTAGGGGAAATCAAACATGCATGGGACAGACACAAGGCAATTGTAGTGGGAGGTGGCAGGAAGTAGGCTGTTGGTTAACTGGAATCTGCAGCTTATTCAGTAGGTAGGGAAATGGGCAGACTGGGTGGGCCAAGTGGTCCTTATCTGGCATCAAAGTCTATGTTTCTATGTTTGTATGACCTTGAATGATTGCAATGGTTATGACTGGCCCTAAGTTAAGGGTGGTTAAGATTTAGGAGATACCTAGGAGGATCAAATTGCGATACATGGTGGCAAGTTAAACACTATAGAAACAGCAGAGCTGTGATTCAAGATTGTGTATAATTCAGTTACGTGTGACTCTACTGTAGGAGGCTGTGAAAAACTTTCTGCTGCATTACTTACTAGCCCCTCATGGGGTTTGATAGTTGAACTCCCTCCGTGAAATCCTGAATGTGCATTAGATGCCCTTATATGATCATGGTATACATCATTTCCAGTACCAAACTCAGTCCCTTGCATGCCATGAGCCATTTCTCTGATTGTTCTCAATCAACATATGTCTTTCTATAATAGGTGGCTGCTTCTTTGAGGGAACCATGATTGTGGTTAACATTGGGGTATTTGGCGAGTAGCACAGAACAGTGGCTCTGGCTAGAGGGAGAAGACAGAAGCAGCAGAATGGAGGGGGATTGTATGTAGGAGTTTCTTGAAGTAGTGGTCGGTTAGGGAGGAAAATAGTGAAAAACAGTATGAAGATATAAAAAGAAAAACCTAGTACTGTAAACCTAGTAGAAGGCTGGGTGCATAATTCTGAAATTTGATTGCTTAATTAGCTGTTCATATCCCACAGGACGTCACCAGTGTGTGCAAACATAATGCTGAGTGTTGTTCCAAGTAGGCAGTTCTACAATAGTTTTCAAATTTAAAAAGTGCATTTTAGGGTATAAGTGTTATCATTATTTTAACTTAATCCTGTCATGTTGTTTTTGTATCCAATGAGGGCATTTTATTGGCCCTTTATTATTAGAATATCAAGTGGTGGGTGTTAGCTCCTCATGCAGTTACTACCCCAACCTACCTTTATTCTGCCAATAAAGAACCACTAAGTTAGTCCATATTACTAAAGTATAAATGCAAATAGCAAATAATTAGTATTCAGATGTGTACAAATTCCATGATTTGAAAAGAATGTTTTAATTGCAAGAAACTGTCATAATCTTTTTTTTTTTATTTCAAATTAGAACTGGTATAAATTATAACCAAAACAAAAGTTTTGCTTATCTCCAATTGTTGTGGAATGACATCTAATTAAGCAATAAGTCATACCAGGGCATGTGTCATGCTGGAATAATATTTCTCTATGGGGAGGAGGACATAAGGCTGCAGGCCAAGTGCCTTCAACCACCACAGAAGTGATATTAGCCTAGCATGATGCATGTCATGAAGTAGCTTATGGCTAATATAGAATGGCTGTAAATATACATAAACTATTTAAAAAGAATACATTTTAAAACATTTTGATTATTTTAAATGCATATGTTTACAAATAGTTCCTACTTTATGCCTTGCTTCTTGTAGATGGCACTGCCACATTTTAAATAGAGGTTTGGTTTTGCTGTAGCACCTCTAGTCCTGCCATCCAGAGAACATCAGCAAGAAAGAAACTTGTCAACATGTTTTTAATGAAAAAAGCAGTTACTAGGACTGGAGGGTATCTGCAGTCAGGAGAAGAGTGTACAGGTTTTTGAAGGTGTGCATGCTCATTGTACTTTCTACTGTTGGACAGCTAGAAACTCAGATGAGATATGGTAAAGTGAGTTTCCCCCATTACATCCTTGTCCACTTCTTGTGTGACTACTATGCCACCATATGATGAGCACTGCTCATTGCACTCATCCCTCAAAAGCAGTTCATGCAAGCATTTCCTCCAAAGCACTTTGTAGGCTATCTAAAAACCTATCACACCCCACGTCTGATAGATGCATACCATCCCAGGCATTCAACTGGGATATAGCAGTGAATATCTCATCATGCCTTCAGACAGTCCCACCAATAGGGTCCATAAAACTTGGCATGACCATGTTGGTCAACATGCAGACTTTCTTGACTGCTGTGGGATCTCTTGCATGTCAATGATACCTCCTTTGAATGATGTGTGACCAGACTATATGCACACCCAGCTAGGTTTCCTGAAACAAGCATAGATCCACCATCTTGTGATGCTGCAGGTCCAGACTTTACTGCTCCCATGTCATTGCCTCCCCATGAACTACAAAATGCTATGGGGGCTCTACCACTGAGCTTCAGGTGTGACCTATGGTATCAAGTCACCTCACCTTATCCCACAACATCCCATCCCATCCAATGAAGTCACTGTTGCCTGGGGTCCAGGAAATGGTTCTTACCTCTGGGATCTGCCTCACTCAAACAACTGTCCAGTGAATGAAGGGGTGCCAACATAGCCAAATTTGCCTTGTCTGGGAATCACCACCTACCTGGAAACAAAAACAAGAAGGTTAAAGCAAATGTGGCTGCATGCACCCTTCAAAAGCCTGTGACCTTCATCAGTCAAGTGTCTGGATCCGTCCATCCATCAACCCTTTGTCCCTAGCGTTTGTGGCAGCCTTGATGCTAAAGGAATAGGTGTTAAACACTGTCAGGTCCAACCCTTCTTTTAGATACCTTAGGAATATCTAGCTGTACTCCGTGGTGTGGTGGGTTGGGGGTGGGGAGGGATGTTGAGGGGTATGAATGTAGTTTGTCATGGGTTATGTTTTATTATAACGGATAATGTTTTCTTGTTTTTTATTTTTGTTCCATGTATGTATTTTTGGAAAACTTTAATAAAGTATATTAATTTGAAAAAAAAAGTCTCTGTCAAGTTCACACCCAGCCCCCTCAGGGCTTTTCCTAGGATGTTGCAGAACTGGAACACCATCAGCAGGGTCCCATCTCCATGCTGGAGACCATAAGCACCCACCTGCCCTCTGTACAATGTATTCCTGTATGCTCACCTGGATGTTCTACTGTACCACTGTGGGAGGCCTCAGACTACACCAGCAACCTCAGGCCATCTTGCTCTTCTGCAGCCATACCTAAGCCCCCTCATGGGTCATCACTATATCATTGTCCCCCAAGTTCTCCTCAAGGCATGGTGCTTTGCTCAGTTGGACATGTTCAGATACCCAAATTGCCCCTCAGGAGGCCATGAAAAAGACAGTGTAGAACAACACTGTCTCCAGTGGAGAGCACATCTTAGGCTGTTTAAATACCACACTTGCTCTAGCAGGACTGGACTGGACTAATCAGTCAATGTCTGTCTGGTCATTTTGAAACACCAGGGGACCATCACTCCAAAGGTATGCAAAGGCAGAAGGCCCACATGTTGTCCTCCAGCCTGGTGATTTTGGAGAACCATTAAGTGCTGGCCAAATGTTGGTCCACTGCCCCTGACTTCTAACCTTCTTGTTTCATCTGCATT
The DNA here is from genome assembly GCA_016271365.2 of Neoceratodus forsteri. NCBI lineage: Eukaryota > Metazoa > Chordata > Ceratodontiformes > Ceratodontidae > Neoceratodus > Neoceratodus forsteri. The sequence continues at coordinate 1,496,161,794 of CM057449.1, forward strand.
AAGTAAAGGCATAGCTGGTCTAGTGGAATGGGCCACAAGTTATAAAAACCCTGGGCTTGCCACACACTCAGGAAGTTCTCAGCACCCCTCCTATATGTGGCCCACATGCTAAGTGCCAGTGAACTCCTGAGTAACTCCCTGGCTTGTGGATCATCAACTTTCAGAGGAAGGGTGGGACTTCCTGTGATGTACCTCTGCTTCTGACACTAGCTCCTGGAATCTGTGCCATCTGCAAATGAGAAAGAAGATCAGCAATACTGTTCTCCACACCTGGCACATGCACAGCTTTAAATTTTATATTGAACATCAAACATTTGAGCACAAAAACCCACATGAAGTTAGCCTGCAGACCCTTGGCCCCCAAGTTCCCATTAATGGTGCGAACCACCCCAGTGCTGTCTGTTCTAAAGATTACTCTGTTGTCCTGAAAGTGATCACCACACACCACCATGGCAACTGCAATGAAAAAAAATGAACTCCAACTGTGTGATTTGTTTGGTCAAGTCTATCTCCCTCCAGGTGGGAGGTCATGCAATGCACATCATTCCCCTGAAAAGTAAGCCCCAAAGCCAAAACCCACAGCTGCATCCATGAACAGCTCGAGCTTACAGTATGTGGTTATTTCAGGCCAGATCAACACCCTGTTGAAGAAGTTCAGGAAGGCCAGCCAGGTCACCAGGTCCTCTTAAATGCCTTTGGTCAGACAGAGCCTGTGGTGAGGCTTTGGTATCCTTTACCTGATTTTGACAAGTGGTACAAGAACATCCTGCTCATGGGAATTACTTTTAAAGCAAAGTTGAGGTGGTAGCTGTTGTAGTTCTTACATTGTAATCTTGCACCAGGGCCAACAATTCCCTCAGTGCTACAACCTTCTCCTGTAGTAGGTGAAATTCAATAGCCATGGTGTTGTTCCACACCTTCAAAGGACAAAGTGGTGCAGTACCTCTCTGTCTTGTACCAGGCCAGTGGAACCCCCAGAAAACACAAAGCTCCAGAAATCAGTCCAGCAAATGCTTTCAGTCCTGGTTTCAGGCCTGGCAACAAACAAGAAGTTGGCAAGTAGTGTACAACCTCCATATAAGCCACCTTGCACATCACAGTACAGTGCAAGAACATGCTGGACTGCTCGAACACAGTGCACACCACTACACACCCCACTGGCATACAGTTGTCGACAGAGTACTGGCCCTCAGACTCCATGCTCAATAGAGTCCTGTCCCCTGGGTGAACCAGCAGAATCAGAAATGTGGACTCAGTGTCTGCCTTTGCTTGCAAGGTCCACTGCCCCACCATCTGGACCACCTCAGCTGCCCCATCAAAAAAATGCACAAGACACTGCCATATAGTGTGGCTTAGTGTGGTCATTATTAGGGTCCTCCTGTGGGTAAGACAAAGAAGAAGAAGAATCAGCATTTATATAGCGTTTTTCATACACAATGTATCCCAAAGCACTGTACAAGTAATGTTAGACTGGTACTGAAGTGACCGGAATGTGTAGTGGTAGCCATATTGCACATCAACACCCAACACAGCCTAAGACAAGTGATTAATAATCCTTCCCTCATTTGGCACCTTCTTACAGAGTAGGCTGATGGGTGACATCCTAAGGTGTGGAAGGGCACTATCGGAAGGGCCTTCTGATCCTTTGTACTGTAACCTCCTTTATCAGCTTGGCTCAAACCAAGTCTGTTTGCTCCCTGGCAGACTTCAGCATCTCAGCTTCATGTGATTTACAGGTTCAATGTATGGTATGCTAAAGCCAATCCTAAAGCTGCCCACAAGGGTACAAGCAGCCACCTGATCCAGGTGAACTGCCATCCAAGAGTAAATTTGATCCAGCTTTATTGGCACTGGGAGACTTGTTGCACCACTTCTGAAAGGGCCAAGGAATGGAGTTTTCTGGGTTTGCACTGAGTAAATGGTTGAGGGTGACCACAAGCCATGCACTCGTGCCTGAACTGGCAAGGTTCTACTTTACACACCCCTTGATTAAAATTATAGCAGTTCTTCACCCTCACCCTTTCCCACTAGTGACCTGCCCTTTCTTTGATGACTGCAGCTGTCTGACTAGAAAGCCACAGTCTCTGTTTTGGACACTGCTGATGAGGTCAATGGTCAACAACAATGGAAGGTCCGGCATACTCCAGGTTTGGCTTGCTATTCTGTTTTCTGTGATGAAATTTTCATTTTATTTGAGTCATCCACTCCCCAGCTTGCTGGCATGCATGGCAATTAACTGACTGTAATAATTCCATAGGCTGGCTGCCCTGACCAGGTTGACCTGTGTCAATTTAGCAACAAAAACTGTGAACCTGGTGACCATGTATCCCAAGTGAAGTGTATTGGAACTGTTTCCCTAGTCTCAACCCTCTCATCCTTGTCCTCCTTTTCTTTTCACCCCCTGGCTCCTTGTGTCTGCAGACTGGTTGTGTTGGATGGTCCTTTTTAGCCAATAAATTCTATCTTCTGTGTAATGTGAATGCATCTATGTTGCCTATTTGCTGCTTCACCTTCTTAAGAGGTGAAAACCCATCAGCTGCCCCAAACTCACATATCTTGTTGCAAAGGGCTGAGGTGAGGTGTGCTGACTAGAAGCAGTGGAGGTAATGTAGGTAGTCTGGCCTCACCCTCTGTGCAGTCACAAATTCTGAGGTTGCAGGCTGGGCTTCTGTCTGCTTGCACTCCTGTGGTTCAATGAAGGCTAGCACTCTATCAAGCTTTTGCCTGAAAAGTGAAGGCTACACTTCTGCTGCATGAATCTGTTGGACTGATGGGGTTGCTGATGGCTAGAAAAGAGCCAGAGCAGAGCCTGCTGATTGCTGGGGTAGGACTGGGGCTGGGAGCACTGGTTGGAAGGGCTTGGTCTGAAGTGACACTTGGGATGGGGCTATTGGCTGACTTTGCTCACCTCTCCCTCTGGGCCCACCTGAGGCTGTACCTCCAGTGGGGCTGCTGGAGGAGCCAACCACCCCTGATCAAGAGGGCCCATTGGCACCAGAAGGTCATTAACCATTGACCATGGCTAGAGAGAGGTCACCTTCTCCCATACTGTGTGTGCTTAGGGGCCAGCTTGACACTTGGACCAGAACCATCAAATGTACACATCATCATTGCCCTCAACTCATCAGCACTCCAGTTCTCAAAATTTGGCGTACTTTGCAGTGGAGTTGCCAGTGCAGCAGGTGTCTGCTGGCATTTCTGTGTCTTCCCCTTCTGACATGGTGCCCCCAGAAGTTGGTTTCTGGCAATGGTACCAGTGGTGTCAAAGGCTGCTGCTGGCTAGTTGAGCTGGCACTCCAGATGGGCCATGGTCTCCTAGATTCTGGAAGCAGGAATTCCACCATGGCTTCTCTTTTACCAGGGCAAAGGCCAAGAGCTGCAGCTCAAAATCTGCCCTGTTTGTCCTCCCTTTTCTTGACTTCCTAGACCATGTCATAATCTGAAGACACAACACACAGAACACCAAACTCATGTCTGCAGTATCCAACTCTGCATCTACTGCAGCATTGGCTTGTACAGTGAAGACAACTGAGGTTGTACTTATGCTTGCACCAACCCCACGTGCCATTTCCTACTGTGTCTTTCCTCCCACACCTTCTCACCACCCCAATTGTTTCTAATAAAATGGCTTTTAATAACTAGCTACCAAAGCCAGCTGGTTGCTGAATCATCAGACCTGGGTTTTCTGCAGAGAGGGCCTTGCTGCAGCAGCCCAGTTTCTTACAAATGCTTCCCCCACCCAGCCTTGCACAGTCAAAATGTCCCATTGCTTGTGAAAGATCCTCCCCTTAATAGAGTATTATGACCTGGTAGCCTGAATGCCAGCTTGTAACTGACCCACAAGCCATTCATTAGCAGGTAAATTTCTTGATTCTTTGACCACTTTTTATCCCAAAATAAGACTGCCCAGAAACATTTAGAGAACGTTCAATGGAGTGATAGCTGAGCAGAGAGATTGCTGTATTTTTTTTAGAGGTATGCCTGAAGAAACTTGTTCCCTTAGTCTTCCCTATGACAACTGGCTGGCTGCCCATCAGAATGGCTGCTGCAAGCTATTGCACATGCACTGCAGCCACCACCAAGATGTCTGCCACATCACACAGATCACAGGCACATAGCCGCATAGGGGAGGCTGCCCTACCCAAGATGGTGGCTATATTCCATCACACATGTGCAGCACTCCATGTACACACTGGGGTAACAATGATGCCCACCCTACTCAAGATGGCAGACCTACTACGTTGTGCATATGCAGAACATGAACCAACCATGCAGCCAGACAGGAGATGAGCATGGCCCGACTCAACATAACCTGAGATGCCATTCACATACTTGCATTTTTTTAATGCCCATTCCCCATGTGCCCAAGTCCAATGCCAGCACTCCAAGCCCTGTTTTGACCCTCTGTGCCAATCATACCATGGATCCTGCTCCCAATGACTTCAGAACTGCATGACCTCTTAATTGACCGATTTGTGCCTGCCTGTGACAGGGTTGAATAAGGTCCTGCCTCATTTGTTATGCAGAAAGAGTTTAAACATGGGGGTCTGTTCTGTTCTCTTCTTTTCTGTCTCTTCTGTGTCTGTTTGTGCAACCAAATTTTCTTGTGAGACCTAGGAACTGATCACTCCGGACGGTTTTGCAATTCTCTGCCCCACGCTATTTCTCTGGCTTCCCTTGCTATTTTTGTCTTTTCTTCCCCCTTGCATATCTGCAGTTATAAAAACATATGTGAATTGTTATGTGGAAATGTCACTGATACTGGGATCCCTTTGTTTAAAACTGTATATAGTCATGCTGTTGAAATGATTGCAAAAAAGCTATTTGGAACTCAAGAGGTTAACCTGAGAAGCTGGTTTGCAACTCTCTGAGAAGCTGACAACTAAAGGTCAGTTCTCGGTTACCATGTACTGTTTTGCTGTACCTGCAAGGAATGAAACTTACAAGAACATTCTGTAAACTTACAAGAACATTCTGTGAGAAGCAGGTTCTCTTAACAAGTTCCCAAAGACTTATAAAAAGAGCAGCAATGTTTTTGCTAGAGAGACAAGGAGAATGAGAGACTGAGAGACTGAGACTGGAAACTGAGAAAAAACACTCAGAAGGAGGATTTAATTTTCTCTGCTTGTAATGACTTTATAAATAGTTATACTGAACTTTTTTATTTTTATTTTGCTCTTATTGAGAAAAATAAAATGTTATTTGTGAATTTTGATACTGCTCCTGGTGATCCTATGCTTTCTGACCTATGTCTCAACGACACTGCCACAGTCTCAGGTTGTAGAGGAATGTTGAAAATATTAATTATTTCTTTCACATGGTTAAGGTATTTTATTTTAGTACTGTATCCTCATAAGACCTCTTTTTTAACTAGAACCAGTGCTAGCACCATATAGCTAGCCATGAAATAGTTTGGTTTATGCCCATAAAGGATCCATGCTATAAAATATATCAAACTGAGCACCAGAAAAGACACCCGATGACCTAGTCCCCCAGGCACATATGCTGAAACAATGCCCGGGTGACCTAAGCCAGTACCAAGCAATCTGCCACAAGTCACCACTCAGATGAGATCCACCAGAGTCCCCAAGCACCAAAACATATAACTTAGCCTCCCATATTGCCTCACAAACAACCTCTCTCTCTCCTGGATTACTGAGGACATAATTTCCAGTTTCCTGTTCCCCTGTCAGCCTGCATCTGAGGATGTCACACCAAAAGGCAGAGTCAAAACCAGTCTTCCACTGCCCAGACCAACCATGTTTGACTACATGGACACAGCTGCCCCCTCTACCGGCTTGACATGAGGAGTGAACAGGAAGGATGCACCCTGGTAAGAGCAGCCACAAAGCTCTTGCATGAATGAAGAGGCTAACAAAGAAGGCCATGAGACTGTGGCCACAAGGCCACCAGCAACACACCGACTGCCAGCACTCACTCCCACTGTCTGTAGATCAGGTATCCCGCTCTCATATTCCAACTTGCCAAGAGACACTAAACTTAAACTCATGATTTTTTTTATTAAACAAGGTCACAAGGTCTACACGGTCTGACTGCATGGGCATGCACAGCCACGTGGGGCTCACTACCATGCTGGATGGCTAGTAATTCTGTTCTCCATCCCCCTCAAGACTTGCCTTACTCACAGCACAATCCAAACTTAGAAGCTAACTCCCATAGCTGCTTGCTATTTCGCTGATTAAAGCTGTCATATTCCCACTTCGTAAAGCACAACAGTGTAGGTGAAACTTTACTGGCTAAACTCACAAATTCAGCAAGAAAATAATTTTCTCCTGTCACCAACCCTTACCTTCTCAGCTCCCACTGTTTCTTATAGGTTCATAGGTTCATAGGTAATTTCAAGCTGAATTAGACTTACGTCCATAATGCTTGCCACTTCTTGCAAATTCTGACATAATTCTGCTCATGCAGCTGAGCAAAACCAGCAAAAACAAAGCCAAGGCCCTCTGGCTTACATACCTGCTACAGATTCCCAGGAGGATGAGGCCTGCTGCTGGAAGAAGTCATTAGAAGTGGATAAGACAGTCAAATCTTGTTGAGTGGAGAAGCAAACAGGATCTTGCACAACTGTTTACCAGGTTAAATGCCCCTTAGTTCCTCCCCTCTGGCCACAAACCCCCCCACACCCTGGGACCCTACCTGCCAACCTGGCCCACCCCCGTTAGTGGGAATACCCTTGCTTACAGTACCTCGCTGACTTGCTGGCTCATGTGTCAGGAGGGTCTTTGGCCACAGGCAAAGGCCTTCCTGCTGCAATCCTTTCTTTTCTTTATAGAAAAAAAGGTAGAGGTGCTGTGTCAGCAGCAAGATATTCTTCAGGGACTGTTATTGAATGTGGTTTCACAACAATGTCTTTATTGTACAATGTTCTGAATATTGTGTGGTATTCTTTGATGCCTATGAGTCACCCTTAGTGTGTTACAAGTAATCCCTAGCAGTTGACTCCCATTGTCCAATGTCATTCTGCTGTCTCCTGAAACTGTCCCCCTGTACTGATGTATTTCACTTTACTTAGTGCTCCAACCCCACCTTCTCCCCTCCAGACTCACAGCTGCTCCAGTCAAGAGCCCCCACCCCACCATCACCACCACCCAGTGCAGTGTGCTGAAACTTTTTGGAGTCCAGGAAACATTTACAACTCCATTCATTTTTACTTGGTGGGGTCATAAACAAGTGTGAGAATAAAGTGGCCTTTGTGATCATACTGGACTATATTTTGCTTTTGAGGATCAATCCCCATATTTCTATCCTTTCATTTTCCAAGGTAACGACCCTTATTCTCCATGGAATGCAGCATGTCATGACCATGTATATCACCAAAAAGACATAACATATCTTGCTATACATTAGAACTCACTAATCCAAAGAGATTTGGATTTTTGTTTGTCATTGTTTTGAATTTGAATCTCACCATCTTTAGTACAGTAGTTTGAGGAAGTGTGGACAAGTGGTTAGACTCCTGGTATGGGAGCCAGGAGAGCATAGGTTCAAACCACATCATTTAATTTTATTTATTTCATTTTATGTATTCTTTTGGTAACCGGGTAAGGCCCACTAGGCACAAGTGCCTTTTTTCAGTGGTGTCCCAAGAGCACTGGGGTGGTTAAGAGACTTGCTTAGAGTCACACAGTAGGCAAGTGGAGGATTTGGGAATCAAACCCTGATCTGCTGGATGTACCAAGCTCATTCACAGCTCATTACTTCAACCTCTAGGCTATACGACCCCACCATAGCTAAATATTCATGGTGTTACCTTGAGGAAGTCAGTTTATCTCTAGTGCTCCAGTCCACTCAGCTGTGAAATAGGTTTAAGCAGGACCTGACTTAAAATTAGATATTGCATCTCAGACATAACATCCTGGATAAATTGTAAGAAAAATAGTTTCAGCTTAAAAGGTTGAACCCCAAAACTTTTAAATAGAGACACTGTTCTAAAATGCTTTATTCTATCACTCAGTCACAAAATATAGGTAATGGAGTCTTCATTATTTTAAATTATGTACAAGTAGACTAATCATTCATTCATTTAGAAAAAAAAACAGTAAAATTGGTTATGTAGAAGACTGATGGATAGGAAATATATTGACATTAAATACTATTCATATTCACCAGCATGATAACAGGTTACAGAAAGTCAAGATAAATGTAGCATGAATTGTCTATTTAGAATTTTTTCAGAGAAAGTGACCGAAATAGAGGTATAATTTAACCATATAAGTAAAATGCTCAGCTTAATCTATGACTCAGAGATCAATAATACTTATAGTGGTTTGACAAAGATGGTGATGAAGTTCAATTACAACTGAGAATGTAGACCATTTTTATGAAACATTCTTATTCTGCATTCTGTAAAGAAGTACTGCAGATCACAGTTTGCTATTTGATGGACTGCAAAACAATGACTTCTTTTGGGCCTTGCATTTGTTGTTTTATTTTTACTAACAGGTCTGCCAATTCTCCACTCTCAACTCTAAGCAAACTAAACTATCTTTTTATTTTCTAAAGTGTATGACTATTTAAAGTAAACAGTGCAGTTAGCAAACTATTTGCTTGTTTGCATAAATGCCCTCATTTTTGTCAACTCCACTGTACAAGATCATAGGTGCCTGCCAGGCATACTAAAAGAAAATAAGGGCAATCCTGTATTCACTATGAAACGAGGTAAGGAGCTAGTGCAGGTTTCAAAGAATATACAAACATGATACATTCCAAGGCAAGTTCCAAAAAAAATTACTTCAAAAACAGAGGTAATCCTTCAGCACAGAGAAAGACTGACTAAGTCACTTCATTTTGCCAATGTGGTTCAGCATCAGCTTAGGGATACAGCCCTCTGCTAGTGCAACCTATGTATAGTAGTCTACCAACATGTCCTTGTATCAAATATCACTACATACCCCTCAAGAGATAAAAAAACATTATGTGTGAAGGCCTCAAGGGGTGGGCAGAAGGGCAGGCGACTGTAAAGGAGGGGAGCAAATTCCCAACAGCTGGATGTGGAGGCCCACAGCAGAGACAGAGAGCAAGACTGTGATGAGAAGCTCAATACAGGGTGCAGAGCAGCAGGGAGCAAAGTCCCAAGAGACTGGAGCAAGATCTCCATTCAGAACCTAACTGTAGAGAGTGGCAGGTTGGCAGATCAAGCAGCCAAGTAGCATGACAACAGAAGCTATGAGCCATGGCCAGGCAGTAGGGGGAAAAGAAAGAACAGTGAGGGAGCAGTGGGAAACAAGATGCCACAACCATGTTGTCACTCAGAAACAGGGCTAGCATGTGGGAGGGAGGGCAAGACAACCAGAAGCCCTGTGGCAGTTGCCAGCATTGAAACTAGCATCATAATATGCTTGAAAGAGGGGTGCATTATATCACTCGGAGTGTGGTGTGGGGAGTTCATCCACTGTCCCACAGAACTACATGCAAGCCCACAATTAAGTAATAAAAAAGAGAATCTTTAAATATACTTTATTATTAAACAACCAAAGAGTTCCAAAAGTGTCAGCTAATGGCCAGAGTCAACAGAGTGAAAAATTAAGTTTTCCAAAATGTTTTTAAGGAATAAGAAATGAACAAAAGAAATATATAAACCCATGAACAAACATAAGGGCTTTCAATATCATATGGCACAATTAGAACATCCTTCAAAACAAATTTTAAGTAGAACTTAGAAGCCTTTTTGCTAGACAAGGTAGAAATAAACAAAATGTAAATTCAAATTCTACAGTAGGATAGTTTTTGGCTACAATGTAGACAAGATGTAAGTTCAGTATGTCCTCTTTTTATGATGCCTTTGTCTTTTGAATTTTATTGCTGAATTGCTGCTCTGTTTTGGAAAGCCATAGTTGTTTCTGTGGCTTCTAGTCTGATGGTAGGACTGCTGTGACAGCTTTTGTGATTCACTGAAATGCCTTTTCTATTTTTACTGATCTAGTTCTGTTCTATGCACTGCTCAGTCTTGTTTTAGATCATCCTTTGTTTATTTTCTGTCCTGATGATTTTTTCTATTCCACTTATAAAGTGCCCCAGAAATGAAATCTTGCCCATCCTAGATAATTTCACTTTCAATTATTGTAGACTTGTATTTGCTTATTTTAGTATTGAAATCTAGACTTAGTTTACCACTGTTAGTGGTGGCGAAGTGGCCTCAATTCACTCCATGAAGTGATTCACAGAGCCAAGCCAAATTTGTGAAGTACTCCGCAACACGAAACAGAGTAATTTGCGTTATAATGAGTAACGCAAAGTCCATTGAGAACAATGACTTTGCGTTATTCCACCTTCCCAGACCACTACTCCACCAATTTGAAAGGCAAAGTGCATTAAGAACAATGTACTTCACCTCACTTTGCCTTGTTTTCAAGCTCCAAAGGTGAATTTTGCAGTGATTCATGGGATTTCAGGTCACATGGGCTTTATATTGATCTGCACAGCCTCAGTTCGGGGTAGTGTGTGTAGGAAGCTTTAGGAGGCAGTGTGCTCTGAGAGCTGTCTGTGATTCAAACCTTCTAAAGCTGTTAAAAAGCCTTTTGAGTAATTTATTTTGCTCAAACTTTAGTTCATCGATTGTAGGAAACCCTACTGTGCTCATATCATCGAGCGTTTTTGCTTGTGTGTGGATTTTGAATGTTAATGTACAACATTGAGTCTGTGTAGTAAGAGACAGTGAAGGTGTGCTTTGGGGAGGGGCATATCTGTGGTGTAGGTAGATTTAAGTTGGAGAAATAGAGAGTTCTTTGTTTTTTGGTTATATTTTTGTTATATACTGTAACTGACTGTGTTAATGTACACACAGTAAAATTGTGAGTAATTGTTGACTTTTTTTGCTGATTGTGTGTTGTGTGGATCTGGTGCAGCAGTTCATAATTTCAGGTTGTTTACAATATGTGGTATATTACTGAACTTTTCAATTTGCTATACATTACTTGTAGACAAATTGTGTGTGTGTATGTGTGTGTGTGTGACATTAAATAATACACCTTTTATTGTGCCACAGTGTAATTGCAGGTGCAGCAGTGTGAACCTGCTATCCATTGCAGCTGCTTGATTTTGTACTGCCATTGTGGTATCTTTTCTTTATTTTGCTGCTTGCACTGCCATAAAATCTGCAGCCCGTGCTCCCACCTCCTACCGGCAAAAGGAATTGTTTTCCAGATTGGATTGTTTGTGACTTCAGCACCACTGGTTAGTGAAAGTGTTGTTTTCACTTGTGAATTTGCGTCTGTATCTGTTGCTGAAGCCACAGTTATTTTTTTGGCTTCACATCCAGCATCCCCCCCACCCAGAGTGAACATTTCAAAATCTAAATTTGTTTAGAATATTGTTGTTGATCCCCCAAAATGCCGTCAAAGAGACGTGCAAGGAAAGCTGGTTCTCGCCATGGCACTGCCGATAGTGGTAAGATTGTCTGTGGGTGTGGTAGTACACAGACACAGAAGTGCATTGCTGATGTGAGGAAAGCTATTACTTCTGCAATATTTTTTGCAGCCCAATCAGTAGCTTCCCTAATAATTGGAGGAGATGATGTTGTCCCAGCCAGTGGCGTTAGTGCAGTTGCTGGTGGTGGTATGAGTATTGCTACCTCAGGTGCCACTTCTTACCAGTGTACTGTATCCAAAAATATAGTGGAGTGTGAAGCAGTGTGGGTGAGTGGCAGTGTAGATGATGTCATACTTTCCAGTAACATCCCAGTAACTAAACATGAGGATTCTGATAATCATGTCAATGATAGCATACAATGTGACATTTCTTCCACTGTGGTTCAGGTCATGCATTTTCCATGCAGTGATTCACAGTGTGTTGAAAAATATATCAGGTGATGGACATGGTGGTGTTGATGATGATGATGAATCTGATGATGATGTTGCTGTGGTTGCAACATGCAGTCCACATGCCAGCATGCAAGCAGAAGATGTGGATGTGGGTGATGTTGATAAATATGATGATAATGTAATTGACCCCAGTTGGGAACCAGAGAAAAAGAAATTCAAGGTGGCTGTGTCTGGGTCTGTTAGCATTAATCCTCCCCTGTACAAACTTGTGATTTACCATTTTAAGTTGATGGTGATGATGATGACCCAGTAATAATGATAGGCAATCATGGTGATCAGTTGCAGTCCAAGTGTGTTCTGCCTGAAAAATCACGTAGCACACCCTCCACTTCATGACTTAAAAGAACGGAGTCCAATAAGCAGCATCAGGGACATGTTAAAAGTAGAGCATCACAATCACTTGTTTGGGATTTTTTTGTGCAAGATGCAAATGATGAGTCAGTTGCAATCTGCCAGGTTATCCATGTGCATGTGAGTCGAGGTAAAAAGGGGAGCCATCTGGGCACAGGAGGACAGCATACGCATTTTAAGAATAGGCACATGGCACTGTGGACCCAGGACAAGATGGCAGCTAATACCACAGTGGGGCGTTCACCCTCATCATCAACTATAAGGAGCATGTCATCCCCTTCCATGACTGTTAAATTCAGTAGGAAATTAAATGTGTGCAGTAGTGATGAAATAAGAGCAGAGGATTACTACAGGTATGATGAGGTGGAGGAGCATAATGATTTTAAAATGTCCAGTGGTGGTGAGAGTAGCAGTTTTGGTGCTGGTGGTGGTGAATGCAGTATGTCTAGTGCAAGTGGTACATCAATCCCGGTTGGTAAATGTGGCAAAATAACTGCATTTATGGGTTTGTCATCATCACCTGTGCAACCATCTTCATCAAACGTCCACACTCCACCCCTTGCCATTCACAGAGCAGAACCATTTGTCATCACACCCTATGTAAAACGTTTATGTCAGCCCATATTACAGAGTGTTTTTGAGGATAAGCTGAAGTACCCACCCAATCATACAGTGTCACGTAAACTTAATGCTGCTATAGCTGAATTGCTGGCAATTGATCTGTTGCCCTTCTCCTTTGTGGAGAATTCTGGGTTCCAGCAGTTTGCTGCATGTGTCTGTCCAAAATGTAAAGTCTCATCCAGGACATACTTTTCCACCCGTGCTGTCCCTGAGTTGTCCTGTACTGTGTCTGACTCAGTAAGACATGCCCTTCAACATTCCTCCTCTCCATTCATCCATTTAAGTATGGATATGTGGACAAGTGGCAAAACAGCAGGGAGTTCATATTTGTGTATCACTACAGACTGGGCACAGGTGCTAGGGGTTGTTTGTGATTTTGGTAGTGTGAATAATCAGTGCAGTAAGGCGGAGTGTCGTGGTAGCAATCTTCCAGGAATTCAACAGCATGCAATGATTACTATGCGTAATGTGACCTGTTCACACACTGGTGAAAACATGTTGGATGTGGTACTGACTGAAACTGACAAGTCACTGAGCCCCATGTCCCTGAGAGTTGGGTTGATAGCAAGTGACAATGGGTCAAATGTGGTGAAATGCATCACAAATGGTGGCTTGTTTCATGTTCCATGCATGGCCCATTGTTTAAATCTTTTGGTGCATAAATATATGAAGAAGACAGCAGAAGAAGGCCATTTGGTCTCTCAAGACTGCTCTTATTGCAGCACCCTGATGTGAAGGAAATGCTGACAGTTGCACGCTGTATCAGTTCTTACTTTTCACTATTTGCAAAGGCCCATGACCAACCACGGCAGTTGCAGATGTGAAACAGCCTCCCTCAGCACTGCTTGAAGCTGGAAGTTGTCACTCAATGAAACTCCACTTTATACATGGCAGAGGTTGTATGAACAATACAAAGCCATCTCAGAATATCTTGTTATGCACACTAGCCGTGACAGTTCCGGGCCTCCATGTCTATGATGACTGAACAGCGGCACCTCATGGACTCTGTAATAACAATTTTGCGGCCTTTTGAACGTACCACGCAGGCAGTGATGAGTGGCGAGTCTGCCTCCATTAGCCAATCAATTCCACTGCTGCGGGTGCTGAGGCAGACATTGGTGAATGCACAGCATGGCCTGATGTTGCCGGAGACAGTGCTAGCAGTATGTTGCTGCAACATATGTTGACAGTATTTGACCAGAATCATCACATTGTGAGCATTCTGCGTTGTGATAACTTTGCCATAGCAACAATGCTGGACCCACGATACAAATGAGGAATTGCATCAGTACTGGTGCGCTGGGTTCATGGGTCACAGAAGTCACGTGTTGAGGTCAGCAAACTCAGCAGCATAATCCAGCTGAAGGTGTACCTGGAGGACCATGAAGCATATCCTGCAAGGGAAAGGGGACTGCAGTTCCAGGTGGTCTGTCATCCAAAGTGGCTGGCATCAACCCACTTTGGGAGGCTTTGTTCCAAGTGGGGATTTGTGAAATAAATGATTCTGGAGAACAGGATGATGCATCAACCACTGGACTTAGTGCGGCACAGAGAATGGTTGAGTCATATTTGTCTGAAAACAGGCATCTGTCAATAACTGATAATCCTCTTTTGTACTGAAGCAGAAAGGTCAGTGAATGGCCAGAGCTGACTCCAGTGGCACTGAAGTACATCACATGCCCACCCTCCAGTGTAAGTGTCAAGAGGGTATTCAGTTCAGCAGGTGCAATAGTTAGGGAACGTCAGACAAACCTCTCTCCTGTAAATGTTAGTTTGCTAACATTCATAAAAATGAATGAAAGGCACATACCAGCACAGACTGCAACCTCAGTATTCGTACCCCAGCCTAGTCATGGTGGTTTTCGTGATGTAGAAATGGACCATCCTGATGGCACTGGCAGTGGCAGCATGAAATGGCCTACCAATGACATAGATGATGACACAATGGAGAAAGAATTTCCCAGTGGTCAGACTTTAGACATAGATGACTCTCAGGGCAGCTTTTATGAGGATGATGTTGAGGTTAATGTTGGCATGTTTTAACTGAAGTTGTTAAAAGGTGGTGACATTTGCTGTACGATACATGTTTTCTTTTCATGGCTTTGTGTTCTCCCCCTGGACCACCACCACTAGGACCAATGTTAGCCACTGCCACCACAGAGAATGACTTAGTGTGCCCCCCAGACCACACCACCACCAGGAATGATGTGCCACTGCCACCACAGAGAATGACTTTGTGTGCCTCTGGACCACCACCACTAGGGACCGATGTTAGCCACTGCCACCACAGAGAATGACTTAGTGTGCCTCCCTGGACCACCACCACCAGGATCGATGTTAGCCACTGCCACCACAGAGAATGACTTAGTGTGCCCCACTGGACCATCACCACCAGAACTGATGTTAGCCACTGCCACCACAGAGAATGACTTTGTGTGCTGCCCTGGACCACCACCACTGTTAGCCACTGCTATCACCACCAGATGTAGGAAGATGTCACAGGGAATGTCATCATGTGCTACAGCTATCACCACCAGCACCACCACCAGTGTCATTGTGACAATGTTTTCCCATTACATTGACCATGCCAAGACATAGGAGTCGAATAGGAGACCACATCCATCAGTCACAGGCACAAGGCTTCTTAATATTAAAACTATAAAGTGAGTATGTGTACTAATGTTTTTTATGCTATTCAACTTCTTTTAACTTAGAAACATAGACATAGACTTTGACGGCAGATAAGGACCACTTGGCCCACCCAGTCTGCCCATTTCCCTACCTATTGGATAAGCTGCAGATTCTAGTTAACCAACAGCCTACTTCCTGCAACCCCCCACTATAATTGCCTTATGTCTGTCCCATGCATGTTTGAATTCCCCACTGTTTTAGACCTACAACCTCTCAGGAAGGCGGTTCCATCGTCCACCACTCTCTCCATGAAAAATAATTTCTCACATTACCCTGAGCCATGTCCTCTAACTTTAAATTGTGCCCCCTTGTTCTTACACATCTCTTTTTCTGAAAGATGCTACCCTCCTGGACTTTGTTGATTCCCTTGAGGTACTTAAAAGTTTCTATCATGTCCCCCCATCCCTCCTTTCATCAAGGGTATACATATTAAGCTCTCTCAGTCTCTCTTCATATGGTTTCTGATGTAGACCCTGCACCATTTTAGTTGCTCTCCTCTGGAATGCTTCCATCCTGTCTATGTCCTTGCGTAGATGAGGTCTCCAAAACTGCACACAGTACTCCAGATGGGGTCTCACCACTGTCTGTACAGAGGGATAACCACTTAACTTTTTCTACTTGTGATGCCCCTCCCTATGCATCCCAGTATCCCCCTGGCTCTCCTTACTGACTTCTCACATTGCTTACCCACCTTTAGGTCATCTGATATGACTACACCCAGATCCCTTTCCATTATTGTTGTCGTTAGTACCTCCCCTGCTATTGTGTACTCTTCTCCTGGATTTTTATTTCCCAGGTGCATTACTTTGCACTTCTTTACATTGAATCTAAGTTGCCATACGTCTGACCATTCCTCCAACCTTGCCAAGTCCCTTCTCATCCTTTCTACCCCCCCTTGTGTATCAACTCTGTTACAGATCTTTGTGTCATCCACAAAGAGGCATACCTTTCCTTCCAGACCCTCCGTAATGTCACCTATAAAGACGTTAAGAGAACTGGACCCAGTACTGAGCCCTGAGGTACTCCACTAGTAACCCGCTTTCTTCAGAATGTGTTCCATTCACTATTACCATCTGTGTCCTGTTGTACACTAGTTTGCTACCCGGCTACCACCCTGAAACCCACTCCCAGACTGGCTAACTTGATTATTCATTTGAGCGGACTGTGTCAAATGCCTTACAAAGTCTAGGTAGGCCATATACACAGCCCCTCCCTGGTCTATTACTTTGGTCACTCAGTCAAAGAAATCAATTAGATTCATCTGACATGACCTTCCTGCTGTGAATCCATGCTGCCTTGGGTCCTGTGCCCCCCTGGCCTCTAGGTACTCAACAATTCTTTCTTTCAGAAGTGATTCCATCATTTTCCCCACCACTGAGGTCAAACTAACAGGTCTGTAGTTTCCTGCTTCTGCCTTGCTCCCACTTTTGTGAAGGTTGAATCACATCTGCCCTCCTCCAGTCCTCAGGTACCACCCCATCTACCCATGATTTGTTAAAAGGTGTGGTTAGTGGTGTCACTAGGTCCTCCCTTAGCTCTTTTAGGATTCTAGGGTGAATCCCGTCAGGCCCCATTGCTTTGTCCACCTTGAGTTTTAGGAGTTCTTTCAGTACTCTTTCTTCTGTAAATGGACTGGTGTCAACCCCACTATCCAGAGTGCTTCTACTGTTTGGTTTAGGTAACTCCTCCTCCTCTTCTTCTTTTAGAATACTGAGCAAAAGTATTCGTCAATATCTCTGCCTTTCACTGTCTCCCTCTGCCACCTCTCTTTATTAATCTTCACTATCCTCCCTTAACCTTTCTATGCTCCCTAATGTACCTATAAAAGGTTTAATCCCCTTCTTAACTGAGTTGGCTATCTTTTCCCTCGGTTTGGGCCTTTGCTTTTTGACTGCCTTCCCACTTTTTCTGCTTTAATTGATACAGTTCCCTGTCGTGCTCCGTCTTTGATTCCTTATACTTTTTGAATGCAGCCTTTTTCTCCTTAACCTTCCCTGACACCTCTTTTGAGAGCCATATTGTTTTTTTTATTCCACTTCATTTTCTTTATTTGTTTCACACAAAGGCTTGTTGCCTCCATGATGGCAGTTTTGATTTTTTTCCATTGTTCTTCCACCCCTCCTTTCTGTCCATTTGCTAATGCATTCCTCAGGTATTCACCCATTATGCCAAAGTCAGCCCTTCTAAAGTCCAGTGTCCTTGTCTTTGTATGGCTTGTCTCCATGATTGTTTTTATTGTGAAGCACACTGTGCAGTGGTCGCTTCTTCTCAGATGTCTACTGACTTCTAAGTTTGTCATCCTCTCTCCATTTGAGAGTACCAGGTCTAATATTGCTCCCTCCTGAGTGGGTTCCACCACTAGCTGTCTAAGGCATGCTCCCTGTAGGGCATCGAGAATGACCCTGCTCTTGGATGTGGCTGCAGTCCATGTCACCCAGTTAACATCTGGCATATTCAGGTCCCCCATCAACAGTATCTCCCTTTTTCAGCCATTTTGAGAATTACCTCTATCATTTTCTTGTCCATTTCCTCCCCTTGAGATGAAGGTATGTATACAACCCCTGTGCGGATTGTGATGCCCTTCTCTGTCTCCAAGGTGACCCAGAGTTCCTCTTGTCCTCCCCCTTTACTTTTTAGTTCTGTAGCTTTGATCCCTTCCATTATATAGAGAGCTACTCCACCTCCTCTTTTACCCTCCCTGTCCCTTCTGTAGATTGTGTACCCTGGTATGTTGACATCCCAGTCATGGTTCTCCATGTACCATGTTTCTGTGACTTCCACAATATCCAAGTGTTCCTCTTCCATCAGGGCTACTAGCTCTGGAAGCTTGTTTCCAAGACTATGGGCATCGGTACTCATTGCCCTCCATTTAATGTTGGCTTTATCCTTTTTTACCCCATCCCTGCTCTTATTGCCATTTTCCATTTTTCCATTTGCCCCTGTCCTGACCCCTGTCAAGCGCTGTACCTCAGTGTTTACCCTACTACCTGCCATGTTTTGTGGGGAGAGGCTTGAACTTTCCTGTTTCCTATCAGCACCTCCCCCCTTGGCTAGTTTAAAAGCTTGCCAAGGAAGCCTTTAAACCTGTCACCTAGGAGTGTGTTTCCCTTCCTGGACAGATGCAGACCATCATGCCAGTATAGACCTTCATCTCTCCAGTCCCCAATGAAGCCAATGCCCTGTGCTCTGCACCAGTTTTGCAACCATTCATTAAACTGCATGGTGTGCATTACCCTAGCCTCACCCCTGCCATAGACTAGCAGCACCTCTGAGAAGGTTACCGAGCTTGCTACCTGTCTGAGGCCCCTCCCCAACTCCACAAATTCATCCTGCACTGCACTGATCTCATGCCTAGCTAGGTCATTTGTCCCAATGTGGACAATGATATCTTGTTTCCTCTCCTGTGTTGCTGCTTCTGCAATCCTGAGGATTCGCTTCCTGTCCCTCCAAGCCATGGCACCAGGCAGGCACCTTACTTCCCTCTCCTCTCCCTTCCCCAGGTCTACACCCCTAACAACTGAGTCCCCTGTCAGATGCTGTTTCTTTCCCCTGTGGTGTCACTTGCCACTATTTTGTGGGTCTCCCTTGTGGATGTCCCCAGCATTTTTCTTGGTCTCCAATGAGGGTGTCATCATAGAGGAACCTTAATTTTCCAGGCTGACATATGATTTGTGTAGAGGTGCAACTCGGGGGCTATGCCTCTGTTCCACCACCCTCGCCCTCCCCGAACCTACTGTGGTCCATCTGCTCTTCACACATGGCAACCTCTGAGGCAGTGGTTGTGGAACTGGTGCTCTTTGGGTGGGGGAGGCCTCCTTAGTCCTTGCCAGTTCAGCCTGGAGGTGGGCAACCACCTCCCTCAGAGCTGACAGTTGCCTGAAAATAGGGCAGCAATGCAGGTTCCAGAATGTCTCCTGGAAAATTGCTGCCCCACAGCCAGTGCATTGCACCACTCCCCGCATGTTCCTCTTCCTTATAATATACAATGAGTAATATATATTTTTTTTTGTGTGTGTGTACTTACCCTGTATGCACTGTGCTGGGTAATTAAGAATATGACAGTTCTGCTCCAAGACTTGTTTCTATGTTTCTATGAACCTATGGAATATCCATTTCAAATCCATACTGATAAGTATATATATTTTATTTAATCTGTTCCATTATTTTTAAAGAATGCAACAAATCCAACTGAGGAGGATTCATAAACTAGGGGACATGTGTAAGTCACCAAAACAATTTCTGCAAGACATCATGCACTGTATTCTGAACTTGCAGCTGTGCAGCCATGACGGTGTTGAAAAAGTTGCACACAGGTTGTGTTACTTGACAAGATGTGGTTTTGAAATGTAACTTGAGTTGAGATCGAGAACCAGGGACACTGGCACAGTGTATTTGTTACACAGCCTGGCACTAAATTAACTTGTAATTGATCTGCTGATTGCAGTGTTACAGCTTACTATCTGTGTTAGTAATCCAGATACCCATGGAACAGCCACAGCTTAAACGTAATGAGTTACTGCTGCAATCAAGTTGTAAGAATTCCTTCATTTCTTTTTTTAGGAAACTTCCAGATGCTTTGTTGTGGTATATGTGTCTTATCCAAAGAAGTTCTTCAACATCAGGCACCCCCCCAGGCTGGGGCAGACATGCAACACACAGAAGTCATTTCAGTCGATGACCATGACCATCATAACCAACCAGACTCGAAGGATGCAGATGAAATCTGTGAAAAGTAACCAAATAAGAAACCATTAATGAGACCTGCCTGCAAATATGCTTCCCCACAAAAAAGTAGTTACCTTCATTGGCTTAAGAGTTATCCATTTCCAATTTCAACGCAAAAAGTTCCCATCAAGCACTGGAATGTGCACACCAAAAGTATCTGCGACCTGTGATAAAAAACAGTGTAATGAGTACATGTCTATATAGGTCAACCCACCACCTACAAAATACAAAATTATATATATATTCAGAAAAAAATCTGAGGACTCTAGGCACATGACTGAGTGTGCTATTAATTATGGGGGACTTTGCATGTGGAGTAATGCTCCCATTTCACTTCATTACCACTTGTCAATTTTCTGGACACAAGAGAGATGCATTCTGGGGATGCAGAAAAAATCTGGGGACTCTGTGAGTACCTAATGCATGACTGAGTGCACCATTAATTCTGGGGGACTTTGCATTTCATGTTATGCTCTCATTTCACTTTGTTACCACTTGTCAACTTTCTGGATGTAAGACAGTTGCATTGTGGGGATGCACAATGATTCTGGGGACTGTGTGTGAGTACTGCATGCATGACTGAGTGTGCCATTAATTCTGGGACACTTTGCATTTCATGTTATGCTCTCATTTCACTTTATCAGCATGTGTGAATTTTCTGGACACAAGACAGTTGCACAGTTGCATTGTGGGATGCACAATAATTTGAGGACTGTGTGTGAGTACTGCACACATGACTGAGTGAGCATTAATTCTGGGGACGTTGCATTTTTGTTATGCTCTCATTTCACTTCACACACTGGGGAAGTTTCTGGACACAAGACAGTTGCATTTTTGGATTGGGAATTCTGGTTAGTCTGGTAAATATTTTTGGAGCCTCAGTAATATTTACTTTCTGTCATGGTATCATGAAGTGTTTGTCAAAAAGCAGGACTGAGCACTGCAATTATACTGTGTCTCCGTCTTCAGCTGCTGATGCAGCCATTCCAGCTAACAGCCCAACAGAAGAGAGAACAGCTTCCTTCATTTGTCTTTTGTGGATGGCCACTGCTGCTAAATCCCAGCTGCACAGATTGAGCCCTCCTGTCTCTGTCCTCTGAGCACTTGATCCGGTCCTCCTCCCTCCACCGATGCTACCTCTCTCCCTGCCGCCAATGCAGAGATCGCCTGTCCCTCAGCTGGCCACCAATGTAGCAATCCACCTCTGCTATTTAGTCACAGATGCAGCGATCACAAGTCCCCAGCAGTCTCCTTGCTGAACAGTACTGGTGGCTGGGCTATTTAAGCCTGGCCATGCTTCAAACTTCAGTGCCCTGTCCCCTGATTGGTTGCAGGGCCTCTGTCTTCAGCCTCCGATGCAGCCGTTCCAGCTAACAGCCCAACAGAAGAGAGAACAGCTCCTTCCATTCATCTTTTGTGGCTAGGCACTACTGCTAAATCCCAGCTGCACAGATTGAACCCTCCTGTCTCTGTCCTCTGAGGGCTTGATCTGTTCCTCCTCCACCGCCGATACTACCTCTCTCCTGCCACCAATGCAGCGATCACCTGTCCTCAGCTGGCTGCTGATGTAGTGAGCCACCTCTGTTATTCAATCACAGATGCAGAGATCACAAGTCCCTGGCAGTCTCCTTGCTGAACAGTACTGGTGGCTGGGCTATTTAAACCTGGCCATGATTCAAAGTGACTTGCAATTTTTAAACAACATAACTTAGAGATCTCATTTTTGGCATGAGGCTGGTTGGGTCTATGTTGGTCCAAATTCTAATGCCAGAAATTTTGACCATAGTCCAACTTTAAAGCCTTGGTGCACCCAGTCATGGCACATATTGTCTTATTAGAGAGCCTAAATGACCTCAAATTAAGAATGGAAAGCATTGATAAGATAGTTTAAGATAAGACAGAAGCATATATGAAATTAATTAATGGAAAAAAGAATGATGATCACAAATCTGAGGATAGCAAATTGTCTTTCTCGCTGTAATAATTCCAGAAACTCCTATAAATATTATAAATAAAGGAAAAATACACCAGGGATCAATACAGGATCTAAAAATAAAAAAGAAATCAACCTTCAACTTGCTTCAGAAAACTTACCCATTAGCCCTATAGTTTTAATTATTGTATTTATTTATTTATTGAAATGTTTCACCAGGATGGCACACTGAACAACAAGTTGCTCATCTCCTGGTGCAACCTGGGGGAGGGGTACAATTGGATGAAGAATTAGACATACAGTTTAACATTTAACATATCCGAGAAATTAAATATTCAATTATATTTGTGACAAGACAAACATGGTTAAAAAATATCATAAATAACCATACAACTGCATTTGTGACATAACATACAGTTAAATATATCATATCTACGGAGTATGCATTTAATTGCAAGTGGTATATCTGAGGAACATAGTACAGTAATTAACAAAAAGAACACTGAAGCAAAATCAGTGTAATAAAGCATATAGTAAAATAAAATTAAAATGAGTCCTCTGCTCTCAACATAGGTCGGGGAAAATAGAAGGGCGACTTCTGCAGCATATCCACAACAGCCCCTGGATGGAGGTTTACCTGTGCAGGCCTTTAGTCAGAAGACTTAAGGAAACAAAAGAACCTGAAAAAAGTGAAAGTATAAAAATAACAGACCAAGAGGTTCCCCTTAAACTGGAGGAAATGTTTCTGAAGCCTGAAGAAACTACAAGCTCTTTAACAGACTTAATTCTTCATCTCATGAAAGCAGAACTCCAGCTATGTACAACTAAGGAAGATCTCAAAGCCACATGTTCAGAATGACAGGATCCTGTGTATCCGGTTTATATTATTACTAGAAATATGGAAATAGCAAAATTAACATGGACCAAAAACAATATCTTAAACAATTGAGCTTAGAAATTCAATCCCAGTTTCTGGACCACTATCATTAATGATAAATACCACCAGGAAACCTTGGATTATAAGCAATTTTGCAAAATACTTACAGACTTAAAGTGGAATTTTGGTCATGTAGGGCAACTTAACAACGTACACCCATCTCAAGTACTTTCTATAGTCGGCATTGATCACATAGTTTGGGGAAATAGATACATTCTTGTACCTTTTATATTGGCCTTACTATCAGGCATTATGGAAATGGAAATATCTGCACATGATGTATGTTACATCGAGCAAGCACAGTCACAGATGGGCATAACCCAAACTGACATTTCCATAAAATCAGGTATTCTCTTTCTCAAGCTATTAGATAATGCTTACAAATTAGTCAAAGCTAGCATCCTGATGGTTGATATGCATAACCTCTCAAAATCATCCTCTACCCAGATGAGTCATGTGATAGAGAAATGGCTAGATATTGACTTAGAAGCTTTTTCAAACTCTCACATACACAAACTGAATTCAAATCTCAAACTGAAGGCCAACCTGGTGGTGCTGAGGGTTGAGGAGCTGGATGTCACACCTCATGCCACACTGGCGACCAGGGTTTGGGAACGAGCCCAGGCCATTGGGGGTTGGCAGGGGAGGGAAAGGACTGAGCATCTGATGGACAGCTCTCCTCTCCCAGGAGTGAGGGAGATTCACACTCAGTGCTTGACTTGTCTCTGGTGGAAGTCGGAGGCACAGCAAGTGCAGAGCTAACTCCAGGGGATGGGGAGTGGTGACGTCAGTGCTGACGCCATGATGTCAGGGTACATGCCACTCCTCCAGAACAGGGAAAATCAGCTCCCAGTCTCCTAGATGATGGAGCACTGAAGCAGAGACCCTGATTGCTCATGCCTGCCTGATGACCTGGAGGAGTCTGATGAAACTTGAAGTGTCTCTGGGTGTCTCTGCCCCACCCCACCTCATACCCTCCTGGGGAGTATAGCCAAGGCTCCATGGGGACTTGACTGGGATCAGGCAGGCCGTGATGCGGGGATACTGCAGTGTGTCTCCCGAAGGAGTGGAGACCGGGCGCTGGGGAGGAGTATAAATAGAAATTTCAAAAAAAAAAATCTCAAACTGAATCTGGTCAAAAGGAACATAGCAGGTATGGATAGTAAAATGGGGATCCTGACTGGAAACTCTGTCTACAAGGCTTGATCTAATTCTCTTTCAAGAAACATGTGCCCAAAATGGTTCATATTAATGGTTTTGAACTGGATTTCAACAGCTATTAAAGAAAAAATGGACGGGCCAAGGGGGCTTGGCTATTTACATTAGAATTAGAAAGGAATACAATTTTAGAACCTAATCATGTTAAACAATATTAAATATTGATTGTTCTTAGATGGGATTTGTTCACATTTATCACAGCTAGTGAGTACGTGCCACGAGATATCATCCACTTGGAACAAAAACATATGGGATAGTTTAAGTCATGACTTGGAAACACTTTATCAGCTTTACCAGAAAACATAACTTTAATAGCTGGTGATTTTAACTCCGGAATAGCATTATGATAACTTGGAAGCATTAAGAGAACAGATCGATATGGGTAGCCTAGAAGTGAGAAACAGTCTGGATAAAATAAAAATGAACAAGAAAAGATTTTATAAAATTGTGGAAATAATAACCTGTTCATCTTAAGTGGCAGACTGAAGGAGACCTTAAAGGCAGTATTACTTACTTGACTGGTAAAAGCCAGAGTGTTTTGGATTACATTCTGTGCAACTCTGAGAATCACTTTGAGTTTAGCAACCTTTTCTTTGAGATGAGACCAGAAAGTGACCATGCCCTTTATGTTTATATGTCTTAACAAATGACACAGCTAACAAGGTTGAAACTATGAGATGTCCACTTGAAGCACTGACACTAAGTGGTAGAAGAAGGGTCTTATATACAGATAGGGTACGAGATGCTGTCACTGAGATACTAAGTGAGCCATGCCTTAATATATTCAGCGATAATTCACTTAACTCACTGCATCCACAACAAGTAGCTTTGCAACTAAACATTATATATGCACAAATTAGACAGAAAATATGTACTGTACAAAATAAACCATTATGGCAAGAAACTTGATGTGATAACACTTGTTTGAAGGACAAATTAAAACTTAGAAAAAAGATTAAATCAGTTAAAAGAAATCCAACTGGTAAGTACCTGCTTCAGTTAAAAAACACTAGAAAACAGTATAAATCTTTTTTGACTCAGTAAAAAAGGACTACGTTTACAAACAATGGGCCCTATGCATGAATGTGTGGAAAATGCGCAGAAACACAACATATATGCATCATGCAGCTACATGGCGTGCAGGACCACTGAAACATGTGGCATGCACAAACAGAAACACATTTCCCATGCAGTGTGAGTGGATGGTGTCACGTACAGCACCTAGTGGAATGTGCAGACATTGGAGGATGACCCCAGCAACGCGAACACACATCTTGACCCTGCCATATAAGGACAAACATGCCACCCACAGTGTGTATGCAGAAGTGAATGTCGACCATGTTGGAAGAGGATAGAGGATGGCAGACAACAGGGCACCTGCAGAGCAAGGCGCACACAAGAAGCAGAGGGTGAACCAGACATGAAGATGACTGGCCAGCTCCTGAAAGAGGCTGCAGTGGTGGCACTGGACGGACCTGGTCCTCAAACTTCACCAGACGACCAGTCGCTGTGATGGTGGCTGAGATTAGTGCACATCACAACTGGCTATACAGTGCCCTCACACCATCCACCCCCCCCAGGAGGTGAAGGCCCAACTCTGGCTCAATGTCCAGGCCACCATGAGTGCCAGAGGGCCAGCTCATCGGACCCTGATGGCAATCAAACACAAATGGCGAGACCTGAGGATGGCCATCAAGAAACGCCTGGGTACTGGGCCACGAGAACAGCCTGGCATCGGTGGTGGGTCACCGACAATGGACACCCAGCTCACCCCCATAAAGTGGATGGTGGTGGACACCATAACCACTGTGAGCATCCATGGGAAAGCAGAAGGCATGGACACACTTTCACGTGAGTATGGCATGCAGATGCACCATTCCATGATGTATCAGAGGCTAGCCGCAGAGACTCTGATGCTGTACCGTTTTGCCAACAGAGCATGCCCGGGACGCCGGACCCGGTGGTGGTGCTTGAAAAGGGGGCCCACACAACACACCCAGCAACAGCAGGCAAGGACAACCGAGGGAGGATGGCCCCACAGGTCAGTATGGAGTGGATAATCATGTGGAGACCAGCATGTGACATGCAGCAGACCAGTAATCACCCTCTCTGATCCTTCCATAGGCTGAATACTGGCAGCTGATGCTGTGCACCCCGAGACATCGCGCCACACTCCACTAGAGGTGACAGCAGTGGTGCAGAGAACCCAGTGGAGATGGATGCTGATGACAGAGGTGAAGAGTGCCACCCTGCCATGCAGAGCAGCACCCACAAAATATGTGGTTATGTGCATATGGCAACAGTGAACCATGGCACCTGTGTGCATCCCAGCCAGTGACATGGAGGTGCTGGACACACCGCAGGAACTGTGATCCCAATAGTGGGGATAAGAGACCATCCACCCATCCAGCAGGGCACAGCAGGGCAACATGGGCCTCAGTCATGCAGGACCGGCAATATATAGAGCTGCATCAGCTGAAGCTCAACTGTCTCGATGTCCGCGCGGACACGGAAGCTGTCGTGGGAGCTGACACTGCTGTACATGCCATGGGGCATGACATATCCGAGATAGCAAGGGCACAGGTCTGCACCATGGACATCCCTCATAGTGTGGGGAAGACTTCCATGGCACCACAGCACAAGCTACAAACCAACACCTGGTGATGCAGCACAGGGCACCACACCAGGCATGTCACAGGAACAGGGGGACGTCAGCATGGTAGACACACTGGACCCCATCACTGATGTTGATGAGCACACCATGGACACTGTGAGCCCCCACACCAAGGACACACCAGGCAGTGAGATGCAGGACACTGCCATGGAGGACAGCCTTGTGGATGAGGAGCAGAGAGAGGACCAGAACCCTAATGGTGCAGTGGATAAGGCACCGGTGAATGCCACAAAGCCACGCAATGCAGTATAGCACAGGGGTGGGGCCACAAGGGCACTGGGACCTGCAGCCAGGAGGTTGACACATTAGACCATGCTGGAGCAGGCATCACCATACATCTCACCATGCCCTTGAGCACAGATGGGCCTTGGAAACCACATGGGAACTGTGTCATGGCACTGGCTGTGGAATACACTGCACAGACATGGGCAAGCACACACTGATCGCTTGTGCCAGGACCGGGTGTGGCACAGTTGCATACATGCTGTGTGGGGTGGGTGGTGGAACCCTGTTCAGTTGGCTACCTTGCCATGGTACAGGAGCTTAACACAGAGGTCACTGCCTGTCACTAAACACCAGCCATGCTGCACAGCACCACATGTGAACAGCACCTGCCCAGGATGTTGCCATGCACTCTCAGTCATGCCTCAGCATCGGGCACATGCAGCATGCGGCATGACACACTGGGACGTGTGCCATACTGGCTACCATCACTGTGGCCATAGGTCAGGCATGCTGAACTGGGGCACAGGTGTGGCACAGGTGACGTGGCTAGTGTCAGAAGGTCCTGTTAGTGACTGCTGCATGTGCAGCAAATCCAGCGACTGTCTCCTGTCCACAGACAGGATCATTGGGATACTGCTCTGGTGGTATGTCTGGAGGTCAGTAGTTTGACTTTGGTACACCATGACTCACCACCATGTTGTGCAGCATCAGGCATACAGCAAAGACACGGCATGCACATTGCGGTGTCAGGATAATGGTGCCCCCTGTGTGGTCCAGGCACCTGAAGCACATCTTAAGCATACTGATGCTCCTCTCCACAATGTACTCATCTTCTGATGTGCCATGTTGAATGCCACCTCTGCAGCATCTGTTGGCACCAGGATGGGTGTCAGCAGGTATGGCCTCAGTGGATAGCTGCTGTCACCTGTGGGAGAAGGAGATCTGTTAGTCTTGTCATGGACAGACAGACGATACACACACACACACACACACACACACACACACACACACACACACACACACACACACACACACCTAGCACACTACACCTATAGTACCAAAGGGCTATCCGTCAATGCAACCAGCTTGGAGCCATCCATCAATGTAACCAGCATGGAGCAATGAGCCCAGTATGTAAGAGTCATGGCACACCCATGGAACTTTCCACATGTCTGTGAACAGGTATGCAGCATTACACACCACTTGGCAGTTTATGCTGTGGAAGCCTTTATGGTTTCAACATGCCTCCTCGGATACCAATGGTGTCAGGATCGCTATGTGCATGCCATCCACAAAACCACCCACATTGGGCATGCCATGCAATGCAAAGAATGCTTGCTCTGTGGCACGGACCTCACTGTCTGTCATGAGTAGCCATATGTGTTCCCGCATATGCTCCTACAGAGTGTCCATGACCTGGGCAAGTGCCCAGGAGACAGACAACTGGCTAATGCTAATGCCATCACTCGCCATGCACTGGAATGACCCTGATGCCATGTCTCACAGGGACAATGGAGCATTCTTTCTAGTGACTGTAGAGGGTGGTGGAGAATGACTTCTCAGATAGTGGAGACTACAGGCAGCTCTGAGTCACAACTCCATTGGATATGGTAATTTCTATATGGGGCTTCCATGTGTCAGACTGCGGGCAGTGTTGGATGTATGCTGTTCCTCCTGACAGTGTGTACCAATAAATTAATTCCTTTTGTCTCCCACACCTACCCATGTAGGATGATACAGGCATGCCAACCTGCCTCAAACTGAGCTGGCAGGAGCAAGGAGATGGTGCGGCAGTCATGACTGCGACCCCACGTGACCTGTGCCACATGCACTCATCAAGAGCTATGCCTCAGTAACTCTGGTGGTTGGACATGGCTGAAGTGGTGCACTATGATGGGGAGCAGAGGCATGCGGACCCTGTTGAGCATCACTGAACCATCATGGTTAAGTGCCCACTGTCTCACCGTAGCCATGCATTGCTGGGGGGGGGTTGCCTCATGGGTTCTGCCTGGGTGGCGGTGATGCCCACTTCCCTTGTGGCCAGCCTGCATGGTGACTGTGTGGTGTTACTGTCATGGGTCTGTGTGCATACCTGGGATGTCCGCTATGACTGCTGTCCTCTGTGGTGGTCTTGTATGGGTGAAAGCCATGGTGGCTATATTACTGGGGGGCTCTCAGATGGCCCAGTGGTAGGATTGGATGAATCGATGTGTGTCCATCCATGGGGGGGCATGGCCCTGCACATGGTAACAATTTTGTCTTTCTCCCAACAGCAGACAAGGGGACCCATCCGGAGGATGGTCTTAATGCAGGTGCAGTGGCACAGGTACATGCCAGGTGCCAGTGGAATGCACATGGAGCCAGATGATGATGACGATGATGATGACAAGGAGGAGGGGGAGGACAGTGTCGACACCAGGCATATAAGAAGTACATGTGCCCATTGGCCAGTGGAGTGGCACATGCAGGAATGTTCACATCTGCAGCAGGACATTGTGGTCTGTGTTAGGGGGTGGGGGGGTGCTTCTATTGACATGAAGTTTACTTTTATGTGGGGAGGATGGTTTAATACTGCTGTGACAGGCCACTGCTGGTATTTGTTTTGGAGTGTGTCAATAAATACCTTATTGCTATGCCTTGTCTGGTCAATGCCTTGTGTGCATGCGTGTGTGTGTGTGTGTGTGTCTATTGTTGGGGGGGTCCTCTACACAGGCATTCATCAGGCAGGTTGTGGCGGGGTTCACCGGTCTGGTCTGCCAGTGTTGCCTTGCCTCTACAACCAGGGCTGTTAAATGCCATGCTTGCCTATGTGCCAGACAGTGTGTCTGCTGCACTGGCATCGCATACCATTGGTGTTGCACATGCCACGGTGGTGCTATGGTGCACATGCACTCCAGTGGGTGCAGCAGGTTGGGTGCCACATGTGGATGCATGTTAGTGTGGCTATAGGCCCGTGGCATCTGTGTACTACCACGCATGACCATCAGTCCATAGTGCTGGTGGAATGGCCTGTGTATGGTTTGCTGTCCATTGTCACACACAGGCTGTGGACCCATAGATGTGTCCTGTGTTGTGGCCCTGCTGACTGGTGTTTACCATTATTTGCCCTGCTACCAGTGGTGCAGGCTTACACAGCAATTTACAGCTGCCCCTGACCACACATATCTATACTTGACATTGGCGCACATATGCGCACCTCACACACAGTCATGCATGTGTCCAGTGGAGGCCTACACACCAGGTAAGTGGGCATGCACCCATGTATACGGTGCATGGAACATCCACATGGTTATGCCTTTCTGCTGTACACAGTGTGTAGGGCCCACATCATGCATGCAGCCACTGGGTTACATGTGCACACTGTGCACGTATACACCCCTGCTGGGTATGAGCATGCCTTGCATATGCTGCACGCTCTTTGTGCATAAGACTCAATAGGAGAATATGTAACAAGTGATTCAGGATGGAGATTCCAAAACTTTTTGGAACCTTGTGGCAAAGTGGATTAACGAATTTCAACCCTCACTCTCAATATATATCCCCAAAGAAACTTGGATGATGCACTTTAAAAATATTTTTATAGGAATGACTCACATATGATAGGGTCACACACTCCTCACTGTTTACACACTGAAGTTTACTCCCTTTGATTTTCACATACAGAAATAGAGTCAGCTATCTCAGAATTAGCAGCCAATAAAGCCCTAGGCCTGGGTTTTATTCCATCCAATATTTATAAAAACCTTATACATTTTTGGACCCCCATGTTAATATGCTTTTTAACACCTGTCTCATACATAAGTACATACTGGACAAAAAAAAAACATTGAGCCCATTCACAACAAAGGCTCATTTTGTGATTCCTCTAATTTCCGACCAATTAGCCTTTTGGACATTGGTTCAAAGATTTTTGCCAAGTAAATGTTAGGAAAATTACAAACATGGATTTCCACTAACAGTCCAATATCCATATATCAGGCAGGGTTTTGGAAGAAATATTCAACCATAGATAACATTTTTTGTCTAGCTCACTTATTTGAAAAATATATTGGGGTCAGGAAAATTAGATTATTTTCCTTGTTCATAGACTTTACTTCTGCTTTTGATTCTGTTAATAGAGAAATCTTATGGAAAATACTAATCAACACATGTATCAGTATTAATTTGTTAACTCCTGTTTATTTACTTTACTCGAGCAGCTGGTACTAATATAAGATATGACAATAAAGGTAACAAATCAGAGTTTTTGACACCAATAAGGGTGTTAAACAGGATGCATATTGTTACCGTTGTTATTTAACATCTATATAGATTCTTTATTATTCTTTAATGACACTGGTCAATTGGATCCTCTGCTAATCAATAACAAACCATGCCACTCATTGGTTTACACCGATGACATTGTCCTGTTTGTCTTGAAACCCAAAGGCCTGCAAAGAAAGATGGATGTCATTCACAAAAAAGCTTTACCCCTTGACCTAAAAATTAACTTAAAAAAAACTAAAATAATGGTGTCTGGCAAAAAAGTCTTCTACTAAATTCTCCTTGAACAAGGAACATGTTGAGATTTCCACAGAATATACACCTTCTTAGGAATCAAGGTAACACCAAACTGTAAATGAGCATCCCACCTAAGAGGTGAATGCATTAAAGCCAGACATCTGGGCAAGGCCCTTCTGAGTTTTAACTACAAATATGGAGGGAATACAGCAGCTTCCGCACTTAAAGTTAGTGAAGCAAAAATCAACCCAATACTACTTTACGGGGCTGAAGTATGGGATGGTCAAGTATCCGTTAACCTAGAAACTCCATTACTCTGTTATTCTTTTTTTCACAAAGCACTCATACAGGTGCCTTCTTCTATGGAAGCCTACATAGTTAGAGCTGAATTGGGCAGATTACCAATTTCCACATTTGTGGAACTCAGGCTTGCCACATATTGGCTAAGATTGATTAACAACTCTGAAAATCAACTTCCTATGGAATGCCTAAAGGAAAAAAATTAAGTGGTTAAATCAACACACTAATACTCCAGTGTATAAGGTATTTCTTGGAACTCTTTCCAAAACAAAACTTATGCATTTATGGTTATATTTCTTATGGAACATTACCATCTCAATGCAGTTCAAATTAGTAATAATAAAAAATATAATACATCTAGCCCAGGAAATGGACATGGATGCTGTCAAAAAACAGAAACAAGCACTCTGGTTTACAGAAAACAAAACTGACCACTGATTGAAGACTCTCCTTTTATCTATACCACCCACTTCAAGAAAATGGAGCACATGGGCCAGATTTGAGCAGACAATATCCAAATATTCTTTCTTTAACAAACCTTCTAGGAGTCCCCAGGCATGCTCTACTTACTGCCAGTGCAACATGGGATTTAGGGAAACTATATATCATGTTATTAGTCAATGACCTTTATATAATTCTTTGAGAAATAAATTGTTGAAAACTTTTTGACCATATACACCAATGTAAATTATGATGCTGTTTTTGTTTTACTCCACCAAATGACAGCTTATGATGCTAAACTCCTTGCAAAATATATTGCAGCTGTACTCTACTCCAGAAAAAGAAGTTTCAAGCTGCACAAAAGTCATAAAGCAAAGTTTACTGTTACTTAAGTATCTATGGGTATAACAGTGTATTAGTCAAGAAAGTCTTTCTTTTTAATGTTTGTTTACACTGCTGTATTTATGTATGTTTGTATCCATTTATTAAAGAAAAATTGTATTCTAATGTCCTAACACTTTTGCACTGGATGAACAATAAATATTAAACTTGACTACACCTGGGCAACCTCAGAGTTGAACCAATGGGTTGATTTGCCTCTGATTTCTTCCTCCTGAGCCTTACACGCTCCCACTGTGGCAGTCTGAATTGTCTCCTTGATGTTAGAAAATGGCAAAAATCAATTCTGAAACTTGATTGGCTGAGACAGGCTCCAAGCTGGGCATTTATTTTTCAATAGATGCCCAGCTAAAAATAAGAGCCAGTCCAAGTGCCACTTCATAGTGTAGCATTTTCCAGAGGTGCCCAGCCTGCTTTCTAATTGTCTGAAAGCATCCTAGAAAATTTGAAAAACCCACCCTGTCTTTTTCCCTCGCTTAGCGAGAAGCACAGCTGCCCCCAACACTACTTCCTTCAGCGCAGATAGCCGCTCTCCTCCCACGACCAAGATAAAAAAAAATTTTTCCATTAAATGGCATGGCATACTAAATGCTTCAGTCTGATCCTAAAAGCTGCCTAATGTACTGACATACAGAGAGCGTTATCACCGAAACAGCCACTGAGTACGAGAACAGCAGTATTTCCTTGGTTTTCATACTGCACATGGACTTCCAACTGCAGTACAAAAAATGAAGAAAATACCAGTGTTCTCATGCACAGTAGCAGTGCCAGAGATATTGCAGTCTCTGCTTTACCACAGAGAAATGAGCACCAGAGATGGGTAGCGTCCTTTGCCCTTGTGTTTTTTCACTCCTACCACAGAAAAATGGGTGGCGTTAGCTACCTCACAAAAAAAATGCATTGTCATGCAGGTGGAGGAACTACTTTATTACAAAAATGATTTTAAACAAATTTATGTACTTTATTTTATTAAACTTTTTTTCTTTTACAGTGGTCATTTTTCTAAAGCGCCAATAATACCTCCAGGGTGAGCATTATTGGAAATACCGGACCTTCCAGGGCTATAAGGCCCTCCGCCTGTGGCGTTGGGCCTTGTTACACCCCTGAGCAGTCCAGTATTTTCCAATAATGCCCACCCTGTCAGGTATTATTGCTAGCATGGTCCATTTTTGGTTCCCCCCATATTCACTTTGATGCCCTCTAGGTGCATCCTTAGCACTTTGCCCATATTCCAGATGTCTGCCCTCCAGAAGTCCAGGATTTTGGTTTATTGAGGATGCTTTCCCTTCCCATATCCAACCTGAACCATACTGTGCTGTGGTCACTACCACTCAGAGATTCCTTGACAGTTATCTCTTGCATGCGTTCCCCATTTGTGAGCAGTATATCACGGATTGCCTCCTCCCTGTGGTCACAGTGATGCCCTGAGTCTGGAACCCACTCTGTATTGCATCCAGGATCACTTGACTCCTGGCACAGGATGTGGCTGGTATTTTCCCCAGTCCACCTTGGGCAGATTAAAGTTCCCCACCACTACCACATCTCCCTTCCTTGCAGCTTCCTGCAATTGTGAATTCAGGTCCCTGTCTCTTCCTCCTCCTTCTCCTCCACCTCCTCCTGGTTGTGCAGTCTGTAGACGCCCCATCCTCACCTTCTTCCCTCTAGTGGACTGAAGATGAATCAATAGTGTTTCCACCTCCTTTCCCCTTGTGCATGTTATGCACTCCTGATATGTCACTACCTCCCTTTGCCTATCACCCTGCTTCTTCTATATAGCTTGTATACTGGGATTAGAAGTCCCAGTCATGGTGTGGTGTGACCTTAGCCTCAGTAATTACTGCTATGTCTACCTTTCCCTGTGCTAAGAGTGCCTGCATGTCTGCCATCTTGTTACCGAGACTACTGGTTTTGAGTGACACCACCTCCACCTTGACTCTGCAGACTCCGACCTCTTTCCCTTCCTTCTGTCTCTTTCTGGCCTGCCTTCCTCCTGTACTTTCCCTCACCTCCTGTTTTTAATTGCTCTCCTCCCCTTCACATCCACCCTCCTGATTGCATTACTAGTATGGAGGTGAGGTCTATTGACCCCTCATCCTGGACTCTGTGGGCCTACTGACCCCCCCCCCAAGAAATTTAAGCTCAGCTCATTGGCTATGTACTCCCCCAAGTATGTTTGAGCCCTATCTACTAAGATGAAATCTATCTGCACAATGCAGCAACTTGCTCAACAATGTGTCCACAGCCTCAATACATCTGAATCATTTCTTCCTGCACCAGCTCCACAGCCAGTCACTGAACGTATCTATCCCCTTCTTCCTCACTGTGCTGGCACTGAGGACTGGTATCACTTCTGAAAAGATCAAAGAGCTCACTACCTCTTGTAGGTCTATGCCAACTCCCTCAGCTTACCATGAACCACCTCCACCTCTTCCCTGTTATTTCATTGGTTCCCAGGTGGATGAGTAAGTTAGTTCCACCAACCCCTTACAACTTATCTGATTCTTGATCCTACCTTCCTCACTGTCATCCCTGGCATACAAAACCACTCTCCTTCTTGTTTTGGGTACCTTTCATTCTCTAGCGAATGCCCCTCAATTATAGAGTCACCAATGATTTCCACCCTTCTGTCCATTGCAAGTGAGTTTCCATCCTCCTTTCCTCTCCTAGAATACCAGCCATCTCCACACTTATCTGTGCCCCTCCACTATTATCAACCCAATCTGTGTCACTGTCCCCCCTTAAATCACTTCCTCCTTGGCAAACCTTGCTTGGTACCGCTTTTCCCTTCCCTTTCTTAACCTTGGTCCCTCCCCCCATTCTTTTCTCCATGCTGACTGCCCCATCCTCCTGCCTTCCCAGACTACTCCTTCTCTCCTCCCTCTACCTTCAACCCTCGACCCTGTGTCGTCTCAACCTTCTGCCCCACCAACTGATTTCCCTTTCCCTACACTGGTCAGTATTAAATACCTGGTCCTTCAGGGCACCCCGACATCAGATCCCACCCTTGTACTTCATCTTCCAGTCCCTTCCCTTCCTGTATCTGCAGTTCCTCTTAATTCTCCTACCAGCTCCCCTTACCACCAGCCAATCCTCCACTCTGGTCCCCCAGGATCTCTGAGGAGCAGATATCCCTGGACACCACGATATCCTACCTGCTCTCCACCCATACCTGCCAGCCACCTTCCCCAAGGCAGCCCCTACCTGCCTCTTGCTCCATTGCTCTACTTCCCTGTGTCCCCACACCACCTTCCCCAGCTCCCATCTAAGCATTCTTACCACTGCCCTGAGCCATTTTAGGCTGCTGCACAATGGCAGCCCCCTGCTCTATACACATTCCCCAGAAAGACAGCAGCCCCACAACCACTACAGAACACCACTCTCCTTTCACTGTTCCTGCTCCAGTGCTTACTTGTGTTCCCCCAACTCCAACCTCCCCAGTTACCCTTTTCCTGTACCAGCTCCTATTTCCCCACATCCTCCCTCCTCAGCCTATCCCAGCCACCAGTTTTGTATCTCTCCTGTAGCCTGGTCAGTGCTGTTCACAGTTTACAGTCTTCCCCCAAGTCCAAGTTAATCCTCTAACCCCTCCTACCTTGTTTCTTTATTACAAATGTAGACTGATCTGAGATGGGGATTATCTGCTTTCCCCTTTCCACCTTGTATTGTACCTCAAGTCCCCTTCTTTGCCACCCTATTTAAATGTAGGCTAACCCTGGTTCAACTGTAGCCCCCCTTCACCTTCTGCAATGTAAATTTCTACCATGCTGTCCCTTTAACTCAATTACTGTGAGAAGCATGGCCTGTGGCTTGTGGTTCTCCCTGCGGATGCCCTACTGACAACCCAGATGTCACTAGGATAGATGCCACACTCCTGCTTCTTGGCAGTCATGCTTTGGAGGCGCTCACGTGAGAGGTCATTTGGACTTCTGGGTAACATATAGGGACTACAGCTGCCATATTGGTGGGCTATAGTCAAAAGCTCTGGTGGGACCCCCAATGGTGCTGGGAAATGACTGCCGATCTCCTGCCCTCTTTCCCTATCCTCTGGTACTCCCCTTCCTCCTAACAGTCTCCAAACCCCATGCTCATAGCACCTGTAAAACATTGAGTATTTTTTGTTTTAGGGTGTTATTTAACAATACAGGACTCAGCCCCTGCAAGAAACCCCTGCAACACTTATCTGCTTGTTCAGTTTGATGGCATCTTCCAACTGCTGTGGACTGTGGTGGGGCCTGCTCTGTATTTCCCTTCTGAACTACAGCCACCCTATTTTCTGACTGTAATCATGGGTCTGGTGGGACCTCCAACAGTGCCAAGCAATGATCACTGATCTCACACCCTCAGCCTGCCCTCTGGTGCTTCTCCTCTTCCCAACAGTCTCCAATCCCTTGTGTTTCCTGACAGACTATCATTCATTTCGGCTCTGGTGAATTTTCAAAATAGCCAGTAACATTCTGTGGATGCAGAAGTCTGGTGACTGTGTGGCCAGTTCACTCATGGGACTGAGAGCATCGACCAATTCTGGACAACCTTGCATTTCTTGTTTGTCTTATCTTCTTGTCATCAAAGAATGAAATGTGGCACAGGAAGAAATGCAAATTCTCCCAGAATTAATGGCACACACGGTCATGCGTACCGGTGGACACACACAATCACCAGAATGAATGTGCATCCCCCAAAATGTTACTGTCTTCAGTCCAGAAATTCCTCGGTTCTGACAATGTGAAATGATTGCACAAGTAATTCAAAGTCTCAAGGATTAATGCATGCTCTGTCTTGCGTAGTCTTCACACACAGTCACCATAATTAATGTGCATCCCCAAAATGCTACTGTGTTGTGTCCTGAAAATTCCCGTCTGCTGAAAAATGCAAAGTCTCCTAGATTTAATAGTGCACTCAGTCATGTGTGCAGCGGTCACAGACAGTCACCTGAATTAATTTACATCCCACAAAATGCTTCTGTCTTGTGTCCAGAAAAATTCAGCAATGCTAATGAAGTGAAATGATAGTTCAACAAGAAATGGAAAGTCTCCCAGAATTAATGGAGCACTCAGCCTTTGCTGCAGTGATAACACTGATCACCAAATTAATGTGCATCCCCTAAATGCCACTGTCTTATCCCAGAAAATTCCCAAGTTCTGGCCAAGTAAAATGATAGCACAACAAGACATGTGCAAATTCTCCTGGAATTAATGGTTCATTCAGTCATGGTTGCAGTTGTCTCACATCACCATTGTCCCAGAATTAATGTGCATCCCCAAAATGCTACTGCGGTGAGTCTGAAAATACCCCAGTTGTTGATAAGTGAAATAATAACACAACAAAATACAAAGTCTTTGAAATTAATAGCACACTCAGTCATGCGTGCAGTGAGTCACACACAATCAACAAATTTATATGCATCACCAAAATGCTATGGTCTTGTGTCAGAATATTACCCAGTGCTAATGAATTGAAATGATAGCACAGCAAGAAATGCAGTCTAGGAGAATTAAAGGCGCACACCGTCATGCGTGCAGAGTTAAAATATAGTCACAAGAAATAATGGGCATCACCAGAATGCAACTGTCTTGTGTCCAGAAATTTCCATTGCTGACAAAGTGAAATGATAGCACAGAAGAAATACAAATTCTCCCAGAATTAATGGCACACACAGTCATGCGTGCAGTGGTCACTCACAGTCACCAGAATTAATGTGCATCTCCAAAATGCTACTGACTTCAGTCCAGAAAATTCCTCAGTGCTGACAATGTGAAATGATAGCACAAGTAATTCAAAGTCTCCAAGGATTAATGGTGCACTCAGTCTTGTGTAGTGTTCACACACAGTCACCAAAATTAATGTGCATCCCAAAATACTACTGTCCTGTGGACTAGAAAATTCCCCAAAATGATGAAGAGAAATGATAGCACAACAAGTAATGCAAAAGCTCCCATATTTAGTTATGCTCTCAGTCATGAAGTGAACTGGTCACACACAGTCACCAGAATTAATATGCATCCACAGAATGCTACTCTCTAGGTCATAGAAATTGCCCAGTGCTGAGACATGAACTGAAATCCAATAAAATGCAAAGTTTCCAAATTAATGGTGCATTCAGTCATAGGTGCAGTAGTTTCACATTACACAAGTCAACAGAATTAATGTGCATTCCCAAAATGCTACTGTTGTGTATCCTAGAAAATACCCCACTGCTGATGAAGTGGAAATGAGAACACAACAAAAGCAAAGTTTCCAGAATTAATGGATAACTCAGTCATAGGGTCAGTGGTCACACACAGTCAACAGAATTCATGTGCATCCCCAATATACTATGGTCTTGTGTCCAGAATATTACCAGTGCTGGTGAAGTGAAATGATAGCAAAAAATACAAAGTCTCTAAGAGAAATAAAGCACACTGTGTCGTGCATACAGTGTTAACACACAGTCACTAGAAATAATGTGCATCACCAGAATGCAACTGTCTTCTGTCCAAGAAAATTCCCATTACTGACAAAGTGAAATGATAGCACAACTAAGAAATACAAATTATCCCTGAATTAATGGCACACACTGCCATGCATACAGTGGTCACACACAATCCAACAGAATTAATGTCCATCCCGAATACCACTGTCTTCAGTCAGAAAATTCCCCAGTGATGTCAATGTCAAATGATAGTACAACATATAATTCAAAGTCTCCAAGAGATTAATGGTACCCAGTCTTTCATATAGTATTCACATCCAGTCACCATAATTAATGTGCATCTCCAAAATGGTACTGTCCTGTGAATTGAAAATTCCCCAGTAATGATGAAGGGAAAGGATAGCACAACAAGAAATGCAAAGTCTCAAAGATTTAGTGATGCTCTCAGTCATTAGTGAATAAGTCACACACATTCACCAGAATTAATGTGCATCCACAGAATGCTACTCTCTTGGGTCATGAAAATTACCCAGTGCTGAAGACATGAACAGAAAGCCCAGTAAGAAATGCAAAGTCTCCCAGAATTAATGATGCATTCAGTCATGGGTGCAGTGGTTTCACATCATACAAAGTCAACAAATTAATGCCATCCCAAAAATGCTCCTGTGGTGTGTCCTGAAAATACTCCACTGCTGATGAAGTTGAAATGATAACACAACAAGAAATACAAAGTCTTGAGGATTAAAGGAGCTCTCAGTCATAGTGCAGTAGTCACACACAGTCAACAGAATTCACTAATCATTCCAAAATGCTGTGGTCTTGTGTCCAGAATATTACCAGTGCATGATGAAG
The DNA here is from genome assembly GCA_016271365.2 of Neoceratodus forsteri. Lineage (NCBI taxonomy): Eukaryota > Metazoa > Chordata > Ceratodontiformes > Ceratodontidae > Neoceratodus > Neoceratodus forsteri. The sequence goes on from CM057449.1 coordinate 1,496,201,913, forward strand.
CGAAAAGATAGCATAGCAAAATGCAGTCTCAGAGAATTAATACAGCACACTGTCATTTGTGCAGTGTTAACACACAATCAAGAAATAATGTCCATCTCAGAATGCAACTATCTTGTGCCAGAAAATTCCCATTACTGACAAAGTGAAATGATAGCAAAGCAAAATACAAATTCTCCCTGAATTAATAGCACACAGTCATAGGTGCAGTGGTCATACACAGTTACCAAATTATTGTGCATCAACAAAATGCAACTGACTTCAGTCCAGAAATATTCCCTGTGCTAACAAACTGAAATGATAGCACAACAAAAATACAAAGTCTCCCAGAATTAATGATGCAGTAAGTCTTAGTGCAGTAGTCACACATCACATACAGTAATCAAAATTAATATTGCATCCCAAAATGCTACTAGGTTGTCGCCTGAAAATTCCCCTCTGCTGATGAAGTGAAATGATAGCACAACAAAAATACAAAAGTCTCTAAATTAATAGCACACACACAGTCAAGCGTACAGTTATACACACAGTCACCAAATTAATGAAACCCAAAATGCTGCTGTCTTCAGTCCAGAAAAATTCCCAGTGCTGACAATGTGAAATGATAGCACAACAAGTAATTCAAAGTCTCCCTAGGATTAATGTTGCACTCAGTCTTGCATGTAGTGTTCACACAGTCACCACAATTAATGTGCATCCTCAAAATACTACTGTCATATGAACTGAAAATTCCACAGTAATGATGAAGTGAAATGATAGCACAGCAAAAATGCAATATCTCCCAGGTTAGTGATGCTCTCAGTCTTGTGTGAACTGGTCACACACGGTCACCAAAATTAATATGCATCCACAGAATGCTACTCTTCGTCATGAAATTCCCCTGATGCTGAAGACATGAACTGATAGCCCAATAAAAGTGCAAAGTCTCGGAATTAATGGTACATTCAGTCATGGGTGCAGCGGTTTCACATCACACATAGTCAACAGAATTAATGTGCATCCCCAAAATGCTCCTGTGGTGTGTCCTGAAAATACCCCAGTGCTGATGAAGTGAAATGAAAACACAGTAAGAAATGCAAAGTCTTCCAGAAGTAATGGAGCTCTCAGTCATGAGTGCAATGGTCACACACAGTCTACAGAATAAATATTCATCCCTAAAATGCTATGGTCTTGTGTCCAGAAGGTTACCCAGTGCTGATGAAGTGACATGATAGCAAAGCAAGAAATGAAAAGTCTCAGAATTAAAGAGGCACAAACTATCATTCGTACAGTGTTAACACACAGTCACCAGAATTATGGTCATCCATAAAATACTACTGTCTTCCAGTCAAAAAATTCCCAGTGCTGACAAAAGTGAAATGATAGCACAACAAGAACTACAAATTCTACCAGAATTAATGGCAAACACAGACATGCATGTAGTAGTCACACACATTCACCAGAATAATTGTGCATCCCAAAAATGCTGCAGTCTTCAGTCAGAAAATTCCCAGTGCTGACAAAGTGAAATGATAGCACAACAAGTAATTCAAAGTCTCCTAGGATTAATGTTGCTCTCAGTCTTGCATGTAGTGTTCACACACAGACACCATAATTAATGTGCATCCTCAAAATACACTGCTGTCATGTGAACTGAAAATTCCACAGTAATGATGAAGTGAAATGATAGCACAGACAAAGTACAATGTCTCCCAGATTTAGTGATGCTCTCAGTCTTGTGTGAACTGGTCACACACAGTCACCAAAATTAATGTGCATCCACAGAATGCTACTCCCTTGCATCATGAAAATTCCCCAGTGCTGAAGACATGAACTGATAGCCCAATAAGAAGTGCAAAGTCTCCCGGAATTAATAGTGCATTCAGTCATGGGTGCAGTGGTTTCACATCACACAGAGTCAACAGAATTAATGTGCATCCTCAAAATGCTACTGTAATGTGAACTGAAAATTCCCCAGTAATGATGAAGTGAAATGATAGCACAACAAAGAAATGCAAAGTCTCCCAGATTTAGTGATGCTCTCAGTCATGTGTGAACTGGTCACACACAGCCACCAGAATTAATGTGCATCCACAGAATGCTATGGTCTTGTGTCCAGAATATTACCCAGTGCTGATGAAGTGAAATGATACCACAGCAAGAAAGACAGATCGAGAATTAAAGGCGCACACTGTCAAGCATGCAGTGTTAACACACAAACACCAGAGAAAAAGTACATCACCAGACTACAGCTGTTTTGTATCCTGAAAATTCCAATTGCTGACAAAGTGAAATGATAGCACAGCAAGAAATGCTAATTCTCCCAGAATTAATGGCACTCATGAATCATGCATGCAGTGGTCACACACAGTCACCAAATTAATGTGCATCCCCAAAGACAACTGTCTTAAAGTCCAGAAAATTTCTTAGTGCTGACAATGTGAAATGATAGCACAACAAGTAAAACAAAGCCTAAAAAGGATTAATGGTGCACTCAATTTTGCATGTAGTAGGCATAGAACAGTCACCATAATTATTATGTATCCCCAAAAAATGCTACTGTCCTGTGAACTGAAAATTCCCCAGTGATGCTGAAATGAAATTATAGCACAACAAAATGCAAAGTCTACCAGATTTAATGATGCTCTCAGTCATAGAGTGAATTGGTCACACAGTCACCAGAATCAATGTACATCCACAAAAGCTATTATCTTGGGTCTTACAACTTCCCCAGAGCTGAAGAAATGAACTATTAGCCCAATAAGATTCAATATCTCCCAGAATTAATGGTGCATTCAGTTATGGCGCAGTGGTACCTCATCACACAAGTCACCAGAGTAATGTGCATCCCAAAAATGCTACTGTGGAGACCTGAAAATGCCCCAGTGTTGATGAAGTTAAATGATAACACAACAAGATACAAAGTCTTTGAGAATTAATGGAGCACTCAGTCATGAGTGTAGGGGTCACCCACAGTGAACCGAATTCATGTGCATCTCCAAAATGCTATGGTCTTATGTCCAGAATAATACCCAGTGCTAATGAATTGAAATGATTGCACAGCAAGAAATGCAGTCTCGGAGAATTAAAGGCACACACAGTCATGCATGCAGAGTTAAAATACAGTCACAAGAAATATTGGGCATCAGCAGAATGCAACTGTCTCGTGTCCAGAAATTTCCCATTACTGACAAAGTGAAATGATAGCACAGCAAGAAATACAAATTCTCCCGGAATTAATGGCACACACAGTCATGCGTGCAGTGGTCACACACAGTCACCAGAATTAATGTGCATCTCCAAAAACCTGCTGACTTCAGTCCAGAAAATTCCTCAGTGCTGACAATGTGATAATAGCACAACAAAAATTCAAAGTCTCTAAGATTAATGGTGCACAGTCTTGCATGTAGTGTTCACACACAGTCACCATAATTAATATACATCCTCAAAATACTGCTGTCATATGAACTGAAAATTCTAATAATATGATAAAGTAGGTAATAGCACAACAAGAAATACAAAGTCTCCCGGATTTAGTGATGCTCTCAGTCATGTTGAACTAGTCACACACAGTCACTAGAATTAATGTGCATCCACAGAATGCTACTACTCTTGAGTCATGAAAATTCCCAGTGCTGAAGACATGAACTGAAAGCACATTAAATACAATGCCTCCTGGATTTAATGGTGCATTCAGTCATGGGTGCAGTGGTTTCACATCAATACACAGTCAACAGAATTAATGTGCATCCCCAAAATGCTCCTGTAGGTGTGTCCTGAAAATACCCCAGTGCAGATGAAGTGAAATGAAAACACAATAAGAAATGCAAAGTCTTCCAGAATTAATGGAGCTCTCAGTCATGAGTGAATTGGTCACACACAGTCTGCAGAATAAATATTCATCCCAAAATACTATAGTCTTGTATCCAGAATGTTACCAAGCCTGAGTAAGAAAGTAATGTAAAAAGCAAGAAATAGAAAAATCTCAGAAATTAAAGGCGCAAACTATCATTCTTGCAGAGTTAACACACAGTCACCAGAATTATTGCCATCCCCAAAAAATGCTACTATCTTCAGTCCAAAAAATTCCCCAGTGCTGACAAAGTGAAATGATAAGCACAGCAAGAACTACAAATTCTACCAGAATTAATGGCACACACGAGACATGCATGTAGTAGTCACACATTCACCAGAATAATTATGCATCCCCAAATACTAGTGTCTTCAGTCAGAAAAATTCCCCAGTGCTGACAAAGTGAAATGATAAGCGCAACAAGAAATACAATATCTCCCAGAATTAGTGATGCAGTAAGTCAATAGTGTAGTGGTCACACATCACATACAGTAATCAGAATTAATGTGCTTCCCCAAAATGCTACTATGTTTGTGTCCTGAAAATTCACCTTTGCTGATGAAGTGAAATAGTAGCACCACAACAAAATGCAAAGTCTCCTAGATTTAATAGTGCACTCAGTCATGTGCAGCATGATCACACACAGATCACCTGAATTAATTTACATCACCACAATGCTCCTGTCTTGTGTCAGAAAAATTCACCAGTGCTAATGAAGTGAAATGATAGCTCAACAAGAAATGGAAAATCTCCCAGAATTAATGGTGCACTCAGCAATGGATGCAGTGATAACACACTGTCACCAAAATTAAATGCATACATCCCTCAAAATACCACTGTCTTGAGTCAGAAAATTCCCAAGTGCTTGGCAAGTAAAATGACCAGCACAAGACATATAAAAATCTCCTGGAATTAATGGTGCATTCAGTCATGGTTGCATTAGTCCCACATCACACATTGTCCCAGAATTAATGTGCATCCCCAAAATGCTACTGTGGTGAGTCCTGAAAATACCCCAGTGTTGATGAAGTGAAATGATAACACAACAAGAAATACAAAGTCTTTGAGAATTAAATATCGCTCTCAGTCATGATTGCAGTGGTCATACACAGTCAACTTGAATTTATGTGCATCCCAAAATGCTATAGTCTTATGTACAGAATATTATCCAGTGCTAATGAATTAGAATTGATAGCACAGTAAAATACAGTCTCTGAGAATTAAAGGCTCACACTGTCATGCGTGCAGAGTTAAAATACAGTCACAAGAATTAATGGGCATCACCAGAATGCAACTGTCTAGTGTGCAGAAATTTCCCATTGCTGACAAAGTGAAATGATAGCACAGCAAGAAATACAAATTCTCCCAGAATTAATGGCACACACAGTCATGCGTGCAGTGGTCAAACACAGTCACCAGAATTAATGTGCATCTCCAAAATGCTGCTGACTTTAGTCCAGAAAATTCCTAAGTGCTGACAATGTGAAATGATAGCACAACAAGAAATTCAAAGTCTCCAAGGATTAATGGTGCTCTCAGTCTTGCATGTAGTGTTCACACACAGTCACCATAATTAATGTGCATCCTCAAAATGCTACTGTCATGTGATCTGAAAATTCCCCAGTAATGATGAAGTGAAATGATAGCACAACAAGAAATGCAAAGTCTTCCAGATTTAGTGATGCTCTCAGTCATGTGTGAACTGGTCACACACAGCCACCAGAATTAATGTGCATCCACAGAATGCTATGGTCTTGTGTCCAGGAATATTACAGATGCTGATGAAGTGAAATGATACCACAGCAAAAATGCAGTCTCTGAGAATTAAAGGCGCACACTGTCAAGCATGCAGTGTTAACACACAAACACCAGAAATAAAAGTGCATCACCAGACTGCACTGTTTTGTGTCCTGAAAAATTCCCCATTGCTGACAAAGTGAAATGATAGCACAACAAGAAATGCTAATTCTCCCAGAATTAATAACTCTGATCATGCATGCAGTGGTCACACAGTCACCAGAGTAATGTGCATCCCCAAAATACAACTATCTTAAGTCAGAAATTTCTCAGTGCTGATGTGAAATGATAGCACAAAATAAAACAAAGACTACAAGGATTAATGGTGCACTCAGTTTGCGTAGTGGTCATGCTCAGTCACCACAATTAATGTGTATCCAAAATGCTGTCCAGCGAACTGAAATTCCCAGGGATGATGAAATGAAATGACAGCACAACAAAATGCAAAGTCTCCCAGATTTAATGATGCTCCAGTCATGGTGATTGGTCACACAGTCACCAGAATTAATGTGCATCCACAGATGCTATTCTCTTGGGTCATGCAACTTCCCCAAGAGCTGAAGAGATCGAACAGTTAGCCTAATAAAAAAATGCAAAGTCTCCCAGAATTAATGGTGCATTCAGTCATGGGCGCAGTGGTCTTACAATCACACAGAGTCGCCAAGTAATGTGCATCCCCAAAATACTACTGTGGGGAGACCTGAAAATGCCCCAGTGTTGATGAAGTGAAAGATAACACAACAAAAAATAAAAGTCTTACAGAATTAATGGAGCACTCAGTCATGAGTGTGAGCAGCCCTGATGGGAACCAATTCATGTGCATCTCCAAAATGCTATGGTCTTGTGTCCAGAATAATACCCAGAGCTAATGAATTGAAATGATTGCACAGCAAGATAAGCAAAGTTTCCCAGATTTAAGGATGCTCTCAGTCTTGAGTGAATTGGTCACACAGTCAGCAGAATTAATGCACATCCGCAGAATGTTACTATCTTGAAATCATGAAAATTCCACAGTGCTGAAGAAATGAACTGATAGACCAATAAAATGCAAAGTATCTAGAATTAATGGTGCACACAGTCATGCATGCAGTGATCACACACAGTCCCCAGAATTAATGTGCATTCCCAAAATGCCACTGTCTTGTGTCCAGAAAATTCTCCAGTGCTGGCGAAGTGAAATGATAACACAACAAGAAATGCAAAGTCTCACAGATTTAATGATGCTCTCAGTCATGAGTGAATTGGTCACACACAGTCACCAGAATTAATGTGCATCCACAGAATGCTACTCTCTTGTGTCATGAAAATTCCCAATAGCTGAAGAAATGAACTGACCCAATAAAAAAATTCAAAGTCCCAGAATTAATTGTGCATTCAGTCATGGGTGCAGTGGTTTCACATCCCAGAGGTCCCCAGAATTAATGTGCATCCCCAAAATGCTACTGTCTTCAGTCCTGAAAAATTCCCAGTGCTGACAATGTGGAAATGATAGCTCAACAAGTAATTCAAAGTCTCCAAGGATTAGTGGCGTACTCAGTCTCGCATGTAGTGTTCACACAAACACCATAATTCATGTGCATCCCAAAATTCTACTGTCCTGTCAATAGAAATTCCTAATAATGATGAAGTGAAATGATAGCACAACAAGTACATCAAAATCTCCCATATTTAATGATAGACCTAGTCATGACTGAACTGGTCACAAACAGTCACCAGAATTAATGTGCATCAACAGAATACTACTCTTTTGGGTCATGTAAATTCAGCAGTGCTGAAGACATGAACTGAAAGCTCAATAAGATGTGAAGTCTCCTGGAATTAATGGTGCATTCTGTCATGGTTGCAGTGATTTAACATCACACAGAGTCCCAGAATTAATGTGCATCCCAAAAATGCTACTGTGGTGTGTCCTGAAAATACCCCAGTGTTGATGAGTGAAATGATAACACAACAAGAAATGCAAGTCTTTGAGAATTAATGGAACACTCAATCATGAGTGCAGTGGTCAAACACAGTCAACCAAATTCATGTGCATCCCAAAAAATGCATAATTAGATGTCCAGAATATTATCCAGTGCTAATGAAGAGAAATGATAGCACATCAAATAATGCAGTCTCAGAGAACTAAAAAAGCACACTGTCATGAGTACAGAGTTAACATGCAGTAACAAGCAATATGTGCATCAACAGAATGCAACTGTCACAAGTAGTCAGAAATTTCCCATTGCTGACAAAGTGAAATTATAACACAGCAAGTAATGGTGCACTGTCATACATGCAGTGGTCATACACACAATGCCCAGAATTAATATGCATTCCCAAAATGCCTGTCTTGTATTCAGAAGAATTCTCCTGTGGTGACAAAGTGAAATGATAGCACAACAAGACACTCAAATCTCCAGAATTAATGGATGCTCTCAGTCATCCAGGAGATTGGTCACACATAGTCACCAGAATTAATGGCCATCCACAGAATGCCTCTCTCTTGGGTCATAGAAAATTCCTCAGTGCTGAAGAAATGAACTGATAGCCCAATAAGAAATGCAAAGTATCCCAGAATTAATGGTGCACACAGTCATGTATGCAGTGATCACACACAGTCCCCAGAATTAATGAGCATTCCCAAAATGCCACTGTCTTGTGTCCATAAAATTCTCCTGTGCTAGCGAAGTGAAATGATAGCACAACAAGACATGCAAAGTCTCCGAGAATTAATGGTTCATTCGGTCAAGTGTGCCCTGGTCTCACATCACACTGAGTCAACAGAATTAAAGTGCATCCCCAAAATGCTACTTTGGTGTGTCCTGAAAATACCCCAGTGCTGATGAAGTGAAATGATAGCACACCAAGAAATGCAAAATCTTACAGAATTAATGGAGCACTCAGTCATGTGTGCAGTGGTCGCACACAGTAAACAGAATGCATGTGCATTCCAAAAATGCTATCGTCTTGTGTCCAGAAAATTCCCCAGAGCTGATGAAGAAAAATGATAGCACAGCACAAAATGCAATGTCTCCGAGAATTAATGGAAACACACTGTCATGTATAGCAGTGGTCAACAGATCACCAGAATTAATGTGCATCCCCAAAATATTACTGTCTTCAGTCCAGAAAATACCCAGTGCTGACAATGTGAAATGATAGCACAACAAGTTTTCACAAAGTCTCAAGGATTAATGGTGCAATCAGTCTTGCATTTAATGTTCACACACAGTCACCATAATTAATGTGCATCCCAAAATCTACTGTAATGTGAAGACAAAAGACCTAGTGATGATGAAGGTGAAATGATAGCACAAGAAGTACAAAGTCTCCAAGATTTAATGATGCTCTCACTCATGGGTGAACTAGTCACACAGTCACCAGAATATGTGCATCCATGAGAATGCTACTCTCTTAGGTCATGAAAATTCCCCAGTGCTGAAGAAATGAACTGATAGCCTATGAAGAAATACAAAATCTCCCAGAATTAATGGTGCATTCAGTAATGGGTGCAGTGGTCTCCATCACCCAGAGTCACCAGAAGTAGTGTACATCCCAAAATGCTATTTAATAATTGTGTCCTCAAAATACCCTGTGCTGATGAGTGAAATGATAATACAACAAGAAATGCAAAAGTCTTCCAGAATTAATGAGAGCTCTCAGTCATGAGTGCAGTGGTCACACATAGTCAACAGAGATTATATTCATCCCCAAAATGCTATGGTCTTGTGTCGAATGATGCAGTGCTCATGAAGTGAAAAGATAGCACATCAAGAAATGCAAGTCTCCAAGTTGAAAGACACACACTGCTCCATATGTGCAGTGTTAACACCTGATCACTAGAATAATGTGCATCACCAGAGATACAACTGTTTGTGTCAGAAAATTCCCCATTGCTGACAAAGTGAAATGATAGCACAGCAAGAAATGCAAATTCTCCCTGAATTAATGGCACACACAGTCATGTGTGCAGTGATTACACAGTCACCAGAATTAGTAGTGCATCCCAAAATGCTACCATCTTCAGTCAGTAAATTCCTAAGTGTATATTAATGAAATGATAGCACAGCAAACAATACCAAAGTCTCCAAGGATTAATGGTGCACTCAGTCTTGCATGTAGTGGTCTACACACTTCACCATAATGTAATGCACATCTCAAAATGTTACTGTCCTATGAGACTGAAAATTTCCTTTGATGATGAAGTCAAATGATAGCACAACAAGAAATACAAAAGTCTCCCAGCATTAATGATGATATCATACATGAGTTAATTAGGTCACACACAAGTCACAGAATTAATGTGCATCCACAGAATACTACTGTCTTGGGTCATGAAAATTCCCAGTACTGAAGAAATGAACTGGTAGTCCAATAAGAAATACAAAGTCTCCAAGATTAATGTTGCATTCAGTCATGGGTGCAGTGGTCTACACATCACACAGAGTCAGCAGAATTAATGTACATCCCCAAAATGCTACTGTTTGTGTCCTGAAAAATACCCCAGTGCTGATGAAGAAAAATTAGAACACAACAAAGTGCAAAGTCTTTCAGAATTAATGGAGCACTCAGTCATAAAGTGCAGTGGTCACACACAGTTAACAAGATGGTGTGCATCCACCTAAATGCTATGGTCTTGTGTCCAGAATATTACCCAATGCTGATGAAGTGAAATGATAGCACAACAAGAAATGCAGTCTCAGAGAATTAAAGGCGCACACTGTCATGCATGCAGTGTTAACGCACAGTCACCAGAAATAATGTGCATCACCAGAATGTAACTGTCTTGTGTCCAGAAAATTACCCATTGCTGACAAAGTGAAATGATAGCACAGCAAGAAATGCAAATTCTTCCAGAGTTAATGGCACACACAGTCATGCTTGCAGTGGTTACACACAGTCAACATAATTAATGTGCATCCCCAAAATGCTACTGTCTTCAGTCCAGAAAATTCCCCATTGCTGACAATGAGAAATGATAGCAAACAAGTAAAGCAATGTCTCCAAGGATTAATAGTGCACTCAGTTTAGCATGGGTGGTCATGCACAGTCACCATAATTAAATGTGTATCCCAAAATGCTACTGTCCTGTGAACTGAAAATTCCTCAGTGTGATGAAATGAAATTATAGCACAAGAAGAAATGCAAGATCTCCAGACCAATGATGCTCTCAATCATGAGTGAATTGGTCACACACTGTCAGCAGAACTAATATGCATCCACAGAATGCTCCTCTCTTGGGTCATGAAAATTCCACAGTGCTGAAGAAATGAACTGATAGCCCAATAAGAAATGCAAAGTATCACAGAATTAATGGTGCATGCAGTCATGCATGCAGTGATCACACACAGTCCCCAGAATTAATGTGCATTCCCAAAATGCCACTGTCTTGTGTCCAGAAAATTCTCCAGTGCTGGCGAAGTGAAATGATAGCACAACAAGACATGCAAAGTCTCCAGATTAATGGTGCATTCAGTCAAAGAGTGCAGTGGTCACACACAGTCTTAATACAGAATTAATGTGCATCCTCAAAATGCAATTTTGGTGTGTCCAGAAAATACCCCAGTGCTGATGAAGTGAAATGATAGCACAACAAGAAACGCAAAATCTTCCAGAATTAATGGAACACTCAGTCATGTGTGCAGTGGTCACACACAGACCACAGAGATCATGTGCATTCCCAAAATGCTATGGTCATGTCCAGAAAATTCCCCAAAGCTGATGAAGTGAAATGATAGCACAGCACGAAATGCAATGTTCTCAGAGAATTAATGGCGCAGACAGCCAATGCAGTGGTCACACACAGTCACCAGAATTAATGTACATCCCCAAAATGCTACTGTCTTCAGTCCAGAAATTTCCCTAATGCTGACATGGTGAAATGAGAGCACAACAGGTAATGCAAAGTATCCAAAGATTAATAGTGCACTCAGTATTGCAAGTAGTGTTCATACACAGTCACCATAATTAATGTGCATCCCAAAAATGCTACTGTCCTGGGAACTGAAAATTCCCCAGTGATGATGAAGTGAAATGATAGCACAACAAGAAATGCAAAGTCTCCCAGATTTAATGATGCTCTCAGTCATGAGTGAAGTAGTCACACACAGTCACCAGAATGAATGTGCATCCGCAGAATGCTACACTCTTGGGTCATGAAAATTCCTGAGTGCTGAAGAAATGAACTGATAGCCCAATAAGAAATGCAAAGTCTCCCAGAATTAATGGTACATTCAGTTATGGGTGCAGTGGTCTCACATCACACAGAGTCACCAGAATTAATGTGCATCCCCAAAATGCTACTGTGGTGTGTCCTGAAAATACCCCAGTGCTGATGAAGAGAAATGAGAACACAACAAGAAATGCAAAGTCTTCCAGAATTAATGGAGCACTCAGTCATGAGTGCAGTGGTCACACACAGTAAACAGAATTCATGTGCATCCACAAAATGCTATGGTCCTGTAGCCAGAATATTTCCCAATGCAGATGAAGTGAAGTGATAGCACATCAATAAATGCAGTCTCAGAGAATTTAAGGTGCACACTGTCATGCATGCTGTGTTAACACATAGTCACCAGAAATAATGTGCATCACCAGAATGCAACTGTCTTGTGTCCAGAAAATTCCAAATTGCTGATCAGTGAAATGACAGCACAGCAAGGAATACAAATTCTCCCAGAATTAATGGACACACAGTCAAATGAGCAGTTGTCACCACGGTCACCAGAATTAATGTGGATACCCAAAATGCTACTGTCTTCAGTCCAGAAAATTCCCAGTGCTGACAATGTGAAATGATAGCACAAGTAATTCAAAAGTCTCCTAGGATTGATGGTGCATTCAGTCTTGCATGTAGTGTTCACACACAGTCACCATAATTAATGTGCATCCTCAAATACTACTGTCATGTGAACTGAAAATTCCCAGTAATGATGAAGTGAAATGATAGCACAACAAGGAATGCAATGTTTACCAGATTTAGTGATGCTCTCAGTCTTGTGTAAACTGGTCACACACAGTCACCAAAATTAATGTGCATCCACAGAATGCTACTCTCTTGGGTCATGAAAATTCCCCAGTGCTGAAGACATGAACTGATAGCCCATTAAGAAATGCAAACTTTCGCGGAACTAATGGTGCATTCAGTCATGGGTGCAGGGGTTTCACATCACACAGAGTCAACCGAATTAATGTGCATCCCCAAAATACTACTGTGGTGTGTCCTGAAAATACCCCAGTGCTGATGAAGTGAAATGAAAACACAATAAGAAATGCAAAGTCTTCCAGAATTAATGGAGCTCTCAGTCATGAGTGCAGTGGTCACACACAGTCAACAGAATAAATATTCATCCATAAATGCTATGGTATTGTGTCCAGAAGGTTACCCAATGCTGATGAAGTGAAATGATAGCAAACAAGAAATGCAAAGTCTCAGAGAATTAATGGCGCACACTGTCATTCGTGCAGTGTTAACACACAGTCACCAGAATTATTGTGCAAACCCAAAATGCTAGTGTCTTCAGTCAAGAAAATTACCCAGTGCTAAAAAAGTGAAATGATAGCGCAACAAGAAATGCAAAGTCTCCCAGAATTAATGATGCAGTAAGTCCTGAGTGTAGTGGTCACACATCACATAGAGTAATCAGAATTAATGTGCTTCCCCAAAATGCTACTGTGTTGTGTCCTGAAAATTCCCCTCTGCTGAAGAAGTGAAATGATAGCACAACAAGAAATGCAAAGTCTCCTAGATTTAATGATGCATTCAGTCATGTGTGCAGCAGTCACACACAGTCACCAGAATTAATTTATGTCCCCAAAATGCTTCTGTCTTGTGTCCAGAAAAATTCACCAGTGCTAATGAAGTGAAATGATAGCTCAACAAGAAATGGAAAGTCTCCCAGAATTAATGATGCACTCAGCCATGGCTGCAGTGATAACACACTGTCACCAGAATTAATGTGCATCCCTCAAAATGCCACTGTCTTGCATCCAGAAAATTCCCAAGTGCTGGCAAAGTAAAATGACAGCACAAATAAACATGCAAAGTCTCCTGGAATTAATGGTGCATTCAGTCATGGTTGCAGTGGTCTCACATCACACATTGTCACCAGAATTAATGTGCATCCCCAAAATGCTACTGTGGTGAGTCCTGAAAATACCCCAGTGCTGATGAAGTGAAATGATAACATAACAAGAAATACAAAGTCTTTCAGAATTAATGGCGCACTCAGTCATGATTGCAGTGGTCACACAAAGTCAACCGAATTTATGTGCATCCCCAAAATGCTATGGTCTTGTGTCCAGAATATTATCCAGTGCTAATGAATTGAATTGATAGCACAGCAAGAAATGCAGTCTCTGAGAATTAAAGGTGCACACTGTCATGTGTGAAGAGTTAAAATACAGTCACAAGAAATAATGGGCATCACCAGAATGCAACTGTCTCATGTGCAGAAATTTCCCATTGCTGACAAAGTGAAATGATAGCACAGCAAGAAATACAAATTCTCCCGGAATTAATGGCACACACAGTCATGCGTACAGTGGTCGAACACAGTCACCAGAATTAATGCCACTGTCTTGTATCCAGAAAATTCTCCTGTGCTGGCGAAGTGAAATGATAGCACAACAAGACATGCAAAGTCTCAGAATTAATGGTGCATTCAGTCAAGGTGCAGTGGTCACACACACAATTTCCAGAATTAATGTGCATCCCCAAAATGCTACTTTGGTGTGTCCTGAAAATACCCCAGTGCTGATGAAGTGAAATGATAACACAACAAGAAATGCAAAGTCTTCCAAGAATTAATGGAGCTCTCAGTCATGAGTGCAGTGGTCACACACAGTCAACAGAATTCATATTCATCCCCAAAATGCAATGGTCTTGTGTCCAGAGGTTACCCAGTGCTGATGAAGTGAAATAACGGCACAACAAGAAATGCAAAGTCTCAGAGAATTAAAGGCGCAAAATGTCATTAGTGCAGTGTTAACACATAGTCACCAGAAATAATGTGCATCAACAGAATGCAACTGTTTTGTGTCCAGAAAATTCCCCATTGCTGACAAAGTGAAATGATAGCACAGCAAGAAATGCAAATTCTCCCAGAATTAATGGCACTCGCAGTCATGCGTGCAGTGGTCACTCACAGTCACCAGAATTATTGTGCATCAACAAAATGCTAGTGTCTTCTGTACAGAAAATTCCCCAGTGCTGACAAAGTGAATGACAGCAGAACAAGAAATGCAAAGTGTCCCAGAATTAATGATGCAGTAAGTCATGAGTGCAGCGGTCACACACAGTCACCTAAATTAATTTACATCCACAAAATGCTACTTTCTTGTGTACAGAAAAATTCACCAATGCAAATGGAGTGAAATGATAGCTCAACAAGAAATGCAAAGTCTCCAAGAATTAATGGTGCACTCAGCCATGGCTGCTGTGATAACACACAGTCACCAGAATTAATGTGAATCCCCCAAAATGCCATTGTCTTTTGTCCAGAAAATTCCCCAGAGCTGGCAAAGTAAAATGATAGCACAACAAGAGATGCAAAGTCTCTTGGAATTAATGGTGCATTCAGTCATGGTTGCAGTGGTCTCACATCACACATAGTCACCAGAATTAATGTGCATCCCCAAAATGCTACTGTGGTGAGTCCTGAAAATACCCCAGTGTTGATGAAGTGAAATGACAACACAACAAGAAATGCAGTCTTTGAGAATTAATGGAGCACTCAGTCATGAGTGCAGTGGTCACACACAGTCAACCGAATTCATGTGCATCCCAAAAATGCTTTGGTCTTGTGTCCAGAATATTACCCAGTGCTAATGAAGTGAAATGATAGCACAGCAAGAAATACAGTCTCAGAGAATTAAAGGCGCACACTATCAAGCATGCAGAGTTAACGTACAGTCACAGAAATAATGTGCATCACCAGAATGCAACTGTCTTGTGTCCAGAAATTTCCCATTGCTGACAAAGTGAAATGATAGCACAGCATGAAAGGCAAATTCTCCTGGAATTAATGGAACACACAGTCATGTGTGCAGGGGTCTCACACTTTCACCAGAATTAATGTGCATCCCCCAAAAGCTACTGTCTTGTGTCCAGAAAATTCCACATTGCTGATAATGTGAAATGATAGCACAACAAGAAATGCAAAGTCTCCCAGAATTAATGGTGCACTCAGTTATGTGTGCAGTGATCACACAGAATCACCAGAATAAATGGGCATCCCCAAAATGCTACTGATTTGTGTCCAGAAAATTCCCCACTGCTGAAGAAGTGAAATGATTGCACAAAAAGAAATGCAAAGGCTCCAGAATTAATGGTGCACTCAGTCATGCATACAGTGGTCACACACAGTCAACAGAATTAATGTGCATCCCTAAAATGCTCCCATCTTGTGTCCAGAAAATTCCCCTGTGCTGATGAAGTGAAATGATAGCAAAACAAGAAATGCAAAGTCTCCAGAATTAATGATGCCCTTAGTCATGCATTCATTGGTCACATATCATGCACAGTCATCAGAATTAATGTGCATCCCCAAAATGCTACTGTCTTGTGTCCATAAAATTCCCCAGTGCTGACAATGTGAAATGATAACACAGCAAGAAATGCAAAGTCTCCCATAATTAATGCTGCACTCAGTCTTACTTGTAGTCAATCAATCAATCAATCAATAATTCAAAATCTTTATTTATCCAGGTGGATATCATTGAGCAAGGCTCATTTGCAAGATGGACCTGGGGATAACAAGGTCAGATACAGTAGGAAAGTCATTATATATAAAATATATATATACACATATACACAATTATATATACACAATATACCAAATTACGTATGTAAACAGAGGCAATAATGATTCATTGGGTACAATACCTGAAAGACATAATGCAAAGAATCGTATACAGTTGTGAAGTGATAAGTGATGCGATATTCACATTATAGCATATTGTGGAGAACCATATGTGGATGACAACCAACCCCCATAGGCAGATATAGTGCAGGCGCTTAAGTTTTGGGAAGAAGTTTCAATGCTGCCGGACTCTACAGCATCGAGCAGATAAAGGAAGACCCAGGTGGGTGGGCTGGTCGGAACCCAGAAAAGTGTATATTGTTTGGATCCTGTGGTCACTTTCAGGAGTCAGGGTATGGAAGTAAAAAGATGGGAGAAGAGCTGGGATAAGGACTGGGTTGCCAAAGAGGACTAAGATGGGTACTAGGTATTTTGGATGGTAGGAGTGAGACAATTTATTTATTTAGTTTTTGTTGACCGGGTAAGTGCAGTTGACAAATCCTGCCTATTTTCAGGTACAACCCAGGGGAGGGGGATACAGATGAATGCCAACTGACCTTGAACCATTTTAAGCTGTTGGTGGTATTTTTAGTGAAAGAGGGAAATTTGGCCAGGACACTGGGGAAATTCCCCTACTCTTTTCGATAAGTGCCATGGGATCTTTAACATCCACCTGAACTACCACCAAACCAGTCAGATGGGACCTTGGTTTAAAGTCTCATCTGAAAGATGGAATGGGCCATGAATACATAATAAGGACAAAGGATAGGAATAAGATCCACAGGATGAGTGAGATTACTGAGGATTAAGGGTTAGAAGTGGGTAGGACAAAAGAACCTAGACTGGGATCAAGGAAAGCAATTGCAGGGTTGCTTAATGAGATGAGAGTAAAGGGTCTTGAAGGTAGCAATACTGACCAGAGTACTCAGCTTCAAAGTTTTCTGAAGTTTGTTCCAGAGAGAGGGCAACAAGACGCTTATAGCCGCCCTACCAAAGTAAGACTTGATTTGGTGGATTTTCAATGAGATGGATATAAGGCTTCTCCGGGCATACTTGCCTAATTGGTTTAAAGGGAAGCAGTCAGCAATGTATGATGGAAGTTTGTTTGAAATTGTTCTGAGCGTCCATATGGCCATGTTTCTATCCTGTCTGTATTGGAGGGAAGACCAGACCACAGCTGCATATAGGGAGCAGTGGTGAGTAGAAAAAGGGAGACCTGTGATGAATCTCAGAGCTCTATGGTATAGCATGTCCAGTTTTATAAGGTAGGAGGCAGGGCATTGACTTATACAGAAAATCAGCATAGTCGATCAGAGAGATGAACGTTGTTGGGACCAGACGTACTTTATAGTCTCTTGTTAGAAAGCGGTTGATCCTAAAGAAAAGACCCAATCTTTGTCGTAGTTTTTTTAGAAGATCCTCTATATGATCTATATAGGTTAGACTATGATCCAGCCACAGTCCAAAGTATTTAAACTGATTAACAAATTCCAATTTTTCTCTGAGAATTGCAGAAATTTGCAGTATTAAACTTGCATACGCTGGAATTGCTGTATGTATCAGAGGAGAGAACAGCATTGCTTTGGTTTTCTTAGCAATAAGTAAAAGTTTTTTGTTTAGGAGCTGGTTTTGTAATAAGTTAAATTCGGCTTGCCGGTCACTGCATGTGACTTCTGGGGTTGGGAGGCTTAAGTAAAGTACTGTATCATCTGCGAAGAGATGGATGCGGGCCTGGTTATACAATCATCAATGTTATTGATGTAGATGGCAAACAATAAGTGACCTAATTTAGATCCCTGAGGGACCTCGCTCAGGAGAGGTTTGAGGGTTGAGAATTCACCTTCAGCCTTCACTTGCTGGAGGCAGTCAGTGAGATAAGCTATTAAACCACTGCAAGGACAGTGAGTCCAACCCTATTGCACGCAGGGAGGTGAGAAGCAGACTATGGTCGATAGTGTCGAAGGTCTTACTTAAATCTAAAGAGACAGCACAAACATAGTTCCTACAGTCCAGCTCTCTTTGTCAATCATCAGTCACCTTTGCAATAGCTGTAATAGTACTATGTTTCACTCTAAAGCCTGATTGGACTGGATTTAGGAGATTTGTAGATTCTAAGTACAGCTGCAACTGATTGCTTACAATTTTTTCCAGTAGTTTTGACAGTACTGGAAGAATTGAAAATGGTCTGTAGTTGTTTAGATCTCTAGGGTCCCTGACTTAAACAGAGGACTGACCTGTGCCATTTTCCATGTGGATTGGATAAACCCTAGGGGCAGAGACAGGTTAAACAGGTATGTCATAGGCATGGCTAAAACATGCTGTGCCACTTTTAGGAAAAAGGGGCCAATCATGTCAGCACCAGCATTTTTCCAGTATCCAGCTTCAGCATTAAATCTTCAACTTCTTTGAGTGAGGGTAGGAGCCAGGGAGAATCTTGGACCAATGACATGGTGATCCATCTCTTTATTGCTAATCTGTTGATGTAGTAGGTTAGCAGGTGAGTGTCAAATGCTAGGCCTGTGGTGGCAAAATGATTTTTAAAGGAATCCAGTACTTACAATCTATCACTAATGATATCATTGCCAGAGATGATCTTGTCCAGAAGAGAGTTTCCAGGCAAGTGTCCGGACAGATCTTTGAAGGTTTTCCAGAAGTTAGTTGGATTTTTGGAGGCAGCATTAAATTCAGTGCAGTAATAGGCAGTTTTGTTTCTCTGACCAATATTGTGCAACAGTTTCTTGCCCTTTAAACTGGCTCCAGTCCAAGTGGTTCTGGGTTTTTCACGCTTTTTTCCATAACTTACCCCTCTCTAATAAGGCAGATTTTAGTTCTGATGTAAAGCAATGACACGTTTTTTTTGATAAACGAGATTTAATAATTGAGCATATTTATTTAAGGTCCCTAAGAGAAATTTATTGAATATATTATAAGCTGATTGTACCATTTTAGCCAGGTAGAAATCTTGCCACTGCACGGAGTGTTTTAGTTCATAAATGTAAGCAGGTAAGTTGAAATTGCGTCTAGATCTCTTAGCTGAGAACTTTGGTGGAGGTGAAAGTTTACTGAATGATCTTACACCAGCTATGAAGCAGTGATCACTTATGTCACTGAAAAAATGCCAGCATGGGAGAAAAGATACGGTTTACTCACTAAGATAACATTCAGCAAGAGCTATTGTAAGGATTCTTTTGTTAATATGCATAGGTACATTGATTAGTTGTTGTAATCCATACATATCACAAAAGGATAAAGAGGTGTTGAGGAATTTGATAACCAGTCTATGTCGAGGTCTCCAATAATAATTGTTTCTACTGACTCTTGCCTGATGAGGGTGCTGACATGAGAGAATATCTGGAGACTGGCAGAGGGAGTATGTAGCAACCTGATATACACAGAGACAAGATAGGTGAGACTGCAACCTTGAGTGATAGACATTCAAATTCATTTACAACTGTTGTTGAGTCAAGAGGATGCATAGTGAAATAATTCTTGACGTAAATGACTATCCCTCCTATTCTTGAATGCCTGTGTGCTCTAAAAAGCAGGAAATTCAGGATGTTAGTCCCTCTCTCAGGGGTAGTGGGTATAAGCCAGGTTTCGGAAATCACTAAGAAATCTGGTGTGGTATGATTGATCCATGCTTGGATCATTGATAACTTTTAATAGGCTGCATACATTAACATGCAGAAAGCTCAAACCTTTGAGGTTGGCTAGGTCAGCAGGTGTAGTGGTCACACACAGTCACCAGAATTAATGTGCATCCCCAAAATGCTACTGTCTTGTGTCCAGAAAATTCCCCAGTGCTGATGAAATGAAATGAAAGCACAACAAGAAATGCAAAGTCTCCCAGAATTAATGGTGCTCTCAGTCATGTGTGCAGTGGTCACACACAGTAACCAGAATAAATGTGCATCCCCAAAATGCTACTGTGTGTGCCCAGAAAATTTCCTAGTGCTGATGAAGTGAAATGATAGCACAACAAGAGTGCAAAGGCTCCAAAATTAATGGTGCACTCAGTCATGTGTGCAGTGGTCACACATCACCACAGTCACCAAAATTAATGTGCATCCCAAAATGCAACTGTCCTGTGTCCTGAAAATTCCTCAGTGCTGATGAAGTAAAATGATAGCACAAAAGAAATGCAAAGTCTCCCAGAATTAATGGTGCACTCAGTCATGCAAGCAGTAGTCCCACATCACACACAGTCACCAGAATTAATGTGCATCTCCAAAATGCTATTATTCTGTGTCCTGAAAATTTCCCAGTGATAATGTACTGAAATGATAGCACAATAAGAAATGTAGTCTCCTTGAATTAATGGTGCACTCAGTCATGCGTGCAGTGATCACACACAGTCACCAGAAGTAATGTGCATCCCCAAATGCTACTGTCTTGTATCCAGAAATCTCCATAGTGCTGGTGAACTGAAATGATAGCCCAACAAGAAATGCAGTCTCCCAGAATTAATGGTACACTCAGTCATGCGTGTAGTGGTCGCACACAGTCACTAGAATTAATGTGCTTCCACAGAATGCTACTCTCTTGGGTCCAGAAAATTCCCCAGTTCTGAAGAAGTGAACTGATAGCACAATAAGAAATGCAAAGTGTCCCAGAATTAATGGTGCACTCAGTCATGCATGCAATGATCACACACAGTCACCAGAATTAATGTGCATCCCCAAAATGCCACTGTCTTGTGTCCAGAAAATTTCCCAGTGCTGGTAAAGTGAAATGATAGCACAACAAGAATTGCAAAGTCTCCCAGAATTAATGATGCTCTCAATCATGGGTGCAGTGGTCACACATCACACACAGTCACCAGAGTTAATGTACATCCCCAAAATACTACTGTGGAGTGTCCTGAAAATACCCCAGTGCTGATTAAGTGAAATGATAGCACAACAAGAAATGCAAAGTCTTCTAGAATTAATGGTGCACTCAGTCATGTTGCAGTGGTCACACACAGTCAACAGAATTCATGTGCATCCCCAAAATGCTATGGTCTTGTGTCCAGAACATTCCCCAGTGTTGATGAAGTGAAATGATAGCACAGCAAAGAAATGCAAAGTCTCCAAGAATTAATGTTGCACACAGTCATGGCTGCAGTGTTAACACATAGTCACCAGAATTAATGTGCATCCCCAGAATGCTACTGTCTTGTGTCTGAAAAATTCCACAGTGCTGACAAAGTGAAATAATAGAACAACAAAAATGCAAAGTCTTCCAGAATTAATGGCACACCAGTCATGCATGCAGTGGTCACACACAGTCACCAGAATTAATGTGCATCCACAAATGCTACTTTCTTGTGTCCAGAAAATTCCCAGTGCTGATAATGTGAAATTATAGCACATCAAGAAATGTAAGTCTCCCAGAATTAATGGTGCACTCAGTTACGTGTGCAGTGATCTACAAACCATCACCAGAATTAATGGGCGTCCCCAAAATGCAACTGCTGTGTGTGCAGAAAATGATCCAGTGCTGATGAAGTGAAATGATTGCACAACAAGAAATGCAAAGGCTCCTGAATTAATGGTGCACTCAGTCATGCGTTCAGTGGTCACACATCACACACAGTCAACAGAATTAATGCGCATCCCCAAAATGCTACTGTCTTGTGTCCAAAAACTTCCCCAGTGCTGACAAAGTGAAATGATAGCACAGCAAGAAATACAAAGTCTCCCTAAATTAATGTTGCACTCAGTCATGCGTGCAGTGGTTACACACAGTCAACAGAATTAATGTGCATCCCCAAAATGCTCCCTGTCTTGTGTCCAGAAAATTCCCCTGTGCTGACAAAATGAAATGATAGCAAAACAAGAAATGCAAAGTCTCCAGAACTAATGGTGCACTGAGTCATGCGTTCTGTGGTCACACATCTCACACAGTCACCAGAATTAATGTGCATCCCCAAAAAGCTACTGTCTTGTGTCCAGAAAATTCCCCAGTGCTGACAATGTGAAATGATAGCACAACAAGAAATGCAAAGTCTCCCAGAATTAATGGTGCACTCAGTCTTGCGTGTAGTCAATCAATCAATAAATCAAAATCTTTATTTATCCAGGTGGACATCATTGAGCAAGGCTCATTTGCAAGATGGACCTGGGTATAACATGTTCAGATACACAAGGAAAGTCATTATATATTAAAAATATATATGCACATGTACACAATTATATATACACAATATACCAAATTACGTATGTAAACAGAGGCAATAATTATTCATATGGTACAATACCCGGAAGGGTATTATGCAAAGAAGCATATACAGTTGTGAAGCGATAAGTGATGGGCCATTCACATGATAGCATATTGCGGGAGAAACATATATGGATGCTAGCACCCATATGCAGATATAGTGTAGGTGCATAAACTTGGGGGAAGAAGTTTCAATGCTGCCAGACTGTACAGCATCGAGCTGGTAAAGGAAGAACCAGGTGGGGAGGGTCAGAACCCAGAAAAGTGTATATTGTTAGGATCCTGGGGTCGCATTCAGGAGTCAGGGTAAGGATGTAAAAAGTTGGGAGATGAGCTTGGATAAGGACTGGGTTGCCAAAGAGGACTAAGATGGTTACTAGGTATTTTGGATGGTAGGAGTGAGACAACGGGCCATGAACACATATTTGAGGACAAAGGATAGGAATAAGATCCACAGGATGAGTGAGATTACTGAGGATTAAGGGTTAGAAGTGGGTAGGATAAAAGAAGCTAGACTGGGATCAAGGAAAGAAGTTGCAGGGTTGCTTAATGAGATGAGAGTAAAGGGTCTTGAAGGTAGCAATACTGACCAGAGTACTCAGTTTCAAAGTTTACTGAAGTTTGTTCCAGAGAGAGGACAGCAAGATGCTTATAGCCACCCTACCAAAGCGAGACTTGATTTGGGGGATTCTCAATGAGATGGATGTAAGGCTTCTTAGGGCATACTTGCCTAATTTGTTTAAAGGGAAGCAGTCAGCAGTGTACTGTGGAAGTTTCCTTTGAAATTTCTCTGAGTGTCCATATGGCAGTGTTTCTATCCCATCTATATTGGAGGGAAGACCAGCCCACAGCTGCATATAGGGAGCAGTGGTGAGTAGAAAGGGGAGACCTGTGATGAATCTCAGAGCTCTATGGCATAGCATGTCCAATTTTTTATGAGGTAGGAACAGGGCATTTACTGTACAGAAAATCAGCGTAGTCTATCAGAGATGAGCGTTGTTTGGACCAGACGTACTTTAGAGTCTCTTGTTAGAAAGTGGTTGATCCTAAAGAAAAGACTCAATCTTTGTCATAGTTTTTTTAGAAGATCCATGTAGGTTAACCTATAATCCAGCCACAGTCCCAGGTATTTAAATTGATTAACGAATTCCAATTTTTCTCTGAAAATTCTAATAATTTGTGGTAATAAACTTGCATACGCTGGATTTGCTGCATGTATCAGAGGAGAGAACAGCATTGCTTTGGTTTTCTTAGCATTAAATAAAAGTTTTTTGTTTAGGAACTGGTTTTGTGATAAGTTGAATTCTGCTTGCAGGTCTCTGCATGTGGCTTCTGGGGTTGGGTGGCTTAAGTAAAGTACTGTATCATCTGCGACCAGATGGATGCTGGGCCTGGTTATACAATCATCAATTTTATTGATGTAGATGGCAAACAATAAGTGACCTAATTTAGATCCCTAGGGACCCCTCTCAGGAGAGGTTTGAGCATTGAGAATTCACCTTCAGCCTTCACTTGCTGAAGGCGGCCAGTGAATAAGCTATTAAACCACTGCAAGGACAGTGGGTCAACACTATTGCATGCAGGGAGGAGAGAAGCAGACTATAATTAGAGCAGTGTCGAAGGCCTTACTTAACTCTAAAAAGACAGCAGAAACATAGTTCCTACAGTCCAGCTCTCTTTGCCAATCATCAGTCACCTCTGCAGTAGATGTAATAGTTCTATGTTTCTCTCTAAAGCCTGATTGGACTGGATTTAGCAGATTCGTAGATTCTCAGTACACCTGCAACTGATTACTTACAGTTTTTTCCAGTAGTTTTGACAGTACTGGAAGAATTGAAATTGGTCTGTAGTTGTTTAGATCTCTAGGGTCCCATGACTTAAACAGAGAAATGACATGTGCCATTTTCCATGTGGATGGAATAAACCCTAGGGACAGAGACAGGTTAAACAGGTGTGTGTCATATGCACGGCTAACACGTGCTGTGCCATTTTAGGAAATAGGGTCAATTGTGTCTGCACCAGCATTTTTAAAGTATTCAGCTTCAGTATTAGATCTTCAACTTCTTTGAGTGAGGTAGGAGCCAGGGAGAATCTTGGACAAATGACATGGTGATCCATCTCTTTATCACTAATCTGTTGAAGTACTGTAGTAGGTTAGCAGGTGAGTGTCAAATGCTAGGCCTGCGGTGGCGAAATGATTGTTAAAGGAATCCAATACTTACAATCTATCACTAATGATATCATTGCCAGAGATGATCTTGTCCGGAAGAGAGTTTCCAGGCAAGTGTCTGGACAGATCTTTGAAGGTTTTCCAGAATTTAGTTGGCTTTTTGGAGGTAGCATTAAATTCAGAGCAGTAATAGGAAGCTTTTGTTTCTCTGACCAATTTTGTACAATGGTTTCTTGCCCTTTTTAACTGTCTCCAGTCCAAGTGTGTCTGGGTTTTTCTTGCTTTTTTCCATAACGTATCCCTCTCTAATAAGGCAGATTTTAGTTCTGATGTAAACCAATGACACTTTTTTTTGATAAACGAGCTTTAATAATCGGATCATATTTATTTAAAGTCCCTAAGAGTATTTCATTGAAAATGTCATTAACTGATTGTACTGTTTTAGCCAGTTAGAAATCTTGCCACTGCATGGAGTGTTTTAGTTCATAAACATAAGCAGGTAATTCGAAATTGCTTCTAGATCTCTTAGCTGAGAACTTTGGTACTGGTGAAAGTTTACTGAATGATCTTACACCAGCTATGAAGCAGTGATCACTTATGTCACTGAAAAAAATGCCAGCATGGGAGAAGAGATGCAGTTTACTCACTAAGATAATGTCCAGCAAAGAGCTATTGTCAGGATTCCTTTTGTTAATACATGTAGGTTCATTGATTAGTTGCGTTAATCCATGCATATCACGAAAGAATGAAAGAGGTGTTGAGAAATTTGATAGCCTGTCTAGGTTGAGGTCTCCAGTAATAATTGTTTCTAGTGACTCTTGCCCAATGAGTGTGATGATATGAGAGAATATCTGGAGACTGGCAGAGGGTGGTCTGTAGCAACCTAATATATGTAGAGACAAGATAGGTGAGACTGCAACCTTGAGTGATAGACATTCAAATTCATTTACAATTGTTGTTGAGTCAAGACAATGCATAGTGAATTTATACTTGATGTAAATGACTATCCCTTCTCACCTTGAATGCCTGTCTGCTCTGAATAGCAGGTAATTCAGGATGTTAATCTCTCTAGCAGGAGTAGTTGGACTAAGCAAGGTTTTGGAGATCACTAAGGAATCTGGTGTTGTATGATTGACCCATGCATGGATCACTGATATCTTTTTTAATAGGCAGCATACATTAACATGCAGAAAGCTCAAACCTTTGAAGTTGGCTCGGTCAGAGGTGTAGTGGTCACACACAGTCACCAGAAATAATGTGTATTCCCAAAATGCTGCTGTCTTGTGTCCAGAAAATTCAGAGCTGATGAAGTGATATGATGACACAACAAGAAATGCAAAGTCTCCCAGAATTAATGGTGCACTTAGTCATGTACAGTGGTCACATACAGTAACCAAATTATTGTGCATCCCAAAGTGCTTCTGCCGTGTGTTCAGAAAATTTTAGTGCTGACAAAGTGAAATAATATCACATTAAGAAATGCAGAGGCTTCAGAATTGATGGTGCACTCAGTCATGCATGCAGTGGTCACACATCACACACAGTCACCAGAATTAATGTGCATCCCCAAAATGCTGCTTTCTTGTGTCCAGAAACTTCCCCAGTGCTGATGAAGTGAAATGATAGCACAACAAGAAATGCAAAGTCTCCTTGATTAATGATGCACTCAGTCATGCGTGCAGTGCTCACACACAGTCACCAGAATTAATGTGCATCCCCAAAATGCTGCTGTCTTGTGTCCAGACAATTCCCCAGTGCTGTTTATGTGAAATGATCGCACAAGAAATGCAAAGTCTCCCAGAATTAATGGTACACTCAGTTATGCATGCAGTGGTCACACACAGTCACCAGAATTAATGTGCATCTCCAAAATGCTACTGTCTTGTGTTCAGAAACTTCCCCAGTGCTGATGAAGTGAAATTATAGCACAACAAGAAATGCAAAGTCTCCAGAATTAATGGTGCACTCAGTCATGCATTCAGTGGTTACACTTCACAGACAGTTACCAGAATTAATGTGCATCCCCAAAATGCTACTGTCTTGTCTCCAGAAAATTACCTAGTGCTGATGAAGTGAAATGATAGCACAACAAGAAATGCAAAGTCTCCCAGAACTAATGGTGCACTCAGTCATGTGTGCAGTGGTCACACATCACACATAGTCACCAGAATTAATGTGCATCCCCAGAATGCTACTGTCCTGTGTCCTGAAAATTCCCCAGTGCTGATGAAGTGAAATGATAGCTCAACAAGAAAGGCAAAGTCTCCCAGAATTAATGGTGCACTCAGTCATGCTTGCAGTGGTCACCCAACACACACAGTCACCAGAATTAATGTGCATCCCCAGAATGCTACTGTCTTATCTCCAGAAAATTCCCAAGTGTTGATGAAATTAAATGATAGCGCAACAAGAAATGCAAACTCTCCCAGAATTGATGGTGCACTCAGTCATGTGTCCAGTGGTCACACTCAGTCACCAGAATTAATGTGCATCCCCAAAATGCTACTGTCCTGTGTCCAGAAAATTCCTCAGTGCTGACAAAGTGATATGATGGCACAACAAGAAATGCAAAGTCTTCCAGAATTAATGGTGCACTCAGTCATGCTTGCAGTGGTCGCACACAGTCACCAGAATTAATGTACATCCCCAAAATGCTACTGTCTTGTGTCCAGAAAATTCCCCAGTACTGATGAAGTGAAATGAGAGCGTAACAAGAAATGTAGAGTCTCCCAGAATTAATGGTGTACTGCATAGTGCAAATGCACAGACAGATTAAGATTGAGCTGTGCACTCAAGAGATGCAGATACAAAGGCACAACACCAAATCAGTGCTCACAAATCATAAATCCAAATCTGGAAAACAATACCTTTTGCTGGTTTGGGGGTAGTGCACAGCAGTAGCAGTCCACTACCAGTAAAGATACCACAAAGCAGTATAAAAAATTCATGTAGGTGTGGTGTATCGCATGTTCACACTGCTGCAATTACTCTGTGGCACAATAAAAGATGTCTGATTTAATGGCATGCATCGCACACACAAACACACACACACACTACAAGTAATGCATAACAAATTGAAAACCTTTAGTATTATAACCAAATGTTTTAAACAAACTGAAATTGTACACTGCTGCACCACAACAATCAGCAAAAAAAATTTCAAGAATTACTGAAAATATTACTGGGTGTACATTAACTCAGTTATACATGAAAAATATAACCAAAACAGAAAGACTGTCTTTTTCTGCCAGTTAATCTACCTACACCACAGACACCCTTCCCCTGAAGCACACTTCACAGTTCACAGACTGACTGTTCTAAATTAACATTCAAAATCCACACACAAACAATAAACACTCAATGATATGAGCACAGGAGGGTTTCCTACAATCTATGTACTAAATTTTGAGCAAAAAAAGAGGCTCAAGAAGGCTTTTTTAACAGCTTTTACAGGATTTGAATGACAAAGCTCTGAGAAGAAACTGTCTCCATCTTCCACTAGACACACACTATACATAACTGAGGCTGTGCAGAACAATCTAGAGCCCATGTGACCTGCAATCCCATGAAGCACTGCAAAATTCACATTGGCGCTCAATTACAACGTGAAATGATGCGAAGTACATTGATTTCAATGTACTTTGCATTAAAATTGGTGGAGAAGTGGTTTGGGGAAGGCAGAATAACGTGAAGTCATCGGTTTCTATGGACTTCACTTTCCTTATTATAACGCGAAGCACTCCGCTTCAATTTCTGGGCACTTTGCAGATTCTGCGGAGTGAATTTCTGCCACTTTTCCCACCACTAGCACTGATCACAAAACATGATGGGTAGTAAGGTAAACACTGAAGTACAGTGCTCAACAGAGGGCAGGACAGGGGTAAATGGAAAAATAGACAAGGGAAAAGAGCAGGCATGGGGAAAAGGATAAAGCCAACATTAAATGGAGGGCAATGAGTACCAATGCCCATAGTCTGGGAAACAAGCTCCTGAGCTAGTAGCCTTGATGGAAGATGACCACTTGGATATTGTGGCAGTCACAGAAACATGGTACACAGGGAACCATGACTGCGATGTCAACATACCGGGGTACACAGTCTACAGAAGGGACAGGGAGGGGAAAAGAGGAGGTGGAGTAGCTCTATACAAAAGAGAAGGGATCAAAGCTACAGAACTAAAAAGTAAAGGGGGAGGACATGAGGCACTCTGGGTCACCTTGGAGACAGAGAATGGCATCACAATCTGCACAGGGGTTGTATACAGACCCCCATCTCAAGGGGAGGAAATGGACAAGAAAATGATAGAGGACATTCTCAAAATGGCTGAAAAAGGGGAGATACTGTAAATGGGGGACCTGAATATGCCAGATGTTAACTGGATGACATGTACTGCAGCCACATCCAAGAGCAGGGTCATTCTCGATGCCCTGCAGGGGGCAGGCATTAGACAGCTAGTGTTGGAACCCACTCGGGAGGAAGCAATACTAGACCTGGTACTCTCAAATGGAGAGAGGATCATAAATTTAGAAGTCGGTAGACATCTGGGAACAAGCGACCACTGCAGTGTGCTTCACAATAAGCAGCCATGGAGACAAGCCATACAAAACAAGCATACTGGACTTTAGAAGGGCTGACTTTGGCAAAATGGGTGAATACCTGAGGAATACACTAGCAAATGGGCAAAAGGAGGGTGGAAGAACGATGGAGAAAATCAAACTGCCATCATAGAGGCAACAAGCCTTGTGTGAAACAGATAAAGAAAACAAAGCGGAGTAAAAAAACACTATGGTTCTCAAAAGAGTGTCAGGGAAGGTTAAGGAGAAAAGGCTGCATTCAAAAAGTATAAGGCGTCACAGAAGGAGCACGACAGGGAACTGTATCAATTAAAGCAGAAAGGTGGGAAGGCAGTCAGAATAGCAAAAGCCCAAACTGAGGAAAAATAGCCAAGCAGTTAGAAGGGGAATAAAACCTTTTATAGGTACATCAGGGAGCATAGAAAGGTTAAGGAGGAATAGTGAAGATTGATAAGGGAGAGGGAGGTGGGCAGAGAGACAGTGAAAGGCAGAGATACTGAATGAATACTTTGCTCAGTATTCACAAAAGAAGATGAGGAGGAGTTACCTAAACCAGACAATAGAAGCACTCTGGGTAGGGGTTGACACCAGTCCATTTACAGAAGAAAGAGTCCTGAAAGAACTCCTAAAACTCAAGGTGGGCAAAGCAATGGGGCCTGATAGATTTACCCAGAATCCTAAAAGAACTAAGGGAGGACCTAGTGACACCACTGCCACACTTTTAACAAATCATGGGAGGATGGGGTGGTACCTTAGGACTGGAGGAGGGCAGATGTGATTCCCCTTCATAAAAGTGGGAGCAATGCAGAAGCAGGAAACTACAGACCTGTAAGTTTGACCTCAGTGGTAGGGAAAATGATGGAATCACTTCTGAAAGAAAGAATTGTTGAGTAACTAGAGGCCAGCAGGGCACAGGACCCAAAGCAGCATGGATTTACTGCAGGAAGGTCATGTCAGACAAATCTAATAGATTTCTTTGACTGGGTAACCAAAGTAATAGAACATGTAGGGGCTGTGGATATGGCCTACCTAGACTTTAGCAAGGCATTTGACACAGTCCCGCACACAAGATTAATAATCAAGTTAGCCAGCTTGGGAGTGGGTCCCAGGGTGGTAGCCTGGGTTGCAAACTGGCTGCACAACAGGTCACAGAAGGTAATAGTGAGTGGCACACATTCTGAAGAAAGGGGGGTCACTAGTGGAGTACTTCAGGGCTCAGTACTGGGTCCAGTCCTCTTTAACATCTTTATAGGTGACATTGCAGAGGGTCTGGAGGAAAGGTATGCCTTTTGCAGATGATACAAAGATCTGTAACAGAGCTGATACACAAGGGGGGTAGAAAGGATGAGAAGGGACTTGGCAAGGTTGGAGGAATGGTCAGACATATGGCAACTTAGATTCAATGCAAAGAAGTGCAAAGTAATGCACCTGGGAAACAAAAACCCAGGAGAAGAGTACACAATAGCAGGGGAGGTACTAACAACAAAAATGGAGCAGGACTTGTGGGTAGTCATATCAGATGATCTAAAGGTGGGTA
This sequence comes from Neoceratodus forsteri, assembly GCA_016271365.2. Classification (NCBI taxonomy): domain Eukaryota; kingdom Metazoa; phylum Chordata; order Ceratodontiformes; family Ceratodontidae; genus Neoceratodus; species Neoceratodus forsteri. The sequence continues at coordinate 1,496,232,804 of CM057449.1, forward strand.
AGCAATGTGAGAAGTCAGTGAGGAGAGCCAGGGGATACTGGGATGCATAGGAAGGGGCATCACAAGTAGAAAAAGTTAAGTGGTTATCCTCTGTACAGACAGTTGGTGAGATCCCATCTGGAGTATTGTGTGCAGTTTGGAGACCTCATCTACGCAAGGACATAGACAGGATGGAAGCAGTCCAGAGGAGGCAACTAAAATGGTGCAGGGTCTGCATCAGAAATCGTAAGAAGAGAGACTGAGAGAGCTTAATATGTATACCCTTGATGAAAGGAGGGACAGGGAGGACATGATAGAAATGTTCAACTACCTCAAGGGAATCAACAAAGTTCAGGAGGGTAGCATCTTTCAGGAAAAGAGATGTGTAAGAACAAAGGGACACAATTTAAAGATAGAGGGGGGACGGCTCAGGGGTAATGTGAGGAAATCTTTTTTCACAGATAGAGTGGTGGATGCGTTTAACTGCCTTCCTGGGGAGGTTGTTGGGTCTAAAACAGTAGGGAAATCAAACACATGGGACAGACACAAGGCAATTGTAGTGGGAGGTGGCAGGAAGTAGGCTGTTGGTTAACTGGAATCTGCAGCTTATTCAGTAGGTAGGGAAATGGGCAGACTGGGTGGGCCAAGTGGTCCTTATCTGGCATCAAAGTCTATGTTTCTATGTTTGTATGACCTTGAATGATTGCAATGGTTATGACTGGCCCTAAGTTAAGGGTGGTTAAGATTTAGGAGATACCTAGGAGGATCAAATTGCGATACATGGTGGCAAGTTAAACACTATAGAAACAGCAGAGCTGTGATTCAAGATTGTGTATAATTCAGTTACGTGTGACTCTACTGTAGGAGGCTGTGAAAAACTTTCTGCTGCATTACTTACTAGCCCCTCATGGGGTTTGATAGTTGAACTCCCTCCGTGAAATCCTGAATGTGCATTAGATGCCCTTTATATGATCATGGTATACATCATTCCAGTACCAAACTCAGTCCCTTGCATGCCATGAGCCATTTTCTCTGATTGTTCTCAATCAACATATGTCTTTCTATAATAGGTGGCTGCTTCTTTGAGGGAACCATGATTGTGGTTAACATTGGGGTATTTGGCGAGTAGCACAGAACAGTGGCTCTGGCTAGAGGGAGAAGACAGAAGCAGCAGAATGGAGGGGGATTGTATGTAGGAGTTTCTTGAAGTAGTGGTCGGTTAGGGAGGAAAATAGTGAAAAACAGTATGAAGATATAAAAGAAAACCTAGTACTGTAAACCTAGTAGAAGGCTGGGTGCATAATTCTGAAATTTGATTGCTTAATTAGCTGTTCATATCCCACAGGACGTCACCAGTGTGTGCAAACATAATGCTGAGTGTTGTTCCAAGTAGGCAGTTCTACAATAGTTTTCAAATTTAAAAAGTGCATTTTAGGGTATAAGTGTTATCATTATTTTAACTTAATCCTGTCATGTTGTTTTTAGTACCAATGAGGGCATTTTTATTGGCCCTTTATTATTAGAATATCAAGTGGTGGGTGTTAGCTCCCTCATGCAGTTACTACCCCAACCTACCTTTATTCTGCCAATAAAGAACCACTAAGTTAGTCCATATTACTAAAGTATAAATGCAAATAGCAAATAATTAGTATTCAGATGTGTACAAATTCCATGATTTGAAAAGAATGTTTTAATTGCAAGAAACTGTCATAATCTTTTTTTTTTTATTTCAAATTAGAACTGGTATAAATTATAACCAAAACAAAAGTTTTGCTTATCTCCAATTGTTGTGGAATGACATCTAATTAAGCAATAAGTCATACCAGGGCATGTGTCATGCTGGAATAATATTTCTCTATGGGGAGGAGGACATAAGGCTGCAGGCCAAGTGCCTTCAACCACCACAGAAGTGATATTAGCCTAGCATGATGCATGTCATGAATAACTTATGGCTAATATAGAATGGCTGTAAATATACATAAACTATTTAAAAAGAATACATTTTAAAACATTTTGATTATTTTAAATGCATATGTTTACAAATAGTTCCTACTTTATGCCTTGCTTCTTGTAGATGGCACTGCCACATTTTAAATAGAGGTTTGGTTTTGCTGTAGCACCTCTAGTCCTGCCATCCAGAGAACATCAGCAAGAAAGAAACTTGTCAACATGTTTTTAATGAAAAAAGCAGTTACTAGGACTGGAGGGTATCTGCAGTCAGGAGAAGAGTGTACAGGTTTTTGAAGGTGTGCATGCTCATTGTACTTTCTACTGTTGGACAGCTAGAAACTCAGATGAGATATGGTAAAGTGAGTTTCCCCCATTACATCCTTGTCCACTTCTTGTGTGACTACTATGCCACCATATGATGAGCACTGCTCATTGCACTCATCCCTCAAAAGCAGTTCATGCAAGCATTTCCTCCAAAGCACTTTGTAGGCTATCTAAAACCTATCACACCCACGTCTGATAGATGCATACCATCCCAGGCATTCAACTGGGATATAGCAGTGAATATCTCATCATGCCTTCAGACAGTCCCACCAATAGGGTCCATAAAACTTGGCATGACCATGTTGGTCAACATGCAGACTTTCTTGACTGCTGTGGGATCTCTTGCATGTCAATGATACCTCCTTTGAATGATGTGTGACCAGACTATATGCACACCCAGCTAGGTTTCCTGAAACAAGCATAGATCCACCATCTTGTGATGCTGCAGGTCCAGTGACTTTACTGCTCCCATGTCATTGCCTCCCTCATGAACTACAAAAATGCTATGGGGGCTCTACCACTGAGCTTCAGGTGTGACCTATGGTATCAAGTCACCTCACCTTATCCCACAACATCCCATCCCATCCAATGAAGTCACTGTTGCCTGGGGTCCAGGAAATGGTTCTTACCTCTGGGATCTGCCTCACTCAAACAACTGTCCAGTGAATGAAGGGGTGCCAACATAGCCAAATTTGCCTTGTCTGGGAATCACCACCTACCTGGAAACAAAAACAAGAAGGTTAAAGCAAATGTGGCTGCATGCACCCTTCAAAAGCCTGTGACCTTCATCAGTCAAGTGTCTGGATCCGTCCATCCATCAACCCTTTGTCCCTAGCGTTTGTGAGCCTTGATGCTAAAGGAATAGGTGTTAAACACTGTCAGGTCCAACCCTTCTTTTAGATACCTTAGGAATATCTAGCTGTACTCCGTGGTGTGGTGGGTTGGGGGTGGTGGGAGGGGATGTTGAGGGTATGAATGTAGTTTGTCATGGGTTATGTTTTATTATAACGGATAATGTTTTCTTGTTTTTTATGTTTTTGTTCCATGTATGTATTTTTGGAAAACTTTAATAAAGTATATTAATTTGAAAAAAAAAGTCTCTGTCAAGTTCACCCCAGCCCCTCAGGGCTTTTCCTAGGATGTTGCAGAACTGGAACACCATCAGCAGGGTCCCATCTCCATGCTGGAGACCATAAGCACCCACCTGCCCTCTGTACAATGTATTCCTGTATGCTCACCTGGATGTTCTACTGTACCACTGTGGGAGGCCTCAGACTACACCAGCAACCTCAGGCCATCTTGCTCTTCTGCAGCCATACCTAAGCCCCCTCATGGGTCATCACTATATCATTGTCCCCCAAGTTCTCCTCAAGGCATGGTGCTTTGCTCAGTTGGACATGTTCAGATACCCAAATTGCCCCTCAGGAGGCCATGAAAAAGACAGTGTAGAACAACACTGTCTCCAGTGGAGAGCACATCTTAGGCTGTTTAAATACCACACTTGCTCTAGCAGGACTGGACTGGACTAATCAGTCAATGTCTGTCTGGTCATTTTGAAACACCAGGGGACCATCACTCCAAGAAGGCCCACATGTTGTCCTCCAGCCTGGTGATTTTGGAGAACCATTAAGTGCTGGCCAAATGTTGGTCCACTGCCCCTGACTTCTAACCTTCTTGTTTCATCTGCATTAAGTAAAGGCATAGCTGGTCTAGTGGAATGGGCCACAAGTTATAAAAACCCTGGGCTTGCCACACACTCAGGAAGTTCTCAGCACCCCTCCTATATGTGGCCCACATGCTAAGTGCCAGTGAACTCCTGAGTAACTCCCTGGCTTGTGGATCATCAACTTTCAGAGGAAGGGTGGGACTTCCTGTGATGTACCTCTGCTTCTGACACTAGCTCCTGGAATCTGTGCCATCTGCAAATGAGAAAGAAGATCAGCAATACTGTTCTCCACACCTGGCACATGCACAGCTTTAAATTTTATATTGAACATCAAACATTTGAGCACAAAAACCCACATGAAGTTAGCCTGCAGACCCTTGGCCCCCAAGTTCCCATTAATGGTGCGAACCACCCCAGTGCTGTCTGTTCTAAAAGATTACTCTGTTGTCCTGAAAGTGATCACCACACACCACCATGGCAACTGCAATGAAAAAAAATGAACTCCAACTGTGTGATTTGTTTGGTCAAGTCTATCTCCCTCCAGGTGGGAGGTCATGCAATGCACATCATTCCCCTGAAAAGTAAGCCCCAAAGCCAAAACCCACAGCTGCATCCATGAACAGCTCGAGCTTACAGTATGTGGTTATTTCAGGCCAGATCAACACCCTGTTGAAGAAGTTCAGGAAGGCCAGCCAGGTCACCAGGTCCTCTTAAATGCCTTTGGTCAGACAGAGCCTGTGGTGAGGCTTTGGTATCCTTTACCTGATTTTGACAAGTGGTACAAGAACATCCTGCTCATGGGAATTACTTTTAAAGCAAAGTTGAGGTGGTAGCTGTTGTAGTTCTTACATTGTAATCTTGCACCAGGGCCAACAATTCCCTCAGTGCTACAACCTTCTCCTGTAGTAGGTGAAATTCAATAGCCATGGTGTTGTTCCCAATACCTTCAAAGGACAAAGTGGTGCAGTACCTCTCTGTCTTGTACCAGGCCAGTGGAACCCCCAGAAAAACACAAAGCTCCAGAAATCAGTCCAGCAAATGCTTTCAGTCCCTGGTTTCAGGCCTGGCAACAAACAAGAAGTTGGCAAAGTAGTGTACAACCTCCATATAAGCCACCTTGCACATCACAGTACAGTGCAAGAACATGCTGGACTGCTCGAACACAGTGCACACCACTACACACCCCACTGGCATACAGTTGTCGACAGAGTACTGGCCCTCAGACTCCATGCTCAATAGAGTCCTGTCCCCTGGGTGAACCAGCAGAATCAGAAATGTGGACTCAGTGTCTGCCTTTGCTTGCAAGGTCCACTGCCCCACCATCTGGACCACCTCAGCTGCCCCATCAAAAAATGCACAAGACACTGCCATATAGTGTGGCTTAGTGTGGTCATTATTAGGGTCCTCCTGTGGGTAAGACAAAGAAGAAGAAGAATCAGCATTTATATAGCGTTTTTCATACACAATGTATCCCAAAGCACTGTACAAGTAATGTTAGACTGGTACTGAAGTGACCGAATGTGTAGTGGTAGCCATATTGCACATCAACACCCAACACAGCCTAAGACAAGTGATTAATAATCCTTCCCTCATTTGGCTCCTTCTTACAGAGTAGGCTGATGGGTGACATCCTAAGGTGTGGAAGGGCACTACTCGGAAGGGCCTTCTGATCCTTTGTACTGTAACCTCCTTTATCAGCTTGGCTCAAACCAAGTCTGTTTGCTCCCTGGCAGACTTCAGCATCTCAGCTTCATGTGATTTACAGGTTCAATGTATGGTATGCTAAAGCCAATCCTAAAGCTGCCCACAAGGGTACAAGCAGCCACCTGATCCAGGTGAACTGCCATCCAAGAGTAAATTTGATCCAGCTTTATTGGCACTGGGAGACTTGTTGCACCACTTCTGAAAGGGCCAAGGAATGGAGTTTTCTGGGTTTGCACTGAGTAAATGGTTGAGGGTGACCACAAGCCATGCACTCGTGCCTGAACTGGCAAGGTTCTACTTTACACACCCCTTGATTAAAATTATAGCAGTTCTTCACCCTCACCCTTTTCCCACTAGTGACCTGCCCCTTTCTTTGATGACTGCAGCTGTCTGACTAGAAAGCCACAGTCTCTGTTTTGGACACTGCTGATGAGGTCAATGGTCAACAACAATGGAAGGTCCGGCATACTCCAGGTTTTGGCTGTGTCATTCTGTTTTCTGTGATGAAATTTTTCATTTTATTTGAGTCATCCACTCCCCAGCTTGCTGGCATGCATAGCAATTAACTGACTGTAATAATTCCATAGGCTGGCTGCCCTGACCAGGTTGACCTGTGTCAATTTAGCAACAAAAACTGTGAACCTGGTGACCATGTATCCCAAGTGAAGTGTATTGGAACTGTTTCCCTAGTCTCAACCCTCTCATCCTTGTCCTCCTTTTCTTTTCACCCCCTGGCTCCTTGTGTCTGCAGACTGGTTGTGTTGGATGGTCCTTTTTAGCCAATAAATTCTATCTTTCTGTGTAATGTGAATGCATCTATGTTGCCTATTTGCTGCTTCACCTTCTTAAAGAGGTGAAAACCCATCAGCTGCCCCAAACTCACATATCTTGTTGCAAAGGGCTGAGGTGAGGTGTGCTGACTAGAAGCAGTGGAGGTAATGTAGGTAGTCTGGCCTCACCCTCTGTGCAGTCACAAATTCTGAGGTTGCAGGCTGGGCTTCTGTCTGCTTGCACTCCTGTGGTTCAATGAAGGCTAGCACTCTATCAAGCTTTTGCCTGAAAAGTGAAGGCTACACTTCTGCTGCATGAATCTGTTGGACTGATGGGGTTGCTGATGGCTAGAAAAGAGCCAGAGCAGAGCCTGCTGATTGCTGGGGTAGGACTGGGGCTGGGAGCACTGGTTGGAAGGGCTTGGTCTGAAGTGACACTTGGGATGGGGCTATTGGCTGACTTTGCTCACCTCTCCCTCTGGGCCCACCTGAGGCTGTACCTCCAGTGGGGCTGCTGGAGGAGCCAACCACCCCTGATCAAGAGGGCCCATTGGCACCAGAAGGTCATTAACCATTGACCATGGCTAGAGAGAGGTCACCTTCTCCCATACTGTGTGTGCTTAGGGGCCAGCTTGACACTTGGACCAGAACCATCAAATGTACACATCATCATTGCCCTCAACTCATCAGCACTCCAGTTCTCAAAATTTGGCGTACTTTGCAGTGGAGTTGCCAGTGCAGCAGGTGTCTGCTGGCATTTCTGTGTCTTCCCCTTCTGACATGGTGCCCCCAGAAGTTGGTTTTCTGGCAATGGTACCAGTGGTGTCAAAGGCTGCTGCTGGCTAGTTGAGCTGGCACTCCAGATGGGCCATGGTCTCCTAGATTCTGGAAGCAGGAATTCCACCATGGCTTCTCTTTTACCAGGGCAAAGGCCAAGAGCTGCAGCTCAAAATCTGCCCTGTTTGTCCTCCCTTTTCTTGACTTCCTAGACCATGTCATAATCTGAAGACACAACACACAGAACACCAAACTCATGTCTGCAGTATCCAACTCTGCATCTACTGCAGCATTGGCTTGTACAGTGAAGACAACTGAGGTTGTACTTATGCTTGCACCAACCCGACGTGCCATTTCCTACTGTGTCTTTCCTCCCACACCTTCTCACCACCCCCCAATTGTTTCTAATAAAAATGGCTTTTAATAACTAGCTACCAAAGCCAGCTGGTTGCTGAATCATCAGACCTGGGTTTTCTGCAGAGAGGGCCTTGCTGCAGCAGCCCAGTTTCTTACAAATGCTTCCCCCACCCAGCCTTGCACAGTCAAAATGTCCCATTGCTTGTGAAAGATCCTCCCCTTAATAGAGTATTATGACCTGGTAGCCTGAATGCCAGCTTGTAACTGACCCACAAGCCATTCATTAGCAGGTAAATTTCTTGATTCTTTGACCACTTTTTATCCCAAAATAAGACTGCCCAGAAACATTTAGAGAACGTTCAATGGAGTGATAGCAGAGCAGAGAGATTGCTGTATTTTTTTTAGAGGTATGCCTGAAGAAACTTGTTCCCTTAGTCTTCCCTATGACAACTGGCTGGCTGCCCATCAGAATGGCTGCTGCAAGCTATTACATGCACTGCAGCCACCACCAAGATGTCTGCCACATCACACAGATCACAGGCACATAGCCGCATAGGGAGGCTGCCCTACCCAAGATGGTGGCTATATTCCATCACACATGTGCAGCACTCCATGTACACTGGGGTAACAATGATGCCCACCCTACTCAAGATGGCAGACCTACTACGTTGTGCATATGCAGAACATGAACCAACCATGCAGCCAGACAGGAGATGAGCATGGCCCGACTCAACATAACCTGAGATGCCATTCACATACTTGCATTTTTTTAATGCCCATTCCCCATGTGCCCAAGTCCAATGCCAGCACTCCAAGCCCTGTTTTGACCCTCTGTGCCAATCATACCATGGATCCTGCTCCCAATGACTTCAGAACTGCATGACCTCTTAATTGACCGATTTGTGCCTGCCTGTGACAGGGTTGAATAAGGTCCTGCCTCATTTGTTATGCAGAAAGAGTTTAAACATGGGGGTCTGTTCTGTTCTCTTCTTTTCTGTCTCTTCTGTGTCTGTTTGTGCAACCAAATTTTCTTGTGAGACCTAGGAACTGATCACTCCGACGGTTTTGCAATTCTCTGCCCCACGCTATTTCTCTGGCTTCCCTTGCTATTTTTGTCTTTTCTTCCCCCTTGCATATCTGCAGTTATAAAAACATATGTGAATTGTTATGTGGAAATGTCACTGATACTGGGATCCCTTTGTTTAAAACTGTATATAGTCATGCTGTTGAAATGATTGCAAAAAAGCTATTTGGAACTCAAGAGGTTAACCTGAGAAGCTGGTTTGCAACTCTCTGAGAAGCTGACAACTAAAGGTCAGTTCTCGATTTACCATGTACTGTTTTGCTGTACCTGCAAGGAATGAAACTTACAAGAACATTCTGTAAACTTACAAGAACATTCTGTGAGAAGCAGGTTTCTTAACAAGTTCCCAAAGACTTATAAAAGAGCAGCAATGTTTTTGCTAGAGACACAAGAGAATGAGAGACTGAGACTGAGACTGGAAACTGAGAAAAAACACTCAGAAGGAGGTTTAATTTTCTCTGCTTGTAATGACTTTATAAATAGTTATACTGAACTTTTTTATTTTTATTTTGCTCTTATTGAGAAAATAAAATGTTATTTGTAATTTGATACTGCTCCTGGTGATCCTATGCTTTCTGACCTATGTCTCAACGACACTGCCACAGTCTCAGGTTGTAGAGGAATGTTGAAAATATTAATTATTTCTTTCACATGGTTAAGGTATTTTATTTTAGTACTGTATCCTCATAAGACCCTCTTTTTTAACTAGAACCAGTGCTAGCACCATATAGCTAGCCATGAAATAGTTTGGTTTATGCCCCATAAAGGATCCATGCTATAAAATATATCAAACTGAGCACCAGAAAAGACACCCGATGACCTAGTCCCCCAGGCACATATGCTGAAACAATGCCCGGGTGACCTAAGCCAGTACCAAGCAATCTGCCACAAGTCACCACTCAGATGAGATCCACCAGAGTCCCCAAGCACCAAAACATATAACTTAGCCTCCCATATTGCCTCACAAACAACCTCTCTCTCTCCTGGATTACTGAGGACATAATTTCCAGTTTCCTGTTCCCTGTCAGCCTGCATCTGAGGATGTCACACCAAAGGCAGAGTCAAAACCAGTCTTCCACTGCCCAGACCAACCATGTTTGACTACATGGACACAGCTGCCCCTCTACCGGCTTGACATGAGGAGTGAACAGGAAGGATGCACCCTGGTAGAGACAGCCACAAAGCTCTTGCATGAATGAAGAGGCTAACAAAGAAGGCCATGAGACTGTGGCCACAAGGCCACCAGCAACACACGACTGCCAGCACTCACTCCCACTGTCTGTAGATCAGGTATCCGCTCTCATATTCCAACTTGCCAAGAGACACTAAACTTAAACTCATGATTTTTTTATTAAACAAGGTCACAAGGTCTACGGTCTGACTGCATGGGCATGCACAGCCACGTGGGCTCACTACCATGCTGGATGGCTAGTAATTCTGTTCTCCATCCCCTCAAGACTTGCCTTACTCACAGCACAATCCAAACTTAGAAGCTAACTCCCATAGCTGCTTGCTATTTCGCTGATTAAAGCTGTCATATTCCCACTTCGTAAAGCACAACAGTGTAGGTGAAACTTTACTGGCTAAACTCACAAATTCAGCAAGAAAATAATTTTCTCCTGTCACCAACCCTTACCTTCTCAGCTCCCACTGTTTCTTATAGGTTCATAGGTTCATAGGTAATTTCAAGCTGAATTAGACTTACGTCCATAATGCTTGCCACTTCTTGCAAATTCTGACATAATTCTGCTCATGCAGCTGAGCAAAACCAGCAAAAACAAAGCCAAGGCCCTCTGGCTTACATACCTGCTACAGATTCCCAGGAGGATGAGGCCTGCTGCTGGAAGAAGTCATTAGAAGTGGATAAGACAGTCAAATCTTGTTGAGTGGAGAAGCAAACAGGATCTTGCACAACTGTTTACCAGGTTAAATGCCCCTAGTTCCTCCCCTCTGGCCACAAACCCCCCACCCTGGGACCCTACCTGCCAACCTGGCCCACCCCGTTAGTGGGAATACCCTTGCTTACAGTACCTCGCTGACTTGCTGGCTCATGTGTCAGGAGGGTCTTTGGCTGAGCAAAAGGCCTTCCTGCTGCAATCCTTTCTTTTCTTTATAAAAAAAGGTAGAGGTGCTGTGTCAGCAGCAAGATATTCTTCAGGGACTGTTATTGAATGTGGTTTCACAACAATGTCTTTATTGTACAATGTTCTGAATATTGTGTGGTATTCTTTGATGCCTATGAGTCACCCTTAGTGTGTTACAAGTAATCCCTAGCAGTTGACTCCCATTGTCCAATGTCATTCTGCTGTCTCCTGAAACTGTCCCCCTGTACTGATGTATTTCACTTTACTTAGTGCTCCAACCCCACCTTCTCCCCTCCAGACTCACAGCTGCTCCAGTCAAGAGCCCCCACCCCACCATCACCACCACCCAGTGCAGTGTGCTGAAACTTTTTGGAGTCCAGGAAACATTTACAACTCCATTCATTTTTACTTGGTGGGGTCATAAACAAGTGTGAGAATAAAGTGGCCTTTGTGATCATACTGGACTATATTTTGCTTTTGAGGATCAATCCCCATATTTCTATCCTTTCATTTTCAAGGTAACGACCCTTATTCTCCATGGAATGCAGCATGTCATGACCATGTATATCACCAAAAGACATAACATATCTTGCTATACATTAGAACTCACTAATCCAAAGAGATTTGGATTTTGTTTATCATTGTTTTGAATTTGAATCTCACCATCTTTAGTACAGTAGTTTGAGGAAGTGTGGACAAGTGGTTAGACTCCTGGTATGGGAGCCAGGAGAGCATAGGTTCAAACCACATCATTTAATTTTATTTATTTCATTTTATGTATTCTTTTGGTAACAGGTAAGGCCCACTAGGCACAAGTGCCTTTTTCAGTAGTGTCCCAAGAGCACTGGGGTGGTTAAGAGACTTGCTTAGAGTCACACAGTAGGCAAGTGGAGGATTTGGGAATCAAACCCTGATCTGCTGGATGTACCAAGCTCATTCACAGCTCATTACTTCAACCTCTAGGCTATACGACCCCACCATAGCTAAATATTCATGGTGTTACCTTGAGGAAGTCAGTTTATCTCCTAGTGCTCCAGTCCACTCAGCTGTGGAAATAGGTTTAAGCAGGACCTGACTTAAAATTAGATATTGCATCTCAGACATAACATCCTGGATAAATTGTAAGAAAAATAGTTTCAGCTTAAAAGGTTGAACCCCAAAACTTTTAAATAGAGACACTGTTCTAAAATGCTTTATTCTATCACTCAGTCACAAAATATAGGTAATGGAGTCTTCATTATTTTAAATTATGTACAAGTAGACTAATCATTCATTCATTTAGAAAAAAAAACAGTAAAATTGGTTATGTAGAAGACTGATGGATAGGAAATATATTGACATTAAATACTATTCATATTCACCAGCATGATAACAGGTTACAGAAAGTCAAGATAAATGTAGCATGAATTGTCTATTTAGAATTTTTTTCAGAGAAAGTGACCGAAATAGAGGTATAATTTAACCATATAAGTAAAATGCTCAGCTTAATCTATGACTCGTAGATCAATAATACTTATAGTGGTTTGACAAAGATGGTGATGAAGTTCAATTACAACTGAGAATGTAGACCATTTTTATGAAACATTCTTATTCTGCATTCTGTAAAGAAGTACTGCAGATCACAGTTTGCTATTTGATGGACTGCAAAACAATGACTTCTTTTGGGCCTTGCATTTGTTGTTTTGTTTTTTTACTAACAGGTCTGCCAATTCTCCACTCTCAACTCTAAGCAAACTAAACTATCTTTTTATTTTCTAAAGTGTATGACTATTTAAAGTAAACAGTGCAGTTAGCAAACTATTTGCTTGTTTGCATAAATGCCCTCATTTTTGTCAACTCCACTGTACAAGATCATAGGTGCCTGCCAGGCATACTAAAAGAAAATAAGGGCAATCCTGTATTCACTATGAAACGAGGTAAGGAGCTAGTGCAGGTTTCAAAGAATATACAAACATGATACTTTCAAGGCAAGTTCCAAAAAATTACTTCAAAAACAGAGGTAATCCTTCAGCACAGAAAAGACTGACTAAGTCACTTCATTTTGCCAATGTGGTTCAGCATCAGCTAGGGATACAGCCCTCTGCTAGTGCAACCTATGTATAGTAGTCTACCAACATGTCCTTGTATCAAATATCACTACATACCCTCAAGAGATAAAAAACATTATGTGTGAAGGCCTCAAGGGGTGGGCAGAAGGGCAGGCGACTGTAAAGGAGGAGCAAATTCCCAACAGCTGGATGTGGAGGCCCACAGCAGAGACAGAGAACAAGACTGTGATGAAGCTCAATACAGGGTGCAGAGCAGCAGGGAGCAAAGTCCCAAGAGACTGGAGCAAGATCTCCATTCAGAACCTAACTGTAGAGAGTGGCAGGTTGGCAGATCAAGCAGCCAAGTAGCATGACAACAAAGCTATGAGCCATGGCCAGGCAGTAGGGGAAAAGAAAGAACAGTGAGGGAGCAGTGGGAAACAAGATGCCACAACCATGTTGTCACTCAGAAACAGGGCTAGCATGTGGGAGGGAGGGCAAGACAACCAGAAGCCCTGTGGCAGTTGCCAGCATTGAAACTAGCATCATAATATGCTTGAAGAGGGTGCATTATATCACTCGGAGTGTGGTGTGGGAGTTCATCCACTGTCCCACAGAACTACATGCAAGCCCACAATTAAGTAATAAAAAGAGAATCTTTAAATATACTTTATTATTAAACAACCAAAGAGTTCCAAAGTGTCAGCTAATGGCCAGAGTCAACAGAGTGAAAAATTAAGTTTTCCAAAATGTTTTTAAGAATAAGAAATGAACAAAGAAATATAAACCCATGAACAAACATAAGGGCTTTCAATATCATATGGCACAATTAGAACATCCTTCAAAACAAATTTTAAGTAGAACTTAGAAGCCTTTTTGCTGAACAAGGTAGAAATAAACAAAATGTAAATTCAAATTCTACAGTAGGATAGTTTTGGCTACAATGTAGACAAGATGTAAGTTCAGTATGTCCTCTTTTTATGATGCCTTTGTCTTTTGAATTTTATTGCTGAATTGCTGCTCTGTTTTGGAAAGCCATAGTTGTTTCTGTGGCTTCTAGTCTGATGGTAGGACTGCTGTGACAGCTTTTGTGATTCACTGAAATGCCTTTTTCTATTTGTTACTGATCTAGTTCTGTTCTATGCACTGCTCAGTCTTGTTTTAGATCATCCTTTGTTTATTTTCTGTCCTGATGATTTTTTTCTATTCCACTTATAAAGTGCCCCAGAAATGAAATCTTGCCCATCCTAGATAAATTTCACTTTCAATTATTGTAGACTTGTATTTGCTTATTTTAGTATTGAAATCTAGACTTAGTTTACCACTGTTAGTGGTGGTCGAAGTGGCCTCAATTCACTCCATGAAGTGATTCACAGAGCCAAGCCAAATTTGTGAAGTACTCCGCAACACGAAACAGAGTAATTTGCGTTATAATGAGTAACGCAAAGTCCATTGAGAACAATGACTTTGCGTTATTCCACCTTCCCAGACCACTACTCCACCAATTTGAAAGGCAAAGTGCATTAAGAACAATGTACTTCACCTCACTTTGCCTTGTTTTCAAGCTCCAAAGGTGAATTTTGCAGTGATTCATGGGATTTCAGGTCACATGGGCTTTATATTGATCTGCACAGCCTCAGTTCGGGGTAGTGTGTGTAGGAAGCTTTAGGAGGCAGTGTGCTCTGAGAGCTGTCTGTGATTCAAACCTTCTAAAAGCTGTTAAAAAAGCCTTTTTGAGTAATTTATTTTGCTCAAACTTTAGTTCATCGATTGTAGGAAACCCTACTGTGCTCATATCATCGAGCGTTTTTGCTTGTGTGTGGATTTTGAATGTTAATGTACAACATTGAGTCTGTGTAGTAAGAGACAGTGAAGGTGTGCTTTGGGGAGGGGCATATCTGTGGTGTAGGTAGATTTAAGTTGGAGAAATAGAGAGTTCTTTGTTTTTTGGTTATATTTTTGTTATATACTGTAACTGACTGTGTTAATGTACACACAGTAAAATTGTGAGTAATTGTTGACTTTTTTTGCTGATTGTGTGTTGTGTGGATCTGGTGCAGCAGTTCATAATTTCAGGTTGTTTACAATATGTGGTATATTACTGAACTTTTCAATTTGCTATACATTACTTGTAGACAAATTGTGTGTGTGTATGTGTGTGTGTGTGTGACATTAAATAATACACCTTTTATTGTGCCACAGTGTAATTGCAGGTGCAGCAGTGTGAACCTGCTATCCATTGCAGCTGCTTGATTTTGTACTGCCATTGTGGTATCTTTTCTTTATTTTGCTGCTTGCACTGCCATAAAAATCTGCAGCCCGTGCTCCCACCTCCTACCGGCAAAAGGAATTGTTTTCCAGATTGGATTGTTTGTGACTTCAGCACCACTGGTTAGTGAAAGTGTTGTTTTCACTTGTGAATTTGCGTCTGTATCTGTTGCTGAAGCCACAGTTATTTTTATGGCTTCACATCCAGCATCCCCCCCACCCAGAGTGAACATTTCAAAATCTAAATTTGTTTAGAATATTGTTGTTGATCCCCCAAAATGCCGTCAAAGAGACGTGCAAGGAAGCTGGTTCTCGCCATGGCACTGCCGATAGTGGTAAGATTGTCTGTGGGTGTGGTACAGACACAGAAGTGCATTGCTGATGTGAGGAAAGCTATTACTTCTGCAATATTTTTTGCAGCCCAATCAGTAGCTTCCCTAATAATTGGAGGAGATGATGTTGTCCCAGCCAGTGGCGTTAGTGCAGTTGCTGGTGGTGGTATGAGTATTGCTACCTCAGGTGCCACTTCTTACCAGTGTACTGTATCCAAAAATATAGTGGAGTGTGAAGCAGTGTGGGTGAGTGGCAGTGTAGATGATGTCATACTTTCCAGTAACATCCCAGTAACTAAACATGAGGATTCTGATAATCATGTCAATGATAGCATACAATGTGACATTTCTTCCACTGTGGTTCAGGTCATGCATTTTCCATGCAGTGATTCACAGTGTGTTGAAAAATATATCAGGTGATGGACATGGTGGTGTTGATGATGATGATGAATCTGATGATGATGTTGCTGTGGTTGCAACATGCAGTCCACATGCCAGCATGCAAGCAGAAGATGTGGATGTGGGTGATGTTGATAAATATGATGATAATGTAATTGACCCCAGTTGGGAACCAGAGAAAAAGAAATTCAAGGTGGCTGTGTCTGGGTCTGTTAGCATTAATCCTCCCCTGTACAAACTTGTGATTTACCATTTTAAGTTGATGGTGATGATGATGACCAGTAATAATGATAGGCAATCATGGTGATCAGTTGCAGTCCAAGTGTGTTCTGCCTGAAAATCACGTAGCACACCCTCACTTCATGACTTAAAGAGCGAGGTCAATAAGCAGCATCAGGGACATGTTAAAGTAGAGCATCACAATCACTTGTTTGGGATTTTTGTGCAAGATGCAAATGATGAGTCAGTTGCAATCTGCCAGGTTATCCATGTGCATGTGAGTCGAGGTAAAGGGAGCCATCTGGGCACAGGAGGACAGCATCGCATTTTAAGAATAGGCACATGGCACTGTGGACCCAGGACAAGATGGCAGCTAATACCACAGTGGGGCGTTCACCCTCATCATCAACTATAAGGGCATGTCATCCTTCCATGACTGTTAAATTCAGTAGGAAATTAAATGTGTGCAGTAGTGATGAAATAAGAGCAGAGATTACTACAGGTATGATGAGGTGGAGGAGCATAATGATTTTAAAATGTCCAGTGGTGGTGAGAGTAGCAGTTTTGGTGCTGGTGGTGGTGAATGCAGTATGTCTAGTGCAAGTGGTACATCAATCCGGTTGGTAAATGTGGCAAAATAACTGCATTTATGGGTTTGTCATCATCACCTGTGCAACCATCTTCATCAAACGTCACACTCCACCCTTGCCATTCACAGAGCAGAACCATTTGTCATCACACCTATGTAAAACGTTTATGTCAGCCCATATTACAGAGTGTTTTTGGATAAGCTGAGTACCCACCCAATCATACAGTGTCACGTAAACTTAATGCTGCTATAGCTGAATTGCTGGCAATTGATCTGTTGCCCTTCTCCTTTGTGGAAATTCTGGGTTCAACAGTTTGCTGCATGTGTCTGTCAAAATGTAAAGTCTCATCCAGGACATACTTTTCCACCCGTGCTGTCCCTGAGTTGTCCTGTACTGTGTCTGACTCAGTAAGACATGCCCTTCAACATTCCTCCTCTCCATTCATCCATTTAAGTATGGATATGTGGACAAGTGGCAAAACAGCAGGGAGTTCATATTTGTGTATCACTACAGACTGGGCACAGGTGCTAGGGGTTGTTTGTGATTTTGGTAGTGTGAATAATCAGTGCAGTAAGGCGGAGTGTCGTGGTAGCAATCTTCCAGGAATTCAACAGCATGCAATGATTACTATCTTAATGTGACCTGTTCACACACTGGTGAAAACTTATGTTGGATGTGGTACTGACTGAAACTGACAAGTCACTGAGCCCCATGTCCCTGAGAGTTGGGTTGATAGCAAGTGACAATGGGTCAAATGTGGTGAAATGCATCACAAATGGTGGCTTGTTTCATGTTCCATGCATGGCCCATTGTTTAAATCTTTTGGTGCATAAATATATGAAGAAGACAGCAGAAGAAGGCCATTTGGTCTCTCAAGACTGCTCTTATTGCAGCACCCTGATGTGAAGGAAATGCTGACAGTTGCACGCTGTATCAGTTCTTACTTTTCACTATTTGCAAAGGCCCATGACCAACCACGGCAGTTGCAGATGTGAAACAGCCTCCCTCAGCACTGCTTGAAGCTGGAAGTTGTCACTCAATGAAACTCCACTTTATACATGGCAGAGAGGTTGTATGAACAATACAAAGCCATCTCAGAATATCTTGTTATGCACACTAGCCGTGACAGTTCCGGGGCCTCCATGTCTATGATGACTGAACAGCGGCACCTCATGGACTCTGTAATAACAATTTTGCGGCCTTTTGAACATGCCACGCAGGCAGTGAGTGGCGAGTCTGCCTCCATTAGCCAATCAATTCCACTGCTGCGGGTGCTGAGGCAGACATTGGTGAATGCACAGCATGGCCTGATGTTGCCGGAGACAGTGCTAGCAGTATGTTGCTGCAACATATGTTGACAGTATTTGACCAGAATCATCACATTGTGAGCATTCTGCGTTGTGATAACTTTGCCATAGCAACAATGCTGGACCCACGATACAAATGAGGAATTGCATCAGTACTGGTGCGCTAGGTTCATGGGTCACAGAAGTCACGTGCCAAGGTCAGCAAACCTCAGCAGCATAATCCAGCTGAAGGTGTACCTGGAGGACCATGAAGCATATCCTGCAAGGGAAAGGGGACTGCAGTTCCAGGTGGTCTGTCATCCAAAGTGGCTGGCATCAACCCACTTTGGGAGGCTTTGTTCCAAGTGGGGATTTGTGAAATAAATGATTCTGGAGAACAGGATGATGCATCAACCACTGGACTTAGTGCGGCACAGAGAATGGTTGAGTCATATTTGTCTGAAAACAGGCATCTGTCAATAACTGATAATCCTCTTTTGTACTGAAGCAGAAAGGTCAGTGAATGGCCAGAGCTGACTCCAGTGGCACTGAAGTACATCATGCCACCCTCCAGTGTAAGTGTCAGGGGTATTCAGTTCAGCAGGTGCAATAGTTAGGGAGACAACAAACCTCTCTCCTGTAAATGTTAGTTTGCTAACATTCATAAAATGAATGAAAGGCACATACCAGCACAGACTGCAACCTCAGTATTCGTACCCCAGCCTAGTCATGGTGGTTTTCGTGATGTAGAAATGGACCATCCTGATGGCACTGGCAGTGGCAGCATGAAATGGCCTACCAATGACATAGATGATGACACAATGGAGAAAGAATTTCCCAGTGGTCAGACTTTAGACATAGATGACTCTCAGGGCAGCTTTCTTTATGAGGATGATGTTGAGGTTAATGTTGGCATGTTTTAACTGAAGTTGTTAAAAGGTGGTGACATTTACTGTACGATACATGTTTTCTTTTTCATGGCTTTGTGTTCTCCCCCCTGGACCACCACCACTAGGACCAATGTTAGCCACTGCCACCACAGAGAATGACTTAGTGTGCCCCCCCCCAGACCACCACCACCAGGAATGATGTGTGCCACTGCCACCACAGAGAATGACTTTGTGTGCCCCCTCTGGACCACCACCACTAGGACCGATGTTAGCCACTGCCACCACAGAGAATGACTTAGTGTGCCTCCCTGGACCACCACCACCAGGATCGATGTTAGCCACTGCCACCACAGAGAATGACTTAGTGTGCCCCACTGGACCATCACCACCAGAACTGATGTTAGCCACTGCCACCACAGAGAATGACTTTGTGTGCTACCCCTGGACCACCACCACTGTTAGCCACTGCTATCACCACCAGATGTAGGAAGATGTCACAGGGAATGTCATCATGTGCTACAGCTATCACCACCAGCACCCACCACCAGTGTCATTGTGACAATGTTTTCCCATTACATTGACCATGCCAAGACATAGGGAGTCGAATAGGAGACCACATCCATCAGTCACAGGCACAAGGCTTCTTAATATTAAAACTATAAAGTGAGTATGTGTACTAATGTTTTTTATGCTATTCAACTTCTTTTAACTTAGAAACATAGACATAGACTTTGTCGGCAGATAAGGACCACTTGGCCCACCCAGTCTGCCCATTTCCCTACCTATTGGATAAGCTGCAGATTCTAGTTAACCAACAGCCTACTTCCTGCAACCCCCCACTATAATTGCCTTATGTCTGTCCCATGCATGTTTGAATTCCCCCACTGTTTTAGACCCTACAACCTCTCCAGGAAGGCGGTTCCATCGTCCACCACTCTCTCCATGAAAAATAATTTCCTCACTACCCTGAGCGTCCCCTCTAACTTTAAATTGTGCCCCTTGTTCTTACACATCTTTTTCTGAAAGATGCTACCCTCCTGGACTTTGTTGATTCCCTTGAGGTACTTAAAGTTTCTATCATGTCCCCCATCCCTCCTTTCATCAAGGGTATACATATTAAGCTCTCTCAGTCTCTCTTCATATGGTTTCTGATGTAGACCCTGCACCATTTAGTTGCTCTCCTCTGGAATGCTTCCATCCTGTCTATGTCCTTGCGTAGATGGGGTCTCCAAAACTGCACACAGTACTCCAGATGGGGTCTCACCACTGTCTGTACAGAGGGATAACCACTTAACTTTTCTACTTGTGATGCCCTCCCTATGCATCCCAGTATCCCCTGGCTCTCCTTACTGACTTCTCACATTGCTTACCCACCTTTAGGTCATCTGATATGACTACACCCAGATCCCTTTCCATTATTGTTGTCGTTAGTACCTCCCCTGCTATTGTGTACTCTTCTCCTGGATTTTTATTTCCCAGGTGCATTACTTTGCACTTCTTTGCATTGAATCTAAGTTGCCATATGTCTGACCATTCCTCCAACCTTGCCAAGTCCCTTCTCATCCTTTCTACCCCCCCTTGTGTATCAACTCTGTTACAGATCTTTGTGTCATCCACAAAGAGGCATACCTTTCCTTCCAGACCCTCCGCAATGTCACCTATAAAGACGTTAAAGAGAACTGGACCCAGTACTGAGCCCTGAGGTACTCCACTAGTAACCCCGCTTTCTTCAGAATGTGTTCCATTCACTATTACCATCTGTGTCCTGTTGTGCAGCCAGTTTGCTACCCAGGCTACCACCCTGAAACCCACTCCCAGACTGGCTAACTTGATTATTAATCTTTTGTGCGGGACTGTGTCAAATGCCTTGCTAAAGTCTAGGTAGGCCATATACACAGCCCCTCCCTGGTCTATTACTTTGGTCACTCAGTCAAAGAAATCAATTAGATTCATCTGACATGACCTTCCTGCTGTGAATCCATGCTGCCTTGGGTCCTGTGCCCCCCTGGCCTCTAGGTACTCAACAATTCTTTCTTTCAGAAGTGATTCCATCATTTTCCCCACCACTGAGGTCAAACTAACAGGTCTGTAGTTTCCTGCTTCTGCCTTGCTCCCACTTTTGTGAAGGTTGAATCACATCTGCCCTCCTCCAGTCCTCAGGTACCACCCCATCTACCCATGATTTGTTAAAAGGTGTGGTTAGTGGTGTCACTAGGTCCTCCCTTAGCTCTTTTAGGATTCTAGGGTGAATCCCGTCAGGCCCCATTGCTTTGTCCACCTTGAGTTTTAGGAGTTCTTTCAGTACTCTTTCTTCTGTAAATGGACTGGTGTCAACCCCACTATCCAGAGTGCTTCTACTGTTTGGTTTAGGTAACTCCTCCTCCTCTTCTTCTTTTGCGAATACTGAGCAAAAGTATTCATTCAGTATCTCTGCCTTTTCACTGTCTCCCTCTGCCCACCTCCCCTCTCCTTTATTAATCTTCACTATCCCTCCCTTAACCTTTCTATGCTCCCTAATGTACCTATAAAAGGTTTAATCCCCCTTCTTAACTGAGTTGGCTATCTTTTCCTCGGTTTGGGCCTTTGCTTTTTGACTGCCTTCCCCACTTTTTTCTGCTTTAATTGATACAGTTCCCTGTCGTGCTCCGTCTTTGATTCCTTATACTTTTTGAATGCAGCCTTTTTCTCCTTAACCTTCCCTGACACCTCTTTTGAGAGCCATATTGTTTTTTTTATTCCACTTCATTTTCTTTATTTGTTTCACACAAAGGCTTGTTGCCTCCATGATGGCAGTTTTGATTTTTTTCCATTGTTCTTCCACCCTCCTTTCTGTCCATTTGCTAATGCATTCCTCAGGTATTCACCCATTATGCAAAGTCAGCCCTTCTAAAGTCCAGTGTCCTTGTCTTTGTATGGCTTGTCTCCATGATTGTTTTATTGTGAAGCACACTGTGCAGTGGTCGCTTCTTCTCAGATGTCTACTGACTTCAAGTTTGTCATCCTCTCTCCATTTGAGAGTACCAGGTCTAATATTGCTCCTCCTGAGTGGGTTCCACCACTAGCTGTCTAAGGCATGCTCCTGTAGGGCATCGAAATGACCTCGCTCTTGGATGTGGCTGCAGTCCATGTCACCCAGTTAACATCTGGCATATTCAGGTCCCCATCAACAGTATCTCCCTTTTTCAGCCATTTTGAGAATTACCTCTATCATTTTCTTGTCCATTTCCTCCCTTGAGATGAAGGTATGTATACAACCCTGTGCGGATTGTGATGCCCTTCTCTGTCTCCAAGGTGACCCAAGTTCCTCTTGTCCTCCCCTTTACTTTTTTTAGTTCTGTAGCTTTGATCCCTTCCATTATATGAAAGCTACTCCACCTCCTCTTTTACCCTCCTGTCCCTTCTGTAGATTGTGTACCCTGGTATGTTGACATCCAGTCATGGTTCTCCATGTACCATGTTTCTGTGACTTCCACAATATCCAAGTGTTCCTCTTCCATCAGGGCTACTAGCTCTGGAAGCTTGTTTCAAGACTATGGGCATCGGTACTCATTGCCCTCCATTTAATGTTGGCTTTATCCTTTTTACCCCATCCCTGCTCTTATTGCCATTTTCCATTTTCCATTTGCCCTGTCCTGACCCCTGTCAACGCTGTACCTCAGTGTTTACCTACTACCTGCCATGTTTTGTGGGAGAGGCTTGAACTTTCCTGTTTCCTATCAGCACCTCCCCTTGGCTAGTTTAAAAGCTTGCCAAGGAAGCCTTTAAACCTGTCACCTAGGAGTGTGTTTCCTTCCTGGACAGATGCAGACCATCATGCCAGTATAGACCTTCATCTCTCAGTCCCAATGAAGCCAATGCCCTGTGCTCTCACCAGTTTTGCAACCATTCATTAAACTGCATGGTGTGCATTACCCTAGCCTCACCCTGCCATAGACTAGCAGCACCTCTGAGAAGGTTACCGAGCTATACCTGTCTGAGGCCCTCCCCAACTCCACAAATTCATCCTGCACTGCACTGATCTCATGCCTAGCTAGGTCATTTGTCCCAATGTGGACAATGATATCTTGTTTCCTCTCCTGTGTTGCTGCTTCTGCAATCCTGAGGATTCGCTTCCTGTCCCTCCAAGCCATGGCACCAGGCAGGCACCTTACTTCCCTCTCCTCTCCCTTCCCCAGGTCTACACCCCTAACAACTGAGTCCCCTGTCAGATGCTGTTTCTTTCCCCTGTGGTGTCACTTGCCACTATTTTGTGGGTCTCCCTTGTGGATGTCCCCAGCATTTTTCTTGGTCTCCAATGAGGGTGTCATCATAGAGGAACCTTAATTTTCCAGGCTGACATATGATTTGTGTAGAGGTGCAACTCGGGGGCTATGCCTCTGTTCCACCACCCTCGCCCTCCCCGAACCTACTGTGGTCCATCTGCTCTTCACACATGGCAACCTCTGAGGCAGTGGTTGTGGAACTGGTGCTCTTTGGGTGGGGGAGGCCTCCTTAGTCCTTGCCAGTTCAGGCCTGAGGTGGGCAACCACCCCTCAGAGCTGACAGTTGCCTGAAAAATAGGGCAGCAATGCAGGTTCCAGAATGTCTCCTGGAAAATTGCTGCCCCACAGCCAGTGCATTGCACCACTCCCCGCATGTTCCTCTTCCTTATAATATACAATGAGTAATATATATTTTTTTTTGTGTGTGTGTACTTACCCTGTATGCACTGTGCTGGGTAATTAAGAATATGACAGTTCTGCTCCAAGACTTGTTTCTATGTTTCTATGAACCTATGGAATATCCATTTCAAATCCATACTGATAAGTATATATATTTTATTTAATCTGTTCCATTATTTTTAAAGAATGCAACAAATCCAACTGAGGAGGATTCATAAACTAGGGACATGTAAGTCACCAAAACAATTTCTGCAAGACATCATGCACTGTATTCTGAACTTGCAGCTGTGCAGCATGACGGTGTTGAAAAAGTTGCACAGGTTGTGTTACTTGACAAGATGTGGTTTTGAAATGTAACTGAGTTGAGATCGAGAACCAGGGACACTGGCACAGTGTATTTGTTACACACCTGGCACTAAATTAACTTGTAATTGATCTGCTGATTGCAGTGTTACAGCTTACTATCTGTGTTAGTAATCCAGATACCCATGGAACAGCCACAGCTAAGCGTAATGATTACTGCTGCAATCAAGTTGTAAGAATTCCTTCATTTCTTTTTTTAGGAAACTTCCAGATGCTTTGTTGTGGTATATGTGTCTTATCCAAAGAAGTTCTTCAACATCAGGCACCCCCCCAGGCTGGGGCAGACATGCAACACACAGAAGTCATTTCAGTCGATGACCATGACCATCATAACCAACCAGACTCGAGAAGGATGCAGATGAAATCTGTGAAAAAGTAACCAAATAAGAAACCATTAATGAGACCTGCCTGCAAATATGCTTCCCCCACAAAAAAAAAGTAGTTACCTTCATTGGCTTAAGAGTTATCCATTTCCAATTTCAACGCAAAAAGTTCCCATCAAGCACTGGAATGTGCACACCAAAAGTATCTACGACCTGTGATAAAAAACAGTGTAATGAGTACATGTCTATATAGGTCAACCCACCACCTACAAAATACAAAATTATATATATATTCAGAAAAAATCTGAGGACTCTAGGCACATGACTGAGTGTGCTATTAATTATGGGGACTTTGCATGAGTAATGCTCCCATTTCATTTCATTACCACTTGTCAATTTCTGGACACAAGAGAGATGCATTCTGGGGATGCAGAAAAAATCTGGGGACTCTGTGAGTACCTAATGCATGACTGAGTGCACCATTAATTCTGGGGGACTTTGCATTTCATGTTATGCTCTCATTTCACTTTGTTACCACTTGTCAACTTTCTGGATGTAAGACAGTTGCATTGTGGGGATGCACAATGATTCTGGGGACTGTGTGTGAGTACTGCATGCATGACTGAGTGTGCCATTAATTCTGGGACACTTTGCATTTCATGTTATGCTCTCATTTCACTTTATCAGCATGTGTGAATTTTCTGGACACAAGACAGTTGCACAGTTGCATTGTGGGGATGCACAATAATTCTGAGGACTGTGTGTGAGTACTGCACACATGACTGAGTGAGCCATTAATTCTGGGGGACGTTGCATTTCTTGTTATGCTCTCATTTCACTTCGTCAGCACTGGGGAAGTTTCTGGACACAAGACAGTTGCATTTTTGGATTGGGAATTCTGGTTAGTCTGGTAAATATTTTTGGAGCCTCAGTAATATTTACTTTCTGTCATGGTATCATGAAGTGTTTGTCAAAAAGCAGGACTGAGCACTGCAATTATACTGTGTCTCCGTCTTCAGCTGCTGATGCAGCCATTCCAGCTAACAGCCCAACAGAAGAGAGAACAGCTTCCTTCATTTGTCTTTTGTGGATGGCCACTGCTGCTAAATCCCAGCTGCACAGATTGAGCCCTCCTGTCTCTGTCCTCTGAGCACTTGATCCGGTCCTCCTCCCTCCACCGCCGATGCTACCTCTCTCCCTGCTGCCAATGCAGAGATCGCCTGTCCCTCAGCTGGCCACCAATGTAGCAATCCACCTCTGCTATTTAGTCACAGATGCAGCGATCACAAGTCCCCAGCAGTCTCCTTGCTGAACAGTACTGGTGGCTGGGCTATTTAAGCCTGGCCATGCTTCAAACTTCAGTGCCCTGTCCCCTGATTGGTTGCAGGGCTCTGTCTTCAGCCTCCGATGCAGCCGTTCCAGCTAACAGCCCAACAGAAGAGAGAACAGCTCCTTCCATTCATCTTTTGTGGCTAGGCACTACTGCTAAATCCCAGCTGCACAGATTGAACCCTCCTGTCTCTGTCCTCTGAGGGCTTGATCTGTTCCTCCTCCCTCCACTGCCGATACTACCTCTCTCCCTGCCACCAATGCAGCGATCACCTGTCCCTCAGCTGGCTGCTGATGTAGTGAGCCACCTCTGTTATTCAATCACAGATGCAGAGATCACAAGTCCCTGGCAGTCTCCTTGCTGAACAGTACTGGTGGCTGGGCTATTTAAACCTGGCCATGATTCAAAGTGACTTGCAATTTTTAAACAACATAACTTAGAGATCTCATTTTTGGCATGAGGCTGGTTGGGTCTATGTTGGTCCAAATTCTAATGCCAGAAATTTTGACCATAGTCCAACTTTAAAGCCTTGGTGCACCCAGTCATGGCACATATTGTCTTATTAGAGAGCCTAAATGACCTCAAATTAAGAATGGAAAGCATTGATAAGATAGTTTAAGATAAGACAGAAGCATATATGAAATTAATTAATGGAAAAAGAATGATGATCACAAATCTGAGGATAGCAAATTGTCTTTCTCGCTGTAATAATTCCAGAAACTCCTATAAATATTATAAATAAAGAAAAATACACCAGGGATCAATACAGGATCTAAAATAAAAAAGAAATCAACCTTCAACTTGCTTCAGAAAACTTACCCATTAGCCCTATAGTTTTAATTATTGTATTTATTTATTTATTGAAATGTTTCACCAGGATGGCACACTGAACAACAAGTTGCTCATCTCCTGGTGCAACCTAGAGGAGGGGTACAATTGGATGAAGAATTAGACATACAGTTTAACATTTAACATATCCGAGAAATTAAATATTCAATTATATTTGTGACAAGACAAACATGGTTAAAAAATATCATAAATAACCATACAACTGCATTTGTGACATAACATACAGTTAAATATATCATATCTGCGGAGTATGCATTTAATTGCAAGTGGTATATCTGAGGAACATAGTACAGTAATTAACAAAAAGAACACTGAAGCAAAAATCAGTGTAATAAAGCATAGTAAAAATAAAATTAAAATGAGTCCTCTGCTCTCAACATAGGTCGGGGGAAAATAGAAGGGGCGACTTCTGCAGCATATCCACAACAGCCCCTGGATGGAGGTTTACCTGTGCAGGCCTTTAGTCAGAAGACTTAAGGAAACAAAAGAACCTGAAAAAAGTGAAAGTATAAAAATAACAGACCAAGAGGTTCCCCTTAAACTGGAGGAAATGTTTCTGAAGCCTGAAGAAACTACAAGCTCTTTAACAGACTTAATTCTTCATCTCATGAAAGCAGAACTCCAGCTATGTACAACTAAGGAAGATCTCAAAGCCACATGTTCAGAATGACAGGATCCTGTGTATCCGGTTTATATTATTACTAGAAATATGGAAATAGCAAAATTAACATGGACCAAAAAACAATATCTTAAACAATTGAGCTTAGAAATCTCAATCCCAGTTTCCTGGACCACTATCATTAATGATAAATACCACCAGGAAACCTTGGATTATAAGCAATTTTGCAAAATACTTACAGACTTAAAGTGGAATTTTGGTCATGTAGGGCAACTTAACAACGTACACCCATCTCAAGTACTTTCTATAGTCGGCATTGATCACATAGTTTGGGGAAATAGATACATTCTTGTACCTTTTATATTGGCCTTACTATCAGGCATTATGGAAATGGAAATATCTGCAATGATGTATGTTACATCGAGCAAGCACAGTCACAGATGGGCATAACCCAAACTGACATTTCCATAAAATCAGGTATTCTCTTTCTCAAGCTATTAGATAATGCTTACAAATTAGTCAAAGCTAGCATCCTGATGGTTGATATGCATAACCTCTCAAAATCATCCTCTACCCAGATGAGTCATGTGATAGAGAAATGGCTAGATATTGACTTAGAAGCTTTTTCAAACTCTCACATACACAAACTGAATTCAAATCTCAAACTGAAGGCCAACCTGGTGGTGCTGAGGGTTGAGGAGCTGAATGTCACACCTCATGCCACACTGGCGACCAGGGTTTGGGAGCGAGCCCAGGCCATTGGGGGTTGGCAGGGGAGGGAAAGGACTGAGCATCTGATGGACAGCTCTCCTCTCCCAGGAGTGAGGGAGATTCACACTCAGTGCTTGACTTGTCTCTGGTGGAAGTCGGAGGCACAGCAAGTGCAGAGCTAACTCCAGGGGATGGGGAGTGGTGACGTCAGTGCTGACGCCATGATGTCAGGGTACATGCCACTCCTCCAGAACAGGGAAAATCAGCTCCCAGTCTCCTAGATGATGGAGCACTGAAGCAGAGACCCTGATTGCTCATGCCTGCCTGATGACCTGGAGGAATCTGATGAAACTTGAAGTGTCTCTGGGTGTCTCTGCCCCACCCCACCTCATACCCTCCTGGGGAGTATAGCCAAGGCTCCATGGGGACTTGACTGGGATCAGGCAGGCCGTGATGCGGGGATACTGCAGTGTGTCTCCCGAAGGAGTGGAGACCGGGCGCTGGGGAGGAGTATAAATAGAAATTTCAAAAAAAAAAAATCTCAAACTGAATCTGGTCAAAAGGAACATAGCAGGTATGGATAGTAAAATGGGGGATCCTGACTGGAAACTCTGTCTACAAGGCTTCGATCTAATTCTCTTTCAAGAAACATGTGCCCAAAAATGGTTCATATTAATGGTTTTGAACTGGATTTCTCAACAGCTATTAAAGAAAAAAAAAATGGACGGGCCAAGGGGGGCTTGGCTATTTACATTAGAATTAGAAAGGGAATACAATTTTAGAACCTAATCATGTTAAACAATATTAAATATTGATTGTTCTTAGATGGGATTTGTTCACATTTATCACAGCTAGTAGGTACGTGCCACCGAGATATCATCCACTTGGGAACAAAAACATATGGGATAGTTTAAGTCATGACTTGGAAACACTTTATCAGCTTTACCCAGAAAACATAACTTTAATAGCTGGTGATTTTAACTCCGGAATAGCAGATTATGATAACTTGGAAGCATTAAGAGAACAGATCGACATGGGTAGCCTAGAAGTGAGAAACAGTCTGGATAAAAATAAAAATGAACAAGAAAAAGATTTTATAAAATTTGTGGAAAATAATAACCTGTTCATCTTAAGTGGCAGACTGAAGGGAGACCTTAAAGGCAGTATTACTTACTTGACTGGTAAAAGCCAGAGTGTTTTGGATTACATTCTGTGCAACTCTGAGAATCACTTTGAGTTTAGCAACCTTTTCTTTGAGATGAGACCAGAAAGTGACCATGCCCCTTTATGTTTATATGTCTTAACAAATGACACAGCTAACAAGGTTGAAACTATGAGATGTCCACTTGAAGCACTGACACTAAGTGGTAGAAGAAGGGTCTTATATACAGATAGGGTCACAGGATGCTGTCACTGAGATACTAAGTGAGCCATGCCTTAATATATTCAGCGATAATTCACTTAACTCACTGCATCCACAACAAGTAGCTTTGCAACTAAACATTATATATGCACAAATTAGACAGAAAATATGTACTGTACAAAATAAACCATTATGGCAAGAAACTTGATGTGATAACACTTGTTTGAAGGACAAATTAAAACTTAGAAAAAAGATTAAATCAGTTAAAAGAAATCCAACTGGTAAGTACCTGCTTCAGTTAAAAAACACTAGAAAACAGTATAAATCTTTTTTGACTCAGTAAAAAAGGACTACGTTTACAAACAATGGGCCCTATGCATGAATGTGTGGAAAATGCGCAGAAACACAACATATATGCATCATGCAGCTACATGGCGTGCAGGACCACTGAAACATGTGGCATGCACAAACAGAAACACATTTCCATGCAGTGTGGTGGATGGTGTCACATTGCAGCACCTAGTGGAATGTGCAGACATTGGAGGATGACCCCAGCAACGCGAACACACATCTTGACCCTGCCATATAAGGACAAACATGCCACCCACAGTGTGTATGCAGAAGTGAATGTCGACCATGTTGGAAGAGGATAGAGGATGGCAGACAACAGGGCACCTGCAGAGCAAGGCGCACACAAGAACGCAGAGGGTGAACCAGACATGAAGATGACTGGGCCAGCTCCTGAAAGAGGCTGCAGTGGTGGCACTGGACGGACCTGGTCCTCAAACTTCACCAGGACACCAGTCGCTGTGATGGTGGCTGAGATTAGTGCACATCACAACTGGCTATACAGTGCCCTCACACCATCCACCCCCCCCAGGAGGTGAAGGCCCAACTCTGGCTCAATGTCCAGGCCACCATGAGTGCCAGAGGCCAGCTCATCGGACCCTGATGGCAATCAAACACAAATGGCGAGACCTGAGGATGGCCATCAAGAAGCCTGGGTACTGGGCCACGAGAACAGCCTGGCATCGGTGGTGGGTCACCGACAATGGACACCAGCTCACCCCATAAAGTGGATGGTGGTGGACACCATAACCACTGTGAGCATCCATGGGAAAGCAGAAGGCATGGACACACTTTCACGTGAGTATGGCATGCAGATGCACCATTCCATGATGTATCAGAGGCTAGCCGCAGAGACTCTGATGCTGTACCGTTTGCCAACAGAGCATGCCGGGGCGCGGACCGGTGGTGGTGCTTGAAAGGGGCCCACACAACACACCCAGCAACAGCAGGCAAGGACAACCGAGGGAGGATGGCCCCACAGGTCAGTATGGAGTGGATAATCATGTGGAGACCAGCGTGACATGCAGCAGACCAGTAATCACCCTCTCTGATCCTTCCATAGGCTGAATACTGGCAGCTGATGCTGTGCACCCCGACACATCGCGCCACACTCCACTAGAGGTGACAGCAGTGGTGCAGAGAACCCAGTGGAGATGGATGCTGATGACAGAGGTGAAGAGTGCCACCCTGCCATGCAGAGCAGCACCCACAAAATATGTGGTTATGTGCTATGGCAACAGTGAACCATGGCACCTGTGTGCATCCCAGCCAGTGACATGGAGGTGCTGGACACACCGCAGGAACTGTGATCCCAATAGTGGGGATAAGAGACCATCCACCCATCCAGCAGGGCACAGCAGGGCAACATGGGCCTCAGTCATGCAGGACCGGCAATATATAGAGCTGCATCAGCTGAAGCTCAACTGTCTCGATGTCCGGCGCCGGAACACGGAAGCTGTCGTGGAGCTGACAATCGTTGTACATGCCATGGGGCATGACATATCCGAGATAGCAAGGGCACAGGTCTGCACCATGGACATCCTCATAGTGTGGGGAAGACTTCCATGGCACCACAGCACAAGCTACAAACCAACACCTGGTGATGCAGCACAGGGCACCACACCAGGCATGTCACAGGAACAGGGGGACGTCAGCATGGTAGACACACTGGACCCCATCACTGATGTTGATGAGCACACCATGGACACTGTGAGCCCCCACACCAAGGACACACCAGGCAGTGAGATGCAGGACACTGCCATGGAGGACAGCCTTGTGGATGAGGGCAGAGAGGGACCAGAACCCTAATGGTGCAGTGGATAAGGCACGGTGAATACCACAAAGCCACGCAATGCAGTATAGCACAGGGTGGGGCCACAAGGGCACTGGGACCTGCAGCCAGGAGGTTGACACATTAGACCATGCTGGAGCAGGCATCACCATACATCTCACCATGCCCTTGAGCACAGATGGGCCTTGGAAACCACATGGGAACTGTGTCATGGCACTGGCTGTGGAATACACTGCACAGACATGGGCAAGCACACACTGATCGCTTGTGCCAGGACCGGTGTGGCAATTGCGTATACATGCTGTGTGGGGTGGGTGGTGACCCTGTTCAGTTGGCTACCTTGCCATGGTACAGGAGCTTAACACAGAGGTAACACTGCCCTGTCACTAAACACCAGCCATGCTGCACAGCACCACATGTGAACAGCACCTGCCCAGGATGTTGCCATGCACTCTCAGTCATGCCTCAGCATCGGGCACATGCAGCATGCGGCATGACACACTGGGACGTGTGCCATACTGGCTACCATCACTGTGGCCATAGGTCAGGCATGCTGAACTGGGGCACAGGTGTGGCACAGGTGACGTGGCTAGTGTCAGAAGGTCCTGTTAGTGACTGCTGCATGTGCAGCAAATCCAGCGACTGTCTCCTGTCCACAGACAGGATCATTGGGATACTGCTCTGGTGGTATGTCTGGAGGTCAGTAGTTTGACTTTGGTACACCATGACTCACCACCATGTTGTGCAGCATCAGGCATACAGCAAAGACACGGCATGCACATTGCGGTGTCAGGATAATGGTGCCCCCTGTGTGGTCCAGGCACCTGAAGCACATCTTAAGCATACTGATGCTCCTCTCCACAATGTACTCATCTTCTGATGTGCCATGTTGAATGCCACCTCTGCAGCATCTGTTGGCACCAGGATGGGTGTCAGCAGGTATGGCCTCAGTGGATAGCTGCTGTCACCTGTGGGAGAAGGAGATCTGTTAGTCTTGTCATGGACAGACAGACGATACACACACACACACACACACACACACACACACACACACACACACACACACAGCACACTACACCTATAGTACCAAAGGGCTATCCGTCAATGCAACCAGCTTGGAGCCATCCATCAATGTAACCAGCATGGAGCAATGAGCCCAGTATGTAAGAGTCATGGCACGACCCATGGAACTTTGCACACATGTCTGTGAACAGGTATGCAGCATTACACACCACTTGGCAGTTTATGCTGTGGAAGCCTTTATGGTTTCAACATGCCTCCTCGGATACCAATGGTGTCAGGATCGCTATGTGCATGCCATCCACAAAACCACCCACATTGGGCATGCCATGCAATGCAAAGAATGCTTGCTCTGTGGCACGGACCTCACTGTCTGTCATGAGTAGCCATATGTGTTCCGCGATATGCTCCTGAAGTGTCCATGACCTGGGCAAGTGCCAGGAGACAGACAACTGGCTAATGCTAATGCCATCACTCGCCATGCACTGGAATGACCCTGATGCCATGTCTCACAGGGACAATGGAGCATTCTTTCTAGTGACTGTAGAGGGTGGTGGAGAATGACTTCTCAGATAGTGGAGACTACAGGCAGCTCTGAGTCACAACTCCATTGGATATGGTAATTTCTATATGGGGCTTCCATGTGTCAGACTGCGGGCAGTGTTGGATGTATGCTGTTCCTCCTGACAGTGTGTACCAATAAATTAATTCCTTTTGTCTCCCACACCTACCCATGTAGGATGATACAGGCATGCCAACCTGCCTCAAACTGAGCTGGCAGGAGCAAGGAGATGGTGCGGCAGTCATGACTGCGACCCCACGTGACCTGTGCCACATGCACTCATCAAGAGCTATGCCTCAGTAACTCTGGTGGTTGGACATGGCTGAAGTGGTGCACTATGATGGGGAGCAGAGGCATGCGGACCCTGTTGAGCATCACTGAACCATCATGGTTAAGTGCCCACTGTCTCACCGTAGCCATGCATTGCTGGGGGGGGGTTGCCTCATGGGTTCTGCCTGGGTGGTGATGCCCACTCCCTTGTGGCCAGCCTGCATGGTGACTGTGTGGTGTTACTGTCATGGGTCTGTGTGCATACCTGGGATGTCCGCTATGACTGCTGTCCTCTGTGGTGGTCTTGTATGGGTGAAAGCCATGGTGGCTATATTACTGGGGGGCTCTCAGATGGCCCAGTGGTAGGATTGGATGAATCGATGTGTGTCCATCCATGGGGGGGCATGGCCCTGCACATGGTAACAATTTTGTCTTTCTCCCAACAGCAGACAAGGGGACCCATCCGGAGGATGGTCTTAATGCAGGTGCAGTGGCACAGGTACATGCCAGGTGCCAGTGGAATGCACATGGAGCCAGATGATGATGACGATGATGATGACAAGGAGGAGGGGGAGGACAGTGTCGACACCAGGCATATAAGAAGTACATGTGCCCATTGGCCAGTGGAGTGGCACATGCAGGAATGTTCACATCTGCAGCAGGACATTGTGGTCTGTGTTAGGGGTTGGGGGGGTGCTTCTATTGACATGAAGTTTACTTTTATGTGGGGAGGATGGTTTAATACTGCTGTGACAGGCCACTGCTGGTATTTGTTTTGGAGTGTGTCAATAAATACCTTATTGCTATGCCTTGTCTGGTCAATGCCTTGTGTGCATGCGTGTGTGTGTGTGTGTGTGTCTATTGTTGGGGGGGTCCTCTACACAGGCATTCATCAGGCAGGTTGTGGCGGGGTTCACCGGTCTGGTCTGCCAGTGTTGCCTTGCCTCTACAACCAGGGCTGTTAGTACCCATGCTTGCCTATGTGCCAGACAGTGTGTCTGCTGCACTGGCATCGCATACCATTGGTGTTGCACATGCCACGGTGGTGTGCTATGGTGCACATGCACTCCAGTGGGTGCAGCAGGTTGGGTGCCACATGTGGATGCATGTTAGTGTGGCTATAGGCCCGTGGCATCTGTGTACTACCACGCATGACCATCAGTCCATAGTGCTGGTGGAATGGCCTGTGTATGGTTTGCTGTCCATTGTCACACACAGGCTGTGGACCCATAGATGTGTCCTGTGTTGTGGCCCTGCTGACTGGTGTTTACCATTATTTGCCCTGCTACCAGTGGTGCAGGCACACAGCAATTTACAGCTGCCCCTGACCACATATCTATACTTGACATTGGCGCACATATCGCACCTCACACCTGATCATGCATGTGTCCAGTGGAGGCCTACACACCAGGTAAGTGGGCATGCACCCATGTATACGGTGCATGGAACATCCACATGGTTATGCCTTTCTGCTGTACAGTGTGTAGGAGCCCACATCATGCATGCAGCCACTGGGTTACATGTGCACACTGTGCACGTATACACCCCTGCTGGGTATGAGCATGCCTTGCATATGCTGCACGCTCTTTGTGCATAAGACTCAATAGGAGAATATGTAACAAGTGATTCAGGATGGAGATTCCAAAACTTTTTGGAACCTTGTGGCAAAGTGGATTAACGAATTTCAACCCTCACTCTCAATATATATCCCCAAAGAAACTTGGATGATGCACTTTAAAAATATTTTTTATAGGAATGACTCACATATAGATAGGTCACACACTCCTCACTGTTTACACACTGAAGTTTACTCCCCTTTGATTTTCACATATACAGAAATAGAGTCAGCTATCTCAGAATTAGCAGCCAATAAAGCCCTAGGCCTGGGTTTTATTCCATCCAATATTTATAAAAACCTTATACATTTTTGGACCCCCATGTTAATATGCTTTTTAACACCTGTCTCATACATAAGTACATACTGGACAAAAAAAAAAACATTGAGCCCATTCACAACAAAGGCTCATTTTGTGATTCCTCTAATTTCCGACCAATTAGCCTTTTGGACATTGGTTCAAAGATTTTTGCCAAGTAAATGTTAGGAAAATTACAAACATGGATTTCCACTAACAGTCCAATATCCATATATCAGGCAGGGTTTTGGAAGAAATATTCAACCATAGATAACATTTTTTGTCTAGCTCACTTATTTGAAAAATATATTGGGGTCAGGAAAATTAGATTATTTTCCTTGTTCATAGACTTTACTTCTGCTTTTGATTCTGTTAATAGAGAAATCTTATGGAAAATACTAATCAACACATGTATCAGTATTAATTTGTTAACTCCTGTTTATTTACTTTACTCGAACGCTGGTACTAATATAAGATATGACAATAAAGGTAACAAATCAGAGTTTTTTTGACACCAATAAGGGTGTTAAACAGGGATGCATATTGTTACCGTTGTTATTTAACATCTATATAGATTCTTTATTATTCTTTAATGACACTGGTCAATTGGATCCTCTGCTAATCAATAACAAACCATGCCACTCATTGGTTTACACCGATGACATTGTCCTGTTTGTCTTGAAACCCAAAGGCCTGCAAAGAAAGATGGATGTCATTCACAAAAAAGCTTTACCCCTTGACCTAAAAATTAACTTAAAAAAAACTAAAATAATGGTGTCTGGCAAAAAAGTCTTCTACTAAATTCTCCTTGAACAAGGAACATGTTGAGATTTCCACAGAATATACACCTTCTTAGGAATCAAGGTAACACCAAACTGTAAATGAGCATCCCACCTAAGAGGTGAATGCATTAAAGCCAGACATCTGGGCAAGGCCCTTCTGAGTTTTAACTACAAATATGGAGGGAATACAGCAGCTTCCGCACTTAAAGTTAGTGAAGCAAAAATCAACCCAATACTACTCTACGGGCTGAAGTATGGGATGGTCAAGTATCCGTTAACCTAGAAACTCCATTACTCTGTTATTCTTTTTTTCACAAAGCACTCATACAGGTGCCTTCTTCTATGGAAGCCTACATAGTTAGAGCTGAATTGGGCAGATTACCAATTTCCACATTTGTGGAACTCAGGCTTGCCACATATTGGCTAAGATTGATTAACAACTCTGAAAATCAACTTCCTATGGAATGCCTAAAGGAAAAAAATTAAGTGGTTAAATCAACACACTAATACTCAGTGTATAAAGGTATTTCTTGGAACTCTTTCCAAAACAAAACTTATGCATTTATGGTTATATTTCTTATGGAACATTACCATCTCAATGCAGTTCAAATTAGTAATAATAAAAAATATAATACATCTAGCCCAGGAAATGGACATGGATGCTGTCAAAAAACAGAAACAAGCACTCTGGTTTACAGAAAACAAAACTGACCACTGATTGAAGACTCTCCTTTATCTATACCACCACTTCAAGAAAATGGAGCACATGGGCCAGATTTGAGCAGACAATATCAAATATTCTTTCTTTAACAAACCTTCTAGGAGTCCCCAGGCATGCTCTACTTACTGCCAGTGCAACATGGGATTTAGGGAAACTATATATCATGTTATTAGTCAATGACCTTTATATAATTCTTTGAGAAATAAATTGTTGAAAACTTTTTGACCATATACACCAATGTAAATTATGATGCTGTTTTTGTTTTACTCCACCAAATGACAGCTTATGATGCTAAACTCCTTGCAAAATATATTGCAGCTGTACTCTACTCCAGAAAAGAAGATTTCAAGCTGCACAAAAGTCATAAAGCAAAGTTTACTGTTACTTAAGTATCTATGGGGTATAACAGTGTATTAGTCAAGAAAGTCTTTCTTTTTAATGTTTGTTTTACACTGCTGTATTTATGTATGTTTGTATCCATTTATTAAAGAAAAATTGTATTCTAATGTCCTAACACTTTTGCACTGGATGAACAATAAATATTAAACTTGACTACACCCCTGGGCAACCTCAGAGTTGAACCAATGGGTTGATTTGGCCTCTGATTTCTTCCTCCTGAGCCTTACACGCTCCACTGTGGCAGTCTGAATTGTCTCCTTGATGTTAGAAAATGGCAAAAATCAATTCTGAAACTTGATTGGCTGAGACAGGCTCCAAGCTGGGCATTTATTTTTCAATAGATGCCCAGCTAAAATTAAGAGCCAGTCCAAGTGCCACTTCATAGTGTAGCATTTTCCAGAGGTGCCCAGCCTGCTTTCTAATTGTCTGAAAGCATCCTAGAAAATTTGAAAAACCCACCTGTCTTTTCCCTCGCTTAGCGAGAACACTGCTGCCCAACACTACTTCCTTCAGGCGCAGATAGCGGCTCTCCTCCCGACCAAGATAAAAAAAATTTTTCCATTAAATGGCATGGCATACTAAATGCTTCAGTCTGATCCTAAAAGCTGCCTAATGTACTGACATACAGAAGCGTTATCACCGAAACAGCCACTGAGTACGAGAACAGCAGTATTTCCTTTGGTTTTCATACTGCACATGGACTTCCAACTGCAGTACAAAAAATGAAGAAAATACCAGTGTTCTCATGCAGATAGCAGTGCCAGAATATTGCAGTCTCTGCTTTACCACAGAAATGAGCACCAGAGATGGGTAGCGTCCTTTGCCCTTGTGTTTTCACTCCTACCACAGAAAATGGGTGGCGTTAGCTACCTCACAAAAAAAATGCATTGTCATGCAGGTGGAGGAACTACTTTATTACAAAAATGATTTTAAACAAATTTATGTACTTTATTTTATTAAACTTTTTTTCTTTTACAGTGGTCATTTTCTAAACGCAATAATACCCTCCAGGGTGGGCATTATTGGGAAATACCGGACCTTCCAGGGGCTATAAGGCCCTCCGCCTGTGGCGTTGGGCCTTGTTACACCCCTGAGCAGTCCAGTATTTTCCAATAATGCCCACTCTGTCAGGTATTATTGCTAGCATGGTCCATTTTTGGTTCCCCCCATATTCACTTTGATGCCCTCTAGGTGCATCCTTAGCACTTTGCCCATATTCCAGATGTCTGCCCTCCAGAAGTCCAGGATTTTGGTTTATTGAGGATGCTTTCCCTTCCCATATCCAACCTGAACCATACTGTGCTGTGGTCACTACCACTCAGAGATTCCTTGACAGTTATCTCTTGCATGCGTTCCCCATTTGTGAGCAGTATATCACGGATTGCCTCCTCCCTGGTGGTCACAGTGATGCCCTGAGTCTGGAACCCACTCTGTATTGCATCCAGGATCACTTGACTCCTGGCACAGGATGTGGCTGGTATTTTCCCCAGTCCACCTTGGGCAGATTAAAGTTCCCCACCACTACCACATCTCCCTTCCTTGCAGCTTCCTGCAATTGTGAATTCAGGTCCCTGTCTCTTCCTCCTCCTTCTCCTCCACCTCCTCCTGGTTGTGCAGTCTGTAGACCGCCCCCATCCTCACCTTCTTCCCTCTAGTGGACTGAAGATGAATCAATAGTGTTTCCACCTCCCTTTCCCCTTGTGCATGTTATGCACTCCCTGATATGTCACTACCTCCCTTTTGCCTATCACCCTGCTTCTTCTATATAGCTTGTATACTGGGATTAAGAAGTCCCAGTCATGGTGTGGTGTGACCTTAGCCTCAGTAATTACTGCTATGTCTACCTTTCCCTGTGCTAAGAGTGCCTGCATGTCTGCCATCTTGTTACCGAGACTACTGGTTTTGAGTGACACCACCCTCCACCTTGACTCTGCAGACTCCGCACCTCTTTCCCTTCCTTCTGTTCTTTTTCTGGCCTGCCTTCCTCCTGTACTTTCCCCTCACCTCCTGTTTTTAATTGCTCTCCTTCCCCTTCACATCCACCCTCCTGATTGCTATTACCAGTATGGAGGTGAGGTCTATTGACCTCCTCATCCTGGACTCTGTGGGCCTACTGACCCCCCCCCCAAGAAATTTAAGCTCAGCTCATTGGCTATGTACTCCCCCAAGTATGTTTGAGCCCTATCTACTAAGATGAAATCTATCTGCACAATGCAGCAACTTGCTCAACAATGTGTCCACAGCCTCAATACATCTGAATCATTTCTTCCTGCAC
The DNA here is from genome assembly GCA_016271365.2 of Neoceratodus forsteri. NCBI lineage: Eukaryota > Metazoa > Chordata > Ceratodontiformes > Ceratodontidae > Neoceratodus > Neoceratodus forsteri. Next base: position 1,496,271,811 of record CM057449.1, read on the forward strand.
CAGCTCCACAGCCAGTCACTGAACGTATCTATCCCCTTCTTCCTCACTGTGCTGGCACTGAGGACTGGTATCACTTCTGAAAAGATCAAAGAGCTCACTACCTCTTGTAGGTCTATGCCAACTCCCTCAGCTTACCATGAACCACCTCCACCTCTTCCCCTGTTATTTCATTGGTTCCCAGGTGGATGAGTAAGTTAGGCTTTCCACCAACCCCCCTTACAACTTATCTGATTCTTGATCCTACCTTCCTCACTGTCATCCCTGGCATACAAACCACTCTCCTTCTTGTTTTGGGTACCCTTTCCTACCCTAGCGAATGCCCCTAATTATAGAGTCACCAATGATTTCCACCCTTCTGTCCATTGCAAGTGAGCTTTCCATCCTCCTTTCCTCTCCTAGAATACCAGCCATCTCCACACTTATCTGTGCCCCCTCCACTATTATCAACCCAATCTGTGTCACTGTCCCCCCTTAAATCACTTCCTCCTTGGCAAACCTTGCTTGGTACCGCTTTTCCTTCCCCTTTCTTAACCTTGGTCCCTCCCCCCATTCTTTTCTCCATGCTGACTGCCCCATCCTCCTGCCTTCCCAGACTACTCCTTCTCTCCTCCCTCTACCTTCAACCCTCGACCCTGTGTCGTCTCAACCTTCTGCCCCACCAACTGATTTCCCTTTCCCTACACTGGTCAGTATTAAATACCTGGTCCTTCAGGGCACCCCGACATCAGATCCCACCCTTGTACTTCATCTTCCAGTCCCTCCCCTTCCTGTATCTGCAGTTCCTCTTAATTCTCCTACCAGCTCCCCTTACCACCAGCCAATCCTCCACTCTGGTCCCCCAGGATCTCTGAGGAGCAGATATCCCTGGACACTACGATATCCTACCTGCTCTCCACCCATACCTGCCAGCCACCTTCCCCAAGGCAGCCCCTACCTGCCTCTTGCTCCATTGCTCTACTTCCCTGTGTCCCCACACCACCTTCCCCAGCTCCCATCTAAGCATTCTTACCACTGCCCTGAGCCATTTTAGGCTGCTGCACAATGGCAGCCCCTGCTCTACACATTCCCAGAAAGACAGCAGCCCCACAACCACTACAGAACACCACTCTCCTTTCACTGTTCCTGCTCCAGTGCTTACTTGTGTTCCCCAACTCCAACCTCCCCAGTTACCCTTTTCCTGTACCAGCTCCTATTTCCCCACATCCTCCCTCCTCAGCCTATCCCAGCCACCAGTTTTGTATCTCTCCTGTAGCCTGGTCAGTGCTGTTCACAGTTTACAGTCTTCCCCCAAGTCCAAGTTAATCCTCTAACCCCTCCTACCTTGTTTCTTTATTACAAATGTAGACTGATCTGAGATGGGGATTATCTGCTTTCCCCTTTCCACCTTGTATTGTACCTCAAGTCCCCTTCTTTGCCACCCTATTTAAATGTAGGCTAACCCTGGTTCAACTGTAGCCCCCCTTCACCTTCTGCAATGTAAATTTCTACCATGCTGTCCCTTTAACTCAATTACTGTGAGAAGCATGGCCTGTGGCTTGTGGTTCTCCTGCGGATGCCCTACTGACAACCCAGATGTCACTAGGATAGATGCCACTCCTGCTTCTTGGCAGTCATGCTTTGGAGGCGCTCACGTGAGAGGTCATTTGGACTTCTGGGTAACATATAGGGACTACAGCTGCCATATTGGTGGGCTATAGTCAAAAGCTCTGGTGGGACCCCCAATGGTGCTGGGAAATGACTGCCGATCTCCTGCCCTCTTTCCCTATCCTCTGGTACTCCCCTTCCTCCTAACAGTCTCCAAACCCCCATGCTCATAGCACCTGTAAAACATTGAGTATTTTTTGTTTTAGGGTGTTATTTAACAATACAGGACTCAGCCCCTGCAAGAAACCCCTGCAACACTTATCTGCTTGTTCAGTTTGATGGCATCTTCCAACTGCTGTGGACTGTGGTGGGGCCTGCTCTGTATTTCCCTTCTGAACTACAGCCACCCTATTTTCTGACTGTAATCATGGGTCTGGTGGGACCTCCAACAGTGCCAAGCAATGATCACTGATCTCACACCCTCAGCCTGCCCTCTGGTGCTTCTCCCTCTTCCCAACAGTCTCCAATCCCTTGTGCCTGTAGTACCTTTAAAATATTTAGTAGATTTTGCTTCAGAGTAATATTTAACAATACAGGACTCAACCCCTGCAAGAAACTCTTGCAGCCCTTATCTGTTTGTTTGGTTTTCACTCCTCCACTCCCGATGGTGTCCTCCAACTGCTGTGGACTCCAGTGGAGCCTGCTCTGTATTTTCCTTCTGATTTACAGCCACCCTAATAGCTGGCTGTAGTCTTGAGGTCCGGTGGGATCTCCAATGGCTTCTATAGAAACGTGTGTCTGGATAATGTCTTACATATGGTTTTTGCATTAAAATTTTCATACATTAATACATCCTCAACAGAAATGAGAGAGAGAGAGACTGATATGAATAGCTTTTATTTTTTTTTAAGTTATAGGGCCCCAAAATTTAGAGCTGGCCTGTTGCACTGTGAAACCCATTAGGGGATGCCTCTGTATATTTAGACAGCAGTATGCCCTGTCCAAAGCACACTGTCTGTCTGAATATAGGACCATGCTAGCATTGTGCACAGTGACTGCATGGCAGTAACACAGTTCCCTTCAGGAAAATGACTCCGAAGAGGAAAGGGAGCATGCATTCCAATTGGGATAGTGCTCCTGGGAGCCATAGTCAGTGTCCAGCATACTAATGACCACATATGGCATGTATGGAACTAAGTGGTTATTTAAATGTCCTTATGTAGCCATTAGGAGATCTACAAAATGCCATAGTACACAAATGTGTGTAGGCATTGTGTGGATTGCCCTCACCTGATCTCCAAGTAGAAGACTTACAGCAAGTGTAATCAGCCATTGTCTAGATTTCTAGAGTACCCATGATGTCCATCAATGAAGTATTACTGTATAATCGTCATGTCACTGGTAGTTTTGAGGTCACCCCATCCCAACCTAATTGCTGTACAGATTCCTGGTACAGTCTTCCTTGGCAGTCTAGTGGTCCCCCCACCACCCCAATAGACATGTAAATCCCTGGTATAATCATTTCTGGCAGTCTAGTGGTACTCCATCCCTGTGCCCCTCCAGTGCATAACTAAATATAGATCCATGTTCCTGGCAATCTAGTTGTTCCCCCCACCCAATGCTTCACTGAAGTAGTCTCTCAACCCCTAAATCCCATCCATTGCACAGCTCTCTCTATATATCCCTTTCTCTGGCAGTCTAGTGGTCCCCTTGACCCTCCAAATGCCCATCAGATACATACCTAAATCTAGATCCCAGTCCCTGATTGTCCACTGGTTCCCCCCACCCCAAATAACCATCCTGATGTTCATCTAATATGTTTGTGATAGCCAAGATTTCCCCCTGATCACTGCTTGAGTCCCTGACCCACCCACTAAGCAATCACCACCTCCACCCTTACTCACCCTTCCTAAGGCGATAGCTCCAATGATGGGTCCATGATACAGACAAGCACAGCCCCTTCACTCATCATCTCACCTGTCCACTGCTCATCTGACAAGAAGCAAGTGCCCATACTATATAAACAGCAGTTTCTTCAGTACACAAGCATTCATCTCCTGTCCCTTTGATTGTAGCTGGCCAAGATGGTGAGCGGATGGTCTGTGCTGGTTGCTGTCTAATGCTCTGCCGACAGTCATAAATGTGCTTTGCTAGGGGGAATCAGTACAAGATCAGCTGGTGCTGAGTGGGTAAGCCATAAAGGAGAGTGGGGTATGATTGTTTATTATGGGGACAGGGGCAAGAGGGAGGTATCACTAGACTAACATGGAGCTTATCATTGTCATATCAAAGATCAAGGCAGGCGGGAGGTACCAGAAAATCACCAGGGAGTTTATCAATGTCATATCAGGGATCAGGGTGAGAGGGTGAGGGTGTTGCTGACACCCACGATGTGGGGGTGGTGGGTTATGCACCACAGAGGGAGGTGATAACAACATAGTTTTGGAAGCTATTTCTACAGTACATGCATACATAGCCCCTATCATTCAGATGGCAGCTAGCAGAAGTGGTGAGAGGATTCTGTGCCAGTCACCATCTAATGCTCTGCCCAGACTTGTGAATGGGCTTTGCTAGAGTGAGTCATTGCTAGACAGGGAGTGTTGAATGGATGGGCCAGGGAAGGGATTGGGGAGTGCAACAGTGTATTATGGGGAGCAGGGTGGGAGGAGAGTACCACTATACTATCAGGGAGTTTGTCACTGTCATATCTGGAGTTGGGGTAAGTGTAGAGAACTATAGGACTACCAGGGAGCTGATAAATGTCATATCAGGAATCATGGTGGAAGGGGGAGGGTGTCACTGTCACCTGTGATGTGAAGGGGGATCACTCACCACAGTGCATGGTTATAACAGTAGAGTTTTTTCCAGACTTGCCAACACTCACCTAGACTCAAAATTGGTCTCAATGAATACAGAGGTGATCCACTGCAGGGAATATAGACGTGTAAATGTTTTTTTACTTATCACCAAATGTTAAGCAACAAGTTCTATGTGCACTTTCAAAAAAACAAACTGGAGACTTACAGGAGCTGATTTCATGATAAAACATCCTTTTTAATGTCCCATTAGAATCACACCTCAGACCAAAATCAAACAGTGCATAAAAAGTACATACCACTGAAGCTGCTTTGTTTTACAAATTCTCTCTGGCAACATGAAATCTCAGTGGCATAGTTGCCTAAAATCTCAATGTGTTAGATGGGATCCACATTTGTATTCTGTATTTTCTTAATCTTTCATGATATATACATGCTGGTAGTATTTTTATGGCACCAACTTATTCCCTTGAGATCATGAGTGCCAGCAGTAAGGAGGTGTGACCACACGTGGGCACAAGTCACATGAGTGCTGTTTCAGTGTGAAAGGTTGATGCCTTCCTCAGAGCAATCCATTCATAAAATTGGATGCTTGATATATGCACTGGTTGCAATGACAACTAGTGCTGCAGGCTCCTTGACTTCAGTGGTTACAAAAATGTGTGTCAAAGTTAATAACCATCACCTAAAGTTTTGATGAATGCCCTCATAAAGCTAAACAAATTGCAAATTTCAAATTACCCAATAGCTTCCCATAGTGACCAAACCAACCAAACAGAAGCACTTTTACATTTTTAGGACTCTTACAGAAGTAACAACTGCCTGTCAGCCTTTTCATTCTCCCATTATTACATGCATGCTAGCCATCAGTATTTTGCTACAAATTATATTGAAGTGGAGTGGAGAACAATCCCATTAAGGACCTTATGCTCATTTACTGTAATTAATGACGATCTCTGATAAACCGCTCTTGTGTCTTGTCAACCATTTTTCTAAGGAAACTCTTAATTTTAACCATGACTACAAGATTGCTAAAAGAAATCTAAAGTCAATCCCAATGTTGTGCACACCTACTAGTCTCCCTCATTATAGTTATATAATGGCGACTGTCCAGAAATGAAGAAAATGCAGTTTACACTTCATGCTGTTAAAAGAACAGAGGGGAACAGAGGAGAAAGCACTTTTTGTTTTAGACCTAACTTTCTCTCCCAACCCCGATTACTAGCAGTCACTATAAACCCCTCATTAATATTAAAAAAAACACTGCACGAAAACTTTGAAAAATGAAAGAGCCAAACCTAATAATGTGCTCAACTACCATTACTCTCAATGTGATTATCTGATGGCAGCCTTTCAAAAATAGAAAAAACATTGATTTTACACCTCATGGGGTCTAGGTATTCTAGATTGGTACAATACTTCTGGAAATAATTTTAATGCATTGGAATTAATCTCAAAGATCATGTTAAATCATATAGATCTTTGATCATATATGGGTAGTGCCAAGTTAATTCAAACCCCTGAACCCCACCATCAAAATCAGTACAGATTGCACTTTTCAATTAATCATAGCAAAGCAAGTCTAACTGGAAATCATGACAATCAGTTTAGCTGTCCTCACATGGTATGGTTTGTCCTTCGCTCCACAGATGCAATCCATATTATTTTCAATGGAATGCCATTGTTAAATGTGACAACTATTTAAGGCTGATTTTATACCTTTCATCACAAATGTTACTCTTTGTTCTATACACATAAATCAAAAACAAACAGAATTTTTTCTCTAAGTGACATGCACATGTTCATGTATAAAAAATGACACTTGATCTAATAACTAAAATCAGACTGACCCAAACTCCATGATTTCTGGTTAGGCTCCTTTTGGCAGCTGTGTCACAAGTTATTCCTTCTGTCCATGGCAAATACACCACTGTTCTTGCATATACCATGCAGGTATTTACCCCACTAGGAGACAGATATTCAAAACTTTGCAGTGGGCGCAAACCATTTACATAGGGTTAGCGCTGGGTTAGCGCAGGTCCACTATATTAAAAAGGTCAAATAGCATGCGCAAACTACAGTAGCACCAGGCAAAATTATAATGTATGCAAGGGGCAAACTGAGGGGGGCATGTACATGAATACAGACGCAATGCAATATTCAGTGAATAGTGCTGCGCAAAGTGTTTTGCATGACTTAGCACAACACTTTGTGTGGTGCAAATTACCACCCAAGAAAAGGTAGTCTTTACTCTGGACAGACTAGCTTTGTGTGACTTTGTGGCTTTGCACAGCTTTGCATGACTTTTGCACAGCTTTGCATGACCCTAACCAGTAAATATGACACATAGAAATGAGCTAGACATAGAGAAAACATGCTCAGTGATGGCATCCCTATGATGCCATCATCTGCTACCAGTCCCAGGCATGCCAGGCAGTAAGTGGTGATCTGGCTCCCAGTGGACAACATGGCAGTGTGGCCATACAGCACACACCTGCAGACCACCCTTCGGTGGAAACCAACAGACACCAGCACACACATGCAGCACTGTGGGCATGGAGGGTGTTGAGGGGAGGGTGTACAACTGGCCAGACTGCACCACAGACTGGGTGTGACCACAAGGCTGGGACAAGTCATGCAGTGCACATGGGCCAGTGTTGGGAACACCCCAACACCAGTGTGCCTGTCTGATGATATGTGCTGCCCCAGCCACATACCGCACATCTGTACAGACACCACAGCACACACAGCCAACCCTGTACATGTCACTGTGAGCATCCCATGCCAGTGGTGCAATGTCTGTGAGTCGCATAACAGTAATGTCCACTGTCTGTAAACACCTGCAAGTTGGGCCTGTCACTGTGTACAGTGCAGTGGTCATCCACGCCCTACACTCCATAGGCATTACTGTGTCCCTCACACTACTGGCCCCCTTGCTACAGTAGTGTCTGCTGTGCACTGTAGCATGAACTACAGTTTGACAATTGCATGCAGCACCACCACCTGTACCTGTGCTGTGTAGTTCCCTGGGGTACAATATTCTATACTGTACTGTACTGTACAACTCTAGCCCACAGCTATCACCATGTACTGCCAGATTGACCTACAGGTGGAGCTGTGGGCAGACCCATCCAGCCCCTATACTTTCAGACTGACCTACAGGTGGAGCTGTGGGACCCTGCAATAGCGCTGGGCAAATTGCATGCAAATCAGGTCATAATGAGATGCTAATCTGGATGTTTGCCCAAAGACTACCTAAGTAGGCTCATTTGTATGTCACTTTTGAATATAGCAAAGTTTTGCCCTGAGCAAACGTGATTGCACTGGGCAAACAGCTTACCTCCATGCTAAATCTGTGCAAATGTCTGTGCTGCACAAACGTTTCAGAAACATTGTACATTTTTGCACAATGTAATTTCACATGTACTGCTGCTTGCAGCTTTACTAACTCCACTTCTTTGCTAGCACACACATGGGCAACATAGTTAACCAATACCTCCCTTCACGTCGCTGTGAACTGGGATGCTGTTGTGGTTTGCACATCCTGGTTGCTATATTCAGAGCTGTCTTATTCCTAGGCTATTTTTGCACTGCACTCCCAGCCCAGTTTGCCCGGCTTCCTTAGCATGCTATATTCATCAGGTTTAGCACTGGGGCTATCCCTTTTGAATATAGCAGGGTATTGGATCTGGGCTAATTTAGCAAACCAGGCAGTTCTAATTTAGCCCCTGGGAAAAGTTTTGAATATCTGGCCCCTAGGTCTCTTAATGTAACTCAAGGGGCTGGATTATTTCCTTATTTCAGACACTACACTTTTTAGAAAGAAAACCTCTCAAAAGTGGGTTTGCTCACCACTGCTTACTAAACTGGTATTTCACTTCTGGACAGGTGAACATAAATCCTGAACCTTGCGGCCTGAAACAAACAGAATGATTGATGTTCACAATCTGACACCTAGAGAAAAAAACTGAAAGGGCACAACCTATCACTTATTTTACTGAGCTAACTGTAACTGCTTTCAATATGACTTCATATTACTAAGAAAAAAAACAAGCAGAAAACCAGGCTGCATCCAGAAATGTGGACCCACCGACCATGAAAACCATAAGCATAACAGTGACCACATTAAATAACATAAAACTGCAAGATCTATAATAATAATAATGAAAAAAAACAAATCGCCTGCCACTCGAAAACATGAGTTGAATCTTTTCACAGAAGTAAAGGATAATCATAAATCCATCTTTACTTACATTAACAACAAAAGGGAGGCAAAACTACTGTGGGGCCTGTAAATGACCAGGATGGAGAGATAGTAGATGACAACCAGGCTTTGGCAGGACATTTTAATATTTCATTTTTATCGTTTTTTAATGACAAAACTAAGGGTACTAGGGATCATCTGAATAATGCAGGCTATAGAATTACTCTGAACAGTGTGGCTATCGAGGACAGATTGATGCATCTGGATGCCAATAAATCTCAGGGACCAGACGAGATCCATCCTAGATTCCTTAGGGAGCTGGCAGTGGAATTGGCAGAACCAGTAACACCACTGTTCCAAGCATCATTGGATAGAGGGGAGGTGGTTGAGATCTGGCATAAGGCAAACGTCATTCCAATCCATAAAAAGGGTGTCAAAACAAGAGCTGAGTAATTACAGCCCCGTAAGTTTGACCACTGTCTTGGGGAAGATGTTGGAGCCCATCATTAAGGACCAACTTGTGGAGCTCATGAATTTGGCAGGGGACTGTGATGATGCACAGCATGGTTTTAGGAAAGGCTTATCATGCCAAAGAAATCTTCTGGAATTCTATGAGCATGAGAGTGGGGCACTGGATGAGGGCAGCTCTGTGGATGTTGTGTTTTTGGACTTCTTGAAAGCGTTCGATAAGGTCCCCGTGGGGAATTAATAGACGCTTTACTAGAACACCATCTTTCTAGGTATATCACATGCTGGGTCAATGCATGGCTGAGTGAAAGAAAGCAGAGGGTCTGTTTGAAGGGTACATATTCAGATTGGTTAAATGTGAAAAGTGGAGTCCCCAAGGGATCAGTGCTGGGGCCTTGTTTGCTTAACATGTATATACACTCACTGATGGGTGGAGGGGAAGTTTTGGAGGCCAAATTTGCAGATGATACCAGGATTGGTACAAGCATCAATAATAGCGGGGATGCACAGAAGCTACAGGATGCTCTAACTGGGATGGAAAACTGGGCTAGGGATTATAAGTTATCCTTTAACACTAATAAATGTGCTGTTATGCACTTTGGTAAAAATAACAACAAAACGGATTAAGTTCTATATAGGAATAAGCTGGGAAAGATCTCTGAAGAAAGAGATCTGGGCATTAAGGTGACTAATGATCTCAAGTTCCACCAGCACTGTAGCCAGATGATAAGGACTGCTAGTGGTATACCAAACCATATCAAGAAACATATTAAAAGTAGGAAAAGGAAGGTGATTGTGCCACTTTACAGTTCACTGGTGAGGCTGCATTTGGAGTACTGTGCCCAGTTTTGGTCACCTGGATTCAAAACAGATATCAAGAGACTGGAGAGGTTTCAGAAAAGGGCAACGAGGTTGGTGGCTGATGTTAAAGGACAGAGACTATGAGGACAGATTGGAAGACACGGGGATGTACACACTGGAGTATAGGCATCTTGAGAAGAGATCTGTATATGGTGCATAGATCAATCAAGGACACCAATTTGAGAGGGAAACTAGGACTTACACTTAGGGATCAGTATTATAACACCTGGACGCACACATTGCAGTTGATGGGGGCAACATTTTAAGACACTAAAAGGAAACAGTGGTTTAGTGTTAGGGTAATTCCAGTCTGGAACAAGTTGCCTGAAGAGGTAGTTGCAAGTAAGAACATGCTTGGGTTTAAGAGGGAACTGGACAAATACTGTGTTGCAAACAAAATCGTGAGTTACTACAACTAGAGCAACAGTGAGCACAAGGGACTAATGTCTTCTCTGTTCAGATATAACCTATGAAAACTATGAAAAGGGAAACTAAAGAGCATGTTAAAAAATTTCACACTTTAATTTATATAAATTATGTTGGATTCTTTTATTTTTTAATTCACTGTCACAAATACCTCCAAAAACCATGTCTTTAATCAATCCTTTTGGCTGCAGTGTTTCCAACTCGTGTATCCAAAATGCGTCTCTTTGCAACAAATATGTTTGTAAATCATTATGTCTTTTTGAAACCATAACATGTTCTATGCCAATAAGCCTAGCAGACAATCCATGGGTCAGTTCTTCATAATACTTAGCAATTGCATAAATTTAATTTTTTACCCTTATAGCAGTTTTGTATTCATCAGTTCAAACTTTTAATTGTCTTTTTGTCTGTTCCACATACAGTATGCTAAACCACAGGGACAGGTTAATAAATTCATAACTGAGGAAGTATTACAGTTAATAAAACTATCTGTCATATATTCCTTTCCTGTTCTGGGATATTTAAAAGACCTGGTTGGGTATGCTTTATTGAGTTAAATCTTTTTTGACTTTGGAATCCAGAACGCTCTTAGTTCATAGTTTTCTGTTCTCTATACTTGATTATGGCATACTGATTTATACATCCTCATGTACTAATGTTTTGAGTCCTCTTAAAGTATTTTACCATTCAGCTCTGAGGTTTTGGCTAAATTTACCCTTTCAAACCCATTGCTCTGATCTGTACAATCAGTCATCTTCCTTATCTTTTGAAAATCGAGTACTTTATAAGATGGGCATTTCCTTATTTAAAGTCAAATGTAATTTTTTCCTTATTCTATTTCTTTAATGTTTCCTAGATTAGTTAATGCATTGTTTACTAGGTCCCAGCACAATTATAAATTTAAAATACCATTTTTTAAGACTACTTTTGGGCAAAAATCCTTATTATTTAGAGCACCTAGTTTTTTTAATAGAATTCCGTTAGAAATTGTTCAGAATAGTTCTTCTCAGGTTCACATGAAATCTTCAGAAGTTGTTAATAATAACTCCTGTCAGAGTTTTAAGGCACGGTTAAAACAGTGGCTATCTTTGGAAATATGACGTATTTTTATGTATTGTATTTTATTGATTGAATGTTTTGTTTGTATTATGTTTGTTTGTTAATTTTTTGTGTGTTTTTTAGTTTTAAACGTGTCTCCAATGAAAATGGGCAGTTTGCTCATTTGGATTTACAAGTATAAAAAATAAAAATGAAAAAAAAAATGAAAAGTGTTGTTGCAGTGAACACAGCTTCTGCACCTAAAGTAACCCTTAGGTGCTGATGGCATCCAATGTGGTCTCAAACTTATATCTCATCATAAAAACTCAGCCCCAACATATCTTTCAAACTTAATTTTTTTCTGAATGTGATCCTTGCTCCTTCTTGGGTGATTTTTTCCAGGCAAGGTTCTGTGTTCAGAATAGCCCAATGTTTTCAGAAAACCCCTGACACTTTGCTTCTCCATTGATGAATGTAGAATTAAATGTTACTTTATTCTCTTCCCCTTGTTCCTCAATTCTTTTATTTTTTTCTATATAGTTTTTCCCCATTGGGGCTCCAGGCAGGCATAGCTGTGGTCCTTTCTCAGAGGATTTCAATCCACCCTGTGGATTTAGCCTGCCTCAGGGCCCCATTTTTTGTTTTCTCCCAAGTTAATCCTGGGACCCCAGAACTCAGTCATGGGTATGCGTGGAGGTGCACATGTACTCCATGGCTCCAGTGATGGCCCCTTCCTCCCACCCAGCCTAATGCCTGGTCTACCTTGTGGCTTGGCACTGCTACCTATCCTCCAATTGGTGGCAGTCAAGAGTGGGGGAAACCCACGTCCCTACCCAGGAGAGGAGAGGAGAGCTGCCTTGCAGCAGCTCACTCCAGCTTATCACCCACTCCCCTAGCCAACCCCCAATGAATCAGGCTCATTCCCAAACCCAGGTTGCCAGTGTGAGAAGAGGTAAGGTATCTAGTGCCACAGTCCTCCACACCACTGGGCTGGCTTCCTCATTTCTTTTCTGTAAGAGTTGTTCTCTTGGAATCCTTTCTATTCTTTTCACAGCTTCTAACAATATTCTAGGTTCATTGCACCTCTTGAGCAACCTACCACACATAGTTCTAATCTCGTTCTCATCATCATCAATCTCTGAGCAGTCACACTTTACCCTTAGCAGTTGTCCAAATGGAATATTTTTTCTCAAACTATAAGTGTGTCAGCTGTTCCAATGTAAAATGGTGTTACAATCAGTTTCTTTTCTGAACAATGTGGTCTCTAATTTACTGTCTTTCTTATAAATCGGAAGGTTTAAGTAATCTGCTGTTATTTAACTGTGTTTAGCAGTAAATCTCAAGTTCTTATCACCATTATTCATATACAGCAAAAATTCATCCAACTCTTTAACCATTCTGTTCCAGAGGCACAATGTATCATCAATAAACCAGACCCACAGCTTCTAGTTTCCTAACCATTTATTCCAGCTTTCATCCCAGATAAATTTTGTCTCTCAATTTCCTACATATACATTCGCCAATGAGGGGGCAAAGGTATTTACCATCACAGTTCCATAATATTGTTAGTAATAATTCCCTTTGAAAAGAAAATAATTTGATTTTAAAGTGAGATCTACTAGTGCTAAAAATCAGCTCAGAAAATGGATACAGACTTGGATCCCTCTTTGTCTATGTTTCTCTCTGTACTACCATCCCTGCCACATGTGGGATATTATCGTACAAATGTTATATACTCATGGTTATCAGAATATTGTCCTAGCCTATATTAGTATCCCTCAGTATATTCAGTACAGCTACTCTGATATCTTCCACATAGGATTTAACTTAGCTCATATAGTGCCTGATAAAAAAAAAGTCTACAAATTTGGACAGAAGGTCAGTTACAGACCCAATATTACTTACTATTGGTCTCTGGGGGGGTATTCTTATGTACATTAGGCAGTAGGTAGATTGTTGGTTTTATAGGGTGAAAGACAGTCAAACACTCCTATTCAGCTTTAGTTATCTATTTATTCTCAAATGCATTACTAATAATATTATCACTCCTTTTTTTATATTCTCAGTTGTATCTCTTAACAATCTATTACAATACTGTTCATTGCACAGCTATTTCTCCATTTCTTCCAGGTACATTTCTTAGATCCACAACACCACTACTCCTCCTTTATCAGCTATTTGTAGTCAAAAATTGCTTTTTCCTCCACTTCAGTATAATTTGTAGCAAATGGCTAGCATGTATGTAGTAATGGGAGAACGCACAGGTTGAAAGGCAGTTATTAGTTCTGTAAGCATCATAAAAGATCAAGCTCCACTGTTTGGTTGGTTAGGTCACAGCGGGAGGTTATTGGCCACTTGGATATTTAACATTTTTTTTAGCTTCATGAGGGTGTGCTTCAAAACTTTAGGTGATGATGATTGATTTTGACACACATTTTTTTGTAACCACCATAAGCTGAAGTCAGGGAGTTAGCAGCCTTGGTTGCCATAGCAACCCATGTGTATCTAAGGCATCTGATTTTGGGAATGGATTGCTCTGAGGAAGGTGCCACCCTTTGACACCAAAACATCAGCACACAAATGATGTGTGCTTGTGAATGACCATTACATAGATACATAGACAATATAGGCCCTTATCTGCCGACACTGTCTATGTATCTATGTATCTATGTAATGGTCACACCCCCTTACTACCAGCAGCCATGATCTCAAGGGAATATGTTGTCACCATAAATATAGTATAGTATAGATGTGTATATATATATTATAAAATATAAAGAAATTATGGAATATGAATGTAGATACCATATAGCACACAGAGATTTTAGGCAATTGAGACACAAAGACATAATGTTGACAGATGGAATTTGTAAAACAAAACTACTTCGGTGGTATGAACTGTTTATGCACTGCTCTGTTTTGATCTGTGATGTGATCTTAATGGGACATTAAAACATACTTTTTAGCATGAAATCAACCCCTACATGTCTCCAGTATGTATTCAAGAATATACATAGAACTTGTTGCTTAAAACTTGGTGTTAAGTAAAGAAACATTTACATGGATAAAACAGTAGGGTTTTAGAATAACTGAACAGTTCTTCCTCAGCAACATTTTAGCAGTTGCAAAGACATTTAAACATACTGTACCACTACTCCCTTGTAGGCAAAGCAATTCTCTCCTTTGCATGGATGCAATGGTGTATTTAGTGACTGAACTATCCACTGTGCACCGTATTAAAATGAACTCTATAAATGGCTCCTTCTTGTTCAGATACTATATGTCTGATAAGCATAGCACTATTTACTTATGTTAGCAATGTGCTAACCTTCTAAATTTGGGGACCCATATCAGTCAGCAAAATTTAAGAAACTGCTTTTTATGTGGATTGTGCGCATGTGCAATAAACATGTTGCGGCAGCTTGCAACAGAAGCAGGTTGAGGAGGCATGGCACTGTTGTGGCCAATGTCCCCACTGCCTTTTGAGGCTTGGCCCACTGTCCCTAATGCCATGGCACACTGCTGCTGACACTAGTTCAGCCAGTGTGCCACAATCTTGAAAAGATTCAGTTGCTGCAATCAGGGGCCGCCTCATCATTGCAGTGGCATCTGCTGCAATGAGGGAGCAACCTGTCATTGCAGGACTCCATTGCATTCCCCTACCAGTTTGCCAACAGGAAGCCCAGTCGCTGTCGGTTTGTGTAGTTTGACGAGGGGGTGCCCAATCCCCATCGGCATCATGTCCCTTCCCCCTGGTTCTTTGCCAAAGGGGGTGCCCAATCCCCACTGACATGTTCTCCCCCCAGTTATTGTGTGCTGAGGGGTGCCCAAGCCCCCTCTTCTCATGAGACTCCCCACAACAGTATGTGCTGACGGGGGTGCCCATTCCTCGTCGGCTCCAGTCCCCCACCCAAAAACACACAGGTGGAACACTGGAAGCCCACCCCAGCATGCCAAAAGTATCTGCAAAAGAAGAAAATGTCCCGCTGCATCTTTTTTTTTCTCCTAACCCTGAAAAGAAGAAAACAGTCCCTCACAGTCTGCACCCCCTCCCTCAACCCCCTCCCTCCCACTGAGTACCCCACCTCCCCATACCCCTCACCCCATACTTACCTCTGGAGCTCAGTGCGATGATCTTCAGTGGACTGGGAACACGTCTGTACTCTTCAAGGCCGATCTCAAACTGAAGAAATATTGGTAAGATATATGATGGCATAAATAGCGTTTTTTTTCAACTTTGGTGCATATCTCAGACATATTTTGGAATTTTGGCACCGAATTTTCAACATTGGGTTTTTGGGACCCCTCCTCATGAATACAGCCACTGTCTTGGCTTTATTCAGCCCCAAAAGGTGATTTCATGGTCACTTCACTGAATCACCTTTTAGGACCAATTAATGAAACAACAGTGCCAGTGTTCATGAGGTGACCTCTCAAAAAGCCTATGTTGCAAATTTGGTAGAAAAAAATCAAAAAAATTACTGTTTTATGAGTGTGTGTTGCGCAGTTGCTACACACGCTCATAACTTCACAAATCTGCTATACTTTCTCACCAGATTTTCAACACTGGCATTTTTTCACACCTCCTTATGAACAGTACAGCTGTCATTTTCCCCATCCTGGCTGAAATGTATTTTCGCACTTCCGGCGTAGAATAGCCCGGTCGCTATGGGAAATCAGTGTTCGGGGCAGATTAAGAAAATTACAGTGACACTGTTCATGAGCAGATGTCCTAAAATGCCTATGTTGAACATTTGGTGATGCTAGCCCATCACATGACTGTGTTACAAGTGTGTGTTGCGCAATTTCTATGCACCCTTGTAACTTCACAGATTTGTAATATTGTCATGCTAGATTTTCAACACTGGCATTTTTTCACACCTCCTTATGAGCAGTACAGCTGCCATTTTTCACATCCTTAACCAAAATGTGTTTTCATACTTCCGGAGCAGAATAGCACAGTCTCTGTGGGAAATCTGTGTTCGGGACAGATTAAGAAAATGACAGTGACACTGTTCATGAGTAGAGGTCCTAAAATCCCTATGTGGAAAATTTGGTGATGAAAGTCCATAAAAAATGACTGTGTTACAAGTGTGCATTGAACTGTTTCCATGCACCCGTGTAACTTTGCAAATTTGTAATATTTTCATGCCACATTTTCAACACTGGCATTTTTCACACCTCCTTATGAACAGTACAGCTGTCATTTTTCACATCCTGGCCAAAATATGTTTTTGCACTCCTGTCACAGAATAGCATGGTCGCTATGGGAAATCAGTGTTTGGGACAAATTACGATCGAGTGAGTGAGAGGGGGGAGTGACCAAGCTCAACTGAGCTCCGTTGGGAGTGCTGCGGATTTCTTTGTGGGCATAAAAAGACTCCAACGCAGGAGCCCAGCACAAAAGGGAAGCCTGCAGTGCCAGGAGAAACAGAACGAGAGCATGAGTGAGGGAGGGGGAGTGAGAAAACTCAACAGAGCTCTGTCAGGACTGCTGCAGATTTCTTTGTGGGCAGAAAAAGGCATCAATGCAGGCAGAAGCCCAGTACAAAACGGCAGCCTGCAGCAGTGGGAGAAACGGAATG
The DNA here is from genome assembly GCA_016271365.2 of Neoceratodus forsteri. Taxonomy (NCBI): domain Eukaryota; kingdom Metazoa; phylum Chordata; order Ceratodontiformes; family Ceratodontidae; genus Neoceratodus; species Neoceratodus forsteri. The sequence goes on from CM057449.1 coordinate 1,496,288,793, forward strand.
AGTGAGTGAGAGAGGGGAAGTGAGTGAGCTCAACTGAGCTTTGTTGGGATTGCAACAGATTTCTTTGTGGGCAGAAAAAAGGTGCCAATGCAGGCAGGTGTCCAGTACAAAAGGGCAGCCTGCAGCACTGGGAGAAATGGAATGAGCAACTGAGAGAGGGAGAGTGAGCGACTTCAACAGAGCTATGTCAGGATAGCTGTGAACTTCTTTGTGGGCAGAAAAAGATGCCATCACCGGCAGGAGCCCAGTACAAAAGTGCAGCCTGTAGCATGGGGAGAGACAGAATGAGCGAGTGAGAGAGGAGGAGTGAGTGAGTGAGCTCAATGGAGCTGTAGCTCAACTGCTTCGGATTTCTTTGTGGGCAGAAAAAGGCACCAACACAAGCAGGAGCCCAGTACAAAAGAGCAGCCTACAGCATCGGGAAAAATAGAATGAGTGGGTGAGAGAGGGTGCGTGAGCAAGCTCAATGGAGCTATGCCAGAACTTTAGAGCTGCCCACCCTCCCACCCAGGGTCCTCCATGGTTCTACATTACAGCAGGGTCTCTGGAGTGGAGACAAAGCAATGACAGGATACACCCATACCTCCTTATGAACAGTACAACTGTCATTTTTCTCACCCTGGCCAAAATGTGTTTTCGCACTTCTGGCACAGAATAGTGTGGTCGCTGTGGGAAATCAGTGTTTGGGACACAGAAAGAAACCACAGTGACACTGTTCATGAGCAGAGGTCCTAAAATGCCTATAATGAAAATTTTGTAATGAAAGTCCATAAAATGACTGTGTTACGAGCGTGTGTTGTGCAGTTTCCACACACCCTTTTAAATTCACAAATCAGTAATGTTTTCATGACAGATTTTAAAAACTAGCATTTTTTCACACCTCCTTATGAATAGTACAGCTGTCATTTTTCACATCCTGTCCAAAATGTATTTTCGCACTTCCAATGCAGAATAGCACAGTTGCAGTGGAAAATCAGTGTTCAGGACAGAGTAAGAAAATGACAGTGACACTGTTCATGAGCAGAGGTCGTAAAATCCCTATGTTGAAAATTTAGTGATGACAGTCCTTAAAATGACTGTGTTACAAGTGTGCGTTGAACTTGAACTGTTTCCACGCACCCTTGTAACTTCGCAAATTTGTAATATTTTCATGCCACATTTTCAAAACTGGCATTTTTTCACACCTCCTTATAAACAGTACAGCTGTCCTTTTTCACATTGTGGCCAAAATACATTTTTGCACTCCTGCCACAGAATAGCAAGGTCGCTGTGGGAAATCAGTGTTTGGGACAGATTAAGATCAAGCGAGTGAGAGGGGGGAGTGACCGAGCTCAACTGAGCTCTGTCGGGACTGCTGCAAATTTTTTTTTTTTTCACTTTTTGTTTTACCAGGTGAGACACACTAAGCTGAAAGCTTGTTTACAGATGCAACCTGGGAGCACAGGGAAGTTAAGTGACTTGCTCAGGGTCACACAGTATGCAAGTGGGGGCTGTTGGATTCAAACCCAGGTCTTCAGGTTTGCAGCTCAGAGCCTTAAACCACTGCACTATACTGCCTCCCAAATTTCTTTGTGGGCAGAAAAAGACCCCAACCCAGGAGCCCAGTACAAAAGGGCAGCCTGCAGCGCCGGGAGAAACAGAATGAGAGAGCGAGTGAGGGAGGAGTAGTGAGCAAACTCAATGGAGCTCTATCAGGACTGCTGTGGATTTCTTTGTGGGCAGAAAAAGGCATCAATGCAGGCAGGAGCCCAGTACAAAAGGACAGCCTGCAGTGCCAGGAGAAATGGAATGAGTGAGTGAGAGAGGGGGAGTGAGCGAGCTCAAAGGAGCTCTGTTGGGATTGCTGCAGATTTCTTTGTGGGCAGAAAAAGGTGCCAATGGAGGCAGAAGCCCAGTACAAAAGGGCAGCCTGCAGCGCAGGAAGAGACAGAATGAGCGAGTGAGAGAGGGGGGGAGAGAGTGAGCTCATTGGAGGTGTGTTGGGACTGCTGTGGATTTCTTTGTGGACAGAAAAAGGCTCCAATGCAAGCAGGAGCACAGTACAAAAGGGCAGCCTGCAGCGTCAGGAGAAATAGAACGAGTGAATGAGAGAGGGGTGTGAACGAGCTCAATGGAGCTGTGCCGGAACTTTAGAGTTGCCCCCTTCCCACCCATGGTCCTCTGTGGTCCTATATTACAGCAGGGTCTCTGGAGTGGAGACAAAGCAATGACAGGATACTTTTAGGATTGCTCTAATAATACAGATTAAGTTGTTTTGTTTATTTCTCTAACTGAGCTGAGTAATAAATTTGTTAAAAAAAATCCCAAAAATGACTTATACAAGCTTGCATTGCGCAGTTGCTATGCACGCGCATAACTTCACAAATTTGCAATATTTTTACTCCAGATTTTCAACATTAGCATTTTTCTGCACCTCTTTATGAATAGTATAACTGTCATTTTTCACATCCTGGCTGAAATGCATTTTCACACTTCCGGCACAAAATAGTGCAGTCCCTGTGGGAAATCAGTGTTCAGAACACATTAAGAAAACCACAGTGACACTGTTCATGAGCAGAGGTCCTAAAATGCCTATATTGAAAATTTTGTGATGAAAGTCCATAAAATGACTGTGTTACGAACATGCATTGTGCAGTTTCCACTCACCCTTGTAACTTCACAAATCAGTAATATTTTCACACCAGATTTTCAACACTAGTGTTTTTTCACACCTCCTTATGAATAGTACAGCTGTAATTTTTCACATCCTGGCCAAAATGTGTTTTCATGCTTCTGGAACAGGATACCACAGTCACTTTGGGAAATCAGTATTTGGGACAGATTAGGATCCAGCGAGTGAGAGAGGAGGAGTGACCGAGCTCAACTGAGCTCTGTCGAGAATGGTGCAGATTTCTTTGTGGGCAGAAAATGGTGCCAATGCAGGCAGGAGCCCAGTACTAAAGGACAGCCTGCAGCGCAGGAAGAGACAATGAACAAGTGAGAGAGGGGGGGGAGAGAGTGAGCTCATTGGAGGTATGTTGGGACCGCTGCAGATTTATTTGTGGGCAGAAAAGGGCTCCAATGCAAGCAGGAGCACAGTACAAAAGGGCAGCCTGCAGCGTCAGGAGAAATAGAATGAGCGAATGAGAGAGGGGTGTGAATGAGCTCAATGGAGCTGTGCCGGAACTTTAGAGTTGCCCCCCTCCCACCCATGGTCCTCTGTGGTCCTATATTACAGCAGGGTCTCTGGAGTGGAGACAAAGCAATGACAGGATACTTTTAGGATTGCTCTAATAATACAGATTAAGTTGTTCTGTTTATTTCTCCAACTGAGCTGAGTAATAAATTTGTTAGAAAAAATCCCAAAAATGACTTTTACAGGCTTGCATTGCACAGTTGCTATGCATGCTCGTAACTTCATAAATTTGCAATATTTTTACTCCAGATTTTCAACATTGGCATTTTTCCGCACCTCTTTATGAATAGTATAACTGTCATTTTTCACATCCTGGCTGAAATGCATTTTCACACTTCCGGCACAAAAAAGTGCAGTCCCTGTGGGAAATCAGTGTTCAGAACACATTAAGAAAACCACAGTGACACTGTTCATGAGCAGAGGTCCTAAAATGCCAATACTGAAAATTTTGTGATGAAAGTCCATAAAATGACTGTGTTACGAACATGCATTGTGCAGCTTCCACGCACCCTTGTAACTTCACAAATCAGTAATATTTTCACACCAGATTTTCAACACTAGCATTTTTTCACACCTCCTTATGAATAATACAGCTGTCATTTTTCACATCCTGGCCAAAATGTGTTTTTGTGCTTCCAGAGCAGAATACTGCAGTTGCTTTGGGAAATCAGTATTTGGGACAGATTAGGATCCAGCGAGTGAGAGAGGAGGAGTGACCGAGCTCAACTGAGCTTTGTCGGGAGTGGTGCAGATTTCTTTGTGGGCAGAAAAAGGCACCAATGCAGGCAGGAGCCCAGTACAAAAGGGCAGCCTGCAGTGCCGGGAGAAACAAAACGAGCGAGTGAAGGAGGGTGAGTGAGCGAGGTCAATGGAGCTCTGTTGTGACTGCTGCGGATGTCTTTGTGGGCAGAAAAAGGCATCAATGCAGGCAGGGGTCCAGTACAAAAGGGCTGCCTGCAGTGATGGGAGAAACAGAACAAGTGGGTAAGAGAGGGGAAGTGAGTGAGCTCAATAGAGCTCTGTCGGGACAGCTGCGAATTTCTTTGTGGGCTGAAAAAGGTACCAATGCAGGCAGGAGCCCAGCACAAAAGGGCAGCCTGCACCACCAGGAGAAACAGAATGAGTGAGTGAGAGAGGGGGAGTGAGTGACCTCAGTGGAGCTTCTATCGGGACAGCTGTGAGCTTCTTTGTGGGCAGAAAAAGCAACGCAGGCAGGAGCCCAGCACAAAAGGGCAGCCTGCACCGCCAGGAGAAACAGAATGAGTGAGTGAGAGAGGGGGAGTGAGTGACCTCAGTGGAGCTTCTATCGGGACAGCTGTGAACTTCTTTGTGGGCAGAAAAAGGTGGCAATGCAGGCAGGAGCCCAGTACAAAAGGGCAGCCAGCAGTGCCGGGAGAAACAGAACGAGCGAATGAGAAAGGGGGAGTGAGCGAGCTCAATGGAGCTGTGTCGGTACTGCTGCAGATTACTTTGTGGGCAGAAAAATGTACCAATGCAGGCAGGATCCCAGTACAAAAGGGCAGCCTTCAGCTCCAGGAGAAACAGAATGAGCGAGTGAGAGAGGGGGAGTGAGCGAGCTCAATGGAGCTCTCCCGGGACTTTTCACTTGCCCACCTTCCCGCTCACTGCCCTCTGTGGTCCTCTATTACAGTAGGGTCTCTGGAGTGGACGAAAAGTAATGATTGGATGCTTTGGGATTGCTGTAATAATACAGATTTACTTCTTCTGTTTCTTTCTCTAACTGAGGTAAGTACTGAGCTATACTGTTATGATTCTTGTAATACTACATATTTATTTGTTCTGTTTATTTCTCTAACTCAACTGAGTAATACTTGGAGTGCAATAGGATTTCTAACTGGGTTAAGTGAAACTGTATGAGAGCCAAGAACAAAAAGTATGGTAGCCGAAGGGGTAAAAAACGGACAAGGAGGCTTTAGGATTGCTACATAATACAGTGTCTAATGGATGACATTTGAGCCTGAATTACCCCAGTCGGCAAGGGGTCCTTAGGGGGACTAGTGTTGGGGGGGAAAAGAATTTTGAGTAAATAGGTGCCTAACAGTTGTAGTAAAGTACAGAACCCGGGAGTAAGAGCCCCTAGCATAAGATGGGGGCCACAATGGGGCAAGTGCCACATGTCATTAGGGCAGGCATCTTTGGAAGGGTGGAGGGGTGTACAGGGTGTGGGTTGCCATGATTCTGGACTGGGCTTGGAGGATGAGGGGGGTGTATGGTCTGCAGATGACTGGCTAGATTGAGGGAGGATCTGTGGAGGTTAGGGAGGAGTGTAAGTGGCAGGACAGATTAGTATGGCATCCTGGGGGGGGGAATAGGGGATGGTAAAGGGGGACAGAGGAAGAATAACTAGGGACTGAAACTAACCCAAATATCAGAGGCACTTGCAGGAAAGAGAGGAGAAGGGAGGGGGTGCCCGAGGTGAGGCTGGGGCTTCCTCCTGATGGGGGAGGAAGACACCATGAGGAGTACAAGGGGAGAGAGCAGATGGCTGTGGGTAGGGAGGCACCAGGGGTGGCAAGAGGGTAAACAAGTAGGAGTGGGGAACCAATAGGGGGAAGAGATGTAGGATGGGTATCGATTATGAATAGAATCGAACCTCTGCTATGGGACAGAGAGGGGGAGCAAGAACATATTGAAGGGGGGAGGACAAGCGGGGCATGAGAGGGATGGAAACAGGTAGAGGAAGAGATAGCAAGGACAAAAGGGTACAAGGGGGCTAGTAAGGAAGTAGGGGGTGCTGACTGAAGGAAAGAAGGCTATGGGAAGTAGGAAGGATTAGAGGGGCATCACTATTGGGGTAGAAGGGAATAGGGGCTCTAAATCAACAACAGTGAGGATAGGAGAGGGGTTGGAAATCAGCAGGGAGAAAGGGAGGTTGACATGGGAATCCCAGTAGGAAGTAGTCAGGCTGGGAAGGGGTTCAAGGGGGATGGGAGGAATAAGGCAGAGAAAAGGGGTGAGGAGGAATTAGGGGGTACAGATATACAGTAGAAGTCAAGGAGGGTGCAGTTGGCGGGGGTAAGGGACAGGGAAGAACAAATACTGTGGTGGTGGAAAGGGCATTAGAAGGGAAAAGCTGTAAGGGGCAGGGGGTATTTGTCCTGGGGGATTCTATATTTAATATGGGTGAGATGGGGGTGGAAAGGGGGAAAGGCACACCCGTATTTGGATTGAAGCTGTTCCCAAGTTGAGTGCTGGAAGGGCAGGGTAGGCACTGCTCAAGCGTACAGCAAGGGGCAGGAAGAAACCTCATTTACTGTTGCATGTGGGTACAAATGACTTGGGGACACTGTGAAAGTAGTGAGGGGGAGGTTTGAGTACTTGGGTAGGCAGTGTGAGGGGGTAGGGAAGTCGGTGGCATTCTTGGAGGTACTGCTGGTACCAGAGCACCCCTCCCAAACACACACATACACACTCCCCAAAAATCTGCTTAAAAACCTGCAATTCATTCAAATCAATTCCATTTTCTTACTTACTTGGGGTTCAATGCCAACAAGTGTAAAATCATGTACCTAGGGCACAGGAACCCTGATGCTGGCTATAGGATGGGAGGAGGTACTGATACTCACTAGACATGAAAGGGTCATTGAGGTTATTATATCAAAGGACCTCAAGATGGCAGTACAGTGTGACAAGACTATGGGCAGGGCAAATTGAATTCTGGGGTGCATAAGGACTGGCATCTCCAGTAGGACGAGGGATGTTGTGCTGTCATTGTATCACTCCCTGGTATACCCCCAGCTGGAGTACTTTGTCCAGTTTTACAGTCCACACTTCAGAAAGGACATAAGGTGTAGGTTTTCTACAGGAGGGCAACTAAAATGGTTCAGAATTTTCACAGGAATCCCTACAAGGAAAGGCTGAAGAATCTCAACATATACACTCTGGAAGAGAGGAGCCCGAGAGGTGACATGATCAAGACCTACAAAGTACCTCACAGGGGTAAAGAAGGTACACTTGGGGAGTTTTCTTCAAATGAGAATAAGCATCCAAATCAAGGGACATACAATGAAGCTGGGGGGGGGCGGCATTCAGACTAGATGTGCAGAAATATTTCTTTACTGAAAGGGTGGTAGATGCCTTGAACAGACTGCCAGGAGAAGTGGTGGAAGCTAAAATGGTAGGGACTATTAAGCATGCATGGGATAAACATAGGGGTATATTACAGATAGGAGACGGAGGGGGGTCAATGAAGATCAGTAGGGCCATGGACATGGAGTAGGTTCAAGTTCATTGCAGGAAAAATCCATTAAGCAAGCTCATTCACAAGGAAGTCCTGATGGACGAAAGGCAGAATAAGACATGCACTAACATATACAGGCAGGAGTAACATGTAGGTAGAGAACACTTGGCCAGACTGGGTGGGCTGAGTACTCCTTTTCTACCATCGAATTCTATGTTTCTATCACATCGTGTTAATTCAGGTGCAGTGTTTATTTAAAGTTGAGCCAACCATACATCCACATGTAAGGTACAGTAAATTACTGAATTACAGTAGATGCAGCCCACTTACACTGCAGTAAACAGAACCCCAGTGCTTTGAGAAGCCTTTACTCTTCATAAGGCTGCTTAAAGAGCTGGGGTTCTATTTGCAGTGTCCACACCAGTATGCAGATCTTAAAATCGACACTGCATCTGAATGAGTACTTGATTCTTGCTCACTCCATTTCTTCCCCACTTTGGAACCTGCTTGTCCTGAGTTACTTTTGGGCTGGTAGTGCCTCGCCTGTGTTGGAAGATGACCAATAAGAGGCACTGAAAGACGTCAAACTTCACAGACTGTGAAGGCATCTGCTCATGGACAGACATAAGGCAATACTACTGGGGGGTAAGAGGAAATAAGCTGTTGATTACCTAGAATCTGCAGCTTATCCATAAGGTAGGGAAATGGGCAGACTAGGTGGCCCAAGTGGTCTTTATGTGCTGGCAACTTGTATGTTTTTATGTTTCTCACCCGTCATCTTGGCAAGAAGACGGCTGAAACTGTGGCCACTGATGACTGTTGGGGTGTGGGGATGGGGGACCAAAGGAGACAGACATAAGGAGATAAAATCATAATAAAAATTGTGAGACCTTCACCAGCTTTCCAAAATGCTTACCAGTAAAAGAACACTCTATGAAGTTTTTCAAATGACAACACAATCTGGTGAGACCTCTGTGTGCCATCTGACACCAGGCATCAAGCAGCATAAAATTGCCTAAAGAAGGCAGTGTGATCATGTGGTTACTGAAATACTGGAGATTACAGATTTATAAGAACAAAAGAATATCACACAAAAGCTGGCACGTATCCCTATAGCAGCTGTCTCCTGCTTCTCAGTAGTTCTACTTATACCCTTCAGGTACTTGAATGTTTCTATCATATCCCCTCTTTTCCTCCTCTCTTCCAGTGAGTACATATTGAGGTCTCTTAATTTCTCCTCATAAGTCTTGTGTTGCAAGCTCCGTACCATCTCATTCGCCCTTCTCTGGACCATCTCCAGCTTGTTTATATCCTTACTAAGGTGCGACCTCCAGAACTGCACACAGTACTCCGTGTGAAGCCTGACCATGGTTTTATATCATGGCATCACTATCTCTCTCCTTATGCTGCTGATACCCCTGCCTATGCAGTCCAGCATGTCATTGGCCCTCCCAGCTGCCTTACCACTTTGACATTTTCAGGTCATCTGAGATATGAACCCCCAGGTCCCTTTCCTTCTTTGTGACTGTCACCAACTCCCTCCCCCCACATTCCGTGCCTATCGCCAGGGTTTCTGTCTCCCAGATCCTTACTTTTGCACTTTTCTGAAGTACAGTTCAGTTGCCAGTCCTCAGACCATTTCTCAACCTTCCCCAGGTCCCTCCTCATTTTCTCCACCTACTCTGGGGTATCCACTGTGTTACGGATCTTGGTGTCATCTGCAAACAGGCAGACCTTTCCCTTCACCTCTTCTGCAATGTCACTAATGAAGACATTGAACAGGACTGGCCCCAGGACCAATCCCTGCAACACCCCACTGGTCACCCCCTCTCCCCAGACTGCTACCCATTTACCACCACTCTTTGCCTCCTGTCTCTTACCCAGTTTCTAACCCTCTTTATCCACCCTTTCCCCCATGCCCACCTTACTCAGCTAGTTTATCAGCCTCCTATGAGAGACAGTGTCAAACGTTTTGCTTACATCAAGGTAAGCGTTGTCCACTTCCATACCCTGATTTACTTCCTTTGTCACCCAAAGAGTTCAACCAGATTTGTCTGACATGACCTCCCCACTGTCAATCCAAGTTGCCTATGGCCCTGGGCTCCGATGGCTTCTATATGCCCCACTATCCTTTCCTTATCCAATGTCTCCATGATCTTCCCCACTACTGAAGAGAGGCTGACCTGCCTATCCTTCCCACCTCCTCCCTACTGATGGATTTCTATAGAGGGACCACATGTGCCCTCCTCCAATTCTCTGGTACCACCTATCTGTTGAATGACTCAGTGAACATGGCTGCCACAGGTACTGCTATTTCCCTTCACAGTTCTTTTCATATCCTTGTCTGTATGCTGTCTGGTCCTATCACTGTGTTCACCTTCGATTTACTCACCTTCTGCCTGTGAATGGACTATTGCCCACCTCTTCATGTCTTTGCAACTGCTGTACTGCTGTGGTCCTTGCCCCTCCCCCTCTTCTGTGAATACTGAACAGAGAGACACAGTGGATGTCTTTGGGGGGGGGCACATGACAGTTCTTAGGCATGGTACTTTCACTTCTAAATACCTAAGCAGCACATATAAGCAATCAACATTCGGCATTAACAAATGTTTGTTTTTATGCTGTGGTGCTAGGAAATAATTGTTGAGTTCTGAACTGCTACTGCTCAGACCTAGACAGCCTCACCTGTATATTTTAACCTGACCTGGATACTTAAATTCAATTGGAAAATGATGCAACTATCAAAAAAATCACTTTATTGTGCATTTGTCCCCCCCCAAAACAATATTTCACTAAACTAACATAGAAGCTTAGAAAGTGGTGGTAGAAGCAGACTTGATGTTTGTCCATTCTGCCTTTAAGTTGATACATGTACCCGTATTGGTTTGTTGTTGTATGGAACTAGTTTTCTACCCTCTTTTACCATCCTTTTCAGAATCACCAAGCACCTCAATTTGCCCCATCTGACCTTAAATTCAGATACAGTCCCTGGCTCCACTAATCCCTTCAACAATCTGTTCCATTGATCCACAACTCTGTCTCCATGAAGAAGAAGAAATTCCTACTGTCCTTCTTAAACCTTTCACCCTTCAGTCACCCCCAATGCCCCCTTGTTACTGCATTTCCATTCCTAATGAACAGGTCCTCATTATTCACTTTGTTAACTTGTACATCTCTGTCACATACCCCCTCCTCTTTTCTGAACTCCAGTAAGTACATGTTGAGGTCTGCCAACCTTTTCCCATTTGTCCTACTCTGCAGTCCCCTAGATCATCCTGGGATTCCTCCTCTACACTGTCTCCAGTGCATCCCTATCTTTCTTCAGGTGCAAGTTCCAGAACTGGGCAATGTTCCCCTGAAGCAGCCTTAGAAGGGTCTTATACATGGCTAAAATCATCTCTCTCATCCTGCTGTTGAACCAATGCCTATACATTGCCTCATGTTGTGCATCCTTTGGGTCAGATTTTCAAAGGATTTTGCAGTGCTTGCATCAATACCTGCACCAAATCCTTACGATGCCTCAGCTGCAACATTGCCAAATGCTGCAACTACACCCAATTTTACAATCACAGGCACAGTTATGACTATAGCTGGGCAAAATTTACTTTTCACCAGCCAAATTGTGGTGAAATTCTGACTCTGCTTCCATGAAATTTCATGAATTATCCACAAAAAACTTTGTAAATTTCATCAACATTTTTATTTCAGTTATTTCTAATTTAAAAAGTATGTATCAAAACTGCACAAAAGTTGGTATGATGCCTTTACCGAAGTCTATACAAATGTGTACCTAGTTATATTTCACAATTATGTAAACTGCAATATGTTAAGTCCCTATAACTTTAAAACTAGAGAATGGAATATCACCAATTTTATTAGGTTCATTGACCCTAACTATTAGGCTTTGAGGCCACCCCCACTGTCCAGAAGCAGAGCATTGTGCTGCCATTCTGATGACCTAGGTTCAGAATTGAGCCCAGGATGTCACGTTGGGAGGCAGGCTATGGTCAAGACAGCTGCTACTTGGCAGTGCATCTCAGTCAGAAAGGGATGACTTCATGTTCCACCTACCCAGTGACCCCAGCAGCTGAACCAGGTAGCTTGTTTCTGCTGCAGGGGAAGCTGTGTCTGTGTGAGGCTGACAGAGGCACTGCCCCCAACAGAAAAGGTTGGAGACAATCAATTGTGGGAGAAAAGCCCAATAACCAACTAAATGAGGGCTAGGTCCAGCCTAATCAGGGTATATTTCTGTGAACAGGGTATATCCCTAAGAGACAAACTGCTGGCTGGGAGAAAAACCAATATGGGAAAAAAAGAGGCTGTGTGTGCCAACTCTAATATTTTGCTCAAAGGATGGTCAAGTTATAAGCAGCCAAAGATTCCAAAATAATATCAGTAATTAAAGTTGAATTTTATGAATGTTTCTGAAACTGTAAAATGTTGTACTACTTTTGTTGAAGCTAAAAAGTGATGCTGTGTGTCCATACATTTTGCCCAGTCATACACTTGAGGTGCAATTGTAGAGGAAGGTAAAGGTTGGGTAAATTGGTAATAAGATAGCATTCATAGGAGGCTCCATAGTAAAAGTACAGCGGCGTTAAGTGGCAGGTCATTATTTTGGGTGATGAATGATGAGGCATAGTCATGGACATCACTGTGCATTAGCCTATTTTCTTGCAGTATGCCAGCTAACAATTAGAGCTCACTGACTTCTGGAAGCATATGCACGTAGAAACATAGAAACATAGAATGTGTCAGCAGAAAAGTACCGCCAGACCCAGTATGCCTAGCATGCTGCTAAGACTTTGCTATTGCCTTAAACCCGCCCCACTTCCTGGATCTAACAGACCCTTGTATCTATCCCATGGTTCTTGCCCCCCCACTGCCTCTGGGAGTTCATTCCAGTTCTCCACCACCCTCACCATGAAGTAGAACTGTCTGATATTTCTCCTGAATCTCCCTCCTACTATATGCAAATCATGCCCCCTTGTTTTCGAATGCTCCCATAGCTGGAAGATATCCTCTACTGTTACCCTGCTGATACCCCTGATATATCTGAATGTCTCAATCATGTCCCCCCTTTCCCTTCTTTGTTCAAGGGAGTACATGCTGAGGTCCTTCAGCCTTTCTCATATGACAGATGACTGAGTCCTCTTACCATTTTTGTCACCTGCCTATGGATGTGCTCCATCCTATCCACATTCTTCTTGAGGTAAGGCCTCCAGAACTGGAGCCCATATTCCAGGTGAGGCCTGACAAACTGCCTATACAAGGGTATTATGACCTCCCTCTCCTGCTAGTTATTCCCCTACCAATACATCCCACCATCCTACTGGCTCTTGCCACTGCCTTCTCACATTGCTTTGCCACCTTTAGATCCCATGAAATGAATATGCCAAGGTCCCTTTCCATTTCTGTAACCTCAAGGGCATGCCCCCCCCCATACAGTATTCTGCACCTTGGTTATTCTTGCCTAAATGCATGATCTTGCATTTTATAGTGCTGGAGGACAGTTGCCATTCACTGGACCATTCCTCCACTTTCTCCAGAACCCTGCACATACATTCAACCCACTCAGGCACATCCATTCTGTTGCAGACCTTTGTGTCATCCACAAACAGACACACTCTTCCTTCCAGCCCTTCTGCTATATCCCCTATGAATATATTGAAAAGGAATGGTCACAGCACCGACATCTGAGGTACCCCACTGGTGACCATATCTTCCCCTGAGGGTACCCCATTAACAATTACCCTTTGTCTCCTGCCCCCCAGCCAGTTTTGCACCCACCTAACCATGAGCAACCCCAGCCAAAGGCATCTCATTTTGTGCAGTAGTCTTCTGTGTGGCACAGAATCAAACGCCTTTTTGAAATCTGGATACACCACATCTACTGACCCCACGATCCAGTACCCTGGTGATCCAATCAAAGAACTCTATTTTGTTCATTTGACATGACCTTCCCTCAGTGAACCCATGTTGCCACTGGTCCTGTAGGCCACTGGCTTCTAGGTAGCTAGTGGGTCTTTTTTTCCGTAGTTTCTCCATGAGCTTACCCACCACCGATGTTAAGCTCACCAGCCTATAATTGCCTGCTTCCTCCTTGTCACCCCCCCATGAAGGGGGACCACATCTGCCTATTTCCAGTCATCAGGGATCTCCCCTGATTCCAACACTATGGGTCAGTTCGCCGTATGCAAGACGGCATGTGCTAAAACCACGTAACACACATATAGTGGGTGGAAATAGCGACAGGGTGCTAAACCACTAAATGGTCTATACACGGTTGTGCACCCTGTCACTGTTCCCTATCAGAGGATAAGTTCTCTGCTGGGAGGAGGGTCTTCTGAGCAGCTGCCATGGCTCAACAGGATGAGCAACAGGCAGCAATGGAGTTGGTTCATCCGTGAACTGGGTATCGATTCCTGGTCCCAGACACATGGAATTTGTCATTTATTTGCACTTTCTGCATATTAAGTGTCCATCCCCCCCCAGAGTTGGTTATTTTAGTTGGGGGTTGAGGGGTGCAGCCCCCCATAATGGGAGGGAGGGGGTGGAGCCCTTCCCTCGAAACACTGAGATATGCTTCGGGCAGAATGTCTTGCGACATTGTGACCCCTTGCCATTTCCAAAGATCTGTTGAATAGGCTGGTCAGACATTCTTATAACACCTTATTACACTCCCTCAGTACCCTTGGGTGCACCCCATCTGGTCCCATTGCCTTATCCACCTTCAAACCCTCAAGCTCCCTAAGGACCTCCTGCAGCAGGAACAGACTGGAGTCATAGCCCCCCACCACCACCTTGTGTTCCCTGATTTCCTTGCACTCCCCCTACTTCTCTACCATGAATACTGAGCAGAAATAGCTGTTGAGTATTTCTGTCTTCCCTCTGTCATCTTCCACCAACTCCCCTTCACCATTTTTCAGCCTGACTATCCTTCCCCTGACTTTTTCCTCTCACTCACATACTGGATGAAGGTTATATCCCCCTCCTTGACTGTGTTGGCTATTCTCTCTTGTAATTTTTCCTTCGCCCTCCTGACCTCCTTACCTGCTTCCTTCTGCTCCTCCTGGTATATAGCCCTATCCTCATCCCTTTGTGTCCTTTTGTACCTTCTAAATACCTTTCTCTTTGCTCGGAACTTCTGCGCCATGTCCCTATTGAACCACAGTGGCTTCCTCTTCTTCCTATTTTTATTTACCCTCCTAACACAGTTGCTAGCATCCTCCACTATCACCCCTTTTATTTGACCCCATATTTCCTCCACCCCCCCCAGGTCCTCCCACGCTTGCTAGTGCTTGTTGAACACTTCCCCTATTTTCTGAAAGTCTACATGTCTAAAATCTAGGGCCTTCACTGTGGGCAGCAGCCATTTTTACCATGAACCAGTCTGTGCTGTGGTCACTTGTGCCCAGGTTCTCTCTGACAGATATCTCACCCACCCTTTCCCCAGTCATAAGAATCAAATCTAGTATAACACCCTCACTGATTGGTTTTCTAACTAGTTGCTTCTTGAGTGCTCCCTGTAGGGAGTCCACAATTTCCCTGCTACTGGTGGATGCCACTGATAGGGTGCCCCAATCCACATCCAGCAAGTTGAAGTCCCCCATCAGCAGCAATTCCCCTCTTTGTGCCATCCTCTGGATTTCTTCCATCACTGCCCTATCCACCATATCCTGCTGCACTGGTGGCCTATAAATCACCCCAGCACATAAAACTTCCCTCCTCCCTGTTTCCAATGATACCCATAAAGCCTCAGCCCTCCCCCACCTACCCTGCAATTCCATAGCCTTAATGTGTTCCTTCACATATGGGGCACCCCCCTACCCACCCTGTCTTTCCAATTAAGTACATACCCCAGTATTGCCATGTACCAGTCCTGGCCCTCATGTCCCCACATCTCAGTGATACCCATGAAGTCCAGATCTGTCTCAGACATGACCGATGCTAAGTCTGGGATCTTATTGTCCAGGCTTCTGGCACTGGTGCACATGCCTTTCCATTCACTGGACCCATTCTGCTGTCTCCTGGTGTGCATTACCTTCCTTACTTCTCTAGCCTGGTTGTTTCCATCCTGGGGGGAGGCTGGTAGCCCCCCATGTCTCCTGTTCCATGGTGAGGGTTTGTTCCCAACCCCCACCTTTTTAGCTTAAAGTATAGTTTTATTGAATGAAATCCCTTAGTTTGCACTTTAGCACTGCTGTACCCTCCTTGTTCAGGTGCAGTCTACCCACGGCAAATAGACTCTCATCCTACCACTTTGTTCCCCAGTCCCCTACCAACCCATACCCCATCCATTCACACCAGCCCATCAGCCACTTATTAAGTTCCTCAATCCTTAGTCTCCTCTCTGTGCTTGCCCTTGGTATGGGCAGGACCTCTGAAAAAGACACAGATCTGAATCCCAGGCTGCTGCAGTAATTAGCAAGTGCCCTAAATCTTGCCTGCACTTCCAACAAGGTATGCCCCACCAGGTCATTTGTTCCAGTGTGAAAAAGCAGTCGAGTTTTCTCATCCTGCTGTCTCCCCCCGGAAGGGATATAGTGATTGACCTCCGCCGCTGTCATACCTGGTAAACACTCAACCCGTATTGTACTGGTTCTGTCCCCCCTGCCCCCCCGGCAAATTCATTTTACTATTGAGTCCTCAATAAGTAACACCCTTCTCTCCATTACCTTCTCTTTGCATTTCTCCTCTGTCGTATTCCTAGTCCCTTGCATTCCCTTTATTTCCCTATTCCTGCTACTTTATTTGCCCCTTCTATCTCCCAGAGTACTTATCTTCCACTTCTCACTACTCGGCCCCAGCCCCCTGCAGTTATTTTCTTCAAAACCACCTACCGCTCTATTTGCTAGTTTCATCTCCCTGCAGCATTGTTTCTGTAGAATGCCAGCTGCTGAGTCTTTAATAGCCCTACTGATAACAATGTATATTTCTATCATTTGAAAAAGGGGCATGAAGTGATGCTAAGCATTACAACTAGTTGCAGCGTAGGCCACTGTGGCAGATGTATCCGGATATCTATAGTCATGATGGAGCCTCATGTGGGGCATCACTGCCACAGGAGTGTTGAAGAGACATTGCAAGGCCACAAAACTAGTGCACATTTAGTGTTTCTGTGGAAATAAATGAATTGTGAAAATTAAACTCTACAAGTGGAATTCTAGTAGCATTACCTATTATGTGTCCATGGATTTTTGAGCAAATTTTGCCAAGTAATAATTCCTAAAGTACACAATACATTTTAACCCACTAAAGACCATTTATCCAGCTTAATTAGATTCCAGGATATTTTCACTTTGGCATGCATGCCAAATCTTGAGTGCATGCATGCAATAGCAGTGTAGTTATACACATACAAATATGTTTTACATTTTTAAACAATTTAACAAATAATTAAATTATGAAATATTGAACTCCTGCAACTTATAATTTATGTAACCACCTTTCACTACTTAATAGTTTCCAAAACCCTTCCAAGAATGCAAGCATATAAATTTTCAATTATCCAGCTCCAAAGGTGGCTAAGTTGTAAGCACAGATGTTGTTTCAGACATTTTCGTATAAATAATAAATTACTGGATTTTTAACCACTATTATCTCCCCACTCTTCCTCCAAATGTCATGAAACTTGACATGTTTTTAGGGCCTTCTCACAACAGTGGACATGCTAAATTTTGGATCTCTCAATTTAACACTAACTGAGTTATGACCAATTAAAGAATTTTGGAAAATTCTACAAAATAAGAAATTAAATAAAATTGACATAATTTCATGAAAATTTCACAAGCCAGAATTTGCTAAGTTTGCCCAGTCCTAGTTGTAACTGTGTACCTGCTTTACAGCAGTTGCAGCAAAGTTGTGCCACAAGGTGTGTTATGGGGTCCCAAAAAATGATACAGGCTAGACCACAAAAAAATTTATTTATTTATTTATTTATCAAGTCTAGGATTACAAATACCTTTGAGCCATGGCTCTTTTACAAAGGTTCCACGTCAGAGAAATACAAATTATGGGGACCATCAAGACAGGCATTACAACAATGTGGACATTGCAAACAGAGTACAGATTAATACAGTTCAAGGGTAGCATTGTTACAAGGCAGCCAGTGGCATTTGTCAGAGAAAATAGACAACAGATAAGAAGTGCCAGAGTCATAGGGAGAGGGAAGAGGGTGGGGGCAGGAGAAGGAATGTAGGAAGGGTGGCAAGAGGGTGAAAAGTGCTGCATTGGGTATACCAAGATGTGAGGGTAGAGTCCAGTGAGGAGGAGAGGGGAAGGGGGACAACTAGAGCAGAAAGGGAAGTGGAGAAACAAGGTTAAGTTGGGCAGTCACAGGAGCTTTTGGTAGTAAGATAGTCCTGGAGCCTAATTTTAAACATACCAATAGTTGGGGCAGAGGAGATGATTGGGCTGAGGCCATTGAACCAGAGTGGCACTTGATAAGCAAAAGAGCGTTGTCCCTGTGAAGTGTGACATTGGGGGACTTTCAGTAGCTGTAGTGAGGATTTCCTAAGGCACCATTTGTTAATTTGGTGTTGTAACAGAGTTGAGACCCCAGGAGGTGCAAGGCCAAGGTAGATTTTTTTCACCATGGAGCAGGTGAGAAACTTTATGCGGTTTGATAGTTGGAGCCAGTCAGTCTGAGTGTACAGGTCACATGTGTGGGTGAGACGGTGAGCACCAGTGATGAACCGACATGCTTTATTTAAGGCAGTTGAGAGACATATAAGGGTTATGGTTGTGGCCAAGCCTTAAATGATGCGACCATAGTCTATTACAGAGATCACAGAGCTCAGGACTGCAACCTTCAAAGCTTCTGGCATGAGGTGTGGTCTGTGTTTGTAGAGGAGACCAAGCCGTGTATTAGCAGCTCTAGCTACATTAACTACATGAAGTCCATAGGAGATATTAGGTCAAGCTGTATCCCTAAGTATTTGTAGGACCCCACCTGACCTAGAGTGTTCCCCTGGGTGGTGGAGATAGCCAAGTGGTGTAGCTTGTGTGGGTTATGAGAGCTGCAGAAGAGCATAGATTTGGTTTCTTGTCATTGAGGACCACTTTATGATTAAGAAACCATGTCTCTACAGAACTGAAACCAAGTTGAAGGTTGTGTTGAAGAGTTGCAGGATCTTTGTGAGTGGAGAATACAACAGCATCATCGGCATATAGTATGATCTTCTCAGAACAGTGGTAAGGGAGGGAGTTTAAGAAAAGGTTAAAAAGGAGGGGTCCCAGTATGGATCCCTGTGGGACACCCGAGCGAACAGGCAGGGTGTTAGAAAGAGCGTCTGCAATTTTTACTCTCTGTGACCGGTTTTCTAAGTAGCTTTTAAACCAGAAAGAAGAATCAGGTGATAGTCCGGCATTCAGTAGTTGGTGTATTAGCAGTTCATGGTGTACTGTATCGAAGGCCTTGGAGAGGTCGATGAAAACGGCCCCTGTGAGTAGGCCATTGTCAAGGGATTTGTGCAAAGCTCCAGTGAACTCAAGAAGGGCTGTGGTGGTGCTATGACCTTTCTGGAAGCCGTGTTGTTGAGGACAAGGTATATTGTATTTGTAACCTAGAGATTACTTTTATTTGTGACCTAGAGAACATTGATTTGACACAAGGGATCAAAAATCCCTTTAGATTGCTGCAGTTCCAGTGCCCCATATATTTGATGCACCTGAGGTTTGCAGCAATTCTACATGATGAAAAAATCTGGCCCCTAGTCTCTACATATTGGTTTGATTCTCTACTCCAGTATCTCTCCTTTGTTTCCATTCCCTCTGCCTTGTATTCACTTCACTGTCACAACTCCCATACCTTCTCCATGCCACACTCCAACTCTTCTGCTTGGCAGTCTGCTTTCTTTTCTCGTCTTCTTTCAATCTGGAACCCTTTGCCTCTTCACATCCCACATTTCCTCTAAATGCCAGCTGAAACCTCTTGTCGCCTCCTCCTGCTCCTGCCCTCACCTCAGCTGACTCGTATTTTTTAAGCTATGCCACTAGACTATAATGACTTAATGTGCCTGTACTTGTGATTTACACTATGAATTATATCCTGTTTACTGCTGTTTTATTTATTTACTGTATGGATGCATCATTTACATATTTTGTATCTTGCACCTTACAACCATGTATATATTTTTTTTGTATTATTTGCATAACTTGTCTCCCCATTCCTTTACCACAGGACTGCACAGAGAAATGAGCACTGGCTCATTATGCCGTTCCCAGTTTCCTATTTTCAATAAATAAATACACTTCAATGTTCTATTGACTTCATGTGTTGCTTTGCACTGAAACTGAACTTGTTGATGACAATGAACCAAATATCCCTCTCTACCACTGTCTTTGCTATGCTTGCACCCTATTTAATACTCTGGGTGTAGGTTCCTCTTGACAGTGTGCATTACTTTACACTTGTTGGTGTTGAACCTGAACTACCATATTTTGGACCACCATTCCAGCTTTTCCATACCCTTTATCAATTCTCTGACACCATCCTAACTGACCACCCTGCCAAATACCGTTGTTTTTTGTTAGCCACAAAGAGCTACATCCTGTCCTCTATATCATCCCCGTAGTCACTGATAGATATGTCACACTGTACAGGCCCCAGGACTGACCCCCAATGGCAACCAGCTAATGCCCTCAAGTGTCTGATTCCATCCCATTTACCACCACCTTCTGTTGTCTGCCTACCAACCAATTTCCTTTCCACTGCAATAGTATTTACCCCAGTTCCAGATCCTCCAGTTTCCCAAAAAGTCTCCTATGTGGAGCAGAATCAAAGGTATTGATTAAGTCAAGGTTTAGCAGACTGATAGCCAGTCTCTTGTTCACTGCCCTGGTGAGTCAGTCAAAGTAAACTATCAGGTTAGTCTGGCTTTATCTTCCTGCAACAAACCCATTTTGTTTATTGTCTTGTAAACCTTTTTGCTTTCAGGTAATCCACTAATTGTTCTTTGATTATGGTCTCCATAAGTTTACCCATAAGTGAGGTAAGGCTAACTGGTTTGTAGTTCTCTGGGTCCTCCTTCTCATCACCTTTCTGGCAGTGCACTACAGCTATTTACTTCCAGTCACATGGCACCCCCAATCTCTAGGGAGTACTTTAAAAGATCTGTCAGGAGTGCTGACATTTCCTGTCTTTGCACCTTTAGTAATCTTAAGTGTAACCCATTGGGACCCAGTGCCTTGTCTACCCTGAATGCTGCAAGTCCTTTCCTTATCCTATGCCCTATGATATGAACTAGTTGCATTTCCCTCACTCTCCAGGCAGGTGTGTTTATATTACTTTCTAGGAAGGGTCCTTTCCACTCTACTGTAGATATGAAACAGAAGTAGATGTATAGGAAAGCTGCCTTTTATCCATCATCTTACAAACTATCCCCAGCTTTTCAGCCTGATAGTTTCCCCTTTAACTTCCTGCTGTCCCTAATTTATCTGAATAACTATTACCCTCTCTCCTTAACTCCATTGTTTTTTCTTAATTCTGTCTCTGCCTTAGATCTTCTAACAGTACCCCTTGTGTCCTTTAATTTCTTTTGATTGTCCTGTCAATTTTCTTCATTTTACCCACCATTGTATTTCTGTATGACATAATTTTGGGCCTCACCACTTTCTCCACATCCTTAAAAAACTAGATTTTTTTTAAAGTGCGTGCTCTTAACAACCTTTCTCATGCAACTGTCTGTTGCCTTCTGTATACACTTTTATATAAATTCCAGTTTGGCTTCCACTCTCACCACCTCTTCTGCCCCCACCAACTTTTCTCTTAGTGCCTCCTCTCATCCTCCTTAAGTCAGCTCTTCTAAAGTCCAAGACCACAGCCTTTGGTGTAGAGTAACTACTTTCTATGGTTATTTCAAGCCACACTGAATTTTGGTTGCTGCAACCTAGCAGTTCCTTTACCTTCACTTCTCCCACCATATCTGTGTTGGTGAGTACAAGGTGACCTCCCCTGTTATTTGAGCCATTACCCCTTTATGACAGGAAACAATCCTGCAGGACATCACGTAATGATCTGACTTCTCATGTTCTTGACAACTGGAGCCTTCCAGATGACATCAGGCATGTTTAAGTCCCCTGTTATCACCACTTTCCCTTTGCAGACAATTCCTCTCCCAAAAGTCTCTCCCCCTCCTCTTTGTGCCTTGGAGACCAGTATCAAACATGTCCTGCAGGCAGTCACAGTTTCTGGATTCACTTTAATGTGCACCCTGATGGCATGAGCAACAGAAACAAAAATTTGGGTGAGAGCCCACTGCTTGGCAAGAAATATGCCTCACACCAATGATCATAAGCAGCAATAATTTATTTTCATATCCCAGTGTTTTGTCTTATGAGTTTTTTCGGGGGATTCAGTAATTTAAATATATAAGAAACTTATATGTAATACAAAGCATTTCATGCATTTCTTTGAATGTTTGCTAGCACATAAAAACAAGAACTGAATACCTCAACAAGCTGCTTAACTGTTATTTCATTTATTTTTCTTTTTTTGTGTTTATCAATGTTTTAAATGCCTATAATAAAGCATAAAACCCTTATCTGATTCATTGGGTTGCTTCTTGAGCATACCAGATCTTTCACAACTTTGTACTTTATTTAAAAGTGCCCCAAGAGAGCTAAATCACTCTTAATGTACCTCAGTAGAGACTTGCTATGGCCTATATATCACTCCATGTTGTCTTCTACCCCTCTATTTTGATGTGAATGCATAGTGTAAGGAAGTAAGTAAGACTTTATTTCTTAAGTGCCATTTATCTGAGGCTTAGGGTGCTTTACAGGATACAGGCAAAATGAAATGGAAATGAAAATGTAAAAGGAATAAAAAACATGTAAAATACAGTATCAACTGAATACAGTGACTGAGTTAATAAGATGAAGAAGATCACAAAATCCTAAATGCTTCTCTGAATAAATGTGCCCTGTTTGAAAGCATCCACTGAGTGGGCCTCCCTCAAGGATGTTGGAAGTGAGTTCCATAGGACCAGCAACACCACCTCAAAAAGAGCAATCTCCTGAGGTTTTGAGTCAGGTCCTGGGAACTAGTAGGAGGCCCTCCTCAGTGGAGCAGAAAGAGTGCAGGGAGTGTGCAGGAGTCAGAAGGTAAAGCAGGTAGTCAAGATCCATATATGGCCTTATAGGTGAGAAAACCCACCATGAAGGAAATCATCCACCTCACTTGCAGCCAATGCAGATCACGCAGAACCAGGGTCACATGACAAGACCTAGGGCGGCCCATCAGCAACCTGGACACCTCATTCTGTTCAAGCTGCTGGTGACTCAGAACCCCTCCACTGACCCCAAGGAACAGAGTGCTGCAGTAGTCAAGTATTGATGTTATGAAATTATGCACTAGTGAGGGCAGATTGTCCAGGGGTACTAAGGCTTTAATCTGAGTGATGTTCCTAAGATGATAAAAAACAGTCCGGATAAGAGATGACACCTCAGCCTCAAATGACAATCCACTATCCAGAATCACACCAAGATTTTTCACCTTTGTGGATGCTGAAAGAGGGACTGTACCAAGCAGGAGGCATGTTCTGGTCCCCACAGTATCTGCCGCCCACCAGCGACCAAGGTCCATCACTAGCACCTATGTTATATCTTGATTGAACTTCAACCAGTTAGGGGACATCCAGTCCTTTGATCTCAACCAGACATTTATTCAGCACCTCTGCTGCATCATCTGTCCCTGGAGCAAAAGACGTATATAGTTGGGTATCATCTGCAAAGTAGTGAGAACTCCACACTGTAACATCTGATGATTTCACTCAGGGGCAGCATGTACACAGTGAACAACATGCCTAAGAGGATCGAGCCTTGGGGAACTCAACAGAGCAGGAACTTTGGGCGGGATTAGAAGCTCCAGATCGCCACCTTCTGTGTTCTGCCTGTGACAAAGGACTCAAACCAGCTGATGACACTATAGTTGAGTCTGCAGCACTCCTTCAGGCAATCAAACAACATCGCATGGTCCACAGTGTCAAATACTGAGGAGACATCGAGGAGCACAAGTATTGACCATTCCCCACAATTGCTAGCCCTGAGGAGATCATTATGAACCTTGACCGGTGCAGTTTTAGTACTATGTCTGGACCTAAATCACAACTGAAGAGGCTTGTAGATATCAAAGGCCATAAGATGTACCTTTAGCTGCAGAGACACAATTTCCTAAATGACCTATCAAAAAAGGGAATGTTAGAGACTGATCTGTAATTCACCAGGATATCAAGGTCGAGAGATGTTTTGTTCAAGAGGGGCATCACCAGCACCTCTTTCAAGGTGCTAGGGAATAGCCCCTCTGAAAGTGAACAATGTACTATCTTGGCACAGCTGGACCTTCAGACTCAACACATCCCACAAGGAGACATGTTAGGCCCAGGTCCAGTTCACAGTATGTAGTTTGCAGCTTCAGAATCGCCACACAGACCTCTTCCACCTCCACTGGTCTGAACTCACTCCAGGAAAGGAAGTGCTCTCAGAGACAACCAACTAATCACCACACAGCTGAAACAGCCCAGTTGGGAAGATTGCAGCCTTGATGGTTGCCTCTGTCAGATAAGAACAGACCAAACTCTTCACACTTGGCTGCTGAAACTACTCTTATTGGCTGCAGGCAGGCCGGGTGAAGTAGCCTGTCTACAGTCCAGAAGAGATGAGCTAGTCTGTTCTTCCCTGCAGCAATTTTTTTTGAACAGGTTAGCTGCCTTCTTTTTTTTTTATTTAACAAGCTTTATTAGTTTTAAGCACTAATTAAAGTACATGAGACAATACACAATCACAACAAAGTAGTAGGTGCAAAATACAAAACTCAAATTAAACCCCAACCCCCACCCTTCCTCCCTGACTACACACTATTATTTACCTTTAGTATGTCCCGCCTAAGATATATTTAATCATTATGGTTTCCAGGCTATCAGTAGAGTCTCTAGGCTACCCCAAAGAGATGAGTAAGCTTTTACTCTGTCTTGCATGGATGCAATGTGCCTTTCCAGTTGTAACATCTGGATAATCTCTCTGTACCATTACATTACATTAGGGGACTTATCTTCTGTCCAATGTCTCATAATTATCAGCTTAGCAATTGCAGAGATAAGTATCATATGTGCTTTCCTAACTTTGGGAATATCATCTGGGAAATAGTTTATTAGACAGACTTCAGGGGTAAATAAGGCCTTCAAGCCAAGGATAGGGTCTAAAGTGTTACTAATAGACTGCCAGAATGTCTGTACATGGGGACACGACCATACCATATGATAGAGTGAGCCAATGTCACCCTTGCATTTGCCGCACATTGGAATAGTTAATGTCCCATATCTGAAGAGCTTAGCTGGTGTAAGATAGATATTCTGCATAATGTTAAAATGGACTAATCTAAGTCTATCTTATTTTATGAATTTGTACATTGATAACCAGAGTTTCCTCCATAGATTAGGGTCCTCTGGGACTCCTAGCTCTTTTGCCCAATAGAAGCAGACCCCTGACAGCAATCTAAGGTCCCATGCCTGTAGAGTTTTGTACAAATTAGAAACTGAGTGTGATTGGGGGCTGCCTGAAGGAGTGTAGTTAGTTCTTTTTCCTCTGGATCCATCGGCGGTACCTGGGAAAAAAAAGGAAGTGAGGGCCTTACTAACTTGAAGATATTTAAAAACTCCTTTATCTAATGCCTCAGTGGATTTTCGGAATTGATCAAAGGAAAGTGGCTTCCCATTCGACCATATATCTGAAGCTTTGCATTGGTTTAGCTGAGGCCAAAAATTGGGGGGTATTGGTGTACCATTAATCTTAAAATGTGGATTACCAATGACTGGCTGATCCAATGACTGATACCACTTCACTGCAAAGTATTTTTGGGCCTGGTGAGAAGCCTTCAATGACCAACCCATGGGGTTATTTCTAATTGACTTAGGGATATGAGATGGGGAAGCGTATAGGAGGGCCCACAACGAGCATTTTGCTTGGGTGGCTAAGCATTTTTCTATAGAAAGCCATAAGGGGAGATACTCTGAATTCTCAATCTCCTTATGCCAAAAGACCAGTTTGCTCATATGTTGTGCTACGTAATAAAGGAAAAAGGAGGGGGCCGCAAGGCCTCCTCTGAATTTTGGGGCTGTCAATTTAAGATAGGATCTTCGGATACTTTTCTTGTTCCATAAGAAAGTATTCACTATGTTTTGTAATTTAGAGAACCATGCTTTTGTCAGGTAAGTACCCAGCATACCCAATGGGTATAGTATCCTTGGTAGGACATTCATTTTAATTATGCTTAGCCTACCCCATCAGGAAAAAGGAAGTAAGTGCCACCTTTCCACATCCCCGGCTATTGTTTTGACTAGGTTATCAAGGTTGTCTCTTATTATAATGCCAAGATCTCTGAAAATCTTGATTCCTAAGTATACTATGTACTTCGCTTCCCAAGAGAGGCCGAGGGAAGAGAGCTCCACCTTATTTACTCTACTATTTAAAGGCAAAATCTTAGTTTTAGCCTGATTCAATTTATAAAATGATATTTTAGAGTATTACTCTATCTCACTTAAAACAGTTGGAACTGAAAGGCCTGGCCTCTCCACATGTAATAGTATGTCACCTGTATATGCCGAGAGGGTGTATCTTACAGTTCCTACTTGGATCCACTTAATATTAATATTGCCCACCAATCTAAGGATCAGAGGCTCCAAATATATGTTAAACAGCAGGGGGGACAAGGGACATCCCTGTCTTGTACCCCGAGCTAAA
Source organism: Neoceratodus forsteri (assembly GCA_016271365.2). NCBI lineage: Eukaryota > Metazoa > Chordata > Ceratodontiformes > Ceratodontidae > Neoceratodus > Neoceratodus forsteri. Next base: position 1,496,314,910 of record CM057449.1, read on the forward strand.
TTGAAAGAGGGGGACAATAACCCATTGCTCTTAACTCTAGCCAAGGGGGAGGAGTATAGAAGTTGTATCCATCTCAGAAATTCTTTGGGTAATCCAATTGAGGTTAGAGTAGCAAACAGGAAATCCCAAGAGACTCTATCAAATGCCTTTTCGGCATCTAGGGAGACCAGCACCATTGATGTGCTGGAGTTTCTGGCAACAGAAATGAGATGTAACAATTTTCTCATATGATCTTGAGATGATCTTCCCGTCATGAATCCGACCTGTTCATGGCTTATGAGATTGCCCATAACTTTTGAGAGTCTGTTTGCTAAAACTTTAGCTAAGATTTTAATATCTGTGTTCAATAAAGATATAGGTCGGTAACTACTAAGACTTAACGGATCTTTCCCTGGTTTTAAAATTAGGGATATCACAGCTTCCTGAAAACTTGGATCTGATATCCCGTTATCATACCAATAAATGAAAACATCTTTTAACACCGGTATTATTATAGATTGGCAGGCCTTATAAAAGTTACTCGGTAATCCATCCGGTCCAGGTGATTTATCTGGGGGTAGCTGTCGGACAGCCTGTTGAATTTCTACTAGGGATATTGGGGCACCTAAGAGGGCCGCTTCTGCGGCTGTGATCTTAGGCAGATTTACAGAACTGAGATATGAGTTTATCCCTTTCTTAGTGGGTCGCAGAGATGGGTCTACTGTATATAGATCCTGAAAGTAAGAGCCGAACATTTTCACAATTTCTTGAGGGTCGGTGCAAACCTGACCATTTTGCCCTGTATAAATTCCTGCAATAAATTGTGAAGCCTCCATTTGATGGATTCGCATCGCAAGTAACTTACTTGCTCTTTCCCCCATCTCTAGATATTTAAATTTGGTTCTTTGTAGGGCCAGCTCTGCTCTTTGAGATACTAGTCCTGTGTACTGGGCTTGTAGCTGATAAAGCCTAGTCCACATCTCTACCGATGAAGAACGGGATAAACTGTGTTCCAGGTTTTTAATGGATACAAGGAGATCCTCCATTTGTGCCCTCTGATGCCTAACTCTTTTGGAAGCCATTTTTATGAATTCTCCCCTCAAGGAGCATTTTAAAGCTGTCCAAATGAAGTCGTATTTAACCACTGATCCCTGATTAGTACTAAGGAAAGAAGCAATGAAATCCATAATATGTTCTAAGGAGATTTTGTCTCGCAGTAACTGGCTATTCAATCGCCATTGTGGAGATCTCTTACCTCCTGCCCCTAACCAATATTCCATGCTGACAGGGGCATGATCAGACAAAACTCTAGCTGATATTTCTGCCTGAATGACTCCGGACATTGCAAAAGAGCTTATAAGTAGATAATCAATTCAAGAATATGTTCTATGCGCTGCAGAAAAGAAGGTATATTGTCTTTCTGAAGGGTTAAGGACTCTCCATACATCTACTAGCACAGCACTACTTATAAGCTCTTTCATTGCCCTCTGTGCTGGGGATAAGCCACGTCTCACACGATCAGATCTATCTAAATCTGTTTGGAGCACTAAGTTCCAATCTCCTCCCAATATGGTAAATTTTGGCGGGTTGGTTGACACGATATTAAGTAAGTGTACAAAAAAGGAAGGGGAATCGTTATTCAGGCCATATATTGAGCCAAAGAGGACCAGATAAGAGTCCAATGAGCCATGAATTATTATATATCGGCCTTCTGGGTCCCATATTTCCCGAGTCAGTTTAAAGGGGATATTTCTTGTAATAATATTGCTACCCCTCCTTTATTCGTGGCTGTCCCTGATCCAAAAACTTGTCCAATCCATGACCTTTTAAAAAGGGTTATATCCTCTCTCTTCAAATGTGTTTCTTGTAAAAAAACTATTTGTGCCCCCAACTGTAGTAGATGCTTCAGGATTATTTGTCTTTTGACCCTATCCTTGGCTCCTTTAATATTCCAACTAACAAAACGATAACGGTTACTCATGTTCTACTATGGCAATATGGAAGTATAAATGGGTAGGCAAGCAGTTAGAACCATTCAAGGGATACAGTCCCTGCTTTTGACTAACTGCCATTTGACGAGCACAGAACAGTTCTATTTGAAGGAGCCAAGATGTACTTTGGCATACTTTGGACCCCTGGGTATTGATAGTGTGTAGTCTTATACCCACCCCACATAGTAATAATCTCTCCCATCTCCCTATAGTTATTAAACTTGTAACTCATAATGTCCAACTTAAAAAAACACCCCCAGTTCAAGTTTACTGCACTCCAAAGTCTCATATGCCACATGATTTATATTTAAGCATAACCAAACCTAACAGCTTGTTCCCTGGAGCCCCCCTCCCTTAACTTGTCCCCCTTTATATGTATCTAAGAGAATATAATGTCTTAATACTTAACAATTCTATGTTTATCAGTATCTAATCCATACCTTTTAAGCCCTAAGTATATCAATATCAAGTACTAACAATTTGACAACATCTGAGCTTAAACCTGCGCAACACTATTCCGCTTAAAGGGTTTACTATTAATAAAGTGACAATTTAATTGAGGACTATATCTGGATTGTCACATGCAGGTTATTAATTAAATCCGATAATAAGCATAGTAGAGATAATCTCTTAATACATCTATAGATTAAGGCACAAGGCTCTAAACTCTAAAAGAGAGCTAAGAGGAAAAAAAATATGGGGGGGAGACCCTTGGGATTCCCATGCCTTAGCGATATAGAACACTCAAGACCAATACACATTTATGTCCTTCTTTAAATTATGTTGCATAGTTTTCTTCGATGGTGCATAGACAGCCATCTAAGTTTAATTCTATTGCAAAACAAATTCAAAATTAAAGGCTGTCAATTGTAAGTAAAATAATATTCATTTCATATATTGGACCCTTGTTGCCTCTATAAGATCTCTTATGTCCAAACAAAACTCTCTCGGATAACTATACTAAGCATCGGAATCATTCTAGGGAGACATTCCAACATTGATGCGGCTCTCGCTATTGTAACACATGTGCTCTTGAAAGTATACGAGTCCAAGCGTCAGTCCGTATCAGAGCATTGCCCAGATTCATTAACCATTTCTATGATACGGAAGAAGGAATAGAGAACCCCCCTCTTTCTCTTCCTCTCTCTCCCTCCTTTTATTTCCTTTCCTCTCTCCCTTTTAAAATTGTTGGAGGGAGCTACTTAAGAACAGTAAGTTTGAAATTAAAATAAAAGCAAAAGTCTCTAGATGCCTTCAGTCAAAACAGCCTGGCTGGCAATTCCTCTCTAGGGTAGAGATAACTCGTGCGTCTCCCTCTGAGACAAAGTCTTTATGCATAAACGTAACTCTTCCTGTTAATCTAGGTACGGCTCCAAATTGTCTAATATGCGCTCCCGAGAGACTCACAAGTCCAAATAACAATTCGTGTCAAAGCCTCGTTTCTTTAATTATTAACTCCATCAACAGCAAGCCAAAGTAATTAACTATTTCAAATACTTGCTTCCAATCTTTGTCATGACAAATGGTCAGACCATCAGCTGGAGAATGAGCATCTACTGTAAGTCAAGAGTTTGTCATATCAGTTTCATTTGTACAAGTCTGGATAGATTTCTTTTAACCCTTGCAATGCTTGTACAGGACAGTCATAGGAAATCCATTTTTCCTCATGCTTGACCATTAGAATAGCAGGATATTTAACTCGGAATACCTTAGCTGTTGCCACTAATTTAGAGACCAGCGGGTGAAGCTCTTGTCGTCGCATACGCACAGAATGAGGAAGATCCTGTGCAATATGGATTTTTCTGCCCTCCCATGTTACTTCGCTTATTTCTTTAATTTTGATTAATATATGTTGCTTATCCAAGAAGTTTAAGAGCTTAAATATCATTGGTCTGGGGGGCTGGCCAGGGGCTGGTAAGGGACGCAAAGCTCGATGGGCTCTTTCGATTATGTATTCTCCAACGTGTGGTGGTGGTCCGGCTATTTTAACGCAAAGTTTTTTGTAGAAATGGGATTGCTGCGTTCCCCTCTTCTCTTTCCGGTATACCGATAACAATTAAATTATTTCTCCTGCTGCGCCCCTCCAGATCTTATAATTTATCTTCTAATTTCTTTATTCTTCGTGCAATGTTCACAGTCTCCAGATCGTTTTTGTCTTGTTTCTTCTCAAGGGAGGTTATTCTAACTTCTGAGTCTCCAACTCTCCTTGTTAGGGAATCAACTGAATTTTTGATCCTTTGAAGATCCTCTGAAATGGTAGCGATCGCTGTCTGAAGCGGCTGCATGACTTCTAGGAACTTCTCCTCTGAGAGAGCTGCTGCTACTTCGGGCATTTTCGGTAAGTTAGCAGCTTGTTGCTTAGGCCGTTTCGCGGCCTTGTCCTTTTCAGGAGTAAGCGGTGGAGAGTGCCTTGGTGGCGCTTTTTTCATGTAGATATCCATTTGAAACTCGAGCTTGAACTTCTAAGGTAAATTGGCTCACTGTCTGGTCAGTTATTAAGACAGTTTTAACTTACAGTTATGGGTATTTGCAAAAAAACACTGAGAGTAGAAAACAGAGCTCTGGGAAACTGCTGCTCCAGTTTAGGCTGCCATCACGTGACCCCCCCCAGGTTAGCTACCTTCTTAAGAGAGGTTGCCCTCTGGTACTCACCAAAGTGAGTTTTTGGTGCCAGCTAGTCCTCCTTGGACCACAATTTATGCCAACAATGTTTCACCTTACAAACCCTGGTATTCATCTCCTTCAGCAGCCTGTCAAACCAGGGGATCTCTAGTGAAAGGACCAGGGTCATATATGGAACGGCATGACAGAATCAAGCATCGAGAAAACAGCCATATTATAGGCCATGACTGCCTCACTTGAGCCAGACACACAGGCAGCACTCACTTCTGAGAGGTCCATTACCAGCAATAGTCCATTACCACCAATAGTCCCTCTGGGGACTCTCCCTTTAAAGGGTGGTAGCAGAACAACTCTGCAGGGGAAGGGCTCACTGGGGGGAGCACTGAATGAAAACTGTACTGTGTAATGATCGAAACATGCAACTGAATCAATCTTGAGATCAGCTATCTCAAGACCCAGGGAGAATAATAGGTCCAAGGTGTAACCATGGCTGTGGGTCACAGAAGCAACAGCTTGTGCAAGGCCCAGCGAGGTCATCAGCTGCAGGAAATCTTGTCCAGACTGCCCAGGATCAACCACCTAGTTGACTCCAGCTCTCTCTTGCTGACAAAGTCTGTGACTTCCTGCAGGAACTCCTACTCATGCACCTGAGACCAGTACATGAGAAGGATTCTGCAACCTGCACCTTGACCCCTGCACACGGACACACATTCAAATGACAAAGTAGATCCCACTGGGTACACAGAAAAGTTCAGATGAGATCTAAAATAGAAGGCCATGCCCTTTCCCCAGCATTCCCTCCTCAGGCAATGAACTGCAGAGAGCCCGGTTGGGACAGATGCCTCCAGAACTGAGTCATCACCATCTCCCAGCTAAGTCTCTGTGATGCAAGCCAGACTGGCTGAGGTAATCAAGTCCACTATAATTGCAGTCTTGTTCTTGATTGATCTCACATTGCACTGCACTGCCCAAAGGGACTGGTCTGGCAAGAACCCTGGATATGTGTAGCAAACATACCTGGCCTCTCAAAAGGCCTCATTTTGTCCCAGGGTGCATTCTGGTCCTGACCACCCCAATATGACTCTCTCCCACCACAATCTGATTTCCCTGTCACCTATAATCCCACTTTCACTCAATTCTAACCTCCTTATAGTGCCTAATTGCTATAGATGGTTCCACATCACCTTCCCTTTAATTACTGATCCCTCAGTAACCTCAATACCCTCCATAACATACTCTGTAACCCCTCCTCCTGAACAAGAGGTACCAAGGGAATTCCAGGTCCAACTCACTTCACTCTGTTGCCCAGGTATCAGTCACCACTAATAGTTCAGGGTTTGCTTTAACCACTTCTGCTTGGAGGCCACTAATTTTGCCTAAACTCCTAGAATTTTGGATTAGTACCCTTCCTTGCCTTTTTGAGACTCCCTGTGTGCTCATGGGTGCTCTTCCTTATTGCTTTTGACTATACATCTGCTCTCTGCCCTGCCCCCTAATTCTTTTCTTTCTATTCCCCTGTATTGTATTCTACTTTTTACCCACTATCATTTCCACTCTTGATTCCCCCCCAGCCTGTCTTTCTGTCACATCCCTTCAAATGCCCCCTGACTTGCCACTTATTCCTGTTGAGGCTGCACCCTCCTCCCTTATCAATGTATATGGGGACTATCCAGTAATGCCTCCCTTATTCAGGTAAGCACTGAATATTAATTCACTAGCCTTCCCCTGTTCTAATTTAAAAACTGGTCTATATGCATAACCAGTTTTTGTCTTAGTGCTGATGTTCCCTCACAGTTTGGATGTAGGACCTCCCTCTTAAATAGCCTATCATCCCATCATCCTCCACTTTTGTTCCCTTTGAATTTGAACTTCTCTGTACTGCACCACTCTTTCAGCCATAGAAACATAGAATTTGATGGCAGATAAGGACCACTTGACCCACCTAGTCTGCCCATTTCCCTACCTAATTGATAAGCTGCAGATCGTACTTAACCAACAACCAACTTCATCCTACCCCCCACTAGAATTGCCTTACATCTCTCCCATGTATTCTTGAATTCTCCCACTGTTTTTGACTCCACTACCTCCTCAGGAAGGCTGTTCCATGTATCCACAACCCTGTCCATGAAAAAATTCTTCCTCACATTAGCTCTGAGCTGTCCCCCCTCTATCTTCAAATTGTGCCCCCTTGTTCTTGTACATCTCTTTTTCTGAAAGATGCTACCCTCTTGGACTTCATTGATTCCCTTCAGGTAATTGAAAGTTTCTATCATATTCCCCCTCTCCTGCCTCTCCTTGAGGGTATACATATTAAGCTCCTTTAATCTATCTTTGTATGTCTTCTGGTGCAGACCCTGCACCATTTTGGTTGCCCTCCTCTGGACAGCCTCCATTCTGTCTATTTCCTTGCAGAGATGAGGTCTCCAGAACTGCACACAGTACTCCAGATGAGGTCTCACCAACTGTCTGTACAGAGGGATAACAACTTCCTGTTTTCTACTGGTGATGCCTCTCCCTATGCATCCCAGTGTCCCGCCAGCCCTCCTTACTGCCTCCTCAAATTCCTTGCCCACCTTAAGGTCATCTGATATGACTACCCCAGGTCCCTTTCCATTTTTGTTGTTGTTAGTATCTCACCCCCCATTGTGTACTCTTCCCCTGGGTTTTTGCTTCCCAGGTGCATTACTTTGCACTTCTTTGCATTGAATCTAAGCTGTCATACATTTGGCCACTCCTCCAACCTTGCCAAGACCCTTTGCATCCTTTCCACCCCACCTTCTGTATCAACCCTGTTGCAGATCTTTGTGTCATCTGCAAAGAGACGTACTTTTCCTTCCAGTCCCTCTGCAATGTTACTTATAAAGACATTAAAGATGAACAGTCCCAGTACTGAACCCTGCGGTGCAAAGATGAAGATTTTTACTATCCTGCCCCCTGATGTCCTGGAAGGACATCCAGGAAAGTAACTGTCAAAATAAAAATTTTTAGTGCTGCCCTCAGTTCACTAAAGGAGTTTTTAAACCGTTCCATGGTTCAGTTTGCAAGGTCATTCATCCCTAGGTGGGCCATCAGACCTAGTCTGATTCTGCCTACTGAACCAGTCTGTCCTCTCTTGGTATCAGCATCTCTGCTGCAGCTCCAGGTCGACACTTCACCAACCTATTCTTTTGTCCCCTGGCTATCACTGCCCTCTGTAATCCCCTGATAATAGAATTCTCCATCTCTGGAACCTTTCTGACTGACCTAGTCCTAGCTAAATCTTTTCCCATGCCAGGGTAGTACTCCTTGGAGCCCATTGAATTATTCATTCTGCCATATGTCTGTTAGTCCTGCCTGTCTTGACATTACATGTCCTACCCAATGGGGATAAACAATTCTGCAACTCTAAGAGTGTATCTCTTCCCTTGTGCTACACTTTCTAGTACAGTAATTTTCCCCTTGCTCACCACCTTCCACACCATCTGGCCTTACAGTGCATAGAGTTGCCTCTGGGATTCTCATTCTACACTTGGTTCTTCCACCCTCAGTGTCCTACAGTCCTCACATGTAGCAGCTAGTTCTGCCATTAGTGCTTCCAGACTCCAACAAATAAGATAAATTCTCCTTTAGAGAAATACTCCTTTAAAGATAGCTGTTTCACACCCTCCACAGCTGACTAGATCCCACTGTGGTCCCATTGGAGCCTACATTCTCCTGCCCTTTGCTATTTATCAGATTTTAACTTGTTTGTGAGTGTGCCACAACTGGTTTAACTTACCCTAGATAACATTCTGCAGCCAAGTCCCGCAAAACACAGTTTTTGTCTTCCTAATACTCACTAGGTCAACTTACCCTAGATAGGATTTTGCAGCAACAGTACATTACACCCCTATTGTTTTGCCTTCCCTTTCCTCCTCAGCACGCAGTTGTAATTTACTTCAGTGTTTTCACTGGTAACAAGATATGAGCCCCACTCCCAAGGCTTTCCCTTTTAGGCTATTACCTTACCTGTTTTTGAATGGTACATTGGGCAAGATTCCTGCAAAACCACAGACTACCTGTGGACACTGCTGCCAATGTGGCCTTTCAGCTTAATAGCCCTAGTGCTCTGGGTCTTGAATGCTCTGTGGTTGCTAGACCTACAGTATGTGATATATATATATATATATATATATATATATAGATGAAGTGCAGTGTCACAGGTTTCCTGCATGACTGTGGAAGGGTGCCTGGTATTTATTGTCATATGCTCTTTGTTTTCTAAAATAAAAGTCTACTGCAGTAGCATATCTGTCTTTGTTCTGCTTTTTCTTTACTGCCCCATTTCTTCAGATTGGCCACCTGAGTTAACAATGGGTGCTTCTTTTCTGTATTCCTTTTCTAGCAGTCTAGTGTTTTTCCTTTCTCTGCATGAGAACAAATACCAGCCTTCCCTTGTCACATTCACTGAGGTTTGTTTTTTAAAAAGCATAGTTTAAACACAGGAACTTGGGTTGAAACTTCACATGAGACTGTGGTGTAGCTGCTGGTTTTAAAACATGTTTGTGTTTGTTTAAAAAAGCCCTGCTCCCAGACCACCAAATAAAGCATACTTTTTAGAGTTTACAGCACAAAGCACTTTGCTAGGTAGCTAGAGTTCAGAAGTTGTGTGTTGTGAAACTGCTAAAGGTTACCCACTTTAAAACACTGTGTGTTGCAGTCTGCAATATTTTTCCCCAAAGTGCATTTTGCCTGTGGTTCTGGTAAGGTAGCATAAAGATAGTTTGACTCTTTGTATTTTAAGTTGTTTTCATTGTAAACAAACAGCCTTTCTCACTGTTAGAAACCTAAAGTTCACTCCTACCTGCAAACACAGGGACTGGGTGTGGTTCTCTCTCTCTCTCTCTGTGGCTGTTTGTGTCTGCTGGCTTCTTAGGAGGCAGCCGGCCCTTCTCTTCCTTTAGTTATACTTGGGGGAAGGGGAGGAAACACCTGTTCCTGCAGCAAAGCTGTTTTGTCTGTTATATTGTTTTGTTTTACAAACTGAAACATTTGTAAACATGTATAAAAGACATGCATTCAGTTGAGCTAATAGTACTGAAATAATAAAATGTTTGTAAGCATGTTGCTATACTAGATGGTTTGAGGGAGGAGACAGCAATAGTCACATGATTATGTTTTGCTATAAAAGAGGTATCCTGGCTGGGAGACCTCAGATTCCTCTTGGGATCAGCCAGTTACTGATCTCTCTGTGTAGGTCTGCGCCTTTCCAGACCTGTAGCCAACTCTATTTGCTGATGAGGTGGCTATTGCTGCCTGTGCCTCAAGAAAGCAGGAGCTGAATTCTATTTGATGTTGTTTTTGTTCATTTTGTATTTTATTTGCCAAAATGTAGTTGCTTTTAATGGCTTTTTGAGTTCATTTTTGTCTACAATAAATTTCTGGTCTGGCAGTTGCCTTTCCAACACCTTACAACTCTGTGTCAGTGTCCATCAGTTCACCCACAAGCCATGACAATGACAAAAGGGATTAGCTCTCATTGAAATTGCATTGTTCACTGCAGCAACTCTACTGCAGAATTCTGCAGAGTTGGGCTTCATCCTGGTGGGCTTCACTGTATACATATATATATATATATATATATATATATATACATACTGCACTGAAGCATTTGATGGGGTGATCACAGTCACATGGTTGCCAGAAACAGTGGCATCACCTGTAGCAACCATCTTCCATGTGCCCCCCCCCACACACACAATCTCCTTACCTAGCTCCTGTCAATGCAGTCTTCACTCAAACAGAAATCAATCAACTGTGGACACAAATTTCAGAATAATCTATGAAAAAAAAGAAACAGCAATACACAATTGCAGCAGCTGAATGTAATTTAATCTAACATAATATAATTAAATGTCAATTTAATTCACTGCCAATTTAATGTAGTCTAGTGTAATGTAAATGAATCTAAACCAAATACAAATATAAATCCTAAGAAAATCAAAATGAAAAAAATGGTGGATAGGCAACCCAAAACCAAATCTAAATCCACCCTGTATTTGCGTCAGGAGTCATGGCACAGTGGAGAGCACATTTACAATTTAAAAACAAAATGGCAGGTTCAACCAGATGCAAAAAACCCCACTGCTAACAGCCCCCCTCCTGTAACATAAAAAATATGGGGGATCATATGGTATAAAACATTTTTTTCCCACACACCTCCAGTATGGGATGCTTTTTTAACCAATCAAGCTTTGCCCTCATCAGTTAAGTATCACCACACACCTTAGGTGTGTAATAAAACACATACTTTATTTCCCATACATTATTCTTTAAAGAACAGCTCATAATCCTCCAGGTCATACTTGATTTGTCCATTCTATTGTACATGTATGCCCAGTATCTGGTCTTGCTGTGTCCAGTTGCTGTCCATCAGAATTAAACGCCTTGTATGGCAGTGCTGGTGGCCAGTATATGTCAAAATCCTGTGAGACAGCTGACAAAGAGGGAAATAAAATATAATGGTGCCTTTCCTAACTTTAGAACCTCACAGAATGGTACCTTGTGGAGAATGTTATATGTAAAGAAGTCAGATGTTCCATATGGTTTACAGCTCTGAGTATTCTAAGGTTTTGCACTTGCATTCTGCCCGAAAATATCACATAAAGGCAAAAAAAAAATAGACTTTACTGATATATTCAGATTTTTTTCTTGGTATTTTTCTGGGGGTGACATGATGGTTACACAGTTCTCCTTTTTCCCAGTGACTGATTTTATTTGTCATAACAATATAGACAATGCTTTCCTGGGATCAATGGTGATTCACTGTCAAAAGTTCAATATTAACCTAATTAGGGTAGATATCCTGGAATATTATAATGTGAATTACTCTGCTAAAAGAAAAAAAGACGACTAAGAATAAGATTTCAGTATGGTATGCAAAGATATTCCCACAGACCACAAACTAATCAGCACAGGATTTTCAAGATCGCTGATTAGCAAACTTCCAAAACTACGGTAGAATGAGCCTTTTCTACAAGATAATTTAAGTAATTTGGTATTCAAGGCAAGATACTCAGCAGTTTTAAGGGTTGATGGAAGAATAAAGTTACACTTAATCTACCATGTTCTGCCATCAAATTTGTTTATGAATGTAATAAAAACTTTAAATCAGGACAAGGCAAACTTAAACACAACATCTTAAGCAATTCGTTTCAGTGTTGATCATTTCAAGTTAGGCAATCAAAGTATTTCTGTAACCAGAGAAAAAAATGATCTGAAGCTTTTAACAGCATCTCTGCCATTCTAGCAACCACTTTCCTAATCCTTAGAGGGCCATAATTTCCTAGTTTATATGAATCAGAACACATTGTGCTTTAATCTAGTGAGGCATTTAGTAAGTCCCTGTCATGATGGAGGATTGTTTGATACAGTAGGCAAAGAATTATCTCTAGGTCCAAAATATGTCTGAGCCTATACTGTGCATCTGATGGAAATAAAAGAAGATGGTCATGTACATGTATTGCATGTAAATTCCTCTGAATTATAATGCTAATGCTAAAATTGCATTAATCAATGTTATTGAACATTACCTGTCTTCAGGCTTCATCTAAGGAGATTAAAAATAGCACAACTTTATTTGTATGACATAGCACATAGTAGGGATGGATAAATCAGCTGTGACCCAGTTCTGATTCTGGCTCTGATTTTTTTGAAAATATTCTGATTTACTCTAGTTTACTCTGATTTACTCTGATGAATTGTAGACTTATTTTAGTCTATCTGAGTATGAGAAATGCATCAGTATTACAGTATTCTTTTAGATCCTCTTTTTAAAAAACATTTGTGTCTGTATTTTCATGTCATTTTCAAGGTCAGCAAGCAGCCAACAGCAGTAAAATAAATTAACTGTTGTTCTTGCCAATACTTTGTATCAGCCACCACATGACATTCATAGGAAACAGTGGGCTGGATTCACAAAACTCTTGAAAGTTCTGCAGCTGTAGGAACAACTCAGTGCAAGTGGGTTGCAATTTCTCATGCAGCTAGGTAGTCTCAAAAGTGCAGCTGGTTTATGACCGGTTTGAGGATTAAGGGCAGCTTATGGGTGCTGTTGACGTGGAAATCCCAGCAGCTGTTGAAAAATGTTATGGCCAATGGGACCAGCCTTAACATCTTCTGCAGCTGCTGCAGATGTGAATAGCAATCTCTGCAGCTGCGGAGATTTGGGTCTGCAAATGGAGTTGCAGTGTGGGACTTAGTCACCAAAACATTTATGAATCCAGCCTACTGTATGCAGGTCATTTGGGGCTTTACAGTGAAAGAAAGCAGTGTGGCAAACTTTGGAAAAAGAGGGAGAGAGACCAACAAATCCAACAGCAGAAACACAATAGCAGAGTGCAAAGTGCAGACCTTCACTGTGTCTGGCATGCTTTTTGGTGGGAGACAGGCAGCATGTGCAGGATGTTGTAGGGCCCCAGCCATCCCTCCCAACCTTGTGACTTGAGGTGTTATTTTTTATTTGTAATTATTTTGTGTGTCTACTTGGTGTTATAGCAAGCATCATGGGCCCCAAACCATCCAACACACTCCTGCCTGATTGGCCAATTACTTTTTATCACTTGTGTTTTTCTGTCTTACTTTTTTTTATTTGGTTGACCATGCACTCCACCAGCATTGCATGCCTCCCACACCAGCATTGCAGTTTTTTTTATTGAGCTATTGGGCCCCAACTGCCACCTGCTCCTGCAATGAAGCCCACATGCCAGTCCCCAACTCCATTGCTGCCTCCACCCATCGTCAAGCATGGAGGGATCCACACAGTACACTCCACCTGCTTTCCCAAATTGAAAAACACATACAGCAATACATATACACAGTGATTGCACAAGAAGGTATGTTTTTTTACTTGATCTTTCTGTTATGGCTGCAGACTTCTGTTCTCTGAATTCAATGAAATAAGTCATTACATTAAATAATATAATCATTGTCTTCAAACACCACCAAAGAAACACCCTTATTAGTAGACACCAGTTGCAGCTGTTCATTATCATTGTTTTTATGTTCCTGCCACTCTTCACTGAACTGGTAAGAGAATTTGTTGAGACTGATTTTTAGGAAGGTAAGGTGCTGAATATTTTCAGGAATAAACCTTGTGAGGCCATCTGAGACAGCATTTCAAGCTGTGTTAATATACATTCACAATGAACATTACTGGGAGGGCAACTAAGAAGCTTAATAGCAAAGGCAGATAATGCAGGTCAGATGTTTTTTCTTTTCCAACCAGTACTCAAAAGGGTCATCAGTAATATTGATGAGTGGTTCTCATAAATAGGCATCCACAGTATCAGACAGAGACAAAGAAGATGGCTCCATGACAGACACATCAGAATTATCAGTTTCCATGAGTTTTGACCAAAAAGCCTGAGAGTCATCTGTGTGCTTTTCAGAATGACGTGCCTTTTCAAGGGTCTTGAAAGAGGACTTTGTGCAGGACTACCCAATGTTGATGAAGGAGTACATGGTAGCACTAAGTTGAAATTATTTCTATCACCATCAATAGAGGTTGCATCATCAGATGCAGCATCCACATAAAGTGATTCACTTGTATTGTCAAATACAGTCCCATTTTTTTCCTGTGCAATTGCTGAAATCAGCATGTTTTTGTATTTGAGAAAAGTGTCACTAAGATCTGAAGGAGGCAGCTGCTACAACTTAAATCAAGCATCAATGAGAGTTGAAAGAAGAACAGTTTTGTCTGTCATGATATTGTAAAGTCTTCTGCAATTTTGGAATTGCTGTATCAGTCGGTCCGTGAGGAATACACCAGATTTGTCCCCTTTTTGTCCAAAACCTCTACACAGCCTCTTGAGTTCCTTGTTCAATACATTTGTGATGGGAATAGCCTGATTTAGAGTAGCATTCTCTTTGCAAATCTGTCAAGTTGCTTACTCAAAGGGAGTTGAGAGCAATGTAAGATGCTCCAAGAGGCCCCAGTGGAATAAATTCAGCACAACACTATCTACCGCGTTGTGCTCCATGGTATATTCATGGACTGCCTTCTTTGTTCAAGAGGTCTCTCATGCATGTAAAGCATTGAGTTCCATCTTTTCAGAACAACTTGTTTTAGATGCTGTATTGGCAAGCCATTTTGTTTCTGCAGGTCAGCCAAGATAGCATGTGATTTTACAGAGTGACTAAAATGGCCACAGATTTTCTTTCCAGCTCCAACTAGTGCCATCTGAGGTCCGGGTCTGAAGCTAGCAGCCCCTCACAGAAGCTCAGGTATGGACTGACCCTCAGGGACTGATTACCTCCAGGATGGGAGGGAGCCCTAGCTGCCTAATTTTTCTGTTTTACATGAGTACAGTTATTTCTGGGTTTAAATCTGGTGTCTGTTACTGCTCTGACCCATTGGCTGCAGTTAGCAACAGGAGCACTCCGATTGGCTCCATATAGCTCTACACTCTTAATGCTTGAATTATATTTTACTCGATTTTGATTTCTGTTAATACTGTCTTGCTAGCATTTTAGAGTTCAAGTTTGCTGACTTAATCTAAGTGCCTGTAGAGTGTTCCCTCTTAAGACCTAGTAGCGATCTTAGCTCAGGTCTTGAAATGCCCCCCTTTTTCACCCTTTTACTCTAGTATTGTGTTTTAATTAGCCCTGTTCTTGCTCTTTCACACCATGTGGCACCTTGCCTAACATTTTGGTCTGCAACACACACCCTGTTTAAGTCATTTTGCATTTCTTTTCGGCTCCATAAGCAGCCCCACCACCCTGCCTGTCTTATTTAATTTCCCTCTGTCCTTCTCTTTTCAGGTAGTCCAAGAGCCACAGCCATCATTCTCTGATGAACCCAACTGGCCAGACTGCCACACTGCCATCTGCGGTCCAGGTCTGAAGCCACCAGCCTCTCACAGAAGCATATGTATGGACTCGCCCTCAGGGACTGATTACCTCCAGGAAGGGAGCCCTAGCTGGCTGATTTTTCTTTTTTACATGAAGACAGTCATCTCTGGGTTTAAATACAATGTCTGTTACTGCTGTGACCCATAAGCTGCAGTTAGCCCCAGGAGCACTCTGATTGGCTCCTGCACTGTTAATGCTTGAATTATATTTTACTGGATTTTGATTTCTGCCAATCCTGTTTTGCTAGCATTTTAGAGTTCAAGTTTGCTGATTTAATCTAAGTGCCTGTAGTGTTCCCTCTTAAGACCCAGTAGTGATCTCAGCTCAGGTCTTGAACTCCCCCCTTTTCACCTTTTTACTCTGGTATTGTGTTTTAATTAACCCTGTTATTGCTCTCTCAGACTTTGTGGCACCTTGCCTAACATTTTGTTCTGCAACACTCCCCCTGTTTAAGCCATTTTGCATATCTTTTTAGCTCGATGAGCAGCCCCACCACCTTGACATTCTTATTTAATTTCCCTCTGTCCTTCTCTTTTCAGGAAGTTTGAGAGCCACAGCCGTGGTTCTCTGATGAACCTGACCAGCCAGACTTCCATCTTCGGTCCAGGTCTGAAGCCACCAGCCCCTTGCAGAAGCTCAGGTGCGGATTTGCCCTCAAGGACCGAGTGCCTTCAGGATGGAGCCCTAGCTGCCTGATTTTCCTTTTTTACATGAGGACAGTTGGTTCAGGGTTTAAGTCAAGCATCTGTTACTGCTGTGACCCATTGGCTGCAGTTAGCCCTAGGAGCATTTTGATTAGCGCCATATAGCTCTGTTCTATTAATGCCTGAATTATATTTTACTGGATTTTGATTTCTGTTAATACTGTCTTACTAGCATTTTAGAGCTCAAGTTTTCTGATTTAATCTAAGTGCCTGTAGAGTGTTCCCTCTTAAGACTCAGTAGAGCTCTCAGTTCAGGTCTTGAACTCCCCCACCCTCTTTTTCACCTTTTTACTCTGGTATTGTGTTATAATTAGCCCTGTTCTTGCTCTCTCAGACCATGTGGCACCTTGTGTAAAATTTTGGTCTGCAACACACCCCCTGTTTAAGCCATTTTGCATTTCTTTTTAGCTCCATGAGCAGCCCCACCCCCTGTCTCTCTTATTTAATTTCCCTCTGTCCTTCTCTTTTCAGGTAGTCCAAGAGCCACAGCCATTGTTCTCTGATGAACCTAACCTGCAAGACTGCCATCCGCAGTCCAGGTCTGAAGCCACCAGCTCCTCACAGAAGCTCAGGTACAGACTCGCCCTCAGGGACGGATGACCTCCAGGAAGGGAGCCCTAGCTGCCTGATTTTTACATTCATTTGCATGCATGCATAAGGAATATCTTGTAACATGATTACGATTATGAGTTTTGGAGGTGTGTGACCCTACTCCTCAATGCACTGCTCAGTGTAGCAGGCACAAGCCTAGGGGACCAATACTTGCCGAGCTGTATATGACAGCAGTTCAGCTGTGTTGGTCTTCACTTCTAACAAAAAGATCTGCTGCAATCAGCGATGGTAGCATGTATGCAATTAGCATACATCAGCCAAACTGCTGCATGCACATCTCGGTAATCTCTCCCACTTTCTCCCTCTGCTAATGTCCTCCCCCTCCCTCCTTTTTTCCTGGTCCCCACCTTGTGTGCCAAGGGTGGTGCCCAATCCCCCTTGGCTCATGAACCCCCCCAGCACACTGTGTTGCTGACGGGGGTGCCCAATCCCCCATTGGCTTTGCCCCCAGTAACAGGGGGTCCTGTTATGAGCTAAGTCCCTCAACCCCCGCTTTAGTTTTCTCACTTTCACTCTCTTCTATCATCTATTCTATTTATACATCTATCCTTTATTTTCTTGTCAGGGTGGCCAACCTGGCAATCTAATATCTTGTCTTTACTGTCCCTTTGTATACCTTCCTTATGGTTAATTGTATTTGGTTAAGCAAAAAGCCATGTTAAAAAAAAATGCAGTGGAAAAGCCTTTTTCTCTTATCTCATTATCCCTGTTTAGATATGAGGGCATTTTTGTTCCCTGCCTCTTTTAGCTGTGGGCTTCTTTTGTTTGTTCACAAGCCCCAGTCCCAGTAAGTCCAAGATAGTGCTATGCACTTTGCAGAGTGAGCGAGCGACAATGGAGTGATGTGCACACTTTAGCATGATCGTCTCCTTGCACACCCACAGAGGTGATGTACACACATTCATGCAGACACTTTTGCACAATCGTGCAACAGTCCCTTGCTCATTCTAGCCTTAGTGCTCCAAAAAAAAGAAACCGCTTGCGGTAATTTTAACAGGACGCAGTCAAGCGGCTGGGATGC
Source organism: Neoceratodus forsteri (assembly GCA_016271365.2). Lineage (NCBI taxonomy): Eukaryota > Metazoa > Chordata > Ceratodontiformes > Ceratodontidae > Neoceratodus > Neoceratodus forsteri. The sequence goes on from CM057449.1 coordinate 1,496,332,708, forward strand.
AAAATAGGAGCTCGGGGATGGTTGCCATAGAGGCAGTAAATGCTCCTAGCAGCCACTCACTGCAAGAAAAATGTCCGTTTCCCAGACAAAGCAAGCAAAGGGAAAAAGGGGAGAAACATGACACTGCAGGTATCAGAGAAATACCCTGCAGTGTCATCTTGCCAGATAATGGGACTCATGTTTGATTTTAAGTATCTCTGTATTAAAGGTAGATGAAACGTTGGGTTCTGTGCCAGTAAATGAAGCTGTCTAGGCAATTTTAAGTATTACCAGCACTCAGGTTCTCCCTGACTCTTTGAATAAATGTGGTGACTCTAAACTAGAAGAATTGTGGTATATATTATATATATATATATATATAGATACACACATATATATATATATATATATATATATATATAGATACACACACATATATTTATATATATATATATATATATATATATATATATATATATATATATATATATATATATATACTTCAGAGCAAGGAAGTAAATTGCTGTATGCTGGATTCTGAATATGTAGGAAAGAAAGCACATATTGATTTAAAATGCAGTAACCAATTTTCTTAACATTCTCTTAAATAAATAGGGTAGTTTTCTATTCTTGCAGTGTAAATAGATAGGGAGCACATCCCTCATTTATTTTCCTGACAAGAATAGAGATTCCAGAAAAAGAAAAGAAGAAAAAACATGTTTTATTCTACTGTACCTGATTATGACCTGATTGAAAGAGGTCCTACTATAGAGCAGGCAGCACCTGAAATGGCAGGTTTTATAGATGCAAGGAATAATGATGAGAGAAAGGGGAGGAGCGAACCTAATGCCCTTTTATCATAACGCTATAATTAAGTCTATAACAGTGTAATAAAGCAGTATTGTGAGAAAGGAGAAGAACTCAGGAATTCTGTGTAGTGTTTTGAATGCAAGAAGTATATCCTGATGTTTGAAGAGGTGTGAAGGAATAACACCATTTATGTTTTCCTTTCTATAAATATTTTTTTTTCTTTTATTGTTTTTTGTTGTTTGTTTTCATCAATAAAATGATAAATGCAGAAGTAAGTGTTTGTTTTTTATGCATTATATCTGGTTGTATGATCTGCTTATTGGAACCCACACTACCACAACTGGTGTTAGAAGTGGGATTTCAACCTCTGGGGTGTCAGAAGGTATTCCAGAGGGGGTGTTGTGCTGAAAATACCCTAGCAGTTGCAACAACCAGAACAAGTGGAGTTGAATGCATTACATCTGACCAGGTCTGTCAGATTGAAGACTGGTGTCCAGTTGTTGCCAGGGATCAAACCTGCTACCTGGAAAAGAAAGATGGAAGAAGAAGCCACAGATGCAGCTGGTAATCCAAAGAAGGGAGAAAGCCAGATGACCCCAGCACTGGAGGATCCAAGTGAACTACTGAAATGCCTTTGTTTATGCCAAATTGAAATGGAGCACCAGAGAGAAGAGGACCAGAGGCAGAAGGATGAAGACTGGAGGATACAGGTGGAAGAAAGAAGGAGGCAAGATGAAAAATGGATGGCAATGTTAAAGGCTATTCAGGATATGATCCAGGGTCAGATGGAGAGATCTGTTCCTATAGACACAAAATTGACTAAGTTGACAGAGGCTGATGATATTGAGGCATATTTAACAACTTTCAAGAGGGTGGCCCAAACCTGCAACTGGCCCAGAGACTAATGGGTGATTCATTTGGTCCCATACCTCTCTGGGCGGGCACAGTTAGTCTACAGCCAGCTAGGTGGAGCTGATAGCTCAAGTTATGACAGAGTTAAAGAAGAAATTCTATGTAGGTATAATATCAGCATGGAAACATACAGGCAACAATTTCATTCCCAGAAGATGGCAAGCTTAGATATCCCAAGAGAAACCTATGTCCATTTAAAGGTCTACTGTGGCAAATGGCTACAGCCTACCACCAAAACTCTAGACCAAATCATGGAACTGATAATAATTGAACAATTCATCCAGATATTACCCATGGATGTGCAATTATGGGTAAAAGAGCATAAACCTGAAACAGCAGAAGATACTATCAAGTTGGTTGAAGATTATCTGGCAGTATGAAGTACTTGAGCCAGAGGTAACCAGGGCAACCCAGGACCATCTAACACACTGGTAAGACCACCTTTTAATACTTCCACTAACCAAAGACCATTCTATCGAAGGGAGAGAGGTGGGAGAGTTCCATATGCAGAAATAATATGCCATGGTTGTCTCGGAAAAGGGCATCTTGTAAGGAACTGCCCAAATAAAAGGTCTGATTTAGCACATCTTGCCCTGGCAAATTTTGGGTATGTGACTTCTGTGGGTATTGGGGAACAACAGACTTTGGGCTTACTGGACTCAGACAGTATACAAACTTTGATCAGGGCTGATCTAGCACTGAATCTGTCCCAGAGTGAATTAAATACAACTGTTTGGAGTTTACATGGAGACATCCACTGATACCCCACAGCATGTTTAAACATCACTGTAAATGAAGAAAGCTATGATATCTTAGTAGGCCTTGTTCCACGTCTCCCAGTATCTCTCATTGTTGGGCAAGATTTTCAACATTTTGACTTTTTAATGTAACAACAAAAGACTTCTACAGGAACTGTTAATGTGGTTACTAGGTCCCAGGTCAAAACACAAAACTTACAAGATGTTTTTCCTTTTGAAAATAGTTATTTCGAGACTGTCAGCAAGACCAAAAAGTCCAAGAGGAATAAACAAAGAGAAAAGAGGACTTGGAATAAAAACCATCAGGCTACATTACAACTTCATATTCCAGAGACTTTAGTGCAAGATATTGTACATGATCAGAAATGTTATGAATCACTAACCTCTTTATTTTTACAGGTTGACGAGGTTGGACCTCTGGGTCAATCTCGATTTATTGTTAAAAACAATATCTTGCATAGAGTTGCTATAGAACCAGGTACAAATGAAGAGCTTGAGCAGTTAGTGGTACCCAGTAAATATAGGGAACAAATAATGCACTTGACACATGATATCCCCGTGGCTGGTCATGAAGGTAGAGACTGGACAGTACAATGCATTCTATCTCGATTCAGTTGGCCAGGGGTCTACCAGGATGTTGCGGCCTATTGTAGGTCCTGTCCCCAATACCAGTTGGTTGTCAAGGGAGGGAAGAAAGATATGGTGCCCCTTCAACCTATACCATATGTAACTACCCCATTTGACAGGGTGGCAATGGATGTGGTGAGACCCTTATTAAAAGTTCCAAGAGAAATCAGTATATTTTAGTCATTTGTGACTATGCAACCAGGTACCCAGAAGCAATACCAATGAGGATGGTTACTGCCCCTGGCATTACAGAAGAACTGGCAAAAGTCTTCAGGAGGATGGGAATACCCATGGTTATCCTGACAGACCATGGTAGTAATTTTTCCTGCATCATGCTGCAAGAACTGTACAAATTGCTAGGGGTATCTGTGGTTAGAACATCCCTGTACCATCCCCAAACTGAAGGGTTAGTGGAACAGTTTAATAAGACCATGAAATGTATGGTACATATGTATGCACAGGAGGAAGGTCGGGATTGGGATAAGTTTTTACCCTATTTGTTATTTGCCTATAGAGAGGTGCCTCAGGCTACTACAGTGTTATCCCCCTTTACCATGTTATATGGGCGTAACCCTAGGGGTCCCTTAGGTGTGGTAAAGGAGCATTGGGAACAGGGGTCTAACATAGCATGTAAAAATATACTTGAATACATGACTGCATTGAAGAAAAGGTTAGTGAAATATGTGACTATAGCTCATCAAAATGTCGATCAGAAACAACTCAAACAAAAAGAACACTATGATATGGGCTTAAAACATAAAGAATTTGAACCTGGGGAAAAAGTGTTGTTATTGTTACCCTCCACTGAAAATAAATTGCTCATGCATTGGCAAGGACCATATGTGGTCCTACACCAGGTAGGCATGGTAAACTATGCCATTGAGATACCAGGGCATAGACCTGTGAAAAGAATTTATCATGGCAACCTGCTGAGAAAATGGGTGGAAAAAACAGAGACCCCGGTGTTGTTTGTTCAGACTGATCCTGATAGAGCAGAGCTAGACATAGTGTATGACAGGATTGATAAATCTGTTACTGACACTGAAGTGCACATCAATCCTGATTTAAAACCTGCACAGAGACTAGAGACTGATCATCCCTTGAAGTATTTCTAACATAGATTCACAAAGAATCCAGGGAGAGCCAAGGGTGTAGTCCATGAGATCAGGGTTACCCAAACCAAACCAACTCATCAGAAGCCATATAGATTACTGGAAAAAATCAGACCGGAGGTAATGGATGAGATATAACATATGGAACAAGCAGGAGTGATAGTTCCTTCACATAGTCCTTGGTCCTCTCCATTGGTAGTCATGCATAAAAAGGAAGGTAGCATCAGGTTATGCTTAGATTTTAGGAAAATGAACTAAGTATCTGAGTTTGATGGGTATCTGATGCCACACATTGATGATCTCCTAGATCAGATTGGGTCTGCAAGATACATAAGCACCTTAGATTTAACAAAAGGGTATTGGCAGATTTCATTGGCCCCCAAAACCCAAGAATTAACTGCCTTCTGTACCCCTCTTGGTCTATATCAGTTCACCACAATGCCGTTCGGCCTGCATGGTGCTCCAGCTATCTTCCAATGGTACATGGCTCATGTCTTGTGATCTCACAAGTGCTGTAGTGCTGCTTATTTGGATGATGTTGTCATCTATAGCCCCGACTGGGAAACTTATCTATTACAGCTTAGTGCTGTGATACAAAGTATCCAGGATGCTGGAATGACCATTAACCCGTCCAAACATGCTATAGCTAAGACAGAAACAAGCTACCTGGGTTTTATTTTTGGACATGGGAGAATTAAGCCAGAAGTAGATAAAAATGAAACAGTGACTAACAGTCCCATACCCATGACAAAGCGCCATGTCAGATCTTTCCTTGGCCTGGCAAGTTATTATTGATGCTTCATCCTGAATTTTTCCACCTTGCTACTCCTCTCACAGATCTGACCAAAAACCAGTTTCCCAATAAAATAAAGTGGAGTCCCGCCTGTGATGAGGCATTTAACAAGATCAAGGCCATCCTATGCTTAGCCCCGGTGTTATGTCACCCTGATTTCACTAAACCATTTGAATTATAGACTGATGCCTCTGATACAGGCATTGGTTCAGTATTGACCCAACATAGCAAGGGAGAGGAGCACCCGATCTTCTATCTCAGCAGGAAATTGCATGAAAGAGAGAGAAAATATTCTACGGTGGAAAAGGAATGTTTGGCCATCAAATGGGCAGTGGAAGCCCTAAAGTATTATCTTTGGAACAATCAATTTACGGTAGTGACAGATCATAACCCTTTATGCTGGCTGGATTTGATGAAAGATAAGAATGCCCACATTTTAAGATGGTATCTAGCATTACAGCCTTATAAATTCACTGTAAGCCATAGAGCTGGTTCTCAACATCAGAATGCGGATGTTCTATCACACTTTGGTGCTGATCTAGGAACTACCTCTGTTTCGGATTTGGGAAAGAGAATTGGATATGTACCACAAGGTACTAAGCCAACACAATCCCAAGGAAAAGTATGACTTACAAACAGTATTATCTAGTTTAAAGAAATATCTTATATACTGTTTATCTTAAAGGGTCCCTGTGGAGAACTTCTGGAGTGGGTGGGCGGAAGTTCCAACCCTTCACAGGGTGAGGGGTTTCAGTCAACAAAACAAATATTATGTTGCCTTCTTGTGGTGGGAGGAGTGTAACAGGGGGTCCTGTAATGAGATAAGTCCCTCAACCCCCACCCCTTTATTCTTCTAATTTTCACTCTTTTCTATCATCTATTCTATTTCCACATCTATCCTTTATTTTCTTGTCAGGGTGGCAAACCTGGCAATCTAATATCTTGTCTTTACTGTCCCTTTTTATACCTTCCTTATGGTTAATTGTTTTTGGTTAAGTAAAAAAAATGTTAAAAAAATTGCAGAGAAAAAGCCATTTTCTCTTATCTCATTATCCCTGTTTAGATATGAGGGCATTTTTGTTCCCTGCCGCTTTTAGCTGGGGCTTCTTTTGTTTGTTCACAAGCCCCAGTCCCAGTAAGTCCAAGATAGCACTACGCACTTTCCAGAGCGAGCAAGTGACATGGGAGCAATGTGCTCACTTTCGCATGATCGTCTCCTCAAAGGCCCACAGAGGTGATGTGCGCATGCTCGTGCAGGCACTTTTCCGCAATCGTGCAGCAGTCCATTGTTCATTCGAGACTTAGCACTCAAATAAAAAGAAACTGCTTGCGGTAATTTCAACAGGACGCAGTCGAGCAGCTGCGATGCAAAATAGGAGCTCGGGGATGGTTGCCATGGAGGCAGTAAATGCTCCTAGCAGCCGCTCACTGCAAGAAAAATGTTTGTTTCACAGACAAAGCAAAGGATAAAATGGGAGAAACATGACACTGCAGGTATCAGAGAAATACCCTGCAGTGTCATTATGCCAGATAATGGGACTCATGTTTGATTTTAAGCATCCCTGCATTAAAGGGAGAGGAAACGTTGGGCTCTGTGCCAGTAAATGAAGCTGTCTAGGTGATTTTAAGTATTGCCTGCACTCAGGTTCTCCCTGACTCTTTGAACAAATGTGGTGAATCTAAGCTAGAAGAATTGTGGTATATATACAAAAATACTTCAGAGTAAGGAAGTAAATTGCTGTAGGCTGGTTTCTGAATATGTAGGAAAGAAAGCACATATTGATTTAACATGCAGTATCAATTTTCTTAACATTCTCTTAAATAAGTAGGGTGGTTTCCTATTCTTGCAGTGTAAATAGATAGGTAGCATGCCCCTCATTTATTTTCCTGACAAGAACAGAGATTCCAGAAAAAGAAAAGAAGGAAAAAAACGTTTTATTCTCCTGCACCTGATAATAGCCTGATTGAAAGAGGTCCTACTATAGGGCAGGCTGCCCCTGAAATGGCAGGTTTTATAGATGCAAGGAATAGTGATGAGAGAAAGGGAAGGAGCTGACCTAATGCCCTTTCATCATAGCTCTATAATTAAGTCTGTAACAGTGTCCTTAGGCAGTATCGCGAGAAAGGACAAGAACTCAGGAATTGTGTATAGTGTTTTGAATGCAAGAAGTATATCCTGATATTTAAAGAGGTGTGATGGAATAACACCATTTATTTTTCCTTTCTGTAAATATTTTTAGTTTTTTATTTTTCTTTTATGTTTTTTTTTGTTTGTTTTCATCAATAAAACTATTAACACAGAAGTATGTGTTTTTTTATGCATTATATCTGGTTGTACAATCTGCTTATTGGAACCCACTCTACCACACCCCCCCAAAAAAAAATAATTGGCATGCTGGGAGCCTACCCCTATGCCCTCATGCTCCCTCCCAACTCACACACTGTATTTCTGGTGGGGTGCCCAATCCTCGCCCCAACAAACAGGTCAGTGGCATGCTGGGAGCCCATCCCAGCATACCAAAAGTGTCCATTTCTGTTTTTGTGGTGGGGGGTGCCCAATCCCCACTGGCTCCAACCCCCCCAAAAAACAGGTAGGTGGCACACTGGGAGCCCACCCCAGTGTGCCAAAAGCATCTGTTTCTCTTTTTTCTTTCATTCCTGTAAAACAAGAAAACAGTCCCTTGCCAAGTGTTTGGCACCCCCGCACCAACCCATGCCCACCCCTGTGCACCCACATCCCCACCCCCACCCCATACTTACCTCCAGAGCCTGGCACAATGATTTTCGGTGGACCAGAAACACATCTGCACTCTTCAAAGCTGACTGCGAACTGAGGAAATGCTGGTGAGCTGTATAAAGACATAAATAGGGTTTTTTCAGCCTAGGTGGATATCTCAGCCATATTTTTGACTTTTGGCCCCAAATTTACAACATGGGGTTCTTGGTTCCCCTTGTCATGAATTCAATCACTGTCGTGGTGTTATTCAGTCTTGAAATGTGATTTTGAGGTCACTGCGTGGGATCACCTTTCGGGACCGATTAATGAAATGACAGTGTCGGTGTCCATGACGTGGCCTCTCAAAAAAACCATGTTTCAAACTTAGTGAAAAAATTCCAAACAATTACTATTTTATGAGTATGTGTTGCACAGTTTCCACACACACTTGTAAATTCACAAATTTGTAATATTTTCACTCCAGATTTTCAACATAGGCATATTTTCATTCCTCCTTATAAACAGTACAGCTGTCATTTTTCATATCCTGGCCGAAATGTGTTTTCGCACTTCTGGCGCAAAATATCACAGTCGCTGTTGGAAATCAGTGTTCGCTACAGAGTAAAACAATCACAGTGAAACTATTCATGAGAGAGATCCTAAAATGTCTATGTTGAAAATTTGCTAGCAAAAGTCCATAAAATTGCTGTTACGAGAGTGCATTGTGCAGTTTCTGCACACACTATTAAGTCTGGGGATTTGTACTATTTCCACTCTAGATTTTCAACATTGCCATTTTCCCACATCTGCTTATGAGCAGTACACCTGTAATTTTTCACATCCTGGCCCAAATGTGTTTTCACACTTCCAGCGTACAATAGCATGCCGGCTGTGAGAAATCATGTTCAGTACAGAATAAGAAAATCACAATGACAGTGTTCATGAGCAGACATCCTAAAATGCCTATGTTGAAATTTTGGTGCAAACATTCCAAATGATGACTGTTTTATGAGTACGCGTTGCGCAGTTTCAATGTGCACTCATAACTTTGCGAATTTGTCAGATTTTCACTTCAGATTTTCAACATTTCCATTTAGCCACAACTCCTTATGAAAAGTACAGCTGTTAGTTTTCACATCCTAGCTGAAATGTGCTTTCACACTCCCGACGCAGAATAGTACGGTGCAGTGGGAAATCAGTGTTCGGTGCACAGTAAGAAAATCATAGTGACAGTGTTCATGACCAGAGGTGACAAAATGCCTATGTTGAACATTGGGTGAAATAATTCCACTGAATGAGTGTGTTACAAGCACAGGTTGCGCAGTTTCCACACAGGCATGTTCCCTTGAGGACGCCCAGGGTGTTAGGATTCCTAAGACAGAAACTTAAGAAGTAGGAGGGTGAAATGTTGATCAGATGCAAGAGGAGTTGCAGAGATGTACTCTGTTGGGATATGGATGCTAAAGGGACATGGATACAACTTGGGGGGGGCACCTGCATAAATGCCAAATGCCAATGCAAGTACCTGCAAGTGAACATTCGGCATTGACAAATGCTTGTTCATTTTTACATAAGGACAGTTGGTCCTGGGTTTAAATCCGGCATCTGTTACTGCTGTGACCCATTGACTGCAGTTAGCCCCAGTAGCACTCTGACTGCCTCCAAATAGCTCTGAACTCTTAATGCTTGAATTATATTTTACTGGATTTTGATTTCTGTTAATACTGTCTTGCTAGCATTTTAAGAGTTCAAGTTTGCTGATTTAAGCTAAGTACCTGCAGAGTGTTCCTTGTAAAGACCCAGTAGCTATCTCAGCTCAGGTCTTGAACTCCCCCCTTTTCACCCTTTTACTCTGGTATTGTGTTTTAATTAGCCCTCTTCTTGCTCTTTCAGACCTTGTGGCAGCTTGCCTAACATTTGGGTCTGCAACACACACCCTGTTTAATCCATTTTGCATTTCTTTTTAGCTCCACAAGCAGCCACACTGCACCACTCTTATGTAATTTCCCTCTGTCCTTCTCTTTTCAGGTACTCTGAGAGTCATAGCCATGCTTTTCTGAGGAACCCAACCTGCCAGACTGCCATCCATGGTCCAGGTCTGAAGCCAGCAGCCCCTCACAGAAGTGCAGGTACGGACTCACCCTCGGGACTGATTACCGCCAGGAAGGGAGCCCTAGCTGCTTAATTTTTCTGTTTTACATCAGGACAGTTGTTTCTGGGTTTAAATCCAGTGTCTGTTACTGCTGTGACACATTGGCTGCAGTTAGCTCCAGGACCACTCCGATTGGCTCCATATAGTTCTGCACTCTTAATGCTTGAATTATATTTTACTGGATGTTGATTTCTGGTAATACTGTCTTGCTAAAATTTTAGAGTTCAAGTTTGTTGATTTTAAGTCAGCCCGGTGGCACTGAAGGTTGAGGTGCTGGATGCCACACCTTGCATTACGCTAGCGACCTGGGATCGGGAGCGGACACAGGAGCCAGGATTCATCAGGGAAGGGAGAGGATTGAACGTCCAATGGACTGCTCCTCTCTCATGGGGGGAGGGCTTTGGGTTGTCCAGTGTTCTGGTCACCCTCAATGGTGATCGGAGGCATTACAGGACACAGACCAAGAGAGCTAGGGGTCGAGTGTGACTGTCGCCAGCAGGGTTGCCGTGCGCCTTGGCATCAGAGCAGCCATGCTTGGGGGTGAGGAGTGGAACTCATGGGGACAAAACAGAAAATCCCCTCCTATCAGGTAGGCGATGGCCCTCACAGTGCCATCCGCCAGATGCCCAACACTGGATCCCCGCCTCAGCCCTTCGGTTACCCCAGTCTCTACCCTCTCTGGTTAGGGGTGACAGTAATGACCTTGAAGAAATTGGGGGTCACAGTGGGCAGTAGAATGGCTCTGGTGAGTTGGGTGGCCTGAGAGAGTTCTGGCAAGGAGGACGAATAAAGAGAATAGTAAAAATAAAAGGTTTTCTGATTTAATCTAAGTGTCTGTAGAGTGTTCCATTCCAAGACCCAGTAGCAATCTCAGCTCAGGTCTTGAACTCCCTCCCTCCCTTTCACCTTTTTACTCTGGTACTGTGCTTCAATTAGCCCTGTTCTTGCTCTCTCAGACCTTGCGGCACCTTACCTAACATTTTGTTCTGAGACACCCCCCCAAGCCATTTTGCATTTCTTTTTAGGTCCATGAGCAGCCCTACCCCACTGCCTCTCTTATTTAATTTCCCTCTGTCCTTCTCTTTTCAGGTAGTCTGAGAGCCACAGTAATGGTTCTCTGATGAACCCCACCTGCCAGACTGCCATCCACGGTCCAGGTCTGAAGTCACCAGACCCTCACAGAAGTGTAGGTACGGACTCACCCTTGGGGACTGACTACCTCCAGGAAGGGAGCTCTAGCTGTCTGATTTTTCTCTTTTACATGAGGACAGTTGTTTCTGGGTTTAAATCTGGTGTCTGTTACTGCTCTGACCCATTGGCTGCAGTTAGCTCCAGTAGCACTCTGATTGGCTTCATATAGCTCTGCACTCTTAATGCTTGAATTATATTTTACTGGATTTTGATTTCTATTAAAACTGTCTTGCTATCATTTTAGAATTCAAGTTTACTGATTTAATCTAAGTGCCTGTAGAGTGTTCCCTCTTAAGACCAAGTAGCGATCTCAGCTCAGGTCTTGAATTCCCCCCTTTTTACCTTTTCACTCTAGCATTGTGTTTCAATTAGCCCTATTCTTGCTGTCTTAGACCTTGTGGCACCTTGCCTAACATTTTGTTCTGCAACACACACCCTGTTTAAGCCATTCTGCATTTCTTTTTAGCTCCACGAGCAGCCCACTCCCTGCCTTTCTTATTTAATTTCCTTCTGTCCTTCTCTTTTCAGGTAGTCTGAAAGCCACAGCCATGGTTCTCTGATTAACCTAACCTGCCAGACTGCCTTCCATGGTCCAAGTCAAAGCCACCAGCCCCTCACAGAAGCTCAGGTATGGACTCGCCCTCAGGGACTGATTACCTCCAGGAAGGGAGCCTTGGCTGAATGATTTTTCAGCCCCCCCACCCAGTCACACCCCCGGTCCTGTTTAAATACACTTAAATCCAGACCTGGCATACTAGCTGACTCCTATAGGCTACTGCCAGCCAGATGCTCAAGCTTAAAGTGACAGCATCACTGTCTCTTGCGAAGCACTTTCCCTATCTAGTGTAACTCCTCCTATCTCTCTCTAAAAAACACGAAGTACAGTGGTTAACTGTACAGCCTCTCTTTGGCTCCAGTGTCTCAGGCTTGATGACTGAATCAAGCTGCCATGTCCCCTATCATAGGGTGCTATCTACTTCTGCTCCTTGCTACCAGGCTTGGCACAGCTGGCACCAGATGCCTAGCTGGGCTGCTGCTACCCCCCTCTGAACCAATACTGATTAGTGCATGGCTGTCAAACGCACCTTCAGAAACTGCCTTATTTGGCTGTGGGCAGCAACTCACTTAGCCTTACCCTACAAATATGGGTGGCCATATGCCTTCCCCTAGAATAGGGGTAGTAACAGTTAGCTATACCCTAATAATTAAACCAGTGTCCAACCATCTAAATCATCTGAAGCCTCAGCAGCGGAAGGTACAAGGCAAATTTAGCATAAACCTTTCTGCCGGAAAGGTCATCTTTATGCTCCTGCTCCTCTCTGGCAACATTCACTCAACCCAGGCCCACTCACTTCAATGGGCCCTGGTGTTCATAAGGTTAAAGGCCTAAAATAGCCTCACTGAACATCTGCAGTTTAACCACAAAATTTGACCAACTACAAGCATGGATGGCCCTCCATACCCCTGACATCCTCTGCCTAACGGAGACCTGGTTGACCAGTAGGATTAACGATAACGATGTTGCTCTCAAACGCTTCCAAACATATAGGATTGTTAGAATAGGCAAGAGAGGTGGGGATACGTCATCTATGCCAGGGACTTTCTGCAGTGCTCCATCCTCTCTGGAACCAGGGTGGTGGAGGACCATGAGATAATAGTGATAAAGGCACAGATCAGTGAGAATGACAAAACTCTATTCCTTGCCACAATCTACCTACTCCCCAAGAAAGCCACAGCAGGCCTTCCCACAATTATGGACATTATCAGCACCCTTCCAAAGGGGATGGAGCTTGTCATTACCGAGGACTTTGACATAAACTGGAATGGAAAGGAGGCTGCCCCTTTCAGGGATCTGATAGCCACCTCCAACCTGACACAACTTTTCACCTGCCCCACCAGGCAGAACTACAAGACTGGAAACAGTACCCTCCTTGATTGGGTCCTAGCAAGGTCACCATCTCGGATCTCTAAGATCAAGGTTCTCCCAGACACGCTAAGTGACCACTCCCCAATCACCTTCCTGTGGTCTAATAAATTTACCAAAAGCCCACCCATCCTCATTGAAAGCAGGGTCTTGAGGATGGGTAAACTTGGAGACCTCAAATCAGTCTTTGCCCTACATGACTGGACTCCTATTGATCTGGTGCCTACCCTTGATCAGGCCCTCAGTTACTTCATTAAGGGCTTTAGCTCCATCTGTGACATTTATGCCAAGCTCACAAAAAAGAAAAATTCAGGGGAAGACAAATGGCTGGATTGATGGGGAGCTACTCTCCCACCTGAAAGAAAGAGACATACTCCGGGAGAAGGCCAGAAACACAGGTAGCAAGCATGACTACCAGTGTTACAGAACAGCCAGGAACCGCTGCACCAAGCTAATCCGGCTTGCCAAAGCCAACTATCATAATGCCCAGCTTTGCAATTCTTGGGGTGATGGGAAAAGATTCTGGTATAACATTAAAAGCATCCTTGGAAAGGAGGACAAGAAGCTCCCTCAGCTGCTCAGTATCAGTAACACCCCCACTACAGACCCTCTAGCTATTGTAGAAGCCTTCAATAAGGCCTTCACCAATCTTACCCCAGTGCTACCACCTGCCTATATTCAACCTGGTTTGATCCATTCCAACAACGTATCTACTGAGTATTCTCATGTGACCTTATTCTTTAAAAGGGTATGGTGAAGGAGGCTATAACTATGGTCAAGAAAGTACTAGGTAAGACCATACTGGGCAGTGACGGGGATAGACATGAAACTTCTATCCCTCACCCTGGATGTTCATATAGTGCCCATTACCATGCTGTACAATACATCCCTGGTTCTTGCCCAATTCCCAGAGATTTAGAAACAGGCTCTAGTTATACCAGTGCATAAAGTAGGTGACAAGTCTCTGGTAGCCAACTACAGACCCATCTCGACCCTCTCCCCCCTGTCCAAGGCACTGGAAAATATTGTGGTGGGTCAACTCATCGACTGTCTCAGTAAGTATTATCTACTATGCCCCAACCAGCATAGCTTCAGACAAAATCACAATACTACCACTGCCCTGCTGGACTACATGAACTATCCATATAAGGCCCTGAATGAAGGCAAACTGGTGGGGTCTCTCTTTATTGACCTCACCAAAACCTGCCATACAGTCAACCAACCCCTGTTACTGACCCAACTGCAAAACATGGGTGTGGCACCCAATGCCCTTTGCTGGTTCCAAGACTACCTGATATGGAGAAATCAATGTGTCAAAATTGGGCAAGCAGTATCCAGTGCAAGAGAGGTATCATTATTTTTATCCCAGGGATCAATACTGGGGCCCCTACTCTTCAGCTCCTTCTTAAATGACCTTCCCACAGCCTGCAACACCAAACTCATACTATATGCAGACGATGCTGTGCTCCTGAGAAGCAGCATGTCTCAGGCTGCCCCACAATCTGAGCTGCAGAACTCCTTCTCCAAACTCGAGGACTGGTTCTGTAGTCATAAGTTACTACTAAACTACAGAAAGACCAAGGCCTTGCTTATGTGTAGCCTCCACAACAAAAATAAGCACCACCCCCTCATGATCTCCAACTCATGCAGTGAGCCGCTGGAACAAGTCCACTTACTCAAGTATCTGGGGGTCATAATAGATGATACCATCATGTTTGCGCACCATATTGACTCTCTGGTCAAGACAGTTAATACCAAGATTGATGTCCTGTACAGGCACAGGCAATACCTCTCTCCGGGGGGCCCTCTGCCTCTCAGTCCACAGTTCCATTATTTATATCTACTATTGACTATGGACTAGTGGTCTACAGGAAGGCAATGGATACAGCACTCAAAAGGGTTCAGATGGCACTCAACAAAGCCTGCAGACTTACCCTGGATGCTGAGCGTGGCACTCACACCTGTACTCTGTATGAATGCACAAATTGGCTATCATTAAGAAACAGGTTCAAATTCCAGACTTGCATCCTAGGGAAGAAGGCTCTATTGGGTAAAACACCACCTTGTGTAGGCAATTTGATCAAGGTGGCCAACTCATTACAGGTCACCAGAGGGAGGACTAGAGGGGTCTTGTCTATCTCCTTCCATTGCACCTCACTTGGGCAACATGCATTTGCCTACCAGGCCCCCTGTGGATGGATGAATGAACTTCCCAGGCACCTCTTGGCCACTAATTGTCTGGCCCAATTCAAAACTGACCTCAGACAGCACCTAATAACACTCTTTGAGTGCACCTGATCCTAAGTCCAGCCACACCTGCTTTCTCTGCCCCCCAGCAAGCACTAGGCAGGCCTCAGGTACCCCCACTCTATCCTTTCTCATGACTTGTCTCAGCAATCAGTTTGCATCATTCTCCTTTGGCACCTGCCACCCCACCTTCCCCCCTCTCCCAACTCCCAGTCCCATGAGTTTCCCTAACAGTCACTACTAATGCAGGCTGCCTGACCATGCCCCCTCATGCCCCATCATTTACTCTAGCCAGTCTTCTCTGCTCAGCCTCCCTCACCCCCATTTCTTCCTATACCTTATCGCCATTCTTCCCCCAACCTTCACTTCCACCACAGTACCAACCTCTCTCTCATTCCTCCTTTCTTCACCCCACTGCCAGCTATCCCCATCCCCTGAACTACTGACAAGGCACTTTGTGGCTGCTTACTCCCCCCCTCCACCCTCATAAAGGGTTTTCTTGTTATTTTAACTTGCATCTATGTTTTGAGTTATTCTGTTAAGTTCTGAATCCAAGCTGTATCATTCATTGTGATGTACCTTTGCTTTCTCCTAGTGTACTTTGTTTTGCAATCTATTATGTGGAACCTTTGTAAAAGAGCTTGAGCTCAAGGTCTTTTCTGAATCACTAAATATATAAATAAAAATAAATAAAATAGTGTTATCATAGTGTTGTCACTGAAAAGAAAAGTTTATACTAACAGATTTATTGAATGTGTAAACCCCAAAATGTGAGGAAAACCACCACATTTTAATGCACTGGCAATACTGGCATCATTGTCTGAAGCCACAAATTTAGTATAGAGTCCCAGGGGCTCTAACCACTCAAAAATGTTTTCAGGCAACTCTTCCAAAATATTATTAGTGGTGTGATGCTTACCAAACATGCTAATGCGAAGAGCTGCCATTCTTTGTCTACTGTCCTGTTCACTGCTGCTTCGGGTGGTGTCATGACACCCAATGTGCAGTGATGCACATATAATCAGTGGTTTAAGAACTCATCCACTTGTCTGTGGTCAGGTGCACAGAGCCATACTCACTGCCTTGAAGAGCCAATTTTTTTTTACTTTGCATACATTTGTACATTTTGGGAACAGCCACAGTCGCAAAATATTTATAGCTTGCTATGTTGTAACATGGAGTAAAATATTTTAAAAGGGCTCAAATTACTGTCATTCTCCATCACAGAAAATGGTTGCAGGTCCTTGGCAATAAATTCAGGTGTTAACTGATTCATTTTTAACATGACTTGATGTGATCTATTGTAGACAGTTTTTGTTCAAGCATCACAGTAATGGTCTGCTGTTTAGTTCATGCTGGGGGGGAAAACCATGGGATTGCACTGGCAAAGCTGTAGCTTGTTTAAATTCTTTTGCCAGTGAAGTAGAGAATGTTTTTTTTCTGCTCTGTCTCTCAGTCTCTTCACCATCACTATTGTCTGTAGGATTACTTTCATCAAAGATATTTTTCCCTTGCTTGGGACTGCTGCCCAGCCAAATGGTTGGATGTGCTCTTTTCAAATGACTTTTTAGTGATGTTGTCCCAAACTTGCCCCTCACTTCCCCCTGCTAACTATCCAATGACAAATGGTGCAGACAGCAACATATTCATTTTTGGGATTTATATGAAAATAGCTCCACACAACTGAGGTGGAACATTTTGTTGTCATTCCAGGAACTGCAGCAATTTTGGTGGCAATTGTTTCTGACCCTGATTTATGCACACGGTGGCTGTGCCCAGAAGAGCTACATTGATTATTGATTGTTTTTCCACTACTTCCTGTGGCTACTGGTGGTGCTTGCTGTATGTGTTATTTCTCTTTGGGTGAGGGAACTCAGGTGGCATCCTCTACCTCATCAGTATCACATTCTGATTCATCACCTTTGGAAGAATGTAAGTGTGATGCACTGTGATCATGATCTTGTTCTTGTACATTTACAAACTCTTCTTCATCAGAGGCACTGTTTTCTGATAAAGGGGCCTGATATACATGTGTGGTATATCATGGAGTGCCACGTCTAGTGGTACCAGATAGAGCCATTTCCTTCAACATTGACTTTCTAGGGCTAAGTGTTCTGGCTACCTGTTTTTGTGTTTTACTTTTATCTGATTTTTCTGGCAATTTTTTTTTTATTTCGTTTTTGATAACCTGGTAAGTACACTAGAAATAAAAATCACCAACAACTAGTAGAGCACTCACCAACCTCCAAATATGACAAGGGAACAGGTCCTTTTGTAATCATATAAAAAACTTTTATTAACTTAAAAACATCACAGCCTGATGTGTTTCGGATTACATCCTTTATCAAAGGCTGAGGAACAATTGAAGCCAAAGCAGTTATACACCATTTTCAAAATGTGTCATCATTATATCACACCCTTTTCATGATTCTAATTGGGCAACCATTAAATGCCCTAAAAAACACCATCATAGTCTTCACACATCCACACCAAGCAGCTCAATAAATATAGAGACTGTATAATACAAATACACTACAAGCATTATTATAAAATTTCATGCTAAACACCTTAAATGTTTCCAAATCCTTAATAAAAAGCAGAAATATATATGTGTATATACATAAGCATGGCAAGGAGAGAGAGAGAAAGAGGGGGGAATTGAGAAAGAAAAGAAGGGAATGGGAGGGAGGGGGGGGGGCACTGCCTTTTCCATGGAGTACTGGTGGTGAGAGTTTTATTCTGGACCAGATCACACATCCAAACCAGGTCAACTCAGCGATTCGGGTCGAGCCACGAAAAGTGTAGTTTTCCCAGTCAGAGCTGAGTCAACCCAGTCCAGAGGGGGGTTCAGAATTACACCAGAGCTGGTTCACCCATCCCTAATACAAACACCCAGTTGCATAACTAGAAGGATGATATATTTCAAATTTGAATGCCAACTTTGTATAATATCCTGGGAGTTGCTATTGAGGGCAAACTCATACAATACAAGAATCTCATGTGTCAGCCATCATCATATGTAGCTTTTATAATCTGAAAAATGAATGTCTTTCCGTGTCTCACAAACTTGATACTACTGGTTGAAACCTGTGCCTTGATTATTGTAATCTGCTTTATATGGGTTAACTCCAAACTTAGCTCTGATATCTAGAGGTGGTGCAGAGTACTGAAGAAAGATTATCGATGTCTACTAAAATGTTACATCACATCATGGTAGGAGATAGGGGTCATCATTGTCTAACAATTAGGTGGAGGACTAAGTTCAACACATTTCTTTTGTAATATCAAGCCCTAGATAGATTAAGTGCCTTTAATCTATTCCACCATCTATGCCCATATATCAATTGTGGCCAACAAGAGTTGTTACTGAAGTAACCACACTATAGACTGAGAGCAGCACGCTATAATTACAATGCTTTTCATTTCATTTCATTTTCTTTTCTTTTAATTTATATTTATGCCCCTGTCTCTCTAGCTGGACTACATTCTACTGCACTCCCCCAGCTCCATAACCCAATCTCCCTGGGATTTACTTTCCTCCTCTTTGTTCCCTTATGGTTTAACCCCACAGTCATATTTTTTCATACGGGCTGAAAGGGTGACCCCTTGAGTCATCTTAGACTAGCTTAAGGGGAGAGGTTCCACAACTGATGGTGTGGAGCCTGTAGGGGGAGTCAGCCATCCCACCTCTGGGGCTGGGGTCCCTTGATGTTTACTCTACTAATGTTATATTGTGATTAAAAATTTCTTGGCAGGGTGTGCCAACACATCAACATTACTGACATCCCACCTGGCCACTCAACCACACTACTAACTGTGGGTACCCTGTTAACAGTACTGCAGAAGAAGATGGCACCCATCTCCTGAGAGATGTAGATTGTCTACTGGAATGCTCAATCCTTCTCACCCTTGCTGGCAACTGATGAGCATGGCTCATTCCCAAACCTGTGTGCCTGGTGCATATATAACACTTTTTCAGCAGTGGTCTCTTCAATATGGAATGCTATCCTAATGCATATTTGCATAACTTTTATCCTGACTTGATTAAAAACCTATGTTCAGTGTACAAGGCACAGTATTTAGGTCCCAGAATAGGCCATTAAATTTGAAATCTGGGAGCTACTCTGAAAATAACTTATCTAAACTGATAATAAATTATTTATTTTTCATTTGCCTACTTAAGAAACATTTATTCTTCACTTGTCTATGTAATCCATTGAGACAAAATGTAAATTAACTTTATTGCCATTCAGCTGTAGCCAGTCCCATAATGAAGCTGTGCTCCAGTTGCAGCCAGTACAAATCCTGCTTTTCTATTGAAAACCATGCTCTGGCCGCCATCTTGTTTCCCTTATTCTGTGCCTCTATAGGCTATAATTATTAACAAAGTTCCCATCTGCACCAAAAATCTTTTTTTTTGTTTGCCTACGTAATTGTATATTCCTCACTTGCCTATGTCATTCATTAAGACAAAATGCAACTGTAGCCAGTCCCAAAATGAAGTTGAGCCCCAATTGCAGCTTGTACAAATCCTATCTTTCTATTGAAAACCCTGCTCTGGCTGCCATGTTATTTCCCTGCTTCTGTGCCTCCATAGAATGTAACTAGATTTAACAAAGTTTCCATCTTCACCCAAGAGCAAAGTGTAAAACCAACTTGAAGTACTTTGGTGTCAGAAATAGCTTCAATATAATCTTGCAATTTAAACTTGTTTTTAATCTCTATAATGTGGCCGACTGACTACATGTAATGCTTGCTCATTCACTCTGGCAGTTGGACGACATACCGGGTTCCAATGGCTTATGGTAAATTGTTTACCAAACTTCTCTGCAGGAAATCACTTCAAGTACTCAGTCAAACCAAGGAAGGTGACAAAACTGAGCATTTTCTCTGAATGTGAGAGCACACAGGACTTGGTGAAAGGCCTGCCATGCACACAGTATTCAGTGTGGGAGAATTCAACCTTTAACAAGGTACAGTCTGTAGAAAAATGGAAAATACTTTGCAGATACATTTGTATACAGAGAACATATAGGCCAGAATATTCAAAGCTGTCAATATTTGTGGTGCAAAGCACCATTAGTGAATGTAAATTAGTATCAGGCCTTAACCAAGGGTATATTCAAACACTTGCAAACTAACACAGAGGTTGCAACAAATGTTTCAATACAGCAGGTAATACTGCCTGTCAGAAAAGTAATCACTAGGTGCTCTCCAAGCCACTCATTGTGAATGCAAAGCAAACCAATATACCTGAGTGTAAGCATGAATGGCAACTGAATGGCAATGCCACAACCCCAACAACAGTGCCCCAGAAAAGCACACATAGAAACATAGATATTGACAGCAGATAAGGACTGCTTGGCCCACCTAGTCTGCTTATTTTCCCTACCTACCTAATGTAATGCTGTATACTCTGCTTGATCTCCGGCTTTACCACCCCTTCCCTTTCCCTACCTCAAAGATTCCCTTATGACTATCCTATGCATTCTTGCAGCCCTTTGCCATTTTTGCCCACACCACCTCTGCGTGAAAGCTGTTCCAGGCATCCACCAGTCTTTCTTATGAAGAAGTGCTTACTCACATCTATCGTCAGCCCCCTCCCCCAGCTTCACAGCATGTCTCCTTTTTCTGAGGTATCCTTTCCTCTGAAAAATGCTCCCCTCTTGAACCTTATTTATACCTATGAGATATTTGAAAGTTTCAATCACATCCCTCCTATCACTCCTTTCCTCCAGGGTGTACATATTGAGGTCCTACACTCTTTCCTCATAGAGCTTGTGATGCAGACCCTGCACCATTTTGCTTGCCCTCCTCTGGATCATCTCTAACCTGTCTATGTCCTTCTGGAGATGTGATCTCTAGAACTGGACACAGTACTCTAGGTGAGATCTCACAAATGATCTATGCAGCAGTAATACCACCTCACTCTTTCTGCTGGGGATACCCCTCCATATGCAGCCTAGCATCCCACTAGCTCTCCCCATTGCCTTGTCACACTATCTGGCCACCTTTGATCATCAGATATGATTACCCCCAGGTCCCAGACCTGTCTGGTGATGGTTAATACCACTCCCCACATGTTGTACTCTGTTCTTGGGTTTCTGTGCCCCAGGTGCATTATTTTGCACTTCTTCACATTGAAACTTAGCTGCCACACCCTTGACCCCCTTCTAGCTTTCTTAGATCTATATTCATTTTTCCACACACGCTGGAGTCTACCCTGCTGCAGATTATAGTGTCATCTACTGAGAGGTATACCTTCCCTTCTAGCATAGAAACATAGAAACATAGACTTTGACAGCAGATAAGGACCGCTAGGCCCATCTAGTCTGCCCATTTCCCTACCTACAGGATAGGCCGCAGATCCTAGTTAACCAACAGCCTATATCTTCCTGCCCCCCACAAGAATTGCCTTATGTCTGTCCCATGCATTCTTGAATTCTCCCACAGTTTTATACCCCACAACTTCCTCAGAAGGCTGTTCCATGCATCCACTACCCTCTCTGTGAAATAATACTTCCTCACATTGCCCCTGAACCGCCCTCCTTCTATCTTTAAATTGTGTCCCTTGTTCTTGCAAGTCTCTTTTTCTGAAAGATGCTACCCTCTTGGATTTTGTTGATTCCTTTGAGGTACTTGAAAGTTTCTATCATGTCCCTCCTCTCCCTTCTTTCCTCAAGGGTATACATATTAAGCTCCTTTAGTCTCTCCTCATACGGCTTCTCTTGCAGACCCTGCACCATTTTAGTTGCCCTCCTCTGGACTGCCTCTATCCTGTCTATGTCCTTGCGGAGATGGGGTCTCCAGAACTGGACACAGTATTCCAGATGGGGTCTCACCAACTGTCTGTACAGAGGGATAACAACTTCCTGTTTTCTGCTGCTGATGCCTTTCCTATACATCCCAGTATACCCCGCCCTCCCTACTGCCTTCTCACATTGCTTGCTAACCTTAAGGTCATCTGATATGATTACCCCAGGTCCCTTTCCTGTTTTGTTGTTGTTACTACCTCCCCACCCATTGTGTATTCTTCCCCTGGGTTCTTGTTTCCCAGGTGCATTATTTTGCACTTTTTTGCATTGAATCCTAGCTGCCATACGTCTGACCATTTCTCCAACCTTGCCAAGTCCCTTTTCATCTTTTCCACGCCGCCTTGTGTATCAACCCTGTTGCAGATCTTTGTGTCATCTGCAAAAAGGCATACTTTTCCTTCCAGTCCCTCTGCAATGTCACTGATGAAGACATTAAAAAGGACTGGACCCAATACTGAACCCTGTGGTACCCCACTAGTAACCGCCCTTTCTTCAGAGTGGACTCCATTTACAATTACCTTCTGTGTCCTGTTGTCCAGACAATGTTTTACCCAGGCTACCACCCTGGGACCCACTCCCAGGCTGGTTAATTTACTAATAATCTTTTGTGTGGGACTGTGTCAAATGCCTTGCTAAAGTCTAGGTAGGCCATGTCCACAGCCCCTCCCTGGTCTACTACTTTGGTCACCCAGTCAAAGAAATCTATTAGATTCGTCTGACATGACCTTCCCGCTGTGAACCCATGCTGCCTTGGATCCTGTGCTCCACTGACCTCTAGGTACTCAACTATTCTTTCCTTCAGAGTGACTCCATCACTTTCCCTACCACAGAGGTCAGACTGACAGGTCTGTAGTTTCCTGCCTGTCTTGGTCCCACTTTTGTGAGGGGAATCACATCTGCCTTCCTCCAGTCCTCGGGTACCACACCATCCTCCATGATTTATTAAAAAGAGTAGCCAGTGGTTTCACTAGTTCCTTCCTTAATTCTTTTTAGAATTCTGGGGTGAATTCCATCAGGACCCATTGTTTTGTCCACCTTCAGTTTTAGGAGTTCTTGCAGAACCCTTTCTTCTGTGAAAGGACTGGGATCGACCCCCTATCAAGAGTGCTTCTGTTAATTAGATTAGGCACTTCCCCTCCTCTTTTGTGAATACTGAGCTGAAATATTCGTTCAGTATTCCTGCTTTTCACTGTCCCCTCTGCCCACCCCTGTTCATTCTATTCAGCCTCACTATCCCTCCCTTTGTCTTTCTACGCTGATGTACCTATAAAAGGTTTTATCCCCTTCTTAACTGAGTTAGCTATCTTTCCTCAGTTTGGGCCTTTGCTATTCTGACTTCCCTCCTGCTTCTTTCTGCCTTAACTGGTACAGCTCTCTGTCCTGCTCCTTCTGTGTTTCCTTATACTTCCGGAATGCTATCTTTTTCTACCTGACTTTCACAGCCACTTCTCTTGAGAACCATAGTGGCTTTTTCTTTCATTTTGATTTGTTTATTTGCTTCACACAAAGGCTTGTTGCCTCTGTGATGGCAGTTTTGATAATTCCCCATTGTTGCTCCACACCTCCTTCTAGCCTGTTTGCTAGTGCTTTTCTGAGGCACTCTCCCATCTTGCCAAAGTCAGCCCTCCTAAAGTCCAGTACCCTCACTTTTGTATGGCTTGACTCTGTCGCTGAGTTTAACGTGAACCACACTGTCTGATGGTCACTTGTCCCCAGATGGCAACCCACTTCTAGATCTGAGATCCTCTCACTGCCCCGCTTGAGAGTCACGAGGTCTAAGATTGCTCCCTCACGAGTGGGTTCCAAAACTAGCTGTCTAATGCCTGCCACCTGTAGGGCGTCAAGAATGGTCCTGCTCTTGGATGTGGCTGCAGCAAATGTGCTCCAGTTAACATCCAGCATATTCAGGTCTCCCATCAACAGTATCTGTGGCAGTGTCAGTGGCTCAGTAGGTAGCACACTCGCCTCTGAGGCCGGGAGATCAGAGGGATGTGGGTTCAGTTCCCACATCTGGCACTTGGGCTAATATCCCAGTACTGACACCGTAATGCAGCATGAGAGGGGTGCTGCATTTCTGAGGTGCCGTCTTTCGGATGAGACGTTAAACTGAGGTCCCATCTGCCTGGATTGGTGGTAGTTCAGGTGGATGTTAAAGATCCCATGGCACTTATCGAAAAGAGTAGGGGAATTTCCCCGGTGTCCTGGCCAAATTTCCCTCATTCACTAAAAATACCACCAACAGCTTAATCTGGTTCAAGGTCATTCATCTGTATCCCCCTCCCCGGGTCGTGCCTGAAAATAGGCAGGATTTGTCTAGTGCACTTACCCGGTCAACAAAAGCTAAATAAAAAATAAATAAATAAAAAAAATAAATATCTCCCTTTTCTCTGCCATTCTAAGAATGCCATCCATCATATTCTTGTCCATTCCTTCCCCCTGACATGGGGGTCTGTACACAACCCCTGTGCAGATTGTGGTGCCCTTTCCAGTCTCCAAGGTGACCCACAGTGCCTCCTCTCCTCCCTGTTTACTCTTTTGTTCAGTTGCTTTTATCCCTTCCTTTACATGAGCTACTCCTCCCCTCTTCTCCCCTGCCTGTCTCTCCTGTAAGTTATGTACCCTGGTATGTTAACATCCCAGTCATGGTTCTCTGTATACCATGTTTCTGTGACTGCTACGATATCCAGGCATCCCTCTTCCATTAAGGCCACCAGTTCAGGGAGCTTGTTGCCCAGACTATAGGCATTGGTACTCATTACCCTCCATTTCCTGATGGTCTTACCCCTTTTGCCCCATCCTGTCCTTCTTGCCTTTGTCACTTTCTCCATTTACCCCTGCCCTTCTCCCTATCGACACCTCCATGTTGGTGTTTGCCACACTTACTACCGTGATTTTTTGGGGGCTAGGATTTTCCTGCTCCTTTCCAGTGCCTCCCCTTGGCTAGTTTAAAAGCTTGCCAATGAAGCATTTAAACCTATCACCTAGGATCCTGGTTCCTCCCAGACAGATGCAGCCCATCATGCCAGTATAGGCTTGCATCACTCCAGGTGGACCCCAGTCCCCAATGAAGCCAAATCCCTGAGCTCCACACCAGTTTTTCAACCACTGATTGAATCCCATGGTACGGAACACCCTAGCCTCTCCTATGCCATGGATGGGTAGCACCTCCAAGAAGGTTACTGTGCGTGCTACTTGACTAAGGCCCCTCCCCAATTCCACAAACTCTTCCTGCACTTCTCTAATCCCTTTCTTAGCCAGGTCATTTGTCCCTAGGTGGACAATGACATCCAGCTCCCTCCCCTGTGCAGCTACTCCAGCAATCCTGAGGATTCGCTCCCTGTTCCTCCAAGCCATGGCGCCAGGCAGGCACCTTACCTCTCTCTCCCCTTCCTTGCCCAGTTCTACCTTCCTAACAATGGAGTCCCCCACCAGGAGTTGTTTCCTAGCCCCTCTGAAATGTTGCTAATAAAGACATAAAAAAGGACTGGTCCCAGCACTGATTGCAGTGGCAATCTGCTGGTTACTCTCCTTTCCTTGGAGCAATCTCCACTTACCACCATCCTCTGTCTTCTGTCCCCCAACCAATTTCTCACCCAGTTTACCACCTTTGGACCCTCACCCAGGCTTCCCAGCTTGTTTATGAGTCTTCTGTGTGGAACAGTGTTGAAGGCCTTACAGAAATTTATGTAGGCCACATCCACTGCTCCACCATGATCTAATTCCCTCATTCACCATTTCAATGAAATCTATCAAATTAGTTTGACAGGATCTCCCCCAGTGAAATCATGCTATCTCAGATCTTGTAGGCCACTGGATTCAAGATATTACACAATCATGTCCTGTAGTAGTGATTACATTAATTCCCCACCAGTGAAGTCAGGCTCACTGGCCTGTAATTGTCAGCCTCCTCTTTGCTCCTACTTTTGTGAAATGGTACTATATCTGCCCTCCACCAGTTCTTCAGAACCACTCCCATCTCCAATAAGAGGTTGAACAGGGCTATCAGTGGTGCAGCTAGCTCCTCCCTGAGCTCCCTCAGTATCCTAGGATGTACCCTGTCTGGCCCCATTGGCTTGTCCATTTTTTTAATTAAATATTCTTTATTTCCTTAAAAAGAACAAACCAGCAAACAGAAACAGCAATAAAATAGAAAAAAAACAGTCAACAAAAACAAAAATACACAAAACTATAATACAATCCCAACATCCCCATCTTCCAACTCTCCTGGAGCACAACAAACCCAACAAAAAGAGAAACTAAAGATATTCAAGAAAATGGCGAGGGAGAAGAGAAGTATCCATATTCTAGGTAGTCTATTCGAGGATTATTTACCCACTGGAGTCGAAGATAATAAAGCGTAAAATGATTCCCATCTGTCACAAAAAGATCACGGTGTCGGCACAAAGAAGCAATTTGTTTCTCCATATTCAGAGCCTGCAGTATTTCCTGATGCCATTCCCTATATGAAGGAACTGCATCATCCATCCAATAATGTAAGATAATTAATTTCACTGTAATTGATATCAAAGCCATATGAGCTTTACGCAGACCATAACGCTGCAAAGGATAAAAACCAACCAAACAAACATCCATAGTAATATAATCTTCTAGACCCAGAGTAAAATAATCCTCTAGACCCAAAAAAGGGTCTAGTGAGCCTTTCACAGAAGGGAATCACTTTAACATAATTCCATAGCATATGTTTAAGATGACCCTCAGCAACGCCACACTGGGATCATACAGGAGAAATGATTTTGCCCATTTCATACAGCCTTTGGGGTATAATATAAATTGTGAAGAACTTTATATTGAATCAGTCAATATCTATTTTGTTTTATATATCTACAGTGGAGTCAGCCACAATGAAGTGCAGTAACTTTCAGTAATGACATGTCACAAAATCTTGCATGACAAAAGGGCTTAATTGCCATTGACTTACAATGGCCCCTGTGGTAAACTGCAGCATTCTGTAATAGTCTGCAGTGTTTCTGCATTGCATCCTAGTTGTCACATCTGTATATAGATTTTGCCAAATGAACTGCCATATCGTAGAATCCCACTGGAGTCCAAAGGCCTGCTGCCAATAATAGCATATTCCAGCAGGACTGACAGGACCTATAGATTGAAAAAAGACTATAAAGTTTTGATACCGAGTATGATTCTTCTACCATAGACATAAAAATCTTATAATATGGACTCCCTCCTTGCAACCATGGTACAGGGCCCAGATGGGAAGAATGGACAGGGTTAGCTGAAGAAATTTAAAACTATAAGATTGGGACAGACAAAAATGCTCCTGAAAAGTGATAAATGTTATAAATTTAACCTCCTCTAATAGGGAACCTATAGTGGCATCTTACAACTGGGGACAAAAAGTAAGTGGGACAGGGAGGTGGCTCTAGGTTAGGGTCATGCACACAAAAACAGTGTGGTCCACAATAGCACAGTAAAAGTGCTGTTATCCACAACAGCACCCGCCCAAAACACCAACCACAAGAACAGTGGCAGTGGTAGTGCTCCCTGAACACAAGGACCTCTGCCATAAAAAAACACAGATTTCTGTCTCCCGCAGCATCGGGGGGGGGTGCATTATTGGAAGGGCTTCACCCCCAAACTCCACCATCTATATATAATCACCTCTGGGGGGGGGAGGCAACTCAGGGAAGGGGAGAAGCCTTGAGGGGAGCAATATAGAGTGGAAGGGGGAATGGCATAGGTCAACCGGGGGGGGGCAGACACCGTACCCCCACATGTCAAGTGAGGGAAGAAAAAAAAAATAACACAACACATGTCCCAGCATGAAAAAAGCAACTAAAGAAAAATACCTCTTGGGACCAGGAATCAAACCCAAGTCAACCAGTGTTCTTTTGCCCCCGCTGCCTGTGGCACTGCCCTCTACACCTCAGCAGCTGTTCAGCGGAACCCCTCCCAGCACAGACTTCATCCCTTTCCCTTCCCCCCACCAAATGACTGCAATACAGCTACAGGGACAGCGCTAGCCTGACCTCTGACATTATATCCTTTGCACTGTATTGCAGAGTGCTATTACGACCACGCGTTTTACAACTGCACAATTCAGGATTCACTTTTCTAACTAGGTAGGCAGGGTGGTGGGCTATCAGAATATTGTCATTGCCTGAAGTAGGCTGGGAAGGGTCTTTAGTCCAGAGCAGCCCCAAATAAGAGCTAAGCTGTAAATGAGCCCTAAGGGACCAAAAAATCAGTGTTGGTTTTAAACAAGAGTGGCAACTGAGATGGCCTTAAAACCAAAAAGTCTTAAATTGAAGGCCAGACTAGTTACAAAGGGCCTGTTCAACATCAAGCCAAATCGGACTATAAGTAACATCATGTCTATCAACGCCACAGTTCCCGCATTGTAAATACTTACTACTGTGGAGGGTGCAGTAATACAAGAAAATATTAGGAAGATGTAAACCCCCCATGTGCTTTGTAATCATCAGTTTAAAATAGGAATAGTGAACTGTCCTACGTCTCCATAAAAAATAATTAAGTAAGTGTTTCAGGAGAGAAAACCAGGATTTAGAAAGCTAAAGGCATAGCCTACCTAATGGATATAGTATACGATGTAACATGTTTATTTTTATGACATTAACATGCCCCTAGAGTGAGACAGGTAAGGCTGTCCACCATTGAAAATCTAATTTCATAGTACGGAGAAGGGGAAGAAAGTTATTTTTAATAAAATCAGAGAGATATCAGGAAAGTTGTACGCTTAAATAAGTACATTTCTGAGGTTCCCACAATAGGCCCACTTTCAGATTTATGAGTTCCTTCAGGACTATTTCCTCTGTACATGGACTAGTGATCCCTTCCATCAGTGCTCCTGTCCTTTATCTGTGGTTCCTCACTTTCCCCTTCCTCTGTAAACACTGAACAGAAGTATTTGTTCAAGACTGGCAAACAAATCCACTTCAAGTGGCAAGATTAGCACCAATGGAGTTCAAAGCTGCGGACTCATGGTCTATGCTAAATTATACTTTATTTGTCAGAATAAATTAAAAACAACAATAGCCAGTGGCTAAAGGCAAAAAAGGTATACAGGTGCAAAAACACTAAGAATAAAACACTGGAACTGCAGCAAACCCACTTGGTTTGTACCGGACAGTCCTGTAAAGGTGTCTGAAATCCAATGGGCAAAGGAATCCTCCACTAAGCATGGGGATTTTAGCAGCAGAGTAGAGACAATTTTTACTGAGCAGGATCCTACTTCATGAGTCTAAAGTGCAGGGCCCTACATTTCCACACCTACATACATACTGGTATGTGCATCTATGGCGGGTGGGACCCTGTGCTCCCACAGTAAAATAAGGACACTATTATACTATCTCAAAAAGTAAGAAAATTCCTTGCAAAAAACTTTGTTAAAGAATCAGTTAGAGTTCCTATTACAGAAACAAAAGTATGGAAATTCAGTGTTACGGTCCCTACCACTACCAACCCACACCACCCTCCACACACCAACAGTCATCAGGGTCTGCCGTGGGGTCATTGACCCTAACTGTCACCCCATTCCATGTGTAAAGGAGCTGAGATGGAACAGTATAGGAGAATGGGGAGAGAGTTAGGACTGATGACCCCAAGGCACACCCTGACACCTGTTGGTGTGTGGAGGGTGGGGGGTGGTATGGGAAGGAACTCTAACACTGAATGTCCATACTTTTGTTGCTTTAATAAGAATCCTAACTGATGCATCAACAGAGTTTTTGGTGTGGTAGCTCCGGTATAGTTAGGGTTGAGTAAGCACTTTAATGTTAAACCTCAAATTTTGTATCTTATTTACTTTGCCGCTGTATGACAGATTTGCCTGCAATTTTGCATGCATGGTCTGGTGCCATAGATCTCTGGATCTGGCAAGTTGCGTTATGGTCAGATATACGGCTGTGGAGCTACAGAACACCAAAAAAACTTACTTTTTGTGCATTTCTTTGCTCACTCCCACAGCCCTCATGATTTGTCCATTTGGTCCAAAACCTTCAGGGAAGATGCAGTCTGGGTCATCAATGTGCTTTTCGAAGATTTAGTGTAAAAATATTAAACAGTTCAAAAGTCATTCAAAACACACATTTCCCAATATAGTCAAAGGGGAAAAACATATGTGCATCACAAAAGTTTCGCAAATGCAATTTTACTTTCACAAATGGCACTTTTACTTTCATGCTTCGGCCATCTTGTTTTCAGTTGGTGAGAGAGAAAAATGTCTGGCATTTAAATTTTGGACTCTCTAGGAAAACACTGACTGCTGGGTTTACTTAGTCAGGTCCTGAGGATGCCAGCCCTATCTTTTAAGGGGGGTAAAACCCCCCAGAAATTCCATTGTAAACATCAGGGAAAAATGCTTCTGCAAATAATGAAACAAAAAGCTGAAATACTTTCACAAATGCAAAAATTTCCTGCTACTTTTCGCGAAACTTTCGTGATTTGAGAAAGTTATTTTAAAATAAAACTGCAAATCTTTGCCATCCTCCTGCAACAAAACAGTTGAGTCTTTTGAGCTGAAATTTGCAGGGTGGTAAGCTATGATCACACAGATGTGCCTTTTGGTGGTTTGGTGACAAAACATTCAAGGGGAAAATTGTTACAGCACTCTGAAGTTGAGACATTTCCCATAGGATAACATTGCAGAGTCCGTTACACCTTTCGGCGCCTGTGTCTCGAAAATGAAGCAAGATACTGAGTTTTCACTACTATTATATTAGTTCACCTTTAGATGAACTACTGTAACCTGCAGAAAGAAGTTTGGAAATCATAGATGACACCTATAGTGGAATTTGTCTCCTACTTGCTACGGTTACAGAGATATTGGCAAAAACATGTTCCAAGGGTGCCTTTTTAATGAATTTTGGTGCCCATATCTCAGAAACAGCACAATATATGGATTCATTCAGTCATTTTACGTGAAGTACTCACTGTCATGGTTACATCAGCACTGGGATTTTTTCCTAGCTGCTATGATTGCTGAGATATTAACAAATTAGTGTTACAAGGATTCCTTGCCCTATAGGGCTGCTGTTTGGCTCCGTTGTTATGGCTAAGTGGGACCGCAGGGCCCAGAGGGCACATGCTCCCACATGCACATACCATAATGCCAAAAAATGGACAATGTGAAGCTCCCACTAACACATACCACATACATTATACTTTCTCAAAAAAAAGGAAATTCACTGCAAAAAAACTCCATTAATGCATCGGTTAGGGTTAATAGTACAGCGACACAAGTTTGGAAATGTGCTGTTAATGTTCAAAACTCTAACTCCACATTCCCCTACACCCCACCCCACCCCACACACATATATGCAAAACACATGAAAGATTGTAAGACACTATACCACTCAGTCACATCTGTAACCACAATAATCACAACACTGTACTTATTTCACATAACACTATGTAATGAAAAAACACATATAGTATCATCGACTCTATACTGCCAGCACAGTATGATAACATATTATTGGTGGCATATCTTCTTCCTACAATGAGACTTAGTCTGTACACATTTTCAAAATACTGACTTTTATGTGTCACTATTTACCACCTGGGTTGCTGCAGGCTACCACATGGGCATGTGGTAGCAGGAAAGAGAGAGATGACACATATTACTTTTACGATATTGCTCATACGAACATACAAAATTTGCCAGCAGATAAAGGCCTAGAGGTCTATCAAGTCTGCTCGAATGTGCAGCTAGCACCCCTTATTCTGCAGCTGCCACTTCCTTCCACCCTTCCCCTTCATTAACCCTCCCACTTGTCCTGTCCCATCCCCTTTTGAAGCAGTCCACTGTTCTACTGGATACCATTTCTGCAGGTAATGCATTCCACCCAGCCACCACCCGCTCCTAAAAGAGTGTCTCCTCATCTCCCTCCTGAACCTTCCTCCCTCCAGTCTCATATCATGGCCCCCGGTGTCCCTCCCCTCCCTTACTTTGAACAGCCCCTTTGTACCTGTCTTGTTTATTCCTTTCATGTACTTAAAGGTTTCAATCATGTGCCCCCATCCCTTCTCTCCTCCAGTGAGTACATGTTCAACTCCCTCAACCTCCTCTCGTATGATAAGTCCCCCAGCCCCTTGATCATCTTTGTTGCCCTGCGCTGCACCCCCTCCAGTAACTTAATGTCCCTCTTCAGATACGGGCACCAGTACTGCATGCAGTACTCCAGGTGCGGTCTAACTAACGACCTACACAGTGGCAGAATCACCTCCTCTCTCCTTGAGGATATACCTCTTGCAATACAACCCAGCATTTTGTTTACCTTTGCAGCTGCCTTCCTACATTGTGCTGAGTTGTTCATTGACCCTGTAATGAGCACCCCCAGATCCTTCTCCTCCTCTGTCTGGGCTAGCTGCACTCCCCCCAGCTGGTAGCTCCTCCTTGGGTTCTTCATCCCAAAATGCAGCACCTTGCACTTTTTGGCATTAAACCCCAGTTGCCAGGTGTCTGACCAGGTTTCAAGCTTTGCCAGATCATCCTTCAACCCCTGCCACCCCCCTAGGTCATCCACCACCGATTCTACCTTGGTGTCATCAGCAAACAGACTGATCTTGCTCTTGATGTCCCATGATATGTCTGCAATGAATATTCCAAACAACACTGGTCCCAACACAGAGCCCTGTGGAAAACCACTTGTCACTATCCTTGGGTATGAGAGCTCCCCACCACCACCCTCTGTTTCCTTCCCTGAAGCCAGTTTCCTACCCATCTCACCAGCTCTGCACCAGCCCCTGTGCCTACTAACTTTTTTCCCAGCCTTCCATGCTGCACCGAGTTGAATGCCTTACTGAAGTCCAGATACAGGACATCCGCTGCATGGCCCCTGTCCAGTTACCTAGTTACCCAGTCATAGAACTCCACCAGGTTGGTTTGGCAGGATCTGCCCCATATGAAGCCATGCTGTCTGTTGTCCTGTAGTCCTTTGGCCTCTAGGAGGGCCACCAGCCTCTCCTTCAGGATAGTCTTCATTAGCTTACCCACGATGGATGTGAGGCTCAATGGTCTGTAGTTTCCCAGTTCATCCTTGGGGTCATTCTTGTGGAGGGGCACCACATGAGCCATCCTCCAGTCCTGAGGTACACACCCCGAATGTAGTGAGGCATTAAATAGGTCTGCCAAAGGTCCTGCAAGGACCTCTTCCAGCTCCTTCAGTACCCTGGGGTGGATGCCATCTGGGCTTGGCACCTTGTCCACCCTCAGTGCCTTCAAACCCTCCCGAACTCTGCCCTCCATGTTTTCCCCATCTGTCACCCCTTCCTCCCCTGTATCTGCCATTTCTCCCCCCTTGGGTGTCACCCCCCTCTTCTCTTTAGTAAATACAGAGCAGAAGTACTCATTTAGTGCTTCTGCCTTATCGCATCCTGCTTTCACCCAACTCACCTCCTTCCTAATCCTTACTATGTGGTCCTTACAGCTCCTTTTTTCCCTGATGTACCTAAAGAAGTCCTTCTCCCCCTTCTTAATGCCTTGTGCCAGCCTGAGTTCCGTAAATGCTTTAGCTCCCCTTACTGCCCTTGTCACCTTCTTCGATTCTGTCAAGTACTCCTCCCTGTCCCCCCCCCGTTTTGTTTTCTTGTACTTTCTAAAGGCAGCTCTTTTCCTCCTTACCTTTTCCATGACCTCCTTGCTCAACCAGCTCGGTTTCTTAGCCCTAGCCTTCTTGCTCTGGGCCTTGTTCCAGGTTTTGGTTGTCTCCACTATCCTCAGCTTTATGAGCTCCCACCTCTAGTTAGTGTCCATACTAGATTGAATTCTGGCCAGGTACCCTTTTACCACTTCCCCCATCCTCCCAAAGTCAGCCCTCCTGAAGTCCAGCACTCTTGTGCCAGATTCCACTCCTTCCTTGCCCATATCCAATGTGAGCCATACTGAGTGGTGGTCACTCCCTGACAGCAGTTCCTCCACTGTAAGTTCTCTCACAAAGTCCCCATTTGCCAGCACAAGGTCAAGGGTATTCCCTAACCTGGTTGGTTCACTGACCATTTGCAGCAGGAAGCTGTCCTGGAAGGCATCCAGCAGTACCTGTTCCCTTCTGTTCCTGGTTGTTGGGGTACTCCAGTCCACTCCTGGCATGTTGAAGTCCCCCACAATCACCACACTACCCTTCTTGCAGGTCCTCCTGATCTGTCCCACTAGTTCTCTAACTCCTCCATCTGAGATGGTGGCCTATACACCACTCCCATTCTAAGAATCCTATTCTTGGAATCCTGGATTTGCATCCAAAGTGACTCCGTACTACCCTCCTTCCCTTCATCCCTTACACACTTCAGTCCTTCGTTTACATATAGTGCCACACCAACTCCTTTCCCAATCACCCTGTCCCTACGAAATAACCTGTACCCTGGTACAGACAGGTCCCAGTCATTGTATTGGGTGGCCCATGTTTTTGTGATGGCTGCAATGTCAACCTCTCCCTCTGCCATGAGCACCTGTAACTCTGCAGTTTTCCTCCCAAGGCTCCTAGCATTAAGGGTAACCACCTTCCACCCTGCCCCCCCCCATCCTGACCTCCTTTACTAGCATCACCAATAGTACTTGCCATTTGTCCTTTGTCACTGTTATGGGGGGCAAGCTCATATGGTTTCCCAACCTGTGGTCTCTGCATGTCTCTTGCCCAATTGCCACCCCCCACTCCTAGTTTAAATTTCCAACTTCCTCTATGTACTCCTCCATCCTCTGTTTCAACACTTTCTTTCCCTCCTTACTCAAGTGTAGTCTGTCCTTGGCATAAATACTACTGTCCTCCCAGGTCCCTTCCCACCCCCCTAACAGCCCATACCCTTTAGCACAACACCAGGTTCTTAGCCATCCGTTAAATTCCTCTATTCTCAGCTTTGTTGTTGTGCTTGCCTTGGGCACTGGAAGTATCTCTGAAAAAGTTACTGATCATCCTGCCCCCTCACATAATTGTGCTAGTTCCTCAAGCCTCCTCTGGACTATATCTACTGTCTTGTCAGCCAGGTCATTTGTCCCAAGATGTATAATTAAATGATGCTTGTCCCTACCCCTTCTAGCATATTTCAGAACAGATTGTCCCACCCTTTCCGCTGTCATTCCTGGCATGGCCTCCACCCAAATGTGGCTATGCCTCTCCCCCTTGCTACCCCACCTGACTCCTCTTAGTATTGAGTCCCCCAGCTCTAAGATTCCACCACTCTTACTCCCTGCTTGCTTCCATTCATCTCCCTCTCTCATTTCCAGCTCCTCTTCTTCCTCCTGAACATTATTTCCCCCCTTTTACCCCGTTTCAATTTTCCCAGCAGAACTTCCCCCCACTCCAGTTTGTTCCAGGCATTTATCAATTACTCCTCTACTTTCATCATTTCCCTCCTCCACCTTCTTCCTCTCTAGCAGTGCAAAACTATTTTCTGAAGACCCTTCACAAATGCCTGCTCCCTCTCTCTGCACAGTAACATGTTCTCTCCTTTCAACTCCATGACTTTTGCCACTTCTTCACCTCACCTCACAAGTCCCTATCTCCTCCTTCTATTTGTCTTTTGTCTACTGACCTGGTTTCCCTGGCAATAGTTCTTTCTGGCCCAGGCCCCTTTGTCTCTGTTTCCCTTCTTCTGACCCTCTCCTCACCACTGTTGGCTTAAATTGCCCTCCCTCATCTCCCCTTCTTCTTCCCTCCAGCATTGGGCTAAACCCATCCCCAATCTGTCTTGCCTGTCCTAGTTCCTCCTGCAGACCCTTGATCTCCTTTCTAAGTTTCTCTGTGTGGTTGCACACTAAACATCCTCCCACACTCCAGGCAATTTTTAGAAAGATTGGTGCACCACAGTTGTTGCAGCCTACCACCCTACCCATTGCTGTCGTTGCCCAACAGCAACCCCCCACTCTTCCAGATGCAGGATACCAAACACTCCCCCAAGTCTCCCCCTCCCCCCATCAGTGCAAAACACTCTTTTGTTTATTTCCCTTACCCCCTTTGTTGTACACATTTAGATAGATTGAGCAACTGCTTTTTATATTCCTATCCTTCCTATCCACACTCAAAAAGAGACTTTAAGTAGCTATTGCACAACCTTCTTTAAACTCCTACTCCTCCTTTCCCCAATGCAATAGCAATGCAAAGAAGTAACAATGAAAGCTCCTAGATTTGCAGTTACTTCCCTTCCACTGAGATAGCAGTCACCTCTTCACTTGCTGTTGTTCCTTTCCTGGATGTCTACTTCTGCAATGACAGGCACATGTCCTTTGCCCATTTGAGGAAGTGCTGTCAGAACCCCTGGTATAAAGAAAATAATGGACCAGAGGTCTGTGGGGTGAGGGGTTTGGGGGGTGGGACCAGCTCAAGTCTTCCA
This sequence comes from Neoceratodus forsteri, assembly GCA_016271365.2. Taxonomy (NCBI): domain Eukaryota; kingdom Metazoa; phylum Chordata; order Ceratodontiformes; family Ceratodontidae; genus Neoceratodus; species Neoceratodus forsteri. The sequence continues at coordinate 1,496,369,063 of CM057449.1, forward strand.
GAAACAATCAGGTAGCTGAGGCCCCTGGTCAGACCATTAGCACCCTTCCCCCACTCTGCACTAAGCTTTACAGGTAGTGAAACCAGCACCATGAATCAAAATTCTACTCAAAGTCCCCAAAATTGGTTTGCTACCCAAAGAAACATGACTCCAATTCAAACAGCTTCACCAACAACACATCAAAATAGGCTTTAAATTAGAAGATATAGGTCTCCAATTCAAAGAAACAGACCCAGTTAAATCACACCAAATAGGTTTTAAATCAGAAGAAACAGACCTTTACAAATGCAGCATGCTACACAATGAAACATCAAACAAATGAGCCCACTTATAGCTACCAAAACAGGTTTCAAAATTCCAACAGCCCTAAACAATACCCTGCTAGCCCCTTAGAAGTAATAAGAAAGAAAAGAAAAAACTTCTACCAAGTAGAATCCACAAGAAACAATGTAAAAACAACAAGAAGAAGCTACTGTACTGTAACAGATCTGATCCTGTCACTCTTCTAGTTCCTGCTCAAGTACAGTATGAAACTAGCACCATCACATGTTGTTACAGTATACAGTTGCATTACCTGGAAATACTCATTAGCAACATGTTATTGTTAGCTTTGGATGTTACAACTCTTACTTTCACAGGTTACTTGCAAACGATACTACAAATAATTACTTTTATTTTTACCACCATTTGTTATTAGGACTGACTCACTCTATCAGAAAAATAAATGCAAAGATCCAGTACAGTATGCTTATACTCATTCTCATTTCCAAGAAACTATCTGTGGAGAACATACTGTGTCTTACATCAGTTCTTCACTATTTAAATGTAGGCATCTGCCTAAATCTTGTTATTGCTGTTTGTAACACAAAAATGTTTACTGTGGGGCATCACCCATGGTTGCCAAGAATGTGTGTCTACCCCCAAGGCACTATGATGGCAGCAGAACTCATACAGTTAGTGACCCATGATGATGCGTGTGTCTTGCAGTACATTTAGAGAGTTGTACATTACTTCTGTTACCTAATGCTGGTTGGCTCTGATTGATTGTGTTGGCTTGGCCCTTCCCCTGCTCGCATGTGTGTGTTAGTGTGTGTGTGTGTGTGTGTGTGTGTGTGTGTGGCGGTGGGGGGGGATGCAGAGTGAGGGTTTTGAACCCTAACAGCACATTTCCAAACTTTTGTCTCTGTACTATTAACCCTAACTGATGCATTAACACAGTTTTTTTGCAACATATATATATATATATATACAGTATATATATATTATGGTAGCACGGTAGTGCTACCATAGTTAGGGTTGAGGAGCCATTTCTATGTTAAACCCCAAAACTTTGCACCTTAATAACTTTGCAACCGTTTGACAGATTTGGCTGAAATTTGGAATACATGATCAAGAACCATAGGCCTTGGCATCTGCCAAATTCCATACCAGTTGGGTACACGGCTGCGGAGTTATTAAGCATGATTTGCGCGCATGTTTACGCTTTTTCTGGAATTATACAGTTGCACGTACAGGTCGCACGGTTTGCGCGACTGGCCCAAAATCTTCAGGGAATGTGTGGCCAGGATCTCCGATGTGCCTTTTGAAGATTTGGTGAAAAAATATTAAACGGTTCAAAAGTTATTCAAAAAACAATTTCCCATTATAAGTCAATGGGAAAAGTTAAAAAGTTCAACACTTTCGCAAATGCATTTTTACTTTCGCAAATGGGCCTGTTACTTTCGCAAATCGGCCATTTTGTTTTCAGTTGGTGATTAGAAAAATGATTGGCATTTAAATTTGGGACCCTCTAGCAACCTAATTATTTTTGTATTCACCTAGTCGGACCCTGAGAATGCTAGCCATGTCTTTATTTTGGGGTAAAACACCCCAGAAATATGTTTTTCAGATTTCTGGAAAAAGTACTTTCTCAAAGTACTTCGTGCTCCTGAGTGTGGCAAGCGTTTGCAGCTTTACGCAATTGCGACAGTAATTTTCTAGTCTGTGGAAAATGACAGCAATTCTTTGGCACTGCACTGCAAAAGAACGGTTGGGAGTTTTGGGCTGAAATTTGAGGAACGCAGCCAACATCTCACAGATGTGCCTTTCAGTGTTGTATTGAAAAATATTACATGGCAGCAAAGTTATGGCACTCCAAAGTTGACGTTTTTCCCATAGGATAACATTATGGCGCCAATGCATTACAGGAATCCTTTGGCACCCTGCTGCAAAATAATGGTTTGGTCTTTTTTCCTGAAATTTGGAGGGAAGACAGCCAACAGCCCACAGATGTGCCTTTCAGTGGTTTGGTGAAAAAATATTACAGGGAGGCAAAGTTATGGTGCTCCAAACTTCTCTTTTTTCCCCATAGGATAACATTACGGCGTTCGCCGCGCCTTTCAGGGCCCGTATCTCGGAAAAGGTGCAAGATACAGACTTTTTGTCAGAAAATTTCTTAGCCCCCGGGGCTAAGTACAAAACTAGCCAGGACAGTCATAAATCATACGACTTTTAAATTTTTTTTCTACGTCATACGGTTCCTGAGATATAACCTATTTAGTAGTCCAAGTCCTCATTTTCTGCTCCGATACCCATTATTATGCATACATTCTTTGTACTCACTGTCTTTCTCTATTCAGCTTTTGGGGAAAACCAGCCTGTGTGCTTACATTACTGTTACCATTGCCCTTTCCGCTTGCGGTTCCATGCCTGTTTCACTTCCCGTTGACGTCAACGCTACCACGTGCGTCATCCTTTGCGTTTTCATTTGCGCTTGCGTTTCTGTTATTTTTTGCCATTTATGTCAACCGTACTGTTTCTCTGTCTGTTTCACTTTGCGTCACCATGCCCATTGACATTTCCGTTTGCAGGCACCATGTTACTATATGACAAGACATCACGTGGCACACCGTTCCCATCTATGCCACCGTGTTCGTTACCCTTTCTGTTCTCATTCGCGCTTGTGTTACCTTGTGCGCCACTGTTAGTGCTTCTGTTTGCGTTGCTGTTCCTGTTACTATGCCACAAGACATCATGTGGTGGGAGTGCGGTGCCCTTTGGGCCCCGCGCTCCGGCTGCTGCATGACGTGCCAGGAGCACGGGGCCCTATGTGCGTTATCCTTTGCGTTTTCATTTGCGCTTGCGTTTCTGTTATTTTTTGCCATTTGTGTCTACAGTACTGTTCTCTTTCTGTTTCACTTTGCGTCACCATGCCCATTGACATTTTCATTTGCAGGCACCATGTTACTATGTGACAACACATCATGTGGCAGACTGTTCCCGTCTATGCCACCGTGTGCATTGCCCTTTCTGTTGTTATTTGCACTTGCATTACCATGTGCACCACTGTTAGCGCTTCTGTTTGCGTTGCACTTCCTGTTACTATGCCACAAGACATCATGTGGCGGGCCGCATTACATTCACTATTTCTCGTTATCATTCTCAAAAAGAAGGGAAATTAGAGGCAAAAAACTCTGTTTAATGCATTAGTTAGGGTTGTTCCACAACGACAAAAGTGAGGAAATTTGCTGTTAGGGTTGAAAACCCTAACTCTGAATTCACCCCCCCAGCACCACACACACACACAGACACACACACACACATATGCAATTATGGGGGAGGACCAAGTCAACACAACCAATGACAGACATCCAGCAGCAGGTGACAGAAATAACAAACAATTGTCTAAATGTACTACAAGACATCCCCACCCACCTGACCAGGTACTGCATGCTCAGTGGAGATCAACAGCAAAACTGAAGCCATGTACACCAAATGTACACATCCTGATTGCAGCTGCACTAGCGTACCACACTTAGTAGTTGCATGGCCTTACCTACCGATGTCCACACCACACCACAACTGGTACTGTGCCGTTAGTCAATATAAATGCTGAAGGTGCATGATGACAGTTGTGAAAGGTTTAACACTAGTGAGTATACATTAATTAAGAGAAGTACATAAATTAACTACAAGACACTAGCATGCTCAAGATAAAAGTAGTGTTACATTTAGTATGTGATTTACATAGTAGTACATTTACTGCAATGGTTTACTCAAGATAGAGAGGCTGATGTAAACGTATGGAAAAGCATTGCCTGTTCAACGCTGTGAAATTCGTACTGCCAGTATCAGATGCATTCTTACTGATGAAGGTGTACTGCTGATGTACATACATAGACATTCAGTGTGTTTCAATACTAAAGATGCAGTAAGTATTCTTTGTAAGAAACAATGTAATATTATGGATCAGACCAAGCAACTTCTAAATATCATAGCACTACTGAGCCAACAATGATGTACCTGTATCGGAGATGTATATAGGATAGATTTTCCTGTAGGCACTTACTGAGTATGTTGTACCTGATAAAGACAATCTCATTGCATCTGTGATGACTAACTTATTCAAATAGTAATACATTTACTATTGTTGCAATCTATGCCACTTATGAACACAGTGTAATTTTTTTTAACAGTTGTTTCATACTCAGGCTGTATGCCTAGTGTTTGGGTTTGCCACACTTCTGTCACTGATGCTATCAAAGTGATAACTATGTTAATTGTGGTACAACAGGAATCAAGTAGGTATGGTGTAGATATAAACAGAATGTCTTTTAGTATTGATTTAACTCACAATGGGGTAAGTGTACTAGGACAGCAGGGGTTATTCTCTATCACTGACTCTGTCAGTTATAATCACACTAAGGTTTCGATGACTGTAATGATCAAGTTACACTGTTCATCTTTGAGGTTCATATTCACAGCCATTCTCCAGTAACTAGACAGTGTATGGTGTAACTGGTGGCAGACTGTGTTGCAAAGCTGCTGCAGTGCCTAGCAGAGGGAGAGTATCTACTCATAAAGACAATTAAGCAATAAGGCATGACCAACAGTTATGTTAAATGGTCTGTTAATCACCCTGTAGGGGTTTAATGTTGAATGAGGCATAGCCGAGTGCCACATGTCGCTAGACAGTGAAAAACTGACCATTAACATAATACCTGGGAGTGGCTTATTGCTATCATAAAAAACTGTTTTTAAACAACATTAAACCATGTTCATCATATGCTTAGGCTCTACATGTATGTTAATAAAACTAAACATAAGGCTGTTACAATGTTTACAGTCAATTAGAAAGCTGCATTTCTCAAACCCTTGTTATAATCAGAGATATTATACCTGTACAACTCCTTGGTTTTGCTGAACTCTATTGCACAGGTGGCCCACCACATGTGGTGTGGTCTGGTGTGGGGCATCGGTAGGTAAGGCCATGCAACTACTAAGTGTGGTACGTTGTGTGCAGCTGCAATTATGGATGTGTACATTTGGTGTACATGGCCTCAGTTTTGCTGTTGATCTCCACTGAGCATGCAGTACCTGGTCAGGTGGGTGGGGATGTCTCGTAGTACATTTAGACAATTGTTTGTTATTTCTGTCACCTGCTGCTGGATGTCTGTCATTGGTTGTGTTGACTTGGTCCTCCCCCATACTTGCATGTGTGTGTGTGTGTGTGTGTGTGTGTGTGTGTGTCTGTGTGTGTGTGGTGCTGGGGAGGGGTGGATTCGGAGTTAGGGTTTTCAACCCTAACAGCGAATTTACTCACTTTTGTTGCTGTGGAACAACCCTAACTAATGCATTAAATGGAGTTTTTTGCCTCTAATATATATATATAATAGTGACACGGTAGTGCCACTATAGTTAGGGTTGCACGGCAGCTTCTAAGTTAAACCTCAAAGTTTGCACTTCAATAACTTTGTAACTGTTTGTTCGATTTACATGAAATTTGGAATGTAGAATTGCCTACTATAGATCGCTAGATCTGTAAAGTGCCATTCTGGTTGGAAGTACGGTTGCAGAGCCATAGCATGTCCAAAAAGTGAAAAATCACACTTGTTGCAAATTCTGTGGTAAGCCATAATGGACTGAAGAATTCATTTCAGTGGCTTCAAATTTGTTGGTCTACATGTGGCCTGGATAGGGATGCAGTGAATTTAAATTTCACCAATGAAGTGCCGGCAAAGTGGTCAAATTCACCTGGTGGAGCAATTTGCAAAATTTTCCCGCATTAGGCAGAATTTTGCCTAGGCTAAAATTCTGCCTTCTGTGGGTGAAATTTCACCTTCTGCAGTGAAATTCTGCCTTCCATGGGTGTAATTTCACCTTCTGTGGGTGAAATTTCATCACAGAAGGCGGAATTTCATCATGGAAGGTGGAATTGCACCACGGAAGGTGAAATGTCTTCGTTCCGCTTGGCAATATTTTGCCACTCCACCAGGCAATATTTTGCATTTCGCCCCGTGAAATGGATGAAATTTCACATATTACTCCATGAAGTGAATAGAAAAAAACATTGTAACTCAAAAAATAATGCACTTTGGTAAACACCAACACTTGTGTTTACCTAACTGGGCACTGAGGAACATGCCCCTGGCATTAGTTCTTTACTTCGTGGTCCACAAATATGTTTTTTAAACTTTTGTCAGTTTTTGTTCGCAGCAACATTTTTTGTCAGGGTGTGCCATGGGGTCATCAGTCCTAACTCTCACCCTTTCTCCTATACTTTAGCATGTCAGCTTGCTTAAACATGGAATGGGTGAGAGTTGGGGCTGATAACCCCATGGCACACCCTGACGCCTGTTGGTGTGTAGAGGATGGTGGCGTGGGGGTGGGGTGGTGGGGTGGTAATCCTAACGTTGAATTTCCACACTTTTGTCACTGTGGAACCAACCCTAACTGATGCATTAACAGAGTTTTTTTGCAAAGACTATATATATATATATATATATATGTGTATATACATTATAGTGCACAGTAGTGGCACTATGGTTAGGGTTCAGTAAGCACTTTAATGTTAAATCTCATATTTTGTGGCTTAATAACATTGCCACCATATGAAGTATTTGCCTGTAAATTTGCATGTGTGGTCTGGTACCATAGTTCTCTGTTTCTGGCAAGTTGTGTTACGGTTGGATGTACGGTTTCAGAGCTGCAGAATGCCCATAAATGCAAAAAAACTGAGTTTTTGCAAGCGCCCAGAGCCAGCATGATTTATACATTTCATCTGAAATCTTCTGGAAAGATGCAGTCTTGGTCACTGTTGTGCCTTTTGAAGATTTAGTGTAAAAATATTAAACCTTTCCAAAGTTATTCAAAAAAATAATTTCTCATTATAGTCAAAGTGGAAAAAAATATATGTGTCTCACGAAAGTGTTGCAAGTACAATTTTTCTCTTGAAAATGAGCCTTTTACTTTTGTACTGCAGCCATCTTGTTTTCAGTTAGCAAGAGAGAAAAATGCCTGTGTTTAAATTTGGGACCTTTTAAGTAAACACTGACTGTTGGGTTTACCTAGTAGGGTCCTGAGGATGCCAGCCCTGTCTTTTTTGAGGGTAACCCCCCCAGAAATGCCATTTTAAAAACTGCACCCCAGTACTTTCACTAACTGTGACAGAAACAGCCATGACACTTTTGCAAATGCAAAAGTTTAATGCTGTTTTTTGCAAAACTTTTTTAATTTGCAGAAGTATTTTGTTCAAAAATGGCAAATCTTTGTCATAAACCTGCAACAAAATGGTTGGGTCTTTTGAGCTGAAATTTGCAGAGATGCAAGCCCTGGTCCCAAAGATCTGCCTTTTGGTGGTTTGGTGCCAAAACATTCAAGGGGACCAAAGTTATAGAGTTCAGAAGTTTGAGAAATTTCCCATAGGATAACATTGTGGCACCTGTGACATCTTTTGGTGCTCTTATCTCAAAAACAAAGCGAGATACAGATTTTTCCCTGCTCACAGCTTAGATCACCTTTAGGTGAACTAACATGAAGAAACAAGTTTGGGAATCATAGATTACACCAGCAGTGAAATTGTATTCCTACTTGCTATGGTTATGGAGATATTGGCACATTAGTGTCACAAGGGTTCCTAGGGTGCCTTTTCAGCATATTTCAGTGCCCATATCTTGTAAACAATGTGAGATACATATTTCATTGACAGATCTGGGGGTGGTAGGGGAGGTAACCCTAACACCACATTTCCATGCTTTTGTCACTGTGCTATGAACTCTAACTAATGGATTAACAAACTTTTTTTGCTATGAATTTTCCTTCTTTTTGAGAAAGTGTAATGTAACTGGTTAGTGGTATATGTTAGTGAGAACACTGGCCATCTGGGCCCTGTGCTACCACTTACGCATAACTACAGAGCCAAACAGCAGCCCTATAGGGCATGGAACCCTTGTAACACTAATTTGCTAATACCAACTGAATCTGTATCTTGCATCGTTTATGAGATATGGGCACTGAAAAGCACTGAAAAGGCACCCTCGGAACCCTTCTGACACAGATTTGCCAATATCACAGTAACCGTTCAACCTATGAAGAAAATTCCACTGCAGATGTAGTCTATGGTTTCCTAACTTGTTCCTGCGGCTTAGAGCACTTAATTGTGATCTAAGCTGCAAGTAGTGAAAAGTCCATATCTCACTTCATTTTCAAGATGCAGGTGTGAAAAGTGCAATGGGCACCACAGTGTTATCCTGTAGTAAAAATCTCAACTTCATGATGGCATATCTATAGAAGCAATTAACTTTCCAACACCTAAATAGCATAATTCACATCTCTAGGGCATCCCCATAATACCCTGAAAATTGCAAGTCAAAAGACCAAACCGTTAAGTTACAATGCAGTGGGAAAGTTTTTAAAAGGTAAAAAATTCCTAGTTGGTTAGGTAGAAAAATCCTCTACCATCAGATCAATCCCCATTTGCGAGCTGTCAAAATTGCCATCCATAAGAAATCCTTGACTATCAGATTTTGGCTATCTGGTCCCTAAGTGACGGTCAAGGTTTTTGCTATTTCGCTAAAGAGGATTGGGTGGTGGACTACGATTCTGCCAGCTTGCAGACTGCAATTTTGTCAACTCATGAAAGAGGATTAAAAAATAATCCCCTTTTGTGAGCTGACAAAATCCCAGTCTGCCAGCTGATCCTCTTTTGTGAGGCAGCAAAATCCTTGACTGCCAGTCAATCCTTGTCCATGAGAAGAGCCAGCTGGTCCCTAAGTGATGGTCAAGGATTTTGCTAACTTGTGAAAGAGGATCGGCTGGTGGCTAGGATTTTGACAGCTTGCAGACTGTGATTTTGTCAACTCATGAAAGAGGATTCGTAAAACCAATCCTCTTTCACAAGCTGACAAAATCTCAGTCTGCGAGCCAATCCTCTTTTGTGAGGTAGCAAAATCCTTTACCATCAACTGATTCCTCATCCATGAAAATGGCCATCTGGTCACAAAGTGACAGTCTAGGATTTTGTCAGCTCGCTAAAGAGGATCTTTAGCAAGTCACGGTCAAATAACTTTTTCATTTGAGAGGGATGTTTTTTGGACAAAATGAACCAAACAAAATATATGAGTTTGTAGAAGGTGTCACCCTGAACAAAACCCATATCTCATTCCAACCTGTGTAAGAAGCTATGACATTTTGTTTGGGTGAAAAAATGAAAACAAGATGGCAGCTCACGGACAAGGAGTTTTTCTCATAGATGAGGATTTTTTTAAATCCTCATTCAGAAGTCAACAAAAATCTTGACCATGAGCCCAATACTCTTTCACAAAACATACATATACATTTTGGAGTGAACTGAGCATGTTCAGAACCCAAAACTAAAAATTAAATAACTTTGAATGGATTAAAATGTTTTAACCAAACCAACTGTGGATTGTTCTTTTACCCAATCTCTTTCGATGTTCCACATTTCAGACCAAAACTTCAAATGGTGTGGCCACAGCACCGTGAGCAAAAAACATGTCAAAAGTGGTGAACAACATATTTTCAGCACTTCACTGCACAGAAACTGTAAGTCCAACCAAAATGCAACTTTGGAAATCAAGAGACCTACCATACAACATCACACATTCCAAATTTCATACAAATCCACTGAACAGTTGCAAAGTTATTATCACGCAAAAATTGAGGTTTAACATTAAAGTGCATACTCAACCCTAACTATTAGGGCGTGACCGCCAACAGGTGTTGGGGGTGTGCTATGGGGTTGTTGTGGCTAGCTCTCACCCCATTCTCCTATGCTGTACTAGCTTAGCTTTCTTACAAATGGAATGGGTTGAGAGTTAGGCCTGATGACCCCCACTCCCCAATGCCTGTTGGTGTATGGACGGTGTGGGGTTGGGTGGTACGGTTGGTAACCCTAACACTGAATTTTCAAACTTTTGTCACTGTAATATCAACCCTAACTGATGCATTAGCAGAGTTTTTTGCATTGAAAATATAAAGTGCAGGAACCAGGCACTGATTGGCAGCTTTACTCCTTGGCTGATTTTCCAACGCCTGGTGCTTCCTGATCTTAGGGAAATCTCTTTCTGTGCTGTGTTCTGGACTGAATTTTTTTGCCCACTCCCCTCCGCCTCCTGCTCACAGTATTAAATAGACTCTTACTCCACCCCTTCCTCAGCCTAGCAGCTGATTGGTCACTCCACTACTGCACATTTTCATGCTATTGGCCTCACTGTCTTCAATACCTGACTTGACCCACTTTCTCACCACCTCTTTTTAAAGCAATCCCACCCACAGGATCACACATTTGCTCTCAACCTTTTCTCCAGCCACTCCATCTAACTCCTCTCAATTACTGCTCTATCTGCCCTATTGTTAGGGACCGCACCCTAATTTGACTATATACCCTTACAACTATAAACCAGCTAGCAGTTAAGCAGGCCAGCAACACCAAACAAACTACCATGGGGTGCAACCACCTACTACTACTCCTCACTACCTCTTTTGGTATTGCTAGTACTATACACGTCCTTTTGTTTTGTTGTTGGAATAGATAAAGCGTTTTTGCTTTTTTCCTTTTTTCCTCCCCCTCCAGCAAATGAGGCAGTGGCCTTCCCCTAGTGAAAAACTCATCTAAAAACTGCTGCCAAAATCTATCCTTAAGCCAGAGACTGCTCTGCAACTGACAACCTAAGCTGTCAGCGAGTGCCGACCCCCTGATAGATCTAAGGGCAGCTAGACTTAGAGCACCCTATTCTAACTGATCCATATAGAGATCATTCATCCATGCCTTACAAAGCACATGCTCCCCTCTGCACCTCGATGTGCTCGAAACCAAAGCATCCCTCTCCCTAACAGGGGGGCACTTCTTTCCATAATCTACTCACTGACCCTCCTCTGGGTGGATAGGCTCATTGACCCATGCCCCCTCGAACCAGGGTGCCATCTGCATAATGACCCCACGAACGATTTCCACAGCAGTAACCCTATCTCAAGCACGCTTGCTCTCTCAATGGTGCACGAGATGGTAAAAAAGGGTATATGCTATGACCTGTTCTACTTTATGAGCAGGATGCGTAAAAGGAACCTCATCACCATACCCAGTACTAAACTACTCAGCTTACTGGTAGCACTACTACTCCTGGCAGGAGATATTCAACTCAACCCCGGCCGCAATACCACCAATATCTTGGTGGCATCCCCTCAGGACCCTCGCTGGGTGTCTGCCAAGGGTCTGAAGATAGCAAATATGAATGTATGTAGCCTCAGACCTAAAATACATGAAGTCCAAGCCTGGCTGGACCTCTACAAGCCTGATGTCCTAACCATCTCTGAAACCTGGTTAAAAGCCCACATCCTTGATCACGGGATACAAGCACTGGGCTATAGCACCTACCGCAAGGACAGGGAATCCAAAAAAGGGGGTGGGATGCTAATCTATACAAAGACTGACCTCACCGTGTAACCTCAAACCCTGCAGGGAAGTCTCCGTGCTGAGGGTGAAGGTATATTTATCCGCATAACCCTAGGACACACCAAGCAACTAACAATAGGTTGTGTCTACCACCCACCAAAGTCTGCCCTCCAATCAAAGCCATCACGAATGCACTGGCCCAAGAGGTAGCTACGGAGCTACACATTTTGGGTGACTTCAACCTCAACTGGTCCCAGGACTCTGGCCATGCCTCGATGTCTCTGACCCATGAAGCAGGTCTGACGCAGGTCATCTATGAACCAACCAGACTGAATTACAAAACTGGGAATCATACCACCCTGGACTGGGCTCTGGTGTCAAACCCTGCAAACATCCAGAGTGCGGGCACAATGGCAGACTCCTTGAGTGACCATTCCCTGATTTTCTGTATATGGAAGAACAGAGCACCCAAGGTCCAGCCAAGAATCCTTACTGCCCGAGACTACACCAAATTCTCGGATGTACAATTCAATCACTACCTAAGTAGCTGGGACTGGAGCCCCATAACACGCCTCCCAACTCTGGCTGAGGCCTTGAAATACTTTCAGGACTTACAAATTACAGCTGCCAACCTCTTCACTCCTATGAAGAGACTGAGGACAAAAGGCAGCTGTTACAAGTGGATCTCTCCATCCCTCAAAGCTCTAATGACTACTCGGGACAAAGCCTGGAAAAAGTTCAGGATCTCCACCCTCCCGGCAGATCTTATGGAATACAAAGCCCTAAGAAACAAAGCCAAGAGAGCCGTTAAACTTGTTAAAAGAGAGTACATCACACACCTCCAGAAAACTAGCTTAGGCAACCCTAAGCAATTCTGGAATCATGTCTAAGACCTGATCAAGGGCAGCAAAAAGACTGAATCCAGCCCCATGGAGATCAACGGTCAGCTCACTACCGACTCTTCTCTAATATTGGCTGCCCTTAACAACCACTTCACAGATCTGGAGGCATATAAGACCGGCCAATCTTCCCTGACTTTGGCCCCAAGCTCAGCTGAAGCAACACACTTTGAATGACCCTCTTTCCACCTGAGACTGGCAAAGCGCACTGAGGTTCTAACCCTCCTAAAGACGCTGAAACCTAAAGGATCAGGGTGACCAGATGGAAACAACCCTCGGCTACTCAAGGCTGGAACCACCTCCTTATCCAGGCCCTTAACCATGCTCCTTAACAGATCACTGAGGGAAGGAGCAGTCCCTGACCAGTGAAAACATGCCAATGTAGTCTCTATCCACAAAGGTGGACTCAGGGAAAAACTAACCAACTATAGGCCGATCTCCCTTCTCTGCACACGTGCCAAGCTGCAAGAAAGGCTAATCTACAACCAACTCCGGGACTACTTGGAAGCTCATCAGATCCTTGCTCTCTCTCTCAACATGGATTCAGACCAAACCATGGTACTGACACTGCCCTCATTAACTTCTCGGACGAAGTGTTCAGGGCAATGGAGAAAGGGATACCCACAGGTGCAGTCTTTATAGACCTGTCCAAAGCATTTGACCTTGTCGACCACAATCTTCTGCTACAGAAGCTGCACAATGTGGACCAAGACCCCCATGCCCTCAAATGGCTTTGGGAGTTATTTATCAGGCCAGACACAGAGGGTCACATGGAAGGGGGCCATGTCAGAGCCACTACCTCTAAAACAGGGAGTACCTCAGGGTTCAATACTAGACCCCCTCCTGTTCTCCCTATTTACCAATGAATTAAGTACCTACTGTGGGGAGAGCTCGGTCGTACAGTACGCTGATAACACTGTCATCTACCGAACCTTGGGCGATGTGGCCGCTCTTGGTCCGCTCCTCCAAAAGGACCTCACATCCCTAGAGACATGGCTATGTGAGAACAGAATGGTACTTAATGCAGACAAAATGAAGGCAATGCTATTCCGGCCAAGATCACTGGGACTTGACAGGTCCTCATCCCTCTGACAAACCACACTCTCTGGCAAAGGCATTAATGTAGTTCCCTCCCTAAAATACTTAGGCCTAACTCTGGATCAGTCTATCACCTACAAGGACCACATGGACCAGGTCACCAGGACCCTACATCGCAAACTCGGTACCGTGTACCGACTCAGGGACCAGCTCATCCCTGAGGCCAGGCTCTCCATTGCGACAAGTGTCCTGCTCCCTAACCTGACCTATGCAGCCCCAATTATACAGGGCATGGCAAAGCAAGAGGTATCCAGGATGCAAATCCTATACAAAAAAATAGCTTGGTTCGCTACCCAAGACCACCTGCGACGTCACCACTGTGACACTCTGGCCCAGCTCCGGTGGCCCACATTGGCCACTCGCCTCCAATACCCATTGCTTGTCCAGGCTTACAAGCTACTCAAACCCCCCGCTCCACCAAGCATAGCCGGAACCATAGCCATTAAACACAACCCTAGGAATTTAAGGATATGAGAACGAACACTACTAGAAGTCCTCAGAGTAAGGACCAATGCTGGCTGCAGATCCTTTTCTTGCCAAGCCCCCAGCCTATGGAACAAGCTCCCCCCCAGTCCAGGATGCCTCCTCACTCATGAACTTCTGCACCAGGCTCAAGTCCCATATACTGGCCACAAGTGTATGCCACTGCCACGGCTCTTAAGGTATCCCCTTTTTCTGCATCAAACCTTTCCAAAGATGAGCCGACCATGTACCTCCCTCCCTCTAGTATCTGGACACCTAGGGACCAATGCTACCTCATGTATATCACTTCACCAAGTAGTACCAAGGCAAAACTGTGTCATGATGATAACCATGTCTGTAACCACTGTCTGTAACCACCTTATGCTTGAACAACCTATGTAATCAAAAGTTTTTCTCCACTGTATTTTATCTTGTATTGTTATCCTGGGTTGCCCCTGAAAAATGGACCTTCAGGGCTCAGTGGGCCTACACGGTCACCAAAATTTAATCAATAAAAAATAAAAATAATAAAAAAAAAATATATATATCTATATATATATATATATATATATATATATATATATATGCAATGGGGTGGACATATATTCAGTGTAATAAATGCGTGTATCTGAGTCACTGTATGTATACATAAATTTATACATAGAGTGACCATTTAAACACACAGTTACTATGTCACAAATCTCTTTAGAAAATGGGTTTGAAAATTCCCGGGCTCTGATTGGCTGATAGCCCTGGCAAGGTGGCATCTATCAGACAACAGAGCCCGGGTTACAATAAGTGCCATTTCCAACTGACCCAATCACTGAAATGTTTGAGCCAGTTAAAATTTTCAAATTTGATCTGCCGCCATTTTTTGTTACCTGCTTAGCAGGGGAGTTGCCCATCCGGGTTTCTGACTTGCCACAACAACTACATTTTTAACAAGTAGGCACCAAAAGGGAAAAAAGTAAACAAAAAAGAGCTAACTAACTCCGATGGGCTTTGCGGTCACCGACGCTAGCGCTACCACCAGCATTTAGGCTCAGCTTGAAGATACCAGCTCAACTGTTAAAAAATTAAACAGCGCCAATATCAACTGTCACCATGCTACTGAGCCCTTGGGTCCACTGAGCTGCCACTTTCCTAGCATCATGATTCCTGATTCTGCTGGCAACCCCCCCAAAAAAGAAAAAAACTAAAGGGATTCTACACTAGCTAAAAACAACACAGACTAAAAGAAACAGAAATCCTGTTTATTCTTTTGAAAGTGACAGTGCTATCCTGCTGTCACCTTGTGCTCGCAACCTCCAGCTAAGTGCTAACCACAGCGCTCTGCAGTACACAGACTCCTAGTCAGCCGGTCTGGCGATCGTGTCTACCACACTACCCGACTCCCAGTACATTGCTGATTATGTATAAGTATTTTCCCCTTATATAAACAACTAGCTGTTTACTTGTAAGAACTGCCACTTTCAATTATTTTTGCTAACTATTTTAACAAGGTTGTCCGCTGCAGCTTTCTCCTACTTTGCATTCAGTAGCTCTCTCCCCCCTTCAGCGCTGACACTGCTCTCTACCATTGCTTTTTTGCCTGTGTTTAAAAAACTGACAGCTACTCTAGGGGTCGTGTTAGAGACTGTGGGGGGAACGGGAAAAAATATGAGCTGGTCTCTCCTACTCTGCATTCAGTATCTCTGTCCTCTACAGCGCTGACACAACTCTCTGCCATTGATTTTCTGCCTGTGTTTAAAAAAAGGACAGCTACTCTGGAGGTAGGGTTAGGTACTGTGGGGGAATGGAAAAAGAAATCTGAGCTCACCACTAAGTTTTCACAAGATTGCCATCCATCTCAATCATCAAAGCCACTTGGGGGGGGGGGGCAGACATTGTCAGACAGTACAATGAGTAGGTCAACAGTGCAGAGGGACTACTTTACATCAAACTGTATTTTTCTTCTTTTTTTAACAGTTATTTGTTTTCTTCACAATGTTTGATTTAATTTTTATTAAAAATGTAACCCATAACCTATTTTCTAAGCGCAATAATACCCTCCAGGGTGGGCGGTATTGTGCTATACCAGACCTTCCAGGGGCTATAAGGCCCTCCACCTGCGGCGTCGGGCCTCATTATGCCCCTGGGTGGTCCGGTATAGCACAATACCGCCCACCCTGTTGGGTATTATTGCTTACTTAGACTTCATTTAGAATATTCAGCCTCAGAAGCAGTACTAACCATATTCAAATTGGAATAACTTTAAAATGAAAAAAGATAGCATGGTACCGTGAGCATGAAAATTATTCAGCACAAAATTATCTACAAAATGAGTGGTGTTTCATGTATAGATACCATATAGCTTTTTTTATAATTAACAAAAAAGTAGAAGAAAATTAAATTTTTTGTTCACTTTTTTGACAAACAAATGTGAATAACTATAAAACAAAAAATGGTAGTATGGTATTGTGAGCACAAATAATGTTCAGCACAAAGATATCTACAAAATGAGTGGTGTCTCATTTATGGATACCTTTTAGTTTTTTTTTATAATTAGCAAAAAAGGCATAACATTTTATTTTATTTTCCCTTTTTTGACAAACAAATGTGAATAACTTTAAAAATGAAAAAGGTAACATGGTACTGTGAGCATGACACTTGTTCTGAAAGAAATTTTCTACAAAATGAGTGATGTTTCATTTAATAGCAATCACTATGCTAGGCAGACATATTCTAGGAAAGTTAACCAAAACCCCTGGAAATTATCATTTAAACAAAAGCTAAACAGTCAAAACCAAATGTTCCTGCAGTGATAGAAAGCATCCCTACAGCATAAATGAAATATACAATGGTGAGCTTTCAGATAAATTATTCATTTACACTTGTGCTGTTTGACCTCAGACACTTCACTCATGGCTTGCACCACTCGTGAGGTTACCTGAGGTCAAACCACACTTGTGTAGATAAATCATTTATCTGACACCTCACCATTGTATATCTCATATATTTATATATATATATATATATACACACACACACACACACACACACATATGTATATTTAATTTATGTCTCAATGAGTACTACAAGACTGACACATAATACCCCAAGAACATTTATGGACTATATAAAACAATATATAAAAATTACAAAAAATGTTACTCCCATATGATAAAATTGCAACTTTAACAAGCCATAACTCTGTCAATATTTGGAGTTAAGGGACAATCTACTATAGCACTAATACATGTTGTTTTCATTGTATTTTTGCTATATTCTTTGACTGACCAAAATAAGTGAAAATAATATGAAAGTGTAATTTTTAGTATGGGAAATATTTAGAATGGGAATATATTGTTACACTTGTGCAGTCAACCACTAGAGATTGTGTTTGATTGCACATCCCTGTAACCAATGGAAGCCAGACAGTAAATGTGGCTCTATGTAAAATAAATTGGCCCAGATATTCAAACTGTGCAAGGCTGTGGCTCAAGCTTGGGTGCAGCTCAACTAGGCTGTGTAGGGGTGTGGACTGGGTGATATTCAACGGGGCTGCACATATTTCATTCACATATCTGGAATGTGTAGTACGGTAGAGGCTACACACGCATTGGCTCATGCTGTGAACCAATGGGTGTGCAGCCCTACTGAGGTGTCAGTCGGTGAGTGGCGGGGCAGCAGGCAGGTGGGGTGCTGCCGCCCGCCGGCTGACCAGGGGCAGTGGAGCGGTGGGGCTCAGTGGGCAGGTGGGGGGTACCACTAGACCAGAGGGATACTGGAATTAGTTTTTTTACAAATGCCTGCAATCGGGCAGATAGCTGGTCCACTGGACCACCAGGGATATAGGATGAAATAGTTTTTTGTTGTTTACAGATGCCCGTGATCGGGCAGATAGCAGTCCACTGGACCACCAGGGATATAGGACATCAATCTTTTGTTACGGATGCCCACGATCGGGCATGGGGGGGCACCACCAGATGCAGCCGGAACTCGGGTGGCCACCCACAGGTGGCAGCTGCCGTGTTGCGCCCTGCAATGTGGCAGCTCACCTGTGGGTGGTCATCAGTTGTTCCCTTTTTTTGGCATAACTTTGTGCTGGTGCAGGTAGGGGTTGCGCATGCATGGCTCTGCACATCCTGGGCTGAATATCAGGCTGTGCAGGTTATGCATGGGCACACCTACCTGTGCCTGCATACATTACTGATGCACTCCGGCACATCGGGATTTGTGCCGGCAGATTTTCCTTTTGAATATCGCGATTGAGCATGACAGTGGGTTGCGCATGGGGCAACACTGTTGTGCCATGCGCAACCCTTTTGAATATCTGGGCCATTATGTTTAGAGGTTTTGTATGTAGCAGATTAGCAGCTCCATGCATATCAGACAGTTTGGTGGCTTGTTTTCAGTAAACAATTGTAAATGACTGACTGGCAAAGTGAAGATATGCTGTAATAAAAGTAAAGAATTTCTTTCATCATGGTGTGTGCTCCACTTTGCTATTTTTGTTCATCAGTCTCCATCCTCTGTTTTTACTCCTGACCTTCACAGAGAGCAAGTGAGCAACAGATAGAGAAATAGAGGCAGCTGCAGTCCTGCAACAATAAAAGTTCTCACAAGAAGGTTAGTAAAGAAATGCTGCACTGATCCCCACTGTTTTACAGCACTCTTTCACTTTGAGCACTTTTGTTTTAGAAGAAAGCCGTCCTGTTTAATATCACTCCTGTTCACATTAGTAAAAGCAACCCTCCTTTTTACAATCCTTCCTGTATACAGACTAAGCACTTCTGTATTAAGGCAATCCTGCCTGTTTAAATCACATATGTTTGGTTGTTAGACCCCTGCTGTCTAGTGTACAATCCTCTTATTCCTGTCTCTCACTTATACTCTGATTTATGAAAAGGGCAATTTATATGGCAAGTAGCCTGACCCTGTTTATTACTCAATCCCCTTTGGTCTGACTTGAGACCTGTTGCTCCTGAGTCCCCTACCGTTGCCCACAGAAGATGACAGAAGAGGATCGTCAGTAGTAAGTATAGGGCAAGGGTGTGTGTGTGGTGTGGTGGGTTGCTCAGTGGGAGGGTCAGGATGGGGAGGGGGAGGGGAGACAATGAAGGACCATTTTATTTTTTACAGGATGAAACAAAAAAAAAGACGTTGGGAGACTTTTCTTTTTTTCAGGTATATAAAATTAAACATTTCTGGACACTGAGGGTGGTCTTTGCAGTGTCCAACAATACTGGTGGTGTTGAGGGGTATGGCTAAACTGGGGAAACTGGGAGTTGGTTCCCCAGTGTTCCACCTTTGGGGGAGGGCTATTGCTGAGATAGGGATTGGGAACCCTGATGTCGGCAATGTGTTTAGTTTTTGACAGTGTTATGTACTGCTGACTCAGGGACTGGGCACTCTGATATCAGCAGTGTGTTTAGTTGGGGACAGTATTATCTAGTGCCGACATGGGGATTGGGCACCCAATGTTGGCAGAAACATTTTTTTTTCATAAATATTCCTGGAGTTTCAGCTCATGACCTAGGATCCTAGTTCGTATCTAGTCATATTAACTAGGATCCTACTTGTATTATGTAGATACAAAGGAAGAATTTAAAAATGAAATAAAAGCCAATTTTAAGGTAATTTTTCCAGCAGTAAAGTGCAAAATACACTTACTGTAACGGATCCCAATAAGCAAGCTACTTGTGTTGTTTCCTCCCCAGAATATCATTTTGGGAGGTTTTTAAGGCAAAGCTGAAAACAAGATGGCGGCCATAAGACATAGTAATTTCCCCATATGAAGCAGGATTCCTACTTTGTTTCATACAGCTACCTTGAAGTGATTACTGAACATGCTCAGAAACAAATTTTTTTTTCAAATTTTTAAATTGCAATAACTTCAGAACTCCTTATTCTTTTTATATCTGACTGGCAAAAGGCACATCTGTGGGGTAGTCCCTTTCTGCTCTGAAAATTTCAGACCAAACAACCAAACCATGTGGACTGTAGGCAAGTTCAAAGAAAAATCCCATCAAAGTCAACAAGTGAAAACATGTTTTTTTCACCTCCCTGTAACTCAGAAATTATACATCTACCTGGAATGTAACTTGCCAGATAGAGATATATCCAACAGTACAGTATTGCATACCAATTTTTGTTCACATCTCTTGAACAGTTGCAAAGTTATTAAAGTGCAATATTTTGAGTTTAACATTAAGCTGCCTAGTCACCCCTAACTATAGGGGCATGGCCACACCAACATATACATATTTTATATATATGTATATATGTATATATATATATATATATATATATATATAGCTAGATATGTTGCAAAAACGTTGTTATTGCATCAGTTAAGGTAGAAGTGACAAAAGTATGGAAATGAGGTATTAGGGTTGAACCCTTAACCTGCCCATCCG
Organism: Neoceratodus forsteri; assembly: GCA_016271365.2. Lineage (NCBI taxonomy): Eukaryota > Metazoa > Chordata > Ceratodontiformes > Ceratodontidae > Neoceratodus > Neoceratodus forsteri. The sequence continues at coordinate 1,496,389,594 of CM057449.1, forward strand.
ACAACCCAACCCCCATCCTCCACACACCAACAGGCATCGGGATGTGCCATGGGGTCATTAGGCCCAACTTTCACCCCATTCCATGTGTAAACAGGCTGACATGGTACAGTATAGGAGAATTCGGTGACAGTTAGCCTAATGACCCCATGGCACACCCCAATGCCTCTTGGTGTGTGGAGGATGAGGGGTGTGGAGGTAGGCTGTGGAGTTAGGGGCCAACCCTAACACCTAATTTCCCTACTTTTGTCATGTCAACCCTAACTGATGCATTAATAACTTTTTCTGCAATTTATTTCCTCACTTTTTGAAATAGTATATTAATATCTTTATTTTACTCCCCCCATTGAGATAGTATAACAGTATCCATATGTCTCAGTGGTAGAGCAGGGTCCTTTGGATCCTGCACTCCTATCCCTCCATAGATACACATATGTATGTAGCTGTGGAAACACAGGTGTCTCTGACCCATGTGCTTTCACACATTAAGTTATGAGCAGGCATAGCAAAACTGCAACAAATAGTCATAACTGTGCCATCTTCAATAATTGACACCCCAAATGTTTAACATATCCATCTTATCACCTCACCACATGTCCCCAGTACAGAAAAATTTCAAATCCCTTTCAAAATATAATTCTGTGCAACTGTAATGCCGTTTTGCAGCACAGGTGTGGAAAAACATTTTTGGCAGTATTTAAAATATTACAGTTGTAGTATTCATGAGGTGTTGTGAAAAAAATGGTAATGCTGAAAATCTGGGAAGAAAACATGAAAAATTGGCAAAGTTACAAGAGTGCATAGAAACTGCACAATGCATGCTCATGACTCAGTCATTTGTTAAAATTGTTTCACCTAATTTTCCACATGGGCTTTTTGGGACCTCTTCTCATGAACAGTGGCAACTTGATTTCACACAGTGGCCGCATCATTCTGAGCCACAGGTGCAAAAACACATTTCAGGCTAGATGTGAAAAATGACAACTGTACTGTTCATAAGGAGATGTGAAAAATGGCAGTGTTGAAAATCTGGAGTGAAAATTGTAAAAATTGGTGAGGCTACGAGCGTTCATAGAAACTGTACAATGCACGCTTGTAATGCAGTAATGTTTTAAAATGTTTTTCACCAGATTTGCAACATTGACTTTTTGGGACCCCACCTCATGAACAGTGGCACTGTCATTTCACTAATTGGTCCAAAAAGATGATTACATGCAGCGACCATGAAGTCACCTTCAGGACTGAGTAATGAAATTACAGTGCAAGTGTTCATGAGGTGAGGTCCCAAGAACTCCATGTTGAAAATTTTGGACCAAAATTCCTAAAAAAATTGCTGAGATATCAACCTAAGTTGAAACACCCACTGACTGCCATTATGCAGTGCTTACCTTTGATTCTTCAGTTTGCAGTTCGGTTTTGAAAAGTGCAGATGTGGCCTGCTCCAGAGAAGATCTCTGCTCCTGACCTCTGGAGGTAAGTATGGGGCAAGAGGGGTAAGGAGGTGGATGCTCAGAGGGAGGGAGGGTGGGGATGGGGTGGAAAGACTGGGGAGATGATGAGGGTCTGTTTTTTTTTAAGCAGGCAGGCTTAAAAAAATAAATAAAAGATGTCTGGGGTGGTTTTCTTTATTTACAGCTATTTTAAAATATCTATACTTATTTGTGCACACTGGGGTGGTTTCCCAGTGTGCCCTATTAATAGGGGGAAATACATGCCAACACAGGGATTGGGCACTCCGTGTCGGCAATTCAAGACTATCGGCTTTGGGGGGGCATCATCCAACACCGGGAGTCGGCAACCCAGTGTCAGAAGCATTTAAATTTAACAAAAAAATAAATATCTATTTGGTACACTGGGGTTGGCTCCCAGTGTGCCATATTAATGTATGTGTGTGTGGGGGGGAGATACATGCCGATATGGGGATTGGGCACCCTGATGTTGGCATTTAAAGAATAACTGCTGGGGCAGTTTTTTTAATAGGGGAAATCCACCATTGTGGATCCCTGTTCGTGAGCCTATTTCCATTCATGAGGTGGGATGAGGACCAGATGGCATTGTCTTACCATCTGGTCTTCATCTCTCAACCAAATGGTTATATCTGACCATCTGGTCTTCAAAACATAGAAACATAGAAGTTGACGGCAGATAAGAACTACAAGGCCCATCCAGTCTGCCCATTTCTTTTTCTACCTTATGAGTGTGCCATCGCTTTTGTTCTGTCAATGGCCTATCTATTCAAACTCATCTGTATTGCTCCCATATGCCTATCCCATGACTGTTTGAAGCCCTGCACTGTATTCATATCCACCACTTCCTGAGGTAGGATATTCCATGCATGTACCACCCTTTCTGTGAAAAATAACTTCCTCACATTACCCCTTAATCAGCCTCCCTCTAATCTCATGTTGTGTCCTCTTGTCCTGCTATTTTTATATTGAAACATGTTAGACTCTTTCACCTTGTTAATGCCCTTAGGGAGTTTGAATGTTTTGATAATATCACCTTTCTCCCTCCTTTGCTCTAGGGTATACATATTGAGCTCTGTTAATCTGTCCTCATATGTTTTCTGATGCAGTCCTTGCACCATTTTGTTTGCCCTTCTCTGGACTGCCTCAATTTGGTTAATGTCTTTGTGAAGGTGTGGCCTTCAGTACTGCAAGTAGTTCTCCAGATGGGGCCTAACCAGTGTCCTCTAAAGAGGGATTATTACCTCCCTCTTCTGACTTCTGATACCCCTACTAATACACCTCAACATCCCCCTACCCTTACCTACTGCTTTAGTGGTCAGCTTGGATGATTTCAGGTCAGCGGTGATGATGATGCCCAAGTCTCTTTCTTCTCGTGTGACTGCCAGCAACTCCTCTCCCAGCCTATAGGTGGCTTCAGGGTTTGTCTTCCCTATGTGCATGATCTTGCATTTCTTTGTGTTAAACCCCAGTTGTCACTCTTGTTCATCTGCCAGTTCAACTCACGAATGGAGATTTTGACACCTCATGAACTGGGATTGGCTGATGATTGGCACCTCATGAACAGGGATTTTGTTTGTATGATCCCTGTTCATGAAGTGTCAAATTCCCCATTCGTCACCTGAATCCCCATTCGTGAGGTGTCCAAATCCCCATTCATGAGCTGATCCCAGTTTGTGAGATAGGGCCATCTGGTCCTTACCTTATCAATAGGGATTTTGACTGCTCATGAATGTGGATAGGCTCAAGAACAGGGATCTGGACACCTCACGAATGGGGATTGGAAGTACATCATGAATGGAGATTTTCTAATAAAAAAATTGCTACTTTTTTAATAAACTGATGAAAACCAAACACATAGTTTTGTAGAGGGTGTAACCCTGAACAAAACCCATACATTTGTTTCCACAGCATACATCCATGGTGCAAGTAACAACATTTTGTTTTGGGCTAAATGTGAAATCAAGATGGCGGCTCACGAACAAGGATTTTTTTCTCATGAATGGGGATTTAATGAATCCCCATTTGTGAGTAGTCAAATTCCCTGTTCATGAACTGAAATCCTTGTTTGCAGCAGTGCATCTTTCCAACAGACTGAACTGAGCATGCTCAGAACCCGAATTTTCAAAATTGAATAACTTTGGATTGGATTCATATTTTTTTTACAAACTAATGTTGTCTTATTCCTTAGGGCAAGGTCTTTCTACCCTAAAACATTCAGGCTAAAATCTCAAATGTTGTGGGTATAGGGAGATAAGAAACTTTCAAGAAAAATTGGTGAAAAAAGGCAAAAAATGCACTTTTTTTACTATGCATTGTACAAAACCTGCACAGCTGATCAAACCGAAACTTGGCATGTCAGGACATCTATCTTATGGAATAGGGCATACCAAATTCTGTGTAAATCTGTTGAACGGTTGCTAAGTTATTAAGGTGCACAATTTGGGGTTTAACATTAAACTACCTACTCAACCCTAATTATAAGGGCACGACTGCACCTTTATATATATACACACACACACACACACACACATATTTATATATATTATTATAGCACAGTAGTTAGGGTTGAGGAGCCATTTACATGTTAAACCTAAAATTTTGCACCTTAATAACTTTGTAACTGTTCAACGGATTTGCCTGAAATTTGGTATACTTGATCAAGAACCATACATCTTGGGAACTGCCAACGTTCGTACTGTTTGAATATACGACTACGGAGTTATTAAGCATGATCTGCACGCACATTTATGCTTTTTTGGAATTCTTTGCTCATCTCTACATGTCGCACGGTTTGTGCGACCGTTCCAAAATCTTCAGGGAACGTGCGGCCAGGGTCCCCAATGTGCCGTTTGAAGATTTTGTGAAAAAATATTAAACGGTTCAAAAGTTATTTAAAAAAACAATTTCCCATTATAAGTCAATAGGAAAAGTTAACAAAAAGTTTGACAGTGTCGCAAATGCAATTTTTACTTTCACAAATGGCCCTTTTACTGTCGCAAATCAGCCATTCTGTTTTCAGTTGGTCATCAGAAAAATGCTTGGCATTTAAATTTGAGACCATCTAGCAACCTAATTTTTTTTTGTATTCACCTAGTCGGACCCTGAGGATGCTAGGCATGTCTTTGTTTTGGGGTAAAACACCCCAGAAATACTGTATGTTTTTCAAATTTCTGGAAAAAGTACTTTCGCAAAGTACTTTCACATTTAAAGCACTGTTGCATGAATTTGCAAAAGCTTTCACAAAGTTCGACAGTACTTTTCCAGGCTGTGGGAAAATGACAGCAATTCTTTGCCACCCTGCTGTGAAAGAACAGTTTGGTCTTTTGGGCTAAAATTTGGAGAAACGCAGCCAACATCTCACAAATGTGCCTTTTACTATTTTGGTGAAAAAATATAACAGGGCGGCAAAGTTACAGCACTCCAAAGTTGATGCTTTTTCCTTAGGATAACATTATGGTGTCTGCCGCATTACAGGAATCCTTTGCCGCCCAGCTGCAAAATAATGGTTTGATCTTTTGGGCTGAAATTTGGAGGGAAGAAAGCCAGCATCCAACAGATGTGCCTTTTAGTGGTTTGGTGAAAAAATATTTCAGGGAGTCAAAGTTATGGCACTCTGAACTTCTCTTTTTTTCCCCATAGGATAACATTACGGCATTCACCGGGCATTTCAGGGCCCGTATCTAGGAAACAGTGTGAGATACAGACTTTTTGTCAGGAAAACACTTAGCCCCCTACTGGGGGCTAAGTATAAAACTAGACAGGAAAGTCATAAATCATATGACTTTTACATTTTTTTCTACGTCATACGGTTCCTGAGATATAAGCAATTTAGTATTCCAACTCCTCATTTTCTGCTCCGAGACCCATTATTATGCATGCATTCTTTGTACTCACTGTCTTTCTCTATGCAGCTTTTGGGGAAAACCAGCCTTTTGCATTTACATTACTGTTACCCTTACCATTTCTGCTTGAGGTTCCATACCCGTTTCACTTACTGTTCCCGTCTATGGCACCATGTACGTTAACCTTTGCATTTTCATTTGCACTTGTGTTTATGTTATTTTAACCATTTGTGTCTACAGTACTGTTTATCTTTGTGTTTTGCTTTGCGTCACCATGTGCATTACCATTTGCTTTTTTAGGCACCGTGTTACTATATGACAAGACATCACGTGGCGGAAGCGCGGGGCCCGCATTACATTCACTATTTCTCATTATCATTCCCAAAAAGAAGGGAAATTAGAGGCAAAAAAACTCTGTTTCATGCATTAGTTAGGGTTGTTCCACAGCGACAAAAGTGAGGAAATTCGGTGTTAGGGTTAAAAGCCCCCCATGGATCCCCTTGCCCACACCCCCAACTGGCATCGGGGTGTGCATTGGGGTTGTCGGTCCTAACTTTCACCCTATTCTCCTATACCTCTGCTACTTCACACATCTCATGGGGTGAGAGTTAGAGCTGGCAACCCCAATTTGCACAACCAAAAGGTGGAACAACCCTAACTAATGCATTAAATGGAGTTTTTTGCCTCTAATATATATATATCTGTATATACACTACCGGACAAAAGTTTTAGAACACCCCCATTTTTCCAGTTTTTACTGAAATTTACGCAGTTTAATGTCTCAATGTACTCTGAAATTAAAGCATAGAACAAATAAACAATTGGAGATAAAAAAGAAATCATAGAATCATTTTGTTTAACAAAATTTAATCTAAATTTTTGACTCATCAAAGTAGCCACCTTTTGCAGATATAACCGCCGAACACACTCGTGGCATTCTTCCTACAATGGACATCAAATATTGTTCGGGAAGTTCTTCCCAACACTGTTGCAGAAGTTCCCACAAATGTGTTGCACTTGTAGGTTGCTTTGCTTTCACCCTTCTGTCCAGTTCATCCCAACCCAGCTCGATGGGGTTTAAGTCTGGAGACTGTGCTGGCCATTCCATGATTTGAAGCCTACCGTCTTGTTCTTTTCCTCGAAGGTAGTTCTGACATAGCCTAGAGGTATGTTTTGGGTCATTACCTTGCTGTAGGATGAACCCCTGACCAACTAGGTGTAGACCAGAGGGTATTGCATGGCGCTGCAAAATGCTGTGGTAGCTCTTTTGGTTCAGGGTGCCAGTCACTCTGTGCAAGTCGCTGACTCTGGATCCAGCAAAAGAGCCCCAGACCATCACGCTTCCTCCTCCATGTTTGACAGTTGGTTTCACACACTGAGGAACCATCCTTTCGCCTACTCGACGGCGTAAAAAAACCCTGCATGAGGAACCGAAGATTTCAAATTTTGATTCATGGGTCCAGTCTTCAGTAGTCCACTGGCAGTGCTTCATGGCCCAGGCAAGCCTCTTTTTCTTATTTTGCCATTTTAGCAATGGCTTTCTTACTGCCACTCGACCTGTCAAACCTGCAACTCGAAGTCTTCTCTTCACAGTCGAAACTGAGACTTGCTTACTTCGACCAGTGTTAAGCTGTGCTTGAAGCTGTTGTCCTGTGAGCCGCCTATCACGCAAGCTGTTGACGCTCAGAAACTTGTCTTCTGATTCTGTTGTGGCTTTGGGTCTGCCAGACCTCTTCCTGTCAGAGTTTTCTCCAGTTTCCAAGTGCCTTTTGATGGTGTAGGAAACTGTACTCACTGACACCTTGGCTTTCTTTGCAATTTCTCTAAAGGAAAGACCTACACTTTTAAGGGTTACAATGGTCTGTCTGTCTTCCTTTGTTAATTGCCCTTTTCTCGCCATTATGATAGCAATATACTACTTCCTGCAGTGCAATATTGTCCAAATAATGCTTCAGAGCGTGTAATAACAGTCTGTTCCAACACTGCTTTTATACATACAGGGGGTTTGTAATCAAGTAATCAACAAAAGTTAGGATACCTGTAGGAATTGTTTGCATCAACTTTCAAGGCTTAATTTACTTCCATTGCTGCAGAACAGCTGTAAGTTATTAACCCATTACTTGTTCCCTGAAGAAGGCCTTTTTTTATAACTCTGAAATTTACATTATTTTTCAGTTTTTGCTAACCTAAACTTTTTTTTTTAACCTCTAGCAGTTTACCACTTACCTTTGTACCATTTCAGGTTATTCACTGGACTTGAATTGCTTAAATTTCAATAAAAACTGGAAAAATGGGGGTGTTCTAAAACTTTTGTCCGGTAGTGTATCTATATCTATATCTATATCTATATCTATATCTATATCTATATCTATATCTATATCTATCTATATATATATATATATATATATATATATATATATACACACACAATGAAGTCACCCAGGATGAAGTGCAGTGCTGCAGAATTCTGCAGTATAGTTACTGCAGTAAACAGTGGAATTTCAATGGGAGTTAATCCCTTTTGTCATGCAAACCTGTGACACTGCACTTCATCCTGAGTGACTTATCTGTATATAAATATAAATATAAATATAACTATATATATATATATATATATATATACACACACACACACACACACACACACACACACACACACACACACAGAGAGGCACACATCTGCTAATGGAGAGACCTAGTGTGACTATCTAGGCAAAAAAACAAGTCTGTTTGATTCTCATGACTATGTCTCTGTTATGATGCATACATATGCTACTGTTGCTATCCCAAATATAAAGATAGTTCATGAAGTATAAGTTATGAAAAAATGTATTGAAAGTTTGAATATGAAAACTCTTAAGTTGGTAACATGGAGCCAGATATTCAAACCATAGCATGGCGCACAAACCATTATCACGGCAATAGCACCGGAATAGCACGGACCCGTCATATTCAAAGGACCAGTTAGTGCGCGCTAACAGCATTAGTGCAGGGCAAACCAGTAATGTATGCAAGGGGCAAAAGGAAGCGGGGGCCAAGAGAAACGTGCAAGGGGATAGTCAAAGGTCCAGCGCTAGGATACATAGCGCGGCACCTAGCGCGGCGCTAGTTACCACCTAGAAAAGGCTGGTCTAAACACAGGGCAAAACACAGAGGAGGAGGGACCAGCACAGGAAGTGGGAATGTGTGCAGTGCCAGTAGCAGTGATGCTGCCATTGATGGCAGCTGTAGTGGAGGAGGAGGAGAGGGAGCAGGCACAACTTGGGCCACAATGCAAGCCAAGGAGACGGTATGTTGCAAACAGACTGTACCGGCCCAGGGTCTCCTTTGAGACCCTGCCTGATGACCACATCATTGGCCGGTACCGGATGAACAGGGGAATGTTGAGGCAGCTCTGTGAACTCCTGCATGAGCAGCTGCACCCAAACACCAGACGCAGTCATGCCATGACAGCGGAGGAGAAGGTGACAACAGCGATGTGCTTCCTTGCCACAGGGATGTTCCAATGACCAGCGGGGGACACCATTGGGGTAACAAAGTCTGCCACCTCATGCCTCCTGACCAGTTCCTAGATGCTCTCCTGCCACATGCTGGGGAATTCCTAGTATTCCCCAGCATGGCAGCAGAGTGCAGAGAAACAATGCAGCAGTTCCATCGAGTTGCACACCTACCATCTGTACTGGGTGCCATTGACTGCACCCATGTCCCCATCTGTGCACCACCTGGCGATGGCAGTGATATGTATGTCAACAGGAAGGGGTAAAACTCCATCAACTGCCAGGTGGTGTGCGATGCTGTGGGGCGCATCAGCAATGTCTATGCACAGTACCCCGGCAGTGCCCACGATGCCTTCATCTGGCACCAGTCCCAGCTGTGCCAGGCCTTTGAGGAGGGCAGGATACCCAGTGGGCAACTAGTCAGTGAGTTGTAGCATACAAGGCAAACACACAACAGCATGGATGTGGGCAGGCATTGCAGGACAGGGAAGGGGTGTGGAAGGGCCACAGAGAGGTGCAGGACAGCAGCTAACATACCGCAGTACAGCACTAACAGGTATACATGTCTTGACAGGGGACAGTGCCTATCCCCTGCAACCCTGGCTGCTCACACCAGTACTCCGACTGGCCACAGTGGCCAAGGAGCTGTACAATGAGGCACATGCCAGAACAAGGAACATCATAGAGAGGGTGTTTGGCATCCTGAAAACGCGATTCAGATGCCTGGACACATCACGCGGTGCCCTACAGTATACACCTCAGAAGGTATGCCGTATCTTCCTAGCCTGTTGTATGCTGCACAACATGGCAATGAACCATGGGATACAGGCACCTGAACCTGAGGGACAGTCTGACAGTGAGCCAGAGCCAGTGGTCAGGGGGATAGTGGAGCAACTCGAGAGGAGGGACCTCGCATGGCACGAGGCCATACAGCACGGGACAACATCATCAGGACACTGCAACAGACCAGAGGGTAAGTACAGACCGCACAACAACCTGAAAGAGTACAAGTGATTAGCATTTTAATGTGCACAGACTAAGATAACAGTGAAAACAACAATCACATCAGCAAACAAACCCAGTGTAATAGACAAATAGTGTGTGCATGTGGTGTGAGTCCGTGATTGTGCAGCACATATGTGGGGGGCACACACACAAATGGTGTAATCTTGGTGGGGAGGTGTGATGTATGTCGTGAGGGTAAGGGGCAACTGTGTTGGTGGGAGTGTGTGTGTGTGTGTATGTGTGTGTGTGTGTGTGTGTGTGTGTGTGTGTCACGTCTGCTCATGCATGAGGGAGATGCATGCAGAGTACAGCAGACAGCCTGTGGGCATCACCGACGATGACACCCACGCATGATATGGACCCTGGGGTGCTCTGTGCAGAGGACACAGCTGAAGTGGAAGGTGAGGCAGGCAGTGTTGACCTCCTGTGCCCCCTGGGGATGGTGGAGACCGACAGGGTGGATGGACGGCCACAGCGCCGCTGGGTTGCAGGCGGAGTGCATGATGCAGCAGAGCTGGAACCAGTGGCAGCCCTGCACCCACAGTGTGCCTGCCTGTGTGCCCCTCTGCCATCTGCACCATGGCCAACTAACCCATGCTGGCGACCAACAGGCACACCACACATGACATTACCAATATCCACCACTGCAGCAGTTAAGCCAGAGAAGCCACGGTCGATGGCACCCACCAGGCGGCCCAACCTGTTCTCTGCTTGCTGCTCAGCATGTGCAAAGCCCACTGATATTGCCTCCCGTATCTGACCCAGCTCATGTCGCAGCTCACGCCACATGGCATGCAGGTCCAGATGGGCCTCCTGCTGTGAGGTGACAGCAGCCTGCAGGAGTGACCGGGCACCATGGCATTCGTGCACCAGAGGCACAGGACCCCCAGCAGCAGCTGGCAGTGGTGCCTGTGGCAATAGATCAACTGCTACATCCGGCTGCTGACTACAACTGCCAGTGGTCCATGGCACCATATGGACCGTAACCCCAGCATGTGTCTGACACTGCACACCCTGCTGTCCTGCAACACCACCCACACCACCCACCACTGTGTGTTCAGCCACAGCCACACTGGTGACACCTACGGAACCACCCTGACCTGTTCCATGCCCTTCAGCAAGCCCCACCCCTGCATCCCCTGGCACAGGAATGGCCAGCTGCTGTGAATATTCGGAGACATCAGTGTCATCCGCACTGGTGACAGTGACCAGCAGTACCTCTCCCACCCCATCATCCTCAGTTTGTGCAACATCCAGTTGCCCACTGTACCCTAACACCCCTAGTGAGGTGTGACCCCCCTCCCCAGGCAGTTGCACACCCTGTCCATGGGAATGCCAGACATGCATTGGGTCCATGCGGCCCTGATCTTGACACAGTCCAGATGTTGACAGACGTTCATCATCAAACTCCTCCACGACCTCGGGAACCTGGCTGGACATCCATGGAACATGCCGTGGTGGTGCAGGCCTGTCCGAGAGTGCTGTGGAGAGAATAGGGACAGGGTCAGTCACCCATCCATGGACACTGTGGCAAACCACCACCACCACCACCACACCATGCAGCCCTCAGGACAGGTACCCACTTCACACAAGCCCGTGACAACATGCACCCACCCACTCCACAGCAACCTTGGCCATGCCAGGCATCAGTTCAGCAGGATACAGTGCACCCTGTGCAGGACACCAAAAGCAGGACCGTGCACCCTTGCCTGCACCACACACAGGGGTTACATATGCGAATACAGACCTGGCCTTGGAAGTGCGAGGATCGTCTCGCAACCGCCACCCAGCACGCCTGTCACTGCCACCATCTGCAATGTCGATGCCACCACCGCCATGTGTGGCTCCTCCACATGCTGCTGGTGTTCAGGCGGACCATCACCAGTCCTGGTCCTGTCCCTGTGTAGGTGTGCCTCCTCCTCCTTTGCATGTCACAGGAGGTCATTCCATCATTTCCAGACTGCTTCTGTTGATCTCCCACGGCCCCCGACTGCATTCACAGCTGCAGTCACCTCCTCCCAAGCTTGCCGCACAACAGCATCGGTGGCCCTGTGTGTGCATAACACGTGTTCTCTTTCCTTCACCTCATGTGCAAGAGTGTTCATCTCATCTTGAGAGAATTTATGTTCACGGATGCGCTCCTGTCGGGCCTGCGCACCTATGGGATAATCAAGAGGGGACAGGTGTCAGTGGCTGTGTCAGTGCTGCACTGCATCACACAGTGGACATCACGATATCATCCCCTACAGTGCCACAGGCCACATGGACATATCAGATCACTGCATGTGCCTGTACGGTGCACACGCCCACATTGTCACTGTGTGTCCCGTGTCTGGACAGTGAGTGGTGTACCCACATGTGCACTGCTGTGGCCTGTGTCTGCCATGAACCCCCATGACTGTGTTGTGGCTCATTTGAGCATCACAGAGTTTTCGAGGACAAGTGCGCTAGCAATGTCAGGACACCATGCTGCATGGGAGCGCACATTGCTGGTACACTGTGTACGCCCTGGGGGGCACAGGCCATCACGCCACACATCCAGGGAGACAAGACGTTGCACTATTATGGTAGTGCACCAGTGCACACCTGGCTGGCAGACACAATGTGCATGCATTGGCACATGGCACAGTTAACTGCAGGGGAATGTGCACAATGCAGTGGACGTTAGTGGTCCCACGGTGGTCATACATACCTGCCTCTTGCTGCTCATCCCCCTGTTGCATATCTCTTTCCATGTTGTACCTTCACACTGCTGTATCCCTGCCGCAGTTCCACAACACAACACTGGTGGTGCACTGCTTGCCCTTTTATAGCCCACCCAGGCAATCATGCCTGTTAGTCATCTAAAATGAGTGCATAATGATATGTTAATCACACGGTTTGCCCCATGCATACACAAGTACCCCCATTTGCATACACCCATTGAATATGTCTCTGAATAGCCCCGCGCTAGCACAGCAGCACTGGGCAAAGGCCATCGCAGGGCTATTTGAGGGTCAGCGCCATGCTAGCCACCTAGCGCTGCGCATTTGCAGTACGCATGCTCATGGGGCCCCTTGTCCAAGCTATCACCCTGTCATAGCTCGATGTAGTGCTGCGCTAACTAGCTTTAGCGCTGCGCTACATGCATGCGTGGTACATCGGCCCAGGGTCATGGTAGGGGTCATGCATGTGCATTGCAAACACTTCCTGTTAGCGCGGCGCTATGGCATACGTCAGCGCGGCGCTAGACTTCAGTTCTAGGGGGTGTCAGGGTGTGTGGACAGTCGTTGTTTCACTGTTTAACCTGGTTATTTGCCCCCTTCCACAGCACCAATGTCTGTGAGATGTAGGCAAAGGGCAGTGGTGGGCCGTGACAGGCGGTGGGATGAGGCTGAGATGGCCAACCTGGTGCAGCTGACGGAGAGGTGCCATCGGTGCCTATTTGGACCAGTGCGGGAGGGTGACCTGCCCCGTAGACAGGTCTGGGCTTCCATTGCCCATCGACTAACTGCCATCATGGGTATTCCCCGTGATGGTGAGAAGTGCCGCCATCACTACGTCGACATCAGGCGCAGGCAGCGGCCACTGCTTGAACACTGCAGGGCCATGGTTCGTGAGGGGACTGTGCCTGTGCCAGGTAAGTGATGACTGTTGTGGCGCTGCTGGCATGGGTGGTGGGGCTGTGTGTTCCGTGGTGTGCATGTGTGTTGCTGCGCTGGACATGTTGCTCATGTGCCATGGGGTCCACCCATCCATTTGGTGTGTACTGTGTGGGACAGGGTTAGACGGTGTGCACTGACCGTGTCATGCTTGGCATGGCTTTGGTGGTGCACTGTACCCGTGTGCCAGTGTTGCGTGTGTTGTGCTACACCACTGGGGTACAGGGTGGTCTTTGGCGTACCGTGGTGGCTGATATTGTAATAATGCTGCTGTACCCTCTTCCCACTGCAGAGTGATGAGGACACACCGGAGACAGGAGGGACGAGATGCAGGCTGGACAGGGGCCGTCCACCGACAGGTGCAGGGTGCCTCCGATGGCACAGTGTGCAGCGGAGAGCAATAACGGTGACAGGGGTGTTTTGCATGAGTACTGTGTGATGTTATGCTTTTCTACTATGTGTCTGACTTTACAGGGCAGGCAGTAGAGCAAGGGTGTAGCCAGGCATACGCACTGTACACATTTGTGTACAGTTTTGTGTAGTGCATGTCCAAATCTATTTGCATCTCTGTCAACAGTTACTAGGTACACCAGACATTTAGGGTCACTGAAGGCCACTGGGGTGTGGCCCTGTTTGAACTGCTGTTGTGTAGGAGACAGATACATGTATAACCTCATTAGAGGTAAGGGAATCATCTGACAGACATCATACCCATTTGGATGGGGTGTACCATTTGGAGTTGCTGAGTACATCATTTGTAAGGGGAGTGTGGCTGTTGGGGATTGTGTGTAGAACATGTGAATGTCTGGCTACACCCCTGCAGTACAGTGCTGTGTCAGGTGTTGTGGCCCAGTTGGCTAGGTAATCCAGGCCAGATGTGAGATGGCTGCATGCATTTCTGTTTTTCCCCTTGCTTGCATTGCCTCTCCTGCTGCTGCATGGCCTGGAACATGGCTTGCTGTGTGTCTTAAGTATTGCTGCCATTGTCACCATGTGTACTGATATCTGCCTTGTACTGCCATAGAAACATAGAAACATAGACTTTGATGGCAGATAAGGACCACTAGGCCCATCTAGTCTGCCCATGTTGCATCATGTTGCTGTTATGGCCACCATTGTGGAGGGATGATGCATGTCTCTGCATGGCTGTGGGCCAGTCATCATGCCTGGGGTTGGGGGATTACTGGGGTCGGCCTGTCGTGCCATCTGTTACTGCTGCTGCTGTTGTTCTGTCTGCCATGGCAACAGTGTACTCCACCTCTCATGGCATGTGTCATTTACAGTACCACGTATAACATGTCAGTATCTGTGCAGGACATGTTGTGAGTGCATTCCAGGGCCATGCACATCATGGCGTGCAGGGAGACACTGTGTCATGTGGTGCAAGCATTTCCCTGGCAGTGTACTGTCATGGTGGCATGGACACAGGTATGTTATTGTGTGTCCTTGTCCAACCTCCATGGCGGACATGCACGGGGCTGTGTGGGAGGGGACCTTTGGGACCGTGGTGACACACGGGTCTGTTTGGCTGTACATTGCATGTATGCCTGTTGCGGCATGTGTGTTGGCAGGCATCATCAAAGCACTCAATGGTGGGCAGTTTGATTTCTGGTGGGGAGTAGGCCAATGGGCAATGAACTGCTTACTTAATGTATGATGCCTGACAATGGCAATGTTGTACCTTTCTGTGTTTAATTCATGGTGGTGTATGCTAGGGGGACTGGTCACTATGACTGTCTGTGTATCCCATGGCCATTACAACTGTACAGGTTGTGGGCTGGTATGTGGGTGTCTTGGGGAGCAATGCCTGGCTTAGCATTTACACATGCAGGGCAGCGCCCAATGTCATGGGTTTCACACATTGTATCTTGAAGGCCACTGGTGGCAACTGACACGGTCATGGTGTACGTTGGTATTTTGTCAGGCTACACCCCGGGGTGGGGTAGCTCACCCTGACAGTGGGGAAGGGGGTGTCAGTGTGTCCACATGGTGTGCAGTTGTGGCCTCCCTGGCTACACCCCTGCCTGTGGGATCATGCTGTCATGTGGGGGCCATTGTCCCCAAGAGGGTGCTGTCCTCTGTCCCCTGCAGTGCATGGTGTTTGTGCACATGTTATGCAGGTGTGCTGCAGGAGTTGTTCTGTGGTAGCATGGTGTGCGGTTGTCAGCCCTATGGCAGATGCTGCTCCCACAGGTGTGTGTGTGTGCCTCGCCATGCCTTGACCACCAGGGTGACACTGTTCTGTGCATGCCTTTGGCCTACCACTGCAGTGCCACTGGTGGACCATGCCCGGTGTCTGTGTTTCACATATGTGTGTCTTCTTGCATGTGCGCCTTCACGGTGCTGCCACTATGGGTGGTGGCACAGCACTGTGCCATTCTCTTCACCACTGTCGGCCCCTCACCCTTCTGTTGTGGCAGGTGGTGTGGGTGGGCATTGGCACTTCCCCTGGTTGTGTACTGCTTAGTTACCTGTCCTGCAGTACCTACTGTTCTATTGCCAGTGTCGTTGTCCTCTGTGGTAATTAGGTCTCTGTGGTCCATGTCGAGTCTCTATCTGTGTCACTTGCCACTGTTGCACACTTATGTCAGTCACCCACCTGTTCAGGGCTTCCTGTCATCATTTGTACAGCTGCTGTGTTATGGCATCGTGGGTGGCAGTTTGGCTGGGTCTCTACAGTTCTTGTGGAGGGCAGCAGTGAGGGTGGGCCACTGTTGGGGGTGTACAAGACAGGCATGTGTGGTTACACACGTGGTTGAGGCTGTGGCACCTTCTCCAGTTGGTGTCATCTGTATTGTGTATCACAGCTGTGTGACCGTGGGCAGCATGTCCCACCATGTGTCATCCCATGTGCATATCATTCAGTGTCCACTTGTCATTCACATCTCTGGGGGTGGCTGTCTGTTTGCACTGTTACAGTCTGCACGCCACTGTGCTGACTGGCCTCCACGTTGTTGGGTTTCTCAGCATACATCCATGCATATCCATGTACATTGGGGTGTTGCATGCTGCCTGTTATGTACTGCCTTGTCCTGCAGGCACATGTTAGTGTGTGTTGTGGTTTGTTCCGGCATTAGCATATGGGCATGGTTGTTGGGGCATGCTGTCCACTGTGTGGTGGTACATGGTTCCTTTGTGTCATCGTCATGCCCTGATATGGTCCCCCTTTCTCCTGTAGGTCCACATCGGTCGTCACTGTGGGCCACCCGTCTGGAGGAGGGTGAAGGCACAGAGAAGCTGTTGTGGAGGCTGGTGCAGCAACAACGTACCCTAATTGAGCAGCAGGCAGTTATGATCGCAGAGACATGGCGTGTTGTGGCCATCCTGGAGGAGCGTCTGCCAGCGCCTGCCTGCACCTAAACCCTGCTTACCTTTTCCACTAGCCTGCTTCCTGTCCCTGGCCCACTGTCCCTAGCCCTGTATCTGCCATCCTGTTCCCCTCCATTGCTTCCTATTTCCACAGTCCTCTCCCATCCACTTTCTTACCCCATTGTTCTGTTGCTATATTTAAGTTTTGCCTGTTTGCATTGTTACCGTTGTTTACCCCATTGTTTTCAGTCCCTTTGTTATGCCAGCCTTTTTCCCTTTCATTATGTTTTTCTTGCACCCCATTTTTGTGCACAGTGTTCTGCTCTGTTTTGGTTATTTTTGCTGTATATATGTTCATATTGCCTTTGTGCCTTAGATGTTCACATTTTGCATTATAGTTTATTATGCTTGACATTCCTGTGTCCTGTGTCTTTTTGGGGTGGACTTGGGATATGACAGTGTTCTGTGGTATTCTGATTTCACTTGTGGTTCCAGGTTTATTCCATTCCTTTCACTAGTACTGCAGTTGTGTCTGGCTGGGCTGTTTTGCTTTCCTGTGTTCCTGGACAGCTGCTTACACCTCTGACACTTTGTTTCTGTGGGTGTTTGCACTGCCTCTGTCTGATTGCAATATTCAGTGCTGTCTTCTCTGCTATATTCAGTGCTGTCTTAATCCTGGGCAATGTTTGCCCTGCAGTCCTGGGCCTGTTTGGCCGGCTTCCTTCGCTTGCAATACTCAGCTGGTTTTGCACCGGGCTATTCATTTTGAATATAGCTATGTTTTTGCTCTGGACACAGTTTTCCCGCCGGGCAGTGCTAATTTAGCCCTGGGGCAAAGTTTTGAATATCTGGCCCATGGTGTCCTACTTGTTTAATTTCTGGTTATATCAATAAAAAATATATATATATATATATATATATATATATATATATTTTATAATACCATGACTTGTGCTTCTATTTATGGGCTGTAGTATGGATCTTTTATTGTTTCTTTGTTATTCATTCTGGGAGTGGTCTTACACAACCATCTATCATAGGACACCTTTGTATGCTAAACTTTGTAATGTAACAGTTTAGTTCTGACCTGAATATTTCTGATAGCCCTGAGCAACCATGCTGTGCAGTTTTCTACATGTTAGTATTTAAGCCAGCCAACTCTGCATCTCCAGGTTAAAAAAATAAATTTAATTTTTAACAGTTGGTTTTCAGAGTTAACATATGTTACAGGGACACCACAATATCACAGTGATACTGTCTCACCATACACATTACTGCTAACTAGTACTTGTTCATAAAACAATGTCATACTGACACACACACAATTAAGCTACTTATAAAAAAACTATTTACACTTGATTACACTATGTATAAGGTATTTAATCGCTCCTGGTATATATCATCCATTCTCATACCAGCTGGTTCCAAACCCAGAAAAAGAGTGAATGATAACCTATAACCATGAGAATATTGCTGTGATAAAATGATTGTCAGGTTTTAGGCACAAGGCGCAGCTAAGGGTTTTGGGAAAATCATTTAAAAAGTACTAGAAGGCCAGCAAAGGCATTTCTTATTTTGTCAAATCCATCTGGAGCAAAGTGCAACTCTTTACTGCACTTTGTCTGAGAAGGTTCAGTAAATTTGAAAACGATGTCTGTGATTGGCTGGGTAGAGTATTCAGCCATATCTTCATCTGGAGACTGGTAAATACAGTTTCTGTTCCTGACCAGATATTTTACAGTTACTTCCTCATCCATGGATGAAACAACCTCTGCCAAGTATATGTAGGCCATATTCTTTCACCCAGTCTGGAACAGGACAGCCACAACATCACCTTCCTGGAGAACACTGCAAAAAGTATAAAATGAATAAATCACCCACTTGAGCATTTTGATTGTCAAGAAACCTGAAATCTGTTTTGGGGGCAAATAATGGGGAATGGTATACACCATTCCATAATCTAAATAGCTAGAATGGCAAGACACTAAATAAGGACATTCAAATGGCCTGTAAGTGACTCCCAAATTAACTGCCACTGTAGTGGATATGGGTGATATGTTCAGGTATTTGGCATGAGGAGGTTTTGTTCTCATTGTGTACATGCAGTAGCACACACATGAATGCATGCATGAACACATATCCACTGATTAAAACACCCATCTCCTCGAGTAAGTCAAATTATTACTTTAGCATTGTGTGCTGTCTTGCACACCAGAAACTGTATGGATAAGGTGATGAGGCCAGTAGGTGGCTATAACAAAATGTTAATCACATGGGTACTTACACTGAGGGTGGTGTGTCCTTTGTTGGTGGAGACCTTGCTGATGGTAGTGATGGTGGCTGAGATGGAGTCCTTGCCTGCAGCACTGGTGGTGGTGGAGATGGAGACATTGCATGAGGTGATGATGCTGGTGGTGGTAGAGATGGAGCCCTTGCCTCTGTTTATGCTGCTGGAGGTGGTGGAGACATAGTTCTTGCAGTGAATCTGGTTGTGGTGGAGAAGTAGACCATTCCTGTAGTGTTGCTGGTGGTGTAAAGGGAGACCTTTCCTGCACTGATTCTGGTGGTGGAGAAGGAGACCTGTCCTGCATTGATGCTGGTAGTGGTGTAGAAGGAAACCCTTCATTCATTGAAGCTGGTGGTGGTGGTGGAGATGGAGACCTTGACTGTGGTGGAGCTGGAGATCATGTTGTTGGTGATGGCAACCTTAACTATAGTGCTGCTGTTGGTGTTGTTAGAGACTGTGTCAAATGTGGTGGAGTCACCTCTGTCCCATATTTCAAAGAAAATGTTCTCCAGTCTCCTGTGAATAATACATTAAGGCACTGTCCTTCATTTATAACACATGGTTGGCAGAAGTAGCTTCTCTCTTTAACAGATACGATATGTGGATCTATTCCTTTCACACAGTGTACAAATCATGTGTTTGGCGTTGTTTTCACATTTGTTCTAAGTCTTCGCCTGTTTATTTTGCCCTTCTTGATGAAAAAGAAACTGCATGTCATGTGCACATGATCCTCCTCATTTCTGGGACAAGTAAGGTATTTTTTTGCCATATTGGTATAATTCAAAGGCACTGTTATTGATGGCTTTTCTTGATTTTACAGCTACTAATGCACTCTTTTACAAGACGCCCACTTCTCCATCACACGGTCCTTTGCCATGCCGACTGCCAAGGAAGTGTTTTTCAATGGAGACACCACAAACCACCACACCAAATGATGCATCGGCAAAGTTGCCCTTGCTCTTGTACTGTGTTTGTGCCCCATCAGAAAAATGAATTTGCTTCACCATGGCAATCTCCTGTTCTTTCAGATATTTGGTTGCCATATTTGTGAAGTGATGAACAGCATGGAAGTCATGCTTTCAGTCATCAGCAATAAAAATAAGTGTGCTATGCATGTTTATGCCACCGTTTGGTTTAGGGCATCTATAGTAGGCCACAACTGGGTGAATTGTAGCTTGGTTGTATGCCCACTGTTCACTCTGAGCTTCATCTTGGTAGTGGCAATTATAGTTTACTTCAAAGTCCAGACATAAAACAACCCAGTTATTTGGTACATTTTTTCTAATACCATCAAATTGTTGTGACTGCCACTTTGTATTTGCTAAGTGATTAGCATATAGCTCCAGCACTTCTTGCAGTTCTTTTATTAGGTCTCCAATGACTCCAGTCTTATTCTGAATTCTCATTTGCTTTGCATGTGTCATTTTCCCCTCCTTTCCCATGGTGACATCCTCATTTTGCCATTTTCTTCAGGTGACTGGAGAGGTCACATGTTCATTTAAAAGTGGCATCAGTTTTGTCTCTATGTCTTTGGTGCCACACTGCAAGCATTCCCTGTTGATGCATCTTTTATTGTGAAATTCACCAACTCTGCAGCACATTGTAAGGGTTGAAGCCTCATACTTGTGCTTTATGGCAGTTGTCTGGTATTTTTAATGGTCTATGTTCAGGTGGTGTTCGCATAGGCACTGCAAAAGCTTATGTCTGGACATGACAGAAACATTTTTAGGGCAAAGTTTTACAAATTTACTATAACTAATTTGTACATCTGGGTTTTCTTCATTGAACTGTTCATATGTATTTAGGATAAATGAATCCAGTGCCTTCTTTGATAAAAGTTGTTTCTTCCCAATTATTTTAACAATGGGCAGTTCTTGAGAGATATCCCCATGCTGGTAGAAGTCCTGTATCTTCTGAATTATTGATTCTGGCAAAGCATTGTTCCTCTTCTTATGCCTCTCAATGTAGTCATCACTATATATGGAGTACTCAAATAAAAATTTCCAGCTAAATCCCAGTTCTCGTGTAAGTCTAATTTTCGGAACTTTTTCTTCACCAATAGTGACTTCAGTCAATCAATCAATCAATCAAAGTCTTTCTTTATTCAGGTGAACACCATTGAGCAAGCTCATTTACAAGATGGACCTGAGACATAGATACAAGTAATAATACAGTCCAGACATTGTACAATATTGGCAATACAGACAATACAAGGGATGCAGAGGTACAATACAAGGAATAGGTAGGGCCTTAGTGGGTGGAGGAGTACAGACTGGGTTAGCTAAGGGGCTATCAGAGTGCTGAGAGTAAGTGCCTATCCATGACTCGGGGGGACATGTACTGAGGTGTTTCGAGTAGGTTAGTCCTCTCTATTAGTTGGCATAGCGAGCTGGGAGTACAGGGGGTATTTTAATTTACGGGCGGTGAAAGCAGTTACAGATTTCTTTAACTAGGCGGTCATATAAGGACTTGAATGAGGATATACTGATTTAGGAGCTAAGCTTCAGGGTTTTTTGTAGGGTATTCCATAAGGAAGATAGCACAAAGGACATAACCATTCTTCCAAAGCGTGTTTTCAGCCTGGGTACCTTCAAGTAGATGAAAGAGGAGCTTCTCAGGACATAGGCTCTGGGTTCACAGAGTGGGAGACAATCGGAGATGTAGGAAGGAAGTTTCTTGTTGATACCTTTGAATGTCCAGAGAAGAGCATTCCTGTTTCTCCTGAAGTGTAGGGAGGGCCACCCCACAGCTGCATAGAGAGCACAGTGATGGGTGGCAAGAGGTAGCCCAGTAATGAATCTTAATGCCCTCTGGTATAACATATCCAGTTTGGCCAGTTGCAGTGCAGGGCAGTGGCTATAGAGGAAATCAGCATAACCCACCAAGAAGAGAAATACAGTTTGAACCAGTCATCATTTGGCATTACTGGTGAGGTAGTTGTTTATCCTGTAGAAGAGACCAAGTCTGTCTTAATTTCTTTAGGAGGTCTTTGATGTGGTCAGTAAAGGAAAGTTTATGATCAAGCCAAACCTCTAGGTACTTGAACTTGATAACCATTTCTAGATTTTCACCCAGGATTGTGGTGATCTGAGGGACAGTTCCAGCAGTGATAGGGTTTGCATCCAGTGGGTAGGGAGAGAACAGCATAGCCTTGGTTTTCTTAGCATTTAGCAACAGTTTTTTTTCTTAAGGAGTTGGCACTGGAGAATGTTGAATTCCGATTGTAATTCTTTACAGGCAATTTCAGAAGAGGGATGACTAAGGCAGAGGACCATGTCATCTGCAAAGAGATGGATATTGGCCTTGGTTATGCTGAGATCAATGTTGTTCACATAGATTACAAACAGTAGTGGGCCCAGGATCGAGCCCTGTGGGACCCCTCTTTGCAATGGTTTGAGGAGAGATAGTTCACCATCTGACTTTACTTGCTGCCATCGATCAGAGAGGTAATTTGTAAACCAGTGAAGGGACAGTGGATCCAGTCCTATGGCTTTCAGAGAGGAGAGGAGCAAGTCATGGTCAACAGTGTCAAAGGCCTTGCTCAGGTCTAAGAACACGGTGCAGAAAAACTTCTTATTTTCTAGGTCATGAAGCCAATCGTTGGTAACTTAAGTTAGTGCCGTAATAGTGCTGTGTAGTACCCTAAAGCTGGATTGCATAGGATTTAGAAGGTTCATGGATTCTATGTAGGTTTTTAGTTGCTTCTTTACAATTTTTTCCAGAAGTTTGGACAGTGTGGGAAGTAAAGAAATAGGTCCGTAATTGTTTAGGTCACAAGGGTCCCCAGATTTGAAAAAGGGGATAACATAAGCTGTTTTCCATATAGTAGGGAGGGTACCATGGGACAGAGAAAGATTAAAAAGAAGAGTAATAGGTGTGGATAGGACGTGGAGGGTGACTTTTAGGAAGTAGGGATCCAGAGAGTCAGCACCTGCACTTTTTCTAATGTCCAGCTTTAGTAGGAGTTCTTCAACCTCCTTCAAGGAGACATACTGGAGGGAGAAGTCTGAGTTGGTTAGAGTGGGTTCCGGGCTTTGGAGATCCAGTTAGGAGTGAAGGGAGCTTGCAGGAGAGTTGTCAAAAGCAAGGAATGCAGTGGCAAAGTGGTTGTTAAAAGCATCCCACATTTCCACTTTGTCACAGATGGGGATACTGCCAGAAGTGATCCTTGAAGGCAAAGAGTTAGCCAAGGTATGCCCAGACATGTCCTTGATGGATTTCCAAAATTTGGAGGAGTTTCTGGAAGTCGAGTCCAGTTCTGTGTGGAAATAAGATGCCTTTGCATCTCTCGACAACTTGGTGCATTCATTCCTAGCTTTCCTGAAGTTACCCCAGTCCTGCAGGTTTTTAGTGGTTGGTGTTTTTTTCCAAAGCTTGTCTCTATTCAGTAATACTGATTTAAGCTCAGGAGTATGCCAGTGACAGGTTCTCCCCCTTACCCTAGTTTTTGTGAGCGGGCATACTTATTTAAGGCCACAGTCATAATTTCGGAGAAGATGTCACAGGCCAACTGTACTGAGTTGGCAAGATAAAAGTCCTGCCAGTGCACTAAGAATTTTAGCTCCTTGAAGTAGGCCGGCAGATCAAAGTGGTGCCTGTCCCTCTTAGTGGTAAACCTTGACATGGAGGGTGGGATCTAGGTAGTCCTTATGCTAGCAATAACACAGTGGTCACTAATGTCTGTGAAGAAGACTCCCACATGGGAGAATAGGTGCAGTTTGTTTACTAGAATGACATCCAGCAGTGTACTGACTTTTTGTTGGGGTGTGTAGGTTCTCCAATTAGTTGAGAGAGGACATTGGCATCACAAAATTCCTTAAGGGGTACAGTGGCTTGGGACAACCAGTCGAAGTTTAGGTCCCCAAGGATAATAGCTTCAGGAGGGCCAAGCTGAATGGTGCTGGATAGGTGGGTAATGATTTGAGTACCAGCGGAGGGAGACCTGTAGCAACCTATGACACATAGCACAGATGATGATGATCTCTCCGGCTTTAGGGTCAGGCATTTGAATTGGTTAGTGACTAAGGACACTTCTAGGCATGTAACCGTGTACTTGTGATTAATGTATATGGCCACCCCTCCTCCCCTGGTGGGCCAGTCAGCTCTGAATAAGGAGTATTCTGGGATGTTGATTTCTGTATCAGGCGTAGAGGACCTGAGCCAGGATTCAGTGATCACAAGTACATTTGGTTTGGTATGGCATACCCAGGCCTGGATAAATGTAAATGTTTTCAACAGGATGCATACATTGATATGGGGGAATTGCATGCCTTCCAGGTTTGCTAGGTCTGAGGGTGACGAGAGAATGTTTGGTGGGCCAGGGTTGAGCTCAACATCTCCAGAGCACAGTAGAAGGAGAAGAAGAAGCTTCCTTAGGGTTGCAAGGAATATACTGAGGATTCTAGTTCATGGGCATCTGCTGCGTGTATCAAGTTGGGTAAGAAGGAACCCATTGTTAGGCCTGAATCATCCTAGCACCCCAAGCCAGTACCCAGGCTGGGAGATGTAGGTGGGAGAGTTTGCTTGGTAACATGGTGAGCATAGTTTGTGTTGCCGGTTCTACATCAGTCCCACCTCTGTGCATCATTCTGATAAGGGGCTGCAAGTGGGGAAGTCTGAGGGTGCAAAGAGAATTATGTGAAGAGAAACAATGGGCACAGCAGGTCACTGGGGAAATATAGTCTCCCCTAGTAGTAGAACAGGTGGGCTTGGGTGCTATATAAGGCATGATTATGAAGAGAAACAGAGCTAGGAGCCATTGGGGCACCCTCATGGTTGAGCCATGAGATAGGCAGAAGAAGTTAGGCCTCCACCTCTTAGTATGTAGGCTTGATAAGCACCTACACTGTCACCTCAGGGGTTCACAATAGTAAGGATAGGTGGGTATGGATGTCTATTCACTAATAATGTAATGATATTCTGTCGGCTAGACCAGTGACATAGGCCAATAGTGTGCAGCCTAAGTTACTACCAGCATAGGTTAGGAGCCAAGGGAAGGAGTATTACAAGAGCTGGATACTCGTAGAGAATCAATTTTAAGTTGGGCAGGCAGCACCAGGGAAGTGTATTTGCTAGGGAGACTGGGAACAGTGAGAACTTATCAAAAAGTAATCTAGGACTGTCCAGAGGCTGGTATTATGAAGGGACTGGGGAGCCTATAGGTCCTGGGAAAGAGGCTAAAGGGCGTGAGGGTGCTGAGGGCATGGCATAAGTCTATTTAATAAATGGTGGTAGTGGGGGATGGGTGGGTGGATGAAAAAATGCGGCTTTTGCCGTATTTTCTGCTGGATGTATCTGGGCTTGTGGTCTCAGGCAGCGGCTGTGGAGGTGCCGCCCACCCGGGAGACCATGTCTCGCTTGGCATGTGAGCTGGGAGCCCTGGAGGGTTCTTTGCTGAGGAGAGAGGAGACAGTAGAAGATTAAATATTGGCCAGAGACAAAAGACCAGATATGGGGGCAATCTACACGACAAAGGGGCTGATTTAGCTTGGAGCCCAGCAGTCCGCAGTCGGGAAACACTGCTGAAAAAGGGCTGTGATCACTTTAGCAAGTTGGGCACAGTAAACAGATGCTGACAGGCTAACAGTAGTCACTAAACATTTCAAACAGTCTAAAATTAGGTTACAAGGCAATTACAGCTTTTTATAGGAGCAATTTTTCCTGGCAAAAAGAGTATTAAGTAAGGGACCAATCAGGGCAAGGCGAAAGAAGGCGCTCGCTTTCCGTTTGGCTGGCGGCTTCTGCTGTACCTTTCTGCTGGATGTATCCAGGCTTTTGGTCTCAGGCGGCAGCTGTGGAGGTGCCTCCCACCCGGAAGACTTTGTCTCACTCAGCATGAGAGCTGGGAACCCTGGAGGGCTTGTGCAGCAGTCAACGGATTCGAATATAATCGAATATAATCTTTTTTTCTTGAGTGTTTAATTGTTTCCAATGTGGCTTTCAAGCTTGTTTCCTCAAGAAAATCCAACTGTTTCTTTGTGGATGGTGTAAATAAAGATTTCACTTTAATAGCTTTGCACTTTCATGGTGTTGACTTTAGTAGCATTGCAGAGAAAACTTCAGCACATTTATTTGTGCTTTTCAGCATTACTTTTAGTGATTGTGAGATGGCTTTTCTTTTGGCAGCATCACTGTTAAATGGAGTCTGTGGTATCCTTGATTGTGGACTGTCTATTTGTCGGTTAGCCAAAGAGGAAGCATGTGAGGCCATGATGTTATACTGCATTTCAGCTGCTTCCAAGTTGTGTGCATTTGATTCCACAGGGATAGTTTGCAGTCAGGGACCTTTCTTCTGAGCATACAGAAAGTGTCTGCATTTATTAATCTGCCTTTTTTTGAGCTGTCATTTTTGGTCTCTGGCCCAGATATTCGAAAGAGTTGAGCCATGCGCAATAGGGTTGTGCCTGCACAAGTCCGAAATTGTGCCATTCTGCGATATTCAGCAGGAGGCAGTTGCACTCCCCGAAATCATGCTGAGCAACAGCGCAATGATAATGAAGGCATGTGTAACTGAAGGGGGAGGAACCATGCATAAATGGCTCAGTGTGATATTCAACAACTTACACCATGCTCAATAGGGGAGCAAACAGAAGTTGCACCATAGTGGAAATGAGCCAAAATAAAAAGGAGCAAGGGAGAGGCACAAGAACGCTACAGGGAAGGCACATGAGGCTGAACTCTAACCACACAGACAGGACAGAAGAGACGCACAGGACAGGCCAGGGAAAGGGCACCCTGAACAGAGAGGCACAGGGAAGGTGTGGGGAGCCACAGCCAATGCAGAAGGGGGAAGTGCCACACAGCAAAGAGGCCACCACAGACAGGTGTTCCTGGTGCAGGGGGAAGTAGCAGCCAGGACAGCGGGGGGAATACAGTAACAGCTGCCAGGGGGGGTGAACACAAGCCAGGGACATGGCAGTGCCACCTTCAGATGGAGCCATTATGAGGGGTGAGAAGGTGGGCGGCGGGGGCATGGCCGTGGAAGGGCCCGTCAACGGTATGCCCCTCAACAGACAGTACCAAGTCCGCACCAGCTTTGAGCTGTTCAGTGATACTGAGATTGTGGGCCGGTACCGCCTGAATAGGACAATTCTGAGGCAGCTCTGTGAGCTGTGCAGTGATGTGATGCAGGCACCCACAGGACGGAGCCATGCCCTGTCAGTGGAGACTAAAGTAACAGCTTGCATGTCCTTGTTCACCACAAGTACACCATAGGCATAACCCAGTCAGCCACGTCACGCCATCTCACCCAATTCCTCAGCGCACTGCTGCCACATGCTGCAGAGTACATCCATTTCCCCAGCACACCGGCGGAGCGCACAGCAAACATACAGGAGTTCCACAGGGTAGCACGTATGCCTGGCATGCTAGGGGCAATAGACTGCACCCATGTGGCTGTACGCTCACCACCTGGCCCCAAGGGGGCTGTATACATCAATCGCAAGGGCTATGCCAGCATCAACTGCCAGATGGTGTGCGATGCCAGAGGGTCATAATCAATGTCTGTGCCATGCACCCTGAGGGAACACACGATGCCTTCATCTGGCACCATTCTGCACTGTGCCACAGATTTGAGAGTGGGACATCCCCAGTGGACACCTACTGGGTGAGTATGAAAACCACAGGGACACACATAGGGCCTGGGGGGGCATGGTCAGAGGTGACATGGGTAGTGGCCTACATGGCCCGGGCAGGGTGATGCTGATCACCAAACTAACCTTCACCCTCTACACACAGGTGACAGTGGATACCCACTCCGTCCCTGGCTGATCACACCCTACGGGCAGCCCACGATCCCATCACAGCAATGCTACAATGAGGAACACTCCACCACATGTAATGTCATCGAGTGGGTGTTCGGGATGCTGAAGGCATGTTTCCATTGTCTGGACACCTCCGGCGGTGCCCTACAGTACAGGCCCTCAAAGGCCTGTGGGCTATTCCTGACCTGTTGCATCCTGCACAACATGGCCAATGAATGTGGGATAGCTGTACAGGTCAAAGAGGGGGACAGCAATGGGGATGATGAGGACACCGGTGATGATGGTGATGGTCAGCCCCCCTTGGGCGATGGGACCCCCGACTGATCCAGCTGGCACAGCTGCACCAGGACACCATCATGGAGGAGCACTTCAGCCAACCCAGATAAGTCATGGGGCCATGTGCAGCCAACAGTAGCTAAGGCACAACCCACAAAAATGCATGGAGACACACCTGGGGTGCATGCCATCAAGGGAAGAGGCAGGGCACAGAAGCACACACACAACCAGGGTGGGTGAGGACTAACATACCAAGCGGACGGACACACACACACGCACACACACACAACGCACCAAACTTGCACAGCGGGCAGAAGGCACACCGACTCAGAATGCCAACCCTAGCCACACACATATCCACAGGCCACCACGCCCACTGCCTGTCCATGTGCGTGTGTCAGATGCTGAGCACCATTGCACATTGGTGTACAGCACAATGTAGGCATCATCATGCACACACAACTGTGGACAGCAGCTGGGAGGGTGTGCAGGTGGACTGTGTGTCTGCGTGCAGGGCCGGGTACCCACCCATGCACTGCCCACTGAAAGACACAATGCACACAGAGCAGCACCAGACAGTAGCTGTGCTGGGATACAGGTCAGTCATGCGACACAGTGCTCCGGCCACCACGGATAAGTGGGTGGCCCCAGTGAGACCCGCCAGCACTGACAGGCTGACCACTGGCCTCATGGGGTGGCACCGATGGTGCCCCAGGGGTTCCACTGCGTGAACACAACTGTGCTCGCACAGGGGTCTGAAGCACACCAAACATGCCTGCGCCAGGAGTGCTCGGGATGCCCACAGCTGAACCTGGTATCGACAGAGAGGGAGTCACATGACATCAGAAATGGGGGTGGACAGTGTACTGCGTGGTGTCCGCGATGCATGGGCACCTGACTGTGTGCCCATTGTGGCCATGACAGCAGTGAATGCCTGTGCATGCCTGTCAATGGCAGCGGTCACATCATCCCGCAACCGGTCCATCCCTACCAGGATCACAGTGGTGTCCCTGTTGCGATGCTCCTCTGCCCACTGCAGAGCCACACACAGTGCATTCACTGATGTCGCAAGCCATATCTGCTGCTGGACTGATGCTTGCAGTAGGCGGGTGTGCTCGTCCAAGAAGTCATCTGCCTCCTCGGCATCCTGTCCCTCAGGGTGTGCGCGGCCCTGATGCTCAGCACCCCTTGAGGGTGGGTGCTGCACACCAGGACCAGGTCTGGGCATGTCCAGAGGCGGTGCGCAGATGCTGCCACTGCTGCTGAACCCTGTACCCCCAATCCCATTGGCCGACTGCTGATGCTGCCCCTCTGGCTGCTGCTCCCCAGGGCTCAGTGGTGCTGCTGCCGCAGTGGCAGCAACAGTCCCACTGTCCTGAACAAACACCAGTGCTGCCCCACTGGTGCTGACAGGCACAGGCTGGGACTGTGATGACACGCAGGCCTCTATGACAGCACCACCCACAGCCATGGCCTCGATGTGTCCTGCTGTGTGACCATCCCATGGCACACATGTGTCACTGCCCATGACGTTAGCGACATCATCATCGGTGACAGTCTCTGCACCGGCCCAGGCACAGCATGATGGCATCCGTGGATGCCGGCATACTGGGACACAGGCAGGGCTTCCTCCGCACCTGTTACAACAACATCAGTGTGGACAGCCAGGCAGCCCCACTGTTGCACTGAGCCACGTATACCTGTGGAGGTGGATGGGCCCTCCTCTATCTCCAGCTGACTATCCCCACTGGACAGGCCCACCACTGCTGACCCATGCAGATGCTCAGGATCTGTAAGGGAAAGCAAAGTCGCATTACTGCATGTGACTTACCCTGCCCCCCCCCATTGACAGACCATGACTTACCATGCAGTGATGGGCCACCACCCGTCTGGAAGCCACCACCCGGAACACACTCAATGGCACTACGCTGCATGCTTCCAGCAAGCCTCTCCTCCTGTGGGGTCAGCTGTACCACCTCTGGCTGTCCCCCACCTGTTGCAGCTCATGCTGCCCTGATGGCAGCCATCTTCTCCTTTATCATCCTCCTGTCCATGACAATCTTTTTCTTGCACTCCTGCACGGAGCACTGGTGGCTGCCATGCAGGTTCACAGCATGTGCCACCTCCTCCCCATGCAGCAGCATGGGCTTGAGGTGTTCCCTGCCATCCGCTGAGAAGTGGATCCTGATCCAGGTAGGCATCAAACAGGGCTTCGGTCTCAGCCTTGGTAAAGTTAGGCCTCCTCCTCCTCCCACCACTGTGTTCCTCCTCTCCCACAACTTGCTCAGTCATTATTTAGCCTGTAAGAATGGCAGTTGTTACCTGTGACTGTGCAGTCCCATGCATGTCCCTAAATCCACAGTCCACACTCCCAAACAGCTTGCAACTCACCAATAGACTGCAGTAACCGACTATGGCCACTGCAGCTCAATGTCGCACTTTTATAGCGCAACCCATGCAAATGAGGCGAGGCGCAACTTTAAGTGGATGCAAATTGCAGTGCTGTGTCATTGAATGGCTGACTAGATGATTTGCATATGACGGCTGAATATTGCGCTTTTGTGCTTTGCACAATTGTGTTGATCATGCTAAGCCAATGGCGCAGTTCTGTGACATGCGTAGTACACACCTCACTGTGCATGCCCGGGTTGCTGACACAGGTGTCTGCCACACTGCTGACATGCTGTGCATGGTAGGCAATGTAGGGCATGGCTACCATTGTGCCAGTGGTGCTATAGCGATGGTCACTACATGGCACTGTGGCACTGGGCCATCATAGGTGCACTGGGCCAACTGCGCAGTAGGCCACTAATGGTGGTAGCACACAGGCAGCTAATCGTGCTACACACATTGGGTTCCAATGGCACTGTGCATGTCCGTGCGCCAGAGACCCTTGACCCTGTGCCCGACCTTTGCCCCCTAGGCACCATGCATCAGGCATGGGTGCACCTCTATCACGCTGTTTGGTGACAGCGCGCTAGGAAATGGCAGCACTGTACCGTGCAGTATCTGCACGTGGGGAGCCGTGCTGCAGAGCACCATATTGGCAAATCGAGCAGAGAGCATGGCACGCAGGAGGGCAGCTCAGTGGTCGGCAAAAGAGCTGGCCAACCTAGTGGCCATTGTGGAGCCACACCGTGGGCCACTGTTCGGGGAGGTGCCCCTGGACAGGTCCAGGACCCAGGTGTGGGAGGAAGTGGCCACTGCACTTGAGAAGGCCACAGGATGGGGGAGGAGTGCTGAGCAGTGCCACCACAGGTATGGGGACCTGCAGTGGAGGGAGCCGCGAAGCTGCTAGCACATCTGCGGGCACGTGCCAGGAGGGGCACAGTGCCAGGGCCAGGTAGGTGTTACTTCAACACACTTTTATCTTCCATATGGGTAACACTGTTGTATCTGTCCAGCACATGGGGTAGGGACCGTCCTGGGTTGGCTGTGGTGGTGTTATCAGGGTGCGGGGTTGGTGGGTCTGACTGGGTGGGAGGGCACACACCTGGGGGTAGGGGGACTTTGCTATGGGATTGTATTGATGTTCCTCTCTCCATGTTTGCACCACAGGCCCAGAGGAACGCCGCCATGCCCGCGATCTTCGGTGGCAGGAGGAGCAGAGGGAAGCCAGGCAGGGTGAGGGCCCTCACTGCCCACTGGACCGGCCCGACGAAGGTGAGTGCCATAACTCCATGATTTCTATTACATGCTGTGTAACAGGGTGGGCAGCGGGGCATGGCCACCATCCATTGACACCACTGCCATGCACGCGACTTGTTACAGTCAACACTGTCCAGTGGCAATGCATGTCTGGGAGTGCGTTGATGGTGGTCCATGTGTGCACCAGGTACATGGTTGTGCCACTGCCTTTGCACCACATAGCCATGTCACTAAACGGCCATGGTGGTGCTGTGCATGACTTGGTCGGTGGGTGTGTGCAGCATTCCGTGTGGCTGTATGCACCTGGGTGGGCAGGTCATGTGGACGTGATCATTGTGGGTGGTCACACACCATCACAGAGGTATGTCCCACGGCCATATGCCATGCACAGTGGGTGGGCTGTATGGGGCTGTGCATTCACACCTATTGACTGTGCTCCCTTGTCCTAGGTACAAGCCATCTCTGGGAGATAAGGGAGGTGCTGCGGGAGATACTCCAGGTGGCAAGGGCATCGTTGGACATCCTCCACAGGATTGACAACACCGGGGTCCTGCGGAGGCACCGACCAAGATGGAGTCAGAGTGGGGAATGACACTCCCGCTAGGGGTCCCTCAGCCCCTGTAATCCCTTACCCCCCTGAACCCACCCTCACACCCCTCCTTTCCCGTCCCATTTGTCCACCCCTGCCCCTTACCCACTCCCACCTTGTTTGTGGCCCTCCTCACCACCTTGTATGTATTTTGTAAATAGTCTTGTAAATAGTTAACTTTTATATGTTTGTTCAATACAGTTATTTTGATATGAATACTGTGGTGGTCTCTGATTTGCAGTGGGCTATAGGTGCTCAGCTGCAGTGGTGTGCATGGTGTCAGGGTGATGCGGTCATGGGTATGTGTGTGTGTCCGTGTGGAGGTGACTATGGTGTGGGGTAGCTATCAGTCAGTGTCTGTGGTGTGTGTTGTGCCCTGTGCACTGGATGACTGTGTGCAGTGGTCCATGGTGCATGCTCTGTGTCCATGGTGCCCCTATCAGCCCATCCATGGCCTGTGCAGCTGACACACATGCATGTCTGTGACCTGCACGGTCCTCTGGCATGTCAGTGGTGGCAGTCCCTGCAGGGCAGCCACTGCACCTGTCACAATGCTGGGTTGCCTCCTGTCACTGGTGTGGTGCATGTCTGCCTCAGGTGATACTGTGGCTTCCACAGTTGTTGTCCCACCTCCATGCTGTGCCTTGTGTGTGTTGCAGGGGATGTGCACCACTGTCTGTGACTTGTGCTCCGGGCAAATGATGGTGGTGTGAGGGTCCACAGTGCCTGCGCAGGATGGCTGGCACTCCAGTGCCATGGAGGACTGTGGGTTGTGTGTACACAGTTTACATGGGCCCATGCTGGGGGCTTGGTTGCCCCACCACTGTGTCCCTGTGTTGTTGTGCCCTTGGGTATGGGTGGGTGTCTGTCCATGCACTGTATGGCATCTGGTGTGGTGCATGCTTCCACACACCACTGTGGGTGTCTGTGCTGGCTGTTGTGGCCAGTGGTGGGTCGGTGTGTGTCCTTGGGAGGGTGTGCAGGGTGCTGTACCACTGGTGGTGGTGGCTGGGGCAAGCCCTGCCCCATGTGGGGTGCCTCATGTGTCATCACATGGTTGGTCTCTCAGCAGTACCTCGGGGGGACTATGTGTGGTGGCACTGTGTATGCCGTTGTTGCATTGCTGTATGCTGCCACCCACTGATGGGTGCTCGTGGTGGGGCTGCCTTGCATGGTTCTGTGGTGCACAGGGTTGCAGTGTCACAGTGGGGGTGGTGGCATGCATGGGGTTTCCTGCAGTGGTGGTTGCTGCTCTTGGGGGGTGTCTTGGGGTCATGGTGCAGGGTGTGCTCTGCATTGGGGGGATGGTGTGGCATGGGATGGTCAGCTCTCCTTGTGTGCCAGTCACAGCTTGCCGGGGGGGGTGTGTTGGGGCACCATGGCCTGACTGTGGGTTGTTTGATAGTCTCCATGGGCCGGTGGTTATTCCAGCCTTCCCCCAGTTGTGCAGTGCATGGGGTGTGGGGGGATGATGTCTGTTCTGTTGTGTGTTCCTGTGCCCATCTGTGGCATGGGTGGTGGGCCTCTACCTCCCTGGTTGTGCAGTTGCATTGCTCTGCTGCTGGGGGGCGTCTCTGGTTACGCTATGGCGCCTCTGGACTGCCCAGCTGCACATCCCTTGTTGCTCTATGGCACATCAGATCTGCTCAGCTTCCCCTCCCTAGTTGCATTATGGTGCAGGTAGTGTGATATTCAGTCGTCGGCTGTAGGCACAGTTTGGCCTGCTCTGTTTTTGAATATTGCGCCTCTTGCACATGGGCACAATAGACTTGCACTTGCTCCTGCTATTGCGCACTTTTTGGGCGCAGTTTGAATATCTGGGCCTCTGATTCTTTTTCTTTTACTGCCATAATGCTCTCATCTTCTCTGAGTCCACTCTTGCACATTTCTTCTTTTCTGTGCCATCAGGTACCTGACTTGCAATTTTATTTTGTCTATACCTTTGCATCCGAAGCCTATCTTTTTCCCTGTACTGCACTTTGGTCTCTTCAGGCATTGACATTTTATACTGTCTCACCCTCTCCATTTCTTTCTGATGATAAACTTTGTATTTTTCAGGATAATTTTTCATTCGTGCACAGTACTGTCTCATGTACTCTGTGACAGGGTGCTCCCTGTCATGAGTAGGGGCTCTGATATTCTCTCCCCCCATTTAGATCGGCAGTGTATTGACAGGCTTGGGGAAGAAGGTACAAGAGTGCATGCACAACAAAATAAACATGTTGATAATTCAGGCAATAAAATAAAAGAAACAAAAGCCACTGTAAAAAGCTTTTAGTAGCTCTTGCTGCTTTGATTACTAGTATGCCCTGATTTGAAAGAAGGGTATAGTTTCCTTTACCCGCCACTCAGATAATGTAAAATGTAAAATTAATTTGCTTTCATACAGGACTGTCCATAGAAAACGGACATTTCCTATTTGAGCATCGTTTCTCAGAAACCCTCCCTTCTTCCCCCATTGAGTTTAAAGAATCCTGGTCACTGGATTTTAGCTGTTAAAAAATAGCCAGCTTGCTGCAGGAAAGCAAATCATGTCCAGCTAAGGAGGTGCGTTAAACTCCTGAGTAAGTAAACTACCACTGGAAACAGAGCAGCATGCATGTTTAATTATGCTGGTATTTGCCCTTTGTGGAGTTACCAGATTTGGAGAAAATGTTTTTTTTTTTTTTGTTTAAAACACTTTTATTATAATTTCCAGTAAGTGTAATCTGGTATCAGATAACATGCATACAATCCATCATCCGAGACAAGAGAGGAAAAAGAGGTACAAACCGTTGATGAATCAATTTCCAATGTAGATTTTGCAACTTACTGTTTCCCCTCAGCCCCTACCCCCATTCCCCCGGTCTGCCACCAGCAAATAAAAACCATATTTAGACTAAATTATCTATGTTGCTAAGAACATTAAGATATTACTAAATTGAGAGCTCGGCCTCCCCAATTGTTAATTATTTATTAGCAAAGTATAGAGAGGCTCCCATCTCTTCACATATTTTTGACATTTTTAGCCAGATTAGCAATAGTGTACTCTGCTGTAAGGCAAACATTATATCATGAAACCATTATAAATAAGTAGGGATAGCAGGGTCTTTCCATTTCCTTAATATCACATTTTTTAATAAGCCGAAATCAAGGCCATGTGCGCTTTATGATTACCTCCGGGTATTAATGTATAATCCCCAATTATACATGTTTCAATTCAGAAAAGCCCTGACAAGGCCAACAGGGGATTTAGCCTGCTCTCTATATTTCGCCAGAAAATAGTTATTTTCTCACATGACCATAACATATGAATCGTGTCCACACATTCCTGATGACATCTAGGACAACAGCTGTTACCTTGAAGACCAAATCGGTGTAATTTAAGAGGGGAATAATACAAATTATGGATTATCAAATTGCATATATCTATATTTATCCATTTGAGATATTTATAAAGATGCGTCCAGACATGAGACCAATCAATAGAGTTAACATTATCCCAAAGAATCTTATCCCAATGAGTAGAACAGCCATTGTCCATAGACTCCATGGATGATCTAAGAAAATTATATGAGAAAGATATTACATGGGAGGAAAGAGTAGTGTCCAAATATGGCGTTAGTGTCTTAGAAAAAGAGTCCTGCCATCTCATTGCACCAAAATGTTGCAGCAGCAAATGCACTAATTGCATATATTTAAAAATGGCGGTTTTGTCCCAGCGGAATTGAGCACTGCCTTCCTGAAAGGAGATAACTTTGTGATCAAATAGGAGCTGGTCCACCCTCTCCACACCTATCTGAGGCCAGAATGTCCGAGCTTTTATTGGTTTGCCAGCAATTTGGA
This sequence comes from Neoceratodus forsteri, assembly GCA_016271365.2. Classification (NCBI taxonomy): domain Eukaryota; kingdom Metazoa; phylum Chordata; order Ceratodontiformes; family Ceratodontidae; genus Neoceratodus; species Neoceratodus forsteri. The sequence continues at coordinate 1,496,425,741 of CM057449.1, forward strand.
AGTTAGGGTTGCCAAATATGGGTTGTGCTATATCTTTCACTCTATCCACTTTGAGAAAAGCACTAAGTTGCTGCTGAGTCTGAACTAAAGAGAATAAGGGGGTGTCACGTAGATTCTTAGGAATTTTCCTTTGTGGAAGAAATGGTAAGGCCTCTGGCACCCATCCCGTATTCTGACAAAGATCTTGCTCTATCTTAAGCCAGGAGGGAGGATGAGTATTATTTTGCCTAGGCCGAAGCCAATGTCGAATTTGAGCTAAGTGTATAGCTAAGTAGTAAATATAAAAGTTAGGTACCTGTAAGCCACCCTCTGTTTTCCTCAATGTGAGTTTCAATAACTCTTCCTAGCTTTCTTATTTTGCCACATAAATTTATTTAGAATACCATGCAACCATTTAAACCAGGAATATGATAGTGTGAAATTCAGCATTTGGAGTGGATATAACAGTTGTGGCAGTACATTCATTTTAATAACATTCGCACGACCCCAAGGAGCCAGCGGTAACTTAGACCACCGTTTGAAATCTTCTACCAGGGTTTGGACCAGATTGTCTAGATTGAGCTGCTTCATAATCTTGGGAGATGGGTGGATATAAATACCGAGATACTTCAGTTTACTCTGATTCCATTGCACACCCAGATGAGTCACCTCAGCTTTCATAGTATATTTGTTTAAAGGTAAGATCTCAGTTTTTCCGATTTAACTTATAATTTGACATCAAACTGCGTTATTATTTGAACTGTTTTAGACAAAGAGTGCCCAGGATCAATACCATGTAATAGCAAGTCATCAGCATATGCTGAGACCTTATATTCTTCTTGGCCTAATCGTATACCCTTGACCGTTGCAGAGGAATTAATTTTCCTAATAAGCGGCTCTAAGTATAAATTAAATAAATAAGGTGATAGGGGGCAACCTTGCCGTGTGCCCTGTGTCAAGGTAAACGGACGAGACATAACACCATTGCATTGTATTCTGGCCGATGGAGTAGTGTATAATATTTTAATCCAATTTATAAATTCCTCCGGTATACGGTATTTAGGAAGTAGAAGAAAAAGGTATTCCCACGACACCCTATCAAAAGCCTTTTCTGCATCCAGGGATGCCAAAACCACAGAGGTGTCCATATCCCTGGATGCGGAAAGGAGGTAAGCCAACTTCCTAAGGTGGTCTGAGGAGTGTCTGTTCTTAACAAAGTCCACTTGCTCGGGGCTAATAAGATGTTCCACACCTGGGAAGTCTTGTCGATAGAATTTTACCTAGAATTTTGAAGTCTACGTTGGTAAGGAAATTGGTCTGTAGCTAGACATCCTAAGGGGTCCCTGTTAGGTTTTGGGATGAGAATTATGGTGGCCAGTGCTAATGAGGAATCCGATAGACCATTCTGAAAATATAGTTAAATGTATCAAGTAATATAGGTGCTATGGTGTCCTTTAAGGCCTTATAAAATTAGTAGTGAAGCCATCTGGCCCGGGAGATTTATCACTTGTTAGATCATCTATAGCCTGACAGACTTCGGATAACGCAATGGGAGTTTTCAGTAAGTGTATCTGTGAGTCAGTCAAGACAGGGAGTGTGATATCCTGAAAAAAGGAGTTCATTTGGTCCAACGGGAATTGATTAGAAGGAGCTGTATAAAGCTCCTGATAATATTCTTGAAAGGCGTCTGCAATATTTGATGGTGAGTTGAGAAGAATGCCCGAAAGGGAATATACCGATGGAATTATTCTCCCCACCAATTGGGTACGCAAGCGTAGGGCTAATAATTTTCCTGCCTTTTCCCCTTGATCGAAATATCTAATCTTCGATCGTGTAATCATAAATTCTGCTTTCTCAGCAAGTAAGTTATTGTATTGGGTTCGAAGAGATTCCAACTTGACCCAATCCTCATCTGGGGAGGTTGGAGAGTGACTTTCTAGCTCGGAGATCTGATGTATTTTAAGATCTACCTCTGCTCTTCGTTGTTTGTTAGCAGTGTTGATAAACTAATTATTTCGCCTCTTAAGGCACATTTTAGGGAACCCCATAGAATGTCTTTTTTGGACACAGATAAGGCATTTTCTTTCATATATATTTCAATAAAAGATTGTAACGCTTCTACAAGCTTAACCGAATTTAAGATCCGGTTATTAAATCTCCAAATTCTATTTCCACGATTATTGTGAAATAAATCAACTTGAAGATAAACTAGACGATGATCCGATAGAACCTGAGATAAGTATTGGGCTTCGATTACCCCCGGGTTGCAATCTACTGATAGAAGAAAGTAGTCTATACGAGGTAAGTATTGTGAGGAGTTGAGTGGAATGAATATTCTCTGCATCTGGGTTCGCGATCCTCCAGGGATCTATTAAACCCAGGGTGGAACTTAATTCGTAGTGCTCTCTGACCAGGAGATAATCGTGGCCTAGAGTCCCTGATCTGTCCAGTACGTTTGAGAACACAGTGTTCCAATCACCCCCAGTAGAATTGGTAGATTGGTCCAAGACATCAATATGATCGATATAGAAGTGAAAATTGTGGGTCGGCCCAAGTTTGGACCATAGATTGAGCCCAATATCACTTCCGTATGAACCAAAAGACCCTTACAAATATATATCTGCCCTCAGGATCAATCTAGATTGTATTAATTGAAGGGATTCACGTAGAATAATAATGGCCACCCCACCTCTCTTAGCTTCTTTTCCAGCAGCAAATACTTGCCCTACCCAGTTTCTACAAAAGAAATTTGACTGCATTAATTTAAGATGTGTCTCTTGGAGGAAGGCTATGTCAATCCGTAAATTCTTGAGGTGAGTTAGAATCTTAGATCGCTTAACGGGGGAGTGTGCTCCCTTAATATTCCATGAACCATATCTCAGTACCATTATAAATTCCAGCTAACATAGACTATAAGTAACCAAATAGCTCTACTAACACAATAACAGTACGGTGTAGCATAACATTGAACCCTGGTGGCAGACCACCCACCCCTATGTACATCACCCCACCTTCTCCCATTCCACCCCCCCTTACTACATTGAGAATTAGTCCAGAACCCTGATAATGTGAAAACATCACCCCTACCCCAAAATCATAAAAATGTACATATTTCCAATAGCCTAGATCGAAATCACTAGTCATATCTTCCCAAAGGAAACAGAGACAATTGTCTATACTAATTAGTGAGTGTTTCAAAACCTTAAACAACCATAAATATGGTAAATATTTAAACCATGAAGCAGATATGACTGTGATACCCTTTCCCATGTGATTATAGCACATAATGCACTGTCGGTGTGCCATTTTGCCAACCGATCTCCCCTCCCCCCAGTACTATAAGCATCCCATAACAAGGCATTATTAATGGCCCAGTCACAACTAAAGCTTAAGGTATAAGGGTAGCCAGAGCATACTATAGTGGACTGAAGCCTCAATAGTTGGACATCCAAATTATGAACCAACACGACCCAGATAAACTGATGTTGTGTGTCACATCGGCAGGTGAATTAATAAGCCCCATAGTAGAGAGAAAAAAGAAATATGAGATCCATTATATAACATATATCTCAAATAAGGAAAGAAGGTACACGAGGTATTTTCCAAACCCCCCACAGCCATCTCTCCCCCCAATACCCCTAGAATTTAGAGTATTTCCCCGGAGATCATTCTAAGGTTAACAGAGAAACCATAAAAGAATAAATATCCATAATCTGCTAGTATCAGCAAGAGGAGAAAAATACGTTACAGAGTAATAAAAAAAGAAAAAGATAACAGGAATATCCATTTGCGATGAAGGCGGATGTCCTTCCTGTGTTCCAAGCAGACTTCATAAAATACCAATAATCACATACAAAAACCAAAAAAAACAAAAAAAAAAAAAGGGGGGGGGGAGGAGGGGAAAAGGAAAAAAGGAGAAACTGAAGAGAATGTCAGCAGCTGGAGCAACCAGACAGGGCGCCATGTCTTAAAGAGGATTCCACTTCAATCCAAGATAAACTGTGTAGATCCTATAGTGCACCCTGAAATGAGGCTATAGGCTTCCGCTGCAGTAGAGTTTATCAACAGGTGGCCTATGATGACTGACAGGCAGAATGTCCTGTAGAATTTATGGAGCGTTGTCAGGTCCTATATACAGTTGGCCCAAGAAGTGGAGATCCATTATCAGTGTTGTTATACAGTGTTTATCCCAGTCCCCTCACATCCCACTGATCTCATTTTCTATGGGGCTCTTTCAGCCAGAAGAGCCACGATCAAAAGGGAGATAGATTGTGAGCCCTCCACACTTGCCAGGAAATCTTTACAACCACTTGATCATGGTTCACATTAGCATCATAGGGGTCCACAGACCAACTGTCATTATTAATCATAAACACGATCCATCATCGAACCTCTTGATTTGTTATTAATTTGAGACATGGACTGATCTGCAACTGTTCGAAGCTCAATGAACTGCAAAAAGGTCAGGCAAGAGAAACTGCAGTGCAGAGAGTGCATACTGGGCATTTTCATAGTTGTGCCAAGAACCAGATATCTTTACTGAAAGACGAGATGGATATGTAACTCTATATTGAATCCCTGCAGCAATCAGTTTTGTAACAATAGGATGATATTCTGCATGTCTCTGTCTGACAGTAATCGGTAGATGCAGCGTGAAACGAAGCTGTCGACCTTCCCACAGCACCTGTTGTGATTTCCTGGCCTGCTTCAGAACATGCCATTTATCTTGGTAGTTCAAGAATTTAATTATAAGTGGCCGAGGTGGCTTCCCCCACATCAGGCTTAGGGCGTAAGGAGCGATGTGCCCGCTCGATAACATATGTGGAATTGTTTGGGGATGGGCCAGCAACATTAACAAGTAGTTTCTGGATAAATGTAATGGGCATTGCACCCTCAACCTCTTCTGGCAGGCCCATTATAATAATATTGTTTCGTCTGTTTCTGCCCTCTAAGTCCTCCAATTTAGCCTCCATTTTCTGTTGCTTGGTTTTAATATTCACTATATCACTTTCAGTAGTTACTGCCCGTTTCTCCATTGAAATTATGCGAGTCAGGTTGTCTAAAGTTGCTCTTTTTGTTTCTGCCAAGTCGTTTCTGAGTGATTTTAACTCCACAGCAAGTTCTTGCATAGCGGTTTTCAAGGGTTGTAATTCCTCAATAAAACATTTTTCCATTAACGGGGCATTAGGCTGCACATTTGGAGAGCCACTAGTAGCTTTCTGTGAGGCCCCTGACTGAGATTTCGGTCTCTTCAATCCCTTCTCTGGTGTGGATGGAGGCGTATGAGATGGGGGCGCCTGTCTCATCTCGACTTCCATTGCGGCCTAGGCCGGAACGCTTCCGAGTTAAAATACCCCAGTACTTTGGTTATGCATCTATTTTCTTCACAGGTAGTGGTAGATTAACAGATCGGATCTCCGTATACCATTTCACTGCAGTCGCTTGATTAGAAGGTTTAAGAAATTTAAAGTAAGACGGTGATCTGGAGAGGAGGCGATCGGGCAGCTGCTTCCACTACAGCGTCATCACGTGACCCCTGGAGAAAATGTATTTATTTAGCTTTTGTTAACCAGGTAAGTACACTAGACAAGACAATTGCCTATTTTCAGGTATGACCCGGAAGAGTACAGGAATTACAGATTTAAATACATAAGACGACATGGTACAGATTAGAAACAGGTTACAAGTCATGTGAGGACAACATGATACAGATTAAAACAGTTTACCAATTTTATTAAGGCATAGTTTTATACAGTATGTACACAACAGAATAACACATGTAGCAACTAAGAGTGGTACCAGAGGTACAGTTAGGGATGCAACAGATACAACACTATTTACAACTTAAAGACCACAGGGAGTCAAGTCTTTTGTCCAGGAATACCTCCAAGGGAGAGGAGTGCTGTGATAGATCGAAAAGGTTTGGGGCAACCACAGACCAAAGAAAATTTAAGGTGGTTCCATAGCGTGGAGCGAAGGAACACCTGTGACTGGGAGGAGCAGACCTGGGCAGGGAAAGCATTCCACAGTCTGGGCACACACGCAGCAAAATCCCGACCTCCCATTTGAGTCCGTGTAGCCGGTATCTTAAGGATGGCTTGCCTCTGAGACCTGAGGGAGCAGGATGAGGAGGCAGCCAGAATGAGGAATTTCGCCAGCCCTCGAGGGGTGCCAGTGCCAAGGACCTTACCCATGAAGCAGCCTAGGACAAATTCTTTGCGATTTGAGGGTGAGAGCCAGTTTAGCCTGCTAAACAGGTCACAATGGTGGGTGAGACAGGGGGCAGCCAGAGTGAAGCGGCAGACATTGTTGTAGGTAGTAGACCACCTAGAGAGGTGGACTTTGGGGTAGCAGGCAAACAAGAGGAGCCCATAGCGGAGCAAAGGGGGGGCACCCCTCTGGCAAGAGCAATACGAGATGCAGGAGTGAGGTTGCTTTTGGCTCTGTAGGCCAGACCCAGTTTGCAGTTGACAGTCTTGCATGTATTCTCAATATGGTGGCCAAGGTCAAGCTGTGGGTCCAGGGTCACTCCCAGGTATTTAACATTGTCAGTAACAGGGATCGGGACCCTGTCGGCACCAGAAACACATAACAGAGCAGGGGAGGCCTTAATCTTGGCCTGAGACCCAAAGAGCATGGCCTGGGTTTTTTTAAGATTAAGAACCAACTTGTGGGATGAGATCCAGGATTGAATGTTCCCCAAGTCCTCACTCAGGTGGCGATTTATGACCCCTATCTCCGGGGAGTGAGTCAGGATGACCTGGTCATCTGCATAGAGAATTGGCTTACAGTGAACAGTGGCAGCAGGGAGATTGTTCACAAAAATGGAGAAAAGCAGGGGCCCCAGAACAGAGCCTTGGGGGACATCCATGGTAACAGGAATAGTGCCCGAGAGCTCCTTCCCATACTTAACAAGTTTCTTTCTATCGTGTTGATAGTCGGAGAACCAACTGAGCACCTCAGGTGCTAGACCACGGGATCTAAGCTGAGTGGAGTGCATGGCATGATCAACAAGATTGAAGGCCTTGGAGAGATCTATAAAGATAGTTCCAGAGAGTTTGCCTTGGTCCATAGCCGCCCTGATCCAGGATGAGACAGTGACAAGGGCAGATGAGGTGCTGTGCCCTTTTCTAAAGCCATGCTGCACAGGTGACAATAGGTCATGTGACTGCAAGTACTCTGAGAGTTGCCCTGCCACAATCTTCTCAAGAAGTTTGCTGACCGCTGACAAAATGGATATCGGACAATAGTTTTCTATTAGTTTGGGGTTCCCCTGTTTAAGGACCGGGACCACCCTGGTGACTTTCCATATGTCCGGAATGACACCTGATGACATGGACAAATTGAAGATATGAATCACCAGGGGGGCAATCATACTAGCACCAAGACTAAGGAGCTTCGGCTCCAACCCACCATGGCCAGCACTCAAGAAGGGGAAGAGGCCAGAGAGCAATCTCTGCACCTCTTGCACCATCACGGCCTTAAAATGAAAGGACGGGTAAGGTGGTGACGGTGCTGGAACCCGTTCACCATTGTCACCTCCACCATGAGGGAATGATGAGGTGAAAGCAGACAGGTCCAAAAAATATAGGTTAAATGCATTTGCGATGGTTAGTAAGTTGTTGCAGCTGGCACAATCAATAATCATATCAGTGGTCTCACCACTCTGAGAACCACTATGTTTTTAATGTTTCTCCAGAACCTCCTGGGGTCCCTGGCTGTGTTCAACAGCACAGATTTACAAAACTCACTTTTAGCAGTGTTTATAGCCTTCTTGCACTCATGTCTGAGCTTCCTGTACTGCTGAAATACAGCATGTTCAGCCGTGGCCTTGAATTTTGCCCAGCACTTATCTCTATACTTCATGAGGGTTAAAAGGCTACCATGTAACCACTTTGCAGCCGATCCTCTGACCCTCTGTATGATGAGGGGGGCATGCTTATCCTGCAGAGTCCTAAAAGTGATGAGGAAGTGACTGACTGCAGATGAGGAGTCCTGAGCATTCCGTACTGCAGGCCAGTCGATGTGCTGGAGATCTTCATGGTAGGAGCCAAGATCAAACCTGGAGTAGTCTCTGACCTGGATGATCTTTTGTGGGATTTTCAGGGAAGGGATCTTCCACACACAGTACACAGGGCAGTGGTCAGAGATGGAGTTGGGGAGGATGCCCGATGAGCTGATCCTCTCTAGTCTGTTTGTCAGGACCCAGTCCAGAAGACAGCTCACTCCACCATTAGGTGAGCACCTGGTAGGATCCTTGATCAGTTGCGACAAGGAGAGACCAGCAAGCAGTGGTTCATATGCTTTGGTGTTACTACCAAACCAGTTTAGGCTGAGATCACCTAGGATGATTAGCTCATTATGCCAGGTCACAGAACCCACTGCGTCGAGGAGAATGGACAGCCCCTCTAGGCCTCCCTTAGAAGGATTTAGGTAAATATGATGTGTATATTTTTGGTCATCCCGAGCAACAGTACCGTGTGCAGTAACTCGCAGGGGGACTGCACCAGCTGTAGATAGGGTAAAACCGACAGGTTGAGGTGGCTCCTGTAATAGACCAAAATGCCACCCCCCCCTTTTTTCCTGGACTATCAAGCCTGACATGATTATAGCCAGGGAGGGCACACTCAGAATTTGGAGTAGAGGGTTTGAGCCAAGTTTCTGTTATGCCAAGGATGTCAGGGCTGTGGTGGGTGACCCAAGCAAGAAGTTCCACCAAATTGGGCAGGAGGATATGGATATTTAGATGAACTACTTTCAACCCTTTGACAGCTGACCAGCCCACTACAGTAGGGGTGGCTTGGCAAGGTGGTCCAGGGTTAAGCTTGATGTCATCCACTAGCGCTAGGGTCACCAGAAGTAGCCAAAGGAGATGCCTTAAGGGAAGCCATCCCTGGCATGTAGCTTGTGGCCATGTCACCTGAGCATGGGGGCAGGGCACAGGAGGTACCTCAGGTCAAGACTGCAGAGTACCCAGGGTGGAGGTCTGCCTTCAGCTAATAGGTTGGAGAATGTGAATTCAGTCTCCACCCACTGGGTACAAATGCCTGGGGTTCTCCTGCAGTCGGGGCACTGGCACCAGTATGCCAGGGGATGAAAAGGATGGTGAGGAGACTAAAGGCAAGTGTACACATGAGTGGAAGTGGTGACACTAACTTAAATAGATGCTGAGGGTTCCCCATGTCAATACCAGAGGTAGATGTCAGAGGACGATGGCACAGAACAATGCTGATCACTGCTTCCCAGGCAGCAGCCAGTGGTGACTCCCACACCAGGACAAAACGCTGAATACAGCTGGTTATCCAGCAGCTATCATCAACTATTGCTGTAAATTGTGAGCCCACTCATAGACGAGAGAACTGATTATGCCTCAAAGTTTGTGAACACTCGTGATATACTGTGCTATATGAGCAGCATGAAACAGTTAAATTACTGGGCAGTACAGTAGACAGGATTAACTAAGCTGGCGCTCAGTCAAAAGAATAGTCAGTGCACCATTGAGAGATATGTGATCATACACCTAACACCTAACTCCTAGCAAACTGTACAACAGTATGTGATCATACACCTAACAAACTGTATAACAGGGTGCTTTAGATATTGTAAGACAGATCTGCTACTAGCTAACAACTGTAACACAGGGTGCTTTAAAATTGTAAGACAGGTATGCTAATAGATTTTGTATGGTAGCTGAGTTCCCGCCTATTGCCAGAGCCAATTGGTCCTGGGCAGCGGGAGGGCATAGCTACCAGACATTTAAGGGGAGGAGGGAATGGGGTGGGTGAGTGGGCCGAAAATCAAGTCCTCGTTGCAGCTGCTACTTCTGCTGCTGCTACTCAGCCCCAATTAATTCTTTTCCCCACAGTGTCAGCAAACAAAGTGTCTCGTATTTTCATCAGGGGAGGTCTGCCCAGTTTACCAGCACCTCAACCCTGATGTGTTCCTTTCTTCCAATGAATGCAGGGGCAGTCCCTGGCAAGAGCCACCCGCTCCCCCCCCCCGGCAAGATGCAGTCCCAAATTTGAAAAATCAGGCCCAAGCGTCACTGCTGTTTGATCCAATAGGTGCTGCTGCCTTTTGAAACAGCAGTTTGATGCCAAATGTTGCTGGGGCTCCGATTACAACAAAGGGCTGGCTGGTGTGGAGAAAATCAAGTCCTCATTGCAGCTGCTACTACTGCTGCTGCTGCTATCCAGCCCCAATGAATTATTTTCCCAACAGTGTCAGCAAACAAAGTGTCTTGTATTTTCGTCGGGGGAGGTCCGCCCAGTTTACCGGCACCTGTTCAACCCCAAGGTGTTCCTTTCTTCCGACGAATGCAGGGAGTTTCCCTGGCAAGAGTCACCAGCTCCCCCCGGAGAGCTGTCTAGAGAGAGTCTTGTAAAATAAAACAGGAGCACCTTTGCTCCACCCTGTTTTCTCTCTCTATCAAGTAAACTGCTAGGAGGCGTTGTTTTTTTCTCCTTAGCCTGCAGTTCCAGCTTTGGTACTTGCAGTTTACTCGTGGAGTACATGACATTTTTTATTGTAAGAAAAGTGCCCCTTTCTGTTAGACATATGCTGTGGGACTTAAATATATGTGTATATTTTGAGAGAGCCTGTGAAATAAGGAATAAGCATGATTCTTGTCTGCATCTTTTAATGAATGGCTCTGTTGCAGTTATAAATCTGGACACTAGTAAACTTTCACTTTCAGACACAGAGTCTTAGCTAAAGCTGAGTACTCTGAAAAGCAAATGCTTAAATGACAGGCAGTAGAATTGTGAAAAGGGGGTTACAAGAAAACCTGATATTTGTATAAAATGCTGTCCTGTTGTTTATTGAAAATGTTAAGGATTTAAAAAGACAGAAGCACACCTGAATAGCTAAGTCCTTTTGTTTAAATGGGAAATAAGGTATTAAAAGGCTAAACTGAAACGTCAAGCTGACGGCTTGAAACCCACAGCTGTGACCCTTGATAAGAGCTAGTTTTTCTGCTCTATTTCAAGTTACCATGCTGCTCAGACTTATTAAGATAACTTAGCAGAGATATATATGAAGTTCACATGTTTCTTTTTACTAAAATATGTTATGTGAATAAATGAGAATGCAAAGTCTTATAGTCTGACCTGTGCTGTAGAAAGGCTCCAATGAAATTAACCTGTTGCTATAGGGATGCGGTGACCCTTAGAGGCCGATATTTATACAGATTCTAGCTGCTTAAATTATTGATTGAGGGAGGAGCTTTCAGTAATTAAAAAGATAATTCAGCATTTAGAGTCACATTCTAACCAGGATTAAGGTGTGTAAAAAAGATGTTGGAAAGATATAGTTATTAAAGTAATAAGGCTTAAAAGCAACGTCTGTGCTATGTATAGGAGCAAGTTGCGAGCCTAGAAACTCAAAAATGTACTAAATTGGAAATGAATTGATGTCACATGACAGTGATGTCATTGATAAAAACATACATAAGCCTACCACTAGGGTGGATTTATTAGATAAGGCGTCAGTCTAGAACTGACTGTGAAAGGTGTAAGACCTTAAGTTTAGAAGGCTTGTGTCTACACCCTAGACAGCATTGATGTTATTGACTTAGTGACAATTTTCTTATTTTCTGTTCTGAATAATTATCATTTTATGCTACAAATAATAAAATGATAAATGCCAGCCTGGCATTTTTTATGCACTGATTTTGATGTCTGCCTGAAATTTGTTTTCCTGAACAACAACCCGACTACAGTTGGTGTCAGAAGTGGGATTCCTGGCTGAGTGTCTGAAGGATACATGGGAGAGCTCAGTCAGGGGTACTGGATAGAGTACCTCAGGAGAGAGGCAGAAAAGTGCATGGTGCCAGTGGAGATGAGGATATGTGGAGACGGTGACCTGGGTGAGGCACCACGAAACCAGATGGTGGACCAGAGGAGGCTATTACAATGGATGAATAAACACTGGATGGAGGCTGAGCGATGCTGGAGAGAGGCAGAGAGGAGATGCCAAGAGCTGGGGATCTTATTAGAACAGGTCAGGGATCTATCCAGGAGGGAAGAGCCTTGTATTAGGGACATGGAGACAACCCAGATGGAACATTCAGAATCTGAACTTCCTATCTTTCCTATTTTCCCAGGAATGTATTGGATTGAGGACAATGGAGTGGTAATGCTGCAGAAGTTCCCAGGTAAGACTGTTTTTGTGGACCTAAGGGTGAAGACTACAAGCAATGTAAAAAAGACTCTAGGAGCTGAAGGAACTTTAAAATGCATTGGACTCTCTAATTCACAATGTAATGATTTACTTAGAGTAAATTGGGAAAAAGAACAAATGGAAGATCCTGAAGTATCTAGGTTAGGGGCTCATGTCTTAGTTCAGAATGGAAAACAGGTTAATAAGGGGATACAAAGGAATCTGTTGAGGTGGTATGAAATGAAGAATGGGGTGCTCTACCATATGAGGCCTAACCCCCAGACCAAATGGGTGGATGCAAGGGTTATGGTACCCATGAATTTAAGAGACAAGGTATTGAAGACTGTGGGAGGCAGACAGTCAGGGAAAACAAGTCATGGAGAGGTACTGGCCTGTGTCACTCAAGTCATATTACTGGCCTGGCATGTATTGGCAGGTGGCCAACTATTTGAATGTTGGTGCCGATCACTGGCAGAGAAAGATGCCAGAGCTATGGAAGGGTGAAACCACTGCCAGGGTTGAAGGCCAATATACATGGCACCCATGGAAGAGGTGGCGGTTTCAACACAAAGGCAGGTCAGGATAATAACTATGTAAATCCTTGTCAGAGAAAGGATCTGGTACTAGTAAATGAAGTTGCTGTAGAGTAAAAGAGACTTCACAGGAAAATTATTCTTCTAGAGAAGGGCAAGTTAAATTTAGGAATTCCCCTAAGAAGAGTATTAGAAAATATTGGTAAAAGTGGTAGTGATGTAGTGATAAGCAGCATAAAACTGTGTATATCATCTCTATCGGGGTAATAGGAAATGAAAGTATCAGGTTAAAGGTATGAAGAAAATGACAATAGTCAGATTCCATATAAGGAATGGCTGCTATAAGGGACCCTGAGACGGAGTCAGTGGATGAGAGTGGGCCATGGCTCTGTCCTCCTACCAAGTACTGAGGAAAGTGATAAGTAAAAGCAATCTTTCATCCTTCATCCTTCCTGTCTTTTCTTAAAACAGAACTGCTGTTGCAACAGTCTCTTTTCTTTTCTTTTCTTTTCTTTTCTTTTCTTATCTTTTCTTTTCTCTATTTTTCCAAATGTCTGGAGGGTTGGCCACCTTTGGTCATGTTCTTCTCTTTCTTTAAAATATTCTTAACTGTCTGATCTTTCTTCTAATTCACATTCTGACAACTTCTGAAAAGTGTACCTGTACATTTAGGGAAAATTAATTCCTAATGATGTTAATGGAACATAAGGATATATATTTTACAGTAATACGAGTTCAAGGAAGGGTACAATCTGCATTGGGTGGTACTGATGTTGACAGAAATATAATCTGGTACGCAGTAGATTCTAGGTGTGACTATATAATTACCCCAGGGTATATGTTATTGTGTTGTATAGCTGTCTTAGTACTATGCAATCTGATTAAAGGAACCCTGGGGTGGAGCTCCTTGGTGAGGGTGGGCCGGAGATCCACCATCCCCCTTTATGGGATGGATATGGTTTATGGACTTAGGACAACCAGTAAATGGTTGCCCTCTTAGGTGGGGAGGAATGTGACAGGGAGGAATGTGACAGGGTGCTCCCTGTCATGAGTAGGGGCTCTGATATTCTCTACCCCCATTTAGATCTGCAGTATATTGACAGGCTTGGGGAAGAAGGTACAAGAGTGCATGTACAACAGAATAAACATGTTGATAATTCAGGCAATAAAATAAAAGAAACAAAAGCCACTGTAAAAAGCTTTTAGTAGCTCTTGCTGCTTTGATTACTAGCATGCCCTGATTTGAGAGAAGGGTATAGTTTCCTTTACCCGCCACTCAGATAATGTAAAATGTAAAATTAATCTGCTTTCATACAGGACTGTCCATAGAAAAGGGACATTTCCTGTTTGAGCATCGTTGCTCAGAAACCCCCCCTTCTGTCCCCCTATTGAGTTAAAAGAATTCTGGTCACTAGCTTTTAGCTGTTAAAAAATAGCCAGCTTGCCCAAAGCAAATCATGCCCAGCTAATGAGGTGCGTTAAACTCCCGAGTAAGTAAACTACCACTGGGAACAGAGCAGCATGCATGTTTAATTATGATGTTATTTGCCCTCCGTGGAGTTACCAGATTTGGAGAAAATGAGATCTGTCTAGAGAAAGTCTTGTAAAATAAAACAGGAGCACCTTTGCTCCACCCTGTTTTCTCTCTCTCAAGTAAACTGCTGAGAGGAGTTGTTTTTTCTCCTTAGCCTGCAGTTCCAGCTTTGGTCCTTGCAGTTCACTTGTGGAGTGCATGACATTTTTTATTGTAAGAAAAGTGCCCCTTTCTGTTAGACATACCCTGTGGGATTTAAATATACATATATATTTTGAAAGAGCCTGTGAAATAAGGAATGAGCATGATTTTTGCCTGCATCTCTGAATGAATGGCTCTGTTGCAGTTATAAATCAGGACACTAGTAAACTTTCACTTACAGATGCGGAGTCTTAGCTAAAGCTGAGTACTCTGAAAAGCAAATGCTTAAATGACAGGCAGTAGAATTGTGAAAAGGGGGTTACAAGAAAACCTGATATTGTATAAAATACTGTCCTGTTGTTTATTGAAAATGTTAAGGATTTAAAAGGACAGAAGCACACCTGAATAGCTAAGTCCTTCTGTTTAAATGGGAAATAAGGTATTAAAAGGCTAAACTGAAAAGTCAAGCCAACGGCTTGAAACCCACATCTGTGACCCTTGATAAGAACTAGTTTTTCTGCTCTATTTCAAGTTACCATGCTGCTCAGACTTATTAAGATAACTAAGCAGAGATATATATGAAGTCCATATGTTTGTTTTTACTAAAATATGTTATGTGAATAAATGAGAATGCAAAGTCTTATAGTTTGACCTGTGCTGTAGAAAGGCTCCAATGAAATTAACCTGCTGCTATAGGGAAGCAGCGGACCCTAGAGGCATATATTTATGTAGATTCTAGCTGCTTTAATTATTGATTGAAGGAGGAGCTTACAGTAATTAAAAAGATAATCAAGCATTTAGAGTCACTCTCTAACCAGGATTATGGTGTGCAAAAAAAGATGTTGGAAAGAAATAATTATTAAAGTAATAAGGCTTAAAAGCAACTTTTTGTACTATGTATAGGAGCAAGTTGTGAGCCTAGAAACTCAAAAATGTACTAAATTGGAAATGAATTGATGTCACATGACAGTGATGTCATTGATAAAAACATATATAAGCCTACCACTAGGGTGGATTTATTAGATAAGGCCTCAGTCTAGAACTGACTGTGAGAAGTGTAAGACCTTAAGTTTAGAAGGCTTGTGTCTACACCCTAGACAGCATTGATGTTATTGACTTAATGACAATTTTCTTATTTTCTGTTCTGAATAATTATCATTTTATGCTACAAATAATAAAATGATAAATGCCAGCCTGGCATTTTTTAGGCATTGATTTTGATGTCTGCCTGAAATTTGTTTTCCTGAACAACAGCCCCACTACATACTCTTTTTGGGATCTTGGTTTTGCCTTTCGACCACCTGTTGCATTCATTGAATCCAAGCAAGCATTCTCACCACAGCAAGATGTGGATGCAACAACATCATGCCATGGTTGATGCTGTCTCAGGTTGTTTCTCAGGAATTCCATCTAACATTTGCAGAAACACGAGATCCAGAAGAAGGTTTTGCAGGTTGTATTTCTTTTGGAAACAGAATTCTTCAACATGTCAAGTATGTTGACATAATCAAGGGAACACTAAATGAAAAAAAAGTAATGGAAAGAAGAAGATGCCAGGCCCATCTAGTTGGAGAAATGCCTGACTTGATCGAGATTCCAGACTACAACTGTTAATAAATTATAATTTTCCCACTCTAATACTCATCATGAATTTAAACATTTACTTGTGTTTCCAGCCTCCAAAAAGATTTCAGTGTTTCTATGTCTTTTTTCATATATGGACTTCCAACCTGTGCATGATACTCAAGTTGCAAGCAGTTCTATTAATCCATAGACCTTTATGTGACCACAAGACAGTATCAGGGCCTCAAAAAACAATTGCCAAAGTAGACGGCCTGCATAATCAGTCCAACTCTGCCAGCAGAAGAAAAGCTTAGCATAATGGCCCAGGGCAGTACCAGGTTTCCATATTTTTCTAGATGCTTGCTTTCCAACTGTACACAGGCTTCCAGATGCAGTCTAGCAAGCAACCTGTACGGGGGTATGTTCCGTGCAGCTTTGTACTGGGAAAAGTTGGATGATACTGGTGGCAAAAACACAATGGATCTATCCACTAAACATGACATCCTATATCAACAATGACAAATAGTACCAGACAAGCCGTACAATTTATCCAGACCTTTCTGTGACCACAAGACACTATCAGGGACACAAAAAACAACTGCTAAAGTAGAGGGCCTGTGTAAACAGTCCCACTCAACCACCACAAAAGAGAGCTAATCATGCTGACTAGTGTGGTTCCAGGTGGTATTAGACTACACAATGGTGGTAATAAATCCATCTACCTGAAGACTGGATAACTAAGGAATAAGGTTGAAGTGACCATTTCTCATAAAACTGTGTTATGGTGACTGTTCCCCAGTGGCCCTCTTCACAAACAACACCAACCATGGCTGAGTTGGTGAGCACTGTATTAAGGATCATGCTCTTCATGGTGTGATCCCTAACTAGGCACAGAAAACCATAACACAGTATTGTTCGTCCTAAGGACAGCACCAGAAAGGAAACACTCTAAGGTAAAGGTCCTAGATTTCAGGCAAGTGGACTTTAAGAATACGGGAAGCAGACTCAAGAAAACTTTTGTAGGGGTGGGAGATCAGGAGGGAATTAAAGAAAAATGCGGTAAAATAAAGAGGGCTATAGTAGATGCCACTAAAATATGCATCACACAGGTCAGTAAAACCAAAAAAATAGAGGAAACCTCTACGACTCAGTAGGATGGTTGTAATAAAGGTCAGAGTGAAGAGAGAAATATTCAGGAGATAAAAAAGATGCAGAGGGATGAACACAGAGAAGCTTACAAGGAATGGCAAAAAGAGGCAGGAATTTAGGTCAGAAGAGCAAAGGCAAGAACAGCAGACAATATAGCCCAATTGGATAAATTCTTCTACCAGTATATCAGTAAACAGAGGAGGACAAAGGGAGAGTGATAGTTTGGCTGTGGGATAAAGGTGGGGAAATGGTGGAAGGGGATCAGGAAGAGGCAGATGTCTTTAATAGCAGTGTCCAGTTCAGGAGGCTGTACCTCAGGAAGGATGTGGAGAGAACAGAAAGAGTCGAGAGGAAGGCAACAAAAATGGTTTGAGGACCATTTGACATATGAGGAGAGGCTAAAAGACCTCAACATGTGTAACCTAAGGCAAAGGACAGAATGGGAGGGGGTAACTGATGGGAAAATAATGGAAGGCAGGGTTCTGGAGGGTTTAAGGGCATTGGGGGGTAGGCAAGGCACCAAGGCCAGATGGCATCCACCCCAGGGTACTGAAGGAGCTATCATAGGTCCTGGTGGGTCCTTTGGCTGACCAATTCAATGCATCACTACACTCAGAATGTGTACCTCAGGACTGAAGAATGGCTCACGTGTTGCACCTCCACAAGAGTGGCCCCAAGGATTAACTGGGGAACTACTGACTGGTGAGCCTCACATCAATTGTGGGCAAACTGATAGAGGCTATCCTGAAGGAGAAGCTGGTGTCTTTCCTGGAGGCCAAAGGGATACAGGACAGTAGGCAGCATGGCTTCATAAGTGGTAGATCCTGACAAACTAACCTGGTGGAGAACTATGACTGGGTAACTAGGTAATTGGATGGGGCCATGCAGTGGATGTCCTGTACCTGGACATCAGAAAGGCATTCGACTCAGTGCTGCATGGAAGGCTGGGAGAAAGTTAAAAGGCATGGGGTGGGTGCAAGGCTGGTAAGATGGGTAGTGAACTGGCTTCAGGAAAGGCAACAGAGGGTGGTGGTGGGTGGGTAGTGCTCATCTCCAATGGCAGTGATGAGTGGTGTTCTGCAATAGCTCTGTGACAGGACCTGTGTTGTTTGGGATATTCATTGTAGATATTGTATATCATTGGGCATCAAGAGAAAGATCAGCCTGTTTCCTGACAACACCAAGATGGAAGCAGTGGTGGATGACCTAGGAGGATGGAAGGGATTGCAGGATGATCTGGCAAGGCTGGAAACCTGGTCAGACACCTGTCAATGGGGGTTCAATGCTAAAAAGTGCAAGGTGCTACATTTTAGGGTGAAAAATCCAAGGAGGAGTTACCAGATTGGCGTGACTGCAGCTAGCCGAGACAGTGAAGAAGGATCTGAGGGTGCTCATTACAGGATCAATGAACAACTCTGCACAATGTAGGAAGGCAGCTGCAAAGGCCAACAAAATGCTGGGTTGAATTGTTAGGGGTATATCCTTGAGGAGGGGAGAGGTGATTCTGCCACTGTATTGATCACTGTTTAGACTGCACCAGGAATACTGCATGTAGTACTGACATCAGTATATGAAGAGGGACATTAAATTACTGGAGGTGGTGCATTGCAGGGTGATAAAGATGATACAAGGCTTGGGGGACTTACAATAGGTGAGTAGGCTAAGGGAGCGGAACATATACTCATTGGAGGAGAGGAGGAACGGGAGGGATATGATTGGAACCTTCAAGTACATGAAAGGAATAAACAAGACAGGTGTGGAGGGGCTGTTCATTGTAAGGTAGGGAGAGACTCCTAGGGCCATGATATGAGACTGGAGGGAGAAAGGTTCAGTAGAGAGATGAGGAGACACTTTTTACAGAGTTGGTGGTAGCTGGGTGGAATTCATTAACAGCAGAAGTGGTATCCAGTAGAAGAGTGGGCTTCTTCAAAAGGGCCTGGAACAGGGCAAGAGGGAGGGTCAAAGGAGGGGGAGAGTGGGAGGAAGGGGAAGCTGCAGAATAAGGGTGCTAACTGTATATTTGAGCAGACTTGATAGACTACTAGGCCTTTATCTGCTCACAGATTTTGTATGTTCAAATGCACTTGGGGTGCAGGAACCTTGGGGAGGATTACATAATGAAGGGGTAGATATTAGAGGACACAAAACAGGAAAGAGATCTGAAGACCTAAAGGTGGCCAATCAATGGGCCAAGGAACTGGTGAGAGACAGTGGGATTATGGACCGCATAGGGCAAGGTATCACACACAGAAAAAAAGAAGGTATAATAACACTATACAGGCTATTGTTGAAACCTTATCTGAAGTACTGCATCCATTTCTGGAGGTCTCATCTCAGGAAGGACATAGACTGAGTGGAGACAGTCCAGAGATGGGCAACAAAAATGGGACAGAGCCTGCATCACATGTCATATGAGGTGAGACTACAGGAACTCAAAATGTACACCTTGGAGGAGAGGAAAGAGAGGGAAGACAAGGCAAAGACCTTCAAGTACCGCAAGAGAAATAATAAGGTACAGGAGGGCAGCATCTTTCAGAACTGAAACTGCTCAAAAAATCAAGAGGTCATGACATTAGACTGGAAGGGGGTAGACTGATGGACAACATGAGGAAGTACTTTGTCACGGAAAGGGTGGTGGATGCTTAGAATGACCTGTCCCAGGAGGTGCTGGTGGTAAACACAATTGGGGGATATAAGCAGGCATGGGATCGATATGAGGGGTCCCAAGAGTGGGGAAGGAGAGGCAGCAGTAGACCAAAAGGGTCAGTGAGAGCTAATTAAGTGTAGGGTATACAGGCAGACTGAATGGGCCTGGTGGTCCTTATCTGCCATCAGTTTCTATGTTTTAAAACCTGGAGATCTTGGTTTGAATCCCATCAGCCCATGCTTGCATTCTGTGTGACCCTGAGCAAGTCACTTAACTTCCTTGTGCTTCCATTTAAAATGCAAATATGTCACAGTGTTGCCTACACATGTTTCTGAGAACTAGCAGCATACCACCTTGACTTGCTTACATCCATCATTATTGAATTGGCAAAAGATCATCAACTTTTAAGAATCTAAAAACATTTTTTTCTTGCCTTAAGAGTGGAATAAAGCAAAAAGAAAGTCATGTATCTTGATATTTTGGCTTCTCCTAACTGCCCAACAAATTATTAAGATTATTGTTAACACTTACCTCTGCTTTAAATAATTAATCTGTGTTCGGCAGACTATCAGAAACATTTTTTTTTTGCCCTGAGCCTGAAACAATAAGTGTTAGAAAAGGTGTGACTTATACCATTTAGCTAAATGGACAATTAACTGCAAAGCATGCTTTTGAATAGCACACCACATTTCTGTCAAGAAATACTTTCAGTCTGAATGAGGCTGCAAATATTGCATAGAGTTTAGAGTAATGAGCTGTGAATGAGCTTGCTACATCCAGCAGGCCTGTGTTTTATTCCCATAGCCTCTGCTTTGTGACTCTGAGCAAGTCACTTAACCTTCCCAATGTTCCCAGGTCACAAATAAAAACAGACAGTTGTACCTAGTGGACCTTATCCAATTACCAAAGAATAAATAAATGGAATTTGATTCAAAGGTTGGGAGGGTTTGGATGACTCTTCAAATTACAGATAAAAACTTACCTCTCAACCTCTCAGCATTAAAAATCATAGTACTGGCCTTCAAAAATCATAGCACAGGGCCAGAATGTGTAGCACATTCTTATTTTAAATACTATTGTATCTACAGATAGTGAGCCCCACATAGCGATAAGGAATGTTTCTATGAACCTGGTTAAATGATTTAATAGTTTGTGTATCCAGAAATAGCTCTGACATTATGAGGAACAACAGTAAACATGTGATGAGCAAGGGTACAACTGAGTGTGAAAATCATAGCGCTATGTAGAATTCATAACAGCTGAGAGGTATTCATGAAAATGTGCTTTGGGGGTGTTGGTGACAGTGATACATTTCTTGATGGTCTGGCACACTTTCATGCATGCATTAAAAGACAGTCTTGGGCCAGGTTCCAAACAATTGTTTTATATTTTATTTATTTTTTTGGTAACAGGGTAATGCCCACCAGGCACAAGTGCCTGTTTTCAGGGGTGACTTAGGCGCACTGGGCAGTTAAGTGACTTGAGAGTCACATAGTATGCAAGTGAAGGTTGTGAGAATCAAACCCATGTTTAGTCTGCTGGATGTACCAGGCTCATTCATAGCTTGTTACTCAAACCTCAAGACTATACTGCCAGCCCATTCTCAAACAGAAAGCTATGCCGGGACTTATGTGCAGCACATGGCACACAACACATTACTGAGAAGCATCATCCTTTGTTCTGAAATTCAGAAAAAAATCAAACTTTCAAAATACAAAGGTGCTTGCAGAGGAACCTATAAGAGCTCTGCGGGCATCTGGTGAAAAGAGATGTAAAGTCAGCATTTAAAGCTGTGAGATGGCCCAAGCTTATGTTCAGAACAAAGGAATCAGCCATTTTAGTTTCCCTGTACTGAACATCGAGTGAAACAATCAGACTGCCCAAATTTATTTAATTTATTTGTTTAGTTTTTGTTAACCGGGTTAGGTGCGCTAGCCAAGAGTTGACTATTTTCAGGCACGACCCGGGAGAATACATACATAAAAGAGATGAGATTATACAATTACATAGTATATGGTTACATAGTATATAGTACATGTAGGTAAGAACATAGATCAATTCAGACAGTACTAGAGATTAAGCATATGGCTAGGCAGAGATGACACAAGGTGACAGTAGTACAAGCAAATGACAACTGAGACTAGGCTAAGTGGCAACTATTAAGACAAAAATAAGGCAACGATTGTTCAGAAGTGCAGCAGTGTCTTAGGTGAGGAAGGGTGGCTAGTTACAAAAAAGCCTATAAAATGTTAAAAAGACTAGCATCCAAGGTAATTATGAGCCATTTACAGACCAGAGCTGGCCCCTGCAGCAAACCCTTATTTATACATCTCTTTCACCAGAAAATGCCATGCAGGGCCTTACTTTCAGCACATTGTACACCAAAGAATTACTCAAAAGCATCAGAATTAGCTCCGGAATGCATTAAAAAAATCACACTTTGCAAAAAAAGGTGCATACATACAAAATTGTAAGACCTTTGCAAGCAACTGGTGAAAAGAGATGTAAATTCAGCATTTAAAACTGTGAGATGGCCCAAGCCCATGTTCACAACAAAGGAAACAGCCATTTCAGTTTCCCCTGTTCTCATACCTCTCAACCGCTATGAATTCTGCATAGCGCTATGATTTTCACACTCAAATTTACCCTTGTTCCTCACAAGTTTACCGATGTTCCTCATAAAGTTAGAGCTATTTCTGAACACACAACCTAATAAATCATTGAACTAAGTTGATAGAAACATTCCTTATCACTTACTATATGGGGTCCACTATCTGTAGACATAATATTGCTTAAAATAAGAAAGTGTTCCACATTCTGACCCATTGCTATAATTTTTGAAAGCCAGTTCTATGATTTTTAATGCTGAGAGGTTGAGAGGTATGCCTGTTCTGAACATCAAGTGAAACAATCAGACTGCCCAAATGTTACAAAAAAGCCTACAAAATTTAAAAAAGACTAACATTGAAGGTAATTATGAACCAGTTACAGGCCAGAGCTGGCCGCTGCTGCAAAACCTTATTTTTACATCTCTTTTCACCAGAAATTGCCATGCAGGGCTTTACTTTCGGCACATTGAACACCAAAGAATTACTCCAAAGTACCAGAATTAGCTCAGAAATGCAGTAAAAAAGTAAACTTTCCAAGAAAAAGATGCTCACAGACAAACTTGTATCACCTCTGCAGGCATCTGGTGAAAAGACATGTACATTTTGCAATTAAAACTATGAGATTGGCCCAAGCTTATGTTCAGAACAAAGGAACCAGTCATTTTAGTTTCCCCTATACTGAACATTGACTGAAACAACCAAACAGCCCAAATGTTACAAAAAAGACAGAACATTGTGAAAAAATACTAGCATAAAAGGTAACCATGGGCTAGTTACAGTCTGCAGCTGGCCCAAGATAAACAGCCTTATTTCACATCTCTTTTCATCAGAAAATGCTATGCAGGGCCTTACTTTCAGCACATGGTACATCAAACAATTACTTAAAAGCACATGAATTTGCTCCAAAATGCATTAAAAAATCATACTTTGCAAAAAAAGAAAAAGGTGCATACAGACAATTTTGTAAGACCACTACAGGCATTTGGCAAAAAGAGATGTAAATTCAGCATTTAAAGTTGTGAAATGGCCCAAGCTTATGTTCAGAAGAAAGGAACCAACCATTTTAGTTTCCCCTGTACTGAACATCGAGTGAAACAATTAGACTGCCCAAATGTTACAAAAAAAGTCTACAAAATGTGAGAAAAACACTAGCATTGAAGGGAATTATGAGCCAGTTACAGGCCAGAGCTGGCCCCTGTTACAAAACCTTATTTTAGATCTCTTTTCATCAGAGAAGGGCATACAGGGCCTTACACACAGTACATTGTACACCAAACAGTTACTCAAATGTACCTGAACTTGCCCTAAAATGCATTTAAAAAAATCTTTCAAATACAAAGGTGCTTAAAGGCCATCTGGTAAGAACTCTGCAGGTATCTGGGGGACAGAGAGGTAAATTTAGCATTTGATGCTCTGAGATGGCACAAGCTTATGTTCAGAACAAAGGAACCAGCCATTTTAGTTTCCCCTGTACTGAACATCAAGTGAAACAATCAGACTGCCCAAATGTTATGAAAAAAGCCAAAATCATGTGAAAACAAAAGCATGGAAGGCAGCATTAGCCAGTTACAAGCTAGATCCAACCCATGTCACAAAACATTGGTCTATATATCTTTTTTTTTCTCAGAAAAAGCCATGCAGGGCTTTACTTGCCTGAGCACATGGTGCCCCAAAGAATTACTCAAAAGCAAAATAATTGTATTCTACTTATTTTCCACAGAAAATGAACAGAAATACATTCACACAATTTTTTTTAAATCTTATCTCCACAAATCACACCCTCATGGGCAAACATACTGTATTCTCTATATTCTTACATTCTGTGTCTTGCAGGTCATTCCCCTTCCCTAGAACATTGAAAAATATCTTCAAGCCACATTTTAGTTTTAAGATACCCCCTTTAAAAAGCAGCTGCTTTCCCTTTTGCTTAACTTGCTACACTTTTTCCAGCAACATATCTCCCCCAACTCTGTTCATTTATTTAGTTTTACAAATAAAAAAGAAAGGAAAACATGGTTTGTCCATTATTTTCCACTGTTATACTGGATGTAGCTCTGTTCTTACAGGCTTTCCTCAGTATGTTAAAAAAAGAGGACTTGCACAAATTTTTTGATCCACCAGTACTGCCCACCTTTATGCACCACAGAGTTTAAATAAATGATTTAACATTTTTAATCCTGATGTTGAACCCTCCACAGAAAAACAGCCTGCCACTTTTATACTGCATGTGGCTTTATTTCATTAGCTACACCACTCCTAAGCATACCTCTCAATTGCTATGAATTCTGCATAGAGCTATGATTTTCATACTCAAATGTACCCATATTCCTCACAGATTTATTGATATTTCTCATAATGTTAGAGCTATTTCTGGACACACAAGCTATTAAATCATTGAACAAAGTTGGTAGAAACATTCTTTATCACTAACTATATGGGGCCCACTATCTGTAGACATAATATCATTTAAAATAAGAAAATGCTACACATTCTGGCCCTTTGCTATGATTTTTGAAGGCCAGTGCTATGATTTTTAATGCTGAGAGGTTGAGAGGTATGCTCCTAAGATTACCTAATTTTAAATTGAAACAAAATGGAAGACTTACACATTTACAGTATTTGATTCTCCAGTATTGCCCACCTTTATCACCTGTAAGAACCACTTAGTTTAAATTATTCATTGTCCTTAATATTAACAAAATATCCCAATGTTTGGACCCTCCTGCATTGAAATACAGGCTGACACTGTTCTACGTTGCATTAATTTCCTAATTTCCTACATCAGACATCACACCACATAGTAATTTCCCAAAACTGATTTCCTCCAAGCACCACCCACCTCTCTGCCCATATCTGTACAATTCAGTACTGTACCTTTATGTTTAAAAATATTCTGATGTTGGGCACTCCTTGGAATAACAGGCTGGCTTTCACTCAGGCGTGCAAATGCTGGCTCTTCCTGATCTCCATTCGCTACATGGTGATTGTTGAAGAAGACACAGCTTTACAGTGGCACAGGTAATGAATAAAGGGTCTCTAAACCTTGAGCCCCACCAATTTATACCCTCAGATGGTGATGGAATGGGATGCTCAGGTGCACTTCCATTTCTGGGGTATCGGGACTGTGGGCAGAACAGTAACCTTACGTTCATCAATTTTGGACTCAAAGGAGGCAGAGAAAAACAAATGTAGAAGTGTGCACAATAGAAAAATAAAATAAATGAACTAAGGGTGATACATAAAGGATACTAAGTCATGTATCCACACAGGGGTCTGCATTAACTTTTCATCATTCTGCAAATGTGAGAAATCACTGTACTGAAGTAGTACAAAATGGGACCCCAAATGTAGGGAACATAAGGGGCAATATAAATGCTAATAAATAAAATACATAAATTGGTCAGAATAAAACAAGTTTGTAAGAAAGCATATTTAGAATGCTTAAGAGTTAAAGGCACTACAGCTGCTGATGTAGTGCTCTGTGTGGATACAATATTAACAGCTCTTTGCTACTCTAACATTTATGTCACAAAATGAAATCCTGTTTAGGAGGGTCAGAAGGCACTTGAAGATCCACTAAAAGAATACACACAGACCAAAAACAATGAAGTTATTTACACTAAATATTTTGTTAGACAGCTACAGAATAGACATGAAAGAAAAAATATATTTTACTTTTTTTAAAAGTTACAGGGGGTCAAACTACATAGGTTATAAGTCTCTTCATTACTGTACAAGAACCCATATATATATATATATATATATATATATATATATATATATATATCTACTGCAAAAAAAATCCACTAATGCATCAGTTAGGGTTGATTCCACATCAACAAAAGTCTGGAAATTTGGTGTTCAGGTTACCAACCCTACCCCCCAACAACCCCACTCCATAAACCAACAGGCACTGGGGTGTGTCTTGGGGTCATCAGCCATCACTCCCACCACATTTCATGTGTAAACAAGCTGATATGGTACAGTATAGGAGAATGGGATGAGAGTTAGTTCCAAAGATCCCAAGGCACACCTTGACACCAGTTGGTCTGTGGAGAGTACGGGTGTATGGGGGTTAGGGTTGGTAACCCTAAAATCAAATTTCCAGACTTTTGTTGGTGTGGAATCAACCCTAACTGGTGCATTAACAGAGTTTTTTGCAATGAATTTGTCTTCTTTTTGAGAAATGAAATGTTACTTATATGGTATCTGTATGTGGGTGGGTGGGGCCTCCTGACCCTGCACTCACATCCACCCATAAGTGTAGAAGCATAGTGCATGAGGGCCCTGTGCTCCCAATGTTGCATAATGGGATGCATATTTGGGAGTACAGGCCCTCTGGGCCCTGTGCTGCCATCCACCCATAAGTGTAGAGACATAGCGTGGGATGACCCTGTGCTCCCAGTATTGCAAGATGATTTCCATGGGTTGGAGCATGGAACCTCTTGGTCCTGCACTTCCACCTACCTAAAAGTATAGAGACATAGTGCAAGAGGGTCCTGTGCTTTTAGTTTTACATAATGGTATCCGTAAGTGGGAGTGCGATCTCACCCACCCATGAGTGTAGAGGCATAGCATAGGAGGACCCAATTCTCCCACTTTAGCATAAATGGTATGCATAGGTGGGAATGTGGGCCCTCTGGGCCCTGCACTCCCACTTACCCATAAGTACAGAAACATAGTGCAGGCCTAGTGGCATTCCAAGTAACCCTTGTACTGCAAATGTGTCAATATCTCAGTAACCATAGAGACTTTGGAAATACTTCACAGTTGTATTTATGACCTGGCCCCCTCCATGTGTTTAGCTGTTCTTAGCAAAAAATCTGTGTTTCGAACCATTTTCAAGAAATAGGCACTGAAAGGCACCACGGCCTCCACAATGTTATCCTATGGGAAAACTTGTAACTTCAGACTGCTGTAACTCTGGAACTGGTGTAAGTGTTTTCACCAAATCAGCAAAATGTACATCTGTCATGCAAAGACTTTCCACCCTGCAAATTTCAGCCCAAAAGTCCTAACTATTGTCTTGCTATGAAGTGGCAAAGAAAGTTGTATTGTGGGGCTGTAGAACTGCAGAACTTTCATGAAAGTACTGCAGAATTTTGCAAAAGTCCCATTGGTTTACATGGGGGAGCTTTCATGAAAGTACAGCGGAACTTTTGCGGAAGTTCTGCCATTGTAGATGCAGGACTTTTGTGAAAGTATCCACCACTAAGATGTCAGAAAAACTTTAAAAACACATTTCTGAACATAATGGTGAAAAATGAATGCCAAGGGTCATGTTCCTAGGTCCCCGATTAGGTAATCTCAAGTTTTGGTGTTTACTTATGGCCAGTATTTTTTGAACTACAATTATTTTTCTACCTTGCTAACTGAAAACAAGATGGTGGCAGCACAAAAGTATCAAACCCATTTACAAAACTAAAAAGTGCTTTTGCGAAAGTAAAAATTGCTTTCGAGGGTGACATATATTTTTTTGCATAGGCTATAATGGGAAACTTTAAACTTTAACAACTTTTGACTAGATTAATATTTTTTTTCACCAAACCTTCAAATGACACTTCCCTGACCCAGTTCCCATATACCCTGAAAAGTTTGGACCAGACAGATAAGCCATTTAGGCTGTAGAGATGAGCAAAGAATTTGCCAAAAATGGCCAAAAAGGTGTTGTTTTGCACTTTTTTGGCAATCTGCAGCTCCACAGCTGCACATCCAACTGGAAGGCAACTTGCGAAATCTGGAGCTCAGTGGTAGCAGACAGCACATGCAAAGTTTCAGGCAAATTGGACAAATGGTTGCAAAGTTATTAAAATGGAAAATCTGTGGCTTTAACATTAAAGTGCCTACTCAACCCTAACTATAGCTGCACTACCGTGCAGCTATAATATATATTCATGGCAAAAAACTCAATTTAATGCAACAGTTAGGGTTGTTCCACACTGGCAAAAGTGAGGAATTTTGGTGTTAGGGTTGAAAACCTTAACTGCACATTCCTTCCCCCACTCCCACCACCATCACCACACACACACATACATGCAAGCAGGGGAAAGACCAAGGCAACACAACCAATCACACACAACCAACAGGAGGTATATACCTCTGTTACCAAAGCAAATAGGTAAGAAATCTAACTTCCGGTATCATAGAGTATTTCCAAACTTGTTTCACAGGGTTAGTTAACCTAAAGGTGAAACAAGGTGGCAGTAGTAAAAACTGTTACATTTTCAACATATGGGTGGTGAAAGAGGTCATGGGTGCTGCAATGTTAGTCTATGGGAAATTGCTCAATTTCAGAACAGTGTAACTTTGTCAGGCTTAAGTATTTTAGCACCAAATCAGGAAAAGGCATATTTGTGAGACCAGTGCTTGCCACACTGCAAATTGCAGCCCAAAGGACACAACCATTTGCTTGCAGGATGCTGGCAAAGATGTGCAGTCATCAGAAGCATACTTTCGCAAAATACTATTGCAAACATGAAAGTGTCACAAACGGAACACACAATAGTGTCGCATTTGTGAAAGCATGCAAAATAGTGTAGCAAAATACTGTCACAAATATGAAAGTGTCATAAATGTATAGCACAACACTGTCGAATTTGTGAAAGTGATTTTTGAAAGTATTCAAGGGAATGTGTAAAATCCTGTTTTGGGTTTTGTACACCCCAAAATACCATATCTGTAGTCTGTGTTGATGGCAGTGTATGGTCCAAGATGCTCAGTTGTCTGTAGTGATATGTATTTTGCGGTGTGTGAAATGTCCGGGATCAGAGTTAGCAGTGACGACCCCATGCCACAACTCAATAGGAGCATGGGTGTGTGGTTTTGTGGTTTAGATAGTTGTATGTTATTTCTGTTACCTGCTTCTGGTTGTGTGTGATTGGTTGTATTGCCTTGGTCCTTCCCCTACTTGCAAGTATGTGTGTGTGTGTGTGTGTGTGTGTGTGTGTGTGTGTGTGTGGTGGGGGGTGGAGAATGCATAGTTAGGGTTTTAAACCCTAACACTGAATTTCCTCACTTTTGCCACTGTGGAACAACCCTTATTGATGCTTTAAATGGAGTGTTTTGGCCATGAATTTTGCTTCTTTTTGAGAATTTGCAATATAAATAGTGAATGGAATGTGATGTAAAAGCACAGGGCCCTTTGGGCCCCATGCTCCCATCATACTGGCCATTTGTGCATCATAACCCTAACAGTAACAATAACGCTAACAGTAACGGTGACACAAATGCAAACAATAATGGTAACGGTAATGCAAATGTAAATGCAGATGCAAATGCTAAAGCTTACAGAAATGGAAGAGGAAACAGAAACAGTAATGTTGACACAAACGCAAACGGCAATGAAAATACAAGTGGAACTGTAAAAGTTAATGGTAATGTAAAAAGAAATGGTAATGGTAACGGTGATGAAAATGTAAATGCAAATGCAAACGTTAACACAAGTGCTAATGGTAACAGCGATGGAAATGTAAATATTGATAGGAATGATAACACCCATGCAAAAGTTAACAGAAACACAAATGCTAATGGTTACAGTATTGCAAACGAAAACGTAAATGGTAACACAGTCGTAAACGGCAATGATACCCTAAATGCAAACGCTAACAACAATCTAACAGTGATGCAAACAGAAATGGTAATGCAAATGAAAATGTGAACACAAGTGCAAATGAAAACGCAAATGGTAATGGTAATGTTTACAGTAACGGCAATGGAAACACAAATGGTAATGCAAGCGCGAACGGTAATGAAAACACAAACGGCAATGGTAACGTAAATGCAAATGCAAATTGTAACATAAATGCAAACACTAATGATAAACCTAACGGTGATGCAAACATTAACGTAAATGCAAACATAAACAGTAACGTAAACGCAAGTGCAAACTGAAATGCAAACAGTAACGCAAACACAAATGGTAATGCAAGTGCAAATGGTAACAGTAACGTCAATGCAAGCTGTAATGGTAACCTAAATGGAAGTGCAAATGCAAATGAAAGCACAAATGGTAATGGTAACATAAATGCAAATGCTAATGGTAATGGTAACAATGACACAAACTCTAACAAAAATGCAAACGGTAATGCACACAATTGTAAACGCAGACACAAATGGTAACAGTAACGCTAACGGTAAGGGTAATGCAAACACAGATGGTAAAGGAAGAGCAAATGGTAACGGATAGGAAAATGGTAACGATGAAGCAAACATAAATGAAAATGCAAACGGTAATGCAAACAGAAACAGTAACGCTAACAGTGATGTAAATGGAAATGGTCATACAAACAGTAATAGAAATGTAAGCGCAAATGTGAATACAAACGCTAACGCTAATGGTAATGCTAATGCACACGCTTTGTGTTTGAAAGAGGTGCATTCAGAAGCACAGTGAATACAAAGAATGTGGGCATAATAGTGGCCCTCAGACAGGAAAATGAGCACTTGGAATACTAAATTGCTTATATTTCAGGAACTGTACGATGCAGAAAAAAAATTTAAATCTTGTATTATTTATGACTTTCCAGGCTAGTTTTATACTTAGCCCTCCAGTGGGGGACTAAGAATTTTTGCAATGAAAAGTCCGTATCTCGAATTTTCGAAATACAGGACCCAAAAAGCGCGGCAGATGCCATAATGTTATCCTATGAGAAAAATTGTCAACTTTGGAGTGCCATTACTTTGCAGCCCTGTAATATTTTTGCACCAAACCACCAAAAGGCACATCTGTGTGATGTTGACTTTTCTCCAGGTAAATTTCAACCCAAAAGACCAAACTGTTGTTTTGGAGCAGGGTGGCAAAGATTTCCTATTGTTTTGGGCATAGTGTCACAAATTACTTTTGCAAATCACGACACTTTTGCAAAACAAATCACGAAAGTGTTGCATATGCGAAAGTATTTTGTGACACTACTGTTTACAAAAATTAAAAAAATGTATTTCTAGGGTGTTTTTCCCCCAAAAAAAGACATGGCTAGCATCCCCAGGGCTCGATTAGGTGAACACAACAAGAACTGTGTCCCTAGAGGGTCCCAAATTTAAATGCCAAGCATTTTTCAGACCACCAACTGAAAACAAAATGGCTGAATCACCAAAGTAAAAGGGTAATTTGCGACACTAAAAACTGCATTTGCGACACTTTTGCATATTTTGTTAACTTTTCCCATATTCAGATTCAGTGATTTTTGAATAACTTTTGAACTGTTCAATATTTTTTCATACAATTTTGGAAAGGCACATCAGGGACCCTGGCTGCATCTTCCCTGAAGATTTTGGACTGATCATGCAAACTGTGCAGGCTGCAGGCACGAGCAAAGAAACGTGCAAAACCCCATAATTTATGCATTTTTTTGGTGCTCTATAGTTCCACAACTGTACATCCAACCATAACAAGTCTTGGCAGGTCCAGAGACCTATAGTACCAGACCATGCATTTCAAATTTGAGGCAAATCCATCCTCCGTGCCAAAGTTATTAAGGTGCAAAATTTCAAATTTAATCTTGAATGTGGTACTCAACCCTAACTGTAGTGGCACTACCATGCCATTATAATATATATAGATACAGATGTAGATATAGATAGATCGATAGATAGATAGATAGATAGATAGATAGATAGATAGATAGATAGATAGATAGATAGATAGATGGATGGATGGATGTTGCAAAAAACTGTGTTATTACATCAGTTAGGGTTGAAGCAACAAAGTGTGGAAATGAGGTGTTTGGGTTGAGACCCTTACACCCTCCAACCTTACCACCCTACCCTCATCCTCCACAGACCAGCAGGTGATGGAATGTGTCTTGGTGTCATTGGCCCTATCTCTCACCCCATTCCATGTGTAAGAAAGCTGATATTTTACAGTATAGGAGAATGGGGTGAGAGTTAGGTCCAATGACCCCAAGACACACCCTGTCACCTTTTGGTCTGTGGAGGGTGGGGGTGGGGTGGTAGGGTGTAGGGTGTTAGGGTCTCAACCCTGCTACACGAGGTCCCTGCACCCTAATTTGTAGCCCCACAGGTTCACCGTAGACAGCTAGTACTTAGGTATATGTTTTACTAACATATAGGGATAAGGGCATCTACCGTATAAGAGTAGATGTCAGGATATGTACGCATATTATTGTTATACACTTTACTTTCTAATATACACATGTATTTCTTGCTTGTAAGATGTTAGGACTCCTGTGTCCTTGTAATGATTATGATATATGAGTCGGCATTGCCATCTTCTGATGATTTGTATTACTACACAGCTGTGTACAAACTGTACTTCTTTTGTTCTCACAAAGTGATGGCTACTACAAAATTGTATAATGTTATCTTGGACTGAGGAACCACCTCTAATTTAGCCAATAGGGCTCATGTCTGTAAATAGAAATGCTTCTATCTTACAGTAACCATGATAATTATCGTAGGTATATAATGCAAGACATTGCATCTTCTACTTCGGAGACCCCAAGAGACACAGAGAATCCTCAAGGTATAGGGAATACTTAGCATTGGCTCACAGTTCGTATTGGTAAGAACTGCTTAGGGCAACTGTGATTATCCTTTTGGTAGTAATAAACAAGTTTATTACCCTTATGCAACGTGTCTGTGATTCCTTGCATGCCCATTATTGCCAAGAACCTGAGAGTGAGGTTTAAAACCTCCTGACAACCTTAATACCTCATTTCCCTACTTTTGTCACTTCAACCCTAACTGATGCATTAACAAAGTTTTTTGCAATGAATTTCCTTACTTTTTGAGAAAGTGTAATGTTGCCCCAATATGGTTTTGGGAGGGCCCTGCACTCTCATGGGTATTAGTTTTTTTGGAATGAACCATCTTCTCCCTGTGGGAGAGCAGGGTCCCCAGTGCTTCATAATGGATTGCCCTGCAGTTCCATTACTGCATAATGGTATCCATATGAGGGCCCTGCACTCCCAACTACCATTAATTGTACAGATGCAGCACAGGCCTAGACACATTCCAAGTAACTCTTGTGCTTCAAATGGTGCAGTATATCAGTAACTATGGCAACCTTGGGAAACATTCCACTGCATTTGTAATCATGGACTTGTAACCTGCATGCATGCTTAATACTAAGCTGTGCTTAGAGAAAAATCTGTACCTCAAACCATTTTCGATATATAAGCACTGAAAGGCACTGTATTCACCACAATGTTATCCTATTAGAAATTTCTCAGCTTCGGAATGGCATAATCATGGAATCAATTAAAACTTTTACACCAAAATAGCATAAGTCACATCTCTGGGACACCCCTTTTTTACCTTGCAAATTTCAAGCCAAACGTCCTAACCATTTCTTTGCAGTGAAGTGACAAAGAAACAGTACTCTTTAAAAATCCCTGTTTGTAAGCTGTCAAAATCCTTATTCATGAGCTGAGTCCCTGTTTTTGAGGTGTCAAAATCCCTGTTCATGAGCCAACCCCTGTTTGTGAGGTAGGGCCATCTGGTCATCATCTCACAAACAAGGATTTTGACAGCTCATGAACAGGGAGTGGCTAATGAACAAGGATTTTTAGTGCCATGTAATCATCATCTCATGAACAAGGATTTTGACACCTCATGAACAAGGATTTCTTTTTTATAATCCCTGTTCATGAGGAGTCTCAATCCCTGATCGCGAGCCGAATCCCTGTTTGTGTCATGTCAAAATCCCTGTTCATGAGAAATCGCTGTTTGCTAGATAAGGCTATCTGGTCATTGTCTCATGTACAGTGATTTTGACACCTCACCAATAGAGATTTTTACAGCTCATGAACAAGGATTTCTTTTTTCATAATTCCTGTTCTTGAAGTGTCAAAATCCCTGTTCATCAGCTGAATCCCTGTTCATGAGGTGTCAGGATCTTTGTTCATGAGAAATCCCTGTTC
Source organism: Neoceratodus forsteri (assembly GCA_016271365.2). Lineage (NCBI taxonomy): Eukaryota > Metazoa > Chordata > Ceratodontiformes > Ceratodontidae > Neoceratodus > Neoceratodus forsteri. Next base: position 1,496,459,934 of record CM057449.1, read on the forward strand.
GTGAGATAGAGCCATTTGGTCATCATATCACGAACAAGGGTTTTATCAGCTCATGAACATGAATCGGCAGACAGAAATTTTGACACCTCACAAACAAGGTTCGGAAGTGAATCATGAACAAGGATTTTCAAAATAAAAAATGGCAATTTTTGGAGAAAAATAAATGGAACCAAAGCCATGGGTTTGTAGATGGCATCACCCTGAACAAAACCCATACTTCAATCTCCACAGAAGACATCCATGAGGCAAGTTACAATGTTTTGTTTTTTTGCAAAAAATGAAAACAAGATGGCGGTTCATGAACAGGGATTTGTTTCATATGAACAGGGATTTAATGAATCCCTGTTTGTGAGATGTCAAAATCCCTGTTTGCGAGGCCAAATCCTTGTTTGAGTCTGTGCAGCTATCCAAAAGACTAAACTGAGCATGCTCAGAACCCAAAATTTCAAAATGTAATAACTTTGGAAAGGATTATCATTATTTCACCAAGCTAATACTGGCTTGTTCTTTGGGGGCAAGTTGTCTCTATCCTGTAAATTGCAGGTCAAAATTACAAATGGTGTGGCTGCAGTGTGATGAGAAAAAATCAGCAAAAATGGGTGAAAAAAGCAAAAAACAGACTTTTTTTCACTACGCTCTGCACAAAATCTGCACAGCTGATCAAAACAAAACTTGCCACATCAAGAGGTCTATGCAATGGGACCACACATACCAAATGTTGTGTAAATCCATTGAACAGTTGCAAAGTTATTAAAGTGCACAATTTGGGGTTTAACATTAAACTGCCTACTCAACCCTGCGCCACAATAATATATATGCTGTGTATCTATCTATCTATCTATCTATCTATCTATCTATCTATCTATCTATCTATCTATCTATCTATCTCTCTAGATATATATATAGATATATATATAGATATATAGATATATATCTATATATCTATATATATATATATATATATATATATATATATATAAAACACACAGTATATATCTATATTTATATATCTGCACATATAGATAGATATTGTTCCTTAATTCTGAATGTTCACAGAGATATAGCTTGTTAAGTTGCAAGTTATCCTATAGGAATTTACATTTTTTAATTCTTGTGCTTTACATATGCTTATATTCATCTGGTATTTTGTATGGACTAAGTCTTGTAATAGTCACTGAGAAATTTCTTTTGATGTACAGATTGCCCCTTAACTCTAAAAATAGATAGAGTTACAGCTTGTTAAAGTTGCAACTTTATCCTAAGGGAATTTTAATTTTTTAAATTTTTATATTTTAATATGGTTCCCATTTTTTTTGGGGGGGGGTATTATGTGTCAGTACTGTAGTATTCATTGAGACCTTTCTTTTGATATAAAGAATGTGCTTTTTTCCAAGTGTTGACGGATGTATAGCTCGTTAAAGTTCAAATGTGAGGAAAAAAACTAAGTCCAATTTTTTCTTTCCTAGACTCTATCTTCTTTTGTAAGACATTCATGATCTCACAAAAGACACTCCCCATGCACTAACACATCCGCATAAGGGCATACACATTGTCTGCATACATGGCACACCCAAGAGGCATGCATGAAGCACGTGTGATGGCACGTGTAGGTAGCCCATGCACAGCAGTATAGCCGCTGTGTGAAGCACATAAGTGGGGGCGTGGCCACATAGTGGTGTGGGCAGCAATCCCAAATGCACATGCATGATGCCTGGTAAGACAGCCAAGCACTTTGTGGGAGGTGTGTCCATTTATAGCAGGTGGAGGGCTCCCGTAAGTGGCAGCACAAAGTGGCAGGCAGAAGCTCCCAGACAGAACAGGATGTTGTGGAAGGTAATGATAGGGGAAACAATGTAAAAGGGATCTCGGTACATCACACTCATCCCTGTATGACACTGATGGCCTTACACTGCCCCAAGAGTCCACACTGGCACCCCTATACAGGGTGTGGCAGGAATGCATCAGTTGGTAATGCAGCATAGATGCATGCCAGGTGGGACAGCTGCAGATAAGGACAGCCATACATATGGCAGCATACCATAAGCCCTGTAGCCAACCATCCACCTGTGTGGAGACCACCAATTGTGATGCCTTGTCCCTGACTATGGTCTGTCACCCCCACCCTGATAGGGGTACACCATGTCCCTGAGATATGAGGCAGGTAGCTGGAGGGATGGGCACCACAGTGGACACGCATATGGGACACACAAGCAGCCACACCACAGGGAATCCCTCAAGGAAGACAGGCACACAGGCATGTGACTGAAGTGTATGGCACAGCCCCTAGCACAGGTGGGCCACACCTGGACATGGCTGCACACCTGGTGACACAGTCACCAGCATGAGAACACCCTCTCCCCCACACAGGCCACAGAGATGAGACACCTACAAACAAGTCACCACCAGTGTACATTATACACACCACCTAGCCCACATGGAGCACAGCACATATGTCACAGCTCCCCCAATAGCCCCACTCACCCACAGCAGAGGGTGTACCTTCATGCTGGAGACAATGAATGACACAGGGTTATTAAAATAAGCTATTAAAAAAACACAATTCTACCATGGCGCTTGTATGGGAATTAGCCAACACACAGAAACATACATGAGGAAACAACACATGCTATCACAATATAAACAGGTACACTATCCACAGAATGCACATATCAAGGAGAAGGCACTGCAGGCATGACACCAGGCTTACTTTGACCCAAACATTCTGTGACAGGGTGGCAGCCCTGCCCTAATCCTCTTCCTCCTGGAAGACCCCGCTGGGTCAAGGTGGTATTATGGCTGTCCAGGGATGTGGCACCAGCACCATATGCCACAGTGATCCTCTGACATGCTGCAGTGAAAAGAGCACACAGGGAGGTCTAGCATGAGTGAGAAGCACATGATGGGTGCAACAGTCACTATAAAAGGACACAGGTATGCCACAGAACAATGCACCTACCTTGTACTGCTTCTCCACATGCCACTTTTCCCCATTATGGGCATTAAAAAATTGTCCTTGGTCCCCACCTACAGTGACAGGAAGTACAAGTCACCTTGACACCAGTGCCTCTGTCCTGGGGAAGTTTGCACCACACAGGTGACCCCATCGAGCTGCTCCACCCTGAATATTAACATCTAGTTGGTTAGTCTGTCAATCCTGTGTGACACAGAAGCAAACACAGCAATCAGCACCATGGATAACATGGTAATAGCAATGCCCCACTCCCAGGACTTCAGGCATAATACATACTTGGACAGGTATAGCCAGATGCCGCATGTTTCCCCCATTGGGGTTGTCCAGGAAGCAGGCATCCAAAATCCTCCAGATCTTTGTAGGGTACATCCATCGTCACCCAACCTGTGGTGTGGTATGGTACACATGAGCTGCAGCAGCTGCCATCTCTACCATCTCACCTATCGGTGTGTGCATCTAATGCCCAAATACTGTACTGTAGGTACTCTGAGCATGCATGAGGGGCCTCCAAACACCCTCTTAAAGGGAAATACAAAGGGTCTGGATCACATAAAAGGTCAGCTTCTGGACACGTACAGGTAGACAGGTATCCATAGGTGTTTGAGAGCATGTGTCCTGGCTTCCTAATGAATGCACTGCTGCTTGAGGCAGAGCAGGAGTGGAAGATGCAGCAGAGGTCATGGCCTTGTGTATTTAAACCACGGCTGGACACACAGACACTGAGGGACACACTCTGTGTAGACTGCTTCAGGTTTGACTGGGGCACAATACAACAGGCGTACAACATGTTCCATGACAATGTTGCACCATGGACCAGGTGTCCCAGACATTGACAGTGGAGACCAAGGTGCTATGCGCACTGTCATATTATGGCACAGGGTAATTACAGAGGATGTCCAGAGATGTCATCAGCATCAGTCAGTCCTCTGTGTCCTGGGCACTGTCGCAATTGATGTATACCATGCTGGCTCATGTGTAGGATCACATTAGGTTCTCCACATCCAAGGCTGATGTATATGCCACTAAACAGGCATCCTGTGCCATGTATGGCATGCCAAATGTACTTGGCATGATAGACTGCACCCATACAGGAATAGTGTCACCATCTGATAATGAGGAGGCATACAGGAACAGAAAGGGGTTCCACAGTATGAACTGTCAGATTGTGTGCAATGTGGATGGCATATTCACCAACATGTGTGCCAACTACTGTGGCTCATGCCATGATCCGTACATACTGGATGGGTCATAACTCAGTGATCTGCTCAGTTCTGATCAGTTTGAAGGATGGATGTTAGGTGAGTATATTTGAGACTCATGTGTGGCACCGTGTGGACCCCTGCCACCAGCACCTGACTGTTTGTTGTGTTTGTCCACAGCAAAGGAGACAGCAGATACCCACTATGGCCATTCCTGATTTTACCATTCTTGGAGCCACATGGCACTGCAGATGAGGCATGCAACCATGCCCACAAGAAGTCACGGTTTGTAATTGAGAGAACAATTGGCCTACTGAAGATGAGGCTTCAGTGTTTGGACCATACAGGTGAAATGATGTTGCTGTCACTGAAAAAAGGCATGCAAAGTGTTCACCACATATGCTATGCTCCATAACATCACTATGTGATGCCATATACCCATGCTGATGGACCTACAGCCTTGTGTACCAATGGAGGTGGAGGAGGGACAGCTTAGCACAGGACCAGAAACACACTGAGTGGTCATGCAGCATGTGATGCCCTTGTACAGTGTATATTCCACTGGTAGGGATGGCTGTCTGCACAGTGTCAGGTCAGATGAATACAGGATGTGTACGTCAGCATCCATCTTGTGCAGGACCACATCACAGGAGCTACTATGTGTATGGCAGGTGTAGGCAGCGCAGTGGTGTGACATTCTGGGTCATGAACAGTGTGGGTGGTGGGTGCAAAATGATGACACCACACACTGAGAGCACCCATTCAGGGAATCGTGGGTGTGGTGTTATGGTTGTGGGAGGAATGCAGTGTTTGGGGGGGACTGCCATGCCTGGGGTGGAAGGCTATAGTTGGTGGGAAATGCTATTAGGGGGATGTGGTATTGCATTGCATTGGGGGCATGCCCTGGTGTGGGTTGGGATAATGATATGTTTGGTGGGCATGTGCATTCTATGTTAGTGGGTGGGGTGGTTACTGCTATGTGTGGTGGTGCTGCATGGCATTGTGGTGTCATATGTATGTGTGTGTGTGTGTGTGTGTGGGCATCTGGTATTTATAGTGGTGTGTTGTGCAGTTGAGATGGGTGTTTGGGAGTGACTGATTTGTGGAGTTGTGTGCATGGCAGTGTAGTGTGGTGGGGTGTTGTGTGCCGGGGGTGTCACACTGCTCATTCTATACAGTACTTTGATATGTGTGTGTTTCTCACTGCCCTGTTCTGTCATAGTGCTTTGTCTTCAAGCATATGGATGATCTTATGCCCAGCCTTCAGGTGGCTGCATATGCATGGTCTTCACTATGGTGGCACACAACTGTGGGTGTGGGCACCATCCACTGTTCCTCTGTCCCTCCTCCAGGTGCTGTGCTGCAGATGTTCAGTTGCTCATGTACAGCATCTGGGGACCTTGACTTGCTCCTGTGTGCCAGGTCCCTCTGCCCAGTGTTATGTTGTGTTCTGTGTGTACCCTGGGACCCCTCCTCCTGGGTACTGTTTGTGTCCCACAGCTGGCTGTCCTAGTGCCACACAGTGGACACCATACTGCCTCCATCCTGAAAGTGGGTGTCAGCCACATGGTGTGGGGTGTGTCTGTTAAAACAGGTGTTGCAGGGCCTGACAGCAGGTGGTCCAAGAGTCACTCCTGGATGTCACTCCACCTGTCTATCCAATGCTGCATGGCCTGTACCTCCTCTTTCAGACCCAGCAGTGCTTCCATGTTCATTATCTGTGCCTCCAGCCTGTCCTGCTCCAGCTGCTGCACCTCTGTGTAATAGGTGTTCATTAAACCTCATGTGCATAATGTCCATGGCCGGCCCATAGCCTGTGTTTGTGGGCCCTCATCACCACTGTCCCCAGGACTTGGTGTCATTGTCCTGTTTGTGGCTGTAGAATTTGTTGTGCACATTCTGTGCCACTTATGTTCTGCATGCCCACTGACTGGTCCTCTGTGGGGTGTTCCTGTCAGCATGGGGTGTGTTGTCTCACACGACTGATGCTCCCTTCATCCACCTCCTCATCCTGCTCCTCTGCCCCCTCATATGGCCATGCCTGATTGCCCTTGGGGTCCCTCTCTGTTTCCATCTGCACCTCTATCTCCTGCTTGGTATCTGTGGGTAATTTGGGGTTGTTATGATTGCTGTGCCAAGACCATTGTGGGTGTCCATTGCTGTGGTATACAAACCTAGTGTCCCACCTATGCCATCCTTTCTCACAGTCATCGCTGTGTCCAGCATGCATTGCTGTGTGGTCTTTGCTGGGCTTTGGGGCACCTGTTGTTGTGCATCTCTCAGTGCTGGGGTCTATGGGATGCAACACACAGCTGTTAGCACAAGCTTGGGGTACATGCCGTCAGAACGTCTGTCCCTGCCTGTCCCTCATGTCTGTGAGTGTGTTGGTGACAATCCACTGTATTGGGGTCAGTGTTAGTGTGCTGTTGGGTGGAAAACCACCCATGCCCTGTTTGTGCCTGTGTGCCTGGAGCAAGATTTTTTTTCAGCACTGCATGCATGTCACACCGCCTGTGCTTAATGGCTGTCAGTGTCCATGCCTCTGGCCAAGCAGTGTTCACACTGGCCTGTATATCCAGCCACAGGTGGTCCTTTGTCTCTGGGGCCATTTTTAGGGATTGTGATCCATACAGTGTTGTGTAATGACCCTGATATTGCTTACCTTTGCTGCCACCTGCCTACTAGTGATGTTTGTTTCATGGGGACATGTGCCACCTTAGGTCTGGACATGTCAATGACACTGTTCATCTCTCTGGACTGTCCCATTGGGAATTGAAGGTTGCAGTGTAGGGTGTTGCATGTCTCTGGCACTATCTACTATTGCCTCTGCATTGGATTGCTATAAGGTATTAATTTCCATGCATCTGCATGGGGTAGTTCCCATACCCTTATATGGTAGGGTCAAGGGGAGGATCCACATATCCTTGACCAACTCAGTGTGGTCTGCATGGGGTGCTGCACATCCCCTGAGGCCCCATCTCCAGGGTCTGCAAACCCTACACACCTGTTGGTGCACACTGCATTCCACAGTTGCACTGAATGCTGCATAATTTGCTCTGCTTTTCCAACACATTTTTGTCACTTTATGCACTTTAGTTCATAGAGCCTGAAGATTGGTTCATATGAAAGAAGAATGTTGAAAAAAATTATGACCAACTTTTTGCTTAATATGAATCAATCTTATTTCATGAGACTTCATGATTTCATGAAAAAGGATTGGTTTATATGACAGAAGAATATGAAAAAAAAATGTCCAACTTCTTTCGTATGAAGCTAATCTTCTTTCGTATGGCCCTATTCCTCTTTCATGAGCCATATGAAAGAAGAAAATCAGCTCATGGAAGAAGATTTTTAAAATGATTTAGAACCCATTTCTGCATCCCTTTTCCAAACTCTGGGTTCAGAATCCAGCTAATGGGATCCCTCTTAGCAAGATGCAAGTGCTGGTATCTCTGCAGGATATCATTATTATGAGTTTCGAAATTTTTAATGGAAACAAGATGACTGCCATACATCAGAAGAATTTTGTCTCACAAAAGAGTATTATCCTCTGATGAAAGAGAAATCTTCTTTCATGTGGCCAAATGCTTTGTTCCTATGAAACCACTATCCAAAAGACTGTACTGAGCAGATCCTTAAAACTCTGGAATGGATTAATATTTTTTGACCGAATCAACAAAAGACAGCATTCTGGGGGTAAACCCTTTTCTACCCTGAACATTTCAGACCAAAATTCCAAACCATCTGGACACTAGGCTATAACAAAAAAGATAAAACTGAAACAATATTTTGATTTTTCACTATCTGTATCTCAGAATCCACACATTTGACCAGCACAAAACTTGACTAATCAAAAGACCATTTCCCCTGACTGCACATGCAAAATGCCATGCAAATCCATTGCACAGGGTGAAACTATTAATGTTCAAGGTTAACGGTTTAACATTAAACAGCCTACTCAACCCTAACTATAGTTGTACTACGCCAACACTCTATCTATCTATCTATCTATCTATCTATCTATCTATCTATAGATAGATATATCTTATACTGCACCAGTATATTTGGGTTGTGTGCAAAGTTCTATGTTAAACCATGAAGTCTGAACCTGAATAATTCTGGAACTGTTCAATGGATTTGCACAAACATTGGCATGCATTATCTCTGGGGGTAGGTCTTTTGACATGCCACATTTTGTGTGAATAGGTTTTACAGTTTCTGAGACACAGGGTGTCACAAAATCCTAAATTGACCAGTTTTTTTTTTTTTTTAAGTTTCTTTGTCCACCTGTATGTCAGAAATTATTTTAGGTTTTGGTCTGAAATTTTCAGGGTAGAAAGCCTTTTGGTCACAGATGTACCTTTTGAAGGATTGGCGAAAAAACTATTAAACCATTGAAAAGTTATTAAAGTTTTAATTTCCCCATTATTTCCTAAGGGAAAATTTATATGTCAGGAACAAAAGTCATAATTTGAGCAAGGTACATAACTTGCACAAGATACTGTTGTATTTTGCACAAAGTACATGTTGTAATTTATGCAAGTTACATAATTTGCACAAGATATTATTGTACTGTGTGAAAATTACATAATTTGCACAAAATATAACAGTATCTTGCTCAAATTACAATTTTCGTGCTTGATATGTCCCATTTTCCTTGGTGTCTTCTGCCCCCCACCTTTCTTATTTATTATTTCATTTAATCTGACACAGGGTTCCCCACTCCTGGTGTCAGATGCCCCCCCAGTTCATCCTTCATATTGTCTTTTAATTTCCTACATCAGGGGGCCCAATCCCTGAGTCAGCATTTGACGACCCCTCCAGACTGTGGGACACTGGGTAGCCCACTCCAGTGTCCCAAACCATTTATTTATAAGCTGAAAAGAAGAAAACCATCCCCCAATGTCTGTCTTATTTTACCTGAAAAAAAAAATGGTCCCTCATCATCTCTCCCATCTTCCTCCCCATCCCCACCCTGCCTCTGTGCACCCACCTCCTCACACATCTCCTTACCCCATACTTTCCTCTGAAGATCAGCGGCTGTGATGTTTTGTGGAACAAGACTTCTCTGCACTCTGCAAAGCTGAACTGCTAACTGAAGAAATCCAGGTAAGCACTGTATAATGGCAGTCAATTACAGTTTTAGCTTATGTTGATATCTCAGTCATTTTTTGAGATTTATGAACACAATTTTTAACATGGGGTTCTTGAGACTCCTCCTCATGAATACTGTCACTGGTATTTCACTAATTAGACTTGCAAGGTGATTTTGCAGTCGCTGTGCAGAATCACTTTTCAGGACCAATTAATGAAATGACAGTGCCAGTGTTCATGAGATGGGGTCCCAAACAGACCATGTTGAAAATGTGGTGAAAAATGTCCTAAAAATGGCAGTGTTATGAGCGTGCAGTGCACAGTTTCTACATAGGTGCATAACTTTGGCAATTTGCAATATTTTGACTCCAGACTTTCAGCATCCCCATTTTTTCATGCCACCACATGAACAGTATAGCTGTCATTTGTCACATCCTGCCCAAAATGTGTTTTGCACCTGTGGCAAAGAATGGCACAGTCACTGTTCAAAATCACGATTTGGGTCTGATTAACAAAATGACAGTGCCAGTGTTCATGAGGTGGGGTCCCAAAAAGCCCATGTTGCATAACTGGTGAAAAAAGTCCTAAAGATGGCAGTGTTATGAGTGTGCAGTGCACAGTTTCTACACAGATGCATAACTTTGGTAATTTACAATATTTTGACTCCAGATTTTCAACATCCCCATTTTTATACCCCGCCTCATGAACAGTACTGCTGTCATTTCTCATATCCTGCCCAGAATGTTTTTTTGTTCCTGTGGCAAAGAATGGAGCAGTAGCTGTGCTAAATCACCTTTTAGGATGATTAACAAAATAACAGTAGCACTGTTCATGAGGTGGGGTCCCAAAAAGTCCATATTAAAAATTTAGTGAAAAACACCTTAAAAATGGCAGAGTTATGAGTGTTTGTTGAAATTTTTGTATGCATGTGCACATCTTTGGTAATTTTTAATATTTTCACTCCAAAGTTTCAATATAGTGATTTTTCATACCATCTCATAAATATTGACCCTTAATAGGGATACAAATAAAATATCTGACAAACTTAGGAAATTCACTGCAAAAAAACTTTTGTTAATGCACCATTAGGGTTGAAGTCAAAAAAGTAGGGAAATGAGATCTTAGGGTTCCCAATCCTAAAACTCCACAACCCACCCTTGATTTCCAACCTGAACACTCCACCCCCACCCTTGGCTTCCAACCCTAAGGCCACACCTCCACCTTGCATGCAGGAATAGGAATGACAGGTGTACCTTGGGGTTGTGAACCCTAATGCTTACCCCATTTCAAAAGTTAATAACCTAACATGGGTACATAATAAAATAATTGCCTGAGCATTAGGGTTTGCAACCCCAAGGTACACCTGTCTCATCTATTCCTGCATACATGGTGGAGGTGGGACTACTTAGGATTGGAAGCCGAGGGTGGGGGTGGGGTGTTTGGGTTGGAAGATGAGGGTGGGGTATTAGGCTGGGGAACCCTAAGATCTCATTTCCCTACTTTTTAGGCTTCAACCCTAATGGTGCATTATTGAAGTTTTTGACTGTGAAAATCAATCTATCTATCTATCTATCTATCTATCTATCTATCTATCTATTCAATGCAAAAAACTCTGTTAATGCATCAGTTAGGGTTGTTTCAACAGTGGCAAAAGTGTGGAAATTTGATGTTAGGGCTACCAGACCCTGACCTCCTAACCACTGCACCCCCCCATCCTCCACAGACCAACAGATGCCGAGGTGTGCCATGGGGTCATGCATCCCAACTCTCACCCCATTCCATTTGTAAACAAGCTGACATGCTACAATTAAGGAGAACAGGGTGAGAGTTAGGCCACATGACTCCATGGCACATCTCAGCATCTGTTGGTCCATGGAAGATGGGGGGTGGGGTGGTTGGAGGGTCAGGGTCTGGTAACCCTAACATGGCATTTCCACACTTTTGTCACTGTGGAAACAACTCTAACTGATGCATTAATGGAGTTTTATGCAATGAAATTCCCTTCTTTTTGAAAAAGTGTAATATAAATAGTAAATGGTATGTACTGGTGGAAGCACGGGGCCCTTTGGGCCCCACGCTCCAACCAAGCTACCCATTTCTGCATAATGATATATGTTTGTGGAAGCGCAGGCCCTTCTGGCCCTGCACTCCCACTTACACATAAGCATGGAGCTAAACAGCAGCCCTATGGGGCAAGGAAGCCTTGTAACATTAATTTGCCCATATCTGGGGAACCATAGCAGCTAGCAAAAATATTCAAGTGTGGTTGTAATCATGAGAGTGACTAGTTCCTGCAACATGTAGTTGACTGAATCCTTATCGCGCATTGTGTCTGAGATAGGGGCAGCAAAAAGCATTGTGAATACAAAGTCTGTGGATGTAACAGTGATCCTCGGACATGAAAATGAGCAATTGGAACAGTAAATCGCAAATATCTCAGGAACTGTACAAGGTAGAAAAATAAATTCATATTTCATGGGTTTCAGGAACTTCCAACCTAGTTCTGAGCTTATTTTTGTGACAAAGGGTACGTATCTCAAACCACTGTCAAGATACGGGCATCGAAAGGCATCATAGATGCAGCACTGTTATCCTAAGGGAACATTTCTGAATTTCAGAATGCTGTAACTTTGGGCCCCTGTAATGTTTTCACACCAAACTATGAAAAAGCACATCTGTGGAATCTGGGCTTGCTTCCGTACAAATTTCAGCCCAAAGGACCCAACTGTTTAGTTGCAGAAGGATGACAAAGATTTGCAGTAAGTTTGAGCATACTTTTGCAAATTACTTTTGCAAAAGTTTTGTAAAATAAATCATGAAACTTTCACATTTGCCAAAGTATTTTGCAAAAGTATTTTTCAGAAAAAATTTAAAAATGCATTTTTGGGGGGTTTAACCCCCAAAGAAAGATATGGCTATCATCCTCAGGACCTGACAAGGTAAACACAACAATCAGTGTTTACCTTGAGGGTCCCAATTTTAAATGCCAGGCATTTTTCTGTGTCGCTAACTGTAAACAAAATGGCTGACTCATGAAAGTAAAAGGGCCATTTGCAACAGTGAAAACAGCCTCTCATGACTGTTTCATGATTTTTGTTAACTTTTCTCACTGACTATAATGGGAAATCTATTTTTTAAATACTTTTTGAATGGTTTAACATTTTTTTACCAAATCTTCGAAAGGCATGTTACACAAGGTCCCTGCACCTTTATTGGTACCCTCAGAGGTACACCATAGACAGCTAGCATTTAGGTATATGTTATACTAACATTTAGGGCTAAGGGCATCTACCGTACAAGAGTAGATGTCAGGATATGAATGCATATTGTTGTAATACACTTTGCTTGCTAATACATAAATTCTGCTATGTATTTTCTGGGTATTTCTTACTTGTAAGATGCCAGGACATCTGTGTCCTTGGAGTAATTATAATATGTAAGACGGCATTGCCACCTTTTGGTGATGTGTACTACTGCACTGAGTTATGTAAGACTCTGTATAAGAACTCTTTTGTTCTCAAACTGATGACTTTACAGAATTATATAATGTTATCTTGGACTGTGGAGCCACCTCTAATTTAGCCAATAGGGCTCATCTCTGTAACTAGAAATGTTTCTATCTTTTGGTAACCATAGTAATTATCATAAGTATATAATGTAATGCACAAGCCTTATACCTGGGAGATCTGAGAGACCTCAAGAGACACAGAGAAGCCTCGAGGTGTAGGGAATGCTTAGCACTGGCTCCTGGTTCGTATTGGTAAGAACTGCTTAGGGCAACTGTGATTCATCCCTTCAGTAGTAATACACTTGTTTATTACTCTAATGCAACGTGTCTGTGATTACTTGCATTCCCAATATCATCAAGAATCTGAAAGTGAGGTTTAGACCGCCCAACAAATTGGCGACCATGTGCAGGCAATATTTGGTGTTTGTGAGTTTTCATTTGTTGCTTAAACTTTTCCTTTTCCCACAGGGACAGTAGGTGTACATTCCCATATCACCGCTCCGGTTATAAAACCAGTTTGTAGTAACTTGCAAAGTCTGGCTGACTTTTCGGGTGTGGTCGATGCCGTCTCGACCCACTCCATAGCAGTTTTGAATTGCAAGTCTACAACTAATACAGTAGCCCGGCTGTGTATAAAGTGCTCGTGCTGTGGATCGATACGCAGCACGGTGCCTTTTTCACAGTTTGTATTTTCGTTTCCTCCCACACAATGGCCACAGTATCAGATATTTGCGCAGAACTGAGACTTGATGTCTCGAACTTCCTTGCCTCCCATGGAGGATGGGCTGACTTCATGCGGGACGCAAGTCAATCCAAAAACCTTATACTGGGGATTTCAACCCAGTATACAGATACGAGACAATCAGCCAATAAGCGTCACATTAAAGGGTTGATGGTCGTGGCTCTCTACACTGCTTTGGAAGCAGATTTCATCTCTTAAGCGACAGATGGGTTTGCAGGAAACAGAATGTATTAGACTGCAGCAGAACTTGGAGTCTGAGCTCCAAACTCTGCGAAATGAAAAGGATTCACTATTGCATCATTCAGCTCAAGCTGGAGAACAGGAAATATGTATGTTGAAGCAGGAGTGTAAACGTTTGAGACAGGATAAGAGTCAGGCAGTGCAGATGAATGATTTGCTGAGTGCTGTGAATGCTCAGTTGAGTGACGAAATGGGAGAGCTGCAGGACGAGATAAATCAGGTATGTAATGATTTAGAAGTGGCTTACAGGGACAATCGCGAATTGAGCGCCGCGTATAGAGTGTTGCAAAAGCAAGATGAGCTTGATATGGATGTTGCAAGTGTGAGTCACGATGAATGTAGAACTAAGATGGCGACACTGCGCCATCAGCGAGAGGTTCTGGCTGGACATGTTAAGGCAATGGGAGGTGTAGCCCCTGCCTTTCATTCATCATCAGAAGGGGAGTTATCTGATGATGATATTTCTGATCCAACACCCAGTCATGCCCTACTATGGCCCAGAGACCACCCAGCCATCCACAGCATGGTGGGTCCCGCCCCAACTCCCCATGTCACACGTCGGCGACGTTGTGACGCTGATCATGGGAGACGCCAACATGGTGGCCCCCATGATGGGGGGAGAAGGCCCAAGCCTGGTCCCGATGGCACCTATGGTAGCCGTTATTAATGTGGAAGACAGGCAGGAGATAGAGACCATGATTGAAACTGCAATAGGCAATGTACCTCTTCCTGAGAGGAGTAAATGGGCTATTAAAACCCAGATTAGGAAGCTTCTGCAAGAGGCTGGCACTCAGGAAGGGATTGTCCACACTGCAGATGAAGCTGCAGCTCGGGCTGCCCTGGACGGTGCTCGAGACAATCTACCTTTGCCCGTTCGATCCACAATCTCCTACAAATGGCCTACTCTGTTCAGCAAATTGCTGACAGCATTGGTCAGATGAATCCATCCGACAACCTCAGCTGTCACTTGGAGAAGGTGCGTTCTAAATGCGAGATGCTTAGCCTCGCTGCAGAATATCAGGTCCAAATACTACGCCAGACCATCGATCCTGGTTTGTGGGCCAAACTCCCTGATGCTGTTCACCAGGATGGGAACACTACCTTTGATGAGGTTGCAGCTGAGCTCATTTCTGCTCACAGCCCAGGTGTAGTAGGAGTGATGCTTGCATACCCTATGAAGCAGAATGCAAAAGAAAGTCCAGCGACTTGCCACCAGAGACTCTGCATGGCCTACCGAGCAGGAAAGCACCTGGCACAAGAAGCTGCGGATGTAGATCTTATTGAATATAAGACCCTGTTCCTTAGGAACATGATTCCAGCAGTAAGAGAAAAGGTAGAGTCAACCACCTACCCTAATACGGATAGGTTTGCCGACATCCTTCGGAAAACCGAGAGAGTGTATCAACTCTATGTTCGTGATCTGGGCTCCGGTTCCAAAAAGGTAGCTGCCGTGGAGTCCGTTCTGGAGGTCACAACGCACTACACAGTGGAAGGGCAGGCCCAACGCTAACATGCCCAACATCAGTAAGCCCCTCCACCTGATTATCAACACCCCCAACAGGCCCATCAACAACACCCACAACAACAACAACAGTGGGGTGGGAACCGGAATTGGCATAAGAAAAGGAAGCATAAGGGTAGAGGTAAACCACAACAACAGAGAGCGGGTCCTTCATATAGGGAGATAGCTGAAGAGAATTGGAAATTCCAAGAGCTTCTGGGACAAGTACGCTTTGTGGCGGATGCTGTTCCGCGCAGTCCCTTGCAGCAGTACAACTGGCGACCCAGGCCCCAACCGGCCATGGGGACACCGGCGGTACAGGCCCCCAGGCCCATTCAGGCCTGAACCCAGAAGCTCCTCCCTACATAGCATCAGTGTAACATGATGAAGTGATTCACATGAGCCAGGCCCAACCTCTGCATGCTTCCGGTAGTATGGATTGACAATTACAGGCCCCAGTCCGGATTGTAAACAAGCTAGTCTTGGATACAAACGGAAGGCCCTGCACCAAGGCCGAGGTCATAGGCCGCCTACTAGTAGTTGTGTTAGATACAGATGCAGCTGTATCTGTGCTACATGATGAGCAACCGGACACATCCTCTTGGTCCTCCGGACGGAGGACAAACATGTCAGGAGTTGACGGTACTAGGCTACCTGGATACCGTTCTCTACCCTTACCAGTAGAGCTAGGCCATCTAAAGGCCTCACGTACTTTCCAACTAATGGTACTGCATGATCATCCTAGTATCATAGGGATTGAATTCCTTGCACCGCACGGCTGTGTGGTGGACCTAGCTAACATACTATTGATACAGATTTAGGGTCAATATCATACCATTTTAATTCCTGATTCACATGTTGTGGCAATGATATCTACCAATGACAAAGAGTATGACATCATAGATTTGTTCAAGAATCATGAACTTTTCCAGAAGCTTCTACCTATTTTGCAATGACATTTGGAAGCGTTTGCCATCAACAAGCATGACTGTGGTAGAATGCATACCATCATTGAAGTGCCAGGCCTGGCACATGAGAGGCAAAGGCAATATCCTTTCCCAACTGAGGCCTTGCCTTCCCTCAGAGAAATGATCAAGTCACTCCTCAAGCAAGGAGTAATCAGAACTTGTGTTTCCACTGCCAACTCCCCAGTATGGCCTGTGAAGAATCCCACAGGTGCCTGGAGACTTACAATTGACTACAGGAAACTGAATTAGGTCACCCCCAGTTGTTCTCCAACTGTAGCATCAGCACCAGATGTGCTACGACTTCCGACCCCTGACTTGAAATGGTTCAGTGCCCTGGACATCTCCAATGGTTTTTGGTCATTACCATTGGCCCTTAAGAGTCAATATAAGTTTGCCTTCACCTTTGAAGGAAGACAGTACACGTGGACTTGCTTGCCACAAGGATTCCATAGCAGTCCATCCCTGTTCCATCTCCACGTGATGGATGCCCTCGAGAGTTTCTCTACTCCCCAATGTCTCTTACAATACGTGGATGACCTGTTGCTGGCAACAGCCATGCAGGAACAACATTTGGATCTCTAGGACGAACTACTGACTCTCATTCAGAGAGCAGGCCTGAAATGTAATCCAGCAAAAGCACAGTTGTGTCAGAAAGAAGTACTCTTTCTGGGTCTAAAAATAACTGACCAAGGTCAAAGCCCTACCTTGAAGAAGGTACAGGGATTGCAAGACTTGGCATTACCTACTAGTGTGGCAACTCTTCGAAGGTTTCTAGGTATGGTGAATTATTCAAGAGATTTTATTTGTGATTTTGCTCAGAAAGCTGCTCCTCTGTATGAATTACTCAAAAAGGATGTACCTTGGACTCCCATACACACCCAGGCTGTGATGTTGCTGAAGCAGGCCTTGGCCTCCGCCCCAGCTCTGGTCAACCCCAATCCAGCACTACCATTTAATTTGGAATGTGCCACCTCTGACATTGCCATGTCAGCAGTGCTGGCTCAGAAGGTGCATGGCACCTTGAGACCCATTGCATATGCCTCATAACTCTTGACCTCAGTGGAACTGAAGTATGGCCTTTGTGAAAGGAATTTTCTAGCCACCTACTGGGCTGTCAAGCACTTTCTGTATATCATTGGGTACTTACCACTGAACTTCAACACCAACCATACTCCAACCACTTTTCTGCTTTCAGATCGAGTGAAGGATGGGTCAGTCTCTAACACCAGACTGACACACTGGTCACTTCTTCTACAGGACAGAGACATACAGGAACAACCAACTAAAGTTCTATCTATGTTAGCTCATGGCCTCCTTTTCCAGGGAGAGTCCCATGACTGTACACTACAGTCACCTGATCTTCCTGATCCAGGTCCATTCCTCCCTGCCATGCCGTAAATACTTGATAACATTTCTTTGTGCTGTGTCTTTACTGATGGTTCAGCATCCTACTATCAGGGAGAACAAATTGCAGGGATGGGCATTCTAGTGATCTACCCTTATGGGAACACAGTTAAAATATTTAAGTTCTGTAGTGTAGCATCATCACAGTATACAGAGATGGCAGCGGTGGCCTGTACCCTGGAATGCATCCAGCATGGAACCGAGGATACCATCATCTTTACAGACTCTAACTGGGTTTGTTGTTCTTTTACAGAATTTCTTCCCTTCTAGCAGAAGACCTTCTTCCTCTCCTCTGATGGCAGTCCAGTGAAGTACAAGGAATTGGTAATATACATACATTCACTGGCACAAAAATTTGCACACAAATTCTATGTACACAAAGTCAAAGCCCATTCTTGCAATGACCCCTATCATGCTTTCAATGACACAGCAGACACCCTTTCTAAGGAAGGGGCCCAAGGGGGGGATGTCTGGATGATGGACCATCCAAAGGCTAATGCCGCTGTACACACTGCAGCACTCAGGAAGAAACCTGAACCTTTTTCCCCCTTGGACCTCTCCACAGCCCAGCAGCTTGGCACTGAACTTAAAGAGGTGTTTAGATTCCTTGACAAAGGTACTGAAGAGAAACTTCCCACACATAACCCCTATCGGAGGCATGAAGGTAAGTTGCGCCTGTCACCGGATGACAAGCTCATCTGGTTCTAACCAGATGACTCCACCACTAAGTTGTGGGTGGTCCCCAGACATTTAAGATCTGAATTTTTGCACCAAGTGCATGACACCCCTACTGGTGGACACCAGAGAGCAGAAAATACTCTCCAGCAACTCAAGACCACTGTTTGGTGGCCTGGTATCACTAAAGATGTTAAACAATACATAGACAACTGTCTCGTTTGTGCGCAAAACAACCCCATCCCTACCAAACGAAATGCCAAACTCTTACCACAATGACATTCCGGCCCTTGGCATGCCATACAAATTGACTTCATTGGTCCTCTGACCAATACCAGCAGAAATAATAAGTATACTCTTGTGGTAACTGGCCTCTTCTCTAAGTGGGTAGAAGCTTTCCCCACTAAAACATGTACAGCGAAAACTACTGCCAAAATCCTGGTGGAACAGATTTTTTTCAGGTGGGGTCTACCTCTCAAAGTAGACTCTGACAAAGGAACCAGTTTTACAGGTGAGTTGATGAAAGAATCCCTTGAACTCCTTGGAGTTCAGCAGAAGTTCCACATACCTTACCACCCTGAATCCTCAGGTCAAGTAGAGAGAGCCAACAGATGGATTAAGCAAATGCTTTCCAAATTCATTGAGGACAATCCCAAAACCTCGGATTTCCTATTGCCATTACTCCTTATGGCAATCAGGGGTACACCCTCGGCCACCACCCAGCTTACACCCTTTGAGGTGATGACTGGTAGACAGATGAGATTGCCTGAACACCTATTGTTTGACCTGCACACCCCCACTGCAGACCGTGTATCTGTGGACCAATATGTGGAAAAACTCAGAAAAGACCTCATACACACACACTTGTATGCTGCCAACTGCATGGGCAAGGCCCAGCAACAATCCAAAATACATTCGATTTGCACATCCCACCCACTCCTTCTCCAACAAGTGGGAAGGCCCATACCCCATTGTCAACAAGCTCAGTCCAGCAGTCTATCAAATTAGACTCCTCCACAACAACAAGTTGACTGACAAATGGATACATGCAAACCAGTTGAAACTGTATGAAGGAGCTTAAATTACTTTTTCTCACCCCATTGGGCGGAATAGTACTAACATCATCACAGTACTAATCAGTACTAGCATCATAACATACTAATCTTTGATTTTCCTTTTCAGATACACTGACAAGATGGCTATCTTGTTCCATTGTCTCCTTATCTCAGGAGTTATCCCCTGCATCCAAGGCACGATACCGGACCTCCTATGACACCTCAATCCTCCAGCACCTCCTCCAGAGGGAGTATCCATCAATATACCAGATAGTATGATCACTGTCCAGGAAGGTTCCGATGCTTACCTCACTGCCTCTGTTGTTGCTTCTGATAAATCTGCTCTTCAAATTGAGTGGCAAACCACATCACAAGGACAAATCCTCCCTGTGGCCAAACTCTCCAAAGGAACTTTCCAAGGTTGGCCCAATGCTAAATTATCCCCAAATGGTTCACTGTCCTTGTTACAAACTGCATTAAGACATTCTGGTTTGAACAACATAACTGCCTTAATTGATCCTTCATACTGTAATTCTTTGTCCAGAGATTCTTCTTGAAAATTCTGTGCTATACACCACATGGCTTCTGCAGTCATGTACCTCTCTGTGTTACCACCCACTGACAAGCAGCTTTTGGAATGTCCAAAGCATATCCCTGGTCCCCGTAGTGGTCTAACAGCCACTGCCCTCCCAGGTTCTTTGATTAATAACTTACAGTTCATGCATATAACTGTTGTGTTTAATCTTACTTACTGGAATATGAAAGAGTTTGGTATGTGTCACAATACTAATTCATCAGCATTTTATAGTACATTACTGCTTGATAGTTTAGCTGCATTTCAGATTGGTACACAAGACCCTATTGCCGGAGTCCACTCTACTGAACATAGAGGCAACTTCAGGAGGAAGCCCTCTCCTGATAATCTATCTCATAAATGTAAAACACGTGAAGTTGACAGTTCTGATGTCACAGGTGCAACAGGTATTGTCACAGGCCTTTTTGGTACGGCTATGTCTATCTGGAACAAAGCAGACATTGCTGCAATCAAAAGTCATTCTGCCAAATTCTCCACTGGTTTGGTCAACAACATACTACTCTCATTATTGCATGGTGTGGATGGCCTTAGTCAGCAAGAAAGAAACACTGTATACAACATGCACAACATTGCTAAGGCATTCATTGATTCTAAAGTTAAGATCAATGCACTCATACAACAGAACAACAAAGAAGCAGATAAACAGTACATTGCTAGAGAGATACTCTGCTCTGCTTATGGCTCCTACATCATCACTACCATCAATAACCTCTTCCGTGATCTAAAATCTGGAAGAATACCTGACATTATACATGATAGACGCATCTCCAAATGGTATTGTCCATGATGTATAACCACTAGCTGTGTTTCCATGTGTATGCAACAGACTTTAACAATTCCTCTTTCTACAGCTAGGAATTTGGGGTTTGTGACCAGACACCCTAATACTGGTCCTTGTTTTACTGCTAAGAAGTGTTCCATAATAGATACCATGTTTGTTTCTTTCACTGTCTCCTTACCACGCTTTGATCCCACTACAGCTTTGTTCGACAAGCTTGCACTGGTATATTCCATTGGGCATTTGGACGAAGACATCTGTAGAGAACGCCTGGATCTACCACCTCTACTGGTTTATCATTCTTTCCTGGATGCCTGGGTGGCTCCGCACACAGACTGCTGTGTGAAAAAGCAATGTATTTACTTGTACCGATGTGAAGAGTTTGATGTTATTCATCCTGTTTGTGGTTACTCTCCAGACAGCATTGATTGGACTTTCACTATAGATGATGACATCACTGCCAATGGCACCGACTCCTTTGACTCGACTCTGACTCCGGATAAACTCTACCAGTCCTATCGTGAGGAGGTTCATCGCCTGTCAACATGGATTTCGAAGATGACCTACACCTGCCCTGTCCAGTTGCAAAAGTGGAGACTGCCTACTGTGCGCTCACAGTATAACTCCAATGGCGAGTACTGCATGGTCATGAATTACAAGTCTTACACATATTGATCTGTTACATGTGCTACTGATTACCCCAATTTCTATTTTGTCCCCCACCAGAAGACTGTTATTGGACATACTGTTATAACCCCTGTCCCCCTTCTGGATGCAGACATTACTGATGGTAACCCCGATTATCTGCTCACACTGTCAGAATACTTGCCATACTTTAATGTATACATAGACCCACTCACACTCACATTGAAATCACTTTTAGACAGGAAAGACACACATCTCATCCACATCAGCAATAATATGACCAAAGCCAATGAAGCTGTTCTCACCTTGATCAATGATGGAGATATGAATAACTCATTGACTAACAACTGGTTAGAGATTACTTTTAAAGGTTTTGTTATTATACAAGCATTTTTAATTTTCATTTTGATTATAATCCTCTGCTGCTTACAGCACACACTGCGCCAAGACTGTGAGCAGCTTGAGTTCCTTTACAAAGCTTGCACGTCGGGTTTGCAAATGACCACTGCTCCTGGCCTTTCCTGATACATCTGCCTGTGTTGCCCTTGGAGGCAACAAGGGGAGGAATGTTACATGAGGTCCCTGCACCCTAATTGGTACCCTCAGAGGTACACCGTAGACAGCTAGCATTTAGGTAAATGTTATACAAACATTTAGGGCTAAGGGCATCTACCGTGCAAGAGTAGATGTCAGGATATGAATGCATATTGTTGTAATACACTTTGCTTGCTAATACATAAATTCTGCTATGTATTTTCTGGGTATTTCTTACTTGTAAGATGCCAGGATGTATATAATGTAATGCACAAGCCTTATACCTCAGAGACCTGAGAGACCCCAAGAGATACAGAGAAACCTCGAGATGTACGGAACGCTTAGCACTGGCTCCTGGTTCGTATTGGTAAGAACTGCTTAGGGCAACTGTGATTCATCCCTTCAGTAGTAATACACTTGTTTATTACTCTAATGCAACGTGTCTGTGATTACTTGCATTCCCAATATCGTCAAGAATCTGAAAGTGAGGTTTAGACCTCCCAACAGGCACATCTGTGACCAAGGCTGCATCTTCCCTGAAGTTTTTGGACTGAACAGACGAGCCTTGCAGGCTGTGGGTATGAGCGAAGAAACATGCAAAAAGTCTGTTTTTTTTTTTGCTTTTTTTGGTGTTCTGTAGCTCCACAACTGTACATTCAGCCATAATGTAGCTTTCCAGATCCAGAGAGCTGTGATTCCAGACTTCACATGCTAAATTTCAGGCAAATCCATAGTATGGTGGCAAAGTTATTAAGGTGCAAAATTTGAGGTTTTGCATTGAAGTGGCTACTCAACCCAAACTATAGTGGCACTATTGTGCCACTATAATACATATGTATCTATATATATATATTATAGTGGCACGGTAGTGCCACTATAGGTAGGGTTGAGCACCCCATTTGAGGTTAAAGTGTGACATTTTGCAGCTTAACAACATTGCCCCCCCAAGATGGATTTGCCTGAAATTTGGCATGCACAGAGCAGTATCATTGATCCTCTGGATCTGTCAAGTTTTGGATTTACGGTTGTGGAGTTAAAAAGTGCAATATAAAGTCATATTTATGCTTTTTTGCACATTCTTTGCTCATGCTTACAGGTCACATGATTTGCCTGACTGGTGTTAATCCTTCAGGGAGCATGCAGCCAGGGTCCCCGATGTGCCTTTCAAAGATTTAGGTTCACAGGTTCATAGGTTGCTTCGGAGCATAGAAGACATGTGTCCATATAGCTCGCTGATTTATTAACAATACCATGAATACCTTTACTAATTAAGTAAGAATCCAACCTATTTTTAAAGGTATCCATATTAGGACCTGACACTACTTCACTTGGTAGTGTATTCCAAATTCCTGTTATTCTTATGTTAAACCAGTGTCCCCTTTTTTAGGTGTTATATTTATCTTTATACAGTTGGTAGGAATGTGTCCTAGTATCATAAATTTGTTTATTAATATTTATATCCAGTTGTTTCCGTAATTGCTCATCACTGAGTGCTCTATATACCTGATACATGTCCCCGCGTAGTCTACGGTACTCCAAGGAAAATAATCCAAGTTTTTCCAATCTCTGATCATATTCCAGACCCTGAACCTCCTTCATGCCTTTTGTTGCCCTTCTCTGTACCCTCTCCAGGGCAGCTACATCCTTCCTATAGCCTGGTGCCCAAAACTGGGCACAATACTCCATATGGGGGTGCACCAGTGAGGTGTACAGTGGCAGCAACACTGCTTTTTCATTACTTGTGATGTGTTTGCGTATACAGCGTTGAATACCGCTTGCCTTCCTTATCGTCTGGATGTATTGTTGACCAAATTTTAATTTATTATCTACCATTACTCCTAGATTCTTTTCATCCTGTACAATCCTTAATTCCTTGTTGGCTAGTTTATATTTAAAATGTAAGTTGTTCCTGCCCAAATGCATAACAACACACTTATCTATATTGAATGATGAGCCCTTATTGTTTGCCCATTCTTCCAGTTCTATAAGTGCTGACTGCAACATAGTGGCTTCATTTATATTGTTGACTGAGTATCCCAGCCGTGTGTCGTCCGCAAACTTTGCTAGTCATACTTCATTACTTACATTCATATTAGAAATGTATATATTAAAAAGGCAAGGTCCCAACACCGAACTCTGCGGTATTCCACTTGACACCTCGGCCCACTCAGAGAATGCTCCCCTCACACATATCCTCTGCCTTCTATCTACCAACCAAGACTCCACCCAAGAAAAGAGTTTTTCATGTACTCATATTTCCCTAAGAGCTCCTATCAATTCAACATGCGGCACCTTGTCAAATGCTTTTGCAAAGTCGAGGTAAACAACATCCACTGAATTGCCTAAATCCAAGGCTTTACTGACCCTGCCATAAAACTCCAAAAGGTTTGTCTGTCACGATCTTCCCTTGGTAAATCCATGTTGTGACCTGTCTGTAATACCATTAGTACTCAGAAAGTCAAGGATATATTCCTTGATAATAGATTCCAAGATTCTCCCCAAGACCAAAATCAGGCTGATTGGGCGGTAATTTTCAACTTGTTGCTGAGATCCCTTTTTAAATATTGGTATGATAAGGGCCTGTCTCCAGTCATCGGGCACAACAGATGTATCCAGGGATTTTTGGAACATATAGGTTACTGGCCATGCTAATTCTTGTGCCAGTTCCCTAATTATTCTTGGGTGTACCCCATCTGGACCTTGTGCTTTGTTAGGATTTATATCCTTAAGTCATTTTAATACATCAGGAATGTTTAATGTAATGGTGGAACCCTGTGTCATATTTTGCTGTTTTGTTTGTATTGGCTGACCTTTATTAAAGATGGATGCAAAATAGAGATTACACATATTTGCCATTTCCTGATTGTCTGAGGTTACACTTCCATCTGGGTCCTTCAAGGATGTAATACTGCTGTTGGTGCCTTTTTTGGATCTAATGTATGAATAAAAGGATTTATAGTTGTTTTGTATCTTATTTGCTAATTTGTGTTCATATATTTTTTTTGCAAGGGTTATTGCTGATTTAGTTTTTTTAAATACTTTTTGTATAACTCCCAACATGTCTTATTATTACTTTTTTTTGGCCTTAAATATGCTTTATTTTTATGCTTAATCAATTTCCTAACTGGGGGGTCATCCATAAGGGAAGTGCTTTTTTAAATCCATTATATTTCCTTGTAGTTGGTACATACCTATGGACCAATGTACTAACCACGATACTCAACTTACTCCACATTTCTGATGCAGATATATTAGCAAATTCTTCTTGCCAATTCCAGGCTGCCATCTCATTTCTCATTAACCCAAAATGTGCTTTATCGTACATATGGATTATTGTGCTACCTGTGTGTTTACCCAAGTCTTCCAAATACTCAAAACTGACCATGGCACGATCGCTACAGCCCAATGGAGGTAGTGTTTTACAGTCAAGAATATTATTGCTCAAATTACTTAACACCAAATCCAATATGTTATCCCCCCTAGTACTGTCAGTTACATGTTGATCTAGTCCAGCTAGTGTAAAAATCTCTAGGTAGCTGGTTTCCATAAGTGATAAGGCTTCTAGTGTATTCCATTTAATTCCCGGTAAGTTAAAGTCTCCCATTAATATAACATTTTTTGTTTCAGCCAGCTGTTTAATGAAATCTAACAATATAACATTGTCTGGGTTAACAATGGCTGGTGGTCTATACACTAACCCAAAATTGGTAGTAGGATCATTGGGTGGTGTGATCTTAATCCATAATATTTCTGAATTACCCCATCTGTCTGTTTCTATATTTGCAGATGTGATACTGTCCAAAATATATACTGCTACCCAACCCCCTCTGGATGATTTTCTATCCTTTGAATACAATATATATCCATTAATTTCCCTACCCCAGGTATCATTCCCATTCCACCAGGTCTCAGTAATAGCACATATATGTATTTGGGAAGTTTGTAATATTAATTTTAATTCGTCCATTTTCTAGTTAGACTTCTGGCATTGACTAATAGAAATTTCCAGCGTGTTTGTGTATCTCTGTTTGGGCTAATGGGCTTCGGGTTTGAGCGACCCCCTCCCCCCTCTTAAGGCAGTTTAAATGAATATTTACAATGTGTCTCAATTTTTGGGCCAACACCCTTTTACCATGTTTATTTAAGTGCAGTCCATCCTGTGCAAACAGGTTGAAGTCCATAAAAGCTTGCCATTGATCAATGAAGGCATGCCCTTCCCTGTAGCACCACCTTTTTAACCATCCATTTAATCGCTGGATGTCATTGTTTAACATCTTGTTGGCTCTGGGAACAGGTAATATACCTGAGATTATCAAACCGCATCCTTTATTACTTAAATAGATACCCATATACTCAAAGTTGCTCTGAATCTCTGACATTGCAATTTTCCCTGCATCGTTTACTCCTATATGCAATATTACCACAGGTGTAACTGTATTTTCCAGGAGACCTGGTATCAGCTGTTTAATGTCCCTGATACCTGCCCCTGGCAATACACTGACAGTAGTATATTCATTTCGATTTTTACATAATATACTGTCTGTATTATGCATAATTGAATCCCCTATATACAACAAATCCCGAGGAGTCTTTTTTTGTATTCTGGGGGTTGTATTATTTTTGCCACCTTCCTGAACTGTACCAGTATGAGTGCAAGTTGTTTGCTGTATCTCAGGGTTCATAATATCAAGAAGTGGAGTTTTTTCTTCTCCAGCTTCTGTTGGTGCAAAAGCCTGATATCTATTAGGAGTGAGTATGTTTGAGGAGCATCCAATATTCCTTCTTCCTTTTCTAATATTTTTAGATTTGCCTACTAGGCTCCATTCCTCAGCTGCTTGTATACCTGGGCATTCTGTTATTGCAACTGTTTCATGTAATCCTGCTTCTACAGCTCCATCTGCCAATGAATCAATAAATTGTTCTAATGTTGTTATTTCCACCTGAGTTTAATCCTCTGTTTCAAAATATCATTTTCTAACCGGAGTTCCTCTATCAGCAGACACTTCTCACATACATAGTCATTTAAATCTTCCCCTGATTTGAACATCTGACTCTTAATGCACACCATTTTGATTTGTAATCTTACTTGTTTCAATAAGAACTCCTAAGTCCAGCCGTCCAGCAGACACAGCCAACACTCGCCGACACGCGTGTCTCTGCGGTGACGCACCCTGCTCACTACAGGACAATTTTTATAGCCCCTGTGACCCGGATGTGACTTCTGTGGTCGTGCTGTCCCTCTCCAGCAAACTAGCGATTTAAAACTTTTAAAAAGCTGAAACAACAAGCCCCAATGTTTATTAGAGGCTACAAAGTGAAAACATGCAGGATTGAAGTAAAAGTATTCAATAATGACACTTTTTGTAGTTTGTGGTGCAATCTGAAAAACTACAGTGCCCTCTTCCTACTTCCTGCTAGTAGGGCTCCACAGTAAAAGATACAGTGTGATTTTTATCAAACTGTTTCACATGAGGCTATTAGAAATGGTTTAAACACCCTAACACATACAAAATGGTATATTGCAATCCTTTTTTGGTGTTTGCACTTGCTACAGGGTGATTTTTATAGCCCCTGTGACCCAGATGTGACTTCCGGGGTCGCACTGTCCCTCGCTAGCAAACTAGCGATTTAAAACTTTTAAAAAGCTGAAACAACAAGCCCCAATGTTTATTAGAGGCTACACAGTGAAAACATGCAGGATTGAAGTAAAAGTATTCAATAATGACACTTTTTGTAGTTCGTGGTGTACTCTGAAAAACTACAGTGCCCTCTTCCTACTTCCTGCTAGTAGGGCTCCACAGTAAAAGATACAGCGTGATTTTTATCAAACTGTTTCACATGAGGCTATTAAAAATGGTTTAAACACCCTAGCACATACAAAATGGTATATTGCAATCCTTTTTTAAAAAAATATTAAACGGTTCGAAAGGTATTCAAAAAACAAGTTTCCCATTATAGTCAATGGGAAAAGTTAAAAAGTTTGATAGTGTCACAAATGCAGTTTTTAGTGTCACAAATTACCACTGTAGTGTCATGAGTCAGCCATTTTTTTTTCAGTTACTGGTTACAGAAATGCTTGGCATTTAAATTTGGGACCCTCTAGGGACACAATTCTTTTTGTGTTCACCTAGTCGAGCCCTGAGGATTCTAGCCATGTCTTTTTTGGGGGTTAAACACCCAAGAAATATGTTTTTCAAATTTTTGTAAACTGTAGTGTCACAAAGTAGTGTTGCACTTGTGGCACTTTAGTGATTTTTTTGTGAGAAAGTGTTGTGATTTGCTACACTTCTTTGCAACACTATGCCCAAAACAGTAGGAAATCTTTGCCACCCTGCTGCAAAAGAACGGTTTGGTCTTTTGGGCTGAAATTTGGAGAGAGGAAAGCCATCATCCCACAGATGTACCTTTTGGTACTTTGGTCACAAAATATTACAGGGCTGCAAAGTTACAGTACTCCAAATTTGACTATTTTTCCCATAGACTAACATTACGGCGTCCGCCATGCCTTTCGAGGCCCGAATCTCGAAAATGTTTTGAGATACGGACTTTTCGTCAGAAAAATGCTTAGCTCCCCCCAATTGGGGGCCAAGTACAAAACTAGCCAGGAAAGTCATAAATCAAATGAAATTGTGATTTTTTTTCTATGTCGTAAGGTTCCTGAGATATAAGCAATTTAGTATTCCAAGTTTTCATTTTCTGTTCCGAGGGCTATTATTATGCATACATTCATTGTATTCACTGTGTTTCTCTATGCAGCTTTTGGGGAAAAAGATGCTGTGCATTTTCATTACTGTTACAGTTAGCGTTTCCACTTGCTGTTTGCGATAGCATTCTCATCTACTCCACAGTGTGCGTTTCCCTTTGCGTTTTAGTTTGCACTTGCATTTGCGTTACTGTTAACATTTCCATTTCCATTACTGTTTTTCTTTCTGTTTCCTTTTGTGTCACCATGTGCATCTCCATTTGCTTTTGCGTACGCACTTCCGTTTGTGTTTCCATTTCTGTTTGTGTTTCCTTTGGCATCATCATTGCTGTTACCGTAAGTGTCTGAGTTTCCAATTGCATTAACATGACTGTGCACATTACGGTTTGCATTTCCATACATGCTTGCTTCTGTGTTTCTGTTTTCAATAAAGTTTGCACTTGCATTTCTATTACTGTTTGTGTTATCATTTACATTTGCATCACCATGTGTGTTAGTGTTTGCGCTTGCATTTGCGTTGCCGTTACTTCACTATTTATAGTGCACATTCTCAAAAAGAACGGAAGCTCATGGAAAAAAAAACTATGTTTATTGCATCAGTTAGGGTTGTTCCACAGTGACAAAAATGAGGAAATTTGGTGTTAGAGTTGCCACCCATTGCACCCACCCACCCCCCACCAACAGGCATCGGTGTAAGTTAGGGTCATCAGTCTTAACTCTCACCCATTCTCCTATGCACCACCTCAGCTTGTTTACATGAAATGTGGTGAGAGTTAGGGCTGACAACCCCAAAGGCACACCGATGCCTGTTGGTGGGGCAGGGTGGTCATGGGGGTGCAACAGGTAACCCCTAACAATTTAATTCCCCTCACTTCCTTTCTCACTGTAAACAACCCTAACTGATGCACTAAACAGAGTTTTTATTATGAATAAATATATATATATATATATATATATATATATATTTATATTGATATTGATACAGTCAATGGGGTGGCTGGTAAGCGTTGCAGATAAAAACATATTCTCACAGGAGTGAGATAAATGTTGTTGATGTAGGAACTGTGGTAGATATTTACATTTACACACACAGTTCCTACATCAGCAACTGATATTCTCACTGTAGCTATGTATGTGAAAGCACCTCCCACACCAAACTAGTTTCCAGTCCAAGAAATACATAAATCCCACAGAAATTAGAAACATAGAAAAGCATATGTTTCTGTCACAGACAAAGTATAAAGAAAGCAGCAAACATCAGAAACTCAGTAACACGGTAAAAAATATGCCTCCAATTGGAATTGACAGCACACTCTGATGCAAATGTATGACTGAGACAAGAAAATTTACAGCTACACCAGAAAACTAGTAACTTTTTAGATTAAATCCCGCAGTTCTTTCAAAGAACTAGTAGACACAGTACCTTCATATTTGTGGTGTCTTACTCAGCATTTCTGGAAAACTGAAACTACCTTTGCAGACTGAAAGTGAACCACTCAGACCACCAGTAGAAAAACACGCACTGGACAGTGAAGTAAAAGGATCACACAGCATATGCAGCAAATCATTCCAGGTAACAGGAAGCACAGGCAAAGGAAACAACTCAAATAAACACATTAGTACTCAGTAAAATTAAAACAATTTCACAAAACACCATTCGTAGCAAGCCAAACAGACCCAACCCACTGAACATCAAGAGCAAATCACATCTGAGAAAGAAACATAACATAACCAATCAGATACAACAACCATCAGAAACAACCAATACTATCAGACAAACAAATCCCATTCATTCTGCCAACCAATTACAAAACAAACAAACTCCTACTCACAAAACACAGCTAACTAACCCAAACACCATGCAAAGATACAGAGGAAGAACATCACAAAACAAAATAAACCCACTCACTAGCACAAATAAAACTGTCATAAATGTATTCCATATATATATATATTTATATAATGGGGTGGCTGACAAACGTTGCAGATAAAAACATGTATTCTCACAGGAGCGAGATAAATGTTGCTGACGTAGGAACTGTGGTAGATATTTACATTTACACACACCGTTCCTACATCAGCAAGTGATATTCTCACTGTAGATATGTCAGTACAACACTGCCCTTACTAGACTACCTTTCTATTTCAAAAACATGGTACTTTACAAAATGTACCCCACAAAACGTTAACACCACAACTGTAATCAACAGAAATACATAAACCACAGAATCTCTACCAAAAAAAAATGCACATTCCACTCAACAAAATGTCAGCTCTCAATAAATAATAGCTGAGCTGAACCCATCATTAAACCTCTGCCACAAACTAAACACTAAAACTATATGCCACATTCCCACACTATGTATCTCTCTTGCATGACTTCCCACAATGTACAAACTTTATTTCTTAGTACTACCACATTCCTCGTTGTAGATCCATTTAGAAAATGCCATCCATGAACGTGAAACTGAACCAGCCACACTGTCGATAACACGCACAATGAACTCCGAAATAAAACTGGGACCCAGGACAGTACACAGCATACACGATCCCAAATGAACATCACAGAAGGCACAAATGAATTGTAAACCAGTAAAATAAAAAGAAATTTAAAACACACTGACCAGAAAGATGCCAAACAAACTCCCACTCACTCAGTGCATCCAACCAATCATATCACACACAGCAACAAAACTCAACCAATCAGCAACTACAACCCAAAATACCAACCAATGACAAAACAGAATGACTTTTCATTCATACTGCCAAAAAAATCACATACCAACAGTCACTCCCATTCACAAAACAAAGCACACTCCCACAGAACAAACCATACTAAACTGACTACAAAGACAAATAAAACTAGCATATATGTGTACCCTATTACATAAATCGAACACATGATGTGCAGATCGTAAGATATAGAAAATATTCCCACTCCTGAATCATGAGGCATGGATATCTCACTCAGGCCTTCAGCACTCGTGAGATATCTATGCCTCACTCTGCAGGAGTGGGAATATTTTCCATATCCCACTCCTGCCCATCATGTATCACCTATACATATGTATATATATATATATATATATATATATTATATGTAGTTTTTGTTGACTGGTTAAGTGCACTAGTCAAATCCTGCCTATTTTCAGGCACGACCTGGGGAAGGGGGATACAGATGAATGCCAACTGACCTTGAACAAGATTAAGCTGTTGGAGGTGTTTTTAGTGAATGAGGAAAATTTGGCCAGGAAACCAGAGAAATTCCCTGCTCTTTTCGAAAAGTGCCATGGGATCTTTAACATCCACCTGAACTACCACCAATCCAGGCAGATGGGACCTCGGTTTAACATCTCATCTGAAAGACGGCACCTCAGAAGTGCAGCACCCCTCTCATGCTGCACTACTTTGTCAGTACTGGGATATTAACCCAAGTGCCAGATGTGGGAACTGAACCCACAGCCCTCTGATCTCCCGGCCTCAGAGGTGAGTGTGCTACCTACAGAGCCACTGACACTGCCATGTGTATATATATATATATATATATATATATATATATATTTATATATATAGAGGCAACAAACTCCATTTAATGCATTAGTTAGGTTGTTCACAGTGACAAAAGTGAGAAATTCGGTGTAGGGTTTGAAACCCCCTTGGACCCCCTCCCAACTAACTGGCACTGGGGTGTGCATTGGGTCGTCAGCCCTAACTCTCACCCCATTACATGTGTTAAGCAGCAGAAGTATAGGAGAATGGGGTGAGAGTTGGGACCGGCGACCAATGCCTGCACCAGTGGTGATGGGGGTCGAGGGGGTCCAATACTGCTGCAGTCTCACTGTCACTGTCAGAGGCTAACAATGTCATTAAATAAGTTTTGCCTCTAATTTTCCTTCTTCTTGAGAATGATAACTACATATAATGAATGTAATGCAGCGGTGGAGTGCGGGCCCAAAGGCCCCTCCACTCCTGATGTCTTGTGGCATAGTAGCGCAGGAACAGCAACACAAACAGAAGCACTAACAGTGGCACACATGGTAATGGCGTGAATGAGAACAGAAAGGCAGCCGCACGGTGGCGTGAGGACGGAACGGTCTGCCACGTGATGTGTTGTCACATAGTAACATGGTGCCTGCAAATGGAAATGTCAATGGGCATGGTGACACAAAGTGGAACAGAAGAGAAACAGTACTGTAGACAGAAATGGCAAAAAATAGCAGAAACACAAGCGCAAATGAAAACGCAAAGGATAACGCACATGGTGGCGTAGATGTCAACGGTAAGTGAAACGGGTACGGAACTGGAAGCAGAAAGGGCAACAGTAACAGTAATGTAAGCACACAGGCTGGTTTTCCCCAAAACATGCATAGAGAAAGACAGTGACTACAAAGAATGTATGCTTAATAATGGGTATCGGACCAGAAAATGAGGACTTGGAATACTAAATAGGTTATATCTCAGGAACCGTACAACGTGGAAAAAAAATTTAAAAGTCATATGATTTACAACTGTCCTGGCTAATTTTGTACTTATCCCCCATGAGGGAGCTAAGAATTTTTCTGATGAAAAGTCCATATCTCGCACTGTTTCCGAGAAACGGGCCCTGAAAGGCGCGGCGAACGCCGTAATGTTATCCTATGGGAATAAAAGAGAAGTTCGGGTGCCATAACTTTGCCTCCCTGTAATATTTGTTCATCAAACCACTGAAAGGCACATCTGTGGGCTGTTGGCTGTCTTCCTTCCAAATTTCAGGAAAAAAGACCAAACCGTTATTTTGCAGCAGGGTGCCAAAGGATTCCTGTAATGTGTCATGCGCCGTAATGTTATCCTAACAAAAAAATAAATAAGTTATCCTAAAAACTGTCAACTTTGGAGTGCTGTAACTTTGCCGCCATGTAATATTTTTTCACCAAAACACTGAAAAGCACATCTGTGAGATTTTGGCTGCGTTCCCTCTAAATTGCAGCCCAAAACTCCCAACCGTTCTTTTGCAGCACAGTGCCAAATAATTGCTATCATTTTCCCACAGACTAGAAAACTACTGTCGCAATTTGCGAAAGCTTTCACAAAAAAGTTCAACACTTTCATGAGCACGAAAGTAATTTGCGAAGTACTTTTTCCAGAAATTTGAAAAACACATTTCTGGGTTGTTTTACCCCAAAATAAAGATATGGCTAGCATCCTCAGGGTCCGACTAGGTGAATACAAAAAGAATTAGGTTGCTAGAGGGTCCCAAATTTAAATGCCAACCATTTTTCTGACCACCAACTGAAAACAAAATGGCAGATTTGTGAAAGTAACAGGGCCATTTGCGAAAGTAAAAATGCATTTGTGAAACTGTCGAACTTTTTGTTAACTTTTCCCATTGACTTATAATGGGAAATTGTTTTTTGAATAACTTTTGAACCGTTTAATATTTTTTCACCAAATCTTCAAAAGGCACATCGGAGACCCCAGCCACATGTTGCCTGAAGATTTCGGACCAGTCGCACAAACTGTGCGACCTGTACGCGTGACCATAGAATTCCAGAAAAAGCATAAACGTGTCGAAGATCACACTTAATAACTCCGCAGCTGTGTATCCAACTGCTACAAAACTTGGCTGATCTCAAGGACTATGGTTCTTGATCACGTATTCCAAATTTCATCCAAATCTGTCAATCGGTTGCAAAGTTATTGAGGTGCAAAATTTGGGGGTTTAACATAGAAATGGCTCCTCAACCCTAACTATGGTAGCACTACCGTGCTACCCTAATATATATAGATAGATAGATAGATAGATAGATAGATAGATAGATAGATAGATAGATAGATAGATAGATATATGATACTGGCACAATTGAGCCAGTATAGTTAGCGCTGAGTAAGCAGTTTAATGTTAAACCCCAACTTTTGTACCTTAATAACTTTTCAACCGTTCAACAGATTTGCCCAGAATTCAGAATTCTTGGTCTCATTTTGCAGATCTCTTGATTTAACAAGTTGCATTTCAATTGGGCTTGCGGTTTCTGTGTAGTGAACCACCAAAAAACATGTTTTCACTTTTTTTTTGCACTGTTTTGCTGATGATTGCCCATCATGCTGCGGGCACACCATTTGAAACTGTGGTCTGACATGTTCAGGGTAGAAAGAGGTTTTGTCAAAGAACAATCCAGCACTCATGCGGTGAAAAAATATTAATCTGTTCCAAAGTTATTTAATTTTGAAAATTTGGGTACTGAGCATGCTCAGTTCACTCCATGATTTATATGTATGTTTTGTGAATGCGGATTGGACTCACGATCAAGGATTTTATCACCTCATGAATAAGGATTTATTTGATCCCCATTCTTGAGGAAAAATTCCTCATTCGCAAGCTGCCATTTTGTTTTCATTTTTTTCACCCAAACACAACGTTGTAGCTTTGCCCCATGGGTGACTTATTTTACAAATAAGGCATGGGTTTTGTTTAGGCAGCACCCTCTACAAACCCATGCATTGGGTTCCTTCATTTTGGTCAAAAAATGGTTGCTTTAAATTTTAAAATTCTTCATCACTTGCTTCCAATCCTCGTTCACGAGGTGACAAAATCTCCATTAATGAGCCGATCCCCTTTCACAAGGTAACAAAATCCTTGATTGTGACTTAGGGACCAGATGTCCCTATCTCGCAAACAAGGATTGGCTTACAAACAAGTATTCTGACAGTTCGCAAAAGGGGATCGGCTCACAAATGGGGATTTTGTCACCTCACTAAAGGTAATTGGGTTTTTGAATCCCCTTTCATGAGCTGACAAAATCCCTGTTTGTGAGCTGTCAGAATCCCCTTTCATGAGTCAATCCCCCTTTCATAAGCTGACAAAATCCTTGATCATCATTAACTGATCAGATGGCCCCTCTTGTGAACAAGGATTGGCTTGCAAATGGAGATTTTGACAACTTGCGAAAGGGGATAGGCTCACGAATGAGGATTTTGTCAGCTCATAAAAGGGGATATTTTTTAAATTCCTTGTACATGAGCTGACAAAATACCCGATTGTGAGTTGTCAGAATCGTCTTTTATGACAAATCCTATTTCATGAGCTGACAAAATCCTTGATCATGACTTCCAGACCAGATGGCCAAAATCTGATGATCAAGTATTTCTCGTGAATGGTGATTTTGTCAGCTTGCTAACAGGGATTGACCTCGTGAATAGGGATTTTGCCACCTCACAAACTAGGATTTTAAAACCTTTGGCAGTGCACTGTAAATAAACAGTTTGGTTGTTTGGCTTAAAATATGTCGGGTATAAAGGTGATATCCCAGAAATGTGAATTATGCTGTTTAGGTGTGAAAAATTGTATCGGTTCCATACTGTAGATATACCATGATGAAGTGGAGATTTTTGCCATAGGATATCATTGTGGTGCCTACTGCAACTTTCGGTGCCTGTATCTGAGACAAGGATTTTTCACTCCGGGCAGCTTAGGTGAACTAAGCACATGTGGAGGTTTTGGAGCCAAATTTACAACTGCAGTGGACGTTTTACCATAGCTTCTACAGTTACTGAGATATTGACAAATTAGTGTTACAAGTGTAACCCCTACCAGGTCTACCGTTTATTTCTGACAGCAATACCAGGTGGGCTGGGTTCGGGGAGGAATAGGTCACTCGGCACAAAGGCTAGGTTTGGCTAATCTGCACTTGGGCACACAAGTAACTCCGAATACAGGATGCAATAACTGTAATGTCTAATACCAGAAGTGCGATTCTAAAGTGTGGCTTTTTATTCACATCCAAACAGAATAAACAAAGCACAGATGGACCCCCATGGGGCTACACTCCTGGTAATGCAGATTAAAAGAGACCAGAACACTTCCTCAACACTTTAACCCTCAGGCTCTGAACCCAGTGGGCACACAGCCCAGACTTGCATGCTGCTTTGGGTTACACCGTCCGAACTTGTACACTGCTCTGGGTTTTCCCTGGCTCGGCTCCCTTGCCAGCCACTTGGACACCTTCCATACTTCATGGAAACATTTTCTGGTGGCTCCCTAAACTACCTAAGAGCACCTCAGCTCCATCAGGGAATCTTCATTTCAATCCCACTTCTGGGTACTTTCCTCAGGCACTGGCCAAGTACCTTAGGGAAAGCAAAAGGTGTCTCGGAGCAAATCCGTAGAGGTGAATTTGGTTACTACTAATGGGGGGTCTCCAACCTCTCACTCCCACAATTCATACCTGGCCATTTCTCTGGACAGTAAACTCCTCATCCTGTAAAGCTTTGCAATGTAGATTCTTGCTAAATGTATTTCACATTCCATCTACTTGTCTTGCTTCCCATTTGTGCTGGACTTGAACATACTTTTAAGTGGCATTGTCCATTACTTTAGACCCCCCACAGATTAAGCAGTCCAATCCTCACTTTCCAATTGTACTTGGCTGTCTTTTCCTGACCCCACAGTAACAGTCCTTTTAGTTTCCTTCAGGTGAAAACACCTGGCCATTTTTCAGAGCAAACTCACCCTTTGGTTGCAGATGCCCCACAGGTGTTTCCTCCACAAGGAATCTTCCTGTCAGAGCTTCTGGTGCCTCAGCACAACTTAAACAGGCAGCTTCTTTCCCTCAGCTGGACCCAGGGGAGGTTTGCCCCTGGAAAACAGGCAAACACCTTCCACCATCCCCTCAGGGATGGGGCTGCTGAACCATTGAAAGTGGTCTCCACCACTTCAATTACCAGTTCCTGTGTTCCTCTTCAGGTGGAAACACACACCTTCCAAAAGTAGCTCTTAAACAGAGCTTAAAGCTCTGAGAGCTTGCACACACTCTGCTGCACTACAGTCTCTCTCTCAGACTGCACACAGACTGAATGACTTCAAATTCCCCAATGTTCTACTCTAACCTCCAACTGCAACATTCCAGTGTGGCTTATGCAGCTGTGATAGTTCTATTATGATGTCATCCCTCAGTCTCAGCTGAGACTGAGAACAGAGTGAAACAGTGTGAAATCCATTTAACTGGAGTTTCACAAGCTGCCTTCCCTGCCTACCACTAGGTCTTACTGGGATTCTAGTAACCCCGGGTAACAGGGGGGTTACACAAGTGTTCCTTTTCAGCCCTGTAGGGCTACTGTATGGCTCCGTTGTTATGTGTAAGTTGGAGCGAGTTATGCAGAAATGGGCAGTTAGGTGACAGTGTGGTGCCTGGAAGGCCTGCACTCCCACCAACACATAACAGTCAGTCCTATAGGGCTATTGAATGACTCCATTTTTATGTGTAAATAGGAGCTCAGGGCCCAGAGTGCCCACACTCCCACACACAATTATCATTATGCTAAAATGGGCAGGTTGGTGGGATCACAGGGCTTGGATGGCCTGCACTTCCACCAGCACATACTAGTCAGCCTTATATGGTGATTGTATTGCTCTATTGTTATGTGTAAGTGGGAGCATAAGGCCTGGAGGGCCCGTGCTCCCATACACTCATATTATTATACAGAAATGGGCAGCTTGGTGGGAACATGAGGCCCAGAGGGGACCATACTCCCAACACATACTAGTCAACTCTATGGCTACTGTATGGTTCCGTTGTTATGTATAAGTGGGATCGGGGGGCCCAGAAGGCCCATGCTCTCATGCATGCATAGTGTTATTCACAAATGGGCAAGTAGGTGGGAGTATGGGGTCCAGAGGGCCTGTGCCTCCCACCAAACCATACTAGTCAGCCCTATAGGGCTATTGTATGGCTCAGTTGTTATGTGTAAGGGGGAGCATGGGGCCCGTATGGCCCGTGCTCTCACACACACTCATATTGTTATGCAGAAAAGGGAAGGTTGGGCAGGCATGGGGCCCAGAGGGCCCGTGCTCCCACCAACAAATACCAGTCAGCCCTACATGGCTATTGTATGGCTCCATTGTGATGCATAAGTGGGAGAGCAGGGCCCAGAGGACCTGTGTTCCCACACATGCATATTGTTATGCAGAAATGGGAAGGTTTATGGGAGTGCAGTGCCCAGAGGGCCTATGCTTCCACCAACACATACCAGTCAGCCCTATAGAAACACAGAAACATAGACCTTGATGGCAGATAAGGACCACTTGGCCCACCCAGTCTGCCCATTTCCATACCTATTGGATAAGCTGCAGATTCTAGTTAACCAACAACCTACTTCCTGCAACCCCCCACTATAATTGCCTTATGTCTGTCACATGCATGTTTGGATTCCCCCACTGTTTTAGACCCCACAACCTGTCCAGAAAGGCAGTTCCATGCATCCACCACTCTCTCCATGAAAAATAATTTCCTCACATTACCCCTGAGCCGTCTCCCCTCTAACTTTAAATTGTGCCCCCTTGTTCTTACACATCTCTTTTTCTGAAAGATGCTACCCTCCTGGACTTTGTTGATTACCTTGAGGTACCTAAAAGTTCCTAACACGTCCCCCGTCCCTCCTTTCAACAAGGGTATACATATTATGCTTTCTCAGTCTCTCTTCATATGGTTTCTGATGTAGACCCTGCACCATTTTAGTTGCCCTCCTCTAGACTGCTTCCATCCTGTCTGTGTCCTTGCATAGATGAGGTCTCCAAAACTGCACGCAGTACTCCAGATGGGGTCTCACCAACTGTCTGTATAGAGGGATAATCACTTCCCTTTTTCTACTTGTGATGCCCCTCCCTATGCAACCCAGTATGCCCCTGGCTCTCCTTACTGACTTCTCACATTGCTTACCCACCTTTAGGTCATCTGATATGACTTCATCCAGGTCCCTTTCCATTATTGTTGTCGTTAGTACCTCCCCTGCTATTGTGTACTCTTCTCCTGGATTTTTATTTCCCAGGTGCATTACTTTGCACTTCTTTGCATTGAATCTAAGTTGCCATATGTCTGACCATTCCTCCATCCTTGCCAAGTCCCTTCTCATCCTTTCTACCCCCCTTGTGTATCAACTCTGGTACAGATCTTTGTGTCATCTGCAAAGAGGCATACCTTTCCTTCCAGACCCTCTGCAATGTCACCTATAAAGTCGTTAAAGAGGACTGGACCCAATACTGAACCCAGAGGTACTCCACTAGTAACCCCCCCTTTCTTCGGAATGTGTTCCATTCACTATTACCTTCTGTGTCCTGTTGTGCAGCCAGTTTGCTACCCAGGCTACCACCCTGGGACCCACTCCCAGGCTGGCTAACTTGATTATTAATCTTTTGTGCGGGACTGTGTCACATGCCTTGCTAAAGTCTACGTAGGCCATATCCACAGCCCCTCCCTGGTCTATTACTTTGGTCACCCAGTCAAAGAAATCAATTAGATTTGTCTGACATGACCTTCCTGCTGTGAATCCATGCTGCTTTGGGTCCTATGCCCCACTGGCCTCTAGGTACTCAACAATTCTTTCTTTCAGAAGTGATTCCATCATTTTCCCCACCACTGAGGTCAAAGTAACAGGTCTGTAGTTTTCTACTTCTGCTTTGTTCCCACTTTTGTGAAGGGGAATCACATCTGCCCTCCTCCAGTCCTCAGGTACCACTCCATCTTCCCATGATTTGTTAAAAAGTGTGGTCAGTGGTGTCACTAGGTCCTCCCTTAGCTCTTTTAGGATTCTAGGGTGAATCCCATCAGGGCCCCATTGCTTTGTTCACCTTGAATTTTAGGAGTTCTTTCAGTACTCTTTCTTCTGTAAATGGACAGGCATCAACCCCACTATCCAGAGTGCTTCTACTGTTTGGTTTAGGTAACTCCTCCTCTTCTTCTTTTGTGAATACTGAGTGAAAGTATTCACTCAGTATCTCTGCCTTTTCACTGTCTCCCTCTGCCCACCTCCCCTCTCCTTTATTAATCTTCACTATTCCTCCCTTAACCTTTCTATGCTCCCTAATGTACCTATAAAAGGTTTTATCCCCCTTCTTAAGTGAGTTGGCTATCTTTTCCTCGGTTTGGGCCTTTGCTTTTCTGACTGCCTTCCCCACTTATTTCTGCTTTAATTGATACAGTTCCCTGTCGTGCTTCGTCTGTGATTCCTTATACTCTTTGAATGCAGCCTTTTTCTCCTTAACCTTCCCTAACACCTCTTTTGAGAACCATAGTGGTTTTTTATTCCACTTTGTTTTCTTTATTTGTTTCACACAAAGGCTTGTTGAGTCCATGATAGCAGTTTTGATTTTTCTCCATTGTTCTTCCACCCCTCCTTTCTGGCCATTTGCTAATGCATTCCTGAGGTATTCACCCATTATGCCAAAGTCAACCCTTCTAAAGTCCAGTATCCTTGTCTTTGTATGACTTGTCTCTGTGGTTGTGTTTATTGTGAAGCACACTCTGCAGTGTTCACTTGTTTCCAGATGTCTACTGACTACTAAATTTGTGATTCTTTCTCCATTTGAGAGTACCAGGTCTAATATTGCTCCCTCCCGAGTGGGTTCTATCACTAGCTGTCTAAGGCATACCCCCTGTAGGGCATCGAGACTGACCCTGCTCTTGGAAGTGGCTTCAGTCCATGTTGCCCAGTTAACATCTGGCATATTCAGGTCCCCCATCAACAGTATCTCCCCTTTTTCAGCCATTTTGAGAATGCCCTCTATCATTTTCTTGTCCTTTTCCTCCCCTTGAGACGGGGGTCTGTATACAACCCCTGTGCTGATTGTGATGCCATTCCCTGTCTCCAAGGTGACCCAGAGTTCCTCTTGTCCTCCCCCTTTACTTTTTAGTTCTGTAGCTTTGATCCCTTCCCTTATGTAGAGAGCTAATTCACCTTCTCTTTTACCCTCCCTGTCCCTTCTGTAGATTGTGTACTCTGGTATGTTGACATCCCAGTCATGGTTCTCCGTGTACCATGTTTCTGTGACTGCCACAATATCCAAGTGTTCCTCTTCCATCAGGGCTACTAGCTGTGGAAGCTTGTTTCCCAGACTACAGGCATTGGTACTCATTGCCCTCCATTTAATGTTGGCTTTATCCTTTTTTACCCCATCCCTCCTCTTATTGCCCTTGTCCATTTTTACATGTACCCCTGTCCTGCCCTCTGTCAAGCTCTGTACCTCAGTGTTTACCCTACTACCTGCCATGTTTTGTGGGGGGAGGCTTGAACTTTCCTGTTTCCTATAAGCACCTCCCCCCTTGGCTAGTTTAAGTTTCTATAGGGCTATTGTATGGCTCTGTTGTTATGTGTTAGCAGGAACATGGGGCCTGGAGGGCCTGCTCTCCCACACATGCATATTGTTATGCAGAAATGGGCAGCTTGCTGGGAGCACAGAGCCTGAAAGGCCTGCACTACCATGAACACATACTAGTCAGCCCTTTAAGGCTATTGTATGGCTCCATTTTTAGGTGTAAGTGGGAGCGTGGGGCCCCACATATGAAGATAAGGCATTAGGGTTGCACCACTGACAACTGACCACCCTACCCTCCTTCACTCCTTCCCCTTCTACACTCACATGCCTTAGGGACCCACTGTCACTGTACACAGTTTGATAGGTGATGATGGTACGCCTGGGTTCATTTGCACTAACTGTCACTCCATTCTCTTTAAAGGGAAAGTTAAAGGGAGTGCGGGAATGGAGGACCTGCACTCTCACCAACAGATAGCACTTATCAGTAACATTCTAATTTCTGACACAGTAGGGAAGTAAATTGTAAAACCTTTCTTGATGCTTTGGTGACAAAAAGAAAAATTAGGGAGATCTGGTGTTAGTATTGGTCTGCTAAGAACTGATTCTGGAAAGTTGAATGATGTTGGTCAGTGAATGCTACCTCTTTTAAAAGAAGATCAGGGCAGTGTGCACTGAGGTTGCATGCATTGGCTAAATTGAACCCCTAAACATGTGACTGCTGCATGATGTTATCTAGTCTACATTATTGGTTTACATTTTGAAAGAAGAGACGTGCAAAATTTTTTGTATGTTAAAATACTCATTGTTTTGGTTTGAGAAAAATACATACATATAAATACTCATTTGACATAAATATTAAAATTTGTTGTATGAAAAAAGAAAACATAAGAAAGCATTTTTTTAACTTTAAATAAATTAAGAAGTTAGCTGTGTTTTTTTCACATGGGGTGTGGGATGCAAAACAAGAAAAAAAAGAAATCTGGGGAGAATTTGAATTGAAAACAACAATAAAAACAATTGCACCATGAATAAAAATTGAAGCTTGGAGAAGAAATTGAAAAAGCCTGGTAAAGTACTGTGACTTAACCCTTCCATGTATTGACTGCCTGACTTTTAAAAATAATCAAAAAAGAGAGTGTTGTCACTGTTATTTGTTGCACAATAAGAAAAATAAAAAAGGCATTTTGAGATAAATATTATCCTTGTGCTTAGCAAAAAGGTGTTTTGAAGAATACAACCATCAGAAAAGCATAAAGTGAGTGCCTATGGAAAAGTTTACAGTTTCAACTGCAAACACATTGCCAACAATAAAAACAAATTTAACACACTGTGTGTGACAATGATGTGCTGGAGGAGGTGGAAGAGTCCACAAGGGAATTATGGGAGGTCAGGAGTTGATTCCCCTCCTCTTCAGATGTTTTGGTGGGAGAGGCATTCTGTGGAGGTTCCTGCTGCTGAGGAAGCTGGAGGGCCGGGTCCATCTCTTGGAGATGCTGCAGGACGTGGTGGATTAGTTGGTGGATTCCTTCTGTGGCCTCCAAGTGGTTCTTGGCCAGCAGCAATGTGAAGCCATGTGTGGTCTCTTGAACAGCAACATTGGCCTCTTCTTGTTCATGCAATTGATTAATTGCATGAGAGAGACCTCTGTTGCTGCTCTCAAGACCACAGATGGCCACCATAGCCATGTACCCAACACAGCCATGGCACTGGAGCAGATCAATGATTTCATCTTGTTTTGCAATCAGTTTTTCTTGATTCTGCACCTGCACCTGCACCTGGCCATGCTGGGCTGTGGCATGGTTGCCTCCTCCACGGCCTTGAGCAGCCAGCCTAGGATCTGCTGTGTGTTCCTTTACTGTTCCAGCAATGCTGAAAAAGAAAGAAGAGTATGTAAGTAAGTATAAAAAACTGTTACTGTTTCATTTTAGTGATCTGTGTTTTTTTAAAGTGTGCATTTCTTAGTTATTTACTACTTCTACTGTTAAAGAGTGGCAAGCTATGCTGTTCATGAAGGTCATAGTGGTGATGTTGTTATGCTAAGAAGAAGTTTATGATGCAATGCACGGTTAGCAAAGATTATACAAAAGGTCTGCGACTTTTTGATTTATTGGCACAGAGTGGATTTTTTTATAATGTATGGGGGAGCTTCTATTGTTGACTATGATGGACAGTATTGCAACATTTCTATTGTAGCACTAGGACATCACTCTGTTGTTCAATGTTTTTGAGCATGCCACAGCAATGGCATACAAAAATGGAATATTGAAAACAATTTTTGTTTCGTGAAGTAATTTGGTAATGTGAGGTTATTCAGTTTGGTATTATATAATCTTTGTAGCCATGTAGTATGAGATATCATGTATGGTTATTGGTTTAAGAAATGCGCTGAGAAATGATTCATGAGGGTTACTTGTCATGTGAAAACATTTGGAGCTGAGCTCTTGGGATTTGCAATTATTTCATGGTAGCCTCTTGAAGTGTTTACAGTGTGGTTATTGACCAAACACCATGCATCATTTTTCATATTGTTTGGATAGTGAAGTTTGAGAGTAATATCCAGAAGCTTGTAGTTTATGTTGTGATTTTAGGCGGTTGCCAGGAAGTAATAGCATAGATACTGTGTATGACTATGCTGCCATTCAACCTGTATGGTGCATGTAATGATGCAGGGGGTGCAGATGATAAAAGAGGATAGAGGAGAAGAAATGAGAGACAGCAGAACATGCAGTTGTGAGATTCAATCACATAGGTCACTAATAAGCATTCAAAAGTGCTATT
Source organism: Neoceratodus forsteri (assembly GCA_016271365.2). NCBI lineage: Eukaryota > Metazoa > Chordata > Ceratodontiformes > Ceratodontidae > Neoceratodus > Neoceratodus forsteri. Next base: position 1,496,504,387 of record CM057449.1, read on the forward strand.
GCACAGTACTGGACCCTTTTTTGTAATGTGAGTTACGTATGGTTTACTGTGTTTTTTTTCTTGATATTGAGTGGCGTGATGGAAAGAAACACACAAAACATGGTTATGTTACTGAAGTAATATATTTTCAAGTACACAGTTTCATAGTTTCATACCAAAGGAGCTGAGAAATACTGCTGTCTGTGTGACTGTTTGTGTTACAACAACATTTCATTGATCACTGTTACATTACCATAAGATATGGTCAGTGTTGGTGGTACTGATATACCTGCACACTCAGAGGTGTAGTTAGGCATGAGATCACAGATTGAGTGCCTTCAGCCTCTGGGTGTGAGGGTATCTTAGCACAACTAACACCCAGCCATGTCTTATTGCTTATATAAAATGGACCCATAGGGAACTTTGACAAAAAGAGCATTCTAACATTTTTTCCAAGTCACAGAAAATATAGTTTAATATTACTAAATAATATATAGAGAATAATGGCTGGATTGGGTGTTAAAATGAGGATTTTACCTCCCCCCCCGAGGTGTGGGATGCCATATAATCCCTGAGAGAGAAGCTTGAGGGGTTTATACAGGCATTCCACACCAAGGGGTGTGTGTAAAATCTGACTTTTTCACCTCCCTACTCAGCCTTTATTTTATATAATTGCTGGGTCTCATTTTTTTGCCACAGTAGTTATATAAAATGAAATTGCTTTCCTGTTCAGCTGCGGTCCCATCTGATGAAGTGCAGTCCATGGCTGGTGACTGAGACTTTTCAGTTTTTTTTTTATTTGTATGGTGCCTTATAAAATTCAGGATCTAGGGCTGTGATCATTTTTGTTTATTTAAAAAAAATACTTCACTTACCACGAAGAGCAAGTGGCAGGCAGGGTGAGTGCAGTGTTCAGCAGGAAGATGGCCAGCTGGCCCATGCAGGGAGAGAGGGAAACCCGGCATGTGTTTGCTGTTATAACCAGCTGGTTATAAGAGCAAAATTATAACTGGGTTTCCCTATGGGAAAAAATGCAACTGGGTAAATATAAAATAATACTTCCACAGATGTTTTCACCCATCAATCATCTGTCTTTTTTTCACACTCAATACATTGTGTGATTGTTTACTATGGAATGCAAGAATTTAAAACTTTGCATTATTTCAGTAGTAGAAGCCCCTCCCCACACACTCTCACACACACACACACACACACACACACACTCAGAATGGTAACATGTTATGCATGAATTCAACATTTCTAAGAGTTAAACTGACATACAAACATAATGAGTGACTTGAAGCTACATTGTAATTCTACATAATTGAATGGGCACAAAAAAAATGTTGGCTGTTCATCACCAAAGAACAGATACCACCTGCTGTGTTTTTCAAACACAACAGGTGAGTGGTGAGCAAACTACTTACAACATTTAGCACTTTGCTTATCATGAAAAGGCAGTCCAGGGAGAACATCATGGTGGTGGTGCAGTACTCGTACTCTGTACCTGAAAGTACTTGCTATGTGTCATATGACAACATATCTCATGTATGGTATTGCTCAATGTTGATGCAATTATTGTCATGTATTGTTCCTTATATGTCAGCTCACTATAAAGTGCATCACTGTTGTCATAATAAGGCATTTTGTAAAAACCAGGACAATAAAAACATTGATGCATTCTGTGTCTGCTTATAGTGAGTTGTGATGTGCTTTCTTAGTGACCTGTGTTGTGTGGTGACCATGTAAATCTCTTGAGCTTTGATCTTGAGGTCATCACATCAGGGATCTGTAAGAAAAGTGCATAACACACTGTTATGTGATTGGTGGAGAGACTCATGCACTAAACAGAATGGCTACTGACAGGACCAGTGCTGTGCAGCACAGGGACTATTTAACACAGTCAGGTTTTTTTAATGATTTAGCCCATCTTTTTTTGCAGTTTTTAAAAATGCTTTTTTAAGCATTTTATTTAAGTGCACCAAAACCCATTTTGTAAGTGCAATAATATCCTCCCAGGGTGGGCAGTATGGGCTATGCTGGATATTCCAGGAGCTATAAGGCCTGTGGCGTTGGCCTTCATTACACCCCTGGGTGGTCCGGCATAGATCAATATCATGCAATCTAGAGGGTATTATTGCTTACTTTAGCTACACAGAATAAGAGTGAAAAAATGAAAAAAATAAGGGGAATTAAGGACTCAGAATGTACACCATGATATTGTTAGTGAAACTGTTGTGTGAGCAGGATGGAGAGAATGTGTGCAATGTTATTGAAAATGTTAGTACAGTTCAAGAAGGGCAGAGGGCAAATTCTGATGGTGCTTCTCATTGTAATAGGGAAAAAGAACAGCAAACACAGGATATGGAAAATACAGGTACAGTGGTGGGGAATGAGTGGTTTATAGAATTGCATGCAGTTTTTAAGAAATCATTTATATAATAATATATATTAAAAACCATTTTATTGTTGCTTATTATCTAGGATGTACATAAATGCTGTAGTTTTGCAGTATCAAGTCAAGGCCACGTGGACCAAATGAATATGGATAATAGCGCATGTTCAAAATGTCAAAATACGGAACAGCAGAGTACAAAATGGCACTTGTGTGACATCACATTGTGAGGAGGTGCCTTAACCACAGGCTATCACCTCACATTTCACTGGAGTGGTGATCCATGGTAGGGTGGTGTGGTAAGAGTAAATCTGCACCTAAGGGGAAAATGCCGCTGGAGTGGTCATCCCTACTTGGCTTTATGTGAGGTCCCAGAGCCTCTGGGAATGGGCACCATACAAATAAACATTGCCTTGCTTTGCCTTGTAATCTATGGCAGCGTGGTGTGGTAATAGTAAATCTGCACTTAAGGAAACAATGTCACTGGAGTGGTGATCCATGGCTGTGTGGTGTGGTAATAGTAAATATTCCATTCATGGAGTAGTATGTGCTGTTGTATGCATGGCTAATGTGCAGCATTTTTTAATTGACACTGTTCTGGCTATAGCTGGTTTTGAGAGGTGCAGATTTGCCCTGCAGCAGTTTGCTGACTCTGTTTTTTACTGCACTGTATAATTTTTAGTTCAGTTGACATGGAACCTAGGTTTGCTACTTACTACTGTTTAATGGCTGTGCATAAATGCTGTTGGGTGGGTATATGCTTACATAAATGTGGAAGTATGTGAGGTGAAGGGTAGTCACTCGCACTATAGAAAGATTCTTCTTTTGGGATTGGGGAAGGGAGGACAGGAAATATAAGGCAAGCAAAATTTGGGAATAGGTGAAACATCCTATCTAGGTAGGGGTAAATAAGGGTTCAAAGAAACCAAAACAACATCTGGCAGGGTAGAAATTAGATATGCTGGGAGTGGTGCAGTGCAGTGGCTGTGGAGCAGCAGTTTTCAGGGAATCTTTCTGGAGACTGCAGTGCTGCCCCATCTGCGTGCACTTCTCTGGGCTGAGGGGGGATGTTGCTCAACTCTAGGCTGAGTTGGCTAGGATTCAGGTGGCCTTCTCTCCCATCCAGGGACTACCATGTTCATCACTGCTGCCTCGACAGTTGCCAAGAAGAAGAAGCAGCTGGACTACAGTGGGCTTGGGAAGGGTGAATGTGGTGGGTCAGAGGCACATTCCCCACATGGTACCACTGCACAATTCCTATGCTGCTCTGACACAGTGGAATTTCCCCATGAAGTCACCTGTAGTGGTGACCAGGTAGGATGTAGGGGTCCTCAGTAAAGAAGATCCTAAGGATGGTGGCAGAGGACCCCAGAAAAAGAGGAAGGAACTCCTGGTTGGGGATTCCATCATGAGAGGGATAGATTTGATGACAGGAAGGGAGAAGAAGAGGGAGGTTAGCTGCCTACCCAGTGCCACAGCTCGGAGGGATGGGAAGTGGATTCTGGGGATTTCTAGGTTAGAAGGATGGAAGAAAAAGCTGGATGTCATTGTCCACCTGGGGACTAATGACTTGGCTAGGGATGAGGCTAGGATAGTATAGGTGAAGTTCATGGAGTTGTGGAGGGGTCTTAGGCAGGTTTCACACTCGGTGGCCTTTTCTGAGCTGTTGCCTGTCTATGATGGGGAGAGGATAGGGTACTCCTTTCCAGAAGCTTCAACTCATGGTTGATGGAGTGGTGCAGAGAGGAAGGTTTTGGCTATGATGAGGACTGGGGTAATACCTGGAGGGATAAGGGCCTGTACAAGGGAAATGGCCTGCATCCATCTGGGAGGGGAACAGCAGTCCTCAGTGAATGGTCTAAATACTACAGTGAGCATTTAAACTAGTCAAGGGGGTGGCAGTAGAAAATAGGGTAACATAAACTACCCCTACAAGCTGTAGTAGTCAATAGAGGGATCACTAGGAGGGAACTCCCCAAGTGTACCACAGAACATGAAAGATAACATGGTAGCAATGAAGAGGTATAGGAATGAAAGCAGAGGTGATAAGGAAAGTACACAAAGGGGAAAAAAAAAAGGTCTGACAGGAGGGGTGTTAACAGAATTTGGAAGGCCATGTCTGCAAATGCTAGAAGTCTGAAAAATAAGATTCCAGGCCCGGTGGCCATGGTGGCAGAGGTTAACCTGGACATTGTCACCATTACTGAGTCATGTTGCACTGAGAACCATGACTGGGATATGGTCATACCAGGCTATACTCTGTTCAGGAAAGACAGGGTGGGTAAGAAAGGGGGAGGTGTGGCTCTTTACATGAGGAATAGTATTAAAGCAACAAAGATACAGGGGCTACAGGGAGGAGCAGAGGTACACTTCTGTGGGTGACCATAGAGACAGAGCATTGAGCAGTTATTTTCACTGGAGTGATCTATACAGACCTCCAGACCTCCAGACCTCCAGCATAGAGGGGTGAGGGATGGATAAAGTTCTGGTGGAAGATATCCAAAAGATAGCCAATAAGGGGGAGGTGATGCTGGTGGGAGACTTCCATCTGCCAGGTATAGATTGGAGCATCTCAGCTATAACTTCAGCTAGGAGCAGGGACATCCTGGACTCCTTCAAGCAACTAGTGAGAGACCTCTCATGATGGAGCAGTATTAGACCTTGCACTCACCAATGGGGACAGTGTTGCAGACATGGTGGGTGGCCACCTGGGGACCAGTGATCACTGTACAGTGTGATTCAGTGTAGAAACTGTAGCAGAATTGAATCACACAAAGGTGAGATTCCTGGACTTCAGAATGGCCAACTTTGCAAAGATTGGGGAAATGCCTCTCAGATAATCCGGTAGGGGGAGAGGATTTAGGTTAAGTGGAGGAACAGTGGGTGAAACTTACAGGGGCCATACTAAGGAAAATAAATCAAACATTAGAATTACTTGAAAAGGCAACCTTTCAGAGCCAGTTGACATAAGGGAGTAATGTAGGGCTGCCTGCTTGCTGCCCTGCTGTTTAACTTTTATGTCAATACTTTGGTTATTGCACTAGAAGAAGCAGACACTTTTGCACCATTGGTTCATGGTTGCACTTTTCAAATATGGATGAATACATACTGTTATCAAGAACCCTACTATGTCTAAAAAGAGGACCTGGGAAGGTGAGGGGATATCTAAAGTTGTTGGATCTGTCTTTTAATGTAGAAAAATTTAAAATATTTCCATTTGGATACAAGACTACTGTAAAACCAGTATATGTTGAAAAGTGGGTGATTTAGTCATGTCAAGAGTTAAGCAGTTCTGCTGTCTTGGGGTAATCTTTGACGGTAATTCATCATGGAACATCTGGGGTGCCTGTGGGAAATCACTGGGTTTTCACTTTCAATCTTACTGGAGCTTGCCCCTGTGGAAACTTTGAAGTGTTTCTGTGATTGGGCCACTCTGGACAAAAAAAAAAGGCCACAACACACTATTGCTTCTGTTTCGATAAAGTTTATTCAGCAACCCAAACGTTTTGTCTCTACTGCTTCTTCTGGGGGGAACAGTTGATTTTTTATTCTTAATGTAACTATTAGAGGCTCACAAAACTTTTTCTGTATATCTTGCAGTGTGTCTTTCGGCTTTTGGCTGCCAATCATTTTTTTCTTTGCTATATTTAATTATTTAACACACTCGTTAGTATTCAAATGCTGTGCTTCCTTGGAAGTCCATTTTCAACTGGCAGCCAAAGACATCCATAGAAAAGCATTATGTGAACTCTGGTTGAGTATGCTGGGTGGAGCTTGCCCCTTGTTTGACTTTTCTAAAGCAAGAAGTGTAGGTGCCCACTGTAGATGTGAAAACCAATAATCTTTGAGTGTTACTCACATCATGTAGCCATGTCAACTTTCCATAAATGAAAGAAGCACTTGAATATGGACTGTTTGTGATTTAGACAAGGAAACATGAGGGTGGGAACTGCCTAAGGAACAGTTACTATCTTCAGAAAAAAGGTCTACTAATTATGCTAAAGAATTGTTTGCACAGAAAGTTAGCATTAAATTACAACATCTCGGATTGACTGAAATATATATGTTTTGAGATTTTGACAACAGTTTATACCATGTAACTTCTTTTTTTCTGTGTGACATCTATTTTTAAATAATATCAGGCTTCATTTTCAGAGCCACAAACTGTGGTGCACCAGGGACCCTGAACCGGATTTTGGTAGAAGCAGAGTCCTGGTGACAAATTTCCCAAAGATGCTGCAAGTGGACCCATGCACAAAAAAGCTAGTACATGGGAGGGGATGCATGGAGGCATCTATCATGGAAGGTGACAATCTGGCACCATACCCCGTGGGTGAAACCCACCATGCATGAATGGCAGCACAAGCAGATTGCAGAGGAAAACTGGACACTGTCCAGAAGGCACAGGGTTGTGTGTCCCTGTGATGTGGTGAGGCCCTAAAAAGAGTGCACAGTAAGGAAACTAACATGTTACTGCAATCATTTGGAACCCCACCCACTTCAGTGTCCACTATCACCCCTCAAAGGAGGTGTTCTGGCAATGTCTTCTAAGTGTACCACCTGGCACAGTCTGTACGAGTCCCATGTTCTGTGAGCCCTGTATAGTGTACATCATGTGGACCAGTGTTGTGCTCTGTGTCCAAAATGTGCAGGTCACACCAGACTACGCAGGGGTCCTTCTGAAATGTAACTGCTGCCATCACTGTTTTGGGGGGAGAGAGATGTCCGACATAAGGACTAGTGTTCTACTGTGATTAGCCTTAGGACAGTACACAGCTGCTGTATGTTGTGAGTGATTTGGAGTGTGGACATGCAACTATGTCCTACAGCGGATCCCTTGCAGATAAGGGTAGCAGTGTGACAGGGCACCACATGAACATCATACCTTATGGTGTTTATAGTGCTGGATGGTGGAACCATGATTGGACACTTTCGGTGTGTCATGCACCATTGGGGACCATGACATAAACACTGAGGTGTGCACAGGGTTTGGGGTACAGGGACATGTGTAGCTACACAACTAAGCAAACACCAACAGGAACTGGCACCTATGGTGCCCATTATGTTATGTCTGAGCAAGAACTGCAGGATGCCCATGACACCCACTGAGAGGCAGAGATGGTACTACAGTGTCCCACCTGCGGTGCTGAAGTAACTCTTCCATAACACATTCCCAAACGTGTGTTTATCAGTACACTTACTGGGAATTTGGGCACCACTGACACAGCTCACTGTCCTTTCTGTGCCTTGGCTTGGGACAGTGTGGAGCATGGTGCCATTAGACCAACTCTGGCTGGTCTAACCCCAGGCATCCCCTGTGGCCTCTTGGATGCATTGAGACTTCTAATTTAGGGGATGTTGCAGCACTGTAGTGAGACAGTCCCCTGTCCACCATGGTGCATTCATATGTCCACTGCAAGCATGGTGCAAGGCACTGTGGGACAAGTGGCACCTCATATGCCACAAGGACCGTTCCAAAACTGGGACTAGTGCAAGGTCCAACACAGGGTGCTCCCTAAGTAAAGTCTTTCAGATGTATGCACCTTGCATCGTTCCTGAACGTTTGAAAATTGAGCACATTGTATTTTCCCTGTTATATGCATGTATCATTTGACAACTTTAAATATTTAATAAACTTACACTAAAAATAAGAAATTGTTTTCAGAGAGCCTTGAATTGCTGTCCTACATTGAAGATGTACTGCATATTATCTAGCATAAGTTGTATTCCATAACAGGAAAAAAACTTGAATTTATTATGAAATACAGTAACCACTAATTGATATATATATATATATATATGGCTAGCAAATGTTGTGACTCAGGTCTCCATATTCAGAGTTGGAGATGGTGCCCCCCAATGCAGCCAGTAGCACTGCATGGCAAATAGTGCATAGCTGGCCGTGAGCTAAATTCAGACAATTCACAAACTCCAACAGAGTGTGCCAACTGTCTGAATATGGGGCCTTTCCAGCACAATGCATAGTATCTATGCAGAGCATTGCCATGGCCCAAGGTTGAAAATGGCCCAGAGGAGAGTCCACTGGAGATAGCGCTACCCAAAATAGGATAACACCAGGGCTCCAGTGGGCCATATTTAGTATGAGCATGCACATAAACTTGTTAGGCATGCAAGGAGCTATGGGTCTATTAGTACACCTATTACTGGCTCAGTTGCATGCTGCACAGCAGCTCCTTAGCTCCCATCCTGGGCCTATGGCAGAATATTTACCTGGTAGTCTAATGGACCCCAATCCACCCACTTGCCCAGGTTTTACAACACTTAATTTCTCCAAAACTAACATGCTTCCTGGTAGTCTATTGGCCCCCTTCCCCGATTGCTCATGCTATACAAAACTAACATGCTCCTTGGTAGACTACTGGAACCCCTACATCCAATCACCCATGTTTTACAATAACATTATTTCCCTGGAGTCTATTGGAACCCCATCCCTCAACTGACCACCATCCCCCCTCCCCACCAGTTACTAAAGGCCCTCCATCCCACATCCCCTAAACCCTGTCACCAGTATAACTGTCAATGACAGGTGACAGGCACAGCCCTCAGCTCATCTGCTCCACTGGCCACCATCTGACAGTTACTGAGTGTAATTGCAAGTGCTGTAGAAACATCCTGAGCCTCAAGCCTGAAAAGAAATGTTTGATTGTACTTTTTACTTTACAGCAACAGCATGGGGATGTGTTTTTGGTGCACAATTGGAGGTTGAAAACCAGACATGAGCTATCCCATGTTCAGACACAATGGACAATAGGTCTATCCTTGCAGTTGCCTGAGAAGAATACTTGTGAAGGGGTAGGAATTTCATTTCAGGGGCTTAAGTGGCATCTCTTGAGGTCGGTCAATATTCACCCATGCAAAGCTTTATCAGAGGATGTCTCCCAGGAGAACCAGAGACTTCATGTGTTTAGTATATATGATCCACAGTCAAAGGTCATAAGAACGGATTTGTTTAAAGAAATCTGTCCCTACAATACTTATTCACATCATGTCTGATTGTGCTGGGGTGGGGGTGTACTCCTCCCCAGGATTCTATTGAAATGCAAAATAAAAAGATTTATTGTGATGTTAATTTCGTTATAAACATGGGGTGGGATTTTAAAAGAACTGGATGCAACAGTCCCATCTCTATTTCATAAGTATACTACATCCAGACAAGTGTGTTAGGATATTTGTTGTGAATTTACAAATATCCAAATCCATTTGTGACAGTTCTGTAGTTTACTGCAGTTTCTACAACAGCTGTGGGAATCACAATCATTTATTGGATACAAGTGCAAAATTTCATTCAAGAAGTCAGACAAAGTTTTCATGTTCTAACTTTCCCAGCAAGTTTCAGCACCCACATCTTAAGAAACTCTAGTCAGAGCCGATATGGCTGTGGCGAGCTGCCAAATTACTAAAGTTACACGTGTGCATAGAAAATTTTGAACGCCCTGGTGTAACTTGACCATTTTTTTGGAGCTGTTTCACCAAATTTTCAACATGACCTTTTTGGGACCCTACCTCATGAACATTTCCAGTCATTTCATCCACTTATCCCAAAACTTGATTTCACAGAGCGACTGCGCCATTCTGTGACATAGGTGCGAAAACATAATTTGGGAAGGATGTGAAAAATAACAGCTGTACTGTTAATAAGGAGGTGTGCAAAAATGACAATATTGAAAATCTGGAGTGAACATATAAAAAATTGGCAAAGTTAGAAGAGCACATAGAAACTGCACAATGTACACTTGTAATGCAGTCATTTTTTTGGAATTGTTTCACCAGATTTGCAGCATGGGATTTTTAGGACTCTTCCTCCAGTGGGGTACTCAGTTATTCACCACCCAAGATTGGATCGTTGGGGGGGGTTTGCAGTCTGTTTCAAGACCGAACTGGGCCTCACGAGTATACCATTTGAGGAGACCCAGTCATTTGAATGTACCATTGTAGCAGGTGTAGGCTATAGGATTGCCCTCATCTATAGTCCACCCAGAGATGAGAAGTGGTTCCTTCAGGAAGTGGTGGATTTCATGTTCGACATGGCATTTGAGTTGCCCAGGCTGATGGTCCTGGGTGACTTTAACTCCTGGGCCGATGACCAACTCTCACCATTTGGTCATCACTTCTTCCAGTTAATGTCATCTCTGAGCCTTACAGAGATTGTTTCTATTACTACTCATAAACATGGTCATTCTCTTGACTTGGTTTTCCTCCTGGGGGTCAAAGTCTCTGAACTGGGGGTGTAACCAGCCGGATAGTCTGACCACTACAGTTTTTAGTTTTTGTGCCCCCCCCTCATAGGCCTGCCCCTGTGGAGATGATCAGGTACCGCCCTTTATGAGAGGTATGTTCTGAAGGCCTGGTGGTGGTGCTTGATCTATCGGTTCTTCCATTGGCAACCAGTGACCCAGAAGCCCTAGTTGTTGCCTATAACCATGCTGTAGCTTTGGCTCTGGATGTCATTACTCCTGTCTGTGTTCGTCCGCTCTCCCTTCACCCTCAGTCCACCTGGTTTGATGGATTTTTGAGGGAGATGTGGAGACAAGGACATAGGTTAGAGCATTGCTGGTGGAGATCTGTGCTGAATGCCAACCACCTTAGATTGATGGACCATTATAAAGCCTATCAATCCACAATCACACATAAGAAGGCAGAGTTCCTGTCTGGGGAGATTGAGGCTGCTTGGAACCGACCAGCCCAGCTTTTTTGAACCATGGACAGACTGTGCAACCCAGCCTGTCTACAGGTTCGAAGAGCATTTTCACAAGTTGAGTGTGAGGAGCTGGTTCAATTCCATGTGGCTAAGGTGGCTGACATTAGGGCGGAACTCCTACCGGCACACTCTGGCATTGCTCTGGACCAGCATTTGGGCACTGCTCCTTGGTTTTCCTGGAGTACCTTCAGCCAGCCAGAGCTTGGGGACATCATAAGGATTGTCCAGGGTAAGCCCCCTACATGCTGTAGTTTGGATCTGTGTCCAACTTCCCTGATTTTGGGTTGTAGTGACATTCTTGGACCGGTCCTAGCATGAATAGTCTGGTGCTCCTTAGAAACAGGTGAGTTTCCCAGCTCCCTGAAGAAGGTGGTGGTGACACCCCTCCTGAAGAAAGCTTCCTTGGACCCAGACTGCCATGCAAACTACAGACCAATCTCAAACCTCTCTTTTCTGGGAAAGTTGATTGAGAAGGTAGTGGCCATACAACTGGAGGACCATTTGACCATCCATTATGTTTACGAGCCTCTCCAGTCCAGTTTTCATAAGAGGCATAGTACTCAGATGGCACTGGTTCAGGCGCTCAATGATCTCCGGATGTCTAGGGATCAGAAGAACCATTCCATCTTGGTCCTTCTTGATCGCTCTTCAGTGTTTGACACTGTGGACCATGGGGTCCTGCTCGATCATCTGAGGTTCATCTGCAGCCTGTCAGGCATGGTCTTCAGGTGGTTTTGTTTTTATCTTTCCTCATCAGAAGAACTCAAAGGGATCTGTTGGAAATGTATTCCTCTGACTCAATCCCTTTGGTATGTGGGGTTCCTCAGGGACTGGTGCTGTACCCTATGTTATTCACAGTGTATATGCTACCCCTCAGAGACATTGTAAGAAGGTATGGGCTGAGATTTCATTGCTAGGCCGATGATACCCAGCTCTACCTTTCTTTTGCACTTGATCAGAATAGAGCTCTCTCAGTATTTAATAACTGCCTCACAGAAATCCAGAAGTGGATGGCTTCGAGCTGGTTGAGGTTGAACTCGGCAAAGACTGAGGTGTTGGTGGTGGATCCGGGCCGCTGGATGGGGGGGTGGGGTTACCCTGGGGACTGGTTCTTGGGGGTCTCCCACTCCTGACCTCTGAACAGGTGCGAAACCTAGGGGTAGTTTTTGATGAGGGTCTGACACTGCATTCACAGGTGTCAGCTATTGTTAAATCTTCCTTTCATCACCTGAGGAATATCTCCAGGGTTAAGCATCTAGTTCCATCCAGTGACCTTCCTACACTGGCCTATGCCTTTGCATCCTCTCACCTGGACTATTGCAATGCCATTTACCTAGGGCTTCCTGGGGCTGATATTCACAGCCTGCAGCTGGTGTAGAATGCAATAGCCCGGCTATTGATGGGAACCTCTCGGTCCTGCCATATTTCACTGGTGCTGCTCAAACTGCACTGGCTGCCAGTTCAGTGGCAAATCACATTCAAAGTTGGACTTCTGACTTATAAAGCCTTACACAGACAGGGCCCAGACTACCTGAAAGAACTTCTGATTCCTTATTTCCCGGGGCAATCACTCCACTCGACTGACGATGGGTTGCTAGAGGTACCAAGGGTTTGTTTAAAATCTTCTGGGGCCTGTGCACTTATGCATGTTGTCCCAACTCTTTGCAACTTTCTACCCCATCAGATATGTGAGTGCCTGACTGTGGAAGGATTTAAACAGGCTCTCAAAACTGTTTTATGGAGCCGTGCGTTTGGGGATTAGTTCTATTTTATTGACTGTTTTATAAATATTTTATTCTGTTTGAATACTTGTAATTTTATACTGAAGTTGTTTTAAATTGTATGTAAGGTGCCTTGGTATTTGAAAGACACCATATAAATAAACATGATTTGATTTGATTTGATTCCTCATGAACAGTGGCACTGTCATTTCGGTAATCAGTCCCAACAGGTGATTCCATGCAACAACTGCAAAATTACCTTTTGGGACTGAGTAACAAAATGACAATGACAGTGTTCATGGGGTGAGGTCTCAAGAACCCCATGTTGAAAATATATAGGCAAAATTCCTAAAAATGGATGATATATCAACATAAGTCGAAAACCCCATTGACTGCCACTATACCATGCTTACCTTTGATTCTTCAGTTTGTGGTTCAGCTTTGAAGACTGCAGATGTGTCCTGGTCCAGAGAAGATGACAGCCTGACCTCCGGGGGTAAGAATGGGGCAAGGGGGGGGTGGGAAGGTGGGTGCTCAGTGGGAGGGTGGAGATGGGGAAGGGGGAGACTGGATTTACCATGAGGGACCATTTTATTTTTTACAGGTAAAAAAAAAGATGTTGGGGGACAGTTTTCTTTTCTACAGGAAAAAGGAAAAAAGCATACATTTGGGTACACTGGGGTGGGCTCCCAGTGTGCCACATGAGTTTGGGGTACATGATGCCAGCATGGGGATTGGGCACCCCAATGTCGGAGTGAGGGATCAAAATGAAGAAACATAAATGTGGTCACACTGGGGTGGACTCCTAGTGTGCCACCTGAGTTGGGGGGTACATGATCTGCCATGGGGATTGGGCACTCCAGTGTTGACACAGGCAAAAAACAAACATACACATTTGGGCACACTTGGGTGGGTTCAAGTGTGCCAAATGAGTTGGGAGGTACATGTTGCCAACACAGGATTGAGCACCACAATGTTGATGCAGGGATTGGGAACAGAAGGATTGGAGAAGACAGCAGCAGTGGGAGGGAGCAGGAAGATTTTATTTTCTACTGGTGCTGGAAGGGAACAGAGGGAGTGGGGAGGACAGGAGCAGTGGGAAGGTGTGGGAAGAGTGCTATCCGTAAGATAGTGGCAGTGATCCAATTCCACATGTGTGGTATTTGCACATGTGTAGTTGTGGTGAGTTACATTCTGCCATTCACAATATGGTGGCACCAGCAGAACTGCACATGCATGCAAGGCACACATGCACAGTTCTTGTTCCAGAATATGGAAATAAAAGCCAAAACAGTGCAGCTGCTACTCCGTTGCAGCCGAGCATGGCAGAGTGTTACAAGCTCTGTTGGACTTTCAGAAGGATACTTCCAAATGTCCAATGGAAGGTGCCACAATTGGCCATTTTAAGGCAACAGATTGACCCCAGTAGTTGATGCAGATGTTTGAAAATGCTGTCCATGGTTTCTACAGCAGGGCTTCATGACATATATCACTCCTTTCATACCCACGGGGGTTGCGTTCTCAAGACAGGATCTATTGCTACTAGGATAGTATTTGTTTCCTAATCCATACAGATGTCTCAAATCAAAATGCATGTAATTGAAACATCTGACCAGCTATTGTCATGATGTACCTTTTTCCCACACACTTCTCCACCCAAAGTCAAAGAGAGTCTGGTGTTTAAATTCATAACTCCTGAAAGATGAGTGCATGAAATTTAAATGGAAACAGCTTTTGAATGCTGGACTGTTGGTCAAATTTCCTATGACCCTCTGTCCAACTAGTGGGAGGATTAAAACATGTTTGAACATATTCATGAATATTTCCTTACAAAAATCTAGTGCTATGTATAAATACCTTGGTTTACATTTACAGTTAAAATAATTGACCTATCACAAAAGAACCTGGGTAATTATTCAGATCAAAGTAGTCAGGTTATAGAGAAAATGCAAACCCTACAGTACGACTGTGCTTCATCTCTTGATAGAGAATTGCAATATGCTGCTCACGGCTCTAAATAAACTTTTGACACCTTCACAGGTTGTCAAAATAGTCAAAACACAAGTTTGTACCACACTGACAGACCAACAGGGCTCTCAGAAGTTTACATTGTCAAATTTGCTTTGGATAACTGAAAATTATGTTTCCAAACTATTCTCTGCTTCAGTCTCCTTGAATGCAGACTAATCTCTACATCATGTATCAGTTCCAGAGCTCTAAATTCCTCAAGAAAATCTTTCATTGGCACAATAACTCCAAATGAAGTATTAGCTACATTTCAGTCCCTGAGTTTGAATAATGCTCCAGCTAGCAATGCACTTCTATTGGAATATTATATGGTCTTCCTACTCCTACTATGCAGTTTTTTGGTTGAATTACACAATTCTATCTTGGCCTTTGGGATGCTTCCAAACTCTATGTCAATAGCACTTCTGATATTTTTATTCAAAAAAGGGATAGATCCCTTTTCCAGAACTGGAGACCAATTTGTCTCTTGAACATTGGCCATACAAAATTATTTCTAAAATATTGGCAAGAAGGTTAGAACAAGCAGCAGTATGCCTCATTTCCTCCCTCCCCCTCATCAGTTCTGCTCTGTGCCAGGTAGATTCATATAGGATAACTTGATTGCTATCAGGGAAGTTTTCAAGAGGAGTGTTACAGGTTCTGTGAGTGGATCCTGTCACTTCACGAGAAGAATGCATTTGACAGACTGTCCCACAGATACTTGTTTAAAGTGTTACATCATCATGGGATACCAGAAATCTTTGAAAAATGGGTACAAGGGGCTTGATTTTCAAACCACAACGTTGATGCAGGTGCTTGCACAAAAAGGGTATGACACAAGTGGCATCTTGTGTCAAAGTTTGCTGCTGTCCTGCTATTTGATCGCAGGCTGCATCGAAATCAAGATGACATGCACCTAAGCCACTCTGTTCCACCCCTTGTAGCAGAAGTGCCTATGCACCAGGTCACAAGGGTGTTTTCTCCATGGTGTGGCTGCACCATCCATTTTTTTGCTATTACAGAAGCCCAACTGTGGTTACAAGAGGGGGCTTAGGTTATACCAGCCAGGAGCTGGTCTAAGGGCCCTGCACCACTGCCTTGCAAGGTGGTGAGTGGGATGCGGGACCTGCAAGGTGGGGACTGTGGGCCACTGGAACAGTAGGGGGTGTGATAGGGTTTGATGGGGGCATGGTGGCACTGACAAGAATTAGAGGAGGCACATGGTGGAGGTGCCATATGGAGTATTGGACAGCCACTTGGAATGGGAAAGAGGTTAGTATGCTGGCACTAACATGACATGGACCCCAGGAGAAAGAAGTCTTGGCCAATGCCCCTCAGAATCCACTGTCCCAGAAAGTGTATCCAGGCATCTGCCAGCTACCAAGCAGAGTGGCTGTGTACCAGGGGAATGTTGCAGTGTCAAGGGCATGTATCCGTACAACACATGCACCCCACATCCTGGACTCACTGCCACCTGCCCTATGTAGAGGCCTGTGGGTCCTTTGGGGCAGTTGCCATAGCTGTTTTCCCCTGGGGTCCATGTCATGCTGGTGTTGACATGCCAACCCCCCACCCACTCTGAGCAGCTGTCCAGTACTCAGCATGGCACTTCTGCCAGGTGTCTCCTCCGCTTCCTCTCAGTTCCTCCATGCCCCAGTCATACCCTATGGCACTTATACTGCTCCAGAAGTCCACAGTCCCCACCTTCCAGCCAGATTACACCCCATCTTTGAGGCTCATGAAGGATTATCCTGGGTAAGGGGATGACCGATTCTTCCATCATATCCCACAGGTGAACCACATCTGTGGAGCAACCTTACGGTTGCAGCAACTCTTGCGTCTTCAGTGCAGGGACCCCCAGTTTTTAGAAATTGGGTGCAGGGTCCCTGATGCACCCTGAGTCTGACACAGCCCTAGATCACCACAAACTGTGGTGATCTATGTGCTCTCTGAAAATTGAGCCCGGTGTTTTTATCAACAGGCCCAGATCTGGCACTTGGTGAATGGATATAGAAAGAATCTGTTTTTTGGTTGTCTAGGAGGTATACAGGGTGCCATCTTAGTCTGCTGCTTTATGTTTTTTGAATAGATCCCCTCTTGCATATCCTTCAAAACCAGGCAAAAATACCAGGCATTGTTCCAGTTGAGATTACTTCTTTTAAAATTTTTAGTTTCTGCTGATGATGTCAGTTTATTTTTCTAAGATGCCAAGGCTGACCCTGCATTAGAGGAGGCTTTTGACAGGTTTACACATGTATCAATTTCAACAATTAATCAAACAAACTGTGGGAACTGGGATTGGGGAGTTTCAACACACTGAAACTGTCTTGGCCAAGATTAGAATTATAGGCTCCCAATCTGATTGGCTGGGAATCCACTTTGGAATGGATGACATGGTTTCCTATAAGTGGGACTGCTGGTTAAATGTAGTTTCAGCACATGTTCACAGTGAAGATCCTGGAAGCGGTCTAAAAATGAAAGAGTTTTTCTTATTAAATCTCTGTAAATATCACTCTTTTTTTCTGTATTTGTTATATATTTCCTCTGGCTATTGCCCTGGAGACTAAATTGTATAGTGTCTTTGGGAGCCACCTAAACCCTGTTAAAAGAGGGATTACCTATCTGTCCAGAAAACAGAAAGGGGTGGTGATGAAAAATCTTGTAGGCTCTTTTCTTTTCTACATTCTGTTTTTCTTTTGTAGTTTTCAAAAGTATTACTGCAAGAAGACAGACTTTTGGTTGCTATATTCATTGAATGATTGGTGACTTTTCCTCCAGGATGTGGTAAAGGTAAGATATGAACCCCCCTGGAAGAGGCACAGGTATAAGTTACCCTAGTTATGATCTGATAGCTCTAACCAAGTTGAAACGATGGAGGTTGTCCCTATTTAGATGTAATCTCTTTCCAAGAAGCCAATTTCTGTGTTTTTTTAACCACAATTTTTCATGTGGTCCCAGTTTTTCCAAAATGCCCAATGGGCTGACCCCTCAAGATGTTATTTGTCTGTGTGTGCATCGATTTCTGGGGGTTAAAAAGTCACTTGAACATAAAAGAATGGAGCAGCATTACTGTGTCAGCTGGACTGTAATAATGTGCTTTCTATGTTTAAAGTTGTTGGCATTACTGGGCTGGTTTAATGGTGTTTCCCTAAGCCTTGTCCATTTCATGGGAGATATGGCATGGGATATTAGACATAAAGTCATGTTATTCTTCGATAATTCCATCTTTTTTGTGAGTCATCTGGAGACTTCTGTCCCCACCTACTAGATTTATTAGACCAGTTCAGATGGATTTCTGGCTATAAAATTAATTTAACCAAATCAAAGACTCTTACACTTAATGGAACTTGTCCAGCCGCATTCAAGGTAACATACCCCTTTGCGAGGGCATGACATAATCAGATACACTACTTGGGGATACAGGTCTTAGGTGACACTTCTAAATTATTTGCTATTAATTATGAGAAGCTGTGGGGGCAGATACAGTAGGATCTGACTAGGTGGACTTTGCTCGCACTATCAGTAGCTGGTTGTATCGAGACAATCAAAATGAATATTTTGCCCCACTTTTTTTTTCTTTTTAGCACCCTTCCCCTCTCTATATCAATCTCCTATTGGATTATTTTGCTTAAAGGCCTTCTTAGATTTGATGGGGGGGGCACAAAGCCCATATAAGCCAGAAATTATTGACACTCCTGAGGGATAAGGAGGGGCTTTTGTTGCCCAGTTTTAAACATTATTACCTAGCTAGGCAGATGACTCCAGTTTATAGTTAGGCGAAACAACAATGCTTCTCCAGCTGGTATGAAATCGAGGACTCTAACTGTGAGGGGCAGCCTCTGTTTACCTTGGCCTTATCCACCCTATCACAGGATTACTTTAAAACTATTCAGAACCTATGGGTCAAACATACTTTAAGAATGCTTCACCAGGTCCAATGCAAATTAACTCTGGATTCCTCATTGGGGCCCCCTTTCCCTTATCCGTTGTCACCTGGACTTTATACCTCCACTAAAACCATTTGGAAACAGAAATCTGACTACTACAGAAAAGTTCTCACTGACTCCTGGGGAAATGAGAGAGATTTCTGGCACAACCTAAAAGAAATCACTGGGAAACAACCCAAATCTATGCCGGCTATGCTCAAGGTTAATGGAAATACCATGCTTGACCCAGAAATCATTGCTGATACTTTCAACACTGCTTTTATGGATCTCAGTACTGTTCTGCCCCCTAATTTCTTCAGTAATGACAAGGCCCCTGAAACCCGTAATAACATGCCTCTCAACAGTCACCATCCCTTCCACTTTAAAGTAGTTAACAGGAATGATGTCCGAAAGTATGTCACTATTGCCATAAGCAGATCAAGAGCTAGCAATGACACACTTGACCTCAAGCTTCTGTCCCTCACCTTAGAAAAAGTGCTGGGGCCTCTCACCAGGATTTTTTAATCTCTCCCTTACACTCAGCAAGTTTCCAGAAAAATGGAAGTTAGCCACTGTTACACCTATCCACAAAAGTGGTGATGAGACTTAGCATGGGAACTACCGCCCTATCTCAATCCTGCCTCCCCTTTCTAAGGCCTTGGAATGCATTGTTTCGGACCAGCTCAACGGATATCTGGACAAATATAATATCCTTTGCTTGCAACAACATGGCTTCAGGAAAGGCCACAGCATTGTGTCAGCACTACTTGAAGTCACTGGAGCAATCCACAGCTCACTGGACAATGGGCAACTCACTGGGGCTATTTACATCGACTTAACAAAAGCCTTCAATACTGTCTACCACCGCCTTCTACTTGCCCAGCTACATAAAGCTGGGCTCTCCCCAGATTCTATTACATGGTTTAAAAGCTACCTTGGGAACAGGTCACAATGTGTAAAAATCGCAGAGGTGCTCTCTGATGCCAAACCTGTGCACTCTGGTGTTCCACAGGGATCCATTCTGGGACCAGTCCTTTTCAGTACGTCTCTCAACACCTTACCAGATGCCTGCACTGAACCAATTATACTCTACACCGATGATGCGGTAATCCTTGCCACACACCATGACCCTTACCAACTGCAAGGAAAACTCCAGCATTGTTTCTTCACTGTTGAGAACTGGTTAATTCAGCATAAACTGAACCTTAACCAGAAAAAAACTAAGTCCATGATCTTCAGTAGCTACCACAATAAACATAAGCACCACCACCTATCCATTAACACCAGTCACAATGGCTCACTGGAGCAGGTCCAAACTTTTAAATACCTTGGGATCACACTCAACTCCCACCTCTCATACAATGACCACATTAATAATATTGCCAAAACTGCCAATGCCAGACTAGGCCTACTGTTCAACCACAGATGCCACGTTACCTGTGAAGCCCTGGCAGTTGCCGTAGAGTGCTCCAACATCGTTACCATCGACTATGGCCTCATTATATATGGTTCTGCTACTGTCACTGTGCTCAGATGAGTAGCCAACTCCCTCAACAAGGCTTGTTGGCTCATGACGGGCGCCCAACACCTTACACACACCTGTGACCTGTACTCCCAAACCAACTGGCTGCAACTCGACAAATGTATAAAATACAAAACCTGCATATTCGCAAAGAAAATTATAATGGGTCTTGCCCCTCCCAGAATCTCTACTCTCCTACAACAAAATAATTGCTGCACAACCATCAGGGGATCCAAATCATTGAAGCTCCAAATCCCATGCTGTCGCACAACCCAAGGTCAAAGAGCTTTTTCCTACCTGGCTGCCAGCTGGCTAAATTGTCTCCCCAAAGACATCACCACCATCTCAACGCTCGGCACCTTTAAAACCAGGCTCCGCCACTCACTGACTGCCTCTGGATCCTGTGACTGGTATCTCTAACTGTACCACCCTTCTCCTGGACTCCCTTGACCACAAACGTGTCCTTTGCTCGCTGCCCCATTGGTACTAGCATTCACTGATGACCTCAGCATCCTAGCACTTATCCCCACTGCCCTCCCCAACCCTTGGCACTTTGTGTCCTCTGACAATGCCTCCTGGCAGCCCTCCCTCCCTCCCTCTTCCCCTCCCTCCCTTAGTCCCACCACTTCTGCCTTCCTTTCCACCTGTTCTCCTCCACCTGCCTCCCTTTCACCCTTCCTCTTCCGCACCCCTACCCTTATGATGCCTATTTTCTTGTCCTCCCCTTCTAGCTCCTCCTTTTTACACCCCTCACCTCTATAATGCCCCTGCTAGCAATATTTACTGTATATAACTATGTATTGCAAACTATTTGTTACAAACTGTGATTATGTACTGTCTTGTTGTAATCCGTGACATGGAACCTATGTAAGAGAGCCCTGGCTCAAAGGTATTTGTAATCCTAGACCTGAATAAATAAAATAAATAAAAAATGGTTAGATTGGCGGTATACTTATTTGGAGCAAAAGGTTTTGACCAGATTTTCTCAATTTGTTGCATATGGCTCTTGTTTGCCTTTTCAGACTTTACAGGAAAAATTTCATTTAAGGGCTCAGGATTTCCACAGATACCTTCAGGTTTGCCACTTTGTAGATAGTGAAAATAATAAGATCTAACTAGATAGAACCCTGAATCTCTGGGACAGTTTCACATGTTAGGTGGTAACCCTCAAGGATAACATAAAATATATTTCAGAAGTATACTGATGGTTAGAGGATTTGGATGTAGCACCCTTTAGTAGGATTAGGATGACAGTTTCAAACCACAAAAGTATGCACTAGGGTGATGGTGCTCATGTTGACAGAAACATAGAAACATAGACTTTGACAGCAGATAAGAACCACTTGGCCCACCCAGTCTGCCCATTTCCCTACCTACTGGATAAGCTGCAGATTCTAGTTAACCAACAGCCTACTTTCTGCCACCCCCACTACAATTGCCTTATGTCTGTCCCATGCATGTTTGAATTCCCCCACTGTTTTAGACCCAACAACCTCCCCAGGAAGGCGGTTCCATGCATCCACCACTCTCTCTCTGAGAAAAAATTTCCTCACATTACCCCTGAACCGTCCCCCCTCTATCTTTAAATTGTGCCCCATTGTTCTTACACATCTCTTTTTCTGAAAGATGCTACCCTCCTGGACTTTGTTGATTCCCTTGAGGTACTTGAAAATTTCTATCATGTCCCCCCGTCCCTTCTTTCATCAAGGGTATACATATTAAGCTCTTTCAGTCTCTTTATATGATTTCTGATGCAGACCCTGCACCATTTTAGTTGCCTCCTCTGGACTGCTTCCATCCTGTCTATGTCCTTGCATAGATGAGGTCTCCAAAACTACACACAGTACTCCAGATGGGGTCTCACCAAATGTCTGTACAGAGGGATAATCACTTCCCTTTTTCTACTTGTGATGCCCCTTCCTATGCATCCCAGTATCTCTATGGCTCTCCTTACTGACTTCTCACATTATTTACCAACTTTTAGGTCATCTTATATGACTACCCCCCAGGTCCCCTTCCATTTTTGTTGTTGTTAGTACCTCACCTGCTATTGTGTACTCTTCTCCTGGGTTTTTGTTTCCCAGGTGCATTACTTTGCACTTCTTTGCATTGAATCTAAGTTGCCATATGTCTGACCATTCCTCCACCCTTGCCAAGTCCCTTCTCATCCTTTCTACCCCCCCTTGTGTATCAACTTTGTTACAGATCTTTGTGTCATCTGCAAAGAGGCTTACCTTTACCTCCAGACCCTCTGCAATGTCACCTACAAAGATGTTATAGAGGACTGGACCCAGTACTGAACCCTGAGGTACTTCACTAGTTACCCCCTTTCTTCAGAATGTGTTCCATTCACTATTACCTTCTGTGTCCTGTTGTGCAGCCAGTTTGCTACCCAGGCTACCACCCTGGGACCCACTCCCAGACTAGCTAACTTGATTATTAATCTTTTGTGCGGGACTGTGTCAAATGCCTTGCTAAAGTCTAGGTAGGCCATATCCATAGCCCCTGCCTGTTCTGTTACTTTGGTCACCTAGTCAAAGAAATATATTAGATTCATCTGACATGACCTTCCTGCTGTAAATCCATGCTGCTTTGGGTCCTGTGCCCCAATGGCCTCTAGGTACTCAACAATTCTTTCTTTCAGAAGTGATTCCATCATTTTCCCTACCACTGAGGTCAAACTTACAGGTTTGTAGTTTCCTGCTTCTGCCTTGCTCCCACTTTTGTGAAGGGGAATCACATCTGCCCTCCTCCAGTCCTCAGGTACCACCCCATCCTCCCATGATTTGTTAAAAAGTGCAGTCAGTGGTGTCACTGGGTCCTCCCTTAGTTCTTTTAGGATTCTGGGGTGAATCCCATCAGGCCCCATTGCTTCATCTACCTTGAGTTTTAGGAGTTCTTTCAGGACTCTTTCTTCTGTAAATGGACTGGTGTCAACCCCCCTACCCAGAGTGCTTCTGTTGTCTGGTTTAGGTAACTCCTCCTCATCTTCTTCTGTGAATACTGAGCAAAAGTATCCATTCAGTATCTCTGCCTTTTCACTGTGTCCCTCTGCCCACCTCCCCTCTCCTTTATTAATCTTCACTATTCCTCCCTTAACCTTTCTATGCTCCCTAATGTACCAATAAAAGGTTTTATCCCCCTTCTTAACTGAATTGGCTATTTTTTCCTCGGTTTGGGCTTTTGCTATTCTGACTGCCTTCCCACTTCTTTCTGCTTTAATTGATACAGTTCCTGTCATGCTCCTTCTGTGATGCCTTATACTTTTGAATGCAGCCTTTTTCTCCTTAACCTTCCCTGCCACCTCTTTTGAGAACCATAGTGGTTTTTTACTCTGCTTTGTTTTCTTTATCTGTTTCACACAAAGGCTTGTTGCCACTATGATGGCAGTTTTGATTTTTCTCCATTGTTTTTCCACCCCTCCTTTTTGGCCATTTGCTAGTGTATTCCTCAGGTATTCACCCATTTTGCCAAAGTCAGTCCTTTTAAAGTCCAGTATGCTTGTTTTTGTATGGCTTGTCTCCATGGTTATGCTTATTGTGAAGCACACTGTGCAGTGGTCGTTTGTTCCCAGATGTCTACTGACTTCTAAATTTGAGAGCCTCTCTCCATTTGAGAGTACCAGGTCTAGTATTGCTCCATCCCAGGTCTCAGTATAGACTCAGTATACAACTTCTTTTGTAAACAAAGATACTAAATACAGGGTTTAACCTGAAGCTTTATTTAGAGAATAAATTAAGTTTTAATAAATGATTCATTACAGTTATATGTTACAATGCTGAACATGTTAAGAAAAATCATAATCCAGAATTCATGGTATAAAGTGTTTTTAACTTTGAAGGTAAAATTAACTAAACCTTCACCCTCCCATTTCCTTTACTTCTCCCCCCTCCCTCCCCCCTTATTCCCTGATTAGGCTATAGCATGAATTGTTATATAAATAAATGCTTGTTAGATATGTTCTGAATTAACTGATTGTAATGTGGTCACTTGGTGATGAACCAATGAATCAGAATTTTGAGGTATGAGGTCACTAACTGGTTTATGGTGTTTAGTATTTATTCTGCCAGTTAGAATAATGGAGTGGCTTTTGATAATGAATATCTATCCGAAACGTGTAAGCATACATATGGTTTGCTGTGGTTTTATTACTTTTTGTACAATAAAAAGTCTTTTAAAATGAATTTAATTCTGAAATCCATGGAGAAGAAATGATGATATATGTGCCTGTTTTCAAAGGAAGCTGTATAGGATTAGGATGACTTGGGAGTTGGAGGTTTCTTGTTCCATACCTGAGGAGGACTGGGGAGATGTTTGAAATTTGGCTGGTAGGTAAGCCCACTTGGCAAGAATTTTACTGCAGGATACAGGTTAGATACTTCAGGACACCACTTTGACTAAGCACTTGGTTCCACCAACACAGCAGATTGTTGGAGAGGCTATAGGGATATGAGCTTCCATTGGCATATGTTTTGGGTCTGCCCCCATTTGGGCACATTTTGGATCAACATTAAGGATAATGTCAAGCTAATTTTACAGTTGAGCATTCCAGATACCTTCATAGATTGGGTGCTGTGTTTCCCAATGGTGGTACAGCTGCCCCTAGAAAAGCAAAGCTAGAGTTAATACTGTTAGCAGTAGCATTCAAATGTATCATGACCCATTGGCTTTGGAGGAACCCTTCTCCAGTAAAAGAATGGCACAATAGGATGTGACAGGTCTATGACATGGAACTTATAACAGTCAATCAATTTTTTTATTTAACCTGGTGAAACACCTTTGAGACAATTCATTTACAAGGTGGGCCTGGAGCTTCAACAACAACAACAACATACCAGGCAGTACAGTAATACAATAAATGAATCAGTACGACAGGAATACAAAAATAAGGAGAACAATATATGCTGAAATTCAATAAAACTGAGAAAAAAACAAGCACAATGTTGTCGGGGGAATATTACAATGTATAGCAACCAGACTAGGGTAATAATCAATGAAGACATACATTTGTACATAATGGCTGCAGATGTATATACAGAGGAGAACAATATTGACAAGCATATAGGTTCAATAGCAAAAATATAGTGACTATAAAGAAAGTGCTATAACAGCGAAGCTTCACCTTCGGGAGGATAAACACTTGGAGAGGTGGTGCCCATGGTTACAGTGGATGGAGGGACAGGAGCATGATGACTTCCTTACATGAGAGGTTGCAGGACAATAACTTTCACTGGGTAGTTCTCTATGGCCCCATACATACCAATCTACTTTATATATATATATATATATATATATATATATTTGTGGCATCCCCCCCACATTGATTTCACCCACCGGGTAAGATGGCCATTTGGCTACCTGGAGGCTTGAATAAAGTGAACTCTACACACACAGGATATGACAAATCACAAAAGTCTTCTGAGGTGCACAAGCTTAAAGGTTTATTATATTTTCAAGTTTCATGTTTCATGATAGGCATTTTTGAGAGGAATAGCCTCATTTTATATCTTTTTATACACAGTATCATGCATACAGAAAAGTTGATTGATATGCAGTAGTCTCAGAAATGTGTTTAGAACATTGAGGATGTAATTTTTTGTTTGCACGTACTTGGGATATGTTACTTGAACTATGTACTGTGATGTTTGTATGAGAAGAGTATTACATGTTGTACTTTGATATTTCTTCTTGAATAAAGATGAGTTTAAAAAAAATAATTAGTCCTCACCACTTAGATAGCCTTGACATGCATACCACGACTGTATTATTTGCAATTTTGAAATTTTACATCTAGCAGGTAAGATGTGCATTTTCTCTCTAATAGAAAGTAGTTTTGTATGCTAATTCACTGAATTCTTTTTCTACTGCATTAACTGAGGTTTTCAGAACAGATAATTCCAGACTGTCAGCATATAAGATTAGATCCTTGTGGAGGAATTTTCCAGACATGCATTTTTATGTAAATAGACCAGGATGCTGTAGTCCCTGACAGATGTTTTTGAGACTATCATTGCTGTGACTTGTCATTGATATGTCTTTTCCTTCTTTTTTTTTGCATTTGATATTTAGTGATACATACCTTTTGATTTTGCATTTGTTCCCTTTTTCTGATTGTATAATTTCTCACTGCTTTGTTCTGATTTTGAGTATTATGATTGTTTTGTAAATTTGCAATAACAGATCCCCCTACTGCTGTCAAAGAGTGCCATGGGATTTTTAATATCCGCTTCATCATCCACAAGATCAGGCAAATACGATCCTGGATTATTGTCTCATCTAAGGGACAGCACACCCCTACCATTCAGCACCACCTACTGTAAGTAATGCATTTGGGTGCCAGCAGTTATGGTATGAGCACAGTTCCTGTGCAGGACTGGAATCCATTACCTTCTGGCCCATAGGTGGATCTGCTACCAACTACCTAAGTGTTGATGTACTGTATGTTTATATTCTGGACCAAGGTCAGTTTTGAAATTGGGAACTTGCTGCTCACATGCATGCCCAGCAAATAAATCAACATCTACATAAATTAATAAATTCAACAATAAAAAAAATGTTCCCATATTATAAAAATTACCAACATACTGACAGCCAATTTACTGATACTTAAACATTTTTATAAATGTACAGTATGTGCACTGTATATGCTATATTCATAACTAAAAGGTGCAGTACTTTGTCTATTTTAGGAACTGGATGTAGTCTATGTAAAATGCATACTGATGAGTCCTGAGAAAGACAAAACACGTGTCAGTGTCTTCTGTTCTCAGTCTTTGTAGATTGTGAGAGACTCCATTTGACGCCATATACTGTACTCCTGTTTAAAACAGAACTGGTCTTAAATGCCATGGTAATGTGTATATACATCACATGATACTTTGAAATGGATATGTAATATTTTTTCTTGGAAATGTGGCTTTGTTGACAGTGCCGTTTTCAGGTAATTCTTACTTCAGTGCTTTAAAGCTGAGCTACTTTGTTTCATTAGTTTGCTCTCTACTGTAATTTTGGGTTCACCATGATTTAAACCTGAAAGACCACATAAGGGCTGGTTCATTTTCTCCTGGGTTGAGACACAGATGAGGCACACTGATGAGTCCTGAGAAGGATGAAACACATGTCTGTGTCTTCCATTCTCAGCCTTTGCAGATTGTATGAGAGGCAATTTGACACAATGCACTCCTGCTTAAAACAGAATCAATCTAAAATCTCATGGTAATTTGCATATACAGCTGTGCCAGCCAGGATACAGCACAGTAATGCTACAGTATATCACAAAATGATGCAGCATACTGCAGAGACAGTGCAATTCAATGCTAATTGGGTCCATTTGTTATGCAGTATTTTGTGACATGTCCTTTACTACAAGTTACTGTATTGGAGAAAAAAGGAGAAGGGACTCAGCACTCACAGCCACAGAATACTCATAAACTCAAAGGTCAATTGATTCTTTTTATTCAGAAGGCAAGTTAGCAGAGAAATCAAACCAGTGCAGCCCTGGGAGACCACCACAAACCAATGAAATGTTTCACACTCAAACAGAATGCACCTGAAATGTAACTGTAGTCCGAATGAGGATTTTAAAGTTTGTGCTGACACTTTAAACACTAGACTTTTGGAACAGGGATACAGGCCATCTATCATTAAGGAAGCAAAAAATATAGTGGAAGCTATGAGCAGAGATGCACTTTTAGAAAATAAGAGATGAAAATATTATGGG
This sequence comes from Neoceratodus forsteri, assembly GCA_016271365.2. Classification (NCBI taxonomy): domain Eukaryota; kingdom Metazoa; phylum Chordata; order Ceratodontiformes; family Ceratodontidae; genus Neoceratodus; species Neoceratodus forsteri. The sequence goes on from CM057449.1 coordinate 1,496,532,376, forward strand.
CAACAGTTTGAATTTTGTAACAGCATATTGTTGTGATGTAGGAGCAGTTAGAAAGATAATTTTGAAAACCTGGGACATAATTAAAGCTGAACCAAAATTGCATTATTTCTCTAGAAGTCCACCTGGGATAACTTTCAGAAGGGCATGCAGTATTAAGGATACACTTGTACATAGTACACAACTGATAGAGGTTAAACCCGCTTATTTTCCACCATTAAGTCCATTAAGTCCAGGTTGCACTAGATGCGGTCAATGCAAATATTGTAATGTAGTAACGGAGACAGTTTCTTTTTTTGGTCCAAAGGATGATATTGAATACAAAATATGTCACTTCATTACATGTGATATGCAGAATGTTATCCATTTACCTATGTGCAGCTGTGGAGTATTTTATGCAGGAAGAACTAAACGTAAATTTAAGTGAGTAGATATCGAAACCAAACTGGCAAGGAGAGAAGCTTTTTGGATATACAAACTGGTGGCCATGTAGTGGCCTGGTATTAATGATCAAATTGAATTGGCAAGACTGCTATACTGAAAGATTGTTGATATTCAGTGAGTTTCCATCTAGCATCAGATTCCCACCCCCCAGTTTCAATCTAGCATCAGATCCCCCCCTCCCAGTTCCTTCCCTGCTCTATAGTGTTCCTTTGGGTCAGCTGAACCACAGACCCATTAGATTATTATTGTGCATACCCCACAACACACTTTCTAATTCAATGATTTTAGTGAACACTATGAGTGTAATATAATTGGCTAGACTAGCCATTTAATGAAACTTAAATCATTAGTATTGTTCTGTATACTGTGTGTATAAAATACAGCTAAGTGTTGTTTTCTTTTATATAAATGCCAATTTGAAATAAATATAATAGGTAATGACATGATTAAATCTATTCATGCCATGTATACTAAAGATTTAATAATAGGCAATTTAACTATGTAGCAGCTGTGGCAGATTAAATTTAATTGTTTTGTGTGCATTCCTCACTTTTTTTTATATAGTCACAATTATTGTTCTTATATAAAAGAATCCAGAAAAGGGTGCCTTACACCTTGAGAAAGCACTCTGGTTGAATGAGAAACAGTATTTTGATTTGTGGTGGTCTCCAAGGGCTACACCGGTTTGGTTTTTCTGCCTAACTTGCCTTCTGAATAAAAAGATTGAAGTGACCTTTGAATTTATGAGTATTCTGTGGCTATGAGTGCTGAATCCCTTCTTTTTCTATATTCATTTGGGACTTGCAAGCACCATCCTGTGTTAGTGACCCTTGTTGGAGCAAAATTACTGCATTGCTTTTTAACTGGTTCTGAAGTACACCCCAGGGTGCTTTGCATGATTAGGGTGTACATGATTTTGTTTTTCTTTGAAACTTGGCTTTGTTGCCAGTAACCTTTTCAGGCAAATATTGCCTTAATGTGTTTGTGTTGTGTTTCATTGTCTTTTTTGATCATCCTATATTGCTGACATTGAGTAAAAGAGAATAATCTAAAGGACAACAGTCAGCACTAAGAGCCCCACACCCAAATGTGGGGCTAGTTCCAATTTGCACTTGGTGGGTAAAAACTTTTCTTCTTTCTTACTGTTTACTGCAATAGAGTATAGACTGTATCAGACTGTTTCTGTTGACTTGCAGTTGACATTTTCAGTAACTAATAATCCCAGAATCCCATGCAGCTGATATCAGGGGAGGGCTGCAGCAGTGGGAGACTCAATAGCCTGCAGTGAATGTTAAAGCTTTTATAGGATCCAGTCAGCTGTTTTCTTGTCCTGTTGCTCACCTGGGACTAAGTATAGTCTTCTGGGACTATGTGTAGCCCAGGGACAATAGCAGAATCAACAAAAAAACAGCAGGACCAGCAAAAAAAGTTCACAGTTTGCAGTATAAGAACTTTAACATGCATTGCAGGCTACTAAATATTGCACTGCTGCAACCCCCCTCTGATGCCAGCTGCAGGGGATTCCAGAATTTGTAGTTACAGAATATGTCAGCTTGCAAAACAACAGAAGCAGTCTGATGCAATCTACTATATTGCTGCAAACAGTGAGTAAAAAAAAGTTTTGCACACACAAAGTGCAACTAGGGACCAGCCCCACACTTGTGTGGGGGGCTCTCAGTGCTGACTGTTCCCCTTTAAAAGGAAAACTGTAGTAAACTAACCTATTGTTTACATCAGTGAGTATTTTAAAAGCATCTATAATCTATGTTAAATTCTAGTAAGTATTGTCCTGAGATACATTAGGCATACTGCCATTAAATGGCATTGGAATAACCTTAAAGCTCAACATTTATACTGATACTATAAACTGAGCCATGGAGTGGTCTGCTCACTACTGCAGCAGTGCAGCTTACTCTGCTTAAGTGACAGTTTCCATAACAACAAACAGCATATTTTGAAAGACATCTTCTGCAATTTAAAATTGTTACTATGACCACCTGCTCCATTTCTGAACGACTACTGTACATTCCTTTTTTCAGTTTGTTCTTTGTTGCTTTGGCAACAATTGTAAAGTCATATCTATAAAGAAGCTTAGAATAAAAAAGTGATACCTAAAGTTCAGTTTCAGAGCACAATATATTTTCCCTTATGTTTATGAGGGCAATGTCATTTTAAATTACACAGTACATTTCTTCCCGATTGTATTCTCTTTTTAGTAAGTCAAATTTTGCATTAAGTGCTTTGACTTTTTACTGACAAGCAGGTTAATTGCATCATCTATTTTCAATTAGTTGTAATAGACTGCACGTATAGCTTTGAAGTCTATTGTGCATATCCACAAAATGATTGGGGAAACTGAGTAAAAGCCATTATTTTGATGTCCTGATAAATTATGTTTCAGATTATGTTAGAGTAACAAAACCCATGACTAATGCTCCATGTACACATGAGCTGTGACAACATTTCTGAATGCTAATAAATCTGACTGCTGGCTTCTGTCCAATAGGTTCTTTCTGTTTAATGCAAATTGAATTTGCATTCCCCAGTTATACATGGTCATTTTATTTTAGGCCTTCAAATGTGATCCAAGTTGCTGGCTAAATGTGGTTGGCTTAGTGTACAGAAAACTATTCCTGTTGAAATATTTGTTTATACATCATTTTGCCTATACAGGAAAGAGTATAATAATGGTAATAACCGTTGGATTGAGACAGATGAGATAGAATATTCGTGAAAGCTATGCAGTAAAAAGCAGTCATTGTTTTCCCTGTTCATATCCTTGGGGTCCATCTTTATGAAGCAAAACTGTAAGTGGTTCATTTGTCTAGTTGAATTATACTCAGTAAGTAACTACAGAAAATACTTGGGAACTGTAGCAATCATAAAGATTACTTACTGCATGTGTGTCTATTAAAAATTTAAATTCTTAGATATATTTTATATTTGGGGACTATAAACAAAGACAGAGGAATCTGAAAAGTTTGTTGAATAAAATGATAGAAAAATATAGCTTAAATGGAACATAAACTTTTTTTAAATATACTGTAATTGGAAATTTGGGGATATGTACTGTATCCTTCATCTCCTTCTGTGACTTTTCATTTGTTCACTTTGAAATAATGATGTTCTTTTCCAGCTTGAGGGACCATTGTTGATATTGTTTCTTTCCCACCTGATATCTTATTTTTAATTACTGATCATTTTCAGAACCCAGGGATATCAGTTGGGGTGTACAAGTTTGCTTTTGTGTCTCTAACAGGTCAGGCCAGTCAAGTCAAAATTATGCCAGAACCAAAAATATAATATATATAGTAAAAATTAAATGGTGTAACCAATTCAACAACACACAGTAAAATCACACAGCTGATACTGAAAAGGACTATGTGAACCATTAGCTTTATTTTCTCTTCCTTTCTTCCATTACACATACCTTGCTCCACTGATATATTCACATGGATTAATATTTTGGCCTGGTCCATCCAACAGGTATATTTCAAGTATATAAAAAATACATGTTTCAAAATTGACACAATTTTTAAAACAGTTCCAAAATTAGATAGACTTTGGCAGGCTGGATGGGATGCTTGGGCTTTATTTGCCATACTTGTCTTTGTTTCTATAAAGATTTGCATGGAGCTGAAATGTGTACTATGTTTCTCTATCAAGGGTAATTCTGCACCTGGTTTCTTATTATTTTCAATCCCAGTGACAAGAAGTTTAGTTGTGGTGATAGCACTACTGGGCAACAACAGGTTGATGATGAACAAGAAGATGGTTCATATGGGAAAGATTGGAATGAGCATACACAATAATTTTTTTTAATATGTTCCTTCCCAATGCTGTTTCATATCTCACATAATGACTACATGTAACACAGGGCAAAAAGGAGCACAATCAAAATAAAGGTTCAAATGGAAATTTATACAGTGGTTTATACTATTGACTAAAGGGTAGAAGAAGACTTAAGAGCACATCTGGACTGCCCTCCCATTGCTCAGTCATACAATTGCATTAGAAATGTAATACAATAGCAGTAGACATTTGTCATAAATAACAGGCAACCTGAATTGTCAGATAGCCACCCGAAGAAATGAGCTAGAAGTGAGGGGGGGGCAAGGTAGGAAGGGGTGGGGTTTGGTGACAGCACCAGGTGAGTCATAGGTGTGTCATCTGACACATGAAGAAAGGGGGCTTGGCCACAGGCCAGGGGGAGGGGCCAGGAGGGATCCTAGTGTGGGGTCCTGTAGGAGTATATGAGGTTAGGCAGACCTACAGCTGCCCTCTTTTGCTAGGTAATTTTTCTTGCTTAGCACTTTCATTGGCTCAGATGGACATTTGTAGGCAAGATACAGGGCATGGGGCTTTCAGGGGTCCATGGCTATGTAGGTCTGGACTGGAGCAACCCGTTTTGTTTTACCAAGACTATTTTACAGCATTTATCACTTAAGATGTGTGTTCCATAGGACTGTGTCTTAGTGCATTTATTTCTGTGGGGAAGGCGCAAAAGGTTTTGTCACTGACTGTTTTTTTTCCTTTGTTATGTTGGGGAGGGATTCCATGTAATATTGATGTTGTAAAGGAAAGCAGTTGGATGCATGTTTTGAATGCCTGGCCAGCGTGGGGCTGGTTGTAGCAGTGGTCCACTGATTTTGGGCAGTCAGGGCATGTAAGTGAGGCCTGGAGTAATTGTTTAATCTAGTGAGGTATGGTCACACTGAAGAAGGGGAATCCTGCTTCTTGCTGGCATTCTTTTGTGAGCACAGGTATGTGTTGACTGACCGTGTGGCTCATTTCAGTGATTTCAGTTTTTGAGTACAATTCCTGACACCAGGCATGGTGGGTCTGCTGGAGGCATGGAGGGCATGCCGCATGGGTCCACTGTTTGGGGCGCACGGTTATTTGCTTACTGAAGGTGGCTCATGTTGGAAGATTTCAGCTGCTTGGGTGCAAGTCAGGGACTGGAGGACTAAAGCCTGGCATGGCGGGGCTGGTGGAGGCACGAAAGGCATGCTGCATGTCCCTGTTGTTGGGCCAGTTTTGTTTTGGGACACCGGCAAGAGCGGAGGCTGCAGAGGTGGCAGCAGGGTGAAAAATGCCTGTAGTGTGGGGGTAGTCATGGGGAAGGCAGCAGACAAAATAAGCAGGTCTGGTGCAGGCAGTGAGCAGGAGTCAGTTGGATGAGCTGACCATGAGTAGAAGGGAAGCGGGAGCAGTGTTTGGACCGCCAGGTATCTGGATTCATGTTTTGGTAGGAAAGAGAGGAGTTCACCAGATAGAGATGCTGGTGCCTGGGGATTCCATCATCCTGTTCCAGTGGGTCACATGGTGGTTGGCAGTGGGAGGGGGGGTTAGTGGAGTGTGGTGTGGTGCGAAAAAAATGGGGCTTGCAAGACAAGTGGCATGGGCCACAAAAAGTGCGGCGGCCTGGTTCAAGGGAAAATTTTCTTCAGAAACGCAATAGAGGAATGGAAAGGAGTGGAAGGGTGAGACAGCTGAGGCCTCTGTATGGCATGATCTGGAGGCCTAGTGCAAGGGGGTTTTGCTTGGGGTACAAGCTGGCCGGTATCACAGGCCCAGGTTTGAGGGGCAGGGTGCTTCTAGAAAAGATAAAAAAAAGGAAAAAGGCAGATAGAGAGAATATATACTATATATATATAAATACAAGCAGAATGAATGAGAGAGACGGCTGAGGCCGCTCTATGGTGTGACCATGAGGCAGAAAGGTTTTGATCATGTGGTTGGCCACAGGTCCAGGCTGCCGACCACCTCACTGGGAAAGGAGAATAAGGGGAGCTTGTTGGGTGGATGTGTGGGGGGGCTGGTTGATGTGGGTGTTCAAGTCGAAAGAAGATAATAGTAAGAAAATAGCACCAATAACAAAATTAAAAAGCTATGGGGGCTGCAGGACCATGGAAGGAGCCCAGGCAGTGGGCTCACAGGACATGCGCAGGCAGTACGAGGACTTGAGCTGCTCCTGGGTTATAGAGGGCTGAGGAATCAGTTCTGGGATGCAAAGCATGGGAAAAGGGACTGTTTCTTGGATGTCTGGGCTGCTTCAAGGTGAGGGCATGGGTGAGAGTGGGGTGATGGGGAACAAGGGGTTGCTGAGGTTACAGGGGAAAGGAAAGAAGGAAGGCTGGTGTTAGAGGAGTGGAAGGGCAGGGAAGGGCCAGGGCATTGGTCACATTGGTGCCCGGCTGACTGACAATCGTTTAAAGAAGGTTGGAGAAGCATAGTGGACTGGGACAAGAGAAAAAGGTCTCAGCGGATGTGTACATGGCCACTCACAGTTGTTTTCATTCCTCCCCTATAGCAGGCAGCAAGGAAGATGGCACCAAAGAGAGCTACAGTTTCAAGTGCAACAATGATTGATGAAGCATCCAAACTGATGACTAAGATGATGGAGCTGGTGGAGGTGGCTCAGCAGCAAGAGGAAGAAGAAGAGGCATCAAAAAAGAGGAAGAGGAGAGAGAGGAGTAGGCAGGTAGGGGCACGGGAGAAAAGAGGCCTCAAGTGGCAGGTCCCTGCCCCTCGTCCATCCCACCACTGGAGCCTGTACCAGAGCCAATGGGACCAGGCCTGAATGGGGGTAAGAGTGACATAGATATAACAAATGCGGGGGACCTAAAGGAACACCTTGAAGGCCTACTGGGGGATATGGGGGAGACACAGGGTACAAAAGATGAAGAAGGTGCTACAAGTGATAAAAAGCAGTGTAAAATTGGGGGACAGGACAAGGACAAACAAAAAGCAGGGAAGAAGTTATATGAGGGGCCCCCAGGTTTCACATTAGTTGACCACATGCCATCCTTCATCAAGGAGAAGATTTGGAAGGGGAATACGTGGATATATTTGGCCTAGTGGAAGAGGATACAGCTAAAAAGTATGAGCAAAATTAATCAGTAGGAAAATCAGAGATGGTGGTGGCTCCGGCGGTGGTAAAATATAAGGAGGAAGAGGCAAAGTATAAGGGGAAGAACATTGACATTTTGCAGGCAGGTTTCCTGATATACAATGCGTTGGTCCTGGAAAAGCAACCAGAGTTGACCATCCCTCTCCTGACATACACAGCCATTATCAGGTATGCCTACAAGGCAAAACAGGGGTACGGATGGTTGAAATATGACGAGTCATTCAGGAAGCGGAGGGCAGCAAAAGGTGATCTAAGATGGGAATGCACCCACTTGGAGTTGTCGAGTATGAACCCTATCGGGTCCAGCAGGAAGGGGCACAGGGAAGCATGCCAAAAAAAGTGCCCCTGCTACAGCAGTGAAGACATGTTGGGGGTACAACAGGGCCTTGTGCACCTGGGAAAATTGTAAATTTTGGCACATCTACTCCAGATGTGCAGGATCACACCCAGCATCAAACTACCTGGTGGGGAGAGACCGGGGGAACCCAACAGGGAGGGCATTTCTAGAAGCAGTCCTTTTGGGGGGAGGCAGCAGGAGTGGTAAAGGAAGGGGGAGCCACAGCAGAGCGGGGTACAACTCCAATTGTGGGTGGAATTGAGAAAACAGCAGGGGTGGGGCACTGGGGCTATCCCCTGGCACAAACCCCCATTGTACAAAGAGTAGTCGTGGCCTGGATGCTGGAATACCTGGATGAAGCAAAGGCGATTTTCCTGTGCCAGGGTTTTCTTAGAGGTTTTACACTGGGTTTTAAGGGAGTGAGGAGAGTGATGAGGGCAGACAATTTGGGGTCCATTAAGGGGAAGGAGGACATAGTCTGTAGAAACATCCAGAAGGAAGTGCAGGCAGGGAGTGTCGAGGGCCCGTTCACTGACCCCCCCCATGTCACAACTTTAGAGTATCACCACTAGGCATGGTGCCAAAGAAGCAGGAAGGGGAATTTCATCTCATCCATCAACTCTCCTACCTGGGGGGGGGCGATAAACAAAGGAGTCTCTGACGATCTGCAGATGGCCTCCTACACCTCAGTGGATCAAGTAGTGGTGTTGATTAAGGCAGCAAAAGGGGGCATGGCTGGCAAAGATGGACATTGAGTCAGCTTAGTGGATATTGCCAGTGAGGCCAGAGGATTGGGATATTTTGGGATTTCAGTTTGGGGGTGGCCTATATGTGGACAAAGCCATGTCAATGGGGTGCTCTATGGCTTGTTCAACCTTTGAGGCTGTTAGCTCTTGGATACAATGGGTGTTGGGGCAGATATATGGGCAGAGGTGGGTGGTACACTAGTTAGATGATTTTCTACTTATGAGGGGGGCAAGCAGGGGATGGAAGGGATGTTGACCGATTTCAAGGACATGTGTGGGCACACAGGTATCCCACTGACAGAAGGAAAATCAGATGGCCCAGCCCACCAGCTAGAGTTTCTAAGGATAGAGGTGGACACAGCACAATAATGCTTCCATCTGCTGGGGGACAAAGTGGCACAGTTTAGGGGTTTGTTGGAGCTGGTAAAGGGGAAGAGGAGGGTGCTATTGGTATTGGTACAACAGCTGCTGGTGCACCTCAATTTTGCTTGTAAGGTGGTTAGCCTGGGGTGGGCATTTACCAGGAGGTTGGCCAGGGCAACTGGGAAGACAAAGAAGCCCCATAATTTGGTGGACATCACAAAGGAATAAGGGATGACCTGGGGGTGTAGGAACAGTTCCTGGAAGGTTTCAATGGGGTTACATTCTGGCAAGAGGAGTGGGCTTATAACACAGAACTGGAACTCTACACTGATGCATCAGGGGCCATGAAGATAGAGGCCTACTTTAAGGGAGAATGGATTTTGGAGGCACAGCCAGAATCTTGGAGGGAGGAGGGGCTACTGACAGACATTACCTTTTTGGAGATCTTCCCCATCCTTGTGGCCCTGGTGGTCTGAGGGGACAGGATGAAGGAGAAGCACATATTGTTTTGGTGTGACAATAAAGGGGTGGTGGAAGTGATAAATAGACAAGCGGTGTTCACAGACACAGTAGGGTGGGTCATGCGTAGGCTGGTTCTGTTGGGGCTTCAGCTGAAATTGTCTTTTAAAGCAATGGGTCCCAAGGTGGTAGCCTGGATAAAAAAAATTGGCTAGACAACAGGACGCAAAGGGTAGTAGTAAATGGAGCACACAGTGAAGAAAGGAGGGTTACTAGCTGGGTACCACAGGGTTCAGTACTGGGACTGGTCCTTTTTAATGTCTTTATAAGTGACATTGCAGAGGAACTGGAAGGAAAAGTATGTCTCTTTGCAGACGACACAAAGATCTGCAACAGGGTTGATACACAGGATGGAGTGGAAAGGATGAGAAGGGACTTGGCAAGGTTGGAGGAATGGTCAAATGTATGGCAGCTCAGATTCAATGCAAAGAAGTGCAAGGTAATGCACATGGGAAACAAAAACCCAGGGGAAGCGTACACAATGGGGGGTGAGATACTGACAACAGTAAAAATGGAAAGGGACCTGGGGGTAATTATATCAGATGACCTAAAGGTGGGCAAGCAATGTGAGAAGGCAGTAAGGAAGGCTGGGTTGATACTGGGATGCATAGGAAGAGGCATCAATAGTAGAAAACAGGAAGTTGTTATCCCTCTGTACAGACAGTTGGTGAGACCCCATCTGGAGTACTGTGTGCAGTTCTGGAGACCCCATCTCCGCAAAGACATAGACAGAGTGGAGGCTGTTCAGAGGAGGGCAACCAAAATGGTGCAGGGTCTGCACCAGAAGACATAAGATAAAAGACTAAAGGAGCTTAATATGTATACCCTTGAGGAAAGAAGGGAGAGAGGGGACATGATAGAAACTTTCAAGTACCTCAAGGGAATCAACAAAGTCCAAGAGGGTAGCATCTTTCAGAAAAAGAGATGTGCAAGAACAAGGGGGCACAATTTGAAGATAGAGGGGGGACAGCCCAGAGGTAATGTGAGGAAGTATTTTTTCACAGAGAGGGTTGTGAATGCTTGGAACAGCCTCCCTGAGGAGGTCATGGAGTCAAGAACAGTGGAGGAATTCAAGAATGCATCGGAAAGACATAAGGCAGTCCGAGTGGGGGGTAGGAGGAAGTAAGCTGTTGGTTAACTAGGATCTGCAGCTTATCTGTTAGGTAGGAAAATGGGCAGACTAGGTGGGCCAAGCGGTCCTTATCTGCCTTCAAATTCTATATTTCTATGTTTCTAACATATAGTAGGCATTCAGAATGACATTGCTGACAGTCTTTCCCATTTGCAGTTGAACAGGTTTCAGGACCTGGCACCAGGAACAGCATCACACAGGACTAGGGTCCTGGCCCATCTATGGGTTATTGGAGGGAAACAGCCAGATTGTTATATCAGACTTTATGGGCTCCCTCCCCATCCTCCATTCTCCAATTGTCATCCCCAAATAATAAAACAAATTCCTTGGTAGTCTAGCAGTCCCTCCCCCCTATCCAGTGCACTGATCACTTTCCCATTGTTGTCAAAATATTTCTTTGATAGTCTAGTGGCCCCTCCCACATTCTCCAAATGCCATGCCCATATAATGAAATTAATTCTCTGGAAGTCCAGTGTTCTTTCCCCCTCACACATGCTCTGATCACCATCCATTATAGTAGAAATATTTCCCTGGTAGTCTAATGGCCCCTCCCTCATCCTCTGTGCTCCATTTCACTGTACTGTTATAGCAAATCTATTTCCATGATAGTCCAGTAGTCCCTTCCCCATGCTCTGATCGCAATCCCGTCAGAGTAAAAATATTTCCCTGGTAGTCTAGTAGTCCCGTCCCTTTCCCCTGTGCTCAGATCACCAACCTGTTACAGTTGAAATATTTCCCTGGTAGTCTAGTGGTTGCTCCCCCTCTCCCATGCCCCAGTCACTATCACTGTATAATAAAATACATTCCCTGGTAGTCTAGAGGTTCTCCCCCAGTTCTCCAATTGCTGTTCTCATATAATAAAATAAATGTCTTAGAAGTCTAGTGGTCCCTCCCCATGCTCCAATCACTGTCACATTACATTGGAAATATTTCCCTGGTAGTCTAGTGGTCTTTTCCCCATGCTTCAATCACTGTCCCATTACAGTAAAAATATTTCCCTGGTTGTCTAGTGGTCGCTCCCCCCACCCAATACCTCTCCCCTCATCCAGAACAATAGTCCCTGGTGTCTAGTGGCCCCCTTCCCTCTCCATTCTCCGGCCCACTCAAAATAAATATAATTCCTGGCAGTCTAGTGGTCCTCCCTAGTGACCAGTCACTTGTCTTCTCTAAGTAGATATAAATCCTGGTGGTCTAGTGGTTCCACCCCATGCTGATCACTGGCCCAATATCACAACTAAATGATGTCCCTGGTGTCCAGTGATTCCCTCACTAGACTCCATGCCCAATACAGACATTTATTTATTTAATTCTGGTAACTGGGTAAGCCCACTGAGACAATGCAGTCCCTTTTTCAGGGGTGACCCGAAACAGGATAACATGAATAACATATAAATACATTATACAGAGGAGTGGATGAGCATTGACTTAAAAAATATACTTAAAATGGGAGTGTACAATACATGTGCAAATTCTCGGTTACAGTAATGTTGAACAGTGGTACAGCAAGACAACAAGACAAAAAAATAAACATTTGAATAAGCGCATAACATTGATTTGGACAATAAACTCTAAATAATAATCACAGGCACATTCAAGTGGATGGAGTTAAATCCATGCAAAGGATAGACTATTCTTTAGAAGAGGAGCCTGTCTAGTGAAAACAGGTGCAAGGAGAGGGTGCAGGAAGGAAGCGGAATAAATTGAGCTTGAAGTGTGTGAGGGAGGTGGAAGAAAGAATCTCTTGTGGGAATGAGTTCCAGGTGGATTATGGCATAAAGGCAAATGACTGCCTGCCGATGGCCAACCATGGGTTGGGCATAACCAGTTGGAGGAAGGCCATGGAGCATAAAGTGCATAGGTGACACTTTTAATTGATGAGATCACCCAGGCATAGAGGGGTGTAGTGGTGGACCAGCATAAGCATGAGGCACATGGTGGTATACTGGAATCTGCTCACCATGGGTGCCCAGCCCAGGGATGAGAGGACTTTACAATGATGAAGCCGGGGGTCAGTACCAAGTGCAAAGTGCCCAATCCTCAAGTAAAGTTGGTTAAGGTATGAGAAGACAAAGTCCACGGGGCACCATATGAGAGAAGGGGAGAAGAGCGGACATTACAATTTTTTGACATGAGGCCGATGTCAGGAGGGTACAGATGTAGAACAGCAAACCAAGCCACTGGTTAAATGTTTTAGTGAGAACTTTGACATGACTCTCAATGTTGAGTGATGGATCCATGGTTACCACCAGGTATTTGAATGAGGGTATGAGTTCCAGGGTATTGCCATCCTGTGATCTGATCATGAGGGGTATTGAGACAGGGCACAATGCCATGATTATGGAACAGCATGGTCTTTGTCTTCTTTGTGTTGAGGAACAGATGGTTTTCAAGGAACCATCCCTCAATGGCATGGAAATCAGATTCCAGACACTGGTTTATCCAGCCAAGATCAGAGGAGGAATGGTAGATGATGGTGACATCAGCATAGAGATGAACAGTGGCACCTTCACAGTTGACTGTCAGGTCATTTGTAAAAAAGTAAAAATAAAAGCAGTCCCAGAATGGAACCCTGTAGTACACCATGCTGTATAGGTCTGAGATCTGAGAGGGCCCCTGCCCACTTGAACCTTGGAAAGTGGTGGGAGAGGTAGCTACAGAGATATGTGAGTGCACTATGGTCAAGGCCCAATAAGTGGGGTTTGCGTATCAAAAGTTTATGATTGACAAGGTTAATGCCTTTGTTGGGTCAACAAAGACAGCGCCTGTGGCTTGACCCTGGTCCAAAGTGGCAAATATATCTGCTGTAACTTTTATCAGAGCTGTCAGTGCTATGATTCTTCCTGAAGACATGCTGATACATGGAGAGGAGGTGGTATGAATCAAGGTAATCCTGTAGTTGGTTATAAAGGATACACTCCTGAATGTTCACCAGCGGGCAGAGAATGGAGATAGGTCAATAGTTTTCTGCTAAAATATTTGGACCACCTTTTTGGATCAGGATGACCACTGCTACCTTCCATTTGTCTGGTACTGTGCCTGAGAGAAAGGATCTGTTTATCATGTTCCTCACTGGTATGACAAGGCCTTCAGCACCAAGTTTTAAGAAGTTGGGTTCTAGGCTATCATTACCTGGGTAACACTCAAGTCATAAGTTGGAGAGCAACCTGCACACCTCCCTCCTAGTTGCCAGTTTCAGGTGAAAGGTAGACCTATGACCTAGGTCCACTGGGGGGGGGGTTACTGTGACTAATGTGTGCAGTATACTTGTCTAAGTCTGTGAAGAGTTTATTGAAACCAGTAGCGATTAATGGGGGATTCATTAGGATGTTACCTTGAGCTTTATGAGAGCTAGGGTTTATAGTAACTTTGCCTTTTATAAGGGAGTTAATTTGCTTCCAGAAATCCTTGGGGTTACTGAGGTGCTCGGTGTGTAATGTGTAATGTTTTAAAGCAGTTACACTTGGCCTTGCCTAGTAAGTTTTTGCAGGTGTTTCTAAGCTGCCTGTAGGCAAGCCAGTTCTTATGGAGGCCATTATCATTGAAGGCATGCCTGGCCTTGTCTCAGGAGGTCATGAGTTTCCTTAGATCTGAGGTCAATCATGGAGCTATAAGGCCCCTAGTTCTCTGTTTCATCAGGGGAGCATGATGATTTACTATGGCAGAAAAGATTGAGATGAAGAAATCTAGTGCCTGGTTGATATCTGGAAGGAGGTCAATAGGTTCCCAGTCAGCACTCAATATTGATTCTTGGAATGCTTGTACATTGAAGTGTGACATATCTGTAGCAACTCTAGTATGATTTTGGGGGGATGGTTGGGGAAGATGTTACACCAGATACAGTACGTCAGTGAATGGTCACTGATGTTATCTGGGTGAATACCAGCTGACCTGAACTTGTGGGCACAGTTGGTGATTATCCAATTGCTCAGGGAATGGTTGCCTGATCTAGTGTTAATCCTTGGATCAGGGATGAGCTCGGTAAGGTTGGCCTCAGCCAAGTTTGAGTGAATCTTATTCATACTGGGGTTTAACAAGTCAGTGTTGAAATCGCCACAGATCACCAGGTCATGTGGCATGAGGTCAGCTAGGGTAGGGATGAGGGTGAGGATGAGGGAGGGGAGGGCAGTGAGGGCATCTTTAGGGGGGAGGAAAAAGCATTCTGTAATAAGCTCTTTTACATTTCCTAGGGTTATTGTAAGGAATAGGGACTCCACTGCAGGGTGGTCTGGAGATGGTGCTGATATTTCTGCAGCCACTATGCCCAATTTAACATACAGAACACCGCCCCTCTTTCTAACTATTCAATCCCTCCTAAAGCAACCACAGCCTTGCATTTCAACCTCATACTGGCTTCTGATTGATTTGAGCCCGATGGACCATTTATAAGTGACACCAAGAGAGTGAAACCTGAAAACAGATCATTACAGTGACAGTCACTGTAATGGTCTGTTTTCAGTGATGCGGCTTCTCACAGTGTTCTGCCCCTTCCCCTAAACAACTCTGACCTGGAGTTGGTTATAAACAAATGTGGGGAGTGAGGGGGGCAGAGCAACACTTCCTTTTTTAATGGCACAATATTATTGTTGGAATTTTGCCTTCGCTGTGTGGGATGTTGGGGAATTTGATGATGAGCACAAGAGGTGCTTCCATTTGAATCAGGTCTCAGAGATCCTCAAAATATCTGGGTTGTGGTGTATAACCTATGCTTCAAGCTGAGCTAATTTATGATGCAGACTCCTGGCATTCATGGGGACAATCTTCAGTCCTTTAACAAATTGCCTTTGGGCACTGGTAGCTGGACAGTTTGTAGAATGGCACGGGGGCCAGAATTTTGCTTGACATCGCCTGCACACAAGAGTAAGAGGAGGCGGTACAGAAAGATAAAAGCATAAGCGTAGTCTTTCCTTTTGGTGATACCTCCTGGAGGCCAGGGTAGGTGTAGGTTGTGGTGCAGCCAGTGCCCTAGATAGACTGCATTATGTTTAGGTAGGCAGTGGATGAGGAGGTACCACTGTTGTGGGTCCTTGCTATTATGTGTTAGTGCAGCAAATTCACTTCCTATTGGAGGGGTATTTGATTGACTGTGCGATGAGGTAATCCAAAAGGACACAGAATAAAATTGACAAACTTGCTAATATGATGTTGGCATTACTCATGTTCACAAAAGCACGGTTCAGCAGGTCCTCTGAAAAATTGTGATTGTTAGGTAAATTCAATAAGATGGACCAGGTATGTTGGGAGGATATTGTTGAGTGTCCCTAGTGGCCACCCCATATAATCTGCAAGTGGCAACATGAGGAGATAGGGTCAGAGCCAGTTCAAATTGACAATGGCCTCATGTAATACTTCAGGTGACTACAGGATACAAAGAAGTAACACTCAACTTGTGTAGGCAGGATTCTAACTGGCTGTATGGCTTGGAGAAAAGAAGAGAGCTGTCTAGGGACCATCTAGACACTGAGAAGCACAGGTTCAATGCCCGCTCCAGGAAAGTGCCATGTGGGTAGAATACAAGAATGAGAGTGTCACGGGAATAGGGTGGCTGGTGGAGACATCAAACAAGGGAGGATTCAAGGAAAGTTGTAGACATTGCTTAAATGTTACCACTCAAGGAGAAAAGCAGCAGTGATCTCTAGTGGTGCAACTCAATAAGATGCAGATGGAGTTCTGGGGAGATAGAAAAAGGTGGTCTGTCACATGGAACGAGCATGAGACCAGACTCTCCAATAAAGCACAAGCTGGACAAGGATGGCTGTGGTGGTGGGTGGGTGGGGAGCTGCAAGCGTTAGCAGTGGCATGGCCACACAAGCCTGCACACTTTGCCTGCCTAGGATTAGCAGGCCTCCTTGTCCACTCACGGATGGGAAGAGCGGTGCATGGAGACCTCCGGGGGGATGGAAAGCACTCCCATCTGTGTTGTGGGCTCTGCTGCAGTTAATGCCTGTGGGAGACAAAGAAGGTAAGGAGAATTAAGGGGTCAGGCTGTAGACAAAGGATTAAAGGAAGGTCAGGGTGGGAAGTTGGAACAAGTGGGCGAGGGGGGGGCTACACCAGACAATGACACAGCTTTGCAGGGTGACTCAGGCCTCAGGCTCTCCAGTGGTAGGCCCCAACAGTAACAGCAAACACCTCAGACATACAATGCCACGGTGGCTAGGGGTTGTCCCACATTTCAATCCCCCATCTTGTCCATAGCAAAAGTTCCTTGGTGGTCTAGTGCACCCACCACCTCGATCCCCCCAACCTGATCCCCAGCCAGCAACCAGCACAGCCCTCTCCTCATCACCATAGCTGACCTCTAACTGAGCTCTTAATGAGCTCATTCTGTATATAGTACATGCTCATTGACATTGATAAGTTCAATGTCAATGACCGCAAACTGTATACAGTAATGGCTCATTGAGAGTTCAGTCAGCAGCCAGCTGTGGTAGTGAGAGGAGGTCTGTGCTGGTCACTGGTTGGGGGTCAGGTTGGGGGAGAGCAGGGTTGTGGTACACTACATGATGGTGTTGGGGGGGTACACTAAACCACCCAGGAACTTTTGCTATGGACAATATGGGGGACTGGGATGGGGAGGGACCACTAGCCACCAGGGACTTCTATGTCTGTATCGGACAAGGCATCAGGTGGGTGGACCATCAAACACCAGGGCCATCATTTAACTGTGATATTGGGCCTGTGATCAGCGAAGGGGGGAACCACTAGACCATCATGACATCTATTTACTTAGAGCAGGCAGGCAATCAGCAACCATGGGGAGGGCACTAGCCCACCAGGAATTATATTTATTTATAGTGGGCCAGCCATCAGCAAGGGGAGGGGACCACTGGAACCAGGGACTATTGTTCTGGATGTGGGGAGAACTATCGGGAGGGGGTTGGGAGGACCACAAGATGATCAGGGAAATATTTTTTTCAGTTCAAAGTTTATTGATACATTTTCCACAACAACAGGCAGTTACAATGAGAATGAGGTAAAATACAGACTCAGTGTAGAGAGGTAACTACCCAACCCACCATCCCTCCCTTACTGCAGTAACCAAACCTAGTGTCCCTAAGTTCCAAGCTCTTTACCTAACAGCCTACATGGCCATTTAAACTGAGACATAATTAAGACTGAGCCAGTGAAATTAGAGAGTGAAGGGGATCCCAAATTTTGCTATATGCTGCCAATCTATTATGAAGTCTGGCAATCACTTTTTCTGTACACAGATTGGACAGGATTTCGTTTACCCATCCTTGGAAAGATGGGGAGGACTTGTCTTTCCAATGACATAAAATAAGCTTCTTAGCCAGTAAGGCAATCATGGAAATATGAAACTTTCTTACTTTAACTCTAATAGAAGATTGGTCCCCTAAAATGCAAATATCAGGAGTAAAATACTCTTGAAGGCCCAGTAAAAGGTCCAGGGAAGTCTTAATTGAATCCCATAAGAGGGAAACATTGGGACAGGACCAGAACATGTGAAGAAGTGTTCCTTCTTCCTGCAAACACTTAATACATATATTGGAATTCAAGAGACCCCATTTCTGTAATTTAACCAGAGTGTAATACAAATTATGTAATACATGATATTGCATGAGACTCAGTCTGTCTTGAGAAACATATTTATGACAGAATCTCCACAGGGATTGCCAATCCAGATGGTAGTGAGGGAGGATAGAGTTCCAGAATCTTGTGGGTCCAAAGGAACCCCCATATCTCCTGTAAATCAAAACCTGATATAATTTAGATATAACACCTGAAGATCCAATAAGTGAAGAAACCTCAGGTATCAGGGCTGTGACGGTCTGGGACGGGGTATTACCAAAAATTATTATAAGTAAGTGCCTTAACTGTATAACTTTGAAGTGAGAGGGAGCCGGAATATGAAATTTCCTAATAATATCTCTACTGACAACCATTGCCCATCTTCATCCATGAGAGAGAGAAGTTTCCTATCCCCCAATTGGGACAACCATTGATGGGGAATCTGGTTCTTATTAATAGTGAAAGATGAGGAATTCCAGATAGACTAGGCCAAGTCCAATTGGGGAGTATATTGCAAAAATGAACACAATTGTGCATATACCTTTAAAGAGGTAAATACTGTAAGGCATTCCTCAGTCATACGCACCTGGGAGACTTTAAGATACAATAAGGTAAGGGGGTCCAGAATCTTGGACTTAATTACATCCAATTCAATCCTAAGCCAAGCCGGTTGCTCTTTTTCTGGGCCAGGAGATACCCATCTCAGACATTTAGTTAAATGACTGGCCCAGTAATATATAGCCAGATGGGGAATCCGTAAATCCCCCTTAAGTTTTGGAGCTGCCAATTTGTAATAGGCCAATCGAGGATACTTATCGCCCAAATAAATCTAGTGAATATGCATAACTTTTAAACCAGAGTAGGGATAAAAGTATTGAGAAGAGATAAAGGGTAAAAAATTCTAGGAAATATATTCATCTTAATTATGTTGATCCGGCCCCATAATGAAATGGGAAGTTTAGACCATCTATCGAGGTCGTGAATTATCAGCTGTGAGAGGGATTCCAGATTTTCCCTAAACCATGTTAGGGGATTACAGAATAGTTTAATGCCCAAGTATTTGAATGACCTGGGAGTCCAGCATAAACCTAAGGGACTAATATCATTTTTGAATACCTTATGGTTTAATGGAAAGAATGAGGATTTGCTAGCATTCAGTCTGCAGTTGGACAGGTCACTAAATCTTGCTATTTCACTCAACAAGGCCGGTTCAGAAGATACTGGATGAGATAAATGTATCAGCAAGTCATTCACATTGCAGTGACTTTAATTTCATGACGCCCAACCCAAATGCCTTGTATGGAAACATTATTGAGAATATTTTGGATGAGAGGTTCCAGATATAAATTAAATAACAGAGGAGATAAGGGACATCCCTGTCTAGTACCTGAATGGAGTGGAAAAGGTTTGGAGAAGGCCCCGTTCCCAGAGATCCTTGCTGTAGGAGTTTTATATAGTGTAGCAATCCAGGATATGAATATAGAAGAGAACTGAAAAGCTTCCAGTACTCGAAACAAAAAGTTCCAATTTGCTTGATCAAATGCCTTCTCAGCATCCAGGGAAACCAGTCCTGCAGGGAACTCGGCTCCCCAGGTAGCCGAGAAAACATGAGAGAGGGTGCGCAAGTGATCAGATGACGAACGCACTTTCATAAATCCTACCTGGTTTGTACCTACTAACTCAGGGAGAACTACAGTTAACCTATTGGCTAGTATCTTCTAGAGAATTTTAATATCCTGATTTAGAAGGGAAATAGGTTTGTAGCTCTGAACAAGCTCAGGATCTTTATCTGGTTTACGGAGAAGAACAATCAAAGCCTCAAAGAGGTGAGGATCTGCCTCTGCCCCAGTTAGAATATATTGAAATAAATGATAATGTACTGGTAATAAAAGATCCCGAAAAACTTTGTAAAATAGGGAGGAGAATCCATCGGGGCCTGGGACTTTGTCTGCAGGTAGCCCACTAATAACCTCAGCAATTTCCTCCTGTGATATAGGGGTAACCAGAAAACCCTTGTGTTGCTCTGAGAGGGAGGGCAGATGGGAATCCCTCAGATAACTCACCGTACTCCCAGGACAGGGAGGATACTCCATGTCACTGTACAAACTTGCATAATATAGGGCAAATTCTTGCACTATTTCAGTAGGAGATAGTTTCAGGGACCCGTCTGCCATTGCCCTGATCGGAGGGATAAATCTCACCGATTCTTGTTGCTTATTACGCAATGCCAGTAGGCGCCCCGCCTTCTCTCCCTGATCCGTGTAACTAGATCTTGTACGAATAATAGCTAATTCTGCTTTCTCGAAGTAACTCTAAATATCTATCTTTCAACACTAGGAGTTCCTCTTGTCTTCATCTGGGGCAATAGCTGAAAAATTATTTTCAAGTGACCTAATTTGGGACAGTAATGATAATAATTCCTTCTCCTGTGCCCTTTTCCTACCCACCGCCATACTAATAAGGATCCCTCTCATGAAAGCCTTAAACGCCCCCCACAAAATATCTGGCTTTGCACTATCGAAAGGGTTGAATAAAAAAAAGAACTCAATTTGCTCCCTTATGAGCTTGCAATATTTAGCATCTTTAAGAAGTTGTTCATTAAGTTTCCATCTGGTTTCCCTGTTAGGTAAATTAAGGAATGCCAATTTGCACAACACCAGTGAATGGTTGGAGACAGGGCCAGGTTGAATCAGGGAAGTCTTAACCCCAGGTAGGAGAACATGAGAAATAAATATGTAAACAATGCGGAACTGCGAGCCGTGCACCATCGAGCTGAAGGTAATTTCCCTAGAATCAGGGTGCAAGACACGCCAGACATCGCAGAGCCCGCACTGGTCCACTAGGTCTTTAAAAGCCCTCTGCCCCGGAGTGACCACTCCCAGTCCACTACCTGACCTGTTGAGATTAGAATCTACAACTTGATTAAAGTCATCCCCCAAAATAATCCTGATGGGAAGCATTGGAAGAATAACAGATATGAGTCTCATAAAAAACCCTGGATCATCTGTATAAGGGCCATATATACTACCAAGTAAAAGTGGAACTGACCAGAGAGTACCTATAACTAGGATAAACCTTTCCTCAGGGTCTTTAATGACCTGTGTAGAGACAAAGGGAACACCCCTGTTGATAATAAGCATGACCCCACAACTGTTAGTAGATCCCTGAGCATTATAAACCAGGCCCACCTGTTGCCTCCTCAACTGTGAAGCTTCAGTTTCTAATAAATGGTTTTCCTGTAGGAAAGTTATCTGAGAGCATAATAAGCTTAAGTGTTTGAGAACCTGATATTGTTTGGGTTTTTTCCTGATCCCCTTAACATTCCAAGTTGCAAAAGTCACTTCTTTGGCCATCTAATAATAGCTGTTAGGCTTAACATGCTCAGCCCAGCACTCGGGATACATAATACATGCAACCCTACTCCCACAGTTATTGCAGTAAAGCTCTCCCTCCTCCCCAACCTCCCCATAATTAACCCATTCCCTTCCCCCAACTACCCCATTCCCCCTAACAAAACCCCAAATCCCCAACCCCTCGCCCTACCCCCCACACTGCCACAAGCAACGTTCAGCACAGTACTGGGTCTTTTCCTCCATCTCCTGCCTCCCGATAATGCACCTCTGCTAATGGCAATAAAACTTACATTCCAAAGTAATTATTTGAGAAAGTGAACGATATTAATTACCCCCAAAAAATTAGAGAATGGTCTTGGGCTTCCAATGCCTGCGCACACCTATGAATTAGCATGATAGTGAACTGATAAACAAAGTGTACTGCTAAACTCATGAATATGCCAGATAACCTTGGGAACCAGAGTGAAACTGAGAGTGAAAATTAGGAGTAACCTTGCCCCATGGAAAAGCTACGCAGAAACCAGAACCAGATCAGAAGCCTAGTGAAGGGGAACAACCATTTCCTCAGATTGAGAGCAAAGATCGAGAAAACATTGCAACCGTGACCCAGGGGAAAAAAAATGAAAAAACAAATCTTCCCTGAGATTACCAACCCTATATTGCAAAAAATCTCCTTGGGGAAATTTGTTGCCCTTAACTCGGGACTATTGAGAAGATTAAGGGATATCCCCCTCGAATTAAGAGCTGTACAGCTATAGATTACAAATACATAGTACACATTCTAGTGGCCACAACCCGATCCTGACATGGTGAATGTAAGATGCAGAGAAAGCCCAAGACTGCTTTGATTTCTGATCCATGTAAAGTAAACGTTAATCCTAGAATCAACAAGACAAACTCCCCCTTCTATTTAATTTACAAAACTGAATATACTGAGACATGGAGCTCTATTCCCAACTAAGCAAACCCCGAGACCCCAAGTGTCTTTGCCCTTAACAGGAGTTGACATTCTGAGATTAGGGCTTAAGAGACTGTTAGCAGGCATGCCTTGCACTGATCCCCCCAGTCCAAGCAAGAAAACAAGAATTTCCAATACAACTCATCAACACCATCTCCTCAAGGAAGGAGAAAATAACAGTTCCAATCGGCAACTCCAAGCAGCTCTTCATCCCACGAACAGGGCCTCTTAGGGCTCTCGAAACAAGTCTGGTAGCATGGATTTAAGGCACGACAGGGCAACTGCAGGATCATCGTAGTTAAACCAGGATCCATTTACGAAAACTTGTAACCTGGCAGGGTATCCCTTCCTAAATTTCAGGCCTGCGGCAATAATCTTAGACACGATGGGATGAAATGCTTTCCGCTTCAGATGAACCGAACCAGGCAAATCTTGTGCGATTCTCAGTTTCGTATTCTCCCAATGAACCTCTTGTAAAGCTCTCACTTTCTGCAAAAAATGCTGTTTCTCTAGGAAATTCAAAAAGCTACAGATGATAGGACGGGGGGAGCATCCGGAGAAGGCTTAGGTCACAGAGACCTGTGAGCTCGCTCTATAATATATACTGGGCCGAAGGGAGAGGGGTCAGCCACCCATTCCAACTTCTGTGTAAATGCCACAGCATGCTGGCCCTCTTCTCCCTCTGGTAACCCTAGTATCACCACATTGTTTCTGCGGCTACGGCCCTCCAAATCTTCGAGCTTGGCCTCAAGAAGAAGATAGCTTCTGTCACGTAGATACCGATTCAGGACTGAGATTCTCTAGCTTTTTCTCCATCAAGACTATTCGAGCTGTATTATCAGAAACAGTTAACAAGACTTCATCCAGTTTTCTAGAGAGAGTTTTCAGGTCAATCGCGATTTCTTTCATCTCTTCACGAAAGGGCTTAAACTCTTCTAAGAACCTATTGAGCATTAAAGGTTCTTGTTCCCCGACTTGACTAGAAGGATCAGGCCCCTCTAGCCCACCCAAGGCCCGGGATTTCTTTGAGGCCTTTTTTGGAGTAGCGGGAAGGGGTGTTTCTGCGGGGCTTTCTTCATATAAGCCTCCATCCACCAATCTAGCACACAAACCAGACTTCCAGGGTATTCAGATAATAGTAAATCTCAAAAGCAGAGGAACTAGAGAAACATAAACATCTAAAAAAGACGATTTAATGATCAGGAGGCAGGAGCTTAACGGAGGAGCTTCTACTCAGCACTCTGCATCACGTGATCCCGATGATCAGGAAAATATTTTTACTGTACTGGGACAGTGACTGGAGCATGTGGGAGGTGGGAGGGACCATTCTACTATTAGGGTAATATTTTTACTGTAATGAGACAGCGATGAGATTGAAGCATGGGAGAGGGGGGAGGGACCACTAGACTACCAGAAAAATATTTTTATCGTAACAGGAAGATGATCAGAGCACAGAGGAGTGGGGAGGTACCACTAGACTACCAGGGCAATATTTTTACTGTAATGAGATGGTGATGAGATTGAAGCATGGGAGAAGGGGGAGGAACCACTAGACTACCAGGAAAGTATTTTTACAACAACGGGATAGTGATCAGAGAACAGTGGAGTGGGGGAGCACTTGACTACCAGGAAAATATTTTGACAACAACAGGACAGTAATTTTAGCATGGGGGAGGGACCACTAGACCACCGGGGTATACATCTGTAGTGTCCCTGATTATGAGGGGCATCCCTCATTTTTCCTCATACTATTGTTCTACCCCTCATTCTTCCCTCATGGAAAAGGTGCTACAGACACAGAGAATGTAGAATGGGTGGTGGACAAGTGGAACACCCTGCCAGAGGAAGTGGTGGGAGCTGAAACAATCAAGGGATTTAAGAATGCATAGGATAGATATAAAGTAATTCTGGAGGTCAGGGGTAAGAGGGACAACAGACTTCAAGGAAAACATAAACTGAACTTACAAGCTCAAATGGGCAGACTGGGTGGGCCATAGGGCCTTATCTGCCGACACTGCTTATGTATGTATCTATATATCTAGAATGTTCTGTAATGTCTTATGATGTTGTATCACTTTTGCACAGTGCTTTACATGCTATTCTCCCACTCACTCTTCTCTTTGGCACAGCACTCGCTTGGGCACTTCAGTCTTGCCCATTTATTAAGTTATTTTGGGGCTTAGTTTGTTGTCTACTGCCCCCCCCCCACAATGGGTGGCATCAACTCAAAGTCAGACAAGCACAACAGGCAAGACTTTAAGTTTTAAATCTGGTGGGATTTTCCAGCTCTGCCCTCAACAACAGGTCCTTCTGCCTGATTGGTGAAAACAGGAATGGGGAGCCATGCAGCAGGCTCTGAATGGCTCATGTGGGTTCAGGATCCAAAACTGAGGGGAGGGAGCAGTAAACAGTAGATTTCCAGCTCAGCCCCCAATGACAGTTCCATCTGCCCGATTGGTAGAAAACAGGAATGGGAGCATACAGCAGGCTCCAAATGGCTGGTTGGGGTATGAGATCCATGCTGTAGAGGAGGGATCAGTAAACAGCAGGCAAAGGAACACTTTCCCTCTCCCCTTGCAGTCCATGGCTTCAGCTCAATTTCGAGCAGAGGAGGCAAGTCTTTTAGGTTTTTGGTGGGTTGCTAGTCTTTACATCTGTGAATTAGCCTGGTCATGCTTATTACAGCTGTAATATTGCATCTGTGTTATTGATTGAATATGTGGAATATAGTCTGTAATGTTAGTGCAGCTGACTTCATTAGTAGCTTCCTATCAGTTAAAAAGGTGGGGATTACAGTCCGTATTTATAATAGATGTACATTTATTCTTTTAACAGTCTTAATATCAATTTGTTTAGCATAACAGGTTCATGTTTGCATACACATATGAGCACATTTTGTATATGATTTTAACTATTTACAATTGGTAATTTATTTTGTGTGTAGACAGAAGAGTCGAGCACCCACCACCTCACATTACATGGATACCATTCATATTTAAAATATAATTTTATTGTTGAAAGGCACAAACGCCTGATGTTCTTTAGATCTAAATGAGATCCTTTTTCAAAGGCCTTTGAAAGAGGATCTCATTTAGATCTGAAATGTGTTATGCATTAACAATAAAATGATAATTTAAATATGAATGGTGTCCATGTAATGTGAGGTGGTGGGTGCTTGACCCTTTTGTCTACATGCTCTGTTTTTTGCCTGGAGCACCACTGAACCAGTGTGAGACTTGTTAAAGATGAAAAGTCCAGTAATTAATTTTGTGAGATAAACTGTGCAATCTGGCTAATTTATTTTATTTTTTGAATATGTGATTTGGAAATTAAAAATGCAGACTTCCATCCAGTTTTGTTAATAAAAAATAACAATGTCCTTTTTACATTGTAGGCAGCCCCCAGACACCCAGCCTATAGTGTACATTTTAGATCGTTTTATAGATGGCCTCGTAACCCCTATGCTTTCAGTAACATGACACCCCTGACTGACTTTCTATTTTTATTTATTCCCTGTTGGTTCCATTAGGCCACGCTACCTGTCCCTCTTACACAAAATCAATGTCACTTATAGTCCAGATAGATACAGAAGAACCCATTTCCACCATCCTAGTACACTTTATGTAGGGTGTCACAGAACACTGAGAGAAAGAGAGACAGAGAGAGAGCGATAGTTATTTTACCATAGCACTCCTCTTGCATCTCTCACACTGTTTTCCCTCCTGTTGTATAGTACAATTGTACAGCATCCTCAACCCTCAGGACCAGCTGGAAATATATTTTCAGGGCTTTTAAACCCAATGGGGAGTAACAAATAAGTAAATAAAAAAATAAATAATAGAGTAGGTGGACAGAGTAATCCCTTGTTGCAGGGTTCAACAGCCCCTGCACAACTGCATCTGTTCATGCAGGTCCCAAAGGGTCCTGCATGAATGAGGATATGATTTCACTATCTCAAATGAAAGGAAATTCTTTGGAAAAAACTGCGTTAGTGCACCAGTTAGGGTGCCTTAATGCCAAAAAAGTCTGGAAATGGGGTGTTAGGGTTTTCAACTCTAACTCTCCACCCCCACCCTGCAGGCAGCAACAGGAAAAAAATATTATGGTTTCACCAATCTTATGTCTTTGCCAGTCAGGTGTGGGGTGTGCCCTGGTGTTGCCATCCCTAACACTCACCACATTCTCATATACTATATCCATCTCAGATTATTTACTGATGGAATGGGGTGAGCATTAGGGTTGACAACCCCAAGGTACACCCCACACCTGATTTGTGAAGACACAAGACAGGTGAAACCATAATGAGTTATCATTTTTTTCTGTTGTTACCTGCAGGGTGGGGGTGGGGAGTTAGGGTTAGAAACCCTAACACCCTATTTCCTGGCTTTTTTGGCATTAAGGCAGTTTTTTTCCCAAATAATTTGTCTCAAGATACCTAGAGTATGATCCTGGCAAGGATGGAACATGTTAGATCTACATGCAGTATATAACTCAAATTCTAACACCCGCAAATTGGTATTACATGCAAGAATCAAAGCATTGCAAATACAATGTTTGAAAGAGGATTGTGATCATTATCAGTTCATTTGGATGAGAGCAAATACAGAGGAATGGAGAATGCTGAACAACCATAAACATTATGCTGTGCAAAGGATGAAACTATTCTGCTTGCAAACTTGCAAGAGAAATAATGATAGAAATGACAGAAATTCAGGAGATAAACATAATAACAAACAGTTATGTTGATCACAAGAGAGTGCATGTCATCTTAATAGTGGAAAGCAAATATTACAGTTATTCTTCAAAGTAACATTAATAATGGATTTTACACTTTTAAACTGGTAACTTGGAATATTGAGGACTTAATTGTCAAAGTAGCTGACAAAAAATGTCATGAGATTATAATGAAACAAGATATCCTGTTAATGCAGAACACTGAGCAGGCAAATGATATATCAAGACTTCCTGGATTTGAGATTTTTGTAGGTGCTGCATTAAAATTAGCTACATTTGGATGACCACAAGCAGAGCTGGTCACTGGTATAAAACACAAAAAGGAAATTAATGTTACAAACATAAACTGGGTTTCACCATTTTTTGTTAGCTGATTAAATAAGAAAGGGTTGACTTTAAAATGATAATAATAAATACATATATACTACTTAAAAAAAGAAGTATACATGTGCCTGCAATATGAAACAGCTGTAACAAATTACCTACAAAAATGCTTTTATAAGATAATGGATTTGAGATTATTGTGGCAGGGTATTTCAATGTCCTTGACAGAGCAAAAGCCACTGACAGAGCAAAGGCCGATGGCACATTTATAAGGTAGAAAAAGAAATCTGCAGACTGGATGGGCCTTGCTCCTTATCTGCCATCAACTTCTATGTTTCTATGTTTCTTGTGTCAACAGATATAGATCAAGAATATGAGGAAGATGGTAAGGAAATAATGACATTCTAATTTCTCACAGCAATTTCCAAGTTAACATCACTAAGAAAATATAATGATCTCAAAGTGAACAGTCATGATTGTAGAATAAATAGTATTGTGAAAGAGCTTGCTCTCATTTTACTTAATGGTAGAACTGAAGGGGATGGTAGTGGTGAATTCAAGTACTGTATAATAATCCTAGAGGATCTTGAATGATAGATCATATGTGGATGAACTATAATGTATTACATCGTATCATGAATCAATGAGTATTAGAAAGAATAGATTCTGCACACCTTCATATTATTGAAATTTACCTACCAAATATAAATCACTATTTGACATGAATTTAACTAGAAAATTTAAAATAATCAATCAAAAATGTTTCAAGCAGAATAATCAAATGATAAAATAGTTTATATGCTAGCCTCAGATATTTGTAAGTCACTCAAAATAGAACTAGTTGAGGAAGCAATCCCTCAAACTACAAAAGATTATTGCAAAAGTATCAATGATACTATATCTCCACCTCTTTATTGATCATTTAAAAACAGATGTATATTACTACATGGTTTATGAAACCTGAAGATTTGTGAAAAAATAAGCTGAATAATTTTACTGGGAAAGTTAAGAAAAATTGGATTAGAGAACATATTGCAGAATTAAATAGAAAGCAAAATAGTACAAGAAATTATTGGAGGACGGCAAATTAAAATATCAGAACAGATTATAGGTCAAATTTAGGACTGCATTTTTAAATAAAGATGTCAAAGGGTGGTTTGCCTGGTTAAAGAGGCAGACCCATTTGGTTCAGGCCTCTGACCAATCAAGGTGACTTTGTGGCAGGTCAGGAAGGGAGAGAGGAAGGGGAGGTGGTGGGGGTGGAGGCTGCAGGAGGTTGAATGACATCACAACTAAGCCAGCCGAGCTTGACAAGAGAGCAGAAAAAATTATTGGGTAGAGAAAAGAGAGAGACAGAGGGAGAGAGAGGTGGGGACTGGGGTTTAAAAGGGCTGCTTAGAACAACAGCTCTCACAATTTTGCTAGCTATTTGATTTTTTTAGTCATTAGAACATCAGTTGTCTGTTTTCTGGCTAATTCTGATTTAAAAACAATCATTTCTTTCTAGTTGTGTTTCAGTTTTTATCTATTTAAGTTTCTATTTAAAACTGAGATGTAAGTTAATTAAGAGTTGTATTTAATTCCATTTTGCTCCAGTTGTTGCAGTATTGTGGCTTCAGATTATTTGGACAGTTCCAGTGGTGAAAAAGTTTGAATTGCATCTGGTAAGTAGATTTTTTTTTTCTGAAGCTGAAGTTTTCCTGGTGAAGAGTATTTTCAAGAAGCATTAGCCATAAGAGAGGGCAGAAGCTGTTGCATTTTACAATGCTATTTTCAGGTTTTTAAATAAAAGCAGAGGCCTGCAGTATGTTCAGAATTGAAAATCTCCTTAACTATGAGAGGTGAAATGATCCACAGTCATTGCTGCTAAGTTTAGTGATCTGCACATGTCTAGCACAAGGCTGGAGCTATGCAAGTGAGAGAAGCTTGGTTTCTGTGGGTATGAGTTGCGTGGAAGTGTTTTACTTGTCTGGGTCAGCGGACGGAGTGGGACGCAGCTTGTGGTACAATTTGTGCCAAGCAGGACCACTGTTGTTGGCTTTTTTTCCATGTTCATTCAGCAGTTTTGCTGCAGGACTCCAGTAAAAAATGTTAAATGATGAAGCATCTGGTATTGTGAGTACAGGTGTAGCAAGCCATTTTGATGGAGAGAGCCAGGTAAGTGCTGCAAAAAGATGAGTGCATGATAAAATTACCAAAAAAAGAAAGGAAAGGTGCATCACAGTGCAGGGCAGAACACAGAACAGTCTTTTGGGATGCCAATTAGAGGGGAGAACAAAAAAGCCACAGGAAAGGAAGAGGACAAATGCATGGCAAGACTAGCTCTGAGAGGCTGGGGGGACATAAAAAAAAAAAACAGATACGGACACAAAGGTTTTAGGTGGCTTCAGTAAAAAGAGGGCAGTTGAAAAAAAAGAAGAACAGCGATCTTTACTACCATAGTTGGTTAGGGTCATGATCAAGGAGAAATAACTTATATTTATGGAGAACGCTGAGCTAAGATGCCACATGGTGGGCTGCCATTTTAGAACAGGGCCAGGCAACATGGTGGTCGCCATTTTGTTTTTGCAGGTAGACCACATGGTGGCCACCAACTTAGATAGGTGAGAGCAGACCAGTGCCATTTTGTGATAAAAGGATAGCATGCAATCTGGGGCCCATGGGCAGCAGGCAGTGGCCATGGAGAGGCGATATGTTTCTGTTTCTTTTTTTAAGCAATAAAGTTTGTTTATACAAAAAAAGTAAAAATATAAAAATGGAACAGGAGGAGAAAAATGGGTACAGCTATCTCTGCAGGGATAAGTACCTGTACCATTTTGAAACTTAAATAAAGTACATTATGTTAAAAAAAGGAAAAATGGGTACTGCACAGGAAGATTTTGAACTGTAGGAGAATGAGATAATGGAGAACAGCTGTGGGTTTTTCAGAAGTGGTAAAAATAATTACACATGATGATGAACATGAATGCTGCGTTTAATTTTTGTTTAAAACCCATCGTTTGTTAAAAAGAAAAGTGAAATATACATATATATATATATATATATATATATATATATATTCTATGCAAAACAAACTTTGTTAATGCATCATTTAGAGTTAAACACAAAAAGTAAGGAAATGAAACTTTTAGGGTTGACCCCTCCCCCCTTGGACCTGCCCATCATCCCGAGATTGACAGCTGACGGGGTGTGTCCTTGGGGTTGTGAGGCCTAAATCTCACCCCATTCCATGTGTCATCATATTCACAAGCCACAGAAATTAAGTTTTTTGCATAGAATTTCCTTACTTTCTGAGAAAGAATATAAAAGTAAAAAGTCATGGAAGTTGGTGGGAGCATGGTCCCTTTGGGCACCATGCTCCCACCAACTTCCAAATTCATTAAAAGTGAAAAGGCACGCAAGTTGGTGGGAGGGTGGGCCCAACCAACTTATAAATTTCTGCATAAGATAAGACTACAAGTACTGAATATCATATGTATTGCTGGGAGCACATATGAGTGGGAGCATGGAGCCTGAAAGCTCCCACCACATTGAAAGAAAGCAAAATGTCAGTCATCAGAGTGGCATAATTCAACACCTGTTTAAATATCAGACATGTTACCACTGGAAATTACCTCCATGGCAGTAATGCTAGACACCCTATAAATGTGAACTCAGTACCATAATGCAAAATGCCATACGCAAAACATACAGTGTGTCACACAATATGCCCACAGCAAATTAATTTCCCAACACCTAAACACCATAATTCACATGAACAGGACATCTCCCGAAGACCCTCCACATTTCAATATAAAAGACAAAAACTTTTCCGAGATACAACATGTGAAAGTTTGAGATTTTCATTCATTGGAGTGGCAGAGTTTCGTACCTGTTAAGATTTTAGACACCTAACAACTGAAAAGTAGATCCATGGCAGTAAGAATTGAAAATGCTGTCTGCCAAACGTAAATTGTGCCATGCAATATCGCCACAGAAAATGTGTTGTCTGGCACACAGACACTGTAATTCACATCTACAGGACATGCCGTCAACACCCTCCAAATTTCAAGTAAAAAGACCAAACCATTTTCGGGATATTTAAAGTTAAAAATTGTTAAAATTGGCCTATCTGTTGCATTAAGATCTGGCCATTTAGTCCCTCCCTCTCGGTCAAATATGTCCATACTTTTCTCACTGTAATAGGAACCCTAACTAATGCATTAACAGAGTTTTGCAATTAATTTCTTACTTTTTGAGATAGTATACTAGTATTCTTATTTTACTGTGGAAGCGCATGGTCCTTTGGATCCTGCACTCCAATCCCTCCATAGATTTTAAGTACCTCAGTGGAATCAACAAAGTTCAAGAGGGTAGCATCTTTCAGAAAAAGAGATGTGCAAGAATAAGGGGACACAATTTGAAGATAGAGGGGGGACAGCTCAGGAGCAATGTGAGGAAGTATTTTTTTCACAGAGAGGGTGGTGGATGCATGGAACCACTTTCCTGAGAAGGTTGTGGGGTCTAAAACTGTGGAGGAATTCAAGAATGCATGGGACAGATATAAGGCAATTCTTGTGGGGTGTAGGAAGAAATAGGTTCTTGGTTAACTAGGATCTGCGGCTTATCCAGTAGATAGGGAAATGGACAGACTAGGTGGGCCAAGCAGTCCTTATCTGCCATCAAAGTCTACGTTTCAATGTTTCTAGATGTGTATATGTATGTAGATGTGGAAGCACAGGGCCCACTTCCATGTGTTAAATAACAGTGACTAAATTGTCAGCATAGCCATCTTATTACCCCACCTCATGTACCCCGGTACAGAGAAATTGTAAAAAACAAGGCAAAATGTAAATATGCACAACTGTAATGCCATTCTGCGCCACAGGTGTGAAAACACAATTTGGGCAGGATGTGAAAAATGACAGCTGTACTGTTTATGAGGTAGAAACATAGAAACAAAGAATTTGACTGCAGATAAGGACCGCTTGGCCCACCTAGTCTGCCCATTTCCCTACCTAATCGATAAGCTGCAGATCCTAGTTAACCAACAGCCTACTTCCTCCTACCCCCCACTAGAATTGCCTTATGTCTGTCCCATGCATTCTTGTATTCCCCCACTGTCCTTTCCTACTGGGTCATAATGCTGCATGCTTAATAGCGTACCACAGTATGGCTAAACATCCACAGGGTAGTCCGTAACTGCTACTGGTGCAATACCGCATATACTGCTATACCTGGTATTGCACCAGTAGCGCTTTTCCAGGCAGAGGATATGACCTCTGCTGGGACTGGGTTCTGCCAAGCAGCTGCTGTGGCTCACAGGACTGAGCCACAGCAGCAAGAACCCATGAGCTGCGTCTGGAACCAGGTTTGATTCCTGGGCCCAGAATCTTTTATTTTTCACACTTTTGTGCACTTCCTGAGTTGAACCCTGCCCGGAGTCGAGAATCTTTAGTGGGGAGTTCAGGGGTGCAGCCCCCTATAACAGAGGGTGTGAGGGTGGAGCTCTCCACTTGAGAAAAGACCTATGTCTCATGGTAGAAATCATGCCGTATTGGCAGTACAATTTTGCCATGAGACATACAGTACTGTCTTGTGGCATTATGATACCGTGCCCTGTCCTTGACTCCACTACCTCCTCAGGAAGGCTGTTCCATGTATCCAAAACCCTCTCTGTCAAAAAATACTTCCTCAAATTGCCTCTGAGCTGTCCCACCTCTATCTTCAAATTGTGCCCCCTTGTTCTTGTACATCTCAAGTTCAAGGTGGTATGAATAAATGGCTATGTTGAAAATCTGGTGGCAAAATATTGGAAAGAATCAGAGTTATGCATGTGTGTAGAATAAAATCAATGGACACACATAACTCAGGCATTTTTAGGAATTTTTCACCCAATTTTCAACATATCCTTTTTGGAACCCCACTTCATGAACACTGACACTGTCTTTTTGTTAATCCATCCTGAAAGGTGATTTTATATAGCAACTGCGCCATTCTTCACTAAAGGTGCAAAAACACATTTTGGGCAGGTTGTTCTCATGATTAAGCGCCAGGGGGCGTGAAATGCGTTGGGAAGATGGTGGTCTTTTAGCTGGATGTGGAAGCAGGGTGTTTTTTGAATAACATGAAGCACTTTTAGCACCCAGAGTTTGAGCTTCCCTGTGTCTGATTTGAACCTCATCTGGAGGGGTCCGTATTTACCGGTGCCGGCTTTTTGATTCTGTGTGAAAAATGACAGCTGTACTGTTAATGAGGTGGTGTAAAAAAATAGCAATGATAAAAATCTGAAGTGAATGTATTAAAAATTGCCAAAGTTGTGAGCTTGTGTAGAAAAATTTCAATGATGACACATAACTCAGGGGTTTGGGGGGTATTTTTGCACCAAATTTTGAACATGTGCTTTTTGGGACCCCACCACATGAACACTGGCATTGTGATTACTTTACTCAGTCCTGAAAGGTGATTTCGCACAGTAACTGCAAAATCACCCTATGGGTTCGATTAATGAAACAACAGTGATAATGTTCATGAGGTGGTGTCCAAAGAAGCTCAGGCTGAAAATTTGGTGAAAAAAATACCAATAAATGGCTGAGATATCAACATATGTTCAAAATGCCATTGACAGCCATTATACGGCACTTACCTTTATTCTTCAGTTCAAGAGTGCAGACATGTCCCGGTCCACATAAGATGACAAAAAATGATCTCCTGTGGTAAGTATAGTGCAAGGGGAGGTGTGGGGTGGTGGGTTGCTCAGTGAGAAGGTCGGGATGGGTAGGGGGGATGGGGAGATGTCGAGGGACCATTTTCTTTTTTACAGGATTTTTAGAAAAAGAAATATTGGAGGACAGTTTTCTTTTTTTATAGGGTAAACATGTTTTTTTAGGACACTGGAAGTGGGCTCTCCAGTGTCCCACAGTACTGAGGAGGTGTTGATAATAATGCCAACATGGGGATTGGGCACCATGATGTCAGCAAACAGAAAAATATGCAACTACGGGCTTTGGAGGCATCCAGCACCAGGGCTGGCATCCCGGTGTTGGAAAGAACACCATATTTAGGACTCTGAGGGTGGGCTCCCCACACTGGGTGGGAGTAAATGCTGGCATGGAACTGGACACCCCGGTGTTGGCAAACAATATTTAAAATGGGCTTTAGTGGGTGGGGGTCATCCAACACCGGGGGGTGGGCATCCCAGTGTCAGAAATAATAATAAAAAATAAGTATTTCAGGACACTGAGAGTGGGCTCTCCAGAGTCTCACACTACTGGGGGGGGGAGTAAATGCCAACAAGGGGATTGGGTACCTCTATATCGGCAAAACATTTTTTATTATTGAAAAAACATGCCTCGGCCCCTTGGAGGCAGTAAAAGGAGGAAACCTTCTTTTTTATTGGGGAAACACAAACAGGTGTTTATGTATGGTGCTGCACCAAAACTCTGCCTCTGACAATCTGTCACCTTCCTGCAATTACAAAATGCCTCTCCTTGAAAACAAACTGCCTGTCTGTAAAAACAAGATTGTTTTTGCATGGCACATCTATTTTTAACAACTGAATAACTTTTAAATGGATTAATATTTATTCACCACATCTTCAAAAGACACATCAGCGAGGAAAAGGCTTTCAATCCTGAACATTTCAGACCACAACCAAAAGCCATTTCCAAGAAACGGCTGTTGAAAGAAATTGAAAAAAATACATTAAGAAAAAAAAGCTGTTGAAATTTAGCACTTTGCATCACTCTGTATCTCATGTATCACAAAAGGGATTCACATGACATTTGGCAGGTATTGAGAACCATCACTAGTGGCAAAGCATGCCAAATTGCATGCAAATCCATCAAACAGTTGCAAAGTTATTAAAGTGCAAAGTCTGAGGTTTAACATTAAACTGCTCAGTCAACCCTAAATATACTGGCACTGTCACACCAATTTAAGATAGATATATATATATATAAATATATATATATATATATATATATATATATATATATATATATATACACACATACAAACATACAAAATTTGCCAGCAGATAAAGGCCTAGAGGTCTATCAAGTCTGCTTGAATGTGCAGCTAGCACCCTTATTCTGCAGCTGCCTCTCCCTTCCCCTTCATTGACCCTCCCCCTTGTCCTGTCCCATCCCCTTTTGAAGCAATCCACTGTTCTACTGTATACCACTTCTGCAGGTAACACATTCCACCCAGCCACCACCCTCTCTGTAAAAAAGTGTCTCCTCATCTCCCTCCTGAACCTTCCTCCCTCCAGTCTCATGTTTCATTTTCATTTCATTTCATTTGTTTATTTTTATACTAGTAAGTCTGTGGGATAAGCCCATTTTCACAAACGACCAGTTTATACAAAAACATACATACAAATTTAAAACAATGACACAATATAAATACACATCACACAAAACAGTTACAGTTTGAGTTTTCTAACAGTTTTCCTAAGTTCAAACTTGAAACTAGACAATTTTTTTTGTCTTATAACATTTTTAGGAAGTTGATTATACATCTTAACAATAGCAAAATTCAGCAAATTTTGACCAAAAGTTGTTTGGCAAAATGGACCCAGAAAACCCTCCATACTCTGAAACCTTGTACAACCAGGAGTATTCTTTGGAAATAAATTAAGAATACTGTGTGGAGAAATACCTAAAAAAACTTTATGCAAAAACAACAATGCCCTAAAATAAATTTCCCCTTCAAAGATAAACAGCCTAATTGTTTATAGAGTAAACAATGATGGGTTAGCCTTGATTGACTAGAGGCAAAACATAAAACAGAATGATATGTTACTTGAAGTCTGGACAAGACGTTTTCTGAGGTGAATGAATATACTATAGACCCATAATCCATTGTAATTAATAATAGACTATGTGTAAGCAATAGTCTAACATACTCCGTAAGATTGTCGCTAATCATATCATGGCCCCTGGAGTCCCTCCCCTCCCTTACTTTGAATAGCCCCTCTGTACCCGTCTTGTTTATTCCTTTCATGTACTTAAAGGTTTCAATC
This sequence comes from Neoceratodus forsteri, assembly GCA_016271365.2. Taxonomy (NCBI): domain Eukaryota; kingdom Metazoa; phylum Chordata; order Ceratodontiformes; family Ceratodontidae; genus Neoceratodus; species Neoceratodus forsteri. The sequence goes on from CM057449.1 coordinate 1,496,568,730, forward strand.
ATGTCCCCCCGTCCCTCCTCTCCTCCAGTGAGTACATGTTCAACTCCCTCAGCCTTCTCTCGTATGATAAGTCCCCCAGCCCCTTGATCATCTTTGTCACCCTGCACTGCACCACCTCCAGTAACTTAATGTTCCTCTTCAGATATGGGTGCCAGTACTGCATTCAGTACTCCAGGTGTAGTCTAACTAATGACCTATACAGTGGCAGAATCACCTCCTCCCTCCTCGAGGATATACCCCTTGCAATACAACCCAAAATTTTGTTGGACTTTGCAGCTGCCTTCCTACATTGTGCTGAGTTGTTCATTGACCCTGTAATGAGCAGCCACAGATCCTTCTTCTCCTCAGTCTAGGCTAGCTGCATTCTCCCCAGCTGGTAACTCCTCCTTGGGTTCTTCATCCCTAAATGCAGCACCTTGCACTTTTTGGCATTAAACCCCAGTTGCCAGGTGTCTGACCAGGATTCAAGCTTTGCCAGATCATCCTGCAACCCCTGTCATCCCCCTAGGTCATCCACCACCGTTCCTACCTTGGTATCATCACAAACAGACTGATCTTGTTCTTGATGTCCAATGATATGTCGGCAATGAATATCCCAAATAACACTGGCCCAACACCGAGCCCTGTGGAACACGGCTCGTCACTACCTTGGGTGTGAGAGCTCCCCACCCACTGAAACCCTCTGTTGCCTTCCCTGAAACCAGTTCCCTACCCATCTAACCAGCTTTGCACCTGACCCTGTGCCTACTAACTTACTTCCCAGCCTTCCATGCAGCACCGAGTCGAATGCCTTACTGAAGTCCAGATATAGGACATCCACTGCATGGCCCCTGTCCAGTTGCCTAGTTACCCAGTCATAGAACTCCACCAGGTTGGTTTGGCAGGATCTGCCCCATATGAAGCCATGCTGTCTGCTGTCCCGTAGTCCTTTTGTCTCTAGGAGGGCCACCAGCCTCTCCTTCAGGATAGTCTCCATTAGCTTACCCACGATGGATGTGAGGCTCACTGGCCTGTAGTTTCCCAGTTCATCCTTGGGGCCATTCTTCTGGAGGGGCACCACATGAGCCATCCTCTTGTCCTGATGTACACACCCCGAATGTAGTGAGACATTAAATAGGTCTGCCAAAGGTCCTACCAGGACCTCTGCCAGCTCCTTCAGTATCCTGGGGTGGATGCCATCTAGCCTGGTGCCTTATCCACCCTCAGTGCCTTCAAACCCTCCCGAACTCTACCCTCCATGATTTCCCCATCTGTCACCCCCTCCTCCCCTGTTTCTGCCATTTCTCCTCCCCTTGGGTGTCACCCCCCCTCTTCTCTTTAGTAAATACTGAGCAGAAGTACTCAATTAGAGTTTCTGCCTTATCGCACCCTGCTTTCACCCAACTACCCTCCTTCCTAATCCTTACTATGTGGTCCTTACAGCTCCTTTTCTCCCTGATGTACCTAAAGAAGTCTTTCTCCACCTTCTTAATGCCTTGTGCCAGCCTGAGTTCTGTAGATGCCTTGGCTCCCGTTACTGCCCTTGTCACCTCCTTTGATTCCATCAAGTACTCCTCCCTGTCCTCCCCTCTCCCTGTTTTCTTGTACTTCTTAAAGGCAGCTCTTTTCCTCCTTACCTTTTCCATGACCTCCTTGCTCAACCAGCTCGGTTTCTTAGCCCTAGCCTTCTTGCTCTGGGCCTTGCAGCAGTTTGGTTGCCTCCACTATCCCCAGCTTATGAGCTCCCACCTCTGGTTAGTATCCATACTAGATTGAATTCTGCCAGGTACCCTTTTACCACTTCCCCCATCCTCCCAAAGTCAGCCCTCCTGAAGTCCAGAACTCTTGTGCCAGATTCCACTCCTTCCTTGCCCATATCCAATGTGAGCCATACTGAGAGGTGGTCACTCCCTGACAGCGGTTCCTCCACTGTAAGTTCTCTCACAAAGTCCCCATTTGCCAGCACAAGGTCAAGGGTATTCTCTAACCCAGTTGGTTCACTGACCATTTATAGCAGGAAGCTGTCCTGGAAGGCATCCAGCAGTACCTGCTCCCTTCTGTTCCTTGTTGTTGGGGTACTCCAGTCCACTCCTGACATGTTGAAGTCCCCCACAATCACCACACTACCCTACTCATAGGTCCTTCTGATCTGTCCCACTAGTTCCCTGTCTAACTCCTCCATCTGAGATGGCAGCCTATACACCACTCCCATTCTAAGAATCCTATTCTTGGAATCCTGGATTTGTATCCAAAGTGACTCCATACTACCCTCCTCCCCTTTCTCCCTTACACACTTCAGTCCTTCCTTCACATATAGTGCCTCACCTCCTCCTTTCCCAATCACCCTGTCCCTACGAAATAACCTGTACCCTGGCACAGACAGGTCCCAGTCATTGTATTGGGTGGCCCATGTTTCTGTGATGGCTGCAATGTCCACCTCTCCCTCTGCCATGAGCACCTGTAAGTCTGCAGTTTTCCTCCCAAGGCTCCTAGCATTAAGGGAAACCACCTTCCACTCCCCCCCATATCCTGACCTCCTTTACTAGCATCACCAATAGTACGTGCCATTTGTCCTTTGTCACTGTTATGGGGGTAAGATCATATGGTTTCCCAATCTGTGGTTTCTGCATATCTCTTGCCCAATTGCCACCCCCAGCTCCTAGTTTAAATTCCCTGCTTCCTCTAGGTACTCCTCCATCCTCTGTTTCAACACTTTCTTTCTCTCCTCAGTCAAGTGTAGTCTGTTGTTGGCATAGAGACTACTGTCCTCCCAGGTCTCTCCCTTTACATATCAGTTGCAAAAATGTTATCAATGCATCAGTTAGGGTTGCCGCAACAAAAGTAGGGAAATGAGGCATTAGGGTTTCACTGCAACACCCCACGCCTGCCTTCAGAGACCAAGAGGTGTTGGGGAGGGCGTGGTTTGAGGTTGCCAACCCTAACACTCATCCCATGCCATTGTAAAATAAGTTGGGTGGCTACAGTATAGGAGAATGGAGTGAGTGTAAGCAATGATTACTCCAATGCCACCCTCCTCACCTGATGCCTCCTGGTCTCCGCAGGGCAAGGGTGGGATGTTAGGTTAAAACCCTAACACTTAATTTCCCTACTTTTGTCACAGCAACCCTAACTTATGCATTAATGAAATTTTTGCAACTAATTTCCTTACCTTTTGAGATAGTGTAATAGTATCCTGATTTTACTGTGGGAGTGCAGGGTCCAAACTCACATATGTTTGTAGCAGTGTAAGCATCTTTAGGGGTGAGAGTGCAGGATCTCAAGCACCAACACAGTACCCCATACACCCTGTGCTACAATGTGTGCCACAGCATCTTTAAGGGTGAGGGTACAGGGTCCTTCAGACCCCACCCTCCCACTGTATCTCAAGCACCAACACAGTACCCCAGACCCTGTGCTAGAAAATCTTTAAGGGTGGGAGAACCCTGCTCTCCCACAGTATCTCAGGCACCAGCACAGTGCCCCAGTGGACCGATCACTAAAATGTCTTTAGGGGTGGGAGCTTAGGGCCCATTGGACCCTGCACTCCCACAATATGTGAGGCACCAGCCCAGTGGCTCACAAACTCTGTGCTACAACATTTTTAGGGGTGGAAGTGCAGTGTCCAAAGGACCCTGTGCTCCAAGAGCATCTCAGGTGGCAGAACAGTGGCCTACAAAGCCTGCACCACCATGTCTTTAGCAATGGCAGTGCAGGGTCCAACCATGCACTCCAACAGCATTGCAGATACCAGCACACTACCCCAAAGACCCTGTGCTACAAAATGTGCTCAACAATGTTAAGGGTGGGAGCACAGGATCCCACACTATCTCAAGCAGCAGCACAGTTCCCCAAGGACCCTGTGCTACAATGTCTTTAGGGGTGGGAGCACAGGGTCCTCTGGTCCTGAAATTCCAACAGTATCTAAGACACCAGCACAGTGGCTCACAAACCCTGCACTATAACATCTTTAGGGGTGGAAGCATAGGGTCCTTCAGACCCTGTGCTCCCAGAGTAGCACAGACACCAGCTCAGTGCCCCATGGACCCTGTGCTACAATGTGTTTAGGGGTGCTGTACTCCCACAATATCTCTGGAACCAGCACAGTGGCTCACAAACCCTGTGCTACAATGTCTTTTGGGGTGCTGCACTCCTACAGTATGTCAGGAACCAGCATGGTGCCCCAACAGACCCTGTGGTAAAACATCTGTAGGCCTGCCTATCAAAAGCCTCTTTCAAGAGCCAATTTTACTTCATGAGCTGTCAGAATCCTGTGTTGTCATGATGAAACAGGATTTGGGCCATCTGATCAGGGATCCTAATCCTGTTTTGCCATGGCAACACAGGATATTTACAGCTTGCAAAACAGGAATCAGCTTGCAAAAGAGGATTTAGAAAAGTTATCCTCTTTTGCGAGCTGTCAAAATCATCTTCTGTGATCCGATTCCTATTTCACAAGCTGTCAAAATTCTGAGTCATCATCGCAAAACAGGATTAGGGTTCCCCGTCCAGATGGCCCTACCCCTAATCCTGTTTTGTGATTGCAAAACAAGATTTTGAAAGCTGAGAAAAGAGGATTACTTTTCTAAATCCTCTTTTGTGAGCTGTCAAAATCCTCTTTCACTAGCCAATTCCTGTTTTGTGAGCTGTCAAAATCCTATGTCATCATGGTGAAACAGGATTAGGGTTCTCTAACCAGATGACCCTACACCTAATCCAGTTTCACTAGACCAATTCCTGTTTTGCTAGCTGTCAAAATCCTGTTTCACGATTGCGAAACAGGATCGGAAGTGAGTCGCAAAACAGGAATTTTAAAAATAAAAAATAAGCATTCTGAGGCCACCAAAAATAAAATATAGCAACACAAAAATAGAAGACATCTTTGTGAATAGAACGCATACTTCCTTTACTGCAGGTGACATCCCTAGGCACAGTTAAAACAGTTTGTGCCAAAAATAAAAAAAAACAAGATGGCAGCTTGTGAAAGAGGATTTTTTTTCTGATGAAAGAGGATTCTAACAATCCTCTTTTGAGAGCTGTCAAAATCCTCTTTCATGAAACCCAAATCCTCTTCCACACCATGCAGCTATCCAAATGACTGAACTAAGCATGCTCAGAACCCAAAATTTCAAAATTGAATAATGTTGGAACAAATTAATATTTTTTTACCAAATGAATGCTGGATTGTTCCTCCAGACAAGCTCTTTCTACCCTGAAAAGTTCAGATGATTAGGAAAAAACAGCCAAAATTGGCAAATTTTCATGTTATTTTGCTTTGCGTTGCACAAAATCCACTGATCTGATTGACATGCAGCTTGGCTCATCATTGTGATCTATGACTGGAAACCATGCATGTAAATTTCATGCAAATCCATCAAATAGTTGCAAAGTTAATAAAGTGCACATTTTGAGATTTAACATTAAAGTGCCTGCTCAGCCTTAACAATAGTGGTGCTACTGCACCACTATAATATATCTATCTATATCTATATCTATATCTATATCTATATCTATATCTATATCTATATCTATATCTATATCTATATCTATATTAGAGACAAAAACTCAGTTTAATGCATTAGTTAGGGCTGTTCCACAGTGACAAAAGTGAGGAAATTCAGTGTTAGGGTTGAAAGCCCTCCTTGGAACCCAACCCACACCCCCAACCAGCATTGGGGTGCACGTTGGGGTTGCTGGCCCTAACTCTCACCCCATCAGATATGTGAAGAAGCAGAAGTATAGGAGAATGGGGTGAGAGTTAGGACCGACAACCCCAACAAGCACCCCGATGCCGGATGGGGATGTGAGCGGGGGGTTCCAAGGGGGGCTTTCAACCCTAACACTGAATTTCCTCACTTTTGTTGCTGTGGAACAACCCTAACTAATGCATTAAATGGAGTTTGTTACCTCTAATTTCCCTTCTTTTTGAGAAGGATAATAAGAAATAGTGAATGTAATGTGGTGGTGGGAGAGCGGGCCCTTTAGGCCCCGCAATCCCGCCACATGATGTCTTGTCACATAGTAACATGGTGCCTGGAAATGCAAATGGTAATGCGCATGGTGACGCAAAGCAAAACAGAAAGATAAACAGTACCGTAGACACAAATGGTTAAAGTAACACAAAAGCAAGTGCAAATGAAAATGTGAAGGATAATGCACATGGTGCTGTAGATGGGAATAGGAAGTGAAACAGTTACGGAACTGCAAGCAGAAGCGGTAAGGGTAACAGTAATGTAAGCACACAGGCTGGTTTTCCCCAAAAGCTGCATAGAGAAAGACAGTGAGTACAAAGAATGTATGCATAATAATGAGTCTCAGAGCAGAAAATGAGGAGTTGGAATACTAAATTGTTTATATCTCAGGAACCATATGACGTAGAAAAAAAATTAAAAGTCATATGATTTATAACTTTCCTGGCTAGTTTTATACTTTAAGTCTTTTTCCAACAAAATGTCCGTATCTCACACTGTTTCCGAGATATGGGCCCTGAAAGGTGCAGCGGACACTGTGATGTTATCCTATGGGAAAAAAAGAGAAGTTCAGAGTGCCATATCTTTGGCTCCCTGTCATATTTTTTTACCAAACCACTGAAAGGCATATCTGTGGGATGTTGGCTTTCTTCCTTCCAAATTTCAGCCCAAAAGACCAAACTGTTATTTTGCAGCAGGGCGACAAAGGATTCCTGTAATGCAGCCGACACCGTAATGTTATCCTATGGGAAAAGCGTCAACTTTGGAGTGCCATAACTTTGCTGTCCTGTAATATTTTTTCACCAAAATACTGGCAGGCACATCTGTAAGATGTTGGTTGAGCTCCCTCCAAATTTCAGCCCAAACGATCAAACCGTTCTTTAGCTGCAGGGTGGCAAATAATTGCTGTAATTTTCCCACAGCCTGGAAAAGTACTGTTGAACTTTGCGAAAGCTTTCTCAAATTCATTTGACAGTGTCACAAATGTGAAAGTACTTTGCGAAAGTACTTTTTCCAGAAATTTAAAAAACATATTTCTGAGGCGTTTTACTCCAAAATAAAGACATACCTAGCATTCTCATGGTCCAACTAGGTGAATACAAAAATAATTAGGTTGCTAGAGGGTGCCAAATTTAAATGACAAGCATTTTTCTGATGACCAACTGAAAGCAAAATGGCAGATTTGTGACAGTAAAAGGGCCATTTGCAAAAGTAAAAACTGCATCTGCGACACTGTCGAACTTTTTGTTAACTTTTCCCATTGACATAATGGGAAATTGTTTTATGCATAACTTTTGAACCGTTTAATATTTTTTCACGAAATCTTCAAAAGACACATTGGGGACCCCGGCCGCACATTCCCTGAAGATTTTGGACCAGTCGCGCAAACTGTGTGACCTGTAGAGACAAGCAAAGAATTCCAAAAAAGCATAAACACGCACACAGATCATGCTTAATAACACTGCAGCCATAAATCCGAACAGTACAAAAGTTGGCAGATCCCAAGATGTATGGTTCTTGATCACGTATTCCAAATTTCAGGCAAATCCATTGAACAGTTGCAAAGTTATTAAAGTGCAAAATTTTATTAGGTTTAACATGTAAATGGCTCCTCAACCCTAAATGTGGTAGCACTACCGTGCTACCATAATATATATGTGTGTGTGTATACACATATATATATATATATATATATATATATATATATATATATATATATATATACAAAACAAAAAAACTCCATTTATTACATCAGTTAGGGTTGTTCCACAGCGACAAAAGTGAGGAAATTCGGTGTTAGGGTTGAAAGCCGGCCTTGCACCTCCCCAGCCCGCCACCCCAACTGCCAATGGGGTGTGCATTGGGGTCATCAGCCTTAACTCTCACCCTATCACATGGGTAAACAAGCTGAGGTATAGGAGAATGGGGTGAGAGTTAGGACCGAGGACCCCAAAGCACACCCCACTGGCAGTTGGGGTGGTAGTCTGGGGGGTGCAAGGGGGGGCTTTCAACCCTAACACCAAATTTCCTCACGTTTGTCACTGTGGAACAACCCTAACTGATGCATTAAACAAAGTTTTTTGCCTCTAATTTCCCTTCTTTTTGAGAATGTGCAGTAGAACTAGTGAATGGAAAGTGGTGGAGGGAGCGCATGGCCCTTTGGGCCCCATGCTCCCACCATGTGATTTTTTTTGACATAGTAATGGTAAGTGCAATGGAAATGCAACTGCTGACAGTTGCACACATGGTGACTGAAACATAAATAGAAAAGCAAACATTACTAGAAATGCAAGCACAAATTGACGGCGAAGCGAACAGTGAAGCAAAAGGAGATGAAAGTGAGCAAGGAAACGCAAACCATGATGCACACTATCACGGTACCACAATCAGAAATGCAGATGGTAATGTTAGCAGCAGAAATAACACCAATGGAAATGCAAACACAAGCGCTTGCGCAAATGAGAACGCAAAGGTTAACGCACATGGTGGTATACATGGGAACAATAATGCAAACAGGTATGGAAATGCAAGTGGAAACACTAAATGTAACAGTAACAGAAGTGTACACCCTGTTTTTGCCCAACAGCTGCATGGAGAAACACAGGTGTACAAAGAATGTTTGCATAAAAATGGGCCTCAGAGCAGAAAATGAGCTGTTGCAATGCTAAATTGCTTATATCTCAGGAACTGTGCAACTTAGACAAAAATTTTAATTTCATATGATTCATGACTTTCCTGGCTAGGTTTTTGCATTGTCACAACAAAAATTCTGTATCTCGCACCATTTCCGAGATACGAGCCCTGAAATGCGCAGCCGACACCACCATGTTAGTCTATGGGAAAAAAAACCCATCAAATTCAGAGTACCATAACTTGGCATCCATGCAATATTTTGTCACCAAAAGGCACATTTGAGAGATGTTGGCTGCCTTCCCTCCAAATCTCAGCACAAAAAAACAAACCGTTCTTTTGCAGCAAGGTGGCAAATAACTCCTGTCATTTTGGCCATAGTCTGGAAAAGTAGTGTTACAATTAGAAGCTTTTTGGATTTGCGAAAGTGTCACAGATGTGACACTACTTTGCAACACTACTTTTTCCAGAATTTTGAAAAACATGTTTCTGGGGTGTTTAACCCCAAAATAAAGACACAGCTAGCATCCTTATGGCTCGAATAGGTAAACACAAAAAGAATTGTGTCCCTAGATGGTCCCAATTTTAAATGCCAAGCATTTCTGTGATCAGTAACTGAGAACAAGATGGCAGATTTGTGACACTAAAAACTGCATTTGCCAAAGTGTCAAACTTTTTGTGAACTTTTCCCATTGACTTATAATGGGAACTTGTTTTTTGAATAACTTTTGAACAGTTCAATATTTTTTCACAAAATCTTCAAAAGGCACATTGGGGACCCCGGCCACACGATCCCTGAAGTTTTTGGACTGGTCGCACAGACCATTCGACCTGTAGGCACAAGCAAAGAATGTGCAAAAAACCATAATTGTGCACAAGAATGTCGCTTAATAACTCTGTAGCTGTATATCCGACCAGTACAAAAGTTGGCTTATCCCAAGATCTATGGTTATGCCCTGTGCCTGCCAAATTTTGGGCAAATCCATTGAATGGTGGCAAAGTTATTATGGTGCAAAATTTCGCCCTTTAAGCTTAACAGGGCTACTCAACCCTAACTATGGTAGCACTACCGTGCTACCATTATATATATATATATATATGTACACACACACACACACACACACACACACACACACAGATGTGACAGCCAGGATGCAACACTGAAATGCTGCAGAATATCACAGAAAGCTGCAGTTTACTGCAAGGGCCATTGTAAGTCAATGGCAAATAAGCCTATTTATCATGTTGGTTTTGTGACATGTCACTACTGCAAGTTACTGCATTTTATTGTGCTGTCCACTGTGTATATATATATATATACATATATATATATATATATATATATATATAACCATCTGCACAATAAAATTACTGCTTTGTTCTTGTTGTTAATTCCAGCTTCCAAGGACATACGTAATGGCACCTAGAAAGATCCAGTATCCCAAAGAGGTAGCGGTGAGTGGTGATGGAGCTGGTGAGAAAGGCAATAAAATCCTTGAATCAGCAGGTGATGATCCAGGATGAGTGTGGGTAAAAATGCTGGAAGGCAAGCGGGGGGGAGGAAAAGGCAGCAAGAAGCCCCCCTTGGACCCCACGGGTTCCGAGATCGGCAGGACCAGTCCTCCCCAACCACCAAGGCCCACTCCTATGAAGTACTGCAACCACAGCCAGAACTTATTCTGGAACCTCAGCCTGTGCTGCCACTGCCGTGGCCCCCATAGGTGTGCCTGTGCCTCCAGCTCCTCCCTAATGGCTGGTCCCACCAGACAATGAACCGCAAAATGCACCATCCATACCAATACCAGCCCCATTTCTGGAGCCAGCAAAAGCAGGTAATGTTGACTTATAAGCTGAAAGCAGTATAAAAGAATATATGAAACAGATGTTAGGGTCCATTGGGGAGAATGGTATTTTACAATTGGAAAAAGTGTTGGGGGACATTAAAAAGGAAAGAGGAAATTTCAATGGCATAAAAAAGGAAACTGGGAATTTGTGGATGTGAGTACAGAGGTAGGCACCCAAGGGGTCAGAATTGGGGAGCACGTGCCAATAGCAACAAAAGAAAAAATATGGAAGGTGGGAATACATAGATGTAATTGCATTAGTTAACAAGGAGACAGTGAAAAAATACTATGAGAAAGAAAGTTTTGAGAAAAAAGATATGGCAGCAGCTGTAGTGCTGCTGGAAAAATTGAAGGAGGACAAAGCCACAAAGGGAAAAATGTAGCATGTGTGGGCAGTAGGTTTCACATACTATACAGCCATAGTAATGGGGAAGAAACCTGAGATGGCCACTCCATTATTAGCATACTCATTGATAGTAAGGAGTACATGAGATGAGAGTGGAGAATAGTTGGTTGCAGTATGATGAAATGTTCAGACAAAGGATATCATCCCATGGGGATCTCAGATAAGATATCAGGCATTCAGATATGTGGCTGGAGACAGTGTCAGTAGCTGGGGGAACTGAAGGAGAGTGGGAAAAGAGGCCAGAAGTAGTCCAAAAATGCTGTTGGGGCTACAACAGAGCACAATGCTCATGGCCTCACTGCCATTTCAGACATGCCTGTTCTACATATGGGGGGCTCCACCCAGCATCCAAATGTAGAACATACATAGAGAAGGAGGTGAGGACTAACTACGGCAGCCAGCCTTTCAGGCAGGACACTCCAGGTTACCAGGGTTCAAGCTGGGAGGGGTGGTTGAGGGAGAAGGTACACACAATAAAAAGGTACAACAAAAATGGGGATCCAACAGTGGGGTGCTGCCTAAAATACAACAACCTACAGAGGATTTGGGGAAGGGTGGGGAGACACAGGTGTTTTATGAAAAAGGGGAATACGCAGATGAAAGGGGTAGGTACCAGATGGCAAAAACACCCATAAAGTTGCAGGTCTTGTGACAATGGACTGAGGAATACCCAGACCAGGAGGCAGCATGGGCTTGAAGAGAAGGTTTTCCAAAAAGCTTTAACCTATAATTCCAGGGGCAGTGGATAGAGTCTAATGCTAAGAACTTGGGTTCAGTGAAGGGTCTTGAAGAACTGTTAGCACAAAAGATAAAGAAGGAAATAGATGCAGGAAGAGTGGATGGTCCTTTTGGGACTCCCCCATTCAACAACTTTAGGAAAACTTTGGGCTTGGTACCAAAAAGCAACCAGGGAATTTCGGGTGGTACATCACCTGTCATATATGGAAGGGCATCAGTAAATGACTATATTGATGAAAGGATGTCAGGGTTACATCGCACCACTGGAAGGGCAGTCTGGCTGATAGCAGCAAAGGAGCTATAGTTAGCAAAAACAACATTGAGGCAACTTTTTGGCTGCTCCCAGTTTGGCCCAAGGACTGGGATTTATTGGGTTTCTGAGAGGAGAACAATTTTATTTTGACAAAGCAATGCCCATGGGCTGCTCCATTGCATGTGCCACATTTGAAATGTTTAGCATATGGCTGCAGTGGGCATTCCAAGAGCATTATGGGCACAGGGCAGTGATACACTACCTGGATAATTTCCTGCTAGTGGGGGAAGGGAGGTCAGAGACCCAAACTAGTTTTAGGACATGTGCACAGAGCTAGGTGTACCATTAGCACCAAACAAAATGGAGGGTCCAAGTCAGCAGATTGAATTTTTGAGAATTGAAATAGACACAGAAGGAGGTCTATTTAGGCTGCCACAGCAGAAGGTAGACAAACTAAGGGACCTCTTGACTGCAATTAAAAGACACAGATGTGTACAGCTACAGCAGGTTTAGCATCTCATGGGCCACCTTAAATTTGCATGTAGGGTGATAGCTCCTGGGCATGCATTTACATGTCACCTAGTGAGAGCTACAAGGGGTGCCACTAGGCCTCACCACTGGGTAGATATTTCTAAAGGGGTTCAGGAGGATCTGGAGATATGGGCAGATTTTCTTAGAGATTATAATGGAATAACTTTTGGCAGGGTGACTGGGATTTTAACATGGACCTCAAGTTATACACAGATGCAGTGAGTGGGGGGGCTAGGGATGGTGGCATACTTTAAGGAAGATGGTTCTCTGAGGCATGGCCAAGTGAGTGGACATGTTTAGACCAGACAAAAGATATCACATTTCTAGAGATTTTCTCATATCAGTGGCCACACTGGGATGGGGGGAGGAATTATGCAACTAGAAGGTCACTTTTTGGTGTGATAACAGGTCAGTAGTGGGAGTTTTGAAAAGGAAGGGAGCCAGGTAAGACACAGAAATGGGGGTACTGAGACAGTTAGTGCTGCAAGGTTTAAAATTGAACATGTCTTTTAGGGTGAAGCATATCAAAGGAGTAAAGAACACATTAGCTGGCAACCTTTCCCATCTGCAGTTGGGCAGGTTCTGGGCCATCGCCCCAGGGGTCGAACACCGAAAGGCTGCAGTACCACCATATACATGGGAGATTGGTTGGAGGGAGCTAAAACGTTGTTCTGCAACTCTTGGTCACCCCAGACCTTAGGGACCTATGAAGGCTGTTGGAGAGCATTTCAAACCTTTTGAGAGAGCTAAGGCATTGAGGTAAGTGGGGCCATTGCCAAAGAACAGGTAGCCAGATTTATAGTACATAATCGGAAGAAAGGCACAGCTCATACCACTATGGGTGTACACATCTTGGCTATAGGTCTCAACTGTAATTTAGGAGGCTGGGGGGATCCAGGAAAGAGCAACAGGGTTAGGAGGATGATGCATTGGTGTGTTTGAGTGAAGGGAAAAGTACCAGATGACAGACACCTGATTTCTGATGACCTGTTAGAATGATTTTTGGGTGCTCTTCCAGAGATATGTCAGTCAAGGGATGAGGCATACCTGTTTGGGGCAATATATGCCATGATGTAACATGGGGCGTTTCAGGTCAGTGAAGCTGTAGACCACAGGAAAGGGGGGAAACAGGGGGGGTTGCTGTGGGGGAGACATTATGGCAGATGAATGAGATCAGCTTGAGACTATCGAAATCTAATACAGACTAGGTAGGGAGAGGTGTAACCATTACATTAAAAAAGTAAAACAAAATGGAAATATACCCAGCCCATGCACTGTCAGCATATGCTGCAGGTAGACCAGCAGGTTCAGAACACTTATTCATCCATGAGGATGGAAAACTGGTAACATTGACTCAGTTGGTAGCAGTATTAAAAAAAGGATTAGAATTCTTGAGGGAAGATCCAGTGGGCTATTCATCTCACTTGTTTCTGATAGGTGCCGCATCTGAGGTAGTGGCACAAGGGGGTTGACAGAGGAAGTAAAGAAAGTAGGAAGATGGTCCTTGAACAGTTATAAAAACTATGTACATCCATTGTCAAATTGGATTACTGACCATGTTTTTTTCTTTTTCCATTTCAGGATACAGCGGGCCATGAGCCAATGTGGGTGTGAAGGGGGGAGAGGGGGAGGGACAGCCATGTTGAGACACTGATTCTCATGTCTATCTGTTTATCTACAGGCTGCAGAGGGAAATTAGAGGTGGGGTTTTGCAGGCATTAATTTATATATTGGGTGGCACGACCTGGGGCCATCAGCTTTACCAAGACTGGAACTAGATGCAGGTGCTATGAAGAGGGATCCAGGGAATGCAGTGGGTGCAGTTGCTTCCAACCCTTCAAGACATGTGGGCTGAGGAACTGGAAACAGATTTGTTGATAATACACCTGGAAGGCAATGACCTGGGGACCATACCCTGGTTGGACATATTTTATCAAATTAAGGAGGACATTAAAAAGATGAAAGAATGATGGCCACAAGTCACTTTGGTCTGGTCTGAGATGGTTCTGAGGAGAGTCTGGTGGCGTGTCCATAGTCATAGGATGATAGAGAAGGCCAGAAGGTGGATGAACCAGAGAGTGGGGCAATGTTTATAGCAGTAGAGGGAAGAGTTCTATGCCATGGGATTGAAGAAACAATGAATGAATTGTATAGATCAGATGGGGTTAATTAAGCAGAGATGGGCCTAGATATTTCTTAATGTGGAAATAGCCAACACAATAGAAGGGTGGAGGACAGAGTGGCACACATAAAAAAGGGGGGGTGGGGTTAAAAAAGGCGGGAAGCCCTCTGTCCATCACAAGCTGGAGGAGGGTTAGTGGAAGAAAAGGAAATGGGAGGGAAGAGGAGTAAGGATGGGAGAGGATAGGCAGCTCTGGGTGTACACCCAGATAGCCTCAGAGCAACTCAGACCAGAAAAGAGGGTATGTGTGTACACATGTGCCCTGCAAGACAGAAGAAAGGAAGACAAGGACCCCAGATGTACATCTGGAGGAGAAGAGGAATGTTGTAATGTTAACTATGCAATAAATAAATGAAGACAATATAAATAAGCGGAATGAAGAAAATTATAAAGTGAATTAATCCATAATGTTTAGAGTCTAAATACAGGAATAAACTAAAATAACTGAATAAAATTATTGTCGACTGAGCACCCACACAACAAGGTTTGGTGTGTTTTTGGGACGGGATCAGGGAACAAGGTGGTTTGCCTGGTTAAAGAGGCAGACCTATCTGTTCCAGGCCTCTGACTAATCAAGGTGACTCAGTGGCAGGTCAGTATGGGAGGAGGGAAGGGAGGGGGTTAGGTCAGGGGCTGTAGGAGGTAGGATGACATCACAACTAAGTGGGTGGAGCCTGACAAGAGAACAGAAAATCTGATTGAGTAGAGAAAAGAGAGAGAGAGGTGGGGACTAGGGTTTAAAAGGGGCTGCTTACAACAGCAGGTCTCTCAATTTTACTAGCTATTTAATGTTCCCAGTCTCCCATCTCTTTATTTTCATACAAGGGAAAAAGGCAAAGAATGATTTTGAACTAAAAAGTCAGTCTGCTGAAGGTGGACAGCAGAAACTGGTGAAGGAGATATGAACCCCTAGGGTATGCCGAAGGTGGATGGTATGAGGAAGAAAAATAAATAGGAGGGAAGGGTTGGTTGAGGATAGGCAACTCTGGGTGTACACCCAGACAGCCTCAAAGCAACTCAGACCAGAGAAAGGGGTATGTGTGTACACACCTACCCTGCAAGACAGAAGAAAGGAAGACAAGGGTCCAAATGAACATCTGGGGGAGAAGAGGAATGTTGTAATGTTGAATATGCTATAAATAAATGGAGACAATATAAATAAGTGAAATAAAGAAAATTATGAAATGAATAAATCCATAATGTTTAGAGTGTAAATACAGGGATAAATTAAAATAACTGAATAAAATGATTGCCGACTGAGCACCTACACAACAAGGTTTGGTGTGTTTTTTGGCGTGGATCTGGGAATAATGTTCTGGTTATTGGTCAAGATACATATGTCACTAATGTAGAAGCAAAGTATACAACTAACTAATTAGGAGACTTACTTTGGAGAGCTCTATTTTGATAATTCAGAAGAGAATAGAAATGATTTCTGTATGTTATTGGATAATCTCATGTCAACATATTTTCAGCCTATACCCTTATATTTTTCTGAGAATTAAATATACTCAGCTATAATTGGACTAAAATCTAATAAAGCCTCTGGCCTAGACCAGATTGTTGCAGACCTATACAAATATAAAAAATCATACAGCTGGTCCCTGTCTTATATCATTTATACAATACATATTATTTATTTTATTTTAATTTTGATGACCAGGTAAGGGCTCTGAGACTAGAAGTCCCTTTTTCAGAGTGGCTCGGAATTAGTTACATACAGTAAAGGACATAGATGAGTAGTACAGTAAAAGACATAGATGTACAGTATCATACAAAGTAATATATACATATACATACATGTTTTAAAATTAGTTACATGAGATAACAAAACATAGATTCAAACAATTCTTGTTCAATGACTATGAAAATTTACATTCAATGAAACATGCCTACACTTATCATCCCTTCTCTAATTTTGTGTATATGTAAAGCAGTAGAGTTGAGGGGGGTATGGGGTTGGGGACATAGGACTTCAATGAAGACAGTTGCAGGGGCTGCAGTCCAGAAAAGGGATTTTAATCTATTTTAAAGCAGAGCAAGGCTAAGGCATGTCAAGATTGGGGGTTAGAGGGTTCCAAAGGTGTGGAGCAGAGAATGAGAAGGACCTTCTACCTATTTTGTACCGCAGTTTAGGGAGTATCAGCAGTGGGAGGGCTGCAGTTCTAAGAGATCTGGCAAACTGCATTTGTTGTATAATGCCATATGTAGGATGTTACCAAAATCATTTTTAGAAAATAAAACATAAAACATTTTCATAAAAGGGGAATACATAATCCAGCAATATACAGACCAATCAACCTCATTGATGCTACTTGAAAACTCTTGTAAAATCAGCTTAAATCAACTTCAAGACTGGAAAAATGAGTGAGATTTCCTTTCAGAACTGCAAAGTGACTTTAGATCTGGCCACTCCACAGCACTGCATTGCATGGTATTAAATCACATTGTCTATAAATACACAAAAGTTCAGAAAGGGAAATTCTTTGCATGTTTTGTTGATTTGAGTGTTGCTTTTGATAACAACAGGAGGAACATTTATTGGGAGCATCCTACTGCATATAATGTAGATCTACTTGTATTTTGCTAGATACCATTATAAGACTAGATAGTGCCACTTGGTTCAAAATTCAGTATAACAAGGAGATAGCAGAAACAGAAAAGATAACAACAAATAGAGGACTACAGCAAGGCTCCATTTTGGCACCCATGCCTTTCAATTTATATCTAAATACTATTCTGATACAGCTAGAAAGTGACAATTTTCATTTGACAAGTGTAAAAAATGTCCCAATAAATATTTTAGCAAACAAGTATGATGTGGTACAACTGATCACATGACTTCTTGGTTTGCAGAGATTAGTAAACAAAATTTGAAGAATTATGAAATTAGAATGTCCTGCATATCAATAAGAGAAAGACTAAAGTAGTGGTTTTGGGTTAAAGAAACATTGAAAAATATAACCTACAGTATATGGCACAGATATTCAGAGCGAGTTGTGCCAGTGCAAGTACTGAATTGTGCCAAGGAGCCATATTCAGCTGGAGCCAGTGTATAACACAAAATCCATTGTGCCAATGTGCAACTACAGAATAATGAATGCAGGTGCAAGCGAAGAGGGCATGCCCATGAATATCCAGCACAGTGGCATATTCAACCATGAAACCATGGTGCAAGTGTGGAGCAAATCGAAGTTGCTCTGAGCAGACTTGTTCCTATAAATACAGGGCCCAAACACACAGGCAGTACTTGCACCAGGGGTGAGAGTAAGAGGGGAGAAAGACAGACAGAGACACAGACAGACAGTCAAAGGCCACACACAAAGGGACAGGGACAGAGACAGAGAGATGGCCTGGGAGAGGGAGAGAGGGGCAGAGAGAGAGAGAGACACACACACACACACATACACACACAAAACCAGTGCACCTGGGTGGCACACAGCCAGCAGCCAACTGCCCAGGGCAACAGTGAGCAGAAAGGGCCATGGACAGTGCACCCTTTTTGATGGAGGCAGTAATGAGGAATTGTGAGGGGACAGGAGGAACAGTGACGTGGCTGAGGAAGAGCCCATCACTTGTATGCCCAACACAGGTGGTACCATACCCGTATCACCTTTGAAAACTACAGCAACACTGAGAACGTGGGCCAGTACCACCTGAACAGGGCCATTCTAAGGCAGCTCTGCAAGCTGTGCAGTGAGGAAATGCAGGCACCCACCAGACGGAGCCACACCATGTCCATGGAGACAAAGGTGACCGCTGTCATGTGCTTGCTCAGCACAGGCACCTTCCAAAGACCAACAGGGGACACCACAGGCATTACCCAGTCGGCCATGTCCCGCCTCTTCACACAGTTCCTCAATGCTCACTGCCACATGCTTTGGAATATATCCATTTACCCAGCACAGAGGCAGAGTGTACAGCAACCATGCAGGACTTCCACAGGGTGGCACGCATGCCTGACATGATTGGGGCCATTGACTGCACCAATGTGGGCATCCACCTGCCATCTGACCCTGAAGGTGTTGCATATATCAACAGGAAGGAGAGCCCGAGCGCCAACTACCAGGTGGTGTGCAATGCCATGGGGCACATCACCAATGTCTGCACCACACACCCTGGGAGGGTACATAATGTGTTCATCTGAAAGAGCTCTGTGTTGTGCCACAGGTTTGAACATGGGGACATCCCCACAGGCCACCTAGTGGGTGAGTATGGCATGGGAAATGAGCGATGAGTAAAGCAGATCTGGGGATGGGGTGGGCAGGGTATGCTTGGTGGTGTGGGTGCCAGGGACAGGCAAGGGGCACAGCACAGAGTAGCAGAGGGTTAACCATGTCATTCTCCACACAGGTGACAGTGCATACTCGCTAAGGCCCTGGCTGCTCATCCCCTACCGGTGCCCATCATATCTGGCAGAGGAACAGTACAACAAGGCACATACCAGCATGCACAACATCATTGAGTGTGTCTTTGGCATGCTGAAGGCACAGTTCCATTGCCTAGACAGGTCAGATGGTGCCCTATCGTACAGCCCCTCAAAAGCCTGTGGCCTATTCCTGGCCTGCTGCATACTGCACAACATGGCCATTGACCATGGGATAGCTGTCAAGGCTGATGAGGGCGACAGTAGTGGGGATGATGGAGGCAATGGGCTGGAGGGGTGTTGGAAAGCCACCCCCTGGGAGGACGGACCCTTGGTTACTCCAGCAGGTGCAATGCCAGAGTGACACCATCGCACAGGAGTACTATGGTGCACACAGGTAGGTGGTGTGGTACACATGCATGGGCCACACAAACAGGTACAGCACACATGCACAGGACCTCACTGTGAATGAGTGACTAATTTGGGCTCTGGTTTCACACTTCCAGGTCCCACCCGGTATATAGATCTGCCCTGCAGCGAGCAAGGCGAACTCGAGCAGGGTGAGTGTATTGCGTGTGCGAAGACGGGTGCTAAGACACGCAAGTTATTGCAGTGTTTTGCATGTTTAGTCTGGTAGTGTGGTTGTGTGGCCACACTCTTGGGTCTTTGTGCTTCTGAATTACATTTATTTGCACTGAAGTCCAGTGTTTGTGGACTAACTGGTAGGTTTTTTTCTTTAATTCACGGTGTGATTCTGTCTTAACAAACAAAATTTATTTTTCCTTTGGTGTTGTTTGAATATACTGTCTATTCATGTATTGGAAGTTTCACAATTTAGATATTTAGTGAAACTATATCACTTAAGGTTTGTTGTTTTAAATAATGGCAGAAGGCAGTATTTTCACTATTGTTACTATCACTGGACACACTGGTTTAAAATGTATAGTATGTAATATGTATACATTATTGACGGGGGACCTCTATGATCAACCTTACACATGTAACAAATGCCTTGAAATTGTAGATTTGCATAATATGATTGGGCTATTTAATCAATGGCTAATTGCACTTGAGAACAGCCAATCTGACATACATAATCGTTTTAAGGCTACCACTGTATCATTGAATTTAGAAGTGGATCATTGGTCTTGAAAGCAAAATCAATGTTACACCAAGCACTTCCCATACCCCAGATGTTTTCATCCCAACAGTTACTAATAGTCCTCATCCTCCACCTGAGGGCATTCGAAAAAGAACCAGAGAAGACGATTGTCTTAATGACGACAATCAAAGTATTGAAGACAGCTGATTCCTCACCCAGACTACCAGAGTTGCAAAAAAAGGGAGAAAGGCCCAACACTTTAGTCTTGAGCAATTTAACAGGTTTGATCACTTAATTTCCCTTACATTGGATGATGAAAATGGGATCCCTGATACCCTCATAGGCCAAATTGATAATTGTACTAAAGACATTACACCAGTCATTTATTCACATATCAGTGACACTCCACTTATAGATTTATCCATTGATCTCACAACTTCCCCCTTGCCTGGTTGTCATGATAATTCTAATACTCCCGGGCCACGACAAATCTATGTTTTAGGGGACTCATTGACAAAACACTTAGACAGGACTATATGCAACCCTGACAAAGCCAACAAAACTAGTTCTAGTTTCAGTGGTTGCAAAATTTCTGATCTCACATTAATGTTTCCTGAAATCATGAAGGATTGTGACAACAATTCTATTGCACTTATACATGTGGGTGCTAATAACATCGACAGAGACATTATGCAATCAATCAAAGAAGACTATGTTGCATTAACCAATAAGTTGGTGGATATGGGTTGTAACATCTGTATATCAGAAATTTTACCAATCCCAGGTTTTTCTTCATTTCTCAATAATAAAATTAAAATTGTGAATGAGTGGCTAAGAAAATGGTGTTTACATTGGAACCTGACATGTTTAACTCACTGGGAGGAATTTGAATATCGTCCAGAATTATACTGTTTTGATGGATTGCATTTAAGTAGACGGGGTAATGCTGTACTGGGCAGACAATTTATGACATCCATTAATCACCTTTTAAACTAAATCTCGGAGGTAAGAAGGTGCTCAGACCACCATCTCTAAAATATCCTGTTGGCAGCTCCATGATATCTAAAGAGTTAAAGTTTTTATGTTTTAATGCTAGATGCCTTACTCAAAAACTGGACTAATTAAAATGCAGAGTACATAACAACGATGTTGACATCATTGCAATAAGTGAAACATGGGGTGATGATAAATCATCATAGGATACTATTATACCTGGTTATACTTCCTACACCTTCAATAGACTTAATTGGAAGGGCGGTGGAGTGGCACTATTTATTAAAAATCATCTCAGTTCTATTGATGTAACAAATAACATTAAAACACATGATAAATATACTGAGACAATCTGGGTTAAGCTTAGTATTTCTGCATCTGAGACCCTCATTCTGGGTTCTTGTTACCCTCCCCCAATTCATCAGTAGATATCCTAGATGCTATTTTATCTGAAATAGAACACGCAAAGACATTAGGCAAAATTGTTGTCACTGGTGACTTCAATATTGGATCTGTTGATTGGCAGAAATTATGTGCCACAACTAGTCAGGGTAATAAGTTATTACACACATGTACTCAGCTGGGACTAAAACAGAATATACTCATCCCAACTAGAGGAGACAATATTTTAGATCTGGTAATTTGTGATGATGATATATTAGTTAACAATATTGCAGTAAGCGAACCAATTTGTAATAGTTATCACAATACCATTACATTTAATATTGTGCAAAATTACATTTATAATTCTAATTGTACCAAAATATATCTTTATGACAAAGCTGATTTAAGCACTATGAAACATAGTATTGATAACATTAACTGGGAATCATTATTGGCATACTCTTCCCTGGAATCCTACTGGGAAAGTTTTAAGAACACAGTTTGTCAACTTAAGGAACTATATATCCCATCCAAAATTTAAAATAAGAACCAAAATAAAGCTCCCAAGTGGATGAACCAGTCTATTAAAAAATGCATTAAATTAAAACACAAGAGATATATCCGATATCAAAAAAAACTAAAACCTCTTTAAACTGGACTTCTTATATACAGGCACAAAAAAAATGCAAGGTCATGATAAAAAGGGCTAAAAGCTGTTGGGAATACAAATTAGCATCTACTGCTAACAAATCCAATAGCAAGTATTTTTACTACTATATTAATTAACTAAGGAAACCAACTTGTCAAGTTGGTCCTATTCTCGACAACAACACTTTATTATATGACCCAATAAAAATGGCTGATTTGTTTAATTACAATTTCTGTAATAGTTTCTCTAATACTTCCAAATTATCATATGACTCAGCTCTGATAGACACTACTAATATTTCACCAGTAAAATTCCTCTATAAATGCCATCAAGGAAAAAATATTGACATTAAAAGGCAAATATAGTTCAGGTCCTGACAACACAGCGGGACATTTATTATTCTTATTGGTGGATGTTATTGTCTCTCCGTTAAAATTGATGTTTGACTATTTTTTGGCCATGAATTTTGTTCCACAGGATTGGCAAGAAGCTTATGTTATCCCAATCCATAAAAAAGGTTTAAAAAATAACTGGGAAAATTATAGGCCAATAAGTTTAACATCTTCAGTTTGTAAATTAATGGAAGGTTTAATCAAAGATATGATATCACCTGTTTTGGATCGTTATGATGTTGAACAGCATGGATTTAAAAAGGGAAGAAGCTGTTTAACTAATTTAATTTGCTTCTATGAACAGCTTAGTTCTGTACTTGATAAAATATACCATGTGATATAATTTACATTGATTTTAGTAAAACCTTTGATATCATGCCTCATTGGGCACTAATTTCTAAACTTCTTAAACTACATATAAACTGTATTGTAATTAACTGGATAATCAATTGGCTTCAAAACCATTCTCAGCAAGTCATTATAGATGGGTATAAATCAGTTTGTGGGTTTGTAACGAGTGGAGTGCCTCAGGGCTCGGTACTGGGGCCCATGCCTGTTTCAGGCCTTCATCGCTGACCTTACTACAGATTGTTCATCCTTTTCCATCAGATATGCAGATGATAGAAAATAGGTGGCCCCTGCATTTTTGATTATCAAACTAACATTATTCAAAAAGATCTCAATCATATTTCAACATGGGTTAAGACCTGGGGCATGTCTTTGAATATCTCTAAATGTAAGGTAATGCTTTTAGGTTCTAGTAATTTACAAACCCCTTGTTATTTGAATGGCACAGTCTTCGATACAACTTCAGATGAATGAGATCTGGGCATAACCATTTCAGACAACCTTTCTTACAATAAACATATTCATAATACTATTAATAAATCTAATAAAGTCATGTGGGCTATCATACGAAATATTAAATCTAGAAAGAGTGACATGTTATTACCATTGTATCGTGCATACGTTAGACCGCATTTGGAATATGCCTAACAGCTATGGTGTCCATATAAAAAATCTGAAGGTCTTTTGATGGAATCAGTACAGAGCAAATTTACCAAAAAGATTTCAGGGCTATATGATGTCTCTTATGAGGTTAGGCTGACCATCTTAAAACTTATTCCTCTTTCTACATGTCGGCTTTGTGGCAATTTAATGTTATTATTTGACATCATTCAAGACCCTTATCTTTTGTGCGAACTCGGTCTTGAATTTAACAGCTGTTATCACAACATCAGGGGACATCCTTTACAATTAGTAAGAAAACCCTTTGTGAGATCGAGTTGTAAATATTTTTTCACCATTGGAGTTGTTGGTCCGTGGAATAGACTCCCACTTGAGATTGTCATTAGTGAAACTAAAAGTATTTTTAAAAATAGATTAGATAACCTTATTTGCAATGGGTATGATCTTTCTTACTATATATTGGATTAGAATAGGAGCTTCATGGGCTTCGGCCTTCTCGCTCTTGTATTTTCCTTAGTATGATCCTTAGTATGACATGCAGGGGCATGCATGGCAATGGGCATGCAGACACAGAGGCATGATGCAGGGGGTAGGGGAGTCAGTGGCACACAACCACACACAGCAACACAGACACACACACACACACACACACACACACCCTCCACCTACCCAGGCATTGGTATGTGGCATGAATCAGATGCATTGCATCGGTGGACAGGCACAACTGATGCTAGACTACCCTCCTCATGCCCATGCCACATGGTTCAGCAGCTGGGCAGGCACACAAACAGGCAGCATGTGGCATGACACACAGGCATGACACCAGTGGTAGGCACATACACACACTGCCCATGGGTGCACAGGGTAGCAGCTGCAGACTGTGGTCAGGGCAGCCCACGGATCAGGGCCACTGCATGGTACCATGGCCACCACAGCCATGTGATCAGCAGCCACAGGCTGCGCATCAGCCAGGGGGGTTGCAACAGCCCCCCAAGGGTGGAACCATGGGACTGCAACTGTGTCCTCACAGGGGTGTGCAGGCACCCAAACAGGCCAGCCCAGGGCATGCCTGGGATGCCTACATCAGAGCCCGGCATCGACTGTGTTGGGGTCACCTGACGCCGGGTCTGTGGGGTTACCAGCACACTGCCCAGGGTCATCTGTGCACAGCCATGCCCTGTGGTAGCCAGCATCACAAAGCCATTCTTGATTGCACTGGCAATGCGATCCAAGGATGCAGTCAAGGCTTCCTGCATACGTTGTATCCCCTCCAGGATTTGTGCAGTGCCCCTTTCCTGCTGCTCAGCCAACTGGTGCACCTCTGCATGCAGTGCACACAACCCAGTGGCAAGCAGCACCGGTTGCTGAATGGACACCAGCAGCAGTCGGGTGTGCTCAGCCAGATGGTCAGCATCTTGGGGTTCCCAGGTGGGAAGCTGATCCTCTTGTGGTGACTTGCCAGACTGCACAGCCCCCTCTCAGGTGAATGCTGCACAGTGAGGTCTGCAGGGGGAATGGGCACAGCAGGCGCACCAGCAGCAGACTCTCTGTCCGGCTGCCTGGTGGCTCCCGCAGCCTGCTGCCTCCACCAGTCTGGTCACCGTATGATGCCCTGCACCTGCACAGCCGCACCACCACAGGGCTTAGCCATGGCAGCGCACACTGCTGCACCCACAGTGGTGGCAGGCAGCTGTTCCTCCACTGCCTGAGTGCTGGGCGTGGTGTCCGTGTCAGATGCCAGCAGGGGCAACACACCCACAATGTCGTCCATGCTGTCCAGGAGCTGAGAGTAGTCCTCATCGGAGTCGAACCCCAACCCCAATCTGTGTCTCCACACACAGGACACCAAGGCTGGTATCCTGCAGAATCACATCCAGGGCCTTGTCCGACCCCAGGCCCAGGTCATCTGCCTGTACTGTGGTGCTGAGCTGCAGCCTATCAGGCCCCCGGATGCTGATGAATGTGGATGGCTGGTCCTCCAGGGCCATACCATCATCCACTGGTGTTGCTACTGCCAGTACCCCATCCTCTGCATGGAGGCATGCTGGCGCTGCAAGAGAAGAATGGCGCGTCAGTGCTGCAATGCCCACATGTGTCCCCCCATACACTGCCACTGCATGTGTCCTGCAGCATGGCATGCACATGGGTGCACACGCATGCACATGCCATGCATGCTGGCTGCATGCACACCAGCATGCTCGTGTATGCACACTCTGTGCCACCAGCTATGCATGTCTGATATACATACCATGCAGTGATGAGCTGCCACCTGTCTGGAATCCTCCTCCAGGCACACCCTCCACCATGATGCGGTGCATGGCAGCTGCCACCAACTCCTCCTGTAGTGTTAGTGAGGGTGCATCCACCGGTTCTTCTCTGGTGGCAGTACAGGATGCCAGGATGGCTGCCACCTTCTCTCTAATCCTCTGCTTGTCTGTTCCAACCTTTTTGTGGTGCTCCTGTGCTGACTGCTGGTGGCTGCCATGCTGGTTCATGTAGGTCACCATCTCCTCCCATGCACCAGCCCTGGCCTGTGGTGTGCCCATGGCACCACTCAACATGGACTTCTTGTCCAGGTAGGCCTCAAACAGGACATCACTCTCGGCCTATGTGAAGTTGGGCCTGTGCTTCCATGCAGGCCCCCGGTCCTTGCCCTCCTCATATGCTGACATGTTGCTGCCTGTCGATGTGGACAGCACAGTATGTTAGTGGCAGCATCTCCCTGGTCTATCCCACCCTGTAGTGCTGTCTGCTCCCAGTTTGCTGCAGCAGCATGCACCACTTACCTATCAAGGTTGCAATACCAGTCCATGGCCTGTGCTCTTCCGTGGCACTTATAAGGTGCAACTCATGCAAATGAGGTTGAGCACAACAGTAATAACATACTAATGCACCCACTGCACCATGGTATGGCTGATGAGCTCATTTGCATGTGGTGTCTGAATATCGAGATATCGTGCCATGTGCAATGAGACTGTGCCGATACGGCAGCAATGCACATGCATGCCATGCAGTTTGCAGTGCCACATGTACACGTCATGCTATCATGGTGTCAATCATACACTGTATGCAGACAGTATGATGCTGTGGCATTGCACATGATGCGCATGGACAGCTATGTGCATGTCGTGCATGGGGTACCGTGCTCTATCGGGCACATGCACACTGCTCAGTGGTGAGCAACCCCGACCCCTGGGTCAGACCTCTGACCCCTGGGTCAGAACTCTGGCCTCATGTCCCCACCTAGCCATGCCCACTCCGCATATCTCCAGCACTGCACAATGGTTGGGCACTGTGCATGCTCCAATGCAGCATGCATCAGGCACATGGTGTGGACATGTGCGCCTCCTCCTGCCATTTTTGCCACCAAAATCACTACCATGAACATGGCACAGTGAAGAGTCAGATGTGCCCCTAACTGGTCACAGGTGGAGATGGCAAACCTTGTGGCCTGTGTGGAGCTCCACATCCCCCACCTCTTCAGGCAGGTGCCCCTGTAGCAAGCCAGGTGCACTGTGTGGCAAAGGATTGCTGCCAGCCTGGAGCAAATGACCTGGGTGCCCAGGACTGGGGAGCAATGCCGACACCGCTATGGTGACCTTATGAGGTGGGACCAGGAAAATCTGAGAAGGCTTCAGGCATGTGCCAGGCATGGGGCTGTGCCACAGCCAGGTAAGTCATCCCATGTTGTATGTCTGCCCTGGTGCTGTACTGTGGTGTTGGCTTGGCTGCCTGCCTAACTCTGCAAAGGGGTACACTGCCATTGTGTGCATCACAGAGTGGCATTGCCTGCTTCCACTTGCATTGTGATGCAGCTGTGCAGGCATGAGGGACATGTTGGGCAGGGGCACACCCTGTGCACAGGGGTCGGGGGGCCGCTGCTGTGGTTAGTTACAGATGGGCACCTGTATTCTTTCCCTTCCCAGGACCGGAGGACCGATGGCAGACCAGGGCTGCAGCAGTGCAGCAGGGACCAATGTGCCATGACAGCACTGGACCGGCACCAGCAGGGCTGCAGGGGGCAGGTAAGCACTGTCATGGTCCTTTGGACTGTACATGGGGGTGGCAGGGGAGTGGGTGCAGGCATGGCACCTGTGCCATGAGCCATGGCAGCTGTGTTTGTCACACTGTGCTTGGTGCATGCCACTGTGGTGCATCCATTGGACACGTGTGCTGGCTGTTGGTGGGTTGGGCATACACCTGGCTGCCACTGTTGTTGCTGTAATGCTGCCAGTGCACTGTGCCATGTGACTGTCATTGCACAGTCATGTGGCCATTGTGTGCCAGGGACCACCTATGTGCAATCTTGTGGTACGCCAAGTTGCTGGCTGGCATTGGCCCAACCACCTGCGGGTGGCCATTATGGGTCCTCCATGGGTGTGTGTGTGTGTTCCTGCTGCCAATTGTGCACTGTGGGTGGGCATGGTTCCTTGGGCCATTGCAGTAATCACCTGTCCTGTCTCTTGTTATAGGTGTCTGGCAGCACAGAACACCAAGAGCAATGCTCAGCTGACTAATGAGGCAGACCCTCCTCGTCATGACCACTATGCTGAAGGTTGTTGTGGTGATGTGGCATATGATGGCATCCGAGAGGCGGGAATGGAGGATTGCAAGGTCGGCAGGATGGTGCCAGTGCTGAGGCTGCAGCAGTTTCCCCTGTGTCCCTTGTTTCACTTTCCCCTACTGTCCCCACTTCCACTGTACAGTCCCTGTTCCCTGTCCCCTTCCCTGGCTGTACCTACCCTTTCCCAGCCCCTGTTTCTCTGTAAACAGTTTATAGTTCAATATATATTTTTCTGACATACCTGCCTGTGTCTGTGTCTGCTTTGCAGGTTGCATGAGGAGCCATGCTGCAGTGGCCCAGTGTCTGTCTGTGTGGTGTACATGTGACAGGGTGCATGTTGTGCTTCTGTTGTTTGCTGCTGTGTGCCATGGTGTTTCCCACCATTGTGGTGTCCATCCCCTGGGTCAGTGGCTGTGCCTTGGGGTGCCCACAGGGTGGCTGTCAGGGGTGTTTGGTGGGTGTGCATGTGGTGGTGACACACAGCCATGGTCATTGGTTGGGTACTGGCCGCACACTGTGTTGAGGCCCCTGCTTGGCTTTGTGTGGCCTATACCATGTGGTCTGGCATGCTGCCTGCCACCCGGCATGTTCAGTGCCTACTGTGTGGGCTACCTGTGTGCCTGTGTGGTGTGTGTGTGCTTGACTGCATGGTCCTGGGTGTGGTCTACTATGGTTTGGGGGGCACGACCAGTGGCCTGCAGGGGGGATCACTTGGTGGCCCTCAATTGGCCATTGGCACCTCCTGTCACCTGCTATCTGTGCCACTGTTGTGTTCTGGGTCAAGTGTCTGGGTGTCTGCATATGCCCTGCTGGTGGTGGCCTCCTGTAGCCTGTCACTGTGCTTCCATGGATCTGTCCCTGGGTCTGTTCTCTGTGCCATGCCCCCCTCTGTTGCTCTGCTGCTCCACTCCCACAGATGCACTGGAGCATCTCTGTTTGCACCATGGTGCAACTCTGCCATATTCAGCTGGGTTGCGCTGGCATGGTTCAGCCTGTGCAACCTCTGAATATGGCTCTGGTTGTGCCATATCGCATCGGGTTTGTGCTGCGCTGGACTTTCGCTGGACTATGGTGCATTTCTGAATATCCAAGCCCATATAAATAAGCAACTCATAGCTACTGCCCAACATTATAATTATTTAGCGATTCGCTTTGTGTCAATAACATCTTAGACCAAATATTTAGATCTAGTTGGAGGTAAGATGCAGAAAACTATTGAAGACTAAAATGATTCAGTTATAAATATGGAAGCTCATCTGTTAATGACATGCTTATGGCAATAAATGCTAAAATAAAATGTTCATTACTTTATGCACCTGAAGTACTGTATGGGGAATAAGTAATAGTGGCCAACTAGAAAGTATTGTTAATAAAATAAATGGAAATCTATTGTAGGTCCCTGTCTGGGTTCATTCATATATCCTGAAAACTGAATTTGGACTGTTTTCTTTGAATACTCTAATATAGGAAATAATTACATCCTTCTTTCTCATGTTCTGCTGCTTTCCAATAATAGACATTATACAATGGCAAGAAAGAATCTTGGACTGTGATTGGTCAGTTTGATGCTGAACCCATGGCGTTAACCCAGCACGATGCCACAGGTCTAGTCTCAGCCTCACTGTGAACCTGTAGATGAGCATTTGATTGAGCTTTTGATTGATTGTTTTATGGAGCTTTTGACTGATTGTTTCATCTTCTCTCAAAAACAAAAAGTATTTTTCCACATAAAAACATCTTTAAAATTATGTTTTTTTATTTTGTATAACAATAAGCCATTGTATAATAGGAATAATGCACTCCATGGTGTGTGTCGTTTGGGATAACGCCATGCCTGGGGCATTGGACGCACTCGGCCTGCGGCCTCATGCCTAACACCCCCAGGCATGGCGTTATCCCAGAACGACACACACCCTGTTGTGCATTATTCCTTTAATCTAGTCTATATTGTCAGGAGGAAACAGAATATTCCACTAACAGACATGATTTCCTTAAATGCATTTAATTTGTAGACCTATATATCCATCTAATCCTAGAGACTTCATGACTGATACTTATATTAAACCAGGAATTGTGTTTATATATATATATATATATATATATATATATATATATATATATATATATATATATATATTATATATATTATGGTAGTACGGTAGTGCTACCATAGTTAGGGTTGAGGAGACATTTACATGTTAAACCCCAAATTTTGCACCTTAATAACTTTGCAACCATTTAATGGATTTGCCTGAAATGTGGAATACACAATCAAGAACCATATGTCTTGGGATCTTCCAAGTTTCGTCCTGGTTGGATACACGGCTGTGGAGTTATTTAGCATGATCTGCACGTGTGTTTATGCTTTTTCTGGAATTCTACGGTCGCGCCTACAGGTCGCACGGTTTGCGCGACCAGTTCAAAATCTTCAGGGAACATGTGGCCAGGGTCCCCGATGTGCCTTTTGAAGATTTCATGAAAAAATATTAAACAATTCAAAAGTTATTCAAAAAATAAATTCCCCATTATAAGGCAATGGGAAAAGTTAACAAAAAGTTCAAAGTGTCACAAATGCACTTTTTACTGCATAAATAGCCATTTACTGTCACAGATCCGTCATTTGTTTTCAGTTAGTGATCAGAAAATGCTTGGCATTTAAAATTGGGACCCTCTAGTAACCTAATTATTTTTGTATTCACCTAGTCGTCCCCTGAGGATGCTAGCCATGTCTTTATTTTGAGGTAAAACATCCCAGAAATACGTTTTTCAAATTTCTGGAAAAAGTACTTTTGCAAAGCAGTGTCGCACTCACGAAAGTGTCGCAAATTTTTGTGAAAGCTTTGGCAAATTGCGACAGTACTTTTCTAGGCTGTGGGAAAATGACAGCAATTCTTTGGCACCCTGCTGCAAAAGAACGGTTTGGTGCTTTGGCCTGAAATTTGAAGGGAATGCAGCCAACATCTCACAGATGTGCCTTTCAGTGTTATATTGCAAAAATATTAAACTGCAGCAAAGTTACGGCACTCCAAAGTTAACACTTTTTCCCATAGGATAAGTTATGGCACTCTGAACGTCTCTTTTTTCCCATAGGATAACATTACGGCGTTCGCTGCGCCTTTCAGGGCCCGTATCTCGGAAACCGTGCAAGATACAGACTTTTGATCAAAAAAATGGTTAGCCCCCTAAGTACAAAACTAGCCAGGAAAGTCATAAATCATATGACTTTTACATTTTTTTCTACATCGTACGGTTCCTGAGATATATGCTATTTAGTATCCCAACTCCTCATTTTCTGCTCCGAGATCCATTATTATGCATACATTCTTTGTACTCACTGTCTTTCTCTATGCAGATTTTGGGGAAAACCAGCCTGTGCACTTACATTACTGTTACCATTGCCATTTCCACTTGCAGTTCCGTACCCGTTTCACTTACCGTTCACACCTACGCCACCATGTACATTATCCTTTGCGTTTTCATTTGTGCTTATGTTTCCATTATTTTTTCTCATTTGTGTCTACAGTACTGTTTCTGTTTCTGTTTTGCTTTGCGTCACCATGCCCATTGCACCATGTTACTATGCGACAATACATCACGTGGCGGACCGTTCCTGTCTACGTCACCATGTGCGTTACCCTTTCTGTTCTCATTCTCACTTGCGTTACCATGTGTGGCACTGTTAGTGCTTCTGTTTGCATTGCTGTTCCTGTTACTATGTAGCCCTGGACACCATAGTCCCTATGGCACTCTGCTCCAGGAACCACAATATAACTAAACCAAATCGGTTGCCAATTTCCCTGTCCAGCTCTCCTTCTGCACCTCTTTAGGCTTCAGATAGTCAATGTTGTTCAATGTCAACTCACTATGTATTCTATTATCACTGTCTTACTCTACCTGTACTGTATAGTGCCCGCTGCTTTATCGACTCATTGTACATAACCACTAAGTGTATATGTAATCGTTTCAACTAGTATGAGATGTAATTGTTCACCTAACTTTTGCTGTATTGTTGTACCCTGTACTACCTGTTTGTACTCTCCTGGGTTGTTCCTGAAAATAGGCATATAACCTGTCTAGTGTACTTACCCAGTCAACAAAAGCTAATTAAAAATAAAATAAAATGTCACAAGACATCACGTGGCGGGAAAGCGGGGCCCAAAGGGCCCCGCACTCCTGCCACAGCATTACATTCACTATTTCTCATTAGCATTCTCAAAAAGAAGGGAAATTAGAGGCAACAAACTCCATTTAATGCATCAGTTAGGCTTTTTCCACAGTGACAAAAGTGAGGACATGTGGTGTTAGGGATGAAAACCCCCCTTGGACCCCCCAGTCCACCCCCCAACTGGCATTGGGGTGCGCATTGGGGTGTTCGGTCCTAACTCTCACCCCATTCTCCTATACTTCTGCTGCTTTACACATGTGATGGGGTGAGAGTTAGGACCGACGACCCCAATCCCGGTTGGAGGGTTGGGCTGAGGGGTCCAAGGGGGTTTTCAACCCTAACACCAAATTTACTCACTTTTATCACTACGGAACAACCCTAACTGATGCATTAAACAGAGTATTTTGCCTCTAATATATATATATATGCATAAAACAAAGTTATAGAGACATAACCATCCACATCACAAACACATGTAAATATTATCAGTCTCAAAAGTTCAATTATGGTACAATCACATTAGGAATAAATTTGGAAAGGATCCACATTTCAATCTATTAATCAGTCATTGGGAAAGAAAGATAGTAACATGATTTAAATTAGAATTTTAAAACAGTAATTCATTGTAATTCAGACAGAAAAGAGGAAATGTTGACTTTCCAGTCTCCCTATCTTTCCTCAGCGAGCCAGTTGACTGGAAACATATAGTATTTCAAAATGCATGCTATAGGAGAGGAAGAGAGACACGGTTAGCTCCAATTTTAAGACATTTGTACATACCACCTCTTGATTTACTTATGTATTTATTCAATGAAGAATCTCTGGAAGTACTTTCAAACCTGACAAAGTACCTATTTCATATATAAATATGGTATATTAGACTTTAGTGGATTCTTCATATTTTAGTAACTATTGTTGGGCCTTGTTTCAAACAGACATTACCAGCTCAACCCAAGGTGTTGTAGGTAACCAGTCCCAAACCCATGGTTAACTGATTTAATTCTATCATAATAATAGTGTTTTCATACATAAAGCTTCCACAGATCTCTCATTAAAATTACCTAAGGGTACTAAAATGGATGTGATCTTCTAGCGTGTTATTGTATATTGTTAATATTATGAATACTTGTACAGTATACTGCCTACTGTGGAAAAGATGTATGACTGAAGTAGACTAAACAAGGATAATTCAAAACTCATTTGTTAATACATATTGTCTACAACTGTAGCTTTTATTCTTTATTTACAGACTGTATGGTTTTAATTAAATGTGATTTTTTTGCATGATATGAATGCATTCA
Organism: Neoceratodus forsteri; assembly: GCA_016271365.2. Taxonomy (NCBI): domain Eukaryota; kingdom Metazoa; phylum Chordata; order Ceratodontiformes; family Ceratodontidae; genus Neoceratodus; species Neoceratodus forsteri. The sequence continues at coordinate 1,496,602,145 of CM057449.1, forward strand.
TTCATATACAGTATGTCCTGCATTTTTCTGAAAAGCTTAATACACTGATTGAAAAAACTATGAATTGGAACATTTAATACTGACCTGAAGTTATAGAACTAGTACACCGACTAGGCAACAATTTTCAGGATGTAGTAGGAGTAATTTCACCAACAAATTCTGACAATGTCACTCCAGTCTTGTAACTACTTTTTCAGTAACAGGTTTCATACCACAATAACAGTTCTAAAGATTTTACAGTGTTTCTATGTATTGAATTTGGTACATAGTTAACAGACTGTAGTTATGAAACCAGTATACAGACTGGGTTGAAGAAATTCTCAGGGCTTTGTGGGAGTGATAGGACCGACAAAACCCTGAATGTTTAATTTATGTTTGTCCAGCAGGTTTTGCATTATATGTTCCCTGATAGGATAACAGCTGTGGAGATTTGACACTCTGCTCATTCATTAAAATGGGTTGGTATTTACTGACCTCTAGTTACAGAACCAGTACAATTATCAAGCTTCAGTTTTTAAGACATGGTGAGAAAGACTATTTTAATGAGCTCTGAAAACTGCAGACCAATCTGTTGAGTAGTTTTTGAGTTATAGGTTTTATGCCAGGATAATAGTTTTGGATAATTTACAATGTTTGCATATATTGAATTTTGTTGGTAGTTACTAACCTGAAGTTTTGAAGCCAGTAAACGTAGAAACATAGATTTTGTTGACAGGAAAGGATCTCAAGGCCCAGTAAGTTAACCTAATCTTGCCTACCCATTATGGCAAGGGACCCTATGTGGTTCACATCTTCTCCCGCCTTCTCCAGGTGCTTCTCCTTTTAATGATAACCATGTACCTATCCCACACATGCCTGAATCCTATAACTGTTTCTGCCCCCACCAGCTCCTTTGGCAACCTATTCCAGCTGTCAACCATCCTTTCTATGAAGAAATGCTTTTCCACCTCCCAATTGAAACTCCCCTAATTACTTTATTGTGTTCCCTCTTGTTACCACAGTTGTGCTCAACCTAAAAAGCTGCTCACACTCCACTCAATTTATCCCCCAGAGGTATTTAAAGGCTTCAGTCATGACCCCCTTGTTCTCCTGCACTCTATGGATACATGTTGACACCCTTCAATTTTTCCTTATGGGGTATTTCCCTGCTGCCCCTGTATCATCTTTGTTTCTCTTCTATGCACAGCTGCCACCCTGTCAGTGTCATTTCGTAAGTGAGGGCTCCAGAACTGCATATAGTACTCAAGGTAGGGGTAAATCAATGACTTGCACAGGGGAAATAAATCCTCCCTTTCTCTTTCTACTTTTTATCTCCCTTCCTATTGATCCCATCATCCTATTTGCTCTCCCAACCACACTTGAACACTGGGCTACTACTTTTGGCTCATCCATTATGATAACTCTGAGGTCCCATTTCTCCAAAGTATATGCCATGACCTCTACCCCAACCTGTACTTGTCTCTTGGGTTTTATGTGTCTGATGTGCATGACATTACACATTGTGGCATTGAATGCTGACAGACAAATTCTAGACCACTCTTCAAGTTTTTTCCAGGTCATTCTTCATTTCCCCATGGCCACCACATCCTTCATTGTATCCAATCTTCTGCAGCTCTTGGTGCCATCTTCAAATAGACAGGATTTTTCTTCTAGCCTTGTAGATGTGTGTGTGTGTATGTGTGTGTGTGTGTGTGTGTGTGTGTGTGCACGCGCGCACCTGTGTGTGTATATATGTGTGTGTGTGTGTGTGTGTGTGTGTGTTGGAGGGTTCTTTTATGTTAACCTTTTCAGGACCTGTTAGTGATTTCTTTCTGTATATTTAAACCATTAATTGTTTATTCTAGTTCTCTGATTAACTGATTAGTGCAGTGATTTAATCAAAAATGTTTTCCTTCACACTACTTCCACACCTGGCTGACAAAAGCAGTGTGAAAGAAATTACATTAACTTACACAGCTAAGGTACAGCTTCCCCGGATACTTCCCTGTCAACATTACAATTACCAGATGGCAGGTTTTCAATCTAGTCACCGGTACTCCAAGTAAAGATGTGAAAAGTTGGCAAACTTCACTCCACCAAATAATTTGGAAAGTTTGCCACATTTGCAAAGTGTGAAGTGCTGACTTTGCAACATTTTTGGAAGGGGAAGCAGTGCTTCTTCAGGCAAAGTTAAAACATAGAAACATAGAAATTGTCAGCAGATAAGGACCGCCAGGCCCATCCAGTCTGTCCGAAAGCCCTACACTAGTTTCTGGCCTCAATTTTTTTTAAATTCACTTTTATTGAAAAGTTCAGGTTCAAGTATCATCATTATAATGGACAGACATTCATGGGATACATAAAGTCTGACAACCTTATAAACAACCTTTATTACACAGTAAGCATCAGAGTATTGCACACACAATTAAAATATCATCAGTTGGTGTCCCAATCTGAGTAGGTGTGGGGTGAAGTGAAACAGGCTCCAAATCACACTTTTCAGAAGCCCTAAACTGATTTGAGCTTGAGGAGGATCAGGACATACACCCAAGGAGAGAAAAGGGAAGTTTCAAATGGAGGTTTATCAAGGGGTAAAGCAGAGTCCGATGGAAGTGCCTCTTTCCAAAGTGTCCAGTGAGTTCATCTATGGACAAAGGTATGTGTTTTCATATTTACCTGATAGGTCACTTCTTCTATGGAATTTATGTCATGGACTGTGGACAACCAGTGTTGGAACATGGGTGGTTCCTCCTGTAGCCATTTCCAGGTGATAGCCTTATGTGCTACAGTCAGGAGAATTCCCCACAAACAAATTTGTTCTTGGCTATGGAGCTCCAGAAGACGCAGGCCCAGGATCATGTGCATCAGATCCACGGAGGTAGTAATTCAACCAAAACTTGTATTGCCTTTGTTATTTGTTGCCAATATGGCTGCAAACCTGGATGCTGCCACAAATATGGGTGTGGTGGCTCTGGTCTCTCCACATCTCCTCCAGTAGTTCTGGGAGCTGGCCAGGTTCCATTTATGTTGTATAATGGCCATGTAGAAAAATTGTGTCCTGACCTTTCAGGCAAACTCCTGCCATAAGGGAGAGTGAGTTGTTTTGCAAGATATCTGATGTATTTTACCCCAGTCTTCCTCTGATGAGTTTGCCTCCCCCTCCTGCTGCCATTTAAGATGTAAAGAGATAGTACAGTTCTTATAAAGGCTTCTAATTGCTTTATACAGGACTTATATTTGTCCTCTTGTGATTGTTAGTGACAAAATATCTTTCATCATGTTTATTAACCTGAGGGCTTGGGGAGTAATTCAATCAGAATCTAAGAGAACTGTGACATATGGTCATAACTGAAGAAAGAGTAATTGATCAGAGTAATTTAGGTAGAAAGTGTCTTTGATGGTGCGAAAGTCCTGAACCATCCCATCTGATAGAAACTGAGCCGGGTAGCAAAGGCTCACCCTGGCCCACCTGCGAAAGGTTTGATCCATCTTGGCAGGCAGAAGTGTATCATCCCAGGCAAATCAATGAAGGGGCCAAAGGGAAGGCAAAAGTTTATATTTGCCCCATAGTCTGTACACAACCTGTAGGGTGTTTTTAACAGCTAGGAGGGAAATATCTTCATTCTTGGTCATAAAGGCTGGGTCCATGACTATAGCACCCAAGAGGGCACTCCTTTCTCTCTAATTTCTATCAACTTCCAGTTAGCTTGATGTTTCAATTGATATAATAGTAGGGCCATTTTCAAGTGTGTCACCAGGTAGTAGTCATCTAAGTCGGGGAGGGCTCTGCCATCAAGTTTTTTGCAGTTTGCATAATAGAGCATTTGCTGTGAGGTCTTCTGGAGTTCCAGATATAATTATTTATTAGCTGCTGCCAGGATTGAAAGTGTGTTATCAGGATGCTAAGGGGCAGACATTGAAAAAGGTACAGAAACTGTGGAAGCAGTCATAGTTATTGATTGTATTCGAGAATACATGGGAAGATTTGATAGTGACCATTTAGCTATGTCCTGCTTAAGCTGGGCTATTTGTGGGCCAAAATTAGCAGAGAATAGTTTGGCTAGGTTTTTGGGGATTTGCATCCCTAGCTACCAAATCTGACTGGCTTTCCAATTAAGAGGGAATTACTGCAAGTTAGTGGGTGAGGGGTTTTAGTTAAAGTGAAGTACCTCTGTTTAGGGCATAGCCGACATGGCAGGCGAATTCCTCTAGTAGTGCTCACACTCTTGGAATCGAGACCTCTGGCTGTGAGATGTATAAAAGGACATCAGCATATAGTGAGATTGTGTGAGTTGTACCCCCGACCTCCACCCCACAGATGTGTCCATTTCCCTTGATAGCAGCAGCCAGAGGCTCAATGTATTGGGCAAAGAGAATGGGCCACAGAGGGCAGCCCTGATGGGCACCCCTCCCCAAACTGAACCTTTGTGATATACCCCTGTTAACACGTATGTAGGCCTGTGGGACCAAATATGGCACCTTGATCCCATCTATAAAGGCCTGCAGGAAGCCTAGGTGTTTTAAGACAAGAAATTAGAAGCACCATGAAACCTTATCAAAGGCTTTCTCCACATCTAAACTCATCACACAGACTGAGGTGCCGGTCTGGTGTATTGTATTTATTATGTTGATGGTATGACGGACACTGTTCAGGGCCAGTCTACCCATAACAAAACCTGTCTGGTCGAAATGGATAAGCTGGGGAAGTAACAAATTGAGACAACAGGCTATAGTACAGGTAAACATCTTGTAGCCCATGCTGAGGAGGGAAATCAGGCAGTAAGAATCACAATCTGTGGGGTCCTTGCCAGCTTTGTGAAGGACCATTATGGTGGCATATTGCCAGGAGGATGGTAGGTGACTCCCTTCCTCCCAGATATCCCAGTACACATCTTGTGGAAGGGGGGCTGTTTCCTTCAGGAAAGTTTTATAAAACTCTCCATGGAAACCATCTGGCCCAGGGCACTTGCTGGATTTAAGAGAGTTAATAGTGGTTATTATTTCTGTCTGAGATATAGGGGCCATGAGGGCTTGGCTCTGCTCTGGGGACAGAGAGGGTAAACTTAGGACCTGCAAAAATGTTATTTTGTCCGTAGTCTGGGATTCAGATTGAAGTTGTTAAAGTGAGTGGTAATAAGCGACAAAAGCATCTGCAATCTGGTCCCCTCTGTAGGTCAAGAGGCCAGTAGCGGGCTGTTTGATTTTAGTAATGGTGGCTTTGGTGGCCTGTTGTTTGAGGTGGAGGGCAAAGAACTTAGTGGCCCTGCCCCCTGCAATAATATGTTTGCTTTAAGTACCAAAAGGCTTTTTCAGTTTCTGTTTTTTATATGTTGTGAATTTGAGTTTTCAATCTATTTATTTCTATTGCAGTTTGCTGGTCCCATTTCTGCTTCTGTTTAATTTCTGTCGACTACAGTTTATCCATCAGCTCATTCAACTGCTGTTGCCTGACTTTTTTCTTAAATGCCGCTGTAGAGATAAGTTATCCCCTGACCATTATTTTAACCATATCCCAAAGAATCTGGGGTGAGGCCCTTGGGTTGTCATTATGTTCTAGTGTGTGCTTAATCACTATCTTACATTCAATGACTGTGTCTTGATCTCTAAGTAAGAAAACATTCAGCCACCAGTGGGAGTTCTTCCACAGCTGTCCGAGGTGGACACCCAGGAAAATCGGTTGGCGATTAGATAAGGTGGATGCACCCATCCACATCAAATTGAATGAGGACACATCTTTTTTTTATAATCAAGCAAATTTTATTAGAATTTTTAATAAAAAGATAAACAATAACATTGACAACAACATTAACAAGAATATTTCATAAAAAAACATTAACAGTTATAATGATGGTATAAATAACAACAACACAAGAATAAAAGAAAAAGAACCCTCCCCCACCCATCCCCAAATATCCTTTATAATCTACGTAAAACTGCCTTGCCTGTTCATCTTAATCCTATCACAAGTGTAAGCTGAAGTTAATATATCTACAATCCTGAGATGCAGCCGTCCCATAATTAAGGTTGGTGAAGCTTGAAATGTGTCACATTACAGCCATTATGAGGACAGAGACAGTATCTTAAATAAGAATTCCCAATACCTTCAGCAGTGGGTTTCACTGCATTGCAGTAATGCAATTTGCTTTTCAAGCATTAAGGCAGAAAGTATCTCCTGGTGACATTCCTTGAGGTGTGGAGTGGAGATATCCCTCCAGTGCCTAAGTATAATTAATTTTGCAATGATGCTAATCATCGCCATATGCATTTGCCGTACTTTGGGTAAGCCAGGTGGGTAGATGTTGACAAGGCAAATGGTTGGAGTAAATAACTCCTCTAGGCCCAATAAGGGATCTAGTGAGCATTTAGTACTGTCCCAAAAAGAAAGTGTAACTGGCACTCCCATTGCATGTGGTTTAAAGAGCCCTCCACTTGTCTGCAGCGGAAACACTATGTGGAGGGAGCCCTGCCCATTTTAAATAATTTAGCAGGAGAGCTGTAAAAGTTATATAAGATGCGGTAGAGGATAAATCTTTTGTGAAAGTAAAAAAATGTATCTAATCTGGAATATATCTGAAAACGCGGTGAAAAATATGTATAGTCTTTAGCTTGGGGGTATTTTGTCTGCCAGATGTCTGTCACCCCAGAATCTTCCAGCATTTTCAAAACCTGCCTAGCTGTTTTACTATTAGGGTTGGGAAGCTGCAAGGTAGTATCTAAGGACCTATTAAAAACTAGGTTTCAGTCTCCCCAAAGTATTAGTAATCCTCTGGATTTTTCTATTATATGCTGTATCATAGAGGAGTAGAAGTGTGCCAGGGAGCTGGGGGGCGCATAGACATTCACAAAAGTCACTAAGGTGTCCTTCATCCTGCCTATAACCATAATGTAGCTGACCCCCGGGTCCACAACCACTTCCACCTCCTCCCAAGGAAAGGAGGCTAAAAAAAGGATAGCTGCACCCCTCTTTCTACCCTCTTCAGTAAGGCATGATACAGAGTGGGAAACACCATGGTTTTGAGTTTTAACACTTCCTGTGGGGAAAGATGAGTTTCCTGCAGGAACGTAACATGGCAGCATTGACAAGTAATATATTTAACAACCTATTTGCATTTAATTAGGTACATGATGCCATTAATATTATAGGAGAGCACCTTAGTTTTAGAGAACGCCATTATGATCCTCTAAAAGTTCAACAATTGGTAGAAGGTTGTTGATTAAGGATGATATAGAGAAGTAAAACCTGACTACCATGTGTCTGAGAATGTATCCAATAAATAATGGAGGCCAACAGTGGCTGAAGACAATGACAGAAACAGTAAAATACAAAATCCACAAAAAACTCATACTCATAATTTTGGAGTATTGGGGGCAGGTATCCCAAGTAGAAGGGGGGACCACCTGGAAACCCCAGAGATCAAACCAGTTGTTGTGCAGAACAGGCAAGCTTGTCCTGGGTCAGGACAAGGAATGTCCAACTAACAATTAAACTTTTGACAATACACAAACTTCTGAAACTACTTCTTAGGTCAGTCAGGGGCATGCCAGCCGGGCTGAGGGGTGTCGCTCTTGTGATACAAGTGTCCCCGCTCAGGGGGGAAAGAGGCCATATTAGCAGGAGCATGTATAATCACCATGATCCAGCTGGCCAACCTAATGTCAGTGATGCCATAAACAAGCAGATTGCCAGAAAAATTCCTCTATGGCTGTCCCACCCCCCACCCCCGATCCAGTAATACTCAGAAAACTGATTGCTTGCTGTGTCAACTGCTTCCTCATTTCTGAAAGAGAGAGGGATCTTGTTAAATTAGCCAACATCTTCTTTAAAGTAGAGAATATCCTGTCCTAGGTTGGGAGAAATCTCCCTTATGCACAACTCCAGGGTTGCTGAAATCCAGCGCCCAAGTAAAAAGGTAAATGTAAGGGAGCTGTGTTCCTCCAACCATTTGTATAGCTCAGCCCCCTCAATCATATTAACTGAAAAGTTGAGAGTGATATCAAGGGTTGGCTGGTTCCCAAACAACTCATCATAACCCCCAGGAATGCCACACTGGGACATGGCATTCATATTTACATCAAGTGACCTAAACAACAGATGGCTTATAAAGCCCTGCCTTATTGGGGGAGGATGAGTAGCAAGTCTAGTAATTATCCCCTCTGCTGGAACCTTAGTGGGGCAAATTAGTTGCTCTTCCAGAAACAGGTCCTCCCCCACCCATCAACTTCAAAAGTTGACACCACAAACATGGACCATCAAGTTATCAGCAATCAGTATAAATAAATTAAAACTAAAAACACCACAATAGTTATGATTCAGAATACAAGTCTGGTAGGAGTTTCTGTGGAGGGAAGAGTGTCTCAGTCTCTGTATGGACAGTTTACTTTATACAAGGGTATCAAGCTCGCTAAAATAGCACTAGGCTGTGTGAGAAAGGCTCACCTCCAAGAGAAAGAAAAGGCTTCTGATGTCCAATTATGAAGCTGGCTCCCCGAAACAAAACAATCAAGTTGCTCACATCATCAGGGCTAAGTAGGTACATATGGATTAAAGAGCGAGGTATGACAAGGGTTCAAATCAAAAGTAAATGACCAGCAGTCTGTTAAGTATTGATGCAGTACTCACTCTTGAACAGGGAGTGCAGAAGTAATGTTTGAGGAGCCAGAGTGATTCCCGCTGTGAAGAGACTCAGCTGGGATGGTAAGCGGGGCCATTTACTAATGAAGTTCAGTTCAGCGGCTCCATTGAGTCTACTCAGGGAATGGTGTGTGTCACAGACTACTGGATGCAGCAGGCAGAAAATCATTCAGGTGACTGAAGCAGGGGCAGTAGCATTCTCTGGAGAGTGAGGTGCCAGATCAGAGTCTTGTAAATAGGGAGCATTTTTACTTACCTGCAATGGGTCTTCAAGTGCCCTCAGCATTGCTCCTATGTCAGCTTTGAGGTTGGTGGAACCACTCCTCTGTGCGCCCTGACAGTATGGAAAACCTTTACAAGTGACTGCCCAGGCAGACTGCAGACAATCCTTCTCCAAGAGTTCTTTGAAGAGAGGGAAATTCCCAGTTCTTCCAGGTATGGGGTAGCCTCAAGGAGGTCAACAAAAACATAACTACCTCTTCTGATCTCTGCTAAGTCTAGCAGAGTATAAGATTTGGGTGTGTAGGTTTTGAGCTTTCAGTTGTTTGAGTATTGGCCAAAATGTCTGTTGGTTCTCTTGCACTGTAGTGATATTATCATTATGCAGGCTAATCCGGTGGTTTTTGTATTGGGTGTTTCTGTGTTGCCAAGAGTGTTTTAATAGCTCTTTTTTGGCTGAATATGAGGTAAGTTTTGCCACAAATGATCTCGGTCTTGCTCCAGCATTGCTGGGTTTTGGGCTCAGGGATCTATGAGCCCGATCCATGGCCAAATCGAGTTCTTCAGGGAAGTGTAGTGCTTCTCTCAGTAAGGTCTGCAGAAAGGAAATTACACTGGGGGATTCAGCCTCAGCCCCCTCCTGGGACCTCATAGATTCTAATGTTTAGTCTGTGGCTGTCACCTTCTGGGTCATTAATGTGATGTATGAGCTTCCGATCTTTGGCCAACAACTATAGCAGCAGTCGGTCATGATGGTCAGCCTGCTCAGTGACCCACAACTGTGCTCACCCCCATCACCTCCTGTGGCCATCTGTTCCATGTGTCCACCACCCTCTCTGTGAAGAAAATGTTCCTCACATTTCTCCTCAGCCTGCCACCTTCCAATTTCATATCATGCCCCTTCATTCTTGTACATCTCTTATTTTGGATGATGTCTCCCCCTGCACCTTGTTTATGCCCTTAAGGTACTTGAATGTCTCTATCATATCCCCTTTGTTTCTATCATGTCCCCACCAATCCCTCCTCTTCTTCAGTGAGTACTGTTGAGGTCCTTTAGTCTCTCCTGATACATTTTCTGGTGCAAGCCCTGTATCATCTTAGTCCTTCATCTCTGGACCGCCTCCACCCTCTCAATGTCCTTATGAAGGTGCAACCTCCAGAACTGCATAGAGTACTCTAGGTGAGGCCTCACTAATGTTTTGTACAATGGCATCACTACCTCCCACCTTCTGCTACTGATACCTCTGCCTAAGCACCCCAGCATACCATTGACCCTCATCGCAGTCTGTGTAATCTGCTTAGATAATTTTAGGTCATCATAAATGTTAACCCCAGGTCTCTTTCTTCCTTGGTGATTGTCAGCAACTTCCCATCCCATCCTGTATCTCTCATCAGGGTTCCCACTTCCCAGGTGCATTATTTTACACTTCTTGGAACTGAACCTCAGCTGCCATACATCAGACCATTTTTCAGGCTTCCCCGGGTCCCTCCTCATTCTCTCCACCCCATCCAGAGAATCTGCTCTGTTGCAGATCTTGGTGTCATCTGCAAACAGGCAGACCATTCCCTCCACTCCTACTAAAATGTCACTAATGAAGACAATAAACAGGACTGGACCAAGGACTGATTCCTGCACTACCCTGCTGGTCACCCCCCTCTCCTCTGATTGGATCCCATTTACCACCACCATCTGTTTCCTGTCCATTATCCAGTTCCTAACCCAGTTTACCACCTTGTGCCCCATGCCCAGACTACTCATTTTGTTGAGTAGCCTTTTATGTGGGATGGTGTCTAAGGCTTGGCTGAAATCGAGGTAGGCGATGTCTACCACCACTACCTGATTTACCTCCCTTGTCACCCAGTCAAAAGAATCTATCAGATTCATCTGACTTGACCTTCCTGCTGTGAATCCATTTTGCCTTGGATCCTGGGCACCACTGGATTCCAAGTGTGCCACTATTCTTTCTTTAAGCAGTGCATCCAGGATCTTACCTACTACTGAGGTTAGGCTAACTGGCCTATAGTTCCCAGTCTCCTCCCTACTACCACTTTTTTTATCATTAAGTAAACTTTATTGAGTTTGTAATGTGAAGAAAGACAAGGCAGGATCACATGGTACAGAAATGCATCCTGGCAATAGATTAATATAATGATCACCCACACCATCAAAGCACACCAAATGAACTACAAGAAAATGCAGTCCTAGGAAAAACAAAACTTGGTACTATGGAGCCAACCAATCAGGGTGAGTACAGTAATCCTTCCCCCCAACCCGCACCCCATATCAGTGACCCCCCTTCCTCCACCCCCTTTCCTCCGGATGACCAACTGGCACTGAGTACAACCTAGTCCAAGACCTAACACGATCTAATGGCCATGAGGGAACAGTATCTCCACATGACAGGCACAGGGGAAATGACTATTATTTGAGGTGAGATTACCTCAAGACAATCTACTATGACTTTTGTGTAGTGGGACTACATGTGCACTCTTCTAGTCCTCTAAAACCACTCCTGTGTTGAGTGACTTGGTGAACAATGCTGCCAGAGGCATTGCTAGCTCTCTTTACAGCTCCCTTAATATCATTGGGTGTATGCCATCTGGCCCATTGTTTTGTCCACCTTCAGTTTTGTGAGCTCCTCCAGGACTCTCTCCACTGTGAATGGACTTGTGTTTACCTCCCCCCCAAGTCTGTTACCCAGCTGTTAAGACGAAGTTAAGGTGAAGTTTAAGACAAAGTTGCAACTTTGCCTTAACTTTACCTCTAGAGAGATATGCCAAGATTTTAATTCACCAGTGAAGTTGCCATAAAGTGGCAGAAGTTCACATTCTTGGAGTTTTTCAAAGTCTTCCCTGCCCTCAGCAACTTCTGCTATGCCCAAATCATGAAGTTTTCCATGCAAAGTGTGGAGATTTGCCCACAAAATTCCTCACTTCATGGATGAAATTCAGCACTTTTCGGTGAAAATGTGCACTTTCTGGAATGATCTGCATTCTGCTAATTGTGCTAAATTCACAGTTTAATTTGCAGAGGGAATTTTACCAACTTTTCCCATCTCTAAAAGTGCCATTTCCCAAGGGAAACTCAATGTGAAGTGGTGAAGTGGGCAATTTGCAAAGTTATTCACAAATGCAAATTTTGTAACTTTGCCAGAACTTTGCCAGTGAAGTAAAACTCTGCATCATCGCCACTCCTGACCCATGTTTCATTTAATGTTATTGGATAGTGGGGGCTAAATCACTCTGTCAGTACCCCATCCTTCCTGATCCACATTTAAAAAAAAAACTAAAAATGGTTAGTGGTTGCCCAATCTCACCATCCATTCAAATATTTGTAATAATTGACACTGGAGTGCCCACCCCTAATGCTGGTTGAGATAACCCTCTCCCAAATAAGAAGTGGTCAAGGGTGCCCACTCCTGGTACCACTGTCAATAGCCTCTCTTCCATCCTCCACCAATAAGTAGAGATGCAGCAAATTTAAAATCTGCTGGCGAAGTGAATGCAAAGTGGCCACTTCACATTGGCACTTTGCTACGCGGAGTGCCCCAGAGAAAAGGCACATTTTGCCTTGTTATTATTACTTTGCATTGTCATTCCACCTTAAACTCGAAGTTAGGTGGAGTGACAACATTATTGGCAGCACCCCACCCACACAGTCACCAGAATTAATCTGCATCCCCAAAGTGCTACTGTCTTGTGTCCAGAAAACTCCCCAGTGCTGATGAAGTGAAATGAGAGCATAGCAAGAAATACAAAGTCTTCCTGAATTAATGGTGCACTCAGTCATGCATGCAGTGGTCACACACAGAGTCACCAGAATTAATGTGCATCCCCAAAATGCTACTGTCTTGTGTCCAGAAAATTCCCCAGTGCTGACAAAATGCTACTGTCTTGTGTCCAGAAAATTCCCCAGTGCTGACGAAGTGAAATGAGAGCATAACAAGAAATGCAATCTCCCAAAATTAATGGTGCACTGCAAATTCACAGACAGATTAAGATAGCGCTGTGCACTCAAGGGATGCATACAAAAAGGTCACAACAACACCTAACCAGTGCACACAAGTTGCAAATCCAAATCTGGAAAGGAATACATTTTTCCAGTTGGGGGATTAGTGCATGGCAGTAACAATCCACTACCACTAAAGATACCACAAAACAATATAAAAAAATCATGCAGGTGCAGTGAATAGCAGGTTCACACTGCTGCAATTACTCTGTGGCACAATAAATGGTGTCTGATTTAATGGCATGCATCGCACACACACTCACACACACACTACAAGTAATGCATAGCAAACTGAAAACCTTTAGTAATAAAATGTTTTAAACAGACAAATTATACATTGCTGCACCACAACAATCAGCAAAAAGTTTCAAGAATTACTGAAAATATTACTGTGTGTACATTAACACAGTTATACAAAAAAATAATAACCAAAACAGAAAGCCTTTTTCTCCCAGTGAATGTACCTACACCACAAATACACCGCTCCCCAAAGCACACTTCACAGTACATAGACTGACTGTTCTAAATCAACATTCAAAATCCACACACAACAATAAACACTCAATGATATGAGCACAGAAGGGTTTCCTACAGTTGATGTATTAAATTTTGAGCAAAAAAAAATGACTCAAAAAGGCATTTTAAACAGCTTTTAGAGGTTCTGAATCACAGAGCTCTGAGAGCAAACTGTCTCCAGCTACCACTACACAGACACTACCCAGGCCAGAACCGAGGCTGTGCAGAACAATCTAGAGCCCATATGACCTGCAATCCCATAAATCACTGCAGAATTTCATTTGGAGCTCAATTAAAAGGCGAAGTGAGGTGAATTACATTGATTTCAATGTACTTTGCCTTAAAATTGGTGAAGAAGTGGTTTGGGGAAGGTGGAATAATGCAAAGTCATTGGTTTCAATGGACTTCCATTCCTCATTATGAAGCAAAGTACTCTGCTTCACATCTTATTAATGAGTGCAATAGTGGGGTGGTGAAGCCTTGAGACATACTACAAAACAGGCATACAATACATCCAAGTAACTAGTAAAAAAATTAATGTTGTGATTCATGACATGATCATGAATTGTGATTTGTGACTGCATTTGTGACCATGATGATGAAGAACATGATTCGGTATCGACGGTGTGAGATAACAAATATGGGACTGTATTGGGAACATGAATGCCTACTGCTGTACTTCCCCAATGAGCTGTAGAACAAAACTCCCCAACTTAAAAACACTTATTATTGAATACAATGGTGGGGTGGTGAAGCCTGGAGAGATACTACAAAACAGGCTTACAATACATCCAAGTAACTAGTAAAAAAATTAATGTTGAGATTCGTGACGTGATCGTGAATCATGATTTGTGACTGCATTTGTGACCGTGATGATGAAGAATGTGATTTGTATCATGAATGACTCATGATGATAGTCCTGACTTAAAAAAGCATATTAATGAGTACAATGTTCATGCAGAATTATGTACCACACCAGTCTAGTACTCTGAAGGGAAGCCAAAGAAACAACTGTGACTTAAGTTACAGATGGAGATTGGGCCCTAAAGAGATGCAAATGGACAGAGAGATTAAGATTGTGCTGTGCACTGAAGAGATGCAGACCCAAATGCACAACACCTAACCAGTGCTCACCATCAGAAATTCAAATCTGGAAAAGAACACCTTTGCCAGTTATGGCGGGCCACTGGGGGGCAGTTTACTGCACTGCTGCAGTAACAATCACTAGTATTAGTACCAGTAAAGATACCACAAAGAAGTACAAAAATCACACAACTGCAGTGGATAGCAGGTTCACATTGCTGAAATTACTATGTGGCACAATAAAAGGTGTCTGATTTGATGGCACGCATCACACATACCACACGCACACCAAGTAATGCGTAGCAAATTGAAAACTTCAGTAATATAACCAATGTGATTTTAAAAACTAAAATTATGCACTGCTGCACCACAACAATCAGCAAAAATGGCAAGAATTATTGAAAATATTACTATGTGTACATTAACACAGTTACACAAGAAAAATATCACCAAAACAGAAAGAACTGTCTTTTTCTCCAAGTTAATCTACCTACACCACATATACACCCCTCTCCCAAAGCACACTTCCACTGTCTCTCAATACACAGACTGAATGTCATACATTAACATTCAAAATCCATACACAAACAATAAATGCCCCATGATATGAGCACAGGAGAGTTTCCTACAATCGATGAACTAAAGTTTCAGCAAAAAAAAAATTAATCAAAAGGGCTTTTTTAATAGCTTTTAGAAGGTTTGAATCACAGAGAGCTCTATGAGCAGACTGTCTCCTATAGCTTCCTACACACACTGCCCTGAACTGAGGCTGTGCAGAACAATCTAGTGCCCATGTGACCTGAAATCCCATGAATCACTACAAAATGTGCCTTTGGAGCTTAAAAATTAGGGGAAGTGAGGCGAAGTACATTGTTTTCAATGTACTTCACCTTAAAAATTGGTGGAGTAGTGGTTTGGGAAGGTGGAGTAATGCAAAGTCATTATTTTCAATGGACTTCGTGTTATTGTATAATGCAAAGTACTCTGCCGCATTCGCAGACACTCTGCAAATTCACTTTCATTTCGTGATTCACTTCATGGAGCGAATTGGGGCCACTTTGCCCATCTCTACCAATCATCTACCCCCTCAAATAGCTGGTGACATTGGGCTGCCAATCCCTGGTGCCACTGAAGACTCTGCTGACACCATGGTGCCCAGTCTCTAGTGTCGGTACCCCTGAAAAAAAGAAAACTGTCCATTGAAGAGCTTATTTAATTTTTTTTAATCTGAAAAGTAGAAAATGATCCCTCATCAGTCTTTAACTCTCCATTTTAATTTCTCTGTGTTCACTTATACAATTGCTGTTTTTGAATATTTTGACCTCAAATTTTCAACATGACCTTTTTATGACCTCACTTCATGAGCAAGGGAGGATAAATGTTTCAAATCCAACTTGAAAGGTTGTTTTGCAGTAGCTCCACAATATCACCTTCTGGCCTTGATTTGAAACATTTTATTTATCAGTATGATGAGGTGGGGTCATAAAAAGACTATGTTGAAAACATAGTGTCTAAATATTTAAAAAAAATTAGTTATGAAGAAACATAGAATTTTTTCAGTGTTCACTCATAACATTGCTGTTTTTCAATATTTTAACCCCGGATTTTCAGTATAAATTATTTTGCCCCACCTAATGAGTTTAGCAGGTGCTATTTTTTGAAATCCTATAAAAAATGTATCATTACATTTCTAGCACAGAATAATGTTTTGGCCAGAATTTTATAAATTACACTTGCCATGTTAAGAAATTGAGATCATAATAGTTTATGTTGAAAATCTGGAGTAAAAATGTTGAAAAAATCAGGTGTCAAAAAAACGTTGAGTGTAGGGCCAACCGTCCCAATGAGCTGTGTCTGGGGGGTGAGTTCAGTGAACCATCTGGATGGGCTGAGGCTGGAGGGGTAACTGCACTGTGTGATGCCACTCTCAGTTTAGGTAAGGATGGTGCACTGTTATGCCACATTGGCAACAAGCAACCAGCCCCTGCATCCATATCTGCATGAAAGCAAAGGTCTCAAAGGGCCCTGTGCTTCTACAGACAGATGGATTCTTGGCCCTGTGTGTGTTCCTATCTGTAGCCAAATAGAAGCTTCTTTCATTTGCGTACTTGGGCCCTGAGCTTCCACAGATTGATTGACTGTTGGCCCTGTGTGTTCCCTTTTGCAGCCAGATAGAGGCTTCTTTCATTTCCCTACTTTGCACTCTTTGTGTTCTTCCATCCTAATGTCTGTATTTAACATAGTATATGTGTATATATATATTATATATATATATATATATATATAACTACATATATATAGTCAGTGCAAATAAACTGTGTTGAGGCACAAGTTAGGGTTCAACTTAATGCTGCAAAAGTAGGGATATGTGACACTTGAATTTCCACCCCAACTCCCTACCTTTGCAGTTGCAAGCAGCAAAAGAACAAGACCACACAAGCAACTACAGACAGCCATCATCAGGTGGCAGTGAAGTAGAGGCCCTGCAAGGGCCAATGCATCTACAGTCAAGCTGCGTGCATATCTCATACAGCATGCATGAGTACCTCTAGATACAGAAGCACATGCCCCATAGTGGCCTTCACTTCTGCAGATAGAAGTACTGTTGCAATTTGGGTATCATGGCTACAGTAGCACATCTAGGTGTTTTTCATGGGGTAGCAGTTCTGTCTAGAAGTGGCACTTTCCCTGAAAAAAGTAAATTGTTACCTTTTAAAACTCAGATTAGGTGAAAATAGTTACTTTTTGCTGGCCTAAGGGGGTAGTGGGTTGTACCTCACTGCATAGCTGTACTTGCTAATGCATGGTTCTCTGCATACAGCTGCATAAGTGAAGGTTCCACAGATTTCTGCAGCCAGAAGTCAGTGTAAATGATTTCACCTTTGGCTAAAGAGGTACATGCCCCCCAGGGACCTGTGCTTCTGCAGACACAAGTACTGTTGCAGTTTTTGTATCATGGATTTCTTGGACCTGGGTCGGATTTATATCCTTCCACTCCCCTTCAGATCTTCAGATTTACAGGTCTCTGAGAAATGTCTGCACAAAGGCAGTCTGCTCCTCAAAGGCTTCTTACTTTAAATCCCACCTTCATTCTCAACTAAACTCTTCCTCAAAATTCTGGAGCGTCATCCACTCCCTTCTTGACCCCCGTCCAAGTCAACCCCCCCAACCCTCACTGTAAAGAGTTCTCTGGCCTCTGACCTCCATTGCCAACAAATTCTTTACTACTTGTGGCTTTATGATCATATCTCCCCTACCGCTCCAACCCCACCCCCCCCATCTGGTGGCTACAGTTTCCATCTGATCTCACTGCAAGAAGTACGTTGTGCATTACTTTCTCTTAACCCTGCCAAATCCATTCTGGATGGTCTTCATCCCAGGTTGCTTCGCATCTCTGCTCCCACTATCATCACTGCCTTTGCTCACCTACTGAACTGCTCTTTCTCTTCCTGCACCACCCCATCAGCCTGGAAAGTCACTAAAGTTCTTCCCCTTCAGAAAGGTGGTGACTCTTCAGTCCCTGACAATTATTAAACCATATCCTTCCTCCACTCACTCGCTTAACTCCAAGATTCCTTAGTCCATTTCAGAATTACTGAATTGCTAGCCCCTTTTAACTTTCTTTCTCCATATCAGTCAGGATTTCATAAATGCCACTCAACCATCTCTTCCCTTCTGTGGGTCAAAAATGCTATCCAGTTGGGAATGGACCGGCTTTACATCACCGCTGTGATATTCATTGACCTGGCCCAAGCATTTGATTCGGTCTCTCACTCTCCTCTCCAGAACAAACTACTTTCACTTGGTCTGGTCATCCACTGTGTCAACTGGTTCAGAGCTTATCTCACCAAGAGGCAACACTCTGTCCTGGTAAGCTCTGTCTTGTCACCCTGGTCCCCTTCCTTGCAGGAATACCCCAAGGATCCATCTTTGGCCTCATCCTTTTCTCTCTCTTCATCAATGACCTCCCCTCTGTCTGCACTAACTATCTCATCCAAATGTATGCAAGTGATACCATCCTATACTCCTCGAGACCTACTACCACTGACATCCAGGACCTCCTTCCATAGGATTTCAACAATGTCCTCAGCTGGTTATACATTAATCATCTTAGAGTCAATACTACGAAAACCATCTCTGTGAAATTTTGGACAAGGCAAAAGCTGGATAAGCTCCAGACCCTCCCTCTGTTCTTCACCAATGACAGTTTCAACCTGGAAGTAGTCACTGCACTTAAATACCTTGGGATCTGGCTGGACACCAATCTTGTGTTTTCCTCCCACATAACTGTCATATGCTCTAAACTCTTTATTATTTATTTTATTTAGCTTTTGTTTACCAGGTAAGCACACTAGACAGTCAAGTGCCTATTTTCAGGTACGACCCGGGATAGTTACAAAGATACAAGCAATAACAGTACAGAGGTAGGATAACAACAATTTAAACAAGGTACAGTCAGATACAAGCAAGAAAGACCAACAGAAACCAATTACAGAGACATGGTAGCAACTGTCAGGCATGGTACAAACAGGTATAAGCAAAGAGCTACAGTCAGGTACAGGCGGTGAACAATTATAGTGCAAATTACAGTGTTAAGGCATGGCAACCGAGGAGGGCAGCTGAGGAATTAAGACCAGTGTCAGCAGCAACAACATTTGTGAATTTATTTTTTTGGAACAAGTGCACACACGCAAGTCAGGATTGCACAGGCACATCACAAAGGGATGGACGACTGTGTGCAGAGGCAGCCTGAAGCTTGTTTTAAGTAACCCCTGAGGGAAGACCAGAAGCAACTATGGAAGGGGGCAGTTCTTTCATGAGGAGAAAGGAGGTTCCAGGTTCTAGAGGCAAGAGCAGCAAAGGCACTATCCCCCACAAGGGAGTGAGCCTTAGGGACCATAAGTGCCTGGGAGTCAGTGGACCTCAGCTGATAGCCGGAAGCGGCAGGCTGGAGGAGGTCAGCAAGTGCTGGAGGAGTAGACAATCAGATGATGTTGTCCGTAAAGTTGCCCATTATGAATGATCAATGGTTACTAGGAGAGAGCCATCCCAGTCTACAGTAAAGCAGACAATGATGGGTGAGATGAGGGGCTGATAAAGTGAAGTGACATACATTGTTATACGAGGTGTCCCAATTGGAAAGCCAGGCTTAGGGGGCATACATGAAGGAGGTGAGCCCATAGCAAAGGGAGAAGAGGAAGACCCCTTTTGCCAGGGTGAGTCTGGCAGCTGGGGTGAGGCAACTTTTTGCTCCATATGCTAGTCCCAGTTTGCAGTTTGTGGCCTTGCAGAAATTTAGTATGTGCAGGGAGACGATCCAGTGGAGGGTCAAGGGTTACCCCCAAGTATTTGAAAGAGTCAACCATCATCACAGGGGTGCCATCAGTGCCAACAACTTTGAGATCAGCTGGGCACACTCTCACCTTGGGAAGGGAGCTGAATAACATCACTTGCGTCTGAAGGTTGATGACAAGCTTACTTGCCTTGAGCCAGGATTGGATGCGATCAAAATTAGAGTTGAGGCTAGAGTTTATGTGAACAATATTTTGTGAGCTGGCAAGAAGCTCCATATCATCAGTGGATAGGGTAACATGTCCAAAGGTTGGGATTGAAGGCAGCTGGTTGATAAAGAGGGAGAACAATAGGGGGCCAAGTACCAACCCCTGAGGTACCCCACAGGTTACCGGTGATAGCCCAGAAAGAGCACATTGGAACCTCATGTACTGTTGCCTGCCTGAGAGGTAGTTAGCAAACCAGGCTAGGATGGGGGGAGAGGCCAAAAGACTGGAGAACAGAGCCCAGGAGAGTGTGATCAACCATATCAAAGACCTTGGACAGGTCAATGAAGACAGCCCCCGTGAGTTTGCCTTTGTCAGTCGCAGTTCTGATTTCAGAGGTGACCTGTGCAAGGGCAGTGGAAGTACTGTATCCTTTTCAGAACCCATGCTGCTCAGGGGAGAGAAGGCCACCAGTTTGGAGGAAGAGGGCAAGCTGGGAGGCCACTACTTTTTCAAGCAGCTTATTTACTGCAGATAGAATCGCTATGGGATGATAGTTCTTGCATAATTTGGGATTGCCATGCTTGAGGACTGGTATCACATGGGCCAACTTCCATATGGCAGGGACAGACCCAGATATGAGAGAGGAGTTAAGAATGCGGGAGATTGGATGGGCCAAGAAGGGGGGCCCCCAGGTTAAGCAGTTTTGGCTCAAGGTTGTCATGCCCAGCGCTAGAATAAGGGGAGAGACCAGCTAGAAGCTTCTGTGTTTCTATCAAGGAGACAGACTTAAAGTAGAAGGGGGGAGGATGTGGTAGGGCACCAGGAATGGGACCTGGATCATTTGAAACTGAAGGCATAGAGGTATAATCAGACAGGTCAGAGAACAGGCCATTAAAAGCATTTGCTATTGTGTGGGCATTGTTGCAACTGACACCATTAATTAGCAAGTCAGGAATCTGGGGGCAGGCCGGACCATTTACGGTGTGTTTGATAGTGCGCCAGAAGCTCCTCGGGTTCTTGGCAGACACTTCAAGGGAAGATTTGCATAATTCACTCTTTGCTGAGTGGATTGCCCATTTTTCATGAGTTTCTGAGTTGTCTGTAAACCTCAAAGTCTGATCTGTCCCCAGAGGCCTTATATTTTTGCCAACTTTTGTCCCTAAGCTTCATCAGGGCAAACAGTTCCCCTTGTAACCATTTTGTGACTGTGCCTCTCACTCTTCTTTTAATGAGTGGGGCATGTCTAACTTACAATGGGATAAAAATGGTTACGAAGCTGTCAAGAGCAACCGAGGGGTCACAGACTGCATTTACTGGGGACCAGTCCATCAGGCTGAGGTCAATAAGTAAGTTATTTATGTCAAAGTTTGAGTAATCCCTCATCTGTATGACTTTTGGTGGGACCTTGGAAGTAAGGATCTTCCAGATACAGTAGGAAGGGGAATGGTCAGAGATGGAATCAGAGAGGAGGCCAGCGGCTGGGATTCGGTCAGGCCTATTGCTCAGCATCCAGTCAAGGAGAGAGCCATTTTCCTCAGGGGAAGAGGGTCTGGTGGGTTTGGTGATGAGTTGGCTGAGGGAAAGACCAGACAGAAGGGGTTCGTAAGTTTTGGCATTACCACTCACCCAGTTTAGGTTAAAATTCCCAAACACTAATAGTTCACTAGTCCCCACCTTGGGACTGAGGCAGTCAAGGAGATAGGAGAGGCCATGAACACCACCTTTTGGTGGATTGTACACACAGGCCAGGTGAAGCTTCTTAGTATTACCTAATAGGAGAAGGGCATGTAGGAACTCACAAGAGGGGGAGGGGGTGGGGTATGGCAGTCACTTTTAGATGAGATTTATAGTACAGCAACAGCCCACCCCACATTTTTTACCTGCCCTGTCCTGTCTGATTGCAAGGTAGCCAGGGAGTGCACAGGCAGAGTCAGGGTGCACAGGTTTGAGCCAGGTTTCAGCGACCCCTAGGATGTCTGGTTTGTAGCAAGTGACCCATGCCGTTAGGTCTGAATGATTGGCAAGGATGCTGTGAATATTGAGGTGGGCGATCTTTAGGCCCTTTACATCCTGCCACTGAGGAGGAGGAGGCATGCTGAGATGAGAGGAGGTGGAGAGCAGGTATAATGCTGTAACAGCAAGCCCTGACAGCTAGATTAAGAAGCAGCAACAGTTAGTGAGTTCAAACAACAATTTTGCTGTAAATGATTTGGTAGGATCATGACTCAGGTACTATAGGCAGAGATCAGGTTAGGTTAGGTTAGGTTAGGTTAGGTAAGAGAGTATGCCATTGTTAGGCCACAGCAGGGAAGTCAGAAGAGAGTGGAATGGTCTGACTCAGGATTAGAAGCTTAAAACAGCCTCAGTCTCAGGTCAGAGCCACAATTTGCACAGATCCCTAATTAGGACAGGGTGTGGGGCCCTGAGGAGATGAACTTGTTCAGGAAAATTTTACAGAATATTCCCCTCCACCTCCGATGAGCCAAGCTGAAGCCTGACCTAAATTAAGCATATTGTACTAAATCAGAGACAGCCCCCCCTGTCTATCATGAGCTAGTCAAGAAAATGATTCTCAGAGTAATTGACTATGCTGACATAGTCTACCATACTGCCCCCACCACATCCTTGTCCAGGCTTGATAGTGTCCTGAACTCCTTCAGCCATTTGGCTTCTAACTAATCCCCTCACACACATCACTGTTGTCTATACTTTTCACTTGCTATTTCACCTCTACCCCATCATTGCCTGACCCATTGCTTGGCTTTCATGGCCAAAGATAGTGGAGCCCATGTACAGTATAAGAACATTGCTTAAGGGAACATCTCATTCTAAAGAACATCAGTTCCATGTCCCAATTTTTTGCAATGCATTTCTATGGGCATAAAGCCCATTTATAATAACTATCAGCCCGGTTAAAGGAACATATTTTCTGTAAGCTGTCTGTCAGCTGTCAGCTAAATTCACTGAGTGCACTGTCAAGCTCATTCACACCTTACCTGCTGCTGGGCTCTGGCAATTACCACCTACTCAGTCTTTTAGCTACATGTTAATGGGTGCCTATTCTGTTGCCTATTTGGTGCATTCATTTGTGAATGGTGGAGTTGAAGCTGACAATACAAGCCACTGATCATCTGAATTTTCCCCTCCCACTTTCCCACCTAGTAAATTTTGTTTGCTTTGAGATGTCATGTGGCATCTGTAACAGGGCAGAAAGAGAGAGCGAGAGAAAGTGAGAGCAAGTTTGTAGGAAGACATCTGGCCTCTGAGTGTAGTCTCTACAGTAGTTCTCTGCTTGTGACTTTTTAAAGCTTAAAGCGATTCTCTCTGTCTCTCTCTCTTTCTCACTCTGTCACTCTCCTAAGCCACACCACACTATAAGAGGGCAGAAAGAGAGAAAGAGAGAGTGAGTTTGTGGGAAGGCATCTGGCATCTGAACATAGTCTCTCCAGTAGCTCTCTGCTTTTAACTTTTTATTTTTAAAACTTAGAGCGATTCTCTCTCTCTCTCATAAGCCACACCATGTTGTAATAGAGCAGAGAGACAGAAAAAGAGAGTGAGTTTGTTTGAAGACATCTGGCATCTGAATGTAGTCTCTCCAGTAGCTCTCTGCTTGTGACTTTTTTTAAGTTCATGGCAATTCTCTCTCATGAGCCACTTCACAGTTTAAGAGAGCAGAGAGAAAGAGATGGCGAGTTTGAGCTTTCCTGTTTTTAACCTGTCAGCATCTGGCAATCTGTCAGCTCACCATGAATCAAGGAAAACACCTGGCATCTGAACGAGTAGTCTTTCTGCCCAAGACTTATTTTTTTTTAAGTTTACAGTGATCTCTGTCTCTGGAGCTGCACCATGTTGTGACTGTAATGGAGAATTGCAGCAAATTGTTCTTTAACCAAGCAGCTCATCTATAAAGACAGCCAACTTATAAGAACATTTTTGTGTGGCAACTGGAGTGTTCTAATAAGTGGGCTCCACTGTACTGGTTTGGGACCCTCCCATCCTATCTCTCCTCCCTCCTTTCCCCAGCAGCCCACTCTTCCTACCTGCTGCACTCCAGTGACTCCTGCTTTTGCTCCCTGCCTCACCCCCACTCAGCTTCTGGTCTGTCAGCTTCCTTCTACAGATTCCTCTTCCTCTGGAATCAGCTCTCCCCTACCAGTTGCCATTCACCCTCACTTCCAGCCCTAAAGCTTTTACGTAGAGATACTCCTTTCCCCCATGCTCCTGCACTGACTCCTCTCTAGTCTCTTAATACAAGTCCCTCAACCTAAGCCACCTTGCCCCCTGATGACCTCCTTAGTCTCCTGTTTCTGACACATTACTTGTTTGATTTGTTGACCTGCCTACCCTGCTTGTTAATAATGATTTGCTACCATTTCTGGATGTATGATTTTGATCTTATTTTTACTCCGTAGCACTTGACTGTTATAATTACAGTTACAGTTCTCTCCCTCTGTTTGTATTTGCTTGACTTTGTTATAATCATTGCATCTGTTCTCTCCCTCTGTTTGGTAACCCTGCCTCCCCAGGTCACACCTGAAAACAAGCCCCATCTCAGTGTGCCTTTCCCAGTTACCAAAGTTTAAATAAAATAAACATAAAATAAAAAACCTCCTTTCAGTTTTGAACTATACTTCCATTGTTACCAATTCTGCACTTACTAGTACTGTGTCCAGGAAATAAGTACTGTTAGGCACCCCACCATACCCATCGCTGTCAAATTTTGGAAAATCTTGATAGTCTATCAGTTCATAATAACCGTAAGTTATCTTTGTCACGATTCATGTTTAAAATGATACATTCTGGTCTTCCTGTTTCCTTGAGTAAACTTTTCATTAAACTTACCCCTATCTAGGAATCACGATCTTCACATGAGCTTGAGTTGGTTAAACCATTTGTGTGCACCAATGCTGGAAAAAGAACTTTTGCATATTGTGCAGTCTCCCTGCCAACATACAGTAATCATCTTTCATCTGTAAATCTCTTCTCCTCTGCTGTTCTTAGGTATTTTAAAAACCTTAGTGTGTGTTCATGTAAACTGTACTGAGTATTGAACTGCTTGTATTGTGGTGCACTGCTTGTAGTTGTTACTGTACTTTGCATTGTAAGTCAGATTGTCAGTATTTTTAACCTCAGGTAGTACCTGAGAAAGGAATGTATATTACAGTGTACCTACCTGAAAACTTACATAAATGACATTAAATAAAATGAAAATATTACTTATAGAGGGTGCATTAATGCATTTTTTTTTGCAATGAATTTCCTTTCTTTTTAAGATACTAAAATTGTCGATGTAGAAATGCAGGGCCCTCTGGGTCCTGTGCTAAGGGAAGAGTTCATCTGCCTGTGGAAGTTCATGGCCCTTCATGCCCTGAACTCCCATGTGGCAATGTGGTGCTGTGTAGTGGGATCTGGAATCTCTGAGTCATACACTTCCATGTGGCTAGAGATATAGATATTCAGAGTAAAAAGTCCATTTGTCGCTCAAGGTGTAGAACACTATGGCACCCACAGGTGCAGAGGTGTAGCGCTCTATGCCAAGAGAAGGCTTGTATTCACTAAGGTGTGCATACCCATGATGTCTTGCACTGGGATTGATGCTCTAGGATATGTGTGTGTATGAAAGGATGCACAAAAAAAAAACCAAGACAGATGATTTTTCCTTGCACTCTTGGAAATTGGGCAACCTGGTTCCTTTCATGCAAGCCCCTTATCCACTGGACAGGAATCCAAAGAGGCTGACCCCTGGGTCCCTACCATGGGGTGAATCTATGGGGGAACCAGGTGAAGGCCTCCAGGGGTAGGGGCAGGGGCTAGCAGGCTGCTTGGAATAGCTGATGGAAGACTCAGTCACTGGCAGAGTAGAAAAGAGAATGACAATAAAAAAGTAGCAGCTGTGGAATTTAACCTTTGGCATCCATTCAGAGCTCTGTACTCTAACACTCTCTCCAGCCAGCAAAATATGCTTCTGGTAACACCATGAAGCAGTGAATGTGGGATTTAAACCTGGGTCACATTTACAGTTATGTGTTCATAACCACCAAACATCTCCCACTGAGCAAGGTCCCTCCTTCCTCCTTATTGAGAAGGTACCCCCAACACTCATAGAGTTCAGCCTCCCCACTGGCACTCCTAGAACAGACTCCCCCATACAATATTCCCTGAGCAAAGCTGACATCCTCCAAGTACTCCTGAGTAAAGGTCTACTGGCCTCTCCCACTCACAGTGCTAACTTTCTGTGACTAATTTTTAATTCCTTGGCCCTCCAACGTTTCCTTCCAGTGCTCAAGCACTCCTTGAATAGGGACCCCATTGCTTCCTGTGTCATCCCTGATCAAGGTTACTCCAGTGCCCTCTATCCTGGGCCTTCACACTTTAGTGCTATCTGAGCTCTACCCTCAGCAATCCCTGACATAAGTCTCCTATACTCCCTGACACCTTGAGCAAAGCCTTCATCCCACCCTCATTGCCCCTTCTTACTGTCACCTGAAAAAGGTCCATACCCCACACCCACAATTCACAAGGGTCATCACCCTCAAGTAAGGCCACTTCTCCCTAAACAAGACCCCCCTAGTAACCCTGACAAAGGTTCCTCCAGAGCTCCCAGAGCAAAACACTCAGTCTTAATGTCAGCACTCCATAAGTAAGGCCCTTAGCCCTACTGCAGTTCCTAACTAAGGCCCCCAACATGCTTCCTATCACTTCCCAGTACTCCCTGAGCAAGGCAGTCTCCTCTCCATGCTCCCTCATTAAAGTCTCACACCTCTGCTCTCCCTGAGAAAGACCCACACCCCTATGCTCCCTAAGCAAGACTTATATGCACCATGATCCCTGAGAAAGACCCTTTCCACTGTGCTCTGTAAGCAAAGCACTTGCCCCATGCTCCCAATGTAACACCTTCATCCGCAGCCCATTCCTCCTGAGCAAGGCAATTGTCCTCAGTGCTCACTGGGCTCCTTAAAAAAAGATTTAAGAATATAGACCAGACTTAACAGATCCAGGTTGGGGACAGGGGCTAAAACCTCCTTTTTCTATAATCTTCATTAACAAAGTGCACCAAACTACAGATTTTCCACTTTTAATGGTACAACAGATAATGGTGGTAGGCACTGTGATGGACATAGTAGCCACCACAGAAACATGGGCCACAGAGAATAACAATTGGAACCTGACAGTTCCAGGCTACACCATGTTTAGATATAACAGGAAAAAGTAAAGGAAATGGCATAACCCAATATCTCAGTGAAGGCATAGAGGTAGTGCAGGATGGAAACATCGGGGCTGGTAATGGGGGAAAAAAATCACTGTAGGTTCAGCTCATGGCATCCTCAGGCAAGAAACTATAAGTAGGGTTTTTCTCTATATACTGTACCTCCAGGAGAGGGGAAGAGAGAGGTAAGGAGCTGGGGCAGAACTAGAAAGGATGGTGGCAAAGGAGGACATGGTAGTGGGAGATCTAAACCTGCCAGATATTGATTGGGTCATTCCAGTGGCCAGGAGCCCCAGAAGTCAGGCCCAGCTGGATATATTGCAGGACTGCCTGCTGGTGCTACTGATTAAGAAGCCCACTAGGCAGGCTGTCATTCTCAATGTTGTGCTCACCAACTCAGAAGTGGTAGGATGTGTGAGGGTAGGGAAGTCACTAGGATTCAGTGACCCTCATTGTATATAGCTCAGCCTGGCCCTTAGGACAAGTAAGCACTCATGAATGGCTGAAGTCCTAAATTTCAGAAGGGCAGACTTAAACTGGATGAGGGAGCAGGTCTGGGACAAGTTAGTCGGAGTGGACGGCATCAAGGATATAGAGGAAAGATGGAGGGAAATCAAGGGAGCCATTCTCAAGGCAACAGAGTCTTGCATTAAAACAGTAATCAAAAGAAAACAGGTATAAGAGACCAACACAGTTCTTTTGAAAGATCAGGGAAGCAGTAAGAACCAAAAGTAATGCATCCACCAGGTACAAGGGAAAAC
Source organism: Neoceratodus forsteri (assembly GCA_016271365.2). Taxonomy (NCBI): domain Eukaryota; kingdom Metazoa; phylum Chordata; order Ceratodontiformes; family Ceratodontidae; genus Neoceratodus; species Neoceratodus forsteri. Next base: position 1,496,630,052 of record CM057449.1, read on the forward strand.
AAGGGAAGAAAGCATTGAGAGAGTACCATATGAAAAGAAGAGAAACTAGGTGGGTGATCAGAAAGACAAAGGTAGACACATAGCTGCTTACTGTGGAGGGGGGTCAAGGGAGGGGAAGCACAGTTCTTTAGATATATTAGGGAAAAAGAAAGAAGAATGGAGGAGGAATTGTTAGACTAACAGAGATAGGTAGGGTAATGGAGGAAGATGGGCAGAAAGCAACCATTCTTGATGACTACTTCTGCTGTATATTCACAAAGGAAAACAGAGGGTTTCTGCTACAGAGTGACATTCAGGCAGCTGTAAGCAGGATCCACGAGATGAGGGAGCAAGTATTTACCAGTGAAAAGGTTCAGAAAGGGCTAGATAAATAAGACCATGAGGCCTGACGAGATGCATTCAAGTGTGCTGAAGGATTTGGCCATGGAACTAACTGAACCCCAGGTAGAGATATTCAATAGTTCTGTTGACACAGGGGTAGTTCCAAAAGACTGGAGTGTAGCAGACATAGTCCTGCTGCATAAGGGGTGGGGGCACATGGAGCAACCAGTTAACTACAGACCTGTCAGTCTTACCACGATTGTGAGTTAACTAATGACCACACTAGTTAAAAAGGGCCTCATGGGCTACAATGAGAGCAATGCAAGCAAGCAAAATTTATTTATAGAACACTATTCCCACAGGATCATAGTGTTTTACAGAGAAAAATCATAAAATCATGAACATCCATTTCGCAGCATAACATTTTAAAAACATATATAAACAGCAGGATTAAATGTCTTAAAATGCCAGTTCAAATAAATACATTTTTAAAGCAGATTTAAAGACCTCAATGAATGGGAACTCCCTAACCTGGCAAGGTAGAGAATTTCTCAGGGTCGGGGCTACAAAGGCAAATGATCTAGCACCTGAAGTTGTTAAACAGACTCTGGGAATCTCCAGAAATCCCTTGTTGGCAGAGCAGAGAGGATGAAGTGGGCGGTAAGGACAAAGGAGGTCTTGCAGATACTGTAGTCCCTTTCCATGTAGGGCCTTATAGGTCAATAATCTGACCAAGAAGGTGATCCTCCCCACACCGGCAACCAGTACAGTTCACAGAGCACAAGTGTGACATGGCAAGATCTTGATAAGCCAGTCAGCAACCTAGGAGTCACATTCTGCACCAGCTGCAGGCATCGAAGATCCACCCCCACTAGTCCTAGGTATAGAGCATTGCAGTAATCAAGGTGCACAGTCACAAATGCATGGTTCAGTTTAGAAAGTTCATCAGGTGGGACCAAGTGCTTTATCCAGGCGATATTCCTCAGATGGTAAAATGAGATCTTGACAACAGCCAACGCCTGAGACTTAAGCATCAGATTGCTATCAAGGATAATGCCCAGATTTTGCACCTGACCAGGGGCCATCAGCTGGTTGCCACCCAGCCACAATCCAGATGGCTGCCCAGCTGGCAGCCTCTCTACCCAATGACCTGGGTCCAGAACCAACACTGCATTCTTATCTGGATTCAGTCTCAACCAACTGGCACTCATCCAGTTCTGAATCTCAGAGAGGCTGTTATTAATGACAGAAACAGCATCATTTTGCCCAGGGACAAAGAACAAGTACAACTGAGTATCATCTGCATAACAGTGAAAACTCAACCCATACCACCTAATAATGTCTCCAAATGGCAGCATATATACTGCTAACAACATGGAAGAAAGCACAGAGCCCTGCGGTACCCTACATGGCAGGGAGAAAAGAGTTGAGGAGAACATCCCAAACTCAACTCTCTGCATCCTACCAGTGAGGAAAGAGGGAAATCACCTGAGGACTGTACCAGACAGTCCACAGAATAACCGCAAGCACTCTAGCAACATCCCATGTTCCACCAAGTCAAATGCCATGGAGAGATCAAGGAGAACCAAGATGGAATGACTCCTCCTATCTCTCGCTGTCAGGAGATCATTAATTACCCAAAGTAATGCAGTCTCGGTACTATGCCTCTTCCTGAAACCAGACTGGAGAGGATCATAGATGTCATTGGTGGTCAGATGCTCCTCGAGATGCAACGTGACTGCCTTCTCAATAACCTTACCCACAAAAGGTAGGTTAGAGACTGGCCTGTAGTTTGTGAGACACTCAGGGTGAATGAAGGATTTTTCAGGAGGGGTGAACCACAGCCTCCTTCAGTTGGACACTTTTTAGAAAGGATAGGGAGGAGAAGAGAGGAGATGGGGTTGCTATGTATGTAAAAGAAGGGATTAAAGCTGAGGAGGCTAAGGGATCCAGGGAAGAAGCAGAGACATTGTGGGCCACTCTGGAGTCAGGGAACAAAACAATAATCCATGCTGGAGTAGTTTACAGGCCTCCCACACAGGGGTAGTACATAGATCTAGTATTAGTGGAAGCCATCCATAATATGGCAGCTAAAAGGGAAGTACTACTAATGGGTGACTTCAACATGCCAGATGCAGATTGGAATACTCAGACTGTAAGTACATCAAGGAGCAGGGACCACATGTCTGCTATGTATGGGGCAAACCTAAAGCAGCTGGTGGTTAAGCCCACCAGGGAGGGGGCTGTACTAGACGTAGTGCTGACAAATGGAGACAAAATCATGTATGTTGAGGTGGGTAGCCCCATTGGCTCCAGTGACCACAGAACTGTGTGGTTTAGAGTCAACACATTGGCAGAAGAAAGCCATTCAAAGATTAAGATCCTATATTTTCAGAAGGCCAACTTCATGGAGATGGGGAAACAGTTCAAAATTGTCCTGGCAGCAGAAGATATGGGGAAGGGGTAGAAGAACAGTGGCTTAGGCTCAAGAGATCCATTGCAGGAGTGACAAGTCAATGTGTCAGATTGCTTAGCAAAAGCAAAAGAAAGAAGTGACCACTGTGGTTCTCTAAGTCAGTAGCCAAGAAAGTGTGAGAAAAAAGTAAGGCATTCAGGAAATACAAAGAGACACAGAAAGAAGAAGACATGCTGAAATATCTGGAGAAGCAGAGAGAAGCTGGTAAAGCTGTCAGAGGGGCTAAGGCAAGAACGGAGGAATGAATAGCACAGGCTATTAAGAAGGGGGATAAGACCTTCTTCCGTTATATTAGTGAGAGAAAGAAGACCAGAAATTGTATTTTTAGGCTAAAGAAGGGAGAGAGTGGGTGGGTGGAGGATGACCCTGAAAAAGCTGAGATACTGAACAAATATTTTGCTCAGTATTTACCAAGGAAGAGGCAGGGGAGGGGCCAAGACTCATGAGGAAAGATGTACAGGGGGAAGAGGTGGACACCAGCCCATTTATGATGGATAGAATCTTGGAGGAACTATGAAAAGTAAAGACAGACAAGGCAATGGGGCCAGACGGGATTCACCTTACAGTGTTGAAGGAACTAAGGGAAGTCCTAGCAGGTCCACTGACAACCCTCTTCAACCAATCACTAGAGATGGGGGAGGTACCTGGGGACTGGAGGAGGGCAGAGGTGGTCCCCCAGCACATGACCTGAAGTAGGGAGGAGGCAGGCATTTACAGACCTGTAAGCTTGACCTCAGTGGTGGGGAAGTTGATGGAGTCCTTGCTTAAGGAGAGGATAGTGAAGTTCCTGGAGTCAAGCAGTGTAAAACACCCAAGGCAGTATGGATTCACTAAGGGTAGGTCCTGTCAGACTAATCCTATCAATTTCTTTGACTGGGTGATGAGGGTGGTGGATCAGGAAGGGGCAGTGGATGTGGCCTACCTGGATTTCAGTAAAGCCTTTGACACTGTTCCTCATATAAGGTTGCTTAACAAATGGAGGAATCTCAGTGTGGGCTCTAAAGTGGTAAAATGGGTTGGAAACTGGCTAAAAGGCATGATCCAGAGGGTGGTAGTAAATGGCATAAAATCAGAAGAGGGGGAGGTGACCAGCGGGGTTCCACAGGGACCAGTGCTGGGTCCAGTTCTAGTCAATGTCTTCATAAGAGACATTGCAGAGGGACTAGAGGGGAAAGTATGCCTGTTCACAGATGACACCAAGATCTGAAACAGAGTCAACACACAGGATGGGCTAGATAAAATGAGAAATGACCTAAGACTACTTGAGGAATGGTCAAGGGTTTGGCAGTTGGGTTTCAATGCCAAGAAGTACAAGATAATGCACCTGGGACACAGAAACCCAGGAGAGGACTACATGATGGGGGGAGGGGCAGATTCTAGCAACCACGAGTCAGGAGAGAGACCTGGGGGTTATCATATCCGATGACCTGAAGTTAGCCAAACTATGCGAAAAAGCAGTGGGGAAGGCAAACTGAATGCTGGGGTGCATAAGAAGGGCATAACCATTAGGATGAGTGAAGTGGTGATACCACTGTATAGATCATTGGTGAGACCACATCTGGAATACTGTGTCCAATTCTGGAGACCGCATCTCAGGAAGGATATGGTCAGAATGGAAGCACTCCAGAGAAGAGCAACTAAAATGATTCATGGACTGCACCACAAGCCTTATGAGGAAAAACTAGAGTAACTAAACATCTATTCACTGGAAGAGAGAAGGGCGAGACAGTATGTGATAGAGACTTTCAAATACCTTAGAGTAATAAACAGGGTACAGGAGAGGAGCATATTTCAGAGAAGGTAGTGCACAAGGACAAGGGGATATAACATGAGGCTGGAGGGAGGCTTAGGGGGAAGCTAGGAAGTATTTTTTCACAAAGAGGGTGGTGGATCCATGGAACAGCCTACCAGTGGAGGTGGTGGAAGTGAAAACAGTATGGGGATCAAAAAGTGCATGGGATAAGAATAAAGTCACCCTGCTGTACAGTGGGGGGGGGGGCAGTCCAGATAAGAGTAGGGATTGCCAAACCGAGTAGGGAAATGGGCAGACTAGGTAGGCTGTATGGTTCTTATCTGCAGGCAGATTCTATGTTTCTATGTTTCAGGGTGTCTGGAAATACTCTGATCTCTAACAAACACCTAACTACCTCAGCAAGGACCAGTCCAATTACCTCCATACACCCCATCAGGAGGCGAGTCAGACCAGGGACCAAACTACAGTAAGTCGGTCGCAAACCCTGGATCATCTTCATGACATCCTCGATTGTCAGCTTGCTGAAATCTGTCCAGACAAATCGGGTGCTTGCAGCCTCACATCGAACTCTGCTCTGCCCATTTGAGTGACCTATGTGGATCTCAGACCTGATGATGGCAACCTTATCTGCAAAGAATTGAGCAAACTCAGCACATTTCTTCTGTGAAAAACCTCCACGATTCTGGAGACAGGTTGGATTGCACAACCTTTCCAGGGTACAGAAAAGCTGAGCCAGTCAATTTCTTGCAGCTTCAATCTTCCTGGATAGGAATTCTGCCTTCTTATGGTAGAATGCATATTGATAATCCCTATAGTGGAATACCAATCTAAGTTTGTCCTCATCCAGGCCTGATTTCCACCAGCAATGCTGCAACCTTCTCCCCACTCTCCTCAACTCACTCAAAGGCCCATCAAATCAAGGGGATCGAGGGCAAAGGGTGGGGGGGCAAACCTGGACAGAAGCAATGAAATCCAGAGCAGCCTCCACTGTCTTGTTATAGGCTAGCAGAAGATCCCCTGGATCCATGCTGACACTTGAACAACCTGATAGATCATGGACCACCATAAGACCATCAGGGTCAAGCCCCACAAAGGGCAGTACCTGACCATCTCCAGAGGGGCAGGTCTATTGGGGGCCCCAAAACTGGACCCTATGGTGTGGTGATCAGACCATCCAACAGGTTCCACCACTATGTCAGAGATCTCCATCCCCAGCAGGAACATTAGATCCAATGAATGACCATGTATGTGGGTCGCAGAGGTAATCATCTCTGTAAAGCCCAAAGAAAGCATCAATTGGAGGAAGTCTTGGTGAAAATGTGATAGTTCATCATCGACCTAGGTACTGAAGTCCCCCAGCACCAATCATCTGGTGGGGACTCCAACACCATATTGGTGATGAAATCTGCGACTTCCTGTAGGAAATTCTTTTCACCCCTGGGTGGACGGTAGACAAGAAGTATCTTACAACCCACACCTGTGCCCAGGATACATTTGAAGGATCTAATGATCCCAACTGGCACATCCACAAGGCCCAGTTCTGTCCTGAAACAGATGACTACCCCTGCCCTTACAATCTAACCTCGGGCATTGTATCACCGAATACCCAGCTGGAACCGCTGACTCCAAAATGGGACCAGCATTCTGATCCAGCCAGGTTTCGGTGATGCAAGCCAGGTCAGATGACCCAATAAGATCTGCAACTACTGCTGTCTTGTTTCCAATCGACCTGGCATTGCATAACACTGCCCGGGTTGGATGAGCTATCGAGGTAGACCGTGCTATCTGCCCACAAAAAGTAGAGCCCTTGGGTATGGGCACCAGGCAGTTTGGACCCCTTTCCTGGCCTCTTTTCACCCCAGGGTGTCTCCTTGGCCTCTCAACCCCAATTCAAGGACTCCAGGATAGTAAACAACATGGGTTTCTGCAGGGAGGTCTTGTCAGACCAATCTGATAGTATTCTTTGACTGGGAAATGAGGGTAGTGGATAAGGGCCAAACTGTGGATTTGCACCACTTCTAATTTCAGCAAGGTGTTCAACTCAATAACTCATTGATTGTTTCTAAAGAAGCTAAAGAAACTGGGTGCATTGAAGGACACAGCTCATTGGGTGAGAAACTGGTTGGAAAGGAGATAGGAAAGGGTTGTGGTTAATGGAATTAAATCAGAAGAGATGAAGGGCAACAGTAGGGTGCCACAAGGATCAGCCTTGGGTCCAGTCCTTTTCAATGTCTTCATCAGTGACATGGGAGAAGGAATCCAGGGCAAGATGTACCTCTTTGCAGATGACACTAAGCTCTGTGGCAGGGCAGATGGTGAGGAGGGGTTAGAGAGAGTCAAAAAGACTTGTAAAGGCTAGAGAGGGAGCTGAAAGTTTGGCAGTTGAAATTCAATGCCAACAAATGCAATGTGATGCATATAAGGAACAAGAACCCCAGGACAGAGTACTGGATGGGGTGGGAGGGTAAAGCTGGACATGACCAAAGAGGAAAGATACCTAGGAAGTCATCACCAGTGACTCCCAAGAACAATCAAACCAGGGTATACAAGGCCTACAGTAAGGCAAATGGGATACTGGGGTGTATAGGATAGGGTGTTGACAGCAGAAGGAAGGAGTTTTACTGTCTCTCTCTGTAGATCACTGATGAAGTCCCATCAGGAGTACTGTGCCCCGTTCCGGAGTCCTCACCTAAGGAAAGATAAGAACAGACTAGAGACAGTGCAACTTACTGTAGGTTGACCAAAATGCTTCAAGGCCAGCAGGACAGATCTTACAAGGATCAGCTCAAGGCACTGAACTTGTACTCTCTGGAGACCAGACATGAGAAGGGAGTTATGATAGGCACCTTTAAGTTCCTGAAAGGAATGAGCAAGGTAACTTGTGAGGAACAATTTAGCATAATTGGTGGGTCAAGAATATTGTTGAAAGAGTAGAAACTGATGGGGGGAGGTTCAAGAGTGAAGTGAGAAAGTTTTATTTTACAGAAAGCTCAGTGGAGACGTGTAACAATCTGACAGCTGATGTGGTGGGTGCTAAAACTATCAATGGTTTCAAACATAGCTGCAGCAGAGGGAAGAGCTTAGTGTGTGCTCAGGGTGGTAGGGATATGGCAGGGATAATGGGGGTGGGTAGTGTGGGTTAGAACATTATATGGGTAATAGAACATGGGTTTGTTAGGGCTATATGGGCAGATAGGATGGACCAATTGTCTTTTTGTACCATGCTTATCTACATTAATGTTTCTACTGTGAAGACTTCCCCCCACCACTACCAAATGATATATTTAGATCCACACTGTGACTAAAAGGTGATTTAAGAGAATTAAGATAAAAAAAGTAAATGGAAAGATATTTTGTATGGGCCAGGGCTACTGACAGTGACCCTCCTCAGTAGTTTTAATAGTAATAAGGATCCTGGTGGTCCTGTGGACAAATGCAGTAAATTATCATTGATGTTTACTGAGTCTAAGATGGGAATTTCACTTCCAAAACTGCCAGCAGTCTTGTTCCCCCATTCCTCTCTCATATTCAAGAAGTCAGGCATGAGTGGGAAATGGGGGTATAAACCTCTAAAGAAGCAATATCACACACATTTGGATTTTATGATTACTGCCAGGCTTGCAACCACTCTAGCCCATACAGAGGTTAGACTGCAAGTCTGGGCCACTCTGCTCCACCTGCTGTCCTCTTCTAACCCCCACCAATATGTTTTCCAGCTTTTTTATAACAATGTTTCTCTTATCTCAATCCTTTTCTTTGCTTACTTCGGCCAAGGTCATTCCTGTAAAAAGTCCTTTAGACCAATGCACTTTACAAGTCAGGAAATCAATTAATCAATCAATCAATCAATCAATAAAATAAATGTACCTGAGTAAAATAAACATTAAATCTCATATTTCAATACCTAACTGCTTCTCAGGGTTTTTAACCTCAGTACTTGTGGACACCAGTGATGGTGATGTATTTCAAAAAATGGTCCTCAGAAACAATAAAGAATAGACATAAATACTACATATGAACATATGATAAAGCTAGCAGACTAAGGCCATTATATATATTCAGTCTGCTCATAGTGCAATGTCCTCAGAATAAGCTACTGACTCTGCCCCCCTCCCCAATCCACCCTTCCACTCCATACACCCTTCCCTTGATTCTTATTTGTTCTTAACTCTGTCTGAGGCTCTCTTGAAGCTGCCCACCATTTTAAAGAAAATCACCTCTTCCAGAAGCACATTCCAACCTGCCACCACCCTCTCCATGAAGACATACCTCCTAGCCTCTCTCCTAAGCCTCCCGCCAGTTTGAGATTGTGTTCGCTTCTGTTACGTTTCCGAATAAGCTTGAAGAAACCCTCTTTATCCACCCTACTTATTCCATTTAAATACTTTAAGGTCTCAGTAATGTCCCCTGTCTAAATAACAAAGTACTGCACCTGAGAAGATGTGTGTAATGGGCCTGATGCATCAACCCCCCCCATCCCCAAATGCACAAACATAGAATTTGGGAACCGAACAAAGAATTAGGGTTGCTCAGAATCTCTTGGAAAGGAATCAGATTCAGAAGACTTCAGGTTTGTTTTTGAAATTGAAAGTTCAGTGTTCAAGGCCAAAAATCTGAATTCTGGAAACCCCTTGTCAGATACAGAAATGGAATCTGATTTAGATTATGCATCTAAATGTATACCAGCTTTTTAAAACCTCACACACAGTATGAACTCAAAGAAGCCAGTTAGTGGGACATAAAATAAATCCCCCTTCCACAGCCTTGTCTCCACTCACATGTTATCTTACCTTAAAAGACACCTAAACCATCTATTTACATATTTTTTTTTAATGTCTTCATAGGCTTGTAAAGGAGAGGCATTTGCTTACATTTATACTGAAACTGCATTTATTAACGAAGGATAAATGCAGTTTCATAGCATTTGAAAATTGTAAACACATCTTCTCCTGATTCAAAAAATTCTGCTCTCAGTTTCCTAATATGGCTTCTTTGATGACGTCATTTATGAGAGAGATGCCAGCTGTGCAGATGTATCCTAGCTCTACTAACCATATTCAAATGCAAATAACTTTAAAATGAAAAATAATGGCATGGTACTGTGAGCATGAAAGTTGTTTGTAACAAAAATATCTACAAAATGAGTGGTGTTTCATTTATAGTTACCTTTTAGTTTAAAAAAATAGCAAAAAAGCAGCAGCAAATTCAATTGTTTGTCACTTTTTCAACAAACAGATGCAAACAACTTTAAAACAAAAAAATAATAGCATGGTACTGTGAGCATGACATTTGCTCAGCACAAAAATATCTACAAAATGATTGATGTTTCTATATATATATATATATATATATATATATATATACACATTAGTTTTTAATTAGCAAAAAAACAGCAGAAATTTATTTTTTTTACTTTTTGCAACACACAAAAGCACATAGCTTTAAAATGAAAAACGATAGCATGGCACTTTGAGCACAAAAGTTGTTTAGCACATAAATATCTACCAAATGAGTGGTGTTTCATTTATATGGCTTTTATATTTTTTTATAATCAGCAGGAAATCACATTTTGTTCCACTTTCTGGAGGAATGGCATAAATGGAATATGCTACCTTACTACTGGAAATATTGTTGATATTTTTTGTTCTCATGCCCATCTCCAATTAACCAAACTGCAATTTGCTTTTCAAATAGCTCTCACCTCCCACCTTCTGAATGTGGGGGGGGGACTGTTGTATGCTTACTGTTTCCATTTCTACAGTATTTTCTCCTTATCTGTCAATGCTGCCTCACCATGACAGTGTGAGCCATAGATTCATGTATTCCCACTTTACATTATCAGGCAAAGTGATCTAGGGCACACTGCATTTCTTATGCAGCCACCCACCTACGCTTCCTTTTCTTCTTTCCATTTAGTCAGTGCACATGAAAACTGATTTCACCATACTACCCAGACCTACATCTCGCTTTGCTGCTGTTTCCCTTTTTTGGCTTCATTTTGTGTCATTCAGCTGTGTGCCATTTATGTTAGAATGTTATCTCTGTTTCCAGGCAAAGAAGACAAGTGCCTAGTACTCCTCAGAGCTGCCACCTGCTTACTCTTCCACATCCTCAGCATGCACTTTCATGGCAGTATAGGTGCCTTTGACACCTGAATGAGGACATCAGTACTTCCTAGTTGGTTGATGGCACTCAGTTGCACCTTGTAGCTCACAACTCACCTGGGGCATGCAGTAATTTAGCATTACCGCGTACCCTGCCATGTGGTATTGATCACTTAAAATGTATAAGATAATCTTATTTGAATTATATACCACACTTCCCAGGTGGATGATGGCACCCAGCTGTGTCTCATGCCTTACAATCTACCTGGGGGCATGCAGCAATTTAGCATTACCACACACCCTGACATATGTTATTGCTTACTTACAATTTGCAATGTTATCCTATGGGAATTTTATATCACACTTCCCAGGAGGCTGAAGACACTCAGATGCACCTCGTGCCCCACAACCCACTGGGGGCATATAGAAATTAAATATTGTTGCACATCATCCCATGTGATATTGCTTACTTAGAATTTATAATGTGATCCCATGGCAATCAAATACCTTACTTCCCAGGTGGTTGAAGGAATTCAGCTGCACCTCATGCCTCACAACCCACCTAGGACGTGAGGTAATTTAGCATTGTCACACACCCTGTCATGTGTTATTCTTTGCTTGCAATTTGCAGTGTGATCCTAACAGAATATTTTACCACACTTTCCAGGGGTGTGCATGTGTATCCATGGCTACAGAAGCTATGGACCATGATGACAGATGTCTCTTATGTCATTTGGAAAGAGCTGTATGTTCTTTGTCTTACATGATGATGGATGTCTGTGGTTGCTTGTGCTGTTGCCTTTCCGCCTTAGGCTGCTTTGGGGGAAACTAGAGTTAGTGTTGAAAACCCCAACATCGCTTTTCCATACTGTTGACACTTTAATAGCAACTCAAACTGATGCATTAATGGAGTTTACTTTACAAAGAATATACAAGGGATATGCTGCCCCTTTAATGGAAATATTGTGGATATTTTTTGTTTGAGTGTCGATTGACCCGACAACATCATGAGTGGCGAAGTCACAAGTGATGTCATCAGGTCAATCAGAATGAGAACAAAAAGTATCAACAATATTTCCAATAGGGTGGTAGCATACTCCATTTATGAAATGCCTCCAAAAAAGTGAAAACAAAATGGATTTCCTGCCATTTTTTGCTGATTATAAAAAATTATAATAGGTGTCAATAAATTAAACACCAATCATTTGGTAAATATTTTTGTACTGAACAACTTTTGTGCTCAAAGTACCATGCTATCATTTTTTTTGTTTTAAAGCTATTTGCATTTATTTGTTTCAAAAGGTGAAAAAAATAATTTTCTGCTGTTTTTTGTTAATTATAAAAAACCTAAAAGGTATATATAAATGAAACAACACCCATTTTGTAGATATTGCTGTGATGAACGTTTGTTCTCACAGTACCATGCTGTCATTTTTGTTTTAAAGTTATTTGCATTTGTTTGTTGAAAAAGTGACAAACAATTGAATTTACTGCTGCTTTTTTTTTTTGCTAATTTATAAAAAAAAAAAAAAAAATTAAAAAGTATCCATAAATGAAACACTACTCATTTTGTAGATATTTTTTTGCTGAACTACTTTTGGCTCACAGTACCATGCTTTCATTTTTCATTTTAAAGTTATTTACATTTGAATACAGTAAGTAGAGTTAGTATACTGCACATCTGCACAGCTGGCATCTCTCTCATATATATCATCAAGGAAGCCATTTTAGAATAGTGAAAGCAGGATTTTGTAAGCAGAAGAGGCTGTATTTACAATTTTCAAATGCTATGAAACTGCATTTATCCTACTTTAATAAATGCAGTTTCAGTATAAATGTAAACAACGGCCTCAACTTTACAAGCCTAGGGAGTAATCAAAAAAACAAAAAACAAAACAAATGTGTAAAAAAGATGGTTTAGGTGTCCTTTAATGTCCAACTCAAAGGAGCCCATTAGTGGTCCAGGAAAAATTCCCTATCCAACTCTGTGACTATTGTCTCCTCTCCCATGTTCCCACACCTTAATGTCCTGCTGTATCTGGCCTGCTGGAGTCCCCTATATGATTGCACTGGTTGGTGCCATGCTATCTTCTTTGGTTGACTGATGGACACAGAATTGAGGGTCCAGCTCCAGTGTACACTGGCTGGCATTTAACTTCATCCTCCTGGTTTCTAAAAGAGACTCCCCTCCTCAACAACAGTCAGCAACCCATTACATCCATTACCCGCCACTAAGCTCTCATGTAATGAAAACCCTGCATAGCCACTATACCAGACTGTAATGAGTAAGCATCTGGTATATTAGCTACTGCCAGGAGCTTCCTTTAGGTCAACATATCCCCTCAACCCAAGTCAGTCAGAGAGACTGGAGCTTTTTGGGCTATTTGCAAGGTATCAGATGCAGAGGACCATGATAAATAAGGAATCATGAACATACAGTAGGAGAAAGATGGATATCTGTCTGGAGTGGCCAGGAGCAGTGGAGTGGGGACAGGAATGAAGAGGAGTCTGGACTTTGGGGAAACTTACTTGTTGTAGATCTCAGAACTCAGAGTCAGACTTGAACCAGGTTATGGAGGGCTTGGCAGTAGGCAATGGATACGTGATGGGTTGGTGATAACTGTTGCTGGGAGGGGGGCATTTCTGGAAACCAGGAGGATGAATTTAATTGCCAGCCAATGCACATCACAGCCTAACCCTCACTGCCTCCTCTATCATCCAGCTGGCCTACAGCAGGTAACCAAAGCATGGACCCAATGGGCCTGATCAATGATCACCTGCCTCTAGCAGGAGCAGAGACTAGCACATGAGAAGCCTCTTATTGACCTGATCATTAATCATCTCCCTCCTGCAGGAGCAAGGACTTGCATAGGAAAGCCTGGAATGGGACTGAACATTGGTCACTTCCACTTGTCAGGAGCTGAGATGTTCATGATGGAAGTCTACGAGAAACCTGAACCACCCCAGCAGGAGATGAGATCAACATGTAAAAGCCAGCACTGGGCCTAATGGTCCATTCGGTGATCATCAATGATGCATGGTCATCCACTTTATCAAGGCTCCTCAATGTCTTTTGAAAGTGCTGGGAGAACATATAGCTTTTTCTTCTCTAGTGTTATCCACCCAGTCCTTGAGCCTGCAAGCTCACCTCTGAGATGGAGCTCCCAGCCTCATTCTCTAATAGCACAACCAATCACTGTGGTGTAGTTCCCTGGTGCTGGGCCTGGGGGCATACTTCTGTGGTGGAGCTCCAAGCCTCATCCTCTGATAGTGCCACTAATCACTCTGGTGGGGATATGTGGATCAGGGCCTGGGGTTTACCTCTGTGGTGGATCTTTCAGCCTCATCCTCCAACAGCCCCATCAATCACTTTAGTGAGGATCCATGTAGTGGAGCCTTGGGGTATAACTGTGTGGTGAAACTCACAGAATCTTCCTCTGCTAGGCTCACTAATCTCTCTGGTGGGGAGCTGAATCACCAGTAAAGAAACATGTTGGACCCTCAGGCAGCCCAGGGGTAGTTTTTTTTTTAATGAGAAGAAGGTAGGTTGGGGTCTAATGGCTTAAAACTTTGTTTTGCAGAATATTGTACATCTGCACATAAAGGCTTTACCCTCCAATATCAAATACCTCTTATACCCCAATACCTGGGTTGTATTCATTGGTTATTTGATGAATAAATAATTCTTGTATCTGCACATTGCTAGGAAATCCCCCTCAATACCCACATACACAACCTCCACAGTTTGCCTTAGGCCCCTCTTGCTTCGGATGGGAGAATCAGACTCACAATATGAACCCAGGTTTGCCTCATGGGAATGTAAAATGCTCTGCAAGCATTACTGATCCATTCAAACTTCTTAATTCTATGGAAATGTCCACATGTTTAAAGTGTAATTTATTTACTTAGTAAAGAGTCATACCAAAATAGCCTACTGAGCTGCAAGCAACTCATTACAAGATGTGTCTTAGGGGAAGGAGACAAGGAGAATGCAAATAACAGTACATAAATGTGCACATAGGCAACACAACAGGAGCAGTTAAATCCAAAATAGATAAGGCTGTACAACAGCAGACTGCAAAGGAGATAGGCAAATGGCATGCAGTGAAAACATGCAAAACTTGCAATGCAAAATAATAAAATTATACATGTGCGAGTGGCAACAGAGACTGTTCAATAAAGCGAACGTGATAAAAGCTACCTATGTGAAAATATAGAGCACTATAAAACATTTTCTGTCCATGGTTTTCAGTCCAATTTTCCTTTAAAACATTATTTTCTCCTATGTTTGTCACTTCTGTCACCGCATATAGAGATTAATAAATAAAAAATCCTGTAATGAACATACAGACTTGTAACGCACCCCCCCCCCCACACACACACACACAGACACACAAATAGGGGGCTTACCTTATGGTCCATTTTTCTTCTTTGCTTCTGTTTCAGCTCCCATTGGTGGAGTGCCTCCCGGGTGCTCACAGGTGGTCCCCATATTCACTGCAACATCCCAGGTCCAGAATGTGCCCCAAGTACCCCCAAATAACCCCAGTGTACTGGTATGGCCAGTTTTGGGATAACGAGTTTAACCGTGATCTGCGGCACCATTTCTTTGCACTCCTGTGCTGGTGGGCAATTGCGCATGTGCATCCACACCTTTGATTAATGAGGGTGTCTGTCTGCTTCAGGGGATCACATGTTTAAGCAGCTGCTGCAGGGTCAAATTGTAACTAAATGTATAGAAACAGCAACAGCTGCAATCCACAGTGGGGGTTATAGAACAAAGGGGGGGAAGTGTAAAATAAAATGCATTTTTCCTGGCTGCACCTGTTTTAACACTGGGACTCAGATAAAACCGTCTGCTGCCTGTAGGCACTTACTTTTGGCAGCAATGACAGGCAAAGACTGAGGCAAAAATGTTTATTCTGGGCAGCACTGAAGAGGGCACATAAAGGGCTATTGAACAGTGGGGCAAATGAATGAATAAAGAAAATATTCTGGCTGTACCAGAACTTTTATTTAGGACTGTGTTTGATTTGATTTGGGACTGTAAGTTTAGCAGCCATTATAGTGCAGCAACAGCCAATCTGAAAGCAAAGCTTTCCAGACAGGATTTAAGGGCCTTTTGCCAGAGCTCATGGGACATAGCAAAGTGCCTATGGGGAATCTGTAGGGACCTACTTTTAGGCACCAAAATGGGGAGCCTATAGTACATAGAGTGGAGTTAATGAATATTCATTTTCTGGACTGACAGGCAGGATCAGCCAATCATTGTGGGAGCAACAAATAGTTTCAGCCAATCGGGAGCCCCAGAAGAGCTCCATAAAAGGCAGTGTTTTTGGCTGTGCAAGCAGATTTAGCATGGGCCCCCACAGAGGTGGGGGGTGTGGCCCTCAGTTAGAGAAATGGGCCTAGCAATCCAGTGCAAGACCCTCCACGGGGTAGAGGGCCTTCTTCTTTGGCCAGGAGGGAGACAAGTGGCTGCCAGTAGTTAAAGTTGCTAACCTGGGGGTTGCCAAAGGATGTTCTCCAGGGCTATCTAGAGCCTTTCCACATTTGGGAAAAACGTGGGCCAGTAACCTGATGAAGCCAGCTGTGAGAGAGCTGAATCTGCCTCAATGGTGAGAGCGTTCATGAAAGCCTAAAACCTCAGAAGAAGGAATGCAATTTTCACAAGACACATGAGTGAGTAAATTGCTTTTTCCATGTGCAACTCTGAGGAAGTCTTTAAAGGGCATAGAAGCCCAAAGCCTACAAATAGTGACTGTCTGTCTGCACTCTGCATTCACAGCAATGCTCAAAGGGTGGACATCTGCTAAGTGACCAGGAAGGGACCAAGTATTGTGTATAAATGAGGTCGTGAGGGACTCGCTGGTCCTGCTCTCCCCCAAGCCAGACCCCCACCAGACCCCTGCTGTTCCTCGGAAGCGAATCAGTCTTGGAGGTCATGAGGGCCTCGCTGGTCCTGCCCTCCCCAAGACAGACCCGCGCTGGATCCCCGCTGCTCCTCGGAAGCAAATCAGTCCTAGGAGGTTGTGAGGGCCTCTCTGATCCTGCCCTCCCCCAAGCCGGACCCCTGCCAGACCCCCGCCACTCCTCAGAAGCAAATCAGGTACCCCAGACCACGCTGCTGCGGCAGAACACCAGCTCTTTCCATCTGCACTACTGAACAATGGACTTTTAAATCTTGGTGACATTTTAAGGGCCCCAGACAATTTCAGTTAGCAGTGCTATGCTGACAGTTTATTTGCTCTGTATTTTCAACCTAATCCTGTGTGTTTTACTACTCTTTGCAGTGAACTTATATTTCAAACTGCAATTTGTCTGTGTTTTAACCTGTTATACATGGAGCTTTAAATTTCCTGTGTGGTCTTGAAACTGTCTGCATGCCCTAGATATGAATGCATATTCTTACTGGTTACAGCACTGCCGAGTACCTTAACTTAATTAATTGAATGCTGCACAGTTCGATCAGTCTGCGGGCGAAAGCAGCTAGTTTAAATAGAAAAACAAATATCTTATAGTAAAGGTCTCAGTACAGCATAGGTAAACCTAGCTGCTGATTAAATTAACTATATACTGCACAGTTCACCTGGTCTGCGTGCAAAGCAACAAAGATTTAAAAAT
This sequence comes from Neoceratodus forsteri, assembly GCA_016271365.2. Lineage (NCBI taxonomy): Eukaryota > Metazoa > Chordata > Ceratodontiformes > Ceratodontidae > Neoceratodus > Neoceratodus forsteri. Next base: position 1,496,647,330 of record CM057449.1, read on the forward strand.
AGAAATATTTATTTAAAAGGTCCCAGATCCAGCTTAGGGAAACCTACTCTGAGTGCCACAATTTAAATTATTGTCAGCCATCCTGTACTAATTACATGACAATCCAGACTGACACAAACTGCAGAGCCTGTCATTTAATTCAAATCTAAGCCCTGGAAATTCCAACTGGGAAAGTCTGCACTGTAATTGTGATCCCCTCCTCCTCCATACCTGTTTATAATCCTTGCTTTTCCTCTTTCCTCACAGTCCTAAGAAAGAGGTCATGAGGGCCTTTCTGGTCCTGCCCTCCCCAAGCCAGACCCCAGCTGCTCCTCAGAAGCAAATCAGGTACACCAGACCACGCTGCTGTGGCAGAACACCAGCTCTTTCCATCTGCAGTACTTGGCCCCGCCGGCACTGTGTGCTGTCTGCCCCACCACCCCCGCCACCACCGTATGTGAGCCCAGTCTTATACAGGCTGCTGATATCACGTGATACATAAACAAACTATCAGCCCACTTTCCCTTTAGCAGATTATCTGCTTTCAGTACTAGTGGCCATACTAGTCATTCCATCTCCCAAACACAGCAAGATCACTATGCTACTACTTTATCTTCCCGTGCTGTGCACGCTCACACCCCTAACATCCCTCCCTCATACATCCTACCCTGTGCCACAGCCAAACCTCAGTTTTACAGGCAAAAGGGCAGCTCCTCCTCCTTACCACGCCACCTCCACCACTGGGTTGCTGCATCATCATCCCCTGGTTAACTGGCATCTAGGTGCCACCATCCTGCCGCCCTCCTTCCATGCTAGACTGACTGCATTAAGATTCTCTTGTACTAAGAGCTCTCCAGAACCCTTCCAGCATCACTGTGCCACCTGGAAGCCACAAGGGCTATTTCAAAAAAACAAAACACCTTCTTACATTGCTGCTACTCCTAGCAGGTGATGTCGAGTCTAACCCTGGGCCACCCCTCCTCCCCAACCCCTCCCCTCCTCATAAATTTCAAAGGGGTCTCAAAATAATACACCTCAACAAATGCAGCATCTTGAACAAACTCACCATCCTACATCCAAGTGTCTTAATGCTGCAGCCAGATATTCTGGTCATATCCCAAACATGGCTAAAGCCCCACAACCTGGATGCCGAATTTTTCATCCCAGGCTGCTCCCTCATTTGGCATGATTGTCAGGGTGAAAAAAGAGGGTGGCATTGCCATATACATATCCTCTCAGCTCCACTTCACCCCTGTCCAGCTCTCCCTGCCCTCAGAGTCCATTGACTCCTTACTAATTAAACTCTCACTCCCACACTCAATTTCACTATTTGTGGCCTGGTTCTGTTGTGCCCCAACACCCCTCTGGCAGTCATAATAGGCCACCTGAGTACCTTAAAATCGCTCGGATAGGGGGAAAGCTGCTTATCCTTGGAGACTTCAATTCAGACTGGCTCTCCAGTGATAGCTCCAAGCTACGTAGCTATGTAATGGCACTGAATCTGTCCCAACAAATTTCTGAACCCACACGCCTGAATCTCAAATCCCAGAACCAGTCCCTATTAGATTGGACCCTTACATTTTACCCTCATCGAATTCTCCAGTCAGGACTCCTTCCAGACTTGTTAAGTGACCACCACATGATCTACATGGAAAGGAGAATATTCTGGCCCAAAGTTCCTCCCCCACAAACACTGCTTACCAGGTCTTGCAAGTCCCTTGACCTCACTGCACTCCTATTCGATCTGTCAGTCACAGACTGGTCCTTCATCCCTCAGGTATCCTCAATCGACACTGCCCTGGGGCTTTTCAACTCCAGATTCCTCGCTGTTTGGGACCATCATGCACCACTGAGAAAGACCCGTGAAAGGGGTGCCCACCTGCCCTGGGTCACTGCCTATATTATTAATCAACTACACACCAGGGACCAGGCATGGAAAGCCTATAAAGCTACCAACACTCAGGCAGCACTCCAACTCTACCAGGCATGTAACTCCTGTACCAGGCTGCTACATCAGGCCAAGACAAATTATTTCAAGGCCTCATTCCACTCCAACCTAAGTCACCCTGCAAAATTCTGGAAATCAATCATATCGTTTCTCTCCCCTTCGGCACGGCCCCCTATCCCGGCCCTAATTGTTGACGGCCTCACTGTCACTAAATCAGGTGCTGTGGACTCTGTCTTTAACACTGTTTTTACTAGCTGTGCGTTCTCTCTGCTATCCTCTCTCCCCGACACCACTCGAGCCCGGACACCAACACTCCATCCATCTCCCCGTCCTTTTCCTTTCGCATGGTCACACCAACCAAAGTGCTAGAAGCCCTGTGGGTGCAACCCCTCCAAAGGTAAATTCCCCTTGGGCCTGGACTCCAAAATGCTTCACCTATGTGCCCCAGCCATTGTCACCCCTCTGGCTGCTCTCTTCAATCTCTCTTTCTCACATGCTACAGTCCCATCCAACTGGAAACATGCCACAGTCATCCCCCTCCTGAAAGAGGGAGACCCCTCCTCTCCAGGTAACTACCACCCTATCTCCCTACTCCCCATCCTACCCAAACCTCAGGAACGCCTTGTGCTCACCCAACTCTCCTCCTTTCTCAACTCCTCCTCCTTCTTCACACCTTATCAATTTAGATTTTGGAAGTCTCATTCCACCACCACTTCCCTTTTGTGGCTCACCGACACCATCCTCACGAGTACGAATCATGAGCACATCACCTCAGCTGTTTTCATAGACTTTGCCAAGGTGTTCAACACTGTCTTCCACCCCCTCCTACTATCGAAACTTGCCCAGGCTGAACTCTCGGGAACTACCAACAACTGGTTCTAATCATACCTAGCCAGCAGGACTCAATCTGTAAGAATTGGTTGTCATACTTTTTCCCCCCCTCCACATAACCACAGGGGTCCCCCAAGGCTCGATCCTCAGCCCAGTACTGTTCTCCATTTTCCTGAACAACCTGCCTCAGTTTGCCTGCATCCATCCATCCACATGTACGCCGATGACACTGTACTGTTTGCATCGGGTCCCTCCCCCACAGAATTGGCCCCTAGACTTCAGGAGGGCTTCAGTGCTGTCCAGCTCCGGTTTGGCTCAAACCAGCTCTTTCTAAACCCCAAGAAAACTATCTCCCTAACCTTCGGCACTAGAAAGAGACTCTCCTGACTCCCCCCACCTCTCCCCCCACCTTCCATACCACTGATGGGACTACTTTGGAGTCCTGCACCTCCTTCCAGTACCTTGGGATCTGACTTAACCAGCACCTCAACTTTTCAGCTCATATCAATTCAATCCACAAGAAACTTCACCCCAAGCTGGGTGCCGTACATCGAAACAGGGGCTCATCCAGCTGGAGACCCACAGGACAATCCTACTCAAAATTATCCTCCTTCTAATTGATTATGGCAATGTTGTTTATAGCGCCATCCCTAAGACCACCCTAGTTAGACTTGATCCCCTCTTCCATGCCTTCTGCTGCTTCACCTTGGACGGCCCCCCTTCAGTGCACCACTGTGATCTCTACAAGTCTCTAGACCTACCCTCGCTCCAGAATCGAAGGCTGGTCCACTGTACCAGGACAACTGCAAAAGTCTGGGCACAGTCCCTCCCCCCCACCTGGAATCTGCCCTCTCACCTCAACCCTCCTCTGCATATTCTTTCAGGAACACAGACTCCAGGCTGCTGAATGTCCCACACATGACCACAGCCAAAGGAAAAGCTGCCTTCAATTACCAGATGCCTAAACTATGGAACTCCTTGCCGGCTGACATTAGGCACACTGACAACACTCAACAACTCAACCATCTCCTCAAAGCATGTGTTGCCCCCACCTGCACATGGTATGTCTCACCGTGATATTTTTATCCCACCCCACCTTAATTTCCTCGCCATTGGCTCTTCTCTATGCTTGACTTAGGCTCACACCCAAGTATCTGGAGCACATTAGCTGGTAGCTGATTCTTAAAATCACTTGTGTTTCTGCTAGTACTCATGGGTTGTGGACCTTCATGCGTGTTGCATAGCTGCTAATTTTTAGTTCCTCTGGACTTACTAGCAGGATAGCTCTCTCCTGCTCTTCCCACATCCATTGTACCCTGTGCACCCACCACTTTCTTGAAATCTAAGTTGCATGAAGTGCTTTGTACTCTACAATCCTTGTGTATGATGCTGTATATTTACTTAATCCTGTTGTACATTACTGTATATATCCTTCCTCCCTCCCCCAGGATGCATCTGGAATTGAGTGGTACTCCACTCAGTATGCCTTCCTGGTTAAACTCTTAAATAAATACAAAAATAAACAAACAAACAAACAAATAAATAAATGTGTCTGATTTGAAAGTGCCTACGGTACTGGAAGGGGAGTACTCAGAGCCAGGGGTCTTCCTAACTTTTCCTGGGAGGTCTAGTATTTCGTCCATGGGAGCTGCAAGTGCTAGCAAAGGCCACAAGAGACTGCATGTTCTATTACTGAGCCTAGAGAGCTACAGAAACCATTGCTGCCAAGTGCAAGTTTGGTGCTAAAAAGCCTAGAGAGCTACAGTAAACAGCCTATTGCCAAGTGCAAGTGTTGGCGTCGAGTTTACTGCGTCTGTTTGCTAACACGCAAAGTCTGAAAAGGGTACTGAGTCTTGCTGCAAGCTCAGCCCAGTTAAAGTCATTGTAAATGGCAGTGAGTCAAGCCTCAAGCTGAGCCCAGATTCAATATGTGGTCAGGTGGTAAAAAGCCAAGTTTCAAACATTGTCCGGCCTTGTGTGACAGATGTAACTGAAGCTCCAGATTTTGTTAAATAAATGTGCTGACCTATAAATGTGCTTAATGTATAAATGAACTGGATGTAGACTTCAAGAGCATAAATGTGTTAAATGTAAAAGAGTGATTTCAGCCCAGAAGAGGGGCCCAGCCTACAAAATGTTAAAGTGCTGTTTTCCGTCTGAAAGAGCAACAAGACCTTTGCAGTCGGTATTGGGGGATGACTGTCAACTTTGTCAGCATTTTAGACTTCAAGGATGGAGCCTGCCTACTGAAAACACTTGATTTTGACTTGTCTAAGCCTGTAAAAGCATCTAACTGTAAGTAATGCAGAGTCAGCTCTGCACCACAGGAAGAAACTTGTAAATAGTTGAAGGTTGGTAAATCCTGCAAGCTGCAGTTAATTTAAGCTTGAGAAAGAAATCTAAAATTAATCTCTTTAATTCCTTAAGGGCCCCAACTAGCCAGCCAATGTATAGCTGTGCCTTCCATCAGGCCTACATCTTTTTAAGTACTATAGTTACTGGGTACCCAGGTTGTGTGGGATTGTGGGGTCTTGCACTAAAGGGGAAACTGGTACCAGTGTGGGCATTAATAATAATTGTTCTGCCTTAATGCAGCTAGCTAGGTAGTCAGGGAGCTGACTACTTCAAAGGCTGGTGGATGCCTACTGTGATTGCAACTGATTTAAAATGCAAAATGTTGATTTAATATTAAACCAGATTAAACCAATCCAAATCAAATGTAAATAGCATAACTACTACTCCAATTTACCCTTCCTAGCCCTTCCCCATATAAATAAACTTGTTGTTTGTTTTTGCAGATACCTGTATCATAGAAACATAGAAACATAGACTTTGACGGCAGATAAGGACCGCTAGGCCCATTTAGTCTGCCCATTTCCCTACCTACAGGATAGGCCACAGATCCTAGTTAACCAACAGCCTTTATCTTCCTGCCCCCCACAAGAATTGCCTTATGTCTGTCCCATGCATTCTTGAATTCTCCCACAGTTTTAGACCCACAACTTCCTCAGGAAGGCTGTTCCATGCATCCACTACCCTCTCTGTGAAATAATACTTCCTCACATTGCCCCTGAACCGCCCTCCTTCTATCTTTAAATTGTGTCCCCTTGTTCTTGCAAGTCTCTTTTTCTGAAAGATGCTACCCTCTTGGACTTTGTTGATTCCTTTGAGGTACTTGAAAGTTTCTATCATGTCCCCCTTCTCCCTTCTTTCCTCAAGGGTATACATATTAAGCTCCTTTAGTCTCTCCTCATACGGCTTCTCTTGCAGACCCTGCAATGTTTTAGTTGCCCTCCTCTGGACTGCCTCTATCCTGTCTATGTCCTTGTGGAGATGGGGTCTCCAGAACTGGACACAGTATTCCAGATGGGGTCTCACCAACTGTCTGTACAGAGGGATAACAACTTCTTGTTTTCTGCTGCTGATGCCTCTCCCTATACATTCCAGTATACCCCCAGCCCTCCCTACTGCCTTCTCACATTGCTTGCTAACCTTAAGGTCATCTGATATGATTACCCCATGTCCCTTTCCTGTTTTGTTGTTGTTACTACCTCCCCACCCATTGTGTATTCTTCCCTGGGTTCTTGTTTCCCAGGTGCATTATTTTGCACTTTTTGCATTGAATCCTAGCTGCCACGTCTGACCATTCCTCCAACCTTGCCAAGTCCCTTTTCATCCTTTCCACGCCTCCTTGTGTATCAAGCCTGTTGCAGATCTTTGTGTCATCTGCAAAAGGCATACTTTTCCTTCAGTCCTCTGCAGTGTCACTGATAGAAGACATTAAAAGGACTGGACCCAATACTGAACCCTGTGGTACCCACTAGTAACCGCCCTTTCTTCAAGTGGACTCCATTTACAATTACCTTCTGTGTCCTGTTGTCCAGCCAATGTTTTCCAGACTACCACCCTGGGACCCACTCCCATGCTGGTTAATTTGACTATCAATCTTTTTGTGTGGGACTGTGTCATATGCCTTGCTAAAGTCTAGAGTAGGCCATGTCCACAGCCCTCCCTGGTCTACTACTTTGGTCACCCAGTCAAAGAAATCCTAGATTCGTCTGACATGACCTTTCCGCTCTGAACCCATGCTGCCTTGGATCCTGTGCTCCACTGACCTCTAGGTACTCAACTATTCTTTCCTTCAAGTGACTCCATCACTTTCCCTACCACAGAGGTCAGACTGACAGGTCTGTAGTTTCCTGCCTCTGTCTTGGTCCCACTTTTGTGAAGGGGAATCACATCTGCCTTCCTCAGTCTTGGGTACCACACCATCCTCCATGATTTATTAAAAGAGTAGCCAGTGGTTTCACTAGTTCCTTCCTTAATTCTTTTAGAATCCTGGGGTGAATTCCATCAGGACCCATTGCTTTGTCCACCTTCAGTTTTAGGAGTTCTTGCAGAACCCTTTCTTCTGTGAAAGGACTGGGATCGACCCCCCTATCAAGAGTGCTTCTGTTAATTGGATTAGGCACTTCCCCTCCTCTTTTGTGAATACTGAGCAGAAATATTCGTTCAGTATTCCTGCTTTTTCACTGTCCCCCTCTGCCCACCCACCGTTCATTCTATTCAACCTCACTATCCCTCCCTTTGTCTTTCTACGCTCGCTGATGTACCTATAAAAGGTTTTATCCCCCTTCTTAACTGAGTTGGCTATCTTTTCCTCAGTTTGGGCCTTTGCTATTCTGACTTCCCTCCCTGCTTCTTTCTGCCTTAACTGGTACAGCTGTCTGTCCTGCTCCTTCTGTGTTTCCTTATACTTCAGGAATGCTATCTTTTTCTTCCTGACTTTCACAGCCACCTCTCTTGAAAACCATAGTGGCTTTTTCTTTCATTTTGATTTGTTTATTTGCTTCACACAAAGGCTTGTTGCGTCTGTGATGGCAGTTTTGATAATTCCTCATTGTTGCTCCACACCTCCTTCTAGCCTGTTTGCTAGTGCTTTTCTGAGGCACTCTCCATCTTGCCAAAAGTCAGCCCTCCTAAGTCCAGTACCCTCACTTTTGTGTGGCTTGACTCTGTAGCTGAGTTAACATGAACCACACTGTTTGATGGTCAGTTGTCCCCAGATGGCAACCTACTTCTAGATCTGAGATCCTCTTACTGCCCCATTTGAGAGTATGAGGTCTAAGATTGCTCCCTCACAGTGGGTTCTGAAACTAGCTGTCTAATGCCTGCCACCTGTAGGGCATCAAGAATGGCCCTGCTCTTGGATGTGGCTGCAGCAAATGTGCTCCAGTTAACATCTGGCATATTCAGGTCTCCCATCAACAGTATCTCCCCTTTCTCTGCCATTCTAAGAATGCCTTCCATCATATCCTTGTCCATTCCTTCCCCCTGACATGGGGTCTGTACACAACCCCTGTGCAGATTGTGGTGACCTTTCCAGTCTCCAAGGTGACCCACAGTGCCTCCTCTCCTCCCTGTTTACTCTTTTGTTCAGTTGCTTTTATCCCTTCCTTTACATAGAGAGCTACTCCTCCCCCTCTTCTCCCCTGCCTGTCTCTCCTGTAGGTTATGTACCCTGGTATGTTAACATCCCAGTCATGGTTCTCTGTGTACCATGTTTCTGTGACTGCTACGATATCCAGGCATCCCTCTTCCATTAAGGCCACCAGCTCAGGGAGCTTGTTGCCCAGACTACGGGCATTGGTACTCATTACCCTCCATTTCCTGATGGCCTTATCCCCTTTTGCCCCATCCCTGTCCTTCTTGCCTTTGTCACTTTCTCCATTTGCCTTCTCTTATCGACACCTCCATGTTGGTGTTTGCCACGCCTACCATGATTGTTTGGGGGTGCTAGGATTTTCCTACTCCTTTCCAGTGCCTCCCCTTGGCTAGTTTAAAAGCTTGCCAATGAAGCATTTAAACCTATCACCTAGGATCCTGGTTCCCCTCCCGGACAGATGATGCAGCCCATCATGCCAGTATAGCTACATCACTCCAGGTGGACCCCAGTCCCCAATGAAGCCAAATCCTGAGCTCCACACCAGTTTTTCAACCACTGATTGAATCCCATGGTACAGAACACCCTAGCTCTCCTATGCTATAGATGGGTAGCACCTCCAAGAAGGTTACCGTCGTGCTACTTGACTAAGGCCCCTCCCCAATTCCACAAACTCTTCCTGCACTTCTCTAATCCCTTTCTTAGCCAGGTCATTTGTCCCTAGGTGGACAATGACATCCAGCTCCCTCCCCTGTGCAGCTGCTCCAGCAATCCTGAGGATTCGCTCCCTGTCCTTCCAAGCCATGGCGCCAGGCAGGCACCTTACCTCCCTCTCCCCTTCCTTGCCCAGTTCTACCTTCCTAACAATGGAGTCCCCCACCAGGAGTTGTTTCCTTCCCCAGCAGGGTCCCCTGCCACCCTCCTGTGGGTCTCCTTTGTGGAGGTTCCCAGCATCCTCCTTGGTCTCCACTGTAGGTGCCTCCATAGAGGAACCACACTTTGCCAGAATGGCATAGGAATTGTGGAGAGGTACAGCTGGTGGGATGTGCCTCCGTTCCACCACCCTCACCCTCCCTGAGCCCACTGTGGTCCAACCGCTCCTCTTTCTTGGCAACCTCTGAGGCAACGGCAGTGGCACTGGTGGTCCCTGGATGGAAGGAGGTCCACAAATCCTGGCAACTCAGTCTGGAGATGAGCAACCTCCTCCTCAGCCCAAGAGAGGTGCCTGCAGATGGGACAACACTGCATCCTCCAGAATATCTCCCGGAAGACTGCTGCTCCACAGCCACTGCACTACACCACTCCAATCATGTCTTATTTCTGACCCTTAACTGTTTGCAATCCTTACTCTTTCCTCCGTTTTTTCTCTCTCTCTTACTTTCTGCCTGTGTGCCCTTTAAGCTCCTGATTGTCCTGTTCTGAGACAAGAATATCCTATATTTCTCAGTAGACCACTTGCTTGTTAAGAGGCAGACCTCAAGCAGCTAGAGGGGGCCGGAGAGCTACTCTTGCCCTTCTAGGATGGTGGGTCCTTGGTGGGTCTGTGATCACTCACTTCCTGCCCCTAAACAGGAAGTTCCTGTTGTCAGTCAAATCCTGTGCCTATAAAAATAGTACTAGCTTTGGGTGGGGGAGGGAAGGAGGGCAATATAGTCCCAGCAGAGAAGTTCAGTCACACAGCAGTCCTTTCTCTTGGTGTCTTTTGCCAAGCTATTAGCAGAATCTTTCTAGGGCAGTCTTTAAATGTAGCTTCCTTCTAGCTAAGCCACTCCCCCTACTTACCAGATCTTTCTACAAGTAATTTAAACCTCACAGCAGTTAAGTCCTTTCAGTCACCTGAGATTTACACCTAGATGACTTTTCAGTTACCCATTCCGTTCAGTTAACCCAAACACACACTTTTTTTTGTTTTTGTTTTGTATGTTAGTTTTTTACCCTAAATTAAAGGTCCAAATACAAATGTTCTTCTACTTTAGTCCAAGCAGAGAAGTTCAGTCACACAGCAGTCCTTTCTCTTGGTGTCTTCTGCCAAGCTATTGGCAGTATCATGACCATATTATAAGTAATAAGTCATTAAATGAAAAAGTGTGGCTTAATTTGGTGGTTCATGTTTGGGTTGGCTCTAGGGTTTTGTGGGTGGTTGTAGCTTCCCTGAGGGATGCATTAGCTAAAGTTAGACCCACTTAAAGGTATACTCTGGGAGGAGGCATTGCGCAATGTACTAACTTGGGAATGTAGTTGATTAATGTTAAAAATGGGAACCCAGACCCCTCAACCTTGTTCAGACCTGCAAGGCAGGGGTAGTAGCACTTATTATAGTGCTGCCTAGGGGTTACAGTCTACAGGTAGTTCTCTTTCAAAAATGCTTCTCACACTCTGCCCTAACTATATTGTCATTTGCATCATACCAATCACTAACCCTCCCCCACCCAGTACATAACTAAGCCAAATTATTTCCTCAGATATATGCTTCACTAGATGTATTTCTGCCAGTGACTTTGTGCCTGATTTGAGACTTTGCACTGTTGCCCATATCTGTGGAGGGGGTCTGGCGGCGGACCATCAGCGGAGGGCTAATTACATCAGGGAGGGGCTGTAACACACTTGAAAAGCCCGCATCACCCATGGGCATGAGCACCATGGTGCGAGCGGTGTGAGTGGCACGAGTGCCACTTGGTGAGGAAAGCTCTGGATTTGGGTCTAAGATCTTACATAATAAAGTAAAATAAGATAAGGTAATAATGCATTAATCTATTATATTTGGGGGTGGGTATTGATTGGTATGTGGTTAGTTAATTTACAGATTCCAGAGACCAACTGTAATAGTTTTAGTAAAAGTATGGCTTTTATGACCATGAGGGGTTACATTCAAGGCCATCAGTTTGTGTATGTTAAGAGACGCAACTCCTTCACAAACCTAACAAAACTACTGTCTAGGTCCCTGATAACTAAGAATGGTACACTTGGATTAGTGAGCTGTAGGGCAAGGGGTTTGTTCTGTTCTGCCTTACTAGCACAATGTGGTGATGTGGAAAACAACCCAGTGCCTAAGAAAAATGAGGGGATTACTACTATTCATGAGAATGCTAGAAGTCTTATACACAAGTTTGACCAATATAGGGTATGGGTTGCTGAACTGGGTCAGGACATTTTAGCAATTTCTGAGACCTGGCTTCATTCAGGTATTCTTAATAATGAGATAGAACTTGCAGGTTATAGTCTACTAAGGCAGGATAAGGAAAAAAGGGGAGGCGGGTATTGTTTTATGTGAAAGATACTTTAGGTCCATATCAGCAGTTATTAGCTAAAAATGTGGAAGGTCTTGATTGTTTAGTTATAGAGCTGTTAACATCAAAATTATTGGTTGGTGTCTTTTATGCTCCTCCCAAAACTAAAACTAGAATGTTTGATGTTTTGGCTAACATACTATTAGAAATATTAAACCAGCGTGTGTTATTAACAAGAAATTTTAATGCAAAATGGGAGCAAAGTAGAGGGAAAAAGTTAAAAACCAGTCTGGAGGTTTTGGGCTTACAACAACTAATTCACCAACCAAAGAGGAGTTTAAATAACAGAACCTCTGGAACTGTTTTGGACCTGTTTTTTGTCTCCTAGGACATGAAAGTGGAGGGTTGTAAAATCCTTCCCTTAAATCTGGGGGACCATAATCCAATTCATTGCACTTTATTTACACAGGAAGTCCAGGGAGGCAGAAAGCAGGACCATTGGGTATGAGATTTGAGGAGGTTTAGTGCAACATCTTTTAGGAACAGCCCTAGTAACTTTGACTGGACAAGAGTGTTCTTGATTTCTGACTTAAACCTAGCCATCCAGGAATTTACTAATTCCTTTTTGGATATTGTTCAACATCATGCCCCCCCAAATAAAAAAGAGTAATAATAATAATAAAGATGTGCCATGGCTCAACGAGCATCCAAAAACCCAGTTACTCATAAGAAATGCAGTATGGAAAAAAGCCAAGAGAACTAGATTAGTGGAAGACTGGAATGTATTTAAGTGTTGGTGGAACAAATGTAAATGAACGATAGCTTTAGCCGAAAAAAGGTACTATCAAAATATTTTCAATAAGATGCAGGATCCAAATAAATTTTGGAAGAATATTTCTGACCTAAAAAATCTGGTAAAACTTAAAAACTCTATTCATTTATTACAGGGGGATAAGTTGGTAGATGATCCATTAGAGGTTGCTAACCTATGAAATCATTACTTAAAGGAATTACCAGATTTAGGAATTCCAAAATTGAAGGCAGCTTGTTATGCACAATTACAGTTTGCTACTTCTATGCCCAGTAATAGGGGAATGAAACTTAGAATGGTTGAGGTGAAGGATGTAGTTAAAGAACTAAAAAGCTTGAAAGTCTCAAAAAGTGGTGGAATGGATGGTATTGATCCTCGGTTCTTAAAGTTAGGTTCTGATATAATTGCCCCAATACTTACATACTTCTATAATTGGAGTATAAAATCTTCCTTTTTACCTTTTACCAAAGCCAGAAGGGGAAGGAAACATATTCAATTCAGTGCTTTACAGTAACTGGTAATTGCTATTTTTCTTTTAAACTTAGATTGTGGGCTTTTAGTGACACTGTGCTTTCTTTGTTGCCTTTAATTAGAATTGTTTTGGGCTATTGAAAATTTAAAACGTAGTGGTGGTGTATTTCTTTGCTGTCTTTAAATGCTGCAAATTTAGTTTTGGCTTGTCTGACTTGCCCTGTAGCTTGGGTGAGGGGTGTTAATTGTCTGGCCTCTGACCTCAGCTACGTGATAACTGGAGGTGGGGCTTAGTCAGAGTTGAGGTAGCAAATGAGTTTTGTTTTCTCAGAAGAAGCCAGAAGGGGAAGGAAACATATTCAATTCAGTGCTTTACAGTAACTGGTAATTGCTATTTTTCTTTTAAACTTAGATTGTGGGCTTTTAGTGACACTGTACTTTCTTTGTTGTCTTTACTTAGAATTGTTTTTGGGCTGTTGAAAATTTAAAATGTAGTGGTGGTGTATTTCTTTGCTGTCTTTAATTGCTGCAAATTTTCGCCCCCCCGCCTCCCCTTCCCCAACTCTTAATTATATGCCCTGTTAAATCTGATTGACAGGAGCTAAACACAGGGGATAGTTAGGGGTGTGGAGTAAGAGGGGCATAAGGGGGAAGAAGCCCACCCTCAGAGCGACAAGTGTTTTGACTCATTTATTTATTTATTGGTTTATTTTCTTTTTAAAAAAAGAAAAGTATCTGAGGATCAGTGGCAGGATTTTTAGGACAGTAAATTAATAAAAAGGGAACTAGGAGAGCTTCAGTAACAAACAAGTAGTGGAATAGCAGTATAATTGCAGTATAATGTGGGGAGTGGTGCAATGCAGTGGCTGTGGGGCAGCCATATTCAGGCAGACCTTCTGGACACTGAGGTGCTGCCCTATCTGCATGCATCTCTCTGGACTGCCGGATGACGTAGCCAGACTCAGAGCGGAAGTAAACTGGGTCAGGAGTACCATCACCCCTATCCAGAGACCACCCAGTCCAATGCAACTGCCTCAAAGGATGCCTAGAACAAGGAGCACTTGGATGACAGTGGGCTCAGGGAGGGTTAGAGCGGTCAGGCAGAGGCACATCCCAGATCCTATTCCACTCAAGTACTCATATGCCATACTGGCAAATGGGGACAACCAAATAGAGGTACCCAGAGAAGTGGAAGGAAAGGATGTGGAGGTTAGCCAAGGAGGTGACCTCAGAGGGGAGAGCAGTGGACCCCAGAGGAGGAGGAAGCAAATCCTGGTAGGGGACTCCATCATAAGAGGGATCCAGCTAGGAACACAGGAGAAGGAGGGGAGGACAGGGAGGTGAGGTGCCTACCAGGTGCCACAGCATGGAGGGATGGAAGGAAGATCCTTGGGATCACTGTGAAGGCTAGACAGGAGGGTGAGCTGGATGTCATTATCCACCTAGGTACTAATGACCTGGCAAATGGGGAGCAAAAGGAAGTTCAGGAAGAGTTTAGGAAATTGGGGAAGGGTCTCAAGCAAGTAGCTACTTCTCTCACTTTCTCAGAAGTACTACCTGTGAGAGGCAAGGGAGAGCATAGGGGTGCATGCAACAGGAACTTTAACTCATGGTTGAAGAACTGGTGCTGTGAGAAAAGGTTTGGATTCATTGGTGACTGGGACCCACCTGGAGGATGGAGGTTTGTTCAAGCCTGCGGCCTGCATCCATCCTGGAGAATCAAGCACTCAATGATAAGTTTAAATGCTACATTGACAAGCATTTAAACTCAGAAAGGGGTGAAGCCAGCAAGGAGGGTACGTTGCTCACCCCCACAGCTAGCAGTGGAACCAGTGAATCGGAGAAGTGGCTATTCTCCAAAGCCCCCTCCCTCTGCCTCCCTTCCTTTCTGTGCTTGCTTGCCTCGCCTTTACCTCCTCCTGAGTCACCCCTGCCCGCTCGGGTCAGTCCCACCCTCCCAGCTGAGCATTGTTCCTATTACCTCCACTTGCCGTAAACTTACCTCCTCCTACGACCTCTTCTTCCCTGCCCTGCCATCTCTCGGTTCCACTGGCTCGGCTTGGCGTTGTTACCTTTTCTGCTACTGCCGTAACTCTTTCGCTTCTCTCCTCCTCTTACCGGCATCATCACCCTTGCCCTGCCATCTATCGGTTCCACCAGCCCAGCCGCATTCTGCTACCTTTTGCCGCTGTTGCCGTCTTTTGCCGTAACCCCGTCACCCTTTCTCCGCTTGCCGTCTTTCGGCTCCACTGACTAGGCCGCAGGTTGGAACCATGTATCGCCGCCAAGCCAGACGGTTGGCTTTCTTTAACCCTCACTCCTCCCTCCCTCTCCCGGCCATCCCTCCCACTCCCTCCTACCTCCCTATTCCTGCCACCGCCTCTCTGTCCTTATATTCTTAGCCATTTCTTTAGCTCCCCGTTTGTGCCCTTGCCCTCTATCCTTCCCTCTATCCTTTCCTCACCTCCTCACCTTCCCTTTTGTCATTTCCATCTTGTTTCTGACACCCCTACACCTATCCTCCCTTTCCTAGGTCCTTCAATGCACTTTTATGTAAGCGCTCAATGGAAAATGTCCTTGAAATGTATTTTCCCTGTATTTTCCTTTGTCATGCATTGTATCCTGCCATATGTATCTTCCTGTATTTCTGTGCATCATGTATTTTTGTTATCCTTACTGTATCGTTATGTTCTGTAATTTTACCTCCTGGGTGGTGCCTGAAAACAGTCACTTACTGGCTAGTGCACTTACCCGGTTAACAAAAACTAAATAAATAAAAGCGTGTGCAAAAAGATGGAGATTAGCACCCAAGAGGTGGATAGGCAGAAAAGAGGCAAAATTCAGCAGAAGGGCAGACAGCAAGGAGAACCAGGGATAAAGGACAACCAAGGAAGGGGCTGGAGTAGAACAGCTAAACAGTCTAGGAAGGTCAAATCATGGAAAGCCATGTGTGCCAATGCCAGGAGCCTTAGCAATAAGATGAAAGATCTGGAGGCTGTCATGGTGCAGTCAGACCTGGACATTGTGGCCATCACTGAAACCTGGTGTAATGGTAACCATGACTGGGAGATGGCCATACCTGGCTACAACATATTCAGAAGAGACAGAGCAGGTAGGAAGGGAGGAGGAGTGGCACTGTATGTGAAAAATGACATAAGGGCAACAGAGATCCAGGAGGAACAAAATGGGGGAAAGATACTGTGGGTTAAGCTGGAAAGGAAAATGGGGCCAGCCATCTGCACAGGTGTGGTCTATAGACCACCAGCCCAGGAGGAAGAAACAGATAGGGAGCTGATGCTAGCTATCCAAAGGATGGCAGACAAGGGTGGGGTAGTACTGGTTGGAGACTTCAATATTCAGATGTGGACTTGAGCATCCCAGCAGCAGCATCAACTAGAGAGCAGATTTATCCTGGATTCCCTTCAAGGTGCCTTCCTCAAGCAACTGGTCATGGAACCAACTTGGCAGAAGGCAATACTGGACCTTGTGCTCACAAACAGGGACAGTGTGATGGGGTAACAGTGGGGAGCACCTGGGGAACAGCGACCACCAGTCATTGTGGTTTGAAATCACAAAAGAGCAGAACCAAACCACACAAAACACATATCCTGGATTTGGGGGCAGACTTTGGGAAAATGGGGAGATACTTGAAAGAGGCATTAAGGGAATGGGGCAGGAATCAGTGGTTGAGGAACTGTGGGAGTATTTAAAATGGGGATTACAAGAGCAACAGAATTATGCATTAAGCAGGTTAGCAAGAGGAAAAGGAAGAGGAGACCATTATGGTTTTCAAAAGAGGTAGCAAAGAAAGTGAAAGCCAAAAGATTGCATTCAGGCAATACAAAAAGACACAGGCAGAAGGGGATAGGGAGAAGTACCAGGAGAAGCAAGGGAGGCAGGAGGTCAGTAAGGAAGCCAAAGCTCAGACAGAAGAACACATTGCAAAATCAGTGGGTAGAGGGACAAAACCTTTTACAGGTACATAAGTGAAAAAGAAAGGCAAAGGGAGGGATAGTGAGGCTAAAGGGGAGGATGGGGCCACGTGGAGGATGACAACAGTAAAGCTGATATATTGAACAGGTATTTCTGCTCAGTCTTTACTGAGGAAGAGGAGGGTAATGGGTCTGAAGGGAGTACAAGGGGTGAGAATTGTGCAGAAATGGACAAAAGTCCCTTTACACGAGAAATGGTCCTGAAGGAACTGGAAGTAATGAGTTGATAAAGCAATGGGGCCAGATGGGGTGCACCCCAGGGTCCTTAAAGAACTAAGAGAGGTGGTGGCTGAACCTCTGGCTATCCTGTTTAGTCAATCACTGGACACAGGGGAGGTACCCAAAGACTGGAGGACAGCAGATGTAGTCCCCTTATACAAAAGTGGGAACAAAGAGGAAGCGGGGAACTACAGACCAGTCAGCCTCGCCTCAGTAGCAGGGAAGATCATGGAAGCACTACTGAAGGAGAGATTGGTGGAACATCTGGTTGTCAATGGACTACAGGACCCAAGGCAGCATGGTTTCACCAGGGGGAGGTCATGTCAGACCAACCTAGTTGAATTTTTTGACTGGGTCACTAGGGAGGTGGATCAGAGGAGGGCAGTGGACATGGCCTATCTGGACTTCAGCAAGGCCTTTGACATTGTGCCACATAGAAGACTATTACACAAACTGGGGAATATGGGTGTGGGCAGGACAGTAGTGTGATGGGTAGGCAACTGGCTGGGTGGCAGGGCACAGAGGGTGGTGGTAAATGGCTGTCACTCCATAGAGGGAAGAGTGACCAGTCGGGTACCACAGAGATCAGTACTGGGACTGGTGCTATTCAACATCTTCATCAGTGACATTGCGCAGGGCCTAGAAAGCAGAATTTCACTGTTCACTGATGACACAAAGCTCTGTTACAGAATAGACACACCAGAGGGTGAAGACAGAATGAGAAGGGACCTGCAGAAACTTGAAGAATGGTCAGGGGTTTGGCAGTTGAAATTCAATGCAAAGAAGTGCAAGATAATGCATATGGGGCACAAAAATCCTGGCACAATATATCAGTTCGGGGGTGAGGATATAGCATGCACTAAGCAGGAAAGGGATCTTGGGGTTATCATCTCTGATGACCTCAAGGTAAGGAAACAGTATGACAAGACAGCAGAGTAAAGCAAATAGGATGCTGGATGCATAGGCAGGCAGAGGCATCACCAGCAGGAAAAAGGAGGTCATAATTCCACTATACAAGACACTAGTGAGGCCCCACCTGAGTACAGTGTACAGTTCTGAGACCTTACCTACGTAAGGACATAGACAGGGTACAGAAGGTTCAGAGGAGGGCAACAAAGATGGTACATGGATTACATCACAAGTCCTATGAGGACAGGTTGAAGGAATGAACATGTACTCCCTGGAGGAGAGAGGAGAAAGGGATATGATAGAGACATACAAGTATCTTACAGGGGGAACAGGGTGCAGGAATACACTATTTTTAAGTGAAAAAGATGTTCCAGGACTAGAGGGCATGGGATGAAGTTGGAGGGAGGATGATTCAGAGGTAACATGAGGAAGAATTTCTTCACAGAACGGGTGATGGACAAGTGGAACACCCTGCCAAAGGAAATGGTGGGGGCTGAAACAATCACGGGATTTAAGAATGCATGGGATAGACATAAAGGAATTCTGGAGGTCAGGGGTAAGGGACAACAGACTTCTAGAAAAACATAAACTGAACTTACAAGCTCAAATGGGCAGACTGGGTGGGCCATGGGCCCTTATCTGCTGACACTGTCTATGTATCTGTGTATCTATGTATCTGTGAATTTTGGAAAAGGGGGGAAATTGTTCCCATACATAAGGATGGGGACACTACAGTTCCCTCTAATTATAGACCTATCACTTTGCTCCCTATTCTATTGAAGATTCTGGAAAAGCTGGTAAATTACCAGCTTGGCCAGTATCTTGAACAAGAGGGGATTATAACAAAGTACCAACACAGGCTTAGGGAGGGTAGGTCCATGAACACCACCCTAATTGACTTTAATAATCTGGTGGTTACATCATTAAACTGGGGCGGTGTTCATGGACCTTAGTAAGGCTTTTGACTTGGTGCAGCATGAGATTCTACTGCAGAGGCTATTGGATATTGGGATACAGCAAGAAACCCTGTCATGGTTCAGGTCCTATTTATTAGGATGTAAGCAACAAGTATTGTGTGGGACTGCTGTCTCAGGTCTGTTGGATTTAGATAGAGGTGTACCACAGGGCTCTATTTGGGCCCTGTACTATTTAACATCTATGTAAATAGCCTTGTAACTCATATGACAAGCACTGAGATCAGGCTTTATGCAGATGATATTGTTTTAGTTGCAGCTGTAAACAATCCCATGGACCTGAGACAGCTGCTCCAGACAGACTTTTCCATTATTGAGACATGGATGAGGGACTCTAGTCTCATAAAAAGTATCAAAAAGATACAGAGCATGATATTTTCTGTGGGTACTCAAGTTAAAAAGAATGCCTTGGATCTACAGACAAATCTTTGTGATGGGTCAAAGGTTCAGGAAGTACCCACTTATAAATATTTAGGTGTTCTCGTTGACTCTCGGCTTTCCTTTTCAGAACACATTGGCCCAGATATTCAAAAAGGCTACGCCATGTGCAACAGGATTGTTCCAGCGGAAGTCCGAAAATGCGCCATTCTGCGATATTCAGCGGGAGGCAGATGCACCCCCCCAAATCACGCTGAGCAAGAGCACAATGATAATGAATGCATGCGCAACTGAAGGGGGAGGAACCATGCATAAATGGCGCAGTGCGATATTCAACAACATGCGCCATGTGCAATAGGGGAGCAAGCAGAAGTTGCGTGATAGGGGAAATGATCCAAAATAAAAAGGAACAAGGGAGAGGTGCAAGAACGCTACAGGGAAGGCACATGTGGCTGAACAAACAGGGCAGGAGGGACACACAGGGCAGGACAGGGAAAGGGCACCCTGAACACACAGGCACAGGAAAGGTGTGGGGAGCCACAGCCACAGCCAGTGCAGAAGGGGGAAGTGCCACACAGCACTGAGGTCACCACAGGAAGGTGTTCCTGGTGCAGGGGAAGTAGCAGCCAGGACAGCGGAGGGAACACAGAAACAGCTGCCAGGGCGGGGAACACAAGCCAGAGACATGGCCAGTGCCACCATCCAGATGGAGGCAGTGAGGAGGGGGGTGAGAAGGCAGGCAGCAGGGGGGCACGGTCGTGGAAGGGCCCATTGGTGGTATGCCCCCAACAGGCAGTACCGAGCCCGCACCAGCTTCAAGCTGTACAGTGATACCGAGATTGTGGGCAATTCTGAGGCGGCACTGTGAGCTGTGCAGTGATGTGATGCAGGCACCCACACGACAGAGCCATGCTCTGTCAGTGGAGACTAAAGTGACAGCTTGCATGTGCTAGCTCACCATGGGTACCTTCCAGAGACCAACAGGGGACACCACAGGCATAATCCAGTCGGCCACATCAAGCCACCTCACCCAATTCCTCAGCGCACTGCTGCCACATGCTGTGGAGTACATCCATTTCCCCAGCACACCGGTGGAGCGCACAGCAAACATACAGGAGTTCCACAGGGTAGCACATATGCCTGGTGTGCTAGGGGCAATAGACTGCACCCATGTGGCCATCTGCACACCACCTGACCCTGAGGGGGTCACATATATCAATCAGAAGGGCTACGCAAGCATCAACTGCCAGGTGGCGTGCGATGCCAGGGGGCGCATAATCAATGTCTGTGCCACGCTCCCTAGGGAGCACATGATGCCTTCATCTGGCACAAGTCGGCACTGTGCCACAGATTCGAGAGTGGGGACATCCTCCCTGGCCACTTAGTGGGTGAGTATGCAAACTACACGGACAAACATAGAGCTTGGGAGGGGCATGGTCAGAGGTGACATGGGTAGTGTCCTACATGGCCCAAGGCAGGGTGATGCTGACCACCAAACTAACCTCCACCCTCTACACACAGGTGACAGTGGATACCCACTCCGTTCCTGGCTGCTCACACCATACCGGTGGCCTGCAACCCCATCGCAGCAACGCTACAATGAGGCACATGCCACCACATGCAATGTCATTGAGTGGGTGTTCGGGATGCTGAAGGCATGTTTCCATTGCCTGGACACCTCCAGTGGTGCCCTACAGTACAGCCCCTCAAAGGCCTGCAGGCTATTCCTGGCCTGTTGCATCCTGCACAACATGGCCAATGACTGTGGGATAGCCGTACAGGTCGAAGAGGGGGACAGTGATGGGGATGATGAGGATGCCGATGACGATGGTGATGGGCAGCCCCTCTTGGGCGACGGGACCCCCGACAGCTCCAGCTGGCACAGCTGCACCGGGACACCATCACAAAGGAGCACTTTAGCCAACCCAGGTAAGTCATGGGGCCATGTGCAACCACCAGTGGCAAAGGCACAACCCACAAACACTCATGGACACACACCAGGGGTGCATGCCATCACCGAAGTGGCCGAGCATGGAACCACACACACCGCCAGGGATGGGCCAGGTCTAACATGGCAAGCGGTCATACACACACACACACACACACACACACACACACACCATTCACAAGACATACACAAAGGGTAGGAGGCACGCCGACCCAGACCACCACCCCTAGCCACACATGTCCACAGACCACCACGCCCACTGCCTGTCATTATGCGTGTGTCAGGTGCTGGGCACAATTGCACACTGGTGTACAGCACAATGCAAGCATCATCATGCACACGCAACAGTGGACAGCAGCCGGGAGGGTGTGCATATGGAATGTGTGTGTGCATGCAGGGCCAGGTACCCCACCCGTGCATTGCCCGCTGAATGACACAATGCACACAGGGCAGCATCAGACAGTAGCCATGCTGGGAGACAAGTCAGTCACGCGCCACAGTGCCACGGCCACCAGGGATGCTTGTCGGCCCCACCGAGACCTACCATCAGTGACAGGCTGACCACTGGCCTCTGGGGTGCCAACCCGTCCCAAGGTTCTACTAAAGAACACGACCATGCTCACACAAGGGGTCTGCAGCACACCGAACATGCCTGTGCCAGGTACGCTCGGGATGCCCACAGCTGAACCCAGTGTCGACAAGGATGGTGTCACATGACACTGGGAACGGGGGTGGACATTGCACTGCATGGTGTCTACGATGCATGGGCAAATAACTGTGTGCCCATTGTGGCCATGACAGCTGTGAATGCCTGTGTCTGCCTGTCAATGGCAGCGGTCATATTCTCCTGCAACTGGTCCATCCCTGCCAGGAGCAGAGCGGTGTCTCTGCTGCGCTGCACCTCTGCCTGATGCAGAGCCACACTCAGTGCATCCACCGCCGTCACAAGCCGCATCTGCTGATTGACTTGATGCTTGCAGTATGCTGGTGTGCTCATCTAAGAGGTCATCTGCCTGATTGGCATGTGGTCCCTCTGGGTGTTCGTGGCCCTGATGCTCATCACCCCTTGAGGGTGGGTGCTGCACACCGGGGCCAGGCCTGGGCATGTCCACAGGCGGTGCACTGACGCCACCCCCTGACACTGTACCCCCATGGCCATTGGCTGACTGCTGATGCTGCCCCTCCGGCTGCCACTCTCCAGGGCTCAATGGTGGCGCCGCAGTGGCCACAACAGTCCCACTGTCCTGGACACACACCAGTGCTGCCTCACTGGTGCAGACAGGCACAGGCTGGGAATGTGATGACACGCAGGCCTCCATGGCAGCACCACCCACAGCCATGGCCGTGATGTCACCTGCTGTGTGGCCATCCTGTGGCACACACATGTCACTGCCCATGACGTTAGCTCCATCATCATCGGTGATGGATCTGGCACCAGCCCAAGTCCCAGCATGCTGGCATCCATGGACTCTGGCATGCAGGGACACAGGCAGGGCCTCCTCCGCACCTGCTCCACCAACATCAGTCCGGACATCCAGGCTGGCCCACTGTTGCCCTGACCCCCATATTCCTGTGGAGGTGGACGGGCCCTCCTCCATCTCCATGTTACTGGCCTTAGTGGAGAAGCCCACCACCGCTGACCCATGCAGAAGCTCAGGAGCTATGAGGGAAAAAAAGTAGCATTACTGCATGTGACCTACCCTGTCCCCCCCAATATACAGACCATGACCTACCAATCAGTGATGGGCTACCACCCATCTGGAATCCACCACCCAGAACACCCTCAATGGTGCAATGCTGCATGCTGCCAGCAACCCACTCTTCCTGTGGGGTCAGGTGTTGCACCTCTGGCTGTCCCCCACCGGTCACAGACCATGCTGCCCTGATGGCAGCCACCTTCTCTTTAATCCTCCACCTGTCTGTGCCCATCTTCTTTTTTCACTCCTGCACGGAGTGCTGGTGGCTGCCATGCAGGTTGACAGCATGTGCCACCTCCTCCTATGCAGCAGCAGGGGCCTGTGGTGTTCCCTGGTGTCCACTGAGAAGCAGCTCCTGGTTGAGGTAGGCCTCAAACAGGACATCTGTCTGGGCCTTTGTAAAGTTTGGCCTCCTCTTCCGCCCACGACTCTGTTCCTCTTCCTCCACCACACGATCGGTCATGATTCATCCTGTGAGAATGACAGGTGTTACCTGTGACCGTGCAGTCCCATGCATGTCCCAAACACCACAGTCCACACTCCCAAACAGCATGCAACTCACCGCAATAGACTGCAGTAACCGACTATGGCCAGTGCAGCCCAATGTCGCATTTTTATAGCGCAACCCATGCAAATGAGGTGAGGGGCATCTTTAAGTGGATGCAAATGCAGTGACTGCACCATTGAATGACTGATTAGATGATTTGCATATGCCGGCTGAATATCACACTGTTACGCTTTGCACAATTGTGTTGAACGTGCTGAGCCAAGGGCACAGTTCTGTGACATGCACAGTACACACCTAACTGTGCATGCCCGGGTTGATGACACAGGCACCTGCCACGCTGCTGATGTGCTGTGCATGAGACGCAATGCAGAGCATGGCCACCATTGTGCCAGTGATGCTACAGCGCTGTTCACCTCTGTGGCACTGGGGCATCGTAGGCACACTGGGGCAACAGCACTGTAGGCCGCTACAGGAGGTGGCACACAGGCACCCAATCATGCTGCATGCATTGGGTTCCAATCGTGCTGTGGCTGTCCGTGCACCAGAGACCCTTGACCCTGTGCCAACCCTTTCCCCCTAGGTACCATGTGTCAGGCATGGGTGCACCAGTATCGTGCTGTTCATTGACAGCGCAATAGGGAATGGCAGTGCTGTATCATGCAGCACCTGCCCGTGGCAGGACCACACTGCAGAGTGCCATTTTGCTTGAACCAGACAGCAGAGATGGCGCGGAGGCATGCTGTGGTTTGGAGCCAGGTAGAGCTCGCCAACCTGGTGGTGATAGTTGAGCCCCATGCTGGGGCTTTGTTTATAGAGGCACCCCTGGACAGTGCCAGGAGTGTGGTCTGGCAGGAGGTGGTCAACGCCTTGGAGGAGGCCACCGGTACTGGGCAGATGGCGGAGCAGTGCTGCCACCATTATAGGGAGCTGAGGTGCAGGGACCCGGACCTGCTTTCCCACCTGCGGGCAAATGCCAGGAGGGGCACAGTGCCACGGCCAGGTAGGTGCAACATCCGTACACTTTTATCGTCCATACGGGTATCATGGTTGCATGTATCTGGCACATGGGGGGCTGTCCGGTGTTGGCCGTGGTGGTGGTATCGGGGTGTGGGGTGGATGGGTATGGCTGTGTGGGATTGCACACAGATGGGGCAGGGGGACTTTGCTACCCGGATTGTACTGATGTTCCTCTCTCCATGTTTGCACCTTAGGGCCAGAAGAACAGCGGCGCAGCAGGGACAGGAGGTGCCACATGGAGGAGCAGTGGGACAGGATGGGTGATGGTGGTCTGTGGCGTGTGGACCAGCCTGATGATGGTCAGTGCCTTACATCCATGATTACTGTTGCATGCTGTATAACTGGGTGGGCAGTGGGGCATGGCCACCATCCATTGACACCACTGCCATGCACACAACTTGTTACAGTCAGCACTGTCCAGTGGCACTGCATGTCTGGGAGTGCATCAATGGTGGTCCATGTGTGCACCGGGCACATGGCTGTGGCACTGCCTTCACACCGCATAGCCAAGTCACTGAACAGCCATGGTGGTGCTGTGCAGGACATTGGCGGTGGCTGCAGTGGTCCACATGGCTGTGGCTGCCTGGGTGGGCTGGTCTTGTGGACACGGTCACTGTGGGTGGTCACACACCATCACGGGGCGTGGCACATGGCTGTATGCCATGCACAATGGGTGGGCTGCAGGGGGATGGACAGTCACACCTATTGACTCTACTCCCTCATCCTAGGTGGCCGGCGACTCCTGCAAATACAGCAAGGTATTAACGAGCTGCTCCAGGTGGCGAGGGAGACACTGCATCTCCTTGAATGCATGCACTGCCATGGGGTCAGGAGGAGACAAAGGAGCAGACATTGTCACCAGGAAGAGGAGGACTGGGGCATCTGTTGATGTCCCCATGCCCCGACTACCACCTTCCCTCCTTTGACAGACCCTCACACCCCTTCATCCCTCTCCCATATGTTCACCCCTGCCCCTTACCCACACCCACCTGTTATGTGGCCCTTCCTTGCCTCTTGTAAATAATTGTAAATAGTTTTTCTTGACATCTTTTAAATATATGCATTTTGTTATGACAACTGTGGTGGTCTCTGATTTGCAGCGGGCTACAGGTGCTCAGCTGCAGTGGTGTGCATGGCGTCAGGGGTGGTGCACGCATGGGCGTGTGTGTGTGTGTGTGCAGAGGTGAACCACCTATGGTGTGGGCAGGGGGATCATTCACTGTCTGTGGTTTGTGTGTTGTACTCTGTGCACTGGATGCCTGTGTTCAGTGGTCCACGGGGCCTGCACTGTGTGCATGGAACCCCTGTCAGACCGTCCATGGCCTGTGCAGCTGACACCCTTGCATGTCTGTGATATGCGTGGTCTGCTGGCATGTCAGTGGTGGCTGTTCATGCTGGATAACAACTGTACCCGGCACAATGCCAGGTTGCCTGCCATCACCAGGATGGTGCACGTCTGCCTCCGGTGGCACTGTGGCCTCTGCTGTTGTTGTCCTCCATCCATGCTGATGCTTGTGTCTGTTGCAGGGGATGTGCTCCAGTGTCTGCCACTTGTGCTCCGGCAGCGTGCTGGTGGCATACAGCTTCATGGTGCCTGCGCAGGGTGGCTGGCACACCTGTGCAATGTAGGGGTGCTGGCCATGTGTACACATCAGCCATGGCCACACACCAGTGGCTTGGTTGACCCGCTACTGTGTCCCTGTGTTGGTGTGCCCTTGGGTATGGGTGGGTGTTTGTCCATGCACTGTGTTGCATCCTGTGTGGTGCATGTCTCCATGCTACACTGTGCATGTCTGTGCTGGCTGTTGTGGCCAGTGCTGTGATGGGATGTGTCCTTGGGATGGTGTGCAGGGTGCTGTACCACTGGAGATGGGGTCCAGGGCATGCCCTGTCACATGTGGGGTACCTCATGTGCAGATGCATGGTCGGTCTCTCAGCTGTACCTCAGGAGGGATGTGCAGGGTGGCACTGTGTATGCATCTGTTGCATCGCTGTCTGCTGCCACCCACTGCAGGGTGCTCATGGTTGGGCTGCCTTGCATGGCTCCATGGTGTACAGGGTTGCATTGTCACAGTGAAGGTGGTGGCATGCATGGGGTGTTCTGCACTGTTGGGCGCTACTCCTGGGCAGGGTATATGGGGATCATGGTGCAGGGTGTGCTCTGCATTGGTGGGATAGTGTGGTATGGGGTGGTAGGCCCTCCTTGTGTGCTGGTCACAGCTTGCCAGGGGGTGTGCTGGGGCACCACGGCCCAGCTGTGGGTTGGTTGCTGGTATCCATGGGCCAGTTGTTATTCCAGCTCTCCCCTGGTAGTGCAATGCATGGGGTGTGGGGGATGATGTCTGTTCTGCTGTGTGTTCCTCTTTCCATCTGTGGCATGGGTGCTGGGCCCCTGCATCCCTGGTTGTGCTGTTGTATTGCTGCCCTGCTGCAGGGGGCATCCCTGGTTTCACTATGATGCATCTGGACTGCTCAGCTGAACATTCCTTGTTGCGCTATGGCACATCAGATATGCTTAGCTTCACCTACCTAGTTGCACTATGGTGCAGGTGGTGCGCTATTCAGTCATCGGCCGTAGGCGCATCTTGGCCTGAGCAGTTTTTGAATATTGCACTTCTTGCACATGGGCGCAGTGGACTTGCCCTTGCTCCTGCTGTTGAGCACTTTTTGGGCACAGTTTGAATATCTGGGCCATTTTGTCACAAACCAAAAAAGTTAGTCAAAGGTTGGGAGCTCTTAGAAGAATGTCTAGATGTTTGCCCAGGGATATTATAATTAGATTGGTAAAGCAGTTATTGTTACCTGTACTTGAATACAGATCTTCACTTTACATGTACTTAAACCATAAGTTTTGGTTAGAATAGATCAATTGTACTATAGGATGGGGAACTATATACTAAGAAAAGGATATGGGATACACCGTTGTTTAGTTTTTCAGGAACTTGACTGGCTGCACCCAACAGCATGGAGGGAGTACTTGTGGTCAGTGGTCTGTCACGGACTAATTCTCCCTAATAATAAAAAATTGCACCCATTAACTTATTTAGTTCATTTTAGAACATATCTAATATACTCATCCAGATTAAGGAAATCATCTGGGAAGGTACCTATGATTAGAAACATGAACAGGATGGGGGATATGATACTTCAGAATGGTCTAGCAAAAAACTGGAATAAATTACCACCTGAATTAACTGAGATTGTTGATTTGCACATATTTAAACTTAAATTGCATAACTACTTGAAAGTTTGTTGCCATTGTTTTAGATAATTTGTTTGTTTTATTTATTTTTTGTCTGTATGTTTCATGTATGTAATTAATATACATTATGTGTGATTTATTGTTGTAATTTTTAGATAAGAAATCACAGAAATTTGTTGTATATGGGGATTTTTTCTCCAACAAATCCACCTGTATATAAAGAAACTTTTAAACAAACAAACATAAACCCTACTACCCAGAGGAATACCACAGGGTTCAGTGCTAGGACCTCTGTTCTTAATGATATACACCAACAACTTGAGTTGCAATATTAAACAATGTCAAGTTGCATTGCTATGCAGATGGCACAGTGCTGTACACCTCAGGGCCTAACATAACAACAGCGTGTTCAGAACTACAAGCAGCTTTCAGTATACTACAAATAAACCTCTTGCACTTCAAACTATTACTTAACACCAACTAAACCAAGATAATGCAGTTCATTAATACTACATCAAAACAAACTCTTTCCCTTACCATCAGTACATTGCTTAGAGAACACCTAAAGTAGTGTCAAGTTCCAAAGATAGTATCTAAGAGTGCGGACTGACAGTAAACTATCCTTCTCAGAGCACAGTGATGCAATTTGCAAAAAGCTACACATCAGATATGGATTCTACTGCAGGAACTGGCATTGCTTTCCCATCAACATCAGGAAATGCCTTACGCAAGTGACCTTTTTCCAATTATAGATTACACTGACTTACTCTATAGCCGCTGCACTACTATGTGTTAAAAACAAACTTGATGTACTTTAGCAGAGAGCACTGAGGTTCACTATGAACTTACCACCATTGACTCATCATTGCAACCTTTATGCAGCAGTTGAGTAGACCTCCCTAACCAAAAGGAGATTACATAATCTTTACACATGTGCTTACAAGATCCTGACCTACGATCTACCTGGATATATCACTGAGCTATTCAGTAAATCCTTTGCTCTTATGCTCTTAGAAAGAGCAACATCCTTCTCCTAGATATACCTAGGCACAATATGCAATACACAAAAACTGCTGTCAATAATACCATACCAGTAGCCTGGAATAAACTACAGAGCACACTAAAACTTAACTCCCTGGCTGGGAGAAATTAATTCAAAGTCCTCATTGATAATCTATTTTCTGAAGTGTCTTCTTGTAAATAGTATAATACCTTTTATGACTCCTCTTAAATAAATTCCTTGAACCAACCGAGCTGCTTAAAGGTATCTCTCATATGGTATATAACCAGTGCTGAACCCTACTGTCCACAGAAGGCAATCCCTTAGTAAATTGCTCTGCTTTACTACTGTAACTAAAATGTAGCTGTTTTTATATCTAATGTGTATTATGTCCATATATTATCTCACTGTATTTGCTGTACATATTTCTAATGCGCATTATACCCATGTATTATCTCACTATAATAACTGGGGAGCATTTTCTCCCAAAGGGAACCCAGGCTATAATTCCCATGGGTTATAACGGCAAACAAGCGCTAGGTTTCCTTGCTCCAATGCAAGCATCTGCCTCGGCTCACACAGCCCGCCAACACTTGCCACCATCTACTCCTCCACCACCACCATCACTTGGTGGTAAGTTAAAGTAATCTAAAAGCAATCCAATTTCATTTCTCAACCTCAACTATTTCTTTTTTTTTTTATTAATTTCACTTTATTAAGACATCCATGTTACATAAGTATTTGTGGTCCTTATCAGACCCAGTTACATATACAACCAAGTTTCCAAATTTAGACAACGAGCGGAAGGTGTATATGATCAATAAAGAGATAGTCATTAATATAAATCAGTAGCCTATTCACTTAATAAAAACTATTTATTTTTTTAAAACATAAAAGTATTTAGTAGCCACAGGGTCACGTGGTCTGCAGACCACAGATAGCCTTCCATCGGGACCAGACTCTGACTGTTTTGTTTTATTTTATACAATTGCTGTGGTGTGCTCCCCAACAATTATATAAAATAAAACATGGGGTTGTGTGTTTAATGAGTTTTTACACATACCTCTCTGTGTTGGATGCTTCAATAAACCCCTCGAGCTTCAATCTTGGGGTTTATGTAGCATCCAGCACCTCGGGGTGTGTGTAAAAACTCATTAAACACACAACTCCATGCATTATTGTATATGTATTTATATCTGCATTTCTGTTCTGCCCAGGACCTCCTTGTGAATGAGCTTGGTCAAAGAAGCCTTTTCCAGGTAAAATAAAAAAAATGAAATATCAGGTAGCTTATATATATAGCAGTGCTCATACTCTGTCTGATAAAAACAAGCATTTGTCAATGCCAAATGTTGTCTCGCTGGCATTGGCATTGGTAGTGCGGGACACATAATAGGAATGACAGTGAAGTATTGAAGTGACACCAACCCCACCCCCACCCTGTAGAGACTGACAGGCATTGGGGTGTGCCTTTGGGTCATCAGCTATAACGCTCATGGCATTGTGCCTCACCCTACCCTGTAGATACTGACAAGTGTCATGGTGTGCTTTGGGGTCTTTTGGTATTATACATACCCCATTCTAAAAGGAAATACACTGAGGTGAGTGCAGTATAGGAGAATGGGGTGAATGTTGTGGCCGAACAGTGCAAGGCACACCGTGATGCCTCTCACTGGCTGCAGGGTGGGGGTGGGGGTGGAATGGCGTGAGCATTATAGCCGATGATCCCAAGTCACACTCCTGACACCTATCATTCTCTACAGGGCGGGGTGCTACAGTTGGAAACCATAACACTGTAGATGTGTGTTGGTATTTTCACTCCAAATTTTTAACATGGGCTTTTTGTGAGCCCACGTCATGAAACGCGGCACAATCAGTTTGTTAACTGAAAGGTGGTTTTGAACAGTGGTTGTGCCATTTGGCAACACAGGTATGAAAACACATTTTGGGCAGGATGTGAAAAATGACAACTGTATTGTTCATGAGGAGGCATAAAAAAATGGCAATGTTGAAAATCTGGTGTGAAACTGTGAAAAATTGGTGAAGTCATGAGCATGCAGAAAAACTGCACAACACACGTCTGTAACCCAATTATTTTTGGGAGTTTGTTAGCCACATTTTTAATATAGGCATTTTGGAACCTCCCCGCATGAACCGTGGTGCTGTGATTTTGTTACTCTGTCCCAAAAGTTGATTTCCCACAGCGACCACACCACTGTGTGCCACAGGTGCGGAAACACATTTTGGGCAGGATGTGAAAAATGACAGCTGTACTGGTCATAAAGAGGTGTGAAAAAATGCCAGTGTTGAAAATCTGGCATGGAAATACTGCAAATTAGCAAAGTTACAAGGGTGCGTGAAAACTGCACAATGCACGCTTGTAACACAGTCATTTTATGGACTTTCGCACCAAATTTTCAACATAAGCATTTTAGGACCTCTGCTCATGAACAGTGTCACCGTCATTTCCTCAAACTGTCCCGAAAAATGATTTTGCACAGCGATTGTGCTATTCTGCGCCGGACGTGTGAAAACACATTTCGGCCAGGATATGTAAAATGACGGCTGTACTGTTCATCAGGAGATGTGGAAAAATGCCCAATGCAGTGAAAATATTACAAATTCATGAAGTTACGAGCGTGCATGGAATCAGTGCAATGCACGCTTGTAAAACAGCCATTTTTTGGATTTTTCCCACCAAATTTGCAACATAGGCTTATTGAGAGACCCCCTCATGAACAATGGCACTGTCATTTTGTTAATTGGTCCTGAAAGGTGATTCCATGCAGTGACTGCAAAATCACCTTTCGGGGCCAATTAACACATGACAGCACCAGAATTCATGAGGAGGGGTCCCAAAAAACCCATATTGAAAATTTGGTGTCAAAATTCCAAAAAATGCCTGATATATGCATCAAAGTTGAAAAAATCCAGTTTATTCCATTATACAGCTTACCGGCATTTCCTCAGATCATGATTGGCTTTGAACATGAGCGTGTTCCCAGTCCACCGAAAATCATCATGCCAGACTCTGGAAATAAGTATGGGTGAGGTGGTGTGGGAAGGCAAGGTATGCAGTGGTGGGTATGGGTTGGGGGGCAGGAGGACCACAAGGGAATGTTTTTTTACAGGTTAAAAAAAAAAAAAAAAGATTGGGGGACGCTTTCTTTTTTTTGCAGGAGGTTTGGCATGCTGGGGTGGGCTCCCAGCATGCCACCTAAAGTGTTTGTGGAGATGCTGCAGCTGATGGAGATTGGGCACCCCGTTGCACACAATGAAAGCGGGGGGCAAGAACCGAGGGGAATTGGGCACCCCACTTGGCACATAACAAATGTGGGGGATGCATTATGCTGGTGGGGAGCGAGCTACCCCATCGGCACATACATTGGGCAGGGCATGCCGACAGGGGGATTGGGCACCCCTGAAGTCGGCAGTATGGCAGAGAGTGTGCCGCCATGTTCATTTTGTTTTTCACCACCAGGAAAGCACGTCAGGAGGTCTGCTACGTATGTCGAGCTTAGCTCACATTGCAGCATACCTTTTGTTTGATCTCATTGCCACATTAAGTATGCATGGTGTGGCGTTGGCATGCGGGCTGATTGGGGAATGAGGGATGCACCTACTGATGTGTGCCCTACATTCATCCAACAGTGACTGCGCCTCCAAATCTGCTACTGCCACAATATGTTGGCTGTGCATGCATGAGCCAACATAAAAAACCTGTACAGGCCTCAGTGATTCACTCATACACAACAATTTCCTTCATATATTTCAAAATTTTAAAACATCAGAAAGAGAGATTATTACCTATGGTCACTGTCTTGTCAAAATGTTGTTTAAAAAAAGAGAATGCCAGAGTGCAGATGATTGAAATAAACCCTCACTGAAAGCTATAAATACTATAAGGTCCATTTTACATGGACCCTGCACTGCACTACATCAGTTGGACAACAAGAGCTCATGTTACACAATAGAGAGCTCTCAAAATGTTAATGTGTAAATCAGTAAAATCAGATTTTCTTCTTAAGCAAAATTATAATTTTGATGAAATAACATGCATAATACAAATTAGAAATTGAACACCATCTAAAAAAAACCTAAAAATTACACAATGTCTAAAAAACCCCTAAAAAAACTAACTAAAAATTGCACAATGTCTAAAAAAAACAAACAAAAAAAGCATACATTTAGTTAAATCCCCCTGTACTTCAAAATTGTATGAGCAATACTCTAGGCTCATAGTGTAGCTGTAGATTCTTTGTTGGGAGAATGGAACATTTTTAAAAACTGCTATTGCATTAAAGGAACAGCACTTAATTTCACTGCTGTTGGATTTATGCAATGTGGATTTAAAAGGTCAGACTGTGTGAATCAACCACAAATATGTATGGAGAGATGGAAAAGAAAACTGAAAAAAGAATACAGAAGACGCACTGTTTTAACAGGAACTATGGGGGCACACTGTACACTGGGAATGGTGATCACTGATGTACAGTAACTGTAAATGAAAGGGACATTGTTTTAAAGGAAAACTGTACAAAACTATGTGGCCTCTACTACTATCCTCATAACTCTTGATTAGCATTTTTGCTGGTAAATAAAAATATTTTATTAGTAGTGTTTCATACTTTATTAGTATGAATATAAATTTATGAATTACTAAATGGCAAAAGGCTTCTCGTTGCTTGCAGTTTCAGTGGCTCAGTAGGTAATATGTACACTTCTGCAGCTGGAAGATTGGAAGGTTTTGGATTTTAGCCCCTATCCTAGTATTTGGGGTTAATACTCATAACTGATATTGTAGTGCAATGTGAGGGGGTGCTGTTGGTGAGGTATCATCATTTGGATGAGACATTAAATTAAGGTCCCTTCTGCCCTTTTCTTGTCACTGTATAGGAGGAAGTAAAAGATCCTATGAAGAAGAGGAAGGAAGTTTCTCTGGTGTCATGGCCAACATTCCCCATATCAATAAAACAGGTCCAAGGAACCCACCCCCAAGGTTGCACTAAAAGCAAGCTGTAGTAGCTAAGTATGCTTTTCCTGGTCAAAAATTACAAATAAATAAAAATAAAATCTCACAGGTAGTAGCATGCTTTCCTCACTTCTTGTATGCTGATGTGCCCTACTGATGTTAGAAGGTACATTAGCATAATGCAAAGCTGGGAAGTGTGCCACTGCCTATGAGATGTCAGCAGTCAGCCTTTTGCCCAGATATTTGCAAGCACATTTTCAAACTTAACATAAAGGATTAAGAGGGACTAGCAAAATGTTAATTTACTTACATAAATGCAAATGGCCTCGCACACAGCCACAGCTTGGATACCTTTCCTTCATGCCCTTCATGTCCAGCAATACACTGAGCCCAAGATCAGTGACCTCCCTGAAAACATCAATGATCATTCAGTGCAGCTGGACAATATGCACATTGGTAGAGCTACTACTTTTGATTCCAGTGTCCAAAGTTCAAGAATGAGCCAAGGATGGCGGGAGCTGGCCAGGCAAGGGATGGAAGATTGAATGTCTTTCAGGACACTATCCTCCTTTAGGGAGGGAGGGTCCTTGCTTCCACTGCAATGCTTCTACCTAGGTGAGGCCCCCAGGATGCTGTGTCTGGGTTCACACCCTGCTTGGTTACTGTACAGGGCCATCTTGTTTGAGGGGTTTCAGTTTGTTCTTTCACATGTGGTAGAGGGTTTATCCCAGAACAAATAATAAACAGCACGGTGCCTATACACAGAGTGAATAGGTGGGACAGATGTTATGTGCACTTGGACTCCCTGGGATGCATTACCGACCCACCTCCCTACAGTGGACTGTACCAGCCCCTGGGGTCTACTAAGACAGTTGTTACTTTTACCAATAAACAATTCAATCAGATTATACAAACTGGCACACACGGGATTAAAATTCAAACAACAATGCTCTTGTTTAAGAACACAGGTTTAGCAGCTGGAAGAAAAGAAGGGGTTAAGCAGTTGCAAGTTACCTTCAGCACTCCCACCCTATAGCAATACCCGTTAAGAGCCACTCTACTATGGATCACCATCACCGTCTCAGATCCCACACTGTTTGAGAAAGCACCAAACTAGTTAAAGGGCACAAAAAATAAATTATTCCACACAGTGTGTGGTAAACTCTTTCACTGGCACCAGCAACAGAACTATAGTTTCACGTATGACATAAATCTCAATGACTCTGAGTACCCAGCTATCACACTAGAGTCCAGATGCAGGCCTGGTAGCTATGTTGCCTCAGTTCTTTTAGTGGTGCATTTAATGACAGATAGCAAGCTTGCAATCTAACCCCCAAACAGGCCAGAGTGGGCTAGCAAAATTTAAAGAACTTGAAATCCAGATAGACAATACCTAAAACTCAGCCTGTTATCCAGTGTTGGAAAAGTACCAAGACACCAGCCAGCAATGCCAACACTCACATGACTCATGGATGCAGCAGTTCAGTCAAGGTGGGTAATGACACACCGCAGCAGGTCAGGCAACAATCAAGGACAGACCACATTGGCCTG
Source organism: Neoceratodus forsteri (assembly GCA_016271365.2). NCBI lineage: Eukaryota > Metazoa > Chordata > Ceratodontiformes > Ceratodontidae > Neoceratodus > Neoceratodus forsteri. Next base: position 1,496,682,407 of record CM057449.1, read on the forward strand.
GGGATGAAATCTTTGAACTCATGGGCATTCTGCAGCACTACAGCCCTTCAGGCTAACACCTCTCAGCATACAGCCTTTCTGGCCCAATTGTCTGATGCAGGAGCACTATGCAGTGGCTTCCTAGTTCCCAAGGAGCCCAGATCCCATCAGTGATCCCCATGGTCTGACTCCCCTCCAGATCAAGAGTACTGATGAACTCAGGGCATGCACCCCGTAGCTCCCTGTTCCCTGATCTACCACACTAGATAAAGGCTGGTTGCCTCCCCTTACCTGGCTCTGGAGCAACCTGGGTTGGATGCAGATCTCTGTTTGCACTTGGTATAGCTCAGCAGCTTCAGTATACAGCAATGGCCCACAGACTTGCACTGTCTGAAATGTCTTCCAACAGGGGCTTATTTGGGACAGTCTCTGAACAGAGAGTAAATCCAGTATAAGGCTCATAGAGAATTTTCCAAATGAACCCTGGTGGGGGCTTGCAGGATTACTGGCCTGGCTAGGCCTTTCTCTTGGTCTTACCAGCAGCAGGTCTGAACACCTCTGGTCCATATCTGACCCCTAAGAGCTCCCCAAAAGCTCAGAAACCCCTTCCTCCAAGTCAGTATCTGATTGGACAGGCAGGGCTGTCCATCAGTCCTTCTGCTGTGTCCTGCCCTCTGATTGGCTCCTTAAGCCCACCAATCCATTTGAGAGAGTTCTTACTGCATCATCCCCCCCTCCTCACAATCACTTGCTGTGGTTGCTAGGACTTTCTGGCCCTCTGACTGGATAACTGGCGAGGCTGGTGTAATCAAAATGGCATTGGCCGTGTTATGGTTTATTTATTTATTTATGTATGACTTTATTAACTGGGTTAGTGCACTGATCTAAGGGTCCGTTTTCAGGCACAGCCCAGGCTGATTAAGGCACGAGAGAATGAACAAATACATAGGCCTAGAGGTACATATACAAGCAGTCGTTAGGCAAAATAGTACAGGATTAATAAATACATAGATACGAGTATTAGATGGGGTGCAATATAAACAAATGCATGAAATAAAAATTGCAATTAGCATTACACAGACCAGTGAAACAAAGAACAACCTGAAGCCTCCCTCACCCACATCACCCCCCACCCCTAGTATTGTTAGCATACCTGATTCAAGTGAATTGTCAGGAGGAACAGATCAGAGGAGGTGGGTGAGGCCATAGCATGGGATGGCAAAGCAAGAGATGACAGAGTGAAGCAATCTGAACAGGCAGGTGTAACTGTCATGGGAGAAGAGCCAAGGTTTGAAGTTGCTTCTAAAGGAGAGGTGTGAACTAGAGGATCTGAATGTAGAAGGAAGCCTGTTCCAAAGCATAAGGGCAGCTACTGATATGGTGTTCCCACCCGTCTTTGTTGAGGCTCTGGGAGTAACAAGGGGAGAGACAGCCGAGGACCGAAGGGACCTCGACATGGGTCAATACTTGCAGAGGGTAGAGAGAGGGGGGAAGTAGGGTCACTTCTGATGACGGATTGTACGATGCATCCAAGGGTAAAATCAAAATGACCTTGCAACGAGAGCCAGACTAGGGAGTGGTAGAGGTCACAGTGATGGGTGGAATAAGGGGCAGACAGCACAAAGCGGCAAATACTATTATAGACAGATGACACTCTAGATCGGAGGGCAGCGGAGACATGAGAATAAATTCAGGAACAGTAATCCAGGATAGGGAGAAGATTACCCCTGGCTATGGCCAAGCAGGCCTCAGCAGTTAGGTAGGGTATGATGTGGTAGGCACCACCTAGCGTTTGATTGATCTTCTGGAACCATTGCTCCAACATCTTTTATTTTATTTCTTTCTGCTGCCCCTAATTGTGTGCTGGCCCTTGGGGAGCCACAGCCCCTCCATCGCTGATGATTGGTTGTGTCGGTGGAGTTGGGGATCAGTGAGTCTGGTGTCAAATCAGGATGAGAAAGAGTGCCAGGGAGGAGGCCTACACAGCACCTGCTCTCTTCCTGCTCAGATTGGCATGCTGTTGGTGGTAGTCAGCAACCAGGCACATGGAGCACTGAAGAATAGTGGCTACTGGTCTCGCTCCCAGTCCCCACTGCCAGAATCTAGCTACTGGGCCAAGAAACGTGACTGCAGCTGCAACGAAGAAGGGCATAGGAGGCACTAGACTCATGCTGCTGCCTGGCTGTCTCTCCATGCCACACACATGGTCAAGCAAGAGAGAGCCAGTAGCAGTGCAGGACCTTTGCAGGGCAGCTGCAGCAATACAAGTCAGCCCACTCCTGAGGACAGGGGTTACATAGGTGATTGTGGGTAGTAGTGCAGCAGAGGGTCTGCAGGGGAAGGAGGACACTGGCTAGGCTCCACACAAGCACTCAGTAGCATGCACATGCATGAAATCCCATGTGTGCCTAGTGTCCAGTAGGCAGGGAACCAAAACAACATGAAATACCCATGTACACACAGAATGAGCTGCAGCATGCTTGGGCCTCACTTCCTGCCACTAGCCTCTCCTCCTCCATGGTCTTCTCCTGTTACAGCACCAGGCAGGGTCAAGTGACATTGTTTGACTGTGGCCAGGATCAGCCTTGGGGAGCATGGAGGGGGTAAGTACTGGGGATCAGGAGGATGAGCTGGGGCCAGTCCAGGGAAGAGGACTGCACCAGAGAAAGATGGGGGCATAATAAATAAATTTATAAAAACCCTTGCCTGCTGAACAGTGCCAATTGCATGGGAACTAAAGCAGCTGATTTCACAATTGAACAGTAGCCAGTTTTTCCACTGCAGCACAGCTGATCTCATTCAGTCCACAGCAGTCAAGTCCACTGGACTAACTGAGCAGATCTGCAGTGATATGGGGCAGAAAATGCTGGAACTCTAACAAGTGTAATTTGTGAGCATTGTGCCAATAGCCAGTAGAGATCTACCTTCTCTTAGAGCCCCCTACTGCCAGCAAAGAACCCAACTCAAATGTAGCCCCACCATTCCCGATGACAGCAAATGATCTCCCACATTGCTTTGTCACAATGCCCTGCCACTTTGAGGTCATCAGACACAATATCCCCAAGGTCCCTTTCTTGCTTAGTGGCTATTTGTACCTCCCCCTACATTTTCATCCGCTCCTGGCTTCCTATCCACTGTGTGCATGATTTTGCAATTGTTGTCATTGAACCTTAACTGCCATGCTCGTGACAACTCCTTGAGTTTCCCAAGATCCCTACAAATTTTCTACACTTTCTCCTGTGTGTAAATCCTATTGCAGATGTTGGTGTCACCTGCAAAAAGGCCTACCTTCCCTTCCATTGCTTCTGCAATGTTGCTTATGAAGACATTGAAGTAGACCAGTCCCAGTACTGAGCCTACTAGCACACCACTGGTCACTCTCCCATCATTAGAGTGAGTGCCATTAATCGCCACCCTTTGTCTCCTGCTGTACCTGTTAACCAATTTCTAGCTCAGTTCATTACTTTGAATCCTACCTCTAGGCTGCTCAGTTTCTTTATCAGTCTCTTACATGGTACAATGTTGAAAACCATGCTAAAGTCCGGATAGGCCATGCACACTGATGTCCCCTGATCTGTTTCCCTTATGTAGTAAAAGAAATTCAGATTTGTCTGGCATGACAACCCCCTCCCAATAATCCATGCTGCCTGTGGTCTTGCAGCCCATTGGATACAAAGTACTCTTCCAAGCTTCTTTTTATTAGGGTTTCCATTAATTTTGTACCACTGAGGTGAGACTGACCAGTCTATAGTTGCTAGCCTCCCTCCCTGATGCCACTCAGACATAGAGAGACCACAAGTGATGTTCTCCATTCCCCTGGATCCATGCCTGTTTCCAGATTGCTGTTTAATAAGGCTATCAGTGGGCAGTTAGCACTTTCCTGAGTTCCTTTAGTACTCTTAGGTGTATCTCATCCAGTTCCATAGCCTTGTCTACTTTTACAGCTAAACAGTGCCATAGCAAGGCATTTTCTCACCTGGGGCAAGCCACACATTTTGTGCCCCCCCCCCCACACACACTTCAGGGTCACTTGAACTATTTTATTTTGTGTTGCTTAAGAAACTGCAAGTCAGCAACCGATACATATCATTATTAGGCTTCCTGAGGGGGCATAGCTTACAAGAAACACAGTCATTAAATGTCCCTCATTATGACATACAAATTTACAAACAAGTGCAAATACTTTCAAGTGCAAATTTCAAACTGGAAGTTAATAAAGTGCAGAATGTGAAAAACAATACATAACATCCAAACTGATCATAATAGAACTTAAAGTCCTTGGATGCATATATTAAGTCAATGCCGAATCCAAATTAATTTTGTTCCTATTTTTTGTAATTTTGGTACATAAAACAAAAGTAGCAGCTGATGAGTTTACTTGGTTCTTAATCAGGCTGTAAGAATCAAGTGACCCACCTCCTCTGTAATTAAATAACATGGAGGAGTAGTATCCTCCAAACAAAAAAAAATAAAACTAGGAAAATATACAGATCCAATGTTATGCCCGTAATGTTATCAGTTACGATCAAGTGGTTCTGGTGGGGCTAGAGTATACTGCTACCTTGAAATTCAAACTAGATCTACCAAAATGCCTGTTTTCTGTATTAGTTAAAATCCAGTGGATCTGGGCGGGCTACAATTTACTACTAGCATTTAAAAACCAAGTGTTGTAATTTACATCATAATATTTATATCACAAGAAAGTGTAGGTCATCAGATGTGCCTGATAAAGAAACCAAGTGAATTTTGATACTTTGCTGGAGGGACTACCATCCAATGATAGTACAAATGTCCCATACTGTGACAATCGATGGTGCAGAATAAACACAATATCAAAAGATAAATTAAAATATGCCTTATCTGATCTGGCAAGTAAATATGCTTATCTAAATGAATGGAGCAAACATAAAACCAGCCAACCTAATATATAACAAATACAGTGTAATAACACAAGTCAGACTGTCAGTCACACATTCATTTAAATTATAGACCAAGATGAAAAAACTTACCAGCAGAGCAAGGCAAGGCAGCAAACAATTGTTTCTGGGCAGAATGTGGCAGCAACAGAGAGAGCCAAGGTGGGACAGCAGCAGTCAGTGAGTGGTAAACAACAGCACAGCAGCAGCAGCAAGATTCGAGAAATTTTAAAGCAACCAGCTAGAGCTAGAGGATAACAACAAGCAGCAGCATGCTGTAGTTTGTACAGCAGTGCAGCTTATGCTCAAAGTCTAGCCTTCTTCAGCCAGTGCAGACACAATATTGGACAAGTCAGTGAGAACTCCTACTTGGTTTGTATTGGCCAATCTGACTCCATTTTTCCACAGTTATCGGTGGCTGACCTGGCGGCCTCACTCAGTAGGGGGTGGCAGCCATGAGATGGGGTCAACTTAAGCAGACAGTGACATGGGGGGAGAAACAGAAGAGATCAATAAAATTCTACTGCAGCGGCACCAGCAACCCGAGAATAATAGTGGGAATATCACAGGCAGATAATCAGTGTGGGAGGGACATTGTGTGCACCCTCCAGAGGCTTGTGTCCAGGGTGGCTGCCCCTCTTGCCCCACCCATCCAATGGTACTGCAGCTACCTGTCCCTTCAGGACTATTTCCACTGAAAAGTGACTGGTGTCCGCCTCCCCCACTTTGTTTCTGCTGCTCCTTGGTGGTCCCCAACACTATGACGACTGAGACAAAGTACCTGTTTGAGACGTCTGCTTCTTATTCTTTGCAGTCCCCTCTGTCACCATCCTTATCCTCATTATCCCTTCCCTTGCCTTCCTCTTCTCCCTTATGTACCTGAAGAAAGCTGTATGCCCTTTAGCTAACCCCATCACTATCCTTTCCTCTCTTTGCACATTTGCTTCCCTCAAAGACTTTTCTGCTTCTCTCTCTCTCTCTCTCTCTTTTACTTGATACACCTCCCCATCTTCCTCTGTCTGTGTTTCCTTATACCTACTGAATGCAACTCTTTTTTTCCTTCATCACCTTGGCCACTTCCCTAGAAAAAAAGAATAACCACTTTTTTATGTTCGCTTGCGTGCATGTGCAAGGAACATCTTGCAGCAGTGTGCCTTTTGGAGGTGTGTGACCCTCCTCACCAATGCAGTACTCAGTGTAGCAGGCACAACCAAGGGAGACCAATACATGCCGAGCTGTGTGTGACAGTAGTTTGGCTGTGTTGGTCTTCACTTCTAACAAAAGGTCCGCTGCAATCAGCGGTGGTAGCATGCATGCAATTAGCATAAACATCAGCCAAACTGCTGTCATGCACAGCTTGGCTTCAAAGCCCTCCTGCTTCCACCCTCTGCTAATATCCTCCCCCTCCCTGTTCTCCCCAGCCCCCACCTTGTGTGCCAAAGGGGTGCCCAATCCCCTTGGCTCATGCACCCCACAGCACACTGTGTGGCCAATGGGGGTGTCCAATCCCCTGTCGGCTGCAGCCCGCCTCCCCAAAAAAACAAACAACCAGTTGGTATGCTGGGAGCCCACCCCAGTGTGCTTATGCTTCCCCACCCACAAATGCACACACTGTATGGCCAGTGGGGGTGCCTAGTCCCCGCTGGCTCCAGTCCCCCCCCAGCAAACATGTAGGTGTCATGCTGGGAACCCACCACAGCATGCCAGCAGCATCTGTTTTTTGTCCCTTGCCCCCCACCTGCCAACCCACGCCCACCCTCTGTGCTCCCACCTCCCCACACATACACCCACCTTCACATAGCTGGCATGCTGGGAGCCCACCCCAGCATACCAAAAGCCTCCATTTTTTTTTTACATCCTGTAAAACAAGAAAACAGTCCCTCGGTGAGTTCTGGGCCCCCCACCAACCCAGGCCCACCCTCTGTGCATCTACCTCCCCACACCCTCCTCATCCCATACTTACCTCTGGAGCCTGGCGGGATGATATTCAGTGGACCGGGAACACGTCTGCACTCTTTAAAGCTGACCGCAAACTGAAGAAATAACGGTAAGCTGTATAATGGCATAAATAGGGTTTTTTAAACTTTGGTGCATATCTTGTCCATTTTTGGGAATTTTGGCACCAAATTTTTAACATGGGCTGATTGTGACCCCTCCTTATGAATTCAGTCATTGTCATTGTGTTATTTGGTCCTGAAAGGTGATTTTGCAGTCACTGTGCAGAATCACCTTTCAGGACTGTTTAACAAAATGACAGTGTCAGTGTTCATGAAGTGGGATCTCAAAACGCCTATGTTGCCAATTGGGTGAAAAAAATTCCAAAAAAAATCACTCTTTCATGAGAATGCATTGCGCAGTATCCCCGCACACTCGTAAATTCTCAAATTTGAAATATTTTCACTCCAGATTTTCAACATAGGCAAATTTCCACACCTCCTTATGAACAGTGCAGCTGTCATTTTTCACATACTGCCTGAAATGTGTTTTTACGCTTCTGGCACAAAATAGCATGGTCGCTGTTGGAAATCAGTGTTTGCTACAGAGTAAGACAATCACAGTGACACTGTTCATGAGCAGAGGTCCTAAAATGCTTATGTTGAAAATTTGGTGGCAAAAGTCCATAAAATGGCTGCGTTTCGAGTGTACGTTGTGCAGTTTATAAGCACACTTGTAACTTTGTGAATTTCTAATATTTCCACTCCAGATTATCAACATTGCCATTTTCCCACATCTCCTTATGACCAGTACAGCTGTCATTTCTCACATCCTGTCCGAAATGTGTTTTCACACTTCTCGCGTACAATAGCGCGGCCGCTGTGGGAAATTAGTTCGGTACAGAGTAAGAGAAAACCACAGTGACACTGTTCATGAGCAGACATCCTAAAATGCCGATGTTGAAAATTCAGTGCAAAATTCCAAAACATGACTGTTTTATGAGCGCGCCTTGTGCAGTTTCCATGGGCACTCGTAACTTCACAAATTTGTCATATTTTCACTCCAGATTTTCAACATTTGCATTTTCCCACACCTCCTTATGAACAGTAAAGCTGTCATTTTGCACATCCTGGCTGAAATGTGTTTTCACACTTCCAGCACAGAACAGCATGATTGCTGTGGGAAATCAGTGTTCAGTACACAGTAAGAAAATCATAGTGACAGTGTTCATGACCAGAGGTGACAAAATTCCTATGTTAAAAATTTGTGAAATAATTCCACTGAATGACTGTGTTACAAGCACGGGTTGTGCAGTTACCACGCAGGCTCGTACCTTTGAGCACACCTAGGGTGTTAGGGTTCCTAAGGCATACACTTAAGAAGCATGAGGGTGAAATGTTGATCCAATGCAAGAGGAGTTGCAGAGAGGAACTTTGTTGGGATATGGATGCTAAAGGGACATGGATACAACTGGGAAGGGGTCCTGCATAAATGGCAAACACCAATGCAAATACCTGCAAGTGAACATTCAGCATTGACAAATGCTTGTTCCTTCTGCTTTTAATCACTTCCTTCATGCAAAGGCTGACTGCCTTAATTATGCCTTCCTTTATTTTTCCCCACTGCATCTCTCTCTCTCTGGCAATGCACCTCACTAGGAAGTTTCTTTAAAATCTGCGCACCTAAAGTCCAAGACCATCATCCTCATGTGGTTGTCTTCTGTTACCCTCTTAATGTTAAACCACACTGTATAATAATCACTGGTACTTGGGTGTCTGCCCACTGCCTCTGCAGTGGGCAGACATCTGCAATGCAGTCCCTGATTGAAAGCACTAGTTCCCACAGTACCCATTCCCTACTGGGTTTTTGACTAGCTGTCAGAGAAAAGCCCCTTGTAGATAGTTAAGGATGGCCCTGTTCCTTGCTGAAGCTGCAGTTGGAAAGTTTCAATCCACATCTAGCAGACTGAAATTACCAACTAGCTGCACAACTCCCGTACTTGCAGTACTGATGATGATTTCCCCAACTGTCTTATCCAACTCCACCCCTGTGCTGGAGGTCTATTTACCACCCTTGTATGGATAGCAGCCCCAGCACCAGTCTTCAAGATGTCCCACAGCACCCCTACCTCTTCCCTTTCCTTCGGGTGCCCCTGCATGCCTGTGGCCTTGATTCCCTTTTTTACATGTAGAACAGCCTCTCCTTCTTTACCTATCTATCCTGAACAGAGAGTAGCCTGGTATGGCCATGGCCTATTTGTGACTACTGGTGCAAATTCAGGCTAGCCTCCATCATAATGGCCTGCAGCTCCAGAACTTTATTTCTCAGACACTTTGCATTGGCAGGCATGGCTGTCCATATCGTACTCTCTCCTTGTCTGCTTCCCTTTAATGCCTGTACTGTTCCCAGATGCTCCCCCTGACCCAATTGTTCCCTTGTTACCTTCTCCATTACCACTCTTCTTTCTTCTTGCTTCCCTGATTTATACCTCACCTTGTCCTCCATCATGTCTCCATGCCTGTCTTCTTCTGCCCCTGCCTTGGGGGAGTTTACTTCCGATGGGACCACTCTTCCTGCTGCCTTATCATCTGTGGGGGGTACAGTTGTTGCTTTCCTTAGTTCTACAACCTCTGTACCTGGCTAGTTTAAATGCTCATCCAAGTAGGATTCTTTTTTAATTTAATGCACTTCATTAGAAATTAGAAATTATGTCATATATGAAATAAAACACACTGATAATACGGTAATCAGAGATGAACTGAGTAAAGCAACAGTGTTCAATAACTATTTTCTAGCATTTACATGCCCCAAACAGATTTTATAACCGATGAATTGTCTAAATTGTGTTCTGGGCTACCAAGCAATGTTCAGACATTCGATGAAGATGTTGTAGCCAGCAAACTACAAAGCTTAAACTGTGATTCTGTGATGTGTGATGCGCAACAAAGGAGGTAAGGGAAATAAAGAAAATGTTTTGCACTGATAGAGGAGGGAGAGGGGAGACTTGGGGGAGTGTTTGGTATCCTGCATCTGGAAGGGTGGGGGGTTGCTGGTGGGCAATGACAGCAATGGATAGGGTGGTAGGCTGCAACAACTGCTGGGCATCAATCTTTCTAAAAATTGCCTGGAGTGTGGCAGGATGTTTAGTGTGTAACCACATAGAAAAATTTAGAAAGAAGATTGAGGGTCTGCAGGAGGAACTAAGACAGGCAAGGCAGATTGGGGGTGGGTTTAGCCCAATACTGGAGGAGGAAGAAGGGGAGATGAGGAAGGGAGATTTAAGCCAACAGTGGTGAGGAGAGGGTCAGAAGAAGGGAAGCAGAGACAAAGGGCCCAGGCCAGGAAGAACAATTGCCAGGAAACCAGGTCAGGAGACAAAAGACAAATGGAAGGAGGAGATAGGGACTTGTGAGGGAGGCAGAAGTGGCAAAAGTCATGGAGTGAAAAGGAGAGAACAGGTTACTATGAAGAGAGAGGAGGCGGGGCATTTGTGAAGGGCCTTCAGAAAATAGTTGTGCACTGCTAGAAAGGAAGAAGGTGGAGGAGGAAATGATGAAATTAGAGGAGTAATTGATAAATGCCTGGACCAAACTGGAGTGGGGAAGTTCTGCTGGAGAATTGCAACAGGGTAAAGGGAAATAATGTGCAGGAGGAAAAGAGGAGCTGGAAATGAGAGAGGAGATGAATGGAAGCAAGCAAGGGAGTAAGAGGGTGGAATCTTAGTGCTGGGGACTCAATACTAAGAGGAGTTAGGTGGGATAGCAAGGGGAGAGGCATAGTCGATTTGGGTGGAGGCCATGCCAGGAATGACAGCGGAAAGGGTGGGACAGTCTGTTCTGAAATATGCTAGAAGGGGTAGGGACAAGCCTCATTTAATTATACATCTTGGGACAAACGACCTGGCTGACAAGACAGTAGATACAGTCCAGAGGAGGTTTGAGGAACTAGCACAATTATGTGAGGGGGCAGGAAGATCAGTAACATTTTTCAGAGATACTTCCTGTGCCAAAGGCAAGCACAACAAGAAAGCTGAGAATAGAGGAATTTAACAGATGGCTAAGAACCTGGTGCTGTGCTAAAGGGTATGGGCTGTTGGGGGAGTGGGGAGGGACCTGGGAGGACAGTAGTGTCTATGCCAAGGACAGACTACACTTGAGTGAGGAGGGAAAGAAAGTGTTGAAACAGAGGATGGAGGAGTACATAGAGGAAGTTGGGAATTAAACTAGGAGTGGGGGGTGGCAGTTGGGGAAGAGATATGCAGAGACCACAGGTTGGGAAACCATATGAGCTCACCCCCCATAACAATGACAAAGGACAAATGGCAAGTACTGTTGGTGATGCTAGGAAAGGAGGGCAGGATGGGAGGGGGGGGGGAAAGGGTGGAAGGTGGTTACCCTTAATGCTAGGAGCCTTGGGAGGAAAACTGCAGAGTTACAGGTTCTCATGGCAGATGGAGAGGTGGATATTGCAGTCATCACGGAAACATGGGCCACCCAATACAATGACTGGGACCTGTCTGTACCAGAGTACAGATTATTTCGTAGGGACAGAGTGATTGGGAAAGGAGGGGGGTGGCACTATATGTGAAGGAAGGACTGAAGTGTGTAAGGGAGGAAGGGGAGGAGGGTAGTAGGGAGTCACTTTGGATGCAAATCCAGGATTCCAAGAATAGGATTCTTAGAATGGGAGTGGTGTACAGACCACCATCTCAGACAGAGGAGTTAGACAGGAACTAGCAGGACAGATCAGGAGGACCTGTGAGAAGGGTAGTGTGGTGATTGTGGGGGACTTCAACATGCCAGGAGTGGACTGGAGCACCCCAACAACAAGGAACAGAAGGAGCAGGTACTGCTGGATGCCTTCCAAGACAGCTTCCTGTTGCAAATGGTCAGTGAACCAACCAGGTTAGGAAATACCCTTGACCTTGTGCTGGCAAATGGGGACTTTGTGAGAGAACTTACAGTGGAGGAACCACTGTCAGGGAGTGACCACCGCTCAGTATGGCTCACATTGGATATGGGCAAGGAAGGTGGAATCTGCACAATAGTACTGGACTTCAGGAGGGTCGACTTTGGGAAGATGGGGAAGTGATAAAAGGTACCTGGCCAGAATTCAATCTAGTATGGACACTAACCAGAGGTGGGAGCTCATAAAGCTGGGATAGTGGAGGCAACCAAATTCCGCTGCAAAGCCCAGAGCAAGAAGGCTAGGGCTAAGAAACCAATCTGGTTGAGCAAGGAGGTCATGGAAAAGGTAAGGAGGAAAAGAGCTGCCTTTAGGAAGTACAAGAAAACAGGGAGGGGAGGACAGGAGGAGTGACTTGACAGAATCGAAGGAGGTGACAAGGACAGTAAAGGAGCCAAAGCATCTATGGAACTCAGGCTGGCACAAGGCATTAAGAAGGGGGAGAAGGACTTCTTTAAGTACATCAGGGAGAAAAGGAGCTGTAAGGACCACATAGTAAGGATTAGGAAGGAGGGGGGTTGGGTGGAAGCAGGATGCGATAAGGCGGAAGCACTAAATGAGTACTTCTGCTCAGTATTTACTAAAGAGAAGAGGGGGTGACACCCAAGGTGGGAGAAATGGCAGAAGCAGGGGGGGAAGTGGTGACAGATGGGGAAATCATGGAGGGCAGAGTTCGAGAGAGTTTGAAGGCACTGAGGGCGGACTAGGTGCCAGGCCCAGATGGCATCCAACCCAGGGTACTGAAGGAGCTGGCAGAGGTCCTTGCAGGACCTTTGGCAGACCTATTTAATGCCTCACTACATTCGGGGTGTGTACCTCAGACTGGAGGATGGCTCATGTGTGCTCCTCCACAAGAGTGGCCCAAGGATGAACCGGGAAACTACAGACCAGTGAGCCTCACATCCATCGTGGGTAAGCTAATGGAGACTATCCTGAAGGAGGCTGGTGGCCCTCCCTAGAGGCCAAGGACTACAGGCAGCAGCAGACAGCATGGCTCCATATGTGGCAGATCCTGCCAAACCAACCTGGTCAAGTTCTATGACTGGGTAACTAGGCAACTGGACAGGGGTCATGCAGTGGATGTCCTGTATCTGGACTTCAGTAAGGCATTCGACTCAGTGCCACATGGAAGGCTGGGAAGGAAGTTAGTAGGCACAGGGGTGGGTGCAAAGCTGGTGAGATGGGTAGAAAACTGGCTGCAGGGAACGCAACAGAGGGTGGTGGTGGGTGGGGAGCTCTCACACCCAAAGGCAGTGATGAGCAGTGTTCCACAGGGCTCAGTGTTGGGACCAGTGTTGTTTGGGATATTCATTGCAGACATATCATGGGACATCAAGAGCAAGATCAGTCTGTTTGCTGATGATACCAAGGTAGGCGCAGTGATGGATGACCTAGGGGGATGGCAGGGGTTGCAGGATGATCTGGCAAAGCTTGAAACCTGGTCAGATACCTGGCAACTGGGCTTTAATGCCAAAAAGTGCAAGCTGCTGCATTTTGGGATGAAGAACCCAAGGAGGAGTTACCAGCTAGGGGGAGTGCAGCTAGCCCAGAGAGGAGGAGAAGGATCTGGGTGTGCTTATTACAGGGTCAATGAACAACTCAGCACAATGTAGGAAGGCAGCTGCAAAGGCCAACAAAATGCTGGGTTGTATTGCAAGGTATATCCTCGAGGAGGGAGGAGGTGATTCTGCCACTGTATGGTCATTAGTTAGACCACACCTGGAGTACTGCGTGCAGTACTGGCATCCCGTATCTGAAAAGGAGCGTTAAGTTACTGGAGGGTGCAGCAGAGTGACAAAGATGATCAAGGGGCTGGGGACTTATCATACAAGAGGAGGTTGAAGAGCTGAACATGTACTCACTGGAGGAGAGGAGACAGAGGCGACATGATTGAAACCTTTAAATACATGAAAGGAATAAACAAGATGGGTACAGAGGGCTGTTCAAAGTAAGGGAGGAGAGCCACCAGGGGCCATGATATGAGACTAGAGTGAGAAGGTTCAGGAGGAGATGAGGAGACACTTTTTTACAGAGAGGGTGGTGGCTGGGTGGAATGCGTTACCTGCTGAAGTGGTATGCAGTAGAATAGTGGACTGCTTCAAATGAGGATGGGACAGGACAAGGGGAGGGGTTAATGAAGGGGAAGGGTGGAAGGGAGGTGCAGCTGCAGAATAAGGGGTGCTAGCTGCACTTTCGAGCAGACTTGATAGACCTCTAGGCCTTTATCTGCTGGCAAATTTCGTATGTTCGTATGTTCGTATACAACAATTCCTAATTTAATATTAGAAAAAGGAAAAAACAAACAAGGAAAGCTACATCCTCCCCAAGTATAACCATACCCCCTCCCTGGTCCAGACCAGAATGGCCTCTTGGCAAGGACATCAAAAATAAGTAACACACCTAATAAACAGGCTCCCTGCATTATTTCACATCTGGGGAACTGAGACCATGAGGATCCTCCAGCTGAAACATGCCAGGTGCATGTATTGCCTACTGGTCGCTCCCAGGGAACCAACACAAGGGCCTGACAAACCATTTGTCCATTACTAGATAGACGACAGGGCTTATAAGAGCTCCCACCTGTTTTGAAAAACTGAGTATTGACCAGCTATATTTGGTATACATTTTTCAGTATTTAAGGCAAAAAGAATCTCCCTGTGCCATCCCTCTCTGGTTGGAATGTGAACTTCTAACCAGTGACATAGGATAACCAATTTAGCAACTGTTGCCACTAAGTCTATAAAGCTCCTTCTGGGTCCAGTGACTCAATCACGATAGAGTCCTAAGATACATATCTCGGGTGAATATATCTTGTAGACCCAGAAGGGGATCAAGGGATCCCTGGATCTCCCTCCACAAACTTTGAATCTTGGTACATTGCCAGAGGTTATGATAAAGAGTTCCCCATGACTCCCCACATTTTGTGCATGGGTTGGAAGTCTTTTTACCCATTTTATATATAGCTTGCTGGTGGTGAAGTATAAGTTATGTAGAATGTAAAATTGTTGTAAACAAAGCGTATCCTGTTTCATGTATCCATATATATATATATATATATATAAATATGGTACACAAGTGCTGTTTGACATTGTAAAAAACAAAAACAAGGCACAGCGTCAGCATGTGGTCTAAAAGCAAAACAAAATGGTTATATTAAATGCATGCTGAAAATAGAAAATAGAGTTAAAAATCTACGTTTCGACCTTAGGTCTTCTTCAGGAAATATCTAAAAGAGAAAAAAAATACAAAGTTAGTGTAACCTCACTAGTGGCGTAAGCCACAAGTGAGGTGTCTGAGGTAAAATGGCACAAGTGTAGATAAATCATTTATCTGACAGCTCACAATTGTATATTTCATTTATGCAATAGGGATGCTTTCTATCAGTGCAGGAACATTTGGTTTTGACTGTTTATCTTTATTTTAAATGTTAATTTCTGGGAGTTTTGGTTAACTTTCCTAGAGTATGTCTGCCTAGCATAGTGGTTGCTATTAAATGTAACACCACTCATTTTGTAGAAAACTTCTTGCTGAACAAATGTCATGCTCACAGTACTATGCTGCCTTTTTCATTTGAAAGTTATTCACATTTGTTTGTCAAAAAAGGGAAAATAAAATTGAATTTTATGCTGTTTTTTTGCTAATTATAAAAAAAAGACTAAAAGGTATCTATAAATGAAACACCACTCATTTTGTAGATATTTTTGTGCTGAACATTGTTCGCACTCACAGTACCATGCTATAATTTTTGTTTTAAAGTTATTCACATTTGTTTGTCAAAAAAGTGAACAAAAAATTAAATTTTCTTCTGCTATTTTGCTAATTGTAAAAAATATATAAGGTATCTATACATGAAACACCACTCATTTTGCTGATAATTTTGTACTGAACAATTTTCGTGCTCACAGTACCATGCTATCTTTTTTCATTTTACAGTTATTCCCATTTGAATCTGGTTAGTACTGCTTCTGAGGCTGAACATTCTAAATGAATTCTAAAGAGATTTGTGACATAGTTACTGTGTGTATAAATGGTCACTGTATGTATAAATTCATTTATACATACATTGACTCAGATAAATGCATTTATCACACTGAATATATGTCCACCCCATTGCATAAATATAAATATATACAGTTATATATATATATATATATATATATATATATATATATATATTACCATACTCTGTTCCAACCTGCTTTATACAAAGAGAGGCCAAAAGCAGACTCCCAATATTGGCAACTAACAACACAGGGTTGGTGGCCCAACATTTGTGGAGCTGAACAGATTTATGAAACTGGGTGGGCTAGCCTCACCAATGAAATGAATCACTGAAAAGCCTCCCCCACTGTGGCAGTCCATGATAGAGGACCCAGGGAGTGTAAAATGCAATAACATAACTGCAGATGCTGAAACTATCTTGCCTCGATAAATGATAAGCCTGTTAAAAAGACCAAAAAGAGAGAAAGGAATCTTCTGTTATATCTGCCACCAGAAGCATAGGAAATCCTGACCAATGACATGGCCTTAGAGGATTGCCAGCAATATGAAAATTAGGATTATTAAAAACTGGTTGGCCAAGGTCTTTATCCATTTTAAAGTGGAACAGACAACAAAATTGTTTATAGGCCTTTAAGGACCATGGGCCCTATGCACAAAGTGGGCAGGGGTACACGGAAAAGTCATGTACCCCGCCCACAACCCTGCACCTTGTGGAAAGATGCACCCATACCAGCATTCACCAGTGTTGACCACCTGTCTGTAGCTCCTCCCCCCAGCATGCAGGATTCCAGAGGGTGGCCGGGAAGAAGTCATCATCCAGGAATGCCCCCATGGGACCCATAGTGGATCCCATGCATAGGGTGGCATGGCTCCAGGGCTATGCATGCTGATTGCAGGCACCCGGACACGCACAGCACCATCCAGTCCTGGTGCTGCCTCTCCTGAACTTCCCGGGCGCTTGCCCGTCCAGTTGCCCCTGCCACCTCCTGCTGCCCAGTGGACAGGGGCAGCACAGTGTGCTCCTGTCTTGGTCCCCCGATTACTCCAGGCCTTTGCCCAGGGGGGTCCACAGTGGGTTATGGAAGGGTCTCCCTGGTGTACCCTGCACCACCCTCTGCACCCGTGCAGCCAGCACTACATGGGTTAGTGAATACTACATAGTGCTGGCACACCCCTGGAACACCCAAATCATGGAACTTTCAGCAGACGTGGGGGATCATTTGTAATGGGTCTGCACACCCCCCCTTCGTGCATGCTGTGTGGGGGGTACAGTGTGTGCAGAGTGCTACACATCCCAGATAAGCATGCAGAGCCACTCCACACCAGTAAAGCATAGGCCCCATATGAGTGGAGCCAGATGTAACTTCTCAGGCACCCAGGACAAAGGAAGGAAGAGTAGAGAAGATGGATTAATGCCCAAATCAATACAAAGATGTTTGTCAAATTGTAACCATTGCAGAATATAATCGAGTAATGCATTCTCCTGCAAGTTCCCCAATGAAGATATTTAATAGCATGAGAGGCAAAATAATATAACTAAAAATTGGGTAATTGAAGACCCCCCATCTCTTTAGGAAAAGCAAGCTTGGTATAGGCTTGGTAATGAGCCTTCTATTTCCATAGAAAATTAGACAAGGTCAAATGAAGAGCCTTGAACCAGGACAAAGGTATATAAATGTTAAGCATATGCATGGTGTATAGCAATGAGGCAAAACATTCCTTTTAAGTATATTTATGCATCCTCATGATGGGAGCGGTAATGATTACTTTGTAAGATCTTGGGTGATCATCTTGAACAGGGGGTCAAGGCTCAGGTTTTTCAACTTATAAAGAAAATGGGATAGATGTATTCCAAAATATGTCAGCTGAAATGTTGACCACTGAAGGCCCAACTCCAAAATTGGTTGTTTAGAAACTTGCACATTAAGGAAGAAAACACTTGTTTTACTAATGTTTAGTTTGTATCCTGCAAAGTGACCAAAGGTTACAATAATAGCCATGACTTCAAGGATAGAAATCTGGGGTTAAAAAACATGCAGAAGAATATCATCTTCATAAGCTGATTACTTACATTCATTCCCCACAAGTTGAATGCCCCGATTCCAGGCACCATTTTCAACTTCAATAAAAGGGTATCTAAGTACAAACTGAATAAAAATGAAGACAAGGGGCAGCCGTGCCATGTACCTCTGAATAAGGGGAAGGGTTCTGATTAAATTCCATTACAAAATATTCTAACCATTGGAGCCAGATACAGGACCTGTATCCAATTAATAAAGGATTGCGGAACACCATAACAATGTAAAATATGGAACAGGTATATCCAATAAATTCTGTCAAAAGCCTTCTTGGCATCTAGGGAGACCAGAGCCGCAGGTGGCACTGTCTCCCTGGACACCACTATAAATTGAAATAATTTCCTTAAGTGATCATTGAACAACCTTCCTGACATAAAACCAACTTGTTCTGGGTCTATTAACAAATGCCATACTTTTTGAAGTATGTTAGCTAGGACCCAGGCAAGAATCTTCATGTCAGCATTCTTCAAAGAGTTGGGTTGATAATTACTGACAAGTGTGGCATCTTTACCAGGTTTGGGAATAAGGCAAAATGTGGCTCTTGTAAAAGTGTGGTCATATATTCCCTGTTCATATAACTGATTAAAAAGGTCTGTCAGGGGGACTACTAATTCATTTTGAAAACACTTACAAAATTCCACTGGAAATCCATCTGGCCCTGGTGCCATACCCAGTGACAATGCCTGAATAGCTTTCTCTAAATCCACAACCTGTATATGCCCCTCTGAAAGTGACTGCTGAGCCTCATCCAAATTAAATAGGGCGGTGCCATCCAAAAGGACCTCAACCATCTCAGTGGTATCATGCCCCAGTTGTTTGGGAGTGTAAAGATCGTGATAAAACTGTCTGAATTGGGCTGCAATCTGACATGTGTTGGTGATTAAAGAAGTCTCACTATTGTCCCGATTGCCCACAATAACAGGTCAGGTTTCCATTTGTCTGAGATGGAGTGCAAACATCTGGTAACTTTCTCACCTTGGTCAAGGTATCTGACCCTAGCCTTAAAAAAGGCCAATTCCACCTTTTAGTTAATCAGTTCTGCATATTGTGCCCACAAAACATTAAGCCAATGCCAGATGTGATCAGGAGAAGTAGCACTCAGATACTTCCCCATGGTTTGCATTTCCTTCAAAAGGGCATGGAAGTCTGTTCATGTCACTTGATCTGGATTGCAGCGAGTCATATAGCCTCACCACATAGATGGCATTTAGCAGCAGGCCAGAGGTCATCTGCTCTGTCCACAGTTCCAGAGTTATCTGCAAAAAAGTTTACATGCATTCCCTGAGTTTCCTCATTATATTGGAATCTCTAAGAAGTTGAAGATTGAGCCTCCAAGTATGACCTCATTTGATTCCTTGAGTCAGATCCACTTGTAGAAGAATGGGTAGGTGATCAGAAAGCACTCAAACACTAAGCTCACATAGCTGTATGTTGGGGAGGACCTCAAGTGTCACAAAAAAAGTGAGTCATATGGTCTCGAGTAAAAGGAATATTGTCTATCCATTGGATGTAATAAATGCCGTGGATCAAGTAGGCCAAGCCCATCCATAAACTCCTGAAATGATCTCTGCCCTGGAGGCAGCCCCCGGTGTTAAGAGCCTGATACAGTATATCCAGATCAGACTGCACTATCAAGTTCTAGTACTCAGCGAGAACAATCAACAAATGCACATATGGTGCCAATTTTGGACCCCAACCTATAAAGAAAGATTGGGTGTCCAAATTGCCCTCACCGATGGTGGAGGCATGGAGCGCACCCTCTGGACACTTTAGATACAGAAGAAAATTATAAAGCGCAGTGTGAATATACTAAGGAGGGACAGTGCACTTCATGAAATATTAATTAAGACCAAAAAGATTAAAAAATTTGAACTCAGATATGGAAATATTGTGAAACAAAGAATAGCTAAAGAGGTATCAAGCACATATTTCAAATGGTGTAACTCACTGATGAAAGGCTTGGGTCTAAAACTTTTGAATTTGTTTTTAACACTGTGTCTGAGAAATAAAATATGGATTTAAACAAATGAGAATTTACAAGGAATATTACTAATTTGATGAATGGACTCTCATTCGACCAATTTGTATTTGTTGTCCAAATTTGGTCCATATATCAAACACAGAACTATTTTGAGTTGTCCTTATCTACCATGGACAATAATATAATGGCCATCTGGGCCCCAAATGCCCTGAATAAGATAAAAAGGAACATAATGAGCAACAGAATGGCCACACCACTTTTCCTAGTATGGTTCCAGGCCCCATAAACCTGGCCAATTCAATCCATCCGGAAGACCACAGCTTACTCCCTTGGAAGGTGGGTCTCTTGAAGACAAGCCATAGAGGCACCCAACTTCCATAAATGTTACAAAATTCTATATCTCTTAGATGTAGTTTGCCACTCTTTAATATTCCATAATACAATGCAGTACATACTAGTCATATCCCTTACTAAAAAACTATATGAGTCTAAACTGAAAACCTAAGAGAGCCAATGCCTTACTTGAACCTAGTGCCATCTGGTCTGGAGACTACCCCCTCCATACTACACAGAAACAGTCCAAAAAAACATTACAGCATAATACAAAACATGAAAGAACCCACAAGTAATGAATCCATCCTGGACCCATAGACTACCTCCTATCCTTCTTTAGTCTATGATTGGCCAATGATATCCATAAATCAGCTCCAAAAAAGCCTATCCCAAATAACTATGGACCGACCCTCACCCATATACTTTGTGAATAAATCCCCATTAGAAACTCTCAATAAAAAAGATCTATGGGGCAACACAGTCCAAAGGAAGAATAGCAATCTCACATAGTAAAGTATTTCACAACCATCCATAAGTAATATGTTCAGCAACACTGAAACATGCCTTCATGCCTCATCCATCTAACAGTATACAGAATTTTTTATCTATCTATTTATTTATTTCAGATTAGGAGTAATACCTTTGCATCAGAGACTCTTTTTTCGAAGGTTCCAGATCATACATAGAACATAGAACGGACGAACAGAACATAGTTAACAAGATGTTACATGGGTATCTTGGAAGGTACAATTGCATAGCAAGATAAGATTCATTACATTAGAATTCTGGGTTCACGATAATACAAGGGTTCCAGTGGCTAATGCTTAGTCCTAGGTCCCCAGGGTGCAGCAATAACTAAATTCAGAATCAGTACCTACATGGGGAGAGCTTATTACAAAACAGTTCAGTTTTCAGCACAAGTCTTTCCAGCATAAGTGTAGAATAGTATAAAGCCAGGGATATCAGAGAGTTAGCTGATGGGGTGGAGCAGCCAGAGAAGGCTTTGTCAGAAACAGGCAAGGAGGGGAACGGAGGTGTGAAGTGGAGGAGGAGTGAGTCCATGATGGTGGCAGGGAGATTACCTGGGGGGATAATGGTGGAGGGGGGTGGACCCAGCAAGGGGTTGGGAGAGTGACGGGATGGGAGCATAGGGGGAGGCTGAGTGGACAATGGGAGAGGAGTGGGGTGGGGAAGAATCAATGGGGAGATACAAGGTGGGGAATGGTAGATGAGTGAGGTAAGTTAGCAGAGCACACTGGTGAGGGAAAGTTGGAGGAACAGTGCACACCAGCGATCCCTGTTTCAGCATGGTGATAGAAAGGAGGTTATGGTAGGCGGAGACAATTGCAACCATTCATAGTTTCTAAGTAGGCTCTCAGGCCTTGTTTGAACTGGCTAATCTTTCTGCATTCAATCAGATCTTTGGGGAGTTCGTTGAACCACACAGGACCATGAAAGGAGAGGGATCTCTGGGCTAGTGTTGTTTTCTTAAATGGCACCACCAGTCCACCCTTGTTCACATTATGGGTCCTAATATAGGTTTGTGCTGTTAGAAATAGTCTAGCAGTTGATATCGGGGTAAGCCCTAACAAGAACAACTTAGCTAGTAGGTACATCTGATAAGTAATTCGATGTTGAAGAGGGAGCCAGCATGTGTCTTGGTAAAGGTCACAGGTATGAGCCTGTTGATCAGCTCCCAGAACCAAGTGACAGGCTTTGTTGAGTATGGTTTTCACCCTTTTGAGGGCAGTTTCAGTGCCAGCCACATATATGACAATGCCATAGTCTATTGTGAATAACACTGAGCAACTAGTGACCAGTTTCAGTGCTTCTGAGGTCATAGAGTATTGGTGTCAATGGAGGACACCCAGTTTAGCATTGGCTATTTTTACAACATGGTCAACATGTGAACCAAATGACAGGGTGTCATTGAGATGATCCCCGAGATATTTAAAGGTGCTCACCTGTTCCAATGTGTCACTTTTATAGCTCTGGATCTGCAGGGGTCCAAACTTCTTCCTATTTTGTTGAGCAAAGAAGAGCGTGCTCTTTGTTTTTTTATAGTTTAGCAAGAGTTTGTTATCGGAGAAGAATTTTTCGAGTCTGTGGAAATTGCTTTGACGCTCCATGGAGATCGCGATCTGATTATTCCTTTTGACCAAAATGACCACATCATCGACACAGAGCACAATGTGCTTTGGGCAATCTGCAGGTAAGGGGTTTATATAGATACTGAAAAGGAGTGGCCCTAATATGGACTCTTGTGAGACCCCAGACTCACTTTTCTTGGCTCAGAGAGGCTATCTTTGATTTTTACTTGTTGGGTCCTGCAAGAGAGGTAGCTGTAAAACCAGGTCACCATGTCTCTGGACAGGCCTAAGTCGAAGAGGTTTTGCAATAGGAGTTGGTGGTTGACAGTGTTGAATGCTTTAGTGAGGTCTATGAAGATAGAACTCACCACCAATCCTTCATCAAAGGCATTGTATATTTGGGAGATATATTTGACAAGGGTGGAGACAGTGGAGTGGTTTCTCCTAAAACTGTGCTGCTGTGAGCTAAGTAGCTTGTACTTGGTCAGATACTCTGTAAGCTGCTCTGAGATTGCTCATTCGAGGGCTTTAGAAAGGGGTGGAAGTATAGAGATTGGCCTGTAGTTAGACAGGTTTGTTGAATCTCCATTCTTGAAAACAGGGGTGACATGAGCCTCCTTCCACTTGTCTGGTAAAATACCTGACCTTAGAGAGGCATTGAACACTTTGGTGATTGGTACAGCTACAGTGGCGTGAAAAAGTATTTGCCCCCTTCCTGATTTTCTCTATTATTGCATATTTGTCACACTGGATGTTTTCAGGTCTTTAGAGAAAATGTAATATTAGATAAAGGGATCCTGAGTGAACAAATAACACTTTTTTTTTTTTATTTCACCTATTTAATGAAAAAAGTTAACAACACCAACTGGCACTGTGTGAAAAGTAATTGCCCTTACACTTAATAACTGTTACGCCACATTTAGCTGCAATGACTGCAACCAAACACTTCCTATCATTCAATATCAGTCTTTCACATCGCTGTGGAGGAATTTTAACTCACTCTTCCTTGCAGAACTGCTTTAATTCAGTAACATTTGGCAGGTTTTTGAGCATGAACTGCTCGTTTCAGGTTCTGCCACAGCATCTCTATTGGGTTTAAGTCTGACTTTGACTAGGCCACTCCAAAACTTTAATTTTACTTCTTTTAGCCATTCTGATGTGGACTTGCTTTTGTGTTTTGGATCATTGTCTTGCTGCATGACCAGCTACACTTCAGCTTCAGCTGACGGAAGGATGACCGGACATTCTCCTTCAGAATTTTCTGGTACGGAGCAGAATTCATGGTTCCTTTAATTTTGGCAAGTCATCCAGGTCCTTAGGCAGCAAAGCATCCGCACACCATCACACTACCACCACCACCATGTTTGACTGTTGGTATGGTGTTCTTACTGTGGAATGCTGTGTTTGCTTTACGTGAGACATTATGGGATCCATGTCGTCCAAAAAGTTCCACTTTGGACTCATCTGTCCATAGAACATTTTCCCAAAAGGCTTGTGGATCATCCAGGTGCTTCTTGGCAAATGAGAGATGAGCATTTATGTTCTTCTTGGTTAGCAGTGGTTTCCTTGCTACTCACATGAAGCCCATTTTTGCCCAGTCTCTTTCTGATTGTGGAGTCATGAACACTGACCTTAGCTGAGGCAAGAGAAGCCTGCAGTTCTTTGGATGTTGTTTTAGGATCCTTTGAGACTTCTGGATGATTTTACGCTGCGCCCTTGGAGTAATTTTGGCAGGCCGCCACTCCTGGGAAGATTCACTACTGTTCCAAGTGTTCTCCATTTGAGAGTATGGCTCTCACTGTGGTTCGATGGAGTCCCAGAGCCTTAGAAATAGCTTTGTAACCCTTTCCAGACTGATAGAGGGCAACACATTTTTTCTGATCTTTTCAGGAACTTCCTTTGATCATGGCATAATGTGCTGGTTGAATCTTTGTGCTGGCAACGTGACTCTGATGGTAAGGTCAAAATAAGTGAGGTTTATATTGAGCAGGGCTGGCTGTAATCAAGCCTGGCTGTGTTCAATCAGCTGACTCTAATTATCCTTTTAATTGGGTTGATTTAACTAGGGGCAATTACTTTTCACACAGTGCCAGTTGGTGTTGGTTAACTTTTTTCATTAAATAAATGAAATAAGTAAAAAAAAAAAAGTGTTATTTGTTCACTCAGGTTCCCTTTATCTAATATTATGTTTTGTCTAAAGACCTGAAAACATCCAGTGTGACAAATAAGCAATAATAGAGAAAATCAGGAAGGGGGCAAATACTTTTTCACGCCACTGTACCTCACTGAGTACCAGACCTATTAACTTCATATCAATATGGTCACTACCCATCTGGGACTTTCCTAATACCCATTTGATGTACTTAATGGTCTTGTGTTGTTGGAGCTGCCTAAAGTAGAAGGGGGGATGCTTATTGAGGACAGGTGTGTTGGCATGTTGGACTACAGCTTGCAGGTTGAGGGTGACAGGTAGTCTCAGGGTAGAACCAAACTAAGATCTGTAAATGCCTTGTTGAAGGCATTTGCTAAGTCACTATAATCCTGAAGGGTTTAGATTGTAGTGATGATAAGTTCAGGAGGGGCTCTGGATGCTTTTCCTGTGAGGGACTTTACAGAGTCCCAAAATTCTCTACCACAACCCCAGCTTTTCTTCATGAGGTCATTGTAGTACGAAGCCTTGGCCAAATGAATGAGCTTAGTACATTGGTTTCTGGATGTTTTTTAGGCAATGACATTGAGGGGTTTACCTGTGGCAAGAATGCATGGGACAGACATAAGGCAATTCTTGTGGAGGGTAGGAAGAAATAGGCTGTTGGTTAACTAGGATCTGGGGCCTATCCTGTAGGTAGGGAAATGGGCAGACTAGATGGGCCAAGCAGTCCTTATGTGCCATCAAAGTCTATGTTTCTATGTTTCTATGTTTGGCTACATGTCATAAGTTGTCCCTGCGGTGCATGAGCTCCATTAAGGAGCCAGAGAGTCAAGGGTTGGTAGCACCTTTTATTTTTTTAATTTTGAAAGGGGCAAATATATCACAAGTCCTATTCAATATTTAGAAGAAGAATTTAAGGGCTAAGTTGCCATCCTGCACCCTGTCCAGCAGCGTCCAGTCCACCAGGTTAAGATATTGCCTAAAGATGTTCAGCTGGACCTTCCTCAGTGACCTATTTCTGGAGACCTGGGTAGCCCTTTTTGATAACTTATTCAACCAAGTGCACATGATTGGAGAGTGGTCACTGAGTGTGTCAGGGAGTACTGAGGCATTGGATATGTGTTCTGGGCAGGAAGAGAGGAGCCAATCTATTAGATTGCTGGTACTCGATTTGTAATTGTATCTGGTGGGTTTCATTATCATCTGAGAAAGGTATAGGCCTGAGATTTGATCCCGGACAGTGGATTCATCAATTGACTGCCAGTTGATGTTAAAGTCAACGACAATGATGTGTTCCCAGTTTTGTTTATACTGCTCTAAGTAGGTGATTACTTGCTGGATACCAGTGGTGCGGGTACCAGGCGAGACATATACAGTGGAGATTAGTAACACTTTATTCTGTTGGCCAGGGGTGAGTTTAAGGCTTAGAATATGTGCCTCTTTGGTACGTAAACTTGTAGTGAGTAACTGACCTCTAATCTCGCTTTTGACGTAGACCAAGCAGCCACCTCCACATTTGGATAATCTCTCCTGGTGGTATACAGTAAAGCTGTCAAGGGATATGTTGGGGCAACCTACCTTCAGGGAGAGCCAGGTCTCTATGACAGCAATGACATCTGGTTTGATCAATTCAATCCAGGCCTGAAATTGTGGCATTTTGGGCAAGAGACTGTGTATGTTGAGGGATACTATCTTGAGATGCCCCAGTTTTAATGTGGACATTGCCTTGGGGGGACCTGGATTGGGATGAACATTACCAGAGATTAGCAGAAGTATGAGCAACCACTTCCTAAGTGTATGTGCCCAATAGGTCCAGTCTTTGGCCATATATTTACTCCTCCAGTGCTCATGGCCATTTGCTACTGCCAAAAGGGTATTGCTGAGTAATAAGGAGGCTACTGGAATTTTAGGTGTTGCAGAGGGTATTTAAGTTGTAGGTGGTGGTTTGAGTGTTGAGTGCATGCATGAGTCAGCCCATGTTCCCCTAGAACAGTGTGAAGCATATCCCAAGTTAGTGTGTGGGCTCTGTGTGGGGGAGACGGTGCTTATTTTAGTGTGCCCTGTTAGGTACAGGGTATATAGGAGTATTTGCCAGATCATCCTTAGAGAGACATGGAATTTAAAATGTCTAAGTCCAACAACAACAAACTAAAAGATAGGATTGGGTGAAACTGACCCTGGAAAGAAGCCAGATCAGAGCACACAGGTTATATTTTCAAAATGCTATGGCATGGGGATGTAACTTAAAATGTTGCACAGAAGGTTAAGGGCAGCAGGACATACACAGAAAGAACAATCAGAGCTCAACAGTGAGAACAATTAGGGCACTCTGTGCCAGGCTGCAACAAAGAGACAAACCTTAAAACCATACAAGATTGCAGTTAACCAAATCACTGGAAAGTGAAGCAGTACCTGAAGACTGGAAGAGAGCAACAGTGGTCCCACTTCACAAATGAGAGAGCAGGGAGGAGGCTGTAAATTACCATCCAGGGAGCCTCACATTGGTGACAGAAAAACTGATGGAGACACAGCTCAAGCAATGAACAGTAGCACATCTGGAATACAGTGGGCAACAGGACCCAAAACAGTATGGTTTCACAGCTGGAAGATCATGCCAGATGAACCTGGACCAGGGGGAAGGTGGATGTGGTCTATTTGGACACTAGTAAGGCCTTCAACCCAGTTCCACACTGAAGGCTGATAAAGAAGTGGGACCACATTGATATAGGTAAGGAAGTGATGGGTTGCATGAGCAACTGGCTGAAGGGAAGAACACAATGGGTGCAGGCAAATGGAGTGGTATCGATGGAGAGGGAAGTGACTAGTGGAGAGCCTCAGTGGTTGGTGCTGGGGCCTCTACTCTTCAATGTGTTCATAGCCAAAATAAGTAATGGATTAGAAGGGAAGGTGTGTCTGCAGATGACACCAAAATCTACAACAGAGTGGACACCCCAGAAAGAGTCAAGAGCATGGAATCAGACCTGAGGAAATTTGAGGAGTGATCAGATGCCTGGTAGTTAAAGTTCAATGCCAAAAAGGGCAAGGTCATGAATTTAGCCAAAGGAAACCCCAAAGTGGTATACTACCTGGGATGGGAGCAGCTGGCATGCACCAACCAGGAGTGAGACCTAGGAGTCATTGTATCAGATGACTTAAAGGCAGGGAAGCAGTGTGAAAAGGTGGTGCTAAAGGCCAGTGGTATGCTGGGCTGCATAAGAAGGGGAATCACGATTCACAGAAGGGAGGTGGTGCTGCTGCTTTACAGGGTGTTGGAGCACTCGCACCTGGAGTACTGCATACAGTTCTGGAGGCCGCACCTTAGAAAAAACATCAGTAGGATTGAGACAGTGCAGAGGAGAGCCACAAAAATTATTCAGGGTCTGCATCAAATGGCATATGAGGATAGGTTGAGGGAGCACAACATGTACTCCTTGGAGTAGACAAAAGAGAGGGGTGACATGACTGACACATTCAAGTATTAGGGCTGGGTGGACCATTTTGCAGGAGATCAGGACAACCAGATTGAATCCGCAATCCATGGACCCGGATAAATATGGACTTTGCCATAGAAGTCTGGTACTGTGTGTGTGGAGATGCCATTTCCATGATTTTATTGTCTGTTGCCATGGGGATGCCATCGGCATATACAGGTGGCCAGTGGCATCCAATCAGGCAACAAAAGGTCACGTGACACACTCACAGTATATAACCATGCCACTCATGCAATGCAGTCCCAGATGAGCAAGGAGAACCAGAGGAGCAGGAGCTGTGCTCAGCAGAGCCAGGCAGCCAGCAGAGAAAATCACAAAACAAAAGTGTCAAAACTCCCAAAAAATGCCAGAAATATGTGAAATAGAGGGGAGGGAAGAGAGGAAATTAGGAAGAGTGAGAGAAAGGAGGGGGAGAAAAAATGATCATCGGGGTGGGTGAAGGTGGGTCAGGGAATCAGGACTGGGGAGATAGTCGTGGCCTGGGTGGCTGTGGAGGGGGTTAAAACTAAGGCAGTGTGGCAGTACTGTGTGACTATATGTATGAGCAAGGGCAGGCTTGCAAAAATCTTTGACTTGAGCCATTCCAGATTCAGAAGAGAGAGGGAGAGACTACTGGGGACCCAAGAGAGATTTTAAAGTTGTATAAAATCCCAGTTGAAAGATTTTTCTTTTCTTGGCCTCAAATAGTGTAGCTGTGTATACATGAGAAAGGGCAGGCAGGAAAAATCTTTGACTTGTGCCATTCTAGATCCAGAGGAGAGAGGGAGAGACTACTGGGGGCCCAAGAAAGATTTTACAGTTACAGAAAATCCCAAATGAAAGTTTTGTTTTCTTTTCTTGGCCTCAAACAGTGTAGCTGACTGTGTATATGAGAAAGGGCAGGCTGGCAAAAACTTTGACTTGTGCCATTCCTGATCCAGAGGAGAGACGGACAGACTACTTAGGGTCCAGAGAAATTTTACAGTTACATAAAAAAACGATTTTTTTTCCTGGCTTCCATGTGGCTATGTGCACAGGACAAGGGCAGCAGGCTGGCAAAATAAATATTTGACTTGTGCCATCCAGAGGAGAGAGAGAGAGAGAGAGAGGAGACTGCAGGGCGGCCCACAAGAAATGTAACAGTCCCAGAAATCTCAATTTTTTTTTCCTGGCTTCAGTGTGGCTGTGTGTACATGGCAAAGGCAGCAGGCTGGCAAACTAAATCTTTGACATCTGCTGTCCAGAGGGGAGAGAGGGAGACTGCTGGGGGCCTGTGATAAATTTAACAATCTCAGAAATCCCAAATACATTTTTTTCCTGGCTTCAGTGTGACTATATGTACAGGGCAAGGGCAGCAGTCTGGCAAAATAAATCTTTGACTTGTGCCATCCAATTATGATCACTTCCTAACGTTTTGTAACGATTTCATGTATTAAAAAAAAATACTGTTCGGACAAACAACTTACAAGTTTATGTGCCTGTGTTGCTGGCTGTGAGTGGTCCAGGGGATAAAATCTGACTTTGTGACTCATAACAGGCTGTTTACACTACAACACAAGTAAGTAAGTAAGTAAAAATGTATTTATTTAAAGCGTCCTTCCCAACCTCAGGGCGCTTTTACAATAATTCACACAGCTTAAATACAGTACCATTTAGAATCAGTAAAACCAGTAATGAACTAATAGCAGTCATTTATCAAATCCCTGAAAATGCCTGATTAAATAGGAATGTTTTCAGATGTTTTTTAAAGCCTTTCACGGTCAGGGTATCTCGTATCTGACAAGGTAGAGAATTCCACAGGGTAGGTGCCATAAAGGCAAAAGATCTTTCTCCAGATGTTTTTAAATATACCCTGGGAATCTCTAGAAATCCCTCATCAGAGGATCAGAGTGAGCAGGAGGGGCAGTATAAGGCACCAGGGCCCAGATATTCAAACTGTGCCAAGCTGTGGCGCAAGCCTAGGCGCAGCTCAACTTTGTTGCGCAGGGGTGTGGTCTGGGTGATATTCAAAGGACCTGCGCTATGGCACAGCAGCTTTGAATATCGCACCCTGGCTACCCCCACTGTGCATGGCACAGTGGCACTGCGCCAGTGCAAGTGGCCAGAGTGGAACATGGAGATGCGCTAGTGCAAGTGCAATTGCGCCATGCACAGCACCTGCAATATTCAAAAGGGGACATGCAAATGGGGCCATAATTTATGCAAGGCACACATGGGGCCATTTACATGTCATTATGGCCCCATTTGCATGCCATTAGCATGCAGGAGCGCCGATCCCAGACGACTTGCACCTGGCACCCTGCCAGGCAGCAGCCATTGGGGACTGACGCCCCCTGCAGCCTGATCATGGGCATTTGTCTATAAGAATAACCCCCCTCCAGCATCCCTGGTGGTCCAGTGGACCGCTATGTGCCCAATTGCAGGCATCGGAATTATAACTCCCCCCCCCCCACGTCCAATATCCCTATTCATTCACATATCTGGACTGAGTAGTACAGTATGGTCTGAACACCATTGTCGCGCTGCAGAACCAATGGGCGTGCAACTCTGAGCTGTCAGTCGGTGCCAGGCGCAGCGGGCGGCAGGGTGCTGCCGCCCACCGCTGACCGGGCGGTGGGCCCAGTGGGTGGGTGGGGAGGAGGGTACACTAGACCACCAGGTAATAGGAATATTTTATGCTTTACAGATGCCCATGATCGGCAGCGATCGTCCACTGGACCACCAGGAATATTGGATGTGGGGGGTTATAATACCGATGCCGTGATTGGGCACTAGTGGTCCACTGGACCACTAGGGATATAGGAGGATTTCACTACATGGATGCCCGTGATGGGGCATGGGGGGTGCTGCGCAGTGTGGCGAGGAACTCAGGTGGCCACCACAGGTGGCTGCTGCCGTCGTTGCGCCCTGCAATGCGCGCAGCTCACCTGTGGGTGGCCATCACTTGTTCCTTTTTTTTTTACTTAACTTTGTGCAGGCGCAGCTAGTAGTTGTGCATGCATGACTCTGCACATCCTGGGCTGAATATCGGGCTGTGCAGGTTATGCATGGGCACGCCCCCCCACCTGTGCCTGCATACATTACTGATGTGCTCCAGTGCATCGGGATTTGTGCGGCGCACTTTTCCCTTTTGAATATCGTGTCGGGGCACATTAGTGGGTTGTGCATGGTGCAACACTGTTGTGCCATGTGCAACCCTTTTGAATAGCTGGGCCCAGGAGTTCTTTCAGGTAGTGAGGTCCCAAATCATGTAGGGCCTTATAGGTCAGCAATGCAACCTTGAAGGTGATCTGCCACTGTATAGGCAGCCAGTGCAGTTTACACAGCACAAGTGTTATATAACTGGATCTAGAGATTCCCATCAACAACCTGGCCGTCGCATTCTGCACAAGCTGCAAGCGGTGGATATCCACCCCCGGCAGCCCTAGATAGAGGGTGTTGCAGTAATCAAAATGACTGGTGTTAAATTACAACTACAGTACACACAAGTGTCATCATCATCATCATCATCACTCATTCCCAGTTATTCCTCCTTATTATCATTAGTTTTATAATATATTGCATTACATTACATGTAAGCATTAACCAACCCCAATGTGGGACTATGATGCATGCAGCGATGCACCAGTTGTGTCTGCATCTCCAATTCAAATTCTGAGACACACGCAGTTGCTGAATTTGGTCACTCAACAGTAACTGTACTGTAGAAGTCAGTAAGGTTATCTTGGAAGGATGTGGTGATGGACTGCTATGCTGTCCGTGTGCTGTGTACAGTCACAAGTCACAACAGTCAATTTGTGCCTGGCCTGTGGATTTGGGTATGAATCTTTACAAGGACATCACATTAGTTAGAGGGATCTTAGTTTTTTTACAGGATAGAATACTAATGATATAGGTATTTCCATCCGTCTGTCTCTCTGTCTCTCCCAGCTCACTCAAGTCATGAACCCAAGCAGGATATGCCACCATTACAGGCCAGCCATGAAGGGGCTAATACTGAGTGATTGCTTTTTTTATTAGCAGTTTTAGATTAATTTTTATACAAATAATCCATTAAATTATTTCCTTTGGGCCTCTGTGCCAAATGTGACTGGCTTTGGCCACTTTTACGAATTTTTTCAAATGTTTTCAAATATTTGTCAACATATGATAACTAATCAGAACAAATCAGAACTTCAGTGTATTCCGGTTCTTATTTAATAAGGGTCAGAACTTCACTGAGTTCTCACAGCCCTATCAAATATATCAAGGGTATAAATAAGGTAGCAGTACAGGAGCTCCTTCAGGAGAAGAAAAGCATCAGAACTAGAGGACACAATATGAGGCTTAAGCGTGGGCAGTTCAGGAGCAATTTTAGGATGTTCTTCATCACTGAGAGGGTGGTTGACCCACGGAATTGTCTGCCACAGGAAGTGGTGGTGGCCAAAATAGTAAACAGGTTTAAAAAGCCTGGGACGGGCACAAAGGTATAATTTAACAGAAAGGATGGGGGGCAGTTACCCATATCTGGCAGACTAGATAGATCTTGCAGTCCCCTTTTGCTTTCAATTTCTATGTTTATATAACAAGAAAAACAGGTACAGATAAATTAACTAATAAACATATCAATATAAAACTTAGGTATCCCTGTATGAGGGTTGGAGCATTGTATCCATAACAGAGCATACAAGCTGTGACTCAATCTGATTCATGTGAAATGGGCAAATACAAAACAGCAAGCTCATAATCACGACAGCATGTTGGCAAGAATAGAAATGGCAACAAATGTTTTTTGTGGGTTGCTCCTTCCCACACCCCACCCACACCCCCCTTACTTAAAAAATGAACTCTGAAGTCGTAGCACCTCAGGGAGGGGGGTAAAACATCTGTCACCATTTTGCCCTCACTGAAATACCCTGGCTGACTTTTGGACTCACCGTTTTGTATTCACCCATTTCACAGACTACCGTCCCAGTCTAGTTTGACAACTGTTATACATCCCATCTGAACAGAACAAGCCCAAAGTTCAAAAGCTAGCCTGCAATCTTGACAGCAAATTATCACTAACAATATGATGAGGATTCACAGTAGTTGAGGTCCAAGAAAACAATTAGCAAGTATAAAGTCATCTCATATGCTATAACAAATCTTCAAAAAAATAAAAATTTTAGCTGATGAAAATAAGCAATACCCTCTTAAAAGCAGTCCATAAAGTCTAAGTACTGTTCAACATTATTCCTGGAGTATGTGAATCCTCATTTGCAGTGAGAGCCTGGAAAAAGGTTGGGGACTAGGGAGGGGGACTCCTAGGTGGCTTGCTCGGCCAACAAAAACTACTTCCGACCTTGCTATGTCTCCACAACTAGTCTGGTGGGATAAAGCATTCTAAAGGAGATCTGTGCCACCTGAAGCTGTTGCTTCACACCCCTATATGCTGCTCTCTGGGACTTTACTTGCAAAGTAAGATCTTGAAAAATAAAAAGATGGCATTCTTTGCAGAAGAGCTCCTTAATATCCCGTAGTTTAACTAAAATGTGTGCCTTCTCTAAATAGTTTAATAGCCAAAAAATTTAAGTTTGAGGCCACTCTCCTTCCTGTGGTGGAGGTCTCAGTGAGCAGTGAGCCTGCTCAGTCATGTAGGTTGGGTTATGTGGAGAGGATCCAACAAGTTTAACTAGTAATTTTTTGAGGAAAAGAACTGTGTCTGGTCCCGTGGCCTGCTTTGGCAGTCCCACCAACACCAGATTATTCCAGTGGCTCCTGTCCTCTAAATCTTCAATCTGTTCCTACAATTTAGTTTATATTTTTGCAGAGAGATGTTACCTCAGGCTCAGGCTTAGTGTGGTGGTCCTCCAAAGAGCTAACTCAGACCTCTGTGTCTCCCACCTGCTGAGATAATTCCTCCAGGACTAGCCGCATCAAACAAACTTCTGTGGCTATGCCCCTGATAATGTCTAGTAGGCTGCTGACCTCTAGTAAACAGCAGTCTCTAGTGAGAATATCAGAAGAGGAGGATTCTGGCTGAGGCTGCATCATATTGGATTTGTGCCTTTTGGGTGCCTTCTGCTCAGCGGCTAGAAGGTGATCCTCCGTGGCAGGCTCCAAGGGGGAATCAGCGATGACTAAAAACACTAACTCTCAAAAAGAAATAAAAAATATAGGGGAAGGATGGTTGTTAAACTTGGAGAACAGCAGAGCTGAAATAGAATGCAGTCATTAGAATAAGATCATCATGAGACTCACCTGCCAGTAGGATTTAAACCAACAATATGACCTGTGGCCCCCTTCCTGGAAGGATTGCTGGCTGTTTCTTTACAGAAGCCCATATTTTCCCATGTTGGTCCCCTGTGAAGATCAACAAGGGAGAGGATACAAAGAGTGATGGGGTCAAGAATAGGCTTACCTGTTCCTTGGAAGTGGTGCCGTCAGATCTGCATAGTGCCCCCTTCCAATAACTGCCAATCAGAATCTCCAGTCAAGTTAGCTCCCTTATGGGAGCATTAGTAGTCTGGTAACTCCCTTTCCTTTTGGCCACTGAGGCTTGGCAGTATGAATTTGGCTCCTCCATCTTCCTCCTTCTTTTAGTGAGCAACAGCAGCAGGGATAGTGATAGTAGTGTCTCCCAGATGGCTTCCCATTCCAGTTGTCCCTCAGTCAGCAACTTGGTTGGTGGTAGTGAGTGAAGTGGAAGCACCACAGCTAGGTTCCAGCTATGATAAGGGAGAAAAAAAACATTTTTTAAACTAAATAACTGCACAACTCAGTGCATAATAAAAGTGGTTAAGGGAGCATGGGTAGGTGGAAGCAGCACCAGACAGCAGACCACCTAGATGGTGCAGAGAAAAGGGAAGGTCTCATAGGAGTACTTTTAGGCCAAGCCAGTACTTATCATTCAGACCTCCCATAGGGTGGAAACAATTAAGGCTCTACTGGATAGAAGGCCTAAGGGTTCTAGGCTAATCCAGGCATCAGAGCCACTTCTAGGGTGGCAAAAGAAATACTCCACAAGAATGACATTAGGGCAAGTCTGGACCTAAGATAAAGGAACGACCATAAGGTGAATAAAGCAACCTCCATAGAACTAAGATTCTGTGATACAGGACAAAGAAAGCTCAGAACAAAAGCTCCAGTGGAGCTAGTACAGAAGGTTCCACATGACTTGATGAATATGTATGAGCTTGCCTACTGAATGGCATTGAAAGAGGTCATTTCATTTTCAAAACTACCTACATGAACTTTATTTAAAATGACAGTGCACTATTTTCAAGAGAATACCTATTTTGAACTGTCTAAAGCCTGCCTAGATGCTTGATGCCCCCAACTGAACTTGTGAACAACTTAAAAATGAACTGCTTAAATGTGTGGTTTCCCACAGTGAGTGCTTGGCATTTTGGTGCCTTGTACCTGAACTGCCTAATTGTGTGGTACCCCATAATTTGCACTGTATGTAGTCTACTGTAGTGCACTATAGAGAACCTCTGAAAATATCAAAGTTGATACATTTGTAAAGGAGTGTACCAGAAATATGGCCAATTGTTCACAGTGCTACTGAAGTGTGCGTGCATCTAAAAATAACAAAGCCGGTACAGTGGTAAAAGAGTATTTTAAAATGATCATGTGTTTGCAGTGCTACTAGAGTGTGGTTTCTAAAATAACAAAGTCAATACAGTGTTAAAGGTGTGTACCAGAAAGTAAATGTTGTGGCTTTACAGTTCAGTCAACAAAAGCAGTGACATTTCAGTGTACAGGTTTTTTAACACTGAAAAGTGACTCAAGATTCAGTGGCTACTCCTCTTCCCTCTGGGTTGTCACCAATCATTAAAAGAAAAGTGACCCCCTCAGCAGGTGCAGGACATTCTGATAAAGTTTCTAGTGAAAGAAGCCATACAACATGTACCAGAGGATAAGCAAGCACAAGGAATCTAATCCATCTTCTTTATGGTTCCAAAGAAGAGGGGGGGGGTCTATGATCAATCCTAGATCTCAAATTTCTGGACCAATCCATCCAAATTTAAACATTCAAAATGGAAACAATAAGGTCTGCTATAAGATCCATCCAACAAGGGGGACGTTCTCACATCCATAGACCTCAGGAATGCATACACACACATTCCAATACACCCAACTCACTACAAAGATCTGAGGTGCCACATACTGGGACAACACTTCCAGTACCAGACTCTTCCATTCAGCCTAGCCTCAGCACTCTGAATATTCACAAAGGCCTCAGTGGTCCTCACAGCAAACCTGAGAATAAGGTGCATACAAGTAAATACATTGGGGGGGGGGTTGCTGGGGAAAAGGGACTGAATATAGGGATGGATGAATACTAAAGAACATGACCATCAAGAGTAGATGGGTCGTATAGTTACTACCCAACCCATTCTGCTGCATGATTACCTGACCCTGACCATTGCAAAAATCATGTGAAAGACTATTTTTCTTTCTGACTATTACACGGTGTATTAGGGTATACAAATGGGGGGCATTACTGAGGCAGGTACAAGAGGCACAATTGTTTCCAAAAATTCTACCCATGGTGGGCATTGCTGAGGCAGATATAAGAGGTGCAGCTGCTCTTAGTGAGCCTGTTGCTGTTTCCAGAAATTATACCAATGGTGGGCATCAAAGTTACATAATATGAAACTGATGACTGATAAAAGAAAACTAAAAGTAGTGTGGCACATATGGCTGGCATGGTGGCAGTGGTGATGGTTCTACTAGTTTTGTGCACAACCTAGTCATCATATTCAGTATCACTGTTAACAGGCTGTTGTTCATGTTCAGGGTCAGAGTCATATAATTCAGTATTTGGGACAACTGGGAAATTGTCAGCATTCATTTTGAGAAATGTATCCCCTTACACATTTACAGTACTTAGCAGTGTTCTGCGGTCAGTGACTATTCCTACAGCTGCACTAAATATGCATTTTGTATATCCACTTGAAGGTGGACAACCGAGGTACATTATTGCAAGATTTGCTAGATATGGCCATTTTGTTCTCCTTTTTTTTCCAACAGAGTAATCAATCTTCCACAAGACCAGTCACAGTATGGTCTGCAAAATACTCCAGGATCATTGTACTGCATGAGATGGTTACCAGTCTGGCAGATGAACCAGCTGCACTTTCTTTACAGAATACTAGTTCATGTTGTGCAGGTGACTCAGAAGTGATTTGCCTTTCTGATCCTGAACATAGGATGCCCAAGAAGTAGCTGTAGATGTGTTTTCCCTTGCTGATGACTGCGGTGATTGTGAAAAATTTTAGACGTGCTATTGTCTGTGTCAGAGGTGTACTATGATGGTTCAGCAGGGGTTGACTGCTTTACATCAGTTAGTGGTGTTGGTTGGGGAATGTTACATTTAGTTAGCAGAAGATCTCTTCAATACTCAGTGTCTTCCCCTGCAGGAAGGATTACCTTAATGTTCCACTTAATGCAGGGCTCTAGCAACTTAGTCAACACATAGGTGTCATTCTTAAACATGGCATTTATTATCTGATCAGTCAACAGTCTGAGACTCAAGTCATGTGACAGCATAACAGCAGTGGTGTTTTCTTTTGACTTAAAGTTTTTCTTTATGCCATCAAGGAAAATGTGAATAAATCTTTTTTAAGGAAGAATTTCACTCAGGGTTGCACTGTCCACACTGACATCACATGTGGCAACCTCAAATAACTCCAATAAAGTGACCAAAAATTCAAGTAGAGTCCAACTGCTGGAACTGAACATGATGTCTACATTACCTATTTGATTCTGCATGGTGTAGTCATGTACAACTTTTTTCTGTTCAAGATACATTTCCAACATGTAAGATGTTGAATTCCAGTGGGTTGGAACTTCCAGCTTTAATATATGCAATGGTAAGTTGTTCGACCTCTGTAGCCCCTTCAGGATGGTTTGTGCTTTCACTGAGTGGCTGAAATGCCCACATATTTTTCTAGCAAGACCTAACAGGTTTTCAACATTTCTGTTTCCGTTTAAGAAACTATGGATGAAAATATTTAAACATGTGCAAAACAAGGTATGTATTGATAGTTGCTACCTCTAACAGCTTTGACTATGTTGGCAGAATTATCTGACAATATGATCCCTGAAGATAAGGAATATAGAGTAAGCCATTTCTGGAATTTATGTTGCAGCTCCTGCAAAATATTCACAGCAACGTTTTCCTTAAAAGCAGTGACACATAATAAAGCCTGCTTCCTACTGCTTACAGTGCAGTGAGGATTATTATTTTCTGACTGAAAACTTGCCCAATGTGCTGAAATGGTCATGTAGTCAATTGGTTGGTTGCTGCTCCATATATCTGTGGTTATGTGAACCTGCTTCACCTCAGAGAGTTTCAACAGCTTAATGACTGCAGTACACACAGTCATACAACTGTGGTACAGCCTTTTTCAAGAAATATGTTAGACAAGGAATGGTGTACTGTGGTTCAATCAAGTTCATGATCTTGAGGAAACCTTTTAAAGCAATAAAATCAAAAGGGAGATGACAATCGGCCAACAGATCTACAATGGCTTTATTTAATAGTTGACATGTCAGATGCCTGCAGGTAAGTTTTGATGTCCTCACAACACTTTCTTTTAATTTTAGTTGACTAGAATTACTAGAAATTTTAAATGTTTTTAGGATTGCATTTTTCATGCCTTTTTCACATGGAGTACTACTTTGGGAATTTGCAGTATTTGATGGTGTCAGAAGAAAAACATTTATGTTTGTCTGAGAATACTGCAAGGACACAGCAATTGATTCAGTGGCAGTTCCTGCTTTCAGTTCATTGTCACTATGGTCACCATCACCACCACCTCCACTACCACCCATACTAACCGCACTGTCCCTTGCCCTGCCCCATTCAACTGGTTATTTTGTCTTTGCACATCATATCATTACTGATGTTCCAAAATTTCCTGCTTTGCCAACAAGACTGACACTCTTTTTCCACAGACTGCATACAGCTCAAGAGTTGTCTGCAGGGTCAACATAAAATAAATTCCACACTACAGATTTTCCTTTTGTGCTTTGTATCATGGTGCCTGGCACTATTTCTTGTAAGTCAAGGGAACTGGAGGAAACCCTACACTGCCATTTCCTTGTTGACATGAATTATTCTCATTCATGCTCATCTTCTTTTCCATATGTTTAGCATATGATACTTTTTTCTGCACTTGCCTCTCATGCCCTACAGCAGCATCCTCTTCTATCCCCTCATCAAAACTACAGACATCATCACCACAAGATTCAGAAAAACTGGAAGTGCTGTTGTCATTATGTGGGACATAGCCTGGGCTGTCCCATTCCCAGTCCCCATTATCACCACTGTCTTTATCAGCATTCACTGACTCAGCATCTGAGCTTATATTTGAAGAGGATGCCTCCTCGCATGCTGCTTCAACAGCTGGATTGTCCTGGCACATAAGACAAAATGTTCAGTACCTCTACAAGTAACTCCAGTCAGTTCTTTAAGAAACTCTACTATCATTTTACTGCTAACATACTTTTTTGGGTTCTACAGGAAATTTAGTGTCAGTACTGGGGATGTTTTTATTATTGTCACTATGTTCTTCATTAGTGCTATAATTCATATTGTCCACATCATTAACAGCTGCATGTGCTGCAGCACTGTGTTTCCTTTTAGTAGAGTTAGACTGGGAAATATGAGACATAGTAGACACAGCCATGAAAGGAATGGATATTGTTTCACTAACTGTTGCAGAGAAAACCGTGTAGCTGACTACATCATAGACAGTAATAATTGACAGGGCTCAGGGCACTTAACATACAGTTTAATACAGCCTACATGGCTTTCACTATGCTGCAGAGACACATAGCTATGTCACAGTAATAAAATCACCGGGCTCGGGCACCTAACACAGACAGTATAAATTACAGACTAAATGACTTACAACTATGCTGGGGAGAGACACACAGAGTAACTATGTCACAGACAGGGCTCAGGGCACCTAACAAGTAATATAATACAGCCTAATACTGCCCCACATCAGGCACTTGGGGTAAATCCCAATACTAACATTGTAGTACATCATGAGGGAGATGCTGCACTCCTGAGATGCTGTCTTTCGGGTAAGACATTAAACTGAGGTCCCATCTGCCTGTTCTGGTAGTTTTTCAGGTGGGCATCAGGAATCCCATGGTATTTCTCGAAAACAGTAGGGGAATTTTATTGAAAAACAATCCAAAAACAAACCACAGAGAACATCAAAAACAACTTAAATATATACAAAACGTGTTCAATCTCATTTCAAATAAGCAATGAAAAAATTAAAAGAAGTATATCAGAACATAGTTCAAAAATCATACAGCCAACTCACAATTGGGAGGAAAAGAAAAAAGAACATAACTGAAAAACATAGAATATCTAATACTTCAAATCTGAACTATCAAAGAGAAATCAACTATCTTATAAATCCATGGCATTGAATCTTTTCAGTTTGTTATGATAAGAACCAAGTACAATTCTTCCAATACATGCTATGTTGCTGTACTGTACATATTTTTGTTCTTGATTATACCATGGGACAAATCCAAATTGACAAGTCCGGTATTTATATTGGCTGGCTGGCACCTTTCTGCCATTGTAAATCCTCTGATAACCCACACAAAAGGTGCCAGCCACCCACATGTTGAAAAAAAAAATCCAACCCAGAAATCGCAAAATGACATGTTGTTTTCTTGCTAAACTGGCAGTATACAAAACACCTCTGTACATCTGTAAATTTATAAAAAAAAAAAGCGTCCAAATGTAAATGTTCTCCAACACCATGTTTAAACTCTTTTCCAATAACCACTGCCACCAAGCTCACCTCATATTTATTTTTTGGTCCACTCAGCTCCGCTCCATGATGACTTCCCCAGCCATCACACCTGACACACTCCCTCTGCTCAGCTCCATTATGACTTACCCAACCATCACACTTGGCACTTTCCCTATCTGCTACAGACCCACACTGTATCCTGTACAGTCCCACTCTTACTGCAGAACCACCCCCCCCGTGTCTCAACTGTAGCATAAAAAAAAGTTAAGAGATTCCACCTGTATCCATTTCTAGTACCACACTAACCCGGAAGCTGCATGACGGCAAAACTTTGCAATGCACTTACTGTACCTCACTAAAAAAAAAGCAGTACTCCACCATGAATTACATACAGTCCTCTCTTTAAATGACAAAAGGAAAAAAAAAGGCTACATTACCATCCATAACACCCATAGCAACACCCTAGCAACCAAGGACAGCCCTAGCAACAGGGAACTATTTTTTATTATGGACTAACACATGCAAAAAAACTAAACAAAAACACCAAAAAAAGCAAGTATTATTTTATTTTACTCTATCTTAAAAAAAAGGACCATGGTATAATTGCAGTAAACCACTTGAGGGTGTGGGTTATGGTGGGATTTACCATGGCTGGCAAGGATTTGACCACTTGGCTGCACCTCATGGCCAAACCATGCCAGCCATGGTAAATCCCCCTAATAACCCACACCCTCTCGTGATTTATTGCTTAAATATACCTGCTACGCAAGCATGATTTAAACTGCTGAATAATCTGTCTAGAAGTGCAGTCCTTCTGCTGCAGGAGATATAGACATCTGGCCTGCCACATGTAATAAGCAGTTTTATGCAAAATTGACATATTTTGCCCGTGAAAAAGTTTGTGAAATTTGCACATTTCATGGAATTTTTTGCCAGGCATGTTAGTTTCGCCTGATTGATCCCCCACCCCAGTATGCTTTTTTAATATTTTCCCTGTTGGTCTAGTGGTCCCCCTGCCCGCCACCCCGGCAGCTATCCCACCCCATTCCCTCCCCATCTTGAAACAGAGCCAAGTTGTGTGGTATTAAAAAAAAAAGAAAGAAATTAACCATGGTGGCTAGCGGTCCCTCCCCCGACTCCTTCATCCATCCATCAGCCCA
Organism: Neoceratodus forsteri; assembly: GCA_016271365.2. NCBI lineage: Eukaryota > Metazoa > Chordata > Ceratodontiformes > Ceratodontidae > Neoceratodus > Neoceratodus forsteri. Next base: position 1,496,724,226 of record CM057449.1, read on the forward strand.
TAGTTTGCTTTTTAAATATTATCTCTGGTGATCTAGTGCCTCTACCCTCAACACAGTAACTACTGTCCCATCCTGCTCCCCCGCATCCTGAAACACAGCAGGCCACCAGCTCAACCTTCAGCTCCCCTCCACATCCGGTGGTCCACTCAGATGTAAATGAATGAATGAGCACATGGGCACATGCTCATTCATTCATTCATTCACATCTCTGCAGGTTGCTGGCCATGGAGGAGAGAGAAGGGCTGAGCCAGTGGCCGGCTCTGGTTCAGGATGGGGGAGCGGGGTGGGACAGCACTTGCTGGGTGGGGGCATAGGCTGGGCCACTAGACCACCAGGGAATAATATTTAAAAAGAAAACTATGGGCTGACAGATGGGTGATTGGGTTGGGGGAGGGACTGCTAGCCACCAGGGTTAATTTCTTTCTTTTTTTTTTAATCCCACACAACTTGGCTCTGTTTTGGGATGGGGGAGTGGGGTTGGACAGTACTTGCTGGGTTGGGGGCGGGGTAGCCACTAGACCACCAGGGGAATTTATTTAAAAAAACATACTGGGTGGGTCTACGGATTGGGAAGGGGATCAATCGAGAATAAGGAGGGAGGGGGGTTTACTAGACCATCATGGAAATGGCATAATTCCAAATTCTGCCATTCTGGGTGGAATATCACATTTCGCAGGTGAAATTCTCGTAATTTTGCACCCACAAACTTTTTCACGTAATACTCTGGTTCCATGAAATATTTTGTGTGGTAAAATTGCTGATTTCATGGGAATTTCACCAATGAAATAAAACTTTGCCACATCTCTAAATATTGAATCACCAAAAAAACTAATCTAAGAAGGCTGTGATGTCATTTCTGAAATCTGGCGGGGTATAGCCCTAAAATGAAAATTTCATAAGTGATTGGGTTAATTAGCTTATCTGTTCAGTTTTCTGCCACTACTGCCCAGAAATCCTGTGCATAAGGGCAGGTGAGAAAAAAATGCTCTTGAGTTTCCAGTAACTGTGCACAAGATGAACTGGGAAATGTACTCTCTTCTATTGCTTTGTGCTTATGTGCATTTCTAACTTCTAGTCTGTCATAACAAAACATCCAGCTTACATCTCGGAACTGTAATGGGATTCTCTTATCCACAAGTTGGAGGAAAAACTGTATCAACCTGATCTGAGAGACAATGGTCTATGCTAGGGATCTAAAAAAACATGTATTTATAACAGTTTGGTAGAATTGCTTCCTAGTCTATGTTGTCAGGGATGTATTTGGTACTTTCCATTGTCTTAGTCTTAAGAATGCAGGATAAAGGGTGTGGTGTATAGTCCATAATCTTGCACTACGGGGTATCTGGTAAGGGGCATACCCCACAATGTATGCATGAACTGTACCCAGTCTGAAAGAAGGGAATTCCAGGTTGTGAGTCTCCCTGAAACTGTAGGAACGACATTTGTGTAGAGAAATAAGTGTAAAAAACTACAGGGTGTATCATCCTGATGCCTCCCTGTCTGCCCATGGTCTTGGTAAGTAAAGTTCCACTTAATAGGGTTTAACCAACTGCCCCAGAGCCCCTGCAAAAATATGTTATTCACTGCTACTTCTTTATATGATGGTGGGGGGGGGGGATGTGTGAAATGAATAAGAAAGTTGGGAGGACCAGCTTTTTCAAAAGGTAAACCCTTTTCCATTTTGAAATAGATTTGGCCTTCCAGGAGGTGACCAATAAAGAAGTTATATGAAGTTTATCATTCCAATTCCAGGCATCATCATCCGCACTACCAAACTTGAAGGCCCAAAATTCTAATAGGGTCATGCGTAATAGGTATGTTGCCAACATGAACAAAGCTGTCATCAGGAGTAGTACATATGGCTATATCTACACTTTTGTTATAACTGAATTTTGCGCTTGAAACATATTCAGAAGTGGTTAATTCTTGCTGAAGCTCTGAACCGCAGTTGTATTTCCAATACATAAACAAATGTCATCTGCATAAGCACATGCTTTTGGCCCCATAAGGCCATTCAATGTTGTAATATTGGGAATCCGAGGATTATTCAGTATCCTATCGAGAAAGGGATCTATAGAAAAAATGTAGAGAAGGGTACTAATTGGACAACCTTGCCATACACTTATGTAGAGATGTAGTGAAGTTAAATTCCATCTGTGAAGCAGACGCGAAGTAACCCACTTCACGTTACTGTTCAGCTACATGAAGCACCCATTGAAAATATAAAACATATTGAAACATAAACTTTTTGTTACCATTTTATTAGAATTGAACATTTGGGGCATTTGTGTAGCCTCGTAAACATCCCTCCTGTACTTGTTATTTTGTTTGATTTTAATTCATTATGTTTTTATTTCCTCTTTTATGGTTCTTTGTTGAAGCTGGCCTAAGTAACATCAGCTGCACTGATGCCCTGCAGTGAAACTTGCACTTTCAACTTCCACTCATTTGATGTTACTGGATTCCATAACTGATCAATAATTAAAATATGAATATCAGCTATGGAAAAGGCATGTTTGACCAAGGACCATAACATGAGGAAAAAACCAAGATTATCTGAAAGCAACCAAATGAAAAAGAACGTAGGGAGATTTAGAAGGTAAAACAACTACCAAAATGCTCAATTACAGTATGTAAGCAATAATACCCAACAGGGTGGGTGGTATTGGGCTATATGGGCTGCTCTGGGGTATAATGAGGCCTGACACTGCAAGTGGAGGGCCTTATAGCCCCTGGAAGGTCAGGTATAGCCCAATACCACCCACTCTGGAGGGTAATATTGTGCTTAGAAAATGGGCACTGTAAAAAACAAGCATTTGTCAATGCTGAATGTTGATTGCGCTGGTGTGTTGAGCTCTCTCACTGCCCATCTGTCACTCACTCAGTCTATTTCTCCCGGTGCTGCAGGCTGCTGTTTTGTACTGGGCTCCTGCCTGGATTGGCACCTTGTTCTACCCACTAAGAAATCCGCAGCTGTCCCGACAGAGCTGTGTTGAAGTGGCTCACTCCCCCTCTCTCTCACTCACTCATTCTGTTTCTCCTGGCTCTGCAGGCTGCCCTTTTGTACTAGGCTCCTGCCTCTGTTGGTGGCTTTTTCTGCCCACAAAGAAATCTGCAGCAGTCCCAACACAGGTCTGTTGAGCCTGCTGAGTCCCCCTGTCTCACTCACTTGTTCTGTTTCTGCCGCCGCTGCAGACTGCCCTTTTGTACTGGGCTCCTGCCTGTGTTGGCACCTTTTTCTGCCCACAAAGAAATCCACAGCTGTCCCAACAGAGCTCTGTTGAGGGCGCTCACTCCCCCTGTGTCAATCACTCATTCTGTTTCTCCTGGTGCTGCAGCCTGCCCTTTTGTACTGGGCTCCTGGCTCTGTTGGCGCCTTTTTCTGCCCACAAAGAAATCTGCAGCAGTCCCAACAATGCTCCATTTAGCTCGATCAGTCCCCTTCTCTGACTCGCTCATTCCGTTTCTGGTGGCATTGCAGGCTGCCCTTTTCAATTGGGCTCCTGCCTGCATTGCCGCCATTTGCAGCAGTTACAATACAGCTCTGTTTAGCTCGCTCACTCCCACTCTCTCACTCGCTCATTCTGGTTTTCCTGCCACTGCAGGCTGCAATTTTGTACTGGGCCCCTGCATCCATTGCTGCCTTTTTCTGCCCACAAACAAATCTGCAGCAGTCCCAACAGAGCTCCGTTGAGCTCACTCACTCCCCCTCCCTCACTCACTCATTCTGTGTCTCCTGCCGCTGCAGGCTGCCCTTTTGTACTGGGCTCCAGCCTGTATTGGTGGCTTGTTCTGGTCAGAAAGAAATCTGAAGCAGGCCTGACACAGCTCCATTGAGCTCGCTCACTCCCCCTCTCTCATTCACTCATTCTGTTTCTGCCCACGCTGCAAGCTGGCCTTTTGTACTGGGCTCCTGCCTTCATTGACACATTTTCTGCACACAAAGAAATCTGCAACAGTCACAATAGAGCTCCGTTGAGCTCGCTCACTACCACTCTGTCACTCACTCATTCTGTTTCTCTTGGTGCTGCAGGCTGTGCTTATGTACGGGGCTGCTGGCTGTGGTGGCACCTTTGTCTGTCCACAAATAAATCTGCAGCTATACCAAAAAAGCTCCACTGAAGTGGCTCAGTCTCCCTCTGTCACGCGCTCAATCTGTTTGTCCTGGCGCAGCAAGCAGCCCTTTTGTACGGGGCTCCTGCCTGCATTGGCGTCTTTTTCTGCCAACAAAGAAATCCACAGCAGTCCTCATAGAGCTCCATTGAGCTCACTCAGTCCCCCTGTCTCACTCACTTGTACTGTTTCTCCCACCGCTGCAGGCTGGCCTTTTCTACTGGGCCTCTGCCTGCATTGACACCTTTTTCTGCCACAAAGAAATCCACAGCAGTCCTGACAGCGCTCCAGTGAGTTTGCTCACTCCCCCTCCCTCACTCACTCTCTCGTTCTGTTTCTCCCACTGCTGCAGGCTGCCCTTTTGTACTGGTCTCTTGCGTTGGGGCCTTTTTCGGCCCACAAACAAATCTGAAGCAGTCCCAACAGAGCTCAGTTGAGCTTGGTCACTCCCCCCTCTCACTCGTTCCATCTTAATCTATCCCAAACACTGATGTCCCACAGCAACTGCGCTATTCTCCATCAGGAGTGCAAAAACATATTTTAGCCAGGATGTGAAAAATGACAGCTGTACTGTTCATAAGGAGGTGTGAAAGAATGCCACTGTTGAAAATGTGGCATGAAAATATTACAAATTTGCGAAGTTACAAGGGTGCGTGGAAACAGTTGAATGCACGCTTGTAACACAGTCATGTTATGGAGTTTTGTCACCAAATTTCCAACATAGGGATTTTACGACCTCTGCTCATGAACAGTGCCACTGTCATTTTCTTTATCTGTCCCAAACACTGATTGCCCACAGCGACCACGTTGTTCTGTGCCACAACTGTGAAACCACATTTCACTCAGGATGTAAAAAAATGACAGCTGTACTGCTCATAAGGAGGTGTGAAAAATTGCCATTGTTGAAAATGTGGCATGACAATATTATGAATCTGCAGAGTTACAAGGGTGTATGGAAAGTGTGCAACGCAACTCATTTGATGGGCTATCATCACCAAATTTTCAACACTGGCATTTTAGGAGCTCTGCTCATCAACAGTATCACTGTCATTTTATTACTCTGTCCTGGGCAGTGATTTCCCACAGCGACTGCTCTACTCTGCCCCGGAACTGCGAAAACACATTTTGGCCAGGATGGGAAAAATGACAGCTGCACTGTTCATAAGTAGGTGTGGGGAAAATGGCAATGCTGAAAATCTGGAGTGAAAATATTATACATTCGTGAAGTTACGAGCATGCATGCAAACTGTGCAATGCACGCTCGTAACACAGTCATTTTATGGAGTATCATTACCAAATTTTCAACATAGCCATTTCAGGACCTCTACTCATGAACAGTGTCACTGTTATTTTCTTAATCTGTCCTGAACACTGATTTCCAACAGCGATCGTGCTATTCTGCACTGGAAGTGTGAAAACACATTTCCGCCAGGATGTGAACAATGACAGCTGTACTGTTCACAAGGAGGTGTGACAAAATTCCAATGTTGAAAATCTGGCATCAAAATATTGCAAATTCACGAAGTTATGTGCGTGCGTAGGAACTGTGCAGCGTACACACGTAAAACAGTCATCTTTGGGATTTTTTCCATCAAATTTGCAACATAGGCTTTTTGAGAGCCCACCTCATGAACACTGGCACTGTCATTTCGTTAATCAGCCCCCAAAGGTGATTCCACACAGTGACCGCAAAATCACCTTTCGGGGCTGATTAATGCTATGACAGTTCAAGAATTCAAGAGGAGGGGTCCCAAAAACCCCATGTTGAAAATTTGGTGAAAAAATTCCCAAAAAATGCCCAAGATATGCACTAAAGTTGAAAAAACCCTATTCATTACATTATACAGCTTACCGCAGTTCCTCAGTTCGCGGTCGGCTTTGAAAAGTGCAGACATGTTCCCGGTCCACTGAAGATCATCTTGCCAGACTCCAGAGGTAAGTATGGGGTGAGGGGGTTGTGGGGAGGCAGGGTGCGCAGTGGGTGGGTACAGGTGGTGGGTGGGCAGCACGGAGACTATGAGGGACCGTTTCCTGCTTTTCAGGGAAAAAAATAGCAAAAGACTTTGGGGGGCAGTTTTTTTCTTTTACAGGGGCATGTGGCATGCTGGGGTGGGCTCTCAGTGTGCCACCAATGGCTTTTTGGGGGGGCCAGCAATAGCCAATGGGAGATTGGGCAGCCACGTTGGCACACAAAGGGGGGGAGTCATTATGCCGACAGGGACTGGGCACCCCATCAGCAGAAATAACAGCATGTGGGGTGACACCAACGGCTTTCTGTTGGTGAGGGCAGCAATAGCCAATGGGGGACTGGGAACCCCCCTCAACACACAAAGGGGGGGACTTCATTATGACGATGGGGATTGGGCACCCCATCTGCAGAAAATGAAAACATGGGAGGGGGACAGAATGCTGACGGGGACTGTGCTCTGCCATCAGCAAAATGAACATGGGGACAATGAAGCCGATAGGGATTGGGGCCCCCGTCAGCACATAAACATGGTGGGGGTTATATTATTTGTGAACACGGGGGGCAACCTGCCGCCATGTTCACAAACAATATCAGGCTTGCTAGGTCCACCCTGCAATGAAGGGGTCGCTCCCTCATTGCAGCAGATGGCTGACACTGCACTGACGAGGCAGCCACTGATTGCAGCGGCTGATTTGTCACAAGTTGGTGCAAACATTCCAAACTTGTGTCACCAGCAGCCTGCAGTGGCATTGGGGAAAGTGGGACAAGCCTTTTATAGGCTGTGGGGGCATTGGCCACAACAGTGCCCTGCCTCCGTAGCCTGCTTCTCAGCAAGCTGTGCCAATATGTTTCTTGCGCAGCGCGCAATCAACATAAAAATAAGTTTAATAAAAAATGTTAATCAAAATGTAATGTAAAATAAGTTTTGTAATAAAATAGTACCTAGTACATTAGAATGATTTTTTTTTTCATTTTGAGCAAGGGACTTTTGTCCTACTAAAGACACCATAGTTAAAAAAAAGGTTGCAAATGGGCATCCTGCTGAAATATGGAGCTGCTGAAGAGGGACTGATTTGAAAATTAAAAAAAAAGAAGGTTGAGATTGTTGAAGGTGGAAGCATTACCAGCGAGCAGGAGATCATGTGCAAGTAAGAATGCATGGGCCACCACACTTTGGAGCTGCTCAGAGGGAAGGGAGGTAGAGAATTGAACAGTGATGGGGGTCAATCAAGTTGCAGAAAAAAAACTCTGTAGGAACAGGTAGATTCCTTTATTATTTGGTGGTTTCAGTCTGCAGTTTTAAATGTGAGGAACTCAGCCAGGCTACAATTTTTCTTTGCAGGGAATCAGTGTGGCCAAATGGGAGAATAGCACTAGCCAGGAAGCCTACCACTGCGAGGAACCATCAGGTGTATTTTAGCTTTTTTTTAAAATAGAGTGAGAAAAAAACAGGCTGGATTTTTGGGAATGGGGTTATTTTTTGTAGGGAAGGATGGCTGTTTTCTGTTTTTGTTTAGTGGGGCAGTTTGTGAGGTCAGTCTTGCTAAGCGAGTGGGAAAAAAAATGGTAGCTGGTGAGTTTGAAAATTCGGGGTGCCCAATGAGACCCTAAGTGATGGGGCACCCTGAATTGGCACTTGTTTTTTTTTTGTTTTTTTTACCAAGCATTATTAAAAAATAAATGCATGCCTGGAAATGGCTTTTAACCAGTCAACATGCTTTATTTTTCAAGCCCATTTTCAAAATTAAGAATGGTAAATAAACAATAGCTGTTTGTTCACTTTAATCTAAATATGAAGCTCTTGAAATTTTTTTTTGTAACACGTATATTAGTGTACTGGGACATTCATTGCTGTTTAGGCATCGAACATTAACTACATCACTTTCATTTGTTTTGCTAAACTAATACTTGTACCAGAATTACTTTTGCCAATTGATTAGTGATAGGATGCCAGACTGTGGACAACATGGAGTAATGGTTATCACTGTCAAAGTGCCAGCACGATTATCCTATTCTGATAGTACATTGACTTGCGCATGCAGCAATTATATCATAATTGCTGTGAAACAGAAAGAAAGATTCTTTTATATTTGCATAACAACATTCACATTTTCCCTGATGTCTTTAAACTGACACTGCTCAAAGTAAGATGTGCTGTAGAGGCATGTAAAGCATGACTTTGTGGTGCCAGACCAGGTAATAGTGTTTCATTCTTAAAGAATAAGTGCAATTATTTATGAGCATAAGTATTGTACTTCTTTATTTGCTATGATCAAATGTAGTGCTTGATAGTTTTAGGTCAGAGACCCCTGAGAACTCCCTACTCACCATTCACACAAACAACTCCAACATACACTTAATTTCCCCAACAGGCCTCTTGACAGACCACACAGAAGTCGCCAATGCTTTTAACCTTAAAATCCCTGACCTCTCTGCCTTCCTCTGCACCCTCCCTAACTGGACTTCCTCTAATACATGTTTGGATGCCATGCTAATCCCCGCCCCCTGTGAATAACCTAGCTGACTCCACCACCACCAGTCTGTCCTCTCACCCTGGGCTTTTCCTTCTCCCTACAGTATAAGCCTCCTCACCTGCTGCCTCACACCGTTGCCCCCCCTTTCTGTTTCAAGGTCATTTCCCCAAGGATGCTCTTAAGTTACTCCAAAGCCTGCCCAAACCCCTCACCTTTATCTTCAGTCTTGCCCTGATGATCTTTTCCATGCCTCTCCCATGGAAAGTTGCCAAGGTAATTCCCATCTTCAAATCTGGTGACCCCCACTCTTATGACAACTATCAGCCTATATCCATTCTCTCTCACCTAAGTAAACTACTGGAAAAAGTAGTACATCGGCAGCTATCTGAATACCTCACCAAGCACAACATATTAAGTAGACAGCAACACTGGTTCCACAGGAATCATAGTACAACTACTACCCTTGCCCTATTTTCCAAACATATTTATACCAATATGGATCAAGGACATGCCACCGGTGCCGTATTTGTGGACCTGTCAAAAGTGTTCGACCTGGTCAGCCACTCCCTCCTCCTCTCCAAACTGAATCTAATCAGCTCCTCTGCAGAAACCACATGCTGGATTCAGAGCTACCATACTGACTGGTCACAATTTGTCAGTATTGACCCAGACACCTCTCCTACCCTAACTGTCACCACCGGCGTTCATCAGGGCTCTATACTGGGCCCCCTGCTCTTCACCATTTTTGTCAACACCCTCACCTCCAATTGCCTCTCCTGTGAATCCCTTCTATACGCAGATGATCTGGTAATCTACTACAGCGACAAATCCCTTCCCCACTTATCATCTGTTCTCATCCAGAACTACAGAGCTGCCTGCAATTGGTTCACTGACAATGTGATACTGGTTAATGCCAAAAAAACAAAGGTGATGCTACTTGGTTTGAAATCTTACCTAGCCAGATCACTCAAATCCAAATCTCCTTTCCAGGTCCACCCACCCAGTGGCCCTGCCCTTGACACTGTCCACTCCTTCAAATATCTTGGAGTTCCATTGGATCCCACCCTCTCCTTCACTGACGATGTCAATTCAGTAGTTCGCAGAATAAGTCAGAAACTAGGTGTGGCTTAATGCATTGAACCCTACCCGACTACAGATGCTTGTCTGGCCATTGCTAGAGGAAACCTTCTCCCCATCATGGATTACTGTTCCCCTGTCTACTTGGAGGTCTCTGCCACCCTTCAGATCAGACTCACGACTGTGTGCAACAGTATTTGCTGATTTGCCCTCTCTGCCCCCTACATCACCCACCACAGTGACTGTTACCACTCCTTTAACTGGCTCTCGTTACAAGGTCTCTTTGACATTATTCTTGGCTTCCTCACTGATAATTGCATCAGAAGTGGTCCTGCCTCCTCCTTATCTGCCTTTTTCAAGCCACACACCATGCTAAGGCATCTCTGTTCCTCACTTGTCCATCCCCTGGAGACTCTGTGAACTGCCAATGCTATGGGTAGTAAAGCCGTTTCAGCTGCGGCCCCTCTCCTATGGAATGGACTGCCTGCCCCCTTCTGAGCTACTGACAAACATCTCACATTGAAGCATACTTTAAATCTTGTCTCCTTGTTAGGGACACCTGCACCTATCAGATTTGGCATCACCCACCCTTCTAGCTCACCTCTGATCTGATCTCACACACCTCCTACATTATCTTCTGGTCTTTAGGTAGCCAGGACTTGACTCAAGGGTGGTGGGTTAAACAGAATTATCCTCACATATATATTGTTGTACAGTATGTACACATTGTTCCTCACTTGTACTGGAACTGTTTTGTTGTTACTGCTGCTTGATCCCTTTATTGTACTCATTATTGTTGATTTTTACTTTGCCACAGCTGGGCTTGTTACTTGCTGCCATCTTCCATTGATAAGATATTGTTGTCACTCTGCCACTTGTGTGCTGCTAGTGCCTTTTGGCCCAGGAATGCTGTTTGTACTTTCATACAACACTGTGACTGCTTATACCTGCTGAATTGTACATTGCTGTTACTATTTGTTGTATGCTAACATTATCAGTTCTGTAATCATTTACCTGCTAATGCCTCTTGGCCTAGGTTATGCCTGAAAATGGTCCTTTGGATCAATGCACTCTTCCCAGTTAACGAAGACATAAATAAATAAAATAAATAAATAAATAAATAGAACAGGATTTACTGCAGGAACTTTAAGCAGCATAGTATGAATCACATATTTCTGAATTAATAACCTAAACCAGGGTCATTCAGAAGTTAATTTAGTAGTTTCACTCAGTCTGCAGAACTCTGTCACCGGAACATATGCCTTTACCCTGAGGACTCCCATTTCATGCTTTAAATCAGAGAAATACTGAAAACATGAAGCCACACTATTGACTACTGTAGTTTGAATTAAACTTTAACATTATTTTGAACAGAAAAACACATTAACCAGAGCACTTCATGAATAAGTTTTGCCTGACTCTAGTAAAGTCCTTTGGGAATTGTTAAATACCCCCATGGTTTTATAGTGCATAAAGTTATATATTGCTTGTTGCACTTCCTCATTTACCATAGTGATGACTTACAATAGATTATTTGATCCTGAGCTAGAGAATATGAAAAAAACACCCACAATAATATTTTCACCTAAACAAATTTATTTTCCTATAAGTGAAATCTTGTTCATCCAGAATTCATGAAACAACAAGGAAATAATAGTTTGAATTTTAATTGTTGAATACTGTAATATACTGTTCATATATGTAGCAACATTGCATAAGCAATATGGTGTCCATTTATGTTGTTTTATTATTTCTGAGACATGATGGAGGGGATGGAGAGAATAAGTCAGGAGCTGAGAAAACTTAAGGAATAGTTAGGCCATGGTAGCTGGGGTTCAATGCCAGAAAGTCCAAAATTATGCACCTAGTGCATGAAAACCCCAGGAGCTTAGTGTAAAAAGTGAGAAGCTACCGATGGTCACTAATCAAGAGATAGGAGCAAAAATACTTGCATAGAAATAGATGCAAGACATCAAACTGACTATAACAAAGAAACCCCTAAGAGAAAAATTTGCAAATCAAAATCTCCCATTGCACTATATTGTTGTTAAGCAAAAAATACAGAAAGCGCCATTTCTCAGTTAATGCTTTCATTTAGCATAACATCAGAGTTTCAGGATTAAAATTCAATGTATTCAAAGTATTTTGTGTAAGTTTAAAGTGACTATTTTTGTGCAGACAAGAATACATTTGTGTATCATCTTCTATGCAAGTTGTTATTTATTGCTATCTTTGTAAAGGAGTCTATTCAATTTTATTGTCATGAGTATCATATTATTCATTGTGCTGCCTCTTTTCTCTACTGTGTTGCCATGTTGCTTAGTGATGACCCCCACTCCACCTTTTTTCATGCACAAGACTCTCATTGTTTTAAAAGTACAGTATGACTGTATCTCTATATATAGTTCCCCAATTTAGGTAGCACTCCTTTCCTTCTTAAGGATGTGCTTCCATACAAAAAGTAGGGGATAAATGTATTATTGAGATGTTTCACTGGAACAGGGACTACAGTACTCCAAATTCACTTTTTTCAAGATGAATTTTACTTAGCTCACAAATCAATGAAGATTCTACATAGTTTGATTGCACTATTTCCTAGTATTGTATTGTCTTGGCTATTTAGGGAACCACAATTTTAATTAGTAACCTAACTGTATGACCCATCATGAATTTGAAATCATAGCAGCTATTGTGCTATTGCCACTGACTTTACAAAAATTGCTGTATATAAAGCCTGCTTTGTTTCTCAAATCTGTACATTATTTTTGGCTATTCCAAAAGTTGTCTTTTGTATTTCACCTTCAACACCAAACCCCCTTCCCCCAGTATTTGGGGACCTCATATTAACAGTTATTTGAAATGTTTCTAGTGCATGTCTTTGTCTATTTTTGAGATGCATTTTTTATTGCATTTACATTTTGATATTGGGACTATGAACTACAGAGGATTATTACTGTCACTTTAAGTGGTGTATCATAACAAGTCAATCATGCACTTTAGGAGCATTTAAGGGAGGCTGAGACTACTATTTTCTATTCCCATTAACAAAGCTCATTGAAGCAAAGCAATGGAATTGGTAGCTGGCCGTTGGATGAGGGGCAAGGAGCACCTTCTTTGTTTTTGAAAACCCAAGTTATTGTACCAAGCTATTGCTACTTCAGATATCTGCACAAGAACATCCACTTTGAACGTGCACATAAATACTTTGAATACATTGACTTTTAATCCTGCAACTTTTAGAATGTGCAAAATAAAAGCATGAACTGACAGCTGGTGTTTTCTGCATGTTGTGCTTAGCAGCAATATAGTGCAGTGGAAGATTTCCCTTTACCAATTTTTATGGCTGCATTGGTGGAGTCAAGCTGACATATAGCTATGGCACAGGAGATAGAAGGGACTCTGGAAGCACATAACCAGATACTGTACCTACACTGTGTCCTTTCACACTGAAATGGAAGCACATGTCCATGTAATTCTCTTCATTAATCACAATGCTATTCTCCCCTTCCCCTCCCCTCTGCCTGGCATTATTATGGCTGAAGTAGGTGGAGCCTGCAGACGTTTTGCATGTACAAAAGGAGTGATGTTGTGTTTTCTGTCCGTGGAACTAAGTGAAGGTGTAAATAGTCTCTTCCACCTTACCCTCTCCAAGAAATGTTTTCCGCCCTCTGATAAATATGCTTTCATGTTAGTCAATGGTTGCAGGGTACTATTTTCTTTCTTAAATGGGTGGTGCAAGAACTGGGACCTGAGTAGTGGGAGGCAGCATTGTTTTTTTGGGGGGGAGTAAGATCCACCCCACCTCCACCTGAGAAGCTCCTAATGATCCACTCCCACCTTTTTGAATTCATGTGGGGGGCATGAGGTGGATCTATCATGTTGAAACAAGACTCACTAGTTTGGGATCTGGACCAAGGAACAGAACAGAACAAGTCTGTGGAGTCCCTGCATTTTGTTAAGGACTAGGAGAACAGAAGATACTTAGTGCCTTCAAACTGACTTAAAAGCCCTTAGAACTAATGATTATCAGAGCCACCTGGTGGCTCAAAAGGAAAGAGTAATCAAGAAGTGTCTGAAACTACAGCTTCCAAGGAAAACAATAGACACAGCTTTCTGGTTAAAAGAGCCACAGGTATTCTTAAACATTTATATACTAAAAACAAAGTTCAGCTTTTGGGATTAACAATATTTGTTTACCATATTCAATATTTATACATATCATTTGTCTTTTTAGTGGTTTCAAAACTTTGAAAGCATTGGTGTTAGTAATGCATTTAGAAATACATTTTTAATTGTCTTTACAGTTAATCATGCAGGTTCATGTGAGGGCACATTTTTGGGGGGTGGGGGTTCAAATAATTTTAGTCATGGGCACAGTACTTGGTAAACACAACCTTTGATGAAGTGTATTTTTTCTTTTAAGTTTGATAAGTGGAGTTACCAGCAGCAATTAACAACTACTTGTAGAAACAAAAGGCTGTTTTTTTTCCCTACTTACTTTTTTTTCCTGGCTCCATTTATGTCAGTGAAAAGAAAGCCTGGAACAACTATCAGAGCTGCCAACCCCCTAGACATGCCATTTATCACTCATTTAAAATAACACCAAATGTAGTTTCACATTTTTACCATGAGGGAAGAAAGAAGATGAACCAGCATGGTTAACAAATACATTCACTGACACCTGTGAATGAGTGGGAAGGGGTAGTTTTTTCTAACATTCCTGGTGAGTTTATACTCCCTGGAACCTGATATTCAGGTTTTTTTTTATTGCATCTTGTCCCAGGCAATCTTCCCAGAGTGTAGTTTGTGCTATTGTTTAATATCTCCAGTGGAGGCCAGTGTCTTGTTACATTTTTTGTTTTAATTAACCACAGACAGCATGGCAGCCAAAGGAGACACACTTTGAGTCTTAGGGTATGTACAGCATAATTAATAAGTTTTCATATGCATAATCTTTCCATTCATGTTATTGCTAGACATACTGCAGCTAGCTTGGCTTGAGGAAGGGTGAACATAGTCAGGACCCCTTAGCAATTGAGATGCATATGCAGCAAATAAATCCAGATGTGCTAACTGCCTGCTGAATAAGGAAAGGCTGCAGGAACCCAGAGAATGATTATAGGGGGGCTGATGGTCATCAAAATGGAAAGGGATTTTGGGATAATCATATTGGGTGACCTTAAGGTGGCTAAACAATGTACAAAAGCTGTGAGGGAAGCCAGTGGAATGCTGTGGTGCATTAGCAAGAGGTATTACCAGCAGAAGGAGGAGGTGGTGATGCCACTGTGTAAATCACTGGTGAGGCCTCATTTGGAATATGATGTCCGGTTCTGGAAGCCACATTTCTGTCATGCAACTTTAAATCACAAATGGGTTCAATGGTTCTATTTTAGATTTCTATCCCTTTCCTCTACTGCTCCCACTGGTTATGCATAATCTTTCCATTCATGTTATTGCTAGACATACTGAAGCTAGCTTGGCTTGAGGAAGGGTGAACATGGTCAGGATCCCTTAGCAGTTGAGATGCATATGCAGCAAATAAGTCCAGATACTCTAACTGCCTGCTGAATAAGGAAGGGTTGCAGGAACCAGGGGAATGATTATTGGGGGGGGGCTGATGGTCATCAAAATGGAAAGTGATTTGGGGGTAATCATATTGAATGACCTAAAGGTGGCAAAACAATGTACCAGAGCTGTGAGGAGAGCCAGTGGAATGCTATGGTGCATAGGGAGAGGTATTAACAGCAGAAGGAAGGAGGTGATGATGCCACTGTGTAGATCACTGGTGAGGTCTCATTTGAAATATGGTGTTCAGTTCTGGAAGCTGCATTTATGTCACGCAACTTTAAATCACAAATGGTTTAAATGGTTCTATTTTAGATTTCTGTCCCTTTCCCCTACTTCTCCCACTGGTTAGCCTTATGGAATGCAACCAGAACATATCTTGGCTAGCATGATGAAGGCACCTACACAAGTTGCTTCTCAGTCTACAGCACTGTCCTTTTAAAATGCTAACTTCTTGTTGAAAATATGGCATCATTTTTCCATCCATGTTATTGTTAGACATACTGTAGCTAGCTTGGCTTGAGGAAGGGTGAACATGGTAAGGATCCCTTAGCAATTGAGATGCATATGTAGCAAATACGTTCAGATGTGCTAACTTACCTTATAACTGTTAAGTGTAACAGTTTGCATTTTCTTCTTGAAATGGTTACTTTTGCATTTATGTTTATTTTAAAATATTTAATATTCTGACCGTGTGGTTATTTCATGGACCATAACTGATCTCCAGCCTTGACCCCAACCCCCTGTGCTCCAACTTGCATAGAAAATAGTGCTTGTAGACAAATCTAATCATTTTGCCACTGTGTTCTGGTGTGTGTGTGTGTGTGTGTGTGTGTGTGTGTGTGTATGTTACTGAAGCAAGAAATGTACAGCTGTCATTTTTTACATCCTGTTCAAAATGTGTTTTTGCACCTGTGGTGCCAAATGGCACAGTCGCTGTGCAAAATCTCCTTTTGGCTAATGAACTGATGGTGTCACAGTTCATGCAGTGGGGTCACAAAAAGCACATGCTGAAAACTTGGAGTGAAAATACCAAGAAACGCCAAGGGCATTAGGGTTTCTGAACATAATACCCTGCACTGTAGGGACTGACAGGCATCAGGGGTGTGACTTGGGATTGTCAACATAATGTTCACACCATTCCACCCCCATCCCCACCTTGCAGTCAGTGACAGGTATCGAGGTGTGCCTTTGACTCTTCAGCCTCAAAGTCCACTCCATTCTCTTATACTGTGCCGATTTCAGTGTATTTCCTTATGGAATGATGTGTAAAGTTTGAAAACCCCAAGGCACGCCTTGACTCTTGTCTGTGTCTGCAGGGTAGGGTAAGGTGAAATGGCATGAGTGTTATAGGCAATGACCCAAAGGCACACTCCAATTCCTGTCCATGTCTGCGGGGTGGGGGTAGGGTTGGCGTCACTTCAATACTTCACAACCATTCCTATTCTGCCTGTCTGTCTGTGTGTCTCTCTTTTTATATATATATATATATATGTCTATGTAATCATCTATCTTTCTATTAATTGCATGTATCACTATTTTTACCTATTTCTAAAACAAACCTGCATATCAAATTTGCCTGCACTCTGAGCACATACTTATGAAACTGTGCATATTTGTACTCCACTTCTGTATAGACCTCATACTTTCCTAATATTCCCATTATCACAAGCGTAACTACCTTGCCCTTATCAAAAGCGACACCCTCTGAAAGTTAATATCACACTTTCTGTAATAGTCCATCATCATTACACCTGACTTCCTGACATCAACACATTGCTTAAATATAACTTACATCACCTCATGGACAAAAACCCTGTTTCTCTTAAACAAAAATATATATATATGTATATAAATAAAAAAAAGTGTAAATAATCCCAACGCTTAATATATATGCCAGCCATTACTTTATCATGTACTGCCACCTTCTGTACCATCATGGGGATTTGCATAGGTTTTCCTTGATGCTTTGCATTTTTGGGATATGTGCAATTATGTTTTCTTCAAAATTTGGCTGTCTGGCCAATATCATCTGGGATAACACATACATCAGTGGCATTTGCTCTGGGGTTCTTTTGTAAGCTTCCTATTCCTTCCATTAAAATGTACACCTCCATATATTTTCCTAATAATGTGTATGCCTTCATTAGAACAAAAACTAAAACAAATCTTACTAGTTACAAACCATTGTGTTGTTTCTTCATACCTCCTTAACAATTCCACACAACTTCACTACTTCATTATGCAGCCATGGTGGATCGGACCAGAATTTGTTTTTTTGTAGTGGCTGCTGGTAATGCTGGCCCTCATCATTTCCTATAGATTTGTGGGGGGTTCTTCTAGTTTCTTTATCTTTACCTCTTTTGCCATCTCTCAAAGCTGTTGGAGTCAGATTCAAGGAAGACGTGTAGACTTTAAAGGATAAATGCAGCTCCACGCCACACCATGCCTATCTGCCTCCATTCCTCCAGCAGAGGATACATTATATTTCTCTCTCCCAATAAGTAAGTAAGTAAGAGTGTGTGTGTGTGTAGTGCAAGGCGTGCGCGTGCGTGTGTTTGTGAGAGATAGAGTGTGTGTGTGTGTGTGTGTGTGTGTGTGTGTGTGTGTGCAGTCTGGAGGGTCTTTTATATTAGCCCTTTCAGGACCAATCTAATTAGGGTGGGTAGTATAGCCTAGAGGTTAGTGTAAAGAGTTGTGAATGAGTTTGGTATATCCAGCAAACCTGGGTTTGATTCCTACAGCCTTCACTTGCATACTGTGTGACTGAGCAAGTCATTTAACCTCCTCAGTGCTCTCAAGTCACCCCTGAAAACAGGTACTTGTGTCTAGTGGGCTTTACCTGGTTACCAAAGCCTAAAAAAAGTTTTAAGTGACATTCTATTAGTTTGTTTCACACTTGACTTAATTTTATAACTATTCAGGAGTGTCCTTCTAGGGGGAAGTGAGCACTTCCTGTAGATTTGTTGGAGTTTTTTCTAGTTTCCTTATCTTTACCTTTTTTGTCATCTCTCGAGCTTGTTTTGATCAGATTCAAGAAAGACTGTGTGGATGTAAAAGGATAAACACAGCTCCACACCACACCACACCACGCCTATCTTATTGCATTCCTCCAGCAAAAGTCAAATTACATTTCTCTCTTTCTCTCTCTCTCTCCCCCCAAAGTGTGTGTGTGTGTGTGTGTGTGGCAGTCTGCAATGACTTAGTCCTGTTTGGAAGGGTCTTTTATGTTAACCCTTTCAGGACCAATCAATTTCTTAAAGGTAATCTATAAAATGTTTCAGACTTGATTAATATCATAGCTATTCACAAGTGTCCTTGTAAGAGGAAGTGAGGGGGCTATGAACCACACTGCATCATACAGGGAAATGCTGAAAACTGAAGATGAACAAACATAGATACATACATAGATACATAGACGGTGTCAGCAGATAAGGGCCTATGGCCCACCTAGTCTGCCCATTTGAGTTTGTAACTTCAGTTTATGTTTTCCTAGAACTCTGTTGCCCCTTGCCCCTGACCTCCAGAATTCCTTTATGTTTATCCCATGCATTCTTAAATCCCTTGATTGTTTCAGCCCCCACCACTTCCTCAGGCAGGGTGTTCCACTTGTCCACCACCCATTCTGTGAAGAAATTCTTCCTCACATTTCCTCTGAATTGTCCTCCCTCCAACTTCATCCCATGACCTCTAGTCCTGGAACATCTTTTTTGCATAAAAATACTGTATTCTTGCACCCTGTTCCTCCCTGTAAGATACTTGTATGTCTCTATCATGTCCCCTCTCTCCCTCCTCTCCTCCAGGGAGTACATATTCAATTCCTTTAACCTGTCATCATAGGACTTGTGATGCAACCCATGTACCATCTTTGTTGCACTCCTCTGAACCTTCTCTACCCTATGTCCTTACGTAAGTAAAGTCTCCAGAACTGTACACTATACTCCAGGTGGTGCCTCACTAGTGTCTTTTATAGTGGAATCATGACCTCCCTTTTCCTGCTGGTGATGCCCCTGCCTATACATTCCAGCATCCTATTTGCTTTACCTGCTGCCTTGTCACACTGTTTCCCTACCTTGAGGCCATCAGAGATGATAACCCCAAGATCCCTTTCCTGCTTGGTGTATGCTATATCTTCACCCCCCAAACTGATATATTGTGCCAGGGTTTTTGTGCCCCATATGCATTATCTTGCACTTCTTTGCATTGAATGTCAACTGCCAAACCCCTGACCATTCTTCAAGTTTCTGCAGGTCCCTTCTCATTTTGTCTACACCCTCTGGTGTGTCTACTCTGTTACAGAGCTTTGTGTCATCAGCGAACAGTGAAATTCTGCCTTCTAGGTTCTGCGCAATGTCACTGATCAAGATGTTGAATAGGACCAGTCCCAGCACTGATCCCTGTGGTACCTCATTGGTCATTCTTCCCTCTGTGGAGTGAGAGCCATTTACCACCACCCTCTGTGTCCTGCCACCCAGCCAGTTACCTACCCGCCGCACTACTGTCCTGCCCACTCCCATATTCCCTAGTTTGTGTAATAGTCTTCTATGTAGCACAGTGTCAAAGGCCTTGCTGAAGTCCAGATAGGCCATGTCCACTGCTCTCCCCTGATCTACCTCCTTAGTCACCCAGTCAAAAAATTCAACAAGGTTGGTCTAACATGACCTCCCCCTGGAGAAACCATGCTGCCTTGGATCCTGCAGTCCATTGACAACCAGATGTTCCACCAATCTCTCCTTCAGTAGTGCTTCCATGATCTTCCCCACTACCGAGGTGAGGCTGACTGGTCTGTAGTTCCCCACTTCCTCTTTGTTCCCACTTTTGTATGAGGGGACTACATCTGCTGTCCTCCAGTCTTTGGATACCTCCCCTGTTTCCAGTGATCAGCTAAACAGGATAGCCAGAGGTTGGGCCACCACCTCTCTGAGTTCTTTAAGGACCCTGGGGTGCATCCCATCTGGTCCCATTGCTTTATCAACTCTTATTACTTCCAGTTCCTTCAGGACCCTTTGTCGTGTAAAGGGACTTGTGTCCATTTCTGCACCATTCTCACCCCTTGTACTCCCTTTGGACCCATTACCCTCTTCTTCCTCAGTAAAGACCAAGCAGAAATACCTGTTCAGTATGCCAGCTTTACTGTTGTCATCCTCCACGCGGCCCCCATCCTCCACCCTCAGTCTCATTATCCCTCCCTTTGCCTTTCTTTTTTCACTTTTGTACCTGTAAAAGGTTTTGTCCCCTCTACCCACTGATTTTGCAATGTGCTCTTCTGTCTGAGCTTTGGCTTCCCTTACTGACCTCCCTGCCTCCCTTTGCTTCTCCTGGTACTTCTCACTATCCCCTTTGGCCTGTGTCTTTTTGTATTGCCTGAATGCAACCTTTTTGGCTTTCACTTTCTTTGCTGCCTCTTTGGACAACCATAATGGCCTCCTCTTCCTTTTCCTCTTGCTAACCTGCTTAATGCATAATTCTGCTTCTCTTGTAATCCCCATTTTAAATACTGCCCACTGTTCCTCAACCCCTGATTCCTGCCCCATTCCACTTAATGCCTCTTTCAAGTATCTTCCCATTTTCCAAAAGTCTGCCCCCCTAAAATCCAGGATATGTGTTTTTGTGTGGTTTGGTTCTGCTCCTTCTGTGATTTCAAACCACAATGACTGGTGGTCGCTGTTCCCCAGGTGCTCCCCCACTGTTACCCCTATCACACTGTCCCTGTTTGTGAGCACAAGGCTCAGTATTGTCTTATGCCGAGTTGGTTCCATGACCAGTTGCTTGAGGAAGACACCCTGAAAGGTGTCCAGGATAAATCTGCTCCTAGTTGATGCTGCTGCTGGGATGCTCCAGTCCATGTCTGGAATACTGAAGTCTCCAACCAGTACTACCTCACCCTTGTCTGCCATCCTTTGGATGGCTAGCATCAGCTACCTATCTGTTTCTTCCTCCTGGGCTAGGGGTCTATAGACCACACCTGTGCGGATGGCTGGCCCCATTTTCCTTCCCAGCTTAACCCACAGTATCTCTCCCCCATTTTGTTCCTCATGGATCTCTGTAGCCCTTATGTCATTTTTCACATACAGTGCCACTCCTCCTCCCTTCCTACCTGCCCGGTCTCTTCTGAATATGTTGTAGCCAGGAATGGCCATCTCCCAGTCATGGTTATCATTACACCAGGTTTCTGTGATGGTCACAATGTCCAGGTTTGACTGCACCATGACAGCCTCCAGATCTTCCATCTTGTTGCTAAGGCTCCTGGCATTGGCACACATGGCTTTCCATGATTTGACCTCCCTAGACTATTTAGCTGTTCTACTCCAGCCCCTTCCCTGGTTGTCCTTTATCCCTGGTTCTCCTTGCTGTCTGCCCTTCTGCTGATTTTTGCCCCCTTTTCTGCCTATCCACCTCTTGGGCACTAATCTCCATCTTTTGCACACTGCTTTGTTGAGATATCCACTCCTCCGGTTCACTGGTTCCACTGCTAGCTGTTGGGGGTGAGCAAGTAGGTACCCTCCTTGCTGGCCTGCCACCCCTCTTGGCTAGTTTAAATGCTTGTCAATGTAGCATTTAAACTTATCATTGAGTGCTTGGATTCCCCTCCAGGATGGATGCAGGCCGTCAGGCTTGAACAAACCTCCATCCCTCCAAGTGGGTCCCCAATCACCAATGAATCCAAACCTTTCCTCACAGCACCAGTTCTTCAACCATGAGTTAAAGTTCCTGGTGCATGCATCCCCCTATGCTCTCTCATGTCTCTCGCAGGTAGTACTTTTGAGAAGGTGACAGAAGTAGCTACTTGCTTTAGACCCCCCCCCCAATTTCCTAAACTCTTCCTGAACTTCCTTTGGCTCCCCATTTGCCAGGTCATTAGAAACTAGGTGGATAATGACATCCAGTTCACCCTCCCGTCTTGCCTTCCCAGTGATCCCCAGGATCTTCCTTCCATCCCTCCATGGCGTGGCACTTGGTAGGCACCTCACCTCCCGGTCCTCCCCTTCCCCCTCCTGTGTTACTAGCTGGATCCCTCTTATGATGGAGTCACCCACCAGGATTCACTTCCTCTTCCTCTGGGGTCCACTGCTCTCCCCGCTGAGGTCACCTCCTTGGCTAACCTCCACATCCTTTCCTTCCACTTCTCTAGGTACCTCTATTTGGTTGCCCCCATTTGCCAGTGTGGCATATGAGTTCTTGAGTGGAACAGGATCTGGGATGTGCCTCTGCCTGACAGTCTTAACCCACCCGGAGCCCACTGTCATCCAAGTGATCCTCTTTCTCGGCATCCTTTGAGGCAGCGGCATTGGGCTGGGTGGTCTCCGGATAGGGGTGATTGTGCTCCTGACCCAGTTTACTTCCACTCTGAGTCTGGCTACCTCATCACGCAGTCCAGAGAGATGCATGCAGATAGGGCAGCACCTCAGTGTCCAGGAGGTCTGCCTGAATATGGCTGCCCTGCAGCTACTGCATTGCACCACTCCCCACATTATACTGCAATTATACTGCTATTCCACTACTTGTCTGTTACTGAAGCTCTCCTAGTTCCCTTTTTATTAATTTACTGTCCTAAAAATCCTGCCACTGATCCTCAGATACTTTTCTTTAAAAAAAAAAAAATAAAATAAATAAATAAATAAATGAGTCGAAACACTTGTCGTGCTGAGGGTGGGCTTCTTCTCCTTATGCCCCTCCTACTCCACACCCCCTACTATCCCCTGTGTTTAGCTCCTGTCAATCAGATTTAACAGGGCATATAATTAAGAGTTGGGGGAATAGGAGGGGAGGCCAATCCAAGACTAAATTTGCAGCAATTAAAGACAGCAAAGAAATACACCACCACTATGTTTTAAATTTTCAACAGCCCAAAAACTATTCAAAGTAGAGACAGCAAAGAAATTACAGTGTCACTAAAAGCCCACACTTTAAGTTTAATAACAAAAATAGCAATTACCAGTTACTGTAAACCACTGATATGAATATGTTTCCTTCCCCTTCTGGCTGCTTCATGAAACATAAGCATATAGAGCTGAGCTGCTATATCAGGGCTATTCAAAGGTAGATGCTAAGATGTTGTTTGTGAGGTGCATGGACTGAATCCAGCTGCTTGCATTTTTGTACAATCTTTTATAGGGCTGCAGTGGGCAGAGCTCTGTAGACCTCTTGCTATGAGAAAAGGACTCCCACATTCCTTGAGAATGAACAACATGTTGGAGTGACAGCACAGCCTCCTCTACATCTATGAAGCACTCTATAGGCAGTTATTACATGGCTTCATTAGGTTTGGCTACAGGAGTACACCTGATTGGCTGAGGACGAGCACAGTTGGAGTGCCTGAACTTTTTTCCTGCAGAGGAATGTAGTGAGGAGTCCTCTTCTGAGATATCTGTTCTCGGACTTTTGGTGATGTCACAGACATGACTGCACGCTAGCCCGAGGTGATCCTCCACGACCCCAGGAAAAGAGAACTATTATATGCATATTCCATGGTCTACTGACTATTTTAAAAGCACCTACAACAATCTGATATGGCAGGGAAATCATCAAAGCTGAAAAATGCAAAGATGAAAGCAGCAGTTAGCAAAATGAAGCAGTTGGTACTGGGAGAGGCCTTGGAGGGCCTAATAGCGCTACCGCCGTGTAGGCGCCAAGCCTCTGAATCATCAGTGGACTTAGAAGATGAGCTGTCATCCTCGGAGAAAACAACCACAGCTAATACCCTGCAACAAATCCTGAAAACAGTCACAAAGATAGACACCTTCTTATGTGACCTGAAAAATGATGTGTGGATCTTGGATAGGAAAGTATCAGAGAACGCAGCTAAGGTAGTAGAGCTTACTGAGGTCCAAGACACCAACGAACGCCTACTCCTCTACCTTCTGAGATGAGATCAAGAGAACCAGCAGAGAATGGAGGACCTGGAGAACAGGTCGCGTCGTAATAATTTTAGGATCCATGGGGTCTCGGAGGGTCAGGAGGAGGGGTATGCCACTGTGGAGGACTTTGTGCAACAACTGCTTTGGTTAGTACTTTCAATCCCACCAGACCTGAACTTGGATATTGACAGGGCCCACTGATCACTGGCTGCCAAAGCTTCAGACTCCACAGCAAAACCGCGCTCTTTAATCATAAGGATGGTGTCCTATCAAAGTAAAGACTAGCTATTGAAAGAGGCATGGAGACTCAGAAATTTAAAGTACCATGATAAACCTATATTTTTTGATCAGGATTTCTTGAGCGCATTACAAGCGGAGAGGCAGAGGGCCAGAGCCATTGTGAAGGAGCTGAAGGTTCGAAAAGATATACGAGCACAGATCCTTTACCCGGCCAGATTAAAAATACACCTGGACTCTGGAATAAAAACTTTCCCCTCCCTGGTCGAAGCTATCCCACTCTTAAAGGAACTGGACATTCCGGTACCAGACATGGAAATAGAAATTCTGGAGAAAAACTTCAAGCTGAGGCATGGTCAATTCGATCGAGAGGAGTCAACAGAAAGAGAGGTTTGCTGGGATCTATCCCACCAGAGGCTGTCCATGATGTTAGCAAATTGCTGAAGCGAGCTGACCGGAGAAAACAAGATAATAACATGACCCCACAGAGGATGGCTCAGAGAGGAGATAAGTCATGAACTTTATTAAGCTGGGACTAAGCTATAATTTTTTTTCTTTTTCTCTGATGGCCCTGCTCCCTTCCCTCATTCGCAGAGGGCCAGGGGTTATAGGGAATAAGCTTATGGAATTTAATCAATGAGGTATGGAATAGTAATAAAGAGCCAAAGGTACTGGGGGGAGGGTAAGCAACGGGGGGAATGTGGAATGGGTTAAGATGGTCTCCCCTCTTTCAATTGTACCATGTGAATAGGTTTAATAATTGCAACTGGCTGCCTAAAACAATTAAGTATTGGGGACTGGGGAAGAAAGGACCTGTTGGCTTTGTCTGGGCCGCATCTTGCCATGTGTCAGTGGTCAGGGAAGCCCTTAGAATAAGGCAGGGTGTATGATCAGAGCACAGGAACCCTCATCAAATATCTGAGTGATGAGGGCCCGCAGGGCACCTTACGACCACATTTTGTGCCTGATAGACAAATAAAGAGGGGGAGGGGGTTTCTGGTGGGCTGGATTCCGGTTACAGACCCACAACAGAGATTGGAGTGGGAGTAATGGCAGGGGAGGGGTTAGGCAGATGTTTACTTTTTATTTTGGTTTCCAAATATATATGGATTGCAAATGAGAGGGGGGCGATGGCCAAGGTGGATGGGAGCGCTGATGCCTCCAGAGTGGATTACTGGATGACCAGGGGTAGATCGGAGTGGGAAGTTTAAAGTCAGCCGAACAGTAGTGGGAGACTTAATTGAACAGCTTTACACAGAGTGAGAGTCTAGGTGCTATGGTAACTGGAAAATACTGCGAAGGTACTAACAAAGTCATAGTTATGAACTGCGGCTTCAGAGAATACGGGTTGGGGGCGTACAACGGGTTCATAGTTAAATAGCCTGACGTCATTTTTTCAGTGTCAAAGTCCACGCACAGAGAGCGTGTACAGCCACAACCTCCATTAGACAACTGGGAGGTGGTTAGGTTTTTCAGCTAGCCATAATAGGCCAGCTTTTTCTTGGAAGTTAAAACAGAGTTGACTGAAGTGTTCTATGAGAGTTCCTGGGTTATTAGGGAACAAGTTGTTGTTCAGTTGTATGACACTGGGCAATATGCCATATTATTTTTTTATTTATGATTTTATAAAAATTTATGACAGTGCAAAGTCTTGTGAACCAAAATTAAATGTAAGGGAGGGCTGGCGTCGTGGATTGCTAAATGGAAGGGACCATTGGTGATGTTATGTCAAAGGGACAGTAGTACAACGAATGATGTTATGATGACACAACTAAACATTATATCCTATAATGTCAAGGGCATTAACTCACCAATTAAGCGTACCAGATTGTTAGTTGAGTTAAAACGTCTAAAGTGCGACATAGCCCTATTACAAGAAACACATTTAAGTGCAGTGGAGCACAACAAACTTCAGCAAGCATGGGTGGGCCAGGTGGAGGCGGCATCACATGAGACAGCAAAAAAAGCTGGGGTGGCGGCCCTCTTCAAAAAGGATTGCCCATTTCAGATTCAAGAGGTGGAGGCAGCTGCCTCAGGTAGATTTATTAGGGTAACGGGTAGTATTCAGGACCAGTTGATTCATTTAATAAATATATATGTACCCAATGTAGGAACAGAGAAGTTCTTTGAAGATCTATATCTCAAAATAGGGGGGCTGACGGGAGGACAGATAGTCCTGGGAGGGGATTTCAATGCGGTGCTGTGTCCCACCTTAGATCGTTCATCGGGGCAGACATCCACTAACAGAATAGCTACTAGGAAACTAAAGTTATTGTTGGAGGATAGTGGTTTTTTGGATGTATGGAGATCTATGCATGGATCAGAATGAGATTACACATATTATTCTCCTGCTCAGAGGTCCTATTCATGGATAGACATGATTTGGATGCTGAAATCGTATCTTTCCTGGTGTACCTCCTCTACTATATTCCCCATAACATTATCAGATCATGCTCCAATAGGTATGCAGGTATCTTGGGGTAGTACAGGCAGGAAAATGGTTTGGAGGCTGAACACCTCTTTGTTGAATGATAAAGTATTTCAGCAACATATTTCTCACACATTGAAAGATCTGGAGTTAGACTCTCCTATAACTGATACTTCACCTCTGATTTGGTGGGACATGATGAAGGCGGTGGTAAGGGGGCAAATAATAAGCTATGCTTCAAATAAAAAGAGGAGCAACAATAAACGAAGGATAGAATTAATTCAAACAATAGAGGTATGGGAAGAGAAGCATAAGGCCAACCCTATTAAGTGCTGGGGGAGTTAATTAAGGCTTGAGAAGCTCTGCAGGCTTTTGATAATAAAAAGGTGGAGGGCATTTTAAGGCTTTCTAACCAAAAGTACTATGAAGGAGGTGCTAGGGCATCAAAGTTGTTAGCTATCTGGCTTAGAAAGGCACAAGCTAATAGATGTATACAAAGTATCAGGAACAGAGACCGTCCTGGTCAGAAGTGGACAAGGCCCTCAGATATCGCAGCACAATTCCGTTTGTTTTATGAGAAATTATATAGTAACACCAAACAATTGCATGTGGTGGAACAGGACATGGAGGAGTTCCTCCAGACGCTGTCCCTCCTCAAGCTCACCTTGGAAGATCAGAATGCCCTTTCCGCTCCCATTACTGAACAAGAACTATATTCAGTGATCAATAAACTGCCAGCTGGTAAATCCTGAGGCCCCGATGGGTACCCAGTAGAGTTTTACAGGACATGTAAGAAGCTGTTAGTGCCTAAGTTGAAATTGATTATGAACTTTATCCTAGAAGAGGAGCAGCTTCCACAATTGTGGATGGAGGCCCTGATTTCAGTCATTCCCAAGGTAAGGAAACCAGCTGATGCATGCGACTCATATAGGCCAATTTCGTTATTGAACCAAGATTTTACATTTCTAACTAATATAATGGCCAACAGGCTTCAGCGGTGCATTGAGCATCTTGTCCACCCTGATCAAGTTGGCTTCATACCACACCATCACCTCTCAGACAATATAAGAAGATTATTAAACATAATAACAGCCCAGGTAGAAACAAATGTTCCTCAAGCAGTGCTTTTTCTCAATGCAGAGAAGGCGTTCGATCATATTAATTGGATTTATATGAGAGAAATATTATTACATTTGGGAATAGGAGGTAATTTCCTAAAATGGGTCATGCTAGCTTATCAAAACCCATCCGCTAGGATCAGGGTGAATGGGACAGTATCAGAGGTTTTTAAAGTTAGTTGGAGCATGAGGTAGGGTTGCCCCCTGTCCCCGCTGTTGTTTGCCCTAAGTATTGAACCTTTGGCCCAAGCTATAAGACAAGATAACAACATAGAAGGGATTAAAGTAAATGGGATGATGAATAATGTTTCGCTATACTCGGACGACACCTTAATTTATATAAATAATCCAGAGACGTCTCTCCCCCCACTTTTGCAACTCCTGAGCAGGTTTGGGAGAATTTCAGGATTTAATGTGAACGAGATGAAATCTGAGATGCTGATGATAAGGAAAGGGGGAGGAGTAGGCCAGAAGGCCAGCTGGAGTTCTCCCTTCTCTATGGCCAAAGACAAGATAAGATACCTGGGAATACAGATACCTACTAAACTTTCAAAGTTACATGCGTTCAACTATGGAGCACTCAAACAGCAGGTCTTTTTGGACCTGAACCATTGGCAGGACATGCCACTGACTCTCTATAACAGAGTTGAAACAGTTAAGATGAACGTATTAGTCAGATATTTATTTCTGTTCATGAATCTTCCAATCCCATTCACTTGAGGAGGGTGGAGGGAATTGAGACACAGACTGAGCAAATTTATCTGAGCTGGACAACGTCCCAGAAAGAGATGGGAGTTGTTGTCAGAGGCCAGAGATAGGGGATGCCTAGCGGTCCCGCATTTTTATAACTACTATCTGGCAGCCCAGACTCTACCAATATTGCACATGATATCCCCGGGCCATAGGGTTAGTTGGGTTGAGATGGAGCATAATGCATTTCCAGAGACACCACTCAATTATTTGGTATGGCTAGCTCTTAGATCAGATCTAAATAGAATTAAAAATAGGTGGACTAAGCATACTCTAGAGTCTTGGCTATGGGCACGACAGAAATGGGAAATCCCGACACCGGTATGGCCTTACATACCCTTAGCATATTTACCTCATTTCCCTCTGAATAAAAAAGGCAGTAGTTTTTTAAACTGGAAAAGACAAGGATTGACTCATCTTACCCAATTTTTACAGGGGAACGTCCTGAGGAGTTTCGTAGATCTGCAACAGGAGTTTAACCTTCCAAAGCAGGATTTTTATACATATTTGCAATGTAGACATTACATTGAGACAAGGGTAGACCTGACAGCCCTATCCAGCCCCATAATACCACCCTTGGTAGGAACATATTGAAAAGCCCAAACCAGAGAGCTCAGAGGGTTCACCTCCTATATCTGTAAGGCGTTACAGGAGGGAGAGGGTATTTTACAGACTCAACGTATAGAAAGAAAGTGGGAAGATGAGCTAGACATAAAGTTGTCAGAGAGGGATTGGGGTAGGATTTGGCTGGGGGTGAGCAAGACATCCAATTCCCCTATATGGAGGGAACACCGTTGGAAAGTGGTGAGCAGATTTTTTATAACCCTGACAGTTTCCCAATATTATACAATACCCCCTGATGGTTGATGATATCTGATGGTTGTTGGAGGAATTGTGGGGCAAGAGGTTCTATTACCCATATTCTTTGGAAGTGCCCATCTCTTGCCAATTATTGGAACGAGATAACTCAGGCTATTAAAGAGATATTTCATCTGGAGGGAAATCTGGGTCCAGAGCATGTAGTATTAGGCCTCCCACCATCTGAGATGAGGTTGAACGCCCAAAAGTATTTATTTTATATTCTGATAGCAGCAGCCTCAAAGACTATTACACAGCACTGGCTCACTGTTGATCCCCCAACTTTAGCTCAATGGGTACATAATGTGAACCATGTTAAGGAGGCTGAAGGACCTACAGCATGTCTGAGGTTGATGACAGATAAATTTAACTCCAGATGGTTACCTTACTATGATTTTATAGAAAACCGTACTGGCACTCCGGCCCTAGAGCAGTATATACTTCCATGGTAATAAGAAGTGGACGAGAAGGACCACCACCACAGCCACCTCTATCCCCCTAGTGCGACAGCGTGAGATGCTGTCGATTGGAGACAGCATTCCCAAAGCAGTCATGATGCCAGCCTCCTATTAACTGGCATGGTAAGGGGCCTTTGATAGGCCATCAACTTGGTATGGACCCCACAATAGATAATCTTAAAACTATAAGACTATAACTTCACACAAAACAAGTCATGCAATTATTTTTTATTAGGTTTGATGGCCTTTCTTTTCTTGATCCCTTCTTTTTTTTTCTTTTGTGATCATTGTTTAAATGGTATGTAAAGTATAGTATGTGACATGAGTATGCTATCTTAGGATCAACTGAATCTCCAGGTACAAGATCAGTTCTTCTAAGTAGCAACATAGTGAGAGTGAAAAGTGGCCATTTTCGTGCGCAGAACTGATCCATGTGGACAATCAATTAATCATCAGAAACAAGGAACTGATCCATGTTTACATAGCACATGGCTATGATGGACTTACATTGAATCAAGCCACCCTCACTCTAAATAGTATATATTGACAATATATTGTTAATATTTAACCTAGGAATATGCTCTCTCTGAATGTAAAAGGTTGTATACAGAAATATGTACTGTATAATGTGTATGAAATACCAATAAAAATACTTGGCAAGTTCAAAAAAAAACATAAGATATCTGTTCTCGCAGTACAGAATCACAAATGGAGCTGCAGCCATTGTTTATCTCAGCAAGCGAGTGCAGTCTTCAGCCACAGTGAGATCGATCTAGAGACAGAGATGGGAAATATAATGCCCTCTTTCTCTCTCTCTCTGTCTGTCAGTGTCACAAGTTGAATGTATGTAACCCCTGGGCAGCACCACCCCCCAGTGTTACACCCCTGCCTACTACCCTGGACATAGGCTAAGGAGTTTGGGTTCACTAGCTAATAACATTTTTTAAAACCTTTGCATAATGCCTCCACTCAGGGTGCTTTATGTGGGTGAGATGGTACTGAGTGTAGCCCCCTGAGCAGCTACACCACCCACAGTTACCAGTTACCTTTCCCAGACATGTCCCAATGCACAGTTCCCCACATTTCCACATTTTGAATTAAAGGCTCTCGAGTAATATGCTCACACAGGATTTCAAACAACAACAAGATATTTATTTTGGGGGTAATAAAGGAGCTAGGAAAGGGAAACAGGAGGAGTAGAGGTTATCTTACCGTATTTACACATGTACAGAGATATTTTTGGATTTTGCTGGTGAACCCTCCAGCTGGGTGGCTACATATTAAAGGCAGACATAAATCACATTTTACCATTTGACTTAAGACATCCAGAGCCCTGGCTATCTAGCTGTGACAAATCAGATTTTAAACATAATTATTAATATTACCCACACTGGTACCAGTCCCAGATACAGCAGAAACCCTGCAATCTCATACCATACTGGTTAAACAGATACCACAGCCCAAGATGTTGCAGACCTGATGGAGTTGCAGCTGGTTGAGGTGGCTGGCTATTAATTTGAGGGTGGGGGCAACTTGGAACTAGATTTTTGTAAAGCAGCAAATTACTATTTACAACCACAGCAGGGATTGCCCTGCACTTTAGCAGACAAAACAGGGATTGCCCTGCACTTGCAGACAAATCAGGGATTGCCCTGCACTCACAGACTTCTGAACATTCCAGAACAAACTATGTGGATCTTAAATCCAGAACATTCAGCACAATATTTCAAAGTCCCATTCAATGCATTGAGAGTGATGCTTCTGTCAAGCATCCTAAACGCAGTTTAAACACGGTCACATCCAGTACTTTATATACCAAAAGGCATCCATCCAGAGTAAATTGGCAATGACACTTTTATCAAGCATCCCATACTTTAGACACAGGCAGTCACATCCAGTACATTCTATATACCAAGAACATTATCCACAAGCAGAGTCCTATCCAGCACATCTAGCCATTTAACACTTATACCAAGCGCTCTTAGATGAAATTCTGTGCAGACACAGGTACATTCTCTTTAAGGTATCTTAGACATTAATATGCTCTAGGGCCTCCTGTCTCATGAAGTGGCAAGAGCAGCTTGGCAGACAGCTCCACGATGGCAGGACTCTAACCCATAGCTACACATTTATATGATTCACTAAGCCCAGCAACTTGCTGCACCTGCAACTTAGCCATTTGGGCCACAGACAAGATGCATCCATTACTTGAACTAGGCAGTCTCTTATGGGGTTAGTAGCCCAGACTGATGACTTCAAAACTTCACACTTAACAGCACACATTTCTTAATGGGGCATGGAGCCCCCAAGATTACTTACTTAGCTTCTCCTTCACACCTGGGGGAATGAGGGTACTCTCTCAGGTCCTCCATGGGTCTCATCCGCAATCGAAGGCATCCTGAAGACTTCTTCAGCTGTTTCACCACTTAGGTACTTGGTCAGCGCTCTCACCACTGCATGATGTCATCTGATCCAGTCAGCACTTTCACCGCTGCTGGACATCTGATTCTTCAGTTCACATCTTTTCCCGATGTGTGAGGGAAGGATAGCCTCTGGAGGACAGTACTGGCAACCTCCAGACTAGCTGTTGCAGAAAGTTCAATTATTGTAACTAGTTAACTGAAGAAAATAAACAAATGCCCTCTGAAGACTGAAAGGGCTTGAATTAAGTGGCCCAGGCCTGATGGCATGGTTGTAGAGTGAGCCCTTCCCCCCATGGGGGGCTCCCAGCAGGCTGGAGCTTGCTCTGCTGCTCTCTCTCTCAGCTCTGCATCTCTGAATCTCCCTCTGAATCTCCAGACAAACTGGCAACATTGTCTCTTTATAGAGCTCCTAGCTCGATTCCTGATTGGTAGCAGGGATGGAGTGACATGTCTCCAAGTTGCTGAAGAACCTGTCAATCAGAATACTCAAGGCACAATTGGGTTGTGGAATTTGTACCTAAATAATGTCCCTGTAAGCCCCCATAAGCACTTGGGTGCTTACCCATGGGATGCAGTGAATGTCCCACAAGTCCTGGCTTTCTGTTGCAATTCCAATTGGCTGTACTGCTGGCAATAGCTGCTTAACCACTGTCCCTTATAGCAGATTGGATACAGTCCTGAAAAATGACCTGGTGCAGCCAGAAAGAAGCAATTATTTGCCCCACATGCCCCACAGTTCTATAGTTTAAAGGCTGTACTTGCAGTCGCTGCACAGATGAAAAAAATGGCTCTTTTACTTTTCCTGTCGCTATTGCACTTATGCAAGCTCCCCTTGCAGCAGCTGACAGACTGACACACAGAGTCCCAGATACTGGAATTGCCAGGGAAACAGTACCCATTTTAACTTTAAGCACTTTTCCCCACATGCGTAGTATATTCCCAACAAGCAGCAACAGTTCCATTATTTAAAACATTTTAATTCTTTACTTTTCAGCTGGAGCTGAACATAGCTACCCTGGAGGCAGCCAGAGACACTGTCATTCATTATTCAGATTACCAGGGCCTGCACAGGCATACTCAAATGAGCCCCGGTCAGAACTCATTTAATTCCTATCTGAGCGGTCCCCCAGCAGGTTGTCCATGGTCACCGGGTCCCAAATAGGTTGTAGGGATCCCAGGACCCACCCCACAGTCCCCGAGGTGACCGCAAAACAAGCGGCTCCACATCAAAGGTGCTCTGCACGCCAACATGACTCCAGCTGCCCTGGAGGCAGTGCTTTTGCAGCGGGAGCCCACGGTCAGCAGTTTAAGCCAAGAGGGGCTGGATTTTCATTTGACTGCAAGATGGGGCACACATGAGGGCAAACAGGACCTGGCAAGCCATAAAAATTAGAGGCCAAGTCAGGAAGCCCAAGAGACAGCTGAAGAAGGACAGAACAAACTAGGCTAAGGTAAACCCAGACTGGCATTTCTAGGAACCCCCATTTGCAAGGGGGTTACATGTAGATTTCTGTCTGCTAGTTGGAGCCATGTTGAAACCACGGCAGTGAAAGAGAGAGGCAGGGCATGCAGCAAGCCCTGCACCTTGAAGTTCTCTGCAGGGTTGCATTCCCCCCATACATTTCTGCCAGTGGCATGGGGCCCTGCATGACTGCTGAAAGTGAAAGAGACATGCAGTCCACAAAGCAAGCCCTTCACCTCCTCATTGTCTCCAGTTTTTTGCAAGTCTCGGCAGTGTTTGAAAGGAGTATGTCCTTGGAGAGAGAGTGCCAGAGAGCAAGCAGTGCTATTCCTCTAAACCAGCAGCCCCACCAAAGATACACAGTGTCCCCAACTGTGGTTCATGGTAAACTGCTTCACCATTCATGGAGAGAGAAAGAGAGAGTCAAAAGGTGGCCGCGATTCCCTGTGTTATCCCTGGGCCCAAGGACATTCTGTCTGCACTGTCAGTCCCCGAAAGCTGCTGGTAGAGACAGAGAGAGCAAGACAGAGTTCTGCGGTTTGGACTTGAACACCTGACAGGCTAGGCTGTATGTGCTTGTGAGACAGAGCGAGACAGAGAGACAGAGTAACAGTGGCCGTGACATGGAGAACACAATTCTTTTCCTTTTTCTGTCTCTCTCTCTCTGTTTGTCTTCTGTGATGGGGTCCCCGACATGCCCAGAAGAAGTCAATTTTCTTTTCTTTATCCTGCAGTGTCCCCCACTCAGCAGTGGTTTGTCATATCTGTAGGCAGCCTGACAGAAAGCAAGTGAGACAGAGAAAGAGAGAGAGAGAGAGAGACAGAGAAAGTAACAGTGGCCATGACCTGGAGATCAGAATTCCTTTTGTTTCTCTCTCTCTCTCTGTTTAGTGATCAAGTCCCCATTTTTCATACATGTAGCAGCAGTATGCCAATATATAGTGTTTGGTAGAAAGTTGCGTGCTGCACACTGCAAAAGTCCCAGAGTTTCTGATCAGCAGCTGTACTGACCGCTGACAGCGAGAGAGAGAGAGAGAGTGTGGCATACCATGCAGAAGTTCTGCATTTTTTTCTCTCTGTGTCTCTGTCTGTTTGTATCTGGGTAAAGTACAGTTATGTAAGAACTTACTGTAACAGTAGATCTTCGAGAACAGCTCTTGCAACAGGTTACACCATTAGGACTGAAGCCGGCAGGCACCAGGACCCCACGGACATTTTCTAGCTAGCAGTATTCAGCGGGGACCGCCTCCGACGTCGGTCCCATCCCCGATGTCAGGCATAGTACATAAGGAGGCGGTCCCCCAGAATCCCCAGTTCTCCCGCCAGAGACTCCCAGCTGCGGGATGACATCAGAAGAGGAGACTGAGGATCTGCCATCGAGTGACAATCAGAGTGGTGTTGAGAACACCTGATCCTAGGATGTTGGAACATAAATCTACCTCCAGCGGGGATGATGGGTGGGAAAGTACCTGCTGCAAGAGCTGTTCTCGAAGATCTACTGTTACAGTGAGTTCTTATGTAACCATACTATCTTACTTCGAGAAACAGCTCTTGTTGCAGGTTACACCATTAGGACTGATTCCTAAGCAATACTTGAAATCCCTCACCATTGGGAGGAGGAAAGGTAGAAATCACTAGTAGAACCGAAGCCTAGGACAGAAGTCCTTGAAGGACTGCTAGACCAAAACCTGCTCTTTGCCTCGATGCAACGTCCAGGCTATAATGCCTGATGAAGGTGTGCACAGTGCTCCAAGTGGCTGCTGCACAGATGGCTGAGGTGGACATGTTCTTTAAGGTCTCAAAGGAGGTAGCCACCTCCCTTGTGGAATGACCCTTAACCGCACCCAGTAAGGGTTTGTTACGCTTCTGGTAACAGAACATGATACAATGTATGAGCCACCTGGACAGCGACTGTTTGGAAATGGAAGCTCCCATCATCCTGTGGGTGAAGGAGACAAAAAGCTGATCAGATTTTTGGTGGTGTTTGGTTCTGGTCAGATAGTATCGAAGACACCTATGCACATCTAAAGTGTGCAACAGGGCCTCTCCTCGATTAGAATATTTATAGAAGTACACTGGTAGATCGATATCCTAATTAAGAGTAAGAGCTGAGATCACCTTAGGCAGAAACTTTGGATTAGTAGGCAGGGATACCCTGTCCTGGTGGAAAACCAAATAAGGTTCTTTGCACATCAGTACGTGAAGTTCAGAAATTCTTCTGGCCGAAGCAATGGCAACTAAAAACAATGTCTTCCATGTAAGGAGATGTAGCCCGCAATCCGCTGCTGGCTCAAAAGATGGCAGCGTAAGCTGCTCCAGGACAAAGGGTAAATCCCAAGGTGGAATAGGATCCTTAATCAGAGTTCTAAGATGGAGGACACCTCTCAGGAAGGCTCGTGCTGTGTCCAACTGGGATATGGGACGTTGGCCTATAGGAGTGTGATAGGCTGAGAAGGCACAAAGGTGTACTTTTATCGAAAAGTAGGCCAAGCCTGTGTAAAAAAGAGACAGGAGGTAGTCCAGGACTGACCTTTCTGGACAATCCATTGGCAAAACCCCCCATGCTTGAGCCCAGAGGTAAAATCTGCACCATTTCATGGCATAAGTAGCATGAGTGGCCAGTTTTCTAGCAGCCGCTAGAACATCTGCTACCTCTTGTAAGACCCCGTATCACATAATGGCTATGTCTCTTGGAGCTAGGCATGCAGGCTCAGAGAACGAAGGTCCGGATGGACCAAGGAGCCCACCTCCTGAGACAGTAAGTGAGAGCTGATTGGCAAAGGCACTGGAGGTTACCGAGACGAGTGCAGTAGAGGGAACCAGATCTGCCTGGGCCAAAATGGACTGATAAGTATCAGCGTCGCTTGCTCTCTGCGAAGTTTCAAAAGGACCCTCTGGATCATCAGAAAGGGGTGGGGAGGAAGGCATAGAGGAATCTGCCTGCCCAGGAGAGGGACAACGCGTCTCACCAGAAAACACCAGGCCCTGGATCTAGCGGGCAGAAATTGGGCAGCTTTGCATTGTATGGGGACGCGAAAAAGGTCTAACTCTGATGTACCCCATCTGCAAAACAGATCCTCTACTACCTCCTGGAGTAGTTCCCACTCATGAACTCTGGTCTGAGAATGACTCAGGCTGTCTGCGATGACATTGTCCATCCCTGGGACATGAACAGCAATGAGGTTTGCACCATGTTGTAGAACCCTGTCCCACACCCTCATGGCCTCCCTGCAAAGTGGGTAGGAATGGGTGCCTCCTTGTTTGTTGAGGTAATACATCACTGCAGAATTGTCTGTTTGTAACAGAAGAGTACCCGGTGGGATCGCCGACTGGAAAGCCTGCAGGGCGTAAAGAACTGCTCTCATTTCCAGGATATTTATGTGGAGATGAGTCTCTTGGGCTGTCCACAGGCCCTGAGACCTGACACAATTGAAGTGTGCTCCCGACCCGACCCTGAGGCATCTGTGGAAAGCGTCACAGTCAGAGACGATGCAATGAAGGGGACTCCCACCAATAGATTCTTTGAATCTAGCCACCATTGCCAATCTCGGATTATGGTCTTCGTGATCTGAATTGGGAGCTACAGATGGTCTTGCTTTTGATCCCATTGGACCCGTAACATCCACTGGGTCACCCGCATGTGGAGATGGGCTAGTGGGACTGTTGCAATGGCCGCAGCCATATGTCCAAGCAGGCAAAGGACCTGTCTGGCTGGGACGGTCCTCTTTGCCGAAAAGTCCTGATGAGGGATCTGATGTGTTCCACTTGTTCCCGGGGTAGAAAAGCTTTCCCCTGGATGGTGTCCAGAACTGCACCTATGAACTGCAGAATCTGTGACGGAACCAGGCATGACTTCTCTTGATTGATAATGATGCCCAATGTCTGGAACAGAGACTGAGTATAATGAATGGCGGACATCAGGGCCTCCCGAGAGGGCACCCTGAGAAGCCAGTCATCCAGGTAGGGGAACACGTAGTGGCCTTGTCTCCTCAGAGTCACCGCTACAACCGCCATGCACTTCGTGAATACCCGAGGTGCCGATGACAGTCCGAAGGGGAGGGCTTGGAACTGACAATGGTGACCCTGAAACTTGAAGCGCAAAAACTTCCATTTGCACTTGAGCGATGGGTATATACAGGTAAGCATCCTGATTGTCCAAGGACGCTAGAAAGGCACCCTACTTGAGCATGGGTATCAGACCTGGAAGGGTCACCATGCAGAAGCGTTTGTATAGGACCGAAGCGTTGAGGTCACTGAGATCAAGTATCGGACGGAGGTCCCCCATCTTCTTGGGAACCAGAAAGAAGTGAGAATAATAACCTGCACCTCTTTGGTTCCATGGTATGTGCTCTATAGCTTCTTTTTCGAGAAGCGTGAGCACCTCCTGCTGTATGAGCACGGCGTGCTAACCCGAATAACGGGAAAGCAGGGGAGGTCTTGAAGGTGGGTGGTCGAGAAATTCGATGAAGTGACCTTTCTTGACCATTTGGAGAACCCACCGGTCAGCGTTAATCGACTGCCACCATGAAAAGTGGTGAGCCATGCGACCCCCGACCTTTTGTGCCCGTTGATCCAGACGAGGGTTGGGGGCCAGGAAGGAGTCATGCTGTGGCAGCACTGGTTCCTGCAGGCTGGGCTAGTTTGGTGTAATGCTGGCCTCTGTCTGGGAAAGACTTAGCCTGAGCTTTACGATGAAAGGTGCCCTTTGTTGCTGGCCGGAACATAGCTGCTGCCATTGCTGCCGACTGCGAAAACAGTTCTGGTTCCTATGAAAGGAACCAGGCCTTGATCTGTACATGGCTTGTACGGATCTAACTGCCTTCCAGGCATCCTGAAGTTTGATGATGACCTTCTCTGAGTGTTCACCAAATAGGACTTTGCAATTGTATAGGACATCAAGAATGTTCTTCTGCACATCCAGGGTAAAGCCGGAGACACGGAGACAAGAGTGTCTCCGGAGACAGATGCTCGAAGCTGCAGCTCTGGCAGATGAGTCCACAGAATCATATGTGGCTCGTAGCA
Organism: Neoceratodus forsteri; assembly: GCA_016271365.2. Classification (NCBI taxonomy): domain Eukaryota; kingdom Metazoa; phylum Chordata; order Ceratodontiformes; family Ceratodontidae; genus Neoceratodus; species Neoceratodus forsteri. The sequence goes on from CM057449.1 coordinate 1,496,763,038, forward strand.
CTTAGGTTCCCACATCAGACCCTGTGCGGAGGAGGTTTAGGAGCTCAGCTTTCTGATCGTCATCCGGTAATTTGTCAACAAGGTCCTGGCCCTGTTCCCACAGGGCATTCTGAAACTGAACCATGTGTGATAGGTAGTTCAGGGACCTGATGGAGCATGTAGCAGCCGCATACATGCACCTCTCCAGGGCATACAACTATTTGTATTCCTGGTCCAGTGGCTGTGTGCTTATATGCTGCGGTCATTGGGACTGGTCATGAGAGGCCGTAATGACCAGGGAGTCAGCCAGAGGTTGTTGTGCCAAGTACTGGTCCTCTTTCGGGGCCTTGTACAGGCAGTCAGTTTTCTTAGGCACAGCGGGGGTGTAGTGCGGATGCTTCCACACAGCCTTGGTGACGTCCACGAAGGTGTCCACCAAGGGTGTCACTACCACAGGCTTTGGATCTTTCTGCTGAAGATAATGGGCAAAGCACTGTCTCTCGGGGTTGAGGTCTTCAGAATCCCATCCCCTGTTCTCCTGGATGTGCCTTATAATCTCAGAGAAGGAGGGATCATCCAGAGGTGACCTGGGTAGGTCTTGTGGGTCAGGCGATGGGATGCTGAGTAGAGAAGAAGATCTGGAGATTTCAGAGGTGTCTGATCTAGAGTCCTCCCCTGACGGAGTGTACCGATGACGTCTGGATCACTTGGGGCTGGGAGACCCTGAGGGAGATCTTGCAGGAGGTCTTCTCTGATCCTTAGATCTACCCCTAGGAGGTGGAGTATGCTCCTCAGGGGTTGGTGGTCATCCTGCCGGCCCCTGTGGTGGAGGAGGGGGTGGAGGAGGTGAAGGAGTAGAAGGAGGAGGAGGAGGAGGTTTTACTGGGATCACATCTTTCTGGATAGTGTCCCACCAGAAAGTGAAGAGATCCTTGACATCTTGAATGTTCATGCCCGACGACGGGCCTGGTGCCGGTGGTCTGTCACCAGGGTCAGGCATCGGGTCTACAGGTGTCTCCGGGGTGGGCGAAGGATCCCTTGGAAGCCCGGCGTCCTCTGTGTCACCTGCCTGGTCCTCAGCCAATGTCATGTCCTCTTCCATGGAGTCCCTGCGACTGGTGTCCACCGGTGACTGGGGGGCAGTCTTTCGCTCCAACGAGTGTGAGGCTGACGTCTTTGGTTCCGGCAAACTCCTGGCCAATGTCTGATGTTTGGCCAATGTCCTTAGCTCTGGAGAATGCCTGGCCGACTTCGGGTGCTTGGCTGACATCGGGTCCATCATCTGCTTTAGGGACGTCAGGTCTTCTGTCTTCCTGAATGGAGGATCTGGACCCCTGGGAGGCTGGGAGACCGATCTGGAGTTGGGGTCCTGATGTCAGACAGAAAAGGAAGACTTGTGATGGTCAGAAGACTTAGAAGAGGACCGGGAGGGAGTGGAGGAATCCGAAGGCCTGGAAGTCTTTATGGGTTGGAGCGAAGCCAAAGAACTGCCTGTAGCCCTGACCTTAATCGGAGGGGGTTGAGAGCGAGCCCTGGAGGGAGAGCGGTCAGATCATGTGGAGCCTGAGCTATGCGAGTCTGAGGCCTGGTTCAGGGATCTGGACCTTGCCTTCTCCCGGTGCTTGTCCCGGTGTTTGTGGGCTTTTGAGGAAGATTCATCTCTGGAGGAAGGTTCCTTATCCATTCTGCTAAGTTTTTCTTCCAAAAGGTAGCCCTGAAGTGCCTTCTGACAGTGGATCCTGGTGCGTCTGTTGAACCCCTGACAGAAAGCAAGCCTTGGTGTCGTGGTCTGGGCCTAAGCACCGCAGGCAGGAAGAAAGAGGATCCTTGAAAGGGATCTGTTTTCCGCAGGCACACTTGGAAGGGTGTCCCTCAGAAGAAGGAGTTGGAGATGCCGACATTAGTCTAATAAAACTACTATGAGAAGTTCATAGTCGTTGTGCACTAGAGTAAGACTGAGAGGCCGTTGCTGGTGAGTCGATGGCGGGAAAAGAACTGGGGATTCTGGGGGACTGCCTCCTTATATACTATGCCTGATGTTGGGGCCGGGACTGATGTCGGAGGCGGTCCCCGTTGAATACTGCTAGCTAGAAAATTTCCATGGGGTTCTGGCACCTGCCAGCTTCAATCCTAATGGTGTAACCTGCTGCAAGAGCTGTTTCTCAAAGTAAGATGGGATTTTACATGTAGCAAAATGGAGGCATACAACAGTGGACTGTAGAGGGAAACCTCACCTCCACCCCCCACCAATGAGCAATTCTTGCACTCAACTCCCTGCAGTGTGGATCAGTAATGGGGAGGTTTTGAAACCCCCACCATGGATGTACATAACAGTGACTGTGAGAGAAAGAAAGATGGGCACAAGTAATACAGAATGTCTGCAGTGCCCCCTCTCTCTGCCTGGTGTGTGTGAACTTACAGAGAGACCGGGACATTTAATACAGAAAGCCTGCAGTGCCTCTCTGTGTTTCTTTCTCTCTCTCTTTCTCTCTCTTCCTCTCTCTCTCTCTCTCTCTCTCCCCCCCTCTCTCTGAGTGTGTGTGTGAACTCCCCATGGTCAAACACCACAACAGTTTTATAGTTTCTTGCCTACCACCTGATCCTCCCTCTCAGTACCCACTACCCCACTTCCCCCCAGATACATGACAGTGGCACTGGGGGGTGCCCAGTCCCCCAGTCCAGGGATCCTCATTTGTTCATTTTTTTTAACCTGTAAAAAAATGTACATCTATGTATTTTGTGCCATTACACTGCCCCCATCTGACCCTCCAACTCAGCACCCACCACCCTACACCCCCCCCTGCCCTTACTTACTGATCTGGGGTCCAACGCCGTAATCCTTTCTGGACCAAAGACACATCTTCATTCTTTAAAGTCGGACCGTGAACTGAAGAAACAGGTATGTGGCTCAATGTATTTCAATGGAGTTTTGAACATAGTACCATAACTTGCCCATTTTTGCATATTTATGCCCCAAATTTTTAACATGCATTCTTTGGGACCCCACCTCATGAACAAAGGTGCTATCATTAGGCAGATCTGTCCTGAAAGGTGATTTCAAGGTCTCTGTGCAAAAAACACCTGTCAGACTGGAGTTGAAAAGTTTCTTTGTCCTTGTTCATGAGGTGGATCCATAAGAAGGCAATGTTGAAAATTAAGTGTAAGCATACTGAAAAAAATATGTTATGAGCCTTTGTTGATGTTTGCAAATGCAGGCTTGTAACTTCGGTAATTTTCAATATTTTCCCCCCAAATTCACAACATAGACATATCTTACAGCACCTCATAAATGCAACAGCTGTAATTTTTCAGATTGTGGCCAAAATGTCTTTTTTTACATCCTGAAAGGTAATTTAGCGGTTCCTGTGCGAAATCACCTTTTGGACAGGAGCTGAAAATGTTCTCTGCCCTTGTTTATGAGGCGAGGTCATAAGAAGGCTATGTTCTAAATTTAGTGTAAAAATATTTTAAAAATACAAAGTTAGGAGACTATGTTTAATTTTGCAAAGGCAGGCTTGTAAGTTTGGTAATATTCAATATTTTTACCCCAAATTTTCAACATAGCCATTTCTTTACTGCAACTCATGAATGTGACAGCTGTCACTTTTCTACTCCTGGTCAAAATCTGTTTTTGCATCCGGAATGTTGATCTCACAGTCCCTGCACAAAATCAACTTTAGGCCAGGAGTTGAACATTTTCTCTGATAGTCTTCATGACGTGGGGTCATAACAAGGCTATGTTGAAAATTCGGTGTACAAATATTAAAAAACAACAAATTTTATGAGCATATGTTACATTTTACTAATGCAGGCTTGTAACTTTCGTAATTTTCAATATGTTTACCCCAAATTCCTCCCATGCAGCCCTATCAGCTCTGGCCAGATTTTATTTGGTTTAGTAAAGGTACCATCATACAGTTAATGAAGTGCAATTCTTGTGGGTTGAGTTGGGGTAAAAATAAGCATTGTGTTACATGGTGTCTGTGTCTGGGATTTCATAAAGAGGGCTGTATGTAGATGCCAATTAGCGTCAGAACAGGAATAATGGTATGCCACTTCCCAGCTGTTAGTGCTGTTGATACTAATGTAAAATGTGAACAGTATGATACTAATATAACATGTGAACAGTATGTGCCTATCATGGTGTCACCACTCCATGAGTAGTACGAGTAGTATGAGTGCACATTTGTTCTCCTTGATTTTTTCTCATTTGCTCAATGCATGTATTATTGCCCATTTGATTATCATGTCTGTGTAGCATAGTTAGAGATGCAGCAAATTTATATTCCACTGGCAAAGTGGTGGCGAACTGGCTGAATTTGCCACATGGGGTAATCCATGGAATTTTGCCATGGTGAAATTTCACCTCCAGCTGGCGAAATTCCAACTTCCATGGGTGAAATTTCACCTTCCGTGGTGAAATTTTGCCGTGGAAGGCTAACTTTCACCATTTCGAGGGTGAAATTTCGCTATTCTGCTGGAGTAATTTCACTGCTTCGCTGGGTGAAATTTTGCATTTCACTCCCTAAGTGGACGGAATTCACAGATTACTCAACATAGAGAATGTTTCTCACTTCGCCCACCACTAAGTATAGTACAGCATGATTTATTTGTGCCACACATTTCACAGTACAGATATTGTGCATATTAACAGTTTTGCACTGTATACATTTGTATCACAGAACCTGTCATACATGTCAGGAATACTGCATGAAGAAGTGTGGTTTATGGGCTGATAAGAGCATGCCCCAGGTGTATAATGAGGCACAACGCACTTGCAATGGGTTCCTTTAGCACCTGGGAGGTGGTCTTATCTGCCCATAAACCACACCGTGGAGTGTCTCATTATGCTTATAAAATGGGTATCCCCAGGCTGGATGATCAGTGCAATGGTAGCGCTGCTGCTCGCAACACCGATGACCTGGGTTCAGGTGCAGACTTGGGTCGTCAGAGGCCGGCCGGGGGGAGAGGAGGATGAAGCAACTCAGGGACCGCTCTCCTCCTCTAGAGTGGAAGAGTTGCTGTTCCCATTGCAATATCAATACCTGGGTGACCATGGGTGGAGGTGCAGCCTGGGGATGCCATGGGTTGGGAGGAAGCAGGCCAAGCCCCAGAGTGACTGCGCATTCTGTGTGCTTACGCTCCTTGGTCCTCCCAGTGAGTTGGCTTCCTCAGGGACAGGAAGGAACCATGGAGGAAGAAATCCCCACAGACAAACCCTACAATGGCCTCCAGTACCTTGTGCACCAAGGTGAGCAAAAAAATGGACAATCCTTTGGCTGCCTGATGAATATTTTACAGCAGGTAGTGGAGAGTGGTTTGGGGTGCTGCTCTCTCCTTCCCCACTGGGGGGGCAAGCCTAGGCAGCATGGAGGCAAGGCCGTAGGAAGAGGTCCAGAGAAGTAGGCATAGCCCAGCACCTGGATACTGGGGAGGGCCCTGAGGGAGAGTTGAGGCTGTGGAAATCTGGGGGAGAAAAGGGCCCCCCCAAGCAATTATTAAAAAAAATATCAAAAATATATACAAAAAATGATTTAATCACTGAAATAGTAAAAAATAGTCCCCCTATTAAAGTAGTTTCATAAGTATTTCATTGTTAAGAGAGGGCTTCCTATATATTCCTCAGGTTGTGTGCCCATCATTACTGGTTTTAGTACCACTGGACCTGTGTCCCTCACATATTTTAATTGTGGGGGTCTTTGACAAATACAAACAGTCAGAGTGTCCGTTTGCCTGACACCCAGCTGCTGGTTTTACTAACAGTGAGTGTGTCCACTGCATCCTTGCTGCCTTTATAAGAAGGCTTGCTTTGAGTTTCCATTACAACTAATGCAACTAAAGCCTTTAGAGTTATACCTATTAACAAAAGACAAGCCTCAAAATAGTCTCCACTTCCTTCAACTTGTAAGCGTTTGGACCTTTTTGCCTAACACCCAGCAGGTGGTTTTACTGAGAACAAGTGTTTTCTATGGCAGCTACAGTACTTAACCGCTTTTATGAGATTGCGGTTTTATCTTCGGGATGCTCACTGTCAGAGCAACTTTCAGATTGTGGCACTTTACATAAGGACACTCGCTCTCAAAGATAATGAGCAAGTTATTATTTTGTTGTTGTTTGTTTAATCATGTTTCTGTGGCCGGAATATTGCAGGCAGGTTGGTGCATGGGTGGCCAGGCTAGGCTTTTAAACGTGGAGTCAGCTGAGCAGCCAGGCTTAGCTCTAAAAATGAGACAATTATAGGTTTGCTGAACACAAATGGATGAAAAACATCCAAGCAGGTCAGTTGATGCTGAAAATTTACCTTTTTTGTGACCACACAATATCAGGGCTCTATACTGGTAGCCAGGACTGTAGCATGCTTTCAGTCAGGCGGGGGGTGGGGGCTGGTTTACTGGCTGAACAGTGTCTACATTGGCCTGAATGAAAGAACACTGTGGCAAGCATGGATCTTTGGCTGCACTGCATCCTGGTTGTCTAAAGAAATATGCCCTGATAAGGACATAGCCAAAAATACTTGTTAGCCAATCAGGACAAAGAAAACTTCTGACCCATTTTATAAAGAAACATAGAAACTGATGTCAGATAATTACCAATGAGCCCATCCAGTCTGTCCATTTTTAATAAAGATCACTTTTGCTGTGGATCCTACTTGATATACAGGACTGTCTCTAATACACCCTGTCTTCCTCCTAGGATTCCTTTATCTCTACTCCAGGCATTTTTGAAACCCACCACTGGTTCACTGCCTCCAATGGAAGTCTGTTACATGAATCTATCAACCTTTCTGTGAAGAAATACTTCCTCACATCTCTCCTGAATCTACCTCCTTCCAGCTTCATATCATGACCCCTTGTTCTATAGTACCTTTTTCTCTGAAACATATCTCCCTCCTCTATCTTATTAATCCCCATGAGGTATTTAAAGGTCATTATCGTATACCCACTCTCCCTCCTCTCCTTCAGGGTGTACATATTGAACTCTTTTAATCTCTCCTCATAGGGCTCTTGTTACAAACATTGCACCATTTTGACAATCCTCCTCTGGATCGCCCCACTCTGCCTAACTGTTTCTGGAAATGTGGTCTCCAGAACTGGACGCAATACTCCATGTGGGGTGTTACCCAGTGATCTATAAAGATTCAACATCACCTCCCTATTCCTGCTGGTGATACCCCTACCTGTGCACCCCAACATCCTATTAATCCTCTTGGCTGCCTTATCACATTGCCTGGCCACCTTGATACTGCCTGAGCTATTCTTTCCTCACTTTGCTCTTTTGTGTTCCTTATTGCTTTCCCTGACTCTCTCTCATTTCCCTGATATGCTTCACTGTCCTCCTCCTCTTTCTGGGTCCTTTCACAATTTCTGAATGCTACTCTTTCAGCTTTTACCTTTTTTGCCACCTGTTTCAAAAACTATAGTAATCTCATCAGTATCCCGTTAGGTGGGTGAATCAAATTGATTGACTCAAAAATGAGCGACTCAGTTTAGGCACCCGTAGGAGTAGCGACAGAGGAAATATAGTGAGGAGGTTGGGATAGTAATGGATGAAGGACAGAATTGCAATGGTGAATGACAGGGCTTTGTGTGGTATGTTGCTCAAATTGATGGGTGAAGCCTGCTGCTGCCGAGCCAGTTGCCTGGCATGGCAGCTACAGACATCGCCTGCAGTGTTGATGGTCCCGAGTTTCTGGACTACCTGTGGGTACTATTTTAAAACTGTGTGGGTGTTTTTTTTTCTGGTCTGTTGCCCCAGCTGCAGTCTTCCCCTGTTCAGAGTCCACCCACACCCTGGAGTTGATTATATTTAAATGTGGGGTGGCCTGCATTAAACATTTATTTCCTTGCTGTCACCATTTTGGTAGGTGCAGATGTGGATTCCTTGCCGATCTCACATTCAGCGATATGTAATGGCTCTTGTGCAAGTCACCACAGTTTTTTCACTATTAGAAAATGAAACTGAGCTTATCTTCCAATTGCTTACTTTCTTGACATTGAGGTTTGCTGCCTTTGCTATGCCCTCTTTTACTTTGACTCACTTTTCCACCACCCAGGACATCTCCCACTGCCAGGACATTCCTGAGACATTTAACAATCTTTGTTCCATCAGTCCTTTTGAAGGCCAGGACTCTTGCACTTGTGTAGTTGGAGTCTGCTGCTCTTCTTATTTTAAACTACACTATACGATTATCATGGGTTCGCAGATGACTTCCAACCTTGATATCTGCATTACTGTCCCTGTTAGTAAGAATCAGGTCCAGTACAGCCCTTTCACCAGTGGGTTCACTGACTACTTGCCTGAAGAACACCCCTTGCAGGGAATCCTGGTTGTCCCTGTTCCTAGCTGACGCTGCACCAGAAAGGCTCCAAACTACATCCAGCAGATTAAAGTCCTCTGTGAACAACACCTACTTCTTTTCATCCATTTTGCCCATTGCTTTCAAACATTTATCTTGCCCCCCCCCCCCATGTCAGAGGCCTGTAGATCACTCCTGTCTGAATAGTGGCTCCATTTTTCGACTTGAGGGTGACCCACATCATCTTATCCCCGAATTCCATGTACCTCCAGCACTTTTATGTTTTCCTTCACATAAAGCACCCTCCCCTCCTTTCTTCCCTACCCTGTCTCTTCTGAAGATTGTATAGCCTGGTATGATCAGGTCCAAGACATAGTTGTCAGTACATTGTAACTCGATAATGGCCACAATATCCAGGTCTGCCTCCGCATGATGGCCTGTAGGTCTGGGATCTCATTTCCCAGATTCTAACATTGGCACACTTGGCCTTCCATAGTTTGTTAGCTCTGTTCTTGTCACTTTCTCCTTTTCCTAAGTTTCCCCCTCTCTTATCTTTCTCCTTTGACTGAATCTTTCCCCCTTCCTCCTTTGCTAAACCCCTGCTTCCTTAAATAATTTACACCCTGGTTTAAATGTCCATCAAAGTCACATTTAAACCATTCACTGAGGACTATGGTTCCCTCCTGGATGGATGGAGGCCATCACCTCAGTATAGGCTCTTTCAGTATCCTTCCATGTTGACCTACAGTCCCTTATGAATCCATACCTCTCCTCTCTGCACCATTTATTACTTGAAGATCTTGGTGCAGAGCTCTCTCTCCTTCCTCATATATTACAAGACACTCTTGCCACTTACATTTTAAACACATGGGAAACACTGAATCAACCAGATAAATTATTTAACTTTACAAAAAATGAAATTTACACATGGATCTGACTATGGCAATTCATCTTTATGTTTAAGCCCATGAAACACCCTTATCAAGTTAATGCATTAGCAGCTGTAGTGGCTCTGACCAGAATTTGTTCTCTTTGAGCTTTCTTTGGTATAGTCAGTTTGACTTTTTGTTTCTATTTATAAGCCAGCATTTTTACTCCTACCCTGGACTCACTCCTGCTGCCTAAATTATAGCAGAATTGATTTATGTATTTGGACCATAGTGAGATCCTGAGCTGAGCACTCCCTCACTTTACTCACAATGCACTCAAACAGCCTCTTGTTTAATTTTACTGATGGTCAGCAAACAGGAAAGTGACTTTGGGGTTATCAAAGCTGATGATCTCAAAGTGGTAGGACATGACAAGGCAATAGGCAGGGTGAGTTGGATGCTGAAGTACATAGGTAGAGGTAGCCCCAGTTACCACTGTTTGAGTCAGTGGTGAGATCTCACCTGAAGTACTGTGTCCAATTCTGGAGGCAGCATCTCAGAAAAAACAAAGGGTGAATTCTGTCCAGTGAAGGGAATCTAACATGGTGCAGGGGGTACATTGAATGCCCCTCAAGGAAAGACTGATGGATCTCAGGATATGCACCATAGAAGAGAGAAGGAGGACATACTAGAGAACTACAAGTACCTCACAGAGGTGGACAGCATACAGAAGGGGAATATATTTCAAATGAGGAAAAGTCCCAGGAAAAGAGGTCATGCAACGAAGGAGGAAGGGGAAAGTTTAAAAGTGATGTTAGGAAGTAGTTCTTCACTGAAAGAGCAGTGAAAGCATGGAACAATCTGCCAACAGAGGTGGTGGGAGCAAAAACAGTAGGGAGCTTCAAGCATGCATGGGATAGGATAAGGAATTATTGGTATAGAGGTGGGGGTGGGTGACAGAGACCAGGTAGGGTCTGCTGAGACAGAATAGGCATAGACTATCTGATTAGACTGCATGGGATAAGCAGTCCTTTTCTACTAACAATTTTTATGCTTCAATTAATGGTGTGTGTGTGTGTGTGTGTGTTTGTGTGTGTGTGTGTGTGTTTGTGTGTGTGTGTGTTTGTGTGTATGTGTGTGTCTGTGTGTGTGTTTGTGTGTTTGTGTGTGTGTGTTTGTGTGTGTGTGTGTTTGTGTGTTTGTGTGTGTGTGTGTGTGTGTGTTTGTGTGTGTGAGTGCACATACCCATGATATATAGATCATCATTAATATTTGACTTTTGACTGTGTTGTTTCAGTAATAATGCAGGAATACTTGCATAAACAAATTAGGACACCATTACATATGCAATGCAATGTACAAAACATTGTTTTAAAGTACTTTTAATCCCTTCCATTATAGAAAAATCTATTAATGAATATTAGTAGTTGACTTATTTCCCATTCCATTTAATTTTCATGTGCAACAACTAAAACAGTACAAAATCCTCTTGAGATAATCCTACACGGTACAGTGACACTGCCCTTAACAAACATATTAACAATTCCTATTATAGCACAGATTACACATAAACACATTGTTAAAGTTAATGTGTTTGTCTGTAATTGAACACTTATATTTGGTAAAAGAGCTGGATTTGCAGCACGTAGCATTAAGCAATTCCCTATTTTTATAAAAATAAACTTCTCCTGAGGAAACACAACACATATTTTATGTTAAGATGGCAACATATTGAAATAAGGAGCCTGAGAAGGAATACAGTGAAGTGCGCACACATCAGACAGAGTGATCATTCACTCTGTTTTCCTGGTGGAATATTTTGCTCGTAACTTTGAAAAGACGCTTACTTCTACATAGGGCAACTTTTTTGAGAGCACCTTCAAAACTTATAGTCTGAATAAAGCACCAAAATATCAAGGCATAGGGCCTCAGAATGGAAATAATTTTACCTGAATAAACAAAAGACAAAAGCACTAATCTCATACATAGCCAATTGGTTATGTTTTTAAGAGGGCTTATTTTGTTCATAACCAGAACATGTGCTCAGCTTATAATGGGGCCACAATCTCAGTTATTTCTTTAGAACAGTTTGGCCACGTTCTATACAATTTACTGACTATGACTTTCTCATTTTTCAAAGATCATTTAGAGGCTTAAGATGGTTTTAAATTAATATTTAAAATATATGTTTTGAAATTCTTTCCCTCTATTCAGTTGCTTGTTAATTGTCTCAGTGAACAACTTATGTCATGAATGCAATGTTACATTTCTACAACAAAATACATATGGAAAAACATCTTTAAAATATTCTAGTGAAAGATAGATTTCATGCATAAATTAAAATATTTAGTATTTATTATTAAAGTATTAAGTTAGTACTGCTTCTTTGTACTTGAATCTATAGTAAGCTATAAAGCTTTTTTCACATTTTGGTACAACACTAAAAAAAAGATTTCATTTTACCTGCAGGACAGTGTTGCATCACATCCAAGTAAACATATATTCTAGCTTGCCTATCCTTTGTCTTTATTTCTTGTGGTTTATCTTCTTTCATTTTGTGCAGTGTCTTTTTTTTAACTGCGTCACTTACGCTGCCTGCCACTTTGCTCAGCTTCCTGACTGCTAACTTACTCACTTACCAGCCTCCATGCTTAGTCAATTGATTCCTAGTTTACCCACTCCATCACTAAATTACGCCTCACTCACTCACTCTCTAACAATTGGACATCTACAAAAAAATGTCATAATATGTTGTAAAAGTACCTTAACATCCAAAATGTATTTTTTGATTTAGGACTGTGACAGATTCCGACTGTGCATACAACTCAAGCAGGTACACGTACAATCCAATAAGCAGTAATGATTATGTGTGTTATATGCAAGTACATCTGGGACTTGAAGGCATTGATGTCATGTAATGCTAGGGATGGACAAACCCAAGTCATATCAAGATTTGGTTTAAGATTCCCCAAATCCAGGATATGTCTAGGGATTTTGTTTTGGAAAGGATTTGCATGTTCTGGACATATATTTATTAGTGCAGGAAACTACCAGGAGAGAAATACATACTCCAAAATGTAAAGAGTCAGTGGCATAACAGTACAAAGCACACTGTTTAAAAAACACTGCATTTTTCAGTTTAAAAAGTCTATGTTTTGGCCAACCTGTAAAAGCAAAAAGCCGAACAGTACAGTATTGAGTTTAATGAAAAGTAGCATTCCCACTGCATTCACTATATTTTTTTTTTTTTACAGAAGCTTATATAGAAATGATGGTGTTTATATCAAACAAGACTTCTGAGTTCAAAATGTCAAACTAATAATTTGTTCAGAAGTGGAAGGCTATATGGTCATGTTTATAGAACACTAGCTACATGATGTTCTGCTTTGCAGGTTGTTCATTCATTAAGTTCACCTTGTGCATTGTTGTAGATTTGTTTGAAAGAAACTGAGTGATTATGACCATTTTAGGGAATGTATACCTTTAAGCTATGTATGTAAGTGATAAAATCTAACAATGTGGGGTATTGGGGTTACCCACATGCCCAGAGCATAGTGAGGCCCAATACCACTGATGGAGAGCCTTACTGCACCAGGAAGTGCAGGTATCCCCAACACCCCACACCCTGGAGGGTCTTACTGCACTTAGAAAATGGGCTTATGCAGTAGCAAAATAAAAAAGGTATTTTAAAACATTTAAAGATCAGGTTTTTTATTAAAATTGACCTTATGCAGCAATAGCGCCAGCTCTTTTTTAGAAGGCTCTGTTGCTTAATAAACTTATGCCTTGTAACTGCTGTCAGCCAGTCACGATTCAGGATTTTGTAACTCATTTTCTAAGAAAAAAATAGCCAGGAGGCACTCACCATTGAGAAAGCAACCTTGTTTGACATGAAACACATTAAATGACCAGTGTGGGTCTCCTGCTCCAGAATTCTTGAGCATTACCTGCACTGCTTGTGGAAATAAAAGCATTCTGTATGCAAAATCCTGTGTTTCATTTTGTTTTTTAGGTTTTGCTCACATTCAGCCCTGAGTGCTGACTTTCTTTGTTTTTAGGTGCTAACAGCTTTGTGGTCATGTGTAATTTTTTGTGTATTTAGACAAGTTTAAAGTTACATTAAGTGTGAAGGAATGGGCTGCATGATGTCATGGGTAACGTCAGTGAGAGGGCTTTTAGAGCTTGATGTATGATTTCAGATGTATACACACCTGGGTTTGATCCCCTGTATTGCACATTTTTTTCTTTCTTTCTACAATTTTTGTTACATAAGAGAAAATGCTAGATGTTACTGTCTGCTGCACTGGAGGGTTTCAGTAAAGCTTAACATCAGATTTTCAAATAACTAAACTTAGTTCTATAGTATGTTGTAATCAATTAAATCAGTCCTAGCTGAGGCATGTCTAAATTTCAAAGCAGTCTGAGTCACCTGTTTTGCAGATTGTGACATAACCCCTCCACCATAAGAAATGCAATTCGCTTACCTGTAGCTCAAAGGCATGTTGAATGTGTGTTTGCTTAACAAGCAAAATATCGGTGGGTCAGATCCTGGCAGGGATTTAAACATTTTTTGTAAGATGGAAACTCATTTGAGTTTTGATTCATTGTAGCCTGGAGTTGGAAGGGAAAATTATATGAGAAGTAAATTTAGCTAAAAACAATTAGTACAGGTAAATCATCTGCTGCGATTAGATCCCCAGTCACCTATTTTGTAGGTTATGACATGATATCTACATCTCAGGAAATGCAATTCACTTGCCTGCAGCTCAGTGGCACACTGAATGTGTGATCACTTAGCAGGCAAATAATCAGTGGTTTAAATTCAGGTAGACATAGTTTTAATCCAGACAGAGACATAAACATTTTTTCAACTATTTTTGTAAGATGAAAACTCACTTGAGAAGTAATTCTTAGTGGTGTGGAATTAGAATAGTGAATTATATGAGAAGTAAATGTATCTGATAACAATTTTATCAAGGTAAATCACCTGTTGGGTTTAGCTCCCCATTCACCTGTTTTGCAGGGTGTGACATAACTTCTACATCATAGGAACTGCAATTTACTTACTAGCAGCTCAGCGGCACACTGAATCTGTGATTGCTTAGCAGGTAAAGGATTAGTAGTTCAAATCTTGGCAGGAATGTGAACATTCTATGGAAAGATGGAAACTCAGTTGCATGGCAATTCATGATGGTGCAGAGTTGAAACAGTAAATTTATGAGAAGTAAATTTTGCATAGAACAGTTTGTGAAGGTAAATCTCCTGCTCAGATTAGATCCTGAGTCACCTGTACTGCAGTATGTGACATACCTCTGCAAACGGAGAAACTGCTAATCACTTACCTGCAGCTCATTAGCACAATGAATGTGTGTCCATTTAGTAGGAAAAGGATCAGTGATTTAAATCTTGGCAGAGAATTATGTCTGTTTCAATTTTCTTACAAGATGGAGATTCACTTGAACTGCAATTCATGGTGGTGTGGCATTGGAATAATAAATTATATGAGAAGTAAATTTAGCTGCGAATAACAATTTTTAAAAGTATATTGCCTGCTGGGATTAGAACCCCAGTTGCCTGTTCTGCAGGTTGTGACATACCTTTACACTGTAGGAACTGCAACCCACTTATCTGCAGCTCAATGGCACACTGATTGTATGTTTGCTTAGCAGGCACAAGATCATCACACAGGCCTGGATATTCAGATTGCGTCAGGCTGTAGGCAAGCATGGACGCACCGCAACTTGGCTGCACAGGGGTGTTGACAGGGTGATATTCAATGGAGCTGCACCATGGCACAGCATCACTGAATATCACACCCTGGCCACCTGCAGTGCACATGGTGCAATGGAACTGTACCAGCACAAGTGGCCAGAATGGAGCAGGCGGATGCGCTAGCGCAAGTTCCATTGTGCTAGCACAAGTTCCATTGCGCTAGGTGCAACAACCATGATGTTCAAAAGTGCACATGCAAATGGGGCCATAATGCATGCAAGGTGCAAATGGGGCCATTTGCATGTCATTATGGCCCCATTTGCATGCACGTGCATTGATCCCCGGTGACTTGCACCTGGCCCCCTGCCAGGCTGCAGCTGTTGGGGACCAACGCCCCTTGCACATTGCAGAAAAGTGCCTCACTGCCCAATTGTGGGCATATGTAGAATATATTAAATGTCCAATATCCCTGGGGGTCCAGTGGACCGCTTGCAGCCCGATCACGTGCATATGTAGAAGAAATCAATTGTTCAATATCCCTGGTGGTACAGTGGATCGCTCGCAGCCCGATCGTGGGTGTCAGTAGGAAATAATGGCACTCCAAAACAACCCTGGTGGACTAGCGGTACCCCTTCTCCCACCCACCCACTCACTGAGCCCCACCGCCCCGCTCCCCCCGGTCAGCAGTAGGTGGCAAATCCCAACCCACTTGCTGCCCTGCCATCACATATCTGGACTGTGTAGTATGGTATGGGCTGCATGCCCATTGGCTCATGCTGTGGACAAATGGGCATACAGCCCTACCATACTGTGTCAGTTGGCAGGTGGCAGGGTGGCAAATGGGTGGAGAGCTGCCATCCACCACTGACCAGGGGGGAGTAGGGCAGTGGGGCTTAATGGGCAGGTGGGGAGGGGTAATGCTAGTCCACCAGGGTTGTTTTGGAGTGGCATTATTTCCTACTGATGCCCATGATTGGGCTGCGAGCGGTCCACTGGACCACCAGGGATATTGGATGATTGATTTCTTCTACATATGCCTGCGATTGGGCTGTATGTGGTCCACTGGCCCTCCAGGGATATTGGACTATTATATGTATACGTATGCCCATGATCGGGCATGGGGGGCACCACCAGAAGGTGCAGCGAGAGCTTGGGTGACCACCCACTGGTGGCAGCTGCCATGTTGCACCCTGCAATATGGCAGCTCACCTGTAGGTGGCCAGATGTTGTTCCTTTTTTTTTTGGCTCACCTGTGTGCAACGCAAGTAGGGGTTGTGCATGCAAGAGCTCAGCACATCCCGGGCTGAATATTGGGATGTACGGAGTATGCATGTGCATGCCCCCTACCCGCGCCACATACATTACTGATGCGCTCCGGCACATTGGGATTTGTGCCAGGCTCAGTCCCCATTTGAATAGCACACCAGGGTGCATCAGTGGGTTGCGCATGGCACAACAGTGTTGTGCCATGCACAACCCTTCTGAATATCCGGGCCACAGTATATTATATTTTAATACATAATTATTTCACACTTTACAGACCTTATTTGGCACCTTTAAAACCATTGGCATTTTAATGTTTTGTTGTTATCGTGAGCCAAAGAACTGTTTTTTTAGAAATGTCTTCCCCCCCTTTTTAGTTTTTTCCTGTCCATGACATATTTTTTTTCCGCTAACATTTTTTTTTTTTTGCTTTAGGCTGAATACTAGACAATGGCAGAGATAACTACTGCATGTAGCCAGCAAATGTACTGCCTGCCACCTGCAAGATCTTAAGCACTGGGCATACTGTGCTCAGCCCCCTTACCACCTGTACCTGTTTCCACTGGATTCTAATGAGCGAGAGATTTTATTTTAATATTGTGTTGTATGACCCTCTGTGGCAGCTGACAAAAGCTTGCTACCCACTCTCCTTATCATGCACCTTTACCACTACACAGTGTTTTCACTGGGAATTAGCCTGTCTTTCAGCTACTATTCTTTTATCAGAAGTGGAATACCAATGCCAATCTAATACTTTCAGAACAACAGTGGCAAAACTTAAGAATATCAACAAATAAAATACATATTGCAGCAAAAAAAAAAATCCGTACAAAGAAAAATAATTGACAAAGCATATTTTATACTGGTAAATATTGCCAAAATAAATTAAAGTGAGAACACCAAAATGTTGGCATACTTGTGGAGGTGAGGTCAATATATTTCACAGTTTGTGGGCTTGTCTCATGATAATACCATTGTGGGGAAAAAAAAACTAAAGATATATTAGATGAGATGTTAAATTAAAAAAAAAATCCCTTGAAACCAGACATTTATCTGTTCAATAATTTACCTAGTCTTTAAAAAAATAAGTCAAAAGGGAAAACTTTTGCCTTGGGTACAATGTCCACCAAGAGATTAATCTTACACAAATGAAATGTAAATCAACTATCTAACTTCAAACAGGCTAGGAAGTGGAGTATCCTTAAAGAAACCTTAATTTATGAAAATCTCTGGTGGGATATAATAGAAAATGAGAATGACATCCTGGGAGACAATTGGAAAGAAATAGAGGAAACTGAGACACCCCCCCCCCCACTAATGTTGCTGTAGTGTAGTAATGTATATGTATACAGCTAAACAATATGTTTTTTTTCCTTTTTTGTGAAATTATCTGGCACCCCATGAATTATGAATGAAAGATATGGATCCAAGTACTCTGAAAAAATGGATGGAAAAATCTGCAATAAAAATGTGTGTATGTATATATATATATATACATATACACAGTATATATATATATATATATATATATATATATATATATACATACACACACTCTGGTTAATGATTTGCACATGTAATGTCAAAGTTTAAAAGGCACTTGTGCTTATGCTCAGAGCCATTCAACACTGAAATACAAACTGGAAAGAAGTTTTGACTGAGCTAGCCAGGACAGAGATGAGGAGGAGTCAGAGTTGCAGCTGTGGATGGCTTCCTACTTTTGGTTGGGGTTGTTTTTATCCAGCAGCTACGATACCACACAGAGGCACAAAATAATGGTATCTGTTCACTAACTATCTTGGAAACATGCATATCACTACTGCACCGATTGGCACCCATGAACAGGTGGCCACAAGCCAGCATTCACGAAAACCAGCCGCAGAACAGGGTCCCAACCACCCCAGCATGTAGCAGAGCAGGAGAAGAGCATGAAAGCATGGGCAGGCATCTAGTCAGATACCATCCTACATCCCGGAGTGGATCCCCTGCAGCACTCCTGTTCGGGATTCTGAGACATCACATACACCACCAAAGAAAAATAATGAGCATTTCCCAGAACAGCCACCCCAGCCCTCCCAGACAGCCAAATTGGGATGGGGCAGCTGTGTGCAGTAGGATCCACTTGCTGCCACACCCCACCAGTAACTTGTGTGGGGGGGTGGGTAGCTATTTATGGCAGAGTCCACAACAATTAGTGCAGGGACTGACATAATCTAACAAGTAGTTTTTCTTTACCTTTATTGTATAATTTAGTTTGTTTAGCTATTATTGTGAAATAATCTCTATTTGGACTTACTTCATATATTTTACAAATATCATGAAATTTCATTTTGATTACTAAAAAAATTAAGCAGTTTATTTTTCTCTATTTTTAATACAGTATATGTTTGTAATTGTTCATATTCAGGACAATTCCACCTATATAAAATACTTTTCCAACAATCTGTCATATTTTTTGAGTTATAATTAATTTTAGTATTTACACCGCTAGGCCAATAAGAGTGTTTTTTTCCAAATATTGTGGTAAAGCCAAGGAATCTCACTGCTAGGTAATTGCTTTATTGCTTTATTTAAAATGTTTATAACTGATTCAAAAAAAGGAAATTACTGGAGTATCCTATGGATTGATATAAAAAAAAGCAAGTTTTAGACGATGAATACTGTAATTTTGCATTATTTTTTCCAAAGATTTGACTTTCTTCTTTGGGGGGGACAAAAGGTCCATTCCCATGCTATAGACATATATTGGCATGTGGCATAGAAACAGGGATCTGGACAACCCATTCCACCAAAAAACCTGGGAGTTGATAATTTAGTGCATGCAATCTAGGCTTGCCACCTCTCCAGAGGGATTTTTTAAATATTCTTTTCATATTTGAGAACAAGACCATTGATGGGGAACCAAAACTGTTTTGAAGGATGTA
The DNA here is from genome assembly GCA_016271365.2 of Neoceratodus forsteri. Taxonomy (NCBI): domain Eukaryota; kingdom Metazoa; phylum Chordata; order Ceratodontiformes; family Ceratodontidae; genus Neoceratodus; species Neoceratodus forsteri. Next base: position 1,496,782,081 of record CM057449.1, read on the forward strand.
AATAAAACACAACATTGCCATCACCTTTATTGTGTCTATTCTTCCCCATAACAATAGAGATACATTTTTTTCCAATTTTCTAACAGATTTTGAATTTTATTTTTAGGTATTTCATAGTTTATTTAGATATTTTTCTTATGATCATTTGTAAGTAAAATTCCTAGGTATTTAATTATATTGTCTATTTTGAAATCCTTTTGTACAGTATGCCAGTTGAAATGGTGGCAATTGTCTATGTCAATTGCATAATTACTTATTTGTTTTTATTTAACTGATATCCTTAGATATTGTAACAGTTTGTAACTATTTCCAAAAAATATTTTAGAGAAATGTTTGTATTTATTTATGATTAGTAAAATATAATCTGCACATGCACTCATCTTCACTTGTTGGGTGCCTATTTGTACTCCCTCAATAGCCTCTCCAATTAAGTACACAATGGGTTCTAAACATTAAACAAACAAAACAGGAGATAATGGACATCCTTGTCTGATACCATTTCACATTCCGAATGGTTGTGACAAGTGGGAATTTACTTGTAACCTAACATATGTTTTATACAATAATTGATTTAATTTCTGTATGTTGAGGTATAGTCCATGCTTTTAGCACTTCCATTATATACTGTTTATCTAATATGTTAAATGCTTTACTAGCATCAAACGCTATAGCATAATAAGCAGTATGTTCTATCATTTCATTTGAATTTATGTATTCAAAAACAGATTACATTTTTCTTGTAGGTTGTGGTATATTGTGTCCCTTCATTAATCTAGATTGGTTTGAATGTATAGCCATTGGTAAACTGGCTTTGATTTTCTCTACTATTAATTTAGCTATTATTTTGTCATCTGTGTTTAGTAATGCTATGGGTATGTAGTGTTCTGAATTGCTGCATCTTTTGTTTTACCTTCCTTTTGTATGAGAACTATCTTGGCTTCCTGCATGGTGCCAGAAATCTGGAAATCATGCTTTAAACATTATTGAATCATTTGGAATAACCAAGACACTAATTCCGTATCCACCCACAACAGCATGTAAAAATCATCGCTGCAATAATATCATGATGTAGAATGTAGAGAGTCATTACTGCAACAGGGGTATACATCGTTATGAAGTTATGCTTACCCCTGTCACTGTATGTGTAGGTGGGGAAGGGAGAGCAGTAGTGGGGACAGGATAAGAGAGGATGAGGTGTGGTGCCTGGCCAAGCTGCTCCCATTGTGGAGTTTCTAAGGCACTCATTCCTGGAGTGGAGGACACATGGGGACTGGAGTTCAGTTCCTCATCTCCCAGGAGTGAACTTTAGTGTTTTCTTTTATTTTTTTCAAGACATTTCCCCTCTCCTGAGTTTCTCCCCAGAGTTGATTATATTAATTCAGGGGTGTGTGGGGTGTGACGCTCCCAAAGTCAGGGGTGGGAGAGCAGAGCCTCCCACAAAAAAATAGAATTCCTGCTGATTTGTATAGTGCAGTGTTTTCATGACTTTGTTATTTATTATCAATGTTTTTGTGGTAGTGTTGTGTGCCATGATGTTCTTGTTGGTGATATTATCACCTAGAATTGGTAATTCTGCTTTAAGTGCTTTACAAAATGTGTTAGTGAAGCCATCCATACCAAGTGCTTTCTTATTTGGAAGGGAATCAACAATGTTGCTTATTTCTTGTTCATCTAGGCAATTTCTGACCACTGGACATGTTTAAATCTAAGTTGAAGGATGAAATCTTCTGATTCCAAGTTATTTATTATTCAGTCATGTTGGTAAATTTTCTTATAATGTTTGCAAAACATTTCTGTAATTTCTGTGTCCTTATGCTTTGTAATACCATCCTTATTTAACATAGCATCAATTATACTTTCGGTTTTTCTTTTTTAGTTGATTTGCTAATGTTTTCCCTGATTTGTCTCCTTCCAGATATCTTATATTTTTGATTTTATTAATTATTCTAGTTGTCATTTTATTTACTAACTCCTGTTTTTTATTTTGGGTTTTACACCAGTCTTTATAATATTTATTATAGTTAGATATAATTTGATGGTGTAATTCCTGAAGTCTTGTATCTATATTATGTAGTTCTTCCTTAGTTTTTTTAATTTATCCCAGCTTGCTGTGAAATTATTACTCCACTTATAGTAGCCTTAAAAGCATCCCATAAGTTTGCAATGGAGGTTTGTCCTGTATAGTTATAGTACCTAAGCTTTTTTATTGAGTATTTCATTTTTTTCAAAAATGTAGGGTCTTTGAGTAACTTGTAATTGAAATACCCTGAATGTGAGAATTTTCTAGTTTTTTCTATTATTTCTAGGTCCATTTGGGCAAGATCATTGTCCGTTATAATTAGAGTTGATTTTAGTTACCTATAGTTGTTTTACCCACATTTTAGATAAGAAAATGTAGTCTAGTCTTGAAAATTGAAAGTTTTTTGTCAAGATATTTAAAATCATATTCCTGATAATGCTGAATTCTCCATTCTCCATGCATCCACTAGGTCATGCATGTCTTAAATTCATGAAGGATATTTCAAATAACTGTGTTTCCTTAGTTGGTTTCTGAGTTCATTCCATTAGGGGCACATTAAGGCATTCATGTCCAAACATAAAATTATAGCCTTTGCATGTAGCTTAATTAGCCCATCAGTCATTTTGGCCAAAAAATCTGGATACTGGGTAAAGAGTGCATAAAATGAACCAATATTTATTTCTGCATTGTTTATTACAGCCTTTTTTTAAAAGGGCCCAATTTTAGAAGGGCTTTGGATTGACACAAGGGACATCTAAGAGTTTGACGCAAGGGGTGGCTTGTGTCAAACATTGTGCCAATTGCAATTTTAAAAAGAAGCCTGTCGCAAACATTGATGCAAGTCCCTTTTGCCAAATGTTACAAGTTAGACCAGCTCCCCCTTGGTTTAACTTTGCGCCATCTGTGGACCCATTTTATGGGGCTTGCACCAAAGCTTTGGTGCAAGCTGCCGTAAACTACGGAAAATGTCTCAACTGCGCCAAATGGTCTAAAAGTGGGTACAATTTGTGGTGATGTGTTTGTCACAATCACACAGGAATATGGTGTGCATATTTATGGAACACATACAAACAGAGGTGAAAAAGAAGTAAGCGCCCCAGCTGGGACTTGAACCCAGGCCACCCTGGATACCATTCTGATTGTGCTAAACAGCTGCACCACTGAGAGAACTGGAACCCTGGCTGTCCCCGAGCACATTACTTTTTCTCAAATGCACAACCCAATGGCAACACAAATATTTTCTTGTAACAATCACACATGAGAGTGGTGTGCATATTTATGGAACACATACAAACAGAGACGAGAAAGTAGTAAGTGCCTGTGTAATTGTTACAAGAAAATATTTGTGTTGCCATTCGGTTGTGCATTTGAGAAAGAGTAATGTGCTTGGGGACAGCCCAGTTTCCAGTTTTCTCAGTGGTACAACTAGTTAGCATAGTTGGAATGGTATGCCTGATGACCTGGGTTCAAGTCCCAGCTGAGGCACTTACTTCTTTCTCATCTCTGTTTGTATGTGTTCCATAAATATGCATGCCACACTCCTGTATGACTGTTACAAAAAAATGTTTGTGTTGTCATTGGGTTGTGCATTTGAGAAAGAGTAATGTGCTCTGGGACAGCCCAGGTTCCAGTTTTCTTAGTGGTGCAGCTAGTTACCATAATTGAAACAATAATTTGAGCGGCCTGGGTTCAAGTCCCAGCTGAGGCACTTGCTTCTTTCTTACCTCTGTTTGTATGTGTTTAACACAGTTGCATCAAACATCAGGGTTGATGCAGGTCTTGGCACAAGCCCTCTGTCAATCTTTGAAAATCAGGCCCTATATGTCCAACAGAACCTTGAAAGGAATCCAGAAAGTGAAAATTAATATTTTTCCTAATAAGTATTACCATCCCACAACTTTTCTTAGTTCCCTGAGAGTAGAATATAGCTCCTATCCATTTCTTTCTTAGTTTGATTGTTTCCATTTGCTCTCAATGGGTTTCTTGTATACACATAATATCAGCATTTGATTTCTTGAGGTAGGTAATTATTCTTACTCTCTTAATGGGAGAATGAAGCCCATTTACATTCAGGGTGGCAAGCCTAATACATGATTTATTAGCCATAATAATTTTTAAACTTAATAATCATGTACTTCCTTTTATCTAAACTACAATAATGTTTTGCTTTATTCCTTCCCCACTTACCATACATAAAAGCAAACAACATATATTATCTAAAAGACAAAGAACCTCTGTGCACAAACACTGAGGAAAGGGTTACCTCAAAGAGCATTTGGCTGGGAAGCCAAGTTTCAAGAAAATACAAAATCACACATGTCCACACAATGCAAAGCATCATGGGCTGCATATGCAAATCACCACAGAATGTTATGCTCATTCAACTTTAAGCAGAATTGCATGGTGCCGAAAGGCCTCTCACACAGTTTGCAAAGGGTGCTAACAGATGACATAGACACATGTTTCTGAATTTTTCCATGGGTTTCTGAATTCTGCTCCATTCAAGCTCATAACTCTTGTGTTAAATGGTTATCTAGAGATGTAGACAGCTCCTTATCATTAACCATTTCCATGTTTATCATCTCAGCAGGGGTCAACCTCTGTGACATTGTCTTTGATTCTAATTCTTCACTCGCTGTTCTCAAAGCCTGCTCTTAGGCCTGATTAATTGTTTTGGCTGTATATATCACTCTTCTTAAGTCAGCTAAAATGTATTTTGCCTCCATGTGTCCCCTCCCTTTTTCTTTTCTGTACCCTGTTGTTATTTTGGAAAAGGAAATAATAAAAATTGCAATTTCAAAAAAAAAAAGCCTGCTCTTATCACTAGGAGAAACAGTAGTAAGTTCTGTTTTCATTTTTAAATCACCTGAAAACATCCCAAAGGGTTTTGCACACTCGGCTTGTGGTGTTTTTCCTCTTTTATTCATCATAAGATGCTTCCAGTTTTTAGTTGGTTTAAAGGTCTTTCTGTTGGAATTCGTTTTGTTTTTTCTAGAGTTGTTATTCTTTTTAGTATCTTTAGTGTCCTTCTTAGGTGTCATAATCCCAAACAATTGAAGTTTTCTCTTGTTTCTTTCCATCTTTTAAATCATCCTGTGTAGATCTTGGTTTGTGTTCTGAATTTTGCTGCCCCACTTCTTGAAATCTGGGATTAAAACTGCTTGCCATAAGATGATACAGAACATGCAGAGATAAAATCGGGCAACATCATATGAGTAAATCCCACATGCTAGGAGGGTTCATGTGGTTGCTGCTACCAAACATGTGGACCATGCTCACATCACCATCTTGGTTGGACAAGAAGTCTGATTGGTTGTCTAAACCAGAGTATAATGTAACTGGCACGCATACTACTTTATAATACTTCCAACCTTCCTCACATTTAAGAGAGTACATAGAAGTCCTCCTCAACCATTTTACATGAGACACACTTAAGACAATTTAAGAAATCTTAAAAACCCAAGCCAAACTAGTAGCTTTTATCTTGGGTCTTCCAAAAACCAAGCAGCCTGAGTTTGGGCTACAGTAACTCGGGTTTGGAAATTATGGGTTTAGCCCATCTCTGTTTGGCACTGTTCTGAATAGAAATGAATTCCAGACTTCAAATTACTTTATGCTTATGAGCTTTGTTCCTTTGTATGTTCCTGATATTTTTGGGGAAACAAAGGAAAAACAGCAATTGTTCAAATGTCCTTTGAACTTGTCATTACAAGCAATGGGTGCAGAGACACTGTACTTCATACACATAAATAGTTAGCATCCTCTAGAGATACTCATATGTGGAGGAGTTATTTGACTTTGTTTTAAAAGCTTTCTATTATTTGTTTCCAGTTGCCAAATAGTTTCATTTTGGGGGGGGGGGGGTTGCCTAAAGAAAAAAAAAAGTATAACTGAAATGGTAAACTCGAAGATGTTGGTCTTGCTGTGCTATGCACACTTCCAGGGTCTGAAGGCACTCAGTCTGAGACCCTGTGCCTTACTATGCCTCTGGCATGCATGTCATTGAACACAATCAACACCATGTAATGTCTCATTGCTTATATTTACTGTGACTCAGCTTTAAATGGTCACTAAAGTATGGTCACATATAGGTGGGAATGTGGTGGCCATTCTTTTTTTTTTAATTGAGTATGCTTTATTAAAGATTTTTACTACAACAGTATACAAGGATACACGACATATTGAGCAAAAATTCATATACAGCATTACCCCACCTCCCCCCTCCGTCACTGCCCCCCCCCTCCCCATTGTCAGGTTAAGGACACATCAATAAAGCATACATACATACATAGCAGTTAAAAAGCACTTGGTATATACAATATATTCAGCATCTTCCTCAACTCCCTCCCTCAAGTTTTGCAATACCAACCTCCTCCTCCTGTAAGCAGATGATGCCATGCTCTTTACTAGTGATACCAACCACAGCACCCTGGCTATGGTTTCAGTCCAACTTTGCACCTGTAGAAAGCTGGTTCACACACAAAAAAAATGTTTATGAATTATAAAAAAAAATCCATGATCTTTGCCAGTCCCCACAACAAGCACACATCTACCACCCTTTCCATCACTAACGCAGCCAACACCCCCACTGGCCAGGTCTACACCTTCAAATACTTGGGCTTTACTCTTGACAGTGCCCTCTCTAATAGGGAGCATGTTGGCAACATCTCCTAGGATGCCAACACAAGAATCAGTCTGCTGTATAGGAAAAGGCATAATTTGATGCAGGATGCCCTTGCCATAGTTTTCACCAGTTCCATACTATCTATCATCTATTATGGCCTGATAATTTATGGTTCTGCCTCAGACACCACTCTTAAGAGAATCCACACTACCCATAACAAATCCTGCTGGATAATCACTGGTGCCCCTAAACATACTCACACGTGACACCTTTACTCCAGTACTAACTGGCTAACACTCAAGGGTAGACTCTCCTTCCACACTGGTGTTTTTGCTAAATAAATCAGAATGAGACTCATTGCACCATCCTGCCTGCCTCTTCTCAACCTGGCCACTAAAGCCCATGGCACCAGGCGTGGCACTAGCATCTCCTACCAGACCCCTTTTTGCCGCACTTCCCAGGCCCAATGGTATTTCAGTTATGGGGTGTCCAGCCTTCTTAATGCCATCCTCCCTGACGTTCTTGAAACTCCTACTCTGGGCCTTTCAAGCGGATGCTTAAGGAATACCTCATGGCACTCAGTAGATGTGACTGTCTCATTTAGCTCTCCTCTCCACTCTTGTTTTATCTGACTAGCTCAACAATCATTGACTGCTATTCAATGGTTTTGCCTCATCCTACACAACTGCACTAATATGACTGCAACTGTATTTGTCCAATTGTCCCTGACAAGATCAATTTCAGTTGATTGCTGCCCTATGGCTAAACCCTATCCTGCACAAATGCATATTGCTGAAATGTAACTGTCATGTTTTATTGGCTCTGCCTTAATGTTTGTTTTCTACTATCTGTATCTTACCTATTGTATATTGGGTTTTTTTCTCCTGAAAATCTGCATTGCTGTGTTTTTGTCATGTTTTTTTTTTGTTACCATGATGTGGAACCTCTGTAAAAGAGTCTCCCAACTCAAAGGTTGTAATCTGAGACTTCAAATAAATAAATAAATAAAATTAGTGCCGGAGGGTGGAAAGCCAGGCATCCAAGGGGTCCCAACACCAGCCAAATGATTGATAATGGTTCCTCATAGAAGCTAACATGCGCTCAACTCATAATATTTCTACCATTTCCTTATGCCATTCTACAAACGATGGAATAGTCTGATCCTTACAATGTTGCAGAATAATTTTCTTTATGGCTATAGTAATCAAAGCAAAATGATAATGCCTGGTTCCTATTAGGGCCTGAATATCCACCCCAGGATGCATCTTTCTTTTGTAAAAGCATTAGTCAATCCTAGGTTAGGATTCAATGCCTCCTTTATGATCAAGACCTTCAAGTACCTGAAGGGGATGAACAGAGTAGGCTTCCAGGGTGGGTTCACTCTCCAGAATGGAAGAGATATCAGAAGACACTCCATGAAGTTAAAGGGGGGGCAGATTCAGGTGGGAAAGGAGGAGGCACTACTTCACTGAAAGAGTGGTAACAGGGTGGAATGCACTGCATGAGCAACTCGTATCAGTGCAGACTATGGGGTGCTTCAAGAGGGGGTGGGACAAATTCAAGGGGAAAGTACATACCGGGGGGGCAGTTGGGGGAGGGAAGAGTTAATGGGGGGCAGCTACAGTCTAATGGGCTGAACTGCTGCACACTCGAGCAGACTAGATAGACCAAATGGCTTGTATCTGCTGGCAATTTCATATTTTGTATTACAGTGGTGGCCATTCTGTACTGGGGCACTATACAACAGTTAGCCATTCCCTGCACCCAGATATAAACTAATTGATAATGTACCAGGTAACTCTATTACTGGGTTAGTAAATAGGGAAATCTGTCTAGGACACCATGAAAAGCCCCTGACACTTTTCTGGAACTGCAATGGAATCTTTAACATCCACTTGAAGAAACAGAACAGGTAGATTTGAACTCAGCTTAAGGTCTCATCCAAAAGAATGATTTGTAGGCTGTACTGTTATGAACTACATTCTGTCTGCACTGAAGGTTGTACACTGGATCTGTGGTACATGTTACTGTATGGAGAGGTTGCAAAAGAATTGCAGCAGTTGGCCCTTTGTCTGGGTCATTCTCCTGACCTGAGACTAGGTAGGAGGGATCTCCTCCTGGGGCAGAGAGCTGATCCAGGCACCACCTCAGGAGGAACAACCACAGGGATGCATGCCCATTGATAATTGGTCTCTTCCCCATCAGTCACTTACAAAAAAAATAATACAACACAATACATCTTTATTTATAAAAAGCACTATTTGCACTGCTCATAGCACTTGTACAATAAAATACAATAACTGCATACTTAAAAACATAAAATACAAATCAGACACGTTCAGCTATAATCAGGAAAGGCAAGATTAAACAAGTACATTTTTAGAGAAGCATAGAAACATAGAGGCTGATGGCAGATAAGAACCGCAAGGCCCATCCAGTCTGCCCATTTCTTTTTCTACCTCATAAATGTGCCATCGGCCTTTGCTCTGTCAGTGGCCTATCTATTCATACTCATCTGTATTGCTCTCTTATACCTATCCCATGCCTGTTTGAAGCCCTGCACTATATTCATAGCCACCACTTCCTGAGGTAGGTCGTTCCATGCATCCACCACTCTTTCTGTGAAAAAGAATTTCCTCACATTCCCCCTTAATCGGCCTCCCTCTAATCTCATGCTGTGTCTCCTTGTCCTGCTATTTTTCTTATATTTAAACATGTTAGACTCTTTCACCTTGTTAATGCCCTTAAGGTGTTTGACTGTTTGACCATATCACCTCTCTCCTCCCTTTGCTCAAGGCTATAAATATTGAGTCTGCTAATCTGTCCTCATGTGTCTTCTGATGCAGTCCCTGCATCATTTTGGTTGCCCTTCTCTGGACTGCCTCAATTTGGTTAATGTCCTTGTGAATGTGTGGCCTCCAGTACTACACACAGTACTCCAGATGCGGCTAACCTGTGTCTTGTAAAGAGGGATTATTACCTCCCTCTTGCAACTTGTGATACCTCTAGTAATACACCCTAACATCCCCCTAGCCTTACCTACTGCTTTAGAGGTCTGCTTGGATAATTTCAGGTCATCGGTGATGATGATGATGCCCAAGTCTCCTTCTTCCTTTCTGACTGCCAGCAACTCCCCTCCCAGCCTATAGGTGGCTTCAGGGTTTCTCTTCCCTATGTGCACGATCTTGCACTTCTTTGCATTAAATCCCAGTTGCTACTCTTCTGACCATTTTGCTAGTTTATCCAGATATCTTCTCATTCTGACCACCCCATCTGGTTCATCTACTCTGTTGTAGATCTTGGTGTCATCTGCAAACAGACCAACCTTACCCTCTAGTCCATCTGTAATGTCACTAATGAAGATATTGAAGAGGACTGGCCCTAGGACTGATCCCTGAGGTACGTCACTTGTGACTTGCATCTATTCTGACTGTATACTATTTACCACCACTCTCTGTTTTCTGCCTGTCAACTGGTTTGCCACCCAGTTGACCAACTTCTGACCCACCCTGAGCCTACCCAGCTTATTTATCAATCTTCTACATGGAACAGTGTTGAAAGCTTTGCTGAAGTCAAGGTAGGCGACATCAGCTGCTCCCCCTTGGTTCACCACTCTGGTTACCCAGTCAAAGAAATCTATGAGATTAGTTTGGCAGGACCTTCCTTTTGTAAACCCATGCTGTCTTGGATCCTGTGCCCCTATGGATTCCAGATGTTGCACTATCCTTTCCTTAAGGAGTGCCTCCATAATCTTGCCCACTACTGAGGTAAGACTGACTGGTCTGTAGTTCCCTGCCTCCTACCTGCTACCACCCTTGTGGAGCGGGATCACATGAGCCCTTCTCCAGTCTTCTGGGACCTCTCCTGTGCGCAGAGACTCAATAAACAGTTCTGCTAGTTCCACCCTTAGCTTCCTAAGTACCCTGGGATGTATGCCATCAGGTCCCATTGCCTTGTCCACCCTGAGCAAAGCGAGCTCTTGTAGGACCCTTTCTTTAATGAAGGGTGTAGTGCTCACTTCCCCCCTCCCCCGTGTCCATGGTGCTGAGCTGTGGGCCCTGCCCTACCTTCTTTTCAGTAAATACTGAGCAAAAGTATCTATTTAGGATAGATGCTTTTACAGGGTCTTCCTCCTCACATGCCCTCTTTTCTCCTTTGAGCTTAGCAATACCCCCTCTGGACTTTCTCCTTTCACTAATGTATCTATAGAAAGTCTTGTCACCTTCTTTTACTGTTCGTGCTAGTGTTTCCTCAGTTTGGGACTTTGCCTGCCTTACTGCCTTCCCTGCTTCCCTTAGGGCAGTTTGGTATGCCTCCCTATCTTCATCCTGCTGTGTTCCCTTATATTTCCTGAAGGCCAGCCTTTTGGCTCTGACTTTTTCTGCTACTGTATTTGGGAACCAAAGTGGTTTCCTTCTTCTTTTGCACTTCCTTTTCTGTCTAATACAATGGGATGTTGCTTCAAGTACTGCATCCTTAATGCTTGCCCACTTTGCCTGTACCCCCTCACCTGTGTTTCTTTTTGCCAGGGCTAGCTTAACTCTGTTGTCCATCTTATCGAAGTCAGCTCCTCTGAAGTCCCATATTTTTGCCTTGGAATAGGATGATTTAGATGTAGTGGCCAAATTGAACCATACCATGTGATGGTCACTGGCTCCCAGGTGACCTTCTACCTGGAGATCTGTGATCCCTTCCCTGTTAGTCAGTACTAGATCTAGGATAGCCCTGTCTCTTGTGGGTTGTTTTACCAGTTGTTTGAGGCCCTCCCCCTGCAGGGAATCCACTATGTGTCTAGTTCTGGCAGATGTTCCTGCTGGTATTGACCAATCTGTATCCAGCATGTTGAAGTCTCCCATTATCAGAACCTCCCCTTTAGCTGTCATGTTTTGTATATCTTCTAACAGTAATGAGTCTATGTCCTTCCCCTAGTATGGGGGCCTGTAGACAACCCCAGTTCTTATGGCTGTCCCATTTTCTGTTTCCAGGGTGACCCACAGTTCTTCTGGCTCCTTATGAGTATTCTGAATTTCTGTAGCTTTGATATTTTCATTGACATACAGGGCCACTCCACCCCCCTTTGCACCTCGGTCTCTTCTGAATAGTACATAGCCACGCATGAAGTCTCCCAAGTGTGGTTTCTGTAAACCACGCCTCACTAATTGCTACTATGTCCAGTTTAGCCTCTGACATTATTGCCTGCAGGTCTGGGATCTTATTTCCCGGCTGTGAGCATTTGTGTACATAATTTTCCATTGGCCAGATTTTGGTGTGTTAGTTGTTGGGTGAGGTTTGGCATTTCCCCTGTGTGTCGTATGGGGAGACAGACCTTTTTTCTTACCTGGTGATGCAAATGAACTGCAAACATGCTGAATCCCTGTTTGACCACTAGCTGAGGGGGGAGGGGTTTTAAAGCTCTCCACAGTCAGACACTCTCATATCTGACAAAAGATTTTAAAGAAAATGAAAGCAAGTTAGTGCTCACCACTGCTGGACCTAGTATATCTCCTTGGATTAAGAAGGTAGCTTTCAGTGAGTTCCAAGGGTGAGCAGGAAAAAACAAATTCTTTGGTGCGTCCATGAGGTTACTACACTTACAGGACATCTGTGATGTGGTCATTGCAGAAGGGAGCAGAAGAGGCTGGTAGCCAAGCAGCCACATGGCAGAATGAGGTGCACCCCTCCAACTTCATGCATGGATCTCATAGCCATGGATTCTGTGGCACTCACTCTCAAAATTCCCCATCTCACAGACATAGGCAAACAAAAGGAAAATTGACAGTGCTACCTCTTTAGGGCTGTGAGCACTATCTCCAAAGTGGAGGTTCCCATGGGGGTCCACTGGGTATAAGCATTACTGCCCAGTTGACAGACGAGCGGTATGTTGCTGCTGGGTGGAGGATGATATCTTGGAGTTTTCCTGAGGTCCAGGATCCTGACCCTTGCACAGATGCACAACAAATCATCCCCCCTGCCCTTACTTTGTCTCCCTGCAGCACATATTTTTTTTTATGGGGAAGAAATAAAATAAATGTTGTACTCAGCTGGCGGACCATTCGCTGGATATAGAAAGAGTGATAGCAGTGTGAATGTCCTGTTCCTGCTGGCAGGACAGAATAATTGCCTGTGGGTAGCCACATGGTTGGACCATCCTGGACATAGCACCAAGTTTTGCAGGAAGATTTATCAGTTGAGCAGGGGGAGGGAGTTAGGATGTGGAGCCCTCCTGGTGTTAGTAGTTGCTCTGGTTGAATGCAGGTCACCTGGGGTCCTGGGAAGAGATATTACACATTTCCCAGCTGTTGTGAACCCAGTAGCATTGGCCTTACCTATAAGTCCTGGCTCAGAAAAAGAAATAATGTAACCTATACTAAAACTATCTGAACTGGATTAAGGTCTGGTGTCTGGAACTGCCCATTAATTGTTAGGTGGGGCTAGCTGAAGAGGTTGCAGATAGCCAAATTCAGTAATAGTGTATTGGTTTGGTAGGGGGTATGGGAGCAGCCAAGGGACCATGCAGACCAGGAGGTGGGGATGCTCACACTCTCTTACACAAATTAAGCACAGTTTCATAACAGCCCTAACAGTATCTCCAGAGGAATAGCACCAGGTGAGGAATGAGGGAATCTACATGGAGAGCAGGAAGGCTTGGAAATAATGGAAGGGAGGCAGATACAATATAAGAGCACCACACATCTGCATCTGATCAATAGAGAATCTTACTCCAGTTGCTTGCTGCAGAAAAGGGTTTCTGCCTCCCTAGTACTCTATAGCTAAAAGGAAAAACTGATCAGACAGTGAAGGACACTGATGGAAAAATACCATTAGCTAGTGCCCTGCTAGGGTATTATATAAAAATATATATATAAAGAAGAGGGAGCAAGTTTGCCTATCAGCCCATCCATCATAGGTTGGCCAGAACTTGAGGAAGGCCAATCCACCAGGCTTGAGGTGGAGCTAAGAAATTAAAAGAAAAGGGTGGTACATCCCTAGAAACTTTGGCAATGAGGCCAAACCATAACGGAACCACTGAGGTACCTCTGCCGAGTACAGAATGGAGGAGCATTGGTAGAAGCCAGGCAGCCACAACAAGGCCTTCCCCCCCATGTTCTTGGGTTATAGGAACATGCCACTAACGTGCCTTTCTTTGTGGGGGGGCAATAGTTTCTTATTACAGATTGAAGATGTCTAGCAAGAGGACCTCCACAGCACAGGTAGCAACAGCAGCGCTAGAGTCCCAGCTTCAAGAGATGTACTAGAAGAATGGGTGGGAGTGGCTGGAAGCCTGCCTAGAGGGCACCACATAATGTTCTTCCCTGGGGCAGGGGCAAGCAGTGAGGCAGTCTTACATATGTGCTATGTACAACAACCATACCCCTCCTGGTGCACCCAACTATGCTGCCATACTGTATCCACCAGATGGTAGTCATGCAATGGGCACAAGGAAGGAGAGAAGTCTCTGGGATGTCCAATCCTTCCTCCCCTATGGCCCACACTCATTTCTGAACACGTCACCCCTATAACAAGCAATATAACTACAGCTGTGATACTAGGCTGGACTGGTGTCCTGCTTTTAATCATGTTTAATATGTATTTTCCCAGGAAAAGCTAGCTGAGATGTAATATCTTAATTTCATTGGGGCCCAACTTCTACCCATTTTAATATATTTAACCGGGAAAACACAGTAGAGATGCAATAAGTAGGGACCCTGCTTTTACCCATTTTTTACAATGTACTGACAGAGTCTAGGCCAGCTCACAGGCAATATCTCCTTTTCAGTGGGCTCTGAAATTTTACCCCAAACTTCCATCAGGCTTTTTATGACCTCACATTATGATCAAGACTGGTGGAATTTTTAAAACCCATTTGAATGATGATTCACAAACTGACTGGAAAAGCATGTTTTGCAGAGGATTAAAAGAATCAAACTTGTGTTTATGGCAGGGGCTTAACACAGGGGGTATGTTGAGAAATTGTGCTCAAAATTTTCAACAATAAAATTATGAATAAACACTAGAGAAATTCTACGGTTCATCACAACTTAGTTATTTTTTCACATTCTGACCCTAAATTTTCAAGATAGTATTTGTCTGACCCTATTTTATAATCAAGACAGCTGGAATTTTTAATATCCCATCTAAAAGGTGATTTGGTGGGTGACTGTGAACACATGTGTCAGAGAGGGTTTGAAAAATGATACTGGTTATGTTCATGAGATGTTGTAACACAAAGGCTATGGTAAAAATTTGGGTACAAAATGTAGAAAACAAAATAATGTTATGAAAAACACTGGGCAAATTCAACATTTCTTCATCACTTCATTTTTTTTTTGACATATTGACCCCACATTTTCAGCATAGTCTTTTGTATGACTCCATCTTATGATCAAGACTGATGGAATTTTTTAAATTTCATCCAAAAGATGATCTGCAGAGTGACTCTGAAAACAAGTGTCAGAGGAGAATTATAAAATGATACCTATCATGTTCATCAGATGTGGTAACAAAAGGACTATGTTGAACATTTGGGGCCAGCATCTGGAAAAATAAAAAGGTTATGAGTAAATGTTTGCAGAATTCAACTTTTCCTGATGACTTTGTTGTTTTTTAACATTTTGACCACACATTTTCAGCATTGTCTTTTTGAGACCTCACTTTTTGATCTAGATAGGTTGAGTTTTTAAAATTATACCCAAAAGGTGATTTTGTGGTGTAACTGCAAAAACATGCTTTGGAGAATTTTTTTTTTTAAAAATGACACCTGTCATGTTCATGAGATGGGGTAACAAGACTGCTATGCTGAAAATCTGGGGCATAAATCTGCAAAAATAACACAATTATGATTAGCCTATGAAAAAATGCAATGTTTCATCATAACATGTTTTTTTTCTGACATTTGGATCTCACATGTTCAACATATAGAATAGTGGATAGGTTACAGTGCACAACAGGGCTGTTTCTATCAAGGGGATTTGATGACACCTTGACAGTGAAGCCCGCAATGTCTCTATGATGTTATCAAATCCATGAGATAGAGATAGAGTCTTGTATGAGCATAGTTAACTATTTTTTATTTTATATAGTTTATGGTTTCCCAAATAAAAAAAAAATGACTGAAATAAAATTGCATTTCAAAGTGTGGGGAAGCTGTTCAGGGGATGGTCAGAATAACCCAAGTAGGCGGGCTGAGTGGATAGCATCTAATGAGGAGTCTGGTGGGAACATAATTTCTTAAAGGAAGCAGCCAATGTTATGAGGGGTTTCTTGGCTGCTAATTTCCTTTCCTTTGCAAGATGTGCTGATCGCCAGATAAAAATTTTACTTTAAGGAGCAGGGGTGTCACAATGGTGTGTCTCAGGATCAACTATCTGTGTGCAGGAATTTGTTCTTGGGTCAGGCTGGGTGGAACAGAGTGAGGAGCATAGTCATTGTTGCTGTTGAGCAATGGAAGCTCACTTGTCAGAGACAGGCTTTTGAAAAATTCACCATCATCTCTAAGTGTACTGTCATGCCATGTTTTGAGTGATGACAAAGTTTTCAAATCTAAGAAGTTTGGCACACAATGAACACCTCCCGCTTGAAGTTTGGATGAAAAATTTGTAGTATAGTAGTGATGTAGCTAGTACACTACAACTTTATTTTTTCCTTTGAACTGTAGTACAATGAGATTTTTGAGTATATGGAAATAATCCATCGCAACAACACTCAGCCATGTACTATAGTCTTTTATGACCCCACCTTAGGAACAAAAGTGGTGGATTTTTTAAATCTCGTCCGATGGGTGATTTCATAGAGTGACTAAAAAAATTTTTTTGGAGGACTTGACAAATGTCACCTAAAGAATTCATGTAGTGTGTTCCCAAAAAGGCTATGTTGAAAATTTGGTGTAAAAATATTTTAAAAAATGACAGTAATGTGTAAACATTTAAAAGGCATTAAAAAGCAATAAATCAAACTTACCTTGTCTTCCTCATCTCTTAGTTGGTGTTGGAAGCAGCAAGACATGCTGGTCTGAGGAGAAGGACCCAATACATAAGTAAGGGGTGTTTAGGGGTGTGAGATGATAAGTGCAGAGAGGGGAATGGGGTGAGGGTGTCCAGAAAGTCAGATGGAGCAGACAACATTGAGGGACATTTTATTGTTAGAAGAAAACACAAAAGACAATGATGGACAAGACAATGAGGGACTGTTTTCTTCTTTTCAGGTACTTACTTGTTGGTGGCACCAGAGATGGGTACTGTAGAGTCACATCACATTTTAGGTGGTTAGCCAGCACTGTAAATGGGCACACCAATGTCGGACTGTGAATGGGGGAGAGACAAATGATGGGTCAAGCAGGAGAGTGGTATGCCAGTACCAGTGATGTTTAAAGAGTTCCAGGAGGGACAAATGCCTGGTCTGGCATGAGGGGAGACACCAGCAGTAGGGTTGGGCATCCACTGCTGGTGATATTTACTGAGTAGGTCAGGTGGGAGTGGGGATACCACTGGTGACATTGATTGTCCATCCCCAGTGTCAGAAAGGAAACAATGAAAAATAAGCAATAACCTCAGAGCTAAAACCCTATGCTGCCAACCCCTCTTTACAACACTGGTTACCCAACTCTGTTGTTGAACTGTAAAGGCGCAAAAATGAAAAGTAAGCAGTCACTGAGACCCCAAAGTTGGCATCACTGACCATCCTCATTTTAACACCGTGGAACCAACATGGATGCCTAATTTTACTAAATTATAACCCTACCACCCCACTGTGTCAAATGTCCCCCACCCAAATGCCACACTTGTGTCAAATGTCCCCCACCCAAATGCCACACAAACAGCTACTGTGATAGAAAGAAATCAAAAGGAAAAAAAAGAATAAAAAATGCACCCCTCTGTTTGTAATATACAACCTATCATTCAGACCACTACAGAAAATCATAAAAAAAATGACAACTAGTCTTGCACAATGATTGCAGACTGTCCACTATAGCCAGTAGGCCACCTATAATATCGTATAAACATAAAATCTGGGATGAACACTGGTCAGGAATACTAGCCACACAATTGAAGTGGACTCATCATTTTTATTTATTTATTTTATTTATTTATTTGATAATTTGGAAAGACCTTTAAGCGCAATCTCTTTTACAAAGATTCCACATCACAGTTGAAAAATAAACAGTGGGAGACTAACAGAATACAAAGCAATTGAGAATACAATTGGTTACAGAACAGAAGTATTTTTGCTAGCCTAGGTACAACACATTTCAAACAGTAAAATACACTAACTATTGAAAACAAGGTAACACAGGTGAGAAGGGAAGGGTTCAGTGACAGTGCAAGGGATAAAGAGCAGAGGTGGGAGAACAAGGAGTGGGGAAGCAGCCTTAGGGGGGCCTTGTCGTGAGTGAGGGGGTGCAGGAAGGGCAGTTAATCCAAGGGGGAGATGAGCGAGCAAGGGTGGCATAAGGAACATTACCTTGCAGTAAGTCCAGATGCAAAACATGTAGCACAATTTGCACATGTGACTAGTTCTATTCTCCATTTACCAAAGAAGAATACAAAATAAACATGCCCTTCTCATACAAAACCAACAATCTGACTTATCTATCAAGATGCCAGAAATGTCCACATGGATGGTATGTGGGTTGAATGGGATAAACACTCTATAAATGCATGAAGGACACATATCCGCTATCAAACACACAGACAACCAGACACCAGTGGGCAAGCATTTCTCACAGAACAACCATTCCCTGAAGGATCTTAAAGTGGTAATTTTAAGATGAACCCTCAAAAACACTCAGACAAGACTGTTCTGGTATGCAAATTCATGAGGCTTTGTGGAACAGATATACAGTACATGAAATGAACAAAGTTTGTCTCACACATTACCAGGTCCAAACTGATTTTTGACAGTTTCTGAACTATCAGCCTCATACAACTGGCACAACTATTTGAACTTTAGTTCAGAAATTGCTCATTTTGCTATTAGATCATGTAGATGTACTATAACTCACCATTTACATGTCTCATCTCTCACCATTCAGTGACATGAGACCTATCCCCTGGTAGTCACCTCTATTGTATTTAATTGCTTCCTCTTCACCATTCCCTTTGTTAAATAATTTATTATGCACAAGTCTTGCATATATTCTGAAATGCCAGTTAGTTTCCTTTACACCTCACTGGAAGACCTTGAATATCTTAGAAGCTTCTGTAAAAATATTTCAGTTAGTCTAATAAAGAGTATTACCACAACACATTATACCAGATTTTCCTTAGAATAAAACAGCACCACAAACCTACAAAATTTACAGTATCTCACCACATGAGCTGTCAGACCTTCATAACTAACTCATGACTTTACCACCCATGTGTTACCACTCACAAGTGGCATAACTACTGCTTTCCACACCCTTGTGGAGAACAATGTAATATTCCACTGCAACCTTTTAAGAATTCCTTATATATCAGATTGTATTATTTTATCATATTTCATATATTATGCTGGCCCAGTGGCACTGAGGGTTGAGGCACTCAATGCCATGTCTCGCTCTACTCCACTGACCCGAGTTCAGCAACAGACTTGGACCACTGGAGGTCAGCAGGGGAGGAGAGGGATTGAGCATCCGAGGGACTGCTTGCCTTCTCCTGGGAGGAAGGTCTCCAGCGTTCAGCATGCTTGTGGCCCCTAGAGGAGACAGGGGGTGGTGCATTGGCACTGACAATACAGGGGGTGAGCTGGGGCACGGCGCCAGGAGAAAGCGCGTATGGAAGCATGCACACTACCCCCAATGGCATGATTGCATGCCCCACTCACATTGGCACAGAAAAGGGAAAAATGGTGAACGGTCATGGCTGCTTGATTGCTGTCTATGGGGATGCCTGGCTTTGGGAGCATTGTTGCATACTGGATTGGATCTCAGCTGGAGAGTGTGGGTGCTCTCCACCACCCCACCATGGGGGGTATGCCATAGGGGTAATAGCAGTGAGGGCTCCAGTGGGGCCCAGGAGTGGACCTAATGGTGTCCGGATGAAGAGGATGCATGGATGCGGAAGCAGACCGGGAGCCAGGTAGAAAAAGGACTAACAAAAAATAAATAAATATTTCATATATTATATAAAATAATATCAGATTATATTATCATTCACGATCAATGGTTGCTATTCTCCCCCTGCCACGATTACAATGGGTGTATCTCAAGGTTCGGTGTTGGGTCCCCTTTTGTTTATTTTATTTTATGTTTTTTGCTTCATCTGTTTATCTCCCCTGTGACTCTCACCTACCTCTCCTTCAGGCCAATTGCCAAGGACTCTCACCTTCTCCCGACACTGGCGCCAACCTCGACCCCACATCGCAGCCACCTCAGAGTAACCCGACATGACTCTTCATCTGGTGGGTTTTCCTCTTCAGAGGAGAAATGGCCAATCAGCATAGGCATTGGCTCTGGGTGCTGCTGCCGCCGGGTCAGCTGTCAAGGAGCTCGGGGAGGCACTGGTCTGGGTGGCTGTCATCCGGTAACAGGAGACACCATTTTCTAGGTTTTTCCTCCTATTCCCCTACTTGAGTCACAACTGAGCATCCCCTGGTCTCCACTGGGGGTAGCTACAAAGCAACGCCATTCCCCAACCCATCCCAGGAGAGGAAAGCAGCACTCTGGATGCTCAATCCTACTCTTTCCCCTGCCGACCCACTGGCACCTGAGTCCGTTCCCAAACCCAGGTTGCCAGCATGGTGCAAGGTAAGGCATCAGCACCTCAGCCCTCTGCACCACCGGGCCAGCTTAGTTTATTTTTAAATACCCTACCTTTAGGGTAGGGAACTATGGGAAGACTGGATGAAGCATCAGTTTTGTTTTTTTCTGCTGTCCTTGTCTATGCTTCTATGTTTCTATGTCCTATACATATGCAATGGTGGTTGCACAAAGTTAATTAGTATTGAGATAATGCTGTGATATGCTGAGGCAGAATCACAGTACAGCCAAAGTAAATTGTAACCTGAGTGCCTCAGCACACCTCACCATTACCTCAAAGTAGTCAACTTTTAGATAACTACCACTGTATCGGTACTGCAAGTAGTGAGTATAGATGGTATTTGCTGCACTACTTTTATTACTGCGTTTATTATTGCTACTACTGCTTCTACCATTACTACTACTACTATTACTAATACAACATAAAATTTGCTTTTTTTCAGTTGTGGTACAGTATGATGCAATACTTCTGAGTACAGCAGATATCTGGGCTTAATTCTATTATTTGAGTAACAAAATGTATACACATACAATATGTGCCACAACCAACTTTTGCACAGAGTGAAATAGTTTTTTTTAATTCCTAAATTTTCCTTTTTTAATGTTATTATGCTTACTAATAGTAACACTTTTGACTATTGTGACAAATTAAATACTAAAATGCAAACCTTGCATCAGCACAGTGTGGCTGAGGGTTGAGGCATTGGATGCCACACCTCGCACCATGCCAGCAACCTGGGTTTGGTGATGGACTCAGGGAGCCAGGGGTCAGCAGGGGAGGGAGAGGATGGAGCATCCAAAGGACAGCTCTCCTCTCCCTGGGGAGGGATCCAGGGTTGCTTGGTGTCCGGGATGCCCTTGATGAAGGTCAGGGGTATTGCAGGCACACCAGCCAAAAAACGCATAGGTTTGGAGTGCGGCAAGCACTAGCAGGGTAGTCATGTGCAGGTGTCATTGCACACCACACTCACAGGGGAGTTAACTAAGAAAAATCCCCATCCTCAGGGATAGGTGATGGCACTTCACCCTATCCAGCACTGGGCTTCTCTCTCCATCAGGCTGACTGCCCAGCCGGCACATTGGATTGTAGATAGAGTGCTCTGGGTGGATAGGGCATTCCCACCTTGGGGAGTATAGAGCTGGGGGGTCTGCCAAGACTGCTGTGTGGTGAAGGAGAGAGCTTCAGGTGGAAGATAGAGCTCATGGGTGCAGTGGATGCCCGAGAGAGTTCCCTGTTGGAACGGAGCAGAGACAAAATGTACAAAAAATGCAAACCTTGTTTTTCTTGTCATATAAAGTTGGCGAGTAGCTAATTCACTCTTTCCAAGGGGAGAGGCACTGAAAAGAAGCAGGAAAATCCCAGCCCCCCCCCCACAAAACAGTGTAGTTAGAGAGGTAAACATGAAAATGGAGAAGAAGGGATAACAGATCTCCAGGTAGAAGGTCACCTGGGGGCCAGTGACCATCACATGGTATGGTTCAATTTGGCTACTACATCTAAATCATCCCATTCCAAGGCAAAAATATGGGACTTCAGAGGAGCTGACTTTGATAAGATGGCCAACAGAGTTAAGCTAGCTCTGGCAAAAGAAACACAGGTGAGGGGTACAGGCAAGTGGGCAAGCATTAGGATGCAATACTTGAAGCAACATCCCATTGTGTCAGACAGAAAAGGAAGTGCAAAGAAGAAGGAAACCACTTTGGTTCTCAAATACAGTAGCAGAAAAGGTCAGAGCCAAAAGGCTGGCCTTCAGGAAATATAAGGGAACACAGCAGGATGAAGATAGGGAGGCATACCAAACTGCCCTAAGGGAAGCAGGTAAGGCAGTAAGGCAGGCAAAGTCCCAAACTGAGGAAACACTAGCACGAACAGTAAAAGAAGGTGACAAGACTTTCTATAGATACATAAGTGAAAGGAGAAAGTCCAGAGGGGGTATTGCTAAGCTCAAAGGAGAAAAGAGGGCATGTGAGGAGGAAGACCCTGTAAAAGCATCTATCCTAAATAGATACTTTTGCTCAGTATTTACTGAAGAGCAGGTAGGGCAGGGCCCACAGCTCAGCATCATGGACACAGGGGAGGAGGTGAGCACTACTCCTTCACAAAAGAAAGGGTCCTACAATGCTTGCTAAGCTCAGGGTGGATAAGGCAATGGGACCTGATGGCATACATCCCAGGGTACTTAAGAGCTAAAGGAGGAACTAGCAGAGCCATTAGCAGAATTGTTTAGTGAGTCTCTGAGCACAGGAGCGGTCCCAGAAGACTGGAGAAGGGCTCATGTGATCCCGCCTCCACAAGAGTGGTAGCAGGAAGGAGGCGGGAACTACAGACCAGTCAGTCTTACCTCAGTAGTGGGCAAGATTATGGAGGCACTTAAGGAAAGGATAGTGCAACACTGGAACCATAGGGTACAGGATCCAAGACAGCATGGGTTTAAAGGAAGGTCCTGTCAAACTAATCTCATAGATTTCATTGACTGGGTAACCAGAGTGGTGGAACAAGGGGAGCAGTTGATGTCGCCTACCTTGACTTCAGCAAAGCTTTTGACACTGTTCCACATAGAAGATTGATAAATAGCTGGGTAGGCTGGGGTGGGTCAGAAGTTGGTCAACTGGGTGCAAACTGGTTGATGGACAGAAAACAGAGAGTGGTGGTAAATGGTATACAGTCAGAAGAGATGCAAGTCACAAGTGGGGTACCTCAGGGATCAGTCCTGGGTCAGTCCTCTTCAACATCTTCATTAGTGACCTTGCAGATGGACTAGAGGGAAAGGCTTGTCTGTTTGCAGATGACACCAAGATCTGAAACAGAGTAGATGATCCAGATGGGGTGGGCAGAATGAGAAGAGATCTGATAAACTAGCAGAATGGTCAGAAGAGTGGCAACTGGGATTTATTGCAAAGAAGTGCAAAATCATGCACATAGGAAAGAGAAACCCTGAAGCCACCTATAGGCTGGGAGGGGAGTTGCTAGCAGTCACAAAGGAAGAAAGAGACTTGGGCATCATCATCACTGATGACCTAAAATCATCCAAGCAGACCTCTAAAGCAGTAGGTAAGGCCAGTGGGGTGTTAGGGTGTATTAGTAGGGGTATCATAAGTCGTAAGAGGGAGGTAATAATCACTCTTTACAAGACACTGGTTAGGCCCCATCTGGAGTACTGCGTGCAGTATTGGAGGCCACACCTTCACAAGGACGTTAACCAAATTGAGGCAGTCCAGAGAAGGGCAACCAAAATGGTGCAGGGACTGCATCAGAAGACATATGAGGACAGATTAACGGAGCTCAATATGTATACTCTTGAGCAAAGGAGGGAGAGAGGTGATATGATCAAGGCATTCAAACACCTTAAGGGCATAAACAAGGTGAAAGAGTCTAACATGTTTAAATATAAGAAAAATAGCAGGACAAGAGGACACAGCATGAGATTAGAGGAGGCCGATTAAGGGGAATGTGAGGAAATTCTTTTCACAGAAAGGTGGTGGATGCATGGAATGGCTTACCACAAGAAGTGATGGCTATAAATACAGTGCAGGGCTTCAAACAGGCATGGGATAGGCATAAGGGAGCAATACAAATGACTATGAATAGATAGGCCACTGACAGAGCAAAGGCCGATGGCACATTTATGAGGTAGAAAAAGAAATGGGCACACTGGATGGGCCTTGCGGTCCTTATCTGCCGTCAGCTTCTATGTTTCTATGTTAAGTCGATAGAGAGAAGGGCAGGGGTAAATGGAGAAAAAAGCAAAGGCAGTAAGGACAGGGATGGGGCTAAAAGGGTTAAGGCCATCAAAAAATGGAGGGCAATGAGTACCAATGCCAGTAGTCTGGGTAACAAGCTCCCTGAACTAGTGGCCTTGATGGAAGAGGGAAACTTGGATATCATGGCAGGCAACTAAACATGGTACAGAGAGAGAACCATAACTGGAATGTCAGCATACCAGGGTGCACAATCTACAGGAGGGACAGGGAGGGTGGAAGAGGAGGAGAAGTAGCTCTCTACATGAGGCAAGGTATCAAAGCAATGGAACTAAAGGGTAAACCAGGAGGAGAAGAGGCACTGTGGGTCACCCTGGAGACAGGAAATAGCACCACAATACTCACAGGGGTTGTATACAGACTCCCCATCTTAGCTGGAGGATATGGACAAGGAAATGATTGAAGGCATCCTTAGGATGGCAGAAAAAGGGGAGATATTGTTGATAGGGGACCTGAATATGCCAGATGATAACTGGAGCACCTTTGCTGCAGCCACATCCAACAGCAAGGTCATTCTTGATGCCCTATAGGAGGCATGCCTCAGGCAGCTAGTATTGGAACCCACCTGGAAGGGAGCAATCTTAGACCTGGTACTCTCAAATGGGGACAGAGAGAGGATCTCAGATTTAGAAGTGGGTTGCCATCTGAGAACAAGTGACCGCCCAATAGTGTGTCTCATGATAAACACAGCTGTAGAGACAAGCCATACAAATGTGAGGGTACTGGACTTTAGGAGGGCTGACTTTGGCAAAATGGGAGAGTGCCTCAGAAAAGCACTAGCAAACAGGCAAGAAGGAGGGGTGGAGGAACAATGGGGAACCATCAAAACTGCCATCACAGAGGTAACAAGCCTTTGGGTGAAGGAAATAAATAAATCAAAATGAAGGAAAAAACTTCTATGGTTCTCAAGAGAGGTGGCGGGGAAGGTTAGGGAGAAAAAGATAGCATTCAGGAAGTATAAGGAAACACAGAAGAAGCAGGACAGAGAACTGTACCAGTTAAGCAGAAGGAAGCAGGGAAGGCAGTCAGAATAGCAAATGCCCAAATTGAGGAAAAGATAGCCAACTTCATTAAGAAGGGGGATGAAACCTTTTATAGGTACATTACAGAGCAAAGAAAAGACCAAGGGAGGGATAGTGAGGTTTAATAAAAGAGAGGGTGGGTAAGCAGAGGGTGACAGTGAAAAAGCAGGGATACTGAATGAATACTTCTGCTGAGTATTCACAAAAGAAGAGGAGGGGGAGGTACCCAATCCAATCAATAAAAGCACTCTGGATGGGGGGTTGATATGAGTCCATTAACAGAAGAAGGGTTCTGAAAGAACTCCTGAAACTGTAGGTGAACAAAGCAATTGGACATGATGGGACTCAACCCATAATTCTAAAAGAACTAAGGGAAGAACTAGTGACACCACTGACTACCCTTTTTAACAAATCATGGGAGGATGGGAGGAGGGTGGATGTGATTCCTCTTCACAAAAGTGGGAGAGTAAAGCAGAGGCAGGAAACTATAGACCTGTTAGTTTGACTTCAGTGGTAGGGAAAATGATGGAATCACTTCTGAAAGAAAGAATTGTTGAGTACCTAGAGGCCAGTGGGGCACAAGACAAGGCAGCATGGATTCACAGTGAGAAGGTCATGTCAGATGAATCTAACTGATTTCTTTGACTGGGTGACCAAAGTAGTAGACCAGGGAGAGGCTGTGGTCTTGGGCTACCTAGAACTTAGCAAGGCATTTGACACAGTCCCACACAAAAGATTAATAAACAAGTTAGCCAGCCTGGGAGTGGGTCCCAGGATGGTAGCCTGGATAAAAGATTGGCTAGACAACAGAACACAGATGGTAATAGTAAACAGAGTCAACTCCAAAGAAAGGGGGACAACTAGTGCGGTACTACAGGGATCAATACTGGGACCGGTCCTTTTTAATGTCTTTATAAGTGACATTGCAGAGGTACTGGAAAGAAAAGTATGCCTCTTTGCAGATGACACAAAGATCTGCAACAGGGTTTATACACAAGGGGGGGTGGAAAGGATGAGAAGGGACTTGGCAAAGTTGAAGTAATGGTCAAAAGTATGGCAGCTTAAATTCAATGCAAAGAAGTGCAAAGTAATGCACCTGGGAAACAAAAACCCAGAGGGAAGAGTACACAATGGTGGTGGGGGGGGAGTACTAAGAACAACAAAAATCCAAAGGAAGACATATCAGATGAACTAAAGGTAAGCAAGCAATGTGAGAAGGCAGTAAGGAGGGCTAGGGGGATACTGGGATGTATAGGGAGAGGCATCGCCAGTAGAAAACAAGAAGTTGTTATCCCTCTGTACAGACAGTTGGTGAGACCCGATCTGAAGTTCTGCATGCAGTTCTGGAGATTTTATCTCCACAAGGACACAGACAGGATGGAGGCAGTCCAGAGGAGGGCAACAAAACTGGTGCAGGTTCTGCAGTAGAAGCCATGCGAAGAGAGACTAAAGGAGCATAATATGTATACTCTCAAGGAAAGGAGGGAGAAGGGAAACATGATAGAAACTTTCAAGTACCTCAGGGGAATCAATAAAGTCCAAGAGGGTAACATCTTTCAGAGAAAGAGATATGCAACAACAACGAGGCACACATTGAAGATAGTGGGGAAAGGCTCAGTGGCAATGTGAGGAAGTATTTTGTTTTGATGGAGAGGGTGGTGGACACATGGAACTGCCTTCCTGAAGAGGTCATGGGGTCAAAAACAATGGGGGAATTCAAGAATGCATTGGACAGCCATAAGGCCATTCTGGTAGGATAGAAGTAGGCTGTTGGTTAACTAGGATCAGCAGCTTATCCAATAAGTAGGGGAATGGGCAGACTGGGTGGGCCAAGCAGTCCTTATCTGTCATCAAAGTCGATGTTTCTATGTTTCTGACTTGTACTG
Organism: Neoceratodus forsteri; assembly: GCA_016271365.2. Lineage (NCBI taxonomy): Eukaryota > Metazoa > Chordata > Ceratodontiformes > Ceratodontidae > Neoceratodus > Neoceratodus forsteri. The sequence continues at coordinate 1,496,809,127 of CM057449.1, forward strand.
GCCTGGGAGGTGTACATGACAGGGGGCATAGCAGTCTGCATCACTGAGCATAATGGCAGACTGACTAATCAGTCTGCCTATGATGGCAGACTGACTAATAAATCTGCCTACTATCATCAGTGATATTGTCTTCTCCACCATCCCCAAGTCACACACATCCCAGCCTGACACTTTTACAGTCAGATGACTGTATTTAGCTACTTGAAAGGCATTGTTTGGAATTAGTTCGGGGATAACAACTGGAATAGCCTGCCATACATTGGATTTCACCCTCCACTAAAATGAATGGTGGGGGTTTCAGGAAACTATTTTGCAAATCTATTTTAGGAACTTCAGAGAGTTGGGCTGGGGAGGTGGGATATGTACAAAATTGTTTAGTATTATTAAACTGCATTATCTGCATTTTTGAAAACAGTCTGTGTGCACAAATCCCAGTGGTAGATATCATAATGTGCTATTTTGGTATTTAAATCAAGTACATTTTTTCATCACTGGAACTCTTACTTTCAGTTAGTATTGGGGTCAAAGTAAGATGAAGTTAAACATTCTGTTTTAGATAGGCTAAGACTGCCACTTTTTTTCAACATTGCACAACTGCCTGTATGCACAAAAGGGGGACTACTGTGTATATTGTTTATCTGTAGTCACATAAAAACACCTAAAAATATACGTTACAATCTATATGAAATGGGAATATGTGTACATTGTGAAGCAGTGCAGGAAATGGCTTAATCAGGACCTTTCCAGTAACAAGATTACTTTTCTGATTTCCAGCATTATCAGCTCATCATCTTAGACGATTAATAAAATGAATGCAAGCTTCTAAATGAACATGGCAATGATCATTTCTGGAACAATTTACTTATATACTAGTCTTTTGAAATTGGCACAAATATATATATAAATTGAAGCAGGTTTTAAATCTTTAAAACAAAAAGTGGAAGGAAAACACATCTAAGATAGGGTACTTCGACTAAATAGGCATATGTCTATATGTTTACCTAAACTATACACATATTTTTATGAGCATCTAATAAAATTGAGTTTTATAGACTATATTCATCTAATAAAACTGAGTTTTATGGAGTATATTCTGTTAAGTAGTCATTATAGAGAGGAACTACTTAGATCAGCCCAAATGACCTGCTTGTCACTTTAAAAATACATCTACTTTAATCTGTTAAACTGTAACCTTTGCTGTATCAGAAAAATACTTTGACACAAACACTTTACAAATGGCAGCAGAAAATCCATACTCTATTTCTACACATTGGTTTTGTGACACTCTGTTTGTTGAAATTAGACAAGGCTACAGAAGGATAAGTTACAATTGATTTCCTTCTGCTGCTACTCTTTCTGTTGCATTATAGGGAATTAAAGGGCAAAAATGAACCCTTTTTCCAGCTAGTCAGACAGATATGCTTTGTAAACTTAAATGCTGCCTGGAACATAAAGGTCAACAGTATCTCCTAGATAGAGACCTGACTGATAACAGTTGAAATGGAGGCTGAGAGTGCACATAGAGTGTTCTTATTGCAGCAGGCATAGTGAAGAAAGTAACTATGCCAGAAGCAGGAAAGTTTTTTTTTTGTTTGTTTTTTTAAATGATGTCTGTAGCAAACAAGACAACCAGTCCTATAGAAATAATGAAGCGAGCTTAAAAATGGCAACACACTGAGAATAAACTTAAGCACTGGGGGAACTAGATACAGATTTGGCAGCCAGTATTGGTGTCCTTGGAATAACAATATATTATCATCAGCAATTAAATACTTACTGGGATAATGACATTGAGCAGAAAGGCAAGTTAGTACGACCCTGACTCTTTGAAACTGAGCAGCATAGCTCCCAAAGATAGATAATTCATGCCCATATCAAGTATGGCAGTGGAAAGAAAATCTAAGGACTAAGGAAGAATGGCCTGAACTCATAAATACAGGCATCATGAACATGACAAAATTAAAGGTGACTATTTCTCTCAAGGTTAAGTTATTAAATATTCCCTATTGTTGTTTGGCATTAGCAGCATTGTGAGAAACAAGTCATTCTCGGTTTGGAACCAAAACTCTTGCACCATCTTTTAAAGCAAGCCTGCCACCTTACTTTCATTAATTCTCTCAGACTTTTATCAAGTATGAAGACAAGCGGATTAATTACACATTTACTGAAATAACAATAGCAACTAATGCAGCTGACACTGACATACAACAAATTTGGTCTTTCTACCCTCCCAGAAATAGAGGTGTGACAAGCACTCAAAACAGACATTGCACTTTGATGAAGGGGAAGAACTGAGGGACAGGTCAACTGAGGAAACCAACTGATCAAGATTAGATGACACTGACAAAGGCAGTAATTTTATTTTTTTCTGTTACAGACTATCCTGCCAACTGTATAATTGAGGACCTAAAATGATTACAAGAAAATTAATGAAAGGGAATGTCATTTAACTATTGGCAACAAAAAGGCATAATCTGGTATGTGTTACATAAATATGATTATTTTACATCCATGTTGCCCTCCAACTGAATTTATTTACTTAATCATATAGTTTTTGTTATCACGTAAGTGCAGTAGACATCAAGCTGCCTATTTTTAAGCACAAACTGGGAAGTGGGTGTCATGCTGGACACCTACCTCACCTACCACACTCATATTCATCACCTCTCCTCCTCCATTAACACCAGGCTTGGGCTACTATACCAGCATAAACATTGCCTACCCCCGAGGCCATTCGACTCACTGTATCATCCTCTGTCTTATCCCTGGTGGACTACGGCATTGTGATCTATGGGACTGCAGATCATACTGCCCTACACTGCATCAAACTAGCCCTCAATAAAGCCTGCCACCCGGTCTCAGGATGTGATAGAGAAACACACACCTGTGAGCCATATAGTCTTACAAACTGGCTAAACTTCAAAGGTAGGCTTAAGTACCACACTTGTCTCCTTGCCAAGAAGACACTTCAGAAGCAAGCCCCCTCTGGCCTACACCCCCTCATCCAAATGATCCCTCACAGAAGGGCCTCCAGATGCTTCAACAAAACTTCCCTCCTTGTCCCCCACTGTAGGACCTCCTTTGGTCAAAGGTCTTTCTGCTATCATGTCCTCCTCTGGCTTAACAGCCTACCATCCACCATCTCCTTGGAACCCAGTCTTGGCCACTTTAAAACTGGTCTAAAGACCCTCTTCCTTGATTCCTCCTCCCGTGACTGTTCTTAGCCCCACCATTGCTATGAGGATTTTCCCCCCCAAGGCTCAATATCCTGTTTTCTTGGCTAGCCTAACACCTCTCACCAGCGGTGCAGCCTAACTTGCATATTAGTTCTCCCAGAAGCTATCCTTCTGTTGTCTTTTTTTTTTGTAGTCTTTGTTTCTGCTCCGTACTGTAGGGGAACTCTCTCCGGCATCCATTGCACACCAAGAGCTCTATCTCCTACCTGAAGCTCTCTCCTCTCCCTGCTCCAGCCTGACAGACCCTTCCCCGGCTCTGCACTCCTCAAGGTGGGGCTGCCCTATCCACCCAGGGAGCTCTATCTCAAATCTAATGTGCTGGCTGGGCAGTGGGTCTGGAGAGGAGAGAAGCCCAGTGCTGGAGTGTGGCTTGGAGGGGCAGAGGTGTCCTTGCCTATCCCCAAGGATGGGGATCTTTCTTATGTTTCCTCCTTGGAGTGCAGCATGCAGTGATGCCTGTGTATGGCTACCCCGCTGGCATCTGCTGCACTCCACTCCTTACACTGGCTGGTGTATCTGCTGTGCCTCTTGTCACCATCTGGTGCTGCCAGGACACCTAGGTGAAACTGGATCCCTCCTCAGGGAGTGGAGAGCTGTCCTCCAGATGTTTCATCCTCTCCCTTCCTTGCCGACTGCCGGCAACCAAAGTCCATCACCAAACCTGGGTCATCTGTGTGGAGCGAGGTGCGGCATCCAGCAGGGAGAGTAGTCAGAATAGCAAAGGCCCAAACTGAGGGAAAGATAGCCAACTCGGTTAAGAAGTGGGATAAAACCTTTTATAGGTATATCAGGAAGCATAGAAAGACAAAGGGAGGGATAGTGAGGCTGAGTAGAATGGACAGTGGGTGGGCAGAGAGGGACAATGAAAAAGCAGGGATACTGAATGAATACTTCTGTTCAATATTCACAAAAGAGGAGGAGGGGAGGTGCCTAATCCAATTAACAGAAGTACTCTGGATAGGGGGTCGATCCCAGTCCTTTCATAGAAGAAAGGGTTCTGAAAGGACTCCTAAAACTGAAGGTGGATAAAGCAATGGGGCCAGATGGAATTCACCACAGAATTCTAAAAGAATTAAGCAGAGATACAGTGACACTACTGACTACCCTTTTTAACAAATCATGTGAGGATGGTGTGGTACCTGAGGATGGGAGGAAGGCAGATGTGATTCCCCTTCACAAAAGTGGGATCAAGACAGAGGCAGGAAACTACAGACCTGTCAGTTTGACCTCTGTGGTAGGGAAAGTGAAGGAATCACTTCTGAAAGAAAGAATTGTTGAGTACCTAGAGGCCAGTGGGGCACAGGACCCAAGGCAGCATGGGTACACAGTGGGAAGGTCGTGTCAGAAGAATCTAATTGATTTCTTTGATTGGGTGACCAAAGTAGTAGACCATGGAGGGGCTGTGGATATGGCCTACCTAGACTTTAGCAAGGCATTTGACACAGTCCCATACAAAAGATTAATAGTCAAATTAGCTAGCCTGGGAGTGGGTCCCAGGTAGTAGCCTGGGTAAAACATTAGCTGGACAACAGGACACAGAAAGTAATTGTAAATGGAGTCCACCCCGAAGAAAGAGGGGTTACTAGTGGTGTACCGCGGGGTTCAGTACTGGGTCTAGTCCTTTTTAATGTCTTTATAAGTGACATTGCAGAGGTACTGGAAGGAAAAGTATGCCTCTTTGCAGATGACACAAAGATCGGCAACAGGGTTATTACACAAGGAGGCATGGAAAGGATGAGAAGGGACTTGGCAAGGTTGGAGGAATGGTCAGAAGTATCTCAGCTTGGATTCAGTGCAAAGAAGTACAAAATAATGTACCGGGGAAACAAAACCCAGGGAAGATTACACAGTGGGGGTAGTAACAACAACAAAATGGAAAGGGACCTGGGGTAATCATATCAGATGACCTTAAGGTTGGCAAGCAATGTGAGAAGGCGGTAGGGAGGGCTGGGGGATACTGGGATGTAAGGGAGAGGCATTACCAGCAAAAAAACAGGAAGTTGTTATCCGTCTGTACAGACAGTTGGTGAGACCCCATCTGGAGTACTGCGTCCAGTTCTGGAGACCCCATCTCCACAAGGACATAGACAGGATGGAGGCAGTTCAGAGGAGGGCAACTAAAATGGTGCAGGGTCTGCAAGAGAAGCCATACGAGGAGAGACTAAAGGAGCTTAATATGTATACTCTTGAGGAAAGGAGGGAGAGTAGTGACATGATAGAAATGTTTAAGTACCTCAGTAGAATCAACAAAGTCCAAGAGGGTAGCATCTTTCAGAAAAAGAGATGTGCAAGAACAAGGGAACACAATTTGAAGGTAGAGGGGGGACGGCTCAGGGACAATGTGAAGAAGTATTTTTTCACAGAGAGGGTAGTGGATGCATGAAACAGCCTTCCTGAGGAGGTTGTGGGGTTTAAAACTGTGGGAGAATTCAAGAATGCATGGGACAGGCATAAGGCAATTTTTGTAGGGGTTAGAAAGAAATAGGCTGTTGGTTAAATAGGATCTGCAGCTTATCCTGTAGGTAGAGAAATGGGCAGACTAGGTGCGCCAAGTGGTCATTATCTGCCGTCAAAGTGTATGTTTCTATGTAACCCTCAACACCACCAGGCTGGCTTATTCTTCTGTTGTTTAATTATGTAATTGCTCCTTATTGCTTTTATCCACGATATTGTACTGTGATACTACCTGACGCAGGGTCACTGGCCCTAAATTGCATGTACTTTCTAAGCTTCTGCTACTGTTCATATTCCTGCATTGTTTGTATTCTTTGTATTCCTGATGTGGAGCCTTTGCTAAAGAGATCTTGACTCAAAAGGTTGCAATTCTGATCGCCTAATAAATAAATAAAGACCTTGGAATACCAGCTGGAGACTATCACAGTGATCACAATGATATTGCATTCGTAAGCAACATTTACCACTTATGGCAGTGTCTTTAATAACAATAAAAGCTGATGTAAAAAATGTTAAAAGACCTACACTTGTCATAATAACTATGGTATATTTGGAGGATATTCCCTGGATCACTGCTAAAGTGTAGTTCAGATACATTACTAGTGGTGATGACCAGGCTGACACTGTTGAACGACTGTTGCCTTACACTGATAATTGCAAAGTAGTGGCTAAAATTGTGTACTGTTTTAGATGTCATACATTTAGTTAAGTTGCACAGTTATTTCTCATGACAACAATTTAAAAGACTAACAAGCACAACAAAGGAACACGGAAGCAATGTTTCCTTAGGAGGATGTTGACCTAAAGTCATGCTTCAAAGAAATACAATATTACATATGCACTGATAATGCATAAACATTTTACTAAACATATGCAAATCGTCATGAAATAATTTAGATGGGTTGTACTTTAAGCAGGAGAGTATGGTGCCAAATTGCCTCTGCCACAATCTGCAAAGGCTGAAAACAATGCAATCAGGAATCAGCTGCCCTGAGTGTGACAGGGCCAAAGACTAAATTACCACAAAAGATAAAAGTCCAGACACACAATTGCCTCATCACTGAACACACAAATCACCATATCAGTGCAAAAAATATTTATTAAGTTGCATATAGCATAACAAGAAGTACTGCGTACCTATCAAAAGCAAACAAAAGCAGCACAGGTGCAAAGTGTGTGGTAAGCCATTTGGCACCATCTTCTTCTAGTAAAAGAAGACTTGGTCTAAATTCTTCCATGTTGATTTGCATATATCTCCCTTTGGCATTGTTGATGTATGTGTAATTTCGTGTATTCTATGACACATAGCTTGTTTGCTGTCACTTTTATTAGTGTTTGGACAATGTTGTGTTAGCAAACTAATATCAGTTTTTGTAGGCAGGTAAACATGTTGCCTTTATAAGGCTAACAGATATTTATAGAAGCTTTTAGGAACTCAAAATGCTCTACATCAGGTGTACTGTAGCAAGGAATTTCAGTTTCAGTTCAGAAACATACCTGACAAAGAGATATTAGATGTCTCAAAAAACATGTACATCTAACTATATATTAGCATAGTTTAAATACCAGATTTTAAAAATGAGATACTAGTGTATCTGTGGTTAAAATAGAAGGGGTTAACCACATCTGGAGGAGAGCAAATGTTGTCTTATAAAAGAACTTACTGCCTTACAAAGGCTAAATTAGTATGACCAAACATCCACTACAGTACTTCATTACCCTGAGCTACTGTACTGTATGTGCTGTTTCTTGATTGCTGCTTTTGCAAAACTTAGTTTTGTTTTTTAATACTTCAGTAATTTCTCTTTATCGTTCAATATACATATGAATTGCATATAAGTACATACAAAAACATAATCACTGTGAATTCATTGATACAGTGCTGTGCTAAGGTAAACACCAAATCTGTATGATCCCTGAATTTAGTAAAAAGTAAATTGAAATAAATATGTACAGTAGGGTATGCAAAGGATTGCGTGTTAACTTATAAGACATCCATAATGACTCTACAATCCTGGATATCCTATGATTTTCTTTGTATTTAGAAATGTGTCTGGATTTACCATGAAGACCTGTACTGCCTTTGTCCACCATCTCTACTAGTGATATGCTTCATAGGTCAGTACTATGATGGAGAAGATGTGCCTTATAATGTTGACCCTGAATTTACTGCCTCTGAGCTTCAGGGTATGTCCCTTTGTCTCATTTGAGGATACCAATTCAAACATTATCGAATGATTAGTGATGTTTACACCCCTGAGTATGGAAAAGATTGAGATCATATTCCCTCTCATCCCCTTGTCTCCAAGGTGAACATGATTAGGGCCAGTAGTCTCTCCTTATAGCTTGTATCACCCACAACACTGATCATTTTGGTGACCCTATATTTCACTCTTTTGCCTGCTTCACTGCCTTTCTTACACTGAGCAGAATGGAACTGCATGCAGTACTCAGGTTCAAAGGTCAACCTGATGTGTTTCACAGAGAACAAGCTGGATGACTCCACAGGTCCTATGCTTGTGGAGATTGTTCCCCTGGTCTTTTTATAGTATACCACCTGAAATTGGATCACATGGATAGTACAGTGGCCTCCTTATTTTCATCTAGGATAAATGTGATGGTGCCTCCTGTCAAAAGCACAGTGTCCTTTGTGTGACTGGAACGATACTGTCTAACTGACTTGAATTGTAGATTAGTTCTTGCTTATTACTTCCTCAGTAAGAGGCAATCTTACTTTAGGAGTTTTTTCAAAACCCACCCACCTAATCATTGGAATCACTGATACTGATTTTATTAACGATTTGATTGCATGGAGTGATGACTCCTCAGAATATGTTTGCACAAGACTCCTCCAGCTCATGCATGGGTGGGATTCAAGTACAGTAAGTTGTTATCCAAAACACAAAAAGTAGAGCACACACACCTCTTATGACAAGGGCACCAGTCTAAATATGAATTAAACTTTTATTAACATATGCCAAAAAACCTGACGTGTTTTGGATGAAAATTACATCCTTTCTCAAAGGTAAAACACCCATAGTGAAAAGGTACCTTAAATACACACACATATCACCTAAAACCAATAAACTTTAATTAAAACCACACTGTGATAGGTTAAAACATTAACAAATTAATTAATTAAACACATATAACACTTCTTAAACCTAGCTTACTCCAAGTTTGTTTTTGTACAGTAAGTTGTTACTTTAGTGAGACATTCAGGGGCCACACATTGGGCCTGGTGTTCCCAGTTGTTATGGAGATTAATACTGTCTCAGTGGATCATGTCATTTGGTTGCACAACTGCATAATTTAATTTAGCATTTGCATGTAAAATGTTACATTTGACTACAGAGGTTATCCACTATTGTTCTAAATGGACCTGAACCCTCGAAGATTTCTTTGTCTAGTGGATACCATGGACCTGGTCGATGCCTACTCCACCTGCTGAACTGTGGTTAAGACTTTAAATGTTGCTTTGGTTGGAGCTCTGGAATCTCTGATGCTAGTTGGTTTGTGCCTAGTTGCCATGAGCAAAGTCAGCCCATTGTTTTCTGCTGAGCATCTGCATTTGAAAGTATTAAATCACAGATTAGTATTCAGATGGAGGAAATTAGTGGTACATGATGACAACTGGTCCTAGAGAGACTAACTATGTGAATTACCAGGATGCTTTGCACTTGGGAAAGAAGTGACCAACAGTGTGATTTCACAAAATGGACAGTAGTTTCCATCCAAATTGTCTTCAGAACAAGGAGTTTGTCTCCAGAGAGAGGTGCAACTTGTTTAAAAAGTTCTGCAGTGCCAAGATTGCTATCATTCTGAACCAGTTTTCCTCCATTGCCAGTATCAAAATTGGTAGGGGTACAATGTGGAAAACATGAAAGACTGTCAACCCTTCAGTAGAGTTCTACTTGTTGGATGTGGAAGATTTGACTAAGAATCCATCCAATTTATGTAGCACTCCTCTGGACTGGACCCTGTTTCCCATCAGCTGTTCAAGGTTAAGCTGTAGGTTTGAATTCCAGTTTCTATGGTTATTGGCATAACTTCTTTGCATGAGGGTTTTTTGCCAGCTCTCTTTAAGGAGGTGGTGGTGAAGTCACTAGTGAAGACTTCCCATTATAGCAATAATCTAAATAATTATAGACTAGTTCTCAACCTGACATTCTTGGCAAAGGTTGTGTAAAGGTGGTGGCTACACAACTGGTCAAATATTTGGAAGCCAGTAACACCTTGCATGCATTCAAAAGTGGTTTCTGTTATTGAAACAATGTGAAGACAGTCCTGGTACAGTCTGCAGTTATTGCTACCACATAAATTGAGAATGTGACAGTACAGGACAGTATAGGGATGCAAATAACAGCTGAACAGCTAATATTCTTCAGGTGAAACTACCTCTGGTTGGAAGCTGCAATACTGAACATAGGATTTGCAAGAAAGTGAGTTGTGCTGACAACAGAGGGAGGTGAACCTTACAATTGTCTTTGGTTTGTAGCAGATATTCTGCAGGTGGAGGCTACTTCTAACTGAAAGGTGAAATAAGGAACTTAGAATTATCAGGAAAAGACAGTCATTCAAGAAACAGAGGGAGGTGGATCTAGCTTTACTTTTGTTATAATTCTTAAGATTTTTAGTGCAGGAAGAGTTCAAAGCACAGCTGACTTATTTTGGGGCTGACTGCTTTCAGAACACAAACCACCAGGCTGTTTTGGGGCTGGGGAGGTTTACCTGTGTCTGACTTGGATGTCTGGATTTTTCTCTATTTGATTAGCAGGGTATTTTCTTTGTCAAATTTTTGTGTAGGGCATCTTGCTGACAGGAGGGCACTCATCGCAGTGGTGGGTCAGAGCTTTTAGCTGATTGTTTTGTGAGGGCACAGTTTAGGCCAGCCCTTCCACCCTCTCCACCCACCCTGAAATAGTTCCTTTATACCTGGGGTTCTGACATAATTTCCTCAAGAGTGCAAGGTGCATATCACTGTCATATCCTCTCTAGCACACTGCACTGACAATATAAGCATACACATTGTATAATATATATATTTCTATATAACAAACATATCACACACACACACACAAAAAAAAGTAGATAAACATGTGGGGAGTAGTGCAATGTAATGGCTGTGGGGCAGCAGTCTTCCAGGAGTCTTTCTGGAGGCTGAGATGCTGCCCTATTTGCAGACAACTCTCTGCCCTGAGGGAGCAAGTTGCCGGTCTTCAGGCCACACTGGACAGTAGTAAGGGAACCTTCCACAAGACCACAATCGACAGTAGGAAGGGAACCTCCCCCATCCAGGGAGCACCAGAGCCACCATCACTACCTCAGAAGTTGCGAAGAAAGCACAGCAGTTGGACCACAGTGCCTCAGGGAGGGTGAGGATGGTGGAACAGAGGCACACCCAGTCAGTTGTTCCACTCCACAATCCATACACCATTCTAGGGGAGCATAGCTCCCCTATGGATGCACCCGCAGAGGAGACTAAGGATTCTGAGGACAACTGTCACAAGGGAGGCCCACAGGAAGGAGGCAGAGGACACCACAAGGAAAGGAAGCAGCTCTTGGTGTGGGACTCACTAATTAGGGGGATAGAACTGGGAGGAGCAGGGAAAACTGAAGTAGGGTGACTGCCTGGTGCCATGGCTTGGAGGGACAGGAAGCGCATCCTCAGGATCATGAGAACAGCTGCACGGGAGTCTGAGCTGGACGTCATTGTCCACCTAAGGACAAATGACTTGGCTCATCATGAGATTAGAGCAGTGCAGAAGGACTTTGTAGAATTGAGGAGGGGCCTAAGACAAGGAACACACACAGTATCTTTCTCAGAGGTACTGCCTGTCAATGGCAAGAGTGAGGTGAGTATACTTTGCACCATGCAGTTTAATGAATGGTTGAAAAAATGGTGTGGAGCACAGGGGTTTGGCTTCATTGGGGACTGGGGTTCCACCTGGAGGGACACCAGCCTATACTGGCAGGATGGTCTGCGTCTGTCCAGGAAGGGAACAAGTCTTTTGAGCAATCCGTTTAAGTGCTTCATTGCAAGCTTTTAAACTAGTTAAGGGGGGGCACAGATAAGCAGCAGGAAAATCCCAGCCTCTCCCTACGAAACAGGGTACTAAATGAGAAAAAGACCGAGGTAGAAAGGTCAGTGGGGGATGCTGCAACAGAAGGTAAAGCCATCAAAAAATGGAGAGCAATGAGTACCAATGCCCGTAGTCTGAGTAACAAGCTTCCTGAATTAGTGGCCTTGATGGAGGAGGAACATCTGGATATCGTGGCAGTCACAGAAACATGGTACACACAAAACCATGACTGGGACGTAAACATACCAGGATACACTATCTACAGGAGGGACAGGGAGGGTAAAAGAGGAGGAGGAGGAGGAGTAGCTCTTTACATAAGGGAAGGAATCAAAGCAACAGAACAAAAGGGAAAACAGGGAGGAGAAGAAGCACTGTGGGTAAATTTGGAGACCGGCAATGGCACCACAATCTGCACAGGGGTTGTATACAGACCCCCCTTCTCAGAGGGAGGAAATGGAAAAGAAAATGATAGAAAGTATACTTAGAATGGCAGAAAAAGGGGAGATATTGCTGATGGGTGATCTGAATATGCCTGATATTAACTGGAGTGCAGTTGCAGCAGCCACTTCGAAGAGTAGGGTTATTCTAGATGCCCTACAGGGGGCATGCCTTAGACAACTAGTATTGGAGCCCACTCGAGATGGAGCAATCTTAGACCTGGTTCTCTCAAATGGAGATGAAGAGAGGATCACAGATGTAGAAGTGGGTAGCCATATGGGAACTAGAGACCATTGAACAGTATGGTTCACAATAAACAGAGCAATAGAGTCAAGCCATACAAAGGCAAAAGTACTGAACTTTAGGAGGGCTCACTTTGCCAAAATGGGTGAGTGCCTAAGGAATGCAATAGCAAATGGGCAGGAAGGAGGGGTGGAAGAACAATGGGGAATAATAAAAACTGCCATCACAGAGGTAACAAGCCTTTGTGTGAAGCAAATAAACAAAACGAAATGATGTAAGAAACCACTGTGGTTCTCAAAGGAAGTGGCAGTGAAGGTTCAAGAGAAAAAGAAAGCATTCAGGAAGTACAAGGAATCACAGAAGGAGCAGGACAGAGAACTGTATCAGTTAAAGCGAAAGGAAGCTGGGAAGGCAGACAGAACAGCAAAGGCCCAAACCGAGGAAAAGATAGCCAACTCAGTTAAGAGGGGGGATAAAACCTTTTATAGGTACATCAGGGAGCGAAGGAAGACCAAAGGAGGGATAGTGAGGCTTAATGAAGGGAGGAGAGGGCAGAGGGTGACTGTGAAAAGGCAGAGATACTAAACAAATATTTTTGCTCAGTATTTACAAATGAAGAGGAGGTACCTAAAACAAACAGTAGAAACACTCTGGATACAGAAGTTGATACCAGCCCATTTACAGAAGAAAGGGTTCTGAAAGAACTCTTAAAACTGAAGGTGGACAAAGCAATGGGGCCTGATGGGATTCATCCCAGAATTCTAAAGACTAAGGGTAGAACTAGTGACACCACTGACTACCCTCTTTAACAAATCATGGGAGGATGGGGTGGTACCGAGGACTGGAGAAGGGCAGATGTGATTCCCCTTCACAAAAGTGGGAGCAAGGCAGAAGCAGAAAACTATAGACCTGTTAGTTTAACCTCAGTGATAGGGGAAAAAGATGGAATCACTTCTGAAGGAAAGAATTGTCGAGTATCTAGAGGCCAGAGGGGCAAAGGACCCAAGGCAGCATGGATTCACAGTGGGAAGGTCATGCTAGACAAATTTGATAGATTTCTTTGACTGGGTGACCAAAGTAGTAGATCAGGGAGGGGCTGTGGACATGGCCTACCTAGACTTTAGCAAGGCATTTGGCACAGTCCCACACAAAAGATTAATATACAAGTTAGCCAGCCTGGGAGTGGATCCCAAGATGACAGCCTGGGTAAAGAATTGGCTGGAGAATAGGACACAGAGAGTAATAGTAAATGGAGTCTACTCTGAAGAAAGGGGGGTTACTAGTGGGGTACCGCAGGGTTCAGTATTAGGACTGGTCCTCTTCAATGTCTTTATAAGCGACATTGCAGAGGGACTGGAAGGAAAAGTATGTCTCTTTGCAGATGACACAAAGATCTGCAACAGAGTTGATGCACAAGGTGGGGTGGAAAGGATGAGAAGGGACTTGGCAAGGTTAGAGGAATGGTCAAATGTATGGCAGCTTGGATTCAATGCTAAGAAGTGCAGGTAATGCACCTGGAAACAAAACCCAGGGAAGAGTACACAATGGGGGTGAGATACTAACAACAACAAAAATGGAAAAGGACCTGGGGTAGTCATATCAGATGACCTAAAGGTGGGCAAGCAATGTGAGAGGGCAGCAAGGAGGGTGGGGGATACTGGGATGCATAGGGAAGGCATCACCAGTAGAAAACAGGAAGTTATTATCCCTCTGTACAGACAGCTGGTGAGATCCCATCTGGAGTACTGTGTGCAGTTCTGGAGACCCAATCTCCGCCAAAGACATAGACAGGATGGAAGCTGTCCAGAGGAGGGCAACTAAAATGGTGCAGGGTCTGCACGGAAGACATATGAAGAGAGACTTAAGGAGCTTATATGTATAGCCTCAAGGAAAGGAGGGAGAGGAGGGACATGATAGAAACTTTCAAGTACCTCAAGGAATCAACGAAGTCCAAGAGGGTAGCATCTTTCAAAAAAAGAGGTGTGCAAGAACAAGGGGGCACAATTTGAAGATGGGGGCGGCTCAGAGGTAATTTAAGGAAGTATTTTTTCACAGAGAGGGTTGTGGATGCATGGAACGGCCTTCCGGAGGAGGTTGTGGAGTCAAAAACAGTGGTGGAATTCAAGAATACATGGGACAGTCATAAGGCAATTCTAGGGGATGGGGGTAGGAAGAAGTAGGCTGCTGGTTAACTAGGATCTGCAGCTTATCCATTAGGTAGGGAAATGGGCAGACTGGTTGGGCCAAGCGGTCCTTATTTGCCATCAAATTCTATGTTTCTATGTTTCTATAATCCCTGAGGCAACAGAAGCCCCCATTTCCTACATGAGAAATGCCTACTGATCAGTGACATTACATGAATTGATCTTTTAACAATGTGTTTGCAATGTTCATTTGGTTTTAAATCTTGGCTATGATGATACCTACTGTGAAGCTCGCCAGAATTAAACCCAATTCTGCAGCATGCGGCAGCAGAGTTACTGCAGTAAACAATGTAGTTTCAATGGGAATTAGTCCCTTTTGTCATGCAGGAAACTGACACTGTGTTTCATCCTGGCAGTGTCACAGTTTCCTACATGACAAATGGGATTAATTCCCATTAAAATTAAATTGTTTACTGCAGTAACTATGCTGTAGGATTCTGTACTGTTGCAGCAATAGACATGGTCAGATATTTTAGGATGTTTGCAGTGTTTCTAAAGAGATTCACTCTGGTGGCCCTACAATGGTAGGGACATTTTCTAAGTATCACAGAAAATTCAGGAAATATCTACATATTCTGGAAATAGAGACATGTAACCTGATATTCAGGAAATATTCACCATATCAACTGCTGCAACTGTAAATCTTTCTCCAAATCATTCTTAGTAGTACTTTGTTTAGTGATATACTTGTGCCATAACTGATTTTACCAAAATGCTTGACTATACATTTTTCCATACTGAGTGGCATAACATTATGCCAGACCTAAAATTCTGTTAAGGTTATCTTGAAAACAGTTTGGGCAGTCCTTCTAGTTTACCTCAGCACCAACTTTGCTATCAACTGCATACTTTATTAACCCTTTATTAATCCCCTTGTTCTTGTCCACAGCAAATATTCTAAATAAGACAGGACCCAAACCTGAGCCCTGTGGCACACCACTCCTTGCTCGTACTGAATAAGATATGTGGTCTTTTACAATGACACTGTTTGGTGTCTACAATAGCCAGTTTGTTATCAATATTATCAATGTATTGTCCAATCTTTTGTCTTCCATTTATCCAGTCTTGCCACTTGGATATTCACCAGGCTTTACTGCCAGCCTTTCTGCCCCAGGGCTCACCCTCCTGGTGGGGTAAGTGGGGGTTGTCAACCCTTTT
The DNA here is from genome assembly GCA_016271365.2 of Neoceratodus forsteri. NCBI lineage: Eukaryota > Metazoa > Chordata > Ceratodontiformes > Ceratodontidae > Neoceratodus > Neoceratodus forsteri. Next base: position 1,496,824,943 of record CM057449.1, read on the forward strand.
TATTATTATTATTATTAGTAGTAGTAGTAGTAGTAGTAGTAATAGTAGTAGAAGCAGCAGCAGCAGCAGCAGCAGCAGTAGTAGTAGTAGTCCAATTTTTCCTTTCTGTTTTGGAGACAGAGAAGATGGACAGATGTATTAAAAGTGAAAACAGTGAGCAAATACAGTATATACAAACAATGAATATGTCCAATAAATCTCATAGTATATCAGGTGACTAAAATAGGAAACAGCACAACAGTCAGGATCTATTGTGGTTGGTGGGACCACATGTTGGGCCTGCTGGTGTCCAACACCATCTTGCCACTGGTCTTTTTCTCCTTTTATGTGTTCCCCTCTAGACAGATGTGGCATGCACTGGTGCCATGATGTATGTTAAGTGATCTCACATGACCATGCATCAGCATCAGCAATGCCTTCCTTATATGCAGACAGTCTTGGATGCCTTTCCTCCAGCTTCCACTAGGGGCAGGCTACCACAGGACTTTGCAAACCCTCCCCTCTCCAAAGAGGAGAGCAATCATTCAGAAGCTTGATTATCCTTCCCTATGGCCTACCACCAACGCCCTGAGTTTACTGCCAAACCAGAGTCACTGGCACCGCATTCATTAGTGCTACTGCTGTACCGGAAGACTGGCTTGTCTTCCATTTTCTGCAATAACATACTGTATACTGTGGAACAGTATTAAAAGTGTTGTTGTAATCATGATATACCACATTAACTTCTGTATTTGACATTTTTTTCATCATGAGAGTTGCTGAACAACCTTGAGGAACACAGAGGTGTGGCTAGGATTGTCTTAGGAAAGTACTGATCTTTGCTTTCAGATAGGGTACAATTGGTTGTGGTTGTGGGGTGCCAATCAAGAGTGGTTCCTGGATTGCAGTATGTCTCAAGGGTTTGTTATTTCTTCCTACATTGTTTGTGGTGTACCGTACTTGCTTCCAATAGAAGAGATCATGAGACAATGCAAAATGGTACTATAATTATAAATGCATGCTGAAATTAGGTCTTCTCCAGGAATTATTTGTAAAGGGACAAGTAAGCAAAGTTAGTGGGCTTGCCTTGTGACTAACTAGGCATCTTGCAACTGGTCCAGAATGTGATACCTTGGTTTCAAACCTCCATTCAAGGGCCAGACCATATTATATCTTCACTGTGCACTTTAAGCTGGCTGGCAGTTAGGTAGTGAGTTGACCAGAAGATTGAACAGCTGTCATTCAAAGCACTGAATGAGATGCGAGTGACCCCAACACCTCAACACAACCCCAACCCCCCCCTTGGCACAGAAGAACTAAATTTCAGATTGGGGCCTACTGAGGTTCTTAATCCCATTTTAAATCAGTAGTGGTAGGGATTTTTTGGTGGCTCCTTCTGCTCTGAGGAGTGCTCTGCCATGGAAAGTCTGGATATCCCTATCAGTTGCCTGTTTAAAAATCAGATTGCAGTGGCACAGTACCTGTAGAGGCAAGCTTAACTTGACCGGGATTGATTGACTGACTGTTGTGCTGTTTCCTATTTTAGTCACCTGATATACTATGAGATTTATTGGACATATTCATTGTTTGTGTATACTGTATTTGCTCACTGATTTCACTTTTAATACATCTGTCCATCTTTGTCTCCAAAACAGAGAGGAAAAATTGGACTACTACTGCTACTACTGCTGCTGCTGCTGCTACTACTACTACTACTACTAATAATAATAATAATATCTATTAGTGAGACAACATCTGGAGTACAGTGTACAGTACTGGTGCCCTTACCTGAAGAAGGACATTAACCTCCTGAAGACGGACAAGATGGCCGATGCAGCAGTACTGTGAATGCACCTCTCTTAAAATCTTGGTTGAAAAAGTATCTTAAACCTTGTGATTAACTTCTGTTTGGTTTAATAAGCTTACCCAACACCATGGAGTCTAAGAAGAGCAAGGGTAGCATGAAAACGCCGGACTTTGTATCCCCAAGGTCGGTCCTGCTGGATCAGCGGATACCTCCAGGTAAACACAGCCTTGAGTGTGGCGGCAGTGCAGGCAGTAAGCCGACCTCCCCACAGGCAGCTGAAAGACTATCTGCCTGTTCTTCTGTAAATACAAATCTTGATACAGGGGTTCTTAGGAGACAGAGTTTCCAGCAGAAGCAATATCAGTTGGAGGCTATGCTCCAGTTTCCCCCACTTAGAGAAAAGGGAATATTCGCTGGAGACACTGGGCAGAGCATTGGATAAACTACTGGCAGGGATCGAATGAAGCGACTGCAGGTTTGACGGTCTCTTAAAGAAAACAGAGTTTCTGCAGACTGAGAATAATTCAGTGAAATGTACTGGCAAGGCAACAGAGAAAATTGTGATGGAACAGTCTAGTCACATAGCTAAACATGAAGCAAAAATTGTGTCTTTAGAGGCTAATTGTGTACGTTTGATGAAAGAGAACTACAATATAAACTGCAAGTTGGAGAATACTGAAAACTTACTGCGATACAGGAACATTTGTATACTTGGCATTCCAGACCAGTTCGATGCAGATTTTCTAAACATAAGAGACTTTGTAAAGGACATAATGGTGAAAACATTTGAATTGTTGCAAGACAATCCTACCTTAATAACTAAAGAATTTAGAGTCCCAAAAAAGCAAAAGTAAGCTTCTGAGCAACATAAGTCAACCATTTTGGCTACCTCCAGCTTCTACTCTGATAGGGACTATGGCCCGGATATTCAGAAGGGTTGCACATGGTGCAACACTGTTGCACCATGCGCAACCCACTGATGTGCCCCGGTGTGATATTCAAGCAGGGATTATGCCTGGCACAAATCCCGATGCACCAGAGCGCATCAGTAATGTATGCAGCGCAGGTGGGGGGGGGCATGCCCATGCATACTCTGCACATCCCGATATTCAGCCCAGATGTGCTGAGCCCATGCATGCGCAACCCCTAATAGCGCTGCACACAGGTGAGCCAAAAAAAAAAGGAGCAACAGCTGCCCACCCACAGGTGAGCTGCTGTAATGCAGGGCGCAACACGGCAGCTGCCACTTGTGGGTGGCCACCTGAGCTCCGGCTGCACCTTCCTGGTGGTGCCCCCCCATGCCTGATCACGGACATACGGAGAAGAATAGACAAGTCCTATATCCCTGGTGGTCCAGTGGACCGAATCCTGCCGATCGCGAGCATGTGTAAATTAAATCACATCTCCATAATCCTGGTGGTCGAGCGGTACCCCCTTCCCAACCGCCCGCTGAGCCCCTCCACCCCACTCCCCCCCGGTCAGCGGCAGGTGGCAGCTCCCCACCCGCAAGCTACCCCATCGCCTCGCCGACTGACACTGTACAGTAGGGCTGCACGCCCATTGGTCCATAGCGTGAGCTGACAGCCCGAAACATATTATATAGTCCAGATATGTGAATTGATCCATTCACATATCTAGACTGTGTAGTACGGTTCAGGCTGCACATCCATTGGCTGACGAGGGGGTGGGGAGAGGGGTACTGCGCAACCACCAGGGCTATGGGGATCCGATTTATTTTACACATGCCTGCGATCGGGTAGGATTCAGTTCACTGGACCACCAGGGATATAGGACATGTATTTTAATTTACGCATGCCCGTGATCGGGCTGGTAGCGGTCCACTGGACCACCAGGGATATTGGACATGTTTCATTTTATACTTAAGACCACGATCAGGCTGTGAGCGGACCACTGGACCACCAGGGATATTGGACGATCGTTATTTTAACAGATGCCCATGATAGGGCAGTGGGGCACTTTGCCGCACTGTGCAGGGGGCATTGGTCCATGACGGCTGCAGCCTGGCAGGGCGCCAGGCTCAAGTCACTGGGGATCGGAGCACCTGCATGCAAAATGGGGCCATAATGACATGCAAATGTCCCCATTTGCGCCTTGCATGCATTACGGCCCCATTAGCATGTGCACTTTTGAATATCACGTTTTTGCACCTAGTGCAACGGAACTTGCACTAGTGCATCCCCCTAATCCACTCTGGCCACTTGCTCTGGTGCAGTGCCACTGCGCCATGCACACTGTGGGTGGCCAGGGTGCGATATTCAATGATGCTGTGCCATGGCGCAGCTCCGTTAAATATCGCCTTGTCAACACCCCAGCGCAGCCAAGTTGCACTGCCCCCAGGCTTGTGTCACAGCCTGACGCATTCTGAATATCCAGGCCTAAGTGTTTAAATTGGCTAGACTGAGAGTATCCTTGGAATACAATAACAATAAATACTATACCTATCCTGATTTTTGGTATGCCACTCAACAACAGAAAAGGAAATTCTTAGCCTACTGACAAGAGGTGCTGGAGATAGGTGCTCAGTTCTCTTTGTTGCCACCCACCAAAGTGAAGGTATTCAAAGATAGAAAAATGCATATTGTCTTTGAAGTTGACAAGCTTGCTGCTTACCTGCGAGCATATTACTCTGCACAGGAGATGGTGGAATTCCTGACACCTTCTGAGAAGGACATAATGAAGCATTCGGAGAAAATGGACATTTGAAAGCAATTGAATGTTTAGTTCTTTTTTTTTTTCTTCTCTGTGTCTCTATAGGCCCTGTTTATAAAAAATGTAGCTTTTTACTAATTTTACAGATAAAGAGTAAAAGGGGTAACTGAATTTACATGTATTCTTAAATAAGGAATGATATAATATATTGCATCTGCTACTCTACTTAATTATCTAGTTTTTTTTTTATTTTTTAGGTTAAATTATCATCCCCCCAATATGAGTTTGCCTAGTTATATCTTTATGTCAAAGAACATGTTTTTTATTATCTGTATAATGGAGTTAGTTATATGAAAGATTTGTTATTTTTTGTGTGCAGAATTATTAAAATTTCTAAAATAAAATGTTTTAAAAAAAAAGGAAGGCAATGAAGATGACAATAAGCCAGCAGGGTAGTATGAAAGAGGAGAGGATAGAATCTCTGAACATGTACTTCCTGGAAGAGAGAAGAAAGACAGGGGACTTGATTGAGACCACCAAGTATTTGAAGGGAATAAATAGGGTGGATAAGGAGGGTCTCTTCGTGATTAGTGGGAATTGAAGCATGAGGGGCCAGTCTTAAGATTTGGGGGGTTAGAAGAGAGGCTAGGAGGGACTTCTTCTCAGAGTGGGTGGTGGTGGTTGGAATGTTCTTCTGGAAAGGGTGGTTTTATTGAAGATGGTGGGCAGCTTCAAGAGAGGCTGGGATGGAGTTAAAGAGAAAATTAGGGTCAAGGGAGGGGCAGATGGTAGGGAAGGACAGACTGGGGAAGGGACAAGGTCAGTAGCTTATGCTGAGGACCCTGCACTAGGATTAGACTAGATAGACCTAATGGCCTTATTCTGCTGGTTTCATCATACGTTCATAAGTACTTCTACTACTGGTCAGTTCTGACCACAGCCTTGTGAAGTAGTAGCTCTGCTAATCCTGTCGTACTAGTTATCCCTCTTTCGTTGCATCCCAGCATTATTCCAGCCCATTTTGACAGCACCTGCACACTGTTTGCAATGTTTTAGCCTCTTCTCCATTATGACCCCAGGCCTTTTTCCTCATCAACCTCAACAATTTAACCCAGTGTGTAGGCTTTTCCTCCCAAAGGACTGCACCTTGCATTTTGTTGCTTGGAATCTGAGACTTCTGGAGTTTGACTAATTACACAATTTACTAAATTCCTCCTGAGCTTTGTCCCCATACTCAAAGGAATCCACCATCCTTGCCAGTTTAGTGTTATAAGTGAAGTTAAGCAGTCTGCTGGAGTCCCCAGCTTAGAGACCACTGATAAAAATTTGAACAGCAATGGCCCCAGCACCTGTCCATGTAGGATGCTATTCTTTACACCCTCTCCACACAGAGTAGTGACTGTGCACTGTAACCTCTACTTCCTACTACAATCCATCGTGTAATCCAGCCTGTGTATGTGACTCATGTACTGTATGCTGCACTGATGTACTTTGCCCAGAAATATGCCATGTGCTAATGCATGTTGATCTCAAGATGGACTATATCTATGGCTCTGCCCCATCCATCTACCTGGTCACTCCATCAAAGAAGATGTTTTGGTTGGTTTAGCATGATCTGTCCATCATAAATCCATGGTGAGAGGAAGAGTACTGTACATTGGCCTTAACCAACTGCTCCATTATTCCATCTACTACTTTAGTCATTTTCCAACATTTTCCAGTCCCTTAGCACCACACACATCTATACTGACACATGAAAGCTTACTATAAGCAGACCATCTGATTGTTTCATTTGTTGTTGTGTGTGTGTGTGCACTCACATGCATGTGTGTATGTGTAGGAGGGAGGTCAATTTTAAAGCAAACATGTTAATATATAAGCAAGGTTATCATTTGCAGCCATATGTTGATCTGTCTACAGCATGTGTATATATATATATATATATATATATATATATATATATATGTATACTGGCCCAGATATTCAAACTGTGCCAGGCTGTGGCGCAAGCCTGGGCGCAGCTCAACTTGGCATGGGCGTTATTCAACGGAGCTGCGCTATGGCACAGCAGCTTTGAATATCACACCCTGGCCACTGCCACTGTGCATGGCGCAGTGGCACTGCACCAGCGCAAGTGGCCAGAGTGGAGCATGGAGATGCACTGGTGCAAGTGCCATTGTGTCATGCACAGCACCTGCGATATTCAAATGGGGACATGCAAACGGGACCATAATTTATGCAAGGCGCACAAGGGGCCATTTGCATCTCATTACGGCCCCATTTGCATGCCATTAGCATGCAGGTGCGCCGATCCCTGATAAATTGCGCCTGGCGCCCTGCCAGGCAGCAGCCGTCGAGGACCGACGCCCCCTGCAGCCCGATCGCGGGCATTCCTGTAATATAAAAAAAAAAATGTCTAATATCCCTGGTGGTCCAGTGGACTGCACTGAGCCTGATCACTGGCATCTGTAATCGAACCCCCCCAAGTCCAATATCCCTGGTGGTCCAGTGGACCACACTGAGCCCGATCGGGGCATCAGTACCTCACCAAATACCCCTACTACTCTGGTGGTCTAGTGTACCCCCCACCCCACCAGTCCACTGAGCCCCACCGCCCCACTCCCCCCAATGTCAGCCGGTGGGCGGCAGCACCCCACCCACCTGTCACCCCGCCGCTCGCCGACTGACAGCTCGGTAGAGTTACATGTCATTGGTTCAGCATGAGCCAATGGGCATGCAGTTTATATTGTATTACTAGTCCAGATATGTGAATGAATTAATCATATCTGGACTGAGTAGTACGGTAGTGGTTGCACGCCCATTGGCTCATGCTGTGAACCACTGGGGCGGCAGCCCTCACTGAGCTTTGCGTCGATGGGCGTGTGGTGGCCGGGCGGTGGGTGCTGCCGCCCGCCGCTGATGGGGGAGGAGCGGGGTGTTGGGGCTCAGTGGGCGGGTGGGGTGGGGGTACACTAGACCATCAGGGTAATAGGGTATTTGGTGAGGTACTGATGCCCGTGATCGGCTCAGTGTGGTCCACTGGACCACCAGGGATATTGGACTTGGGGGGATTCGATTACAGATGCCAGTGATTGGGCTCAGTGTGGTCCACTGGACCACCAGGGATATTGGACTTGGGGGGTTCGATTACAGATGCCCATGATTGGGCTCAGTGCGGTCCACTGGACCACCAGGGATATTGGACTTGGGGGGGTCAATTACAGATGCCCACCATGGGACATGAGGGAGCACTGCAGGTGCGGCAGGAACTCGGGTGGCCACCCACAGGTGGCAGCTGCTGTGTTGTGCCCTGCAATGTGGCATCTCACCTGTGGTTGGTCATCACTTGTTCCTTTTTTTCCTGGAGTAACTTTGTGCAGGCACAGGTAGGGGTTGTGCATGCATGACTCTGCACATCCCGGGCTGAATATCGGGCTGTGCAGGTTATGCATGGGCACACCCCCCCACCTGTGCCTGCATTCATTACTGATGTGCTCCGGCATAACGGGATATGTGCACACTTTTCCCTTTTAAATATCACACCAGGGCGCATCAGTGGGTTGTGCATGGCACAACACTGTTGCACCATGCACAACCCTTTTGAATATCTGGACCACTGTATACAGTAAATAGATATATAGATATATAACCATAATTAATGATAAAACCATAATTAATGACATTATAAATTTGGTAAATACAGTGTGGGTTTTTCTGTTTGTATCACTTTATGTCTAGAGTAGAGATCTGCAAAAGCATAAATCGGAATGTATTATTTTTGAAGAAAATAAGTAAGTCCTGTTACACAGAATTTCCTTTCAGTTGATGAAATGTGTCTTCAGTATGTTATTTGGTATTTTTTACCCTAGTTTACTGCAGCAATCTCTTTATGGAACTGCTGGAGCATTTTAACTAAGGGAACCCTAGTGACTGCATTATGAATTCTGTTGGAGTTCAAGGGACACAGACTGTATAAGAAGGTTAATAGTATTTAAGAAAGAAAAGTATATTTGACTCTCACAGTGGCTCAGTGCACAAGAATGCTAGTGCATTGACCCTACATCAATCAATGGTCATGTGCTTCAATCCCATGGGCAGCTGTATTGACCTACTCCATGATGAGGTGAGTAGTTGCCCTCCTTGAGGAATGGAAATACCAAAGACAACTGAAACTCTCATTGTTTAAATAAGGACTGTACTGCACATGAGAGCAGGCTTTGTGTGCAGGACAGCTTATTGCTGTTTTTTCCAAGTCTCTTAACACACTGTAAGTGTCTCAATAGCAATAGTAGTACAAATACCCATTTAGGAGATCATTTTATTTTCAGTGAGTGGCTACCAGGATAGTCTTAATGGGAAGAAACATCTTGTCACTTCAACATTCTTAACACCCTTGACAGGAAACAAAATGTGACAAAGTATGCAAGTATTCTGAAAATTGAGAAATTGGCAGAAATAAACGTGCAAACTTTCTCACATGTTAACAATGATGCTATTAGTTACTGAGTTACTTTTATGGCTTCTCTTTCCAATAAGTTTAAGTTAAACTTAATTTTTGATAACAGTAATATAAAACAATGTTATTGCCCAATTTGATTTCTAAATCTACTGTACATGATCATTTACAATTTGTATACACACTGGAAAGTTCTGTGAAATCTAGGTTAGGTTGATTGCCAAAAATTCCTCCATAGGAATAGTATAGGCTTTTATGAGTAGACTTTTAGAGCACTTTACCTGCTACATTTCAGGTTGTGCTTCAGTTATTAACAAGGACCAGGTAAAGCTCTTTCCCTCCTCCACCAGTTGCCTCATTCACCTCCTTGAGCCATCATGAGCCCCCAGAAAATCACAACTCCTCACAGCTAACTGTACAGTTAGAGTGTGGTATTCACAGAAAGAGATGGAGCCTGTAAAGTCCATCAAACAACTGTGGACAATGAGATATTTGTTACCTCCCACACCACATTTCTGCCTGCAGCTGAACAGCAAGGGGTTCCAACGGTAAGCAAGGACCAGCTGAGGTTGTCCCCCTTCCTGCCCCCATTGATCACCTCACTCACCTTCCTGAGTCATCAGGAGCACCCCATCAAGTTTCACCTCCTCCCAGATAACTGTTTAGTTGGAAGGTGGCATTCTCAGCCCTTCCCACCATAAAGGGCTTGCAGCATCCAGAGGTCCTCTGTGCTATGGTCAGGAGCATGAAGGACCATAGCACAAAGGATAACAGTGTATTCTGCCTCAGAATCAGCCCTGGGAGACAGCCGGCAGTCAGACATGCTGCTCCACTACTAATAACCCATGCAACCTGCTTATCATGGGCTTAGGAACTTCACACAGGGACCATTACACTGGTAAAGTTGTTTTTCATTCACAACCTGTAACATTACTCTGACTTGGCTATATTAATTGTTGTTTGCTTTACAGCTGCCTGTACTACTGCTTGCTGCTAGCTTAGCTTTTCCCATGTTTCCTATTATTACTATTATTGCATACTGTCTTCACTTGCTCTTACAAATGTTATTTGCTGCCTAACTGTTTGCTCCATGCTGGCTGCTAGCTTAGCATTTGTTCATGTTCTTATTGTTACTGTTATTACCTAATGTTTCCCCATGCTCTCAAATGTAATTGCTGCCTATTTTCTCCATGTTTTCTTAATGCTACTACTGCTTTATGTTAGCCTTTATTCTGCCAATACTACTGGTACCTCAGGTTTTATGTGATAAGAACAAGAGTCTTAGAGCGCTGTCTGTATGGTCATCTGCACAACGATGACTGCAGAAACCACAATCAGCAATAGGGATGAGTGACAAAAGGTCAAAAATTGTGGAGTGAAGTCAATAATGCTGAATGCAAAATGCACTACTCTAAAGTACGAGTGCAAGTAGTTAGAGTGTAAAAAGAGTGACTCAGGGGGAGCAGACGCACAGTGGGTGACTGTGAAGCCGGCGACACCACACCAATGGCCATGAACACTGCCACACCACTGCCTGGACCATGCCACTGATGCCCCCAACCCCGGCTTACACCTGGAACTGAAAATTGTGTGCCAAACTACAGAGGTAGTCAAAGTGGCAATAGGTGGCATACTCTGCAACAACAGCAGCGATCACGGCTTTGAGATCCCTGTATCTCCTTTAGACCTATTCTGGCTGTACCCTGGATACCAGCTGCTTGGTCAGGACAGCTGACATGCGCTCCTTCTGCTGGAGACATTGCAGGAGATGCAAGATGTTGGGGTGGCATGCATGGATGTGGTAACTGAATGACCTGTGCCATGCCTCCACCACATCATTCATCCTGGTAAGCCCGTGGATGGTGGTCTCATGGAAGTTTCACTGCAACAAGGGGAATGCGGTCTCCTTCTCCCAGAGTGTCCCATGGGTCTTCTAATCCAGTTGTCCTCAAAATAATTGTGGATCGGCTGCAGAAGGTCTTTATGGAACTGGAAATTATTTATTTTATTTAATTTTTGTTGACCAGGTAAGTGCACTAGACAAAGTATGCCTATTATCAGGCACAACCCGGGGGAGTGGGATACAGATGAATGCCAACTTACCTTGAACCAGGTTAAGCTACTGGTGGTATTTTTAGTGAATGGGGGAATTTGGCCAGGGCACTGGTGAAATTCCCTACTCTTGCACCAGAGGGCTCTTCTTCCTGTGAGCAAGGATGGAGAAGCCCAGCTTGGATCCAGACAGAGAAGGAGGTGGAGGTAAAAGCAGTGAGTTGGCAAAAAATCAGGGCTTGGCTCTAATCAGCAAGATGGCCTACAATCCCATGGAGAGTGAATGTGGAGGTGAAAGAGATGCTTACGTGACTAGGGCTACATTACCCATTGTTGAAGTGTCAGAAGCTTGCATCTCTAATTTTCCTACAGATTCACCAATTTCTACTTCTGTTTTGACTGAACAAATGATGGATTACTCTCAAGCAGAAGAATCCTTATAAGCAGACTTTCTTCAAAAATGGCAGCTTTTGCAAAATCAATTGCTCCAAGCCAAAAAAAGCTTTCCAAGATGCCAAAAACAAATTACAAGAAGAAAAAAAAAACATAAGAGGGTTCTGAACAGCTCACATTGAGCTGAAGAAACAATGTCTCCTAAAGTTTTTGTTTTCAGTCAACACGGAGGTTCCACTGAAAATTTGCAGCCAGGTACTGAACCTGTCCCTAATCCTGCCATAGATCCCTCACAGTGGATACCTAAGGAAGCACTCAGCAAAACAGGTTGGATTCCTGGCAAGGATGGGACATGGATACCTGATCCATTGATTCCCCTGCCAGGTACCTCTGTGGATGGAGGATCAAAAGGTCCTTTGCAACAGGACAGAAATGTAGCAGATAATCGACCTTCTACCTCTATGGACATGGCAAGTACCATTAACTTTTCTCCTCTTGAGCCCTCTTTAGATAACATTTCTGATATATTTTATGATGCAGCATCAGGGGATATTCAAGGTCCCAAAATTGTTAATGAAACTCCGGCCTTAGACCCACCACCGTAAGGTGATAAACGAAGCCAGTCCTACATTAGTTGTTTCAAAAAATCCATAGAACTTGCTAAAAGAAGATATGCCATCTGGATTAGATACTTAACTGGCCTAGAGTTTCCACCAATAGAGAGTATGTGGGGAACATTTTATCAAAACAATTCTTGGGGTTTTCACCTAATGAAGTCTACACCCTGATACACGCTCCCAGGGAGCATATATTTGATGTTAGTTTCAGGACTCCAGAATCGTTGGACTGCTTTTGGATGAAATTCTCTTTATTTAAAACTAATCCTATCTGGATGCCCTTCCAAGTCATTCCTTTGACAAAACAGGTGACAAGAATCATAATGATATTATTTCGGAATGAAGGGGTAAATATAACTGACATTCTTTTCTGGATAGAAAAACAATGTACTGTGGAGGTGACCTCAGAGTCTATCCTCAATACTGAAGGTTTTTGGAACAGGGGTGGAGGCTAAAAGTCAAACTGCACCAGGACATCACAGACTTTCAACATTAACCAAACTGTTTTTATATAGGCTGGGATAAGGGGTTCATTGTTTACCCTGAACAACCCAGGCATTGTTCCAAATGCAATTCCCCAAGACACATCAGCATGAATTGTGATGCATTGATATGTGACTATTGTGGTGAATTTGGTCATTCTGGCTTCCATTGCAACAATAGTCCTAAATGTAATCTCTGTGATACTGAAGGGCATTCTTTCTCAGACTGTCCCTTGGCTTCCACGAACAATGAGAATGTTGACTTTTGTGTACAAGATATGTACTTAAATAAAGCCTCAAGATCTGCAGGTCTTTTCACCAGGGACAAAAAGCCTACCATGTATGACAGGGTGGAAAAGAACCCTTTCCCATTTTTAATGAAGAGCTTAAATGCAGGGATCTGTTCTGTTCATTCCTTTCCTGTCTTATGTCTGTCTGGTTGTGCAACCAAATTTTCCCATGAGACCTAAGATTTGATCACCCCGACAGTCTTGCTATTCTTTGGCTCTCACTGTCTCGCAGTCTTCCCTTGCTGTCTGTCTTTTTCCTCCTTTGCATATATGCTGATATAAAAATATATGCTAATCATTGTACAGAACTGTATCTGATATCGGGGTTCCTTTTGTTTATAAATTATATAATGCTTGTAGTAGGGCGGAGGTTTATGTGGGCAAATCAAGTAGCTTGACACATGTAGCCTCTTTCCAAAGTTCCACATTTATTCTCAATTCTCCAGAAAAATTATTCAGAGGCAGATCAATACTTAATTTAGTGCATCAGTTCAACATCAGGTTCTCAGTTTTAGTACAGAAATTGTATACCTGCTCTTTAGAGCACTTTGTCAAAGCTTTTCTGGAACTCACAGCAGAAATACCACAGCAGACAAATTCATCTGGCATTTATAAATCTTCCTTTCAGAGCAGTAGATAGCACAGAGCATTATGACTCCATAGAGCACTTTGAAAAACAGCTTCCAGAGCATAGCTCCAGACCCACAGCAAGCAGAATGACCTTGCACTCTCCCTTGATCTCAAACAGAACTTGACTCTAATCCAAAGAGTCTGAATTTATATCCCAAAAAGGGTCATGTGATCATTCAACTCCTCCCCAATATTTTTTTTTTTTTTTTGCCTCCACGCCTCTCGTCTGCCAGTCTGCCTCTGGTCACGGACCCCAGGAGCCCCGGTCACCGGATATCGCCAACTCCCCTCGGTCATCCCTGGCTTACCCCCCAGAGAGCAGGGCCGCGGCTCGGACCCTCCCCACACGGACGCGGCCTTATAACTGGTCGGGGAATGGCTCAGTGACCAATCAAGTATCCCCAGGGCAGGCGTCATCTAGGCGCTGGCGTGAATTTCACGCCCCTGTGTCCCCACCCCGAGGAGCGGGATGTGCAATGACGCCGCCGCCTGCCCCGCCCCTCCCCCGACGTAGTGCGGTAGCGTGGTGTTCCCAGCCTCCGCTAGGAGTCCCATCACCCTGGTAGCTGCCCCAACCTCCTCGGAGAAGGAGAGCAGTCCATCGGATGCTCGATCCTTCTCCCCCCGGCCAGCCCTCCGACTCCCCAATATTTTTATTTAAACTTTAAATCTTTATTTGCCAAGTATTTATTTTATTTATATACACACTGCTCCTTTAAATTACCAAAGCAAAACATTTATTATGCTACCAGCAGTTTAAACTCTTTTAATAGTGATTTAAACATTATTTCTGAAAATTATAGCACCTCCCCTTCCTATACCTGATAAAAGGATAGGAAATGAGGTCGACTGGCTCCTAGAAGAAGAAGAAGAGCCAGGACTCGAACTCAGGACTCCATTACCACTGCAAACACCCTTGTTCCAGAAAGAGTCTGGAATCACTTCCAAACCTCCCCACTCTAACTCAAAAAGGTTAGTGAAGTTCAAAACAATTGAGCTTTGTTGGAATAATCCATTTTTAAAGAAGGTTTTAAAAGTAAATATCTTTGTGATAGTGCTTACAATCGCACCATCGGGAAAAACCTTAGAAATATATAACAAAAACCCTTTTATTTAGAGAGCCAATATAACACTGATTTAAAGGCATTCAATCTGGCACTGGCTTATGGCTAAAATATAACACTTTTAAACTGAACCATTGGATATTTCCACTGTATTTAAATTAGAATACAGATGCTACAAAATTATATTAAACACCAAGAGGCACTCACCCAGAGAACAACAAAGCGGCTCAAAATAGCTATGAGCCATGAGAGAAGAGCACACTGAAAAGGAGCCCCCCCCCCAAAAGTCTCCTGACCCTTTTAGCCACGATACATTCAGCAAATAAAAGTGAGACTAATGAGACCAGCTGTCTCATATTAGCGAGCAAACCAGAGCCAAAGTTAAATGAAGCCCCTGGGCTTACAAAATCACCCGTAAATACAAAAATCCTCTCACTCTACTAAAGTCCCAAAAACCACCCACAAACAGCCTACCTCAACTCCAGATGGCAAGTAGAACATTCCCATTGATTTTCAAGGGGAAACATGAAATTTAAACACCACTAGAAGGCTAAATGCCTTCACGACTCTGCGCACAGTCGAGCAGGGAAGCCGCCTGTTTACTTACTGTTGCGCTAAAGCCCTAAAGCAATTTTAACACCGGACAGCATATTTTAAATACATTTTAGAAATAAAGAACATAACAGAGAATATTAAGGAGAACCAGATAATTCTCCACCATTTTTAAACCTGACATCGTAGCTTGAAAGACTGCAAGAGCAACATCACAAGGAAAAAATACCTAATCAAGGTGCATACCCTCACACAGTAATTTTACCGGCAATTCATGATGCCGACCAGACTCTCAACATGACGACTGACTCTGGGCAAGAGACTGAATTTAAGCATGCTTTCACAAAAGCTCTACACTTCAGTTTCTCACCCAGAGAAAGTGTCATGAAATATTTTATTAATCTAACAACTATCCCTTCGTTTGATTTTATTTTTATTCATTACATTTTTAAACACTATTACTAAACAGATGCTGTCTTTTGTTTTAATGAAATTAGCAGCTGCCAGACTTCAAACTGACAGCCTAACTGAAAACTATAAGTACATAGACAGCACCTTTAGAACAAAATTCAACATAGCTTGTAGGTTCCCTCCTATTTTTATATATAACAACTCGGGCTCTAAACCCTTCACAGGAGCACCCTGTGACAATGCTAATTTTTGAAATGTATATAATTGTGTTTGAGATGATTGCACAGAGCTATTGGAAACTCAAGAGGTTACTTGAGTGCAAGTTTTAAGCCTTTTGCAGAAGATCTATAGAAAGGGGCCTCAGCTCAAAGATGCTGTGTTCCTACCAGCACCTGACTGAAACATATAAGAACACTTTGGAAGAAACAGAATGCTTGATAAGAAAGGGGGAGTGGAAGGACTCATAAGACAGCTGAGCTGCAATTGCATGTTAGATGGACAGAGACATTCAAGAAAAACCCAGATGGATGTTTTCTGTTTATTTGGCTTTTGTAAATATTATTTTTTATGTAACTGCTAGTACAAATAAAACTCTTGTTGTGAATTTTACAACTGCTCCTGGCTTTTCCTTTGCTTTCTGACCTGTGCCTTGATGACAGATGGTGTCATTCTAAGTGGGATTTATGCCGTGCATACTCTAAGCCAGTAGTTTTGTGTGTGAGTACTGGACCTAATACCAGGGAAGCATGAAGAAAAGTACGGATACTGCACATGTGCTTAATTTCTGAAAGTTAGAAGCTAATATTAGTAGAGAAGGGAATGGATTTATTTTTGATTCCTCACGGTTCAGGGTGTTTAGAGAAGCAAGATCTGTCTAAAACATCACAAATTGATTTGGCTTCCACTTGGCCAGCAGTAGAAGACCCTGCATGAAGCAGCACACAGCAACAGGTTGAACCTGTTGGGGAGGACCCAGCAGAGTGTGGCACAAAGGAAGAAGGTGTGGATGTACTACCAGGACAGATACCTCATGATGTCTCCATGCCTGTGTCACAGATGGACAGTGTGGAGGGAATGTCAGTGGATTCATGGAAAGAGGGTCCTAGCCCTAGCCTCATTGGAGAGGATGAGGTCCAAGAGACTCTAGTATGGGAGGTCTCTACCTCCACACCCAGTGAGGAGTGGACTGTCTCAGGAGTGAGGATGACAGCTCACTCCTGGGCCCAAATTCTAAGTGTGGAAGAAGAAGAGTAAGATATGTATCTTTCTGCTGAGGGTCTCAGTCTGTGGCCTCAACTCTTGCCTCAGAGGAACCAGAAGAAGTTGGTGACTCCACAGCCCTGCCCTCAGAAGTGGTTAGGGACAAATTATTTGTTGCTTTGAGTATGTGACACTGGCTGAACCAGGACTGGTCACCCTCAAGCCAGGCCGAGGGACGTACACTGATGAAGTGCAGTAAGGAGGAAAGACTGGTTTGTAGGAAGGCCAACAACATCTATGGGTGGTCCTTTCCTACCTTTCCTCAGAAAGTCTGGGAGGAGATTAAGCAAAGCAGGAGAGCCTGGCTAGTGGAGGAGTCAATCCTAAATATGCATCCAGGATTGACCCGTTATGTCAGAAACAAAGTCATAAAAGATAGACTGCAGTTTTGGAAATTGTGCAGGACATTGTTCGTAGATACTGTGTGGATTGTGGACAACACAGGGAAAGAGACTTTCCATTTCATCGATTATGTGTGCCCAGATGGGGTCATAATTCATGCACCTGACCCAGAGTGGTACTACCCTCAAGTGTACCATCTTCCTGAGAATATGCCCATGCCTACCTAGAGGGAAGCAGAGCAGTGGTAGCAAGTGTTTGCCATCCAGCCATTGTCATACCCATGTTGTTCCACCAGACTGGTGTTCCAGGATCCAGGTGAGTCCAGATTCATCAGCCTTGCAGTGTGCCTTTCCAATTTCATCACCTGGTCTTCCAGACAGCAGAGATGACATCAAACCAGCTGTTCTCATGATTCATCACCTGGGATTTTGAATGACATCAACCCAGCTGTTTCTTCCTGTTCCAAGGTTTCATCTCCTAGATGATGTCAGCCCAGCAGTTTCCAGTTCACCATCTGTTTTCTGAAGATTTCCGCCCAGCTGTATCTGAAAAATGGTGCCAGGGAGAGTCTTCAGCTGGAGAAGTAGGTGATGTCCATTTTTTCATTCTTCAAGGGACTGGTAAGTCCAGACTTTTCTTACTTTATTGACATTGCAATACACATCCTACACCTGGCAAACTTCAAACTGTTGAACTGTCCACAAAGACTCTTCCTTTGGACTACAGGCTCCAAGAACTGTGCTTCAGCTGGCTCTGACCCAGGAGAGACTCTTTTATGGACCCTGTCTTTGGGCATCATTGCTGTCACTAGTTTGGACATTTAGGGCATTCCACCCCCCCCCCCCACAAAGAGGTGTATTGTACATAAAGTTAGGGATTTTCTGCTGTTTTCTACTTTTTCTACTTTTCTAAAATATATATATATATATATATATATATATATATATATTTTGAGAATGTCAGTGTTTTGATGGAGGAGATATGGTACTGTGTGTTTTGCAGATTTGGAGTGTGTTTTGTCTCTTTTTCTCGTTCAGGTGTTCCTGGTAAAGAAGAAAGAAGAGAAGACCAGAAGAGGATGTGGGAACTCAGCTGAGTTCTCCTGCTTTTGTAGTGTTTTATAGAATTGTATAGTTAACAGATGTTAACAATTTTCCTTCCACAGGTGTTAGTGCATGGGGGATAGTAGAAGTGTAATGCATGGGTAAAGTGTTACCTCTGGTTTGGTTTGCAGTTGCCCTGGATTGGTGGGAGGTTCCCCTTTTGGGTAGGATTTTTGGTTAGATAGGTTTCCCCTGGAGGGCTAGGAGGAAAGACAGGCTGTGGGCCTGACCGTCCATAGGGGCTGCAGTACTGATCTGTTATGGCCATACTCTGGACAGTTTTTCCAGAGCCACTGATTATCCATAGTAAGATCATAGTGTAGAGGCTGATGTGTCAGCCAATGGCCTCTGGGCCCTTAGTGCTGCCTGCCTGTGCTGGCACATGGTAGGAGAGGGCCTGATCACCCCTCTCTGTAGGTCACACATAGGGAGACATGGTTTGGTGCCCGGTAGGTAATGACTGGGGGTAGTCATTTTCCTGGCTAAGGGTGGGTGTAACTCCCTTGTTCTCCGGGGTTACTAGAATCTCAGTTAGAAACAGTGGCAGTCAGGGAAGGCAGCTTGTGAAATGCCAGGTAAATGGATTTCACACTGTCACACTCTGTTTTCAGTCTCAGCTGAGCTGGAGTGATGATGTAATCATATAACTCTTGCAGCAGCTTAAACCACAGTCACAGCTGTCTTTGGAGTGATTTGGAATGTTCAGTCTGTGGGTTGTATAGTGGAGTTCAAGGAGAAGGCTACAGCTTCTGGGTGTTTTGTGGTAGTTTGTTCTCACCCTAGAAGAAGAACAAAGAAGACAGTTGTCTGAAGTGGCAGAGACCTGTGCCACAACGTTTTCCTTGCCCCATCCCAGGAGGGATGGGGCAAACTCCAGGATTCAGGGGTAATCCCCTTGATTCATTTGTTTGGTGAAGCTGCCTTGTACATCTTCAGTGGTTGTGAGTACAAATCTTTTCTGTGTAAGCCCAGAGGCATCTGCAATACCTTGGGGTGAATTTCTCTGTCATTGGGACCAGTCACCCAGTACTAAGTAAAGTTTCTGCCTATGTTGGCATCCAAGGATGTGACTGTCCAAGTACAGAACTTTTAACTTTAACACCCAAGGGTGTGTCCGTAGTTTGTTAAGTGTGGTAAACATTTAAGACAACTACAAGTTTTCTTCTGTGTGGGTGTTATTAACCAGATGAATGGCTGAGTATAAACTTGGAAGCAAAAGGTGGGAGACTCCCCACCTGGAGTAACCAGTTCACCTCTCTGGGTTCAGTTTGGGCACCAGTACATTTTCATTTAGTGCATCTGTCCAATGCCTAATGGAAGTAATTACCCCGGTATGTGGGTTTTGAATTTCTGCTCTTTCAGCTTACCCCAATATAGTGGGTTCTGGAAGATCTGAGCCTGGATGTGCTCAGTGTGGTCATGGGTACCACTTTCATTCCTGAGGGAAATGGGAACAGTACTAGTCCGGCTGTGTGTACCAGTCTTCAGTTTCAGAACCAGAGTGTCCGCTGTTTTGTGTTTCTTCACCCTATGCTAAATGGGAATTCAGGAACTTCTGTACCCTGGAGAATCTGCAGAACTAGTATGTGTAGCTCCATGGAGGTCCATCTTCACTTTGTGTATTATTCCTACTTTGTTACATGAATCAAAGCCACACTCTAGAATCCCAACCTGATTTGGACAGTATTGTTATTGCTTCCATGTGTCTGGATTTATTTGGGTGTCCCTTTCCATAAGTGCAAACCTAGCATAATTGTAAGCAAACATTTTCTCCCAGGGACCTCGGTTGTTGGACATGGCAATTAGTCCCTACCAGGTGTGTGCCAGGCAGCTGCCACACTTGCTCGACTGTTTTTGTATGACAGGCTGATCCACCTAGTTTAATGGTGGCCACCTTCATCTGTTTTTCTCTGCCTTATGGTATGTAAACCCCAACCCCTCTCTGTTGCCCCTAGATATTTTGTGGTGAGAGGAGAAGCCCTGCTGGTTAAACAAGGGGGGCCGGTGGGGGTGGGGGGTTACATGTATGTATGCTGAAATGCTTATTTTGTGTTAATTTTTATGCTCTTGAATTGTGTATTTGATTTATATGTGTCTGATCAAATTAATTGTATTGTATTTATTATCTGAAGTTCTAATAAAACATTCTCCTACTCTTTTCAAGAAGTGCCATGGGATATTAAACATCCTCCAGAACTACCACCAGAACAGGCAGATGGGACCTCAGTTTAATATGTCATCTAAAAGACAGCATCTCAGGAGTGCAGCACCCCCCTCATGCTGCACTACAGTGTCAGTATTGGGATTTAACCCAAGTGCCTGGTGTGGTGATAGAACCCACAGCCTTCTGATCTCCCAGCCTCAGAGGTGAATGTACTACCTGCTGAGCCACTGGCATTGACTAAATACTCCCACTCCCACAGCTCCTCAAATACCCTAGCCACATCATTCACTGGCATGAATCTGAGTGCTAGGAGCATCCTGAGGTGCAGAGCCAAGTCCATGTTGTTGGTGTACCACTCAAGGACATCAGGGCACCGCTGAATCCATTGTCACAGTGCCTGCAAGAAGTGGAAGAAATATCTCCTGAATTGTGCATTGGGGAACACTATGGCAACCCTCCTCCAGCTGGCATGCTCAACATCCTGCAGGACCATAATGGGAGACAGTGCTGGTTCAGCAGCCGGATGTATGTGGGTGCCCTCCATGAGCAGATCAGAGCATACATGGCTGGCATAATGGCACCTCACTGGACTGCATGGATGGTGTACAACTGGCTGAAGAGTGCAGGGCAGGACTTGAACATACCATCTATGAGCAAGTCAGTGCAGTCAGACAGAAATTGAAGGCCCTAGTCCATTGTATATACCAGCATCCGGTCCTGCTCAGGACTGCTGTCATTCAAGAGAAAATGGTCGCCTGTGCTGGTCACCCTGAATTCCTCAGGGATCACTAGTGACAACACGGTTGTTGGTGTCATCAGCCACCCCCTCACCACATGTCTAATGCACTGGACCATCCATCGGCGTAGTCGCATGCCCGGCATCTGACCGGCAATGGCTGCTGGCACCCACACTCTGCAGTCCATCACAACCTGCAATGACATGTCCATGCTGGTTCTTGCCCTCTCCCACAGGTCGCCCAGCACCCAAGGCACACTGATATCTGCTGCATAGTGGACATGATTATGCTCACTTATGGTGCTCACTGCTATATCCTTTACTGTGTGCAGTCATTCGAGGCACTTGTAGCAGTGGGTGTTCACACACTGCCAGTATGTTTTTTCCAGTCCCTCCTTATCATGGCAGTACATGTAACTGCTGTGTATCTCTATGGGCATCCCTTTCTAACTTCGCATGAACTTGACCACCACTCTGCTGTCTGGCTAACTGATAGACAACTGTGTGACCGGTGCAACCTGCTACATGCCCTTTAACACCCATGGCACACCTGGAGCATTGGCTGCACTTGTGGCTGGCTCCTGTGGTAGCCATGGCAATGTGTCCGGCCAGCAGCTGTGCATTTTCCCTCCCCTTCCATACATGTCCCCTAACTTCCTGTAACCCCCTGCAGTTCTCCTGACTCCATGGTTCATTTCCAGTTCCCCTTTTTAAGATGGCCACCATCCTGGGTGTGCCAACAGTTGCTGTGTAGCCGATCCGTGTTAGCTCTTATATTTAGCTTTTACATTTAGTTTGTTTTTAGCTTTTTTGTTTGTTCACATTTTTTCATTTGTTGTGCACTGTATGCTGTTCATTTTCTTCCCACATTATTGGATTATCATGCAGTGTTGGCTGGGGCTCTGTTTGGTGCTAGTGCCCTGTATGCAGCCATTGCGGTTTGCTGCCGTTTGCTATTCACTGTTGCTAGGACCGTTGTATTTTGTTTTGTTTACTGTGTGCTGCCGTTACAGTTTATTGCTGCTCGCCGCTGTTGGGACATTCATATTTTGGACTACAACTCAAGGATTATTGATATCCTGTGTGCTAATTTGGTTGGCCCCCACTACCGTTTGGACATCTTTGGTGGTTGGGTCTGCCCTGTAATCCTGGGATTGGTCTGTCTACAATCCGGCTGTTATTTGGAGTAGAACCATTGTAAGGAAGCTGAAGTGGGGATACTATCTGGGCTGGAGTAATCACAAGAGAAGATCTGTGGATTATAAATCCTGGCTTTGTTGGGGAGGAATTAATTGTTCAGACTTTGGACAACTGGCTGGTGGTAAGATGAAGACTTGATGTGGTACCGGGTGGTGTAAGCCCTGATCGTGTGGGTGGGCTGGGCATGGGTTTGCAGTGGTGTGGGGGCCTGGTCCCTTTTCTGCTTGGGAGCTGGTGATTTGGGGCCGGTGGTCTCAAGGGAGTCCTCGTAGGATCTGCTAGTTGGTGGTTTTGGTTGGGGTTCCATGGTAGATGCTGTAGACAGGGGTCAGCTGTCCACATAGATTTGTCAGGGCCCACACTTGGCCTAGGGCTTTCCACCCTCAGAAGAGGTTTTGTCGGTTTCCTCCCCTTCCTCCTTTGTGTGTCTCTGCTACGACTGGATTTTTAACTTTTAACTTTTAATCTTGCTCATTTGACTGGCAGTGAGAGTGCAATTTGTTATCTTCCTAAACACAGTCGGTGAGAGTGCCTGAAGTTTGGGAAATTATTTGGCTTTACATTTTTGGATGGCATCTTCAAGATATCTCCATCAATCTGCTCAGGAGGTGGGAGCTCCTGAGAGTATTTCAGTCTCTGTTGGTGGTGAGAGGCTCACTGGAGGCTGGAAAATTTTGAATTTTCCCCCAAATACTTTCTTTTTATTAACAGTGCTCATGACTCTTTTGTTGATTCTGACTGATTTTGCTTTGTGGTTTATGTTTTGATGTTTTATTTCTTTTTTGTTTTTAGTTTTATTGTTTTGTTTATTCATGAAGCTGTGGGAGGGCTGAGGAATATTTATTTATTTTTTATAAGTAAGAGGTTGTGTGATTGTATTACCTTCTTTTATGGTATTTTGTATGTTGTTTTATATATATTAGTGATTTAGTTAACCAGAGCATTGTTTTGTTATTAGCCACCAGAATGTGTTGGAGGCCTGCCCCCACAGTTGTGCGCTATTCACCTTCTGCTCCTCGCACCCTCTGCCCCTTCTCCCCCTTTGCAATTTACAATCTACCAGTGTTGCAGGGCATTGGGTATTGCCTGTAGGGGGAGGAGGGGGCGGGGGCATGAACAATGGAGGATGAATGAGCGGGGCCATCATATCAAGGTTGTGGGATCCAGAAGAAACCCTGGGGTGAAATGGAATCAAAATAGAGGTCCACCTTGTCTGGTTTACATACTCAAGAGAACCACCAGTTATGGTGGGCAGGTGGTCCGGATGGCCTGGGAGGCTCATTCAGCTCTGGCAGTGTTATACAATGCCAGGTCCACTAAGAACAAGACTGCAATTATTGCAGATCTTGTTGGAATGGTGGACCTGGCTTGAATCACCGAGACCTGGTTGGATGAGAACTCTGGCCCCATTTTGGAGGCTTTAACTCCTGCTGGGTACTCAGTGATACACAGCCCGAGATTGGATCATGGAGGGGGGGGGTTGCAGTCTGTTTTAAGACCAAAGTTAACCTCACGAGTGTATCAGTTGAGGAGGCTGAGTCATTTCAGTGTACCGTGGTAGCAGGTGTAGGCTGTAGGATTGCTCTCATCTACCATCCACCTGGAGATAAGCAGTTCCTTCAGGGAGTTGCAGACTTCTTCATTGACATGGCATTTGAGTCACCCAGGCTGATGGTCCTGGGTGACTTTAATGCCTGGGTTGATGATGAACTCTTGCAGTTTGGACAGCACTTCCTCCAGTTGATGACATCTCTGGGCCTTACACAGATAGTTACCACTGCTACCCATAAATACGGTCACTCTCTTGACTTCTTCCTCCTGGGGATTGAAGCCTCTGATCTGGAGGTGGAACCAGTCAGTAGGTCTGATCATTACACAATGGGGTTTAGTTTAAGCACCCCCTACATAGGCCTGCCCCTGTGGAGATGGTCAGGTATCGCCCTTTAGGGGCTGTTAGCTCTGAAGGCCTGGCAGCAGTGCTTGATTTATCATCCCTCCCAATGTCAAGCAGTGATCTGGAGGCCCTTGTGATGGCCTATAATTCAGCCATTTCATCGGCCCTGGATGTCATTGCTCCTGTTCATGTTCATCCCCTCGTCCTTCACCCTTGGTCCCCATGGTTTGATGGGACTTTGAAGGAGATGCGGCGATCAGGACGAAGGTTAGAACATTGCTGGCAGAAGTCCACCTTTGATGTTGACCACCATAGATTGATGGATCATTATCAAGTCTATCAATCTGCAATCACCCGTAAGTAGGCAGAGTTCCTGTCTGAGAAGATTGCAGTCGCCCAGAATCGACCAGCTCAGCTTTTTAGAACTGTGGACAGACTGCTCAACCCAGCCTGTCTCCAAGTTCAAAAAACCTTTTTGCAAATAGAGTGCGATGAGCTTGCTCGATTCTTTGCATCTAAGGTGGCCAACATCAGGGCAGGACTTACTACAGCACACTCTATGGGTGTTGCTGTGGATTGACCTGGTGACATTGCTTCTCAGCTTTCCTGGAGTACCTTTGACTGACCGGAGTTCACGAATGTTATGCGGATTGTCCTGAGTACTCACTCTACATGCTGTAGTTTGGATCCTGTACCAACTTCCCTGATTCTGGGTTGTATTTATCTTATTGGTGTGGTCCTAGCACAGATAGTCTGGTGCTCCTTGGAAACAGATGAGTTGCCTAGCTCCCTGAAGGAGGCGGTGGTAGCATCCCTCTTGAAGAAAGCTTCACTGGACCCAGACTGCCATGCAAACTACAGACCAATCTCTAACCTTCCCTTTTAAGGGAAGGTTATTGAGATAGTAGTGGCTGGGCAGCTGGAGAATCATTTGACCATCCATGACACCTATGAACCCCTGCAGTCTGGATTCCAAAAGAGACATAGTACTGAGACAGCACTGGTTCGGGTGCTCAATGATCTTCTGATGGCAAGGGATCAGAAAAACCATTCCATCTTGGTTCTTCTTGATCTCTCATCAGCGTTTGACACTGTGGACCATGGGGTTCTTCTTGGTCATCTGAAGTTCATCTGCAGATTGTTAGGTACAGTCCTGAGGTGGTTTACACCTTTCGTCGCTGGAAGAACTCGGAGAGTGTTGTCTGGGATTTATTCCTCTGACCCAGTTTCTCTGTCTTGTGGGATTCCTCTGGCCTCAGTATTGTCCCCCATGTTGTTTGCAGTGTATATGCTGCCCCTTGCAGACATTGTAAGAAGGTATGGGCTGAGGTTTCACTGCTATGCTGATGATACCCAGCTCTACCTATCTTTTGCACCTGGCCAGGATATAGCTCTCTCAGCTTTAAATAGCTGTCTCACCAAAATCCAGGAGTGGATGGAGTCCATCTGGCTAAAATTGAAATAGGAGATGACTGAGGTGTTGGTCGTGGATCCAGCTCACTGGATGGGGGGCTGGGGGTGGGTTCCCCAAGGGGATTTTTCTTGGGGGTATCTCTTTCCCATCTTCTGAACAGGTATGGAACCTGGGGGTACTTTTTGATGAAGGGCTGACTCTGCATTTGCATGTGTCAGAAGTCAACAAATCCTCTTTTTATCATCTGAGGAATATCTCCAGGATTAAGCACCTTGTTCCATCTGGTGATCTTCCTACACTGGTCCACGCCTTTGTGTCCTTCCGCCTGGACTACTGCAACTCCCTTTATCTAGGGCTACCAGCGGTGGAAATCCATCGCCTGCAGCTAGTGCAGAATGCTGTGGCCCAGCGTTTGATGGGAATCTCTAAATCCTGTTATATTATGCCAGTGCTGCATGGACTGCACTGGCTGCCAGTACAGTGGCAGATCACCTTTAAAGTCAGTTTACCGACTTTTAAAGCCCTACACAAACTCGGCCCTGATTACCTGAAAGAACTTCTGGTTCCTTAATGCCCCATTTGATTGCTCTGCTCAGCCAATGAGGGGCTGCTGGAGATTCTGAGGGTGTGCTTGAAATCATCTGGGGCCTGTGCAATCATGCGTATGGCCCCAACCCTTTGGAATTCTCTTCCCCATCATATATGGGAGTGCACGACTGTGGAGGGAT
Organism: Neoceratodus forsteri; assembly: GCA_016271365.2. Classification (NCBI taxonomy): domain Eukaryota; kingdom Metazoa; phylum Chordata; order Ceratodontiformes; family Ceratodontidae; genus Neoceratodus; species Neoceratodus forsteri. The sequence goes on from CM057449.1 coordinate 1,496,851,187, forward strand.
TTAAACAGGCTTTGAAAACTTATTTGTGGACCCATGCTTTTGGTGAATGTATAACGGTATGAATGGATTGCTGATTTTATATTTTATGATATGGATTATGATATGCTGTTTTATAATTTTGTTAGGTGCCTTGACTTTTTGAAAGGTGCCATAAAAATAAAGTTATTATTATTATTATTCCACCCCATTTCATCCACTGTGCTGTTGACTCCCCATGACATCGTCAATGCCCCCACCTCCCCAGTTCTGCTGCAGTTCTCCTGTCTTCCTGGATCTCCCCAGCTCAGTCCTCTATATGGCTGCATGTCCATGGTCCTTGCTCATAGCTACTTTGCCTGTATTCCTTGCTGTTTAACTGTTGGTTGGCCTATACTGCCATTTGCTCTTTCAGCATGCACTGTTCAAGAGTCACACTTCTGGATTTGCACTGTAAGTATTGCTGTTATCCCAGCACACCGTACCGCACTGCCTAAATAAGAATCCTCTTGAAGTAACTTATTATGAATGACCCCAATGATAAGGTTGCCCATTCCATCTTGACTGCTGCCTCTTCAGTTGAGGTTGGCATACCTCCCCATCAGGGTGGCCCTAATATTATTTCATTAGTGTTCCTTCCTGTTTAGGTGTGACTAACTTTGAGGTTGTTTGTCACTGAACTTTGAATGGTTAAACATCCTTAACTGTGTGGCACCTTAGTAGTTTGTTATATTGTTCCTCCCTAGCTGGATGTCCCAAAAAAGGCAGTTATGTCCCCATACTGTGAAGGTAAAGCCAGGGTGGCTGAATATAACTGTTTAGGCAGCCCTTTCTATCTGGGTAGTCCTAACATGGTGGTCATTCCTCCATCTTAACTGCCTTCCCTTGAATTGTGAGTGCACAATCCTCCTCCCTTACTGGGAGGCCTGATATTACTATATAAGTGGTCCTCCCTAGTTAGGGTGGTTCTGTATTGAGAATAGTAAGCATCCAAATCGGGGTGCCCATAATGGAAGGGACTACCTGTCCCCTTCTAATTCATCCACCATCTTGGCTGTACTCTTATTATGCAAGAGTGGTCCAACCTTATGAAACTATTTTATTTTCTGCTTCTCTAGCCGAGCCAGGACCCATGACTATCAGGATCAGAGAGATAACCCCCTTCTGGGTCATCTTCTTCTTCTTCCAGGGCTCATACAGTATGTAACACTAGGCCCTGCTAATGCCTAACCCCACCCCTCAAGTGAACCCAATTGTAGCTTATTTGCAGCTAACCATAGGCTTCACAATCTCTCAGATCCCTGCAACTAATGACACTCCAGGCCTTGTTTCCCACCTGACAGTATTGTCCACCCTAAGGCATTATATTCATGAACCTTTTTTCAGTGTCAGCAACATAAAGGTTTTTATCTTTTTATCAAGAGTGCTTGGCCTGGTGGAAAGGCCTCTTTAAGCAATACATGGCTCAGGGGGGAAATCAAGCACTCCCTTACAATGATGAGGAACTTTACCATCTACCTTCTCCAGTTACTGGGCTCCATCCTTCCCGACTCTGGCCCTACCCCCTCAGGTATCCATCATCCCTGACAATATACCAGTAGGGGCTGTATCGATTGCCTGTACATAAACATGTGTAGCTTCATCCACAGGTGTGCTGAGTCTGAGACCCTTATACTCCCCAAAAACCATGAAGTGATGGCAGTTTCTGAATCCTGGCTGACAAGTAAGATATTGGACAATGAAATTACACTCCCCTCATACACTCTCCTAAGGGGAGATCATATCGGTAAGTGTGTGGTGGATGTCTTCTCTATATCAAAGATCACTTGCAATCCTCCTTGCTCGCCACTCTGGCAAAGGAACCATCCTGCAGGTTCCTTGCTGCCCACATTGAGCTTGGCCAAGAAAGCAAAAACCTGACTGTGGCAGCCAGCTACATTCTTTCTGGTATGGTTTACCATGGATTTGACTCATATTGAGCAAATTAACAGCCTGAACCAAAACCATAGAAAACTCATCCTTGGTGATGTTACATAAACTGGCACTCCTCTCTCTCCAAAAAATACAAAAGCAAGTTAGCCAGCATCTACCTTAGCCAAGTCATCAGGTCTCCTACCCAGATCAACTGAACCTCTTTTTCACTGGATCCCGGCACCTCATCCCAACAGGCTGTCCAAGGTGGAGGTGCTCCCCAGTCTAATTAGTAACCACTCCCCGAGCCACTGTTCCTGGTCTGCCAGGATGCACAAGCCTTTTCCGAAATTTGTTTACACATGCCGTGTCAGGGAGGAGAGACTCACTGAATTTTAAAGCTACCACAGCCAAACTGACTGGCAGTTCCTGGACTATATGTATTCTGATATCAACATTGTCTTCAACTACTTGTCAGAAATCCCAAGACATGTGTGATCACTTTGCCCCCCTAAAATAAGAAAAGACTTAATGGAGACACCAAGCTCTGGCTCACTACCAAACTCCAAGCCTTCTTCAATGATAGGGGCAAACACTGGGCACTGTTTAGAGTCTTGGCCTCACACCAGCACCTGAAGAAGTACATGGAAAAGAAGAGCCTCTGCAAGTCAGCTATCAAGAAAGCTCAAAGCAATTCTTGCAAATCCAAACTACAAAAATCCAGTAATGATCCAGTAGATCCCAGGAGATTATGGAAAACATTAATGGTGTTCACCACAGAAAAAAATATGCTGCAGTACTCCAAACATTCTAAAAATCAATGGCTCACTCACCACTGTCTCAATAACTAATGCAGTCTTTCAACTCCTTCAACAATGTTGGTAAAGGTCTGCTCACAGGAACCCTGCCTGCTGCTCCTGACCCTTCAATGCTCCCCCCCCCCAGTTGTGAGAGATGTAAATTCTATTTTAAATGGGTAAATGTGCATACAGCAAAAAAAAAATAAAGAAAAATACCTTCGAAAATCCACCTCAAAAACTAGAGTTGGCCCTGATGTAATGGCTATGAAGTTGCTAAGAATGGCTATTGATGAACTGGCTCATCCCATCAAAACTCTTTTTAACTGCTCCCTTCAGTTTCAATCCCTCCTTGATGCCTGAAGGCAAGTCAGTGTGGTTCCACTGTGTAAATCTGGTGACAACACGGAGAGCACAAACTACAGGTCCACCTCAATGCTCTCCCCACTGTCCAACACCCTAGAGAAAATAACCAGCAATTACCTTATAGTATATGGTTAGGGTTTGTTGTGGATGGAAAACGATGGTTTTCCAAATCCTGTTGTAGGACAGTTCAAAGGTCAAAAAAGTTGTTGTACTATCGATCTGACGTCACATCGATAGTACAACAGCTTTTGAGACACGTCCTGCAATTTGATTGGTGCAATCTACGCTCTCACGGAAAAAATTTAAAAAACATAGTGACGCGATTTAGCGAGTGCTGAGCTGCGCACTGCTGTAGTTCAGACATGGTCGGGAACCCTCACATTTATAAAAATAAAGTAAACCTTTTTTTTTTGTCATAAAAAAATAAAGAGAGCAGCCACAGGTGTTTGTAACTGCCGCACAACAGTTCTTCTCCCTGACACGGTCGTAGTCTCTTCAAGCCATACCGAGAGGGATACATTGGAGAGGCTGGAGTGGAAGTGAGCACAAGCGACAGCATCAGCAGAAAAATGCTGAAGGTAAAAAAAAAAGGAATGGGTTTTCTCTATCTTTGAATGGGCAACTATATACTATATAAAATAGTAGATGGGTGACCATCCACAACAAAGGCAATGTTTCCATCTCAGCAGTTGATGACATCATACAGACCGCCAGAGCTTCGCTCTCGAGGTCTGTATGATGTCATCAACTCCCTCGATGGAAACACAGCCTTGTTGTGGATGGTCACCCATCCACTATTCTATATGTGGACTACATCACTGCACATGATCTCTGAGCTGCTGAACAACTTGATTTTAGAAAACTGCACAGGATGACCACTGCCTTAAAGGGACATTGTCAACCTTTTCTGCATTACATGATTTTTAGGTAAAAACCCATATTTTATGATTGCTTACTTCCTCTAAAGTTCATTGATGTTGCTGGTTGTTTTATCTGCCTCCTTGCTTATTAGAACTGAAGTGCATGGTAATGTATAGCTATGCCCAACTTTGTTTTGCTTCATATCACTCAATTACTCTTTTTGCACACTTCCTGAACATTTTAGAAACACCTTCAAACAGTGCAGCCACTCATGATATAATAGTCTTCTCTACTCCCACTGCAGAATTAGTGGCTAGATTATGATGGGGACCTTCCTGAGTCCAGAAAAGATGCAGTGGGAGCTGGTCAAGAAATGTAAACAAACATGTTTTGGTGTGGCAACACCAGTATAGTGGGCAGCCAGTTTTTCACTTAAAAAAAAAACAAGGAATCAGAATCAAACTAACAACTGCATCTGCAGTCTCTACAGAATGTGAACAATCATAAAATATGTTTTTAAAATTAGGGACACTTTGAGGCCTTAGGAGGTTGACAGTGCCCCTTTAATCAAGCTAATGAAGGAACCCTTTATTGTCTTAGACAAAGGGGATTATGTCTGCCCTGCCTTCCTCCACCTCTCCAGGGCTTACATATTGGTAAATCATGACTTCTTAATTGTAAAACTTGTTGAATTATGCCTGTCAACTGAGGCCTCTGCTTGACTCTTGGGCTACCTATCCACAGAATCCAAAATGCCAAAGTGTAGTGACATATTCTTTCGGCTTCAACTTCTTATTGTAAGTGTCCCACAAAGCTGAATCCTTGGGCTTCTACTGTTTGGCCTCCTCATCAACAAAGTCCAGGAGACCTGTATGCACTCCATATAACTTTTATACATTGATGACCAGGGTCACTGAAGAACTGGAGAAAATGTTACCCAAAAATGCAAAGACGTTTTGCAGAAATAGGGGGAGGGGGATTAAGGGGGTTCACTGTACATCACAAGTGCTCCCTATTAAATATTTTATTGTTTGCAGCAGCATGTATTGCTCACATAAATTAAAGAAATAATGCATGACAGGGTGAGTGTTGTGCTGGGATAACGTCATGCCTCAGGTGTTTGGGCATGAGTCCATAGGCCGAGTGCATCCAACACCCAAGAAGTGTGTTATCCCAGCACGACACACACTCTGTTGTGCATTATTCCTAGTATACAATGACTCATTTCTAGTAATAAAACAAATATTTTCAAAAATAGTTTTAAAACTGTATTTTTATTTGATTTTTAAATAGGTAGGTATATTGATTGAAAAAATAGTCCAGCTGTAATGTTTTTCTTCGGTAGGTTTTACTGTGTGGAATGCTGTCTTCCTCAGCACCTCCCCACACCTCCTGTCCCTCGATGGTGCATCTTCTGTTATTGTATGGGATGTGTTTTATTAACCCAGTCCCACTGCCAAGCACTTCACTTCCACAATGTACCCCAAAATCAGTCAGCTCCAGGTGGGATTCTGTGTATCAGACATGAACTTTAGTCTCACAAATGGCAGTGCCACTGGATCTGTATTGGATTTATAGTTTGATCATTTTCAATAATAATGATCATCCTACATGCACAGCTCGCATTTACCCATAACCTCTGTAATCTAATCTATTTTTTATGCATGTATATGTATTGTATTGTACTGTACCGATGCAGTACCACCAGTATATTAGGTTTAGTTAGTATATCTTTTAAAACATCTTTTTTTGATAGCTTATAAGTGGTGCATTTTAGAATCCAAATTCTAGAGGCTACAAGCATGTTGACAATTTCCAGTTCTGTAATCTACACAAATTAAGTAAAATACTCCTAAATGAATATTTTTTGTGCACAGATAATGTACTACCGGGTATGATCATGCTAACTTTTAAAATTACTGGTTCAGTAGTTTCAGTTCTGTGAAGTGCTGCAATCAGTATTTTCTTTTGTTAATATGCTTTATCAATATTAGGAAAAGACATGACCAAAAGGAAAAAAGAAAGACAAGTACAAAAATCAAATACAATGCAGACTACATATAATCAGCCTCATATTAAGCAATGAGTAAATTTCATCCAGAGTATGATTTGTTTTGTGCCCAGATAACAAGGTACATCAATTAATGACCTGAAACTTTCAGGTACATTACTGTAGATTTTAGCCCAGAATGGGGTCATTCCTTTCCTTTGTAATGAAAAAAACACATTATGAATGGGGACTGAGTTAAACTGCTTGCTGAAATTTGTATTGACTGCTTGTCCATTGTCAATTGCCCAGGTCATCCAGCTGAAGAAATCAATGATATTTTTCTGACAAGACCCTCCCATCGTAAACCCATGCTGCCTGGACTCCTGTAGTCCATTCCTTCTAGAATGCCACAAGTTTCTCCCTCAGTATGGGCTGCATTACCTTCTCTATTACAGATATCAGGCTGATTGGGCTGTAGTTTTCTGGCTCATCATTCCTTCCATTATTGTGCAGAGACCACAACCATATCCACTGCCTTCTAGTGCCTGGGCATTACCCCTGTCACCTGTGAGGAGTTGAATATGTCTGCAAGTGGTGCTGCCATTACTTCCACAACCTTCTTGAGCATCCTAGGGTGCAAGTCATAAGGTCTCATATTTATCTATTTTCAAACCTTTTAGCATTCACACCCTTTTAGATCATTATTTCACCTCTGCTGCTTGTGCACCTGCCCACTCTCTTTCCCTCCTCACTTCACATTACAGCAACAGACACCCTTTTTCCCCAGCACATACTGAATAAAAGCATATGTTCAGTATCTCTGCTTTACCTTTATTCATCTCCTTCCATTCTTCCTCCAATTTAAACTTCACTATGCCCCCTTTGAATTTGTGCTTCTGCCAAATACATCTGCAAAAAATGCTTGTTCCACTTGTTTCACTCCTTGCTGGCCTGAGTTCTCACTCTGCATTTATCTCCTTGAACTTCCTACTAACTATTTTGCTGCCCACAGGTACTGTACACTTCCATATTCTCTGCCCTCTGTATTATTTTTTCAATTAATGAACACATTCCTCTTGGCTTTTACCACGTTCTTTTCTTCTGTTATAAACCACATTAAGCCTCTAGCCCTTATTCCTTTGATACTTTCTCAACTTAACTGTCTACTGCCTTTAGCATTTCCTTTTTAAGTGTTTCCTATCATTCCCTGTTCCCCTTTAAACAGCTGCATTCTCCTTGTTTTCTCAACAAACCCTCATCCTGTCAAAATCTGCTTTCTTGAAATCCCATAGCTTTATTGTATTTACCCCACCAGTGGTCCCCATTTGGACTCCAATCTCATTGTTTTGTGGTTGTTGGATCCTAGCAGTTCCTGAACTACCACATGTTGGGTCTGTTCACTGTTGGTAAGTTCAAATCTAGCATCCTCTTTCCCTTGTCAGGTCCTGGTTCAGTTGCATTAGAAACACATCTTAGCATTAACCACCATAAGCCGGTTTCTGGCACATGGCATGATTGGAATTTTACAGACCCCATCTGGCATGTTAATATCCCCTACCACTATGACATCCCGTAATTTGGCCACTCTAATTAGCACCTTCCAAAGTCCTTCACCCATCCTCTGATCCTGGCCCAGTGGTCTGTAGACCACCCCAGTCCTTATTTGTTTCCTTTTTCCCTACTGTTGCTATTGTCCTTAGGGTTTCCAGCTAATGCTGTGAAAGAGTTTTTCTAGCATCAACTAGTGCTAGGTTCAACAAAGGGTTGCCACACCTCACTTTATCTGGGGAGGTCTATGCCCCTAGCAACATTTCTAGGGGTGTGTACAGTTGGGTTGATGTAACACCCTTTCCATAAATCTGTGCAACCCCCCTATGCTTACATTTTTGAAGATGAATATAATATACATATATATATATATATATATATATTCCTGTACACCATAATGTAGAACACATTGAGCCTGTACTACTGTAGGACTCATTCTGTGGAGTTTACTTGAGGGATAGTAGATGTGGTAGAGAAAGTTCTATTTCTTCATTTATTTAGTTTTTGTTTACCGGGTAAGTGCACTAGCCATAGCAACGACTATTTTCAGGTATGACCCAGGAGGGTACAAAACAACAATACGGGGAAGACATTCCAATACAAGTACAAAAAATCATTGACAACAGTATTCAAGTAAGTTGCAAAAAAGTAGCTAAAAACAAGGAGGTTGCAGTAACAGTGCAGGAAAAGATAAAAACAGGAGCTGTACAATAACTAAAATTACACCACAATTTGTTTTGGGGAAGAAGAAACATGACAGATTAAACATTTTAGTACTAATAAGGGATTGAATAGTTTACTTAGGGGAGGGATTACAGTAAGCAATAGTAGTAAGAGACAAGAAAAGTGGATGAGAAAGAAGTGAGGTGGGAGGTGGGGCAGATAGGTAGAGGAGAAGTGCAATGTGTATAGAGGGCAGATCAGAAAGGAGAGATAAGGCTGGGATGGAAAAAGCTAGGGAGATTTGAAACAGGAGTACTTGTGGGAAGTATCAAGATAATTTTGCAACCCTTTTTTAAAAGACGCATAAGATGGTGATTGGCGCAAGGCTAATGGAAGGGAGTTCCAGTATTTGGGGGCATGGCAGGCGAAAGCACTAGCACCTTTTGTGGTGCTGTGTCTGGGGATGAAAACAGGGGCCTGGTCACTAGAGTACAATCCATAGCAAGGTGTCAGGTTTTGGAAGAGGTCTGCCAGGGATTTAGGTATTTTTAGATGGACCATATTGTCAATGATAGAGCCATAAGCATGTAGCCTTAGTTCAGTAGGAAGAAGCCATCCCAACTCAGAATATAGGAGACAGTGGTGTTTCAGCCGGTGTACAGAGGTCACATAGTGACAAATGTTGTTATATGTGACTTCCCATTTCTGAAGGACTGATTTGCATGCAGAGGCTTATGTTGCAGCACCATAGGTAAGTGATGGTAGGAGTATGCCATGGGCAATGGTAAGCCTTGCTGAGGGAGTGAGCACATAGCTGGTTCGGTAGGCTACTCCAAGTTTGGCGTTTACCAGTTTGCAGGTCTTATTGATGTGTAAATCAAAATTTAGTAATGGATTAAGGGTGATGCCCAGATATTTAAATGAATTTACTACCCCAACTACTGAGCCATTTAAGGAGGTGACTTTAAATTTGGGATGGGCATGTCTGAGCTTCAGATTTGATCCAAAGAGCATTGCTTGGGTTTTAGGCTCATTTAGTACAAGCTTGTGAGTAAATAGCCACTCCTGTATTAGCTGGAAGTCAAGAAAGAGTAGATTGTTTATGTTGTCAATGCTTTTAGCACTAGCATACAGCACTATGTCATCAGCATATAGCAAGGAGGCTGTCCTCTGGAGGTCACTGGAGATGTTATTTACGAAAAGAGAGAAAAGTAGGGGCCCAAGGATGGAGCCTTGCAGCACCCCAATGTTTATGGTGGTTTTGTCTGAGAGGGTAGAGTTGTATTTCACAATTGAGACTTTTCAGATAGGTAGTTCCCAAACCATCTTACAACGCTAGTTGAGATGTCTAGTGATCCAAGGGTGGCTAGAAGGATGGAGTGATCAACTAGGTCAAACACCTTGTATCTGCCTCAATCTATTACTCCTAGCTGAGATAAATTCTTGTTTTGTTGCCATATTTCCTTGGTAAGTTAGTTACTCAGATCAGTATCCTACACCTTATGGGATCCTTCTCCTGGGGGGGCTGGGATCTGATTCCCAGTAACAATTTAGATTAAGGCTTAGTTTTTAGTAGAGGAGTACACACCATTTTTTATTGGGGAGGCATCTGGTTTGCTCACCCTAGCCCACATAGAGACAAACATGATTCTGTCTCTCAGATACACAAAGAAAGAGCCTGCGTCGAGCATCAGTTTCCTCTTCAGTGCTGTGAAGGGCATTAATACACCCCCTTTGTATCAGCCTTTAATCTAGGTGATACCTTTTTTCACTCACCCTAGTATACTTAATGCACAAAGTCCATGTACCTCTTTAATCCTTTGATAGCCAGTGTAAGGGATGTTTCCAGTGACACAACTGACTTGTACTGGATAAAAAGGTCTGCTTTGTGCCATATTTGGCATATAATCCTTGAGAAGGGGTTGGTCATGTTCTGAAATTTCATCTTTGTCAGAATGGGGCAAAGGACACCTGACAACAATGGTGCACCATACTCCCCTTTTTCCTCCATCTTCCTCCATTGAGGTGTGCCCCTCTCTTCCTTGTAGTCATCCAGGGGTGCTAGCTGGACTACCCCTAATATTGTTCTAGAGTCAAAAGGGCCATGACCCTTCTTCAGACATTCTAGTAGCATAGTTGCACCAGTCCTAGCTGGTTTAAGTGGTACAGTATGAATGAAGCTGTTTGCTTACTTAAAGGGAATCCATATATTTCCTTATGAAATTATTGTAAAGGTTACTATGAGGATCCAGTATGTAAATTGCTGGGTTATATTTAGAAAATGTTTTCAGTAAGATAGAAACATTTTTTTTTAATAGGGATGTGGAGGCATCCATTTTGTGGACAGGAAGGGTGTTGTGATGATGTCACTGCCTTACCAGTGTTAAAAGTGCACAGTGCAGCAGGAAAGAACAGTTCAACTGTGCTGTCAGGGATTCTATTATATTCTGAGAACACCCAGGATTGTATGTTTGCCAGAGAGCAAGAAAATAATCCAGTGCTTCTCTTCATGATAGAACAGGATCCCTGTCTGTAGGAGCAGTTTGTTTTAACCTGCTTAATTGCATACTATTAGAACTGGTGAGGCAGCGACATCATCACAGCACCCTTACTGTCCACAAAATGGATGCCTCCATATCATAATTTTAAATGTACCTTTCTGTCTTACTGAAAACATTTTCTAAACATAACCCAGCAGTTTACATACTGGATCCTCATAGTAACCTTTACAATAATTCATAAGGAAACAAACGGATTCCCTTTAAAGTATTTTATTAGAGTGCTGAGTAGGCAACACCTTCAACAAATATAATAATTAGGGAAAATCATACATTTTGATTGTATTTACCCTGCTGAATAGTGTCAGGGATAGGGAAAAGGGAAATTATTTTACCAGGAAAGTTATACTTAGCTGAAGCTTGTTTCCAGGTGAGACCTGGTAGCACAAGGAAGTTAAGTGACTTGCTTAGGGTCACATAGCATGCAAGTGGGGGCTGATAGGATTCAAATCCAGGTCTCCAGGTTTGTAGCTCAGTGCCCTTAACCACTACTCTATACTGCCTCAATATAGGCATAGGAAATGGCAGTCCATTGCTCACAGTCTGCTTTAATTTTTTGAGGATGAGGAGGAGTTTGAATTATAGATTCACAGCAATTGGGGATGAGTATGCCCAGAAATGTTAAAGTATCTACCTCCTGACTCACATGCTCAATCTTTCATTCTCCATCTGTGCTGTTCCTCAGTCCTAAAAGTGGTGACCCTTCTTCCTCTGGTAACTTCCATCCCATCTCCCTCCTGCCCATCCTCTGAAAGCTGCAAGAGAAACAAGTCCATTCTAGACTCTCTGACTACCTTTTATCCTCCAACTTCCTCTCCCCCTTCCAGTCTGGTTTCCAGAAGCACCATTCCACTATCTACTCCCTACTGTGCTTTACTGACTCAATCTTCTCCGGGATGGAATTCAGAAGCAGGTAACAACTGCCATTTTCATCAATCTGGACAGAGCCTTTGATTCAATGACCCATCCATTCCACCTGGACAGGCTGAGCTCTGCTGGCCTTGCAGCTCCTGCTGTTGATTGATTCCATTCCCGCCTCATTGACAGTCAATAGTGGGTACATGTAGGAGGTGTTTTGTCACCTCTACTACTCATCCAGGTTTGGGTTCCCCAAGTCTCCATCCTGGATCCCTTCCTCCTTTCCATTTTCCTGAATGACCTTCCCTCTGCCTGTACCAATTTGCATATTCACATGCATGCTGATGACACAATCATCTTAACCTCCATAGGACTGGGCGGACTGTTCCACAGGAGATCCAGACTCCCTGGATTGAACCCGTAATCTATGGACCTGGATAAATATGAACTTCACCACAGAAGTCCGGTTCCAGGTCCATGGAAATGCAATTTCTGCCATTTTGTTTACTGTTGCCATGGGGATGCCATCGGCATGCTCAGTCCATGTACAGGCAGCTGGCAGCATACTATCAGGCAACAGGTAGTCACCTGACACACTCTCAGTATACACTACCTGTCAAAAGTTTTAGAACACCCCCATTTTTCCAGTTTTTATTGAAATTTAAGCAATTCAAGTCCAGTGAATAACCTGAAATGGTACAAAGGTAAGCGGTAAACTGCTAGAGGTTAAAAAAAAAAAAGTTTAGGTTAGCAAAAACTGCTGTAAAGAAATTGCAAAGAAAGCCAAGGTGTCAGTGAGTACAGTTTCCTACACCATCAAAAGGCACTTGGAAACTGGAGGAAACTCTGACAGGAAGAGGTCTGGCAGACCCAAAGCCACAACAGAATCAGAAGACAAGTTTCTGAGAGTCAATAGCTTGCGTGATAGGCGGCTCACAGGACAACAGCACAGAGTGACTGGCACCCTGAACCAAAAGGGCTACCACAGCATTTTGCAGTGCCATGCAATACCCTCTGGTCTATGCCTAGTTGGTCAGGGGTTCATTCTACAGCAAGATAATGACCCAAAACATACCTCCAGGCTATGTCAGAACTACCTTCGAGGAAAAGAACAAGATGGTAGGCTTCAAATCATGGAATGGCCAGCACAGTCTCCAGACTTAAACCCCATCGAGCTGATTTGGGATGAACTGGACAGAAGGGTGAAAGCAAAGCAACCTACAAGTGCAACACATTTGTGGGAACTTCTGCAACAGTGTTGGGAAGAACTTCCGAACAATATTTGATGTCCATTGTAGGAAGAATGCCACAAGTGTGTTCGGCAGTTACAGTATATCTGCAAAAGGTGGCTACTTTGATGAGTCAAAAATGTAGATTAAATTTTGTTAAACAAAATGATTCTATGATTTATTTTTTATCTCCAATTGTTTATTTGTTCTATGCTTTAATTTCAGAGTACATTGAGACATTAACCTACGTAAATTTCAATAAAAACTGGAAAAATGGGAGTGTTCTAAAACTTTTGACCGGTAGTGTATAACCATACTGAGTGCACAACACAGCCCAGATGAGAGAGGAGGACAAATGGAGATGTAGGAGCACCTCAGCAGAGACACTGCCAGAAAAAGTTGCCAAACAAAAGCAAAAAAATAAAAACCCACAAAATAAAATAAAATACATGAAGGGATAAAAGAGAAAATAGGGAGAGTTAGAGAAAGGAGACTTACTGGGCCAAGGGTGGAGATAAATGATCATCAGGGGAGGTGATGGCAGGTCAGGAGTTGGGACTTGGTGGATCTGGAGAAAGGAGGAATCTGAAGGGACTGGAGAGATAGTGGTGGCCTGGATGGCTGCAGGTGGGGAATGCAAAAGGTTGGCAGTGTGGCTGTATGTATATTAGCAAGTGCAGGCTGGCAAAATCTTTGACTTGTGCCATTACAGAAGATCCAGAGGAGACAGGGAGAGACTACTGGAGGCCCAAAAGAAATTTTAATCACAGAAAATCCCAAATGAAAGTTTTTTTTCTTTTCTTGACCTCAAACAGTGTGGCTGACTGTGTATATGAGAAAGGGCAGGCTGAAAAAATCTTTGACTTGTGCCATTCCTGATCCAGAGGAGAGAGGGAGAGACTACTGGGGGTCCAAGAGAAATTTTACAGTTACATAAAATTCCAATTTTTTTCCTGGTTTCAGTGTGGCTGTGTATACAGTGCAAGGGCAGCAGGGTGGCAAATTAAATCTTTGATGTGTGACATCCAATCACAAATCACAATCACTTGTTAACATTTACTCACAATCTCATCCAGAGGGGAGAGAGAGTGACTGCTGGGGGGGGGGGCTGATGATAAATGTCGAAGAAATCCCAAATAAAATTTATTTTTCTGGTTTCAGTGTGGCTGTGTGTACAGGGCATGGTCAGCAGGGTGGCAAAATAAATCTATGAATTGTGATGTCCAGAGAGGAGACAGACAGAGAGAGAGAGAGAAAGATTGCAGGGGGGCCCATGATAAATGTAACAGTTCCAGAAATCACAAATACAATTTATTTTCCTGGCTTCAGTGTGGCTGTGTGTATAGGCAAGGGCAGCTGTGTGGCAAAATAAATCTATGAACTGTGACATCCATAGGGAAGAGAGAGAGAGAGAGAGAGACAGATTGCAGTGGGGCCCCCCAAAAAATGTAACAATCACAGAAATCCCAAATAAATTTATTTTCCTGGCTTCTGTGTGGCTGTGTGTACATGGCAAGGGCAGGAGAGTGGCAAAATAAATCTTTGATTTGTGCCATCCAATTATGAATCACAGACACTTGTTAACATTCATTTAAGATTTCATACATTAAAAAAAAATACTGTTCAGACAAATAACATACAAGTTGATGCACCTGTGCTGCTGGCTGTGGGTGGCTTAGGGGATAAAATATGACTTTCTGACTCGTAACAGGCTGTTTACACTACGATACAAGTAAAGTACAAGTACTGTACACACAAATGTCATCATCATCATCACTCATTCCGCATTATGACTACTTATTATCATTAGTTTTATAGTATATTGTGTTACATTATACATAAGTATTAACTAATGCCCAGTGTGGGACTGTGCTACATGCGGCTATGCCCCAGATGTGTCTGCATCTCCAATTTCAATTCTGAGGCACACTTAACAGTTGTTGAATTTGGTCACTTAACAGTAACTAACTGTATTGTAGGAGTCAGTCTGGTAATCTTGGAAGGAAGTGGTGGTGGACTGCTGTGCTGTCAGAGTGCTGTGTACAGTCATGAGTCACAATAGTAAATTTGTTCCTGACCTGAGGGTGGGAGTCAACAGAAGGACATAATGTTAGTAAGAGAGATCTTTAGTTACAGGTTAGAATCCTAATAAAAAATTAATCAGAGTTTTAATGAGACACATTCTATTTCTCAGGTAGGCAGTGGCACTGCAAACAACAGCAATCAGCCTGAAAAGGGAAAACAAAATCAAAACCCCCAAAATTGACTTTTTTTCATGTCTAAGGTTTCATCTTCCAAGTGAATGCTTGAATCCAAAAGAGGTGAATGTCTCAGATCAACAGTCCCAAGTAAAAAAAAAAAGTATGTAGTTAAAAAAACTAAATGTGTGGTGGGTACAACCTGCAGGGGCACCCAATGGTATGGAACAACTGCATACTATGCTACTGCCAGTCTCTCATCCTATTCTTCTGAGGTTTAACACAATGAGGGTAATAATAAAGATAAAGAGAATGATCAGGCAGCACAAGGTTTGCTGGAGGGGGTGATAACTGCAGATGAGGAACAAACAAGCAGAAACATTGTGGTTTCGGGGGGGCAGTGGGAATTAACCACAAGAGAAACAGGCCCAAGAAAATTCTGGGGAGGGGGGCCCTGAAAAGGTGACCAAGGTGCCATGCTATTTGTAAATGGCCAATCAGCAGGGTTAAAAAGAAAGGATAATTGGGAACTTCAGCACTAAAAAGGTATCTCGACAGATGTCATAACATTGCTGAGAAGTCCAGTTGTGAGTCTCGAAGGGAAAGTGACGGTGATAGCTCACTACAGTCAAGAGTATCTCCCATAGATGAAAGCAGTGTCATCCCCCGCAGCACTACTGAAACACCTCCATCACCACTTTCTGCCATTCGAAGGACCCCTCCAACTGTCACTAAAAGTGACCATGTGTTCAAAAGCCCTCCTCCTTCAAGGAGACAGCTTACCATCTCAGAAACATATGAGTGTAAAGCCAAACATGTTTCTACTCACCCTGTTGCTGTTACAGTAGCCAGAAAAATTCAGAAATGACAGCTGCTGATTTTCTACCATGTAACATGGTTGAACATATAGGATTCAGGTGGCTACTTGAGTACCTCGATCCTTGATATAGTATACCATAGCAGAAATACTTCTCGACAATGGGGATTCCAGACATTTACGATGTCGTATGTGAAAAATCAAGACGTGTCTTGTGCAATGCTGTTTGGTGGGTGGTGCACCTCACAACAAATATCTAGACAAGTTGTCAGCCTGAACCCTTCATGTCTATCAAGGCACATTGGGCATGTTTCGATAATTCATGTGAGACTGGGGACAGTGAAGTGTCGCAGTGTGCTGTTTTAAGAATGTTTTGTTTTCCATCTGAACATACCTCATACAACATCAATGAAGAGCTCCAAAAACAAATACAGCAATGGCTCACATCACAGGGACTGTTAGTTGGCTTTATAGTTGCAGATAATGGATCCAACATAAGGAAGACCTTGGAGGATGAGGGCTTTATTCACATCCGCTGTTTTGCACATTGCTTAAATTTAACAGTTCATGGTTTTCTAAATGACGACAGGGAGATTAAGGCTCTCATTAGCACTGCTAAATGAATATGCACTCATTTCAGTCACTCAAGCAAAACCTGTCACTTGTTTGAAAAAATACAGCAGGAGCACAGTTTACCTTTGCACAGACTGATCCAAGACATTTCTACTCGATGGAATTTGCCCTTTTACATGTTTCAAAGGCTGCGGGAACAAAAGAAAGCTGTTAGGCAGTACACCTTAGAAAATAAAATAGGTGATGCAGATGTCATTTTATTTCACCACAGTGGAGCATGCTGGAGTTTCAAATTTTCCTGATCCAGCCATTTGGTGAAATCACCAGGCAGAATAGTGCAAAAACAGCAACTTTCAGTCAGATGATACCCCTAATAAAAATTGTAAAATTCAGATTGAATCTGATTAGGGAAAAGTTAGAGAAGCAAGACAGTTCCATGATCACACAGGCTGCCAGTGGTGCTGCTAAAACATGCAAGTTGCACTCCAGAATACAACAAGATCTAACAAGATGTATGATCAAAAAAGTTGAAGAAGATGACAAATTGTGTAAAATTCTTCATTCTGAGTACTACATTAAAGCAACAATCTTGGACCTACAATACAAATCAAAAGCAAATATTGAGTGATGATTATGACACTTGTTTTGAGATGAACAAACAAGAAATCATTGACAAGGTGTGTGCTGTCATGGAACAGAGTACAACATCAGCACCACATTCAAAATCTTCTTCATGACACAGCACTGCATCAAGAGTACATCAGCACCACATTCAAAATCTTCTTCATGATGCAGAACAGCATCTTGTTGTCCTTCCTCTACTGTTGCGGCATTTTCTTCCTCTTCCTCCTCAGCCATTGCAGCTGAATCTTCTTCTTCACCACCAGCCAAGCACAGTACTGTCTCACAGTCACTTGGTTCGGCTTCATGTCTCTGGAGTCACTTAGAAGATGTAATTGCAACGTCTTCTTTATCTGCCTCTAGTAACACAGTCTCAGCCCAGATCATTGTTTAATTGTACCTGGCAGAACCCAGTATCAGCTGAAATGCTGATCCTTTGCAATACTGGAAATCCAAACACAATATATGGCCTGCTTTAGTAAACATTGCAATGAAGTACATGAATTGCCCTCCGAATAGCGTGTGTTCAGAACGACTGTTTTGTTCAGCAGCAAAAGTCATTAATGACACACGAACCTGTTTGACACAAGAAAATGGTGAGCATCTCACATTTCTCAAAGTCAACATTCCTCACTTTAATTTCAAATATGATACCTAAATAAAACATACACTGACTGCTCTGAGCAGGCCCTATCCACAAAACACTTTCAAGAATTTGTGCCTGTAGTGAAAATCTTTTGTGAATAGGGTCTACTACATGAGATAGCAGTTAATTGCAACAAGTCGGGTCAGGGCGGACTAGGCCAGGCCACTATTACTTGCATGATCACATGAGCAACACAGAATAGAAAAAAAAATAATAACATCAGTGGGTTCAGCGTCCAAATACAGCAAGCGACTGCATTTCATGTCACAGACTTACTTGGTGGTACCTGGTACCACTATTTGATCTGGAAAGGTAGGGTACTGCTGTGCTACTTTTGCTACAATGACTTTTTGTCCACATGAGTTACGACTACTACTTATCACTTTTTGTCCTTACTCCAGTACTTACTACTACTACTTGTCACTTTGTTTGCCCCCAGCAACTGATCCTGACTGTACTGTTTTAATTTCCATACAGTACATGGTTTAGCAGATGCCTGAAACCCAGAAACTGAATACTCTTTGTATATTTCTCATGTCCCCCATATTTGGTTGTGAATACTTCACAGAAAGAAATGATACTGAATTGAAAATTCATATCATTTCCTTATTGCTTGTTTCTTCATGGTATGCTAGCCTGGTTACATCTCACTTACAGCAACTGGGCTGAGATTATTACATTACTATATTTTATTTTTGATACTCAAATTACTTGGCAGTGGCTGGCAGCAATTGTGGAACTAGGAAGGATGTAAATGTGTTGAGTGTCTGTCATTAGGTCTTCAGGTGGCAATGGAAAACATTTTTATTACTGCACTGCATACTATGCTACTGCCAGTCCCTCATCCTATTCTTCTGAGTGTGAAACTGATGAGGGTAATAATAAAGGTGAACAGAATGATCAGGCAGCACAAGGTTTACTGGAGGGGATGGTAATTGCAGATGAGGAAGAAACAGGCAGAAACATTTTGGTTGTGGAGGGGGACTGTGGGAATAAACCACAAGAGGAACAGGCAAATTAAAATTTGGGGGCTGAAAATGTGACCAAGGTGCCATGCCTTCCTGGACCAAAAAACTAAAAAAATATCATCTTTTGTTTGGTCATACTTCTCCATTAGTACTTCCGATGAGTTGGTAGCAACATGTGCTATTTGTAAATGGCTAATCAGCAGGGGTAAAAAGAAAGGAGAATTTGGAACTTCAGCACTGAAAAGGTACATAGACTGATGTCATAACATTGCTGAGAAGTCCAGTTGTGAGTCTTGAAGAGAAAGTGACAGTGAGAGCTCACTACATTGAAGTGTATCTCCCATAGATGAAAGCAGTGTAAGCCCCCACAACACTACGAAAACACCTCCACCAGCACTTCCTGCCTTTCAAAGGACTCCTCCAACTGTTACTAAAAATGACCATGTGTTCAAAATCCATCCTCCTTCAAGGACACTGCTTACTATCTCAGAAACATATGGGTGTAAAGCCAAATATGCTTCTACTCACCCTGTTGCTGTTACAATAGCCAAAAAAATTCAGAAATGACAGCTGTTGATTTGCTACCATGTAACATGGTTGAACATATAGGATTCAGGTGGCTACTTGAATACCTTGATCCTTGATATAGTATACCATCACAGAAATACTTTTTGACAACAGGAATTCCAGATCTTTATGATGTCGTATGTAAAAAACTAAGACTTGTCTTGTGCAATGCTGTTGGGTGGGTGGTGCATCTCTCAACAGATATCTAGACAAGCTGTCAGCCTGAACCCTTCATGTCTATCAAGGCACATTGGGCATGCTTCATTAATTCACATGGGAGTGGGGACAGTGAAGCATTGCAGCTTGCTGTTTTAAGAATGTTTTGTTTTCCATCTGAACATACCTCATATAACATCAATGAAGAGCTCCAAAAACAAATACAGCAATGGCTCACATCACAGGGACTGTTAGTTGGCTTTATAGTTGCAGATAATGGATCCAACATAAGGAAGACCTTGGAGGATGAGGGCTTTATTCACATCCGTTGTTTTGCACATTGCTTAAATTTAACAGTTCATGGTTTTCTAAATGACGACAGGGAGATTAAGGCTCTCATTAGCACTGCTAAATGAATATGCACTCATTTCAGTCACCAAGCAAAACCTGTCACTTGTTTGAAAAAATACAGCAGGAGCACAGTTTACCTTTGCACAGACTGATCCAAGACATTTCTACTCGATGGAATTTGCCCTTTTATATGTTTCAAAGGCTGCAGGAACAAAAGAAAGCTGTTAGGTAGTACACCTTAGAAAATAAAATAGGTGATGCAGATGTCATTTTATTTCACCACAGTGGAGCATGCTGGAGTTTCAAATTTTCCTGATCCAGCCATTTGGTGAAATCACCAGGCAGAATAGTGCAAACACAACAACTTTCAGTCAGATGATACCCCTAATGAAAATTGTAAAATTCAGATTGAATCTGATTAGGGAAAGTTAGAGAAGCAAGACAGTTCCATTATCACACAGGCTGCCAGTGGTGCTGCTAAAACATGCAGGCTGCTCCCCAGAATACAACAAGATCCAATGAGATGTATGATCAAAAAAGTTGAAGAAGGTGACAAACTGTGTAAAATGCTTCATTCTGAGTACTATATTAAAGCAACAATCTTATACCCATGGTACAAATCAAAAACAACTATTTAGTGATGATTATGACACTTGTTTTGAGATAAACAAACAAGAAATCAGTGACAAGGTTTGTGCTGTCATGGAACAGAGTACAACATCAGCACCACATTCAAAATCTTCTTCATGACACCGCACAGCATCTGGTGGCCCATCCTTTACTGTTGCAGCATTTTCTTCCTCTTCCTCCTCAGCCATTGCAGCTGAATCTTCTTCTTTACCATGAGCCAAGCACAGTACTGTCCCACAGTCACTTGGTTCGGCTTCATGTCTCTGGAGTCACTTAGAAGATGTAATTACAACATCTTCTTTATCTACCTCTTATAACACAGTCTCAGCCCAGATCATTCTTTAAATGTACCTGGAAGAACCCAATATCAGCTGGAATGCTGATCCTTTGCAATACTGAAAATCCAAACAAAATATGTGTCCTGCTTTAGTAAACATTGCAATGAAGTACACAAATTGCCCTCCGAATAGCATGTATTTCAGAACGATTGTTTAGTGCAGCTGCAAAAGTCATTAATGACATATGATCCTGTTTGACACAAGAAAATGGTGAGCGTCTCACATTTCACAAAATCAACATTCCTCACTTTAATTTCAAATATGATACCTAAATAAAACATACACTGAATGCTCAGAGCAGGCCCTATCCACAAAACACTTCCAATAATTTGTGCCTGTGGTGAAAATCTTTTGTGAATATGGTCTACTACATGAGGTAGCAGATAATTGCAACAAGTCAGGTCAGGACAGAATATGCCAGTCCACTATTACTTGAATGATCACATGAGCAGCACAGAATATAAAAAAAAAATAACATCAGTCAGTTCAGCATCCAAATACAGCAAGCAACTGCATTTCATGTCACAGACTTACTTGGTGGTACCTGGTACCACTATTTGATCTGGCAAGTAAGGTACTGCTGTTTGCTACTACTGCTACTATCACTTTTCATCCTTACTCCAGTCTTTACTACTACTACTTGTCACTTTTGTTGCCCTCAGCAACTGATCCTGACTGTGCTGTTTTAATTTCCGTACAATGCATGGCTTAGCAGATGCCTGAAATCCAGAAACTGAATACTCTTTGTATATTTCTCATGTCCCCCATATTTGGCTGTGAATACTTCACAGAAAAAATGCTACTAAATTAAAAATTCATATTATTTCTTTATTGTTTGTGTGTGCATGGTATGCTAGCCTGGTTACATCTCACTTATAACTGGGCTTAGTTTATTATATTACTATATTTTATTTTTGATACTTAAATTACTTGGCAGTGACTGGCTGGAATTGTGGAACTAGAAGGATGTAACTGTGTTGTGTGTCTGTCATCAGGTCTTCAGGAGGCAGTGGCAAACTTTTTTATTACTGCACTGCACTTGACCGACCGAAGCAATGTGTGACTGGCTGTCTGCCTGGGTGGTGGTGATCACTATGTCTTTCATTTTTCTTCTTTAAGGATTCAGCATGTTGCTCAGATTCAGTAGATGTAGTCATAGTACTAAAAAAAATTACCAACTCTTGGACCAGGTAGTGTACCACATACCACAGTACACCAGGGCATGTGAAGCAGTTGTATCATTCACATTAGTAGGTTGGGTGGGCTGTCTTAGTGCTACTCATTTGATCATTCATATCCATTTCTTTGGCCTGTTCAGCTCTGAATGGATCATCCATCAAAATAATACCCACACAGCACCACTAATTTAAAAAATCTTAGCTACCTGGCAGTGCCTGCAGTGGTGCCATGATATAGTATTTGCATTTGTCTGTCTCTCTCTCTCTCTCTCTCTCTCTCTCTCTCTCCATCTCTCTCTCTGTCTCTCCCATCATGTCTATGACGTGGATTGAGAAGGATATGCCACTCCACCATTATAGGCCAGCCATGAAGTGGCTAGTAGTGAGTGATTGCTTTTTTATTTAGAAGTTTTACATTAATTTTTATACAAACAATCCATTAAATTATTTCCTTTGGGCTGCTGTGTCAAATGTGACCAATTTTGGCAACTTTTATGCTTTTTTTCGTATTTTTTCAAGTATTTGTCAATAAATCAGAACTAATCAGAACTTCATCATGTTCCAGTTCTTATTTAATAAGAGTCAGAACTTCACCAAGTTCTTCATGCCCTAAATCTCTGGTCCCTCTACCGCAGCTGTTGAAGACATGCTCCAGCAGGACTTCTACAGTGTTGTACACTGGTTCCAATCCAACCAACTCCAGGTCAACACTACAAAAAGGGTGTTTGTGATCTTTGATACCTGTCAGAAACTGGACAGATTTGCAGCTCACCCCCCATTTCCACCACACTGGATGGCACCCCGTTACTGGGTTAGTCCATCTCCACATTGTGAACATCATGCTGTATTGCACATTGTTACTTTGCAGATGAAGTAGTACTTGTACTTCAATTGGTGCTATCTGCAGTATTGTGACTCCTGAGTGCAGCTGATTTTATCCTTTGAACTTTCTAGCCATGGGCTTAGCCAGCCCTTTTGGCTGCACCACCCTTCAGTTCACTGCAGGTGTGGCTGCTGGGTTGGGATTGTCACACAAGAAACAGACAGCTGTTGCAGTAACAATCCCTCATTTTTAGCTCCCAATCTTACTGGCCACTGCAACAAACAAACAGGAGAACAAAAACAAACTAAACAAAAAAAAAAAAACTTGATTCACTCCCAATTCAGACATTTCCAAAAAATAAACTGTGCACCTTTCTTTTTTGCACCCACTCCAACTCTTTCTCTTTAATTTGGCGCTGACAAAAATAGCTTACTAAAAAAAGATAATATTAGAACTGTGTGCTTTATCTATCTCTCTCTCACATCTCTCAGCTGGTATGAATCACATATAGCTCTATGATTTTTACACTTAAATTTACGCTTGATCCAATATGGTTTATTGATGTTCCTCAATGTTACAGCTATTTCTGGACACACAAATTATTAAAACACTGAGCTAACATCATATAAACATTCCTTAACACTAAACATATGGCTTCCACTATTCTTAATCATATTATTCTTTAAAATAAGAATGTGCTACACATTCTGGCCTTTTTCACTGAATTTTGAAGTCCAGTGCTATGCATTTTAGTGCTGAGAGGTTGAGAGGTGTGGGGCAGGATTCACAAAGAAAGCCAAAAATCCTGCAGCTGTGGGAAAAAGGCCTGCAGCACTGCAGAAATGCATTTGCATGATATTCATATAGAAATTTTGAGCAGGGGCAGAATTTCGTAAAATCCCCGCTGCTGCGGAAATTGTGCACGTGCTGAAAATCCGCAACTGTGAATCTGCAGCTGCAGAAATAGCTTAGGAAGCACAGTAACAGTGAACTTAATTAGCTGGAAAAGCAGACTTTAACAGGGCTGCCATAGAATGAAGCTGAAAGCACCCACAACTAGACCATCAGCCAGTCCATCAACTGGGACCACTGCAGCACCACAGGTACCAACAATACCATGGCACCACAGTGGCCAACTGTTACTGCTTGTCCTCCATCCCTGGGGTGTTCCTGTTGCCTGCAGGGGGTGGCACTCACTGGAGGCTGGCCAGGCTCTACTGCCTGTGGGGCTCTGTCATGGGCTGCATTGTGTCTGGTGGTTATTGCATGTTGTCATATCATGGCAATGTGTGCTTTTGTTGCTGTTACAGCAGCCACAGTTATGCTATCTGGGATGCTATTACCAGTACCTCACCTCCACCTTAATTGATTCCAATTGCTGGGGCACTACTGTGGTTACACCTCATTCCACTGTGTGTAACATTTTTTTCCGCACCTGTGGAAAAAAACTGGTTGTGAATAGCCTTTCTGGGGCTGTGCTTTACATATCTCACACCTTTTTTTTCCTCAAGGACTTCTGCAGCTGCACTTTTTTCCACAGTCCTTAGTGTTGTTTCCTGCAGCTAGATAAAAGGTTAAAATGCTCAGTTTTAGTTTCCACTAACTTTGTCCCCTTCTGTTAAATGCCAACTTTCAGAAAATGGTACAAACAACTTGCTTAAAAAAATGCCTGACTCATGCAAGCACTTGTCTACCCAAGCTTATGCACCATTTTTGATTGTGAATGCACTAGAGTAGGGGTCTGCAACCTTTTCAGGTCTGGGAGCCACATGTCCACCTACCATGATAGATCTGATCACCAGAGAGCCTTACGAGTGCATGCATAGCAGATGTCTTTTGTAATGCTTAATTTTACCTAAAATTATCTCCAAGAGTATTTGAGTAAACCAATTGCTATTTAATTGGAGCACTACTCAAAGCAAACCACTAAAAAGTGTAACTTATCAATTGTTTTCAACAACAGTGATGCATTTATCATCCTATGTAAATGTGCAAACATTTCAACTTGCAGGATGTGCCAGTTTACAAAGCACAATGTACCACCAGGTTGCTCTGAGAGGTTCAAGCTTCTGTCTCACTTGGTATGGACTATCATTCTACAATAGATGCACAGTCTGTCAGACATTAACCAAGTGTATCCATGGATAGCTTCTCATTCTCCAAACCCTCTCTGAGAAAACTGAAAAACGTTAACACTGATCCTGTTGCCACAAGGGTAACTAGTTAGTAACTCATCCTTAATTCCTAATACATTTAAACAGTAGAATGGACTACAAGTGTCAGCTGTGCTGTATAATATATTTGTTAACTATCGGTTCATCAAGCACAATAGAGACATAGTAAGTTAACCTCATATCACAAACACGGATAAGAATCCATATTCCACAAAATGTTCTTTGCATGGTCTTTCATGGTTTTGTGTTCAAGAAAAGCATGTGCCAAGTCTAGCATACAGTAAAATTCTGCTCTGTTTCTTGAGATCTACAGACAAGTGCAGGCCCATTTTGAAAACTGCATCCTTCATAACCTTTCCATCTACAAAACTGTTGCCTGTACAAAGCAACTGCAGGGCTCTGTGGAAGCTGGACAGATGCATGCCATGAAGTCTAAGCAAGCTTCTCTTGACCCAGTTTATTTTGAAGTGTAGAAATGTGTTTCTTGCATGCCTCTCTTTCATATTTTATAGCATTTGTAAAATGTTTTATTTTGACTTGCCCTTGCAGTTTAACTTCTTATTTCTTGTAAAGGCTTTCCCTGAACACCACATGGAACATATGCTCATCTCTGTTGATGGAACCAAAATCACTTAAGTCTTCTAGAAATATTACACTCATATACTATTTCTCTCTTCTTTGTTGGATGTGACATTTTTATCATAAGCTGTATAGCTGATTCACTGGTACCAGTGCCATTTTAAAAATACAAGAAAAGCTTAAAAAAAAAAGACACTATTTCTTGCAGTTTTATGACCCATGTCTTGACTCAGTCCTCCTTCCATCTTGACAACCTCCTATCCCACCCAAGGAACCACTGTCTTCCTCACATTCCAGCCAGGGCACATCATCCTGAAATAACTGTGGTTGTCCCCCTTCACTTCACTCCTCACACTCATTGAGACAACTGATATGGGGCTAGATCCCAACTGATGTGGGAATAACCTAACAAAGCATATAGAATATTAAATATTTGTTAAGGGATAAGGAAGAATAATAAAACAATTGGCTGGACAATCCTGTGTGGTAGATGGTAAAACTTCATCTTGCTGGCCAATCCCATTACATTTTCCTACCTTTGTCTGAACTCTCTCCCTCCCACTTGAGGCACAGATGTCTTGGGCAACTGTGGCTGGGCATGGCCATCCACAAGCCTAGCCTGTTTACATAAACACACCTAACCTGATGTCTAGTACATCTGTATCAAATTATAGGCATCACAAGCCTGCTGACATTTGGCAACATGTCCACTACTGCACATCCCTGCCAACATGATCCCTCCATTTGAGCTACCAGGGAAGCACATATGTAGAGTCAGGACAGGAGGTATCTAAACTGGATTCTTATTGACATTACTACTTAATGTGCTTGATTTTGGTACCAACCTAGGTCACCAGGCTCGCCTCGTACTGGCCAGGATCTACAACACAGATGAGAATATTGATACAGACATAAAATATGGGGAGCACTGCAGAGTCAATAGTCTCCCCATATGACTATTCTTGATTACCTGTAACTGCCTCAGCATCATGCACATCAGTGTGTATGTGCTGTTCACATACATGACCTTTAAAAGGTGGCCCTACATAAATAAATTGCCAAAAAGCCTACATTTAGTGTCCCAGATCCTTTTATTATGGAGCACAGTAGCAGTGATACATAGAACCATAAATGCTGGACCTTTGAGGGGTAAGGAGCTACTGAGCCACATGAACACAGCAAAGAGCCACGTGCGGCTGCCGAGCCTCATGTTGCAGACCTTTGCACTAGAGCATTGGGTGGTGAATCCTTGATATCAGAAAGGTTGGGCCTCATTCAGTTTCTTTCATAAACAATCAAATATATGTATTGGGCACATCAGGGATCATAAATGACATCAGGTTCCAGATATTCAATAGTTTGCCCGGGTGCAAATCCTAGTTTGCCTATACAAACTGGGTTTTTCATGGAATTCCTATGTTTAAAAGCCAGGTAAGCACAGGCAAACAGGGTTTGTGCCCTGTCAAACTTTGGTGGTGGTGCAACACAAACTGAGGGGCGGGGACCTGTACATTGGCACATTTTGATATTCAGAGTATTTGTGCCATGCAAGGGTATTTTGCATGGCCCCCTTGTCTGACACAAATACCACTGATTCAGATCATGACTTACTCCCACACAACCCTAAGAGTTGGCAGAGGAAGTATGGCACCTTTCCTCACACCAGTCCCAATTAAAAAAAAGTATCTCTGGTGTCCATTGGTCCTTCCCCCACCTGCACCCATGTCTGTCATGTCAACAAGTATTCTCTGGTGTCCTATGGTCCTTCCCCCTCCAGCACCCATGCCTGATGTGTAAATAAATATTCCATGGTGCCCAATGGTCCCCCCATCCAAATCCCCTGTATAGTAAAGTGTCACTATTCCCTGGTGTCTTGTGGAACTCCTTCCCTATCCCCAATCTCCTGCATTTTTTATAAACCAGTAACATTGACAGGACAAGGAAGATTCCACATATCAACTGATGACCTCTAAACAATTGTTATTAAATATGATTAACTAAAAAAATGTTGGAATTGGAACTGATTTGGGGGGGGTGACTTGCACTTTGGACCATTACTGAATGGTCATATATGTAAATATTGTAAATATGTAATGTTTATTGTTCAATATTTGTAGTTTTGTAATGATTAGATGATAAGTAAACTTTTTTTTGAACTTACAGAATTGTTAGGTGTTGTGCTTTTCTTAAAGTTTCTATTAGTAGGTTATCTTACTACTTTGTTACTTTTTCACCTTTGGGTCATAGTGTTCTGAAATGCTTACAAGAATTACTCTACTGTGGGTTTGACAAATTGACCCTGATGCCCCTCTTGGTAACCCTTTTTCATGAAAATGCCCATGTAAGATTGATGGACAGGAATTGAGCAACAGAGTCGTGGTACTGTTACATACAAAAATGACATCCAGAAGCTTATTGGGAAACTGAGGCTGGAACTGAGCCTCAGTTTTCAATAGCTCAGAATACAGGCCCTAGGCTTAAATGTTCAGTTTTACATCTGGCAATGCATAACCATTGTATTAGTATAAACAGCAGCTTACAGCTGTGCTCACAGATGTCATGAGAGAAATGGCCTTGGCCTGCAAGGAGCCTGAACATGCGGCAGAGGGTATTACAGAACCACCACAAGGCAATGGCAGGACTGGTAGCACACATGAACAGGAGTTTCAAAATGTGTTTGATGATTAGTCAAATTTAAGCATTTCGTTAATCTCAGAACAATATAGGCACACTGATTCAGTTTGTGCAAAGCATATTTTGGTGGCATACTTTTCTGATCCTAGAGAACAGTCTTCAATTGACCAACTTGTGTGCCTTCAGAAAGTCTATTCAGCATGGCTGGTGATATTTTTGAACTGCACCAATTTTGATAACACCAGATCATGTTCTGCGGCTAATATTTGTCAGGCTGAAGCTACCACTGCAAAAAAAAAAAAACAGTTAACAGCACTGCATTACAAAGCTGGGACAGGGTGCGGGTGAGGGCTGCATGCCCTAAAGACAAAATAAAATAAAATCACCCAGCACTCCAGAACCAGAAGGAATATGTATCCCTCCAGTGAAGGTATTCAAAAGACACCAAGTCCAAACAGTAATGTTTAAAATAACGAGATTTATTCCCAAGTAACATGAAGAAATAATAGCAACAAACAGCTCAGTTGCAAGGTCCCCGGCACTTCACCAATTAAGGCTTGGTGTCTTTGGAATACCTTCACTAGAGGGATACATCTTCCTTGGGGCTTTGGAGTGCAGGAAGCTACCACTGCTTGGCATGATGAAGAAGCAATTAATGTGAGATACTTCCATTACTTTTGCTCAATTCTGTTCAAAAAAGAATACTGCCATTTACCAACTAAGTTTTATACAGTTCTGCAGCAATTGGCACTGCTGGAGAGTAACCCTGCAAAATTTAACAGAAAATAAAGTGTTACATTTCCACCAATCCATGAAGCATCCCATTTATCACCACCATTTCCAATAGTAACATTAGAAAATGAACGTAACACCCTTGTCCACCACCCCATAAACCCCCCTCCACAATACCACCTGCCTTTTCATGAAATTCAAGAAATGTTGCTTTTTTGTTATTTCTTTTTCCATCAACCCACTCAGTGCATGGAGGGACAGGAAGTGAATCCTCAGGATCGTGGGAGCAGCTGCACAAGAGAGCTGGATGTCATTGTCCACCTAGGGACAATTGACCTGGCCATTAATGGGATCAGAGTGGTGCAAGAGGAGTTTGCATTGGGTTGGGGAGGGGCCTTAGACAAGTAGCATGTATGGTAACCTTCTTGGAGGTGCTGCCTGTCTATGGCAAGAATGATGCTAGGGTATTCTGCACCATGGGATTCAATGAATGGTTGAAAAACAGGTGTGGAGCTCAGGGTTTTGGCTTCATTGGGGACTGGAGAGCCACCTGGAGGGATGCAGGCATATACTGGTGCAATGGCCTGCATCTGTCCGGGGGGGGGGACCAGGATCCTAGGTGACAGGTTTAAATGCAGCATTGGCAAGCATTTAAAATAGCCAAGGAGGGGGGGGGCACTGAAAAGGATCAGGGAAATCCCAGCCTACCCCCACAAAACACAGTAGTTAGAGAGGTAAACAACAAGGTAGAGAAGTCAGTAGGGAGCAGGGCAGGGATAAATGCAGAAAAAGGCAGTAAGGGCAGGGATGGGGTAAAAGGGGTAAGGCCTTATAAAATACATGGAAAGTGATAAGAACCAATGCCCACTGTCTGTGCAACAAGCTCCCTGAACTAGTGGCCTTGATGGAAGAGGGATGCCTGGATATTTGTGGTAGTCACTGAAACATGGTACACAGAGAACCATGACTGGGATATCAACATACCAGGATACACAGTCTATAGGAGGGACAGAGTGGGTAAAAGAGGAGGAGGAGGAGAAGGAGTAGCTCTCTATATAAGGGAAGGGATTAAAGCAACAGAACTAAAGAGTAAACAGGAAGTTGATGAGACACTGTGGGTCACCCTGGAGACAGGAAATGGCACCACAATCCTCATGGGGGTTGTGTACAGATCCCCATCTCAGCAGGAGGAAATGGACAAGGAAATGATAGTAGACATCCTTAAAATGGCAGAAAAAGGGGAGATATTGTTGATGGGGGATCTGAATATGCCAGATGTTAACTGGAGTACCTTTGCTACAGGCACATCCAAGAGTAGGGTCATTCTTAATGCCCTACAGGGGCATGCCTCAGATAGCTAGTGTTGGAACCCACTTCAGGGGGAGCAATCATAGACTTGGTACTCTCAAATGGGGAAGGAAAAAGGATCTCAGATTTAGAAGTGGGAAGGTAGCCATCTGGGAACAAGTGACCACCAAACAGTGTGGTTCACAATAAACACAGCCATAGAGTCAAGCCATACAAAAACAAGAGTATTGGACTTTAGAAAGGCTGACTTTGGGAAAATGAGAGAGTGCCTCAGAAAGCACTAGCAAACGGGCAAGAAGGAGAGGTGGAGAAAGAATGGGGAATAATCAAAACAGCCATTGCAGAGGCAACAAGCCTTTGTGTGAGGCAAATCAACAAAACAAAATGAAGGAAAAAACCACTATGGTTCTCAAAAGAGGTGGCAGGGATGGTTAAGGAGAAAAGAATAGCATTCACGAAAATAAGGAAACACAGAAGGAGCAGTACAGAGAACTTTATCAGTTAAAGCAGAAGGAGGCAGGGAAGGCAGTCAGAATAGCAAAGGCACAAACTGAGAAAAAGATAGCTAGCTCTGTTAAGAATGGGGATAAAACATGGAGGCAGTATAGTGCAGTGGTCTAAGGCTCTGAGCTGCAAATTTGGTGACATCCAGCAGACCCGACCTGGGTTTGAATTCCACAGCTTCCACTTGCATACTGTGTGACCCTGAGCAAGTCACTTAACCTCCTTGTGCTCCCAGGTCGCTCCTGTAAAAAAGCTTTCAGCTTAGTGTGCTATACCTGGTTAAACAACTAAATAATAAAAAAAAAACCTTTTATAAGTACATTAGGAGCAAATAAAGACCAAGGGAGGGATACAGAGACTTAATAAAGGGAAGGGAATGTGGGCAGAGGGTGAGAGTGAAAAAGCAGGGATACTGAAAGAAAATTTCTGCTCATTATTCATAGCGGAAGAGGAGGAGGTACTTAAACAAAACAAGTGCTAAACACTGAATAGGGGGGTCGATACCAGTCCATTCACAGAAGAAAGGGTTTTGAAAGAACTCTTGAAACTGAGGGTGGACAAAGCAATGGGGCCTGATGGGATTCACCTAGGAATTCTAACAAAACTAAGGGTAGAAATAGTAACACCACTGACTACTCTCTTTAACAAATCATGGGAAGATGGGGTGGAACCTGAGGACTGGAGGAGGGCAAATGTGATTCCACTTCACAAAAGTGGGAGCAGGGCAGAGGCAGGAAACTACAGACCAGTTAGTTTGACTTCAGTTGTAGGGAAAATGATGGAATCACTTCTGAAGGAAAGGATTGTTGAGTACCTAGAGGCCGGTGGGGCACAGGACCCAATGCAGCATGGTTTCACAGCAGAAAGGTCATGTCAGATGAATCTAATAGATTTCTTTGACTGGGTGACCAAAGTGGTAGACCAGGGAGGGGCTGTAGATATGGCCTACCTAAATTTTAGCAAGGCATTTGACACAGTCTCACACAAAAGATTAATATACAAGTTAGCCAGCCTTGGAGTGGATCCCAAGGTGGTAACCTGTATAAAAAACTGGCTGGACAACAGGACATAAAGGGTAATAGTAAACGGAGTCCACAGTGAAGAAAGGAAAGTAACTAGTGGGGTACCACAGGGTTCAGTACTGGGACCAGTCGTCTTTAATGTTTTTATAAGTGACATTGTAGAGCACCTGGAAGGAGAGGTATGGCTCTTTGCAGATGACACAAAGATCTGTAACAGGGTTGATACACAAGGTGGAGTGGAAAGAATGAAAAGGGACTTGGCAAGGTTGGAGGAATGGTCAAATATGTGGCAGCTCAGATTCAATGCAAAGAAGTGTAAGGTAATGCAACTGGGAAACAAAAAACCAGGGGAAGAGTACACAGTGGGGGGTGAGTTAATAACAACAACAAAAATCAAAAGAGACCTAGGAGTAATTATATCAAATGACCTAAAGGTGGGCAAGCAATGTGAGAAGGCAGTAAGGAGGGCTGGGGGGATACTGGGATGCTTATGGAGAGGCATCCCCAGTAGAAAACAAGAAGTTGTTATCCCTCTGTACAGACAGTTAATGAGACTCCATCTGGAGTACAGCATGCAATTCTGGACACCCCATCTCCACAAAGATATAGACAGAGTAGAGGCTGTTCAGAGGAAGGCAACCAAAATGGTGCAGGGTCTGCACCAGAAGACATATGAGGAGAGACTAAAGCAGCTTAATATGTATACCCTTGAGGAAAGGAGGGAGAGGGGGGCCAAGATAGAAACTTTCAAGTACCTCAAGGGAATTAACAAAGTACAAGAGGGTAGTATCTTTCTGAAGAAGAGATGTGCAAGAACAGGGGGGCACAATTTGAAGATAGAGGGGGGACAGCTCAGAGGTAATTTTAGTAAGCATTTTTTCACAGTGAGGGTTATGGATGCATGGAACAGCCTTCCTGAGGAGGTTGGGGAGTCAGGAACAGTGGAAGAATTCAAGAATGCATGGGACAGGCATAAGGTAATTCTAGTGGGGGGGTAGCAGGAAGTAAGCTGTTGATTAACTAGAATCTGCAGCTTATTCATCAAATAGGGAAATGGGAAGAGTAGGTGGGCCAAGCGGTCCTTATCTGCCATCAGATTCTATGTTTATATGTTTCTGGTTTGATCCAGTCCACCTTCCTGGGAATAAATAAATAAATGTAAGACATTCAATACACTGAGTGCTGAGCTGGGAGCCACATTTCCAAAAATATGCCCTTTGTGAGCTACAGCTGTTGTGCCCCAGAGGACATTTCTGCTGCAGCCACCTCCATACCAACAAAAACCAAAGAAGGAGACTGGACAGTGTTAGGGAGGAGGAAGGGAAGAAGGTGGGGAGAAAAGTCTAAACCTGTGGAACTGGAGTTGTGCACCAGTAATAGGTTTATTGCATCAGGAGAAACCTCAATCTGTACTCACAAAGCAAGATGAGACCAGCACAACCTAAAGGCAGGCACTGCTGGGAAACATGCTTGAGAAAGGTTGTACAACAAAGCAGAAAATAGGAAGATACTGTAGATGTAGAGGGATGATCAACTATCAGGTGCATTGAGTCTCAAACCAGAGGGTAAAAAAGTGGTTTGCTGCTTCCTTGGGTGACAGCAGACATACCCATAACCAGGGTGGTAAAACCCACATATAATGAGGATGGAAGCCCAGCTGTAATTGTGCATGTACAGTAGGCATGAATGTTCTAAGCAGATGGAACATAGAGCAGGTAAAGTCAGATTTCCATTCCCTGGGTAAGGTAACAAAGGAGAGAGCAGGGGTGATAACCTTCTCTGAAGTGCTACAGTACCAGGGCCATGCCTGAATGAGTGGGGACAGTGCCATGGGTTCTGAATCAATGCATTGCTAGAGATGAAGCATGGAGAAAGAAAACATTTTCACTGGGAATGAGAGCCAACAGGGAGGGATTGGAAGCTGTTTAAAGGGGATAGCTTGCACCCCAATGAGTAGGGTGGGAGGGTGCTGAGAGCTAGGAGGCACAACGCATAGCTAGTTTAAACTGGTCAGGGTGGTCAGTGTTTCAGGGAATGCAATTCATGGGGAGAGTGTGGCCTGGAGAGTGAGCATGGTGGATCCTGAATGCTTGATTTTCCCCAAAGCACTTACAATCCTTGTAAAACTGGCGTCATTCATATAACAAGTTTCATATTTTTGATATAGTACAATTCCTTTTGGTCATGAGTTCAGTTAAATCTCAAAAGAGGCAAACTCAGTTATCATTTAGTGTGACAAACTCGACAAGAAACCTAGGTGACAAGTTGACAGTACGGTGGCTGTCGTGGAGAACCTGGACTCCTTCCCTGCTGAAGCAGGAATAATCTTAATATATGTACAGGAATGCAATTAGGATTTATGAACATGAATGCCCAAATGGCACACATTCAGTATAAGGCATCACTAAGGGCCTCATTGACACTACCATGACCCACACTATCAGCCTTGCAGATACAGAGGAGCAGGCATGCACCATAGAGAACAAGCTGGCAGACAGGGGCAGAAAGTGGGCACAACTGAAGGACATGATGACTCAAGTAATGGCCTGCATTAAAGACTAAGTGAACAGAGCTGAGAGACTGTGGGGGGGCCTGTAAAATGCTGGGCACATACCCCAGCCTCAGTCTCAATGGTGCTGCTACATCCTTCCCATTACCTGGGTGTGCTGCAGGTCTAGATTCCATATGGGGCACTGGGGATCTTGGTAGAATAACTGTGGGATCCAAATTTTCCTCTGATATGGGTGATGAATGAGGATATGACTCCTACTTTACATTTAATTAATTTTACTTAATTGAATTAAAAAAGGGATTGTGTACAGCTGCAAACCATATTGCAGGACTGTTTATCTATCAGCTTTGTGGGGTATTAGGGAATGTGGTTGAGGTTAGGTCCCAGTGGCAGGGGTGGTGGGGTACAGGGGCACATGGGGGAATGGAGAGATGGGGCACAGGGTGGGGGTGAGGCCATATGGGGGACAGAGTTGAGGATTATTCCAGGGATATTACGGGTACACAAGGCAACACCCGGTACAAACATTCCGTAATGCTGTGGCTGCATTTGTGATCATGGTGCTCGGGGTGAACTGGAGTAGGACAGTGTCAAGTTATGGGTTTGAGCTTCGTTTCACTATTCATGGATGATCATCTTACAGTACTGTCCTGGAATGTCTGAAAACAGTAATCAAATGGAAGATGCTATTTAATTAATGAACTCTGGCCACAGATGAATGGGCTGTAGCAGCGGAATTTGGGGTAAAAATATTGAAAATTACCAAAGTTATAAGACTGTGTTTACAAATTGTAATGTAGGCTCATAACTTTGTTTTATTTTAATATCTTTACAACACATTTTCAACATAGCCTCCATATGACCCCACCTCATGAACAAGGGCAGAGTAAATTTGCAACACCTGCCCAAAAGGTGATTTTGTGCAGGGACCACAAAATCACCTTTCAGGATGTGAAAAAACATTTTGGCCAGGACTTGAAAAATTACAGTTGTCACATTCATGAGGTGCTGTAAAGATGAGGCTATGTTGTAAATCTGGGGTAAAAAATATTAAAAAATACCAACGTTACAAGCCTGCATTTGCAAAATCCAATGTAGGCTCCTAACTTTGGTGTTTTCCAATATTTTAACACCAGATTTTCAACATAGCCTTTTTATGACCCCATCTCATGAACAAGGGCAGAGAAAATTTCCAGCTCCTGCCTGAAAGATGATTTCACACAGGGACCATAAAACCATCTTTTGGGACATAGTTGCCTAATGACAGTGCCGTTGTTCATGAGATGGTGTCCCAAAAAAGGCATGCTGAAAATTTTGGCCAAAAATATGAAAAAATAGCCAAGTTATGCAACTAAGTTGAAAACTCTGTTGAAATACATTGAAGCGCATACCAGTTTCTTCAGTCAGCTGTCCGGCTTTGAGGAGTGAAGACATGACTGCAGTCCAGAGAGGATTATGGTGTTGGATGCCCTGATGGATAAGTAAGGGCTGGGGGGGTGCAGGGTGCTGAGTGGGAGGGTCAGGTGGGGGGAGTATTATGGTGCAAAAGACATTGATGGACTTTTTTTACAGGTGAAAAAAAGAGGTCAGGACCCAGGATTCCTGATTGTGACACTGGAGGATTGGGCACCCTCAGTGTCACTGTTATATTTCTGGGTGGGGAGGTGCTGAGAGGGAGGGTTGGGTGGGGAGAGAAAATATGTATTAGAAAAATAAAAAACACATGGGAACATGGCCACCACACTGGGGATTGGGCACACCCAGTGTCACTGTTATGTTTCTGGGGTGGGGTGGGGTGGTGGGTGCTGATATGGAGAGTAGAGTGGGAGAGAGGAAAATATGTATAAAAAAGTTATGGGGAACATGATCGCTACACTGGGGGATTGGGCATTCCCAGTGTCATTAGTATGTTTCTGGGGGTGGTGATGGGTGCTGAGAGTGAGGGTTAGGTGGGGGGAGATGCATAATTAAAAAAAATAATAAAATCAGCAGTCACAGAACACTGCACAATCCACCGTGTCCAAGTTGGCCACCACTCTCTACTGCACATGTGTGGCTCCTAGTGCATGTACAGTAAAGCACGGATGCAACCTTGGACATGGTGGAGTGTGCCATGTTCCGCCGTGACCACCAACTGAGTTAAAATATTGTACTGCCTACGGAGACAGCGAGCAGAGTGCTTCACAGATGCAGAGGCAACTGTGTGGCAACTCCAACGTATTGTTTGGTTGGAAGGAATGCACTCTGTCCTTTTCTTCTAGCAGGAGGTCTTCAAGGCTACGCCCACTGCAGCCCTAATAATGTGTGACAGATCATAGGTTATGGTGGGATTTACCCATGTCTTGTGTGGTGTATCACAAGGCCACAGGTCAAGTGACATTAACCACATAAGAAGTAGATAAATCCCACTATAAACCATGCCATACAGTGCATTATTGATATAATGCAGTTATATTAAGAAAAGAGTTAAAGAATGTTATTATAAATACTAACTTACTAACATACTAAGTTGCCAGCAGAGTAGGCCTAATGGTCTTTCGAGTCTGCTCAAAAATCAGCACCTGCTCAGGACACCATTGCTGCCCTCCCCGCCTCACCCGTAAATCCCCCCGACCCCATCCTCCATCTGAGTTACACCTCCAGGTCTGGCATTACTCAGTTTTTCCTTCCCCTTATACCTGTCCCAGCCCCTCTTGAATCCCTCCACTGTATTAACAGTCACTAGTTCTACAGGTAGTGTGTTACAGGGGTCCACCACCCTCTCGGCTAAGTAGCATCTCCTAGTCTCCCCCAAGCCTCCCGCCAACCAGCCTCATGGAGTGCCTCTTGGTGTCCCCCTCCTCCCTTAGCAGAAACTCCTTTTTTAGGCTGACCCTTTATTTACTCCCTTTAGATATTTAAAGACCTCAATCATATCCCCTCTGTCTCTCCTCTCCTCCAGGGAGTACTAGTTGAGCTCCTCAAGTCTCTCCTCATAGGATCTTTCCCCCAGACCATGTATCATCCTGGTCACCCTCCTTTGGACCCTCTCAAGAAGTGCAATGTCCTTTTTCAAGTATGGGCACCAAAACTGTACACAGTACTCTAGGTGTGGTCTAACCAGGCAGTTATACAGAGTGAGAAATACCTCCCATCTCCTCAAGGTTATCTCCCTGGCAATGCACCCAGACATTTTATTTGCTATAGCTGCAGTCCTCCTACGCTGCTCAGAGTTATTCATTTTGGCATCCACAACCACTCCAAGATCCTTTTCCCCTCCCTAAACCTGCAGTTTCTCCCCACCCAAAAAGTACTCATGAGCTGGGTTCCTATGCCCCAAGTGGAGAACATTGCATTTCTTGGCATTAAGCCTCATTTTCCAGGTGTGTGTGACCACCTCTCCAGAGTCTCCAGATCCCCCTGAAAGGCTCTTCAACCCTTCTCCGCATCCACCACTACCTCCAGCTTCAAGTCATCAGCAAAGAGGCTCATCTCACTCATGATACCATACCATTTTGTCAGAAATGTTAGCATTTAACAGGAGTGGACCCAGCACAGAATCTTGTGGGACCACACTAATGACCCTCCTAGGAGATGATACTTCCCCCCGACCACTACCTTCTGAAAGCACCCAGTTAGTCAGTTTCCTGTCCACCTAACCATCTTTTCCCCTACCCCCATTCCCCTAGCTTGTCCAGCAACCCAGGGTGAGGCACCAAATCAAATGCCTTGCTGAAGTCTAGAAAGAGGACATCCACTGGTCTGTCCTGGTCCAGCGCCTTTGTTACCCAGTCATAGAACTCCACAAGGTTAGTCTGACACATTTGCCCTGAACGAAGCCATGTTGATGATCATCCAGATGGCCCCATGTCTCCAGAAACACCTCCAGCTTCTCTTTCACTATGGCCTCCATCATTTTGCCTACCACCAACATCAGGCTGACATTCCTGTAGTCACCCAGCTCCTCCTGTGAGCTGCTTTTGTGGAAAGGCATGACAAGGGCCATCCTCTAATCCTGAGGCACCCACACCATCTGAAGGGAGGAATTGAAAAGGTTTGCCAGAGGTGTAGCAAGGACATCTGCCATCTCCTTTAGCTCCCTGGGATGAAGGCTATCCGGACCTGGTGCCTTATCCATTTTAAGGGACTTAAGGGCTTTCCTCACCCTACCAACAGAAATTTCAACATCCATGACCTCCCCCTTCCTCATGCCTAACTCGCTTCCTCCCCAAGGTGTCGACCCACCATCGTCTGTACCGAAGACTGAGGCAAAGTATTCATTAAGTACCTCTGCCTGCTTCCCGACCTTCTCGGCCCACCCACTCCCTGACCTCAGTCTGCTAGTCTGCCCCTTCACTTTCCTTCTTTCCCTGGTATACCTAAAGAACCCTTTTTCCCCACTTCAGATTCCCAGTGCCAACCTCTGCTCCATTCTTGCCTCAGCTGTTCTCACCACCCTGGTTACCTTTTTGGATATCATATCATACTCACCTCTGTCCATGACTCCATGTGAGTGCTTGTATCATCTATAAACAGCTCTTTTCTCCTTCACCACCTCCTAGACCTCCCTGGTCCACCAGCTCGGCTTTCTGTCTCTAACAAACTTGCGTCAGACCTTTCCATCAAGCCTTGGTAGCTACCAGGAGCCCTCTTTTAATAATTTCCCACCTGCTTTCTGTGTCCATGTCTGGTCTGATCCCCTCCAAATACCCCTTGAGGATCCCCTCCAGACCCTTAAAGTCTGTACCCCTAAAGTCAACCACCACCGTTTAACTGTGATTTTCCCCTTCCCCCAGATCTAGGGAAAACCAAACCATGAGATGATCACTCCCCACCAGTGGGTTCTCTTCCACTAGGTTCCTAACCAGATCACTATCTGATAGGACCACATCCAGGATATCACCATCCCTCATCAGATCAGCCACCAGTTGGGAAAGGAATGCATCCTGGAAGATGTCCAGTAGGCACTGATCCCTAGTCGATGAGGATGCCATAGCTCCTCAATCAACCCCTGGAATGTTAAGGTCACCCAGCACCACAATTCTACCCTCCTCCTGACCATAGTGGTCCCTGAGATTCACCACCAGGCCTTCCTCAAGTTCTTCCATCTACATAGGGAGCCTATAAACCACCCCCAGATTTATCCTCTTACCCCCAGGTGCCTGCGAGGTAATCCATAATGCCTCTGCATTTCTCTCTGCCCCCTCCACCCTGTACATATCGATGCTGTTCCTAATGATGAGTGCTACACTACCTCCCCTGCCCACAGCCCTGTCCTTCCTGAACACAATGTACCCCATCAGGTTCAGGTCCCAATCGTGCCGAGAAATACCCCTATTTCAGTGACTGCTGTCATATCCGCCTTCCATTCAGTTAACATCACCTGAAGCTCGAGCATCTTGTTACCCATGTTCCAGGCATTAATCAGGACCACCCTCCATCCCTGCCCCTTGCCCTCACCGAGATCACCCAGTTAACTGCATATTACATCTATATTTTTTAAGATCTCTTTAAATGATTTTAGTGAAATATTGCCCCTCCATAGGTGACCTACTCCCCTGCCCCAACTCCAACCCAGCTGCAGCCAGCCTAAGAAGGGCATGGTCTTCTGGTTTCATAGGTTCATAGGTGCTACATGAGTACTGGAAGTCAAAGACCTATACGCAGTCTTCTATGCAAGTTAGACAACCTCAAGGTATGGATTACACAACACAATCCTGATATTCTTTATGTTGAAGAAACTTGGTTGTCACCAAAAATCCCTGATTCTGCTATCACCATACCTGGCTACTCTATTTTTAGGCAGGATAGGCTCACTAAAAGAGGTGGTGGCTGTGTTATTTTCTTAAAAGAAACTCTAATGTGTCATGCCCTTGAATTGCCCTGCATAGGAAACTCCTCTCTGGCTCTGGCCATCAAGGTACTCCTAGGGACCCAAAGGAAAACATCAATTGTGCTGTCTGTTTACATACCACCCAAAGAATCTGCCTCTAGCATTCATAACTTCATGGAATATATTTGAAGTGTGCCTCAGAACACTGAAACCATAATACTGGGAGATTTAAATGTAAATTGGCTGTCATCTGACATTGGACACATTAAGGATACCTTCTCCACCTTGCACCTTACCCAGCTAGTTAACACCCCAACCAGAATTAGCTATAGAACTGGATCTAGTACATTACTGGATTCGGTTCTGTCTAGTCACACTGAATGAATCGTAAATGTCTCTGTACTCCCTGACACCCTAAGCTACCACTCTCCTATACTTTGCAGTTAGTCCAACAAAGTTTAACAAATCTCCTCCTATGATTATTCTCAGTAGGGTCCTAACTACAGCACACCTAGAACCACTCAGATCACACCTTAAAAGCCAGGATTGGTCACCACCTGACTCTACCAATGACATTGAGGAGGCACTTGATTTCTTCATCGACCACTTTAATGCTGCATGTGATAACCATTCCCCTCTAAAAAAGCAGAAAGTTAAGAGGGTGTACAACCCTTGGATAACACCTGAACTACTGGGACTTATGAAGACTAGGGGCCACCTCTGGCACCAGGCCAAAGCAATAGGCAAGCAAGAAGATATTCAGGCTTATAAAAAATCCAGAAATGTTTGTATCAGAGCCATCCGTTTTGCAAAAAATCAATACTTTAGGGAGGCGCTTTCCAACTCGTGGGGTGACAGTAAACATTTCTGGAGCAACATAAAGGAAGTCACTGGCAAAGACCTCAAGAGAGCACCCACCAGGCTTAACATTGATGGAAGCCCAACTTGTGACCCAATGGCCATAGCCAATATTTTTAACAGCAGTGTCCTTCCCCTTGATTTTTTTTACGGTCTCGGTCCCTGCCACCCCCCCAGTCTGTGATGCTCAGCAGCAGGCTTCCCCCAATTTTTACTTCAAATAGTTTACTAAGGATGAGGTTAGAAAGCACATATGCAAAGTACTCAGTAAAGCAAGATTCAGTGGGGACAATCTAGATCTCAAATGTCTTGCCTCACCCTCAAGGAAACTCTTACACCTTTTACCAAGATTCTGAACCTTTCTCTAAGGCTTGGGCAAGTCCCCCAAAAATGGAAACAGGCCCTAGTAACCTTGGTGCACAAAGGGGGAGCTAGGGCAAGCACACAAACTACAAGCCAATCTCCATTCTACATCCTCATTGAAAGCACTAGAGCACAGATACCTTGGCCATCACCAGCCCTACCCCTTCAGGCTAAGAGTCCTCTCTTTTAATGAGGCAAAATGCTATGTCACCAAAGATCTGGAGAACTCTCGCTATAGTAGTGATTCCCTGGACCTCATACTCATATGGCTTACGCTTGATGTGACACTGCCTCTTCTAACCAAAATCCTCAACCTGT
Organism: Neoceratodus forsteri; assembly: GCA_016271365.2. NCBI lineage: Eukaryota > Metazoa > Chordata > Ceratodontiformes > Ceratodontidae > Neoceratodus > Neoceratodus forsteri. Next base: position 1,496,892,626 of record CM057449.1, read on the forward strand.
CCTTATGCCTCAGCCAATTCCCCACTGCTTGGAAGAGAGTAATAATAACCCCCTATCCTGAAAAGTGGCGACCCCACTGGCACAAGCAATTATAGACCAATATCAATCCTTCCAGCCCTCTCTAAGGCCCTTGAAAAAATAGTGTCGGATCAACTAACTTACCGCCTTTCGAAACATGACCTGCTCTGCCATTAAACAACACAGATTCCAGAGGGACCACAGCACCTCAACCACCCTCTTTGAACTTACTACATTTATTCATGAGGCCCTAGAACAAGGCTCTGTGACAGGGGCTCTCTACGTTGATCTGACCAAGGTGTTTGATACCGTCAGTCACGAGCTACTACTCCATACCCTCCCATCCCTTAATTTTGCACCAGAGGTCACCTCCTGGTTCAAAGATTATCTCTCAGGTTGGACGCAAGTCAAAATCAACACAACTGTCTCCCCCAGCAAATGGGTCCTAACTGCTGTCCCACAAGGGTCAATACTTGGCCCTCTATTCTTCACCCTCTTCCAGAACTCCCTCCCTAAATCTTGCAGTGGAAAGATGCTGCTATATGCAGATGATGCAGTAGTCTTTTGGAAACACCCACATCCAAATTCTCTACAAATTGCCCTGCAGGACTTCTCTAGGGAGCTAGAAACCTGGTTCTCAGAACTTCGACTTATAATCAACTACATGAAAACTAAGTCCATGATCTTTGCACACTGCCGAAGCCCCCATTGTCACACATAACTAGTTGTAATGAGTGCCCTTGGCTCTGCGATTGAACAGGTTTCATATTTCAAATACCTTGGAGTCACATTAGACACCTCCCTCTCATACCACTCACACATACAATAAGTCTCCTCCTCTATTAACACTAGACTAGGGGTACTTTACAGGCATAAGCACTGCCTACCCCCTCAGGCCATGCATCTCGCTGTGTCCTCATCTATTCTATCTTTGGTGAACTACAGAATAGTGATTTATGGGTCGGCTGATCAAACTGCCCTACGCAGCATCAACTGCACCCTCAACAAAGCTTGCCACCTGCTCATAGGATGTGACAGGTTAACTCAAACACGTGAGCTTTATAAACATTCTGGCTGGCTAAACTTCCAAGGCAGGCTTAAGTACCCTACCTGACTCCTTGCAAAAAAGATACAACTTAAGCAAGCCCCAATCAGCCTCTACCCACTTATCCACACATCCTCTCATAGGAGGGCACAAAGGTACTCAGCTAACCCCACTCTTCTAGTCCCCCACTGTAGAACATCTCTTGGATAAAAATCCTTCTGCTACCATGCTCCTCTGTGGCTGAATAGGCTACCATCCTCCATCACCCTGACCCATAGTCTCAACCTATTTAAATCAGGTCTCAAAACCCTACTCCTTGACTCAACAACCTGTGACTGCAATTAAACCCCCACACCCTTTATGATCTCCACCCCTGTCTCAGAAACTCATTCTGGAGACATACAGTACTGTATGCAGGTACCTACTCTACCTCAGTAAGTGTCCTGTAGCTAAAGGATAGTTTGTCATTAGCGTCCCTCCTATGTCTCTCCTAGGTTCCCTATCCCTATATTATGACTTGGGGTCCTTCAAGATCCTCCAGAACTGTATCCTGTCTTAACCCTGACCCGGGACCTTCTTTATGCTCCCTGTTGTTGTAACCCTCAAATTACGTATAAACCAGGACTGTATGACCTTGTATTATTACATTATTATTGTATGTGTACTTTTTATTTCCTCTGTACCATTACTTTTAGCTGACGTGGAGCCTTTGCAAAAGAGTCTATGACTCAAAGGATTGTAATTCTGATTCTATTCAATAAATAAGCTTGTGGAATATCTGGACAAATACAATATCCAATGTCCCCAGCAGCATGGCTTTTGCATAGGTCATAGAACTACCACTGCACTGTTAGAATTCACTGGTTTCATACATAACACACTCAACCAAGGCCATCTGGTTGGGGCTGCCTTTATTGACCTGACAAAGGTTTTTGATACTGTGAACCACTCACTGCTACTCGGATAATTATTGCTCGCAGAGGTGCTGAATGATGCTGTCAGCTGGTTCAAAAGTTGCTTAGAAGATCATTCACAGCAGGTCAAGATAACCAGTGTCCTCTCTGAAAGGAAGCCAGTCCATTCTGGAGTGCCTCAGGATCTGTACTGGGGCCCCTTCTCTTCAGTATCTACTTGAATAAACTCCCATGAGCCTGTCATGGATAGATTCTGCTTTATGCGGATGATACCGTGATCTACTCTAGTAACCCTGATCCTGAGAGCCTCCAGGATAACCTTCAACACAGTTTCTCAGAAGTGGAAAAGTGGTTCAGCACTCAAAAAGTGGTGCTAAACTATAAAAAGACCAAAATGATGCTTTTCAACAATGCCCATAAGAAACACAAGTCCAAACTGTTGTTCATCACAAACTACATTGGTACCCAACTTGAACAGATCCACTCCTTCAAATATCTAGGGGTCACTGTTGATAGCTCACTCACCTACTCGCAACATACTGATAACGTAGCTCGAGCTGTCAACATAAGGATTGGCCTACTTCACAGGCAAAAGCATAGCCTCACTCCCGAGTCACTAAGAATAGCAATTTTCAGCTCTGTCATTACCATCATCGATTATGGGCTGGTTGTTTATGGCTCTGCCTCTGCTACATCCCTTCCCAGGATCACTGTTGCTCTTAACAAAGCATGCATACTCCTTCCTGGGGCTGCCCGCCTCATTCACACATGTGACCTATATGCTCAGACTGGGTGGCTTCAATTATTCAGCCAGATCCAATATAAAACCTGCTTACTTGCCAAGAAGGCACACCTTGGTTTGTTACCCCCTGGGGTCCAACAGCTCCTTAGCCCTTGTCACAGTACTCAACATACTCACAGCTTGGCAACTCAGGTCTCTACTATTCCCAGATGCCACACCACCATAGGTCAGATGTCTTTTTGCCTACAGAAACCCCCACCCCGGCTCAACTGCCTGGGTAGGGACATCTCTGCTGAGTCAAAACTCGGCCCTTTCAAATGCAAACTCTGACAACATCTATTAACAAACAGTATATGTGACTGCCACCCTTAGCAGCCTTCTGCTTATTTTATCATTGTACTTGTACCTTTCAGCACTTTTAACTATTGGCACTTTATTTCAATCATTTCCCTCAAGTCTTTCCCCTCCATCCCTCACCCCTGCTTCTTCACTGCTCATGCATCTTCAAGTTCTTCCCTTGCTTTTCCTCACCTTCCCTCTTCCACCCATTCTGTTATCTCATGCCACCTCTTGCAACTTCTTCTCCTCCTTCTCCCAACGTTTCTCTCTCTTGCCTCTCTCCCACCCATATTACTCTCTCTCTCGGGTTTTTGACAAGGCCTGCTAGGCTGCCCCATCTCCTGACTAAATACCACCTCTTCTCCTTATACTATTAATTTGTCTTCCTCCCCCACACTACACCAGCACTTCCCCTTCTCTCTGCACTCACCCTATTTCCCTCCTTCCAACTCCCTATCCTTTCATCTATCCCCATTACCTCCTTTGCAACTCCACTCCTTTCCTCTCCACCTCCTGTGCAACTCATCTCCTTCTGCATCTTGTTTCTCCCACCCCCCCATCTTACACCCCATTACTTTCTCTCCTAGATTTTGACAAGGCCTCCAAGGCTGCTCTCTCTCCTAGCCCACTCTGCTGTTATATTGAGCAACATTCAATGCTATTTTGATTGCTTTTGATGTATTATTTTTTTCAGTATATTCTTGATATCTGCTGTTTACTTATCTATTGTTTACTTTGTTTGTTTTGTACTACTGATGTGAAACCTTTGTAAATGAGTTGTATTGCTCAAAGGTGTTGTAATCCAATACTCAATAAATAAATAAAACAAATAAATAAATAAAAACGTGCCACTATTCAGTGGAAAAATTGACACTATTCTTCAACCATGTTTGTCCAGTGATTTTTTTGAACATTTCCATGGTATTACTGTTGACAACTGCTTCTAGCAGAGAGTTCCAGACACTGATGACTCTCTGACTGAACCAATTATTTCTCTTCACTGTCCTGCAGACTTCTCTTCTCACTTTAAGATGGTGGGATCTAGTATTTTCAGTGATATGCTGTTTAATAGGACCTATGGTTTCCCATGTGCCTTTGTTCTTAGCTGCACTAAACACAAATCATAAGTCCCCATGTAATCTTCTGTATTCTAAAAAATATAGACCCAGTTGTTTTAGCCTGTCTCCATAGTTACTGTATTTCAAGTCCATTACTCTTTTGGTAGTCTTTCTCTGGACCCTTTCTACAAGTTTTTTACATCCCATACTTTGTGGTGCACAGAAAGGGGATCAGTACTCCAAGTGAGGCCTGACCAATGATGAATATAATAGGACAATTACAGCGGATTCTCTGCTTTTTATGTGTTTGAAAATACACCCTAAAATTTTGTGACATTTCTTAACTATAGCCTTAGTATGTGCATCAAAGGAAAATTAGTTTGTGACTATAACCCCTAAATCCCATTCACTATCTGTTACTTGTAATGTAATATTATTTAAACTATAAGTGAAATTCAAATTACTATGGCCCAGATGCATTACTCTGCACTTTTCCTCGTTGACTCTTAATATATTTTTGTTGACCCACTGTTCAAGTTTTGCTGTTTCCTCTTAAAGTGTTTTATCTGCTGTTTTGTTATTAATTATTGCTCCCATTTTACTGTCATCAGCATATTTACATAGCCACACACTGTCAGTGGTCTGCATTGTGGACACAAGTATATTAAAGAGTGTTTGGCCTAGAACTGAGCACTACGGCACCCCACTAGTCACCTCTTCCCAGTCTGAGACATAACCTCTTAGCCCTTCTCTTTGGCATCTATTGTCCAGCTATGAGTTGACTTATTTTATTATCCTTGGGTGCAAGCATATATATTCTAGTTGCTCTAATAGTACTTTATGTGAAACTGAATCAAACACCCTTGAGTAATCCCCCCAAAAAATTATGTCCACAGGTAATCCCTTGTCCAGAGCAGCACTCACTGGTTCAAAGAAATGTAATAGGTTTGTAAGGCATGACCTGCCCAGGGCAAATCCATGTTGTGTTATATCTCCAAGGCCCTCTTTATCTATATGTTCCATAATGAGAGCATAGATTAGCCCTTCCATAACTTTACCTAGAACTGAAGTAAGACTAATCGGTCTGTAATTACTGATGCTCTTCTTTGTTACCCTTTTGGAAAATGGGATTGTAGCTTACAAAAATGGCCAATCATGGAACCTTCCATTGGACTTTTGGAAGTATCCTTCTGAAAGTCCTACTGAGATTGAAACCCTCCGCCATGATCGGCTGCTACAGAATAACAAGCCGCACTATTTTGGCTGTTACTTCTGCATTCTGGGGCATGAACTGCACATGCATGACTCGTGTACATGCACAGTTCCATGGTGCTATCATGTTGTGAATGGCAAAATGCCATTCACCACAACTATGCATGTGCGAGTGTCGCACATGCGCAGTTGCATAGCTGCCACCAGCAGAAAAACCCTCCCACTGCTGCTGTCCTCCTGCACCAACAGTGGGATCCTCAATCACTGTGTCAGCATTATGTAGCCCCCCCAACTCATGTGGCACACTGGGAGCCCACCCCAGTATGCCCAAATGTAGTTCTTTGCCCCAGACCAACATCGTGGTCCCCAATCCCTGTGTCACCATTATGTGGCCCCCCAACTCATGAGGCACACTGGGAGCCCACCCAAAGTGTGCTCAATTGTGGGTCATTGCCCCACACTGACATTGGGTGCCCAATCCCCATGTCAGCAGTATGTGCCTCCTCACTGTTGTGGCACACTGGGAGCCAACCCCAGTGTGCTCGCATTTTGGTTTTTGCTTCCCTCCCTGACATCAGGGTGCTCAATCCCCATGTCAGCATCAAGTACCCCTGCTTACAACTCATATGGCACACTGGGAGGCCACCCCAATGTGCCCAAATGTGTATATATTTTTTCCTGTAAATAAAGAAAACCTTCCACCGATGTGATTTTTTTTAACCTGTAAAAAATAAAACGGTCCCTCGTCATTACCCCAGTACCCAGTCCTCCCCCCAACCCTACCCTCCCACTGAGCACCCACCTCCCTGCGCCCCCCCTTACCCCATACTTACCTCTGGAGTTCGGTGCTGTCATCATCTCTGGACTGGGACACGTCTGCACATCTCAAAGCCGAACTGCAGACTGAAGAATCAAAGGTAAGTGTGCTATAATCGCATTCAATGGGGTTTTCAACTTACGTTGATAACTCAGCCATTTTTTTGAATTTTGGCCCCACATTTTCAACATGGAGTTCTTGGGATCCCACCTCATAACAAGTGTCACTGTCATTTCGTTACTCAGTCCCAAAAGGTGATTTTTGCAGTCGCTGTGTGGAATCACCTTTTGGGACTGATTAATGGAATGACAGTACCACTGTTCATGAGGTGGGTCCCAAAAAGGCCATGTTGCAAATTTGGTGGTAAAACTCCAAAAAATGACTGTTACCAAGCATGCATTGTGCAGTTTCTACACATGCTCCTAACTTCACAATTTTTAATATTTTCATTCCAGAGTTTCAACATTGTCATTTTTGCACACCTTCTTTTTAACAGTAGAGCTCTCGTTTTTCACATCCTGCCAGAAACATGTTTTTGCACCTGTAGCACATAATGGCATGGTCGAGCTGCAAAATCACCTTTTGGAACAAGTGACCAAAATGACACTGGCACTCTTCATGAGGAGGGGTCCCAAAAGGTCCATGTTGAAAATTTGGTGCAATACCTCCAAAAAATGGCCAAGTTACAACCAGGCATTTAATAATTTCTATGCACACGTGTAACTTTGGTCACTTGGCAGCTCATCAAAGCCCTATCACCTCTGGCCAGAATTTGTTATGAACTGGTGTGACATTTGCCACCCTCCATTCTTCAAGAGGGTTTCTTTTACTTATTAATGCATTAAATAGCTTTGTTACTGTCCCTGCCAGTTCTACTGAGAACTCCTTCAACAATTTCAGATTTAATCCATCAGGCCCTGCTATTTGTCTGGGTGTATTCTTTTGAGTTTGTTTAAGATATTATTTTCAGAAAAACTAATTTTTTTAAGTTCTTTATCTTTTGTTATGTAGCTAAGCTTTGGTACTTCTTTAGGTTGAAATGTTGTAAGAAAATACATATTTAGTTCTATTGCAATGTTTTGTTCTTTAAATATTAACTCTGTGCCTCCCTCAAGTGGTCCTATTCCTTTCTAGTTTCCTCTTAAGGATCCTACATAACTGTAGAAACTTTTTATATTATCCTTTACCAATGTTGCCATTTTAACTTCAGCTCTTTTTTTGGATCTTCTAATTATGTTCTTGCATTTATTAGATGCTTTTTTATAATTATCCCAATTAATATCTGTTGAATTTTTTATGCATCTGTTATATAGTTTCTCCTTTTTTTATTCTTTTCTTAATAGATTTTCCCCACCAGGCTGGTATTCTTTCCTTTTTATAGTATTTCTGTACCTCAGGCACCCAGGTATCAATACAATAGACAATTTGTTGTTTTAGTTTTGCTCAAATGGCTTTGATTCCCAGTCCTCTCAATTCTTCCTCACAATTCCATATTCTTAAATATTTTTTCATTTTCTTATAATTGGCCTTACTGTAACACTTAAAAGTGGTTCTACCCTTCACAATTTGACATGAAATATTTACCTTCATAAAAATTGTATTGTGTTGTGATCGCTATCTCCCAACTGGTTTTCCATTGATAAACGTTCGATTTTTTTCCTCAAAGTTACAAAATAACAGGTCCAATATATTGTCTCTTTGAGTGATTTCTTTAACTAACTGATCAAGATTGTTTTGCATTATCAGCTCAATAAATTTATTTCCCATTGTAGTAGAGCCTTCCAGGTTGGACCAATTAATAGTTGGAAAATTAAAGTCCCCTTTTAGTAGGTAATCACCCTCTATGTTCATACTCTCTAGTGTTTCCATAAAACATAAATTTTCATCCAGGTTCAAGATATAGCATCCAATACCTCAGAACTAATGTGAGTTGTTGTGTTGGTAACTGTATCTTAATCCATAATAGCGCCATATTCTGTAATATGTTTCCCTCTGGTTCGATCTCTTGCACTTTTAAGCTGCCAGAGATATATACTGCTCTTCCTCCCCTACATTTTTCTATACGATCCTTCCTGAATATGGTATATCCTGGGATTTCTGTGCCCCAATCTCCTTCTCTGAACCATTGTTTCAGTAATGGCACATATAGATATATTTCCCTCAACCAGTCTGTGCTTCACCTCATCCATCTTATCCCATAGACTTCTTGCATTGGTTAATAAGATCCTTAATGTATTTTTCTTTTTGTTATCTTGTTTCATTCTCTTTATGTTCTTTTTAGTAGCTTTTTTTGTAATTACTCCATTTTTACCAGAAGATTCCCTTTTCCCCTGATTATTAAGTTTGCAGCCTTCATGATATTTTTAGTGAATTGTGTGCCCAGCAGGTCACTCCCTTTTCTACTTAGGTGCAGTTTATCATGACTACAGAGATAATTTTTCCATTTGAACAGCTCCCAAGTTATGATACATCTAATATTGTGCACTAAACTCCATTGCCTTAACCAGTTGTTTAGTTTTACAATATTTTTGTTGATATTCTGATTCATTCTAGGTATTGGTAAAACTTCTGAGATAATCATCTCACACTTTGATTTAGTCAGTAAGTTGGGTATCTCTTTTATAGCAATAAATATGTTTTCAGCCGTATTGTGCCTTAGGTTGTTTGCCCCTATATGTATGAGATTCTTAATCTCCACCTCCCAGCAGTCATAGTTTTATTTTATTGTACATGTTTCACTGATTGTGCAGATAAAGGAGGGAGAGAGTGGACTGTTAGAGATCAGCTCCTGAGAGAAGCTTTTCAGCACTAGGGGAGAGAGAGAGAGAGAGAGAGAGAGCACGGGCTGGATTCACAAAGCTTTCTGAAGGTACAAAACCTTCCCTAAGTCCCCAAAACTGCCATAGCTATGGAGACAAAGGGAAACTTGCACTGAGTGCTATTCACAAAACTAGAACAACTAATACACCTTATAGTTTCAGTTACTTATTTCTTTTTATACAAAAACAATACAAAAGTAATAAGTTACTAAAACAGATTACGTTTATTTGAGAGTAATAGACTAGTTACTAGTTCTCTGTATTGTATAATATTACTGAGGTGTTATGTTCGGACTGTTCATATATTGTATATCCTGTGTTCTGTGCTAACCAGGTCTATCTTGTAAATGAGCTATGCTCAATGGTGTTTGCCTGGAAAAATAAAGATTTGATTGATTGACTGACTTTCAAAAATATGTTATCAGTTAATTAAGTATTACTTTTGTACAAAAAGATGCAAGTAATTTAACTGTAAGGTGTATTACTTGTTCTAGTACTTCTCCATCCTTGCTAGTGACTGCACAGAGCTTCCTGGAACAAGTTTCCAAAAGTAATAGAAAGTAATAGAAAAAGTAACTTACCCAACACTGATAGGACACTAGTGAAGAATCTGAACAGGGTTTGATATCCAAACAATAATACTGCATTCAGGTTTCACCTTTTTGCTTCACACCTTGGTCCTCATCCCAATGTGCCTTGTTTGCTTCTGCCCACATTGATGCTTAACCCACCAAATACCAACAGCCTCTATTATTCCAGGATATCAGGGATCCTTAAATCAGTAAACCTTAAAACTTTTAATAACCCCCAATTGCCCAGAGCTGCATGAAGGCAGAGAATGGAAAGTTGTGCTCTAAGAGCACACCGCCATGAAACAGCTGATTGTGTGACACACTGCATTAAGTCCCCTTAAGTGGTAAGGGTCACTATTTTCCCAGACTAGGAGGGAGTCACTAAATTATAAGCAAAGAGGACCAACATTTACTCCCTGTTCAATAACCTCCAATTGGCCAGAGCTGCATGAAGAAAGGAAAAGTTGTGCTCTGTCAGCACGCCACCAGCAAATAAGATGATTGTGTGGTGCAGTGCAATGCATGAAGTCCCCTTACAAGCAATGTACAATATGAGGGGGATCATTTAACAATTGTAGTGCAACCTGGACCAGCACTTTTAAACACCCAGCAGTGTTTATTAGCTCCAACTTCTGAGAACAAAAGAAAGAGTAAGGAAAGTTATGCTCTGTGAGAATGCCACTGCAATAGCTTTTGACTGAGTGGTGCACGCATGAAGTCCCCTTATCTTCAAGGCAGATTACAGGAACACTGGAACTGGACAAGACGCTAACTCCTCTTCATATTCTGCAGGCAAATGGGGATTTCTTCTACAAAACAGTGGCTTTTATAGCCAACACTAACTCCACCTACTGCTGACCTGATCCTAGTGTCCCACACCACTATCTTTCTTCTTGGATCATCATTACTGTGGTGCATGCACATGTGGGATTCTCCACATGAAAATGAAGGTGATCCCTTAAACACAAGATTCTAGGGATGTGCAAAAAAAATTCAGCTGGCAAAATCTTGGCAAAAGTGTGAATTTTGCTTCTGCGAAAGTTCAGAAATCATTTTCAGAACTTTTGTGGAAGTTTCACCTTAAAACTGCAGAAAAAATATAAAAAACTGTGGGTTAATTTATTAAACTACAGAAAAACAAATCTACAGAAATGATCACTGCCAGTGGTCATTTCTGAGGCTTTCTTCAACTGCAGTTTATTCATTAATCCACCCTCACTGATCAGGGTCCCAGTAAATACCTCCAATCCCTTCCTTGGACACTTATGGTTTCTTTTTTTTGAAATTCAATGTTTTATTAATTTTAACATAATGATGAGTATGAAATACAGGTACCATTACAGAACAAGACAAAACCCCAACAGTGTAGAAGAACATGGCAATAGCATGGCTTCAAATATACCAACCCACCCTACCCACCCCTGGAAGATGCCACCTCCAACTCAGGTTAAACCTAAAGGTCATTTATCCGTAACCATGGAGCAATACACATTAGGTGTCGTTAAGCCACATAGATACATCACAAAAGAAGAAACAGAGGATACCCAATAGAAAGTTCAGTGACGGTATAAAGCGTATAACTTGCCCCATTTCTTATGAAAAGTAGGCATAGCATGTCTGGAACTAGCTATTAATCTTTCCATCTTAAAGCATAAGGAGATTTCCTCCAACCACTCCTGATAGGAAATAGCCACATGATCTAGCCAATGTCAGAGGACTAGCCTTTTAACTGCCATTGATATTATGGCCATGTGAAATTTCCATTCCTTAATCCTAATGTTCGAATACAGGCCAATTACACAAACTTCAGCTGTGAATAATTCCTCCAGACCCAAAATCGGATCTAGATTATCACGAATTGCTTTCCATAATGGGGCAACTTTAACGCATGACCAAAATATATGCATTAAATTCCCCACTCCCTTACCGCACCTTGTGCAGCTAACAGATTTAGATCTGTCAAACTTAGCCAGCTTTGTCGGTGTATAATACATATTATTTAATATGTAGAACTGTATAAGCCTATTCCTGTCCAGAGTAAGGTATCTGTACACATCCTGCCAGACCTGGTTCCAAGACATGGAAGGTGTAGGGACCAGAGGCGTCCATATATTGGAACCAGTTAGGGATTCAGGGAATTTTGTAAGCAAGAGATGATTGTATAGCCGAGCTATACTATGGGGGTTTGTGGCACAGGTCCTGAGTTGTTCCAGGAAAGGCCTAATTCAAGAGGTTAAACTCACCAGCCCAAATCTTTACCTACAAGGTGTCTCAATTGATACATCTTGAAGATATTCTGGGGAGGAATATTACATTTTGTTAGTAATTCACCAGAAGAGCCAAGGGATCCCTGAACATAAAGATCTTCCACCGAGCAGTCCTGGATTTGTGGGAGCCATGTCAAAGACAGCCTTTGACCTCCAATTTTAATATTAGGGTTAAGCACTAGTGGTTGGCCTAAGTCCTTAGTGTACGGGATTTTAACAAAATTCCAGTACTGATTTAGGATTTTAATGGACAGCCCCATTACTGAGTCACAGATATCTTCCAGTAGAGCGGAGTAGCTGTAATAAAAAACATGTTGAGGATCTATACTGTGTTCCTCCAGTAGCTTAAGCTCTAGCTCTAACCACTTGGGCATGTAATGAACATTTGGAGGGCAAATCCATCTGCCCAGTTTAGATAGATGACTGGCCCAGTAGTAAAATTCAAAATTAGGCAAACGAAGGCCTCCCTTATCTTTAGTCAAGCAAAGCTTGAGGAAAGATCTCCTAGGTTGTTTACTTCTCCAGATAAATTTGGATACCATTGAATGTATTTTCTGGAAAAAGGATTTAGGAAGCCATATGTTGAGGAGGTTCAGAGGATAAAAGATACGTGGAAGTACGTTCATTTTGATTATGCTGATACGCCTCCCAATAGCAAGGGGAAGGCTATCCCATCTATTAAGATCCTTTTGGATTTTGTCCACCAAGTCATCTAGGTTAAGCTTCCTGATCATCTCCTCATCCCGGGTCAGACAAATACCCAGATATTTAAAGTGGTTCGGGGCCCATTTCATACCAAACTGAGACATAGTGACTTGGGGCAAAAGTGAATTGAGTGGAAATATTTCAGATTTGGATAGGTTCAACCTATAGTTAGCTACTTTACCAAATTGACTCACAATTTGCAACACCTCCGGTAAGGACGTTTCCAGGTTTGCAAGGTGTAAAAGAATATCATCTGCAAAAACAGAGAGGGTCAATGCCCGTTGAGCAATGACACATCCTGAGATCTTGGAGGATGTTTTGATGAGCATCAACAGGGGCTCTAAGTATAGGTTAAATAAGTAAGGCAACAGTGGACAACCTTGGCGGCTACCGGAATATAGGGAGAAGCGAGATGAGAACACACCATTACAACAAACCTTAGCAGAAGGCGAACCATATATCACCTTTATCCAGTGAATAAACTTCTCTGGAAAACCCATTTTATTTAGAGTAGACCACAGGAACTCCCAGCTGACCCGATCAAAGGCCTTCTCTGCGTCTAAGGCAATTAAAGCCATGGGAGCTGGGACTCCTGGGCTGAACGGAAAATGTGGGTAAGAGTACGCATATGATCCATTGCTGACCTCCCCTGGACAAATCCTACCTGTTCCGAACTCAGCAGAGTTTGCCAGACCTGCTTGATTCTTAAGGAAAGAATTTTAGTCAAAATTTTTATGTCGTAACTAAGTAAGGAAATTGGTCCATAGCTAGCTGGATCCAAGTTAGGTTTGTCTGGTTTAGGAATTAAAATTATGGTAGCCTCCAACAAGGAGGGGTCCAATGGTTCGGAAGAGAGAATATAATTAAATAAATTAAGGAGGGCAGGTGCAATCTCTTTGCAGAAGGTTTTGTAAAAGTTGGGAGGAAGGCCGTCAGGTCCAGGGATTTGTCCAGGGTAGGTTTTTAATAACTTCCTCCACTTCTCTTAGAGTTATAGGAGATGAAAGTGAGTCGCATTGATGCGCCTGCAGCCTTGGAAGGGGGATACCCTCCAGAAAAGCTGCTGCCTCTGCAATTGATGGTGAGGAAGCCTTGTTACCATACAGATCCTGGTAAAAGACTTCGAAAACTTTAGCTATGTCCCTTGGGGCAGTTTTAATTGAGCCATCCTTCACTTTTAAAGCAGGAATTAATCTGGAGCTTTCTACCTCCCTTAACCTGAGAGCAAGTAATCTCCCAGGGTTCTCCCCATGGTCAAGATATTTTGTTTTAGATTTTAAAATAGCGTATTCTGTTTTTTCTTTAATCAGGTCTTCATACTCATTTCTGAGTCTACAAAGATTCTCTAAGTCAATTTGAGAGTTAGTGGAAGAAAGGACATTTTCAGCCTTTTTAATCTGGTTAGCCAACGAGGTAATTTTTCCTCCCTCACCCTTTTCCTTCTAGAAGCCACTTTTATAAATTCTCCCTGAGAAAACATTTTAGCGAGCACCAGATTAAATCATCTCTGGAAATTGAACCCTGATTAATTTCAATAAAGGACAAGATCAAAGACTTGAGGTGGGAAGTTATGTGCTCGTCCTTCAAAAGCTGTGTATTGAGCTTCCAGGAGGTATCTCTTTGACCCGGAGGGCTAGGTGATAACTTGATCCATGCCATTGAATGGTCTGAGATAACAATCGCTCAATACCAGTAAAGGAAATATTGGCTAGAAGTACAGTGCTCACCAAAATGTAATCCAATCTTGACCAGGATTTATGAATTGGAGAGTAATAAGTGTAACTACGATTAGAAGGATTCAATAGTCTCCAAGGGTCACCCAGGCCCAATAAGTTGCAGAAGTCATTGAGCGCCATTTGGGCGGGTGTGGGGGATTTTAGGGGTCTATAGGTTCTATCTAGAACCTGTGAGGGAGCAATGTTCCAGTCTCCCCAATATAAATACCGTTGGCAAAAGTTCACTTAATCTAGTTGTTAGCTGCATAAGGAAATTAGGATCACCTCCAACTAGACCGTATATGGCTCCCAGAACCACATCTATGTTATTGAGTAACCCTTTCACTAATACAAATCTGCCCTCTGGGTCTTTAGTACATTTCTCTGGTACAAATGACACATTTCGCTTTATCATGATAGCCACACCTTTACTAACTGTAGACCCTTCAGAAACAAAAACCTGAGAAAAACTGTGGCACCGTAACATTTTAGCTTCTGAGGCAAGAATGTGTGTTTCCTGCAAAAGAGAATGTCCGCACCTACTAGAGAACAATTTAGTAATATTTGTCTTTTTGATTATCTCTCTAATACCCTGATGTTCCAGGTAACAATTTTAATGTGGCCTAAAACCATTTTAACAACAGTAAAAGAAAACGATTTGGTCAACTTGTACCCCATGGCAATACAATTCAATCCCCTGAGTGGTGACACCTTCCGTCCACCCCCCCAATACCCCCCTTTCCAAACAAATAGAATATAACAAGAAAGAGTGTCCATTTGTGAAATTGAGTCCACATATCCAGTAACTGTATTCAAGATTAATGCTAATTCGAGACAATCAACATGAAAAATAGAGCCTATCTCTCCCCTCCAACCTGTAGGCTTGCCCCCCATCTTCCAAAGTCCTCTCTGAACTATTTACACGGGGTCTGCCTAGTACCAAGACTAAATATTACCCAGCTAAAACACGATATCGGAACCCCCAGAAAAATTAATGATAGCCTTGAAGAAAGTGGACCCCCTCCCCCATTCTTTGTAAACCCTCCTCCCCACTGCCCCCAAAACTATTTACATATAGTCCCCCAGTATCCATAAACAGAAAAACACCCAACTCTGCCATACGAGCGGGACCCCCCACCTAGGATACCTTGGTCTGCCACAAACCTCTTTGGAGATAGAATCATGTCCGAGCCGTGAAACCCTGTTTGAGTTGAAACTGGACCATCAGAGAAAATGCCCGGTCTTTTTATCGTGATGTGACCAAGGTGCCCCTTTTACCCAAATACGGCCGCGAGACAGACTCTCCGGAGCTACGCTCCTACCCGTGCCCCCCACCCTCTAACCCTCCAGTAAACTGTGCTGTAATCTCATTGATCAATTCCATTTAACTAAACTCTGGACCCAGAGGTTAATGGGGAATTGGCTACCTGAGTGGTTCTAACACAATATTCCTTCGAACCTTCATGATTCTGGCATATTAAAAGAGGGGTAAATACCTGGAGTACTCCAGACCCGACTTCAAAACAGCCCATAAATTTTGAGGGTCAATGAGAAAGACCCAGGCTTCCTCAAACGGAAAAAACAAAGTGAGGAAGTTCCGGTCGAGCGTGAGCAGTTGAAGATGGTCCGACCACAAAAGGGAACTACCAGAAACCGCTACCCCTCTCACTAGTACCTGACCTACCAGTGAGCATGCTCGTTCATGGCGCTACGAGTCTGCTAGGCCATATAGGCCTCAAGGCCTACCAACTCGCCACACAACTCCATCCTGACTCTACGCCCTCTCCCCCCAAGGAAACCAGGTAAGCCAGCACCGGTAGCTGCCCAAAAGAGATATCCCATTCGAAAAATGATTTGATTCAAACTGTATGAAGTGTAGCAAACAAACTATAACCAACTCATTGGAACTTTAGTGGGTAGTCTCTTGAGTAAGTCAGTCTCCTTTGAAAAGGTTCGGGAGCCTCGTGGCGAGATCGGATAAAGCTTGCTCCGGGTTGTCGTATGCATGCCAGGTGCCATCCAGGAGACCAGTAGTTTTGCGGATAGTTCACTTGAATTTCTTGCCTGCTGCAATTAGCTTCTTCTGATCGGGTGAAGGCCACTCTCTTTTGCGGATTCGTATGGGAGGTCCTGGGTGATTCTGATTTTAGTGTGGCCCCATTGGATTGACTCTAGCTCCTTGACCTTCACCAAATGTGTTGCCTCTCTATGTAGCTAAGGAACCTGATGATAATTGGTCTGGGGGGGGCCCCAGGCGAAGGTTTAGGTCTTAAGGATCTATGTGCCCTCTGAATATGGTACTTTTGATTAATGGGAGAAGGGCCAACAATTTTATTAATAAGCTGTTGAACAAATCTGATGGTGTCCCCCCCTTCCTCCGACTCGGGCAAGACCAGGATTAGAATGTTGTTCCTCTTGCTTCTGCCCTCTAGGTCTTCAGTCTTGGTCTGTAGTTTCTAGACTTGCTGCCTTAGTTTAACAATTTCTGGATCCGTCTTGTTTTTCCAGTGCTCTAAAGAAGATGCTCTTGCCTCCATATCCCCCACCTGTCTCGATAGGTTGGTGAAGTCGCTCCTTATTGATTTAATCTCGCTTGAGATTTCTTGAAGCGTTTCTCTGAAGGGCAGAAGTTCTTGAAGGAATCGATCTTCCATTAATAAGTTGCTTGATGAACCAGGGGGCGATTGTTTTTGTTGACTGCCCCGAGTTAGAGTTCCTGGCTTTTTTGGATGTTTTCTCTGGAGATGTGGGTGGAGTATGCTTCACCCAGGCCGCTTTCATCTCCGAATCCATTGCCCCAAACTACCTATGAAACTAACGTTCCACCGCACGATTCGGTTCAGGGGTATCCGGAACGATCAATGACTCTTCAGCCAACAAAATCTTTTGAAAGAATGCTGTGTATCAGTAAATATATGCGATTTAATAGGGTGGAGGGTGGGAGCTCAGGAGAAAGCCGCTACCAGTCACTCTGCATCACGTGACTCAGTCCAGACACTTATGGTTTCAAGTGGCCCCCCCACCCACCTATCATGGCTCCTAAAACATTTTATTTCCCTGATGTCTGGTGGACCCCCCCTCCCTAAACTGGATTTCATAATCTACAAAAAACCAAAAAAACAGCCAGCAGTCTGCCAACTCATCTCCGTCTATTCCCAGTATTCTCTGGTGTCTAGTGGACCTCCCCATCCCAGATCCCTTATAAAAAAAATTATCCCAATTCCCTGGTGTCTATTGGACCCCCCAACCACCACCCTGACAGTTCATCTGCCACCACCCCACTCCCCTCCCTACCTTGCCCTGAGCGGTCCACCAGTGCAGCACTCCTCTCTCCTCCACTACCAGTGGCTCACTGAATTGTCAGTGAATGACTGCACAGTTGTACAAGCAGACGCTCATTCACTGACAGTTCATTAAACTGTGGATAGAATAAATTCTGCAGTTTCTATGCACTTTTCCTCAGTTCACAAATAAAGTCCGAAGAACTTGGTGAAAATCCACAGAAAATCCCAGTTTCACCAATGGCAAAAGTTCCACAATTTCCATGAAAATTCCAAAATTTCTAGGAAGTTCCGCAAAAGTGGAATTCGCAACTTTCATCCACCCCTACAAGATTCTCATGGAGGAGATCACCATACACAAACATAGGCACACAATGTTTAGCCTATGGAGAAAACATCTCCTAAAATATTCTCTGTTGGAGGCTTTTCTTGAAGTTTTTGGGGACATGTAACAATTGCATTTTGTGTGGACACCACAGGTTGCTTGTGCCATAACAATTTTGACAAAACCAGAAATATAATGTGATGTTAGAGACGCACTGCTAGTGCATAGAAAAACAAAAGAGACAACACCAGAGATATTTTTGTGAAATGACAAAAGACTCTCAACTTTTTTTCCTTTACAAGCTGTTACAGTACCTTGGGGAATCAGAAGAAACATTTTAAGGACCATTATCCACAGGAACTACTGACATTTCCTTACTACTATCCAGTTTTAGTTACAGTACACATCCTTTCCTTTGTATTGGTTTTCTATCTTTGTGTGTCATTCACCATGGTTATTTATCTTTATTATTAAATTTACGTGTAACGGGTATGTATTTTGCAGTTAAGATGTTTATTTTATTTTTAAATATACGTACATATACAGTATATAGATATATATATATACTGTCTGTCCCACTGTGTTTCTAGGTGTATGTTTTCTAAGTCCTGTTTCCAGTTCCATGGATCCAGCTTGTGACTTATCTAATCAAGGTCAGAACCACCAAAGTCTAAGTGTGTCGTTATGCCTTTTTTCCTTTTCAAATTTTCTATTTATTTTGAACTCCACCATATAATGGTCATTATTTCCCAAAGCCTCTCTGGATTTATACCCAGTGATTAATGCTTGTGATGATGAGATTACTATATCTAAGATTGCATTCCCCTCTGGTGGAGTTGCTAACATGTTTCAAATTGTGTAATCAGATTATGTCAATGAATTTTCAATCTACGAGTGTTTTGCTTGTGATTTTCCCCACATAATGAACGGCATAGTTATGTCTCCTAATAAAATATTTTCCTTATAATCCTGTAACTTAATTAACAGTGTCTGTAGTTGGGAGCTCTTTGTCCTTTTTAAATCTGGAGGCCTATAAACAAGACCTAAACCAGGTAATTCCTTGATTTGTGGTTTCTATCACTAGGGATTCCTTGATGCCTACATCAATATCGATTTTATTTGCACTTAATGTTTTATTTAACTGGCAATGCAATCACTCCACCTTTTTTATGTGTACAGTCTTTTGTATAAAAGTTATACCTTTTTATACCTTTATACCAGTTGTCATTTGGATTCCATCAACTCTTGGTTATTGGGACTATGTCAGTGTTTTCAATGAACACTAGTACTTCTAGGAGATTTGATTTTCCATTCATGCTCATAACATTAATCAAGAGACATTTAAGGTTTTGTGTGACATTGCATATGGATTTGTTTTTTTAATTATTCTTTGATAACTGGGTAAGGCACCCGAAGCACAAGTGTCTGTTGCCAGGGGCAACTTGGGAGCACTGGAGTGGTTAAGTGACTTGTTCAGAGTCAGGCAGTATGCAAGTGGAGGTTGTGGGAATCAAACTCTGCTGGATATACCATGCTCATTCATATATACATGTTTGCTTGTTTTTCCAATTGTTTTATTGATTCTATTTTTTCCTTTTCTGTTTATACAGAAGTTTCTTTTGTTTGATAGTTTTATTTATGTCTGTTCCTCCATATTTTTTAGTTTAAATTTGTGTCTCTAAAGGTCTTCATTCTTTCACTGAGAGCTTCCAAACCTTTTCTGTTTAAGTGCAAGATGTCCTTCTTAAACATGTAATTTTTATTTACAAGTCCCAGTATCTCACAAAAAGACTCTCTTTTGCCCAAGTATGTAATCATGTATTCATTTTTTTTAAGTGGCTCACAGTCTGTCTGGCCCTGCCATGGGCAATGGAAGGATTTCAGAGATAGGGACCTTACATTGTTTTTCTTTTAGGGCATCCCCTTTAGCCACAACATCCTTTAGATACCCTCATCCATCCTCATTCCAACACAATGAATTATTACAAGTGGTTTGCATCCTGGGTTTTTCATTAATCCATCGAAGTTATTTTTTATATTCTATATTTTTGCACCCGATAGGTGGCTAGCATATTCTGTGTCCTTTCTATCTTCACAAATTATACGGCCTGTGTACCATAGCCCTGAGTCTTCCAAGACTAGAATGTGACTTTAATCTGTATCCGGTCTTTCAACATTCAGATTTTGTGTCATATTCAATTGTCAGTTTATTTATTTATTTCAATTCTAGGATTATAGTTACCTTTGAGCCCTGGGCTCTTTTACAAAGGTTACACATCAGGACATTGGTATCACATGACAATAGACAAAATTGTTACACAAATAAGGGTAAAGGATATCAAAATTAATTTCAAACAGACAGGGAGAAGGTAAAGTGGAAAGAAAGAGGACAAGAAGGAGAAGGGTGGTGGTAGAAAGAAATGGGAGGGGCAAAGCGGGAGGTAAGAAAAATGAGAATAGAGGAGAGGTGGGGGGTAGGTAAGGATATGGAGAGGTGGGAGGGTGGGGTGAAGCAGCCAGGTAGGTGGCATTGTCAGGTGCTGGAGAGCGGATGGGGAAGAGGCCAAACTAGGGCAAGTGCATTATGTAAAGAGCATAGATATGGGAGAGCAGTAGGGGAGCAGTGTTGCACAGACAGTATCTATGATAGTTACAGATGCTGAAAGTGACCAGGGTGTTTTGGAGCCTGGATTTGAAGGCCCCTAGCCCAGTGGTATTGATAGTATCATTGGCAAGACCATTAAACCAAGTGGGTGCCCTGTAGGTGAATGAACGCTGGCCAATGGTTGTCCGGCAGCGAGGGATATGGAAAAGTTGTGGCTTTGGTCCCCTAGTAATTCTGGAGCTGTTTTTTGTTTGAAGGAGTGAGCAGACCCTGGGGGGGTAGTTCCCAACTGTATTTTCTTAGCAACCAAGCAGGTTTGGTACTGAATTCTATTATCAAGTTGAAGCCAGTTAGCTTGTGAGTAGAGGTCACAGGTGTGAGTGAGCCATTCGGCCCCAGTGATGAGTTGACAGGCCTTGTTTAGGGTGGTAGTAATCCTTCTGAGTGCAGTGGTGGTGGCAGTGCCATAGATGACAAGACCGTAGTCAATCTGGGAGATGATGGAGCTTTGAACTGTGGCAAAGAGGCCTCTTTAATCAGGTACCGATGAAGCCAGTAGAGTAAGCCCAGTCTAGTATTTACAGTTTTAGCGACATTGGTTATATGGGTTCCAAAGGACAGGTGTGGGTCTAAGGTGATTCCCAGTTATCTGAAGGAGTCAACCTGCACCAGGGAGTCCCCAAGGCAGGTGTTTAAGGAGAGTTGGTGGTGTCTGTGCTTGTTTTGGTGGCTGGTGAAAATCATGGTCTTTGTGTTTTTCTGGTTTAGGATTAACTTATGTTCTTTGAACCAGCTTTCAACAGAGGTGAAGCCGTGTTGAAGGGTTTGTTGCAGGTGGCTTGGGTCATGATGAGAGGCAAGAATCACCGCATCATCTACATAGAGTATGACTTGCTGAGAGGTGGAGTCGGTGAGGGAGTTGAGGAACAGGCTGAACAGCAATGGACCCAGGATGGAGCCTTGGGAGACACCGGAGTGAACCTGTTTAGTGTCGGAGACCATGCCTGATATGTTTACACATTGGGACCTGTTGTCAAGATAGCTATTGAATCATTTCACTGATTCTGCAGAGAGGCCAATGTTCAGTAGCTGATGAAGCAGGAGGCAGTGGTGGACACTGTCAAAAGCCTTTGACAGGTCAATGAATGTAGCTCCGGTTAGGCGACCCTGATCAAGGGAGTTGTGTATGGCACTCGTAAACTCAAGAAGGGCCATGGCAGTGCTGTATCCTTTTCTAAATCCGTGTTGCTGCCGGAAAAGGATGTTGTGCTTGTCCAGATGATCGGTGAGCTGGTCTGCTACTATCCATTCCAGGGCCTTAGAGAGGGGTGGCAGGATAGAGATAGGTCAGTAGTTCACATGGGAGGTCCGGTCACCACCTTTATGTATAGGTGTGACAGTTGCTACCTTCCATTTGTCAGGGAATTGGCTGAGAGAGAGGGAGAGATTAAAGATCCTGGTGAGAGGCCCAGGACCTCGTCTAGAGTGAGGGACAGCAGTTTGAGGTCCAGTGTGTCAGCACTTACTCTAGTGTTTTTGATGGCTTTGGAAATGTATTTCCTGATGGTATTTTTGTTTACTGCTCTGAAGTAGAAAGGGGGACATTTTTTAGGTGAAGACTGATGGGTGGGAAGAGGGGGCCATTGTCATTGAAAATGTCAGGGGGGGGAGGATGCTGCTGAGGTCAGTGAAGGCATCATTAAAAGTGTTGGCTATGACTTTTAGGTCCAGGATAGTATTCCCGTTTATTGTGATAGCAGTAGGGGGTGATTTGGACTCCTTCCTGATAACATCTTTAATGTTTTTCCAGAATGCTCTTGCATTTCCCCATGTGTCAGTGACTGCAGTCTTGTAGTATTCAGATTTCTGTTGATGTATGGATTTGGTGCAATCATTTCTAGCTCTTTTGAAATTTTGGATGTCCACCTGTTTTCCTGAATCTCTGGCTAGTTCCTAGAGGTGGTCCCCGTGTTTCAGCTTCTTTAAGAGGGAACCCGTGAGCCAAGGATTGCAGAGAGGTTTAATTTTTCACTTTTTTGGTAGGGCAAAGATGTTACAAGCTTCATTGAAAATGCATATGAATTGATCAAGGGCTGTATTTGCATCAGGGGCCAGGTCGATGGGGGACCAGTCTTGATTTAGTAGGTGTGATTTTAGGTGGGTTAGCTTTCCATGGGGTAGGACTCGGCTGAGGATGACCTTTGGTGGAGATTTCCAGAATTTATTTGACCAGGTGCAGCTGA
This sequence comes from Neoceratodus forsteri, assembly GCA_016271365.2. Classification (NCBI taxonomy): domain Eukaryota; kingdom Metazoa; phylum Chordata; order Ceratodontiformes; family Ceratodontidae; genus Neoceratodus; species Neoceratodus forsteri. The sequence goes on from CM057449.1 coordinate 1,496,915,303, forward strand.
CAGGGGAATGGTTACTGAGAGAGTCAGGCAGTACGGCGAAGCTAGTGATCCGGGAGGGGAGAATAGTCAGGATCCAGTCCAGTAAAGTGCTGGTGCCGGTTTTATAGTTCATTCTAGTTGTGGAGTCCAATATCTGTGTGAGGTTTGCTGATGTGACCATATCCCTGGTGTTGCCAGCATTAGGTCCCAACCAGTTTGTGTTGAAGTCACCAAGTGTGATGACTTCGGAGTTGGGTGGGAGTGATTTGATGTATTCCAGTACTGCATGGAGGCCCAGCCCCTGATCTTTCAGGGGGATATAAATGGTGATGACCGAGAGGGCTTTGTGCTGAGCTCCAAGCAGGATTTTGATATGCAGTAGCTGGACATTTGGTGTTGGTAGGTCAGTGTGGGCAGTGTGCCCCATCAGGTTATCTTTTATGTAAAGGGCACAACCCCCTCCTCATTTCAATTTTCGGTCAAGCCTAAAGATAGTCTAGCCAGGGATTGCAATAGTATGATCTGGAACCAAGAGGGTGAGCCAGGTTTCTACTACAAATAGGATATCGGGCTGGTGGGCATTTGAGAAGGCTTGTAGTTGATCAAATTTAGATAATAAGCTGCAGATGTTCAGGAAGATAATGGAGAGAGCACCAAGGCACTTGGTTTGGGTGGAGTTCATGGCAGCCTGAGGGCCAGGGTTGGGGTGAATGTTTCCAGATAATAGCAGGAGTAGGAGAAGGAGTTTCAGGGTGGCCAGGTGCAGTTCCCTGCAGGAAAACTTGTGGTACTTGATTGAGGAGGGTTTGTTTGCAGAAGTTTTGTGCATGCAAAACAGCAGTGTAGTGAGCTGTGGTGGTAGCTGGGCACACTGCACCCTGGTATGAAGGTGTGGGTACAATGTGGTGTGGTGAGCCCTAGGGATAAAAAAGTTGTCAGGTAGCGTGGTGCAAGTGTGGCTATAGCAGCGATTATGCTTATAGCTATGCAGGGGATGGAAAGCAGGATGGAGGAGCTGGAGCAATGGGGTAGGGCAAAAAGGAGGAGGGAGGCAGGGGATAGTAGGGAAGGAAGGCATAGTTTGTGGAGGAAGAGAAAGGAGCTGTGAGGAAGGCTGAGGTGGATGTATTACGATGTGAGGCAGAGGAAGCAAGAGAAAAAGAGGGGGCGTGGCAGGAGAGAGGAGGAGAGAGGCAGGGACCAATAGGTGTATGAAAGGGGGAGTGGACTATACCAGGGGAGTAGCAAACAGTCTATTTAATAAAAGGTGGAGGGAAGGGGGTGGGTGAAAAACTGCGGCAGAGCGCAATGTTAGTCTATGGGCGCTACAGCCCTGAGCTCGGCCACAGAGTCAGCGGTTGCTGCAGCCAATCAGGACCAGGCAGAGAGGGCAAGGACCAATTGGGTAGATCTCTGAGCGTGCTGGGCCAGTGGCAGCACACGCGGCTCTCCCGGAATGAGGTGTGCTTCCTTACCCGTCGTCGTGGATCAGGGAGGTGGCAAGAAGTTGCAGGAGCGGGTGGCAGGTTCGGGGAGCCGCGCCAAGCTAACAGGCTGTTGTAGCCCGAGTGTAGGGCTCTGGATCTGTCGCTGTGGTTCAGGGAGGCAGCCAGAAGTTGCAGGAGCAGGCAGCAGGTTCTGGGAGCCACTCCCATGCCAACGGGGCTGTTGTAGCCCAAGTGTAGTGCTCTGGATCCATCACCATGGATCAGGGAGGTGGCCAGAAGTTTCCGGAGTGGGCGGCAGGTTCCGGGAGCTGCGCCTGTGCCAACAGGGCTGTTGTAGCCTCAGCGTAGGGCTCTGGATCTGTTGTTCACTGTGTGATCAGGTTTTTACTAGCAGATTAGCTGTGCTAGATTCTTTGGCAGAATCTGTTGCACTGTACCTGTTGCTTCACTTTCAACATTATGTTCAGAATCTGAAAGTATCCCTGATATATTGATGAGATTTAAAGGGATGTGTTCCACTAGTCTGCTTCTTTAGTTACTTTTCACTCCTGTTACAGACTGTATGCCCATTCATTTCCCCACTGTCATTTGTTAACTATTCTGCACTTCAGACCCTTTTATCCTGTTCTTACTGGTTGGGTGTAAATCTTCCTCCCCTTGTAGTATGCTGTTAAAGTCTATGTTTCAGCTCTCACAATTTTTAAATTCTCTCAAATCAAGTGATGTTTGCTTTTAGGGAGATCATTTCATTGTCCAGCTATAGGATGTAGTTGCATTTATTGTAAATAAATTTCCCAGTATTACGTTCTGATTTTCAGTGTTTGCCTTACAGAAAATAGTGGCCTGTCCTTCCTTTATTTCTTGACTGACACTGACAAACACAGGCCTCTGCCTTTGTCAGCCTCTGCTCCATGTTCTGCGACTGCTAGCACAGAGAATTGCATAGAAAGGTCTGGGTGACCCTGAGTAACCCCTGGCATTCCTGCTGACATTGCGCTTCTAGCACAATTCTTCCCCCACTCAGACATTAAAATATAAAATAATATAAAATAGAACTCCTCTGGCAGCACTTCCAGATTTCATCTTCATAGATATTTCATTTAATGCAAAAATCATTAACTAAAACAGTTTCACACTGCAGCCCCCAGTTTTGCAGTTTTGACTCCTCCAGGACTACAGTTCCCAACAGTCACTTGATCTAGTTTCTAGCCCTTCTAGAGAGAGAGACAGAATAGAGAGAGATTTTTATAAGCTTTAAAGATATTTTAATACAGAGAGAGTTAGGATTTGGGGGGCAGATTGAGAGATGGGCTTCTTCACAGATCTGATGCTGGCTTACAGTGTGACACAGTCTTAACCAGTTTGTTGGCCTCTGCTCTGTACTTGCCAACTGCTCACACAAACACATAAATTTAAAGATTTGGATTACCCTGTATTACCACTGGATCTCCTGCTGATATTGCACTACTAGTGCAACCCTTCCCCAACTCATGCACTAAAATATAACATTAAATAAACTAAAACTCCTCTGACAGCACTTCCAGGTTTCATCTGTACAGATATTTTACTTAATCCTAAAATAAGCAACTAAAACAGTTTCACACTGCGGCTCACCAGTTTTGTAATCCTAACACCTTTAGGACTATAGTCTCCAGAAGTCACTTGATCTGGTTTCTAGTCCAGCTAGAGACAGACTAGATTAAGATTTTTATATTTTTAGTGATGTTTTTAATACAGAGAGGCTTATGATTTGAGGCAATATAGTAGTAGCCACATTTCTAAAGAGTTTCCCTCTGCTGCCCCTACTGTGGAAAGGCTGAAAGAGAAGATTTCTCTAGAAATATCACAGAAATTTCGGGAAATAGCTGGCAATGTCTGTGGCTGCTACTGTAGATTTAGAGAGGGTCTCCTTCAAAGGTTTGATGCTGGCTTATAGGGTAACACAATCTCAGCTTGTCTTGGCCTCTACTCCATGCTCAGCCATCTCCTAAAAGGCATATCTTCCCTTCCAGTCCTTCTGAAATGTCACTTATGAAGATACTTAAGAGGACCTGTCCCAGTACTGAGTCATGTGACTCCCCAGTTGTTACTCCTCCATCATTACAGTGAATGCCCTTAACCACCGCCCTCTGTTGCCTATCCATTAGCCAATTACAAACTCAGTTTGCCACTTTTGATCTCACCCCTAGGCTGCTCAATTTCTTAATCAGTTTCCTGTTAGGTGCAGTGTCAAAGGCCTTACTAAAGTACAACTAGAACACATCTAGTGCCCTCCCCTGATCTATTTGTCTGGTCACACAATGAAATAAATCAGATTAATCTGGCATGACCTCTGTCTGTGGATCCATGCTCCCTGTCCCATGTTCACTGTGATCTTGTCATCCCTTGGATCCAATATACTCTACCACTCTTTCCTTTAGTAATGTTTCCATTAATTTCCCCACCACTTTAGTGAGACTAACTGACCTCTAGTTGCTAGCATCTTCCCTGCTGCCGTGCCTATGTATAGAAACCATGTCAGTTCTTCTCCATTCCTCCTAAGGTCTGCTGAAACTTTGTGATTCTTTGTGAAGGAGATTTTAGTCAAATTACAGCCACTTTGCCAAGTGAATTTTAAATTCACAACACCTCTAGTTGTGGATCAAGAATTGTTTGGTTGCAAGAAACTGTGAACAAAGAATACTGGCTTGCAACATAAGAATTTGAAATTGTTGAAAATTGAGAATTTTTATGTCACAAATAAAGAATTGTTAGGTTGCCACAAAACTTCAAACTAAGAATTCTTATCTTGTGACTTAAAATTGCATACTTAGTGATGTTATCAATTCTATGTTTCAAAAGAAGACTTCTTAGGCAGTGGAAAAAGCCACCAAAGAATATAGCCCCACAACTTAAAAATGTAACCTTTGAACTCAGTATCAACTCTAACTCATAAGTGAGCCATTTTTTTACATTTAGCATTTTTTCACCAAATTTTCAGCAGCCCTATAAATTGTTAAGCTTGTATGAACACAGTTCATGAGAAGTGTCACTACTACTTCAATGTTTGATTTTATGTTGTAGTGCAATAAAAAGCATTTTAAAGGTGTGATTTAAAGTCTGTCAATTCTATGGAGGTGGTGGTGGCTTAAAATATAAGCTATAAATGTTTGGGATAGAAATATTGAAAAATGTGATATGCGTTACAGTACAGTTGTGCTGGTAAATACCCAAAACTGGACTATTGGGCCCTATTCAGATTTGTAAGATGCATGTATCACTGTTTTATGGTATTTGTGTATGGCCCTTCAAACTGCTGCCCTGCAGATCTGGTGTTCCTAAATCTATGGGGGGTATCCTTGATTTGTCAACGTTTCTCTGAGGATGGGGTTTGATGTTACACATGGACATGCTGGTCTCTTTCAGTTGAGCCATGAACAGGTGGTCATGCAGTCTGTTATTCTTATGCCTATTGGTGTTCCCATAGTTTGAAGGTATCCGACATTTCCAAATGAGAAGTAGTTGTGTGTAAGTATAAAATACATGAGCTGAGTATCTGCTTCTGTCGGTACAGTCTATTGTTTCAGATATTGTCTGCATGCTGATAGTTCATCACTCTGGGGAATACCAGTGTATAAGGATTCAACATCCAAGGTTGCTAGATTTATTCCCTCTGATAGAGGGCAAACAATGCTGAGTTTATTAAGTAGGGCTGTGGTATCCTTTATGGTAACTGGGTGTGTTCTCTGCTAGTGGTTTAAGGATGTTTTCTACCTAGCCCAAGATAGTCTCGGTAAATATTCCAGTTTCTGAGATAATTGTATAGACTGGGTTCCCTTTTTAATGTGTTCCCTTTTTAATACATTTTGGGGAGCAGATAGAGGAGAATAAGAGATTCCACCTCAAGCACACAAATTCCATCACCTACAGTCAAGCCACATGGTGCAGTCAAATGTACTCCGGGACAGAAAACAGAGACAGACATATAAGCACCCTCAAAGAAGCCTTAGGAAGTCAAGGATAATACCCACAGTTCATAGAAAACCAGATCTGCATGGCAACAAGAATACTCAAAAAGAAATTAATTGAATATAAAAAAAGAAAAACAGAAACTTGACCATACACAGAATCACTGATTGTCACATGCAGCCCAACACTGAACACCTACCCAAAATATTAAAGATCTTAATCATATTCTCAAAGAGGATGAAAGGTTTCAAGCTGTCTTTCTGCAGCCCCTACTTATGGCAAATAGTCAACCCCACAATCTACAGCAACTTATTGTCTGAAGCAAGATGCCATCAGGTAGAATGTACAAAGTGCACTTGAGAAGTACTGGAACTATGGCAAATATCTGGGTCTACCAAACAAGATCTGCCAGTAAATGTGGGCTGTAGCTCAAATATCCAAATGGGCACTTCTCCCTATTTGCTGGCCACATCTATGAGCACAATAAGGGGATTTGGGCACTACAGAAAGTCAAGTGTTGGGAGCAAAGCACTGCAGCAGAAGTTGGGATCTAGGCATACAGCAGCAGAATTGCCAGCCACTGATTCCCCTCCTGACGGGTCCTCTTTGCCTCTGCTGATGCCATCAGACAGTATCCAGCTTGGGAGGAAGGCCCCCCAGCGCCAAACTTACAAATGCTTGGGCAGCATGACAATGCAAATAGATGGGCAGAGATAACCCAAGGCCAATAGAACACTGTGCCATAGACTTAAAAGCTCAGGGGCTCCTAAGATGATCCCTTTCAACTGATAGCATGAACAATGCTTTGTAGATTGTAACTAGTGTTTAGGCCACTGCCTTTCTAAGACCTTGCTATGGTAAATGCACACTAATGTAACACAGAAATTCTCTTGCTAAACTGTTGTTCTGAACCCAGTCTTATTACCCTTTAAGCCTGTTATCTTTACAGCACCTATCACTTCTACCTGGTAAATTTCCAAACACCTCCCTGGTTGATGATCTTTTCCCCCAGCCTAACTGCAAGCTGTAAGTTAAGGTATTGCCCCAGAGCAGGTGAAATGAATGCACCTCTATCAGGCTGTACAACAGTCCACCTCAAGGATAGGAGACAAAGCAGATGTGCAGCTAACACTCTGGTACATTTAAATGATCCATACAAGTTAATGAATGTATAAATGTAAGGCAGCTCAATTATGTAAACCCTTTAGAAATTGTTTGTTAGGATGGGAATCACATGAACCTCTATTCTGCTAACATGAACAGGGTTATGCAGACCCCACCTTGAACACACACCAATGCCTGCTGACAAGGACAGGCCAAAATATCTAACATGACCCAATTTGCATAAAGGGCTGCCAAATGAATATGTTGCACTACTGCAAGGCAATAGGATGGGACAATCATGGACAATCACCATTTCTGGTGAGACTCCCCACCTCATGATTGACACAACTGTATAGTAATAACCAAGCAGCACAAAAGGGCTCTTAGCTGCCCCATGGCACTATACTGACTACACATAACAGCTTTTGCCTCACATTCCTTTTCTCCATTGATGACTGCACTTATTTGCAGGGGCTATCATCAACCAAGTCAAGAAGTATTCAGAATGAAAAAATCCTGCACTCACCATCCAAAAATCACAAAGCTGCACACAATGTTGCCCAAAAAGTAAAAGTTTATTATGCCAGTGCCAGTAAAAATAAACACATCACCTGATGCGTTTCAGAATAAAATTCCTTTTTCAAAGGAACTATGTAAATGAATCAGAGCACACCTTAAATACCAGTATGTATGATGCCTTGGGGAGGTGATGGAAGAGATGACTGGGATTCCAATGGAGGTTACTTCTTTGCTTGAAAAAACAAAGAGAAACCACACTGGGGTGGGATGCACTGATTAGGATACAGTATTCAAAATGAAAAAATCCTGCACTCACCATCCAAAAATCACAAAACTGCTCACAATGTTGCCCAAAAAGTGTATGTTTATTATGCCACTGCCAGTAAAAATAAACACATAACCCGATGCATTTTAGAACCTTTTTCAAAAGATCTATGTAAATTAATTAGGGCGCACCTTAGATACCAGTATGTATGCTGTCATAAAAGGTGGCCCTGAAATATTTAAAAGTATTTAAAGTGCCAGTACAAAAAATCCAACATGCTATGCTAAAAAGTGCAGTAAAACAAAAACATATATAGCAACACATCCTAACAGTTAAACACATAAATACATGTAGCACACATACCATTTCAAACAATTTTCAATATTTAGAACCATAAAAAAAATATGGAAAGTGAAATTAAAAAATTCACAAGAGAAGTGATGCTGCATCACCCAGAGTTAACAGCGCGGGGGGCAGATTGAATTTCCAATGATTTTGCTGTAGATCACCTAGTATCCACAAGATCTTGGGAAGTGAATGGGTATGGGGGACAAAAAGGAAAGGGGGAGGAAAACAGAGAAAAAAGAAAAAGAAAGAAGGCGGGCAGAAGAAATGAGAGGGAAAAGAAGGGGAAAAGGAGGAAAAGATGGACCATCTGTGGGAAAGAAAAAACACTACATCTATTTGTAATCCAAGCATACAAATACTTTCCTATAAATAATAATTTAATTATTTCTTCTTTTTACTGTTTTTATCAGTTTATGTTTTTTTCAAGTTATACAGGATTTCAATAAATTATATATAGACCGTATGTCTCCAAAAATGTCTATTTCAGCTTTTTCTTTAAATATGGTGCCAGATCAAATCTATCATTAAGTCCTGGAAACTTACATGCCCCTTTTGCATATATCCTGTAACCCTCCCATTCCAGGATCAGATTATCATAGTCATCCCCTTGTGGTGGATTAACCACTTTCTCAATGGCCCTGAAAATAAAGAAATGTTCATCCTTGTTGTTAGCTCTGTGCATGTGCAGTGCTGTAGCATGTCAGGTCCCCACTCCTGATTGCTCGCACATGTTCTCCAACTCTTAGCTTGAATTGGCATTTAGTTTTTCCTATATAAAATTAATTTTATTCTGAAATGCCTCAGATGATGTGTTTATTTTTACTGACACTGGCATAATAAACTTACACTTTTTGGGCAACATTGTGAGCAGCGTCTTGATTTTTGGAGGGTGAGTGCAGGATCTTTCCATCTGAATTCTGTATCCTAATCCATGCACCCCACACCAGTGTGGCTACTTTTCATTTTTCTCCATTGGTCTTTGAAGTTTGGCACAGGTTACGAGTTTGTAGTGATAGAGTACTTTACTCATGTAAAATCTTTTTGCATGCTCACGGCTGCTGTTAAGCGTTTTTAGTGCCTTTATTATGCCAGTATTGTTTTTGTCCCTGATTCCAGTAAGGAAAATTATGAACTCGTTGGAACAAATGCCTAACATGGCATTTCTGGAAACTGCTAGTACTTCTAACATTCCAAATTCATCAGCGGACCACTTTGCTTATGTTAATGGACTATTGGCTGAAGTTAGCCATGTGAATCCATTTTTGACTGAGACAAACACACCTAGAGGTAACAGCTATAGTGGTGCAGCTGGTTCCTTTTTAGAAGCATTCAAGACACTTGAAAAAAAAACAGTTTCAAAAGCCAGACGTATTCATTGGAATATCACAAATCTGAAGGTGTATTTGGAATTGCAATGCATCCCGAGAGGGCTCAGAATATTGAAGGAACCAGCTTTTGATTTGGAAGTGGAAACTTTTATGAAGAAATGAAGAGACATTCTAGATGAGACTTCCAATAAACTGATGTGTCTCATCATGGAATATGGCAATGAGGTTAGTGAAAACCTAAAGACTGAAATTAAGGAACAGGAAAAAATTGTTATGGGGTTTAATTACATCCTGATTTTAATATATGCTATAAAAAGTTAAGAAACAACATTGAAAAATTGGATTTTGAGATTAAGAAAAAGAAACTTACTAAGTTTAAAAGAGATCTTGATGTCTATCAACTAGGGAGAATTTACAGTTGGAAAAAAACAATCTCAACCAAAGGGCATTTTAAAAACCAAGAGAACAAGTGTCTTTTAACATAAGTTCTGAACTGAGTGGGTCGGAATCAGCTTATTCAGGAGAGACATCTGTGGAATCCCCCAATTTTCATCAGAAATACAGATTCCATGACAAAACACAAGACAAAACAGATTCCAGGGTTTTCACATACCTCAACAGAAAGGACCTGGTAGAGGAAGGGGCAGAGGCAGACAACAATGGGCAATAGAAAGAGAAGGACAAGGGGGGCAAGAAGAGGAGATGCAGAAGAAAGGGACAATTGCAACAATTTTTACCCCCAGGAACATTACCAACAGTCTCCCTCTCCCACAACCACAGCAACAACAGTGTCTTTACAATCAACAACTGCTGAACCAAGTGAATGCCCCACTACCCCAAGAAACCCTACATCATCAACCGAGACAATGGGGTTATGGAAAATAATTAATCTATTGGATAGAACTTTGTCTTCTGCTGAAATGGAATTATGTGGTTTGTCTTTTGCACCTGCAGCCATAATCAATAAGTTTTGACACTTGAAAATATTTTTAGAAACTATGTAGAAATTTGAACTTACTGTCTTTTTTCAACAAAAGGGATAGAATTTTGGGCCGGTCTGTGCACTTGCTGTCCTATGGAGAGGGAGACACCACTGTAACAGATACTTTTGAGGGTCAAATTATTTCTTGTACCTTTAGAGGTAGATCTACCTTTTATCCCCCGCTGTCAGCAGCTATTTTAACATTTCAGGAATTATGTGGGAAGGAGATGGAAATTTTGTTTCATAACCTGCCTGATATCCATTATAGTAATATTACAAATGCAGAGAGAATCACTTTACAGAGAGTAAAATAAGATACACACATTGTCATTAAACAGGCAGACAAAGGTGGTGTAGTGGTTATTCAAAATACAGAAGATTATGTATCAGAAATAAAAAGACAGCTCACTGACGCCACCTTTTACCACAAACTTGACAATGATCCAACAGTTGATTTTAAGTTCAGAATTGATGAATATTTGAATTATGCATGTTTGGATGGTTGGATAGATAATGTTATAATCAACTTCCTTACTGTTGAGCATCCAATTAGGGCAACAATATACACCCTACCAGAGATTCATAAGACTTTTTCTTTCCCCCCTCTCCCAGGAGACCTATTGTGAGTGACATTGGCTCTGCCACAGAGCCACTCTCACAATATGTAGGTTACAATTTCAGACCATTTGTGGAGGGTTTGGGTTCATGCCTGAAAGATACAGGCCAGATTTTACTAATTCTGGAAGATACTGTCGTGGACGAGGACTCCCTTCTTGTTACAGTGGATGTGGAGTCCTTATATACAAACATTCCACAAGAAGAAGCTTTGGACAGTTTGGTTAACTTCCTAAATACAAGGGGCATTTATGCATAACCCCCAATAGAATTTCTGAATTTGTTTTAAAATGTAATTTTTTCACCTTCCTTGGTCAAAAATATCTCCAAACAATGGGTACTGCCATGGGGGTGACTTTTGCCGCCAGTGTGTCAAACTTATACATGGGGAGGTGGGAAAATCAGTTTATCAGGGACCCTGACCAAAAGCTCTTTTTCTCATATATAGAACTTTGTCACCACTTTTTGGATGATTTTTGATTATATGGCACGGGGAAGTGGAAATATTGGAAACGTTTATTGATTATCTCCATTACACTAACCAGAATTTATGATTCACATATACTACAAACAAACAGGAGATTAACTTTTTGGACTTAACTATACAGAATGATGTGAGTGGAACAATCAATAGTGACATATGTAGGAAACAATTTGAGAGAAACAACATTCTCTTATCCTCTAGCTGTCATCCTTGTCATGTGACTACAAATATTTCTAAGGGCCAATTTTTATGAATAAGATGAAATTGTAATATGCTGGAAAAATATGATGGGGCAGCAGAAGATATGAAGGAAAGATTTAAGGAAAGAGGATATAAGCAGACCCTAATACAGAAAACATGCCCAGAGGTGAGAGATATGGACAGAAACTTACTATTTTTTCCCAATTGTTTAACCAGGAGTAGGACGCTAAGCTGAAAGCTTGTTTACCGGTGCAACCTGGGAGCACAGAGAAGTTAAGTGACTTGCTCAGGGTCACACAGTATTCAAGTGGGGGCTGTGGGATTCAAACCCCGCTCTCCAGATTTGCAGCTCAGGGCCTTAAACCACTGCACTGTACTGCCTCCCTATTGACTATTCACTATTGACATATAGGACAGACAGGAACAATGAAAACAAGGTTTTAAATTGTGTGACTAATTACTCTGTCCATGCAACAAAGACTTGTGATATTATCAGAAAAAACTGGAATGGTTTAAGGAGGGATCATGACCTTTCACCATTTCATTACACTGTCTCAAGGATGTCATACAGGAGGCCAACAACCTTGAGGGATTCCCTGGTTCACAGTAGACAGACTGTCCCAACAAACAAAACTTGTCTTTCTGCCAATTCTTTTGGTTGTTTTAAATGCTTAAGATGTACCCACTGTAGCTCTGTTTCCCTTGGAAAGTTTATCAGTAGTGTGATTTCCACAGTGACCTTTAGGATCCAACAATTCATAACATGTGACACTGTGGGGGTCTTCTACATGGCATTATGTAGTTGTGATTCCTTTTATATAGAAAAAACTAAATGCCAGTTCAAGCTAAGGGTTGGAGAACATGTGCAAGCAATCAGGAGTGGGGACCTGACTAATTCTATAGCACTGCACATATATAGAGCTAACAAAAAGGATAAACATTTCTTTACTTTCATGGCCATTGACAAAGTGTTTAAACCATCACAAGGGGGAGACTATGATAATTTGATCCAGGAACAGGAGAGTTTCTGGATATATACACTAGAGGCATATAAGTTTCCAGGACATAATGATAGACTTGATCTGGCACCATATTTAAAGAAAAAGCAGAAATATAATTTTTTGGAGACATATGGTCTATATATAATTTATTGAAATCCTGTATAACTTGAAAAAAAAAACATAAACTGATATACATAGTAAAAAGAAGAAATAATGACATTATTATTTATAGGAAAGTATTTTTATTATTGGATTACAAATAGATGTGTTTTTTCTTTCCACAGATGGTACCTTCCCCCCTCCTCATCCCCTTCTTCTCCTTCTCTTTTCATCTGTCCCCTTTCCTTCTTTTCCTTTTTTTCTTCTTTCTTTTCCTCCCCCCTTCCCTTTCTTCACCCATACCCTTTTACTTGCCAGGATCTTGTTGATATTGGGTGACCTACACCAAAGTCACTGGAAATTTGATCTGGACCCACCGCCCACCGCTGTTAAGCTTGTCAACTCTGGGGGATGCATCATCACTTCTCTTTTGATTTTTTTAATTTCCTTTGCCATATTTATTTATATGGTTCTAAATATTGAAAATTGTTTGAAATGTTATATGTGCTACATGTATTTATGTATTTAATTGTTAAGATGTGTTGCTATATATGTTTTTAACTGCACCTTTTAACATAGCATGTTGGATATTTTGTACTGGCACTATAAATGCTTTTTAACCTTTCAGGGCCACTTGTTATGACATCATACATACTGGCATCTAAGGTGTGCCCTGATTCATTTACACAGATCTTTGAAAAAGGTTCCAAAATGTGTCAGGTGTTGTGTTTATTTTTACTGGCACTGGCATAATAAACTTACACTTTTTGGACAACATTGTAAGCAGTTTTGTGATTTTTGGATGGTGAGTGCCGGATTTTTTTATTCCGAATGCTGTATCCTAATCAGTGCATCCCACCCCAGTGTGCTTTCTCTTTATTTTTTTCAAGTAAAGAAGTAACCTTCGTTGGAATCCCAGTCATCTCTTCCTTCCCCTCCCCAAGCAGTCTCTTCACAACATCTCATAAAATGTATATAATTTACCAAAGTTGCGATGAAGGTGGCTGCAGGTTATTGCCCTTCTCCTTTCACCCTGCATAAAGGTGGGAGGGTTCTTGTGAACACCACTTGAGAGGAGTATTTACCTCTAAATTTTCTTCTGTGTGCCTTTCTCAGTGAGGACCACATGGTACCATATGTTGATATGAGTGAATGGGTGTCAAGATGTTGTGGGGAGAAACCTAAAGCATATATGCCAGGGTGCTCAACAACTGTACACCACTGATTGACTGACTTTGCTATTAAAGAGTTACTGCCCCATGCCTTAGATCCCAGACAAATGGGAGGCCAGCATGGATGCAGGACTCTTTAAACCTCACAAAAGGTCACCAGATCAAAAGTAAATAACTAGCCTCCCATGAGGAGATACAAAAAGCACAGGGGAGAAATCAGCACAAAATGGTAAATAAGTTAATTATCCAGATGCAGCCTATACATATTTCGAATCATGCACCATTATACAGTACTTAATTCTTCCATCCAGGGACACCACCATATATAGACAATGGAGGTTGGATCCATTATTACTAAAAGAAGAAGCACTCATTAATAAAATAACATTAGAGATGGAAATATACTACTGTAAGAATGACCCCTCAGAAGTTTCCCTTAATACCATACAAGATGCTTATAAGGCCTTTGTAAGAGCAATGTGTATTTCTTATGTTGCTAAAAGAAAAAAGAAACAAAAAGAGAGACTTGAACAGTTGAAATAGGAAATACTAGAAGCTCAGAAATTGCATTTATAAACACAATCTAATATTCACTTAAAAATATTAGAAAATGTAGACATGAATATAATCACATTTATAATGACAAAATAGAAAGATTGAAGTTAATTTCAAAATCTAAGAAGTTTGCTAATATAGACAGAGTTGGTAAATTATTAGCATATATGATACAAAAAGACAAGATTGAAAGGAACATCACAGGAATCAAAGTAAATGAGCAAATCATAAATTCAGAACAAGATGTTAATCAAGAATTTGTAAAATATTGTCAAGATTTATACAGGTCACAAGGTAAATCCCATGAACTTAATAACTTTCTTAATATATCCCAGATTAATGAACATCAACAGAAATTGTTATAAGGAGAAATAACTGTGAATGTAGTAGAGCGAGCAATACAGGAGCTAAAATCAAAGAAATCACCAGGGTTAGGTGGGTTAGGGACTGATTTTTATAAAACTTTCAGTAAGCTTCTAAGCTCTAAATTACTGTAGCAGCACTGTTTAATGTATTTCAGGGCACTCTCCCATTTTCCTTTGATGAGGCCCTTATTTTGGTCATCCCCAAAAAGGGTAAAGGCAAATCATTATGTTCTTCTTACTGCCCGATCTCATTATTAAATTCAGACTATAAAATATTTGTGAACATTTTGGCAGCCAAGTTGGAAAGAATCCTTCTCGACCTGATTGGGTCTGACTAAATGGGCTTCATCATGGGAAGAAGGGAGCATTATAATAATATCAGAAATGCAATAAATGTCCTTTATACAGCTAAAGACCCCAACACAAAGGTGGTGTCCATGGATGCATAAAAAGCCTTTGATAAGGATGAGTGGCACTATTTATTTGAAATATTAAAAAAAGGCTAATAAAGGCCCTAAATATCTAACATGGATTAACGCAATATATTCGACACCCAAAGCCAAGGTAATGACTAATGGTGCAACATCTTCTGCATTTCCCCTATGCTGTGGTACATGCCAGGGCTGTCCTTTATCACCATTGCTATTTACATTAGTAATTGAACCATTGACCAATGCCATCAGGATGCATAACAAAATTAAAAGGTTCCAATATTCCAATGCAAAATATTTAAAAATATCTCTATTTGGGGATGATATTTTACTTTATCTTAAAAACCCAGAACAGGAATTAAAAACTGTGATGCAAATTATTAAAGATTATGATAAATGTTCAGGATATTTAGTTAATTGGAAGAACTCAGAAGCCTTATTTATACATCCTGGTAAAAGAAATATCAATATTGTGAATTTTCCGACTAAAATTAAAAATGATAATATAACATATTTTTGTATTCAGATTACAAATAAATGGAACAAATTACTTGATGCAAATTTGTGTCTGCTAATAGGAGAAATGCAGAGAGATACCTACAAAAATGGGAAGATGCCCCATTATCACTGTTAGGGTGTAAACAGCTCATTAAAATGAATGTACTTCCTAAGCTTTTATATTTATTCCAGGCTATACCTTTGATAGTACTCACCAATATTTTCAAGAAAATTGATCAAGTAATCACCAGGTTCTTATGGAAGAAAGGCAGACCAAGACTTGAACAACAAAAGTTAACATTACAGTATTCACATCTGGATCTCAAACTTCCAAATCTCCAGTATTATCAGTGGATAACTGTAATAAAAAGAGTTATGGTCTGAGGAAATACCTCCATGGGCTTATTATGAATATCAAAATCCATCCCACAAAACTCTTTTCCATATATTGTCCAAAACAATTAGTGATAAAGAACTTAAGAGCCATGATGGTGCTATATATAAATGCCAAGATAGTTGCCAGGCTGGGTGCACTGCCGGCTGCTCAGACAGCCTAGTGCTTAGTTTATTCATTTGTTTGTTGCTGTCACTTATTTCTACCGATTTTGTTCATCTCCCATCCAGTCATTTTCTGTATTTCATTTATTTTATTTTTCACCATACTCTGATGTTTATTATATAGTTTATGGTTGTTTAATTTAGTTGTGGGTTTTTGTTTTCTCCCAATGTGAGATTTGTGGGAGCATTTTCTTTTCTTTTCTTTTATATTATATTATTTTTTCTTATATTCTTAATTTTATTTTATCACTTAGTTCAATTAATTGGTTGTGATTTTTTTTGTTTTAATTTCTTTTTTTGTGTGTAGGTGTAACAAGCTGGCCTATTGCAGATGGAGAGGTAACATACTGGATTTAAAGTTTACAGAAAAAAATTACTTTTATTGCTCCAAATGTAAGTTATTGCTGCAGAAAACATAACCAGTCAGTTCAACTTCTCCAGCCTGGTCAGGTAACAAGAAAGGTTAACACAAAACAATTCTGAACCACCTATGTGGACCAGCAGTTTGTTCAATATACATTCTCAAACAAAACAAATGGTTTGTGGGCTAGCAGTTTTGAATGCACAGTCTCAAATAAAACACAGTTTTCCCTTTTTGCCTTATTTGTAGACTGTTATCAGCAGTACATTCCCGTCACTATTTTTGGCCCAGCCGTCTAGACTGATCCTTTACCTCAGGACTGTCTGCTAGAGAAATGGTCTGTTTCTCAGCAGCAGGTTTCAACTTTTTCTCAAAGACTCTCTCCAATCCTTAATCATTCTTCTTGGCTTTCTGCTCTGGTTCCTGTTTCACATTCCACCCTCCATCTTGCAGGGTTCTCTGTCTAGGAGACTCTTCTCCCTGCAACAGTTTCCACCTTCTAACTGACTACTTGCCAGATTATCTCTGCCTTTCAGTAATCCCTCTAATTAGCAACACCTGGGGAGGCACCCCCCTTGCCTGTTCATGTTGCATTCCCTGCATTTCTGCAGCCTCAAACAAGAGGTTAACCTCTCCTTTCCCAGTGTAGTGTTTACACTGTCACATACTTCCCCCCTTTGTGTGAATTCGCAGTTGGTCAGCCCCTGACCATTCACCTTCTGGGACAGGAAGTCAGCTTTTCCATTCTGGGTCCCAGTCCAGTGGTGCACTGTAAAGGAAAATGTCTGGAGGGCCAAGTACCACCTGATGATGCAAGGATTGTCATCCTTCATCACCTGTAGCCACCTCAGAGGGGCATGATCTGTGACCAGAATAAATGGACGGCCATATAAGTAGTAGCTGAGGGCATCCACAGCCATCTTGACTGCGATACACTTTTTCAGTATCACTGCATAGTTTTTTCTCCCGGGGAAAGAGTTTTTGACTGTGGTAGAGGATAGGATGTTCCTCCCCCTCAAACTCTGTGGTAGAACACCTTTCCTAGCCCAACTTCAGAGGCATTTGTCTGCAGGATAAAGGTCCTGTTGAAGTCAGGACTGCATAGCACTGGCTTTCTGCACACTGTCACTTTGAGTTGAGTGAAGGCCTGGTCACACTCCTCTGACCATTGGACCTTATTGGGGGAGATTTCCAGGTGAGGTCTGTGAGGGGGCTGGCAAGAGTAGAGAAGTGTGGTATGAACTGGCGGTAATACCCTACCAATCCTAAGAAGGCCCTCACCTGGGTTTTTGTGGTGGATACTGGGCACTCAGCTATTGCTTGGACCTTACTGACCAAGGGTCTCACCTGTCCATTGCCTATACAGTACCCTAAGTACTTCATTTCAGCTTTGGCTAAAGCACACTTCGCTGCATTGGCCATCAGACCTGCTTCTCATAAGGACTGTAGTAAAGCTGCCACCTTGGAAACATGGAACTCCCAATCAATGCTGTGGATCACCACATCAACTAGGTAAGAATCTGCATAGTGGGCATGGGGTCACGGTAAGCGATTCATGAGCCTTTGAAAGGTTGCAGGTGCCCCATGTAAGCCAAAAGGCATGGTATGTAACTGGTACAGCCCAAAGGGGATAGCAAATGTTGTCTTTTCCTGAGACTCTGGGGTCAAAGGGATTTGCCAGTACCCTTTTTTTAGGTCCAAAGTCATGATGTACTTGGTTTCCCCTAGCCTATCCAATAGTTCGTCTACCTGGGGCATGGGGTAGGCATCGAACTTTGAAACAGCATTGACCTTGTGAAAATCAATACAGAAGAGCGTAGCCCCACCTTTTTTTGGTACTGACACTATAGGGCTACACCAAACACTGCTGGATTCCTCAATCACCCCCAACTCTAGCATGTCCTGTAACTCCTTCTTAACAGTGTCTCATACGGCTTCTGGCAAGTGATACGGTCACTGCCGCACCTTCTCCCCAGGCTCTGTTTCTAGATAATGAGCTATCATATGGGTTGTCCCCAGGAGGAAGGAGAAAACATCCAAAAACTGGCTTAACAACTCTCCTAGTTGCTGTTTCTGTTTGTGAGAAAGCTGTTCTCCCATTGGGACTTGTATCCCCAGATTGTCATCCAGCACTTGGGGTCCCAGATCCACTATGTCTGGTTCAGGGGAAATCAATAGGCTATCCCTCTGGTTCCAGAATTTCAGCAAATTGACATGGTAGATCTGGGTCTCTTTTCACCTCTCTGGATGGCAAACTTCATAGCCAACTGGGCCCACCCTCCGGGTAACTTCGTAAGGCCCCTTCCATTTGGCAAGAAGCTTATTCTGCTGCTCAGCAACAAAACTAGTACCTGATCCCCTGGTTTATATTCCTTCAGCTGGGCTCCCTGATTATAGTAGTACTCTTGTCTTTGTTGAGCCTTCACCAGATTTTCTCGGGCAAATTTCCCCACCTGATCTAATCTTTCCTTCAATTGCAGGATATATTGCACCACATTTTCAGTCTTGGGATCGGGTTTCTCCAACATCTCCTTTACTACAGTACATCAAGAACACCTCATGGGTGGCACCCATAGAGGAGTTTAAATTGAGCAAGCCCTGTAGAAGCTTGTGGGACCTCCCACATTATGAACATCAGTAAGGGAAGTAACTTGTCCCAGTCCCTGAACTCAGTGGTTATGAATTTTTGAAGCATCGTTAAAGGGTTTTGTTGAATTGCTTCACGAGGCCATCCATCTGGGGATGGTAGATTGAGGTCCTTATGGAGCTGATTCCCAATAAAGTACAAACCTCCTGAGTCAGGCAGGACATGAAATTAGTTCCCTGGTCAGTCAACATTTCCTTCGGTATTCCCATATGACTAAAGATCTTTAATAGCTCCTAGGCTACAATTTTGGCTGAAATGCTTCATAACAGGATGGCCTCAGGGTACCAGGTAACATAGTCTACAATCATCAGAATGTATTGCTACCCCATGCACTCTTTGCCAGGGGTACCATTATGTTTATTTATTTAGTTTTTGTTGACCGGGTAAGTGCACTAGGCAAATCCTGCCTATTTTCAGGCATGACCTGGGGAGGGGGATACAGATGAATGCCAACTAACCTTGAACCAGATTAAGCTGTTGGTGGTATTTTTAGTGAATGAGGGAAATTTTGCCAGGACACCGGGGACATTTCTCTACTCTTTTTGATAAGTGCCATGGGATCTTTAATATCCACCTGAACTACCACCAGTCCAGGCAGATGGGACCTCGGTTTTACATCTCATCTGAAAGACGGCACCTCAGAAGTGCAGCACCCCTCTCATGCTGCATTACAGTGTCAGTACTGGGATATTAACCCAAGTGCCAGATGTGGGAACTGAACCCACAGCCCTCTGATCTCCCGACCTCAGAGGCGAGTGTGCTACCTACTGAGCCAACCCCAAGCCAGTCAAAAGGTGCCTGCATAACAGGTAATGGTATTAAAGTGGCCCATGGATTGTTCTTTGGAGCTACTAACTGGCACTCGGGACAAGATGCACAATAATCTTTAACCTGTTGATAGATGTCTGACCAAAAGAATTGGGGCAAAATTCAGGCTAATGTATTCTCTACCCCACAGTGCCCTGCTACAGGAATAGAGTGGGCAAGGTGGAATAATTCCCCCTGAAAGACCTGAGGCAACTGATGCTGGGTATCCCCCATCTGGGCCTCCTTACTCACTTAATACAGGATACCCCCTTGTAACTCAAAATGAGGATAGCGTGCTACCTGATTCTCATCTACCGCTTCCCCTTCCCTGACAGCCAACTGGGTGTATACCCGACTGAGGATACCATTGACCTGTTGTTCTTTGGCAATGCCAGGGCAGTACTTTAATACATCTTGCTCTGATAGGGACAGCCCTCCAGGACTTTGGTTAGGTGGGTCAGTGTTAGGGTCAGGCTGCGGGACTGGACCTGCTTTTGCCTTTGCTTCACCTCCCTCCCTCCCTCCTGGGCACCTGCCCCTTCAGGACCCCTTTCCTTTGCTGCCCTATGTTCTCTCTTAGATTTGCAAGTTCTTGTCTGGTCATTAAAAATCCCTGGGTCTGGGAAAGGAAAAACTTCCCTAAGCTGCAGATGGCTGGCCCCCTCTCTTCATGACCCTGAGACCAGGTAGTTACCAAAGATAAGTCTGCTTTCCATACGTCATCAAACCATTTCCAGTCTCTCCCCAGTAACACTGGATAGGGTAACTCCTGGGCAACCCCCACCTTTATAGTCTGTGTTTGGCCCCCCAGAGTAAGTGTAACCATAACACCAGGGTAAGCCTTTTCATCCCCATGCACACATTGGATAGGGACGAGGTTCTGGTCCTAACAGGATTGGAGGTTCACAAGGGCCACCCTGACTAGGGTCTGGTGGCTCCTTGAATTCACCAGAGCCTCTGTCTTTATCCCTTCTACGTCACAAGGGATCACAAACTCTCAGGATTCAGAGCCCCCACCCCCACTGTACAGTGAATAGACATCTGTAAATGTGCAGTCCAAGAAGATACAGTCCATGTGGGGGAAGTTTTTTGCAAAGTGACCCTTCTGTCCACATGAGAAACATGACCCTGTGTCTCAGCTATGGGGTGATCCTCTGGGTTTAGGCAGTGTGCCCTCAGGAAATGACTCCCTGGGCTGCTGGGTTGTCATCTTTCCCAGAGTCTGACCCTTTTTTGGCCCATAACCCCCCTCCCCATATGCCCAAGGTCCCTTCACAGTTCCAGCCAAGATTCCTTCAGTCTGGCTCCCGGGACAATTCCCCCTCTTCCCAAGTTCCTTGTAAGCTGGGTCAAGGGGTGGGAGGAGAGTACAGCATCCAATTCTTGTTCTGAGATCTGCATGGCCTTTGCTAGCATGGTGATCTTCTGTTTGCAGACCCAGCTCTGAATTCTTGGGGCCAGGATGTTCATAAATTGTTCCAAGATGATTAACTCGGCCACCTCAGGGCAACTGCATCCTTCAGGTTTTAGTCAATGCCAACATAGTTCCCGCAATTGTTGTCCCACTACTCTAGGTTGTGTACCTGCTGCAAATTTCAAGCTCTGGAACCTCTGTCAGTAACTTTCTGCATTGATGCCTAGGTGGTCCTGGCTTACTGCATTCACCTCTGTGTACTCCCCAGCTGTGGTACTGTCCATAGCTCAATAGACTGCTTGGGCTTCCCCGGTCAGACAGGGGGCAAGGCAGAAAGCCCACTAGGATCTGGGCCATCCAGCAGCTTCCACCTCTCACTCAAACATTACCAGAAAGGCCTCGGAATCATCCTCAGATGTCATTTTGGTCAGTATGGTGTTCATCCTAGGAACCCCTGGCCTCACGATAGCCAGATCAGCCTCACCAGTAGGATCATATTGCAGCTGTTGCACCCAGGACTGCAGGAGCTGCTGTTGTTGTTGCCCCAGCTGTATAAGTAACTGCTGTTGTGCTTGTTGGGCCTGTTGTTGCACCTCCTGCTGATGCTGAGCCAGCTGGGTGAAAACCTATTGTTGCTGAGCCTGTTGTGCTCATTGTTGTGCCTCCTATTGGGCTTACTGTGCTTGTAGCACCCACTATTGTGCTTCTTGCTGCTGCTGTGCCAGCTGCTTGAAGGTCTGTTGTTGTTGCCAAGCGAGGAACTTCAGCAATTTCTCCATATCCATTTTTGCATAATGTAACTAGTCCTGCTCACTCCAGCAGGGGTTCGAATCCCACTTCTACCACCATGTGTGACAAGCTGGCCTATGGTAGATGGAAAGGCAACAAGCTGGTTTTAAAGTTCACAGAAAAAATTTACTTTTATTTCTCCAAATGTAACTTATTGCTCCAGAAAAATATAATCAGTCAGTTCAACTTCTCCAGCCTGGTCAGGTAACATAAAGATTGACACAAAACAGTTCTTTCAGGCTGATTTGACAAAACAAATCTTTGAACCACCTATGTGTGCCAGCAGTTTGTTCCATATACAGTCTCAAACAAAGCAAACAGTTTGTGGGCCAGCAGTTTTGAATGCACAGTCTCAAATAAAACACTGTGTCCCTTTTTTGCCTTATTTGTAGGCCGTTATCAGCAGTACATTCCACTCACTGTTTTTAGCCCAGCTGGCTAGACTGATCCTTTACCTCAGGACTCTCTGCTGTAGAAATGGTCTGTTTCTCGGCAGCAGGTTTCAACTTTTTCCCAAAAGCTCTCTCCAATCCTTAATCATTCTGCTTGGCTTTCTGCTCTGGTTCCTGTCTCACATTCCACCCTCTATCTTGCAGGGTTCTCTGCCTAGGAGACTCTGCTCCCTGCAGCAGTTTCCACCTTCTAACTGACTACTTGCTGGATTCTCTCTGCCTTTCAGCAATCCCTCTAATTAGCAGCACCTGGGGAGGCACCCACCTTGCCTGTTCATGTTGCATTCCTTGCATTTCCTCAGCCTCAAATAAGAGGTTAACCTTTTGTTTCCCAGTGTAGTGTTTACACTGTCACAGTAGGCCTGGTGTATTTTTTATTTTTTTTGACTGGGGCTTATTAATATGTGTAGGAGGCCTGCCCCCATGGCCATGCACTATTCATCCTCCATCCTTCATGCCCTCTGTCCTTTTGTCTTCCCCCATTGCAGTTTACAACCTACCAGTGCTGTAGAATGCTGAGTACTGTTTGACAGGGGTGAGGGGGGTGTGAACAATGGAGGGTGAATGAGCGGAGCCACCGCATCAGGGTAGTAAAATCCAGAAGACGCCCTGGGGTGAAATGAAACGTGGATCGTGGCTCACCATGCCTGGTATCCATACACAAGGGCACCACCAATATTGGTGGTCAGGCAGTTTGGGCGGCCCCAGAAGTCCATCCAACTCGAGCGGTGTTATGCAACTCCAGGTCAATTAAAAGCAAGACTGCAATTATTGCAGATCTTGTTGGAACAGTGGTCCTGGTGTGCATCACTGAGAACTGGCTGGATGAGAACTCTGGCCCCACATAACTGGCCATAATTCCAGCTGGGTACTTGGTGATACACTGATCGAGGTTGAATCATGGGGGGGAGTTGCAGTCTGTTTCAAGACAGAATTGGGCCTCTCGAGGGTACCAGTTGAGGAGGATGGGTCATTTGAGTGTACTGTCATAGCAGGTGTAGGTTGTAGGATTGCCCTCATCTACTATCCACCTGGGGATGAGAAGCATTTCCTTCAGGAAGTAGTGGACTTCTTGACTGACATGGTGTTTAAGTTGCCCAGGCTGATGATCCTGGGCCACTTTAACACCTGGGTCAATGACGAACTCTCACAATTTGGACAACACTTCCTCCAGCTGATGACATCTCCGGGCCTCACACAGATTGTTACCACTACCACTCATAAATACGGTCACTCTCTTGACCTAGTCTTCCTCCTGGAGATCGAAGCCTTCGATTTGGGGTGGAAACTGTTGGGTGGTCCGATCACTGCATTGTGGGGTTCAGTTTCTGTGCCCCCATTGGTAGGCCTACCCCTGCGGAGAAGGTCAGGTACCAACTTTTATGAGATGTAAGTGCCGAAGGCCTGGTGGCGGTGCTTGACCTATCGGTGCTTCCAGGGGCAAACAGTGACCCACAGGCTTTAGTTGTGGCCTATAATAAGGCCATTTCTGTGGCTCTGGATGTCATTGCTCCTATCCATGTTCGTCCTCTCTCCCTTTGCCCTCGGTCCCTTTGATTTGATGGGACCTTGAGGGAGATGCTGTGACTAGAATGTAAGTTGGAGCACTGCTGGTGGAAATCTGCCCTGGATGCCGACCACCTTACATTGATGGAACGCTATCGAGTCTCTCAATCTGCAATCACCCATAAGAAGGCAGAGTTCCAGTCTGGGGAGATTGTGGCTGCTCAGAACTGACCAACTCAACCCTTTCAAACTGAAGACAGACTGTGCAACCCAACCTGCCTGCAGATTTGAAGAGCTTTTTCACAAATGGAGTGTGATGAGCTTGCTTGATTCTTTGCAGCTAAGGAGGCCGACATCAGGGCATAACTGCAACCTGCACACTCTTTGGGAGATGCTTTGGATCAGTGCTTGGGCACCGACCCTCAATTTTCCTGGAATATCTTCAACCATCCGGAGCTCATTGATGTCATGCAGATTGTCCAGGGTATGCATCTTATGTGCTGTAGTTTGGACCCGGGCCCAACTACCCTGGTTATGGGTTGTCATGATATCATTGGCCCTGTCCTAGCATGGATAGTCTGGTGCTCCTTGGAGACTGGTGAGTTTCCTGGCTCCCTGAAGGAGGCAGTGGTGACATCTCTCCTGAAGAAAGCTTCTTTTGCCCCAGATTGCCCTGCTAACTACAAACCAATATCTAACCTTCCCTTTGAAGGGAAGGTGATTGAGAAAGTAGTGGCCCTACAACTGGAGAATCATTTGACCATCCATGATATCTATGAACCTCTCCAATCCAGTTTCCAAAAGAGGCATAGTAGCGAGAAGGTGCTGGTTTGGGTGCTCAATGATCTCCTGACGGCGAGGGATCAGAAAAAATGTTCCATCCTGGTTCTTCTAGATCTCTCATCAGCATTTGACACTGTGGACCATGGGGTTCTTCTTGAATGCCTGAGGTTCATCTGTGGCCTGTCAGGTACAGTCCTCAGGTGGTTTACATCTTTCCTCACTGGCAGAACTCAGAGGGTGGTGTCAGGGATTCATTCCTCTGACCCAGTCTCTCTGTCATGTGGGGTACCTCAAAGTTTGGTATTGTCCGGCTACCCCTCTGAAACATTGTAAAAGGTATGGGCTGAGGTTTAATTGCTATGCTGATGATACCCAGATCTACCTTTCTTTTGCACCTGACCAGGATAGAGCTCTCTCGGTATTTAACAACTGCCTCATTGAAATCCAAGGTTGGATGAATTTGAGCTGGTTGATGTTGAACTTGGAAAAGACTAAGGTGTTGGTCATGGACCTGGGGCACCAGATAGAGGGGTTGAGGGCAGGTTTGCCTTCGGAACCTTTCCTTGGGGGCTCCCAGTTCCTTATCTCTGAATGGGTGTGAAACCTGGGTGTGATTTTTGATGAGGGGCTGACACTGCAATCGCAGGTGTCAGCAGTCATCAAATCCTATTTTGATAATTTGAGGAACATTTCTGGGGTTAAACACCTAGTTCTGTCTGGTGACCTCCCTACATTGGTCCACGCCTTTGTGACCCTGTGCCTTGATTACTGCAACTACCTTTATCTAGGGCTACCTGAGGTGGATATCTGCTGCTTGCAGCTGGTGCAGAATGCTGCAGCCTGGTTATTAACAGGGACTCCTTGGTCTTGTCACATCTCTCTGGTGCTGCTCGAACTGCACTGGCTGCCGGTGCAGTGGTTGATCACCTTTAAAGTTGGACTTCTGACTTATAAAGTCCTACATGGACAGGGCCTGGACTACCTGAAAGAGCTTCTGGTTCCTTACTGCCCTAGACAATCCCTCCACTCAGCTGACAAGGGGTTGCTAGAGATTCCTAGGGTTTCTCTAAAATCTTCGGGGGCCTGTGCATTTATGTATGCAGCCCCAGCCCTGTGGAATTCTCTACCCCATCAGCTATGGGAGTGCATGACCATGGAGGGATGTAAACAGGCCCTTATAACTCACTTATGGCATCATGCCTACCTTGTTTGATTTTATCTTTGCCCTTCAGCTCTGATTCTATGTAATGGGGCCCTCTCATTCCCCTTTCCCTAACCAGGGGAACCCCTCAAGAGTGTTCCCTCTCCCCAATGTTATTCGACCTCTATATAGAACCATTAGCAAGAAAAATATCCTCTACCCGCCATATCCATGGGATAAAAATTGGGCCCAGTGAATATAAGTTATCAATGTTTGCTGATGATGTCCTTCTACATATTTCAAATTGGTGTGTTACTCTTCCCCTGATACTGGATGTTATTTCTAAGTTTAGCCATCTCTTGGGTTATAAGCTAAATTTACACAAGACCACACTTCATTCCTTATCTCCATCTTGCATATCAGTGGACGTTTCAACCTGAGATCTAAAGTGGGCTCCCTCTTTTATTTCCTTTTTAGGTTTTGTACTAACTAGAGACTTTGCATCACTCAAGAAGTTTAATTTAGGCCATATTGTTACTCAGATGGGCTAGGATTTGCATAGATGGAAACAATTACCAGGATCACTATGGGGTAGAGCGAACATTTTAAAAATGGTGGCTTTCCCCAAATTAATGTCTCTATGTTGAATCTACCCTTCCAGAAATCTTGGTTTAAAAGCATTCAGTTAATCTGGTCTAAATTCTTGTGGCTAGACAAAATGCCTAGGAGGCCATTCAAAAAACATTATAGGCCCAAGGGGTTAGTGGGGTTACAAGTCCCCCATCTCTTCCAATATTACTTATCCTTTCATAGTACAAAATACTTACAATGGCTTCACTCCAGTTCATTCCATTTCATGATACTAGAATGGCTCAATATAGAGCAGGCTATGGCTACAGAATTCCAGGTGAGTCTGTCACCCCTGTTGTATGTACCCCTTTAAGAAAAGTACCAGCAAAGCATTGTGACTCAATTCTAGGATGGACAATCAAGGCCCATGCTCAGTTATACCAGTTTCTCAAGGCATGTAATATCTTGGATTTGGATCATCTTCTCTTTAATAACATGAACATTAAGATAGGGACACAAACTCTCCACCCATCGTTTCTGTCTGCAGGAAAATTGCTGTTAACAGAGGATTTTGTTCAGAAAGTTGCTTTTCTTTCTTGGATAGACTTCAGAGCCAGATTCCTAATAATTTGTTTTTTTTTAAATATGCACAGCTTAAACAATTACTATAATCCTTTTTAAGGAAACACCCCCAGTCTACAAGGGCCAGTACAATGTTTCATGCTTATCTGGGTTAGTGGAACAGAAAAAATTCATTTCTGAGGTCTACAAGGAGTTAAGCAAATATATTTGGCATGTGACTTCCCCGGTTCTATATTATTGTCATCATGCTTTGCAGCTATCTCATGAAGTTGATTTATGGAAGTCAGTTTGGTTAGATATGTATAAATACATTAAATAAGATAGGTTACACTTGGTGCAATTTAAAATCTTGCTTAATTTACTCCTTGTAGGCTCTACAAGATGGACAAGTTACTTAACCTGATCTGTTGTAAATGTGACAAGGAGGAGGGTACTTTATTACACGTGATCTGGACATATCCTCAAATAATGTCTGTATGGCAAACTATCCAGAAGTTTATCTCTCCTTTATTTGTGCACTCCAGATATTTTTCCACTGAAACCTGTGTCTTGAGCAGTTTTCTTTCCATTAATTTCCATTTTTCCACAAAAGAGAAAATCTATATGATGCTGATAACTCTGGTCATAAATATTTTGATCATATGACATTGGCTTTATAAGAATATACCATCTTTGAGTGAATGGACCCAAGAGGCCCTAAATTCCTTAAATGCAGAAAGAGCCCTCGCAAATATGTATCACGGCCTATATGCTTTCCAATCCTTATGGGCTCATTTCCTTACTCTGCTTACTGGCAGGTGAGTTTGGACAGACCTCTCATACCATGCTTCCCCTTACAGAATTATCGTGGCTGAATTTATTAATGTACTCCATTAATTCTCTCATGGATTACACTAGTCTCATTATGACCTACTGGCTCCTGTTATCTGATATAAATGCCCTGAGGTCTGGGTGGGGAGGGTTTATTGTTTTTTTTTTTGGGGGTTCTTGGTTGTTCTTGGTTGTTTTTTTCTTATTTATCTTTTTAAGCATTTTTCTTCCCTATCAGAGTTTCTTTGGATTGGATTCTATGGCATATAATAAGTGTATATACAATCATTTCACTGTGTTGTGTGATGTTTTTTGAAAGCTTAATACAATTTATTAAATCAAAAAAAGAAAGAAACAAAACAGTGTGACTGCAGAAGTGGATGCATACCTGTGGCTGCAGTGTGCTTCTGCAGGTAGAAGTAGTGTTGTCATTTATGTAGTGTGAATTTGTAGCTGTGGTTGCAGAAGCCCAGGACCCACAGGAGCCTGTGCTTCTGCAGCCAGAAATGCATATGTACTCTGTGTGTGTGTGTGTGTGTGTGTGTGTGTGTGTGTGTGTGTGTGCACGTGTTTGTGCCTTACACTGTGAATGTTATCTGTGACAGAATAAGCACTGACCTCACAGTGGCTTTAGTTTCTGCAGATGGGATTGTTGAAATTTATGTATTATGGATTTGTATCTGCAGCTGCAAGCAGGTGTGTATGTCTGGCACTGTGTATGTGTATCTGTGTCTGACGAAGAGTACCCGGTCAATATCGTGTATATAAAACAGTGCAGTATTAACCGCATCATGTAGAGCATAATTTACTTTACAGCGACAGGGGTAGAACAGCGGTAGGGAGTTACTGCTACCCCCTGTCACTGTACACTATTAAGAGGCATTATCAAGTTGCCATGTGCTAGGTGCCTGGTCGAGTGCTCTTGAGGCTGAGTGGCTAAGGCTCCAGCACATGGCAGAATTGGGAGACCTGGGACTGTTGTTAGGTTCCTCCCAGGTCCTCCCATGCTACTACTTTTGCAGGTAGTTTAAAATAAAAAAGTTCCCACCTTCTGAGTTTCTCCCCATCCCCTAAGTCCACCCCCCCTACTGAGTTTGTTATTTAAATTCTGGGAGATGCAGGAGGTGAAACTCTCTGCAAAAACAAAAGGAAGATCACTGTTTGAAAAGGAGTGCACTGTTCCATGGTTGTCGGTGTTTTTTCTGATGTTATTTCAGTGCACTCCCTTATAGTTGTGGCATTAAGTGCTACGCTGTTTTTGTATGTGGCAGAATGACCCAGTGCCCTGAAGAAGCACAGGCTCAACAAGGGCTTGTGCTTCTTCAGACTGAAGTAGTGTTGTAATTTAAGTATCATGGATTTATAGCTTCTGCCACCAGAAGTGGTTGTATATGTCTTGCACTATGAGTGGGTATCTGTGGCTGCAGATGTAGTGTTTTTATTTGAGTATTGTGGATTTCTTTCTGTAGCCAGATGTGGATGTGTAAGTCTTGTAGTGTGCATGTGTATCTTTGGCTGTAGAAGCACTGTACTCTGCTAATGGATATATTTTGTGTCATCTGGAAACAGTTGTATGTTGTTTGTCTTCCTGGTGATAAGTTTGAGTGGTTGCTTGTGTTGTCTTGTCATTTTGCTGCCTGAGGGGGTGGGGAGTTACAGCGGGAAGCCCTGAAAACACATTTGTCTACTTATGTGGCATTAAGTTGAACCATAAGTGATGCATTAATTCCATTTTTTACAATGAATATTAATATGAGTGGTGTACTACAAAAAATACAGAAAAACAGTATGGTTTGCTCCTATTTCATATCAAGCTAGGACATGGACACTTGAGAAATTAAGTGGGCTGGGTGTAGAAAAGCCCAAAGATGTATACTGTTGTACTACAAAAAGTATTAAAAAACCGTATGGCATACTCTTATGTCTGACCCAGCCCAGACATGGTTGCTGGAGAATGTTATTGGGCACAATAACATATAGATCCAGAAAAAAAAATAAAATAAACTGAGCAATGCGTACTTACATCAGGCCCAACTGGGACACTGATGGGATGTACCAAATGTAGGCACTGAGGCTCAGATATTCAAAGAGATGCACCTGGCACAACCTGGTTGCACCATGTGTAACCCTGCAGTGCACCCCGGTTAGATATTCAAAAGGGGCATTGGCGCAGTGCAAATTCTGATGCCCTAGGGTGCACTGCAATTGTATGCAGTACATCCAAAGGGGGTGTGCCCATGTATATTCAGCACATCCCAATATTCAGCCGGGGATGCGCAGCACATATGCTGGCACAACCCCCAGATGCGCTGCAAACCTAGGCACAAAGTCGTGCCACAAAAACCCAGGAAAAACTGTCAGTCACCCACAGGTGGGCTGCTGTATTGCAGGGTGCATCACAGCAGCCACCAGCCATGGGTTGCCACCCGCCCACCCAGAACACCATCCACAAGCACCCATATGGGCCCTGGTAGTCTAGTGGTTTATCCTCCCTCCCTAGAGCCACAATCACCAGTAAAATGACAGACATACAATCCCTGGTAGTCAGGTGGTACCGCCTCCCTCCCCCTAGCCATGATCACCAGTAAAATGTAACACTGTATACACTGATAGTCTAGTGACCCCATCACCCCACCTGTAACCCCAATCACGGGTAAGCCCCACAGAATGTACTCCTGGTGGTCCAATGGCACCCCCACCCTCCCACCCACACAGGACCCCTTGCCCACCCAGCTCCTCCTCATCATTGACAGGTGGCTGCAACCCATCTGCATAACACCCAGCTGCCTGAATGGCAGCTTACAGTATAGTGTAAGCTCCTATGGATCATTGGACTACGGAATGGACCAATGGGCTTGCAGGGCATACTGTACTAGACAGTCACAAATATGTGAATGAAGTCATTCACATATTTGTGGCTATATAGTACAGTATGCCCTGCAAGCTCATTATTTTATGAATAAAAATCAAATATATACATTAAAGACACCAACTCTGTCATAAGTACATAAACATAAGCTCTAGTGACTAGTCCTTACAATAGAGGGAATACAAGATAAATAACTCCATAATTATATACTGTCACTCTATAATATCAACGATTGTCCTGTTAAGTATAATGTTTACAGAATACATTTAAACTTTATTACTAAGAAATAGAAATGTAACACTCCAAGAAACCACCTACTTGCAAACTAATAATTAACCTAAATATGTTTTATCTCATCTGATAAAACTCACTCAGAACTTCAATAATTATTTTTGCAGTTAATCTTTTTATTAAGTTAATATGTTTTTTTTTTTTATCCAACATTGCATGCATTTCAGATACAGCATTGCAGTTCAGCAGATAGTCAGTTTGGTACTTATACAGTACGTAGTGGCAGTATTCTAAACACTAGGATAGCTAGCAATCTGATTGACATCATTTGTATAAAAGCTCATATACTGACCAGGTAAAGCTTCTGAATCATGGGTCATAGCATACAAAAGAGGAAAGAATTACTGTATATTATAGTCAGGTACTAAATTAGGTTAAAGTAGTTGGTTATATGTAGCTTACAGTGGTCTTAGTAAATATTTACTAGTAGAGTTCCTAGCAGGAGTCAAGATGGTAGTAATAACATAGAAACATTGAAACATAGAAACATAGAATTTGACAGCAGATAAGGACCACTTGGCCCATCTAGTCTGCCCATTTTCCTACCTAACAGATAAGCTGCAGATCCTAGTTAACCAACAGCTTACTTCCTCCTACCCCCCACTAGGACTGCCGTATGTCTGTCCCATGCATTCTTGAATTCCCCCACTGTTCTTGACTCCACAACCTCCTCAGGGAGGCTGTTCCATGCATCCACAACCCTCTCTGTGAAAAAATACTTCCTCACATTACCTCTGAGCCATCCCCCCTCTATCTTCAAATTGTGTCCCCTTGTTCTTGCACATCTCTTTTTCTGAAAGATGCTACCCTCTTGGACTTTGTTGATTCACTTGAGGTACTTGAAAGTTTCTATCATGTCCCCTATCCCCCTTCTTTCCTCAAGGGTATACATATTAAGCTCCTTTAGTCTTTCTTCATATGTCTTCTGGTGCAGACCCTGCACCATTTTGGTTGCCTTCCTCTGGACAGCCTCCAGTCTGTCTATGTCTTTGTGAAGATGGGGTCTCCAGAATTGCACACAGTATTCCAGATGGGGTCTCACCAACTGTCTGTACAGAGGGATAACAACTTCCTGTTTTCTAGTATTGATGCCTCTTCCTATGCATCCCAGTATCCCCCCAGCCTTCCTCACTGCCTTCTCACATTGCTTGCCCACCCACCTTTAGGTCATCTGATATAATTACCCCCAGGTCCCTTTCCATTTTCACTGTTGTCAGTATCTCACCCCCCGTGTACTCTTCCCCTGGGTTTTTGTTTCTCATGTGTATTACCTTGCACTTCTTTATATTGAATCTGAGCTGCCATACATTTGACCATTCCTCCAACCTTGCCAAGTCCCTTCTCATCCTTTCCACTCCATCTTGTATATCAACCCTGTTGCAGATCTTTGTGTCGTCTACAAAGAGACATACTTTTCCTTCCAGTTCCTCTGCAATGTCACTTATAAAGACATTAAAAACTACTAGTTCCAGTACTGAACCCTGCGGTACCCCACTAGTAACCCTCCTTTCTTCACTGTGTACTCCATTTACTGCTACCCTTTACGTCCTGTTGTCTAGCCAATTTTTTATCCAGGCTACCACCTTGGGACCCACTCCAAGGTTGGCTAAATTGAGAATTAATCTTTTGTGTGGGACTGTATCAAATGCCTTGCTAAAATCTAGGTAGGCCATGTCCACAGCCCCTCCCTGATCTACTGCTTTGGTCACCCAGTCAAAGAAATCTATTAGATTCATCTGACATGACCTTCCCATCGTGAATCCATGCTGCCTTGGGTCCTGTGCCCCACTGGCCTCTAGGTACTCAACAATTCTTTCCTTCAGAAGTGATTCCATCATTTTCCCTACCACTGAGGTCAAACTAACTGGTCTGTAGTTTCCTGCCTCTGTCCTGCTCCCACTTTTGTGAAGAGGAATCACAGCAGCCCTCCTCCAGTCCTCAGGTACCACCCCATCCTCCCATGATTTGTTAAAGAGAGTAGTCAGCAGTGTCACTAGTTCTACCCTTAGTTCTTTTAGAATTCTTGGGTGAATCCCATCAGGCCCCATTGCTTTGTCCACCTTCAATTTTATTAGTTCTTTCAGAACCCTTTCTACTGTAAATGGACTGGTATCGACCCCTGTCTTCAGAGTGTTTCTCTTGTTTGGTTTAGGTACCTCCCCCTCCTCTTCCTTTGTAAATACTGAGCAGAAATATTCGTTCAGTATCCCTGCTTTTTCACTGTCACCCTCTACCCATGTTCCCTCTCCTTTATTAAGCCTCAGTATCCCTCCTTTGGTCTTTCTTCGCTCCCTAATGTATCTATAAAAGGTCTTATCTCCCTTCTTAACAGAATTGGCTATCCTTTCCTCGGTTTGGGCCTTTGCTATTCTGACTGCCTTCCCAGCCTCTTTCTGCTTTAACTGATAAAGTCCTCTGTCCTGCTCCTTCTGTGTTTCCTTATGTTTCCTGAATGCTATCCTTTTCTCCTTAACCTTCCCTGCAACCTTTTTGAAAACCATAGCGTTTTTACCTTCGTTGTGTTTTGTTGATTTGCTTTACACAAAGGCTTGTTGCCTCTGTGATGGCTGTTTTGATTACTCCCCATTGTTCCTCTACCCTCCTTCTTGCTTGTTTGCTAGTGCTTTTCTGAGGCACTCTCTCATTTTCCCAAAGTCAGCCCTCCTAAAGTCCAATACTCTTGCTTTTGTATGGCTTGATTGTATGGCTGTGTTTATCATGAACCACACTGTTTGGTGGTCTCTTGTTCCCAGATGGCTACCCACTTCTAAATCTGAGATTCTTTCTCCATCCCCATTTGAAAGTACCAGGTCTAAGATTTCTCCCTCCTGAGTGGGTTCCAATACTAGCTGTCTGAAGCATGTCCCCTGTAGGGCATCAAGAATGACCCTGCTCTTGGATGTGCCTGCAGCAAATGTGATCCATTTAACATCTGGCATATTCAGGTCCCCCATCAACAATATCTCCCCTTTTTCTGCCATTCTAATGAAGCCTTCTATCATTTCCTTGTCCATTACCTCCCCCTGAGATGGGGGTCTGTATACAACCCCCATGCAGATTGTGATGCCATTTCCTGTCTCCAGGGTGACCCAGAGTGCCTCATCTGCTCCCTGTTTACTCTTTAGTTCTGTTGCTTTGATCCCTTCCTTTACATAGAGAGCTACTCCTCCTCCTCTTTTACCCTCCCTGTCCCTCCTGTAGATTGTGTATCCTGGTATGTTGACATCCCAGTCATGGTTCTCTGTGTACCATGTTTCTGTGACTGCCACAATATTCAGGCAACCCTCTTCCATCAAGACCACTAGTTCAGGAAGCTTGTTACACAGTCCACGGGCATTGGTACTCATCACCCTCCACTTTTTGATAGCATTACCCCTTTTAGCCCCATTCCTGTCCTTACTGCCTTTGCCTTTTTTTTACATGTACCTCTGTCCTGCTCCCTAATAACTTCTCTACCTTGGTGTTTACCTCACTAATTACAATGTTTTGTTGGGGGGGAGGCTGGGATTTCCCTGCTCCTTTTCAGTGCCTCCCCCCTTGGCTAGTTTAAATGCTTGCCAATGAAGCATTTAAACCTCTCACCCAGGATCCTGCTTCCCCCCGGACAGATGCAGACCATCGCACCAGTATAGGTCTGCATCCCTCCAGGTGGCTCCCCAGTCCCCAATGAAGCCAAAACCCTGAGCTCCACACCAGTTTTTCAGCCACTCATTGAATTCCCTGGTGAGGAGTGTCCTAGCATCACCCTTGCCATAGACAGGCAGCACGTCTGAGAAGGTTACCATATGCTCTACTTGTCTAAGGCCCCTCCCCAACTCTACAAACTCATCTTGCACTGCTCTGATCCCATTCCTAGCCAGGTAATTTGTCCCTAGGTGGACAATGACATCCAGCTCCCTCCCTCGTGCAGCTCCTCCCACGATCCTGAGGATTCGCTTCCTGTCCCTCCAAGCCGTGGCACCAGGAAGGCACCTTACCTTCCTCTCCCCTTCCTCCCCCATTTTTACCCCCCAGTGATTGAGTACCCCACCAGGAGTTGTTCCTTCCCCTGTGGGGTCCCATGCCACCCTTCTGTGGGTCTTCTTTGTAAAGGTTCCCAACATCCTCCTTGTCTCCACTGTAGGTGCCTCCATAGAGGTACCACTATCCACCAGAAGAGTGAATGAACTGTGGAGAGGTACAGCTGGAGGGATGCAACTCTGTTCCACCATTCTCTCCCTCCCTGAGCCCACCCTGGTCCAGCCTCTCCTCTTTCTTGGCAACCTCTGAGGTAGTGGCATTGGCCCTGGTGAAAGTATGGGCCCCAGATACATTTGTAATTTTTTATGGTTTTTAGGAAAGTTTTGAAAAATTCTCAAGAAGTTAACAAGAGTTTCTATGGAGCACAGCCATTCTGACATTATCAGTATAGCTGTGGACCTCCATCTTTTGAGGAACCATCATTTTGCCGCAATGGTTGCTACTATAAGCCATTCTCTGTCAAAGATTCTAAGCTAGGTTCTGGCAAAATATATGCCCAATAATATCTTTTCTGGAGAATAAGGGATGAGAAAGCCTAGGATTCTGGAACAGTACTGGATCACCTGATGCCAATAAGGTTGAATGGGCATACAATTCCACAGGATGTGGAGTAGCTCTGCTCCAGAGGAGTTATACCTCCAACACTTGTCATGTGTTAGGAGACATTTTTTTCATTTGTGTTAGGGTTCGATACCAAAGATGTAAGATTTTGTTCTGTAACAACAGAGGACATTGGTCTACACATACTTTGTGAATCAGACTCCAGCACTGGGACCAGATCTGATCAAAAATATAAGTATGGAGTGAATGCTTCCAGTTTAGTTTGATGGAGATGGAAGGATCTAGGGCATTGTTCCATAGTTGTTCATATACAGCTCCAGCTAAGCCCTTTGTTGTCTTTATCCATGAATGGTTAGGCACTCTTACATGTTTTATTTGAGGTGTAGCAGTACAGGTGGAACATTTACACTTTGCCCTTTGCCACTGGGTGAACAGGCTTCTAATCTGGAGATATTTCCAGAAGTCTGATTGTGGTAGAGCATTCCTGTGTTTTAGTGATTGGAATGCATCCATATCTTTAAGACACAGGTTAGGATATCCCTAATACTGTGGATTTGCCTCTCTTTCCAGTTTACCCAATGGAAAGGTTTATGTCCAATACAAAAGAGAGGGTTATTGCATAAAGGAGTATTAGGTCCAAGCCCATAGCAACACTTTGTTATAGTTCCAATTCTTTTCCAACCAGTACGGGCAGCTAGAATAATGAGACAGTTTTGGTATTATTTTGGGAGAGGTGACCTAAATAGACTGTACGATGCAAGCTATTCAGAAGTACTACTTCTATGCTTATCCACACCGAAGGTTCAGGTTGGAGGGGATGAAACAGCTAACACGTTTCCCTGTGGTGAAGACATAAGATTAATGGAGGAAGTGAGGGAGTCCCCACCCCCCTCTGGTCCAGTGAACTCTTAATTTTGCTCTACTATATCTAGGAGGAGAACTATCCCAGAGGAAGGTAACTATACTGGAATTTAATTTTTGGAACCATTTGAGATGTATACAAACAGGAAGATTAGACAATATGTAGAATATTTGGGGACAGCCATCTTTTTTATTGCATTAATTTTGCCTATTAGTGAGAGGTTCAAATGGTGCCATCTGAGCCAATCATCTTGAAATTTCTTTATGAGAGAATTCAGATTTGCAGAAACTAAGTGATTTTGATTGGAGGGGATATTAATCCTTAAATATTAGTCTCCTAGGGGTCGATGCAAGACTGAAATGTTTTACTAGATCTGAAGTCATGGTAGCATTCAAGTGAAGAAGTTCAGATTTACTTAGATTTATACATAGCCCTGAGAGTTTTGCAAAATATTC
Source organism: Neoceratodus forsteri (assembly GCA_016271365.2). Taxonomy (NCBI): domain Eukaryota; kingdom Metazoa; phylum Chordata; order Ceratodontiformes; family Ceratodontidae; genus Neoceratodus; species Neoceratodus forsteri. The sequence continues at coordinate 1,496,952,123 of CM057449.1, forward strand.
TAATAGGGACAGAAGGCGAGGGTCACTAACTGTGACATCACTGGTAAGTATGGGCAGACTGGGTGGGCCATAGGCCCTTATCTGCCGACACTGTCTATGTATCTATGTATCTAAGTATTAAACAATCATCAGCATTTAATTTTGTGCAATATTCAGTATGTCCAATTTTGATGCCTTTTATGGTTGAATGGTTTTGGATAGTAGCTGCCAGTGGTTCTATCATGATGATAAAGAGTAAGGGAGAGAGGGGGCATCCTTGTCTTGTCCATCTATAAAGAGAGAAGGGTTGGGAGAGGGAACTATTAGTATGGTGTCTGGTGGTGGGATTGTTGTATAACATTTTTATACATGTGCTAAAACTGGGGCCAAAGTTTAAATGATTCAGTAAAGAATGCAAGTACTCCCACTCCACCATGTCAAATGCCTTCCCAAAGTCAATAGTAATTGCAGTGGCTGGAGTGGAGAGGTATGCAGCTGCCTGCATTAAAGAGATGAGGGCTCTGAGATGGGCTGAACTTATTCTACCTTTTATAAAGTCTACTTGGGATGGGTGTATAATAGAGGGAAGAATGTGTTCTAAATGGAGGGTGAGAATTTTGGCTATAACCTTTGCATCCACATTAACTAAAGAAATTGGTCTGTAACTGGATGTGACTAACAAGTATTTTTCTTTCTTCAGTAACACTGTGATGGCTGCTTCTCTACATGTACCAGGGAAAGTACAGTGGGAATGGGATTTTGAGATAATTTGGAGCATCGGTTGCACAATAACATTGTTTAGCAGGTGGTAAAAGCCCACTGGGAAGCCATCACTACCAGAGGATTTATGCAGTGTCATAGCTTTAATAGATTGAGAGACCTCTCTCTCCCTGTAAATAATGCTTCAAGACTTGTTTTTTGTGTAACGGTTAGTTTGGGAAGCTTATGGTTGGACGTGAAGGAAGTGAATTCATAAGGGACAAAGGAGTTATGAGATTGGTAAAGGGCTTGACAAAAATCTTTCATTATACTATTTATGGTCATTGGGGTCTAATGAAAGATAGAAACATGAAAACATAGACTTTGATGGCAGATAAAGACCGCTTGCCCCCCCCATTCTGCCCATTTCCCTACCTATTGGATAAGCTGCAGATTCTAGTTACCCAACAGCCTATTTCTTCCTACCCCAATGCATCTGTCCTTTTGAATCCTTCAATTTGGATTTGTAGCAATCTTCTTTCTGCTTTCATAAGTGGTAAGAGAATAGTTTACTTGCCTTTTCTCTATTGGACAAATGTTTATTCTTTCATCTATGGATCTGTAATTAAACTTTCCTAGTGGTCAGTGTATTAAGCTGTATTCTTAGAGCACTGCACTCTGCCACCACATGTGCATGTTTCAAATTATAGGGTCTTTTTTTATGTTGTTCTTCACTAATTTATGTTGATTCTCCAGTTATGTATATTCCTTATCATGTTGACAGTGCATGTGGATGGCATATCTAATAATTTTTCTTGGCATTGTGGCCTTGAATACTTCCCAGATCATTGTTGCAGAGGTACAGTAGTAGCCACAGACATGGTCAGATATTTCCAGATATTTCATGAAATTGCTAAAGAGTTTCTCTCTACTGCCCCTACTGTGGAAATGCAGAAAGCAAAAGATTTATGTAGAAATATCACAGAAATTTTGAGAAATATCAGATCATTTCTTTGGCTGGGATTGTAGTGCCTGGAGGGTTGTCCCCAAAAAAATGTCTTGACTTCCTGGTTGATCCAATGATGGAAATCCATATCTTTTAGTAGCAATGGGTCTAGGCACCATGTAGGGGATTTCAGTATATGAAGATTAATGGTCGTAGTAATTACTTCAGGGGCATGGTCAGGTGAGTAAAGGGGTCCAATAGTAACAGCCGAGACTGAGGAAGTAACCATTGTGGATGTTTAACAGAGGTCCGGTCTGCTTGTCATTGCTTGTGCGGCTGAAAAATATGTGTAATTCTTGTCTGAAAGATGCATTAGATGCCAAATATCTGATAGATGATACAAGAACATTAACTCCTATAATGTATGGAGATTTTCAGTATGTGATTTGGGTTGACCATTTAATCTGTCCACATGGTGGTCTAATGTTAAATTGAAACCTCATCTAATATGATATTTGGGTTATCAAATGTCGGGTCCAGCAGTGCTTGTTAGATTCTGTTAAAACAATTGGGCTTGTCTTCATTTGGGGAATACAAATTGCCAAGAATTACCAGGCCTTTTGGAGTTGAAAATTTGGTTAAGATCCATCTTCCTCTGGAATCACTTTTTTGGGCAGTAGGGGTCCATTTTAAATTTTTAAGTACAAGAATAAGCTCCAGTGTTTAGATTTCCCTGACATACTGTGGGAGTCCCACCCCACCCATTCCCTTAATACATTTTTAGCCTCAGTCTGGCTAAGTTTGGTCTCCTGAAGGAATGCAATATGAGTATTTAATTGCTTCTGGTGAGCAAGTATTTTTTCCACTTTAAAGGAGAGTTCAACCCCTTAGCATTCCAGGTTGCAAGATTTATTGGTGTAATGTTCGCCATAATAGTGAGATATAAAGATAACAATGGAAGATGGGTCATAGAGGGCCTGTCATTAACAAGAGCAAAGGGGGACGTATAGTTCCACCTCTGTCATGCATATTTACATTTTTGCCTTGTAGAAACTCTGTCTGAGACATTGCATTATCTATTTCAAACGTCATGTATATTGAAACCTTTAACCAAATAGAACTAATCTTTTTTACTCACTAATCCAAAAGACCTAGTAACAGGTAATTGAAACCAGAGTGCATGAACACACACTGTATTATTAAACATAGCCAAAGATAAACAAATGAACAGTAATAGTAATGAATCAAACATATTAAGTAGTATTAACTAGATGAATAATACAACTTGGCATCCATGTCCCAAGAACTTGTGATATTCTGGAGTGAGACCTTCACAATGTGCCAAGAACGAGGCAATATGCTGTCTTGCAGGGGTCCAGGAACTCACTACAGAGTGGGAATTAGGAAACAGTCAAATGTTTCACTATTTTCCTTATAGTTCAAAACTGCTGAATCGCTTGGACTATATGACTACATTGGAACCTCTGAGGAGACGTTAATAGACTCATCCAGCAAGGTTAATGTGGTTATTTTGGGTGCACAGTCAAAGTATATTCTGGGAGGGGTATCAAGAAAGGTGGCACAGTACAGTATGTGACTCCTTGTGCATTCCCACTTCAGGGCAAAGTTAAAATCCCTCCTACAGGGAGGAGAGAGGAATGGGCATGTCATGGGGGAGTTAATTACAGAACCCAATTTGTTGCCCTGATCCAGTGTGTGGCTTTAGGAGAACCGAAGACATAGACAGAAACTTATGCACTGCATGTGAAGCAAGGACATGTGTGAGTACCCACACAGCAGGAGGGGAAGAGGGAAGAAATACAATGAGAAGGATCAAAATAGTATCTGGAATTCTTGATACCCCAGATATAACTCCCAAGGCAGTGAGGTAACTATACTATCACAAAAAAAAAAACACTGGATGTATGTGCTCAAAAAAACATTAAAGAGGAACGAGCCACTGTCCAATATGGTAAGCTGCATAAACAGGAGCCCAAAACATATAAGCTAAACTTCAAAAGAACTACTAACTGCTGCAATGATCTCCACATGGCATGTTGTTGCTGTATAAGTAGACAGATTCAGTGTGTCAGTGCCGAAAGCAGATTCTTAACAATAAAAAAATAGCACTGAAATGTATCTAGCATCCTCTAACACAGTGTTACAACCAATTACCTGGACATCAGTTGCTAAACTAGAAATACATTATTTCTGATCAAATAGAGTAAGAAGCAGAATTAATGTTAGGGTAATAAATTGGCACCCTATAAAGAGAAGGCACAATCTAAACACTATCGAAGTTGTATAGCTGCAAAAGTGAAGCACTACTGAGCAGTGTTTGAAAAAACCTTCTGTCTATTTGTGATGCCAGATGCATTCCACAAGGTTTATTGGGGAAAATAGTGTCAAGTCTATTCCCCTGTTATGCAGGTTGGTGAACAGGCTTGTCAGGTGGATGAAATCTTACATTTTCTGTGCCTGTCCAATGTACTCTGATGGGCCCAGACATTGTGCCCCATGGTAGTTTTTAACAGGGAGTCAGTTGTCAGGCCATCAGTTGAAAGCAAAGGCTGAGGTGACGATGGGTGAATGGGATCCACCATGGATTCTTCAATGCAGTCAGCCCAAACATTGCAGAGTTTAGCCCAGTCTGTAGGATTCAGCTCCAGAGATCCATTTGGTTGTGAAAGTTGATGTGAATCACTTGGTAGCTCGAGACATCGGGGTCAGCTCTCAGAGAGGTGCAAGTCTATTGCTGGTTTTGACTGGAGTGTCTCATGGCGATTCACTGCTGGCATCAGAAGGTGGATATCTGTGCTGTCTGCTCCTTGAGTGTTGCCTTCGAGGGAGCATTTTTTGTGACAGTGTTGGTTTGTTCCTTTTTTCCTATCAGACCCAGTGTACCTGCTGGCAGGTGTTAGAATCCTGGATTTCATTATTGGGTACTTCTACTGGTAATGCAAAATCATTCTTATTAGTTTCCATAGGCTGTGCAGAAGTGTAATGTGGTTCTGATGGTGGCTGTGCTGGGACACCTGATTCATTTTTAATGTGAGTTAAGTAATGTTCAGCTTCCCCCGGTGTGTTAAAATATCAGAAAAAAAGCATTCACTTGAATGCAGAGCATGGCAGGGTATCTGAGGGAAGTGGAGATGTTAAATTTAAAGAATTTTTGCCTTATTGCTGCATATGCTCTGTGCCTTCTTAACAAATTGTGGGAGAAGTCTTGATAAAGTTGAACACTGTGGCCCACCCATTTCAAAGGTTCATTCTCCCTGGCCATTTTCAAAAAGTATTTTTTCATTTGGTACCTGAGAAACTTGCAAAGAATAGGTTGAGGTCTGTCAACTTACTTAGGTTTGGGAGCTGGGGAGCATTGCGCTCTCTCTATAGCAGGAGGTGGGCAGTCATTTAGTTTCAGGATGGTAGGCAGTGCCACATTTAAGAATGCAACCATATCATGGCCTACAGCACCCTCTGTTATGTCAACTATGCAGATGTTGTTTCTACTAGCCCGGTTTTCTAAATTGTCGACCTTGGCTAACAGGTATTGAATTTGCTGATCATGCACTCTCACTGTGCCATGGCAGTTGTACATTGTTTCATACTGAAGTTTTATTTGTTGCTCCATGACAGTCACCCTTCTTGCAAGAGCCATCAGGTTCCAAATAGTTTGAGCCATGGTTACCTTCAGCTTTGTGGCGTCTTTCAGATGAGATTTAGCTTGGTAGTTATAGCTGTCATATAACTTGTGGATACTGCATATGTAGACACTGCTTATGTCATTGCATAATAAACTTGAGAGGTGAATAGCTGTTCACCATGTGATTGTAGTAGTTGCAGTTCACCAAGAAATGGAAGGACAATATCTCATCCCTTTTGCTGGTAGTGTAGCTGAGAAGTATTCCAAAAATACCAACAATTTACTATCAGAAGGCAGTTAAAGAGGGATATGAATCAGCAGCACTGGAAGTACTCTATTCGATTATACTGGGGGGGATGGGAACAGGGAGACTCTAGCAGCTCACCCCCACAAGAAAGAGAAGCCAGAAATGAGGAGCAGGAAGGCAAAATGCAAACAGTGTCACCTAAATTGGACAGAGGTAGCAAGGTAGCACAAAAAGGTAAAATGGGGGGAGGGAAGAAAGCAGCAGATCAAAGGTGTGAGTAAAGAGCAAATAGGCAGCAAAATATAGAAGGCCATGGTTACAAATGATCGCAGCCTGATGAATAAAATCCCAGATCTGGAAGCATTGTTAGTAGAGGCAGACCTGGACATAGCAGCAATAATAGAGACCTGGTGCACTACAAATCATGACTGGGATGTTACTGTACCGGGGTATGCTCTGTTCAGGAGGGATGGGGGGTAGAAAAGGGGAAGGGGTGACCATATACATTAAGGAAGGTATAAAGACAATGGAGGTCCTGGGTAGACAAGGGGTGGCTGAGGCACTGTGGGTCACCCTTGAGCCAGGCAATGGCACAGCAATCCAAGCAGGGGCAACTTACAGGCCTCCAGGAAAGGGGGAGGAGTTGGATAGGGATCTAGGAGATCAAATTCATGCAATGGCAGCAAAAGCTGTGGTATTACTGCTGGATGATTTCAATATCCTAGTCATGGACTGGGCCATCCCAGCAGCTACTTCAACCAGAAGCAGAGACATTCTGGATTCCCTACAGGAGGACAGGGCTTGGACAGCTGGTGATTGATCCCACCAGAGAACATAGAAACACAGAAACATAGACTTTGACGGCAGATAAGGACCTCTTGGCCCACCCCGTCTGCCCATTTCCCTACCAAACTCAGCAAAGGGAGGCAGGTAGCTGGAGCTAGAAGATAAGTCCTTTCCCTGTGCTGTTTGTTTTTCTTTTAGGATTGAGGTAGCATTTAATGAGATGGCAATGTGTGCTGTGTGATTTAAACAATATAACTGCAAAACAAATGATTTTCTCTTGGCTAGGAGTACGGGGGCATTTAACTGAGGGAAGGAGAGGCTGGAAAATACACAAGAAGGGGAGGAGTGGTCACATGACCTGGACCAACCAATAGTGGGTCTGGGATCCAATTATATTTCAAAGGGGACCAAGCGACCCCGAAGCTTGAGTGCCATGAAGCAGGAGTGTAGCATCTTGAGTAGCATCTCCAGGGCATCAGCAGGCAGGAAAGCAGGCAGCAGCCATGCTTGTAGACAGGGAAGAACCTAACTGGGAGGGCTGCATTTTTCCTGTATAGACATGAGGAGTCCAAGGTGGGAGAAGGGTTCCATGGAGTGAGGTAGGACCAGGTTAATGGAGGAGAGGATGTGCAGGGGCAGTCAAATATGGCAGAAGATGGGAAGGGATGTATGTTGCCAAGGATGTGGAGCAGCCATATGCCTGGGAGTGGCTTGGAGGACAAGAGATTGTAGGGAATGTTGGCAGGTAGGCAAGCTTAGGCAGGAAATAGGGTGGTTGAGGAGGGAACTGGAGGCATGGAGGAGACAGAATGGGGGGAACACAGCTAGGAGGGGAAACTAGTGAGGTATCTAAAAGTGCTCAAAATAGGCAAAAATAAGGGGGAACTAGGAGAGTCAGCAGGAGGACCACACAAGCAGGTGCAGCCAAAGGACTGAAGTGATGACTGGAGGAGGGTCAGGCACAGGGGCATGACTAAGGCTGAGCCGGAGCAAAGATATCAGAGTGTGGGAAGGGGGATTGGACTCATTCAAGGAAAGGAGATGAGCACTGCAAACAGATTCTCAGTGTTGGCTAGCCTGGCAGATCAGGTAGCAGAGAAGAGGGAAGCTACAGTGAAGGAGCAGGGAGAGAAATCTATAGGGGAAAAGGTACACAGCGTGGAGGCAGTAGGCAGTACACCAAGAAGACACAGTGGTGGGGGAGCAGCAAGGTTATGGTGATGCAATCTCCCTGGAGGGAAGGAAGGAGCAAGGAGACAGGAGGACAGGGGAAGTGGCAGGCAGTCAAACAAAGGCTAAGGATAGGGAGACGAGGGGAGTCTGAATGGGGGGGGCATATATCAGGGAAGACACAGGGAAGTAATAGCATAGGGTGTGTTAGCATGGTGGATGGAGCAACAAGTGAGTGCAAAGGGGAGGTTCTACAGACAGAAAATAGTTCACTGGTGGAGGTCAGTAGCCCGGTCATATTTGCAAGGGGGGAGAGGACAGGACAAAGGTTAGGGGAGGCAAAGGGGAGGTGAGACAGGTGGATGAGAGGGCCTCACAAGTTGGGGGTAGGGGAGTGGAGACCAACAAGAGGGTGAGTAGGATAAGCATCAGAGAGTCATAATTCTAGGGGATTCTATACTTAAGGGTATAAGTTTGGGGGAAGGGGTTCCAGAAAAATTAACATATGGGTAGATTGCATGCCAGGCATGACAACGAGTAGAGTGGGGCAGGATATGGGCAGATATGTAGGGAATGTGGGGGGAAGCCGCACATTGTGGTTCACCTGGGAACAAATTATCTGGAAGGGAGAAGGATAGAGGAGGAACAAAGCAGCTTCAGGGAAGTGGGAAAACTATACAGCAAAGAGGGAACAACAGTAGCCTACTCAGAAGTTCTGCCAGTGCCAAGGTCTGGTACAGACAGGAGGAGAACAATAAGCGACTTCAACAAGTGGCTGAGAGAATGGTGTGGGACCAAAGGGTATGGACTGGTGGGGGACTGGGGTAGTACTTGGCATAACACAGATCTTTATGCAGGGGATAGGTTACACCTCAGCAGGGCAGGGTCAAAGGTGTTGAAGCAGAAGCTGTGGGATTTCATCAATAAGAGGTATCATTTAAACTAGGTGGGGGGGCATTGGAGCTGGGAATCACCAGGAGAGGGGGTCCCATGGACCTCCCCACCACAGGGATAGATACAACCATAGGTGACATAGGGGTTGTAGTGAAGGGTAAGGAAGCAGGAAGGATAGGAGGAGCATGGAAAATGGTTTCACTAAATGCTAGGAGCCTGGGGAACAAGTTGGCAGAGTTGCAAGCATTGATGGCAGAGGAGGAGGTTGTCATAGCTGCCATTACTAAGACATGGGCAACAAGGCACCACGAATAGGACCTAACCATCCCAGGGTACAAACTATTCTGGAGAGATCGAAATAAAGGGAAGGCTGGGGGTGGGGTTACCATTTATGTAAGGGAAGGGATCAGATGTAATAGGGAGGAGGGCAGATCAGAAGTAATCTGGCTGCAACTACACAGCCAAAAAGGGACCAAGATCTATCTGTGGGTTGTTTATAGACCTCCAGCCCAGATGGAGGAGGATATTGACAGGGAACTGGGGGAGCAAATAAGAAGGCATTGTGCCAAAGAGAGCACAGTGGTGGTGGGGGACTTTAATCTACCAGTAGTGGATTGGAGCATCCCAGCAACCGCTTGCACCAGGGAGCAGATCCCCCTAGAAGCATTCCAGGATGGCTTCCTTACCCAGAGGGTAATGGATCCAATGAGGGAGGGGAATATACTAGACCTGGTACTGGAAGATGGGGAACAGGTCAGGGATGTAAGGGTGAAGGAACCTCAAGCAAGCAGTGACCACTGCACAGTGTGGTTCTCAGTCTGGGTAGGGAAGTAGCCACTACAAAATCTAGAGTACTGGACTTCAAATGGGTGGACTTCACCAGGATGGGACACATTCTGGAAAGTCATATGGCAAGCATCCTCCAAGAAATGGGCAGTCATCAGGGCAGGACTGGCTGAAGTCACTAAAACTTGTGCCAAGAGCCAGAGGAAGAATGCCAGGACCAAGAAACCAAGTTGGTTGAGTAGAGAGGTTGTAGAGAAGTTGAGGGAAAAGAGGATTGCATTTTGAACCTACAAGACATCCAACAGGGCACAAGACAGAGAAGAAGATGTGAAGAAATCCAGAGAAGTGAGCAGAGTGGTAAGGGTAGCAAAGGCGGCTAGTGAATGGAGGTTAGCACTGGGGATCAAAGAAGGAGAAAAGGATTTTTTCAGATATATCAGAGCGAAGAGGAAGAGCAAGGATCGAATTGTTAGGATCAGAAGGGAAAGTGGGTGAGTAGAAAAGGGGACTGAGCACGCAGAAGTACTTAATGAATACTTCTGTTCAGTCTTCACCAAGGAGAGGGATAGGCCCGTACCTGAGAGGAAGGGAGAGGTGGGAGACAGTGGGGGAAAAGCAACCACAGATGGGAAAATCTCAATGGAAAGGGTGAGGGAGGGCCTTAAGTCCCTCAATGTGGACAAGGCACCTGCCCCAGACGGAGTCCTCCCCAGGGTGCTGACAGAGTTGGCAGAGGTACTGGCAGGGCCTTTGGTGAACCTGTTCAATACCTCTCTGAACTCAGGGTGCGTACCCATGGACTGGAGGGAATCACATGTGTTACCTCTCCATAAGAGTTTGCCCAAGGACGAACCGGGGAATTACAGACCGATGAGCCTTACTGCAACTGTGGGAAAACTGATGGAGACAATCCTCAAGGAAGGACAGGTGCAATTTCTTGAGGATAACAATCTCCAGAAGAGCAGGCAACATGGGTTTGTCTCAGGCAGATCCTGCCAGGTGAGCGTGGTTGATTTTTATGACTGGGTAACGAGGGCACTGGACAGGGGACATGCAGTGGATGGTCTCTACCTGGATTTCAGCAAGGTCTTTGACTCAGTGTCACACAGTAGGCTGACCTGCAAGTTTAAGAGTCTGGGAGCAGGGAGAAAACTATTCAGATGGGTCAAAAACTGGCTGCAGGGTAGACAGCAGAAGGTAGTAGTGGTGGGGGAGGCATCTGAACCCAGGGCAGTAACAAGTGGTGTACCACAGGGCTGAGTGCTGGGACCGGTTCTGTTTAACATTTTCATAGCCGACATTGCAGTAGGGATTAAGAACAAGATCAGTCTCTTTGCAGATGACATAAAGATTTATGCTGAGGTAGATGGGGGGAGGGAGCAAAAGTACTTCAGGAGGATTTGGCAAAACTGGAGGAATGGTCTCACACTTTGCAGCTTGGTTTCAATGACAAGAAATGCAAAGTGATGCATTTAGGAGGCAAGAACCCTGGACACAATTACTGGCTGGTGGGTGTCCCATTAACAATATCCAAGGAGGAGAAGGATCTGGGAGTGCTGGTATCCAGGGAGATGAACCACTCTGTTCAGTGCAGGAACTCAGCAGTGAAGGCAAACAGGATGCTATGGTGTATAGCAAGGGGGATTACTTTTTTATCTTATTTCATTTTTATTTATTTTTGAAAGTCGGATTTATAACCTTTGAGTCAGGGACTCATTTAAAAAGGCACCTCGTCGCAGGGAGGGTAGACATGGTTACAGTGTGAGATACAACAGTACTAACATACAGGTGCAATACAGATAATAAAAAGAACACAATATAACAGTGGTTTACAAGATAAAGTTACTTGCAGTAAATAGCAATCGTATAAAGTATAACAATAGTAGAAGTCACATCCCTGGTCGTACCGGGGAAATACCTAAATGAAAGGGTGGGGGCAGGGTGAAGAAAAGAGAGGAAAAAAGGGGGGGCAGTCCAATGGACATTGTCAAGGCTGTGGGCAAGAAATAGGGAGGGACCCCAACATTAGGTTGATTAAGGGCAACTAATGCTATGGGCACCAAAGAGGTGGTTATGGAGAGTAACTTTAAAGGGACCAATTTTGGTAGACTTAGTGACAGAGAGTGGGAGGGAGTTGAACCATGTGGGGGCATGGTAGTGGAAGGACCTTTGGGCTACAGAGGTCTTGGTATGGGCACCAGAAAGGTGGCCTTAACAGAACTATGAGTGGCAATGGATGGGGATGCAAGCCGCAGGAACGTGGTGACCCTTGGGGGGGAGAGTCCTAGCAGGGACTTTTTGGCAAGTAAACAGGTTTGGTAGCACAGGTGCTCCTCCAAGGTGGGCAGGTTGGTGGTGGAAAACAGCAGGCAAGTATGGGTATGGTGGGATGCACCGGTCAGGAGCCTGAAGGCCTTGTTTATTGAGGTCTGGATTCTGGTCAGGGTGGTATTGTCGGCCGCAGCATAGATAGGTAGGCCATAGTCTACTATGGACAGGACGGAGGAGTTGATGGCCAGTCGATCGGTTTGGGGTAGGCAATCTCTGGGGTGATAGAGAAGGCCCATCTGAGAATTTATGGCTGAGGACAGGGTATTGATGTGGGTGTGGAATGTAAGAACCTAGTCGAAGGTGATGCCCAGGTACTTGTAGGATGACACCTGCTCGAGAAGGTGAGCATTGCTGGGGAGAATGCAGAGGGGGGCAGTTTTGACCTTATTCTGGTGATGCGAAAAAAAAATAGATTTGTTTTTTTTTCAAGTTAATGACCAGCCGGTGGTCAAGGAACCACTTTTGACTTGGTTGAATGTGTGCTGCAGGGATTCCTGTAGAGATTCGGGGTCAGGGTGGGAGGCAAGGAGAACTGCATCATCAGCATAGAGTACCATATTGCCCGAGCAGAAGCTGGGGAGGGTATTGAGAAATAGGCTGAACTGAACAGAACAGGGCCCAGGATGGAACCCTGGAGGACACCCGAGCGAACGGGCAGGGTATTGGACAGGGTGCCATTTACCTTCACACGCTGTGATCTGGCAGAGAGGTAACTGGTGAATCAAGCCAGTGGGCCAGGGGAGAAACCAAGTTGGTGGAGGGAGTCAAGTAGGAGGGGATGACAGACAGTGTCAAATGCCTTGGAGATGTCAATGAACACTGCACCCGCAACATGACCAGAGTTGAGAGCAGAGTGGAGGTGCTGGGAGAACTCCAGGAGGGCTGTAGTGGTGCTGTGTCCAGGGCGGAATCCATGTTGCTCTGGACACAGCAGGTCATATTTGGCCAGATACTAGGAGAGCTGAATGGCCACAATTTTTTCTAGTGCTTTGAAGAGAGGGGGGAGAATGGAGATGGGCCTGAAATTGTTAGGGTAGGTTCTATCTCCACTCTCATGGATAGGGGTTATTTCTGCAATTTTCCAGGCACTGAGAAATTGACCAAGACATGGTGACCAGTTTAAAAGGATGGTGAGAGGGGCTAGTACAGTATCTAGGACTAATCAGAGAATCCTGGAGTCCAGGGGATCACAGCTGAGGTTGTTGCTAGCTAAGGCTTTTTGCAGATGAGGCCTGGCTTCAGTGGGTGATATGGCACACAGGTAGAAGGGGGGGGCGATCTGAGGTGAGAGGGTGGAGGCGGGGATAGGGTCAAAAAAGTAGTTGGGAAGGACAGATCTTAGATCTGAGAAAGCCATATTGAGGCACTCAGCTATGCGGGGAGGATCAGTAGTGACGGTACTGTCTGTGGAGAGTAGTGATGGTGGGGGGGGGCGGGTCTTTCCATTGAGCTCTTTCATATTGTCCCAGAAGGCAAGGGATGAGCCCCAAGTGGATTCAAGAGTGGCTTGATAATATTTGGCCTTAGCCTGCCTTATAGCCCAGGTGCACTTGTTACGTGCTGCATTATATGCTTGTCTGTCAGCCAGTTTGCCTGTCTCAACAGCAATATGCCAGAGATTATCTCTTTGTTTCAGTGTTTGTATGAGGGATGGGGAGATCCATGGAGTGTTGTGTTTCTTGGTACAGATTCTGGTCAGGTGGGCAAAAAGGTCACAGACCTTGCTGAAGGCACTGGAGAAATAGGCTAGGGCAGAGTCAATGTCCGTTGCGAGTAGGATTGGGGATCAGTCAAGCTGGGCTAGGTGCGTTTTTAGCTTTCTCAGACCCGGGGTGAAATTGCTGGTGCAAGGTGACCTGGGACACTGGTTTTGGTGTGGGAGATGACCAGTGGCAGAGGACAGGAGACTGGTCACTAAGAGCGTCCGGTAGTATATTAATATCCCTGATTTTATGGGGGCGGTTCAACAGAATTACATCTAGGAGGGTGCTGGAGTCATCTGACCAGTTAAATCTAGTAGGTGAGGTAACTAGTAACTTCTAGGAGTGAGGAGGTCATCTTGCCCCAGTATAGGTCCCTGGTGAGACCACATCTAAAGTACTGCATGCAGTTCTGGCACCCCTGCTTGAAAAGAGACATCAAACTAATGGAAGGGGTACAGCACAGGGCAACAGAAATGATCTTGGGGTTAGGGGACAGACCATATGAGGAGAGACTGAGAGAGCTCAATATGTATACCCTGGAGGAAAGAAGGGAGAAAGGGGAAATGATTGAGACCTTCAAGTACCTGAAGGGGTTGAACAGAGTAGACAGCAGGTGCATGTTCAATTTGAAGGGCTGAGGGGAAACCAGGGGACACTCTATGGAGTTGGAAGGGGACAGGTTCAAGAGGGAACTGAGGAGGCACTATTTCACATAAAGGGTCGTGGCAGAGTGGAACGATCTGCCAAATGGAGTCGTATCACTGCAGTGTTTGGGGCTTCAAGAGGGGTGGGACAGATTCAAAGGGAGGGTACAAACTGGGAAGGAGTGGAAGATGGGGGGGAGGGCATATGGGGGAGCAGCTGCAGTTTAATAGACTGAAGTGCTACACATTTAAGCAGACTAGACAGACCAAATGGCCTGTATCTGCTGGCAATTTTGTATGTTCGTATGTATGTTCATACGTATTCAATAAGCTGCAGATCCTAATTAAACAACAGCCTACTTCCTCCTACACCCCACTAAGATTGCTTGATGTCTGTCCCATGCAGCTATGGACGCCTTCGATACTGGCTCCTGAGCGGCAGCCGCTGGCATTTGTACCCGCCGTCATTCCTGGCTGCGCACTTCAGGTTTCATGAATGATGTCCAGCAACAGGTAATGGCATTGCCTTTCGATGGTGTGTATCTCCTTCGGCCCTCAAGTAGAATAGGCTCTAGAGGCCACACAAAAGACTAGGTCAGCCATTAAATTGGCTCAACCTCCTCCCGTCCCCTCTCGAGGGGGTGTTAACAAATGCCAGTTTCATAACCGTCAGTCCTTTCGAGGCAAAGGCAGGGGAAGTTTTAATAAAAACCAAGCCCCCCAGCCTCAGAAGAAAATGCAGCAGAAGGCGCAAGGACCCAAAGCGCCTAGTGCCGCCTTCTGTGTTGGCCCAAGTCCCACCTCAGCTGCCCGAGGGGGACTCTTCCTCAGTGGTGGGAGGTCATCTGACTCACTTCTACAATCAATGGAAGTCCATAACAATGGACAAATGGGTCCTCCGGATAATCCACAAGGGGTATTCCTCAATCTTTTGGAGACCCCTCCGCATCGTCCCCCCAGTTGACAGCCCAGGCTGTCAGTTCTTCAAGCAGAACTTCTCGCCTCCGAGATACAAGGCCTTCTGAACAACAGGACAGTAGAAGTAGTTCCGCTGGAGCAACGGAACACAGGGTTCTACTCCCATTACTTTCTGGCTCCAAAGAAAACCGGAGGCATGTGCCCCATTTTGGACCTCAGAAGATTAAACAAATTGCTTCCCAAAGAAAAATTCAAAATTATATCACTAGGAACCCTGTTACCTTTGCTTCATCGACATCTCCGCAAAGACATAGACAGGATGGAAGCTGTCCAGAGGAGGGCAACCAAAATGGTGCAGGATCTGCACCAGAAGACATATGAAGAGAGACGAAAGGAGCTTAATATATATAGCCTCGAGGAAAGGAGGGAGAGGGGGGACATGATAGAAACGTTCAAGTACCTCAAGGGAATCAACAAAGTCCAAGAGGTAGCATCTTCAAAAAGAGGTGTGCAAGAACAAGAGGGCACAATTTGAAGATGGGGGGGGGCGGCGGCTCAGAGGTTATTTAAGGAAGTATTTTTTCACAGAGAGGGTTGTGGATGCATGGAACGGCCTTCCGCAGGAGGTTGTGGAGTCAAAATCAGTGGTGGAATTCAAGCATGCATGGGACAGTCATAGGGTCATTCTAGGGGGTGGGGGTAGGAAGATATAGGCTGCTGGTTAACTAGGATCTGCAGCTTATCCAGTAGGTAGGGAAATGGTAAGACTGGGTGGGCCAAGCGGTCCTTATCTGCCATCAAATTCTATGTTTCTATGCATTCTTGAATTCCCCCACTGTTTTTGACCCCATGACCTCCTCAGAAAGGACGTTCCATGCATCCACCTCCCCCTCCGTCAAAAAATACTTCCTCGCGTTGCTCCTAAGCCATTCTCCCTCTGTCTTCAAATTGTGCCTCCTTGTTCTTGCACATTTCTTTTTCTGAAAGATGCTACCCTCTTGGACTTTGTTGATTCCCTTAAGGTACTTAAATGTTTCTATCATGTCCTCCCTCTCCCTCCTTTCCTTGAGGGTATACATACTAAGCTCCTTTAGTCTCTCTTTGAATGGCTTCTGGTGTTTTAGTTGCCCTTGTCTGGACTGCCTCCATTCTATGTCCTTGTAGAGGTGGGTTCTCCAGAACTGCACACAGTATTCCAGATGGGGTCTCATCAACTGTCTGTACAGAGGGATAACAAATTCCTGTTTTCTACTGGTGATGCCTCTCCCTGTACATCCCAGTATCCCTCCAGCTCTCCTTTCTGCCTTCTCATATTGCTTGCTTACCTTTAGGTCATCTGATATGACTACCCCTGATCTCTTTACATTTTGTTGTGGTTAATACCTCCCACCCCACCCACCCCTGATTGTGTACTCTTCCCTGGGTATTTGTTTCCCAGGTGAATTACTTTGCACTTCTTTGCATTGAATCTAAGCTGTTATAATTTTGACCATTCCTCCAACCTTGACTAGTCTCTTCTTATCCTTTCCACCCCCCTTGGGTAGCAACCCTGTTGCAGATCTCTGTGTCATCTGCAAAGATGCATACTTTCCCTTCCAGTCCCTCTGCAATGTCACCTGTAAAGACATTAAGGAGAACCAGTCCTGTTACTGAACCCTGTGGTACCCCACTAGTAACCCCCTTTCTTTAGAGTGGATTCCATTTACTATTACCCTCTGTGTCCTGTTGTCCAGTCAATGTTTTACCCAGACTACAACCCTGGTATCCATTCCAGGCTGGCTAACTTGTTTATTAATATTTTGTGTGGGACTGTGTCAAATGCCTTACTAAAGTCTAAGTAGGCCATGTCCATAGTCCCTCCCTGGTCTACTTCTTTGGCTACTCAGTCAAATAAATGAATTAGATTCATCTGACATGACCTTCCCATCGTGAATCCATGCTGCCTTGGTACCTGTGCCCCACTGGCCTCTAGGTACTCATCAACTTTTTCCTTCAGAAGTGATTCCATAATTTCCCTACCACTGAGACCAATCTAACAGGTCTATAGTTTCCTGCCTCTGTCTTGCTCCCACTTTTGTGAAGGGGAATCACATCCGCCCTCCTCCAGTCCTCAGGTACCACACCATCCTCCCATGATTTGTTAAAAGGGGTAGTCAGTGGTGTCACTAGTTCTCCCCTTTGTACTTTTAGAATTATGGGATGAATTTCATCAGGCCCCATTGCTTTGTCCACCTTCAGTTTTAGGAGTTCCTTCAGGACCCTTTCTTCTGTGAATGGACTGGTAGCAACCCCCTTATCCAGAGTGCTTCTATTGGTTGGTTTAGGTACCTCCCCCTCCTCTTCTTTTGTGAATACTGAGCAGACATATTCATTCAGTATCCCTGCCTTTTCACTGTCACCCTCTGCCCAACCCCCTCTTCCCTTAATTAAGCCACACTATCCCTCCCTTGGTCTTTCTTCACTCCCTAACGTACTTATAAAAGGTTTTATCCCCCTTCTAAACTGAGTTGCCTATCTTTTCCCCAGTTTGGGCCTGTGCTATTCTGACTGCCTTCCCCACTTCTTTCTGCTTTAATTGGTACAGTTCTCTGTCTTGCTCCTTCTGTGTTTCCTTATACTTCCTGAATGCTACCTTTTTCTCCCTAACCTTCCCCGACGACTCTTTTGAGAACCATAGTGTTTTTTTCCTTTGCTGATTTGCTTCACACAAAGGCTTGTTACCTCTGTGATGGCTGTTTTGATTTTTCCCCATTGTTCCTTCACCCTCTTTATTGCCCATTCGCTAGTGCTTTTCTGAGGCACTCTCCCATGTTCTCAAAGTCAGCGATCCTGAAGTTCAATACCCTTGCTTTTGTATAGCTTGACTCTACGGCGGTGTTTATCATGAACCACACTGATTGGTGGTTGCTTGTTCCCAGATGGCTACCCACTTCTAATTCGCCATTCCCATTTGAGAGTACCAGGTCTAAGATTGCTCCCTCCCATGTGCCAACAATAGCTGTCTGAGGCATGCACCCTGTAGGGCATCAAGAATGACCCTGTTCTTGGATGTGACTGCAGCAAAGGTTCTCCAGTTAACATCTGGCATATTCAGGTCCCCCATCAACAATATCTCTCCTTTTTCTGCCATTCTAAGGATGTCTTCTATCATTTCCTTGTCCATTGCCTCCCCTTGAGATGGGGGTCTATATACAACCCTGTGCAGATTGTGGTGCCATTTCCTGTCTCCAGGGTGATCCACAGTGCCTCCTCTCTTCCCTGTTTACCCTTTTGTTACATTGCTTTGTTCCCTTCCCTTACATAGAGAGCTACTCCTCCTCCTCTTTTATCCTCCCTGTCCCTCCTGTACATTGTGTACCCTGGTATGTTGACATCCCAGTTATAGTTCTCTATATACCATGTTTCTGTGACTGCCATGATATCCAGGCATTCCTCTTCCATCAAGAGAAGGGGTGGAGGATTACATGATGCAGGAGCCCGAGTAGATTCACTCTAGTTCTCTCCCGCTCATTCTGTGACCAAATTCGGTTTAAATTCATTTTCTCAGAGGGTTTTCAGCAGCAAAAGCAATTTAGAAGAGGCAAGAACCATTTTACTCACTCAGTCTGCAGTATTCCACTACATTCTGGAAGCAGCGATGAGGCAAGCCGGGCCAAGACACATGCCTCCCCACATGCCAGAAAAAATCAACAAGAAAAGCAGGCCGCAACCTGCCTCAGCAGTATGCACAGCTCAATCCCAGGACTCTAATATCCTTACAGTGGACCGATTCCTGCAAGAACTTAATCCTTTTTGGGAAGAGCTCTGATCGTTAACTTTGGAGTTTAAATCTATTGCCACTGCTCTCGATTCAATCACTACACGAGTTGGGGACAATGAAACACGTATCATATCAGTGGAAAAACAGTTGGGCAGAATGGAGCCAGAGCCGGTGCTAAATAGGAAGAAGATGGCATGACTATAAGCAAAAATTGAGGACTTGGAAGGGCGTAGCAGGTGTAACAATGTAGTAATCATAGGCCTGCCAGAGAAGGAAGAGGGGTCGGATACTATCCTTTTTGTGCAAAAGTTGGTGTCTAAGCTGGTAGGTCCTTCCCCATACGGTGCCAATTACTTGATTGAAAGAGCTCACAGATCTTTATGCCCCATGCCTGCAATGAGTGCTCCTCCGAGGCCACTGATAATGCGCTTTCTTAATTATTTGGAGCGACAGCACTTTTTGTCTAAAATTCGTAGCCTGGAGGAGATCAAATGGGGTGAGGCCCAGCTGAGAGTTAGACAAGATCTTCCCATTTCTGAGTGGCAGCTAAGAGCTCAATTCCACCCTTTAGTGATCAAGCTAATCCCAGCAGGTATCAAGTTTAAAATGTACCCTGCAAGATTCCAGGTGCAAACTGAAAGAACATGGGTCACTTTCGAGGACTTCAAGTTTGCAGAGGTGGCTTTAAGAGCCACCATGCCAAATTTGTTCGAGGACCGCTGAGGGTATCACGGAATATTCTTTAAGGTTCAGACACATCGAGATGTGCTTCAGTGCTGTGGAACTGGCTTGAGGTTTTGGTAACTTTCTTCTTACCACAACTATCTCAATCTACACATCTTAATGCCAAGTGATAGCTGGAGTTGGCTCTGTCCCAAAACAGCTTATTTTAAACTGCGATGGTGACCCCAGTTTATTTTTTTCCTCTGAAGTGGACATACGAGGAAGAGCAATTACAGACTACCGGAATTTTGGATTGGGTATCCAGTAATTTTGATTTTTTATATTGCAAGGCGTGCCTCTTCTTTTAGCCACCTCAGTTAATTTGGTCAGATCGCTTTAAAGCCAAGAGTTGGGTGGGGGTGGTTTTATTCCCGAAATGATGAGCAGCAAACCGTGATGGTGTGCCTATTCTTTTTGAAACTGCCAAGAGATATGACTTACCTCAGACTACCAGAGTTTTGGGTTTGGAGTCCAGATGTTTAGGTTTTTAACTGGGGCTTACTTCATATTTTAGTATTTTAATTTTAATTGTAGGATTTGGGCAGGTTTGGCCAGCCCATGAGTAGAGGTCCTACAAAGTGAGAGAAGTACCTTTTTAGTACGGTACCTTGCACAATCATGCAGGAACTTCCAGTATGCTGGGGCACTGGGTTATTTCCTTTGGGAAAGAAGACAGTGTAAGTTTATTTGTTTACAAGTTTCAATGGATGAGGGTAAAGTTGGTCATCATGATGCTGGCTGTAATCATTTATCACTTATTGCAGGGTATAAAGCGCTAACTAGTTGTTCAGATGGTAATCTTTAATGCCTGTTATATCAAGTGCTGCTGATTAACGTTTCTTTTCACAGAAGACAAGTGTTTATAAGTTGTAGTGTATTACAGGGTAATATAATATTTTAAACGCTTGTAGTCCCTCTTATCTTTTTTAGTATGTTTTATAAAGATAATTGCATTATTAATGCTCTCTATAAATTTGTAAGAGATAGGAGTTGATTTGTTGTGTTAGTTAATAAGGGGATATTGGTGTGGGCTAGCATGGGGGGTGTTGTGCTTTCTACCTGGTAATCACATACTAAGCCAAGGGTGCGTTGATGGGAAGGGGGGATTTTATCTTTTCTTTGCAATTTACACACAAATTATACTGTCAATTGTTAGGGTTTAGCGGGTTGTTTGTTTTTTCTTTATTAAGGGGTATGGGATATTAAGGGGGGAAATTGGGGAGAAAAAGGCTGGGGACAATTACTAGTGCGGGTACAAATGTTCTTTAGGATCTTATTATTGAGGGTGCCGGGGACTTTATTATGGCAAACAACATAAAACTGTTGACCTGGCATATTAGGGGAGCCAGGAAAAAAATTAAAAGGTATAAAATCTTGAAACATGTACAACAGTTAAAGTGTACAGTCATTTTTCTACAATAAACTCACTTATTGGTAACAGAAGAATCATTGTTCAAAAGGCAATTTATAGGCCAAATATTTAATGCAGGGAACAGCACCCAAAGCAGGGAAGTGGCAATTTTATTGGCAAGAAATGTACAGCTTTTGTGTGAAAAATGTATCTGAGATCCTAATGGGAGATATTTAATCTTATAGGGCTTGCTGGATCATAATGAGCTGGTATTATGCTGCATTTATGGACCTAACTCAGACTCTCTGGCTTTTTTTCCAGTCTTTTACCAACCTTGCTCCCTTATGCTTCTCTTCCACTGATGTTGGGGGTGACTGGAATGTAGCTTTTACTCCTGACCTTGATAGGTCGGGGGGGGCAGATCAGGTCTATCGCCCGCACAAAGGGCACTTAGAGACTTGGTTGACCAACTTGGTCTGGTGGACCCTTGGAGAACCCTATTTCCTTGTTGAGGGAATACACATTTCACTCAAGTGTCCATGGCACTTCTACAAGGATTGATTATTTTTTTAATTAGACACACATTTTTGACTGGAGTCTTATACAGTGCTATAGCTCCAGGTACCCTTTCTGATCGTGCAGTAGTATGCCGCTCCCTAAACCTTTCCCCTAATGTACCATGAGAGTCACAATGGAAACTAAATAATCAGTTATTAAAGGAGGAGGCGGTATTAGAAGACATCTCAGAGGCTATTAAACAATACACGGCCACTAATTTAAACTCTACACGTAGATTAGACCTGGAGTGGTGTGCATTGAAAATTGTGTTGAGGGGAACCCTGATCAGAATAGTGTCTTATAAGAAGAAAATGAGGGAGCACAAAGGTTTGACCTTGCTTAGGGATATACGTTTTATAGAGAAACATTTATCACCAGCTACATCAGAGAGTATTAGAAGTAACTTAATGGGTTTAAGAGATCAGTACAATTCTATCCTCTGTGAAAGAGCCGAATATGCCATAATGACAACAAAGGTTACCTATTTGGGTCGGGGGAAAAGGCTGGCAAGCTCCTGGTTCTCTGACTAAAATCACTTGAGGCCTCTAGAATAATAAAAGGCATTAGATCGCGTCAGGATAATTCTATACATGTGAATCCTAAAGAGATTGTCCAGGAGTTTGCCAGCTGCTATCAAAGTTATATAGTCCAATGCCCAATCCCCTGGGGAGACGAAAGACTGAAGAGTATTTAAAACCTCTCTCTTTGCCATCATTATCAGAAATCCAGCAGTTAGAGTTGCTTGGATTCCAAAAATAGCTGACATAATTAACTCTCTTCCCCTTGACAAGGCTCCTGGACCTGATGGGTTCACCCCCAATTTTTATAAGGTATTTCAAAAACAGTTAGTGTCCTGGTTAGGTAGTCTATACAATTGGGTTTCTGGAGGTTGATAAAGGGGACTCTACAATGTTGGAGGCCTTAATTATCATGTTGCACAAACCTGGGAGAAGTCCAGAAGAGATTTCTAGTTATAGACCCATTTCACTACTGAATTACGACATAAAAATTATAGCTAAATTATTGGCAAATAGATTGGCTAGGGTTTTGGCTTGTATAATTCACCCAGATCAAGTGGGATTTATGAAGGGTAGAAACTCTTCAGATCATTTACGGAAATTCTCGCATATTTTCTCCGCATCCAGGGACTCTGATATACCAGTGGGGCTGCTGTCCCTGGATGCAGAGAAAGCTTTTGATAGGGTTGACTTGGAATTTTTATTTGTCATGATGGGGCAGTTTGAGTTTTCTAAGAGGTTCATTGGCTGGGTTTCTAAATTTTACAATAATCCATCAGCACGGTTGTATTATAATGGGGTATTCTCAGAAAGATTCCCTCTTTACTGAGGGACTCATCAGGGTTGCCCACTATCTCTGTTTCTTTTTAATATTTATTTGGGACTACTACTCCTCCATAAACTCAGAGACACCCCTCAGGTATCTGGTATATCTATTCAAGGGATTAACTTTAAACTCTCGGCATATGCGGATTATGTTCTGCTTCACTTTGTTAACCCGGCAGCGACTTTTGGGGCAGCCTTGCAGATTATTTCTGAGTTTGGCTCATATTCGAACTATAAAATTAATACAGACAAGAGTGTGGTTTTCCCCCTTAATTATAGAGTACTAAAGGCTGATATGACTCACCTGGGACTCAAATGGTCTCCTAAAACTCTTAAGTATCTGGGTATCTTCCTTACAAAGTCGGTCTCTTTGATACGGAAGTTAAATTTTGAGGATACCTTACATGGCATTCAGAAGGATTTGAACAGGTGGTCAGCTCTTCCAATTTCACTTTGGGGCTACATTAACATTGTAAAAATGAATACACTACCCAGGTTATTTTATCCTTTGCATATGCTTAACATTTGGTTACCCATGAAATGGTTTAGAAAAGTACAATCTATCATTTCTTCCTTCATTTGGGCAGGTAAGCCATCTAAACGGGCCTACCAGAAGTTAATAACTCCAAAAAATAGAGGGGGTTTGAGGCTTCCACACATTGGGGGTTATCACTGGGCAAGCCAGGTTAGTAAATACATGAAATGGTTTATTGATGAAGAAACTTAGTTCCAAATGTCTTATGTTCCATCGTGGTTAACATTACAGAAAAGGTTGATAGAAGCAGCAAAATTGCCAGTTTCTACGTTACTTTATTGTAAATTGGGCAGTCTCCCTTCTAATCTTGCTCAGTCTCCCATATGGGTCTCTATGAGATGTCATATACAAGCGTGCACTTTTCTCAAATGTGATTACATAAATGACATGAATCGACAGTTGGTTGAAAATAATAATTTTAAGATAGGTGGGAAAGTGATTCCCAAAAACTGGATTCCCCATTGTCTAGATGTTAAAATAAGGGAGTTTTTTGATAATGTAGGGGAATGTCTTTCCATGATGGCCCTAGTTAACAAATTTTCCCTAAAACAAGCTCAAATATTTCAACTTTTTCAGGTAGTTCGCCTTCTACTTGGCATCAAGAAATGGGTAGGCAAAGAGGATAAGTTCACAGAATATTTTAGTTCACTGAAGACTATTGCTCACCTTCCTCATATGGTATCTCATATATATAGATCCCTCTTAGATTTAACTTCCCCTATGCATTATACTAGACCTAAGTATTGGGGAAAAGCAATTTCAAGACCCCAACATTAATTGGAGTAAAATCTGGGAGGCAATCTATCGGTACATGCCTCAGGACAGGCTTAGATTCACACAATTCCAGATTTTGCAGGACATGTACTGATCCCCTTTTAAACTTTATAAAGTAGGTAAATCTACGTCCCCATTATGTCTGAGATGTAAGAGTGGAGAAGGTAATCTTAAACATTTGTTCTGGGATTGTCCGCCCATATATAATCTCTGGATGGAGATCCGTGACAAGGCTGACCTGATCTTGGGTCTGGAGGAGTTGTTCACTCTGGAGATCTGACTTATTGGGGAATATTCTAAGATAGGGGTTGGTATGAGAAGATGCCATATGTCAGTGATAGCTCTGTCACTTAAAAAAGTTATATTAAGGCACTGGATTGATGTTCAGAAGGTCAATTATAATGAATGGCTTCATGAACTGTTAAGTAACTTGAGGGTAGAGCAATATAAGCTCGGCTGGGGGCATACCTCACCAAGATATCAGAAGATTTGGGCAGGTATGTATACAATTTATATGCTCCAGGCCAGGGTTAGGGAAAGGCAATAATTCTCTACCTAAGTGATGTCTGAAATATATATAATGTTTGGCCTCTCCCCTTTCTTTGACCTGAGTCTTATGTTTTCTTTTGCATGGGTTTTTTTTTCTTCTTAAAGAACATGTCATGTATGTTCCTTGTCAGCCACAGTTCTGGGAGGGTGGGGGATGGGATTACAACTAGGAGGGTATTAAGAGTTTTGGGATAGGGTTAAAAGGGGAATTTAAGTGGGGGGACATGCTACTGAGCTATGTGACTTTGTTTCCTGTATATATAATTGTGGTTCTGATATCATTGTAGCAGTATCATGTCACTTATGGTTGTAATTGTGAAAATAAGAAAAATAATAAATAAAACAATCAAGTGAAGGGGCAATTCTGGGCCTAGTACTGACCAAAGGGGACCGAATCACAGATGTCCACATGGAAGGTCAACTGGGGTTCAATGACCATCACATAGTGTGGTTTAGCATAGGGACTGAGACAGTCTAGTCACACAAACTGGAAGTTGTATCAAAGAGGTGTTGGTGAGAAGGAAGACAGGAGGGGGACTTGAAGAGCAGTGGGAACAAGTAAAGGGAGCAGCGGCATCTACTGTGGTGGCCAGTCCACAGCTAAGTGTGGCAAAGTGCTCTGGAGTCAGTGGAGTCCATGGAAGACATGGGAGAGGGACATGCTAGGTATATTGTTGGTGGTGACTTGTGTAGTGAAAGAATGGCTAAGAATTATTATATATGTGTGTCCTATTAGTTGCTTGTGGTGTGTGATATGATAGTAGGAGATGCAGTATTTAATTGGATTATTAGGGGTTGTTACAATGTCAATGATTACACCATGTCCAATCCAATTTATTGGTAGGTGGTAACATGCGGTTTACTACTAGTTTCATATTAAGTAGGAAAACATATGAAATTTGACATTGTGGATATATATTTTGTAATATCCCTAGTTATTTTTATCAGGGTGGGACAAAGAACATAGTGAAAATATTTAGATATTTTGCTTACTTTTGTTATCTGGGGATGTGGAGACTAACCCTGGTAGTCCTGAGTCTAATACTGAGATCTGTGGAGAGGGTGCTTCTTATTTGTTTTCTTGTAAAGGGTTTAAAGTTGTTAATTTTAATGTTAGAAGTTTGGTTTCTATATTGTGAGTTAGAATATTTTGTTGTTCATCACCAACCAGATGTTTTGGCTATATCAGAGACCTGGTTGAAACCCCAAGTTCCAGATAAAATTTGTTTATTGCCAGGTTATAATTTACTTAGAGCTGATAGTAAAGGTAAGAAGGGGGGCTAGCAATTTATTTCAAGGATCATCTTCAGTTGACTGTCTTGGGTTCTAGTGTGGAGTCTGATCAATGTTGTGATTGGTTGTTTTTGAAATTTATTTTGGGTGGGAAAAAACATTTGATTTTGGGTTGTCTTTATAGTCCCCCTCAAATTGGTATAAATGGTTTAAAGAATTGTTTGGATGTTGTCACCCATATTGTCTGCGTAATGATGTAGTTTTGTTAGGGGATGTAAATTTGAACTGGAAGCTTAGATATGGTCTTGGTTTGGAATCCTTGTTGCAGTCTTATGGCTTAGTGCAGACAATTTCTCATCCTACCCACTTAAATTCTCACTCAGTTAATCACTCAATTCTTGACTGGGTTATTACTAATCATGAGAGTATTAAGACTGTTTCTGCTGTGTTGCCAGATGCTGTAAGTGATCATCAGGGTATTTTTTATATTCTGAGCTTTAGGACTGAAAAGGTTCCACCTTGTGTGTTGAAACTTCATTGTCATAGTAGGATAGATCTTGAGGCAGTTACTGCCTCCTTTTCTGCTATTGATTGGTCATATCTTTATTTAATACCCGATGTGGACTGTGCTCTGGATTATTTCTTAAGTCAACTAATAGTTATTCAAAATGCCTTTTTTCCTCTGAGAACAGTTAAACTGCGAGGCAAGATTATTACGTGGTTTTCAGATGATAAATTGTATGTTAAACAGAGGAGTCATGCATAGGTGCATTATAAATGTAACCATTCTTCTGTTTCATTGGCTAGTTATCGTAATTTGAGAAATACTGTAAGGTCTCGGAATTGGTGAAAGGTACAAAAAGAGATTTCTATAATGCACAATTTACAACTAATTTATTAGATTTGAAAAAATTTTGGCAGAGTGTTAATTCTTTACTGTCTCCCAGGATTAATAGTGATGTGGATAAACTGTGAGTGAATGACGAGACAGTTATTGACCAATCTGAAATTGCAGATTTATTTAATATCAAGTTTTCTGACTATTCAAGTTACAGGTTAGGATCATCTGATGTTATTCGGGGTGCGGCTACTAGGCAAGGTCGCAATTTCAGTTTAGTGCAACTGAGTCATATGAAATGTTTAATTTACTTTGCACTTTGCCTGATAATTGTACTGACTGTGGAAAGGGTCTAGATTTGTGAAGTTAGCTCTTGCTTATATTGCTGATCCATTGTGTTATATTTTTAATTTATCTTTGAATTCTGGTCAATTTTCACTTGATTTGAAGTATGCAAGGGTTGTTCCAGTACCAAAAAATGCCCATGTTGCTGTTTTGGATGATATAAGGCCCATATCCATCTTAAATCTTTTGAGCAAATTGTTAGAGAGAGTAGTGTCTAGTCAGTTAAAAGAGTACTTGAATTGCTATAACATCTTAATTTTGCAGCAGCATGGTTTTTGACATGGATGTGGAACTGGTACTGCCTTGGTCAGGTTCACAGACACCATCTTCAGGGACTTTGAAAATGGCCTAATGACTGGGACGGTGTTTGTGGACCTGACCAAGGCATTTGATTTAATTTACCATGGTTTATTATTATGTTAGCTGAAAGCTATTGGTTTTTCCAAAAGTGCATTATCCTGGCTTAATGATTATTTAATAAGTCGACAACAGCTTATGTGTGTTTGGTCGCAGGATTCCCAAATGGCTTTGATTGAGTGTGCTGTTCCACAGGGGTCCATATTAGGGCCCTTGCTGTTCTCTTTATTTATTAATCAATTGTCTGCTTATTGTGGACCTTGCAACTCAATAATGTTTGCAGATGATCTGATACTTTATAGTCAGGGTAAATCACAAGATGATTTGGTAGATGCTCTGGATGTTGGCTTTAGGAATGTGTGCAATTGGTTTGTAACAAATTCCATGATTCTAAATTTAAAAAGAAAATGACATCGATGATTTTTGGGACCCTGGTTATGTTGAAAGATCATCCTTGCTTGTCACTTTCTGATGGGGATGTTGCTGCGATAGATCAAGTTACCCAATTTAAATATCTGGGTGTGTGGTTGGACTGTGGTTTAACTTTTTCATTACATATTAAGTATGTTAGTCAAACAATAAATCAGAAATTAGGTATTTTGTTTAAGTTTCGGTCTTATTTGCTTTTGAAGCTAGGAAATCAATTGCTGTTGGTTCATTACTACCTCATTTTGACTGTGTTTGTTATTTGTATCAGAATTTGAATGTTAAGGAATAAGGGCTCAGATATTCAAACTGCACCCAAAAAGTGCGCAACAGCAGGAGCAAGCACAAGTCCACTGCGCCCATGAGCAAGAAGTGCAATATTAAAAAACTGCACAGGTCAAGAAGTGCCTGCAGCACACGACTGAATATCACGCCACCTGCAACATAGCGCAACCAGGGATGTGAAGTTGCACAGTTCAGATGTGCCATAGCACAATCAGGGATGCTCAGTGGAGCAGTCCAGATGCACCATAGCGCAACCAGGGAAGCTCCGTGGAGCAGGGCAGCAGTGCAACAGCACAACCAGGGATGCACAGGGACAGGATGCAGGGGCCCACCACCCATGCCACAGATGGGCAGAGGAGCACACAGCAGAATAGACATTGCCACCCACACCCCATGCACTGTGCAACTGGTGGAGAGCCAGAATAACCACTGGCCCATGGATACCAGCAACAAACCCACAGCCAGGGCATGGTGCCCCAGCACACCCCCTGGCAAGCTCTGACCAGCACACAAGGAGGGCCAACCACCCAGTGCCACACCATCCCACCAATGCAGAGCACACCCTGCACTGTGATCCCCAGACACCCTGCCCAGGAGCAGCGTCCACCAGTGCAGGACACCCCATGCATGCCACCACCCCCACTGTGACAATGCAACCCTGTGCACCACAGAACCATGCAAGGCAGCCCCACCATGAGCACCCGTCAGCAGGTGGCAGCACACAGCAATGCAACGACTGCATACACAGTGCCACCATGCATGTCCCCCCACTGAGGTACAGCTAAGAGACCGACCATGCATCGGAACATGAGGTACCCCACACATGACAGGGCATCCCCCAGATCCCACCACCAGTGGTACAGCACCCTGAACACAATTCCAAGGATACACCCCAACCCAGCACTGGCCACAACAGCCAGTGCAGACACCCACAGTGGTGCATGGAAGCATGCACCACACAGGATGCAACACAGTGCATGGACAAACACCCACCCATACCCAAGGGTACACTGACACAGGAACACAGTAGCAGGGCAACAAGCCCCCAGTGTGTGACCACAGAAACCATGTACACATGGCCAGCACCCCTTCATGGCACAGGAGTGCCAGCCACCCCGTGCAGGCACCGTGGAGCTGTATGCCACCAGCATTTGCCTGGAGCACAAGTGACAGACAGTGGTGCACATCCTCTGTGATACACAGAAGCGACAGCATGGAGGTGGGACAACAGCAGCAGAGGGCACAGTGTCACCGGAGGCAGACATGCACCACACCAGTGACAGGAGGCAACCCAGCATTGTGCCGAGTACAGCAGCTGCCCAGCATGGACAGCCACCACTGACATGCCAGCAGACTGTGCAGGTCACAGACATGCAAGGGTGTCAGCTGCACAGGCCATGGATCGTCTGACAGATATGCCATGGACACAGAGCATGCACTGTGGACCACTGCACACAGTCATCCAGTGCATAGGGAATGACACACACACCCACAGACAGTGACTGATAGCCACTCCCACACCATACTCACTTCCCCACGGACACACCCACATGCACATGTCTGCACCACCCCTGACGCCATGCACACCACTGCAGCTGAGCACCTATAGCCCGCTGCAAATCAGAGACCACCACAGTATTCATATCAAAAGATTTGTATTAAAAAAACATATCAAAAGGAACTATTTACAAAACTATGTACAAATGGTGGGGGGGAGGGCCACAAACAAGGTGGGGGTGGGTAAGGGGCAGGGGTGAACAAAAGGTAGAGGGAAGAAGGAGTGTGAGGGTGTGTCCAGGGGGTAGGAGAAATCAGGTGCATTGCCAAGCTTAGCGGGAGCCCTGCTCCCCACTCTGGCTTCTCCTCCCCGCCATGACACTGTCTGACACCGAGCCTGTCGATGCATTCCAGTATCTACAGTGATGCCCTGGCAACCTGGAGGATCTCCTGCAGCACCACCCTGATGTTGTGCAGCTGCCATCCACCTAGGACAAGGGAGCAGAGTCAATAGGTGTGAATGCACAGCCCCATGCAGCCCACCAACTGTGCATGGCATACGGCCATGGGACATGCCTCTGTGATGGTGTGTGACCACCCACAGTGATCGCGTCCACAAGACCTGCCCACCCAGGTGCACACAGCCATGTGGACAGCTGCAAACACCCACCGGCCAAGTTCTGCACAGCACCACCATGGCTGTTCAGTGACATGGCTATGCGGTGCAAAGGCAGTGGCACAGCCATGTACCCAGTGCATGCATGGACCACCATTGACACACTCCCAGACATGCAGTGCCACTGGACTGTGCTGACTGTACCAAGTTGCGTGCATGGCAGTGGTGTCAATGGATGGTGGCCATGCCTCGCTGCCAGCCCTGTTACACAGCATGCAATAGTAATTATGGATGTAAGGCACTCACCATCATCAGGCTGGTCCCTGCATCTGTCTTGTCTGGCCACCCTCTCAGCCTGATGTTCATCATGGCACAGCCTCCCCTCCCTCCCCGCCGGTGCTCCTCTGGGCCTAGGGTGCAAACATGGAGAAAGGAACATCAGTACAATCTGGTAGCAAAGTCCCCCAACCCCCGTGTGTGTGCAATCCTACACAGCCATACCCATCCTCTCCCCACCCCGATACCACAACCATGGCCAACACTGGATGCCCCCCATGTGCTGGACACATGTCACCGTGATACCCGTATGGACGTTAACAGTGTATGGATGGGGCACCTACCTGGCTGTGGCACCATGCCCCTCCTGGCATGTGCCCACAGGGAGGCAAGCCTGTCTGGGTCCCACCACTGCAGGTCACCGTAGCAGTGCCTGCACTACTCCGTGGTCCACTCCATGTCTGTGGCCTCCTCCAGGACCACCGCCACCTCCTCCCACACTGTACTCCTGGCCCTGTCCAAGGGTGCCTCCCCAAATAGGGCAGCAGCATGGGGCTCCACTAACTGTACCCTATTGGCCAGTTCCAGTTGGCTTCAGATGGGCGTCCTTCTCCGTGCCATCCTGTACAGTTTTGGTGTCAAAATGGCACTCTGTAGCACACGTTCACCACGTGCGGATACTGCATGATACTGTGCTGTCATTCCCCATCATGCTGTCACCAAACAGCATGATGGGGTGCACCCATGCGGACACATGGTGCCTAGGGGGCAAAGATCGGGACAGGGTCAGAGGTCTCTTGCACATGGACCGCCACAACGCGATTGGTACTCACTGTGTGTAGCATGGTAGGGTGCCTGTGTGCCACTTCCTGTAGTGGCCTACCACGCTGTGGCCCCAGTGAGCCTACGGTGCCCCAGTGCCAGAGCGCCATACATGTGAACAGCACAGTAGCGCCACTGGCACAATGGTGGCCGTGCCCTGCATTGCCTCCCGCACACAGCACATCAGAAGCACAGCAGGCGATGGCGTCAGCACCCCAGGCATATGCCGTTCGGTGTCCACTGCGCATGTCACAGAAATGCATCCTTGCCTGAGCACGTTCAACACAATTGCACAAAGTGCAACAGTGCAATATTCAGCCAGCATATGCAAATCAGCTAATCAGCCATTCAATGGCGCAGATACTGCATTAGCATCCACTTAAAATTGTACCTCCCCTCATTTGCATGCGTTGCGCTATAAAAATGTGACATTGGGCTGCAATGGCCATAGTCTGTTATTGCAGTCTATTGTGGTGAGTTGCATGCTGTTTGGGAGTGTGGACTGTGGTGTGTGGACATGCATGGGACTGCACAGTCACAGGTAACACCTGTCATTCCCACAGGATAAAGAATGATCGATCATGAGGTGGAGGAAGAGGAACAGAGACATGGGAGGAAGAGGAGGCCTAACTTCACCAAGGCAGAAGCAGATGCCCTGTTTGAGGTCTACCTTGACCAGAAGCTGCTGCTCAGTGGACAGCGGGGATCACCACAGGCCTATGCTGCTGCATGGGAAGAGGTGGCACGTGCCGTCAACCTGCATGGCAGCCACCAGCAGTCCATGCAGGAGTGCAAAAAGAAGATGGGCATGGACAGGCGGAGGATTAAGGACAAGGTGGCTGCCATCAGGGCAGCACAGGCTGCGACCGGTGGTGAACAGCTGGCCGTGCAACGCCTGACCCCACAAGAAGAGCAGGTTGCTAGCAGCATGTGGAGTTGTGCCATAGATGGTGTTTCAGGTGGTGGATTCCAGATGGGTGGTAGCCCGTCACTGCATGGTAGGTCCTGGTCTGTCAATGGAGGGGAGACAGGGTAGGGCAGATACATTAATGCTACTGTGTTCCCTTACAGCTCCTGACCATCTACATGGGTCAGCGGTGGTGGGCTTGTCCACTGGGAGCTATACCATGGACATAGAGGAGGGCCTGTCCACCTCCACTGGTGTCCGAGGGTCAGGGTGACAATGGGACCACCTGGCTGTCCGGACTGATGTTGGTGGAGCAGGTGTGGAGGAGGCCCTGCCCGTGTCCCAGCGTGCCAACGTCCATGGATGCCAGCATGCTGAGGCTCGGGCTGGTGCCGGATCCGTCACTGATGATGATGGAGCTCACTTCATGGACAGTGATAAGTGTGGGCCACAGGATGGCCACACAGCAGGTGACATCTCGGGCATGGCCTTGGGTGGTGCCGACATGGAGGCCTGCGTGACATCACAGTCCCAGCCTGTGCCTGTCTGCACCAGTGGGGCAGCACTGGTGTGTGTCCAGGACAGTGGGGCTGTTGCGGCCACTGTGGTGGCACTGTTGAGCTCTGGAGACCCGGCAGCCGGAGGGGCAGTGTCAGCAGTCGGCCAATGGCCATGGGGGTACAGTGTCAGGGGGCAGCATCAGTGCACTGCCTGGGGACATGACCAGGCCTGGCCCTGGTGTGCAGCACCCACCCTCAAGGGGTGCTGCCCATCAAGGCCGTGAACACCATGAGGGACAGCATGCCGTTCAGGCAGATGACCTCTTAGAAGAGCACACCCGCATACTCCAAGAATCAGTCAATCAGCAGTTGCGGCTTGTGATGGTGGTGGATGAACTCAGTGCGGCTCTGCGCCAGGCAAAGGAACGGGCGCAGCAGGGACACCGGTCTGCTCCTGGCAGGGATGGAATGGATGTGGGAGGATGTGACCGCTGCCATTGACAGGCTGACACAGACAATCACAGCTGCCATGGCCACAGTGGGCACACAGTTATTTGCCCATGTGTCGCAGACACTGCACAGTGCAATGTCCACCCCCCATTCCCGGCATAGTGTGACACCCTCCTTGTCGACACCGGGTTCAGCTATGGGTATCCTGAGCAAGTCTGGCACAGACATGTTCAGTGTGCTGCAGACCCCTGCGCGAGCACGGTCACATTCATGCAGTGGAACCCCTGGGGGACTGTCAGTGCCACCCCATGAAGCCATTGGTCAGCCTGTCACTGCTGGCGGGTCTTGGTGGGGCCGCCCATGCATCCGTGGTGGCCATGGCACTGTGGCGCATGACTGACCTGTCTCTCACCACAGCTATCTGATGCTGCCCTGTGTGCATTGTGTTGTTCAACATGCAATGCACGGGTGGGGTACCAGGCCCTTCACACACACACTCGTTCCATCTGCACACCCTTCTGGCTGCTGTCCACTGTGGCATGTGCATGATGATGCCTGTATTGCACTGTCCGCCACTGTGCAATGGTGCCCAGCGTCTGACACATGCACAATGACAGGCACTGGGTGTGGTGGTCTGTGGACATGTGTGTGGCTAGGGGTGGTGGTTGGGGTCGGTGTGTCTCCTACCCTTTGTCCATGTCTTCTGGGGTGTGTCTGTGTGTGACTGCATGCCATGTTAGACCTTGCCCATCCCTGACGGCGTGTGCGGTTCCATGCTCAGCCAATTCCCTTAATGACATGCACCCCTGGGGTTTGTCCATGCGTGTTTGTGGGTTGTGCCCTTGCCACTGGTGGTAGCATATGGCCCCATGACTTACCTGGTTTGGTTGAAGTGCTCCTCTGTGATGGTGACCCGGTGGAGCTGTGCCATCCAGATTAGTCAGGGGTCCCTTCGACAAAGGGTGGGCTGCCCATCACCATCTTCACCAGCGTCCTCATCTTCCCCATCGCTGTCCCCCTCTTTGACCTGTATGGCTATCCCACAGTCATTGGCTATGTTGTGCAGGATGCAACAGGCCAGGAATAGTCCACAGGCCTTTGAGGGGCTGTACTGTAGGGCACCGCCAGACGTGTCCAGGCAATGGAAACTTGCCTTCAGCATCTCGAACACCCACTCAATGACATTGCATGTGGTGGCATGTGCCTCATTGTAGTGTTGCTGTGATGGGGTCGCAGGCTGCCGGTATGGTGTGAGCAGCCAGGGACGGAGTGGGTATCCACTGTCACCTGTGTGTAGAGGATGGACATCAGTTTGGTGATCAGCATCGCCCTGCAATGGGCCATCTAGGCCAGTAACCATGTCACTTCTGACTATGCCCCTCCCAAGCTCCATGTCTTTCTGCATGATTTGCATACTCACCCACTAGGTGGCCAGTGGGGATCTCCCCACTCTCGAACCTGTGGGACAGTGCGGACTGATGCCAGATGAAGGTATCATGTGCTCCCCCAGGGTGCGTGGCACAGACATTGATTATGTGCCCCCTGGCATCGCACACCACCTGGCAGTTGATGCTTGCATACCCCTTCTGATTCATGTATGTGGCCGCTTCGGGGCCAGGTGGCGTGCGGATGGCTACATGAGTGCTGTCTATTGCCCCAAGCATGCCAGGCATACGTGCTACCCTGTGGAACTCCTGTATGTTTGTTGTGCATTACAATGGTGTGCTGGGGAAACAAAATTACTCCGCAGCATGTGGCAGCTGTGCGCTGAGGAATTGGGTGAGAAGGCATGATGAGGCCTACTGAGTTATGCCTGTCATGTCCCCTGTTGGTCACTGGAAGGTACCCGTGGTGAGCAGGCATATGACAGCTGTCACTTTAGTCTCCACTGACAGAGCATGGCTCTGTCATGTGGGTGCCTGCATCACTTCACTGCACAGCTCACAGAGCCACCTCAGGATCACCCAGTTCAGGTGGTACTGGCCCACAATCTCAGTATCAGTATACAGCTCGAAGCTGGTGTGGGCTCGGTACTACCTGTTGGGGGCATACCACCGACGGGCCCTTCCACGGCCGCTCCCCCCTGCTGCCTGCCTTCTCACCCCACTCATAACTGCCTCCATCTGGATGGTGGCACTGGCCATGTCCCTGGCTTGTGTTACCCCCGGCAGCTGTTTTACTGTTCCCCCACTGTCCTTGCTGCTACTCCCCCTGCACTGGGAACACCTCCCTGTAGTGGCTGTACTGCCCACTGTCTGTGCCCTCAGTGCTGTGTGGCACTTCCAAATGTTGTCCTGCACTGTGGCACAGGGTCCCCACACCTTCCCTGTTCCTGGTGGTTCCAGGTGCTCTGTTCTGCTCCTGCCCTGTCCTGCTCACAGTTTCTGTGTGCCTGTGTGGCTGCCTGCAGTTCACCAACATGTGGCTTCCCTGTAGCATTTTTGCACCTCTCTCTTGTTCCCTTTTATTTTGGATCATTTCCACTATAGCGCAACTTCCATTTGCTCCCCTATTACGCATGGCGCATGTTGTTGAATATCGCACTGCGCCATTTATGCATGGTTCCTCCCCCTTCAGTTATGCATGCATTCATTACCATTGCGCTCTTGCGCATTGTGATTTGGGGGGCGCATCTGCCTCCTGCTGAATATCACAAAACGGCGCATTTTCGGACTTGCGCTGGCGCATCCCTGTTGTGCATGGTGCAATCCTTTTGAATATCTGGGCCATTATGTTTTGTCTGTGGCTTGTAACAATATTTGTAGGTTTATTTTATTGATCCCCTTTAGGACACATCATTTTTTGTTGTATTCACAATTAGGTTAGTTATCACCTAGGGAAAGAATTTATTATTTTACCAGTTGGTTTCTTTATAAGTCTCTTTTTTCCTTTAAATTTCCATTGGCAGATATGGTTACAGTTTATCAGTCCCTCCCCAAATTGAGATCTGCTAATGGGATCTTACTAGATCTTCCAATTTTTAAGACTCGGAATGGTCAGAGGTCTTTTTCTGTTACAGCCCCATCCCTTTGGAAAGCCTTACCCCCTGCTCTTCACCAAACTATGTCTCTTTGTTTTTTTAAGCATAAGATTAAGTCATTTTTGTTCAGTAAGTCTAAATGTGATTAATGTGTGTTATTGTTTATCATTATTGTTGCTTGTAGTTTTGTTCTGGGTCAGACCTGAAAAAGGACATTGTCCAGACTCCCTACCTGGTTATCAAATTGTTAAACAAAATTAAAAAAATAGAGATGGTGATGAACCAATGCACCAGGTTGGTAAATAAGAGCAGGAGAAGAAGGAATCCACTGTGGTCCTCAAGAGAGGTGGCAGACAAGGTATGGGTCAAAATGGCAGCTTTCAGGAAATATAAGGAGATTCAAAGGGAAGAGGACAGGGAGGTGTACCTAAGGACACTAAGGGAAGCAGGGAAGGCTGTTAGGAAAGCAAAGGCACAGACAGAAGAAAGACTAGTGCAGACAGTGAAGAAAGGGGACAAGGCATTCCATATGTACATTAGCAAAATAAGGAAGACTGGGGGGGACTGTAAGGCTCAAAGTGAATACAGGGGAGTGTATTGAGGGAGACATGGAAAAGGGAGAAATACTGAACAAATACTTCAGTTCAGTATTCATTGGGGGTCAGGAACCACAGCTGGGTAACAGACACAAAGGTGGAGGGGGGAGGTAATTACAAGTCTATTCACAGTGGAAATAGTCCTGGAGGAGCTCACAAAACTGAAGGTGGAAGCCAGCCCAGTGGCACTGAGAGTTGAGGAGCTAGATGCCATACCTCGCGCGTCACCAGCGACCCAGGTTCAGGAATGAGCCCAGGCCATTGGGGGTCGACTGGGGAGGGAGAGGACTGAGCATCTGGAGGACAGTTCTCCTCTCCTTGGGGTGGGTTCTGGGGATCCACGGCACAGTAGTGACACCCAGTGGAGACCAGGGGTACTACATTTGCCTGGAATGTAAGGGGAGGAGCACAGCAGACACTCACAGCTTCTCCGTGCAGGCATCACTGCACATCCAGCTCCAGGGGACAACCTAAAGAAGGAAAACCCCAGGCCAAGGATAAGTGAAGGTGCCTCCAGTCTCGGCCACACTCCCAACATTGGGCTCAATTTCCAGGGGGTCTGCCAACTCCTGCTCAGTGCATTTGATTGCAGATAGAGTGCCAGGGTAGGCTTCCCCACCTCAGGGGACTCAGAACTGGGGGATCCGCTGGGTGGGATTGCCCTGGAATATCGAACTTCACACTGGGAGGTACAGCATGGCAGGCAAGGTGGCTGGAGAGAGTTCCTCGGTCCCGGTGAGAAACAAAGTCTACAAAAAAAAAATGAAGGTGGGCAAAGCAATGGGGCCAGATGGCATACACCCGATGATATTAGGATAGCTGCAAAGAGAGCTAGAGTCACCACTGGCAGCACTGTTCACAGAGTCACTCAACACAGGAGTGGTTCCAGAGGACTGGAAGAGGGCACATGTAGTCCCTCTACACAAAGTGGTATTTGGGAGGAGGCATGGGACTATATGCCAGTCAGCCTCACCTCAGCAGTGGATAAGATCATGGAGGCACTGCTTACAGAAAGAATAGTGGTGCACTTGAATCCAGCAGTGCCCAAAATATGAGGCAACATGGACTCACAGCAGGAAGGTCATGTCAGACGAATATGACAGATTTCTTTTGGCTGGGTGACAAGGGAAGTAAATCGGGGGCAGTAGACGTCGCCTATCTCAGTTTCAATAAAGCCTTTGACACTGCCCCACATAAAAGGCTGGTCAACAAAATGAATAGTCTGGGTATCAGGCACAAAGTGGTAAACTGGGTTAGGAAGTGGCTAATGGACAGGAAGCAGAGGGTGGTGGTAAATGGGATCCAATCAGGGGAGAGGTGATGACCAGCGGGTACCTCAGGGATCAGTCCTTAGGCCAGTCTTGTTTAATGTCTTCATTAGTGACATTTCAATAGGACTGGAGGGAAAGGTCTGCCTGTTTTCAGATGACGCTAAGATCTGCAACAGGGTGGATACTCTGGACAGGGTGAAGAAAATGAAAGGGACCTGGAGAAGCTTGAAAAATGGTCTGAAGTGTGGCAAGTAAGGTTCAGTTCCAAGAAGTGCAAAATAATGCACCTGGGAAGAGGTAACCCATGGGAGTGCTACAGGATGGGGGTCAGTTGCTGACTATCACCAAGGAAGAAAGGGATCTGAGGGATATTATTTCTGATGACCTAAAGGTGTCTAAGCAGAGTACAACAGCTGCAGGGAGGTCATGTGGCTTGCTGGGATACATAGGCAGAGGTATCACTGGCAGAAGGTGGGAGGTGGTGATGCCATTGTACAAAATGCTAGTGAGGCCTCACCTAGAGTACTGTGTTCAATTCGGGAGGCTGCACCTTTATAAGGACATTGACGGGGTGGAGGCGGTCCAGAGAAGGCTGACTAACGTGGTAAAGGGATTGCACCAGAAATCATATGAGGAGAGACTAAAGGACCTTAGTATATACTTGCTGCAGGAGAGGAGGTATCAGAGGGACATGAGAGAAGCATTCAAGTACCTTAATGGCATTAACAAGTTACAGGGGGGAGACATCTTCCAATATAAGAGATGTACAAGAGTGAGGGGGGATGATATGAAATTGGGAGTTGGCAGGCTGAGGGGGAATGTGAGAAAGTGTTTCTTTGCAGAGAGGGTGGTGGACACATGGAATAGACTGCCAAAGGAGATGGTGGGAGTGAGCACAGTGGAAGGTTTTAAAAATGCATGGGACAGACATAAGGGTACCTTAGAGGTGGGAAGGAGAGGTGAAAAGTAATTGACCAGGTAGGGTCAGAGGCCACAAACTAGTGTAGGTCTTCAGGGCAGACTGGATGGGCACGGCAGTCCTTATCTGCTGAAAATTTCTATGTTTCTGTTTAGCTTGGTAAGTTTTGAGGTTTTTTACTGGATGTATGGGATTTCTCCCTTGGTGATTCTGCAATTATGTTGCCACAATGGTCACCGGCTAGCTTTGCCCCGAGCTTCAATAGTCCAATTAGAGGTATTGCATATTCAAAGAAGATTCAAAACCTTACTATTATTCCTTAATTTTTCCCCTTTTTTAAGCTAACAACATAATATTTTCCTTAACACAAAACATCATGCAAATCTAATTATGTTACATGTAAATGATTTAAGTTTGTTGAACATCAAGGTCATTCTTACAGAAAAACAGTATCAATTTTTATTTAAAGCACAAGATTCTCAGTCTCAGTAGCAGTAAGTGACATCTTTTTGTCAGACTGAGCTGGTTATTCAGAATCTTCATCTTTCTCATCACCTTTTTATATTGTTTACATAAAAAGGAGGCAATCTTATCAATTTCAAAGAAAAAATATGTGAAGCCTTTGAATGTTGTTTTTATTTTTGCAAATGCCAACAGCTGACATTGTGCTCCCAATTCAAGGAGCTCCTGATGATATGACAAAAACCTACAATGTCTTTGCTGGGTTGCATATGAAAAATCCAGGTATATGTAAAATGTGTGACTTTTATATGTGAATTGACCCTTACTTATTGCCAGTCTCATAATCAAGTCTCTGTCAGACTTGTACACAAAGACAGCCCTAATTATAACTTCAGGATCTTCAACATGCATTTCAGATAATAGCAGTTCAGAAACTACATTAATCATAGCATTTGCTTTTCCTTTTTTGAACCCTGAATGCTTTAGTCAAAAATGGGGAATTGGCCTCTCGAAGTTCAAACACTGTTAAAAGCATATCTTTAACCAACTCACAAATAGTATCAACATTTTCATCTGGTGATGAGTAGTCTCACTAATCTTAGTTTTGTAGCATGTTTGATCTTTGAGGTTTTAAAGTTTTCAGGAGACATTATAATTTTCTTTAATAGCATTATTTGCTGTCACCTCAACTGTGTGTTACGTACATAAAACTTCTGCAATTTCCTCAGTGTTAGAGGTGTATGAAAAAAAAACCTCCCACAGGCAGAATTTATGCAAAAGTCAGACTTTCACTTCTTCGTAAATTCGGAAATCCATTTTTGAACTTTTGCAGAAATTCTTCCTGCCCTGCACCCTAAGAGTACCAGTAATTCCATGGTGACTACCATTCCCTCCTCCCACCTGATCACCCACCCAATGTTTAATAAAAAAATCTCTGGTGGCCAGCAGTCCCTCCCCCTCCTGATCACCCACCCGATGTTTAGTAAAAAAAATCCTTGGTGGCTAGTGGCCTCTCCCACCACCCAATCACTGACCAGATGTGTCCAGTGGAACCTCCCATCCCTATCCCCCTATAGTGTAATATAAACATTTTTTTCCCTTTTTCCCTGGTGGTATGAACACCCCTCCCTATCCTCAATCCCCAGTATGTGAACTTATTCCTGGTGGTCTAGTGGACTCTTTGCCTCCACACACCTGCAGGTATTGTCCCACCACTCTGCACCCCCATCCCAAAATGAAGCAGGCAACTGCCATGGTCTTCCACTCTCCTTCATGGCCAGGTCACCACTGAGCTGTCAATGAATGAGCATGTGCTTACAGCTTATTGGGTGGCCCAGCCATGAAGGAGATTGGAGGGCTATGCCAGTCACCCGGTCTCTTTCAGGTTAGGGGGAGCGGGGTGGTGGAACACTAGCTGCTGGAGTATGGGGTCCACTAGACCAGCAGGAATAAGTTCACATACTGGGGATTGAAGATAGGAAGGGAGGTTCACTAGACCACCAGGAAAAAAAAAAAAAATGTTTAAATTACACTACAGGGGGATAGGGATGGAGGTCTACTGGACATATCGGGTTGGTGATCAGGTGGGGGGGGTGGGACCTCTATACACTATATGAGGGATAGGTATGGGGGAGTTACACTGGACATGTCAGGCAGGTAGTGTCCAACCACCTGCTCTCCCATCCTGAAATGGAGCAGGCAACTGGCATGGCCTTCCACTCTGCTTCATGGCAAGGTTGCCACTGAGCTGTCAATGAATGAGCGTGTGCTTGTACAAGCATGCACCCTTCAATGACAGCTCAGTTGGTGGCCCAGCCATGAAGGAGAATGGAGGGCTGTGCTGGTCCTTTTCAGGATGTTGGGAGTGGGGTGGTGCTGGGGGGGTCCACTAGACCACCAGGAATAAGTTTACATACTGAGGATTGGGGATAGGGAGGGTGGTTCACTAGACCACCAGGGAAGGAAGAGGAAAAAATGTTTATTTTACACTATATGGGGGATAGGGATGGGGGGTTACACTGAACATGTCAGGCAGGTGATCTGGTGGGGGAGGGACCACTAGCCATCAGGGATTTTTTTTACTAAATGCCAGGCAGGGGGTAATGGGGTGGAGGGGAGGGTCCGCTAGCCAGCAGGGA
This sequence comes from Neoceratodus forsteri, assembly GCA_016271365.2. Lineage (NCBI taxonomy): Eukaryota > Metazoa > Chordata > Ceratodontiformes > Ceratodontidae > Neoceratodus > Neoceratodus forsteri. The sequence continues at coordinate 1,496,993,380 of CM057449.1, forward strand.
TTTTTTTACTAAATGCCAGGCAGAGGGTAATGGGGTGGTGGTAGGGACCACTAGCCAGCAGGAATATTTTTACTAAATGCCAGGCAGGGGGTAATGGGGTGGGGGGAGTGACCGCTAGCCAGCAGGGATTTTTTTTTACTAAATGTCAGGTGGATGATGAGGTTTGGGAAGGGACCATTAGCCTCCAGATTTTTTTTACTAAACATCAAGTGGGTGATCAGGTGGGGGGAGGGACCGCTAGCCACCAGGGCTTCTTTTATTAAACATTGGGCAGGTGATCGGGTGGGGGGAGGGACCACAAGCCACCAGGGAATTATTATTTTTATTTCAGTCAGGGCTTGCTAGGGCACTGGATACCAGGAAAATGTTTTTTTTGTGTGTGTTTTTGTTCTTGTTTTTGTTTTTCTTCTACCTTTTTCTGAGTGGAACAGTGCAAAATTTTGCCAAAAACATTTGGAAGTTTTTCAGCCTGCCATGGGCAGAAGTTTGGAAATGTTTGCGAAAGTTGTCAGATTTCACAGAAGTTCTGCTAAGTGGAAATAACAACTTTTGCACAACTCTACTCAGTGTGTGTCTTAACTTGTATTGCAACTTTGTCCACTTCCATCTGTTATTTTTTGCCTCATTTTGTTAAAAAATCCACTTTAGGAGTAAGTGACGCAAATCTTCGATCAAATTTTCCAATCCATGCTAGGATATTAGTTACAGAGTCCCTCACAGAATCTAGCATATGTTTGGAGGGATTTACAGGTGAACTTGGAAATGAGCTTACAAGTGTGCTTTGTGTCATTTCCAAATGCTTCAGGTACTTCAGGTAAAACAGTTTTAACTTGGATTTCAGCTCTAACTGCAGTGACTTCTACAATTTGAAAAACTGCAAAATCAGATGTTTGCTCTTGTTCTCATTGTGACTTACCAGAAGGCCATACCTCTCAACCTTTGTCCTCATAAATCAGGGACAAAGCTTATGAAACTCAGGGACACAGACCCCAAATCAGGGACACATCTGAAACATTACCCGTCATTCAGAAAGCTGACAGAATAAGGGGATTAGTGTGAGATGCATATTCTGAAGAAGAAGAACAGACCTGTAATGTTAATGATTGACATTATTTTGTGCTTACAGTCCCCGCTGTTCTGTCTTGTAAACACATATTTCACAAGGGACAGAGGACAATCATTAGGCAAGATCAGGGACATCCCTCATAATCAGGGACAGTTGAGAAGTATGCAGAAGTCTCAGGTAAACCAAGTGTTGATGGTACTCGAAGGGTGGCCACTGAGCCAGGTGAGCCAGATTGATTCACGGGTCCTCTCAAGCCTCTTGAATTGGCTGCAAGCATAAATTATTTTTCAAGTGGTGTCACTTAGGGAGAAGCAAAACTTTTATCAAATGAAGAAGAACAAATCCTTTGTGCATCTCAGACATATAGACGCTGTGCAAATTAAATGCTTTACTCAAAACTGGTGCTGTGTGAGAAAAAAACTTCTGCCAGTGGAATTCGCACAAAAGTCACACTTTTGCTTACACAGATGTTTGGAAATCCTGTTGACAACTTTCATGGAAATTCCAATTTAGAACAGCAGAATAATTGTAGAACTTTGGATTAATATGTTAAACTGTGAAAGAAAATTCCTCAGAACTGATCACTGTCAGAGGTCAGGTCTGTGGAATCCTTTTGGCAGTTTAAAACATTAATCTGCAATTCATACATTCATTTCATAGTTCAGTGAGTCACTGAACTGCAGAATGAATGTATGAACTGCGTATCACTGGCCCCATAATAATTTAATGTTTCCCTCCCTGGTGCCCCATTATACTCCCCACCCTCCAATCCAGCCCCATATTTATGTAATGCTTCCTGGGTTTCTAATGGCAGCCCCCACCTTCTGATAAACATCTGCCATTTAATTCCCTGGCATCTACCACCCCCCCACCCATGCTGCCCACACCAGACTGAGTACACCAAACTGCCCTTCCCCCTTTTTATAGTATAGATGCCAAGGACTGAAGTGGTGGTGAGTGATCAGACAGTGGGGAGTGCCACTGGACACCAGGTAAAGTTTTTCTTTTTCTATTTACTGGGGATGGCACTGAACAGAGGAATAATTACTTGAATTGTGGATTAATGTATTTGTTCCACAGTTCATATGTATTATTCCACAGTTCAGTGAGAAAATGTTGTGGAACTGTGAAAATTTGTCAAACACACTCAGAAGATTTCAAATTTTGCCAAAGGTGGAAGTTTGGAAAAATCTGAAAAAGTTGCAAACTTTGGCAGAAATTGTGCCAAAGTGGAATTCTCCACTTTTGTCCAACTCTACTCAAAATGCTTGCTACTTTAAATTACAACTAGACCACCGAACGGGACAAAAAGAGCATCTTCTCGGTCACCATCTTGTCTTTCCTCTGAACGAGCGAAGATTTCTTTTGAACACATTAGCAAACTTGATTTAAAATAGTTAATTCTCCAGCACAAACAGTCTAGTAACACAGACTGCTGAAAAAATCCACAAGCTTTTTTAAGGATGACTCGGCAAAGTGAAAGCAAGAGTAGCAGCAAGCAAAACATCTGCCTCTCTCCACTTTGGGCCATGCAGTTCTTCTTGCCTTTTCACATCATTACTAAATAAACACAGAAACAATGGTTGAATTTTAAAAAGAACCACAGAACTTTTTACTTATAAATCTGCACAGTTTTTTTTTATTAAATACAGAAACCAGAATCTTAAAAATTCACATTCAATTCAAAATACTTTTTATCACATTTTTGCAATAAACAACAAGAAAATACAATCAAATAACACAATCAAAAAATATACAGTCAATTTAGGGAACCTCTCAGGGAGGAGACAGTGAACAAGAGACCCATAACTCCTGGCCTCACATCTGTTTATAGGGATAGGGACCTTGGCCCAAAATTGGAGATGTAGCATCAAGGGCTTCCTCCTAAATTCCTATCACACTCCACCTCTTTGTAGTGGAATGGGTACCTTTCACTGCTTATTAAAAAGTCAGATGTCCACCCTCAGCTAACATCTGTGATTAATGCATTTAATTTACTTAACTTTTTCTGTCTCTTCTCCCATCATGCTCTTCCCATCTTGTGGCTCCTATGACTTTGTCAGAGTGACATCAAATTCTCATTAGCAGATCACCTTACTTTTTCTTATGGCTCCTACCTGTACAGTACCTACCACTGAAGTGCCAGTCTCCTCTTCTCCACGTTCAGGGACAGTGGGAGGAAAAAATATCCTTAGCTGCCAAAACATTGCAGGAAATCTATAAAGGAGCCAGGGCAGAGCTGTGCATGGACTTAAATCCCCCTTGGCCAAGTCTACTAGGCAGGCCAATCAGCTGCGGAATGGGGGGCTGCTCTTGCACTGGCTGTTTCAGCTTCATCAGAGTTCCAAGGTTGATCATCAGCACTGCACCCATTTGTGACACACACACACACACACACACACACAGACACACTCAAAAAAAACCCCTTACCCTACAAATATGGCAGTGTCAGTAGCTCCACATCTGTCATCTTTCTCCCTGAATAATCCCCTCCCTACATCTACAGTACACCACATGGGGGGAGAAGGCAGACAGAGCATTGTTGCCTGGCCAAATCCCCCTGGCCATCATCTGGCCAAGAGTCCACCTCCCAGGACTGAAATATGGGTCATGTGCTCTGCCTGATGAAACCTTGGAAGGCAGCCAATTCATTGACTGCCAGTGGTCACATACATCTGTCAAATACTTCTGCTGAATTCTTCAGAATAAGCAAGTATTTGGAATTTTGGATGAATACTGTACAGGTCACTTGTCAGGCTGAACCTGGAATATTGCATGCAATACTGGCACCCTTTCCTGAAGAAGGACATCAGATTGTTGGAGGGTGGACAGAGGAGGGCAACAAAGATGATCCAGGGATTAGAGGGATACTCCTATGAGGAGAGGCTGGGTGAGCTGAACATGTATTCCCTGGAGAAGAGGAGGGATGGGGGGACAAGATGGAAACCTTTAAATACTTAATGGGGATTAACAAGACTAGGACAGAAGGGATTTTCCAGATGAGAAAGGGGAGGGTCATGAGGGGGCACCAGCTGAGAGTGGAGGGGGTCAGATTCAGTAGAGAAGTCAAGAGACATTATTTCATAGAGAAGGTGATGGAAAAGTGGAATACCTTGCCTGAGGAGGTAGTAGCCTATAGCAGAAGGATCAGAGTTGAGGTAGCAAGTGATTTTTGTTTTCTCAGAAGAAGCCAGAAGAAGAAGGAAACATTCATATCAGTGCTTTACAGTAACTGTTAATTGCTATTGTTGTTATTAGACTTAGATTGTGGGCTTTTAGTGACACTGTAATTTCTTTGCTGTCTTTACTTAGAATTGTTTTTGGGCTGTTGAAAATTTAAAACATAGTGGTGGTGTATTTCTTTGCTGTCTTTAATTGCTGCAAATTTTCACCCCCCTTCCACCCCTTCTCCCAACTCTTAATTATATGCCCTGTTAAATCTGACTGACAGGAGCTAAACACAGGGGATAGTAGGGTGTGTGGAGTAGGAGGGGTATAAGAGGAAGAAGCCCACCCTCAGCATGACAAGTGTTTTGACTCATTTATTTATTTATTTATTTTCTTTTTTTAAAGAAAAGTATCTGAGGATCAGTGGCAGGATTTTTAGGACAGTAAATTAATAAAAAGGGAACTAGGAGAGCTTCAGTAACAAACAATTAGTGGAATAGCAGTATAACTGCAGAATAATGTGGGGAGTGGTGCAATGAAGTTGCTGCGGAGCAGCCATATTCAGGCAGACCTTCTGGACACTGAGGTGCTGCCCTATCTGCATGCATCTCTGTGGACTCGGGGATGAGGTAGCCAGACTCAGAGTGGAAGCAAACTGGGTCAGGAGTACCATCACCCCTATCCAGAGACCACCCAGTCCAATGCCACTGCCTCAAATGATGCCGAGAACGAGGAGCACTTGGATGACAGTGGGCTCAGGGCAGATTATGGTGGTCAGGCAGAGGCACATTCCAGATCCTATTCCACTCAAGAACTCATATGCCACACTGGCAAATGGGGGCAACCAAATAGAGGTACCCAGAGAAGTGGAAGGAAAGGATGTGGAGTTTAGCCAAGGAGGTGACCTCAGCAGGGAAAGCAGTGGACCCCAGAGGAGGAGGAGGAGGAAGTGAATCCTGGTGGGGGAATCCATCATAAGAGGGATCCAGCTAGGAACACAGGAGGGAGAGGGGAGGACTGGGAGGTGAGGTGCCTACCACATGCCACGGCATGGAGGGATGGAAGGAAGATCCTGGGGATCGCTGGGAAGGCAAGACAGGAGGGTGAGCTGGATGTCATTATCCACCTAGGTAATAATGACCTGACAAATGGGGTGCCAACAGAAGTTCAGGAAGAGTTTAGGAAATTGGGAAGGGGTCTCAAGCAAGTAGCTACTTCTGTCACCTTCTCAGAAGTACTACCTGCGAGAGGCATGGGAAAGCATAGGGGTGCATGTACCAGGAACTTTAACTCATGGTTGAAGAACTGGTGCTGTGAGGAAGGGTTTGCATTCATTGGTGACTGGGGACCCACCTGGAGGAATGGAGATTTGTTCAAGCCTGATAGCCTGCTTCCATCCTGGAGGGGAATCCAAACACTCAATGATAAGTTTAAATGCTACATTGACAAGCATTTAAACAAGCCAAGGGGGGGTTGGAAGGCCAGCAAGGAGGGTACCTACCTGCTCACCCCCACAGCTAGCAGTGGAACCAGTTAACCGGAGGAGTGGATTTCTCAACAAAGCAGTGTGCAAAAGATGGAGATTAGCACCCAAGAGGTGGATTGGCAGAAAAGGGCCAAAAATCAGCAGAAGGGCAGACAGCAAGGAGAACCAGGGATAAAGGACAACCAGGGAAGGGGCTTGAGTAAAACAGCTAAACAGCCTAGGGAGGTCAAATCATGGAAAGCCATGTGTGCCAATGCCAGGAGCCTTAGCAACAAGATAGAAGATCTGGAGGCTGTCATGGTGCAGTCAGACCTGGACATTGTGGCCATCACAGAAACCTGGTGTAATGATACCCATGACTGGGAGATGGCCATTCCTTGCTACAACATATTCAGAAGAGACTGGGCAGGTAGGAAGGGAGGATGAGTGACACTGTATGTGAAAAATGACATAAGGGCCACAGAGATCCAGGAGGAACAAATTGGGGGAGAGATACTGTGGGTTAAGCTGGAAAGGAAAATGGGGCCAGCCATCTGCACAGGTGTGGTCTATAGACCACCAGCCCAGGAAGAAGAAACAGATAGAGAGCTGATGCTAGCCATCCAAAGGATGGCAGACAAGGGTGGGGTAGTACTGGTTGGAGACTTCAATATTCCAGACGTGGACTTGAGCATCCAGCAGCAGCATCAACTAGGAGCAGATTTATCCTGGATTCCCTTCAGGGTGCCTTCCTCAAGCAACTGGTCATGGAACCAACTCGGCAGAAGGCAATACTGGACCTTGTGCTCACAAACAGGGACAGTGTAATGGGGGTAACAGTGGGGGAGCACCTGTGGAACAGTGACCACCAGTCATTGTGGTTTGAAATGACAGAAGGAGCAGTACCTTATACAAATGTGGGAACAAAGAGGAAGTGGTGAACTATAGACCAGTCAGCCTCACCTCAGTAGTGGGGAAGATCATGGAAGCACTACTGAAGGAGAGATTGGTGGAGCATCTGGTTGTCAATGGACTGCAGGATCCAAGGCAGCATGGTTTCACCGGGGGAGGTCATGTCAGACCAACCTCATTGAATTTTTTGACTGAGTGACTAGGGAGGTGGATCAGGGGAGGGCAGTGGACATGGCCTATCTGGACTTCAGCAAGGCCTTTGACACTGTGCCACATAGAAGACTATTACACAAACTAGGGAATATGGGTGTGGGCAGGACAGTAGTGTGGGTAGGTAACTAGCTGGGTGGCAGGACACAGAGGATGGTGGTAAATGGCTGTCACTCCACAGAGAGAAGAGTGACCAGTGGAGTACCACAAGGATCAGTGCTGGGACCGGTCCTATTCAACATCTTCATCAGTGAATTTCTGGGACCTAGAAGGCAGAATTTCACTGTTTGCTGATGACACAAAGCTCTGTAACAGAGTAGACACACCAGAGGGTGTAGACAGAATGAGAAGGGACCTGCAGAAACTTGAAGAATGGTCAGGGGGTTGGCAGTTGAAATTCAATGCAAAGAAGTGCAAGATAATGCATATGGGGCACAAAAACCCTTGCACAATTTATCACTTGGGGGGTGAGGATAAAGCATGCACCAAGCAGGAAAGGGATCTTGGGGTAGGGAAACAGTGTGACAAGGCAGCAGGTAAAGCAAATAGGATGCTGGGATGTATAGGCAGGGCATCACCAGCAGGAAAAGGGAGGTCATGATTCCACTATACAAGACACTAGTGAGTCCCCACCTGGAGTACAGTGTACAGTTCTGGAGACCTTACCTACGTAAGGACATAGACAGGGTAGAGAAGGTTCAGAGGAGGGCAACAAAGATGGTACATGGATTGCATCACAAGTCCTATGAGGACAAGTTGAAGGAATTGAATATGTACTCCCTGGAGGAGAGGAGGGAGAGAGGGGACATGATAGAGACATACAAGGATCTTACAGGGAGAAACAGGGTGCAAGAATACACTATTTTTAAGCAAAAAAGATGTTCCAGGACTAGAGGGCATGGGATGAAGTTGGAGGGAGGACAATTCAGAGGAAATGTGAGGAAGAATTTATTTACATAACAGGTGGTGGACAAGTGGAACACCCTTCTGAGGGAGTGGTGGGGGATGAAACAATCACAGGATTTAAGAATGCATGGGATAGACATAAAGGAATTCTGGAGGTCAGGGGTAAGGGGCAACAGAGTTCTAGGAAAACGTAAACTGAAGTTACAAATTCAAATGGGCAGACTAGGTGGGCCATAGGCCCTTATCTGCCAACACTGTCTATGTATCTATGTATCTAAGGAATGGGACAGAAGTGAGGGGGTAATTGCGAACAGGGGAGGGGTGGCTGAGGCAGCTGCAAACTGAGGGGCTAGCTGTGCAATTGAGCAGACTCAATAGGCCATGAGGCCTGTGCTGCTGGTGTTTTTTGTATGTTCATATGTTCATAAGGTATTTGGCAGTTGATTCTGATTCAGAGCACACCCCTATTACCTCCTGCAGGAGTCTACTAACACTGGCCCTCTCTGCATCGATTCCATGTCATAACAGTGACTGCTAAACAGCAACTGCTGTAACAGTGAGTGTACATCACTCTAAATCAAAACAGTGATGTACACTCCCCACTGAATACAAAAACAGCAACAAATTAAACTTTGAAATGGAGGAACAACTTTAATTAACTTTCTGTCTAGGGGGCTGTGCCCCCCACACCCTCTTGATGGGGGTTTTGACCCCTGCACCCCACTTTATATAGATTATCAACTCCAGGGGGGTGCATGTTGGGGAGGGGGAGAAACATGGAAAGGAACACAACTCAGGGAGGGAGACACACGCTGCGAGGGGGAGAAGATGTTGGGGCAAACTGAGGGGGAGGGAAAGGGACTTCATGCACAACATGGAAAAAAAAACATTACACCCCCAACAAACTATAAAACAATAAACTCATGTCTAAACCTGAACCCAGGTCCACTGCCTCGTAGACAGGGATACCCACCACAACACCATACAAGCAGCTCACCACTGCCCTCTCCAACAAATCCTCATAACTGAATCCACCTAACACTACATCATGCTCCATTGCTCTTTCTTTGCTATTATGTCACTCTGTCCTCACTGTTCCTTACCTGCGCATTCTGTAATGGTTGCTGTCTTAACAGGCACTCAAATGTGAGTCACTCAATTTGAGTCACCCACATTATGGGATACCTTCTGCATCTTGCTCTGATCACCCACATCAGCTAACTCTGGTAACAGCTGTAATATTGGGGGTCACATGCCATACAAATGTTTGGCCCATGTAAATAGGACCACAGTTTCACCTTTGGGACTCATACAGTACGTCCATATATAGAACAAAGTCTACAGAACAGCATTTTTAAATAAGCTACTGAAACTGGATTAACAACTAAATGCATTTAATTTGCATAAAAGTGAAGGATTTCTTCTCAAAAATATATGGCTATTTTATATTTTCACTTAAATAGCTGACAGTACAATATAAAAGCTGGTTCAAAAACTCAAAAAAAGTCAGAGTTAAGTTAAAGCCCCAAACATTCTGTTATTACACATGATTTTGAGGGGCCAATAGTACTCAAACCTTGTTGATTAAGCCACTGTTGAACTTTAGAATGCAGTAATCAACAGCCTATTTATAATTTCAATGTTGCATTATTTAAAAAGTCTTCAGAAGAAGGTCTAATTATAATTTGAGATAATTATTACGGTTGCTGGAAAGGGGCTGTCAAATCCAGTGGGATTGTTCAACAGCACACAGTAATTAACAAGTAAAAATGCCTAATTACAGAAATTTAGTTGACATGTTGATGAAAGTGGTTTTGGAAGCAGAAATATTCCATGAATTAACATTTTAGTTGTGCAGGATTTATATCAAAAGGCATCAAATTCAATGTGGGATGTCTTGTAATGTAGCTGTTTGTATGTAGACTTGATGTATCAACCAATGTGTTTAATTTAGATTATTATGTGTCTTAATTTTACTGTCAGTTGTGATAATATTTATGCTTCAAATGAAGCAGTGACATTTATGGTCAATCAAAGCCTAAGATAACAGTACATGTACAGATTGAGAAGTTTCCTTTTTTAAAAGTAATCCATCTAAACGACTTTATTATTCAGATGAAGGACATGATTTCTTTTAACATACAGCCTCATTCAAAGTAAGAGGCTTCTATAATAGTTTGCAGTAAATCAAACTGAACATTATAGCTTCAAATATCCATTTTCTTAATAGATTAGATGTCAAATTTAATCTCAACTAATTATGTATGTGTATCTTCACATATCGTAGGATCATCATTTAGTAGATTTGCAGAATAATAACAAGGATGGATCATCTTAAGAAAAGAACATTTCTGACTACAGCATCTTCAATATACAATCATTGCCAGGATGAATATTGACTGGTAAAAGGCAGAGAACTAAAACTGCATGCAAATTTGTAAGCTAAAGATATGAGAACACTTACCAACAAACTGAATTCCTTTTAGCAACTAGATGATTCTTTACATGGTATGTACAAATCTAGCAATCAAGAAGAATATAATATACAGTAATCTGAGTTTCCCCATGTAATACACAGTTTAATGATGTTAGGAAACCATTTTCAATATCTGAATCTTCGGTACCTGATTGTTTCCACACATCTGATAAACTGTAATGCTTGTACAATTCCCTTTTCCCAAAATAATCCAGTTAAAGGAGAACTGCTCTGAATCTGCAATTCATTTTTCCCAACAGAAGCTGTTTTTGAGTACTGGTTAAAATGCTGTTATTGTTCTATCTATACAGGCCTTTTTGTAGCCTCAGTGGGTGTTTTCACTTTACAATCTGGTGTTACATATCATTTTAGAACTGTGAGATGCAGTTTATGTCCCACACAACCTCAGAGTTCTATAGTAGAACATACCTGTATTGTCCCAGCAATAGAAGTGTAGAACAGGGACATAAATTACATCACAGAGTTCTGACATGAATCTTACCAGCAGCATGTAAATTAGAAATATCCACTAAAATAATTGAAAAGCCTGGATAGCTACAGTAAACATAATTTGAACCAGTATTAAAAAAAACAGCTTGTACTGGAAAGCTGACTTGTAGACTCGGTGCACTTCTCCTTTAAGATACAACATCTCCTTTTCTTTTCTTACATTTTCCCTTTTCTCACCAAGAATGTGTTACATTAGAAAATGGCAAGAATCAATTCTGACATCTGATTGGCTCAGAGAGGATCCAAGCTGGGCATTTATTTTTCAATAGATGCCCAGCTAAAAATAAAAGCCAGTCCAAGTGCCACTTCAAAGAGCAACATTCTCCAGTGGTGCACAGCCTGCTCTGTAATTGGCTGAAAGTATCCCAGAAAATTTAAAATGCCCGCCATGTTTTTCTCTTGCTTTTTGAGAGCTATTCTTCTTTCCTAACCAAAACACTGCTGTCCAAACACCCCATCCTCTGACTTAATTTGCGTCATGAAATCGAAAAAAACCCCAAAAAACTAAAAACTGCCTTCTACTTCCAACCATAACATTCTCCTTTCATTTTCACCACACCTCAGTAAATGTATGGTAACACCCCAGGTCATGTCTCCCAGTCCCTCAAATGCCGCCTGATTAACTAAGCAATAATACCGACGCCACTCCCCATTCCCCTGATTGCTGTATCGCTTCTCATTTTTTACTGCAACTCCTAACCTGGGAGCTGATCCCATGCCTCGTCTCAAACATGTCCAGCAACCACTTCATTCAAGTCCTACTCCTGTATTGGGACCACACTCCTCCGTCTAACCTCTTGCACCACCAAATATAAACAGTGTCTCACTTACCAGAAACTTGAGACCCAGTAATTTGAGTGATCTTCTTGCAAACAAACAAACAAAAAAAAATGGAAATGGACCCGATTCCACCGTGACCATTAAAAGAAAAAAAAAAAACAGACCCGATTCCACCTTGACCAACGTTGCATTTTCACAATAGAACTACAACTCCCATAAACCCTGTGGCTCCTCAGTCTCCTAAACATCAACGCCCTCTACTGGCAAGTACAGCAGAGTACATGGACTTCTTTACAAAAAACACATATTCTGGTTCTTTTAAACACTTACACTTTTTTCTTAACACTTTATTTTATTAAAAATGTTATGTGTGGGCCATTTTCTAAGTGTAATAATACCCTCCAGGGTGGGTATTATTGGGAAATACCAGCCTTTCAGGGGCTATAAGGCCCTCCGCCAATGGCGTCAGGCCTCATTACACCCCAGGGCAGTCTGGTATTTCCAAATGATGCCCATCCTGTCGGATATTATTGTTTACATCCATCACAACACACTCGGCTTATCCCACCTGCCAAATCAACTCATCCTCCTGTCACTCAACTCCTTTATCTTCACTTCCACTACTTCAGGGTTTGTATCCTCTGATGGGACCTGTTACTTTGTTTGAGTGTTACAGATTGCTAAAGAGCAGCTAAAGTTTCAATAGATAGAAGGTGCCAGCGGGTGTTCTGGGGCATCTGGGTAAGAGTGCTGATCATCATCCTCATATCATGGTGATTTTTCATCCCACCATCCTCTCTTTGTTTCTGCTATTGGTGCCTATCACACAGTCTAACTTGTGGGTGATGACTGAAATAACCTGATCAACCTCTATGTCAGTATCAGACCTGATTCCCACCAGAGGAGGTACTGATAAAGTGGGATGCTCATATCCCTCTGCCTGGGTCAGAATGCAGTGCTTCCAGATTGAATCCCAGACTCAACCACCTCACACTGTGGGGGTTGGGCCAGACTTTTAAAACTGGCTGTCCCATGTGGTGGTGCACTGCACCATCAGCTAACACTACCAGTAGAGTGAAGTCCTGCTTTTACCTGGTTAAAAGGACACTCACAACTTCCTCCTGGTAATTTTGGCCTTACAAACTAATGTGACTGGTAAATAGAATGCTAAACAGAATTTACCTCTTTGTTTAAGGTTGATCAACAAAGTTTGATTTGTTTGAAAAGTTAAAGGAGCATGAGGTGCCATATTGGTGGGATACCAAGAATGTGCAGTTGTTCATGCCAAAGTATCAGGTCAGCAAGGTTTTCTCAATCTAGTAAGGTGGTCTGGAACTGTTTTTCTTCAAAATTTATGTAATCATAATTTTATTTTCTTTCATTGAAAGCTAATTATTGCTGAACAAATCAATGATCATTGCTCAGTTCAAATGACAACCTCCACCATGCAAAAGTCACTGATGAAACAATCAAAAGTTACACTCAGGACAAATGAAACTATATAAATAAATACAAAATACTGAGGTATACACAAAATGAATTGGATTATTTTTTTCCCAAAACAATTGAATAAATTGCACTTATAATTAAAATAGGCATTATTAATATTAAAAAATAAATAGTTTATTTATTTATTTATTATTGTTTGTAGCCATTCTCAGTGTCCTACATTGGGCATGCCTCAGATAGCTAGTTTTGGAACCCACTTGGGAGACAGCAATCTTAGACCTGATACTCTCAAATGAGGACAGAGAGAGGATCTCTAATCTTGAAGTGGGTAGCCATCTGGGAACAAGCGACCACCAAACAGTGTGGTTCACAATAAATTTAGCTGTAGAGTCAAGCCACACAAAAGTGAAGGTACTGGACTTCAGTAGGGCTGATTTTATTAAAATGGGAGAGTGCCTGAGAAAAGCACTAGCAAACAGGCAAGAGCGTGGGGTGGAGCAGCAATGGATAAACTTCAAAACCACCATCACAGAGGCAACAAGCCTTTGTGTGAAGCAAATACACAAATCAAAATGTAAGCAAAAAACACTATGGTTCTCAAAAGAAGTGGCAGAGAAGCTAAGAGAGAAAAATATAGCATTCAGGAAGTATAAGGAAACACAGAAGGAGCAGGACAGAGAACTGTATCAGTTAAAGCAGAATAGCAAAGGCCCAAACTGATAGAAAGATAGCCAGCTTGGTTAAGAAGGGGGATAAAATCTTTTATAGGTACATTAGGGAGCAAAGAAAGACAAGGCAGGGATACTGAGGCTGAACAAAGAGGAAGATGGTTGGGCAGAGAGTGACAGTGAAAAAGCAGGGATACTGAATGAATACTTCTGCTCAGTATTCACAATGGAAAAGCAGGGGGAAATATCTAATCAGGTCAATAGAATCACTCTGGATAGGGGGGTTTATATTAGTCCTTTCACAGAAGAAAAGGTTCTTAAAGAACTCTTAAAACTGAAGGTGGATAAAGCAATGGAGCCTGGTGGGATTCATCTCAGAAATCTAAAAGAACTAGGCAAATAACTAGTAACACTACTGACTACCCTTTTTAATAAATCATGGGAGGATGGAGTGGTACCTGAGGATTGGAGTAAGGAGGATGTAATTCCCCTTCACAAAAGTGGGAGCAAGACAGAGGCAGGAAACTACAGACCTGTCAGTTTGACCTCAGTGGTAGGGAAAATGATGGAATCACTACTGAAGGAAAGAATGGTTGAGTACCTAGAGGCCAGTGGGGCACAGGACCCAAGGCAGCATGGATTCACAGTGGGAATGTCATGTCAGACAAATCTAATAGATTTCTTTGACTGGGTGACCAAAGCAGTAGACCAGAGAGGGGCTGTGGACATGGCCTACCTAGACATTAGCAAGGCATTTGACACAATCCCGCACAAAAGATTAATAAACATATTAGCCAGCCTGGGAGTGGGTCGCAGGGTGGTAGCCTGGGTAAAACACTGGTTGGACAACAGGACACAGCGGGTAATAGTAAATGGAGTCCACAGTGAAGAAAGGAGGGTTACTAGTGGGGTACTGCAGGGTTCAGTACTGGGGCCAGTCCTTTTTAATGTCTTTATAAGTGACATTGCAGAGGGACTAGAAGGGAAAGTATGTCTCTTTGCAGATGACACAAAGATCTGCAACAGGGTTGATACACAAAGTGGTGTGAAAAGGATGAAAAGGGACTTGGCAAGGTTGGAGGAATGGTCAAATGTATGGCAGCTTAGATTCAATGCAAAGAAGTGCAAAGTAATGCACATGAGAAACAAAAACCCAGGGGAATAGTACAGAATGGGGGGGAGATAGTGACAACATAAATGGAAAGGGACCTGGTGGTAGTCATATCAGATGACCTTAAGGTGGGCCAGCAATATAAGAAGGCAGTAAGGAGGGCTGGGGGGATACTGGGATGCATAGGGAGAGGCATCACCAGTAGAAAACAGGAAGTTGTTGGCCCTCTGTACAGACAGTTGGTAAGACCACATCTGGAGTACTGTGTACAGTTCTGGAGACCCCATCTCCACAAGGACATAGACAGGGTGGAGGCTGTCTAGTGGAGGGCAACCAAAATGATGCATGGTCTGCATCAGAAGACATATGAAGAAAGACTAAAGGAACTAAAGATGTATAGCCTCGAGGAAAGGATGGAGAGGGGGGACATTATAGAAACCTTCAAATACCTCAATGGAATCAACAAAGTCCAACAGGGTGGCATCTTTCAGTAAAAGAGATGTGCAAACACAAGGGGGCACAATTTGAAGATAGAGGGGGGACTGCTAAGAGGTAATGTGAGGAAGTATTTATTCACAGAGAAGGTTGTGGATACATGGAACAACCTTCCTGAGGAGGTTGTAGAGTCAAAAACAGTGGGGGAATTCAAGAATGCATGGGACAGACAAAAGGCAATTCTAGTGGGGGTAGGAGGAAGTAGGCTGGTGGTTAACTAGGATCTGCAGCTTGCCCGTTTGGTAGGGAAATGTGCAGACTAGGTGGGCCAAGCGGTCCTTATCTGCTGTCAAATTCTATATTTCTATGTTTCTATTGGGAAACCCTAGGTGAAGCCCTCACCCACCAGCATTAGTGAAAAAATCTCTAATCTCTCTTATACTACCTCCACGGCCCCCCCTTTCATTTTTTCACCTTACGTTAGGTATTGATACAACAGAGACAAAAGTTCTTCTGGGTGTCATTCTGTATGTGACACAATAAAGGCTGGAATTTCTCTATCCATCATTCTGTTGGAGCATAAGAGGAATCAACACATCAGAGGTGGAAGCTCTTCTGTGTGTCATTCTGCAACTGTGAAAAGTGGTGTAAACAAGCAAGTTCCCTCTTCCTAAAACAAACTATGTGTGTGTTCTGCTGCTTACAATAAAAAATAAATGAAACACAAACAGAAAGCATCTTTATCTCTATCTCTTCCCTCCTATAATCTAAGCTGTACAGACTCCTGTGGGCTTCTGAAAGCTTAGTCGATTACCTTACTTGGGACTAATGTCTGCCCAGCAACACCACTGCCTGTCTTGTGATTTATTTCAATTGGGGTTTCCCCTATTTTTAGCTAGTCACTTTAAAAACTACACTGGCAGTAGGATTTAGAGTACTACATGGATTTTGGCACCAATTCTGGTATATTATGTGTTTCTAGGGTCCATTTGCACTTACTGATCACTTGCATAACTATTCAAACAGATCACATGCAAACATTCCATGAACATGATCAGAGACAACACAGCAGAGGCAAGAGTTCTTTTGTGTGTCATTCTGGATCTGGGAAAAATGGCATAAGCAGCTGATGGAAATGAAAGCAAGTGAACTCTCCTTAGAAAGCTCTCTATCTGTGTTCTGTCTCTAATGATAAACACACACACACAAACACACACAAACAGAAGTTACAAATGACATTGGCTGTAATGTGATTCTCCTTCAGGATACCCAAGCATTACCTCAGTACTAATCAACTTTTGTATGACTACCACTGTGTGTGTGTGTGTATATATATATATATATATATATATATATATATATATAACCTTCCTCCTATAATTTAAGCTACTGTATTATATAACAGTCTGGTACTTCTAAGAGCTGTAGCCCATTTTTATGGCTGTGCGTGGAGCATACACACATCCTGCTTTCACTTGAAAAAAAGTGTTTCCATGTATCCTTCTATTCTGAAAATCTCCATGGCAGCTAAAGAAACACTCCATTCTTTCTGTTTAATTAGATTGATGGACACAGAACTCCAAGTTGCTTTTATCTGAGCGCAAATGTGCACACCTTCCAAACAAATTTAAATATCTTTAAAACTATTAAAGGTGCACAACAACAACCATGTGAAAGTTGTTCAGGGCAAAAAGACCTTTCTCATGAGGGTAAATACTAATTTGAATTATTTATATTTTGTGAAATATGGTCTTCCAAACAACCTCATTTTTTTCTCTCTGTGTGAATGCAGTAGGAGTCATGCTATACAAATGTAAATATCTCAGAAAGTATATAAGTTACCAATATACAACTGACATGAAGTTGTTCAGGACAAAATTACATTTCAAATGAGGATAGTCACTAATCTGAATTCGTTAGATTGTTTTAGATATAGCCATCCGAAAGGTGAAAATTGAGATGAAAAATATAAATTCAGGTAATCAGATGGTCACAGTTTAAGAAATATAATTAGTGCAGCTTAATGAATAGACTCATTTAAAATGTCTTGTTGTCCTGAACAATTTTCATATGCAGGTTTATTAATTATCTTTAAGTTTTATACTTTTAGAGATATCTACATTTGTTTAGCATAACTCCTATAATACTGTACATCTAAACAGAATCAGCTCTTCAAAATTACTTCACCAAGACAGGGTTAGTTCCATCAAAAGAAAACTGTCCCAAGGTTAAATTTCACTGACTTGAAAGTTCACTCCCTGATACAAGCTATAAACCAACTTAAGTTTCATTTTAAAACCCTCTGTGTGTGTCTGTGCTAGCATTAGTAAATGAAAATGGTTAAAAACACAAGGAAAAATAAGCTTAAAGAGCAGCTGGCACCTTCAAGAGAGATTTAATAAAACATAATGTTTAGATAAAATTCAGTTTATATTTCACATTAGTTCTTTATTTCTCTTCCCCATTATTTATTATCAAGGTCATTTGCATGAAAACAGGCTTTTTGCTTCAGAAGAGTTCATCTATTTCTGTTGCTGTCTCCCTACCTGAGGTCATAATGCACTGCTTGTGACATCACAGTTACTCTCATGGCAACAGATTGTAATGTCACAACAGAGCATTACGACTTAAAGTAGGGAGCAAGCTATAGAGGCAGATTAACTGTAAAGTAACTGCAAGAGATAACAATCATGTATTCATGGATATTTTCTCAGTAATAAATAATGGGGAGGAGAAATTTAGAATATACAAGCAGAATTTTAACTAATTATTATGTTTTTAAAATTTTTCTTTGAGATGTCAGTAGCTCTTTAAGCAATACATACTAAATAATTAAAAAAATCTTATACATATGAAAATATACATGTGTTAAATAAAAAATAGGTTAGAAGACATCCTGCCCTACTGTAAGTTAAGCATTCACCAGCTATTTCACACAGTGGTGTCAATCAAATTTTACACAGTGTACTTTTCAGATACATTTTTCTTAAACTCTGTGTACAATAAGTCCATATTACTCACAAATAGTTAAACTTATATTATCTTAAACATGATATATCTGCAATTCTGTAACAAGTGATTAGTGTATGTGTACATTCAAAACCCACATCTAACACAGACCCCTTGTAATTGAGATACTGTTACCCTAATATGTCCATGTATCAACATGTGTCCATATGTACCTAATCTGCTTTTGTATTAAATAGCAGTTTATAAATCTAAAACCAAAACAAAACACAACCGACAGCTTCAGCTTTTATTCAGGCACAGTTAAAATAGGGATCCTTTAGAGTTAGGAATATAATTTATAAAAATAAAGACATTTCAAACAGCTGCACATAAGTAATCAATTCCTATCTCCTTTAACTCAAGATGTCATTTCTAAAATGTGCAGATAAGCATATGGACCACTTTTTTCAGAGCACACCACCACTGCATGGTTCACCACTGCCACATGTGACTGTATGCTACCACATTTGCTACACATAAAGAACTAGCTCTATCAACAGTGTGTGGTGTCCTGGTGTTTATTTAGTCTGTGCAGTGGGTGCTTCATCTCTGCATTTTTTTGAACTTTGCTCATTACAGCACCGCTGCTTCTATCCTGGTGTTCCTATTCTTGTCTCTTCTTAGATTAAAGATGTAGAAGAGATAATTCATATTCTTACACCAGGTCCCTGCACCCTAATTGGTACCCTCAGAGGTACACCATAGACAGCTAGCACTTAAGTATATGTTATACTAACATATAGGGCTAAGGGCATCTACCGTACAAGAGTAGATGTCAGGATATGAATACATAGTGTTGTAATACACTTTGCTTGCTAATACATATATTCTTCTATGTATTTTCTGTGTATTTCTTACTTGTAAGATGCCAAGGCATCTGTGTCCTTGGAATAATTATAATATGTAAGTCGGCATTGCCACCTTTTGTTGATTTGTACTACTACACTGAGTTGTGTAAGACTCTGTATAGGAACTCTTTTGTTCACAAACTGATGACTATACAAAATTGTGTAATGTTATCTTGGACCGTGGAACCACCTCTAGTATAGCCAATAGGGCTCATCTCTGTAACTAGAAATGTTTCTATCTTACAGTAACCATAGTAATTATCATAGGTATAAAATGTAATACACTAGTCTTGTACCTCGGAGATCCCAGGAGACTCAGAGAAACCTCGAGGTATAGGGAACGTTTAGCACTGGCTCCCGGTTCGTATTGGTAAGAACTGCTTAGGGCAACTGTGATTTTATCCTTTTGGTAGTAATAAACTTGTTTATTACTTTTATGCAACGTGTCTGTGATTACTTGCATTCCCAATATTGCCAAGAACCTGAAAGTGAGGTTTAGACCTCCTAACAAATTGGCGACCGTGTGCAAACGATATTTGGTGATTGTACGTTTTCACCTGTTGCTGAAACTTTTCCCTTTCCCATGGGGGCAGTAGGTGTACATTCCCATATCACCTCTCCGGTTTTAAACCAGTTTGTAGTCACTTACAAAGTCTGGCTGTCATTCTTTCAGGTGAGGTCGATGCCGACTCGACTCACTCCATAACAGCTTTGATTTGTAAGTCTACAACTTTTACAGTAGCCCAGCTGTGTATACAGTGCTCCTGCTGTGGATCGATACACAGCATGGCACCTTTTTCTCAGTTTGATTTTTCGTTCCCTCCCACAGAATGGCCACCGTATCAAATATCTGTGCAGAACTGAGACTCGATGTCTCGAACTTCCTTACCTCCCATGGAGGATGGGCTAACTTTGCGTGGGATGCAAGTCAATCTGAAAACCCTATACTGGGGATTTCAACCCAGTACACGGAGACTAGACGATCAGCCAATAAGCACCAAGCTAAAGGGTTGATGTTCGCTGCTCTCTATGCTGATCTGGTAGCCTCCGAAGTGAGGTTTCGAACCCTTGATCTGCAAATTTCATCTCTTAAGCAACAGATGGGTTTGCAGGAAATGGAATGTGTTAGACTGCAGCAGAACTTGGAGTCTGAACTCTAAACTCTGCGGAATGAAAAGGATTCACTTTTGCATCATTCAGCTCAAGCTGGAGAACAGGAACTGTGTATGTTGAAGCAGGAGTGTGAAAGTTTGAGACAGGATAAGGGACAGGCATTGTAAATTAATGATTTGCTGAGTGCTGCAAATGCTCAGTTGAGTGAGGAGATGGGTGAGCTACAGGATGAGATGAACCAGGAATGTAATGACTTAGAAGTGGCTATTAGGGACAATCGTGAACTGAGCGCCACGTATAGATCATTGCAAAAGCAAAAGCAAGATGAGGTTGATATGGATGTTGCAAGTGTGAGTCATACTGAATGTCAAACCAAGATGGCAAAACTACACCATCAGCAGCAGGTTCTGGCTGGACATGTTAAGGTGATGGAAGGCATAGCCCCTGCCTTACATACATCATCTGAAGTGGAGTTATCAGATGATGACATCTCCCAATACAACACCCAGTCACACCCCTACTATGGCCCAGAGACCCCACCCAGCCATCCACAACATGGCGGGTCCACACTACACCCTCACCATGTCATACATCATTGACGCCATGACACCCATCATGGGAGATGCCAACATGGTGGCCCCCATGATGGGGGGGAGCAGGCCCAGGCCTGGTCCGGACGGTACCACCAATAGCCGTTATTAATGTGGAAGACATGCAAGAGATAGAAATGATGATTGAAAGTGCAATAGGCAATGTACCTCTTTCTGAGAAAAGTAAATGGGCCATTAAAACCCAGATTAGGCAGTTTCTGCAAGAAGCTGTCACTCAGGAGGGTATTGTCCACACTGCAGCCGAGGTTGCAGCTTGGGCCACCCTGGACGGTGCTCGAGACAATCTACCTCTGCCAGATCAACCCAGTAATCCCCTACAAATGGCCTACTCTGTTCAGCAAATAGCTGACAGCATCGGTTGGATGAATCCGTCCTAAAACCTCAGCTGTCACATGGAAAAGGTGCATTCTAAATGCGCGATGCTCAGCCTCGCTGCAGAATACCAGGTCCAAATACCACATCAAACCATCAATCCTAGTTTGTGGGCCAAACTCCTGGATGTCATCCGCCAGGATGGGAACGCCACCTGTGATGAGGTTGCAGCTGAGTTCATTTCTGCTCACAGCCCAGGTGTAGTAGGAGTGATGCCTGCATATCCTGTAAAACAGAATGCAAAGGAAAGTCCAGCCACTTACCACCAGAGACTTTGGATGGCCTACCGAGCAGGAAAGCACCTGGCACAAGAAGCTGTGGATGTAGATCTTATTGAATATAAGACCCTGTTCCTTAGGAACATGATTCCAGCAGTATGAGAAAAGGTAGAGCCAACCACCTACCCCAATATGGACTGTGATTCACAAGAGTCAGGCCCAACCTCTCAATGCTCCCAGCAGTACAGATTGACAATTACAGGCCCCAGTCCAGATTGTAAACAAGTTAGTCTTGGATACAAATGGAAGGCCCTGCACCGAGGCCGAGGTCAGTGGCAGCCTACCAGTAGTCTTGCTAGATACAGGTGCAGCTGTATCTGTATTACATGATGAACATCCAGACACATATCCTTGGTCCACTGGATGGAGGACCAATATGTCAGGAGTTGATGGTACCAGGCTACCTGCATACCGCTCTCTACCCCTACCGGTAGAGCTAGGCCATCTAAAGGCCTCATACACTTTCCAACTAATGGTAATGCATGACCATCCTAGTATCATAGGAATTGATTTCCTTGCACCACACGGCTGTGTGGTGGATCTAGCTAACATGCTACTGATACAGATTCAGGGTCAATATCATACCATTTTGATTCCTGATTCACACGTTGTGGCAACAATATCTGCCAATGACAAGGAGTATGACATCATAGATTTGTTCAAAGCTCATGAACTTTTTCAAAAGCTTCTCCCCATTTTTCAATGACATTTGGAAGTGTTTGCAACTAATAAACATGACGGTGGCAGAATGCACACTGTCATCGAAGTGCCAGGCCCAGTACATGAAAGGCAAAGGCAATACCCTTTTCCAACTGAGGCCTTGCCTTCTCTTAGAGAAACAATCAAGTCTCTCCTCAAGCAAGGAGTAATCAGAACTTGTGTCTCCACTGCCAACTCCCCAGTGTCGCCCGTGAAAAAACCCACAGGCACCTGGAGACTTACTATTGACTACAGGAAACTGAATCAGGTCACCCCCAGTTGTTCTCCAACTGTGGCATCAGCACCTGATGTGCTACGACTCTTGATCCCTGACCTGAAATGGTTCAGTGCCCTGGACATTTCCAATGGTTTTTGGTCATTACCATTGGCCCTTAAGAGTCAGTATAAGTTTGCCTTCACCTTTGAAGGAAGACAGTACATGTGGACTTGCTTGCCACAAGGATTCCATAATAGCCAGTCCCTGTTCCATCTGCATATGATGGACACCCTCAAAAGTTTCTCTACTCCCCAATGTCTCTTGCAATATGTGAATGACCTGTTGCTGGCAACAGTCACACAGGAACAGCATTTGGATCTCTTGGACGAATTACTGACTCTCATCCAGAAAGCAGGCTTGAAATGCAATCCAGCAAAAGCATAACTATGTCAGAAAGAAGTACTCTTTCTAGGTCTGAAAATAACTGACCAAGGTCGAAGCCCTACCTGGAGGAAGGTACAAGGATTGCAGGACTTGCCGTTGCCCACAAGCGTGGCAACTCTTTGAAGGTTTCTAAGTATGGTGAATTATTCGAGAGATTTTATATGTGATTTTGCTCAGAAAGCTGCTCCTCTGCATGGGTTACTCAAAAAGGACATCCCATGGACTTGGGGCCCTATACACACCCAGGATGTAACGACACTGAAGCAGACCTTGACCTCCACCCCAGAACTGGTCAACCTCAATCCAGCACTACCATTCCATCTGGAATGTGCCGCCTCTGACATTTGCCATGTCAGCAGTGCTGGCCCAGAAGGTTCATGGCACCCTGAGACCCATTGCATATGCATCACAGCTCTTGATCCCAGTGGAACAGAAGTACAGTCTTTGTGAAAGGAACCTTCTGTTTACCTACTGGGCTGTCAAGCTCTTCCTGTATATCATTGGATACTCTCCACTGATCATCAACACCAATCACACCCCAACTACCTTTCTGCTCTCAGACAGAGTGAAGGATGGGTCAGTCTCTAACACCAGACTGACACACTAGTCACTTCTTCTCCAGGATAGAGACATAGAGGTACAACTGACAAAAATTCCATCTATGCTGGCTCATGGACTCCTTTTCCAAGGAGAACCCCATGACTGTACACTGCAGTCATCTGGTCTTCCAGATCCAGGTCCTTTCTTCCCTGCCACACCACAAATACTTGATAACACCTCTTTGTGCTGCGTCTTTACTGATGGTTCAGCATCCTACTATCAGGGAGAACAAATCACAGGGATGGGTATTTTAGTAATTTACCCTTACGGGAACACTGTCAAAAAATCTAAGCGCTGTAGTGTAGCATCATCACAATATGCAGAGATGGCAGCGGTGGCCTGTGCCCTCGAGTTCATCCAGCATGGGACTGAGGATACCATCATTTTTATAGACTCTAACTGGGTTTGTTGTTCTCTTACAGAATTTATTCCTTTCTGGCAGAACAACTCCTTCCTCTCCTCTGATGGCAGCCCAGTGAAGTACAAGGAATTGGTAATATACATACATTCACTGGCACAGAAATATGCACATGAACTCTATGTACATAAAGTCAAAGCTCATTCTCTACATGTCCCCTATAATGCCTTTAATGACACAGCAGACACCCTTGCCAAGGAAGGGGCCCGAGGGAGGGACACCTGGATGATGGACCATCCAGAGGCCAATGTGGCCATACAGGTTTGCAGCACTCAGGAAGAAACCTGAACCTTTCTCCCCCCCCCCGGACCTCTCAGAAGCCCAACATATTGATACTGAACTCAAAGAAGTGTTCAGATTCCTTGATAAGAGTACCGAAGAGAAACTTCCCACACACAACCCCTACTGGAGGCATGAAGGTAAGTTACACTTGTCACCAGATCACAAGCTCATCTGGTACCAACCAGATGATTCCACCACCAAGTTGTGGGTGGTCCCCAGACACCTGAGATCTGAATTCTTGCACCAAGTGCATGATATACCCACTGGTGGACACCAGGGAGTGGAAAATACCCTCCAAAGGCTTAAGACCACAGCCTGGTGGCCTGGTGTCACCAAAGATGTTAAACAGTACATAGACAACTGTCTCATTTGTGTGCAAAACAACCCCATCCTTACCAAATGAAATGCCAAACTCTTACCACAATGACACTCTGGCCCTTGGCATGCCATACAGATTGATTTTATTGGTCCCCTGACCAACACCAGCCGAAATAATAAGTATGCGCTTGTGGTAACTGATCTCTTCTCTAAGTGGGTTGAAGCTTTCCCCACTAAGACGTGCATGGCAAAGACCACTGCCAAAATCCTGGTGGAACAGATTTTCTCCAGGTGGGGCCTACCTCTCAATATAGACTCTGACAAAGGAACCAGTTTTACAGGTGAGTTGATGAAATAATCTCTTGAACTCTTTGGAGTTCAACAGAAGTTCCACATACCTTACCACTCCCAATCCTCAGGTCAAGTAGAAAGAGCCAACAGACGGATTAAGCAAATGCTTTCCAAATTCATTGAGGACAATCCCAAAACCTGGGATTCCCTACTGCCATTACTCCTTATGGCAATTAGGGGTACACCCTCAGCCACTACCCAGCTCACACCCTTTGAGGTGATGACTGGAAGACAGATGAGATTACCTGAACACCTGTTGTTTGACCTGCACACCCCCACTGCAAACAGTGTGTCTGTAGACCAATATGTGGAAAAACTCAGAAAAGACCTCATACACACACAGTTGTATGCTGCCAACTGCATGGGCAAGGCCCAGCAGCAATCTAAAATACAGTTTGACAAACATGCACAAGAAGTGATTGGCAGGTTGGAGATCAGGTAATGGTACTCCGATTTGCACATCCCACCCACTCCTTCTCCAACAAGTGGGAAGGCCCTTACCCCATCATCAACAAGCTCAGTCCAGCAGTCTATCAGGTTAGACTCCTGCATAACAATAAGTTGACTGACAAATGGTTACATGCAAACCAGCTGAAACTGTATAAAGGAGCTTAACTACTTTTCCTCACCACATTGGCCAGAATAGTACTAACATACTAATCTTTGATCTTTCTTTTCAGATACACTGACAAGATGGCTATCTTGTTCCATTATCTCCTCATCTCAGGAATTATCCCCTGCATCCAAGGCATGGTACCAAACCTCCTACGACACCTCGATCCTCCAGCACCTCCTCCAGAGGGAATAACCATCAATATACCAGATAGTCTGATCACTGTCCAGGAAGGTTCTGATGCTTACCCACTGCCTTGGTTGTTGCTCCTGATAAATCTACCCTACAAATTAAGTGCCAAACCACATTGCAAGGACAAATTCTCCCTGTGGCCAAACTCTCCAAAGGAACTTTCTAGGGTTGGCCCAATGCTAAATTATCCCCAAATCGTTCTCTGTCCCTGTTACAAACTGCATTAAGACATTCTGGTTTGTACAACATCACTGCCTTAATTAATCCTTTGTACTGTAATTCTTTGTCTAAGGATTCTGCTCGAAAATTTTGTGCTGTACACCACATGGCTTCTGCAGCCATGTACCTCTATGTGTTACCACCCACTGATAAACAGCTTTTGGAATGCCCAAAGCATACCCCTGGTCCCCATAGTGGTCTAACAGCCACTGCTGTCCCAGGTTCATTGATTAATAACTTACAGTTTATGCATATACCTGTTTTGTGTAATCTTACTTACTGGAATATGAAAGAATTTGGTATGTGTCACAATACTAACACATCAGCATTTTATAGTTCATTATTGCTTGATAGTTTAGCTGCATTTCAGATTCGTACTCAATATCCTATTGCCAGGGTCCATTCTACTGAACATAGATGCAACTTCAGGAGAAAACCCACTCCAGATGCTCTAACTCATAAGCGTAAGACATGAGAAGTTGACGGTTCTGATGTCACAGGTGCAACAGGTACTGTCACAGGCCTCTTTGGTACAGCTATGTTTATTTGGAATAAAGCAGACATTGCTGCTATCAAAGCTCATTCTGCCAAGTTCTCCACTGGCTTGGTTAATGATATACTACCCCCATTATTCCATGGTGTGGATGGCCTTAGTCAGGAAGAAAGATACACTATATACAACATGCATGCCATTGCTAAGGCATTCACTGATTCACGAGATAAGATCAACGCACTCATACAACAAAATAATAAAGAAGCAGATAAACAATACATTGCTAGAGAAATACTTTGCTCTGCCTACAGCTCATACATCATCACTACCATCAACATTCTCTTCCATGATCTAGAATCTGGAAGGATCCCTGATATCATACATGACAGACGCATCTCCAAATGGTATTATCCACGGTGTAAAACCCCTGGCTGTATTGCTATGTGTATGCAATAAGCTTTAACCATTCCTCTTTCTACAGCTAGGAATTTGGGGTTTGTGTCCTGACACCCTAATACTGGTCCTTATTTTACTGCTAAGAAATGATACATAACAGATACCATGTTTGTTTCTTTTACTGTCTCTTTAACATGTTTTGATCCCACTACAGCTTTGTTCGACAAGCTTGCACTGGTCCACTTGATCGGGCATTTGGATGAAGATATCTACAGAGAACGCCTGAATCTACCGCCTCTACTGGTTTTCCATCCTTTCCTGGACACCTGGGTGATTCCACACACAGACTGCTGTGCGAAGAAGCAGTACATTTACTTGTGCCGATGTGATGTATTTGATGTTATTCAACCTGTTGGTGGTTATTCTCCAGATAACATTGATTGGACTTTCACCATGGATGATGACATCACCAAGAATGGCACGGATTCCTTGAATTCGACTTTGGCTCCAGATAAGCTCTACCAATCATATCGTGAGGAGGTTCATCACCTGTCAACATGGATTTCGAAGACGGCCTACACCGCCCTGTCCAGTTGAAAAAGTGGAGACTCCCTACTGTTTGCTCTCAGTATAATTCCGATGGGGAGTACTGTGTGGTTACAAATTTTAAAAGCTATACTTATGGATCTGTTACATGTGTTATCGAATACCCCAATTGCTGTTTTGTTCCCCACCAGAAGACTGTCATTGGACATACCGTCATAACCTCCGTCCCCCTCCTAGATACAGACATCATTGATGGTAACCCCAATTATCTGCTCACACTGTCTGAATACCTACATATTTTAATGTACACATAGATCCACTTACGCTTATATTAAAATCACTTTTAGACAGGAAAGACACGCACCTCATCCACATCAGCAATAATATGACCAAGGCCAATGAAACTATCCTCTCATTGATTAATGATGGTGACATGAATGATGCATTGACTAACACCTAGTTAGAGATTACTTTTAAAGGTTTTGTTATTATACAAGCATTTTTAATCTTTATTTTGATTATTATGCTCTGCTGCCTATGGCGCTCAATGCGCCATCACCATGAACAGCTCGAGTTCCTTTACAAAGCTCACATGTCGGGTTTGTAAATGACCACTACTCTCTGGCCTTTCCCTAGATTTACCTATGTTGCCCTTGGAGGCAACAAGGGGGGAATGATACACGAGGGCCCTGTACCTTAATTGGTACACTCAGAGGTACACCATAGACAGCTAGCACTTAAGTATACGTTACACTAACATATAGGGCTAAGGGCATCTACTGTACAAGAATAGATGTCAGGATACGAATACATAGTGTTGTAATACACTTTGCTTGCTAATACATGTATTCTTCTATGTATTTTCTGTGTATTTCTTACTTGTAAGATGCCAAGCATCTGTGTCCTTGGAATAATTATAATATGTAAGTTGGCATTGCCACCTTTTGGTGATTTGTACTACTACACTGAGTTATGTAAGACTCTGTATAAAAACTCTTTTGTTCACAAACCGATGACTATACAAAATTGTATAATGTTATCTTGGACCATGGAGCCACCTCTAATATAGCCAATAGGACTCATCTCTGTAACTAGAAATGTTTCTATCTTACAGTAACCATAGTAATTATCATAGGTATATAATGTAATATACTTGTCTTATACCTCGGAGATCCCAGGAGACACAGAGAAACCTTGAGGTATAGGGAACGCTTAGCACTGGCTCCTGGTTCATATTGATAAGAACTGCTTAGGGCAACCATGATTTTATCCTTTTGGTAGTAATAAAGTTATTTATTACTCTTATGCAGCGTGTCTGTGATTACTTGCATTCCCAATATTGCCAAGAACCTGAAAGTGAGGTTTAGACCTCCTAACAATATAAAATCAAGGACTTAGACATTTTTTTTTTTATAAAAAGCCCTACTGCTGGAGGGGACACCAGTTTTTTTATTTTTTTTTCAGAATCTGTGCATGAAGAGCACAATAATTGGGAGGATCTGGTGAAAGGAAGAGACTTATAAATTAGGATGATGATAACTGGACCATAGTACAGGGAGTAAAATAATCAAGAAATTGTTCAATGACAGGCAACCAGTTAATAAAAGTTTTGCATAGATACAAACTCTTTCGGCAGATGCTCAAGTGTTCCTGGAGTACATGGTTCAATTGTGCTGAAA
Organism: Neoceratodus forsteri; assembly: GCA_016271365.2. NCBI lineage: Eukaryota > Metazoa > Chordata > Ceratodontiformes > Ceratodontidae > Neoceratodus > Neoceratodus forsteri. The sequence continues at coordinate 1,497,022,234 of CM057449.1, forward strand.
TCAGATAACGACAGAAATATTGCAGTGTTGGGATAGTTGATCTCTTGTTCCACAGGGCATGATATCATTGAATGGATAACCTGTGCACACAAAACAAAAACTTGTTATGTTCCACTATAGCAATTATATAACTAAAACTCCCCCCACATTCCTATATTCTTGCTTTTTACTCTGACTCATTCCACCATTGCACTTCCTTCTAAATGTTGTCATGCCACTTATGAATTGTATACTCTTACTGATATTCCTTGTTAGAACTGTAGCCTAGTAATTCTACATTGTATTACTATTATATATTGTTCTATATTACTTACTGTATTTTGCTGTGATTTGTTGTATCACATCATGCCGTCCTACCCAGGACCTCCTTGAAAATGAGCTTGCTCAATGGAGCCTTATCCAGGTAAAACAATAAACGAAGTTAAATTAAAAGATGTGGGAGCAATACATTATATATGACATTGCCTTTTACAAATAGTCTGACACATGCATTTTTGGCTTCTAGCTGCAAATGTTAATAAGGTAAATATACTTATTTTTCTTGCATAAATAAGGCTGTCTTCTTACATTCAGTATATAATAAATGGCAAAGTAATTAAAACCTCCAAGCATTACTGCAGTTGTGGTGCTGTTTCAGGGGACAAGAGCATCTGTAAAAAGATATATAATATTAATATGTATATTATCACATCAGAATACTATTATATAAAATGTTTTTTCAATAAGGAAGATAGAGTGACAGTTTTTTGTTGAGTGATCTAAACTCCTGCTTTAAATATTAAGTTAAAATTATGCATATACCTATATATTTTGATAATTTTCTTCTTGCCCTGAAAAAGAGATATTCCCTCAAAATGTTGTCTTCCATTACATAATTACAGTATATGAGGTTTGTGATATTTATGCACATACTGTATATAAACATATTGAGGAATGTCTGTACATTATGAGTGAGTGGTGAGTGAGTACACAATATCATCATTCAGTGCTAGTACAACATAATCAGATTTTAGTAAGATGTAATCAAATAAAGACAAAATAACTGAGGTTTAAATGATGTATTTATTTAGAATATTTGTCCTGGAAAAGCAGACATACTGTAGTTGAAACTCACTGCAGGTGTGACCTGGAGGTGAGGTATAGATCAATGATGTATTAACATTTGAATTAAAAAACAACACTGTATATGCCCATTTCCAGGACAGCTGCATGTGGGGCACTCTTCACAGAATAACAGTGTCTCACATGCAGAGTAAATGAGTGCTATGATTGGTCTGGAGTGCTCTCTTGATCTGTAATTAGTTTAGAAAACCATGAGTGTGGTATTCTCAATTAAGTTTCTAATCAATATTGATATTTTATCTAAACTTATTACTGTAGCTCAGCAAAAAGTAGATGATGCGGCATTATGGAGTAATTATGTTTATGCCTGCTGAATGTGATAAGCATTGAGTGCCTTTGCTAATTTAGCAACGACGCACTTGCGCTCCCCATTACCTTTGTTACACAGATAGAGCTCTTTTTATCTTGATTAGTCACTCTAACAAAAGTACTGTACATCATGTGCAATTATTGAGGTATACTACTTATGGATATTTGAAATTTTTGAACTTAAGCTCTATTTTATTTAAAAAAAAAACATTCACAGTTTGAAAGTGTGTGATGTCTCTGTTTGTTTAGCAACAATGTGTTTGGGATCCAGAAGCAGCCCTCTCCCCCTCAGAACACTGCCCAGCTTAGGAGCTTGTTACAGGGGACTGCAGAGAGTCTTAAGAGGTAAAGCCTCCTTTTTCCAGCCTGCCTGTGGTGAGGTCTTATACTGTCTGTGCCACTGCCCCCCCCCCCATAGTCTACTAAAAAAAAATTTCCAGCATTCACTGTAGGTTACGAACCCTGTACCCTTCCCAACAGTATCCTCAGCTCTACCACTCAGACAACCAAAGCAGGCTAACTCATGCTTAGTTTCTAAAGCTCTCAAAGCCTCTATTGTTATAGTCTTCCTAAAATAAACCTCTCCTCTGTCCCACCACAGGTCTCAAACCCTGTGCCTTTGCTGCCATAGTCAGCAGCGCTGCCACTGAGCCTACAAGTCAAGCTACTGTATGGTGGCATATCTCAAAGCTCTTACAGCTTTTCTGGCTCCCCACACAACCTCTTTGTTCTGCCCCAAAAGCTATCTAGGCACCATGTCTGTTCACTGCCACCTTATGTGCTTTGTCCTCATAACCACCCTGAGGTTCACCTCCCATCAGCCAGACCTCACCCTATGCCCTTTGTGGACTGCACCATTGCATCTCTCCAGAATTGGCCATCCCTCCCCTACCTTGTCATCACACACTGGATGCCTGCATCTACCTCCCACCAGCAGCCTCCACCCCAGCACCCACCTGGGCACCCCCTGGCTCCACCCCTTCTGCATTCACCCATCCCTCCAAACCCTGTCCATCCCCTGCTCCACTACATCCTCCCCACCCAAACATACTCCCAAAAATATATCAACCTGCTGCCCTATGGTTAGAGCCTTAGTCATCCTTCTACTCCTTTCTAGTAATATCCACCCTAATCCAGACCCTGCCCCCACCACTATACCTACCAGACCCTCTGGACTCCGCAATGCCTCCCTGAATATACGCAGCCTGCCAAAGAAATCTGCAGCGATTCAATGCTGGGCCACCCTTCACCAACCAGACATCATCACCCCTACTGGAGACCTGGCTCTCCAAATCTACTCCCTATGCCTTTGTCGCACTCCCCAGATACACCCTATCACCAAGACAGGGTAGAAAGCGTGGGGGCGGCTGTGCATTCTACATCACACAACATTATTATCACATGATCCCACCCCCCAATCTCACAAACGGAGCACAAGCCCTCACCCTAAAAATCACCCCAACCCCTCCAGGGGCCCACTATACCTCACAGTCACCTACATACCCACTAAGAACCAAAAGCCTGCCATCTCATCCTTCACCGAATACCTCTCTACCCTACCACACAATGCAAAGCAGACACTAGTAGGAGACCTCAATATCAACTGGCTTGGCCCCTCGGCTGCATCAACAAAGGACTCATTCTCAGCCCTTGACATGGTCCAATTAGTTACCCAACCCACTAGACTTCACCCATCTACTGGTACCCCCACCCTCCTGGATATCATAATCTCTAACCGCCCCAACAAAATCCAGCATAAAAAAGTACTTCCTGACTCCCTAAATGACCACTCACCCATCCTATTCCAAAGGACCTCTTCCACACCCAAACCCATAACCCAAACAACCTTCCAAAGGTGTCTCCACCCAGGAGGGTTAATAAAACTTAAACAGCTGCTCACCAAAATAGATTGGTCCCCCATTAATATAGCCCCCAGCATTGACATTTCACTCAACCTGTTTACACAGGCCTTCACCAAGGCCTGTGACCTCTATGCTCCACTCACCAAACTCCACACCAAAAGGCAACATGCTCCTTGGATAACCCCCTCACTACTCCAAATGTTGAGAGACAGGGATAATCTCTAGCACAAAGCCACAGAATCTGGTAAGATGGCAGACAGACCATCCTATAATGCCACTCACAATAGATACACTCGAGCCATCCTTAAGACCAAAGCAAACCACTATCAATCCACTCTCACAACCACATGGGGGTCTGCGAAAACCTTCTGCAGTAATATCAAAGAACTCAATGGGGAAATCACGCTCCCCACCTCCCTCCCAGCTCACCATAAATGGAACTACCTCCACAGACACACTCACCATTGCAAACTGTCTAAACACCACCTTCTCGGATCTCAGCAGTGTTCTCCCTAGTTGTTTCTTTGACCCTGTGCCCCAATTCCAACCCTCAACCCTGCAGCATCCTTGTTTCCTTCTGCACAAAATATCCACCCACAAAGCTCATCCTTACCTACAAAAAGCGCTAAACAGCAATAACCCTATAAATGACCCCCTAGATGCCAGGCTCCTTTGATTAGTCCTCAACCAGGTCCTAGTACCCCTAATGAACCTGCTCAACAAATCCCTATGCCTAGGGAAATTCCCTAGTGCCTGGAAAACAGCTGTCATTACCCCCATCCATAAAAGTGGTGACAAAGCCTCCCCAAATAACTATCAGCCCATGTCCATTCTTCCCCCCTCTCTAAAACATTAGAAAAAGTGGTTGCCGCCCAACTTATGGAATACCTAGCCAAGTATGACATTCTATGCCCAGAGCAGCAAGACTTCTGTTCTGCCCATAGCACCACCACAGCCCTCCTAGAATTCACCAACTTCCTGCACTCCTCCCTAGACACTGGTAACATTGCAGGAGTTGTGTTCATAGACCTAGCCAAGGCCTTCGACATGGTCTGCCACCCTCTCCTTCTCGACTCTCTCCACCAACTTGGTTTCTCCACAGGCCCCCTAGCCTGGTGCTCCAGTTACCTTTCCAGCCGGTCCCAATGTGTCAAAATTAACGGAACCCTATCTGACACACTACCCGTCTGCTCTGGGGTGCCCCAGGGCTCTATCCTGGGGCCACTTATTTTTTTCCTCTACCTAAACTCCTTACCAAAGGCCTGCTTCACAAAAATATTACTATATGCAGATGATGCAGTGCTCTTTGCTTCACATCATAAACTTACGCCCCTTCAGGTCTCCCTCCAACATGCCTTCTCCCAGGCTGAAACATGGTTTAAGGACCGTAGACTGGTCATAAACCTAAAAAAGACTAAATCAATGATCTTTTCTCACCACCAAAACAAAGCAAAAAGTGCACCTCTCCACATCCTCCCCAGCACCCAGCACCCCCTTGAACAGGATACAACTACAAATATCTTGGACTTACCCTCGACTCAGCCCTTACTTTCCATGACCATATTAATGCCCTTGCTGCTGCAACAAACACCCGGTTTGGACTCCTTTACTGACACAGGGACTGCTTCCCCCCCAAGCCCTTAGGCTGGCAATCACATCATCAATACTGTCCCTAGTGTATTATGGGCTCCCTGTATACGGGGCAGCAGATAACTCTGCACTCCAGAAAATCCAGGTCTCCCTAAACAAGGCCTGCAGGCTCCTAACTGGCGCACCGAGGCTCACTCACACCTGCTCCCTCTATACCTCTGCCAGTCTTCTCAACCTCAATGAAAGGCTCCACTACCAGACCTGCATACTGTCCAAGAAAATACAGCTTGGACTCCGTCCCCCTGGGGTCTCCACCTCTCTTCATCCTGCCACCCCCACTATCTCTCCCTGCAACTCAGAGAAAGCACCACTGGTTGTGCCCAGGGTAAAAACCTCCCTTGCCCAGAGATCTTTCCACTCCAGGGCCCCCACATGGTTTAATGCACTCCCAAACACCATCCCTAGTGCACCCAAGATCACCCACTTCAAAACCACTCTTCGCAACCACCTCTTCAATATCCACTCCTGTAACTGCAACTAACATTTCACTCTCTCACCCTCTCTGATCCAAATTCTCTGACAAAGTCCATTATGGATTGCAACCTACATCAATAGTACCAAACCCATAAATAGGACTGACTACTCTGTTTAGTTGCTTTCTCAAGCTAATAATGTCTCTCTGCTGTGATGATGTAAATATCATCATCCAAATATTGTAAATAAAGTCCAAAAATATCTACATCCTGTACTTACTGTAAATATTGTAAATAATGTCAGTGAAAAATGTCTGTAACACATGCTCTATGTAACTGTTGTTATACCCTGTCTGTATTAGCATCTGTCTTACATGTAACAAGGTACCTTTGGAAATTAGCCTCTGGCTCAAAGGTTGTAAACCGATATATCAAATAAAAAAATAAATCCATGTCTTCTCTGTCACTCATATCAAGATTTTTATATAAATTAGTCAGTCTAGCACAGAGTAGGACAATTCAGAAATAAACAGGTCATGAATTGCTGGTACAGTACTTTTACCTTGAGTTGCATGTTATGTTTTGAACATGAAGAATTTGCTAAGCACTCGATGACTTTGGAAATTTAGCAATCATCTGTTTTCTTCCCCCCTTACCTTTTATACAAGCACATATAGTGATGATTTATGTAACTTAGTCACTGTAGCCCAAAGCACTGCAGGTCATGTGGCTTTCAGAGCTATACTATTAATGGATTTTTGGTATTTTATTTTACATGTGTTAACTGTTACTTTTGAACATGTGGACTTTGATAAGTGATTATTACTCACTATGTTAATGTGTCGCCTCTTATCTGATAGGAGGACAAAATCAGATCAATGTTAGTTATTATTCAATGTTTTATATATTTTTTGATACAAAACAGTACAGTATTATAATAAACAACATAAATAGACAACATCTCCTTAAAGCTATGTATTTCCCCCACCCACATTATTGTGATGTGGGGTGGGTTAGGTTGTATTATTTGTATGAAGAGGAGGAGAGAAATTACATTTTTATCTCTTTTTCAGATTCCTTAGACACTTGTGGTACATCAAGTTGCTACTTTCTCAGTATATATTGACATCAGTACATATCAGGCTACATGGTCTTAATTCCTTGAGGTTCCTCGACTAGAGTTTTTGTTTGACACTAATATTATCAATTTATATTTAAATTATCATTTATATAGTTCTGAGGTTTTGAAATTTCTTGGGCCTTATATCTAGCTTGAGAATACAGCTGGGTGACAGGTCCAGCTAGGTTTACATCACACAGTGTGCACTGATGTTTTTAAGACAACTTTACTGGTAAATTCTTGTCTATAATGCTAACATTGAAATTTCATGAGCCCTATAACAATCTTAGTTTGTCTTTAATCTGGTGAAGGTTTTCAGTAATCAATATATCCTTATACTAACTGTGACACTCATAGCTTGATTTAGGAGTTATCTGCTTCAGCTGTGTTATCTTATGTCAATTAAATTTATATGCAGTAGGATTCTTTGTATGTGTGTTCCACCAAGCACATCTGACACAAGGTTCTTTCTGGCTGAAGGCAGTATTGTACTGTTAAACTTCTCTGACATCATCTTCTGTTTTTTTTTTTAAATGAGTATTTTAAACCAATGGGGATTTTTTCTGTTTCTCTGCATTATCTAGCTTTTATAAGTATTGTATTTTCTAAACAACTGCCATGAGCTTCTGAAGAAGGACTGGTTGGTCCGAAAGCTAGAGCACTTTGTTCTTGTTGTTACATCTATGTTGGTCCATTAAAAGGTATCAAATCATTTGCTTCTGGAAGTATTATAATAAGAATGTCAGTTAGATGTTGTTGATAAAAGGCTGACATTACACAATATTTGCCAGTGTAACCTATAATTTGTGGTTGTGTTTTTGCTTATTGTGAGGTTGCAAAACATTGCCCAGTTGACATGCATACAGTACTTTTAAAAAATAATGTACTTCTTTAATGTTGGTTAAATTGTATGCTTGCAAACATAATCAGTACATTTTTTGAACATAAACAGTTTTGTTGTGTCCCTCATTACATATGGCTCTCCAGAGATTACTTTTGTCAGTACTCTGTCAAGGAGTTATCTCACAACATGTTGCATTTTTCACTGTTGAGTCATAGTAGGTGACAATAATAATTTCAAAAATAGACCCTCATGTCACCTTTTAGCAGCCCTTTTTCTTGGAAATACTCAATTACACTATGATACTGTAACCAGATTATTGGGTATATATCAATGAATATTGCTATTTGAAGCAGGGAGGTGTTGGTGTCCTTTGTGTAGGCTGCTGATGTATCCACACCTTGAGTATTGCATCCAGTTCTGGAGCCAATATATAGTATTAGGAAGGACATGACTCATCTGGAGGGAGTTCACAGCAGACTGACCAGAATGATTAGGGATACAGAGAATACACCATATGAAGAAAAACTAAATGATTTGGGCATGTCTGTCCCAGAAAGATGAAAACAGTAAGGAGATATGATTATGATATTCAGAACACAACTAATCACTCTGTTTTTGAGACCTTTAAAGAACAAACTGACCAGTGATGATGTGCAAGGTCATACTTATCAAATTGCTTGGAGTCTCTTTTAAACAGACCAAGGGAGGAATTGGTTCCCACAAGGTATTGTTTCTGGGTGGAATAGACTCCATATGTAAATAGTCAATAGGAACAGTCTTGAGGGGTGGAGCCTGGCATCCAAGATTATGAGTAGATGATTTTGTAAAAGGGAAGACTGGGGCCACATCCACAATGATGATCCATTATAACCTCTAACTACCGGGGCACGTAAAATAACAGAAAAGCAACTGGAATAAAAGTGCTCCACAGCGATCCACACTGGGCAAAAATCTGACTTAAACTTGCAGAGAAACACCATGTGGTACCTTTCTGGGCAAGACTGTGTGTGCACCTTCCAAATGGCCCTTGCAAGCAGCGGGAGACTGGTGATCCAGCTGGCTGCCAAGAAGGCACTTCAAGCAGGTGGCATAAGAAAGACAGGAGTATATTACCATGGCTGAAAATGATGCCACTCACAGTTCATCTGCTGAGCTGGAAAGAAATCACAGCTATGCTTACCAAGGTCTTGAAAGACACTGCAGAACTGAAATTAACAACTACAAAAACTAATTTGGACCTGCAGGGCTTAGCAGCAAGAGTGGTCGGCATGGAAGCCATGGTTCAACACCAAACAGCACAGATCTACCAGCATGAGGGACAACTAAGAGAGCAGCATGGCCAAATACAATACTTGATGGCCAAGGTTGGTGACATGGAGAATTGTGCCCACAGGAAGAACCTCAGAGTGATTGGAATGCCCAAAGGAATGGAGGGGAGAGATGTGGTGGCATTCCTCAGATGTGCCCTGCCTGAAATGCTTCAACTTAACAACAAGCCTCCCCCTGAGCTGGAGAGAGCTCACAGGACACCAGCCACTAAGCCACAACTGGGGAGAGACCTCGACCAATACTTTGTAAATTCTTAAGATATCCCATAAAGGAGCTGTATCTGAGAACTGCTAGAGATAAGAAAGAAATACAATGGCAGGAGAATGCAGTTCAACTGTTCCAGGACTATTCACCTGCTCTATCGAGGAAATGATAGGCATATGCTGGTGTAAAACATCAACTTTGCCAGTGAAACATCCCTGCCTTCTTGCAGTACCCAGCAATGCTGAGGGTAGACTATAAAGGTGAATACTTGATGTTTAACAGTCCCAGAGAGGTGGAGAGCTTTCTGCAAAAGACACAGGAGGTGGACAGTGTGTCATGGCACCACCCACGTTCACCACATGGAGCAGCATTGCAGCAGAGGGAAAACACAGAGAAAGGTGCACAAGCATCACTGAGACCTGGGACAACAGCTGAAGAGCATGGGGAGATGTGGAAAAGGTGCAATGAGAGAGGGTGAAGAAGGCAAACAAAACACCCAACTCTACTCTACCAAACACTAAGAAGTCTCCCCTCCACCATGGAGAAATAGATCCCAAAGCAGGCAGTGTCTACAAAACCTCTTGAATGCAAGCATTAGTTCCCCAGGGGATACACCAGTTAAGACATTCAATCATTTTGCACCCTTGGGGAAACTGTTGTGAGCAGCATTGTATTTGTAAAGTAAGTCAGATATCACCCAGGTGAAGCCCCCCCCCACTAGCAGAAAATGTACAGGACTGTGAGCCACTTTGCCAGGAGTGGGCAGACTGCCTGGGTGAATCCACAACAGAAAGGGTGAGATGTGGCCTTCTAGAGACACGTCCAGAGGAACAGTAATGTCAGGGTCAGGGTGAGTGTTGTGCCCACCCTAATGGCTGCAAAATCTATTTATAACTTGTTGCTTGAAAGATAAACTCTGATAACTGTGGCTCCATGTCTAGTTAAACAGCTGTGAGTTAGGGGACTTACCCGGCTGAATAGTAAGCCAGTTAAATCTGGAGGTTCCTAGACTGTATTTGTGAGTGTCCATTTTTGCCACTGTGAGGGGTGTTTCCCTGTGTCCTTGGGGTCCCACAATGTCCAAATGGGTAATGCAGCTCAGGGAAGACATGCAGAGCAAAAGCACCAAAGGGTGACCACATTTTGTGACCCTCACACCCACCTGGGAAAGCGGCTCCTGCCTGGTTGCAATATGTGGCCGCTCAGATTTAGCAATATAGTGTGCTTGGTAAAACAATAGCGAGGGCTGTCATTCACTAAGGGATTATGTTCACTGGGATAATTGCAAGCAGGCAAAGGTTGGGGGGAGGAGGAAATGGGATTCAGCTTTGCCACAGACAGCAGCATGCATTGGGCTGACCATGATGGTAAATAATGGGGTTGATCAAAATATAGAAGCTTAAAGTGGGACCAAATGAGATAGACTCAATGCCTGTACTATGATGACCCAAGGGGAGGGGAGGGGAGGTTACAGCCCATAGAGGGAGATATACTGTCAGGGACAAACAGGAATGAATTGGAATACCAGAGTTACAATTCAGTGGCATAATGGACACCAAGTGAGAAATACAGGGACCAACTTCAACAAGTATGGAGCACTTACTGCCAGCTAAAAGGGGGGGTCAAAAGGTGCCCTGTCACCCAAGTTAAGAGCAGTTGGACACCACACCCACACCTTGCCTGGGACATGCTCCTGATACCTGATAGACCAAAAAGTCTGAGAGCCCCAACAAGGAAATGGCAGGGTGGAGGGTGAGGCACATGCTGGGGGTTGGAGTACATGGGGGTACCTCTGGATATTGCCTCATCACAGGATCCCACAATAATTAATATGACCTCAAGCATTTAAGCTGGGTAAGGTATCACAGGTACCCCAAAGTATGTGCACAGGATGGGGCCCCAGGGCCACAAGTTTGGATCCATTTAGAATATAGGAAATGTCACATATCATTTAATACTTGTGTTATGGATGCTACTACCCCAGGGGGTCCTTTTGAACCCTTGTCTCATGCTTCTTATGTCAGCCAGGTTCCAGCAAAAGGAATCCCTGAATTAGGAGAGAGGTTGAGAAGGGGGGATAATTGCAACAGCAAGAATGTTCAAAGGTTATACCAATTTTGTTTTGTTTATACAATCGATTATGACTTTAGGGGACCCCGGTCTACAACAGATGTGGCTATATCTAACAAACTCTAGCCAGGGCCAATAAGGCTGCAGCTCAGAAATGCAGGGGAAAAATGTAGAAAATTTGTTTTTTAATATTTTTACACCAACTTTTCAACATAGCCTTTATTATGACCCTGCCTCACCATGAAGGGCACACAAATTTTAAACACCTGGCCGAAAGGTGATTTTGTGAAGGGACTATAAAACCTACTTTCAGGATGCAAAAACACATTTTGGACAGGAGCTGAAAAATGACAGCGGTCACATTCAAGAGGTGCTGGAAAGATATGGATATGTTAGAACTTCACAGAAAGAGTGGTGGATTCCTGGAACAGCCTTCTTGTGGAGGTGTTGGTGGGGCAAAAACAGTGGTAGTGTTCAAGAATTCATGGAATAGGCACAAGGAAATTATGGTGGAAGGTAAGGGGGGGAGGGGTAAAAGCTGTAGATCAAGTAGGGTCTGCGGTGAGGATGTAGGTAAGGAAAAATGGGCAGACTTTGTTGCCAAGTGGCCATTATCTGCCATCAGATTCTGTTTTTCTTTCACAGTTGGTTGATTTTTCACTTGAATAGTAGGGTAAGAAACCAATGCAAGCAAGGTCACTGTAGTACAATATGTTATAGTGTGCTTTTTCTGTCTTTTCCAACCGTAGAGTTACCAATGCCCTAATCTCAGGCTCCTCTTAAACTAGTGTGTCTATGCAGATCAGGGGCCATATGCATGAAGGAGGCATCAGAGGAGCAGAGCTCAGAGGAAAAGAGGGCCCTTGTTTACTTATTTAGGAAACTTCTTTCTGAATCTCTCCCCAGTAAAACTTCACCTTCAGGTGAAGTTCATCACAAATTTTGCTTACAAAGTACTTCAGTGAAGTGTCCATGAAGGGGTGGCGAAGTTAACTGAGAAATTAGGAAAACGCATCAAAGTGCATTGCAAAGGCACATTTGGCCACTTCACCTGAACTTCAGTGGCAAATGAAAACTTCACAATATCTGTACAGATAATTCCTTTTAAGTTTTCACAGTTTTTCCTGATTTTTCCTTTGGGGTTTTCTCTTATTTCTGTTCACAAAAAAAGAGTGCAGTCTGGTGAGTCAAGTAGAGTGGTCGGGATTCAGTCTGCAATCCAGTATTTGATTCTGCAATCAAGTATTTGATTCTGTACTAGTTTTTACACAGCATTGGATTACTACCATATGTAACAACTAACAACTTTCAAGAAGATTAAATATCTTACTGCACTTGCTATTGGTTTTGCTGTTTATTCTGTGCTATATGTGAGTTGAATTTCCAGAATTCTGAAATCAGCCTGTTTGTTCTTGTCTGCAGTTTTGAACTAGCAGATATAGTTAGCAATAGATTCCATTCCAAACGTGTTTCTCTTTTTTCTGCAATTTCTTGCCTATATTATTAAAGCATCACTATTAAGAAACATGCAGAAATTGCATAATGTACTAGTGGGGATACTCGGTAGCATGGTGGCAGATCTATTCCAGGTCAAGGTAAGGGTTTTGCTCTCAAAAATCAGTCATTAAAAAATAAACAGTTTCAGATCAAACAAAAAAGAGAAACAATAAACAATGAAAAGCAACTTAAGAAAATGTGTGTTTACTGTACTTATATTTGGTGAGGTGCTGGGGTGGGGACAGTATATGGGACAGTGGATACTGTGGTATGGAGCGTTGGCTCACACACTCCTTTGGTAGGATAGTATCTACACAGTCTTCCCAATAGTTATCTGAAATACATTTATTTATGTATTTGAATTTTGGTAACCAGTAGGCCCACTGAAACAATACAGTCCCTTTTTCAGGGACAACCCATGGACATAAGGACTTAAAGATGTAAGATGTATCTTAGTATTGCAAAAAGAGAACAGAAGGTTCTATGGTATTCTTATTGTGAGACACTATCAACTCACACTCAGATGATGCCTGACTCCCCACCAAGCTCAAGTCATAAGGGTCCCCATACATCAAGACAAAGCAGGTAGCAGTGACTGTCGGTGTTCAATAAGGGCTGATGTGCCCCACCAATAGCCATACCACTTGATGGGACCTCAGTTTTGTTATAGATATTTTAGTGGTGTTCTGCAGTGATAAGAAAGATCTATGTTTTAGCAATCCTGTAATGCTGCCCCAGTACACAATACAGACTCTACTTACTTTTGAATATGCCAGTTGTCACTGCTCCCCTAGCAGTCCCTGTACCACTGATACTCCTGGGTCATGGTAGCAGGGACTACTGGCATTCCAGCTGTTTCTGCAGTGCACACATGCTTGGTCCTAGTCATTCAAACAGTTGCTGGGTGAGGTTATGAGAGAGGAGGTCTGTAAACTTTTAAAACATTTTCTGATTTGTGGTTATATTATTGGCTATTTAATGATAATCTAAACAATTTTGAAGTACATCAATCCACCCACATCTAATACTTCTAAACATGTAACACACATATCACTAATTACCCTTGTTTCTCCAACGTTCCCTATATTTTCACAGACATTGCCTGCAAAACATTGGGAGATAATGAATGTTTACATTGGTGTACTTTTCAAGATTTGTGGGAAAAGGGATTGGGGTAATGATAGTCAGGAGCTGAATTTATAACTGTGCATCAGGGACCCCGGAATGTTCCTGCAAGACTGTCGACATTTGGCCATTATGTTAGACCTCCTAAAAGGTAGTCTGACTATGGTGCACATCTGCTACCATAACTTGTTACATCATGGAAGCCCTATTATGATGCATGCATTCATCTTTGTTGCATGTGTCATTATTTTGCCATAAAGTGGTGGCAACTGAAGTAAATGTTGCACATTTGGAAATATATAGTAAAGCGAAAGTGGTGACTGGCCCCTATGAGAAACACACCTGGCTCGATATTTATGCAACATCCAAATAATTTAGAAGAAGCAGGTTACCTTATGCAGCATACTTTATTTTGCATCTTTTGCACATTCAAATCATAAAGTTAAATTCATATCACACAGGCTTGCTGACTGAAAACATGTTGGTGTGTGCCCCCCCTTTCAGTCCAACTTATACCACCTGATGCATTTTATGCTTCAATAGTGCTTTCTCAAAGGATGGTGAACCTAGAAATTACCACTGATTAAAAAGGGACACAGTCCCAAGAAAATGTAAGGTGCAATGAATGCATTAGTGCTCAATTAAAATCATTCAATACATAAAACCATTATATAATAACATAAATATTGAGTACTATAGGCTTAGTACAAAAAAACAGAATGTTACCAATCATTATGTATTCCAGTTAATTAAAAATACAGTTTACATTTCAATGCTGCAGAGAGGCACAATGGAGTGTCAAACATCTACGGTATCTGTAACTTTTTTATTTAACAGTTTTTTATTACTACGGTGCACAGAAATGTCCAATGTTGCACAGTGCTGCTAGTAACTTCTAGCTCCTGACATCTGATAATAACTTCCCTTTGTGGGGCTCAGCATTAATGGCTTTGGTTGACACATTGCTCTAAGCAGGGTAAATCTTAATAAAATCTGCAAAAGAAAAGGCAGCATATCAAATTAGTTACATGTGAGCAGTACCAAAGACAGCATTCAAAATTGTACTGTAACATTTCTAGCACTCAGACCTGACCATGTACTTGTAGTAATGACAAAACTTTTTATTTATACAAAATGGGTCATTTGCAGTCTACCATGTAAACCAGGAGGTGTGGTAGCAACATGGAGAAAATCCAATATTGGTCACATTTCAGTAAGAGTCTATCACAATTCCCCCTTTTATTTTTCACAGGTTTCTCTATCCCTGCAAAAGTAAACTGTTGTGCTATGTCACCATTACTTCTAATCATGTGGTTTGCCATTGTCAAGGCATTGTTTGGGTCACTATTCTCTATCACCCTCATATGTTAACCATCTCAAAGTTTAAATACCCTTTTTGTTTTTTTTATAATATTGACCTCTGACATAGACTCTCCCCATGAATTAAATGACATGTAACTAATTTGAAATGCTGTCTTTCCTTTTGTAGATATCATTAAGACTGAGCCAGCCCAGAGTGGGGAGTCTACCAAGTCCATTATTGTTGAGCCTGAAAAAGGAAAATTATTGTCATATGATTGGAGGTACAAGATAGTAGCAGCACTGTGTAACATTGAACATTCCTGGGCACTGTAATAATAAGAAATTGGTAAATAAAAAAGGTACAGATAGATGTTTGACATTCCATTGTGTCTCCCTGCAGCACTAAAATGTAAACATCTTACACATTGTGGGCCAGATTTTCGAAGCCCTTAGAATGGTGCAAGGTGCTATCATCAAACATGTTGGACGCAACATGCATCTTGCACCTTGCACTAAGGGCTGTGCCTCAAGCTATTTTGCAAAGCAGCCTGCGGCAATCAGCAGGCTGCTTGAACCAAAGTGTGCTTGTGCCAGCCTTGCACCACAAAAGTGGCTGTGGCATGGTGCTGGGGCTTGCAGTGGATGCAGGCTGCCATAACCCCTATAGTGCTATTTTCAGAATTCTTTCAAGGGACAAAGTGAGAAGTACTATTAGACCAGCCAGTAAGGAAGAAATAGAACTTCACTGTCCCAAGTCTCCAAATTTCACACATTCTCTGTCAAATCAGAATCTAACCAGAGAACAAACCCAAACTCTGTACAAAAAGATACTAATTGGTGAAACTGAAATGACATAGAGTCCATTCATAGTACTAAGGAATCATACCCTGGTAAAAGAAATCTAAATAATAACAAAAAGTGCACAACCCAAGGTACACATGGAAGGTCAAATCATGATTGACCTCCCATCCATAAATACATAAGGACATATGAAAATCTGAAACCTGATCCCCATAGCACTAACCCTCATAGACAGGCACCCCAGGACCTCAATAAGCAACAATACATACTAAACAGAATAACACCAACTAAAATGAAGCCAGACAAATGAGCAAACCTGTTTTTTGCCCCTACCAACTGCACAACTCATGCGGAAGTGAATTGCTGCTTAGTGTTGTGTCACTATTAAAAAAGAAACTAGATGCATAAATGTATACACAGAAATGACCAGAAGTCCATTCATAGCACTAAAACATCTGGAAGGTCAAATCACAATTGACCTCCCACCCATGAGCACATAAAGGACACATAGAGATCTAAAACCTGATCCTTCTTCTTACTGCACCAGCCCCCACAGATAGACACCACAGGACCCTACAAAGCAACATCACACATAAAACAGACAGTAGTAATGGAAATGAAGCCAGGCAAATGAACAAGCCTGTTTTTGTGTCCCAACCTATCACCCAACCATGTGACAGTTTACTGTTGCACAGCAATGGATCACACATGCTCACATGTGCGGTAACACTTGCCACCTGGTTATGATGTCATAACTAGGGTGACCGAGGTTTAGCACAAAAACAGGCAAGAGGCAACAGTGCACAGCCCCATAGGAGAAGCAGCAAATACCTTTCACTGCACAGTAATGAATTTAAAGGATTTGAAGATAAAAAGCAAGGTGGAGGTAAATCCTTAAAACTTAACACAGCATTTAAGAATGTAAAAAGGAAACTGAGTCGCATACTAAGCAAGCTCCATGGATTGGCAAAGTAAAAAATGCATGAATCACTTTCTGTCTGAACAGTAAAGGCAAACACCAGAATGTCTCTACCTTAAGCAACTTAAAAACCAAAACAAAGGTATGGCCATGCACAGTTAAAAAGTGGCAAGACTGTTAGGTAGCACAGAATTAGAATCATTTGCCAGCAAACATTTTGGTCGCAGCAACTGTTAATGTCTTGCATTCTTCTTTTTTAAATTACAAAAGCAAAGACCTCAAACAGGATTAATACAGACTATTGTATAAAGCAAGAATAAAAAGCAGGACAGAAAACATGATGATGACAACCTTAGGATTGGTATGTGTTGGTACAGAATAAATGTTTAAACTTTGTAAAAAGGAAAAACTGAGAATGGAAAGATAACATTTATGCATATTTTTAACTAGATTAAAAGAAGAAAATGAACTCCGTTAACAAGACCTGGCACAGAGTGAAATGTAGGGTAAATTACTGTTAGAAGATATACAAAACATGACAGCTAAAGGGGAGGTTCTGATAATGGGAGACTTCTACATGCCAGATACAAATTGGTCAATACCAGCAGGAACATCTCCCAGAATTAAACACATGGTGGATCCCCTTCGGGGGGAGTGCCTCAAACAACAGGCACAACAACCCACAAGAGACAGGGCTATCCTAGATCTAGTACAGACTAACCGGGAAGGGATCACAGATCTCTAGGTAGAAGGTCACCTGGGGGCCAGTGACCATCACATGGTATGGTTCAATTTGGCCACTACATCTAAATCATCCCATTCCAAGGCAGAAATATGGGATTTCAGAAGAGCTGACTTTGATAAGATAGCCAACAGAGTTAAGCTAGCCCTGGCAAAAAGAAATACAGGGGAGGGGCTACAGACAAAGTGGGCAAGCATTAAGGATGAAATACTTGAAGCAACATCCCATTGTGTTAGACAGAAAATGAAATGCAAAAGAAGAAGGAAACCACTTTGGTTCTCAAATACAGTAGCAGAAAAGGTCAGAGCCAAAAGGCTGGCCTTCAGGAAATATAAGGGAACACAGCGGGATGAAGATAGGGAGGCATACCAAACTGCCCTAAGGGAAGCAGGGAAGGCAGTAAGGCAGACAAAGTCCCAAACTGAGGAAACACTAGCACGAACAGTAAAAGAAGGTGACAAGACTCTCTGTAGATACATTAGTGAAAGGAGAAAGTCCAGAGGGGGTATTGCTAAGCTCAAAGGAAAAAGGGGCATGTGAGGGCAGGACCCTGTAGAAACATCTATCCTAAATAGATACTTTTGCTCAGTGTTACTAGCAGAAGAGAAGGTAGGGCAGGGCCCACAGACTCAGCACCATGGACACAGGGGGGATGGAGGTGAGCACTACTCCCTTCACAAAAGAAAGGGTCCTACAAGAGCTCGCTAAGCTCAGGGTGGACAAGGCAATGGGACCTGATGACATACATCGCAGGGTACTTAAGGAGCTAAGGGTGGAACTAGCAGAGCCATTAGCAGAACTGTTTAGTGAGTATCTGAGCAGAGGAGAGGTCCCAGAAGACTGGAGAAGGGCTCATGTGATCCCGCTCCACAAGAGTGGTAGCAGGGAGGAGGCAGGGAATTACAGACCAGTCAGTCTTACCTCAGTAGTGGGCAAGATTATGGAGGCATTCCTTAAGGAAAGGATAGTGCAACACCTGGAATCCATAGGGGCACAGGATCCAAGACAGCACTGGTTTACAAAAGGAAGGTCCTGTCGAACTAATCTCATAGATTTCTTTGACTGGGTAACCAGAGTGGTGGACAAAGGGGGGAACAGTTGATGCCGCCTACCTTGACTTCAGCAAAGCTTTTGACACTGTTCCACATAAAAGATTGATAAATAAGCTGGGTAGGCTTGGGGTGGGTCAGCAGTTGGTCAGCTGGGTGGCAAGCTGGTTGATGGGCAGAAAACAGAGAGTGATGGTAAATGGTATACAGTCAGAAGAGATGCGAGTCACAAGTGGGGTACCTCAGGGATCAGTCCTGGGGTCAGTCATCTTCAATATCTTCACTAGTGACATTGCAGATGGACTAGAGGGTAAGGCTTGTCTGTTTGCAGATGACACCAAGATCTGCAACAGAGTGGATGATCCAGATGGGGTGGGCAGAATGAGAAGAGACCTGGATAAACTAGCAAAATGGTCAGAAGAGTGGCAACTTGGATTTAATGCAAAGAAGTGCAAGATCATGCACATAGGGAAGAGAAACCCTGAAGCCACCTATAGGCTGGGAGGGGAGTTACTGGCAGTCACAAAGGAAGAAAGAGACTTGGGCATCATCATCACTGATGACCTGAAATCATCAAGCAGACCTCTAAAAGCAGTAGGTAAGGCTAGAGGGATGTTAGGGTGTATTAGTAGGGGTATCACAAATCATAAAAGCGGAGGTAATAATCCCTGTTTACAAGACACTGGTTAGGCCTCATCTGGAGTACTGCATGCAGTACTGGAGGCCACACCTTCACAAGGACATTAACCAAATTGAGGCAGTCCAGAGAAGAGCAAACAAAATGGTGCAGGGACTGCATCAGAAGACATATGAAGACAGATTAACGGAGCTCAATATGTATAACCTTGAGCAAAAGAGGGAGAGAGGTGTTATGATCGAAACATTCAAACACCTTAAGGGCATTAACAAGGTGAAAGTGTCTAACATATTTAAATATAAGAAAAATAGCAGGACAAGAGGACACAGCATGAGACTAGAGGGAGGCCGATTAAGGGGGAATGTGAGGAAATTCTTTTTCACAGAAAGGGTGGTGGATGCATGAAGCGGCCTACCTCAGGAACAGTGGTGGCTATGAATACAGTGCAGGGCTTCAAACAGGCATGGGATAGGCATAAAGGAGCAATACAGAGGAATGTGAATAGATAGGCCACTGACAGAGCAAAGGCCGATGGCACATTTATAAGGTAGAAAAAGAAATGGGCAGATTGGATGGGCCTTGCGGTCCTTATCTGCCATCAACTTCTATATTTCTATGTTTCTAAATCAATATAAGGTTGAAAACCTTTTAAGCATTGTGAAGTCTATGATTCTTGAAAATGCCCCCAGAATACATTACTTTGAAAACAAATGAGAAACCTACCTAAGTGACCTAGGGACTTCAAGGATGTCTATCTAGTATTATGCTATTGACACAGAGAGGAACCCCCCCCCCTTTGAGGAGGAAACCACTGGGAATCCAAGGCCTAGGTCACCTTCCCCCCAGGCTTTGGGACAGTTCTGGTTGGTGACAGCTCTGCTACTGCAATTTAGTAGATAAATCCTAAAGAACTGCAATTTCTTGGAACACTCTTTCTCTATCCCTCTAATGGGAACACTGTGAAGGGTGGCGAGTGCACTCTGCAAAAAGAGTCAACCAAGGTGGGAGGAGGAGAGTAATGACCGCTGAGTGCTCAGTCATCCTACTGATCTATGAATGAACCAGGTGAATCATGGCAGTCATAGGGAGAATAGCATGAAAGGGTGCCTCTGAACCAACTCAAGCAGCTAAAGGGGCCCTTCCCAAGAGAGCCCCACCCCTTCACCACTGAAGTCTTAAATGCTACGTCAAGAGTTGCCATCAGTACAGTTGACAAGTGAAGGTCCACCTGGGGTGAGGACCTTCCCAACAATGGGCCAGGTGAGAAGGACCCCACATCAAACTTTTCATGCTCAAGATGTGGACTTTGGGATATAGAGAGAGATCACTGGCCACAGTGGTATCCCTGGGTCCTGGAGTAATGGATATGGTCAGCATGTCTCAAAAAATTCAGAAAAGTGAGTTGAAATCAGCATGAGACCTGCACATGGTGAGGAGCATGAGACCCATACATGGGTTGTAATGGATGATAGCAGACATGGTGAGACCTGTATGTATGTCATACTGAGCACTGTAGACCCTCTCATGGATCTTGACTGGATGAGACCTATACTTAGGTCAGGCTGAGCAATATGGACCCTCTCGTGGGCCTAAGTAAGGCAAATAGCAGTTGTCAATCAAAGGAATGCATGCCAACCAAGTTCATTAGGAAGCTAAATTAGAAGTGAATTGGATAGTATATTATGAGTAGGAGAATGGCAAGGCTGGGCAAGGCCCAGTCCTGACAGTTGAAAAGGAGGAGGCTGTGAAGCCGGTTAGGTAGGAGAAGGTTGCAAAGCCACTATAGCAGGAGGTGCGGTTCGAAGCAGGTAAACATGATATGCTCTCAGACATGAATGGGGATGCCAGTATTGAAAGGGTATAAGAGCAATACTGGCAGTGCAAGTGACAGAAAGGCTGGGAGAACTGCAAGGAACAGGAAGGCTGGGATGACTGTGTAAATCAGGTACAGAATAGCAGGGGAAGGGTGGTAGAAGGCTGGGCAGAGCCAGCTGCCATAAGGTAGAGAGTTGCCTGGAAATGCGGTTGTGGAATGTCATAAAGGCTGTGTGGAGCAGCAATACAAGGCCTGGGCAAGCCAGTGACCAATAAAACATATAAGAAGTTACAAGCTGCTCCCACTGCTTGTAGCCATGATGCCTGATATGACTCCTCAGTCCCCTGCCATAAGAAAAACAAAGAAGCCACAAACATTACACTGCAACACCAAGCAGCTAATGAAATGTTAAATACATGCCAGCCATGAAAACAAGATTACGTTAACATCAGAAACAAACTGCTGAGGGTTTGGTATAAGTAAGATTGCTAAAGGTGGGAGTAGCAGTAAATGAGCCTAAGTAACACAAACATGGAAGTGAGGAGTAATGCAGTAGTGCTGCAAAAGTAACTGAGCAGTATTCAACAGCAATTAACTATAGCTTATAGGGGTAGCAATCTGAATAAACATAGAAACTGTAGGGAGAGGCAATACACTGAAAACAGCAACAATATTTGCTTGGTATAAGTTCAGAAAGCAAGATTGAGTTCCATGGACTAGGTTGCTTAGGTTATTGTGAAGCAGTAAAACTGAGAAGTTGTTAGGCAGTAAAGTCATGAACAGGTGTAATAAATTAGGGGGAGCAAGGCAGCAGATTGCAGTGTGAGCTGAAACAGACAATGACAACAGCAGGGACCAAGGCTTGTTAGACAGAAAGCAGGTTGAGCTAAAGCATACAGAGAACAATGCAGTGAACAGAGGGCTGCAATAGTATAGGTGAGAAATGGAGCCGGGGGTACAGGCACAAGGTAACTTGAGGCAAGGAAACACAGAGCATAACCTTAAGCACAAGTAGTAATGTATAGACAGGGTTCTAGAAAACCAGAAAGCTCAAAAGAAACAAACAAAGCAAACACAAGAACATGAGCAGGAAGGGAACCAGCATACACAGAAGCATGGCGCAGTGGAGGCCAATAGTACAAACCAAAAAGCAGGAGAACAGAAAAACAGAATTCCAGCACAAACCAAGCTGAGTCAAGCATGCACGACGGGGATAAGCCCCCAGGACAGAAGACAGACCACCAGAGTCTTTGGCTGCAGGAAAAAGGCTTGTGTGTGGAGTGAAGACGGCAACCCTTAAATAGGCCAAAAGGGCTGTGTGGCCAGTTGCACCACCCCCTTAAACCGCAGGCTATAGCCTTCCAATTACTTTATTTTCTTATGATGAAATATATCTGCTGCTCTACTTTGATTGTTCAAGAATCTCATTTCATTACGAATGCCTTCACTTGAAATGACTCACTGTGACTAGGGACTATTTTTTCTTTGTTATTTTTTTAGATAGCTATGAAATATATCATAAAATATGTGGTGTGATGATAAAAAGTTCTCATATAATTCTAGTATTTGATATATTTTATTTAAATATTAATAAACAAAATGTTTAATTAACAAGTAAGCAGGTAAGTAATGTACCATGCTTATAGCTGCTTTCTCCAAGCAGAGTATCAGAAATGCATCATATAGCATAACAAATCAATCACGTAACTACCAGTGAGCCTCTATAAAAACATGAATTGCACTAACTGTTGTACCAGCTTGGTGGTTCATTGCAAATACCACTATCTCATTTTTGTATACTATACTACCATCAAGGTTAAAATCCTAATAGGGCAAATACATTTTTGGAAAACTATTTTTTTTAATTATAAATGGCAACATGGAGTTAGAATCCTAAATATATCAAAGAAATGGCTTACTTAGAAGGTAGACTACAGCTGGAAGTGGTTGTAATGATGCATTTGGTTGGTGTAACCATCCTTTTGCAGGTGCCACAGGTGTAAGTTTGTTAGTGTGCTGAAAGGGGCATTTGACTGGGATCACCAAAATCACTGATCTGGGCTTTACCTAGTGAATGGACGGATAGGCCTCTGGTTTACATTGAAATTGAAACTGGCATAACATAAAGCATTTGTTTCTGGATAACTAAACAAGTTTGTGAGTTCTTATATCTTTATTTGAGGGTAAGAACTCACTGGTATTGAGTGCCGGTTTATTCAATTAGACTGTGTTGACTTTGGTAAATAGCCTTAACCCGCACCACATCTGGGATAGTGAGTAGCACACCTTATTTACCCAGTGGTACACACACCCTCCTGACTACATCCTGGGAAATTAATCTATGTTCTGCAAATGTCAATATGTTCACGTGTAGTGACCACTATCACCCCACATACTCATTACCAACCTCAAGTCACATTCCATACCACATGTGGGGGATGGATATTTATGTGAAATGGGCTCTGGCCCTAAATGCATCAACATGTCAGGCACCACATACTAGACCATGGTGCTGAGGCTGCTATGGTATAATGTTATTCCCAGTTTTCTAAGTTCATTATCCAGTATGCCCTTTACTTATTAAACATTTTATGAATAAAATATGATTGCCATAAGAAAAAAATATTTGATCATTCCAAAACAAAACTTGTTATGATAAAATTATACAGTTTTTACAGTGTTTCATGATAATAATGATATGAATGTCAGCACTGACAGATAAAGATATCTGTTACATAGCTCTCTGTGTCTTTCTGCTTGTCTGTATCTATCCGCTAAATTGAGCAGGGTTTATGCAATTGAAGAAAATAACTGGCACAACTTAAGATGGATAGTTTGATTTCAATCACATGACAGTGTTTCTTAGTAAACATGTTAAACAAGGTGTAAATAGGTATGATTTAAACAAAAAAACAATATTCATATGTATTCTACTCACAATTGTTAAGGGTGGATTGGTGCGAAGGTAGCAAAATCTCAAGAAGAAAACAATGATGACTATATAGATGCACAGTTTAATTGATCTATTATTACATGAGAAATACACAGATTATGAATTTCCTCTTTTACCATTTTTCAGACTGTGTATTAATCTGCATTTTAATACCGTGACTGCCGCCACCAATACCACAGTAAAATGTAAAGTGGAAGTTAATGAGAATATGTAAATTGCAAACTGGCCTGCAGATTGTAAAATAGTTTGTTTGATTATGTTAAAATAAAGCAAAATGAAGTGCAATATTTCCTTTTCATTTTAATGGCTCTTTCATTTTAATAATTATGGTAAATGAAGCATAAAGTGAAAAGTCAGAGAGACAGAGGGAGAGACAGAGAGACTAAAAGAGAGGTTGAAAGAGAGATCGAGAGAGAGAGAGAGAGAGAGGAGAAAGAGCGCACACAAAAAAGTTAAAAATAAATAGGGTAGCATATTTACAGAAACCCTGACATAATACTACTATTTCTCTCCTATGAATTCAAAGAAGATCAAAGGTGAAAAATGTGTGATGCAGGTAACAGCCACTGAGAATTTGTTTTGTTATAAGTTTCAAGTGGGAGCTACACAGTCAAGTCTAGAGTTATAATTACAGCATATTATTGTGCCTACTGATTGGAGAACAGCAAACATCACCCCAAACTTTAAATAAGGGGATAAGACAAAGTAGGAAAATAACCAACCAATCAGTCTTACTTCTTTAGTGGCCAAATTCCTAGAGGCTATACTCAAAGATCGATTGGATGCAAGTTTGGGTAACATTGACAATGCACAGCATGGCTTTGTCAAGAAAAGATTGTGCCTAACCAATCTAATGTGCTTCTATGAGACAGTCAGTAAGTCCCGAAAATAAAACACCCCATCATATTATCTGTATTGATTTTAATAATGCATCCGATTGGATACCCCATTCCTACATCATTACAAAACTGAAAACAAGATGGACATGCAATAAAATAATTTCCTGGATAGATGGTTGGTGGGGAGGACTCAAAGGATAGTAATCAATGGACACAAATCAGATCAAGCAAAGTGTCTAAGGCTCTGTTTTGGTTCTGTACATCTTTTACTTATTCATTTCTAGCATTAATGACTCTATAGTTAATAACATCATTTGTGGATGATTTAAAACTAGATGGAGCTTGTTCTACCATCAATAACATTATGTCAATGCAAAAATATCTAGACGCAATCTTAGACTGGACAAGAACCTGAGGTATGACACTAAATATAGATAAGTGCAAAGCTATGCACCTCAGACATAGAAACAGTAAACATCAGTACCATCTGGAGGGCACTGTCCTTGTAGAAACACTAGTTGAACAGGATTTAGGAGTCCTTATCTCTCAAGATCTAAATTTTACCAAACAAACAAATACAGTCATAGGAAAAGGAAATAGAATCATATGGACAATACAAAATAACATTATTTCAAGGGATGCTAAGGTATTGTTACCACTTTGCAGGGCCTATGTTAGATCCCATATGGATTACTGCTCCCAGCTTTGATCTGTACAGCACAAAATCACCAAGAAAAACATGGAGCATTTTCAAAGAAAATGTACTAAGCATATTAATGGTTTAAAAAATAAGGACTATAAATATAGGCTCAGATCATTAAAAGTCACGCCACTAGAGAAAAGGAGAAACAGGGGTGACTTACTGTTTATGTGGGATCTGGTAAGCGATCCAGCTCTTTTCATGGAGATGGGTTTCGATTTCAAACAAAATACAATAGAAACAAGTGGGCACCCACTACAGTTAAGTAGTTATCAATACAAGACTACAAAGAGGGGATACTTCTTTACACAGAGAGTAGTATAAGTATGGAATAGTTTACTAATACACATCATTATTAGCAAAAATAAAGAAACTTTAAAAACTAGACTGGATAATTGGCTTATTAATATCTTAGATGAACAGATATAAGGATTTTCATGGGGACATTTATGAGCATCACGCCCCTGGTTCCCTATCAGCCACAGTATGAACTGCAATTTAAACTAAAGAATGTGACTAACACTAGGACCTCTCGTAACTGAATAGTACACATATGCAGTATAGCAAAACCCTATGTATCCAAAAGTCTGGGGATTATAAAAAACATTCAGAAAGAGGGGTGTCGGGTTAATGATCAATGGCAACTAGTGTAGGGAGGTACCAGAGTTTGGAGTAGAAAACAGAGATGCCTGTTTAAAGAAAAATATAATGGACCTTTCAGCTTTTGAGGTAAGCAACAGTACCAATAATGTTTACAAAGTACTGTAACATGCTCCATCCTTTAAAGATCAGGTCAAAATGGTATATGATGGTACTAGAGCTTAGAGTAGAACATTGAGCTGCCTGTTTCACTGTACAGTATGTGTAGTACTAGTTTTAAAGTTTATGCTACTGGTCTGCCTTCAAATTTGAGAAGTCTTATGAACTGTGCGCACTGACAATGTTATGCACTTATGTTGTGTCGACTTGGCAGAAAACTGGTGAGTGATGACACAAATGATGATCTGTTATAATTTAATGCAGACCAATCCCTCTGATCATAATGTAAACATTTATACATTAACCCTTATGGTTACAATTATGTATGCTATTAGATTCACATAAATCACCACGTTTTAACATTTTGTGAAACCGACCAATCAGAATGTTTGAGATTGTTATATTGAATAATTAAAATAATTGGGCAAGTATAGTGTCATTTGATGCCTTAGACTCTTAATCACAACAAAAAGTTGAATTCACCACATATCTGTAATGAATTATACTCAACAGTATAATGGCCCAATGTTTTGAATTATTCAATATAAAAATGTTGCGAATTCTGATTGGTTGGTTACACAAAATGTTAAAAAGTGGTGATTTCTGATATGACTTTAATAGCATACATCATTGTAACCCTGATAGTTAATATGTATATTATTTATATTAAGTTTACTTGATTTTATAAGTTGAAAAGTTTATATCGAAATGAGATTGACTGCAGTCAGGATGACCTTGCACTGTCATTACATAGAATATGCAGAAAAAACAGAGCTGCCTGTTTAAAGAAAAAATACTGGACCTCTAAGCTTTTGAGGTATGCAACAGTACTAAAAATGTTAAAGTACTGTAACATGCTCTCTCCTTTAAAGATCAGTTCAAAACGGTGTATAGTGGTACCAGAGTTTGGAGTAGAAAACAGAGCAGTCTGTTTCACTGTACAGTACAGTATGTGTAGCTTTTGTTTTAAAGTTTATGCTGCAGGTCTACCTTCAAATTTGAGAAGTCTTAGGTACTGTGCACACTCCTAGTGCTATGCACTTACGTTGTGTATGCTTGGCAGGGAACTGTTGGGTGATGATGCAGCTGCTGATCTGTTATAATGTAATGCAGTTCAAACACTCTTCATTGAGCACATTGTCATACTTGCTGTCACTTCACTCTCACAGTGTGTGTTCAGTGAAGTGCATTTATCTGTGTATGACTATGGTATTTCAGAATAATCTGTCAACATGTACTTATGTTTTCAGATGGTAAAGATGGTTCACAATTTATTTCTGAACCCAGCACAATTAATCTCTATACATTTCAGCCTGTGGCTCCCTGACATGCTCTGATCAAGTCATCATCTGAAACTTACATGTCTGAGAAAGTTGAGGATGTCTTTTTGGGGCAAGTATTTGTTTCAGTCTTGATTGGGGCAAATCTGGTCAGTGATGGTGTTCTTATATATGAGTGTCAGTAGTGGTGTGCAGTGTTAGGTGCTGGTGATCTTGCCCGTTGATGTGAAATTGTGGCTGGAGGCAGAAAATGATAATCAGTTTTTGAGACCTGCATCACACTGTGAGCAACCTCACAAATGTCTTTTCTTTTTTGGGAGGGGGAGGGGGGATTCAGTAAGACTGTAATGCCTCTATCAATAATAGTGCAATACTGTCTAGTTGTCTGACTGATGCAGATGTCCTAACAGTTGTATTTCACCACTGGTGCTCAGTGTTGGAAGTCTCAAATAAGCGCTACAGGAAATTACCTCAGACAGCCAATTGAGACATTGTTCAACAGTTCCCTGCCAAGCAGACACAAGGTAAATGCATAAAATAGGATTGTGCTCAGATAGTAAAACATCTCAAATTCTATGACAGGCAAGTAGTATATGATTTATAACTTATGATGCACAAATAGTGAACAGGCCAGCTCAGATTTCAACTCCCAAACCCAGTATCCCCATACACTATTTGGTGTTGAACTTTGAGGCATCATGTTACAGTAATTTGCACACACTGTTGGTAATGATGCACAAATCAAATGTGGAAAGTGTTTTTTTTTCATGGAATGGCATTTGGAAAATCTTTTTTTTTCAAGCTTTTTACATTCCATGGTACAAGACTGAAAAGTTGCAGGGAAATACACACATGTACTGCAGATTTGAATTATGCACAGAATTCTATGTGTGAGGTGTATGAGCAGAACCTTTCTGAAGAGTGATTCCCTGATGTGCCAAGTCAACTGGGAGGTTTTGCTAGTAAGCACTTTAGAGATTTAAGTTTTCATTTCATTAGCTGTGGGAGGGTATTCCTAACTTGGGGGGTAGTTTGCTGACTGCGTAGAGTGTAGAGGAGGCTATTAGAACAGTAACTTCCATGTCTCCATTTACTATTGTTTAGCATTTGCACCTAAACCACTATCTGTAACACAGTAAGTCTCCAATGAGCAGAAACAGAAACAGACCAGGTCTCCAGTCAGTATGCTCATGCCTGGAATAACCAGAACTGACAGCCTTGCACATCAATCAGGCATTGAGAATAACGTAATACATGTATAATTCAATAAAAACAAAACAGAAAATAAACCAAGCTGTTACATGTAAAGGAGTTCAGAGTTCAGATGTAGGGTGTAAGACAATCATACTGTTGAATCACAGATTGATGAAATACGACCTGCTGCTTGGAGCCAGTAGTTGTGAAATGTTATTAGTTCTAGGTGGATCAGCAACCTCTGAATGCTGCAATCAGCACCAATACAGCATTCAGTGCAAACTATGAACACTGAGCTGGCTGTCCTCTGATTCTCACTCCCACCACCACACAGCTATGATGTAGCCCACTGTCCCCTGACAACTGCATTTCTGAGTATCAGTTAGTTTTAGATAGGTATTTTGACAACTAATTTCAACAAGGAATGGCAGTTCATCTACCATCTACTATTTACTTTGCAGTACAGCACTGACAGTACATAGAATGTGCTGAGAAAACAGTACTTTATTTGCTCAACATTGAACCAGTTTTGAAAACATTACTGCAGTTAAATTGTTTTGTGCCATTTATATGAGTTCAACTGAAAGTAAACTTCTGTGGACCTAAAGATTATCTGCTCCATTTACCTAGTTACAGAGAATGCAGTCGCTTCTGGTGTTACAACAGTGAAAAAACAGAAAAATCTAAATACATGGCGAGTTCACAAATGATTGTTTCAAAAATCATTGGACCCATGAATTACTGACAAAAAAAGAGTGAGATAATACGATTAAAAAAAACAAAACAACTTTCACTTTCCACCAGTCTTGAAGAGAGCTGCATAAAAATATTTTAATCCAACAAAGAAGCAATGACATCTAGCACTTCACCAAAAAAACATTAATTCCCAGCGGATTACATCTAGACGTGTATGAACAGTCTTATGGTGGATGTATTCCTTTACTTATTTTACCGGTTATTTCATAGAAACCCCTCAGAATCCTACTCTTATCTATTGCATATTAAATTGAGAGTTATGATCTTGTACAAAACACAGCATTTTCAGTAATTAAAACACAGAAAAGCAAAAATAAAATAAGAATTCAAGACTCAAATCATAGCTAATTTTTGATGTACCCATATGGTGGCTCTTTGACAGATTTAGTGGGTCAAAAATGCAATGACTCACAATGACACAGTTAACAACAATGGCAACACAGAGTTAGACTGATCATTACGCACGTCACTATTTGCCACAGCCATGCACAAGACCATCAACAGGAAGACCTGACACGAAAAACACAAAACTGGCATTGTTTTCAGAATTTCTTTATTAGCATACCGACTGAGATGATTCAATCTTCAGTATGACAGTGTGGATAATTATTAAGCTGAAACATGAAAACAAATCCCTTTTAATTAAAGTCCAGTGCAATTAAACAGTCCATAGACTGATCTTCTTACTTTACTTATTGCAGGACATGCAGGTTAAAATACAGCACAGCATGGAGCAGAAAACTCTTAGGAGCAGAAAAATCCAGAGCTATGAGTACCATAACTATTTTATTGCATGGATCTGACTAGTCTGCATTGTATGAAGGCCAATAGGGGAAGTCTGTTCATCAAAGGATACAATTTGTCTCACAAGCTATAAACTACATTTTATGTATGGAAAACCATAGTGGGTGTCATTCTGTCATGTAATGCAGTTATGCAAGACTGGACTAACTGCATTATATGGCACAATGACACCCACTTTGGTTTTATATACATAAAATGTAGTTTACAGCTTACAAGACAAATTGTACCCTTTGATGAGCAGACTTCCCCTATTAGTGTTCACACAATGCAGACTACTCAGAGCGATGCAAACAAAAGTCACGGTACTCATAGCTCAGGGTTTTTCTGCTCCCTGCTGTACTGTATTTTACTGCACATCATTTGCTACTGCTCACACATAGATATCAAAAGATGTATTTTTTTGTGTTTTTGAAATGGGTTCATTCATTCAAAGCAGTGCTGACATTTGGAAATATTGTGAGACGTTTGCAAGCTTAGACTGTCATCTTCAAGTTTTTTGTTTCCTTTTATTACAGATGTACAAACAATAAAAGTGGATTTGTGAAGCATAATAGAGAGGCTTAGCAAACTGCGTTTTCAAGTGAAGACTGCTAAATGCTGCTAGCAATCTTTTTTTTTTTACTGTTTCTTGCTAAAAACCTAATTTGGTACTGATGGATAGGATGCCCTTAGACTCCAGTATTAAGATCACCTTAGAATCAAACAGTTTTACCTGGGTTCATTGGTGTAGTACGCTACAGTGCTGCATCCTCCCCCCACAAAACAGTATGTAGCTGTCAGCTACAAGCATTCTTTGGATCCCCCATTACAATTTGGAAACCCACAGACTGGCTACAGCTTTGTTTCCTTTTTTTTTACCTCAGGCTATGCTGAATACAGCACTGACTACCACTCCACCTAGTTCTGTTTACTTCTCTTCTGGCTTTTTTAGGTTGCTGCTGCCTGCTGGATATGCAGGTTAAAATACAGCACAGCACAGAGTGTCATCTGCAAGTTTCTTTGTTTCATTTTATTTAGGCAACATACAGCAGCAGACAGAAAGAGCTGTCCAAACGCGGGCATGGGATAAAAAAAATACTGCTTTCAATCATCCCCAGGACACTTACAAGCCAGCAGCTAAGCCCCGCTGATATACCTTCCTTTCTGGTGTCAGAAGACACACAGTTAAAACTTTTAGGGGTTACTTTTGTTTTACATAACTTGGGAATTTGGGGGCTGCATTTTGATTGCAGGACTGCAGTACCACTGTTCTCTCTCTCTCTCTCCCTCACTCTGAAGGGAATTCAGTCACCACTAACCTCACAGGTAAGCAGCTATCAGTTCAGAACAGCAGGCCAGCAGCTAACATCATGGGGGGGGTAGTCTGCACACTATGGTGACTCTCTCTCTCTCTCTCACGGGGTCATGGTGCCTGCTGTCGGGGTGAGGGGACTGGGAAATCTAACTATGGGAAGCAAACCTCTGCAGTTCAGTCTGCTCTACTCAGTCATCACTACTATGCTGCCTGTCATGTGCTTTGACAGCCAACCCAGCTACCCCACAGTGCCCCAAGAAATTACAGATTTTTTCTTGTCTCTGCAGCTCTGTCTGCTCCACTCAGTCATCACTTGTGCTCTCTGTCGCACACTTTGTCAGCCAACTAAGCTGCCCCGCAGTGCCCAATGAAGTGACATATTTTTTCATGTATTTGTGATGCCTGTTGCTCCAGCTGCTTGACTGCTTGCACAGTACCTTTCCTGGCTTGCTCTTTGGGGTGAGGGTGGGGGAGAGGAACTCCTCCATACAAAGACAGAGAATGGGCAGGAGAAATAGGATATATTAATTTCTCACTTATGAGCGGTAGCGGACAAGGAGGGATGGGTCAGTGAGGAATTATGATTGAGGACACTGAGAACTGGGCACCTAGTGTCACCATTATACTTCTGTGGGGGGAGGAGGAGGAGGAGGGTCCAGTGGGGGTTATGTATTTCAGTGGTCATGGACAGCAGAAAATAAAAAAATAAAAAAAAATGTAGTACTCTAAGTGTTCCATAAATGCAACAACGGAAGTGACTTTTATCACTTCATCATGTTGTGTGTTCACAAGGAATGTGGAAGTGGCCGAAGTACTTTTCTGTAGCAAGAGGTCTGCAGGGCTACGTCCACTGCAGCCCTAAAAATGCAGTTACTCCCAACCTTCCAAAACCTGCAGTTGTGCCAGCAACTTTAAAATAGTAACTTAGTCTAAAATATTTGTACTGAACATTTGTGTATCTTCCAGCAGGTAAATCCATTCAGAGAAAACATTATTAATACATGTTTCACTCATAGATTCAAAAGTTATTTACTTTATTGAATTTTCTTTCTTTTTTCATAACATAGTTTGTCACTGCACAAATCCCAAACTCTTGTGACCCTTACCTATGATACATTTCATAAAAAAATCATGTTTGGTTATCTGTTCCTTTAAATAAAATCATAGATTTTTAAATAAACATTTGTTCCTATATATATCCAAGTATGACCACGTGTAAGCACATGTGAAATGTCAATTTTTTTCAATATTCATTGATACCGCCTGTTAATTCATTCTTATGGCCTCCCAAAATATAAATTGTACAAAACTTGTTACAGTGTGTGTCTCAATCTCATTTTCCAAGTGAAGATTCTTTGTACAAATATATCACAGTTCTGTGAAATTTCAGAATAAATACATATCAAGCAGTCTTCACTGTAAAAAGTTCTTCATCAGTATTCTTATTCCAAGTGGCGCAAGGTACTACATAGGCTGCCCAAGCATTGAAGCAGCTGGACATTTGTCCAGGGGCCACCTCCCCCTGATCTAGGCCTAATGGAAGAGGATACCTCCCTCCAGGAGTGGACAGCATACCCTGGACACACCTCAATGCAAGGTAACACCATGCCTCCATGGGGGGGGCTGGGCAGGGAAGAGTTGGAGGGTTAACTGGACAGGAATCCAATTACTCTCCCTCTTTTTCCTCCAATTGCTGGGACACCTACCCTCCCGGCCCTCAAAATTAGGGTAAGGGGGGCAGGTGAGAGAGGGCCCCCTTTGACCCAATATAGGTGACCACAGTAGGGGTTGGGGAGTGACTTTTCCCATGTTTTCCTGTACAGGGTTTTTTCTGGGTTTTTTGCCACCTGCAAAGGGATGTTATGAGTTAGGCACTAGGCAAAAAAAATATATATAATAAAAATATTTAAAATGGGAAATAGTAGAAATTATAAAATTATATACAAAAATAAATAAATATAAGGTTTAAAGTGAATACTTCATAGTGAAGGTAGGATAGTAGAACAAAATAAAGGAATAAGTAATGCTAGGAAATAGCAATTGTATTGAAACTGTCGCAGCCAAGCAGAGGCCCAGGAGAAGCGCATGAGGAAGGTAGAGGGGATAAAGGGGATGAGGCCAGTTCTCCTGAAGGACTCATTGCCCCTGGTCAGAGTGAGGATGTTGGACCACAAGACCTGGACCTGCATGGGGGGAGGTCATGGTCCAATCTCAGTAGTAGATACTGCAAGGTCAGTGGTGCCAGACAGGGGGCAGCCACTTGAGCCTTGGCCATATGACCTACTCTGTAACCTCAGAAGATAATTTGGAACGTACCATAAGAGATGACCAGGTTGGTGGGCGGTGTGGTGCCTGAGGTATGATGCATCCTCCTGCATTGCACACTGCTCAGTTATGATAAGAATATTAATAATGCATTAAGATCACTATTAATATTGCAAAATGTAAACTAAACACATGGCTGTGGCCATTTCTTCCAAGATCTGTGTGTTTGTATCTTTATTGAGAAAGGGGAGAAATGGGGGGTTACCAGACAATACAAAGAACAGAGTTATGAGGAAGTTGATTTCAACAAACGAGTATGTGTCATTTAGATGGTGCAAAGTAATGTGGTATGAATAACAGAAATAAAATGTTAGGTGCAAACAATGATTTAATGTCCACAGAACTCCATCTGGGAACGTGCATAGAAAAATTATTGCAGAAAATGTGAAACTCTGTGGAGAACTGGTTAGATGCTGTATTGTAAGGAGAAATTCTCTTTGTAAACAAACCTATAAGTTATCAGGCTAAGGCAACAAACACAGTAAAGGAGATGGGGAAAAAACTTTTCCTCCAAAATCATGGACAGTGAAACACATTTCAGTCATTATTTAGATAGCAAGACTCTGAACTTAAAGTCTTAATTCACACTTTATTCAAAAGAGGTAACTCGGGACTGAACTGTCTCCCTTCATGGATGGGGGTTGGGGGGGTAAAAGAAAAATCTGGGAGTCTGAATTCCTGTAAGGGCAGTCTTTGAAAATAGACCTAAATAATAAGAAACATTGCAGTCTTGCAGACACAGCTAGCTATATGAGAGGGAAGGAGTCTCCACTATCTAGACTCCACAATCACAACATAGGCTGACTTTGGCTGAGGACACCCATTACTAGTTATTTATTAGTGTAGAAACCACTGGGAAAAAGAGTTAAATTTGGCCTCTGGACCCTGATACAATCTCCAATCTCTCGTTTTGGGGTGGGGGGGGTAGGGAATGTTCTTTTCATGAGTCTCAAATAACTATAGATTATTTTATGACCCTGACTTCCTCCCTGTTAGGAAAACATATAGGAGCCATACATTACAATGCGATAATTAAGAAGAAATGAAAACCTGAGGGCCCTTGCAAATAATCACTTTGCTTTCTCAGCAGTGAATGTAGTACTCATTTCCTGGTATTTTTAAAAAGGTTGCTAAATTAATGGCTCCAAAAAGTCACATCCTATGTAACCTTCACAGTTCACACAAGTTCCTTCCTACCGGCTGCTGAGTGCCTGAGAATTGAGAGAGAGAGAATAAAAAAAATGTCTGTTTTTTCTGTAACAGGACTATAAGACAATCATTAGATACTGAGGAACAAGTGTGAGTCTGTGACTGAGGGCTGAGAAACGGGAGTCATGAAGCAGCCGATTGATGGCAGCAAATATTTTAAACTGAAAACATGGTGAATGTTATATGAATACTGTGAAAGAGTGTCTGAGAGAATCTAAAATACTAGCTAGCTGTGCTCAAGTCAAACATCAGCGATCAGTTGACGCAATACATGTGTACAAAAGGTATCCCTGCTAACACATTACCTTCAACAGGAAAAAAACACACATATTTGAACTGACAGACATACATATGTTTTTATACCAAGTCATGAAGTTCCCTGTTGAAAGTGTTAGCAACTATCTTCTTTGTACACACATGCTGCTCCAACTGATCACTTTCATTATTAAGTTGAGATCAGCTAGCTAGCTAGCTAGTATTTTAGATAGTCTCAGTCACTCACATTATTCATATGACATTGACCCTGTTTCCAATTTAAAATATTTACAGTGCATGGACATATGTCATTAACCTGCTGCTTCACTGACTCCCATTTCTCAGCCCACAGTTACTTACTTACACTTGTACATTAGTATGTGATAATTGTCTTAGAGTCCTGTTGCAGAACTTTTTCTTTTCTTTTTTTTCATTCTCTCTTTCTCACTTCTCTGGCACTCAGCAGCCTGTAGGAATTTGGATGAACTGTGAATGCTATCTCCTCCTTCCCAACAAAAATGTATTTTTTTTGTGACTGCCGAGTAGCTTTAGGGCTAATGACTGTTGACACTGTACGATTAAAGAAAAAACAATTACCCATATAAGACAAAAATCCTCAAGGAAGGTGATGAGGGCTGAGGTGTTCCCACAGCTGCAGAACACATTATGTACAGCCTGCACAGACAGAGCCGGAGTGTGACTGGGAGATCACTTTTTAGCTTTGGACGGAAGTGACAAGGCACTGGAGGACAGCTGGAGAGGAGGGGAGAATTTGATAACCAGTGCTTTATTGCCTTAACCTGACAAATTATAGATCTGTTTGAAAAGAGTCTTTCTTATTACAAGACAGCA
This sequence comes from Neoceratodus forsteri, assembly GCA_016271365.2. NCBI lineage: Eukaryota > Metazoa > Chordata > Ceratodontiformes > Ceratodontidae > Neoceratodus > Neoceratodus forsteri. The sequence continues at coordinate 1,497,058,265 of CM057449.1, forward strand.
TCTAACTAGTTTTCCATGGGGCTTTGGAGACAGCTCCAGATGCGAAATATTACAGAGGGAGAGAGGAAAAAAGTGAAAGCAAGTCATAGAGATTTTTTTTTTAAGCTAAATCAGTACTATGACCTATAGGGTAGGTTACAGTATTCAGTTGCAGCAGAAACATATCTGAAACCCAATAGTTGTGTGTTTTGGAGGAAAGGAACTGTTTAGTGAATACTGAAGAGGTTGCAAATGCCTTCAGGAATAGAAACAGAAGGGTTCACCTTTCTAGACTGAAATCAATTTAATGGGTTATGTACAGCATTGGGATGCCCTACTGTAAATATCATTGAGATAGTGCTGCAACCTTTTAATATTACCCCTTATAATGTATGTCTGTGTATCAGCCCCTAGGCAAAGTGTGCTTCACTTTAAAAAAAAAAACGCTGCAGCCCAAGCAGGTCCGAGTCTGACAACATAAAAAAATAAAATATTAACAAAAATTACAGCAGACTAAAAGAACAATTGGCTCAGCATTATGTGCAGTGAGCCTTGAAGTAACTTGCAGCTCCTATGTAAAACAGAACACAAGAAGAAGAAGTCTGCTTACTGACAAGAAAGCCATGAAGAAATAGTTGCTGTGGGACTGCTGCAAACAGATAACTGCCCATGTGTGGTACTGGAGAGGGGGTCCCAAGGTACTGCAGCTGTACAACTATTTTACCTCAATGATAGCTCTCTATAACAGTAGGTACAGTTCTGCAGTATAACTGGGTTTCTTATGTACATGAATACACACCTGTGCCCACTTGCATCATCCAGAAAGTATCTGTTTCTGTGTGCTCTGATTAAAATGTCTGTAAATAAGTTAAATGTAAGAACAAATAAAATCTTGGTTATCAAGAGAGAGAGAAGTCCCCCCCCCCCCACCTCCAGAGAGCAGAACTGTCCCAATGGCACTGTGACTCACCTCACAACCATTTTTAAAGCTGCTTAACTTTACTGGTAGTGGGCTGGGGATGTCACAACAAAAAATTAAAGTCAGGTAAACAGTTGACATTCGCCTCAGAGTGATCCCCCCCCCCTCCTCCTTTGGAAGGGCCAAGGGGTCGGTTTGACAGTTTGGTCACTACTCCTGCACAGTACTTCTTCACTGCAGTTATGCCCATAGTTGAGTTGCAGAATGACAAATTAGGCATTCAAAATGATGACACTTTTAAAGATTATATGCACACGTATTGCATAAAAAGCTTGAATTCACTTGAATACATTTCTCTGCGTCATGATTAGTGTATCCTAAAAATAGCATGCTGTTTGGTTTTGTGGTTTTCTTTAAATCAGCATCTGTAAATGTGCTTTGCAGTAACTGAACAATGAAGAAACAATGAAGATGTTTCTGTCCGTCAGTGAGCAATGACATCATACCTGTCCAGCCTGCTGCTTAAATTAAATTCCTGATTGACTGAATAAGCTGTTGTAGTTCCTAGTTAGAGCAGTCTGTAGAGCTAATTGTTTTCAATCACAGTTTGTTACTAACCCATCTGGCTTGTGTTTAGAGAGATACAGTATGCTTAAAATCTATCTTTCTGTTCTCATAAAAAGTTGATCATTTGAGGTTCAGTGCTGAATTTTGGTGGCATCAATGAATGTAAGAAATAACCTTGTCTGTATCACAGATGTCAGTTCTTTGCCATCAAAACTCTGCATTCTATTCTGGCTATATAACACAAGGTTACTTAATGGATATAAAATAAATCTGCATTCCATTAATTAATACAAGCAGTGTGTCATTGATGTAGCCTCAATGAATAGGTTCATATGAGAACACTTTTGTTTTTATGTCAGATTGACAAGCATGTGTCTGCCTCACTGCTATTTCAGGAACATGTACTTATGAACTCATAAAATTCAGTTCTTTGTGGGGTTCAGTGTGAAAATACATCATATTTGTGTATAACTAGAAATACTATATGACATCCATATGCCTCTTTCTCTTGCTTCTCAGTTGAGGCTGCTGTACCCCACTTCCCTCTCTCACCCACCCCCACAGTCAGGGCCAATGCACACTGTTGCCCCCTTTTCCTGTCTCCCAGACAGGGCTGCTGTTCTCTGCTAAGCCCTAGAGTCCAATGGCCTCTGCCTTCACAGTTTGGGCTGCTGCACCATGCTGCCCCAGGCCACCAAAGGTGGGGTTTTTACTGCACCCTGCTACCCACTTCCATTGCCCCAAAGGGGCAAGGCTGCTGCAACACTTGCACTCCATCACACAGTCAGGGCTGCTGTACCCTGATTCTCCACTGTGTCTTGCACTACAGTCAAGGCTTCTGCACCATGCTGTCCTCTTTCCCCTGACACCACTGTGCCCTGCTGCACCATAAAGCCTGTTGCCCCACAGTTAGAGTTGTTGCACCATGTTGCTCCCTGTCACTAGAGTCAGATCCTTTGGTACACTGCCCAAAACTACCCAATAGAAAATACAAAAAATACTTGCATCTTGTGTCATAGGGTGGGGGACAGAGGGTAGCAGGGTGCTGCAGCCTAAACTGTTTCTGCAGAAGGCAGCAGGGTGCAGCAGCCCTGACTGTGTGGCAAAGACAGTGGGCAGCGAATTGCAGCAGCTTCATATGAGGGCAGGAGACAGGGGGCTTTGGGGGCAGGGGAAAAGGGGAAGCAGAGAGTTGCTGCATCAACTGCCAGGCAGGAGACAGGGGCATCAGGATGCCATATAGTATTTCTAGTTATACACATTTATGATGTATTTTCACACAGAAACCCTCAAAGAACTGAATTTTATGAGTTCATACAGTACATATTCCTGAAATAGCAGTGTGGCAGACACAGGTTTGTCAATCTGACATGTAAACAACATTGTTATCACATGAACACATTTATTGAGGCTGCATCAAAGTCACACTGCTTCTATGAATGAACGAAATGCAGATTTATTTGATCTCATTACCGAGAAGGCAGAAATACTTGACTGCTTTAATAATCATTTTATTACCGCAGGTATGGCCTTTGACATTTCACCTGTGAATAACCTACTTACCCAGTTCTTATCACAAGGAAAAGCAAGCCCCCTCGTCCACAGTACTCCTATCATGGGTTTCTCCTTCCAACTGGTAACTTACAAGGAAGTGGATGACCTGCTCCTTCAGCTGGATGCCAGAAAAAGTGCAGGAGCAGACCTCATTGGCCCTTTTTTCCTAAAGCTCAGTGACCAAGTGCTGGCAGCTCCATTAACGTACATCTTTAATATGTCCCTCACTTTTGGTAAACTCCCTTCTGTCTGGAAGACTGCCCAAGTTTTACCACTCTTCAAATCAGGAGATCCCAGAGACCCAAATAACTACAGGCCAATCTCTTTACTACCCACCCTATCAAAACTGCTGGAGAAAGTGTGAATTGCCAACTTAGAAACTACATTGATGCCTCAAATCTACTAAGCCCAGTGCAATCAGGCTTTAGGCCATGCCATAGCATAATCACAGCTCCGGCTAAAGTCACAAATGACTGGCAGAGAGCCCTTGACTTAAAGAATCATGTATGCACGGTATTCCTATACTTAAACAAGGACTTCAATACCATCGACCAAGCACTGCTCTTAGTTACTCTCCGCAACATTGGTCTGGATGCACCTTCCCTAAAATGGTTCTCTTGCTACCTGGCAGAGTGAATGCAGCAAGTAAAAGTAGTAGAAGATCTTTCCACTCTAAAACAGATTAGCAGAGGCATACCTCAAGGCTCCATCTTGGGGCCCTTACTTTTTGCACTTTATGGCAACAATATCAACCATGGAATCAAACTTTCCAGTTGACATCTCTTTGTGGATGACACGGTCCTTTACACTGCCAGGCCTACTCCCAAAGGTGCCTGCTCAGACTTGCAAGCAGATTTCCTTATGCTACAACAAAGCCTTCTGAGTCAAAAGCTCCTATTGAATGCCAAAAAGACTGAGGCTATGCTGTTATCCCCAATGACCAAGTCCATAAACTCCCTTAAGCACAACAATATTCCCACTATCACCACCCTGCTTGGCGAGTCACTTGACTATGTGGCCAAGTTCAAGTACCTAGGTATGAGGATTAACAACAGACTTTCTTTTGCTGATCGTATAGATGAGCTCTCAAAAAAACTTAAACAGAGGCTTGGACTTTTTTAGAATCAAGTATCTGCTTACCCAGGAGGCCAGTAAAAAGCTTAGTTCAAACCACATTCTTAGCTATCTTAGACTATGAAGACCTCCTGTATGGCCAAGTCCCAAAAACCACTCTATCTAAGCTTGACACTCTTTATCATAGGGCCTTACATTCATCTCAGGTGCAGCATATAATACCCATCACCGTGTACTCTATTCCATGGTAGGATGGACCTCACTTATGTTCAGGAGGCAAAGGGATGCTATAATATGGATGCTACCCTCCAAAATTTCTGACTGTCTGCCCTCCTGCACCTAATGAAACTATGCCTTGAGAAGCCATTCGTACATCTCACTATCTGTGCCTAAAGTTTTTTTTTTCCCATTTTGGCAGAGCCTCCTTCAGCTATGTGCTGCCCCAGCTGTGGAACAACATCCAGGAATCCATAAAATTGGTGCACCCTATTGGTTTTGCGGAATTCAAGTCACTCTATTTGAAATACTTCTTGAAGCATTGTCAATGCCCTCCTGGTCACTAAACTGTAGCCATACATTGCTATTTTTACAGGCAACCCTATACACTTTCTATCCTCTCATTATAAATACCCTAAGCCATGTTCCTGGATTCATCCTTGCTTTCTACTTCCTGCTGAGCCCCCAGCCTGCACTGTCACTAGCATTAACTCTGCTCTACTAGAGCTACCAGTGTCTAAAATCACTGGTTCAGCACATTGGTGCAGACTTGCTTCCACCTTTCTGCTGTACTGTTTACTGGGATGAGGCTTCACCTTACAACCAGGCCTCATTGATTATCCTTGTACCTTGCTTTTATTGCTATGTATTGTATTACTATGCCCATTTGTGCTATATATTCTATTGTGCTACTGTATTATTTATTCTGTACCTACCAGGCCCTCCTTGAAAATGAGCTTGCTCAATGGAGTTTCACCTGGTTAAATAAAGATTGATTGATTGATCCATTAAACAACCCTATGTTATATAGCCAGGATGGAATGCATTGTTTTGATGACAGAGAACTGACATCTGTGATATAGACAAGGTAATTTCTCACAGACATTCATTCATACCACTTCAGTTCAGCACTGAACACTAAATGACCAACTGTTTATGTGAACAGAATGATTTTAAGCTAATCTCTCTAAACACAAACCAGATGGCTTAGTAATAAACTCTGAGGGAAAACAATTAGCTAAATAGGCTACTCTGACTAGGAACTGCAACAGCTTATTCAGTCAATCAGAGGCTCAATTGGTGAAGCAGCAGACTGGACAGGTATGGTGTCATTGCTCACTGAGAGGGACAGAAACATCTTCACTGTTTCTTCACTGTTTCAGTTACTGCAGAGCACATTCGCATATGTTGAATTAAAGAAAACCACAAAACCAAACAGCGTGATATTTCAGGAAACACTAATCATGACATAAAGATGTGAATTCTAGGGAATTCAAGCTTTTTATGAAAATGCACATTTGATCTTTAAAAATAACCCAAGTTTCTGTCATTAGTTTGTTTTTGTTATTGGTACATCGTGTGATTCAGTGTATATGTGGCTTTATAATGTCATTTTTTTTTAACAATGCTGTCATGGTCACAAGAGGTTTGGACAAATTAGTATGCAGTGGCTGTTGATTGTGGTTCCTCTTATAGTGACTTACTGCAAAATATTCAGTATACAGAGATGCTTGTTCCAGCCTCTTCAGGTAACTATTCATTGTTGGGTCTGGCTGAAAACCATATTCTGTAGCATCTCTCAGTAACTGAAAGTAAAGATTAAAAAGCTATTTTTCCTAAAATGGTGATGGCGGCACTGAGGAAAAAGAATGGTGTTCTTATCGAGGAGTTTACCTGTCCAGTATGTCTGGGGCCGTTTCATGATCCAATGATACTTGAGTGTGGGCACAGCTTCTGCAAGACCTTTATCCACCGGTTCTGAAAACCCAGACAAGCCCCTCTTGACCTCAGTGCTGAAACAAATTGCTAAAGAGAAAATATACTGTCAAGAGAGTTCTTGCTAGCCTGACAAACAATCTAACGACAGGACACAAAGCTCTGCAGCTCAGTCTGCTCCACTCAGTTGCTGCTACTTGTGATGCCTGTCATGTGCCTTGCCAGCCAACTCAGCTACCCTGCAGTGCTCCATGAAATGACAGATTTTATTTGTGTCTTTGCAGCTCAGTCTGCTCCGCTCAGTCCCTGTCACATGCTTTGCCAGCCAACCCAGCTACCCCACAGTGCCCCATGAAATGACAGATTTTTTTAATGTCTTTGCAGTTCAGTCTGCTCCACTTAGTCCCCGTCATGCGCTTTGCCAGCCAACCCAGCTACCCCGCAGTGCCCCATGAAGTGACAGATTTTTTCATGTACTTGTGATGCCTGCCATTCCAGCTCCTTGACTGTTGACACACTACCTTTTCCAGCTTTCTCTGTGTGGCAGCGGTAGGGGGGTGGATCTCCTCACTACATAGACAGAGAATGAGCAGGAGAAAAAGGATACATTAATTTCTCACCCATGTGCAGTAGTGGATGAGGGGGATGGGCCATTGAGGAGTTGCAATTGAGACACTGGAGGATTGGGCTCCCCCAAAGTCACCATTATGCTTTGGGGGGGGGTGTTGGTGCTGACTCAGGGAGGGCCAGGTGGGGGGTTATGTATTTTAGTGGTCGTGAATTGTAGAAAATCAAAAAAAATAGTAGTACCGTGGACTGTTCCAGAGATGCAACTGTAGAAGTGACTTTTATCACTTCATCATGTTGTGCATTGATAAGTAATGTGGGAGTGGCTGAAGTGCTCTTCTGTAGAAAAAGGTCTGCAGAACTATGCCCACTGCAGCCCCAAAAACATAAGTTATAGGGGTGACCTATGGTGTATAGTAGCACAAGGGGAAATGCAAATAAAGATTGCAGAGATAAGAGAAAGGTGTCATATTCTGAAAGGTGTTTATAAGGATAAGCAAGGTATCAGCTGGAGTTGGGGGGGTCTGTGGGAAGGAGTTTGCAAGTCAAGTAAGTTTTCAATGTACAGATGCAAAGGATTAACATTCTGGTTAACAGAATACGAAGAGATGGTGTACGGACAGATCATGGATAAGTTGGACATTGTGAAAGTCATCTCATAGAATGTGAGGGGCTTGAACTCACCCATAAAAAGGAGAAAAATCCTATCTGGACTAAAACAAATTAAAATGCAACTAGCATTCATCCAGGAGACTAAATTGATGAAGGCAGAGGCCCTAAAACTAAGGAAGGACTGGGTGAGATGGGAGGTTCACAGCATGGTAGGGAAAACTAGAAGGGGAGTGTCAGTATTGGGACACAGGCAGCTACAATGGAAGATCATGTGTCAAAAATCAGACATTGAGGGATGGTGGGTGCTGGCCAAGGTGGGAACACCCAGGGGAACAATCCTTTTGGCCAACATCTATGCCCCGAATGAGGACTCCCCAGAATTTTACCATCAGGTGTCACAAGCCACGATGGATATTATGGATGAGGACATGGAGATCTTCTTGGAGGGGGGGGACTGTAACCTGGTCATGGATTATGTGCTAGACCATTCCAACTCTGGGCCAGAGCCCCAGGTGAAGTCAGTTCAGGCCCTGAAGGAGCTGCTAAGCCTGCACAGATTGCAGAATGTGTGGCACCTAAATCACCCAGTCAAAAGGGATTATACTTATTTTTTGAGTGCAAGGAATGTGGCCAGCAGACTGGATTACTGGTTCACTTCACTGAGGCTCACCCCACAGGTGCTGGATGTTACAGTCACCCCACTCTTTTTATCAGACCACACCCCAATAACAGTGCCTGTGGTGATAGGGTCACAGACCCCTAGATCACTGCAGTGGAGGCTAGATCCTCTTCTGCTACAAGATGAGGCATTCCAGGTCTGGATAGCAACAGAACCTACTAACTACTTCTTGGACAATCCACCACAGTCAGCCTCACCACCAGCCATATGGGAGGCTTTCAAAGCAATGATGCCAGGTAAGATTATTAGCTTTGCCTCTCATAAGTGGAAGCAAAGGGAACAGCAGGGAAAAGCCTTACAGGAGATCTTAGGGGAAAAAGAGAAACTATACAAAAAAGATCTGTGTAAGCTGAGTAATCGAGAGCTAGCATACAAGCTAGTCTATTTAAGAATCCAGTTGAACACCTTTGCTAGTAGGAAAGCTGAACTGCAAATTCTCAGAACCCAATACAAATGCCACACATATGGGGAGAAACTGGGCAAATTATTGGCCTACAGATTGAAAAAGTAGCAGGCAGAAAGGCACACAGGGCAGCTACAGGACCATAAAGGAATTTGTCAATTTACCCCTAAGGTAATCAATAAGGTCATGTTGGAATTCTATCAGGCCCTTTACTCCTCACAAGTGTCAAGGGATGAAAAGAAACTTTCAGCTTTCCTAAAAGGTGTTAAGTTACCCAGCAGATTTAGTTTAGTTGCTCTATTGGTCCCTGTAAGAACAGATCCAGAAGCAAATGGTTTGATACCTTTTATTGGACCAACGTAGATGTAAAAGAATAAAGTGACTAAGCTTTTGGACCAACCAAGTCCTTCCTCGGAAGCTTATGACAGTTATTTAGAAAATCCCATACTATTAACACCAAGATCATGCATAAAAAAAAAGAAAGAATTCTCATTGGTTTAAAAACTAATTTAAACCATAACAGCAGTTTAAATCAGAGGAATCAGATTTCATCAGTTTGTTTTAAACTGAGGAACCTTTTAAGGTCAAATGTCACCAAAATGAGTTAAGGAGTCCGATCAGAAAGCTCCACTAAAATAAATTATGAATGTCTCAGTGTGCTTTGTGAATACAGTCTAATGAAAAATAAGAACTTTAGATTCAATATTAACTTAAGTACATGTTAAAAAGTGATACTAATGTACGTTAAAACATGCAAAAACAATATATAACAGAAATGTTCTGTATATGGCATAAAGAGGTATAAAGTAGATTTTCCTAGTGTGAGCAACTGTTTGCTGACCTCCACATAATATTTATTGAGGATGGGACCCTGAGTTGTATTTTTCAAGAACTACCACTACTATCTTTTAAATAATCACCTAATTTAGCCAACCTGATTATTAGGAGTAAACTTGGACCAGAACAGAATATTATGACACTAAATGGTACACAACCCTGTAATCAACTCCAATGTAAGACTTGGGCACTCATTTCCACTATGGTTTGTGTAGTTAAATCACAAAACTGCAATTCAGGATACAGGGGAATTATACATGTAATGTACATCAAAGAATGTTGTTTATTTCATTCAATGCAAGAGATGTCCTCACACAGGGTATGTAGGAGAGACAAAGCAAGCACTCTGCACTAGAACGAATGAGCACAGACATACTATTAATTTGAGAATGACTGAAAAAACAGTAGGGCAACACTTCTCTCAGAATGACCACTCAAACTCAGATATGTCAATAATGGTCTTAAAAGGACATTTCAAAAGTACACAACAGAGATAGGCTTATGAGATGAGGCTTATTTTACTTCTCAGTATCATGCATGAACATAGATATGGAGTTTATTTTACAATATTCTACTGAAACTTCCACAGATCTTTGCTTCAAAGGATGGACATATAATAAGACTTCAGTGTGTCTTGATCTTTTTATATTTTTGTTTTAATATGTGTTGTATAGAGTCCATTTTAACTGGTTATCAACATGTTGGTTTCACACCAAAGAACTGTGTGTGTGGGGGTAGGGGATGCGGTGTTTTGTTTTGTTTTATGAGGGGGAGGTTGTGTATGTGAGGAGATTATAGTGGGGAGTTGTGGTTATATTGAGGTAGTCCTATATTCAGGTACATGACATAATGATGTTGCACATAGTGTAACTGGTTGCTTTACCGGGGGTAATTCCATTGAGGTTTTTATTCAGATTCTTTAGACTGTTGGTTTAGATATAGCAGTTTGATTATATACTATCACTTTTTTGAACTCTGAACATATTAGGATGCATGATCTCACTCACTTGGGCATCCTTTATAGGATTCCATTGGGTAAATATATATATATATTTTTATTTGTTTAACCAGGTATGGCACACTAAGCTGAAAAGCTTTTTTACAGGAGCGACCTGGGAGCACAAGGAGGTTAAGTGACTTGCTCAGGGTCACACAGTATGCAAGTGGAAGCTGTGGGATTCAAACCCAGGTCTGGTCTGCTGGATATCACCAGATTTGCAGCTCAGAGCCTTAGACCACTGCACTATACTGCTTCCTATTGTATTATAAATATTGTGGTGATTGGTGTAAATGATGGTGTGTTAGGGCTTCTGGCTCACATTCACAGTGAATATTTACTTCCTTTTAGCTAATTATCTTCCCCTGTTGGGAAGGGGGATGATTTACTTCCATTGTGTTTTTATTCTGATTCCTTAGACTGTTACTGTACATATAATAGTTTGATTATATACTGTTACATTTTTGAACTCTGTACACAACAGTCAGATATCATCTCAGTAGTGGAAACCTGGCTCAATGACTGCACCTCTGATTCTGCTGTCACTCTCCCCAGGTACACAATCTGTCAAGCTGACAGACAAGAAAAAAGGGGGGTAGGCTGTGCTATTTATCTCCGGGACCCTCTCCAAGGGCGTACCCTACCACCACCAGCTCTTGGTCATGGAGCCCAAGCCCTCTCCCTGAGGGTCAACATCTCCACCTCCAGGGCCCTATTATTTATCTCATCTGTCTACATCCCACCTAGGAACCAAAAGAAAAGCATTTCACTCAGTTCTAACCCACCTACAGCAACTCCCAGACAATGCTAAAATCATTGCTTTGGGTGACTTCAATGTAAATTGGCTAGTCGACACCACAGCCCCATTAAGGAATGCCTCTGCTGCCCTCAACCTATCACAAATAGTGCCCTCATCCACCCAACACTACCCAAGAACTGGCGCCTCAACCCTCCTTGAACTCGTTCTTACCAACAGCCCACACAAATTCACCCAGGCTAGTGTATTATCGGACTCATTGAGTGACCACTTACCAGTAGTCTGTCACTGGTTCTATTTGGCCAAAAAGGCCCCCTCCCTCCAAAATTGTCGAGCAGTGCCACCTCAAACCTGGCAAACTACGGCCCCTGAAACAACACCTCTCCAATTGGGACTGGTAGCCCATAGCAGCCTCACCAGACATTGATTCTACTCTGCAGTATCTTATCAACTTTTTTAATGCAGCCTGAGACCTCTTCGCACCCTATTGCAAGCTTGTCATCAAGGGAGCTGACACCTCTTGGATGTCGCAATCCCTGCATTATCAAGTACATGACTGGGACAATCTCTGGCACATAGCCCTGGAAACTGGTAAGCTAGCTGATAGGCAGCACTACCGTGAGGCCAGAAACAAGTGCACATGGAATGTCTGCCAGGCCAAGGCTGAGTACTATCAAACTACGCTCACAGCATCAAGGGGTACAGGGCACAAATTTTAGGATTCATTAAGAGAACTTAGTGGCAAAACCTCGACTGCTCTGCCCTCCCAAATGTGCATAAAAGAATGTATCACCATAGACCCTGAGACAATAGCTAACATGCTGAACTCTTCTTTCTCAGAACTCAATAGTGTGCTCACCGCCAACTTCTTTTCCCCTACCCCCGCCACCCCTCCGGACCCACCGAAGTGCCTCCATTTCACTTTAAGGCCATTTCCCAGCATGTGGCAGCCCCCCTAATACTAAAGGCCTTCAGCAAATCCAGGTTCAGCAATGACTCCCTGGATCTTAAATTACTAAGGCTAACCCTCACTGAGGTACTCTCCCCCCTCACACCCATATTGAACCACTTGCTCACCCTAGGGCAATTTCCAACAAAGTGGAAAACAGCCCTTATTACACCTATCCTTAAAAGTGGTGACCATACCATTCCAGGGAACTATCACCCCATTTCTATTCTGCCACCTCTCCAAAGTCCTCAAAAAAATTGTCGCCTCCCAGCTCACTGACTAGCTTACCAAGTATGACCTTCTCTGTCCTGAGCAACATTGCTTTCACAAGAGCTGTAATACCACTACTGCAGTCCTGAAATTTACTAATACCCTACATGCATCACTTGACAAAGGCCATATCGCAGGGGCTGTCTATATAGATCTATCTAAAGCATTTGACACCATACATCACTCGTGCCTCCTGGATTCACTTACTGAAACTGGCCTCTCACAGGATGCCTCTGGCTGGTTCTCTATCTATCAGGCAGAACACAAAAAGTCAGACTAGCACACATGCAGTTGTCCCCACTCCAAGTAACATTTGTGGGCACTCAGGGGTCGATTCTCGGCCCCCTGCTATTCACCCTATTTCTCAAATCCCTGCGCAAAGCCTGCTCTGGGAATCTCCTCTTGTATGCAGATGATGCAGTGTTATTCAGCACCCACACTGACCCCGCTGCACTCCAGCTAACCCTTCAAAGATCCTTTTGTGAGGCTGAAACCTGGTTTGCTGACCATAGGCTTGTCCCCCTCCATAGAACCACCATGGGACAAAGAACCTTTTGGTACCAGGCTCCCCTCTGGCTGAACTCACTCCCCAAAACTATCCTTTCAGAACCCAAACTTGGCACATTCAAATACCTCCTCCGGAATCATATCGTTCAGGACTCTGTCTTTGACTGCAGCTGATCCCTTACCATCACCTATATCTGCACTATGACAATGAACCCTAACTAGGTCCTGCCTGAATGGTACTGGTCTTAGGCCACTGTCTTAGTTGCAATCAACTATGGGCCAAGGCCTGCTGGCCATCACTCTGTTACCTGTTTTTGCGACTCTGTTACACATCTTCAAACACTGTTTTGCACCTTTACTGTTGTGAATATCGTGTATCGCACATGCCACCTTATATTCTCCACTGTAACTATTGTACACTGTAATATTTATTCTTGCACCATTGTACCACAGTTTGCTAGTTTGTATTCTGTGCTGTAAATATTGCACACTGTTGAAATTTCTTTTTCTGTCTCATCTTTGTTGTGTGTTGTATTTTCATACAATGTCTGTTATATTGTATTATCTGACATGGAGCCCTTGTAAAGGAGTCTTTGACTCAAAGGTATTAATTCCGATACATTCAATAAATAAATAAATAAATAAATATTGGGATGCATGATTCCATTTACTTGGTGGTCTCTAACAGGTTGAATTCTATTGGGTTATATTATAATGATTGGTACATACTGAACCCTTAACATATTAGGATGCATGGTCTCAATTTCTTAGGGTCCTTAACAGGTTTGTTTTTTAAGTTGACTCTTATACTATCAATTGATATTATCTTGTATAATATCATGTTACAGCACTGAAGATCTTAAGGTTTATGGAATATAGTAACTAGTTGAGTGTATAATTGGGAAAATGTCTCCAGATAGGTTGTATGCTGTATAAATATGTGAAACAGTTGCTCACACAAGGGAAACTCTACTTTAATCCCTCTTTATGCCATATATAGAACATTTCTGTTATATATTGTTTTTGCTTCTTTTAACATTCATTAATATCACATTTTAACCTGTACTTAAGTTAGTATTGAATCTAAAGTTCTTGCTTTTCATTATACTGTATTCACAAAGCACACTGAGACATTCATGATTTATGTTAGTGGAACTTTCTGCTTGAAGAGTCCTTATCTCATTTTGGTAACATTTGACCTTGAAAGGCTCCTTAGTTTAAAACAATCTGGTGAAATGTGATTCCTCTGGTTTAAACTGCTGTTATGGTTTAAATTAGTATTTTAAACCAATGAGAATTTGTTCTTGTTTTTTTTATGTATGATCTGGATGTTAGTGGTATAGGATTTTCTAAATAACTGTTATAAGCTTCCGAGGAAGGACTAGGTTGGTCCGAAAGCTTAGGCCCATTGTTCTTTTTGTAACATCTAAGTTGGTTCAATAAAAGGTATCAAACCAGTTGCTTCTGGATTTTAAGTTACCCAAGCTTTTGGAAGCCCAGATTCAACTCCTTGATGCTCCATTTAACACACAAGAGCTTACCCAAGCCATAAGAAGCATGGCACTGCATAAAGCCCACGGGTGTGATGGCTTCCCAGCAGATTTCTAAAAGGTGGTACGGGAGGCAATGTCTCACCCTATGCTGTATATGCTAACAGATGTCCTAGTAGGGGGAGGACTCTCACCAACTATGATAGAGGCCATCATCATGGTATTACCTAAAGAGGGGAAAGACCCAATTTTACCAGGGAGTTATAGACTCATATCCCTCATTAATGCAGACACCAAGGTATTGGCAAAGGCCTTAGTGACTCAGTTGGAAAAGGTACTTCCAACACTGATCCATCCATCACATGTGGGATTTGTTAAAGGGAGGGCTAGTGCAGACCACCTCAGGGCACTGATCATGCTGATACAGGGTGTAGCACAAGTGGGCACACCTGCAGCAGCCATCTCAGTAGATTTTGAGAAGGTGTTCAATTCTCTTGATTAAACTTTCTACATGCCATATTACAGCAGTGCGGTTTTGGAGAAGAGTTTAGGCAGTGGATTAAGACACTCTACAAGGACCCCACAGCCAGAATTCTTACTAAGAATACATTATCAGAGCCTTTTAACTTATACGGGGGAACCAAACAAGGGTGCCCAGTCTCTCCCATGCTGTTTGTGCTGGTGAGTGATGTGCTGTCCAGTACCTTGAGAGAACACCCTCACATTGAAGGCTTAATAACCCCACACATAATGGAACTCCTGAACACCTTGCTAAGGCCTCAGGGCTCTGAATAAACAAGAGAAAACATTAAACACATCCTTGGAAAAGACCAGAGGCACCATCCTAAGACAGTCAATATAAATAACTCTCCCACCTCAGACACGCTAGCCATAGCTGATGCCTTTAACCATGCCTTTACTGACCTGTCCCCAGTGCTGCCGCCAGACTACTTTCTGCCTGCAGAGGAACTAGGCAGCACCAGCCTGCCCACAACAAACCACCCTGCCTTCTACTTTAAGAAGGTAATGGTGCAGGAGGTCCTAACGGTGGTCAGGGGAGTCCTAGGCAAAACCAGACTGGGGAGCGATGGACTAGACATGAAGATACTATCCTTCACTCTCGATGTTATGATCACCCACATAACAATGCTATTCAATAAATCCCTAGCGCTAGCTCAATTTACTGAGGTATGGAAACAAGCCCTAGTGATGCCAGTGCACAAGAATGGTTATAAGGAGCTGGTGGCCAACTACAGGCCAATATCTATCCTCTTCCCCTCTATCCAAAGCACTGGAAAAAATCGTAGCAAGTCAACTGACAGAATACCTAAATAAGTACAATCTGCTCTGCGCAAACCAACATGTTTTCAGGCAAAAACACAGCACCGCCACAGCACTGTCACTTTGCTCACAAGGCGCTGAATGAAGGAAAATTGGTGGGATACATCTTCATTGACCTCACCAAAGCTTTTGACACCATAAACCACCCACTACTGCTACTTCAGCTCCAAAGATTGAGGGTAGCACCAAACACTTTAAATTGGTTTGATGACCACCTGACACACAGGAATCAGTGAGTCAAAATCGGGCAGACATTATCCAGCTCCAAAGAAGTACTCCTATGAGTCCTTCAATGATCAATCCTAGGGCCCCTACTTTTCAGCCTATTCGTAAATGAGCTACCCTTGGCCTGTGACACTAAACTTATCTTATATGCAGATGATGCCGTGTTGTTAAGCAGCAGTATCTCTCATGCAGCCATACAATCTGAACTAGTGGACTCCTTCAATAAACTTGAGGATTGGTTCAGTAGACAAATGCTGCTACTAAATTACAGGAAGACAAAGGCCATAGTTCATTCTAGCCCCCACCACAAGCATAGACACACCTCGCTCGTAATCACTAATACGGCTGGTTTGCAAATTGAGCAGGTACATGTGTTCAAATACCTAGGGGTCACTATTGATGACTCACTCACTTATACATACCACATTGACTCCCTTGTTAGAGAAGTTAACATAAAAATCGGAGTCCTCTATAGACATAGGAAATCCCTAACCCCGGAAGCAATCCATACCTCTGTCTTCAGCTCCATTCTCTCTATGATTGACTACAGACTGGTGGTTTATGGTGCAGCCTCTGACACTTCATTCAAAAGGGTCCAAATGGCATTGAGTAAGGCATGTTGCCTCACTCTGTCCGTGGATAAATACATTCACACTTGTGCCTTGTATAAGCGTACAAACTGGCTCAACCTAAAAGACAGGATCAAATACCAAACCTGTCTCCTGACAAAGAAGGCACTCCTCGGTAAAACCCCACCCTGCATAGGAAACCTGATTGGGGCCTCTCCAATACCTCACCCCATCAGAGGAAAGAAGAATGGAGTACAGTCTATCCCATTCAGCCGCACCTCTCTAGGGCAGTGCGTCTTCACTTACCGGGCCCCCTACTGACTAAATGAACTCTTTAAGGCTTTACAAACAACAAGGGTATCTGAATTCAAGGTGGATCTCAAACAGCATCTCATATCATGCTCAAAGTGCACCTGCAGCACAGGAGTCACTTGATAATCTAGGCTTTAAACCTTGGTCCCTCCCATTTGGGGCTACCTAAAGAACTCTGTCCCCTTCCCAGCCCAGCCTAGTGAGTAAGTAAGCTACTCATATCAGCTCTTATCTGTCTGCAGTTATGCCTTACCACATTTCCCCTCCTCACCCCCTAACTAGACAAGGTACTTTGTGCTGCTCTCACCACCACCAACTCCATTGCACCCCCCCTCCCACCACGCCCCCTTTCCCACCCCTGGAAGTAATTCTAACCCTGCCATCTGGGTTTATTAACAACTAGCCCGCCACCAATGGAGTTATCTCCTAACTACCTCTCAGACCTATCAACTTTTGTCTAACAACTGACCCTAGAGGTCGCTGCAGGTAGGGGGGTGGGGGGGTTAAATTAGGTGCACTTAATCCTGTTACCAAATCTCTTCTAGTTCTGTTATAAACCTTGTTCATAATTTGTCCAACTTTGATGTAATTTGCTCTTGTATGCCAATTGAGCAGGCCTTCTGTAATCACTGTACTGTGTATGTCCTACTTGTCCACCCTGACGTGAAACCTTTGTAAAACAGCTCACGTTCAAAGGTCTCTCTGAATTAATGAATGAATAAATAAATAAATAATAGGGGAACATTCATATCATGCTGTGCCATATGCAGACGATTGTCTTATGTTGACAAGGGATGTGCAGGTAAGTGCCCCACAGATAATGGAACTCCTGAACACCTTTGCTGAGGTCTCAGGGCTCTGAATAAACAAGAGAAAAACAGAAAAGCTCCCTCTTAACAAGAGGGCTATGCCTCAAAGCATTGCTAACACAGGCTTAGGATGGGCCAAAGGGGTGCTAAAGTATTTAGGTGTTACAATATCACCTCAGGTGCATACCCTAATAGAAAATAACGTTGTCCCACTGCTGCAAAAGCTACAGATGGAGATACATAGGTTGAAACACCTGCATCTCTCTATGCCTGGGAAAACAAAGACCATCAAGATGATGGTCACCCCCAGAGTCTCTTATCTGTTAGTCCATATTCCAATAGAAGGGCCAACAAACTGGTTCAGGAAACTTGACTCCATGATAGGGAGTTTCCTTTGGGGACCTACAATTCCAAGGTATAGCAGGCTAAGCTGTGAGACCCCTGGAATGGGGAGGGGGTTTGGGCCTGCCACATTTTCAACAATATACTTATGCCTTCTCAGTAACTAGAACATGCAAAATGTTCCAGGGGCATGATGTGAATACCCCAGCCTGGGCAGATATAGAAACCAGCGCATTCTTAGGCAAAGCCCTGTCCACACTCCTAGGCCTATGGTTGCCTACACAGTTCAAGAAATGGCTCACAGTGAAGGCTGCTTACACTGCCTGGCATAAGGTGGGGCAGTTTACCAGCTCATGCCTGGTATTGGGGAGTTTCACCAGCCTATGGAACAATCCGGAGTGGACTATCGGTGGCAACCCGGTCATGTGGGAGGGATGGAGAGGGAAGTGTATCCACAGGCTACATGATATTCTGATAGCATATGGGGCCACCCTAGATTCCTTTCTGTCCCTATGGGAGTGGTATGGGTTGCACAAGTGGGATTTCTGGAAATACAACCAGGTGAAGACACCTGTACCAAACCTGGAACAATAGTCAGTGCCCATGCAACAGGTGTAAGGGCATAGGGTCGGACAGCAATCAAAAACTGCCCATTGGTCAATGGGCAAAGAAGTCCAAGGGCCTGTCAGGGGTGATATACTGTATAAGCAAATTAATGACATGGCAACAGATCCATCCGCTGCGGCCACATTAAAATGGCAGAAAATGCTGGCTATGGGTATAACAGATGAGGAGTGGAGTGGATTCTGGACCACAGCACGGAAAGCATATGGAGACCCTTGCAGTTTTTTGATACAAAACAAGGTACAGCATGTATGGTACTGCACTCCAGTCCAACCTAGATCCATGGGCCTAATACAGTCAGATGAATGCTGGAGATGTAAAGTAAAGGGGGTTGACCCGCTACACAACCTTTGGCACTGTCAGCTAATTAGCCCATTCTGATACAGGGTTATAGGATGTTGCTCAGAGATACTGGGGTGCAAAATAACCATGCTCCCGGCCTTAATGATGTTAGGTATAACACCCACAGACCTACCACTGTGAAATTAGCAGAAACTCTAGCTGATGCAGGCATCAGTGGAGGTTGTGAGACTCATCCTGAGAAGTTGGCAAACAACAGATATCCCAACCATTACAGAATGGCTAACAACCATAGAGAAATTTGTCACCTTCACAAGGATGATGCAGTTCACAGCCAACAGGAGCCAGACATTTCTAGTACGCTTGTCCCCATTCATACAGTAGGTACAAGATAGAGCAATTAAAAGTGGGTCCCCACAGAGCAAAGACATGCTGAAATCACCATGAAAGGTGCAGCCCTGACCTTAGACAGGTTAATACAGGACCCCAAACCATCCCAGGCATAAAGTGTACAGATAAACATGCCCTACCTGGCCCCAGAAAAAAATTATCACACCAAAATCATCCCTCTGGCAGATCAGTCAGAGTGGCACCCTAACCATCAGTTGTACACCTTTTAATTAAGTCTTTTATGCAACTGTATGTAATGAAACACCCAAGATACACCTTCAGTGTATGTATATCCATGTATATTCATGAATGTAAAATGTTGTGATGATTGTACTATATATCTCTGTGACTCAATAAAATGATTAACAATAAAAAAACAGGAACAATCTGGCCATGTTTAAACAAACGGTAGGTTACACAAATACAGTATATGCTGTAGGTTGTGAATGCTTATTTAGTTACAGTATGCGTAGCTCAACAGGCAATTCACTTTGGGCATACCACCCTCTTTTTAATTAAAAAACAGCACTCCAGGAAAAATAATTTCAGTAGAAAGATTTTTTTACTTTCGAAAAATTCATTTCATACAAAGTTTGTATTCGTACACACAAGAACGAAAAATAAATTCACAGTTCATAACACAGTGTTTTTGCAGTGTAATAAAGTGCTTTCAGGCTCCTACAACAGTGCTCTCAAATCTCAATGCTTCTTGGTCTCCTACCCCTTCGTCAGAAGGTGTGGCTACTCACAAATTACATACTGCATATATACTTTGTGCCTCAGGTGCAAGACATAAAAATAAATTGACCGCAGCAAATTAAATCATTTTTGAAACTGCATGAGGAAGATCTGCATCCAACCCTGCTCTCCTTAGTGAGGCTGGTTCCTCTCTCTAATTAATTACTGGATATTTTTAGGGAATTCCCTATTAGGGAACCTTCCCCACTGCAGGAGTAGATGCACATCTAAATCAAAACAGTAACAAATCACATTTGAAACTTTAACAATGTAACAATTTAAAATGTTTCACCAAAATAAACCAATATGGTAACCTTTAAGATGCTATGGCACCACACCATAGTATTTGGGGATCCCCTAGTAATTCAAGTTCCCAAAATATCCATTTTCTACACAAAAAATACTTTAAATAAGGCAGATAACAGTCAATCAATTTTCACCAATAACCTCCTATTTCCTTGATGTATAAATGGTTTCCAGTAATTTGTTATCATTAAAACCATGTGGTTTTAAGATCCTTAATTTAAAGATCCAGGCTGCTTCCTTCCTATCCAGTTCAAAGTCCCTACCCCCTTAATCTTAAGGAACATGATCTATTCCCATTTATACAATAGGGTGTTGTGTATTCATTGAGAATAAAATCATGTATTCTCACCCAGTGAGAATATCAGGTGATGACATAACTGAAGTGAAAATAAATCCATTTACACCTGTAGTAGCTATGTCATTACCTGATATTCTCACTGCAGCATCAGTTAAGCACTACAAGCTGGAACTTCTTTTAAAACTGAAAATGAAATCAGCAATCTACCTAATTACACACAACCTGCATAGTGTGAAACTTTTACTTGCAGTTTCTAAAAAAAGCCAGAAGCTGAAAGCAGTACACTTGGAGCAGGACTTAGCACTGAAAACAAACGACAAAAACTTGACTAAAAACAGTATTTCTGTACAGTGAGCTTTTCAAAATTAATTCCTAAATACTGAGAAGCACCACAGATGAAAAACTAAAATTACATCATCCACTGAAAACAATGAACCTGGAACAAGAGATTTTCTTGAGCTGTTCTCAGTTCAAGTAGAATAAGGAACCACTGCTAGACCCATCAGAAAGAAACAAATAATAAATATTCTACCTTCTTTGGCACACATTGACACTACAAGCCTCCTCCCAGAAAGCGTTCAGAGCAGCTCACCAGTGACACAGACTCTGAATAACCAGTGACGCTCCTCTGTCCCACATGTACCTGTTTTTCTGTGTAAGCCTTGGATATTTGTGCCACTTCTCCACCTCCATCGATATCTTAATGTTGATATCCCTTCCCAGAAGCTGCGATGCAGAGAGAGCTAAAGAACTAAATTACTGTTGCACTAAGCACTACCAACACAATATAAAATAAAATCTCATAAATGAATAAATGTTATTCACACTGCACCAAAACAATAAGCAGTCCCATTTCACCAATGGTCATGGAAGCACTCTGGAAGTAAACATACCACACACATCCCACCCACAAACACCAGCAAACTAATGAAATCACTCATTCCCCAACACACACCTAATAGCACTAATGAAAAAATAAACTCCGAATTCACTACCAGCACTACCAAGACACCACTACACACCATATCAACCAATCACAACAGACGATTCCAAAGCATCACTAATCCCCATCACACAGTTGAGCAGACTAACACACAGGCAAATCACTGAGTAATAAAACCAGTTTAAAAAGTAACAACAAAACAGACCTCAGACACCATATTTAAATAGCAAAACCATATGGAAACAGTTGTTGCCTATTGTATAAATCAAACACATGATGGGCAGGAGTGGAATATGGAAAATATTCTCACTCCTGCATTATGAGAAATGGCTATCCCACTCGTGCCTTCGGCACTCATGAGATATCCATGTCTCACTCTGCAGGAGTGAGAATATTTTCCATATTCCACTCCTGCCCATCATGTATCCCCTATATATTTAATCCTATGGGCCCTCACATCTTCCACTTCCTGCAAATGTTTTGCTATGGGATGGTTCTCATCCTGTCTACAAATTGCCCTGAAGTGTACTTGTACTCTTTCTTTTAAAAATCTGATTGTCTGACCAATATGTACACTACCACAAGAACAGCACAGGGCATATATTATACACTTCATAGTGCAGGTAATACAGTTCCTAATAATTATTTCTCAAATACCTAGAGATCCAGGGTTCACAAAACATTTTGACTGTTCAACATCCAAACATGTTACACATCTTTGACAAGGAAAGAAACCCTCCATGCCATACCATAAAACTTCATTTATTTCTTTTTTAAATTCACTCTTAGTCAGGAGATCCCATAATCTTTTACCCCTCCTAAAGGTTACCAAAGTGCCCTTTCTTTCACTTTTTTATGATCTTTGTACAGGCCTAATATGTGCCAGTGTCTAGATACAATTGATTTCAGGTCCACTGAAATCAGCCTATATGTAGACACAAATACCACTTGTTCCTGCTTTATTTTTGATACCTTATACTTCAGCAAGTCTTGTCTTTCTATCAGATCTATCCTTTTTACCATTTGTTGTAATACATTTTCCTCATATCCCCTCTCTGTCAGTCTGATAAAAAGATCTTCTTTTAATTTTAGATACTCCCCTTGTGTGATACTATTTACTTTAAATGAATCAATTGTCCATGAGGGAGATTCACTATGGCATGTTTTGGGTGGGAGCTACGGGCATGCAGTACACTATTTCCTGCCATTGATTTCCTGTAACACCTGGTCTCTATTTTTTGTCCTGGTACCCTTTTTAAATTTAAATCCAAATAATCAGTCTCACTGCTACTTCTTTTTACCTGTAAATTTTAGACCCACTGAGTTACTATTCAAATATCATATGAATAAATTCTCTTCCTGCTCAGTTTTGTCCCTAATAAAAATTTAATCATTTATAAATCTCCTATATTTTACAACTTTATCAAAAAAAGGTTAATTGATCAGTCCAGGATAGCCCCCTCAGCACCAACCAATAAATAGGTTGGCGTAGGAGGGGGCCATGAAGGAACCCATCGTGGTTCCACATTACTGCTGGTAAAAACATTCTCAAAGAGAAACAAATTTGATTCCAAAATCAGAGAAAGGGACTTTGTAATAAATTCAACTGGATATTCCAACCTAGACCTTTCTAAAAGTTCTCTCACAGCTTATATACACAAACTATGAATAATCACGGTATACAAGGATGAAACATCTACTGTCAAGCACCTGTAACTATCTTTTCAGATGATTCCCCCCAATTCCTCTAATGCCGCTGTTGTATCTTTTACCAAGGAAGGAGGTCTGTAGACTTCTTGCTGCAGATCAACAGGCAATTCTCATTGGGGATACCACCATCTTTTGCCAAAATATTTCTATATTTCAGTGCTTACATGCAGTAGCACAGCAATGTGTACCCAATCCTTGCTAGTTCTCCTAATGTCTGTAATTAGGAGAAAAGGGTATGTGTAAAACTGGCACTGTTTTCTGGGTATGCCGTCTAAGAAAATTAAACTGTGATCAATCATAGAATCATAGAAAGCTACAAGCAGAAAAGGACCCCTGGGCCCATCCAGTCTGACCATAACTCCCCCCAGGAAGATTCCCTCCATCCCTTTGCAGCCTGCATTCTGCCCGCCAGTCCCATGTGCACATACCAGACCCTCTTAAAACTTTCCACTGTATCCACCCCCACCACCCACTCTGGCAGCCTGTTCCATGGCTGTATCACCCTCTCAGCGAAGAACCTCCCCCTCATGTCCCTTCTGAACCTTCCCCCTTCCAGTTTGAGAGTATGTCCCGTAGTGGAATTGTTCTTACTCAGTTTGAATATGCTGTCAACTCTCACCCTGTTTATGCCCTTTATGTATTTGAATGTCTCCAATCAACAATCAACAATAACATGTGCCCCTGAGCCTCCAGTAACCCCCATATTAACCATCCCACCACCGCCGATGCAATAATACACCCTGCTAATTGCTTTCACTCCCTGCTGCTAATGTGCAATCACGTCCAAAAACCTATTTGTTTTCAACTTGTTGAAATCGTTGTTAAACTAACTGCTAATATAATCTGCCCAGCAGCAGGATTGGTGTGAGGCCCTAATGACAATCACTGGCTAAATTAGCCAGGTCATGTGTTTTTTTCTGAAAGGTTTCAGCTCTCTCTGCTATCAGTGGTTCATTCTTGCTGTGCACTTCTCTGCAGAGTGACTGTGGAGAACATAGACAAAGGAGGTGGTACTTCTTACATTCAGACTGAACATTCAGTTATGAAGGATCCACAAGTATGTTTTTATTTGAAAAGTAATTATTCTCTGTTATTCTTTTCATTTGTTCACAGCTTTGCAGCCTATGTCATTATTAATACCGTGAGGGTCATTATGGATTGAAGTTTCAGGGGGCATGGTTTCAGGTGGTTTGCTTTCAGCTAACTTCTACAACTAGTCCATGGCTGGAGTAGAGCATGGCTTGTAGAAAAGTCTTTTCTTTTTCTGTTTTTTTTTTGTGGTTGTGAAGGATTTATGTTGCTACCATAGTGAAACACAGCTTAGTTTGCCAGAGGGGCTGTCTTGTATCTGGATTTTTGTTTATCAGCCTTTACATGTGTTTTTATTTGGTGGGCTTCAGCTCTCCTTGCTATCAATTGTTCACCCATGCTGTGCACTTCTCTGCACAGTGATCGAGGAGAACCTAGGCAAAGCTGGAGGAATTTCATTTAGTCTGCTCTTGAAGGTTCCACAGGTGTGTTTCTGTTCAAGAAGAAAAGGTCCTCTCTGTTTGCAGCCTATGTTATTATTATTAGTACAGTGAGGATCATTATGAATTGAAGTTTTGGGGGGCATGGTTTCGGGTGGTTTGCTTATAGTTAATTTCTCCAACTAGTCCATGGTTGGACACAGGCATGGCTTGTGGAAAATTTGTTTTGCTTTTCCTCTTTTTTTTTTTGTGATTATGAAGGGTTTATAGAGTATGTTGGACGCTGTTCCACAATGGAAATCCATGCCTGGAACAGTGTTATTGTGCTGCACTCTGCGTCATGAACTTGTTGTGCTGCACCAAGTATGTCACTGATGCAACACAAGATTGAACACATTCGTGCATGCCCAATTGAGTGGCCCACAGTGATGTGGAAGTAAACATGTGGCTACAGATTCCAAAGTAAGCCTTATTTTTACTGATAGACTTGTTTAGGGGGATCATGGAGTGCTGGTTATGGTTGCCCATACATTATAAAAGATTGTGTATGAGCAACCATACACAAACAAGGCAGTTATGAGATCTTAAGGTCTCCGTGGTAATGGACCTCTTGAGCTGCACTCTTGAGGTCTCTGGTTACCACAGAAACCTCTCGATCACAACTGCCTTGTCGTGTATGCTTGCTCATACACAATCCTCTATGTTGCTACTATACCAAAGCACAGCTTGGTTTGCCGGAGGGGCTGAATTTTTGTCTGTGCATGTTTATTTATTAGCCTTTACATGTGTATTTATTTGGTGGGCTTCAGCTCTCCTTGCCATCGCTTGTTCACCCCATGCTGTGCACTTCTCTGCAGAACAATCGAGGGAGAGCCTAGACAAAGCTGGAGGAATTTCATTTAGTCTGCTCTTGAAGGATCCACAAGTGCTTTTATTCAAGAAAAAAAGGTCCTATGTTTTATTGCCATTTGCTCACAACTTTGCACAACCTTGCAATCTATATTTTATGTATTTATTTATTTATTTGAAATCTTGGCATTGCAACCTTTGAGTCAGAGATTCATTTCCAAAGGCTCCACATCGATACACAATACAGACATAATTAATGCAGTTGACAGTAAGATACAATATACAGTGCCAGGACAATTTGTTGGCAAGGTTACAGCTTGAGAATGTTATTATTAGTACCGTGAGAGTCATTATGGATTGATGTTTTCAGAGGGCATGGTTTTGGGTGGTTTCTTTTTAGTTAATTTCTACAATGGGCGGTATATTCAAAGAAGTTGTGCATGGTGCAACAGTGTTGCACTATGCACAACCCACTGATGTGCCCTGGCATGATATTCAAAGGAGAATGTTGTGCTGCGCAAATCCCAATGTGCTGGGGTGCCCATGCATGTGTGGCACATCTCGATATTCAGCCTAGGATGTGCGGTGCATATGCAGGAACACACCCGCCTTGCACCGCACGGGGGGGTGCAAAGATGTGCCCCACAAAAAAGGAACAAGTGGGGGACTCTCACAGGCCGGCTGCCATATTGCTGGCTGCAACACAGCAGCCACCTGCTGTAGGTGGCCACCCGACCTCCTCAGACACAGGCTGGGTGTCATGCCCCCCCTCACCTGATCGCTGGCAGATGCACATATTATCCCTGGTGGTTCAGTGGACCCTACCCCATCACCTGATCATGGGCTGAAATAAACAAAACTAATCCCTGGTGGTCCAGTGGACCCACTCCCCAGCCTGATCGCAGGCTTTGTAAACATAAAACCTCCCTGGTGGTCCAGTGGACCTGCTCCTAAGCTCCATCGTGGGTTATGTAAAAATAACTACTCCTGGTGGTCCAGTGGACCTGCTCCCAAGCCAATCATGGGCTGTAAATATACTCCCTGGTGGTCTAGTGGATCTGCTCCAGCCTAGTCATGGGTTGTGTAAATATACCATTTGGTGGTCCAGCGGTACCCCTCACTCACCAGACCACACTCACTCTCCCCAGTCAGCAGTGGGTGGCAGCCACCTGCAAGCCACTCACACTACGTTAGTACAGCTGTAGCTGCCCATTGGACTATACATGTGGCAGACCACTGGACTACAGTTCTGGAAATGTGAATAGTTTCATTCACATTCCAGGACTGTGCCATTCAGTATGGTCTGCACGCCCATTGGCCCATGCAGTGGACTAATGAGCTTACAGCTGTACTGTACGCTGTCAGCTGGTGGGTGGCTTGCAGGTGGGGAGCTGCCACCTGCCACTGACTGGGGGAGAGTGGGGTGGTGGGTCTGAGTGGGCAGGTGAGGAGGGAGGTACCGCTGGACCACCATGGAGTAATTATTTTTACACAGCCCGCAATCAGGCTTGGGAGCAGGTCCACTGGACCACCAAAGAAGTTTTACCTTTACTAGGCCCGTGATCAGGCAGTGGGGCACGTTGCCACTGAGGGGCAGGGGGTGTCAGTCCCCAATGGCTGCAGCCTGGCAGGGCGCCAGGTGCAAGTCACTGGGGATCAGCGCACCTGCATGGAAATGGGGCCACAATGACATGTAAATGGCCCCATTTGTGCCTTGCATGCATAATGGCCCCATTTGCATAACCAGCACTGAATATCGTGGTTCTTGCACCTAGCGCACTCGCACTTGCACTGGCGCATCCCCCTGCTCCTCACTTGCCACTAGCGTTGGCGCAGTGCCACTGCACCCTGTGCAATGCAGGCAGCAACAGTGCCATATTGAACAGTGCTGAGCCATGGCACAGCACCATTGATTATCGCCCAGACCATGCCCTGGTACATCCCCGTTGTGCTGTGCCCAGGCTTGCACCCCTGCCTGGTGCATTCTGAATATCCCACCCAATGAGTCTAGTGGTTGGAGCTGAGCATGACTTGTAAAAAATGTGCACAGCTTGGTTTGCTGGAGGGGCAGGTTTTTTTTTATCAGATATTTTTTATTCACCTTTATTTACCAGTGGTTGTTATTTATTCATTCTGGTCTCAGGAGTGGTAACCTAAGTGGCTGAGCTTGCTTTCTGCTCTTTGTGAAGACAGCTAGTGTCTCTTGTGCTGGATTTTCAATAATGCTATGTTTGCCCATCAGTATTGCGTGTTACATTGTGTGGCCACCGGTGGTCAGCAGTTCTAGTGATTATTTTATTCATTTTGTTGTGTACAGTATATGTGCTGGCATATATATGATGATGGATTTAGTAATTTGTGTTTTTCACCTGATAAACCACTCAGGAAAACTTTTCTTTGTTTCTTATTTGTTCTGCTGATCAGATGAGCAGTAGAAAGGTAAATCAGAGATCTGGGAATCATTCCCTCACAAAGTGCAAGCTGGTTCTGGATAAGCCTGTAATATTGTAGGTACTATGGTATGAGTTCCAGTGATGCACAAGATGGGAAATTTGATTATAGCAACCTGTTTGATTGATCTTTGATTTACTTTTGTAAGATTCTGTAGTTATCTGGCATTGTACCTTTTTTTCAGTCTGGGCATTGATGGACTAGGAGCATGGCATTTAGTATGTGGCCCTTCAGACCCCCCCCCCAAACTGGTGGTCCTCAGAGGGTCTTGAATTATGACCTATTTTGTAAGTGTAGGATCGTTTTTGTGAATGGAGAATAAATGCCTCTTGGGGCCCCCCAAATAAGTCAATGCATTGTTTGCCACAGAGAGAGATGAGACAGAGAGAGAGAGACAGACAAGTGTGCAGTTAGAGACTGCTTATTGACAGCAGGTGGGATTGGCTCCATTTGAAAGAATTTTGGCATGCTGAGCCCATGGTGCAAATTTTCTGATGGGGACTGTGTGCTGCATGATGGTAATGGACTGGGGACATCTCAGTGGCAAATGTGAAAAGCATTTCAGTCACCTTCTCCTTATAGGTTAAACACATTTCTTTGTTTTTACCCACTTCTGTTTGTCTGATGTAATTCTAATGCACTGTCCCAGGTAGTACTCCCTGTCAATATATTTGCAGATCTGTTCACCACATTTCTTTGTCTAATTTTCTGTAACATACTGCCTCATGGTCTTTTTGTCTCTGCTCAGTCTTTTTTGTTTTGTAAATCTTCAGTTTCATATGGTTAACTCCATTTTTTTTATTTCTCTTATTGGGACAGCATGGTCAATTATTTCTTGAATAGAATTTACTACCTTCTCAAGAGTATCATTTGCTGACTGAAAGTTGAACCACTAAAGACTCAATTTAGCTGCTATAGTATCAAGAACATCTTAATTTATTTATTTATTTTTTGGCAACTGTGCTTTTGTCTTTGCCAGACTTCATTTATTTATTTTGGGGCAGGGTGGGGGTGAGAGTGGTAAACACTGACAAGATGAGCTGAATCTAATGAGGTAGAGAGGGGATAGAGGGTAAGAGTGAGAGAGGTTACTGGGGCCCATAGAAAATAAAGTTTGGCCTCAATGTGGCTTTGTGTGTACAGGCAGGGCAAGGGCAGGCTAGCAAAATACATTTTTGACTTGTACCATCCAGAGGGGAGTGAGAGAGAGAGAGAGAGAGAGAGACTACTGTGGAAAAAGATACAATTTCCAGTCACAGAAATCACAAGTAAGGTTTTTGCCTGGCCTCTGTGTGGCTTTGTGTGTACAGGCAGGGCTTGGTGCAGGCTGACAAAATACATTTTTGACTTGTGCCACCAGGAGGGGAAGTGGAGAGAGAGAGATACACTACTGGGGAACAAAGAGGCTTTTTACAGTCATAGAACTCACAAATAAAGTTTATTCCTGGCCTCAGTGAGGCTTTGTGAATGCAGACAGGGCTAGAGGCAGGCTGACAGAATAGGTTTTTGACTTGTGCCATCCAGAGAGAAGGAGAGAGATACTACTGGGGACCAAAGATACATTTTACAGTCTCAGAAATCACAAATTAACTTTATTCATTGCCTCATTGTAGCTGTGTGTGTACAGTCATGGCAAAGGCATGCTGGCAAAATAAATGTTTTACTTGTGCCATCCAGAAGGGGGCAGAGAGAGATAGAGAAATCAATGGGGAACAATGAGACATTTTACAGACACAGAAATCACATTTTTTTGCTGGCCTCAGTGTGGCATTGTGTGTGCAGGCAGGGCTAAGAGCAGGCTGGCAAAATACATTTTTGTCTTGTGCCATCCAGAGGGGAGAGAGAGAAGATTACTGGGTAGCAAAGAGACATTTTACAGTAACAGAAATCACAAATAAAGTTTATTTTTGCCCTCAGTGTGGCTTTGTGTGAACAGGCATGGCAAAGGCAGGTTGGCAAAATAAATGTTTGACTTGTGCCATCCAAAAGGGAGAGAGAGAGACAACCGGGGACCAAAAAAACATGTTACTATCACAGAAATCACAAATAAAGTATATTTCTGGCTTCAGTGTGGCTTTGTGTGTACAAGAAGGGCTAGAAGCAGACTGACAAAATACATTTTTTTCTTGAGCCATCAAGAGGGGGGGAGTGATAGAAGACTACTGGGGACCAAAGATAGATTTTACAGTCACAGAAATCACAAAAAACATTTATTGAAGGCCTCAGTGTGGCTTTCTGTCTATAGGCAGGGCAAGGGCAGGCTGGAAAAATAAATTTTTACTTGTGCCATCCAGAAGGATGAGAGAGACAGAGAGAGAGAGAGAGAGAGAGAGAGAGAGAGAATTACTGGGGACCAAAGAGACATTTTACAGTCACAGAAATCACAAATAAAGTTTATTGCTGGCCTCATTGTGACTTTATGTATAAAGGCAGGGCAAGGAGCAGGCTGGCAAAATAGATTTTTGTCTTGTGCCATCCAGAAGGATGAGGAGAGAGAGAGAGAGAGAGAGAGAGAGAGAGAGAGAGAGAGAGAGAGAGAGGAGACAGAGAGAGAGAGAGAGAGAGAGACTTCTGGGTACCAAAGAGACATTTTACAGTCACAAACATCACAAACTAAGTTTATTTCATGGCCTCAGTGTAACTGTGTGTACACAGGCAGGACAAGGGCAGGCTGGCAAAATAAATCTTTTATTTGTGTCATGGAGAGGAAGAGCGAGATCACTGTGGACCAATGATACATTTTACAGTCACAGAAATCACAAATAAAATTTATTCCTGGCCTCAGTGTGGTTTTGTGTGTATGGGCAGGGCTAGGAGCAAACTGGCAAAATAAATTCTTATCTTGTGCCTTCAATAGGGGAGAGAAAGAGAGACTACTGAGGACCAAAAAGACATTCTACAGTCACAGTAATCACAAAAAAGTTTATTTATTGCCTCAGTGTGGCTTTCTGTGTATAGGGAGGGCAAGGGCAAGCTGACAAAATACATTTTTGACTTGTGTCATCCAGAGGGGAGATATAGTGACTAATAGGGACCAAAGAGATATTTTACAGTCACAGAAATCACAAATAATGTTTATTCCTGACCTCAGTGTGGCTTTAAGTGTAAGGCAGGGCAAGGAGCAGGCTGGCAAAATACATTTTTGACTTGTGTCATCCAGAGGGGGGGAGAGAGAGAGAGAGAAAGAGAGAGAGGAGAGAGAGAGAGAGAAAGAGAGACTACTGTGGCCAAAGAGACATTTTACAGCCACAAAAATCATAAATAAAGTTTATTTCTGGCCTCAGTGTGGCTTTGTGCATACAGGCAGGGCATGGAGCAGGCTGGCAAAATAAATTTTTGACTTATGGCATCCAGAGGAATGAGAGAAATAGAGAGAGAGAGAGAGAGAGAGAGAGAGACTACTGGGGACCAAAGAGACATTTCATAGTCACAGAAATCACAAATAATGTTCATATTCCTGGCCTCAGTGTGGTTGTGTGTGTACAGGCAGGACAAGGGCAGGCTGGTAAAATAAATATTTGACTTGTGCCATCCAGAGTGAGAGAGAGAGAGAGAGAGAGAGAGAGAGAGAGAGAGAGAGATTACTGGGGGAATGTTTTTTGCTTGGCAGTGCCTAGTATGTGATGGCATGGGTGGGCCATTGGACACCAGGAAGTGCATACCTGGTATGGGAGTGAACTGGTGGACCACTGCACATTCACACTGTAAGATGCAAAGCTTGGTGGGTAAAGCATGTTTTTACTGATCTCTCCTCTACACCAAGAGAATACAAGAAGAGAGTATACATAAAATGCTGCATGTTGTCAAAAAGGTCATTTGGTACAGTGGTGGCTTATTGATCTTATAGCCTGTTTGCACAACTGGAAAACAAATGTGCTTTGTTCATAAAGCAGCTCCTAATTTTCTGATTGAACTTACACTGCAAATGTTATTGGAGACATGTAGTGGTGAGTTCAGAATGTTCTGATCTTTGCAGGTGTCTTTCTGTTGTCTATGTATGTCACAGAGTGCCTCTGTGATGGATAGGGGGCCTCATGATTTGTGTTAGATATTTTCCTTTTTTGCCCTTATGTTAAAGAACAAAATCATGGGGTAAAATCCAAAGTCAAATATTGGAGTGAAGGAGTTTATGTTTAAATATAGAAAAAATAATAATAAACGAAAAGATGGTTGCAGTTATAATGGGTTTGCTACATTCTATTCTTCTGCAGCATACTTGCAACAGTTCTATTTTCTGCCCGAATTTGAGAAGATGTGTTTTTGCACATCTGTGAATAGAAAGGCTGTAATGGAGAGACTTTATGGTAGAGTGCCCGAATTCAGCCGTTATGCTAAGAGTAAAATAAATTATTATAAGGATGTTATTAACTCTGTAGTTAGTTTTGGCTAGAGAGAAGAATAAATAAAAGTCAGAGCGTTTTCGGGCTGGGCAGTGCTTTGCACCTCCAGGCTAAATGAAGCAAAAGAAATTAGTGGCTGCTTTGTAAAAGTAATACATTTTAGCCGCAGTCCTTTTTTCGCTCTTTTTAATCATGGTGGTGAGGATTATAGCCCTTATACAATATAAAAGTTTTAAAAAAAAGTATTAATGAGAAGGGGAAGGTCCGAGGAATATAAGTTAACCAAGGCAGACTGGATATTTTAAAGAGAAGGGGAAAGTTGTATTACTTGTATCGCAAGCGTTCCGTTTCGTTTCCCCTAAAAATATGAATACATTTTTCCCATAGGCTATTACCAGATTGAATGCCTGTAAGTTAGTCCCATTTTCAAAATAATTGGCTCTCTGTATAAAACGGCTGTAGAACACTGCGTAATTAACTTTTCAGAGTCTGAACTCCCCTACGACGGTGCAAGTACGCGCTTTGGAAAGCTTGTATTTCCTGCTAGAATGTTCGCACTATTGTGTGGGGAATTAAGCTTTTAAATACTTTCCACATTGGATTAGTATCCTTAAAATAAAGCGTTTAGCCTGGTACATACCCTCACTGATAGGATTGTGGTGTTTTGTAAATTTCCAGGGGGGTTTGTAGAGCGAGGGTTTTGGTACTGTGGCTGACGATTTAACCTTTTGAATCTCACCGCCTATGGCTCCAAGCCCTTCTATAAGAGCCGGGCAGCCACTTTTCTATTACATTTATGTTGTAGCTCAAAGTGGGTGGTGCTTATTGAGCATCAGAAAGAAACTTGTCTGTGTTAAAGTAATATAAATATATTTTGGAACTTAAATATAAGCTCTGATGTTTACTTAAATGTATATAGACTAAGTAAAATGAATATTAATTAATGTTTAAAGAAACAATGTTTAAATATATTAGTGGGTGGAGTTAATTTGTCATCTGATTACTCAAGTGTATAAAGGAAAAGATATCGCCTAAGGCTGTTAGATGGGACCGAGAGAGAGAGAGAGAGAGAGAGAGAGGAGGCTCTGGAGAGAACTCCAGGGAGTGATGTAAAATTGTTACAAATGTGTTCACCAGACGATTGAAGTGATTTTCAAGGAGCTTGCTGTATGAAATATGTCCTGCCACAGAAGTAAATGTGAAAGTACAAAAATAAACCCTTGAACTATATAAAGGTCTGCTATATTGTGTCACACGACCTGATTGCCCACGTACACCTGCGCCCCGCTACATATGGTGTCAGAAGCGGGATGTGAAGTGGGTTTGACCAAAGACCAAGTGGGCAGTGACATTTGCAGGACAGTACAGTGAGGTCGACAACTGGAGTTGTTGAGTATTCTGGCCTGAGAAGCAACGTCCTTTACGTGCTGACTGATGATGGAACCAGAGGCGCCAAAGCTGATGGATGATGAAAGGGCCTGGTGTACTTATGGATTGGCACAGATGAAGTTATTTCAGTGGATGTTTTCCCATTGGATGGAGGCGGAACATAGATGGAAAGTTGCTGAGCAAAGGTATCAGGAAATATTGAGATGCCTGACAGCGTCTGGGGAAGTAACTAACCCTGAAGGGTCTACAAAGGTGAAGGACGTGAGACCTTGTGCAGTTGGTAATGAACACCCTGTTTTGCCTATGTTTGATGGAATATATCGGACAGAGGATGGAAAGCAAGATACATACAAGTCCCCAGGTGAGACTGTTTTGGACTTTGGGGTGAAGACAGAGAAGCATAGTGTAGCATGTTTGGAACTTCCTGTTTTACCCCTATTTGATGGAATGTATTGGATAGAGGATGAAGGACAGCAGATCACATATAAGTCCCCAGGTGTGACTGTTGTGGACTACGGGGTGAAACCATTTGTCAAACCTGAAGAGGATATAATTGCTGAAGGGACTTATATTAAAACTAATGATGATAAATGTGATTTTTTGAAGGTTAACTGGGGATTATTACAGGAAGGGGATCCTGAAATTACCCAGCTGAGCAAATATGCTGTCCAGAGTCATGGAAAGACAGGAATAGATGGAGAAAGTAAACCCTTATGGTGGTACAAGGTTAAGGGGGAGACACTCTACCATGTAAAACCAAACGTATGCATTAAACAGTTACAGGCAAGGGTGGTGGTACCCCATAAGTATAGAAAAAGGGTCCTAGATGAACTTTGCAGGAGAAGTAAATGTTTAGAGCAAGGGAAACTTTTAGAACAACTCGTTCCCTACTACCACTGGCTGGGTATGTATCGGCAGGTGGCGGTTTATGTACGGGAACAACAGGGGTTTATCAGGAAGCATGAGAGAGATAAAATACAGAGGGATGATAACCTCAATAAATGGTTACCCTGGAGAAAGAGGAAGCTTTCATGCAGGAACATGGGTAATAGATGGTAGCTGCCCTTGGGTTAATGCCAGCTAGGATGGTGTGGATTATCCTTCCTTAGAATGCAGGTATCATAATTATGACCATTATTGGGGGGGGGAGTAAAAAGGATGTTGGGGTGCGAGTTGTTTTGAGGGGTTTTGAAATGCCCATGGTCAGGAAATCTGTCTGAGTAGCGACTAGATGGATAGAACATGGAGCACTGAAGTATGAAGAACTGTGCATATCGCAAATTAGTATGCCACATATTATTTTTATGAAAGGTGACCATTTGGGGTAGTTGAAATAATGGTAGAGGAATGATAATATTCTGATAAATTAATATAGATTTATTCAGATATGCATAGCAGAACTGAGAGATTGTTTTTTTTCTTCTTCTGTCTTCATTCTTTTCTTACCTATGTAATGACTGAGGGGTGGCCGCCTGCAGTCATTTCCTTTTCTTTTCTCTTTTATATTTCTTCTCTGATGTAGCTTTATTTTTTTCAGTACATTCTGTATAAGAAATAGTAAAATGTGATAACAGTACTATGCCTTAGTGATTGCCCTGTCTAGGAGAGAGACTGTTAGCATTAGTTAATATTAGTGGTTATTGTGATTACGGCCCTTTGGTATAACATATAAGCCCCAGGGTATTGTTTTGATTAAATTTCTGTACCTGTTATAGGATTGATTTGTTATGGGACCCTGGGGTGGAGCTCTAAGATGTGGGTGGGCTGGAGCTCCATAACCCCCCTTTCATAATGAAGTATTAAGTATTAGGGCAACCAAAGAAATGGTTGCCATCTTAGGTGAGGAGGAGTGTCACAGAGTGCCTCTGTGATGGATTGGGGGCCTCATAATTTGTGTTAGATATTTTCCTTTTTTGCCCTTATGTTAAGAAAAATCATGGGGTAAAATCCAAAATCAAATATTTGAGTGAAGGAGTTTATGTTTAAATATAGAAAAAAAAAATATAATAAACGAAAGGATGGTTGCAGTTATAATGGGTTTGCTATATTCTATCCTTTTGCAGCATACTTGCAACAGTTCTATGTTCTGCCCGA
The DNA here is from genome assembly GCA_016271365.2 of Neoceratodus forsteri. Taxonomy (NCBI): domain Eukaryota; kingdom Metazoa; phylum Chordata; order Ceratodontiformes; family Ceratodontidae; genus Neoceratodus; species Neoceratodus forsteri. The sequence goes on from CM057449.1 coordinate 1,497,093,857, forward strand.
ATTTGAGAAGATGTGTTTTTGCACATCTGTGAATAGAAAGGCTGTAATGGAGAGCCTTTATGGTAGAGTGCCCGAATTCAGCCATCATGCTAAGAGTAAAATAAATTATTATAAGGATGTTATTAACTCTGTAGTTAGTTTTGGCTAGAGAGAAGAATAAATAAAAGTTGGAGTGTTTTCGGGCTGGGCAGCGCTTTGCACCTCCAGTCTAAATGAAGCAAAAGAAATTAGCGGCTGCTTTGTAAAAGTAATACATTTTAGCTGCCGTCCTTTTTTCGCTCTTTTTAATCATGGTGGTGAGGGTTATAGTCCTTATACAATATAAAAGTTTTAAAAAAAAAGTATTAATGAGAAGGGGAAGGTCCGAGGAATGTAGGTTACCTAGGCAGACTGGATATTTTAAAGAGAAGGGGAAAGTTGTATTACTTGTATTGCAAGCGTTCTGTTTCGTTTCCCCTAAAAATATGAATACATTTTTCCCATAGGCTATTACCAGATTGAATGCCTGTAAGTTAGTCCCATTTTCAAAATAATTGGCTCTCTGTATAAAACGGCTGTAGAACACTGCGTAATTAACTTTTCAGAGTCTGAACTCCCCTACGACGGTGCTAGTATGCGCGTTGGAAAGCTTGTATTTCCTGCTAGAATGTTTGCACTGTTGTGTGGGGAATTAAGCTTTTAAATACTTTCCACATTGGATTAGTATCCTTAAAATAAAGCGTTTAGCCTGGTACATACCCTCTCTGATGGGATTGTGGTGCTTTGTAGATTTCCGGGGTTTGTAGAGCGAGGGTTTTGGTACTGTGGCTGACAATTTAGCCTTTTGAATCTCACCGCCTATGGCTCCAAGCCCTTCTATAAGAGCCGGGTGGCCGCTTCTCCATTACATTTATGTTGTAGCTCAAAGTGGGTGGTGCTTATTGAGCGTCAGAAAGAAACTTCTCTGTGTTAAAGTAATATAAATATATTTTAGAACTTAAATATAAGCTCTGATGTTTACTTAAATGTATATAGACTAAGTAAAATGAATATTAATTAGTGTTTAAAGAAACAATGTTTGAAATATATTAGTGGGTGGAGTTAATTTGTCATCTGATTACTCAAGTGTAGAAAAGAAAAGATATAGCCTAAGGCTGTTAGATGGGACCGGGAGAGAGATGAGAGAGGAGGCTCTGGAAAGAACTCAAGGGAGTGATGTAAAATTGTTACAAATGTGTTCACCAGAAGATTGAAGTGATTTTAAAGGAGCTTGCTGTATGAAATATGTCCTGCCGCAGAAGTAAATGTGAAAGTACAAAAATAAATTTTGAACTATATAAAGGTCTGCTATATTGTGTCACACGACCTGATTGCCCATGTACACCTGCGCTCCGCTACAATGTAGTAAAACAACCCTATAGCTCTCCATAAATTATATTGCCTTCATTTATTCATGTCTGTTGCACAAAACATTGATTTGTTTTTCACTCGTAGTTATATCTATATTTCTAGACAATGAATCCACTTTTCAGGAGGATAATGTATTTTTTTTCATTGTAGTATAGAAAACTTTTTTATAGCGGTGTGTTGCAATGTTATAGGGCTCCATGGTACTTTTTACTTTGTGGTACAAGTTACTGTTAATAATAACTGCATATAAAAAGAAATGCCCTTATCTAGCCCAGTGATCCTGAGGTAGAAATACTCAATACAAGTTGAATGGGCAACATTTTATGTCAGGGCATTTTGTGTGATGGTGCCAGGTGTTTGACGGTGGGTGGGAGAGTCCCCTGACAACAGGTCACCCATTTTGAGTGATGATGTCGGGTGTTTGATGATGTGTGTGTGTGTGTGTGTGTGTGTGTGTGTGGCTCCTGACAACAGGCCATCCTTTTTGCATGATGGTGCCAGATGTTTGATGGTGGGGGGAAGGCCCCTGACAATGGGGCATTCATTTTGTGTTATGGTGTCGGTTGTTGAAAAGTGTGAAGAACCAGTAGATATCAAGGAATGCATTTTGTGTGATGTTGCCAGGTTTTGGAAGGTGGGGGGGTTCCCCATGACACCATGGAATGTTTTTGGTGTCCGGGTACTCACTCCACCCTCTGGGACCCTGCGCCATTAAACACATAACATTGTCTTGTGTCCGTGGGTTCTGTCGCATAAAAAGCATTCCTGGTGTCTGTGGATTCCACCCCACCCTCTGGGACATGGCACCATCACAGAAAAAGCATTTCCTGGCGTACGTGGGTTCCATCCCACTCTCCAAGACCTGGAACCATAAAAGAAATACAGCATTGCCTGGTGTCCAAGACCCGAGAGAGGGGTGGGGTTGACTGACAGTGGGGAATGCTTATTGTGTAAATCCATTTTGTGTTATGGAGCTGAGTATCAGAGGGTGGGGATAACCACTTGACACCAGGGAATGCATTTTGAGTAATGGAGCCATGCGTTTGAGGATGGTGGGAAAGTCCCTGACACCAGGGAATCAATTTTGTGTAATGGTGACATGTCACAGAGTGTGGGGGAACCCATGAACACCAGGGAATGCTTTTTCTGAGATGGCGCCGGGTCTCCAAGAGTGGGAGTGAACCACTGGGCACCTGGGAAATAGTTTTTTTGTGATGGTGCTGGTTCAATCTTTCTGTGATGGTGCCATGTCTCTGAAGGTGTGGTGCCAAGTCTCAGAGTGTTGGGCAGAACACATACCACGCAATGCTGTTTGTTTGATAGTTCCAGGTCTCTGAGCGTGGTGAGTAGCCCCCAGACACCAGGTAATGCTGTTTGTTGGATGGTGCTGGGTGTTGCAACAGCCATCACCATCTCTCAAACAGCATTCTCTGGTGTCCAGGGCACACTCCCACCTTCTGGGACCTGGATACATCAGTCAAGCAGCATTGCCTGGTGTGTGTTCCACCCAACACTCTGAGACATGACACCATTACACAAAATGCATTCCTTGGTGTCCATGGGTCCCACCCAACCCTCCAAGTCCCAACAGCATCAAACACAAAGCATTGCCTTGTGTCCACAGGCTTCATCCTCCAAGACCCAGGAGTAGGGTGAGGCTGACGGTCAATGGGGAATGCTTATTTTGTGAATTCATTTTTTGTTATGGTGCTGGGTATAAGAGGGTGGGCAGAACACTAGACACCCAGGAATGCTTTTTTCTGTTATGGTGCAATGTCTCTGAGCATATGGTGGAACCCATGAACACCATGCACTGCATTTTGTATGATGGTGCCAGTTGCTTGGAGGATTGTGCAGAACCCACTTACACCAGGCAATGCTGTTTGTTTGATGGTGCTAGGTATTGGAGGATTGTGGGCAGCCCCTGAACAACAGGTAAAGCTGTTTATTGCATGGTGCTGTGTGTTCCAATAACCAGCACCATTCCACAAACAGCATTCTCTGGTGTCCAGGAGTTCACCCCACCCTCTGAAACCCAGTGCCATAAAAAAACAGCATTGATTGGTGTCTGTTGGTTCCACCCCACCTGCTGAGACGTGGCACCATCACAAAAAATGCATTGCCTGTTATACATGGGTTCCACCCCCACCCTCTGAGACATGGTACGATTACAGAATAAGTATTCCCTGGTGTCCTGGATTTCAACCCCTTTCCCTCCTTTATCCAGCCCATCTTTTTTGTGTTTTTGGTGGTTGGACCTGGTATTGGAGGGCTTGTGGAGGGCCATTGAACACCAGGGAATGCTCAAGTTGTGGTGGCAACTGATATGGGTGGGGATGTTTTTATTATCATCTCAATGCACGTCTTTCTGCAGGTAAGCTCCTTATCAGATATCTTATTGAATGACACATTCATCTGTCTAGTAGAGTCCATATCCAAGTTTTTGGAACAATTTTGAACATCAGTTGATCACTAATCAAAGTTAGTTCTATGCATTGCATGTTGTGGAGCCTGGTATGGGAGGAAATTAGGAGACCACTGGACACCTGGGAATCATTTTTTGTGGTAACGCATGGTATGGGAGGGAATTGGGGTGCCACTGTGAAACAGGTAATGCCTTTATTGTGATGATGTATGGTATGGGATGGCATGCGTTGTGCCAATGGACACCTGGGTGCACTTTACTTTTGTTGATGCCATGGTATGGCAGGGAATGGGGGACCACTAGGCAACAAGGAATGATTTTTTTGAGATGGGGCCTTCTATGAGAGGGAGTGGGGGGGGGCTATGTATACCAGACAATGCTTTACTTGGGGTGATGCCTGGTGTGGGAGTGCATGTGTGGGGCCATCGGTCACAAGGGAATGATTTTTATGTGATGGTACTGGGTCTCAGAGGGTTGGGGGAGGGTGATGGTGCTGGGTTTTGGAGAGTGGCATCCCATTATGTTGGAGGGACCAGTATGGACTAACATCCGCATATGGCCAATATTCCAGGGTGGAGCAGGACTGTGTCCACTGCTTGCACAAGGGCATAATTTTTAATTTGATGCCCTTATGCTAGCATACCCCAAACTGCCTCAGCATATGCACATAGCCTCCCAATCTGCCTACCAGCCATCTACTGAATATATAAAACTCTGATCCCCAACACACATAATGCATAATACATGGAAAACAGGGGATTATGAGGTCATTCTAGCTTGGAGCACACATTACTATGCCCCTGAATGATTGTATCACATCACAGTGTCAACAATTCTAATGATCCCCTCCTGTATGGGGGCAGGGAATGAGAACACATATTGCTGTTCCCTCCAAGATAAGAGATCTAAGTAAAGGGGTCCTGGGAAAATGGGGTTTTGGGTGGGTATTGAGTTAGTAAAGAGAGAAATGTTTCTTATGTGTGCTGTACACAGGTATTGGCCTTGATGCACCAAAATTCAGATTCAAATTTAAATATGAATTCTGAGTACCATGAACACCAAATTTTACAGCCCCCTATGGAGGGCAGAAGTCTACAAATTGGGGTCATGCCCCAGTCATAGAGCTGCGTAGACGTCCTACCTTCATTCTGTGTGTTACTTTTTTTCTTTATTCTTTAGCTAATTTACCATTACCTGCCATCTGTACAGTTCACTGAGGCAAGCTTGCTTATGCATGCCTACTGTCACAGTCTGACTGTAAGTTTTTGTTTTTATTATTCATGTCTATTTGTTCCCCTTTGGTTCTCATTGTTCCCCACCCATTGATGGGGCTTCATTCATCGTACAGTACATTTCACTTATAACAGACACTGTTATAACAAACAGTCAGTTACAGTGGACAAAAACTGATTTCCCAAACCAAATGTATCAAACCGAATGTATTTATCTCTGGTTATATGGAAAAAAGCATTGCTTGTAATGGACTTCATGAAGCTTTTATGGGCATTCGTCTTGCTTTTTTTTGGGGAGTGCAGAACTGGTGAGATTTGGCAAATGTAAAATTAAGATGGAGAAGATTCAGAGATTAAGGCCCAGATATTCAAAAGAGTTGAGCCATGCGCAATAGCGTTGCGCCTGTGCAAGTCCAAAAATGCGCCATTCTGCGATATTCAGCAGGAGGCAGTTGCGCCTCCCAAATCACGCTGAGCAACAGCGCAATGATAATGAATGCATGCGCAACTGAAGGGGGAGGAACCATGCATAAATGGCGCAGTGCGATATTCAACAACATGCGCCATGCGCAATAGGGGAGCAAGCGGAAGTTGTGCCATAGCGAAAATGAGCCAAAATAAAAGGGAGCAAGGGAGAGGTGCAAGAACGCTACAGGGAAGCCACATGAGGGCAAAGTCTAGCAGGGAAAATTGGCAGCAGGGACACACAGGACAGGCCAGGAAAGGGCACCTGGAATCAACAGGCACAGGGGAAGGTGTGGGGAGCCCCAGTGCAGAAGGGGGAAGTACATCACACAGCAGTGAGGCCAGCACAGGCAGGTGTTCCCAGTACAGGGGAAGTAGCAGCCAGGACAGTGAGGGGAATACATAAACAGCTGCCGGGGGGGTGAACACAAGCCAGGGACATGGTCAGTGCCACCATCCAGATGGAGGCCATAATGAGGGGGTGAGAAGGTGGGCAGCAGGGGGCGTGGCCGTGGAAGGGCGGTTGGTGATATGCCCCAACAGGCAGTACCGGGCCTGCACTAGCTTTGGCGCTGTACAGTGATACTGAGATTGTGGGCTTGTACTGCCTGAATCAGGCATTCTGAGGCAGCTCTGTGAGCTGTGCAGTGATGTGATGCAGGCACCCACATGACGGAGCCATGCCCTGTTAGTGGAGATGAAAGTGACAGCTTGCATGTGCTTGCTCACCACAGGTACCTTCCAGAGACCAACTGGGGACACCACAAGCATAACCCAGTTGGCCACGTCATGCCACCTCACCCAATTCCTCAGCACACTGCTGCCACATGCTGCGGAGCACATCCATTTCCCCAGCACACTGGCGGAGCGCACTGCAAACATACAGGAGTTCCACAGGGTAGCACGTATGCTTGGCGTGCTAGGGGCAATAGACTGCATGCATGTGGCCATCCACACACCACCTGGCCCCGAGGGGGCTGCATATATAAATCTCAAGGGCTATGCCAGCATCAACTGCCAAGTGGTGTGTGATGCCAGGGGGCGCATAATCAGTGTCTGTGCCACGCACCGTGGGGGAGCACATGATGCCTTCATCTGGCACCAGTTGACACTGTGCTACAGATTCAAGAGTGAGGATATCCCCACTGGTCACCTAGTGGGTGAGTATGCAGACCACATGGACAATCATAGGGCCTGGGGGGGCATGGTCAGAGGTGACATGGGTGTGGCCTACATGGCCCGGGGCAGGGCGATGCTGATCACCAAACTAACCTCCACCCTCTACACACAGGTGACAGTGGATACCCACTCTGTCCCTGGCTGCTCACACCCTACCAGTGGCCTGCGACCCCATCGCAGCAACACTACAATGAGGCACACACCACCACACGTAATGTCATCGAGCGGGTGTTCGGGATGCTGAAGGCATGTTTCCCTTGCCTGGACACCTCCGGCGGTGCCCTGCAGTACAGCCCCTCAAAGCCCTGTGGGCTATTCCTGGCCTGTTGAATCCTGCACAACATGGCCAACGAATGTGGGATAGCCATACAGGTCGAAGAGGTGGATAGCGATGGGGACGATGAGGATGCCGGTGACAATGGTGATGGGCAGCCCCCCCTTGGGAGACAGGACCCCTGACTGCTCCGGCCGGCACAGCTGCACCGGGACACCATCATGGAGGAGCACTTCAGCCAACCCAGGTAAGTCATGGGGCCATGTGCAACCAACAGTGGCTAAGGCACAACCCACAAACACACATGGACACAAACCAGGGGTGCATGCCATCAGGGGAAGTGGCCGGGCATGGAACCACACACACCACCAGGGATTGGTGAGGTCTAACATGCCACACGGACACACACACACACACAATGCACCAGACATGCACAAAGGGTAGGAGGTACACTGACCCAGAACGCCACCCCTAGCCACACACATGTCCACAGACCACCACGCCCACTGCCCGTCCTTGTGCATGTGTCAGATGCTGAGCACCATTGCACATTGGTGTACAGTGCAATGCAAGCATCATCATGCACACACAACTGCAGACGGCAGCTGGGAAGGTGTGCAGATGGACTGTGTGTCCGCGTGCAGGGCCGGGTACCCAACTGTGCAATGCCTGCTGAATGACACAATGCACACAGGGCAGCACCAGACAGTAGCCGCGTTGGGAGACAGGTCAGTCATGCACCACAGTGCCCCGGCCAACACGGATGTGTGGGCGGCCCCACCGAGACCCACCAGCACTGACAGGCTGACCACTGGCCTCATGGGGTGGCACCGATGGTCCCCAAGGGGTTCCACTGTGTGAATGCAACCGTGCTCGCGCAGGGGTCTGCAGCATACCAAACATGCCTGTGCCAGGTATGCTTGGGATGCCCACAGCTGAACCCGGTGTCAACAAGGAGGGTGTCGCACAACACCGGGAATGGGGGGTGGACAGTGCACTGCATGGTGTCTGCGACGCATGGGCACATGACTGTGTGCCCATTGTTGCCATGACAGCAGTGAATGCCTGGTTCTGCCTGTCAATGGCAGCAGTCACATCCTCCCACAACCAGTCCATCCCTGCCAGAATCAGAGTGGTGTCTCTGCTGCGATGCTCCTCTGCCCACTCCAGAGCCGCATGCAGTGCATCCACCGACACTGCAAGCCGCATCTGCTGGTTGACTGATGCTTGCAGTATGAGGGTGTGCTTATCCAAGAGGTCATCTGCCTCCTTGGCATCCTGTCGCTCAGGGTGTGTGCGGTCCTGATGCCCAGCACCCGTTGAGGGTGGGCACTGCACACCAGGACTAGGTCTGGGTATGTCCACAGGCAGTGCACTGATGCCACTCCCTGACACTGTACCCCCCAGCCCATTGGCCGACTGCTGATGCTGCCCCTCCGGCTGCCGCTCACCAGGGCTCACTGGTGCCGCCACAGTGGCTGCAACAGTCCCACTGTCCTGTACACACACAAGTGCTGCCCCACTGGTGCTGACAGGCACAGACTGGGACTGTGATGACACGCAGGCCTCCACGGCGGCACCACCCACAGCCATGGCCGCGATGTTACCTGCTGTGTTCCCATCCCATGGCACACACGTGTCATCATTGCCCCTGCTGTTAGCGACATCATCATCGGTGAAATGACCCGGCAGCAGCCCAAGTCACAGCATGCTGGCAGCCATGGACGCTGGCATGCTGGTACATGGGCAGGGCCTCCTCTGCACCTGTTCCAACAACATCAGTCTGGACAACCAGGCAGGCCCACTGTCGCACTGAGCCACATATACCTGTGGAAGTGGATGGGCCCTCTTCCATCTCCAGCTGACTGTCCTCAGTGGACAGGCCCACCACCGCTGACCCATGCAGATGCTCAGGATCTGTAAGGGAAAATAAAGTAGCGTTACTGCATGTGACCTACCCTGCCCCCCCAATAGACAGACCATGACCTACCATGCAGTGATGGGCTACCACCAGACTGGAAGCCACCACCTGGAACACCCTCAATGGCACAACACTGCATGCTTCCAGCAACCCTCTCCTCCTGTGGGGTCAGGTGTACCACCTCCGGCTGTCCCCCACCTGTCGCAGCTCGTGCTGCCCTGATGACAGCCACCTTCTCCTTTATCCTCCTCCTGTCTGTGCCCATCTTCTTCTTGCACTCCTGCATGGAGCGCTGGTGGCTGCCATGCAGCTTCACTGCACGTGCCACCTCCTCCCATGCATCGTCACGGGCCTGTGGTGTTCCCTGCCGTCTGCTGAGAAGCAGCTCCTGATCCAGGTAGGCCTCAAACAGGGCATCCGTCTCGGCCTTGGTGAAATTAGGCCTCCTCCTCCTCCCACCACTGTGTTCCTCCTCTCCCACAACTCGCTCGGTCATTATTTAGCCTGTGAGAATGAAAGTTGTTACCTGTGACTGTGCAGTCCCATGCATGTCCCAGAATCCACAGTCCACACTCTCAAACAGCATGCAACTCACCAATAGACTGCAGTAACCAACTATGGCCAGTGCAGCCCAATGTCGCACTTTTATAGCGCAACCCATGCAAATGAGGCAAGGCGCAACTTTAAGTGGATGCAAATTGTAGTGCTGTGCCATTGAATGGCTGATTAGCTGATTTGCATATGACAACTGTATATCGCGCTGTTGTGATTTGCGCAGTTGTGTTGAACGTGCTGAGCCAAGGGCGCAGTTCTGTGACATGCGCAGTACACACCTCACTGCGCATGCCCGGGTTGCTGACACAGGCGGCTGCTGCACTGCTGACGTGCTGTGCATGGGAAGCAATGCAGGGCACGGCCACCATTGTGCCAGTGGCGCTACAGCGATGTTCACCTATATGATGCTGTGGCACTAGGCCATCATAGGCACACTGGGGCAACAGCGAGGTAGGCCGCTACTGGAGGTAGCACACAGGCATCCAATTGCGCTAAACACATTGGGTTCTAATGGCACTGTGCCTGTCTGTGCGCCAGAGCCCCTTGACCCTGTGCCCGACCTTTGCCCCCTAGGTGCCATGCGTCAGGCATGGGTGCACTATTATTGCACTGTTCAGTGACAGCGCAATAGGGAATGGCAGTGCTGTACCATGCAGCATCTGCACGTGGCGGAGCTGCGCTGCAGGGCACCTTTTTGAGCCTACTGAGCAAGTGGAATGGTGTGGAGGAGGGCTGCACAGTGGACCCAAGTTGAACTGGCCAACCTAGTGGCCATTGTAGAGCCACTCTATGGCCCACTGTTTGGGGGAGGCACCCCTGGACAGGTCTAGGAGCCAGGTGTGAGAGGAGGTGGCCAATGCCCTGGAGGAGGCCACAGGAAGGGGGCGGACAGTGGAGTAGTGCCACCACATGTATGGCAACCTGTGGAGGAGGGAACCAGACCTGCTTGCCCGCCTGCAGTCTCATGCCAGGAGGGGCACGGTGCCACGGCCAGGTACGTGTTACGTCCACAAACTTTTGTCTTCCATATGAGTATCCCGGTTGTATGTGTCTGGAACATTGGGGAGGGACCGTCCGGTGTTGGCTGTGGTGGTGTTATCAGGTGTGGGGTGGGTGGGTCTGGCTGGGTGGAGGCACACACATGGGGCAAGAGGACTTTGCTACAGGATTGTACTGATGTTCCTCTCTCCATGTTTGCACCACAGGGCCAGAGGAGAGGCATCTGGCCAGGGAGATGTGGCACCAGGAGAACGACAGGGCCTCTACGAGGGGCAACGGTCAACAGCGCCCGAGGGACCGGCCTGATGATGGTGAATGCCATACCTCCATGATTGCTATTGCATGCTGTGTAACAGGGTGAGCAGCAGGGCATGGCCACCATCCATTGACACCACTGCCATGCACACAACTTGTTACAGTCAGCACTGTCCAGTGGCACTGCATGTCTGGGAGTGCGTCGATGGTGGTCCATGCGTGCACCGGGTACATGGCTGTGCCACTGCCTTCGCACCACATAGCCATGTCACTAAATGGCCATGGTGGTGCTGTGCATGACTTGGCCAGTGGGTGTGTGCAGCGGTCCGCATGGCTGTATGTGCCTGGGTGGGCAGGTCTTGTGGACGTGATCACTGTGGGTGGTCACACACCATCACAGAGGCATGTCCCACAGCCGTATGCCATGCACAGTGGGTGGGCTGCATGGGGCTGTGCATTCACACCTATTGACTGTGCTCCCTTGTCCTAGGTGTCCACCAGCTGCAGGAGATAAGGGAGGCATTGCAGGAGATCCTCAATGTGGGCCGGGCATCATTGGAGATCCTGCAAAGGATTGACTGGCTTGGGGTCTTGAGAAGACACAAGGCAGAGCAGCCAGAGTGGGAAGTGGGGTTCCCGTTGATCATCCCTCTGCCCTGATATCCCCTACCTCCCTGGACCCACCCTCACACCCCTCCTTTCCTGTCCCATTTGTTCACCCCTGCCCCTTACCCACCCCTACCTTGTTTGTGGCCCCCCCCACATTTGTACATAGTTTTGTAAATAGTTCCTTTTGTTATGTTTTTTGAATACAAATCTTTTGATATGAATACTGTGGTGGTCTCTGATTTGCAGTGGGCTATAGGTGCTCAGCTGCAGTGGTGTGCATGGCATCAGGGGTGGTGCAGTCATGGGTATGTGTGTGTGTCCGTGGGGAGGTGACTATGTGGGGGGTAGCTATCAGTCAGTGTCTGTGGTGTGTGTGTTGTGCCCTGTGCACTGGATGACTGTGTGCAGTGGTCCATGGTGCATGCTCTGTGTCCATGGTGCCCCTGTCAGCCCGTCCATGGCCTGTGCAGCTGACACCCTTGCATGTCTGTGACCTGCACGGTCTGCTGGCATGTCAGTGGTGGCTGTTCATGCAGGCCAGTCACTGTACCCGTCACAGTGCTGGGTTGCCTCCTGTCACTGGTGTGGTGCATGTCTGCCTCAGGTGACACTGTGGCCTCCGCAGTTCTTGTCCCACCTCCATGCTGTGACTTGTGTGTGTTGCAGGGGATGTGCACCACTGTCTGTGACTTGTGATCTGGGTGAATGATGGTGGTGTACAGGTCCACAGTGCCTGTGCAGGGTGGCTGGCACTCCTGTGCCATGGAGGACTGCAGGCTGTGTGTACACGGTTTCCATGGGCCCATGCTGGGGGCTTGGTTGCCCCGCTACTGCGTCCATGTGTTGTTGTGCCCTTGGGTATGGGTGGGTGTTTGTCCATACACTGTGTGGCATCCGGTGTGGTGCATGCTTCCACGCACCACTGTGGGTGTCTGCACTGGCTGTTGTGGCCAGTGCTGGGTCGGGGTGTGTCCTTGGGAGGGTGTGCAGGGTGCTGTACCACTGGTGGTGGTGTCCGAGGCATGCCTTGTCCCATGTGGGGTACCTCGTTTGCCGACACATGGTCGGTCTCTCAGCTGTACCTCAGGGGGGCTATGCATGGTGGCACTGTGTATGCCGTTGTAGCATCGCTGTGTGCTGCCACCCGCAGATGGGTGCTCATGGTGGGGCTGCCTTGCATGGTTCTGTGGTGCACAGGGTTGCATTGTCCCAGTGGGGGTGGCGGCATGCATGGGGTTTCCTGCAGTGGTGGATGCTGCTCCTGGGCAGGGTGTCTGGGGGTCACGGTGCAGGGTGTGCTGTGCATTGAGGGGATGGTGTGGCATGGGGTGGTCAGCCCTCCTTGTGTGCCAGTCACAGCTTGCCAGGGGGTGTGATGGGGCACCATGGCCCGGCTGTGGGTTGGTTGCTTGTCTCCATGGGCCAGTGGTTATTCCATCCCTCCCCCAGTTGTGCAGTGCATGGGGTGTGGGGGGACGATGTCTGTTCTGCTGTGTGTTCCTCTGCCCATCTGTGGCATGGGTGGTGGGCCCCTACCTCCCTGGTTGTGCAGTTGCATTGCTGCACTGCTGCTGGGGGGCGTCCCTGGTCACACTATGGTGCCTCTGGACTGCTCAGCTGAACATCCTTGTTGCGCTATGGCGCATCAGATCTGCTCAGCTTCCCCTCCCTAGTTGCGCTATGGTGCAGGTGGTGCAATATTCAGTCGTCTGCTGTAGGCGCATGTTGGCCAGCTCAGTTTTTGAATATCACGCCTCTTGTGCATGGGCTCAATGGACTTGCACTTGCTCCTGCTATTGCACACTTTTTGGGTGCAGTTTGAATATCTGGGCCTAAATGTCTTACAAAATAATTCTCCATAAGCTGCATGCACTTTTAGTAATTAATTATACTTAAAGGAAGTAATTGTATATTTCAGTAAAACCCTTACAGTATTATTGCCTTTGTTCTTACTGTCCTAGAACACCAACATATAGCCACCAAGGTTGTTATCCTCTTCTTACCTTGGTCAACAAACTTCCTTAAAAAAGTTCATGTTCCCTGACAGTTAAATAACTTTAAACAAACACAAAGAATATACAAACATAAATGCTAGGCAGGATTCTGAGTAATCTATGAAGATTTATAATAGGATTTCATTCACTTTGAGCCCCCACTCATACACATAGGCAGACCTAACAAATAGGTAACACCTCCTCTGGACATAATCGACACTGGATATAACACAAATGTGTGCACAGATGTGACTGTTTTAACAGGCTTGCACTGTACTACTCCATATTTATTCACACCACATTTTAGTGCTACAGGTGCCACAGTGACCAACAGGAGGCATTTGTTCTGAACACTAAATCTTGAAAGACTCAGATTTCTGAAAATGAACTTGCCAATATTCAAATAATTATTTCTCCCAATTTAATGGTCACACTTTCTTTCTCCATAGTATATTGATAATGTTAAATATGCTAAAGGGGGTTCTATGTGATAACAGTGACTACCAAATGGTGAGCCGCGTTATCGTGATGTCAGAGTGGCAAAAACAATTTCTCCACTCTGACATCCTCAGTGCATGGAAGAACGGCGTCAGGAACTTACTTGTTTTGCTTTCTCTGGAGGGCCCTACACCCCCCCCCACGCAGGGGCCTTTGCCCCCAGCACTACCCTACTAAAGGATTCTCAACTCCAGGGGGGTGCATGCTGGGGGGGCAAAAGCAAAAAAAAATACAAGTTTAGGGCTGGGCTCAACAAAATTGCACTAGCACCTGGACCCAGTACCTCCCGCACTGCAACCAGAGGCCAACCCCTGATGCCATGGCACGGCTTGGCAGCCGACTCTAGTGCCACCCCCTCCATCCCCCTCCATCCCCTCCCTGCTCACGGTCGCTGTGCTCACTCCCCCCCCCGTGCACGTGCACATATTGCAACATCCTGTCACTGCAGTAGCCCACCCCAACACATCCAGTCACCCTACCGCCCATCGCCATTTGGGCCTTCACCCACAATGCGTCAATTATTTAGTACGGTGCCTTACTTCAGGCGCCAACCTCACGTGCTACCCTAAAGGGTTGTAGTGCCTTTAATTTTCCAATATGTCTTCTGGGAAGGGAATGAAACAACTAAGTATGTGGTGAAAAGTTCATTTGGACTACGCAGTTGTGGAAGAATTTAATATACGGTAACATAAAGAATATGTACTTTTTAATGTATCAGCTGAAAAACGCAAAACATCCCTTTCACATGGAATGGATGGGTACTATCCACAGAATTCCTAATTTTGGTGTGACTAATATTCTGTTTTTTCCTTTTTTTCTTTTCAAGTCTAGATTTCAGTTTCTCTGTCTCACTTTCTGCACTATGATGCCACACTGCTACATGCCTGACTGTCACTCTTCTCATAATCTCTTTACCATGCCACCACATGGCTGCTGCTTTTTTGACTGACTCTCTTATTATCTTCTGTATCACACCCTCACACAGCTGACTGCCTTATCAATCGTCTTAACTTCCGCATTATGCTGCCACACTAATCTTCTTTACTTTTGACTACGGTTTTCATTATAGATAAAATACTGACGATGAACTATGATAGAGACACCTATTTATTCTAACTCTGTTTTCTGTTTTAGCATGCATATAACTCTTTAATTTTATTTGTTGCCCAGAATCGGAAAGAGCAATCTAATTTTTCATACCAACAATTTTCTTTCTGCTTGTTTTGTCCTTGTTCCTTCATCATTTCCTCTTGTCAATCTCAGACTATGCTGTCCATACAGAAAACAATGATAAAGATGACATCATAAGTGCCAACCAGATAAATACCTTACACCACTGTCTTTGGCATAGCATTTTTGTTTTAACTTTTCAGCCTCTGGATAATGTACTATGACTTTTTTAAGTGTATATTTGGGTGGGTATGTGGTGCAAACACAGAGTGTAACCGCTGGGCGATCATCCAGTGACGTCTGAACCATCTAAAATGAAGGTCTGATGCAACATACTATATACACCGAAGATCCCTTTAGTGCTTTTCTTGTGGCACTAATTTGCCTTTTTAAAGGCAATATTATAACCACACAGCTAATTTTTAAACACTTTCAAACCAATTTGTAAAACCAGAAGTCCTCAGACACTCACTTTCAGTCCAGACCTCATATAAGGGAAACCTCTGTGAGCAGAGGTGAGCACAGGGTGGAGGCAACACACAGGGAGAGGCAAGTGCATCTGCCTGCATCTGCCAAGGAAGGTGAGGGAGGTGGCCACCCCCTTGCAGATTGTTTTAGTTTACTTTCATTCTTTATTATTGTTTGAAATTGTGCAAAGCGCTTTTAAAAGCTTCTGTTGCCTTTTATTGTTTTCTTTGGAAGTCTGCTAAAAATGGAAATTTATAGACTCCTCTGAGAAGGTTCAGTAACAAAATAAAAGATTTATCTTATGTATGCATTTGTTTTGATCAGTACTAATAATGCCAATATACCAATGATTCAAATTATGTGTGTCAAGAATGTACCGAACACATGAAATGCTTAATCAAGCTGGAGAATATTAAAGAAAAGTTGCACAGGAGTTAAAAAAAAATCAAATCACACTTCAGCCTGCACAGCAAACATTTATAAACAATAAGAAAAGGAATATAGAGCATAGTGTAGAAATATAGAGAAGTGACAGCAGAAGGGGGCCTTATGGTCCATCTAGTCTGCTCATTTTAGAGTAACTGCCCCCTCCCCTAATTACTGCCGAATGCTATGATGCCTTTGTATTTTTCCCATGTGTGTTTGAAACTTCTGACCATCCTGTCCCCTACAACCTCCAGGGGGGAGACTGTTCCATGGGCCCACCACTCTCTCTCTATGAAGATGAATTTCCTCACGTTACCCCATATCTTTCCTCCCTTAATTTTCATATCACACCCTCTGGTTTTTGTGTAACTCCTACCCAGGAACAGGTCTTGTTCTTGAGTTTTGTTGATCTCTTTTAGTTATTTGAAGGTTTCTATCATGTTCCCCCTATCCCTCCTCTGTTCAAGAGAACACATGTTGCATTCCCTCAAACTATTTTCATATGGTGTCCCTTGCCCTACCGGGTCATAATGTCATACGCTTAATAGCGTACAATATTATAGCTAACCTGTAATAGCACTGTCTAGGACAACAAATGGCACAATACCATGAATAATGCTGTACATGATATTGAACCATTTACACACTCCAAGGTAGAGGGTAAGACCTCTGCTGGGAGTGGATTCTGCCAAGCAGCTGCTGTGGCTCACTGGACAGAGCCACAGCAGCAGGAACCCAGGCACTGTGTGTGGGACTGGGTTTGATTCCTGGTCCCAGACATTTTATTTTTTTTTCAGTCTTTGTGCACTCCCCGAGTTGGACCCCCCCCCTGAAGTTAAGAATCTTTAATGGGGGTGTGGGGGGCACAGTCCGCCATAACGTGGGATGTGGGTGTGAAGCCCCCCACAGAAAAAAGAGTTATGCCGCATGGCATGAATCGTGCTGTATTGGCAGCGTGATTTAGCCATGCAGCATAATGTCTTGTGACATTATGACCCTGTGCCTTCTTGTGCAGCCTTTGTGTCATTTTAGTTGCCCTGTGCTGAACCCTCTCTAATCTATCTATGTCCTTTTTGAGATGTGGTCATCAGAACTGCACACAGTACTCCAGGTGCGGGCTCACCAGAGATCTATACAGTGGGAGCACCACCTCCCTTTTCCTGTTAGAGATTCCCCTACTTATGTAATCCAACATCCTATTTGCCCTAAGTGCTGCCTTTTCACACTGTTAGCTTGTTTTAAGGATGCCCATAATAATCACCCCCAGGTCCCTCTCTTGCTTCATGGCCTCCAGCCTCACTCTTCCCGCAAAGTATTCCTCCTCTGGGTTCCCCTTCCCCAAGTGTATGACCGTGCACTTTTTCGTATTGAAATTCAGTTGCCGGGTCCCAGACCATTGTTCCAGTTTCTTTAGGTCAGACTTCATCCTTTGCAGACACACTCCACCTGGGAGTGTCTACCCTGTTACTGATCTTTGTGTCATCTCTGAACAGACACACTTTGCCCTCTAAACCTTCAGCTATGTCATTAATGAAGATTTTACATAAGATAGGACCTAATACTGACCCCTGAAGCACCCCACTGGTCACCTCCCTTTCCTCCAATAATGTTCTGTTTATTATCACCCTTTGGGTTCTCCCACTCAGCCAGTTATGCATCCAGTTTACTACTTTCAGACCCACTCCTAGGTTGGCTAGCTTGTTTAGTAGCCTTCTGTGTGGAACAGAGTCAAAAGATTTACTGAAATCTAGACAGATTATGTCCACTGCTCCACCCTGGTCCACTGTCTTGGACACCGAGTTGAAGAAGTCTATTAAATTTGTTTGGCACAATCTCCCCGTCATAAACCCATGTTGTCTAGGATCTAATTTTGCACTCTCCTCTGGATAGGAGATGATGCTTTCTTTGAGGGGTGCTTCCATAATCTTGCCCACAATCGATGTGAGGCTTACTGGCCTATTGTTATCTGTGACTTCCCTACTCCCACTCTTATGAAGAGGAACCACAGTAGCTCTTTTCCAATCCTTGGGGACAACTCTCTGTTCCAAAGATAGGTTGACGAGTTCTACCAGGCATTCTGCCAGCTCCTCCCTCAGTTCCTTGAGTATCCTGGGGTGTATTTTGTCAGGCCCCATTGCTTTGTTTACCTTGAGTTTCCCTAGTTCCTCTAGGACTCTCTCCCTTGTAAATGGTCCTGAGTCTATCTCCTTATCAGAGGTGCTGTTCCCCACTAGGTTGGGTCCGCTACCATGTCTTTCCTTAGCAAAAAAATGAAAAAAGGTAGCCATTCAGTAACTCTGCTTTTTCCCTGTCATCCTCTGTGAGTCCCCCTGTTTCCTTGTTATTCTGACTATACCCCCCACCCATCCCTCTTCTTTCGCTGATATATCTAAAGAAGGCTTTGTCCCCCTTCTTTATCCCTTTAGCTATCCTTTCCTTTGTTGATGCCTTTGTGAGTCTGATTGTCCTCACTGCTTCCCTCAACTTCTCCTTGAATGTGACCCTGTCTTGATCAGTTTTAGTGCCTTTGTACCTTTTAAAAGCTGCCTTTTTTTCAGATTTTGGCAGCCACTTCCCTGGAAAACCAAAGTGGTTTTCTCCTTCTTTTAGTTTTACTCAGTCTTTTTAGGCACTGATTTGAGGCTTCGGTTATAGCCATCTTGATCTTTATCCAGTGTTCCTCTACCCCTTCCCTCTGCTTACTGTGTCTAGAAGGTTCTGTTTAAGATGTCCCTTCATTTTATTACAGTTTTCCCTCTCAAAGTCCAGGGTCCTGATTCTAAAAGGGTTACACCTGTTGTAAACGGACTTGCTCCAAAAAAAATGGTGCAAGTAGCAGTTTACACCAGGAGTTGCGACATTTGGTATTCTGCAAAGCAACTTGCTATGTGTCACAGGCTGCTTGCACCAAAGTGGACTTACACCACCAGTTACACCATAAATCCCCTGAGACATGGCACTAAGGGGTGTACAGCAGCAGTTATGCTCTATTCTGGAAGAGTAGCCTCCAAGTCCTTGATTTTGCTATTCTAAAAAAAAACCTGGATGACATCCAGCAAAGTACAGTTACACCAGCTAATAGGTGGTGTAAGTGTACTTTGCGTCCATTGGGGGTTGCACCACTGTGCCACCAGCCACGATCCCCTAATATATGCAACCCCACAGACCCATCCCCCAGTCAGTAGAATAAGCCCCACAGGGCTATTGAACCCCCCCTTGCCCCCAGTCCCCCAAAATTATGACACAAAAGCTCTGCAGGGCTATGGGATCCCTTACCATGATCTACCAATAATGAAAAGAAAAGTCCTGCAGTGCTATCAGACCCCCCCAAGTCCCAATCTCCATTAGGTATAATAAACAGCCCCCAAGCCCTGATCCCTGTAATGTACAGTGAAATGCCTCACAGGGCTATTGGACCACCCCCCTATGTCCCAATCCCCATAATCTATAATCAACACCCCCACAGGGATGATCTCACCCTCCCAAGCCGTGATCCACAATCTCAAGTCCTGGCAGTTTTGCACACTGCAACAAACAAAGAATATATCCCTGTTATCCCTGGTAGTCTAGTGGCTCCCCAGCGACAGTGCCAGACCACCCCACTCTCCACCATCCCCAGACAGTGAGGGGTACAGCCCACCTTTCACCACCATGACCAGCAACCAGATAAGCTCCATATGAGCATGTACTATTGTAAATAGTATGCACTCAACGCATGAGCTGTCATTTATTGAACATGTACTATTTACAGTAGCACACACTCATATGGAGCTTGGTCAGTAGCTGGCCGTGGTGCTGAGAGGTGGGCTGTGCCAATCACCACCTGGGGATGGTCAGGGGAGTGGGGTCGTCTGGTGCTGCTGGTTAGGGGGCCCTAGACTACCAGGGATAATGGGGATATGTTTTTCATTTGCTACAGTGTGCAAAACCACCATTACTTGTGATTGGGGATCTGGGCTTGGGGGGGTGAGATCAGCCCTGTGGGCTGTTGATTATACATTATGGGGATCAGGACTTGGGGGGTTGGTCTGATAGACCTGTGGAGCATTTCATTGTACATTATGAGGATCGGGATTGAGGGGGAGGTGAGATTAACCCTGCGGGGCTGTTCTTTATACCTAATGGGGATCATGACTTGGGGGGCCCAATAACCCTGTGGAGCTTTTCAGGCTTGGTGACTGGGGCTGGGGGGGGCACTTGCACCCTTCCCATGTGCATGTCACAGGCTTGCAGCCAACCATTCAGGTTTGACCTCTGTTTGGCATACCAATACAATAGGCACAAGTTGCAGGACTTTGCTGTGTGGACCCTGTCCCTTACAGAATCAGGCAAAGGGTCCTTGGTGCAACTGTACCCCTTGCATGTCACAACTTGTTACATGCATAGGGGTGCTTCTAGAATTGGCCCCCAGGACTTTAGTTTTAGAGTGTTTACTTTTCCTACTTATATTCACCTGGAACAACACCGTGCTGTGGTCACTAGTTCTGAGATGACTACCGACTGTTACTTCTGAGATGTTTTCGCTATTCGTGAGCAGCATGTCAAGGACTGTTTCCCCTCTAGTTGGTTCCTTGACTAGCTGCTTTAATTCTGATCCCCTAGAGCATTGAGAAAGCTTTTGCTCTTTCAATGAGTTTGCCGAGTGGGAACTCCAATTTATGTCTGGCAAGTTGAAGTCCCCCATCAGTATTACTTCACCCTTGTCTGCCATCTTGTGTCTGTATTCTATAAGCTCTTTGTCACCTTTGAGTCACTGCACCGGGGGGCTGTAGATCATGCTGACCCTAGTCACTGCACTGGTCTCTGCCTCGAGTGTGACCCAAAGTGCCTCAGACTCCTTCGGAGTATTTTGGATTATTGTAGGATTGATCCCCTCCCTCGCATACAATGCCACTCCGCCTCCCTTTTTGCCCTCCCTGTCCTTCTGAAAGAGTCTAAAACTGGGGATAGTTGTTTCACAGTTGAGGTTTTCATTGTAGCAGGTTTCAGTGATTGCAACCCGGTCTAAGTCCATCTCTACAATGATTGTTGAAAGATCTGCTACCTTGTTGGTTAGGCTGTGAGCATTAGTGAACATAGCCTTCCATACCTTTTCACCTGGTTTTTTATTGCCTGGCCCTCCATTTGATCCAGTATGTTCTTTCCCATTTCTCCCAACCCATGCTGAGTTTGTCCATGGTTTACTTTTGATTGTCCTAAATGACCATATTTGTTGATTTTGGGGAGCAGTAACAGGACCCTGTGATGCTGTTTCCATCTCCCCATGATTTAGTTTAAATGCTGAATGAAGACATCCAGCTTTTGTCCTAGTGCGTTTACACCTTCTTTTGTTAGATGCAGTCCATCATGGCTGAAGAAACTCCTGTCCCAAAAGTCTTGCCTGTCACCAATATAGAGATACCCCTTCTCAAGGCACCATGCTTTCAGCCATATGTTTAGTTACTTGATCTCTGTCTCCCTGATTTTTTGCTTTCTGCCTCCTTTCCCCCACACTGGGAGAACTTCCAAGAAGGCTATGACGGGTGCTGTAGAGACTAACTTTTCACCTAATTTTGATATGTGCATTTTGGCTTTATCCACCATTTGGTCCGTGAAATAATTTGTACCTATGTGGACTAAAATGATTGTGCAATCCCCCTCTTTTCTTAGAATCCTGTCGATACGGTTGGTGTCCCATCTTGTGGAAGCTCCTGGAAAGCACCTGATTACCACCTTAGTATCTCTGTCTTGACACAGGTGATGCTCAACTCTTCTGATCATGGGATCGTCTATGATCATCCCTTTTTTGCCCTATTTGGAGATAGGTTCTTTGGAGCTTTTCTTCTTGTTGTTTCCTTTTGGGCAATCTGACTGTTTTTTTCTTTGCCCTGTACTGCCTCCATTGTCTACCACAGTAGCCAAAGGTACAAACCTGTTAATTGTTTGAATGAGTGGGCACTGTTCCCTGTGCTGTTTCCTTGATTTGTTGTGTTTGCCCCCTGTCATCCTCATCACCTGCCACTAGTTATGTGTGAAAGAAAAATTCTGACAGCAGAATTTCAGTGAAAGTTGGACTTTCACTTACACAAAAGTTCAGAAATCATTTTGCCAACTTTTGCAGAAATTCAGCATAAAAAATTAAGGAATAAATGTAACAACTGCAGGTTAATGTATTAAACTACAAGGGGGAAAATCTGCATAACTGATCACTGTCAATGGTCAGCTCTGCAGCTTTTTCCCCAAAAGTTGAATTCATTAAACCCCCCGCCAGTCTTGTCCAGTCCCCTCCACCTGTTGTACACCACTCCATATAATAAATAATAATATCCTCATTCCCTGGTGTCTAGTGGCCCCCACATCCACCAATCACTGGCTCCATATAAAAAAAAATGTTTGTGTCAATCCAGTCCTCCCACACTCCTGCCAATCACCCCTCCATATAATAAATAAAATACCCTCATTCCCTGGTGTCTAGTGGCTCCCCCCAGCTGCAGATCACTGTTATAGAAAATATTAGTGTCCAGTCCACCTCCCACCTGCCAGTCACCCTTCTATATAAAAAAAAATATTCTTTTCTCATTTACTGGTATTTAGTGAACCCCCCACACCCCCACCCTGGATGAAGTCCATCACCTTCCCACTCCTCCATCCCAACTCCTAGTTAGCCACTCACTGAGCTGAATGAATGAACAGACATGCTCATTCATTACAGCTTCTGGTCATATTACAGCGCAGTTTTCAGGAGGTAGAGAAGAGGATGGGGATGTTCTCATCATCCTTGGGGTTGGTGGAATGGGGGAATGGCATTACAGACCCCTGAGACCACCCCACAGGCTACTGAAACACCCCATCCTCTTCTATTTCCCATTAAAACTGTGCTGTAATATGTCCAGGTGCTACAATGAATGTGCTTGTATGCTCATTTATTCAGCTCAGTGGATGGCCAGCCACTGAGAAGAGAGAAGGGCTGTGCTGGATGCCTGCTCTGGGTTGGGATGGGGAGAGCGGGGTGGTGATGGACTACCTGTCAGGGTGTGGGGGTGTGGGTCCACTAGCCACCAGGGAATGAGGAAAGGATTTTTTATATATATAGAGGGATGATCAGCAGGTGGGAAGGGGGCCACTAGACACCAGGGAATGAGTGTATTTAATTTTTTATATGAATGGGTGATCAGTGGGTGGGTGGGAGGACTGGACACCAACAATTTATTTTATATGAGGCTGGCAATCAGTGGGTGGGGGCCACTAGACATCAGGGATTGTGGATATTATTATTTTTTATATGGAGGGGTGATCAGCTGGTGGGTGGGGGGAATTCTTTCATATGGGGCAAGTGATCATTGGGGGGCCACAAGAAACCAGGGGCCAGTGATTAGCAGGGGGAGAGGGCTGTATCTCTAAATAATACATTAAACTGTCAGTGGAATACATTTTGCAGTTTAATGTATTAGTACACAGTTCAGCCCAAAAATTCCATGAAAAGAATGAAAATTCACAGAAAACAGGCAGAAGTTTCTGATCTCACCATAGGTGACAGTTCAAAAGCTTTTGTAGATTTCCAAAATTCTGTGAAAGTTCCGCCAAGGTGGAATTCGCAACTTTCGCCAATCCCTAGCTGCCATTCCACTCTGCCTATTTCTGAATATGGGTGAAGAGTGGTTTCTCAGTGAGGATGGTGTGAGCTGAACAGAGTCCAATGGTCCTCAACTGCTTAGTAATTTACAAAGGTGAAAAATATGGGCCTAGGCTTCACTGAGCTGGCTTTTTAGTCCATCAATGGTCCAGCATGTGGGGCAGTGACCCATCATTAGAAAATGTACTCTGTGGAAGGACGCCTCACATCAGTGGCAATTTATGATGTCCATTTTGTTTAACTATGCAGAAAAAATAGACCCCATTGAAAAATGAGCTAAATGCTCAAATGGGCTATCCTTTTCCTTGGAATGTTCTTAAGGAATAAACTTTTACAAACAAACAAAAGAATATAAGGACATTTTTTTTGTTCTCCATGCTTTACCTAAAGCTTTTCAGCTGGGGAAATGCAAGCGGATAAAAAGAGAAGTCTTTGTGCTTGAGGTAGAGATAGGTAATGGATGAAAGAGACAGAGAGAGGAGTAGAAGAAGAAATTAGAAGTTTTTTTTCCTTTCTCTTAAGGTAATATTATTTGACTCCTGGTGGACAGAAAAGAGAGAGAGAGAGAGAGAGAGAGAGAGCTGTAGAGAAGGATGTGGTGGACGAAGATGAGAGATTAGTAGAAAAGTTTCCTAGTTCCTTATGTTACGTTTGGGTGAGTGACCCACCCCTTCCTGCCCCTTCCATGGTATGACAGG
The DNA here is from genome assembly GCA_016271365.2 of Neoceratodus forsteri. Lineage (NCBI taxonomy): Eukaryota > Metazoa > Chordata > Ceratodontiformes > Ceratodontidae > Neoceratodus > Neoceratodus forsteri. Next base: position 1,497,118,026 of record CM057449.1, read on the forward strand.
AACTGGTAGATTGGTAGTGAGACAATAGATGATAGAAGTAGAAGGTCCTGTGCAATAGAAAAAATACTGTATACTTCTTCCTACAGTATGTTTAGGAGGAAGTGTAGATGAAATGTAATGGAAGTCCTGAACAGGAAGTGTGCCCAAAAGAATTAGAAGGTCCTGTGCAATAGAGGAATACTATATAGTTCTTCCTATATTTGGGAGGAAATGTGGATGAAATGCAGTGGAGGTCCTGTGCAAGAGACAATAGGAAAACAGTATGTAGTGCCTCTTCCTGTGTCCTTGCAGGAAGTGGGAGGCTCATGTTGGCTATGAATGTGAATGACCCAGGGAGGGTGGGATTTGGGAGGGAGGGTGGGTGTTTCGTGTGTTCCTGAATAAGGAGAAAAACAACAATGAGAAACCACAGAAATTAGCTAAAGAGCAAAGTCTCCTAGTACAGCAGTAAAAGAGCAGCAGTTCTGCTAACTACAGCAGTTCCCTTTCCTGGCTATGAAGAATTACAGAACAGTAAACAAAAACAGAACACAAAAAAAAACTAATCCAAAGCCCTTCTGCTTATTCATTTACACATACCTCAAGTCTGAAATGAAACAAAATAAAATAAATCACCTCTGCTGTGTAGTTCTTTTCAGCTCTGTAGATTTTGGACTGGTCAGAAGCTTTTGAACACTCTCCCAAAAGTAGTAGGGGAACTAATTAGATGGTCAGGCTGAAGAATGGAGTCTTGCTACTGAAAAGTCATATAAAAAGGGCTGAAGGGTAATAAATCACATTGAACTTACCATGTCAAATACATTTGCTGCCCTTTCTTCTGACGAAGATATGGATACACTTAAAGTTTCCATTGCAGACAATATACCAAACAAATCAAATCCGGTTGTTACCAATAAAAATATGAAACCACATCAGAAACTAATCACTGGTGACTCTATTGTGAAATATACTGACACACACATCTGAAATTACTGTATATATATGTAACACCACAATTACTTGCCTCATTGGAGCCAAAATAACCAATGTACAAAAGTGACTATATAGACTTAGCAGAAATATAGACTCTTTGGTTGTTCTACATATTGATACAAAAGATGTCAGTAGGCAACACAAAAAAGGTATTTGCTATGACCTATTGTCATTAGGAAAACAAATTCAGAGAGAGGCTGTAATGTTGCTGTATCTAGTATTTTGCCAGTTCCAGGAGTGCATATAGAAAAAAAAACACTATATCAAGAATCAGTGCAAGGCTTTCTAACTGGTGTAAAAGGGTAGATATGTTGTTCGTTGATCATTGACTCACCTTTTTGGCAAATATTTCACTATATTTTAAAGATGGACTGCACTTGATTAAAAATGGGATGCAACTATTAGGTAATAGTCTAAACCACACACTTGACAAATTGACTTTAAACTAATCAGTTTGGGGGAAGTGAGAGTAGCACTAATGTCCCAGAACCACTTCATATCCACATGTATGCAAACAAAAATACAAAATATAATAACATTATAATAATATTAAGTGTTCTTTGATAAATGCAAGGAATGCAAATTTGAGGAGCTCCTAGTGGTAGTTTCCCAAGACAAACCTGACATAGTAGCAATTACAGAAACATGGTTGTCCAAAAATGATAAATGGGGGAAAAATATATGTGGTTATGACTTGTTCAGTCATATTAGAAAATTAAAAAAGGTGGTGGTGTTGCCCACTATATAAACTCTATTTTTAATACCATAGATATGACTAATAAAAAAAATCAGAAAATCTGTAGATACTGAGACTGTTTGGATAAAAATCTTCCCAAACTCCTTAGATGCCTTCATCACTGGTACTGTATGTTATCCTCCTCCTAATTATTGTCTTGAAGTTACTAATAACAGAACTTGAAGCTGCCTGTAAAATGGGAAAGGTACATTGTATGGGAGACATAAACTGAATAAACTGTACTGCAACCTCAACCCATGGCAAACAAGCTGTATCAGTTTGTGAACAATTACTAATGAGCCAATATGTATCAGAAACATCTAGATGCATACATATTCTTGATATTGTTCTGGGAACTTCAAACTTGATATTAAGAATTGTGGCATAGCCCCCCCCCCAAGTATTAGTGAGCTCAACTCAGTCAACTTTGTTGTTATTTTTGCTTATATAAAAACTACTAACAGCTCATAGTTCTATAATGATAAAAAAGCTAATGTAAATAAAATAAATGAAGCAATACCAATGATAAATTGGGCCCAACTATTATCAACCTGTAATGTAGTGGCAATGTGGAACAATGACATTAGTAATAAATTTATTCCAAAATATAAGAAAACAAAAAATGACAATAAAAGAATACCTGAATGATTAAATAAAAATGTTTAAAGCTTAGTTAATGAAAAAACACAAAGCCTTTACAGCATATAAATAAACAGAGTCCTTGTTCTTCTGGAAGAAATTTAAAAGCATACAAAATCAATGTAAACAGGAAATTAGAAAGGCAAAGAGTCAAATGAAATTGTTTTTGCCAGGAATGCTAATAAAATCAATGGTAAGGCCTTCTATGGATACATAAACTCTTTAAAAAACACAAAGTAAAACAGGCCCACTGATACAAAATAATTCTATCATAAACAACACAGATGAAATGGTCAGTTTATTAAATACATAGTTTTGTAACATCTATAGAATGAAAGACTGCTTATCTACATATCCTGATGTTTGTTCTAGTCAATCCATAACAATACCTTAAGAAGAGATTAACAACAAGATTAATAATGTTAAAGCAGACTGTGCACTGGGCCCGGATAGGATAACAACTAGTATGACTAAACTCATGTCCAAATATCTTTTATATTCTCTGAAGTTACTTTTTGAAAAAAGTCTAAATAGTGATGAGGTCCCAAAGGAATGAAGGATGCCAAATGTGACCCCTTTCTTTACAAAAGGTGATAAGTCAGAATATAGAAAACTACAGACCAATCAGTCTCACATGTATCATTTGTAAAATATTGGAGGGTATTATTAAAGATAAAATGTCACAATCATTAGGTACTGTAATATTGACAATGAACAACATAGCTTCACAAAAGGTAGATCCTGTGTTACAAATCTTTTTGGTTTTTTAAGAAAAGTCAGCAATCAACTAGATAAGAAAACACATTGCAATGTGATTTTTACGACTGTGGGCAGAGCCTACAGGAGTATTGCATGTACAAAAGGAGTGATCTCATGTTTTCTGTCCGTGGAACTGACTGAAGGTGTAAATAGTCTCCTCCACCTTACCATCCTCCAAGCAATGTTTTCCGCCCTCAAGTAAGTATGCTTTCATGTTAGTCAATGGTTGCAGGGTACTATTTTCTTTCTTAAATGGGTGGTATAATAACTGGAACCTGAGTAGTGGGAGGCAGCATTAGTTTTTTTTTTTTTTGGAGTGAGATCCACCTCCGCCTCCACCCCAAACTTTTTTCTGATTCATGTGGGAGGGGCATGAGATAGCTCTAGCATGCTATAACGAGAAACACTAGTTTGGGACCTTATCAACCAACCAACAAACATGCTTGTGCAGTGGAGAACAGAACAGAATTTATTTAATGCCTTCAAACTGACTTAAAAATCCTTTGGAACAAATTATTATCAGAGTCACCTGGTGCCTCAGAAAGAGACTTAGAAATACATCTAGCTCTGTAAGAACATTTTCATTTTTTTTTTTGTGGGGGCTGAGGGATTCAAACCCAGATCTAACTGTCCAGATCATCAATGCTATAAACTGTTATAATTAACAGACTCTAGCTGTTTTCTTACAGAAACCCCACTCAGTTAGATTTCAAGTATTTGCTAAATTGTAAATGTAGGTATCAGCATTTTGTTAGTAGTTAGTGATGATTGTGGTCTGTGACAAGTTCATTTTTTTTTACAAGTAAAGTGTATTGTAGGAAGCGGAAAACAGACTTTGATGATAAAGTGTTTTTTTCCTTTTAAGTTTGAGATGTATTAGAAAACATTGAACGAGAAAACAATTGGTGATTTTAAAAGCTATTCTGATCAGAGCTGACATAAAAAAATCTTAACTATTTTTTATTTTATCATGGACACTAAAAAATAGGATGTCAGCATTCACTCCATTAAACCTGTTTTTCAGGTTTTTTTATAGCATATTGCCAAGGTAATCTTCCCAGAATGCAGTCTGTCATGGGGGGGATTGAGGTTTGGTCCTGCACTTTATATAATTTAAAAAGTACCTTGCTGATCTGAGATAGGGTCCTGGTGTTTCATTCTATGTTTGCAAAGACAATACTCCAGCTTCCTTGTCTCACATTTATAAAGTGCAGTCTACTAGGTGTGGCTGGGAGCAAATCACTAGGAAAGTAGTCACAGCTTCCCCCTAATCATAAAGGAAGCTGGAGTATTGTCTTTGCAAACAGAGAATGAACCAGCAGAACTCTAACTCAGATCAGCAAGGTACTTTTTACATGATATAAAGTGCAGGACCAAACCGATTGGGGCCACTTTGACAAAGTGGTTTGGTTTGTTCACATTTTGGCCAAAGTTTGATAACTAAGAGTCCCTATTTGGGATATGAGTGATTAAAAAAATCCCCATTACAGGCCTGTTTGGGCAGATGGGGGGCACACTGGACTTCATTTGTTTGTTGATATTGGTCACAGCCAGGATCCCCTCTAAAAACAATTAAATAAATGTTATGGATAGGCACTGAATCTAGATTAAGGCTCTTGGTATTACCCTTAAGAGATTGGATGTTACCCTGCAACAAGATCAGTATTACTTGTGCTTTTTCTATGACGATGTTGAGAGCTTGAATAAGCATGATTAACCACAAAAGAAAGAAGATGAATTAGGTGACTTACTTTTATTATTTCATATACACCAGGATGAGGAATTATTTAAAAAAAAACTTCAGATGGGGACAGAATTGATATTCACAATGTAGACACAATAAACAAATTGAACCTTTACATTTCAAGACCAATAATAGGAAACTGTTTTCCTCACAGAGCATTGTAAATTTATGGAACATGAGACCAGCAGAAATAGTTAACTGTATTATTGCTGAGGCTTTAAGAAAAAAACTCCCAATGAATGAAGGAAATAATAGTGGACTTTTACATTAATTGTGGGCAGGTAAGCATGGACACATTTGTCTAATCCTGCCACTGACACCAGAGTGTAACCAGAGAATTTAGTGCCTCACTAATTACTACTTCCCCAAACCAAGTATTATGACTTGTGCCTCACCATGCCCCCCCCAGCTTGTCACCTGTGTATAAATAGCCTGTTCTATGGTGTTTGGTGGTCCCCCTCCAGCCTTATTTCCTTCCTGTGTAAAAAGAGAGGATTCCTTGGTGTCCTGTGGTCCTCTCATCCCCCAGTCATCTGCCTGTGTCAACATAACTGATTTATTGGTGTCCCATGGTTCCTTGGCACCCAGATAGCCCACCCATGTCAACATAACTATTTCCTTGTGTCAAGTGATTCCCCAACCCCCTGACTGCCTCTCTGTGTGCACAGCAAAAATAACCCACTGTCAAGCAGTCCCCTGACTCCCTGAAAGCCTGCCCATGTGCATCGCAAAAGTACCCATTGTCTAGCATTGTCTAGCAGTCCCCCCACACTCAGTGCACCTGCCCAGGGGTTCAGAAAAAGTATCCCCTGACCAGCAGAGTACCCACTCCCCATAATACTGAAGCACCACACTCTGTCCTGACACAACATGGCTTGGCTGTAGTGACCCATGGCTCCTAAGAATCTCCTGCTAAACCCCACCTGCCCAACCCTTGGTCCCCCATTCCCCCCACCCCCTCACCCACTTAGCCCTTCTGACCCTCCATATCCCCACCTCCACGCCCTCTTAGCCCCCATGACCCTTAATCTATCACACACCCTTGTGCTCTCCCCCCTCACCCATCTCACCTGTAGATTACTCTCCCTTAATGGCTGTACTTGTTGGTAGTCACATTAATTGTTCCCTCCAGGAACCTACCTAACCTGCATTCTGGGAATTCTCATTCTTTGTACATAGTGGGAATCTGCACTTTATTTACCTAATCTGTTATGGGACTATTTTCCTCTGCATTATGTAATTAAGGGATGGTTTTTACAATGTATTCTGTCTCTTCCTATCCTTCTATTTTTAATTCTGTATAGCCTTTTTAATGATGTGTAACTGATAATGCCTACTAGCTGCTTCTGTTTTTCTCCACTGTTCATGTACTTGATGTTCCCCAACCCTCTGTTCGATGAGGATCCTTTGTAACTGAGCTTTTAGCTCAAAGATTGTAATTCCAATTTTACAATAAATAAAATATAAAACATTCAGTCTTCATCACCTACACCCCCTTGCCTCTCACTCACCATAGTCACCCCCCGATAGCAAATGGCACAACCCCTCAATGCACAACCTTGGAAAGTTGCTATCTGAATGACAGGAAGTAACAGGTGTTTCTACAGTAGACATGTATTTTCTCCCTGTCATTCAAATTGCAGTTGTCGAAGGTGGTGAGTGAAGGAGTTGTGCTGGCTGCCATAGGTGAGCATGACAATGGTGAGTAGGGAACTGGGAGGGCTGTACTGGGGATTGAGCAGACAGAGCACAGAGGGGACTGCAATACTATGGGAGCAGGGAAACTGCTAGATAGGGGTACTTTTGTTGTACATACACACATATAGGCAATTGGGGGGTTGCAGGGACCAATAGATATTAGGGAATCTGCTATGGTGACACAGATGGACAATTGGGGTTGGGGGGGCATGGGACACCAGAGAACAGCATATTTATACATGGGCAAGCAATGGGGGCAGGGGGATCACAAGATACCTCAAAACAGGTTGTAGGCAGCTCTGAAAGGTGCTGTGTGTGTGTGTGTGTGTGTGTGTGTGTGTGTGTGTATGTGTTACCAACTATGTGTGCTCCTGGCCTGTAATGAGGCCCTAATGGGATGCAATTGATCCATGGTGCCTTGCTAGTGCTATTGTGTTATTGGCATATCTAGCTCCAGAGAAGCAATTGCCATTACCAGGCCCTATTTGTCAGCTTGCTCCTGCAAGACCCATAGCACCCTATTTGCCAGATACCACATGTGATCAGTAGGGGGCTGAGGCTTGTGGTCACTATTGGGATAACAAAAAACAGATAGGAACCGGGCACAGTTGACTGTCACTAAAAGTACAGCCACGCCTATCTCAACAGAGTACTTATAACAAGAGACCCATGTATTTCTTATTTTTTCACATATTTCTTTTTATTTTTCAAGAATTTCATTTTATTTCTTGTTATTTTTTTAGTTACTTTTCAGATACAAAAAAGCTAGAAGACCATAATAACACAGTATCTGTAACTCGCACTCGCTGCAAGCAGCACAGACTGAAATTATTTCTCTTAATCACTGCTTGCCCAGTTTGTAATGGTGCATGGGTCCCTTGAATGGCCCCCTACATTAGCAGTCCTTTAGCCAAGAAAATGATTGGGTTTTGCTAAAAATATTGGTTATCGAACTAAAGTAGGAATAGTAATACAGCGCATTTTCTTTTTTTTCTTTAGCCACCACTCTGTAGTAAAACGTTTTGCCCGAATCCTGAACTGACACAGAAATGAGCAGTGGCCGAGCGGCAAAACATTTATTTTACTTTTGCCACCGTTCGGCAACTCACTTTTCATAAACCCCTTTTTGTGACTACAGTATAGGAAGATTCCTGGCTTGCTGGCTCAAACAAAAGAGATTGAAGTCTGACTGAAAATGCTCATGCCAGAAGAGGAATAACACCTTTTTGAACAACTTCAAGCTCACAATCAGTGCATCAATGTGATTCTACGCAGAAGGAGGGAACAGGATGTCCCTTATTCCCTGGAGGGGTCTGTAAGAACCAAACGGTCTAATAAGGACAAATGTGTAGACCATATCTACAGAGGCTAGTACTATCCCTTCCCAGTGCTGGCTGAATACCCTGTGCTGAGCTTAGATGCTACAGGTCCAGAACATTGAAATGATAGTGGTCTCCTGCTCCAGAAACCTTAGGTTTTACCAGCCAAGCCATGGAGAAGGCATGTAGCCGAAAGGTAAAAAGACAGCCGAACAGGGCTGCTTTGAATAATGAATTAATCCTGCAGCATTCCAGGATTAACACGTAGTGGCAAAACATTTACTTTTCTTTGCTGCCACTCCATGTTATTATTGTGCTCCATCAGAGGAAAAGGACCGTTTGGGGTCAACAGAGAGAGGGTGATAAACAGATTTTCAATAGAAAGAAAATAGGAGCACGCTTGTTCTCTCTCTCTCTCTCTCTCTCAGGGCATAACAACAGAGGTGAGAACTGCAGTTCTCGATCAAAATTGGACACAAACTGAGTAAAAAGTTTAACTTCTTCACTTTTTGTATTATTTCATTTTATACTGTGGATTTCGTTTTATGGTCCAGATTTCGTTTTATTTCGTGCTGTTTCGCATTTGTGAATTGCACGGGTCTCTACTTATAACTAATACAAAGAAAGTAGTGCACACACCATAGATGGAAGTGAAAATCAATAATTATTTACTGCAGAAAATTCCTTGTGACAAACACTCCTGTGTAACGCCTCTACAGGCTTTGTCAGGAGGCAGTGATTGTGCAGAAGTTATATGTTTAAATAAGCCTCCCATTTAAATATTTAAAGAAAAACACCCACTTGCAAATTCCCCACACCATGGTGTAGGGCAGCCCTCAATTAGGCTTTCTGCCAAAAATAAAATGTTTACCTTCTGGCATGTTGTAGTTATAGGCAATCAGCCATGGGAGAGTGTACAGTTTCTATCAATATACAGAGCTATTATTAGATCAGGTTTGGTCAGTCACATTTCTCCTGTTACACCAAAACCAAGCATAGACTATTCAGCCACTGGAGAGTCTATACTTGGTTTTGGTGTGACAAGGGAAATGCACATTTCCAAACCTGAGCTAATAATAGCTCCTCATATTGACAAAAACTATACACTCTTGTGTGGCTGATGCCCGGCTCTGACATCAGACACAGGAGGTTCTGGGATGTGTCCTGAGCTGCACTTATCATGAAATGCCGGCAGGAGGGACAGCAGGATCAACCAGATAAACTTAAAAAAATGACAATATGCCAGAAGGTAAAAGTTTTATTTTTGGCAGAAATCCTAATTATGGGCTGCCCCACACCATGATGTGGGGCATTTGCAAGGGTACATTTCCCTTAAAATATTTATTCACATTCCTTCCAGACATAGAAACATTTGAACATATGAAGAAGCCAGCAGATTAAGACCATGAAAAATGTCACAATATAGCAGATAACACCCTCTTTCTTCCTGTGTATACAATTTTATTTGACCACAGCACTGCATTTCCTTGGTTGCAGTCTGGAATCAGCTTTTTACTCATTTAAAAACCTTCCCTTAAGTAAAATTGTCTGTACCCTCTTTTACCTGATGCATTTTATAGAGGATATTGTATGGTCTTCAATGAACAACCATGCTATGCATGCTTCGAGTAGTTCCCATGGCAACCATGTTACACTTGAGAGCACAGCTCAAGAGTAGAGATGCAGTGAAGTTTTACTTCGTGGGCGAGTATGAGGCAAAGTTGCCAAATTCTCCTCCTCAGAGCAGTTCGTAAAATTGTCCCAATTAAATGATAATTCGCCATTTGTAACTTCACCTTGCTTTTGGGATTTTTAAGTGCAAATTGCTCTTAAAAAACCCAAAGCAAGTAGAAGCTACAAATGGGGAATCCGCCAACACCCACCCCCTCAACTGCCAGACAAAACATTAAAAAAATATAAACCTCTGGTATCTAGTGGTTCCCCATGCTGATCGCTGGCCCCAGTTTAAAAAAAAATATATATAGATATATATTCATTGCAAAAAAACTCTGTTAATGCACCAGTTAGAGTTGTTTCCACAGCAACAAAAGTGTGGAAATGCAATGTTAGGGTTACCAGACCCTGACCCACGAACCCCCACCCCCAGCTCACAGATGCCGAGGTGTGCCATAGGGTCATGCATCCCAGCTCTCGCCCCATTCCATATGTAAACAAGTGGACATGGTACAGTAAAGGAAAATGGGGCGAGAGTTAGGCCACATGACCCCATGGCACACCTCGGCATCTGTTGGTCTGTGGAGGAGAGGGGTTGGGGTGGTTGGGGGGTCATGGTGTGGTAACCCTAACATCACATTTCCACACTTTTGTCACTGTGGAAACAACCCTAACTGATGCATTAATGGACTTTTTTGCAATGAATGTCCCTTCTTTTTGAGAAAGTGTAATATAAACAGTAAATGGTATGTGTTGGTGTGAGCGTGCAGCCCTTTGTAGATAGTTTCCCAGATGTATTTTCAAATAATTGTTAAAAAGTGACATCAGTTGTCTCATTTCAGATTTCTGTAATATCATAGAGAAGTCTCTAATGAGACAAATGGGGCCAGATATTCAAATCTTTGCCCAATGGGCAAACAGATTGCACCCTGTATGCCCAGGGCTTGCACCTTTGTGCAATATTCAAAGGGTTATTTTGCCTGCACTAACAGAGTTAGCACACACAAAAAAATATAATATATATGGTGGCCAAAGGAAGGGGTGGGGACAGGAATACCAGCGTAACATGATATTCAGCGCATTTGCAAAGGGGTTAGTGCAGGTCACTTTGTGCAGTGCAAATACTGCCTATCAAAACCCCAATTTACTCTGGGCTACCCTAGTGGCCACCAGAGCCACTGCAACCAACAAGCAGGTTGGCATTTGGGGGAGCACACCCATCTCCTGGCTTCCAGTTGCACGCCCATCAACCGATCACCATCCCCAATAATGCTAGATCCTTTCCCTGGTGCCTAGTGGTCTTCCCTACCCTCTGGTTGCTGTCATGTATCTTGTTATCAAAGCCCCTGGTGCCTAGCAATCCCTGCCATTCTCCAATCATCCTGTCATATACTACTGTCAAAGTCCCTCATGCCTAGCAGTCCCCATCACCCTCTAATCACTGTCCAATACTTTGATAAATCACTTCCTGGTGCCTAGTCATCCCCCCAGCCTTCAATCACCAGTCTGTTTGTTATAAGTTATGTCCCATGTGCATAGTGCCCCACTCCCACACTCCCATCAGTATGAAATGTTAATGCTATGAAATCCTTAGGAAAAGTGATTGTAAGTTCAGAGTTTAACAAGCATTTGTCAATGCTGAATGTTGATTGCGTTGGTCTGTTGAGCTTGCTCACTCCCCCTCTCTCACTCACTCATTCCATTTCTGTGGGCACTGCAGACTGGCCTTTTGTAGTGGGCTCCTGCCTGCGTTGCCGCCTTTTTCTGCCAACAAAGAAATCTGCAGCAATCACAACAGAGCTCCGTTGAGCTCGCTCACTCCCCCTGTCTCACTCACTGATCATGTTTCTCCCAGCGCTGCAGGCTGCCCTTTTGTACTGGGCTCCTGCCTGCGTCGGCACCTTTTTCTGCCCACAAAGAAATCCGCAGCTGTCCCGACAGAGCTCGGTTGAGGTAGATCCCCACCCCCCATTTCACTCACTAATTCTGTTTCTCCTGGCACTGCAGGCTGTCCTTTTGTACGAGGCTCCTGCCTCTATTGGTGCCTTTTTCTGCCCACAAAGAAATCTGCAGCAGTCTCGACAAAGTTCTGTTGAGCTCGCTCACTCCCCTTCTCTCACTTGCTCATTCCGTTTCTGCCGGCACTGCAGGCTGCCCTTTTCTACTGGGCTCCTGCCTGCATTGCCACCTTCTTCTGCCCACAATGAAATTTGCAGCAGTTACAATAGAGCTCCGTTGAACTCACTCACTTCCCCTCTCTCACTCACTCACTCATTCTGGTTTTCCAGCCACTGCAGGCTGCCCTTTTGTACTGGGGCCCTGCATGCATTACTGCCCTTTTCTTCCCACAAACAAATCTCTAGCAGTCCCAACAGAGCTCTGTTAAGCTCACTCACTCCCCCTCCCTGACTCACTTGTTCTGTGTCTCCCGCTGCTGCAAGCTGCCCTTTTGTACTGGGCTCCTGCCTGTGTTGGCAGCTTTTTCCGGCCACAAAGAAATCTGAAGCAGTCTCGACACAGCTCCATTGATCTCGCTCACTCCCTCTCTCTCACTTACTCATTCCGTTTCTGCAGGCGCTGCAAGATGACTTTTTGTACTGGGCTCCTGCCTGTGTTGCCACCTTTTTCTGCCCACAAAGAAATCTGCAGCAGTCACAGTAGAGCTCCGTTGAGCTTGCTCACTACTGCTCTGTCACTCGCACATTCTGTTTCTCTTGGCGCTGCAGGCTGTGCTTTTGTACGGGGCTCCTGGCTGCGTTAGCACCTTTGTCTGTCCACAAAGAATTCAGCAGCTGTCCCGACAGAGCTCCATTGAGGTCGCTCAATCTCTCTCTCTCTCAAGTGCTCATTCTGTTTGTCCTGGCACTGTAAGCTGCCCTTTTGTATGGACTCCTGCCTGCATTGGCACCTTTTTGTGCAAACAAAGAAATCCACAGCAATCCTGATAGAGCTCTGTTGAGCTCACTCAGTCCCCCTGTCTCACTCGCCCGTACTGTTTCTCCCACCGCTGCAGGATGGCCATTTGTACTGGGCCCCTGCCTGCATTGACGCCTTTTTCTGCCCACAAATAAATCTGCAGCAGTCCTGACAGCGCTCTGGTGAGTTCGCTCACTCCCCCTCCCTCACTCGCTCTCTTGTTCTGTTTCTCCCAGAGCTGCAGGCTGCCCTTTTGTACCGGGCACTTGTGTTGGGGCCTTTTTCTTCCCACAAACAAATCCACAACAGTCCCAACAGAGCTCAGTTGAGCTCAGTCACTCCCCCCTCTCATTAGCTCGATCTTAATCTTTCCCAAATACTGATTTCCCACAACGACCATGCTATTCTCCGGCAGGAGTGCAAAAACATATTTTTGCCAGGATGTGAAAAATGACAGCTGTACTGTTCATAAGGAGGTGTGAAAAAATGCCACTGTTGAAATTGTGGCATGAAAATATTACAAATTTGCAAAGTAACAAGGGTGCGTGGAAACAGTTCAACGCACTCTTGAAACACAGTCATGTTATGGAGTTTCATCACCAAATTTTCAACATAGGGATTTTAGGACCTCTGCTCATGAACAGTGCCACTGTCATTTTCTTAATCTGTCCCAAACACTGATTTCCCACAGTGACCACGTTATTCTGCACCGGAACTATGAAAACACATTTCGGTCAGGATGTGAAAAATGACAGCTGTACTGCTCATAAAGAGGTACGAAAAAATGCCACTGTTGAAAATCTGGCGTGACAATATTACAAATCCGCGGTTGTATGGGTGTGGTGCGCGCAACGACACTTGTAACACAAGTCATTTGATGGGCTATTATCACAAAATTTTCAACACAGGCATTTTAGGACCTCTGCTCATGAACAGTTTCACTGTCATTTTCTTAATCTGTCCTGACCAGTGATTTTCCATGGGGACTGCACTATTCTGCGCCAGAACTGTGAAAACACATTTTGGCTAGGATGTGAACAATGAGAGCTGTACTGCTTACAAGGAGGTGTGAAAAAATGCCAATGTTGAAAATCTGGTGTGAAAATATTGCAGATTCACGAAGTTACAAGCGTGCATATCAACTGCGCAATGCACGCTTCGTAAAACAGTCATTTTTTGGATTTTTCCACCAAATTTGCAACGTAGGCTTTTTGAGAGCCCACCTCATGAACACTGGCACTGTCATTTCATTAATTGGCCCAAAAGGTGATTCCACACAGTGACTGTGAAATCACCTTTTGGAGCTGATTAACACCATGACAGTTCTGGAATTCATGAGGAGGGGCCCCAAAAACCCCATGTTGAAAATTTGGTGCCAAAATTCCAAAAAAATGACTGAGGTATGCATTAAAGTTGGATAAACCAATTTATTCCATTATACAGCTTACCGGCATTTCCTCAGTTCACGGTTGGCTTTGAAGAGTGTAGAAGTGTTCCCGGTCCACCAAAGATTGTCGCACCAAGCTCCTGGAGGTAAGTATGGGGTGGGGGTGGGGAGGCAGGGTGCGAGTGGGTAGGTGGATTGTCAGGGGGGTAGGGAGACCGCCTAGAGACAGTTTCCTTTTGTACAGGTAAAAAAACAAAAGACATCGCGGGACCGTTTTTTATTTTACAGGGGTATGTGGCACACTGGGGTGGGCTTCCAGCATGCCACTGGAGTCTTTCTTTTGGGGTGGCAGCTGTAGCCGACAGGGGATTTGGCACCCTGTCGGCACACAACAAAAGGGGGTGGGGTTTTATTTTTGGCAGAAAACCTAATCATGGGGTGCCCCACACCATGATGTGGGGCATTTGCAAGGGTACATTTCCCTTAAAATATTTATTCACATTCCTTCCTGACATAGAAACATTTGAACGTACGAAGAAGCCAGCAGATTAAGACCATGAAAAATGCCACAATATAGCAGATAACACCCTCTTTCTTCCTGTGTATACAATTTTATTTGACCACGGCACTGCATTTCCTTGGTTGCAGTCTGGAATCAGCTTTTTACTCACTATGCCGATGGGGATTGGGCACCCCATTGGCAGACAATAAAAGTGTAGGGGGTTACATACTGCCGACGGGGAGTGGGCTCCCCATCAGAAAAATAAGCATTGGGGCACTGAAGCCTATAGGGATTGGAGCCCCTGTCTGCAAATAAACATGGTGGGGCAGGTTAATATTTTTTGTGAACACGGCGGCAAGCTGCAGCCATGTTCACAAACAATATCAGGGCTTCAAGATCTCCCTGGCATATAGTGGTCCCCAGCACCATGGGTACTGATCACCTACTCTGCCAGCTCCCCTATATCAGAAGCACCAGTGCTTCAGGAGAACAAACGGTGACCAGAACAGCCCTCCTTTCACCTCCTTGTCTGGCCACCATATGAAAAGTCAGGGAGTGTGTGTCCTATGCAATGTGCAGGACATACATCATCTGTATTGTACAGAAACTGTAATGTTATGTTTAAACTATGAACTTACAATCACTTTCACTAAGGATTTCATAGCAATAACACTTCAAACTGATTGGAGGGTGGAGAACCACTTGACACCAGGGACTAAATGTAGTATTACAGGACTTGTGATCAGAAACCAAAGGGACCACTGACCATGAGGGATACCTTATGCAATATACGATCAGAGACTAGGGGACCACTGAATGCCAGGGAAGCTCATTGTTTATATGGGGATGGGGATCAGAGGGTGAGGGGACCTCTAGTCACCAGGGACATGACTTTTCAATAACAGATGACTGGCAGTCAGAGGGTTAGGGGACCACTAGGCACTAGGCACCATGATTGGGCTATCATTTCATGGAGACAGACAATTGGACTGTGGGTGGGGCCAGTTGCAGAGGCACAAACCTACCACCATATCCCATATAAATGAGCCCATAATGGACATGCATATAGCCTCTGTGCATCTTGCATGCCAAATGGATTCATTTGTATGTGGCTGTTTGAATATACTTCACTGGGAGATACTGGTACTATTGGCTCTGGAAGCAATGTTGGGATCCATGTCTGGGCAAGGCTATTTACATAGATACATAGACAGTGTCGGCAGATAAGGGCCTATGGCCCACCTAGTCTGCCCATTTGAGCTTGTAAGTTCAGTTTGTTTTCCTAGAAGTCTGTTTCCCCTTACCCCTGCCCTCTAGAATTCCTTTATGTCTATCCCATGCATTCTTAAATCCCGTGATTGTTTCAGCCCCCACCACTTCCTCTGGCAGGGTGTTCCACTTGTCCACCACCCGTTCTGTGAAGAAATTCCTTCATGTTTCCTCTGAATCGTCCTCCTCCAACTTCATCCCATGCCCTCTAGTCCTGAAACATCTTTTTCGCTTAAAAATAGTGTTTTCCTGCACCCTGTTCCTCCCTGTAAGATACTTGTATGTCTCTATCATATCCCCTCTCCCTCCTCTCCTCCAGGGAGTACATGTTCAGTTTCTTCAACCTGTCTTCATAGGACTTGTGATGCAACCCATGCACCATCTTTGTTGCCTCCTCTGAACCTTCTCTACCCTGTCTATGTCCTTACGTAGGTATGGTCTCCAGAACTGTACACTGTACTCCAGGTGGGGCCTCACTAGTGTCTTGTATAGCGGAATTATGACCTCCTTTTCCTGCTGGTGATGCCCCTGCCTATACATCCCAGCATCCTATTTGCTTTACCTGATGCCTTGTCACACTGTTTCACTTTGAGGTCATCAGAGATGACAACCCCAAGATCCCTTTCCTGCTTGGTATGCTATATCCTCACCCCCAACTGATATATTGTGCCAGGGTTTTTGTGCCCCATATGCATTATCTTGCACTTCTTTGCATTGAATTTCAACTGCCAAACCCTTGACCATTCTTCAAGTTTCTGCAGGTCCTTCTCATTCTGTCTACACCTCTGGTGGTGTGTCTACTCTGTTACAGAGCTTTGTGTCATCAGCGAACAGTGAAATTCTGCCTTCTAGATCCTGTGCAATGTCACTGATGAAGATGTTGAATAGGACCGGTCCCAGCACTGATCCCTGTGGTACCCCACTGGTTACTCTTCCCTCTGTGGAGTGACAGCCATTTACCACCACCCTCTGTGTCCTGCCACCCAGCCAGTATTACCCACCACACTACTGTCCTGCCCACACCCATATTCCCCAGTTTGTGTAATAGTCTTCTATGTGGCACAGTGTCAAAGGCCTTGCTGAAGTCCAGATAGGCCATGTCCACTGCCCTGATCCACCTCCCTAGTCACCCAGTCAAAAGATTCAATGAGGTTGGTCTGACATGACCTCCCCCTGGTGAAACCATGCTGCCTTGGGTCCTGTAGTCCATTGACAACCAGATGTTCCACCAATCTCTCCTTCAGTAGTGCTTCCATGATCTTTCCCACTACGAGGTGAGGCTGACTGGTCTGTAGTTCCTGCTTCCTCTTTGTTCCCACTTTTGTATAAGGGACTACATCTGCTGTCCTCCAGTCTTTGGGTACCTCCCTGTTTCCAGTGATTGGCTGAACAGGATAGCCAGAGGTTCAAGCCACCACCTCTCTTAGTTCTTTAAGGACCCTGGGTGCACCCCATCTGGCCCCATTGTTTTATCAGCTCTTATTATTTCCAGTTCCTTCAGGACCCTTTCTCGTAAAGGGACTTCTGTGTCCATTTCTACACCATTCTCACCCCTTGTACTCCCTTCAGACCCATTACCCCTCTTCCTTAGTAAAGACTGAGCAGAAATACCTGTTCAATATGTCAGCTTTATTGTTGTCATCCTCCACGCGGCTCCCATCCTCCCCCTTCAGTCTCACTATCCCTCCCTTTGTCTTTCTTTTTTCACTTATGTACCTGTAAAAGGTTTTGTCCCCTTTACCCACTGATTTTGCAATGTGTTCTTCTGTCTGTTTGGCTTAGCGCTGTGCTGATATGCCACTACATTCAGTCAGATAGTGCCAGTGTGATGTCTGATGGAATATTGCATCCTCGGGGTCATGGACAACGAGCTTCGTGCTCCGCTTTGCCCATATTTTTAATATTGAGGCCCTGATGTCACTTTTTGAAGACTATTATCTTACTTTCAGTCATAGGCCAAATACAGATAAAAATGCAATTTTTTGATACTCATATTCTGAATATTCCTCCTTTGCTTATAATCCACCAGCTGTTTGAGCTGTATTTCTAAAGGTTCATAATTGTCAGGGCTTGACCAAGTATAGGCTCTCTTTTTTCCACATTGTTAGAAATTATGGGAAGAAGTCCTACTCCAATTTTCAAATTTTATAAAATGAAATTCCTATGAAAAGTTTAATCCAAACCTTTGTCTTAGGCTTGGTATAAAATAACAGCTTCTTTATCAAAGCATTCAGTAAGGCTTGTGGCCAATTAGAAATCATTCTCTGCAATTGATCATTCTAATCTCATAATAAATAAATATTTTATCATTTCCATCAAAGTCTGCTGTGTCTCCTGTTGTTTTTGAGTAACTGTTCATTTAACCATCAGTCTACATGTTTTACAAGGAGCAAAGGCCACACACAAATGCTGTTGTCCTTTATTAAGTCCCTGGGATTCCACATGATTAAATATCTATAAAAGGGTAACCCATGACATTGGTGACCGCAACTGGGCACTTTCAAAAAGGGTGTCTCAGTCTCGGTGCCTGTCAACAGGTCTACCGAGAAAGGAGGACGACCGGAAAGTGGGGGTCCACAAATCTAGCAACAGGATGTCACTATATGTACATGCGTGCGGAGGGGGGGGCAGGCAGTAAGGGGTGGAAGGGGGGGAGGGTTTGTGTGGCATGGTGTGGTAGTGGGCTGCTGAGCTGGCCCCGTGGTGTATTGGGCAGTTGGTGGCAGGCTAGGGCTGCAAGGGTGCCGAGTATGGGTCTGGGCATGCATACATTTTGTTGTGCCAGGCCTGAAAAATGTTTTCCCTGATGTGCATCCTCCTGGGTTAGAAACTTTAGTGTGGGGGGGTCCAGGTGGTGCAGCCCCCCACATAAACAAAAAAAAATCCTTTTTCTGTGCACCAGGGGTGTACATGGCCAAAATTGATTTTTGGCGATGTACACTTGGCCTAACCTTGATCGCATTTCAGTGATTGCCATTATGACATAGAGCCCAATAAAAGTTATATATCTGAAGTATTTTGTTCATAAACAATACTACAATTTGGATGGTCACTTACAGTAGCAGTATTCTGAGATAGAATAATGATTTAAGAAACATCTGGTGAAGATTTGGGTTTACTCAGTCTTTGCACAGTATTCAGTGCCTCTGAAGTTTGAGTGGGTTAATTTAACATTCTCTCTTTCTTCTTAGAAATCCCATTTAATGTTTTACCTTTTTTCTCTGAGAAAGAACTAGGGAAAGTAAATTGACTTGTACTGGAAAGAATTCATGGCAGACAGAGATGGGGTCACTTGAACTCTCCTTTGAATTTCCATAATTGTATCCATGTGCTGTGTTTTTTTGTGATTCTTCAGCATGGTCCCATGTATCATTTTTAATAATGTACTAAATCATGTATTCTTGGCCTTTGCCCCCTAAGCACTTCCATTTCTTCCTTGACCGTTATTAATTGTTGCAACAGAATCATATTAACAGTGTATTACTCTTAAATTGCATATAGTAACCATTTGCTTAATTTCATATCATCATAACTAATGGCTGGAAATCCTGCTAATGGTCCCCTGTATCTAGGACCAAACAATTTTGTATTATGAGCTTTGACTAACACATTCAATCTTAGACTCACTAGAGATGTGCATAAGGTCTGCAAAATTTCATGAGAGGCCTCATACTCCTCCAAAACTTCCTCATACAAAGGAAGGCTTTTGGGTTAAGGAAGAGAAGTTAAGGATTTTAGACATTTTATACTATTTTTTAAAGAGTATCACTGATAGTGGCACTAACTGGGTAACGGGTGATTCTATCAAATCAATTTTTTTGAACAATTCAAAGGTTCATTATTACAGTCAGAGGTATCTCCGAAGCATATTGCGTTAGAACAGCGAAAGTCAGAAAGCGAAACCCATTGCAGCGACACTTTAGAAGAGATTCAAAATTGTCGCTGTAAGAGTCCTGCTGCACACAGGCACTGGTTTCACTGTTTTTTTCTCCCTTCAAAATCAACTCCAACTCGGACACTGGCAGATACCGATGGGTGAAATTTCACCTATCAGTATCAGAGATTTTGCCATGCCGCATGTCGACAACTTTGTTGTCGATGCAGCTTGGTGGAACCATCTCTGAAGTTAATGTTCTAAGTACCATTTGACCAGATATTGGTAGTGATTCACACATTATACTAGATAGATTGATAGACAGACAGACAGACAGACAGACAGACAGATAGATAGATAGACAGACAGACAGAGACAGAGACAGAGACAGAGACAGAGACAGAGATAGAGACTGAGATAGATACTGTATATGTTCTGTAGGGCAGGACCAAAGGAAGGGAGAGTAACCCAGTGGGTCCTCTTTAATAATGGACCCATTTCCCAAATTAACCAGACTGGGGACTAGGGATGCAGGAAAATTTAATTTCGCCAGCAAAATTCTGGCAAAGTTGCCAATTTCGCCACATGAAACATTTTACAAAATTGGGCCCTTAAGGTGAAATTTCACCAGTAAATTTCCGATGAAATTTCGCCATCAATTTTGTCTTTCACCAGCACATTTTGCCTTATGTTAGTATCAGGCAAAATGCCGGTCACATGGGTGACTGTAAGTAGGCAGGAACCAGACTAAATCTACTTCCTTTAGAGCTTTTTCAGTCTAGTAGAAGAGAATGAGCTGAGCAGGAGAGCCTGATTTAGCAAAAATAGTGTTTGCATTTGTTTGTTTGTAATCTGTTCCCTGCTTTATTTTAAAAAGTAAATAGTTTCTGTTAGGGGTTTTCTTTAGTGTTATATATGTCTATCTTCATGGTGTGTGTGTGTGTGTGTGTGTGTGTGTGTTTGACTCCCTGTCCCCCAGTCCCTCCCTGTATTTTTCTTCCTTTTTGATTTATTTTTAGTTTTATTTATGATGGAGAGGGAGACTGGTAGTGGTAGTGCACCACCAGCAGCAGGAAGATCTGCTATCTGCCTTAACAGGTGGGCATTTTCCAAGCACCCCCAAGAGAAGCGTGTACCTGTGCCCCCAGCAGCAGTAGGTCCCCCCGCCCGGCAGCAACAGCAGGAGCACCTTGCTCCCCCATGCAGCATGTGCTACCCACACAGCAAGAGCAGCAGGAGCCTGTTGCACCTCCCCCAAGAGCATGTGCAGCCCATGCCCACTGCCCCCAGCAAGAGCAGCAGCAGCAGGTCTCAGTCTCTCCAGTTTGCACTTTTTTCCCAGAAAGGTTGGAAATGATGGCATTGCCATCTGCAACCATTGTGGCAAAGGTGTCTGGCATGGAAAATGAGGTACCCACTTTGGGATGGGCAGATAGAGGAGCCAACTGTGGTACCACCACACTGCAGAGTTGCTCTCCAAGCAGCAAGAAGTTGCAGCAGGAGGCAGCTATGGGTCCGAGCATCACAAGGGCATCCAGCAGCCTAGGGGGTGCCTCAGTAGTAGCAGCAGCAGGAGGAGTGATACACGCCACACCTGCCAGCACAGCCATGCTTAAACTGCAACTAGTTCAACATCACAACCTGCAGCAGCTCCCCCAGCAGGTAACTTCAGGAAGGAAGACCTTAAGGCAGTGCACCAAGATGTGGTGGCAGTGCACATAGAGTTGCAAGGACTCTGGCATACAGGTGGACCAGTTCTGCCAGGAGGTCAGGGGAGAACTTAAGAAAATAAGGGAGGACCAAAAGAAGGTCTTGGATTTCCTGGCGGAGCTGCGTCGTGAGGGTGGGGGTGTTGTCGGTGGCAGTGGCACTGATGCAACTGAGTGATTAGTGCTATCTATTCACCAATTTGTTTTTCTTTCCTTTTTCTTTTGCAAGTCTTGCTCTTTTTTCCTCTACACCCCTCTAAAAATAAGAAAACCACCCCAAAAAATGAAAAAAATAAAAAATAAATCCTAAAAAAACCTTTCTGTCCCCTTTCTCTTCTATTATATATCCTTTTTGTTCTTCTTCTTGTCCTGTGGTTTTCTATCTTATATATTATGTTTTATGGAAGGCTTATGCTCCCTCCATTTTCCCTCTGTCTCATATGATTGAATACCCTGACTCTAAGTCTGACCTTGCATTTTCCCCCAAGTACTATGCCGGTAAACTGTGTACATTCTTGCTTGTTTTGTTACTGCTTCTTTATTTGTTTCCTCCTATCCACAAATGTCAAGTATTGTAATTTGTTCATATGAACAAGCATTTTTTCCCAAAGATATGTGATGTTGTTGTCTGTTGTGTGTGCTAAGGGCTGGTGGTAATTGCTTTGGCTGTCTGCAGCATCAGTCTGAATACATACACAACATTCATATAAATTGTTAAATAAGCACTTTTATTGTGAAGTTAAAGATGACTATGTTTGGTTCTGCTGAACAACACATGCCCCCCTGACCTTGCCACCTTCAGAAATGTTAACTTTGTGTCCCTCCCCTCCTCCAGTCATGATAATGCTTCATTAGTGCCTCACCACCACCACCACCACCACCACCATCACCACCACCACACAGTCATGGCCCTGGTGACCTGGCCCAAAATGTGTACTTTGGACACAGTTTAACACAGCCTCTTGCCACCATATTGTGCAGAGCAGGCATGGTAAAAGGAGAAATATGACAGAAGAAAAGTTTGATAAAATTGAGACTGACCATGTAGACTTTAAATAGCTGTTTTCGGGCCTGTTTGCCAAGTATTTCAGCAAAAATATTGGTGCTGATCATGCCAAGCAGGACCTACAAGTCCAGAAATGTTTCCCAAAAAATGTGACATTAAATTCAGACAGAAATCAGATCTCAGCCATGTTGTTAAATGGCATCCAAGCCACCACCTGAACCAAAACATGGTCTTTTGTCCAGTGTTTACAAGACATTGCATACTGAATCTCTGTTCTGTGATTGGAGGACTGGCTGTACATGTCCAGAAATGTTTCCTAAAAAATAGTACATCAAATTGAGACTGAAATGTGGTGTCAGTCCTTACGTTTTAAGGTGCCCCCCTCCCCAGCACCGAGACATTAAAATGCTGTTTTGGCCACTGTTTACAATTGGTTTTAGGCCATATCTTGTTTCTGTGAGTACAGTACAGGCAGTACATGTCCAGAGAAGTTTCCTAAAAAATGGTACATTCATTTCAGACAGAAATCGGATCTCAGCCATGATGTTTTATGTCACCCAAACCCCCACCTGGACCAAACAATGGTCTTTGGTCCACTGTTTTCAATTAGTTTTAGGCTGCATCTTGTTTCTGTGAGTGCAGCACAGGCAATGCATGTCCAGAAATGTTTCCTAAAAAATGGTACATTAAATTCAGACAAAAATCTGGTCTCAGCCGTGATGTTTTATGGTACCCAAGTCACCACCCAAACCAAAACATGGTCTTTGGTCCATTGTTTACATGCTGAAAATTGTTTCTGTGAGCACAGAACAGGCTGTCCATGTCCAGAAATATTACAACAAAAATGGTACATAAAGTGGAGACTGAAATCTGGTCTGTGTCATGAAGTGAATGGTGCCCATCCCACCACCCTTTGGACATTATATTACTGTTTTGGGCCTTGTTTACCAATGATTTCAGCCTGACACTCGGTGCTGCCGGTGACAAACAGGGCCTACAAGTCTGGAAATATTTCCAAAAAAAATGTTGCATCAAATTGAGACTGAAATCTGCTGTCAGTCCTGATGTTACCTGCTGTGCCACCACCTCAGGGACCTGAAAATGGGTGCCAACCCATGCAGAGAAAATTAATTCCTCCTGCAAAATACTGCTGCTACTTACAATTGTTTCCTCCTGCCGCTGCTTTTTCAATTGATTGAGATAGAAATGTACAATTATTTCCCTATGCTGCTTTCCTGATTGGCTGGCTGTGTTGACTGACTGACTCTGTGGTTGAAGCTTGCCTGGCAGAGGGGAGTGAATGACATTTTGGGGCACTGTAGCTTGCTGCTTGCTGCTGTCTCTGACTACTACTTGCCAAGTTGCCACAAGAAGTACTGTTCTTGATGGTTAATTGTGGATCATCTTCACACAGTCCATACTGCTGCTGCTGAACATGTAAGTATCTGTCTTTACTTTTTTTTCTTGTGCAAGGTAAGGGTATTGGTGGTTTGGTATTATGGCGTCTTGAGTTCTAATATGTTTGTACTGCTTTTATATTCTTTTTCAGTGTACTGTGGATGACATCATCATGCCAGGCCAGGATTAGGATCTAGGGATGTTTGAAGACATTTCCCAATGCAGGTGGTAAGTATTGAAATTTTCATTACTAGTGTGGTGTCTGTTACTACCATCTGGATATCTGAGTTGGATAGTAATTGTGTTCTTTTTTGCTTTTGTCAATATCAGGAATTCCAGTGAAGTTAACTCTCATTCCTGCTGCTGCTGCTGCTGCTCAACCAGATCTGGGGAATTTATTTAATTGTGCAATGGTTCCACTTTCACAGTCCCTGAAGTAAGTATTTCTTTACTTTTTATGGTCTTCAGTGGTGGGGTGGAGGATGTTGGTGGTGGGGGGCCTGGAACTTTTTACAATCCTCAAAATTTGTTCTTCTTTTTATCTTATTTCCTGGTACGCAGTACTGATGGAGAAGAGGAATGCCTGCTACTCTGTTTCATCATGGAGCTTGGTCTGGAATCATGTGCCCCACACAGCATGTTCGTGGGGGAAATTTCATCAGTTTAATGACATCACAGGGTATGGTATGTATACATTTTTTTTTCTCTGCTTGTTACAACTTGCTTGCTAAAAACAGGTATGCAGATTGATGAGTTTGTCATTTTTTCATATCTTTGGTCTTGCTTAGGTCATTTTCCTCTGTTGAGGTTTCATCGTATCACTGTGTGATGACTTCATCCATCCAGTCCCTGCTGGAGCTGTGTTGCATGGAAGACAGGGGGTGTTGCTTGAACTGCAATGTTGGACACTGGACTGGTGTCCTTACCATTAATAAATAAGCACCACCCACATACAGGGAGGAACTACATGAAGAAATGGATGGTTAAGATGGTGTTTAGTAAATAATTAGGTGGAGGAGGCTAATGTCTTGTCTAATCATTTGAGGGGGCACAGCTGCAGTAATCATGAAAATTTTGAATCCAAACTGATGACAGCAAGCACCTCCCCTGCCCCCCCCCCCCAGAATCATCACAATTTTGGTACACAAACTTTAACCTGGTACTATAGCATAAATAACCTTTTGAGGGGAATCTGATGTTGTAAGTTGTTAAGCCTTTCCATGATTACTTTTGTAATTAATGAATTGCATCATTAAAGATGGCCACCATTCACCATTTTTCTGAATTTGTTTAACTTGTGGTGTTAACAGTTGAATGAGAATGTTACATTCATATGCTACTTGTATGAGGAGCCAGAGTTCTTGTACATGTCACCAATAGTAAGTGATGGAAAATATATTTTTGGTCACATGGAGTGCATAGGCGTGTCAGGCCAGTGACAAGAGGGGGCAGGGGGCGGTGTGGCATTTGCTGGCATTGGCACTTTTAAAGACATAAGACAACATATCTTGCTGTAACCTGGGGTTGATAGTCGACATGAAAAGAAAGATATTTTTGGCAGCAAAATATTATAACTGTAATCATGGAATAGCAAAATCTTTATGGTTGCGGTAATTACATTGCTGTTGCTTTATATAGGCTGGGGGACTGGTGGTGACCAAATAATGGGTCATCGCAAAGGGTGAGCAAATGAAACTTCTACACACTGCAGCAGATAACACATTATCATAACCAATCCAATGGTACATAGCTAAAAATAAGGTATAACACACCATACTGAGCTGAAAGTGGTTGGGGGGGGTGGCCTTCGAGTAAACTCAGCCTTTTTCCACTTCCACATCATCCAAGAAGCACCTCTCAACATCTTTAAGACTGGAGTTCTCACCAGGTGGTAATTCTCTCACCATTGCTGCTTCAACCACCTCGCTGCTTGTGGATTCCTTAGTCAAGGGATTGTCATCATCCTCATCACTGAGACACAGTTCCTGTGGCAACACCACTGTCACCACTGTGTTGTGTGGAATGTGCCTTTCATTCATTTTGATGCCTGTTAGCATGGACACATTCTTGGGTAATAAATTGGTCCTACAGTCACTCATAATGGCCCCAGCTACACTAAACACTCGTTCCACAGTGACACTGGATGGTGGGCAGCTCAGGTATTTCACAGCAACCGATGTTAGTGCTGGCCAGTCAGTCATTTTGCTGTTCCAGTACAGCAGTGGCTTGTCAGTAATGGCAAGGTGTTTTGGGTCCCCCATGTAGGCCTCCACCATTCCTTCTGCTGCCCAGAGTCCAGCTGCCTCATCTGTCTCCTCCTCCTTTTCCTCCATATCTTCCACTCCCACCTGAAAGAGAACATCCCAAATGGGATTGCTTGCTGTTTTCTGCTGTCCCTTGCCCATTTTCTCTGATTAGGTCACCTGTGAGCCTCTGGTGGTGGTAACAACACCCATTTTTGCTGCATTGCATGCCTTTTTCATGTGTGCAGCATGTACCAGTCTAATGAGATTCTCTGTCAACTGTTGTACTTGCTGACGACCTCCTTCAATAACAGAGGGCAGGCCATGTTTGTAGCGTGGATCCAGCATGGTGGCGATTGCAAAGTCAGCTGACTGCAAAATGCCAGATACATGGGTATTTGTGTCCAGCACATGGAGCATGTGATTCATTAGATCACAACTGCCATGATCCCCACTTGCCTCCATCTGGTGTCACACATTAACTAGTGTCTGCCTCAGCACATGCACGTATGAGTGGTATGGACTGACTTATACAGTACAAGCAGTGTCCCCACTCACTGCCTGAGTAGCATGCTCGAATGGATGGAGAATGCGAATTAGCACATCCGTTTGGCGCCACTGCTCTGTTGTTAGAGCGATGGACACTCCAGCACTGTCACGGGTGGTGTGCAGCAGCAGGTATTCTGACACAGCCTTAGACTGTTCATACAGCTGGTCAAGCATGTACAGTGTGGAGTTCCACCTGGTCGCAACATCAAACTTCATCCGCTACTGAGGCAGATGGTTGTTGCGCTGTAGCTCACATAGATGGTCACGGGCCTTTGCAGAATGGGCAAAGTGGACACAGATGTGATGGGCAACAGTAACTGTTTCCTTAATGCCTGCATGGTTGAGAAGCTGCTGAACAACAAGATTAAGGCTGTGTGCCAGGCAGGGCACCCTAAAAAAACCACCATCGCTAATGCGCTTCACTACATTGGAGCCATTATCACTTGCAATGAATCCTGCTATGCGTGACTGTGTGTGTAACCACCCATCAGTCTCTTCCAGCAGAACATTAAGTATTTTTGCAGCAGTGTGAGAACCAGTAACACTTGATATACTCAGGGTCGCATGTTGCTGAATACCAGGTGTGTTGCTACCACCACAATTTTGCTTCTCTCAGGTTTTGCCAGGCCCAAAATTAAGTACCTCCCCAGGCAACTGTGCCCAGTGTGCTGTTATGCATAGATATAAACTTGCTGCTGCTTGTCCACTGGTCCACATATCCATGCTAAGATGGATATATTGTGATGCACTATGCTTCAATGCATGTCTAATGGAATCAGCAACTCTACTGTTCCTCTCAGGCATGGTACGCTTAGCAAAATAGGTTCACGATGGAACTTGCCATTTGAGATCAATTTGGCCATCAATTTGCGAAAACCATCATTCTCCATGAATTAGAATGGCAACAGATTGATGGCCAGCATTTCAGCAGTGGCAGCATTTAACTCTCATGCAGCAACATGATTGGGGGTGTACTTTGTCTGCTGCACAAGGATGGCCTTCAGAGTGGGCTGCATCTTTGGGGCTGTTCAACCAGAATGCTGTACTTGTGATAGCAATGATGCTGTTTTAGGGGTAACACTTGACTCTTGGGGCTGTGTAGACTGCATGAAACCAGTTATTTTGGTTGCTTGTGGGTGTGGTGGTGTACTTTTCAGACTCAAGAGACTGGGACTGGCACCTCCACTGCTATGCCCACTACTCAAGAGATCAAAGGATTGCTCCAACTCCTCTTCCACTACCACCACCGAACCACTCTGCCCTCCCTCCTCTTGCTCTTGATCTACTATATTTAACTTACCAAGGAAGATGACACCAACAGCTCTGACATCCTTCTGGTGTTGCTGCCATGTCAGCGGGTGTTTGTTTTTCAGGTGGGCGTGTTGGCCTCCAGTGCCTATGTGGCTTCCCTTTTTACTCCAGCTAACACGTACTTGACAAAGTTGGCATATTGCTATGGTGTTATCAGCAGGATCAAGCACATAAAAGTCCCAAACTAGGGACTTTTGACCTCTGGACTTCAGATGCTTTTGAGACTGGGATAATTCAGAAACAGGTGTGGAAATGTGTGTTTTTTGGGCTGCTCTCATCACTTCCATGAGACTACTTTTGGGAGGTGGGGTTGCTTGGCTGCTTGGAGGTTTGCTTATAGGCTTGGTGTCAGACTGACCCACGGGCTGTGCATGTAAATGGCCTACATCACCCTTGACCTTTTTTAACTCAGGCTCCAATGTGGGATCATCCCAGTTGTCACCATCCCCACCACTAGCAGTGATGTCCTTGGTTTTCTCTTCCTCCTCCTCCTCCTCCTCCTCCTCCCTATTACTGTTGTCTTGCAGCACAGCTACAACCATCTCAGGGGGCTGACTATCCCTATCTCCAGGATTATCAGACTCTGGTTGAACACTCTCATCACCAACTCCTGCAGGAACATGGACAGTCACACTGACAGAGTTATCACCCTCCTCCTGGACCACTGTTCCTGTGCTGGTGTCAGTGCCTCCCTTCTTCTCACTGTCATCATCCCCCACTAGCATGAATGCAACAGTCTGAGACTTAAAAAAGTAAAATATGGGTATGCCAGACCCAGTTCTACCAACAGCTCCTTTGATGGGGGTTTCTGATGCACCACCAAAACCCACATCAGAAGACGCTGATGCAGAATGCAGACATACATGTGCTTTCACTTCTATGGGGAACTGGAACTGAAGTTGTACTTTTTTCAGGAGACTTCTTAGAGCCCTCATCCCCTCCTGCCACATTTCTCCCCCTGTAGTGGGCAGTCTCTTAGCAGGCATTTTTGCTGGCTGCTGCTTTAAAACTTTGCCTTTCTCTGAGAGTATCTGAAGAAAGGATATATTACTAACTGTGTGAATAACACCTCACATGTGATATCACACCTACAGTACTGGCTTCCTTACAAGTCCAAATACAATCAAGACAGGTAGCAGCACTTAGAGTACAACTAATATCATATATGGTAGGTAGCCTATTCTAGTAAAAACAAAAAGGTAACTTTTTTCTTTCTCCAAACAGGAATTAAAGAAACACAAATAAGGAAAAAAGGTACAAGTGACCGACTTTAAATACAGATCACCGGTGTCTGGACAAATAAAGTACCGTATATGTGTTATTACTTAGTTAATATCACAATTTTTTTATTATATAAGGGCAGAGACAATCATAAAACCTCAACAAAGGCGATTACCACACAATATGGTAGTGGTCTGGATTGGAGGGATCAACAAGCAATCTCTTGAAAATGACTATATTAATATATTGTTTTCTATAATACGTATGTCAGGTGGTAAACAAACAATGCTGTAACAGAGAAAGGGTAAGGTAAGTCAACTAAAACAGGAACACCACACACTTTGCAGAGGCAAGCTCCAAAAATAAAATACAGGGAAGCAATTCAACAAAGCAGTGCAACTGTAAATGGACAAGTTCAAGAGATCAAGTAAAAGTACTTAAGTAAACATACCAAAAAATATAAAACTGTTGATTTTCACAGTTTAAGTGACACAAGTTAACACTTCAGCAAACAGAACTAACCACAAACAAATAAAATAACGGATCTGCTCTGTGTGTTTAAAACATTAGAATTCACAATCTCAACTAAAAGTGGAAGAATTGTATACATAACACAGGCTAACAGCGGCAGGAACTCTCTCAAACAGGACTGAGTAACTTTTCAGAGGGAAAAACATGGCAAGATACAAAAAAATTAATAAGAAATAAGAGTAGTGGGTAACCACTAGGGGACCAAGATGGAAACAGCTTAGACTACAGAGCTCCATACCACCAACAATTATCCTACAAAATCCTGTGCTGAATTGATCACCAAACCTAGCATAATCTGCACAATCCAGTTGCTGCACTACCTAGAGGAGATAAATAAGAAAATGACTTACCTCAGCACTGATTGCAGTCCTACTGCAGGCAGTTACAAATCCGAGCCTTCAGGCTTCAAAACAGTAGGGCTGCTGGCAGCATGGCATCAGCTCCGGAATCCCCCTCAGTCAAAGGACTTGCCAGTGGGGAGCTGAAAGAAATAAGGGACATATTTGCACCTTTACTAGCCAGAGATGGAGCACTTACCAAACAAGTGCAAGAGACAAAAAAGGATATTATACAGATTTTCCAGTGTGTGGATGGTAATGAACATCATATTGCACAGCAAAGAGACTGTACTGATAGATAAGCCACAGGCTTGATGAGCAGGACAGAATAATACAGCAGTTAACAGACAAGCTTGAGGAACTTGAAAATAGAGGGCAGTGCAACAACCTGTGCTTTTTGGGCTTCCCTGAAGGGGAAAGAGGTTCATGATGTTTTTCCTCATCTTACAGCAAGTGGTACCAGAGATTCTGCAATACCAGTGGCCTGTTCCCCTTGTGGCAGAGAGGGCACATTGCTCCCTTGCTCCTCACCCAAAGCCAGGGCAGAGACCCAGGCCAATCTTGGCAAAGCTTTTATGATTCCCAGTTAAAGAAAGAATTCTTGGACTTGCGAGAGAGCTAGGGCCCCTAACATGATGTGGACTGTTAATTCAAATATTCTCTGATTTTTCCCTTGCACTCTCTGAGCATCGCAGGAAATTCACCAGGGCCAGGCACGCCCTCAGGGCCCTACAGTCTAAGGTACCAGGCCATCCTAAGAATTGAATGGTATAGAGTACCTCACTTTTTCTCAGAGTCTGCAGCAGCTGAGGAATTCATCCTTCAGTCCGGGCCAGAGGCCCACCTGGATCACAGAGACCTGGACTGGGGAGCTTGCACTATGGACACATCCCCGATAAAGTGCTACCCTGGCTGGTTCATCTGCAAGGTCCCAGCCCAGAGAGAATACTGAGGAGTGGCAGCCAGCTTCTTGGAAGAGAAGCAGGTGAGGGGCAGGCTGGAAAAGAAAAGTGGATCGCAGCCTAACCTTGACAGCAGCCTCCCAGAGGAACCAGAGATGCTCAGTAGAAGGTGACCTAGAAATCAGTCATGAGAAGGGGGAGAACTTTGGCAGTAGGTTCTCCTCCCTCCACAGGATCCACAGACCACTCCACACCTGGATCCCAAGGCCCAGTGGATCCAAGACAATGTCTTGCCAAAACTTCACAGGGCACAAAAAATACAGGAGCCCCCAATAGTGCCCGCAGCAGTAGCCATACAACAAGAGTCCACCTACGCACCACTGAACTGTGACACGACACCTGGAATGGGCCTCCTGTTTGAGTGGTCCAGTGATGCCTCCTCTGCTGCTTCAACAAAAACCTGAGACCAGAGCGCTGATGCTTGCAGGCCGCAATGTTTACACGATGGCCTGATCTTAGCTTCACCTACCTTGAACTCTTAAAGTGATGAAACCCTGACATACAGCTTGAGTGGCTACCCTGTGTGCAAGAGCCCTTAGCTCTGACATACTGGATGCTGGACAATGCAGGGCATAGCTCAGCAATCATGGGGCCCCCCCTTCTCCATACTGCACTCCCAGGTGAACTGCAAGTACCAGTCCTCCCCGCTTCCTTAGCGAGATATAGGCATTGAGTTAGTTATTTAAACAGGGCAGATCAACCCTGAAATATGAATGGGCTGTGGGAAACACCTGAATGCAGGGGCTTACACAAGGGCCTGCAGAACTCAAATGTAATCACAAGTGTGAGGTTCTTTATAATTCAGTTTTTTGAATGATTTGTGCTGTCAGCAGTACACAGAGGCCCTTCACATTTCACTGGTCCCATGCTACACCGGATGGCACCCCTCCCAGGTGGGAGGGCACTCAGGCTCCATATACCTCCCCCAGACCAAGAGGGGAGCCATACTATAGCACTAAATGTAAAGGTGCACATCCCACCCCAGCCTGAGGGGCTTCACAGTGTACCCACTGCAGGGACCCTAGGGGATACCAAGGGGTGGTTTTATTTTCCACTGACCAGGCAGTACCTCTCTGTGAACTCTGCTGTGGGGACAGCAGCCTAAACACGTAAGTACCTGGTGTCAGATAAGCATATTTATTTGTTTAGTTTTTGTTTACAGGGTAGGTGCGCTAACCATAACAATGACTATTTTCAGGCATGACCCGGAAGGGTACAGTACAACAATACAGGCAAACACTACAATATAGATTTGACAATGTTGGTAATATAATACAGAAAACTTAGTTACTGACAAGGTAGATGCATTAACAGTGTAGGAAAAAGATATGCAGAAAATTAGTTAATTTTCAAGGCTAGATCACAATAGTTGATTTGAGGAAAAACAAGGAAACAGTTGTAAGTATTATATTATCAAATTAAGATTGCAATAGATAAATAAGGGAGGGATAAGAGTAAGGGAGGTAGAAGTAAGAGGCCTGAATAGGTTTGTGAATGAGTCAAGGTGGGGGGTAGGGCAAAAAAGGTAGAGGAAAAAGTGCTTTGCATTTAGTAGGGCAAAATAAGAAGTAGGAATGTGAGATGAGGATAGAAGGGACCTATGAGCTAGGGTGGTTTGAAACAGGAGCACTTACTGGAAGTGTTGAGATGGTTATGCAAACCTTTCTTAAAAGACATGTGGGATGTGGCTAGGCATAGGGAAAGTAGGATTGTATTCCAGTATTGGCGGGCAAGACAGGCAAAATCGCTAGCACCTTTGGAGGTGTTATGTCTGGGGATGAAGACTGGGGGTTTGGCAGTAGACCACAGCCCATAGCAAGGTGTTCGGTCTTGGAAGAGCTCAGCTAGAGGTTTGGGTATTTATTCTTGGATAACGTTGTCAATGACAGAGCCATAGGCATAAAGTCTTAACTCAGGGGGAAGAAGCCAACCCAGGTCTGAATAGAGAAGACAGTGGTGTTTCAGCCGATGGGAGGAGGATGCATAGCGACTTATGTTATTATAAGTGATATCCCACTTCTGAAGGCTAGTTTTGCATGCAGAGGTATAGTGTAGTGACACCATAGGTAAGTGAGGGCAAGGGTATGCCATGGGCAATGGCAAGCCTAGCTGAGGGCGTGAGTGCATACTGTAGCTTGTTTGGTAGGCAATTCCCAGTTTACAGTTGACCAGCTTGCAGGTCTGTTGGATGTGAAAGTCAAAATTTAGTGATGGGTCTAGTGTGACGACCAGATATTTAAAGGAATTTACCACCCTAATTGTTGAACCATTTATGGAGGAGATTTTGAAATTTGGGTGGGTGAGTTTGAGTTTCACACTTGATCCAAAGAGCATAACTGGGGTTTTGGACTAATTTAGGACAAGCTTGTGACTAGATAGCCACTGCTGGATTAGATGAAAATCAAGAGAGAGTTGCTGATTTATATCATCAATGCTCTTAGTGCTAGTGTATAGCACAATGTCATCTGCATATAACAGGGAGGATGACCTATGGAGGTTAGATATGATGCTATTTATGAAGATGGAAAAAGGCAGAGGCCGAAGAATGGAACCTTGTGGAACCCCAATGTTTATAGTGGTCTTGTCCGAGAGGATAGAGTTGAATGTCACAGTTTGAGTCCTATCAAACAAGTAGCTACCAAACCATCTTACGACGTTAGCCAAGAAGCCTAGTGATCTAAGGGAGGTTAGGAGGATGGATTGATCAACTAGGTCAAACGCCTTTGTCAAGTTGATGAAAATGGCCCCTGTGAGAAGACCAGCATCCATAGCCACTAGGGTATAGGACGTAAATTTGAGAAGGACAGTAGTAGTGCTAGGTCCCTTGCGAAAACTATGCTGGGCAGGGGTAAGTAGTTCATGTTTCTGGAGGAAATCAGTGGTTTGGGTGGCAACCAGTTTCTCCAGAATTTTATTGAGGACTGCAAGGATGGCTATGGACCTGTAGTTAGAGGCATACAACAGGGTTGGGAGGTTTGGAGAGCCACCTGAACTAGTATCTATGCTTGGTAACTGTAAGGCTACCGCTGAAGTGATACCTAGCTCAAACTTTGTACAGGTTCGAGTGCACTACAATGTTTGGATGCAGAATGCTATAGCTTTTTATGTATATAGTTGCCCCGGTTGGGCTGTTAGATAATGAATAGAGAGAAGTAATACAGGTTTGTATAGACAACAGATGTGCTACGTGACTAAGACAATAGTGCTGAGACTGTGATTTCCTGGAGCCCCCACTGCCTGGCACCCTCATCCTTCAGACCCCACCATGATATACTAAATCTAATGGATGACACCAAATTCATTACTTGGAATGTGAAAGGTGTAAACTCGCCCATCAAACGCAAACAGATCCTGTCCCATTTAAAAAAATAGGGCGCAAAAGTGGCTTTCCTCCAGGAAACTAAGCTCTCACACACAAAGGCCTGCAAATTGAAAAGGGATTGGGTAGGACTGGAGGCACATCACACTCACTCATCAGTGAAGAGAGGGGTCTCCATACTGATACACAAGTCCCTTCAGTGGACCCAAACCAACACCCAGAAAGGCAAGGAAGGGAGATGGGTCCTTATTCAGGTAGCAACCCTAGAGGGCCCCCTTGTTATGCTAAATTTGTACATGCCAAATGAAGACAACCCTGGCTTCTATGTGCACCTCTCAGAAATACTGGCCCAGTTTACCTCCAAGCACATGCCAATCATTATGGCGGCGGATCTTAATCTCACCTTAGCCCCAGCCATGGACAGATCAGCTAATACCACAGAGCCTCACATCAAAGCAAGGACAGTATTATTGCAGTTGATAGCAGAACGTAGCCTGGCTGATATATGGAGGTTACATGTGAAAGTCAGGGATTACTCCTTTTATTCAACCCCCCACCAGTCCTACAGCAGGCTCGACCTATGGTTCATGAGTCCTTTAGTCACCCCACTGGTTACAGGCTCTAATATACTACCCAGGGTAATCTCAGGCCATGCACCAGTCGAATTGACAAAAACATGGAGACCACCAGCTCCCAAGACAGCTAGCTGGCACCTGCACCCTCTCCTGATAAAAGTTCCTGATTTCCTCCATTGAACCATGCTCCAAATAGAAGAATATATAGGGGACAATGACAATGGTAGTGTCAATGATAGTAAATTATGGGAAGCCTTGAAGGCATACATAAGGGGCAGAATTATTGGATTCACCTCTCATAGAAGGCAGCAGAATGAAAAAGAGTTAGCTTCCCTATAGGCTCAGCTCAAAGCATTAGAGATTGGACATAAAAGAAACTCCAAGGCAGATCCTAAAGACATGCTGGCCATCGGAGGTAAGCTTAATGTATATTATGCCAGAAAAGCAGAACTCGCACTTACATGCCTTGCAAACACCTTTTGGGAGGGAGAAGAAAAAACGAGTAAAATTCTGGCCTACAGAATATGAAAACGGAGAACTGAAAGGCACATTCCTAGCCTCACATGTAGGCAGGGAATAACACGTACTACTCCCAAAGAAATCTCAGAAGTGATGTCTAAGTGCTATGCTAAGCTGAATACCTCATCCCATTCCCCAAATGCCAACCAGGTGCCCCACTTCCTAACCTCTTTCAATCTCTCAAAAGTAACACCCCAGCAAGTTCAAGAACTAGATGCACCGATACAAGCTGAAGAAGTAGCACGAGCAGTTAGCGCCTTGAAAAAAAATAAATCCCCCAGAGGAGATGGCTTCCCAGTGGACTTTTACCAGGGAACTATCGAGAAAATAGCTCCTATATTGCAAAAAGCTTACACACATGCACTATCCAACTGTAAACTCCCACCTATGTTGAAGGAAGTGACAATCACAGCATTACACAAAAAAGGGGAAGTATCCCCTCCTCCCAGCCAGTTATCACCCAATATCCCTCGTAAATGTAGAAACCAAAATTCTAGCCAAACTCCTAACCACCAGACTGGAAAAAGTTATCCCCGACTTAGTCCATGTCTCCCAGGTTGGCTTTACAAAGGGAAGACTGAGCTCTGACCACCTGAGAACCTTCCTTAATCTAAAAGCCATAGCCAGCACCCTCAACACCCCTACAGTTGCCCTCACTATAGACTTCAAGAAGGCCTTCGATTCTGTGGAATGGGAGTACCTATTCAAAGTAATTAGGAACAGGGGAATAGGGCCATTCTTCCTCAAATGCATACAAACCTGTTACTCCTCACCCACAGCCCATATCCTTAAAAACAGTACAGCAGTCTTCCGGGAGTCTTTCTGGAGGCTGAGATGCTGCCCTATTTGCAGACAACTCTCTGCCCTGAGGGAGGAAGTTGCCTGTCTTCAGGCCGCACTGGACAGTAGTAAGAAAACCTTCCCCCAGGCCACACTGGACAGTAGGAAGGGAACCTCCCCCATCCAGGGAGCACTAGTGCCACCACCACTGCCTCAGAGGTTGCAAAGAAAGCACAGCAGTTGGACCACAGTGGGCTCAGGGAGGTTGAGGATGGTGGAACAGAGGCACACCCAGTCAATTGTTCCACTCCACAATCCATACACCATTCTGGGGAGAATATCTCCCCTATGGATGCACCCGCAGAGAAGACTGATGACAACTGTCACAAGGGAGGCCCACAGGAAGGAGGCAGAGGACACCACAGGGAAAGGAAGCAGCTCCTGGTGGGGGACTCAATTATTAGGGGGATAGAACTGGGGGGAGCTGGGAAAACTGAAGTAAGGTGCCTGCCTGGTGCCATGGCTTGAAGGGACAGGAAGCGCATCCTCAGGATCACGAGAACAGCTGCAAGGGAGTCTGAGCTGGATCTAATTGTCCACCTGATGACTTGATGTCTTTACTGTCCTCAGCTGTCTTATGGTTACCCTAATTGCTTTATTTTTCATCCTTATTATGATCTATGCCTAAAATGTACCCTTATGTAACTATTACTGTGCTACCCAATGTATATCTTGTTTTGCTCCTGTACACCTATATTATGTCTGTGCATTTCTGCATATTGTAACCAATGTCCTGTGCTCTCCCAGGTCGTGCCTGAAAATAGGCAGGTCTGTTGCCAAGCGCACTTACCCAGTTACCAAAAGCTAATAAATAAATAAACCTAGGGACAAATGACTTGGCTCATCATGAGATTAGAGCAGTGCAGGAGGACATTGCAGAGTTGGGGAGGGGCCTAAGACAAGTAGCACACACAGTATCCTTCTCAGAGGTGCTGCCTGTCAATGGCATGGGGGAGGTGAGGGTAATTAGCACCATGCAGTTTAATGAATGGTTGAAAAAATGGTGTGGAGCACAGGGGTTTGGCTTCATTAGACTGGGGTTCCACCTGGAGGGACACCAGCCTATACTGGCAGGATGGTCTGCATCTATCCAGGAAGGGAACAAGTCTTCGAGCAATCAGTTTAAATGCTTCATTGGCAAGCTTTTAAACTAGTCAAAGGGAGGCACTGATAAGCAGCAGGAAAATCCCAGCCTCTCTCTACAAAACAGGGTACTAAAATGAGAAAAGACCGTGGTAGAAAGGTCAGTGGGGATGCTGCAACAGAAGGTAAAGCCATCAAAAATGGAGAGCAATGAGTACCAATGCACGTGAGTCTGGGTAACAAGCTTCCTGAATTAGGTGGCCTTGATGGAGGAAACATCTGGATATCGTGGCAGTCACAGAAACATGGTACACACAAACCATGACTGGGACGTAAACATACCAGGATACACTATCTACAGGAGGGACAGGGAGAGTAAAGAGGAGGAGGAGTAGCTCTTACATAAGGGAAGGAATAAAAGCAACAGCACAAAAGGGTAAACAGGGAAGAGAAGAAGCACTGTGGGTAAATTTGGAGACAGGCAATGGCACCACAATCCACAGGGGTTAGTACAGACCCCTTCTCAGGGGAGGAAATGGACACGGAAATGATAGAAAGTATACTTAGAATGGCAGAAAAGGGAGATATTGCTGATGGGTGATCTGAATATGCCAGATGTTAACTGGAGTGCAGTTGCAGCAGCCACTTCGAAGAGTGGAGTTATTCTAGATGCCCTACAGGGGGCATGCCTTAGACAACTAGTATTGGAGCCCACTCGAGAGGGAGCAATCTAAGACCTGATTCTCTCAAATGGAGATGGAGAGAGGATCACAGATGTAGAAGTGGGTAGCCATCTGGGAACTAGTGACCATCAAATAGTATGGTTCACAATAAACACATCAATAGAGTCAAGCCATACAAAGGCAAAAGTACTGGACTTTAGGAGAGCTGACTTTGCCAAAATGGGTGAGTGCCTAAGGAATGCACTAGCAAATGGGCAGGAAGGAGGGGTGGAAGAACAATGGGGAATAATAAAAACTGCCATCACAGAGGTAACGAGCCTTTGTGTGAAGCAAATAAACAAAACAAAATGATGTAAGAAACCACTATGGTTCTCAAAGGAAGTGGTAGTGAAGGTTCAAGAGAAAAAGAAAGCATTCAGGAAGTACAAGGAATCGCAGAAGGAGCAGGACAGAGAACTGTTATCAGTTAAAGCAAAAGGAGGCTGGGAAGGCAGTCAGAACAGCAAAGGCCCAAACTGAGGAAAAGATAGCCAACTCAGTTAAGAAGGGAGATAAAACCTTTTATAGGTACATCAGGGAGCGAAGAAAGACCAAGGGAGGGATAGTGAGGCTTAATAAAGGGTAGAGAGGGTGGGCAGAGGGAGACTGTGAAAAGGCAGAGATACTAAACAAATATTTTTGCTCAGTATTTACAAATGAAGAGGGGGAGGTACATAATACAAACAGTAGAAACACTCTGGATACAGAAGTTGATACCAGCCCATTTACAGAAGAAAGGGTTCTGAAAGAACTCTTAAAACTGAAGGTAGACAAAGCAATGGGGCCTGATGGGATTCATCCCAGAATTCTAAAAGAACTAAGGGTAGAACTAGTGACACCACTGATTACCCTTTTAACAAATCATGGGAGGATGGGGTGGTACCCGAGGACTGGAGGAGGGCAGATGTGATTCCCTTCACAAAAGTGGGAGCAAGGCAGAAGCAGGAAACTACAGACCTGTTAGTTTAACCTCAGTGATAGGGAAAATGATGGAATCTCTTCTGAAGGAAAGAATTGTCAGTATCTAGAGGCCAGAGGGCACAGGACCTAGGCAGCATGGATTCACAGTGGAAAGGTCATGCCAGATGAATTTGATAGATTTCTTTGACTGGGTGACCAAAGTAGTAGATCAGGGAGGGGCTGTGGACATGGCCTACCTAGACTTTAGCAAGGCATTTGACACAGTCCCACACAAAAGATTAATATACAAGTTAGCCAGCCTGGGAGTGGGACCCAAGATGACAGCCTGGGTAAAGAATTGGCTAGAGAATAGGACACAGAGAGTAATAGTAAATGGAGTCCACTCAGAAGAAAGGAGGGTTACTAGTGGGGTACCGCAGGGTTCAGTATTAGGACCTGTCCTCTTCAATGTCTTTATAAGCGACATTGCAAAGGGACTGGAAGGAAAAGAATGTCTCTTTGCAGATGACACAAAGATCTGCAACAGAGTTGATGCACAGGGTGGGGTGGAAAGGATGAGAAGGGACTTGGCAAGGTTAGAGGAATGTATGGCAGCTTAGATTCAATGCTAAGAAGTGCAAGGTAATGCACCTGGGAAACAAAAACCCAGGGGAAGAGTACACAATGGGGGGTGAGATACTAACAACAGCAAAAATGGAAAGGGACCTGGGGGTAGTCATATCAGATGACCTAAATGTGGGCAAGCAATGTGAGAGGGCAGCAAGGAGGGCTGGGGGGATACTGGGATGCATAGGGAGAGGCATCACCAGTAGAAAACAGGAAGTTATTATCCCTCTGTACAGACAGCTGGTGAGACCCCATCTGAGTACTGTGTGCAGTTCTGGAGACCCAATCTCCAGAAAGACATAGACAGGATGGAAGCTGTCCAGAGGAGGGCACTAAAATGGTGCAGGGTCTGCACGGAAGACATATGAAGAGAGATGAAAGGAGCTTAATATGTATAGCCTCGGGAAAGGAGGAGAGGGGGACATGATTGAAATCTTCAAGTACTCATGGGAATCAACAAAGTCCAAGAGGGTAGCATCTTTCAAAAAAAGAGGTGTGCAAGAACAAGAGGGCACAATTTGAAGCTAGAGGGGGGGCGACTCAGAGGTAATTTAAGGAAGTATTTTTTCACAGAGAGGGTTGAGGATGCATGGAACGGCCTTCCGGAGGAGGTTGTGGAGTCATAATCAGTGGTGGAATTCAAGCATGCATGGGACAGTCATAAGGCCATTCTAGGGGTTGGGTGTAGGAAGAAGTAGGCTGCTGGTTAACTAGGATCTGCAGCTTATCCAGTAGGTAGGGAAATGGGCAGACTTGGTGGGCCAAGCGGTCCTTATCTGCCGTCAAATTCTATGTTTCTATGTTTCTATCATCCCTACCCTTCCACCTTGCCTGGGACACAAGACAGGACTGCCCCCTGTCCTTGTTACTATTCCTACTAGCCATGGAGCCTCTCATGGCAGCCCTAAGGGCCAATGCAGATATCCCGGGCTGCAGGTAGGAAGGGAGAAATACATGTCATTGTCATATGCGGATGACCTCTTAATACTTGTGAGAGATGCTCCCAAGGCTGTAGCACCACTTGTCCAGTTGTTGGATAGTTTCACTAATATGTCAGGCCTGAAGGTGAATCATAGCAAATGAGAAGTTCTACCACCAAATTACAAGTGCACACCAGATATATTCCAGGACAGTAACTGGAAATAGGCAGCCACTGGCATCACATACCTAGGTATACATATCACCCCTAAAACTAGCAACATAAACAAAGCCAACTTATCCCCACTACTAACAACACACAGCAGACTTACTTAGATGGTGCCAGCTAAACTTATCCATCACAGTGAAGATAGCAGTCACTAAGATAATGATGGCACCAAAAGTTTTATACCTGTTGGCCCACATCCCCATCCGCATACCAGACATATGGTTCCACCACCTTAACAGGCTGATAGGAAGATTTCTGTGGGAAGGTAAACCCCCTTGGCTCAGCCGTGCCAAGCAAAGAAAGAAATGGAAAGATGGAGGCTGGGGTCTACCTAACTTCGCACAATACCATCTCACCTTTATTTCAGCACAAACATTACCATGGTGCCCAAACCAGGGAGAATACCACTGCAATGGGTAGGCTTGGAAGGCATTCTCACTGGGGTACAAACTCCCTGGTTCCTATTGTATACCAAACCCCCCAAAAAAGTAATAACTCATCCCACAATAGCCATATCTGTGTACTATAGGAAAAATCTGCACAGAGCTATGTCCTTCAACCAGATGCCTATCCAATGGGCCCACTGTGGGACAACCCAACCATTATTATTGACCGCAAACCTGTGCACTGGCCCACCTGTCTACAAGCTGGACCTGAGATGGTACAGGACCTGTGCATCCCCAGATCCTTGGTAATTAACACATTCCAAATTCTAAAGTATGCTCACGAGGTACCACAAGCAGATTTTTGGGGGTATCTCCAACTCCGGGCAGCAGTCACGACCACAATAAAAACACAGCTCAAAATACCCTAAGAATTCAGGAGTCACTTATCCACACATGGCTCACCCAAACAGGTTAAGGGCAAGGATTACATATCAACAAATGTAGGATGCAGGCCCGTCAGTTATGGACCAATGCATGATAGAGTGGAAATGTGAGCTGGGCGTGCATATCCCAGAGACCGCCTGGAGATTATGCTGGAGTAGGCCTCACACTGCCAGCAGAGACACAAAAGCACAGCTCATTCAGCTAAAGATTCTGCACAGCCAGTATAGAACACCTGTGTACTTTCACAAAGTAGGTATTCTGCAGGAGGACACGTGCTGGAGGTGTCAAAAGGATAATGGGACCTTTATGCACATTTTATGGGGTTGCCCTAGGATCAGACTGATATGAAACCAAGTCATAGCATACTGTACTGGTATCTTGCCTATGCACTATACCATTGATGGGCCCTTCACAGTCATAGGACTCCCCCCCAGCTGGAAGGGGAACAAACACCTGACACAATGGGGACTAGCCACTACAAGTGAATTGAAAAGGTTACCCCTAAGAAACTGGAGAACACCTAAAGTTCCCACCTTTAATTAATGGTAGTAGGTACTCAGCCAGCTAGCATCCCAGGAGTGCATGTCCTATGTTGCCATAGGTAATCTGCCCAGATACGCAGTCATTTGGTCAACATACTTATTTACCCACAATGCATTGCAAATTTAACTTTTGGAGCAACATTTTGCTAGTGAAATCAAAAGTTACACCTGTGAAATTGCTCCACAAGGTGAAATTTGGAGCATCAATGAAAAAAATTGGAAGACCAAGGCGTTTATACTAAATTTTGCCATTATGGAAAATCATGAAACCAGGCCAAATTTTGCTTCACCTAGGTGAAAAATTTCGGCAAGGCATTTTACTTTGAAATTTCGCCATTATGTGAAATCATGAAAACATGTGAAATTTCATTTTGCCTAGGCCAAAAATGTCACGTAATTGCGGAATTACTTGAAATATTTCGTCAGGTGAAATATTTCAGTTTCGCACAGTACTATCGGGGACTTGGTCAAACTTATCAATAATGGTACAGGAGGTAACACATTATCAACATCAGGAATGTGTGAGACTTTTTTGTTAGATGTATTAGTTAGGTAAATGTAGCACTATTGTAGTGCTTCCATTTTGTACTTTTAGCGAGGGTAGTTAGTGGATGATTTTTAGCACATGCAGGGTTTTTCAGTGAGGCAGGCAGAATTGGAAAGTTTTTTTGTTTTGTTTTTTTAATTTTTGATAGGAAGCAGTGTGGATGCTCTAAGCTTATTGCTCCAGCATCAGCTTTGCCAGATCAATGCTGAATTTTTTTATTTATTTAATGATTAAAAATTGTGGAGAATACCTTTAAGCACAAATGCTCCTTTACAACGGTTCCACATTAATAACAGAGAGTACAAGGCAACATAACAACTACTCTAAGCGAGTTCCAGTGGAAATAAGTCTAACAAGTATGATTTAGTCTAGCAAGTCTCTTATTTCAAAAACACACACAATTTAGTGTTGCTCTTATCCCTTTTTAGAATTATTTGTCTTTAAGGGTACTGGGGTGCACCTGTGGCAGGGTAATTCAATTTAAAGTTTTGCACACCACCTCAGCCTCTGGGTGCATTCCACCTGCACTTCCCTTCCAATGTTTATATTTGTTTTTTTTATTTTTCAAACAAATCGTGCATTGAGTATATATATATATATATATATATATATATATATATATATATATATATATATATTTTATTTTCTCCCAATCCAAAGTCAAAATCCAGACATATTCACTTTGAAATGATGTTTTCTCATTGATTTTCTTAAAAAATATATTTTCCTTTTCAGTTCAGTCACTTCTTAGTTCAAAAGCTATTTCATTTCAGTCACTCTTAAATCAAAAAATTCCTTATTTGGAGGTCACGTGATGCTAGCTTTCTGATCGGCTGCATTGTCCCGGAGCTCCTACCACCCATCAGCCTCATCTCCTTTAAACAGCGTTTTTTTACAACCAACTTCTACAATTTTCACATTAAATAACTTAACACTCTCTGCCTATCGGCCCTTGGGCGTTTTCTACTTACATCCTGATATTGCAAGGAAGGATGGAGGCAGAGAAGAAACAGTCCACGATCCGACACACACCTCCTACCTCGCCTGAGAAACTATCTAAAAAAGCGAGAAACCAGATCGGCACCATCTCAGAGAAAACGGGCAGCACTGCCCCATCGGCAAATCCTCTCACTGAAAAGAAATTCCTGCAGGAAATCGCACCACTGAGAGGGGTTCTACAAGACATCACTACTGAGCTGAAATCAATCCGGGGTGATCTTTCCTCTCTCACAACAAGGGTGACCGATTTGGAAACCAGAATCCACTCCCAGGAGCTATGGAGAGCCACAACAGTACCCGAAATTGTCGCTTTAAGGCAGCAAGTAAAAAATTACAACTCAAAATGGAAGATCTAGAGGGTCGCAGTAGGTGAAACAATCTTATAATCTTGGGCCTACCCGAGCTCGAAGAGGGCGCTGATCCGATTGCCTTCCTCCAGAAATTTTTAGTCAAAATTGTTGGCCCATCGCCTCTTAATCCCCTCTACCACCTGGAAAGAGCCCACAGATCTCTAAGGCCAAGGCCCCCTCCGGACTCTCCCCCTCATCCAATGATCATCAAATTTCTCAGCTATGTGGACAAACAACATGCCCTTACAAAAGCTCGCGAACTACAAGCGATCATGTGGGGCCCTGCCAAACTTCGGATTGCCCAGGATCTTCCTATGGAGACCAGACAGAAGAGGATGGCACTCCACCCCATCGTGCAGAAACTCATTGCAGCGGGTACTCCCTATAGAATGCTGTACCCCGCCACCGTCAAAGTCACAATCAATGGCACCTCTACGTCCTATGACTCACCGGCTCTTGCTTCCAAGGATTTGAGCTCTAAACTCCCTAATTTGTTCAAACCATAATGACTAAGTTTCCAGATACTCTGTGCTTGGTTTTGTTGCTAACGCTATTTCTCTACATGTATTTCTTATTAGCGAGCTTCAGTTACCTTTGATAGGGTGTTTATCCAGAGCTCCGGGAGGCGGAGGTCCCTCGGTGGCTTTGGCATTGGTCATGGCAGGCCATGGTTCCTTCGGCCCTTGTTACCACCCCAGAACCAAAGGGAAACAGTTCCATTGGTATACCTAACCGATTTGGTGGTGGACCGTTTTGGTCTTATCTCATAACTGGTCCCTGGGGAAACAACTTTAATACCAGACTTACTTGTCTATACTTCCACTCTCCCAACCCGTGCTGCCATCCTCCCATAGCTTGTAGTCGCCCTATAAGGGGGTAAGTTAACCTTTTTTGTTTCTTTTGCCTTGGCTGCGGATCAGTTGCCACCTTCTACAGAGCTTCCCCACAGGGAATTTCCTTCCTTACTATTCCGGTGTCACTCACCAGATTCTTGCTTCACTTTCTAAAAAGGTTAAACTGAAGGGGGCTGATGGGGGGGTTCCTGTTGTCACTCGAAGCTGCAGAAGGTTGCTTCACGAGCTTACAGAGGAGGGATATGTAAACCCTAAACTACATGTGGGGATCTCTCTGACCAGCTTTGGCTGGCCTGTATTGACCTTCCTATGCTCATGTTCCTTGAGATCCCTCACTAA
Organism: Neoceratodus forsteri; assembly: GCA_016271365.2. Classification (NCBI taxonomy): domain Eukaryota; kingdom Metazoa; phylum Chordata; order Ceratodontiformes; family Ceratodontidae; genus Neoceratodus; species Neoceratodus forsteri. Next base: position 1,497,162,976 of record CM057449.1, read on the forward strand.
GCCTGGTCTTCAGAATGGGTTAGTTACAGGGTTTACTATTGGGTCCTGGGCTCCAGGCTTTTGCCATGATTTTTTCCACTCCCTCACTAACCACGCCTGGTACCAGGGTGTATATAATTTGTTAAAATTATATAGGGGTTATAGGAGGGGGGGGTTCGGGAGGCTGGATTGCTTTTACACTACCGGTCAATAGTTTTAGAACACCCCCATTTTTCCAGTTTTTATTGAAATTTACGCAGGTTAATGTCTCAATGTACTCTGAAATTAAAGCATAGAACAAATAAACAATTGGAGATAAAAAAGAAATCATAGAATCATTTTGTTTAACAAAATTTAATCTAAATTTTTGACTCATCAAAGTAGCCACCTTTTGCAGATATACTGTAACCGCTGAACACACTCATGGCATTTTTCCTACAATGGACATCAAATATTGTTCGGGAAGTTCTTCCCAACACTGTTGAAGAGTTCCCACAAATGTGTTGCACTTGTAGGTTGCTTTACTTTCACCTTCTGTCCAGTTCATCCCAAACCAGCTCGATGGGGTTTAAGTCTGGAGACTGTGCTGGCCATTCCATGATTTGAAGCCTACCGTCTTGTTCTTTTCCTCGAAGGTAGTTCTTACATAGCCTGGAGGTATGTTTTGGGTCATTATCTTGCTGTAGGATGAACCCCTGACCAACTAGGCCTAGACCAGAGGGTATTGCATGGCGCTGCAAAATGCTGTGGTAGCCCTTTCGGTTCAGGGTGCCAGTCACTCTGTGCTGTTGTCCTGTGAGCCGCCTATCAAGCAAGCTGTTGACTCTCAGAAACTTGTCTTCTGATTCTGTTGTGGCTTTGGATCTGCCAGACCTCTTCCTGTCAGAGTTTCCTCCAGTTTCCAAGTGCCTTTTGATGGTGTAGGAAACTGTGCTCACTGACACCTTGGCTTTCTTTGCAATTTCTCTAAAGCAGTTTTTGCTAACCTAATCTTTTTTTTTAAACCTCTAGCAGTTTACCGCTTACTTTTGTACCATTTCAGGTTATTCACTGGACTTGAATTGCTTAAATTTCAATAAATACTGGAAAATGGGGGTGTTCTAAAACTTTTGACCAGTAGTGTACCTTTGTGGCTTTACCTCAAGTTCAGTTTACATTGTTGGTTCGTTATATATCAGTATTTTGTAATAAGAGTCTGGCAGTCCACAGTCAGTTTGGGTTCAGGGGTTAGAGTGTGCTCTCTCTATCGGGCTATTGTCAGGAGTTCTACTGTCTGTCTTTATACCTTATTGTTTTTGAACTGGCTATGAACTCAATCAAACTAGTCACGTGGAATGTTCGTGGGCTCAGGGAAAGAACCAAGAGAACTCAGGTGTTTAATCATTGCGACTTGATTAAAGCCGATATACTTATGCTACAAGAAACCCATTTACTCTGTACAGAAGACAAATGGCTGTCCAGGTCTGGCTTTTCCCAAATTTTTACGGCAAGTGGGACAGGGTCCAGTAGGGGCGTAGCTATTCTTATTAAACATTACATTAAGTTCCTGGCATTGGAAACGGTATCTGATCCAGATGGTAGATTCGTTCTGGTCAAAGGCTCCCTCAATAACTGTGAAGTTGTTCTCGGTTCAATTTATGGTCCAGTAGGGGGCAGCTCCGAATTTTTCATGACTCTGGTAGACAAGGTAAGTGCCCTCCTTCCCTCACAGATTATTCTGGGAGGAGACTGGAACATTCCACCTTCCCACACCCTAGACAAATCTCCAGACTCTGGTTGCTCAGTTACCCCGGTCCAAAGATCCTTGGCAGATTTTTTGCAAATACTGGGGCTATGTGACCCCTGGTGCCTCACTAATCCCTCCCTGCGGTCTTTCTCCTTCTTTTCCCAAGTTCACCACTCCTGGTCTAGAACAGACTACATCTTGGTTAGTAAAGCCCTCCTTCCTGGCTTTCTTCAGTCAGGCATCGAATCGATCGTGCTCTCTGACCATGCCATTGTATGGGCAAAGATCTCCCCAGACCCCAATTTTCAGTGAGATACAGTTTGGAAACTCAACACTCAGCTCTTTAAAGAACTCCAGACCGTTACTCGCATTAAAACTCTCATCTCCAATTTCCTTGAGATCAATATTAACTCCACTCTGAGGTTTGAAATTATCTGGTGTTCTCTGAAATGCTACCTCAGAGGTGAATTAATTAAGCTGGCCTCGACAAGGAAGAAAACTAGACTAGCCCACGCCTCCCTACTACTGACCAAGATCAGAGAGCTGGAAAAGCTCTTACTCCCCCTCCTCCCCCTTAACATCTCTTGAAGTCCTTCTAACAGCTAAAAACGAATATGCTGACCTTGTTAAGGAAAAATAGGAATATAGTCTAGTAAAAACTCATGCTAAATTCATTGAGCAAGGTAAAAAGGCTGGTAGGCTCTTGGCCCTAAGACTACATATGATAGAAAGCTCTAGACTAATCCCGGCCCTACAATCCCCTGATGGCCTCACTAAAACATCCCCCAGAGAAATCACACAGATTTTCGAAGACTTCTATAGAAATCTCTATAAATGCCCCTCTCCCCCTGTGTCTCTTCTAGACATAAACTCCTATCTGACAGATCTCAATCTCCCCCCAACTTTCACCTCCCCATAAAGACATCCTGACTTCTCCCATTACTCTTTCTGAAATAGAAGATGCTATCTCATCTATCGCCCCGGATAAAGCACCGGGCCCAGACGGTTACCCCTCCAATTTTTTTAAAACCTTTTCTAAAGAACTTTCCCCACTACTCCTCCAGCTATATTGTCACATGTTTACTGCTGAGACAATGGACCCCACTCTACTCGAGGCTACTATTGTTTTAATCCTCAAGCCCGATAAACCGCCCAAAGATCCAGTGAGCTATTGACCCATTTCTCTTCTATACTGTGACATGAAGATCCTTTCCAAGATTCTGGCCGAGAGAATTAAAAAAGTCTGGATCCATCTCCTTAGTCCAGAACAAGTCGGATTTGTCCAATCCCGCTCCCCAGCAGATCACCTCAGAACCCTTTCCCACATCTCCCATACTGCCCAACTATCCCACACCCCAATGGCCCTGATCTCCTTAGATGCAGAGAAAGTATTTGACAGAGTCAACTGGTCTTTTCTCTGGGTGACTCTGACCAAAATGGACTTTCCACCCGCTTTCCTTAAGTGGATCCGGGCCTTATATAAATCCCCTTCAGCCAGGATATACTGCAACGGTGTTTTCTCCTCAATCTTTCACCTTTACACTGGCACCAGACAAGGATGCCCACTTTCACCTTTTCTGTTTAACCTATATCTGGAACCTCTCCTTCTCAAACTTAAACGCTCCTCCTCCATCCAAGGCTGTTTGATACAGCAGCAGGAATTGGTCCTATCTGTTTACGCGGACGACATCTTGCTCCATATCGCCCACCCTGCCACATCACTGGGACATGCCCTCCACATCGTAACTCAATACGGCAACCTCTGCCACTATAAATTGAATGTGTCAAAATTGGAAATTTTTCCATTGAACCCCTTTACACACAAACACGACCACATTAAGTTCGGTATGAGATGGTCCCCCAAATCGATCAAATACCTGGGCATTCACTTTACTTCAGACTCCTCCCCACTTAAGAAGCTCAACTTAGATGATCTTAAAACTAATATCCAACTAGATTTACAAAGATGGTCTAATCTCCCCATCTCCCTTTGGGGCAGGATCAACATCATCAAGATTAACGTTCATCCCCGCATCTTTTACCCTCTCAACTTATTAGGTCTCTGGCTACCGCTTTCCTATTTTCGTCAATTTCACATAATCTTCTCACAATTTATCTGGCGGAAAAAAGCAGTCAGATGCTCCTTCCTCAAACTATGCCTTCCTAAAGACAAGGGTGGTCTCCGACTCCCCAATCTAATATTCTACCACTGGGCCTCCCACCTCTCCAAGCTAGGCAAATGGTACTCAACCTCAACTGATGTTCCTCCCCTGCCCTGGCTTCAGATTGAGAGGCAAATTCTCTCGGATGCTAAAATAGGCCCCTAAACAATTTTTTTCACTCCCATCTCGGTGCTCACATGTTGGATCTCCAATCCAACCATTATTACATCTCTCAAATCCCTTTTTTAGTGTATCTATTTCCTCAAAATCCCCCCAAAATGGACCTAGCACAACCCCTCATTCTCAATCCCAACATTAAACTTGGTAACTCGTTAATTACTCCTGACTGGCTCCCACAAATCAAGGAGACTACGTTAGAGCACTATTATGCTCAAGGTTCCCTTCTTTCATCTCCGAGCATATTAACTAAATTTGGTATTCCTAACAATATGATTTTTAAGATATACCAACTGAGACACCTCATTAATGCCAATTTTGGATCAGCCTTTCGCGAATCAAAGGTCAATCCCTTCCTCTCGCAAATTCTCACTCTCGCTCCCAGATCACACTCCATCTCATCAATATATTCCTACCTACTGGACCATAAATTCCTGAACCCACTAGAAGGCTCCTCTATCTGGCTCTCTCTGCTACCAGACTCCACTCCCAACCGGGCCCGAATTTGGAAAGATCTGCACAAATAACATACCCAGGACAGATTCAGACTCACCCAATATTACATACTAAACAACATGTATTACACCCCAGTTAAGCTGTTCCGCCTTAACAAATTACTTCTTCCCAACTGCTCTAGATGTTCACAAAGTGAAGGAAACTCGCTCCACATTTTCTGGCATTGTTCCAAAGTAGCCCCCTTTGTGGCATTCTATTCAGGACAACCTAGATCCTCTATTAGGCCTTACTAATTTTTTCATGCCTGATATCTGCATCCTAGGCAATTATTCCACCATAGATTGTCAAGAACGCCCATATCATACGGCCTTAGTCTCCATGGTAGTCAAAAGGTTGGTCCTCAAACATTGGACTGATCAGCTGACTTTAACCTATTCTGAATGGTTAAAGGACCTATCAATGTGCTTTAACATGGATAGACTCACAGCTAGCTCTCGTAATCGCATGGACCTGTTCCACAAAAAGTGGAATAAATTATATGCGATCTACCTACACCACTGATCTCTTGGTTCATACTCTGACACCCAACATTGTTCCCTCTTTTTCCCATGTTCCCTTTGCCTTTTATTTCATGCCTAAGTTAGGATTCCATCATTGACCTGACAATAGAGCCTAGCCTATAATTGCCATGCACACTCGTAGAGTGATTTCAGGGGAGGTGGGTGGGTGCTGTATGGGAGGGTGATATGGGGGTTCGGGTGGGGGTTTATGGTGGGCACCTTCTTTTTTTTTCCCAGAAACTGTTAGAAGTTACCTGTATACAGTGTTCTGTTTGTTCAGGAAGTTTGTTAAAATAAATAAATTTGAATTTCAAAAAAAAAATCCTTATTTGTGTACTTTACCATACTTCTTTGTCATGCTTGTTCTCATGTATGGCATGCTGTTGTACTCAATTTCATGGCTCTATTGCCTATTCCACTCATTTTTCTATTTCCACAGTAAACGCCTTTTCCCAGCCTGCCACAGGTGCACCCCAGAACCCTTAAAGCCAAAGAATCCTAAAAATTAATAAGAGCAAAACTAAATTGGTGTGTGTTTTTGAAATAAGACTCTTGGACTTTACTGGACTGGGCAGTAAGAAGTGTATGCTCCTTAGGGGAATTGTAAAAATACATAAGAAAACTACAATCCAAGCTTAAAATATAAAAAAATGGCAGCACAAAAAAGAATACCTGAAGTGGGTGTGTTAGCCTTTTCAGAAGAAGAAGGAAATGGTTTAGCATTTTTAGAAACAGAGTATGCTGAAGTTTTTGGAAATACAGGAGGAAATAAAACTTAAAAAAGAAATTTGGATAATTTAGGAAACACAATGAAAAAACAGACCAGAATGCAATTACATGCACTAAGCCTAAGTAAATATTGGAGAGATAAACAGATTCCAAGAGGTTTTTGAATTCATAAAGTACCTTCATTTGGAGAAGATGATAAAGAATACATAAAGGACTGGGAAATGATTTTAAATAAAGCATCAACTGATTTGATGCTAGCAACAATTAGGAAAGCAAAGAGAGATAGTGAAAAATTGGAAACTACAATTAGAGAAATGAAGGCAGATTTGTTCAAAGGTATTTCAAAATCAGAAGAGCAAGAGAGTTTGAAAAAGATAGAAATGGAGGTAAAAAAATTTAAAGATGAGTTAATGGAATATCAAAAAGGAAAACATGAAAGGGATGCTAGAGACTACTAAGAGGGAACAATTTACAATTGGTATGGTAGAAGAAGACATAGATTTGTACATGGTAAAAGTGGTAATTTGGAAAAGGAAAATCATGGTACCTCAGAAGAAAGTGAGACGGATTCTATATAGAGTAGAAGAGAAGGTGGACAGAGACAGGATTTTCAAAAAGATCCCCAAGAAGGAACAAGTTTCAGCCCAGGCAGAGGTCAATGACCAGGTTGGGGGGAGAGGAAGAGGATACAGAAGCAGAGGAAGAGGGCCAAGGAACAGTAATGGAGGCTACTGGGGCAAACAGGGCCCCCAGAGGTCTCAAAGGAAAATTAATTGGAACTAATCAACTTAACAAAAAACACACTAACAGAAACACAAGAGAATATATTGAAGAAATGGTTATTGTTTGTTCCAGCACAAAAGTGTAATGCTTTCAAAGTAAGAACACATTTGTTTAAAACATATAGACAACTACATCTGAAATCCTTTTCCTCAAAACAACAGCTGATGTACATAACAGTACAAACCACCACTACAGTAAATATAGAAACAGAAGAAAAAGTTATACAATGTGAACGTGAAAAACACCCTTCTACAAAAAGTAAAAGTTTGTGCCTAATATGCAGGTGAATAACGCCATAAATGTGTTTAGTAGATTGGTAGATACAAATATTGAAAAAGTCTTAAGTAGAGATGAAAATATAAAAACAACAAAAAAATTAAGTAAGGCTGAAAGAGAAGCTTTACAAGAAGTGAAACAATTACCAGATACAATAATCAAAAAAGCAGATAAAGGTGGTGGGGTAGTGTTGTGGGATAAGGATATGTATATCAAAGAAATGGAAAATCAGCTTGAAAATGAGAAGTACTACAAAAAGTTGGGGGAGAGATCCCATAGAAGAAATCAAAACAAATCTGAATAATGTGATCGAAGAAGCAAGAAAAAAGAAATGGATAACAGAAAAAGAAAAACAGTTTTTGACAACAGAAAATCCTGTAAGACCTACCATCTATCTGTTGCCAAAAATACACAAAAATAGGGATGTACCACCAGGAAGATCAATTGTGAGTAGTTTAAACTCGATAACAGAACCATTGTCGAAGTGTGTGGATTTCTTTTTGAGACCTCTAGTGAAAAAGAATAAATCTTATATAGCAGATACAAAGGATATGTTAAATATCCTAAAAGAGGTGAAAATAGAAGAAACAACATAGAAAACCTTTACAAAAACATACCTCATCAAGAAGGGTTGGGAACCTTAAAGAAAAAACTTGAGAATAGACCCACCATGTGATACCACTGACAGATTTCATTCTGAAACTGGCCGATTTAGTTTTGAAAAATAATTACTTTTTATTTGGCACATCATTTTTTAAGCACATTCATGGGACTGCCATGGGCACAACATTTTCCCCCTCACTGGCAAAGGTATATGTTGGAGTGTGGGAAGACAAACATATATGGAATGAAAACAGCAATAAATGGAATGAAAATGTGAAAAAATGGGTTCAGTTTGTGGATGATGTATTTATTCTATGGGAAGGTGAAGAGAATTGTTTAAAATAATTCTTAGAATATATAAACAAGTGTGATGCTAATCTAAAATGTGTTTCAACTTACAGCAAAGTGAAAATATATTTTCTGGATTTAACGATTTATGTTAGAAATTCAAAACTAGAAGCAAAATTATGTTGGAAGGAAACAGACAGAAATAACCATCTTGCATTTTGATAGTCAACATCCTTCCCATACCAAAAAGAACATACTATATGGAGAACTGCTCAGAATAAAAAGGAACTGTAGTGAAGAAGAAATAAGATTACAAGATTCAGCAGAAATGTGCAAACTTCTGCTGAATAGAGGCTATAAACATGGAAAGTTGAAAGGAGCATCAGAAAAAGTAAATAAAAAAACACGAGAAGAGCTATTAGGAAATAAGGAAAAGAAAGATACAGGAGAACAGATCTGTTTCAATACAGAATATAATGAATTGTATGGAGAATTCAAACAGATTATAAACAAACATTGACCAATATTGAAAGCAGATGATAGCTTAAAGAGCATTGTGGAAAAAGGGCCCTTATGCAGTTATAAAAGAAATAAAAATCTGAAAGACTTGCTAGTGCATACTTTATATACAGAAGAAAGACCTCAAAATAGACCAGAGTGGATGCCAGCATTCCCACAAGGTAACTACAAGTGTGGAAATTGTCCACACTGTAATGGGACGAAAAACACAAAAGAAAGCAATCTCCCCTGGAACAGAAAGAAGTATAAAATAAAAGGTTTTATAAATTGTTTATCAGAAGGTGTAATATATATTGTATGCTAAAATGCCCATGGGGAGAAGCATATATAGGTCAAGCAATAAGGGCATTAAAAACAAGGACTGGAGAACATAAGACAGCTATAAGAAGTAAAAATGTAAAATATGCAATGGCTAAACATTATGTGGTGGCAGGACATGGCTCAGCAGCCCCCCTCACACATGTAGGATTGGAAAAAGTGGAGTTACCTATCAGAGGGGGATGTTTAAAAGATGTACTCCTCCAACAGGAGGCTTTTTGGATCCATGAAATGCAAACACTTATATCCAATGGACTAAATGATGATGTACAATATAGTAGCTATCTTTAACAGATTGAGGTTGATGAATATTGTAACTGAAATATTGGTGGAGGTTGGGTCAGAAGTAAAGAAATAGATAGAAATAGAGGGATAAAAACTCTATTAATGACAGATGACCTTTTGCAGGTTAACTTGACCCTGGAGGAAATATGTAATTGTGTAAGTAGAAATGGTGTTTATTGGTATATTGAAGGAATAATGAAATTGAATGGAAATAGTAGATTGGGATAAAAAATGTTTACAAATAATGAAGGATGGATTCTTGACCTTTAGCACCATCACTTGACCTCCTTATGGTTAGAGGGTTTGTACATGTAAAATAAAAAAGGGAAATCTATATGATAACACATTTATTGATAACAAAAGATGCAAATGAAAATATAGATAACAAAAAGAAATAGATGTTAAATGTTTTAAAAAAAAAATGATATGACCTTTAGCAACATCAGGTAACCTTCGGAAAAACAATAATTATATGCTTCGAAGCAAGGGTCACTAAGATTGGGTAATGGTTAATAAGTAGGAATAGAAAAGGATGAAATATAAATGTATGCATTATTTTGATAGGTAAAACAAGAATTAAAATGACTTGACCTTGAGCAGGATGGATGTCCTTTGTATATATTATGGAAATGTGTGTATGAGATAGCTAAGATTGAAATATGACAAGTATATAAGGAGTAGTAAAATAAATTAGGAGACAGTAGAAGATGAATTAACTGTGTTCATAACATTTTACTAAAAAAGATAAGATCATAGAAAAGGGGTATAAAAAGTCAGTACACTCCCACTTGGATAGCTCTGGTGATGTAGACTTGCTCTCCTAAATGTCAGCACATTTGAGCGTGTGACCATCACTTGACTTATGCAAGCACTGAGGAGGCAGGACTGTCTAAGCAGGAGACTGGAGGAATGGTACGGGAAAGTGCTCTGGAGCACTAAACAGGCATACAATAGTAGTTTGGAGCTTTGCCTCAAAGCAGACAGTTGTCAGCTGTAACATTTCGGGCAAAAGAAAGCTGAAAGGTGATGCCAAGCTGGGAAAAGTTGTTCACTGTGGAAACAGAAACACAAGTGGAATAGGCAACAGATCCATGAAATTGAGTATAACAACATGCCATACATGAGAACAAGCATGACAAGGAAGTATGGTAAAGTACACAAATAAGGAATTTTTTGAATTAAGAGTGACTGAAATGGAATAGCTTTTGAAATAGCTTTTGAACTAAAAAAGGAAAATACAATTTTTAAGAAAATCAATGAGAAAAATGTAATTTCAAAGTGAATATGTCTGGATTTTGAGAGATTTTTGGGAGAAAATAAAATAATTTATATACATAAAAATACCCAATGCATGATTTTTTTGAAAAATAAAAAACAAATATAAACATTGGAAGGGGAGTGTAGGTGGAAAGCACCCAGAGGCTGAGGTGGTGTGCAAAACTTTAAATAGTCTAACAAGTATAAAAAAATAGGACAGATCAATTGCATACAATTTTACAATAAGGCAGGTAAACAAAAAGAGTGTAAAATAAGCATAGTAATTGTACATGGCCGCAGAGCCAGTGTCTGATACAGTTCAAAGTGTATAGCAGGAGTGACTTCATTAGGATGATTAGCAATTGCAGTTCATTGAACTGTTAGAATTGCCCATGGTGCTCTGTTAATCTGGCCAGGTTTAGGTAGATTAAGCTAGGTGTAAGGCAGCTCATTTAAAGTCAGTGGCTCAGCTCAGTAAAGTACAGTAAAAAAGGCAGTTCAAGGGCATTCTGAGCCATGCTCCTGGTGTTGTAGAGATTGGTGATAGGACAGAAGCAGTCATTCAGGGCCAGTGGAATTAGGCCCAGTAGCATTTTCTTGGCTAGCAGATATGTCTGCAACTTAATTCTGCCAGGTTGGGGTAACCAGTTTTTTTTGGGTGTAGAGGGGGCAGCAATGGGTGTGCTTGTCAGCTCCAAACACAAAGTGACAAGTCTTATTACAGATCAAGTTTATTCTGTTGACACTTGAGTCACAGGCACTTGCATAGACAGAGAGGTCATAGTCAGCGAGTGACAGTACTGAGCTTGCCACTATGAGGAATCTAGCATCAGCACAGAGACTGACCTGGTTATGGTTCAAGGCTCCCAACCTCCTGTTTACCGTGGATATAAGGTGGTCAATGTGTGGAGTAAAAAATATAAGGTATTATCCAGGATCACCCCAAGGTATTTAAAGGTTTCCACTTGTTCAAGTATATGTCCCAGGTCACTGCCAATGATGGGGGTCATCTTATTTCCTAATTTGTGAGTTTGTGAAGAGCATTGTCTTAGTTTTTTTTTTGTGGTTAATTTAGAACCGTTTGTTTTGCAGAATCATTTCTCAAGGGCCCCTACATTAGCATGGAGGATGGAGATAAGGCTGCCAAGGTTAGGGATCTTGGAATAGATAGCAGCATCATCTGCATAGAGGAGTACATTTTCAGACTTACACACACTTTAGGCAGGTGGTTTATGAATAATCAAACAAGTAGGGGCCCCGAATGGAGCCCTGTGGAATGCCAGTGGATATACTCCTAACATCTGATAAGAAGCCATCTGTCTTAACATGTTGAGTGCAGTTAGCGAGATTATTTTGGAACCTGGTGTCTAATGGCAGGCCTGCATCATGGAGTTTATAGAGAAGGAGCTTATGAGTGACTGAGTCAAATGCCTTTGTCAAGTTGATATAGATGGCACCAGCCTTGTCTCCATTGTCGAGGGTCTCAAAGATGAAATTGCAATACTAAATTAGTGCTGTGTTGATGCTAGTTTTTTTTCAGAAATCCATGGTGTTGGGGACACTGTAGTTCATATTGTTCAAGATATGAGACAAGCTGATTGGACACTATTCTCTGACGGGTTTTGGACAGAGGGTAGAGTATGGAAATTGGCCTGTAATTGGAAGGATTAAAATGGTCACCAATTTTAAAAATAGGTGTATTGTAACAAATTCTAATTTCCACTTTTCAGGGAACTGGAAGTAATGCAGAAAGAAGCTTAAAAATATTGGAAATAGGGTAGGAGAGTTCCTCAGCAGCCAGGGAAAATAGCCTTTATCAATTGAATCACCCCAATTCTGGTTTTACCAAACATCTTTTTTCCTTTTTTTTTTAAATTCTTTTTCCCCTCACTGGTTGAGAGATTCTGATCCACCCACTTTCTGCACATTGCTCCCCTCCATCTCCAGGCTTCCTCCCCAGGTGGTGCCACCTGGCAGGCACCTCCTCCCAAGGAACACAGTCATGAAGCCCTCATCTGTCCCCCCAGTGCAAAGTCATGGGAGCGGGACCCCCTGGTGGACTTTGGACTGCAGAGGGGAGCGGCAGCAGAGGTGGGGGCCATCATTAGAGGTTGGCAAAGATGTTTTATTTATTTTTTTGCCCTGGGGTGGGGACATGCAATGACACCAGCATCCGCCCAACCCCCCTGTTGCGTGTGTCACTTGCCACGGTGGTACCCCCAGCCTCTGTCAGACATTCACATTGTGCTGGACACTCTTCCCCTCCTTCCTCCAGAGAAGGAGAGCAGTCCATGGGATGCTCAATCCTCCTCCCCCTGCCAGACCTCCAACTCCCATGTCCATCCCCAAACCTGGGGTGTTGGCACTGCAAACAGACACCTTGCCACTTCGCAGGCAGGCCAGCACCAAACATCTTTGTTTGTAATTAGAGGTACCCTTACTGAGACAGATTTAAACAGAATTTAGGATACCCTGGCTCTGGGTCCAGTGGTTGTGTGTCAACAGGACCAGGACCTCCACTGGAATGCAGAATTGGCTTAGTGGTGGTGACAGAACTAAGGTCAATGAATGCACCATTGAATTTGTTGGAGATTTTGGTGGGATCAAGTACCTCATGTCCATCAATCATGAGAATTTTTGCTGAGGTACTGTCACCCTTATTAAGGAATACTGAGACATTCTCCCAGAATCTTTCACCATTGTTCCAATTCTGTATTTGCTGATTCTTGTTGTAGCTGAATTTGGCCAGTGAGCCTATAATTTCATCTTTGCAAACTGCTGTGTCCCTTTCCACTATGCTGGAAAGATGTTGTACTACCACTGTTGTACATCACACATTGCACCCTTGTTATACTTTTAATAATGTGTAATTATCCTATATTGTTTTGCCATATTTGTTGTTATTGCTTATTTTTGTCTCCATTGCTCTCCTTTCTCTGTATCACACCTGGAAATGAGCCTTGGCTCAGTGTGCTTCTCTTGGTTACCGACTTTACATAAATAAATTAATAATTAATTTTAGTAGTGGATTTATTTCAGGCTTTCTTGAATTTTTGCAGATGGACTGGGTACTCAGTTTCCCTGGCCGGCACTCATAGATTATCCCTCTGTCTAATGAAGGCAAGAAGTTTCATGGTGATCCAGCCAATGAGTGCACCTGTTGCTTTGTGATTTTTGAAGGGTGCACATTTATTGTATGCAGCTGTGAATTCTGTTATACACAATTTAGAGATCAAATTAATATCAGGGATGGCATCAAGGAAGCTCCAATCTAGTTGGACCACGTAAGATTTGAAATTTGGCAGATTCATTTTGCTTATGACTGTTCATGAATCAATTATATTTTCACTTTGAACAAGTTAAGCTTTTTGTATGCTTTGAAGATGCAGTAACAAACTAGTAGCTCCTTCCCTAAAATCAGAAAGCTGTGTCTCATTTCAGCCTTTCTGGTATGGACATACTCTCTGGTGGCTGATGCTGGAAGAAGGAAAAAAGTTGTGTGGTTTAGCTCTGGTCTTTGGACAATTCATGAGATCACAGGACTTTTTGCATCTTAGGAGAGGATAAAGGGGACTGTTTTGTTTCAGAGTCATCATCTGATCTCAACAAACCATGAGTTACAGATAGTAGGGCCTGATATCCAATTGTTGTGAAGAGAGGGTGACCATGGATCCAGTCTGACTACCAAGAATCTGTAGGCCAAGTTACATACTGGCCTGTAATTTTGTCTCTGGCCTTGACTGGTAGTGATGGGTCTGAGGAGATGGTATATTACTGCAGAGTTATTGGGGTAGCTTTCTGGGTAGGCATACATTCCATTACACTGTCGCTGGTTGGCTGCTGGAGGGGTGCTTGGATTGAGCATCCTTGGATAATATGAAAATGTGTCTTGAAAGGGTAAACTGTTTTCCTGTTGGATATGTCCCCCAAATTACTCTGGTGTAGTGAAGAAAGAGTGGGCCACCACTGGTTTAATTTAATTATGATACACAGCAGTACCTGGATGTTGTGTAACCTGCCATCAGCTGACCCTCTCTCAATGACAGTGAGTGGACGTTTCTCTGTTTTAAGTTTTAACTTCTCTTCTGAAGTCATTTCTGGACACTTTATTCACTTTTGGCAAAATATAGTATGATTGCTTAAAGAGCACACTCTACTGATTAATAATTTATAATTTATAATTTTAAACTATTATTTATGATTCGGATGCTTGGGTTGATGACTGTATTTAGGGTTTTGTATATTTATTTCTGTGATTGTAAGTGGTAGTGTTAATGTGTTGGATGGTCTTGTTTGTGGATGGGAAGGCTAAACTGTGGGTTATATTTTATTGATTTGATGGCTTGTGTGTATTGCGTCTGTCATACCTTTTGTTGTCTGCTCCTTAGAGCAGCTGAGGCAATTACATTCCTTTGAGGGTCTCCCACATACAGTTTCAGCAGAGGTCACTGACTACTGCCGGGTGTTGGGGGTCCTCCAGAGATTCAGCTCACAATACAAGTGGCCTCTGAGGGTTGATTGTGGGGTGAGCAGGATTGGGAGTGTGAGATCAAGGAGGCACCCTGGGAGTGGATGACTCCAGAAGTGGGATCCACGCTGCCCGATACCCCCGATACCCAATCCCAGGGCTGCTACAGTTTCCATCAGATAGGTGGCTAATGGGTCAGCAGATCTAGTTCCTTCTCTTAGTGCAGTTCTATGTAGCACCAGGTCACTGAGGTATAAAACTGTGGTGATGGAGGCCTTCATCATGGACTCCTCGGCTGACCTGGTATGTATCAAAGAGACCTGGTTGGGGAACAATAATGGAAACATTCTGGAGGCATCTATCCTATCAGGCTTTTGTGTGGTGTATTGTTCTAGGTAGGAGTGTAGGTGGGGAGGGGTGCCCATCTCCTTTAGAGCTTCACTGGGACTGAAGGCATACCAGTGAGTTTGACTGGGTCATTGGAATGAATGGCTGGAAGAGGTAGTCAGGGAAGAGGTTGCAGGAACATTCTCGTGTACTGACCTCTGGACTATTGGTGCTGGGGGACATTAATGCCTGAGCTGAAGATGAAGATGAAACCTCTCTTTTTGGAAAACAGTTCCTCCTGTTGATGACATTGCTGGTCCTTGTAAGGGTGGTTGCCTCCAGTACTCACCAAGAAGGCCACACCTTGGACCTGATCTTCTACTTGCATGTTGACATTAGTGATGTCAGAGTTGATACAGTTGTTCAGTAGAGTTGATACAGTTGTTTAGTTAGATCATCATGTCATAAAGTTCCTTTGCAGGGACCCTCATCTAATAACCCACCCCAGTGGATATGGTCAAACACAGCCCAGTTTCAAATCTGGATCCTGAGCAGCTCCTCGTGGTACTGAACTCCTTGGGCATAGTGTCGGCTTGAGTTGAGGGGTTGAAGAAAACTGTAGAAAGCTATAATCTGGCTCTTGCTCTGACATTTGATTCCTTGGCACCTTTCCATGTTCATCTCTTGATTACCTGCTGCAGGTCTCCATGATTTTATGGTGACCTAAGGAGATTGATAACAAAGAGATGGAGGTTGGGGTATTCCTGGCAGATGTCTGGTTCAGGGGAGGGTAGATTAGTACTGAGAACTCAGGACAGTATCAGTGGGGAATCAATGTGAAAAGTCAGTGTTCCTGTCACAGGTGATTGTTGTCAGAAAGAACTGACCAGCTCAACTATTTCACACTCTTGACAGGTTGCTAAATTCAACCCATCTGCTGTCGAGAAGAATCTTTTCCACAGATAAGTGTAAAAAGTTTAATTGGTTCTTCCTAAATAAGATGCCCTCCATTTGGGTGGGGATTTCATCAGGTAGTCTGTCATTTCCCAGCAGTGTCAAATCAGTATTGAGCGAGGGCACTCTGTTTCAGTGGGAGTGAGTTTGAGCCAGTTTTGGCAGAAGATGTCTTTCAGGTAGTCTCAAGATTGTGAATAACCTATTGTATGTTGCATCTAGGATTTACAAGACTTCTTTTTGAGTGCTAGGGAGAACTGGGTCTGATATTCATTTTGATAGTCAGGTGTTCTTGAGAAGGTTTTTTTTTTTCCTACTGCTTTAAAAAAGACGGTGTTGAAGCCCCTCCTTAAGAACCCACCCTTGGACCCTGATGTTCTCTCAAATTACAGGCTTATATCAAACCTTCTATTTTCAGGGAAGGGTATTAAAAAGCAGTAAAGGGCAGGTGGAGCACTGCCTGTAACAGCATTATATATACAAGCCATTCCAGTTTAATTTCAGGCCTTATTATAGCACTGAGCCCACACTTGTCAAGATGCACCATAATCTCCTCCTGGTGAGAGGACAGCAGACAGTATTCTATTTTGGTTCTGCTTGACCTCTCATAGACATTTGACACGGTGGATCATGGGTTGCAGTTTGAGCATCAGAGGTACTTTGCAGAACTCTCGGTGATGGTGTTAAGATGTATTGAGTTGCACTTGTCTGGTATAGTGCAGCAAGTGGTCCTAGGGTCCTACATCTTGAATAGCACTGCACTCAGCTGTGGGGTGCCTCAAGGTTCGATCCTGGCCACCATGTTGTTCACCGGGTGGATGCTGCCATTGGGGGAGATTATTAGGCAGTATAGGCTGCGGCTTCACAGCTATGCTGAAGATAACTACCTATACCTGTCCTGTGCTACTGATGGAGAGGCTGCACTTTCAGAGCTAAACAAGTGTCTTAAGGTCTAAGTCTTAGTGATCTAAGACTGGATGGCTTCTACTGGCTTAGTCTCAGCTATACAAAGGCAAGGTGTTGCTGATGGAATCTAGTTGATGTGGGTTGGCAATGAATGGTGGTGGTGACATTTTACCATCTTTAAATGGCATCTCTCTAGGAATAATGGAGTGTGTTGGATACCAAGCTATTGCCAGAACATCAGGTGTCAGTGGTTGTCTGCAGTGGCTTTTTCCATCTAAGACTCACTGCCCAGAACAAACCCTTTCTGGTGCCACCTGACTTGGTGACACTAGTGCACAAATTTATTACTTCAAGGCTGGATTACTGCAATGGTCTCAACCCAGGGCACTCTAAGAGGCTGATGTGTTGCCAGCAGCTAATGCAGAATGTGGTAGGCCAACTGATTGCTGAGAGTTCTTCATCTAGTCACATCATGCTAATGCTTTGTGAACTGCACTAACTGATAATTCAGTGGTGTATCAACTTCAAGGTGTGATTGTTAGCTTACAAGGTTCTGCATGAACTGGACTCAGGCTACCAAAATGATGCAGGGTCTGCACCAGAAGACATATGAAGAAAGACTAAAGGAGCTTAAGATGTATAGCCTTGAGGAAAGGAAGGAGGGGAGGACATGATAGAAACTTTCAAATACCTCAAGGGAATCGACAAAGTCCAAGAGGGTAGCATCTTTCAGAAAAGAGATGTGCAAGAACAAGGGGGCACAATTTGAAGATGGGGGGGCAGCTCAGAGGTAATGTGCAGAAGTATTTCATCACAGAGAGGGTTGTAGATGCATGGAACAGCCTTCCTGAGGAGGTCCAGGAGTCAAAAATAGTGGGGGAATTCAAAAATGCATGGGACAGACATAAGGCAATTCTAGTGGGGGTAGGAGGAAGTAGGCTGTTGGTTAACTAGGATCTGCAGCTTACCTGTTAGGAAAGGAAATGGGCAGACTAGGTGGGTCATGCAGTCCTTATCTGCCATCAAATTCTAAGTTTCTGTGTTTATCTGAAAGACCTCTTGGTCCCACATGCTCTCAAGTACTCCCTCCTATATTCTGAGGTGAGTCTCCTCTCTACCCAGGGACCTTGGGATCAATTTTCAAATGAAGAACTATGATGCAAAGTGCCTGCACCAAAAGGTGTATGATGCAAGTGGCACCATGTGTCATAGTCTGCTGCATTCATGATTTTCAAATGCCGGCTGCGGCAAAATCAGGATGCCATATGGCAAAGCCCCCTGCATTCCCCGTGTGGCAAAAGCAGCCATGTGTCAGGTAGCAAGGGTGGATGCATCATGGTGAGGCTGCAATGTCCCCGTATTTAGGATTCTATAAGCCCCCCCGTGGCCGTAACAGGGGGCTCATGTTAGACCAGCCAGGAGATGGCCTAAGGGCCTAGTACCACTGCTGGTCAGGGTGGTGTGTGAGCTGTGGGGCCTGGAAGGTTGGGAACAGGGACTGCTGGTGCAGAGAGAGAGACATAGGGTACTAAGGAGCATGGTAGCAGTTACAGGGAGCAGAGGAGGCACCTGGCAGAGGTGCCATATGGCACATTTGACAGCTGAGGGGACCAGGTAGTGGGGTTGGCATGGAGATACTATTACGGCATGGCCTGAGGTGCAACCAGCTCTGGTACTGGTCCACAGAACCTGTGGGGCAGATGCCAGGGCATCTTACACCTAGGGTCATGTCATAATAGTATCACCATGCTAGACCCCCGCCACCTGGTCCCCTTGGCTGTGAGACACACCATATGTTACCTCTGCCAGGTGCCTCCTCTTTTCATTGTAAATGCTGCCGTACCCCTCTCATGCTCTATAGTACCCTCACTGCCCCAGCAGACCCAATTCCCCACCTTCCAGCCAGACTTCTCCCCCCACTTCCATGAGTCATGTAGGTTTCTGGCAGGGGGATTGACGGATTCCTCCATCAAACTCTGCAGGTGCACCCAGTGTTTGGTGCAACCCTACAGCTGAGGCAACTCCCAGGACTTTGGTGCAGGAACCTCTAATTTTACAAAATTGGGCATGGGGTCTCTGATGCACCCGGAGTTTGCTGCAGACCTAGATTACCACAAACTGTGGCAATCAAAGGGTTCTTTGAAAATCAAGCCTCTTGTTTAAAATCTTTGGAAGATCATCTATTCAGGAATGCTGTGCCAAGGGTTTGGAATGCAATACTTCCTCCAAGGCTAGTGGAGTTCCCTTGATAAACACATTTAAAAGCTGGTTAAAACCAATTTCTTTAATGCCTGTTATGGGACTGTTGATATGTCTTGACTTGTATTTTGCTGTATTTCAAGTTTTTATATTCCTGTTATATCCTCTTAGTGATGTAATGTGTCCAGAGCATTTTGGCTTGGGGGACATATAAACAAAATTGCCTTGCCTTGCCTAGATGTGGAGGCAAGATCCCTGATAAAGAAGGAAATTCCTTGATATACTGTGGTTTCTCCCTCCAAAAAGGATCTCAATAACCACACCTGAAACCTCACCAGCAGATGTCTTGCTACCAGAAAAGCAGCTCACCTCACCGGATCTGACCAAACAGCAATTCTGGATTTACAGCACTGTTACTCTGCAAGTTCACTTACATTCCGAAGTCTCTTTTCAGTAGACCAGTTCCAACAGTATTTCTTCCCTTGTCTTGCGCTGTACTGACTTGTGGTTTAGCCAGCAGGAAGGGGAAAAGCTAAATTCAGGCTGTAAATGGGCAAATTCTGAACAGTTATAAAACTGCTGCATTCTTTTCTGTATATTTAAGCCATTAATAAGTTAGCATAGCTCTCAGATTAATTGATTAGTAGAGTAGCCTTCTCAGATTACTTTTGTTTTTTTTATAGCTGTGCTGTTGATAAACACAGCTCCACACCACAACACGCCTATCTGATTGCATTCCTCGAGCAGTTGTGTGTGTGTGTGTGTGTGTGTGTGTGTGTGTGTATCTCGAGCTGGAGGGTTCATTTATGTTAACCTTTTCAGGACCTGTTAGTGGCATTTTATTAGTCTGATTCAGACTTGAATTACATAGAAACATAGAAATTGATGGCAGATAAGGTCCACTTGGCCCACCTAGTGTGCTCATTTTCCCTACCTACTGCAATACCACAGATCCTACTTGATCTCTGGCTTTTACCCTCTCTTTCTCATTGCCTGGATTCCTGTGTGCCTATCCTATGCATTCCTGAATTCCCCTACCATTTTTGCTCCCACCACCTCCTCTGAGAGGCTGTTTCATGCTTCCACAGCCCTTTCTTTGAAAAAATATTTCCTTATGTTACCCCTGAGTCTACCCCCCCTCCAGCCTCATTTCATGACACCCTGTTCTTAAACCTCTTTTTTTCTGAAAGATGCTACCCTCTTGTACCTAATTTATGCCCTTGAGGTATCTGAAGAGCTTATGTCCGGGGAATCTCTTCTAGCAGTCCATCACAGGTAGGACTCTGCCATCAGGCACTAGGACCACACAGAAACTTTCTAGCTAGCAGTCTACCAGAGGGGGCCACCCACCTCCAGCATCACTCCCTAATGTCAGCTACCCTGTATAGGTGGACAGCCCCCCATGTCCTACCCAGATCTTTCCCAGCATCGACCCCTAGTCACGTTGGATCTGGAAGGAAACCACCACTGCTTCAGTCCCGATTTTCGTGCTATTTTTTTTCTAAGCTTAGTTTTTCCCCCATCTTTTGATATTTTTTCTTTTTTATTTTATGTCTTCTTCTCCTTCCTTGTTGATGTCGGAGCATCTGATTAAGTGTGCCTGTGACTATCAAATTCCTAAAAAAGACAGCCACTCAGCTTGCCTTTTCTGCCTAGGCCTGGACCACGACATCTTGTACTGTGAGTTCTGCCAGAGGTTCAATACCACCACACAGTGCTGCCATCAGCAGACCCTCGAGGGGTGCTTGCTCAAGCTGAAGGTCACCTCAATAGAGCAGAATCTGCAGACATTTTCTTCTCCAGCCAACCAGGCCCAATCTCCGGCCACTCAGGCCCAAACTTCAGCCTTCCAGATCCAATCCTCAGGTTTGGCTCTGGCCAAACCCCAGGAAATTATTCTCATAACTATTCACAAGTGTCCTTCTGGAAAAGTGAGAGGGTTTTGAACCAGATAGCATTATACAGGGAAATGCTGAAAACTGAATTTCCCAGCCTTTTAAAATGTTAACATTTTCTGCTGTTGCAGCTTTCAAGTTGATACAATAAATACCATATGTAGTCTAAGAATGCAGTTGATAAACTGAAAATATTTACAAGATGGAACTCTCATGACTTCATTCTGTGTATTTTTGAGGGGGGTACTGACCCAGGCCCTGCAACATGAAGTGAATGCCTTTCTTTATATTTTAAAAAGGATGTATTAAATTGGCCTTCAACACTGAATGGAATCTACTGTCTGGTCCTCAGAATGATGATCTCAGGTACTCTGACTACACTCATGGATAAAAATTTCCAGAAGAGGGCCTCCACCTCGGGGAACACATCACCCCAAGTCACTCCTCAGTAATTTATAGGAACACTGTCAACATTAAGGCCTGAGTCCAATCCTGGCCAAAATTCTTCTTGTCACTTGAAAATGCAGGTGAAATTATTCTCGCAAGTTTGCTGTCTATTCATTTCTTTATTATTTGACAAGTTGCAAATAATTTCCCCTAAAATGAGTGAAGTGGTTAAACAAATTGCAAGGTGCATCCTTGGCTACATGTCATTTCTGTGTAGACAATGTCTGAATTATTATAAATAAATAACTAAAATCCCATATTGTAGCTAACTCAATGTAGGTATATGGCTGAGTACCATTATAATACAGGAACTTCATACAGTGTGTACCTATCATGGTGTCACCACTCTATGAGAAGTATATACTGCTTCACATGTGTTCCCCTTGATTTTATTATCCCTTTCTCAATGCATATGTAAGCCCCCCCAATGGGCTTACCTGTTCGGGCTTTAGCCCTCTGCTCCCAACTGACGTCCTCCAATGACTCCACAAGGATTTTGGACCCTGGGAGGTCCCAGGGTGTCCCACAGCTGTAGCTGTCAAATTCTGTGTCTTCAGCCAATTAGTAGAGGGGCCAAGCACCAAAACACTGCTTTGCACCTCCGGACACATTGGGGGTACATGTCAGTGGCCTGCATAGGCCAGGAAGACAGATTGCAGAATATGAACAAACATGATGGTGGCCTTGCACCATCTACACATGTGCAGCCATCAGGAGTCAAAATTTAAAAGAGACGTGGCTCCCAAGGAGTGTTTTTAGCTCAGAGCATTATTTAAATAATATTCCAGGCTCCAAGGCAGGCAGCAGAGCTGGGGATCAACACAATAAAACCTCCATGCTTAGTGGGAAGTGTTTCCTGACTTCCTAAGTACAGAAATCATAAGTAATTTGAGCCGCACTGTTGGGGGGTAAACAAAAACAAATATGGCATCCCACATGGGATTACAGAAGCAAGGAGGCTCCTGTGATAAGGTGCGAGGGCACAGAAAAAACCCCTTGACTACAACAGACAATGAGGAGAGAGCTGGGTAAAGTCATTTAAAGGATTGTTTGCCCACCAAAATGGGAGATTCAGCCAGAGCTGGAGTGCCAGAAAGACTGCTGTGGGCTGCTCAGCCCATTTCCTGCATCCAGACAGCAATGGCCTGCTCAATTCCACCATGTTCCAAACAAGCAGAGTACTGTCGGAGCTAGTGCTACTGACAGAGGAAAGAAGACATTTTGGATTCAGCTACTGAAAGAGAAATTTGGAGTTTGTAGCTTAAGACATAGAGTTTGGTGTTTTCTGTAGAGGCCGAGCTCAGTGCTGCTGTGTGAGAACAAAGATTGAATTTCAATTGGGAATTGAAAGGTCTGCAGCCAAGCGACAGTGTGAGCCAGCTGTGTTTCTCCCCGGAAGGGTAGGTACTGGAGAGTGCTAATTTCTGCAAACTGAGAGTTGGGGTGGGATGACGCTAAAGACTGTGCTATATCCCAGCCACCACCATTGAAAGGAAGCTTAAGTTAGAGTACTGGGTTAGAGACTGAGCCACAGTCCTGTTGCATCTTGTGTTCCAGAGGGTATGCAACAGAGGCATTTGGGGGCTACACCTGCCCTGTCACTGGACTTAGGATGACATCAACCGGTGGGGAAGATGGCGAGATGCCTGCCTGGTGAAAACTGTGAACAATGGCCTCTGAGGTGAAGTTGGCAAGGCCAGGCAGGTGAAGACCAGCTTTCTTCAACTTTCATTTGCCAGCTCTGTGGTGTCCAGGTTGCACCCTACAGGAGATGCCACCATGGTACTGTACAAAATCAAGCCTGCTGAAACCTCCTTGTATACTTCTGAACTTTAAGTACAGTACCCCTGAGCTGTGGCTTTGGGTACTTTTATTAGCTAGCTAGCTAGTTAGGGTACAGGGGGTAAGCCCTGGGCTGGACTGCAACCAGTATAAAGCTGCACCCAGGTTTGAATGTTAAAGTTAAGAGTTGAGAATTTAAAGTTTGGTCCCCAGTGAAAGATTCCCCTGTTGATTTCTCCGCTGTGGTGAGGTACCTACCAAAAAGACTGTGTAGAGTTTCTGGGCAGCTGTCAGGGAAAAATGGATGTACCCGTATGTGGGAGGTGGAGATTGTTTGGGGTAAAACTGTTAGTCAGTTATTTTTGTTGTTGCTGTTTTATCTCCCCTTTTTCTCCTTCTCTCATAATAAAGTATCGTTGTTGTTCATGTTAATTGCTGCTGTACTGTGTCTTTGTAAATAAAGGAGGGTATTGTCACCAGGTGGGGGAACAGTTTGGAGGGCAGCTAATGCATTTTTCTGGGGGGTGGTAACCTGCTATTTGCTCACAAGTATTCCCTAACATTTCCTCAGGTGGATGCACAATGCTACTCTACACCTACCTTTCCAATCCCGGGAAAGCCCATTCGAAGGTGATTGTTGTGAGGACCTCGAAGGCCCCACAACAGCCAAAGGTGAGACAAGGGGTTGTTACATATATATTATTGTCCACTTGATTATTGTGTATGTGTTGCATAGCACAACATAAATTATGTGTGCCACATAGTTTACATAATCAACATTGTGCATATTAATAATTTTACATTGTATCCAAATGAATCATATAACCTGTCATACTGTACATAGAAACATAGAAACTGACAGCAGACAATGACCACTAGGCCCATCTAGTCAGCCCAATTTTAATTGTGATCACTTTTGCTGCAGACCCCACATGATCTGCAACACTGTGTCTTCCACCCCCTTCCTTTCTTCTATGATTCCTTTGTGCCTATCCCAGGCATTTTTGAAACCCACCACTGGTTTCACTCCCACTGCCTTCCATGAAGGCTGTTCCAGGAATCCACTGCCCTTTCTGTGAAGAAGTACTTCCTCACAGCTCTCCTGAATCTACCTCCTTCGAGCTTCATATCATGACCTCTTGTTCTACATCACCTTTGTCTCTGAAACATATCACCGTCCTGTACCTTATTAACTCCTGTGAGGTATTTAAAGGTCTCCATCATATCCTCATTCTCCCTCCTCTCCTCCAGGGTACACATATTGAACTCTTTCAGTCTCTCCTCACGGGGCTTCTGATGCAGACCTTGCACCATTTCTCCTTTGACTCTCTCCCCAAGGAATTTCCCTATTCTCTATTTCAGCCTGTGTTGGTCCACTTTCTGCCTCCCCTATTTCTTCTGTCACCCCCCTCGGCTACTTTAAATGTCCATTGAAGTAACATTTAAACCATCCACTGAGGACTATGGTTCACTCCTATGTGGAAGCAGGACATCACCTCAGCATAGGCTTGTAACCTTCCAGGTTGGCCCATAGTCCCCAGTGTAGCCATACCTCTCCACTCTGCACCATTCCTTCTACCATTACTTGAAGGCCTTGGTGCAGAGCTCCCTCTCCTTCCCAATATAGTACAAGAAAAACTTACTGCTTGCATTTTAAACACTTGTAAAATACAGGATCAACAAGATAAATGATCTACAGGAACTTTACCAAAAATAAAATTTACACATGGAGCTGATTACTGCAATTCTTCTCTACTTTTAAGCCTAAGAAACATCCTTATCAAGTTAATGCATTAGCAGTCATAGTGGCTCTGACCAGAGTTTAACAATGTCATCACTTAATATTGTCTGTTTCAGTGTTTTCAATGATAGCAGCAAACAAACAATCAGGGATTTATGTTTCTACTTTTGTTATTATACTTTCATTATTATACAGCAGTTCGGTAAATTGTGCACCCCTCCTGATTTTACTATGACTTCTTGTGAGCACAATTTAGACTATAAGAAAGCAATCAATAACTAAAATATAACAATTATATCAAATCTTAAAAATGCCTGTTAGCAAAGAAAAAAAGTCCAATGGGAAGACCAGCCAACTCCAAGTTTTCATATTAAGGGTCCAGTAATCTCTTATCAACTGTTTTTAAGAAGGCTCAATGATCTTCAAAGTCTGCCAATAAATAGAATACATCTCTTAAGAATGGTAATATCTTACCCAAAGCAGATTTCAGGTTTCCTGAAAAATGTGGCAGATTATTGTAAGTCACAATAATCTTGCTGGAATCTTGCAGCATGAGTTCTTAAAGGACCAAATCAACCAATGAAATTTGCTCCGGTCATCTCAGATTTAAGGTAAAAGTCATGAATGGCTTTATCCCAAATAAAGACTATGACAAAAAGTCTAAACCTAGAAATCAATGAAATGTCAAAAATCAGTAAAATGACTAATTATGCCTAAAATGGCTACTTTCCAAATAGGAAAGAAAATATCTTAAAAAAAAAAACAATAAATAGATCTGCCCTTGAAAAGTTTCAAGTAGCAGCTTTCAATGAATAGAATAAAATGGTTAAAGAAGTGCACATATCTGAAAATGAGACTTACACCATGTACTGACAAGAAAATGAACAGCACCTAGTATTGCAAAATTCATATGAAAATGATGATTCTAAAAGTCTTATGAACAGAATAGTTAGAGCTCCCAGTTTGTAAGGTAAATGGGAGCACACTCAAAGCAGGAAGGGCTGCATGTTTTTCTCAATGCTGCTCCTATGTGAACACACCAAACCTCAGGTTTAAATCCTAGAAGTTAGTGACATCATCTGCTAATAACAGTAATGAGAGAAAGGCTTATAAGGAACACACTGGAGTTTCAAGGGAGGAGAGATTAACTCATGAGAGTATATGTTTTCTTTTTCCTTTTTTTTCCATTTAAATAAAATATTAAAGAGCTAGTGTACTGATATGTGTTTTTTATTCTTATGCTTTCTGGAGTCACTAGATTTACACTTTAAACAGTTAACAGCACTTGCTAACGTTGTTCTTTTTTTTTGGATGTATAATTTACAAATGCCATCTTCATGTGCAGCTGCCCAAAACAGTCCATCTGTGTGTCCCTTGTGCTGTCTTGGCTAAAGAGGAAAGTGATGCTGTGGGGGAAGGAACAGTGCATTGAGCAATGGCAGTGATCTGACAGGATTATTTTTAAATTTGAAATGGTAGGTTTTAATATGTGATGACTTTCATCTGTTGTCACTCTGTATCTTGCTCACAAAGTGGCAAACTGTTTTATGGTTGTATTACAGTCTGATTTGTTTTATTTTTTCTTTGTAGAGTGAGATCATAGGATGAGAAGATGGACGCAGTTAGAAGAGAGCGAACACAGAATTGTGCCTTAGTTGATGTACTGTAGCACTTTATGATTTGTGTCTAGATGTGTCATTCTTTGGTTTGTTGTTGTCCCATTTTTGTCATCATTAGGGATTTATGAACAGCTTTTGGCAGAAGATTCAATGTTTGCCATTGGGATTGGGTTGGTATCAGGTTGTGTGTGAGTGTGTGTGGAGGGGGGCAAGGTTAGCTAATTCATGCAGCACGGTCATTTATTGATCAGTATCCATTCAGAAACATGAAGTGCACGTTGTATAACAAATACTGCTTGTTCATCAATATGTAAACAATAAAGAAGAAAAGAAAAATATGAATTACAGAAATCATTGTAAAATGATTAAAATAAAAATGGACACTTCTTGTCCTTGACTCATGGAGTAAAACTAAACAAGATTTGTATGTGAGACTTGAATAATTGGAAAGCCAGCACCTCATAAGAAAAAAAAAACAATTATTGCTCCAACAACTAAATAACTGTTAACAAAAATAATTCAAACTGAGTTGGCATTGCAATATGACATCTTTGAGAATGACAGTTGTTTGAGGGCCAGCCTGTTGGTGTAACGGTAGTATTAGCACTCATGCTGCTGGTGACCAGGGTTCAGTAGTGAGCCCTGGGTCATGTGGAGCCGACTGGGGGGAGGAGTACTGATTGTCTCATCAGATGCTCTCTTCCTCCCAGGAGAGAGGGTTGCCATCCCTGCTGCTCTACTGCCTCCTGGGTGCACATGGGTGGCAGTGCAGATTGGGGATGCCAGAGGAGGGAGTGATGTCTGCCAGGTCTGGCAGCAGCATGCCTATGAGTAAGCATTCCTCTTGGACCCCATTTGTGCACTGATGCCGATGGGAAGAAAACATGAAACAATGGTCCCTGCATACATAGATGGCTGAGAGCCTGGCACTGTCCCAGACCTCCCCCTGCCTGTTCTACAGCAACGGCTTCCCAATGAAGTGACACATTTTCATTAGGGGAGGTAGATGTAGCCAGAGGTCTGCCTTCCACCACATCCACACCTTGAGGAGAAAACCAAGGCTCTATGGGGGAAGGCCTGATCACTGGACATCAGGAAAGGTGGAGACGAGAGCTCAAATGAATGCCTTGGTGACTCCCAAAGAAGTTACATACAGGTGGCCTGGGGTAAAAGCTGCAATAATAAAACAAAAATAATGAGAGCTGTTTTAAACTGAGTAGATATCAATGCATGATGCAGCCTCTTCCTATCCACAAATGAGTTTTCTAAAAAAAAACTTTGGCCATGTAAATAGCCTTCTACTACCTATGTTGACCATATTCTGCTAATTCCAATTACTCTGTTTCAAAACAAGTACATTTTTACCTAATTTTTTCTTCCTTAAAAAATGACTTGACATGACAGATTCTAGGTATTTTTACAGTGAAACATAACTCATGGTTCTGGCATTTTGAAAAGGGGAAAAATGAAGCATTACATAACAACCATCTGAGGGTAAAATAAACACACACACACAAACACACACACAATGGAAAGGTACACAGAATACAGATCTTTAGTAGTACAAATAAATTAAGGAAGACTGGGAATACACTTTCATTTGGGTAGGGTTAATACTTTGGGGTACACAAATAAGGAGCAGAGTGTTCGTACCCCCCCCCCACATAACTTTCGGTTCTCTCATAGCTGATGGCAACTGTAAGTTTAAGGGAGTGCATATTTATGAACATGCAAACATATGACAATGTCAGCAGATTTAGGCCATAAAGTCTGTTGCATCTGCTCAAAATGTAGCTCACAGTTCATACTCTGCTGCCACCTCCCCTCCCCAATTCCCTCCCTCCCTCCAGATGTTCCCTCCTTGAGTTCACCCTCTGTTCACTTCCCTCCCTACTTGTACCGTGTCCATGAATCTATCCCAACCCTTCTTAAAACTCCCCACTGATTCCAGTGAGATCACCTCCTCAGGTAGCATGTTAAATGACTTCACTACCCTTTCTGTAAAGTAGTGCCTCCTCAGTTCTCTCCTGTAACCGCCACAATTTTCATGTTATGTCCCCACATGGTCCCTTCCCTCTTCAATATAAACAAACTCTCAGTGATAACTCTATTGATTTCCTTCATGAACTTAAATGTTTTGAACATCTCCCCTCTTTCCATCCTGTCCTCCAGGGAGTACATGTTGAGCCCTCTCAGTCTCTCCTCATAAGGCTTCTCCTCCATTTCTGAAAAAAGAAGAAAGAAAAACATATAAATGAGCTACTCTTTCTTGAGAAAAACATGTCCTCATTAACTAAGTCTGGTAAGGATATCAGAAACACCAGTAACATTCTGTTCAATGTGCTTACACAACTTTGTCTGGAAAGGTAGCTTAGAAAAAGCCCAAAAAGAGAGTAGATCAGAAAGCATTGCAGTGGTAATGAGTTGATATTGAGATCTGGACCTTCACATAGGTCAGCAGAGATAACAATAATGATCAGCAGATAACTGAAATGAGTAATGACTTTAACATGGATAGAATGAATTATAACAGGAGAGCATGACTTCCCAAGGGGGGGTGCCAAAGGAGGGCCACCATTCATCTCCATCCAACAGTGGAAACCTAACTAAATAGCTGTGAAAATCTACTTAATTAACCTAGGGAATTACAACTTAAGTAGCTGGATATTATGACCTTTGGCAGTGAGGAGAGGAAATAAACCCTTTAAGGAGAAACCCTCTGGGGATCCAAAGCCTCAGTTGCCTTCCCTCTTGGGTAGGGATGTTTTATTTTGCAATGGCTCT
Source organism: Neoceratodus forsteri (assembly GCA_016271365.2). Taxonomy (NCBI): domain Eukaryota; kingdom Metazoa; phylum Chordata; order Ceratodontiformes; family Ceratodontidae; genus Neoceratodus; species Neoceratodus forsteri. The sequence continues at coordinate 1,497,192,216 of CM057449.1, forward strand.
GCTGCTGCAATTTAGAAACCAAATCCAAGGGGAGGAAAATATTCCAATTTGGTGGAAAGATCTCATGATCCCCCTACTGGGAACATGGTAAAGGGTAAAGGGCTGTGAGCACATTCTGCAACACTGGGTACTCTGAGGCAAGAATAGGACTCCCAAGGTGGGATAAGGAGAACAACAACCACTGAGGCACTCAGCTAGCCTACCAACTAAAAACAGACCAGATAAGCCAGAGGCGATCATGGTGATAATAGCATAGAAGGCACCACCAAACCTGATTTAGTAAGCTAAAAGAGTGGTCTTGGATTTGAGGGTCTCACCCTTCATAGCTGAAGTCTTAAATTCTACATCTAGATATGCCATCAGTATGGCTGCATGGCTAAAGCTCTGCCCAGAGCAAGGACATTTCCTACTATGGGCCAGATGAGAAGAACCCCATCATGATATTTGCATGCTCAAGATGTGGACTTCATGGATACAGAGCAAGACTGTCAGCTGCAGAGCAGACCCTGAACTATAGAAAGCAATGGTCATGGTTGGCATGCCTCCAGTTAATGATTGAGAAGATACAATCAACATCAACTATGAAGCACTAGATATGAGGAGGCCGGGCAAAGCCAGTGGCCATTGATTAGGTATTGGAATGCTAGGTGACATGACTGACTGAGATGATTGACTGATGAGATTGACTGATATGAGCAAATCCAGTGGAAAGCAAGGCAACCAATTTCATTACAGGAGTCTAACATTAATGACATTGAAAATATTCAATGGCAGTAGGCAGTACTGATGTGGGTAGGTTGTAGGAGGCTGGTCGAAGCCAGAAGTAAGTTAGCTGCAAATGCCACAAATTGAATCAATGAGGTTCTGGTAATAGAACTGATATGATTTATGAATCATTGCCTTTAATGCCATTTAGGCTCCACAGGAGCAGTAGTTGAAGAGCTAGTAATGAAATTGATGAGGAGAATATAGGAATATGTCAAAGTAGCAGGGCAAAAGTCATTTAACTTGCAAAAAACATGCTCCCGCTACTTGAAGCCATGATGCACCACCATGAGATCACATTGCCCTGCTTTGGGAATAACAGGGATGCCACAAGCCGAGCATCATGAGACCAAACTGCTAATTTAATGACTGAAGGCTTTGGCATAGATAGAAATGCCAGTGGCTGTAAGCTGGGCTGACATACCTTGGATTGAATACATAAGCAAAAGTCATGAGAGTCTGAGTTATGATTACAAATGCATATGACTCCTGCATGTAGGATAAGAACAACAATAAATTTATGATACAGTGTATTTCGGATGGTAGTTCAGGAAACCCCCCAAATTGTAGAAACACTCCCTCTTTTCCACTTGCTTTGACTGTTTTCATTCGTAGTGCAGAAAGGTATGAAGTGCAGTAAAGGAGCTTGGTCTGATAAGCTGTAGCAGCAAACTCCAAAAGGAGTAGAAGCAGCACAGGAGAATTGTAGTGTTGGGAATTGCAGCTGCCTAGATGGAGCAGCACTAAATGAAGCCAGTCCAGGTGAAAACAATTAAGGTGGATGTGCACACTGTTTGGGGCAAAGCGAACATGACAGCTGCGTAGCGCACAGATAATTGCAGTTTAACAGAGAGATTTGCTAAAGATATGATAAAACAAATGGGAGCATGAACAGCTCAAGGCAAACAAAAGGACAGCAAAATAAAAATGCTTCTGAGTGAAGCAGGAAGGAAGAATTCTGAGTGAAGCTGGAAGGAAGAATTCAAATGTTGGGCAAGGGTGGTGTGGCTGTTGCTTCAGCCATTGAACCACAGGCTTAAGCCTTTCAAAATCAGATTTTTCAATACATTATCTCTTTAAACTAAGAAAGACACAGAAAATAATTCTGCATTGATAAGTGACAATCCCCAATACCCCCTCTGTATAAAAAGTGGAGGTCAGTAAAAGAGTGCTGCAAAATATCCACCAGTCAGTTTCACCAAAATTCTAAAGAACAAACTCTTGCCAGAGCCGATAGAGCAGGAAGCAAGGAATTTGGTGTAAAAATATTGAAAATGACCAGAGTTACATGCCTTCATTAGCAAACCATAACATAGGCTCCTAAATGAAGGAACTAGAAGGGGGACAGGATCAGATCTACAGTACAGTAGCTTCTTGTTTTACATTGTTTTTCGTGGATTCTACTTGGTAGAATGTTATTTCTTTTCTTTCTTACTACTAAGTGGCTAGCAGGGTATTGTTTGGTGCTGTTAGAATTTTGAAACCTGTTTTGGTAGCTGTAAGTGGACTCATTTGTTTGGTTCACTGTGTGGCAGGCTGCATTTGTAGAGGCCTATTTCTTCTGTTTTAAAACATAATTGGTGTAATTTAACTGGGTCTGTTTCTTTGAATTGGAGACCTATATCTTCTAATTCCAAGCCTATTTTGATGTGTTGTTGGTGAAGCTGTTTGAATTGGATTCCTGTTTCTTTGGGTAGCAAACCTATTTTGGGGGCTTTGAGTAGAATTGTGATTCATTGTTGCTGGCTTCACTAGCTGCAAAGTTTGAGTGCACAGTGGGGAAGGGTGCTAATGGTCTGGCCAGGTCTCACTCAGTAGGGAGGCAGAGCTGAATCAGGTGTGGAGTCAGTGCTTTGGCTTCTCAGAAGGAACTAGAAGGGGGACAGGATCAGATCTACAGTACAGTAGTTTCTTGTTTTACATTGTTTTTCGTGGATTCTACTTGGTAGAATATTATTTCTTTTCTTTCTTACTACTAAGGGGCTAGCAAGGTATTGTTTGGGGCTGTTGGAAGTTTGAAACCTGTTTTGGTAGCTATAAGTGGGCTCATTTGTTTGGTTCATTGTGTGGCAGGCTGCATTTGTAGAGGCCTATTTCTTCTGTTTTAAAACATAATTAGTGTAATTTAACTGGGTCTGTTTCTTTGAATTGGAGACCTATATCTTCTAATTCTAAGCCTATTTGATGTGTTGTTGGTGAAGCTGTTTGAATTGGAGTCCTGTTTCTTTGGGTAGCAAACCTATTTTGGGGGCTTTGAGTAGAATTGTGATTCGTTGTTGCTGGCTTCACTAGCTGCAAAGTTTGAGTGCACAGTGGGACCCCAGGTCCATTATTTCCTTTATACTAGGGGTTCTGACATCACTTCCTCAAACAGGCAAAGGATATGCATCTGTCATAGCAGAAGCAGACATCCAGGGAAGGAACAGCAGAAAGTGAAGAGGTGACTGCTCTCTCAGTGGAAGGGAAGTAAATGCAAATCTAGGAGCTTTCATTATTACTTCTTCACATTGATATTGCATTGGGAAAAGGAGGAGTAGGAGTTTGAAGAAGGTTGTGCAATGGCTACTTAAAGTCTCTTTCTGAGTGTGGATAGGAAGGATAGGAATATAAAAAGCAGTTGCTCAATATATCTAAATGTGTGCAACAAAGGAGGTAAGGGAAATAAAGAAAAGCATGTTTTGCACTGATAGAGGGGGAGAGGGGAGACTTGGGGCAGTGTTTGGTATCCTGCATCTGGAAGGGTGGGGTGGGTCGCTGGTGGGCAATGACAGCAATGGGTAGGGTGGTAGGCTGCAACAACTGCGGTGCACCAATCTTTCTAAACATTGCCAGGAGTGTGGGAGGATGTTTAGTGTGCAACCACATAGAAAAACTTAGAAAGGAGATTGAGGGTCTGCAGGAGGAACTAAGACAGGCAAGGCAGATTGGGGGTGGGTTTAGCCCAATACTGGAGGGAGGAAGAAGGGGAGATGAGGAAGGGTGATTTAAGCCAATAGTGGTGAGAAGAGGGTCAGAAGAAGGGAAGCAGAGACAAAGGGGCCCAGGCCAGGAAGAATGATTGCTGGGGAAACCAGGTCAGGAGACAAAAGACAAATGGAAGGAGGAGATAGGGACTTGTGAGGGGAGGCGAAGAAGTGGCAAAAGTCATGGAGTGGAAAGGAGACAACAGGTTACTATGAAGAGAGGGAGCGGGCATTTGTGAAGGGTCTTCAGAAAACAGCTGTGCACTGCTAGACAGGAAGAAAGTGGAGGAGGGAAATGATGAAATTAGAGGAGTAATTGATAAATGCCTGGACCAAACTGGAGCGGGAGAAGTTCTGCTGGGAGAATTGCAACAGGGGTAAAAGGGGGAAATAATGTGCAGGAGGAAGAAGAGGAGCTGGAAATGAGAGAGGCAGATGAATGGAAGCAAGCAGGGAGTAAGAGGGGTGGAATCTTAGTGATGAAGGACTCAATACTATGAGGAGTTAGGTGGGGTAGCAAGGGGGAGAGGCATAGTCGCATTTCGGTGGAGACCATGCCAGGAATGACAGCGGAAAAGGGTGGGACAGTCTGTTCTGAAATATTCTAGAAGGGGTAGGGACAAGCCTCATTTAATTATACATCTTGGGACTAACGACCTGGCTGACAAGACAGTAGATATAGTCCAGAGGAGGTTTGAGGAACTAGCACAATTATGTGAGGGGGCAGGAAGATCAGTAACATTTTCCGAGATACTTCCGGTGCCAAAGGCAAGCAGAACAAGAAAGCTGAGAATAGAGGAATTTAATGGATGGCTAAGAACCTGGTGTTGTGCTAAAGGGTATGGGCTGTTGGGGGGGGAGGGACCTGGAAGGCCAGTAGTCTCTATGCCAAGGACAGACTACACTTGAGTGAGGAGGGAAAGAAAGTGTTGAAACAGAGGATGGAAGAGTATATAGAGGAAGTTGGGAATTTAAACTAGGAGTGGCGGGTGGCAGTTGCGGAAGAGATATGCAGAGACCACAGGTTGGGAAATCATATGAGCTTACCCCCCATAACAGTGACAAAGGACAAATGGCAAGTACTATTGGTGATGCTAGGAAAGGAGGGCAGGATGGGGGGGAAGGGTGGAAGGTGGTTACCCTTAATGCTAGGAGCCTTGGGAGGAAAACTGCAGAGTTACAGGTTCTCATGGCAGAGGGAGAGGTGGACATTGCAGCCATCACGGAAACATGGTCAACCCAATATAATGACTGGGACCTGTCTGCACCAGGGTACAGGTTATTTCGTAGGGACAGGTGATTGGGAAAGGAGGGGTGGCACTATATGATGAAGGAAGGACTGAAGTGTGTAAGGGAGGAAGGGAGGAGGGTATCTGAGTCACTTTGGTGCAAATCCAGGATTCCAAGAATAGGATTCTTAGAATGGGAGTGGTGTACAGGCCACCATCTCAGACAGAGGAGTTAGACAGGAACTAGTGGGACAGATCAGGAGAACCTGCGAGAAGGGTAGTATGGTGATTGTGGGGAATCAACATGCCAGGAGTGGACTGGAGCACCCAACAACCAGGAACAGAAGGGAGCAGGTACTGCTGGATGCCTCCAGGACAGCTTCCTGCTGCAAATGGTCAGTGAACCAACCAGGTTAGGGAATACCCTTGACCTTGTGCTGGCAAATGGTGACTTTGTGAGAGAACTTACAGTGGAGGAACCGCTGTCTGGGAGTGACCATCACTCAATATGGCTCACATTGGATATGGGCAAGGAAGGAGTGGAATCTGGCACAAGAGTGCTGGACTTCAGGAGGCCGACTTTGGGAGGATGGGAAGTGGTAAAAGGGTGCCTGGCCAGAATTCAATCTAGTATGGATACTAACCAGAGGTGGGAGCTCATAAAGCTGGGGATAGTGGAGCAACCAAAACCTGCTGTAAAGCCCAGAGCAAGAAGGCTAGGGCTAAGAAACCAAGCTGGTTGAGCAAGGAGGTCATGGAAAGGTAAGGAGGAAAAGAGCTGCCTTTAGGAAGTACAAGAAAACAGGAGGGAGGACAGAGGGTACTTGACAGAGTGAAGGAGGTGACAAGGGCAGTAAGGGGCAAGCATCTACAGAACTCAGGCTGGCACAAGGCATTAAAAGGGAGAAGGACTTCTTTAAAGTACATCAGGAGAAAGGAGCTGTAAGGACCACATAGTAAGGATTAGGAAGGAGGGTTGGGTGGAAGTAGAGATGCGATAGGCGGAAGCACTAAATGAGTACTTCTGCTCAGTATTTACTAAAGAGAAGAGGAGGACACCCAAGGTGGGAGAAATGGCAGAAGCAGGGGGGGAAGTGGTGACAGATGGGGAAATCATGGAGGGCAGAGTTCGAGAGGGTTTGAAGGCACTGAGGGTGGAGAAGGCGCCAGGCCCAGATGGCATCCACCCCAAGGTACTGAAGGAGCTGGCAGAGGTCCTTGCAGGACCATTGGCAGACCTATTTAATGCCTCACTACATTCGGGGTGTGTATCTCAGGACTGGAGGATGGCTCATGTGGTGCTCCTCCACAAGGGTGTCCTCAAGGATGAACCGGGAAACTACAGACCAGTGAGCCTCACATCCATTGTGGGTAAGCTAATGGAGACTATCCTGAAAGGAGGCTGGTGGCCCTCCTAGAGCCAAGGACTACAGGACATCAGACAGCATGGCTTCATACATGGCAGATCCTGCCAAACCAACCTGGTCGAGTTCTATGACTGGGTAACTAGGCAACTGGACAGGGGCCATGCAGTGGATGTCTGTATCTGGACTTCAGTAAGGCATTCGACTCGGTGCCACATGGAAGGCTGGGAAGGAAGTTAGTAGGCACAGGGGTGGGTGCAAAGCTGGTGATATGGGTGGGAAACTGGCTGCAGGAAGGCAACAGAGGGTGGTGGTGGGTGGGGGCTCTCACACCCAGGGCAGTGATGAGCAGTGTCCCACAGAGCCTCGGTGTTGGGACCAGTGTTGTTTGGGATATTCATTGCAGACATATCATGGGACATCAAGAGCAAGATCAGTCTGTTTGCTGATGATACCAAGGTTGGCACAGTGGTGGATGACCTAGGGGATGGCAGGGGTTGCAGGATGATCTGGCAAAAGCTTGAAACCTGGTCAGACACCTGGCAACTGGGGTTTAATGCCAAAAGTGCAAGGTGCTGCATTTTGGGATGAAGAACCAAGGAGGAGTTACCAGCTGGGGTGCAGCTAGCCCAGACAGAGGAGGAGAAGGATCTGGGTGTGCTCATTAAGGGTCAATGAACAACTCAGCACAATGTGGAAGGCAGCTACAAAGGCCAACAAAATGCTGGGTTGTATTGCAAGGGTATATCCTCGAGGAGGGAGGAGGTGATTCTGCCACTGTTTGGTCATTAGTTAGACCACACCTGAGTACGCATGCAGTACTGGCATCCGTATCTGAAGAGGGACATTAAGTTACTGGAGGGTGCAGTGCAGGGTGACAAAGATGATCAAGGGCTGGGGGACTTATCATACAGAGGAGGTTGAAGGAGTTGAACATGTACTCACTGGAGGAGAGGAGGCAGGGGTGACATGATTGAAACCTTTAAATACATGAAAGGAATAAACAAGCCAGGCACAGAGGGCTGTTCAAAGTAAGGAGGGAGGGCCACCAGGGCCATGATATGAGACTGGAGCGAGGAAGGTTCAGGAGGGAGATGAGGAGACACTTTTTTACAGAGAGGGTGGTGGCTGGGTGGAATGATTTACCTGCAGAAGTGGTATGCAGTAGAACAGTGGACTTCTTCAAATGAGGATGGGACAGGACAAGGGGGAGGGTTAATGAAGGGGAAATGTGGAAGGGAGGGGCAGCTGCAGAATAAGGGGTGCTAGCTGCACATTTGAGCAGACTTGATAGACCTCTAGACCTTTATCTGCTGGCAAATTTCGTATGCTCGTGTGTATAGTTTTGTAATATTTGTACACTAGATTGAGAATGTAGCCTTGTTATGACCTGGCCTCAAGAAGAAGGGCAAATCAAATGTTCAACTCTTGCTCAAAAGGTGATTTCATGCAGGGACTGTGAAATCAACATTTGGGGTGCAAAAACACATTTTGTGCAGGAGTTGAAAAATTACAGCTGCCACAGTCACTAGGTGCTATAAAGAAACGGCTATTTTGAAAATGTGGGTTAAAAATATTGAATATTACCAAACTGATGGGTCTGTGTTTGCAAAATTCAACACAGACTCATAACTTTCTAGTTTTAAAATATTTTTACACCAAATTGAAAACATAGCCTTCTTATGACCCCACCTCATGAACAATGGTGGAGAAAATTCTCAACTCCTGCCCAAAAGGTGATTTCATGGAAGGACCACAAAATCACTTTCCTGGATGTACAAAAAAAAAAAAAAAAATTTTGGCCAGGATTTGAAAAATGACAGCTGTCACATTCTTAAGGTGCTGCAAAGAAATGGCTGTATTGTAAATTTTGGGTAAAAATATTGAAAATTACCAAAGTTATGCACTTGTGTTCACAAAATTCAATGTAGGCTCAAAACTTTATTATTTTTTAAAATGTTTACATCAAATTCTCAACATAGCCTTCTTATTACCTAACTCATGAATAAGGGCAGAGAAAATTGTCAACTCCTGCCTGAAAGGGGATTTCATGTAGGGGCTGCAAAATCACATTTCTGGATGTAAAAAAAAAAACATTTTGGCCAGGATTTGAAAAATGACAGCTGTCACATTCATGAGGTGTTGTAAAGATATGGCCATGTTGTAATTTTGGGTACAAGTATTGAAAATTACCTAGGTTATGAGCCTGTGTTCGCAAAATTCAACATAGGCTTATAACTGTGTTGTTTTTGAATGTTTACACCAAAATTTCAATATAGTCTTCTTTCTGCTCCTCTCATTAATGTCAATCAGAGCATTCTACTTAGCTTCCCTTCACTACCGCCCTAGCACCATATCACACCCATCATCATCTTGCGGATGGTTGCAAAGAAAAAAAGCACTCCTATCCTGCAAAAATCAAATAAAGAAACTGATTCTCTTGCTCCTTTTGTGTTCAGGTAATATGGAGCTAAACCCTGGACCCTCATTACCACTCGCATCTCCCACAGAATTTGCAACCGCACCCAGACTTAAGTTAATGTTAGCCAACATATTGAGCCTTACAAAAAAGTTTGATCAGCTTCAAGTATGGGCTGCCTATACTGAGCTGGACCTTATCATTATAACTTAATTTTGGCTCAAAAAAGACAAACAGTGATCAACAAGTCTCCCTTCCTGGCTACGATCTGCACAGGGCAGATAGGGAACCCAGAGGGGATGGTGTGGCCATCTACTCTAAATCCAAGTTTACAGTCAGTGATATCTACTGTAAATCTAAACCTAAGGAGTACGAAATCATATCTCTCAAAATACACCTTCCATCCACCGAATGTCTCATTATTATTAGTGGTTATCGCTCCCCATCTGGTGGCACTGACATCCTCACCATACTTAAATCCTTAATTTCCTCTGCCAACACTGAAACTTTAATTCTTGTGGATTTTAACATGGACTGGCTTACCCCCAAGTCACGCAGCCTAAAATCCTTCTGTGACAAAGTCGGCATAGCCCAGGTAGTCAACAAACTGACTAGAACCTATACATCCAATCCCCGACAACAGTTCTCTCCTTGATGTCATCCTATCGACACATCCCCACAAACCTCCACACTCTTTAGTCTTCCACAATGATTTGAGTGATCACGGGGTGGTTATTTGTTCAAGGTCACAAATTTAAGCTCCACAACTACCAACATTTGTAACTAAGCTGTCCTTTTGCAAGTTTAAAGCATCGGACTACTTATCTGACTTGAGCAAAATTAGATGGCAAGACCTTTAACTTGCCAAAATGATTAATGAGTTGGTCACCGTGCTTAATGACAACCTCACCACTCTGGCCAACAAGCATGCACCTTTGATCAAAGACAAGGTGCGTAAAACATCCAACCCATGGTTTTCACCAGATCTTAAGGCTACACTCCTATGCTGTGATAAACTCTGGGCAAAGGCTAGAATATCCAAAAGCCCAGCTGACTGGCAGGCATTCAGAGCAGCTAGAAACACCTGTGTTAAACAAATTCAATCATGCAAAAACCCTTGAACAGGCAAAAGGGAATTCCCAAAAAATCTGGAAGACATTCAAGTCCATTGAAGGTCGGCCTGTAGCCTCTTCAATCCCACTGAAGATCCTCAGCAATGGTAGAGCTGTGGAACACAGTTGCCTAATCCTCAAGGAAATCTACAATCATTTTGTAACTGCTGGCCTATCTTTTGACTCCTCGTCTTATGCAGCCTGTGGTAGCAACCAAGACTGTAATAACACTGCCTCTCTAACTTCAACCCACCTGTTCCAGTTGTTCCCGCTTAGCTATAAAGAAGTTGAAGATTCACTTCTTAACATAAACACTCAAAAACGTGCAGGGGACAATGGTTTAGAACCATTTTTTTCTTCAGCTAGGCTATCTTGACCTCACTGCTCCTATCCTCCACATATTCAATCTTTTCATTTCCACTGCCACTGTTCCCTCCTGTTGGAAATCTGCCCACACCCACCCATTATTCAAGTCATGGGACCCTTGTGACCTAAATAACTACAGGCCCATCTCAATCCTGCCTATCCTCTCCAAAGTCCTCAAAAAGCTAGTTTATTCCCAAATAAAACTTCATATTGAATCATCTTCAATGCTTAACCCTGCGCAATACAGCTTCTGGCCCAACCATAGTACAGTCACTGCTTTAGCCAAAGTTACCAATGAATGGGTCACAGTCATGGACTCCAAGAAAGTTACTGGTGCAGTATTCTTAGATCTCAGCAAAGTGTTAGACACTGTTGACCACAATCTGTTAGTCTCAAGCATAATAAAAGTAGGTGCCACTCCCCTTGCTGCCCAGTGGTTTACCAGCTACCAATCTGGAAGGACCCAGAAAGTAAAAGCTTGTGGTCTTTTCTCTGCATCCCTCCCAGTTGTCAGAGGAGTCCTGCAAGGCTTCATATTAGGCCCCATTCTTTTCTCCCTGTACATAAATAACCTTGGCACACATATATCTAAGTCCTATCTGCATTTCTTTGCAGATGATACAGTACTGTACACATCAGGTCCTACACTGGCTGAAGTGAGGGACATACTCCAAGTCCACTTTGCACAACTAAAAATCAATCTAATCAATGCCAAACTCCTTCTCAATGCCAAAAAAACAAGGCCATGATCTTTGCCCCAAACACTACCACCACTTCCCTTGCAGACACACGCAAAGATTTCATCACCACCTCCTTAGGTGAACCCCTTGAAATAACCTCCAAATTCAAATATCTTGGTATGTGGCTAGACAACAAGATTTCCTTTCATGACCACCTCAAAAAATTTGGCAAGGAGGCTAAAAATTAGGCTAAGTTTCTTCTTTTGTAACAAGTCCCTCTTTCCTATGGATACCAGAATTAGGCTGGGCCAGGCCAATGTCCTGCCGCTACTCGACTATGGAGATCTAATCTATTCCTCCATAGCAGCCTCAGGACTTAGCAATCTAGATATCCTCTATCACCATGCCATACAGCTCATGACAAACCTACCCTACTGAACCCACCACTGCGATTTATACGTAGGTGATGGATGGACATCACTCTCCACTAGACTCATGCTTCATGCTGACATCTGGACTCTTAAGCTACTCCTCAACAAGCTTCCGAACTATCTAACAACTCTTTTCCATATTTCCCACAGCACCTACTCTCTTAGGAAAAATTACCTCCTCCTCCTCCTCTTCCTCCTTGATATACCGAGAACTCTCACCTCCCTCAGCAAGCAGGCCAAGCATACTCCCAACTATCTGGAACCAGCTCCAATGCATACTGAAACTTCCCAGTCCTGTCCCTGTCAGCCTATTTAAAAGGTTGGCTGCAGCCAAAATGAAAGATAAGTGCACCTGCTTCTAAATCTTTGCTCACTGCTGTAGCCCTAGCCCACTGTTTCCTCTTAATCACCTAAAATTTGCTGCCTTGTTTACTCTGAATCAAGCACTTTGTACCTTTTTTGATGCACTTGTATTGCCCTATATCATTGTCATTTTATGCAACATGTTAATGCTTGTCCATATTTCTGTAGTTGAATTTGTACTATTTTTTATATTTTTCTGTACTAGAATGTGTTCTATTTTTTTGATGATGTAATCTGTACCTGCCTGTCTGTGTCAAAGGACCTCCTTGTGAATGAGCTTACTCAATGGAGTTTTCCTACAATGAACTTGAACTTATGACCCACATCATGAACAAGGGCAGAGCAAATTTTCAACTCCTGTCCAAAATGTGATTTCATGCAAGGACCTTTAAATCACCTTTCAGGGCAGAGCTGCCTAATGACTAATGACAGTTTGATTGTCCATGAGATAGGGTCCCAAAGAAGGCATGTTGAGAAATTGGGCCAAAAATATGCAAAAATGCCCATGATTTGCCACTAAATTCAAAAACCCATTGAAATACATTGAACTGCATACCTGTTTCTTTAGTTTGTGGTCCTACTTTGAAAAGTGCAGATGTCTGTGGTCCAGAGAGGATTATGATGTTGGACCCCCGATAGGTAAGAAAGGGCTTTGGGGTGCAGGGTTGTGGGTGCTGAGTGGTAGGGTTTGTTGGTGGTAGAGTAATGGTACAAAAGTCATTGATGGACAATTTTCTTTTTGCAGGTTTAAAATGGGAAAAAAAATGTACTGTAACAAAAAAACAAAAAACAAAACAGGAGTCCAACTTGTGACACCAGGTGAATGGGCATCCCCAGTGTCACTCTTATGTTTCTGGGGGGTGGGGTGGTGGGCACTAAGAGGCAGGGTCAGGTGGGGGAATATACATATTATAAAATAAGGAGGAGTCCTGATTGTGACACTGGGGGATCTGGCACACCCAGTGCCACTCATATTTCTGGGTTTGGAGTTGTGGGTGCTGAGAGGAGGGTTGGGTGGGGATATGTATTATTTAATTTTTTTTTTAAATCATGACATTGTGGGACTGGGCACTCTGTGTCACTCTTATTTTTCTGGGGGATGGGGCTTTTGGGTGTTGAGAGGAAGGGTTAGGTGGGGATATCTATAATTTAAAAGCAAAAAAAAACACTGGCATTCACAGCGGAACATGGCACACTCTGCCATGACCAAGATGGCCATCACACTATACTGTGCATGCGTTACTACAAACACATGTGCAGTAGAGTGTGGTCATGGTCGAGTGTGCCATGTTCCGTGGTGACCACCAATGTTTTTTTCTATTAAATTATAGACATCCCCCCACCAGAACCTTCCTTTTAGTGCCCACCACCCCACCCCCCCAGAAACATAAGTGCGACACTGGAGGTGCCCAATCTCCCAGTGTCATGATTAGGATGCCACTGATTTTTACAATAAAAATAATGCACACTGAGACAATGAGCAGAGTGCTCAACAGACACCACAGATGTGGAGGCGACTATGGTGCAACTCTAACACGTTGTTCAGTCAGAAGGAATGTGCTGAGTCCTTTTCTCATCACAAGATATCTCCAGGGCTATGCCCACTGCAGCCCTAAAGAGGAATCTAGGAAAATGTTCAAACATGACTATAATTACACCTAGTGGTGATTGTATTGAGTAGGTACCATCATTTAAATACTTGGGGGTTTTCTTAGAACCTTTGCTGTCTTTCACATGCCATGTTGGTTGCATCATTAAAGGTATTAATTGTCATGTTGGTTTTCTTTATCGAAATAGGAATAATTTTACCTCAGAAGTATGTAATAGTATGATTTTTTTCTATTGCTTTTTATGGATTAGTAGTTTATTCGGCAGCATGTAATACTACCCTTAGAAAAATAAATGTTGTTTGTAAATAACACCTGTAAATTCACCCTAAATTCACCCAGCTCTCTACTTCTGAATGGGTGCGGAACCTGGGGGTGATTTTTGATGCTAGGCTTACCATTTTGTAGAACAATTCTGGGACAAAGATCTTTTTACTTGAGAGCAGCTAAGGTTTGGAATTCACTTCCAACTAAGATCTGTCACCTGAGCCCTTTAAATACTTTTAAAGTTAATGCATTACAGTGGTTCTTAAATGAAATTACTTGAGATTGTCATTGATTGTATTGTTGTTTTTAATGGTTATATTTGACATGGACACCTTTGAAAATGGGCTATTTTAGCCCAAAGGTTTTCTGAAATAAAGAAATTAAGTGAGTGAAAAAGGAAATAGAAATTTAGAAAGAAATAAAAGTATAAAGCAAACTGTTAAACTTAATGTGGTGCACTAACACTACAGTAATGGAACCATTTGCATTTTTAATAGCCTTGATCACTGTACCACTATAATAACCAGGACAAATTGAGAGATACATTTTCCTTCCTTAAAATATGGCTTTTGAATCCTGAGACATGGTTTGTCTCAAAGTCTACAGTGCTCTCAGAAATTCTCCGTATACCGTCTATACAATGCCCCCCCCCACAGCAATCCTATCACAGCAACAACAACCTGTTTGACATCCACAGTGTCGAACAGGTTGTTGCAATGATAGATGTGTACAGCTATTCCACTGTACTGTAAACCACTCTCCCCTGTAGTCTGCACTCCGCAGAATTGCCAGTCATTAAGTCCAGGGAGTGCGGGTAGCAGAGACCCCCACATTGCCTCATGACCCCTGTCACTCTGTTCCCCATCAGTGTCAGGACATGGTATGGTTGGGGATGTCGGTGGCATTTTGTTGCTGTGGGGGATGTTGGTGACTTTACAGTCACTGCTGCTGGGAGGAATCGATATTCCCCCAGAGCTCCAAACCAAGCCACTCCACTTGCCTAATATATTCTCCAGTATTTATTTCTGTTCTTCTCTCATAATTATCTGCATCCCCGATGGTGCAGCTGGACCCAGATCCTAACCGCTGCTCTTCAGATTCACCACAGTGGTTAGCAATGAGGATGGGGAAAGCCCCATATCCCAATTGCTCTGAGATCTCTAAGAGTCAGCAGTCAGAGGAGAAAACCTGTAGAAAATCAACAAGGAAAAATCCAATGCAGCAGAAATATCCAAGAACTGCTAAATATGCAAAAAAATGTCCTTTTCATAGGCAGCGTGGAAATTATGTCATACCTGTCCTCAATAAAAATTAGCATTTATAGCAATCTACAATGAACAGACTTGATAGACCATTTGGGCATTCTGGTGGCATTTTATATATCTGTATGTTAATCAAACACCCAAGTCAAGCAAAATCCTACCCTCCACTTGACTATGCAGCTACTCTCTAAAATGCATTCTGAAAAAGTAATTTATGTTTAATGCAAGTCTTATGGGCCACTGACCTGGCAGTACAGCAGTAGCACTACCACCTGCAATGCCATCAACCTGAGTTTTGTAGTGAGCTCAAGAGTCAGGGGGATAGTCAGGGGGAGGTTGAAGGAGAATGCATCTGATGGCCAGCTCTCCTGCCCTGAGGAGGAGTGGGGGGACACTGATCCTGGTGCCCACCTAAAACCTAGTGGAGATAAAGTGGTTGGGTATGCCAGGTCATCATGAGACAAGGGTGGAGTGTTGGCCATCAATGAACATTGCACAAGAATGTGTGGCATACAGTACATCATGATGGCATTGCACATCTATACCTCCCAAGGAGCACAGAACAGAGAAAAGCACAATGAATCTGGTCTTCAGCAGTCCCTGCACCCAGCTATCCAGGTGCTGTTCCAGCTAACCAGGCCCTTTATCTGGTGGGGTTTGGGAAACCCCACTAGGGAGCAAGACCTGGGTGAACAAGTCAGAACAAACTGGACAAAAGTAAATCCTAAAGAGTGCTTGGGTGATAGGACTGAGGAGACTGGAAGATGGGGGCTGGTTGGTGCATAGGGAAAAAAGAAACACTAAAACAAAATGAAAAAAAAAGACTTATGGGCTCTGGTAGTATTTTAAATAATCTGTCCCATAGGAATGTATTGTTGATGAATCATTTTAATATATTATTTTATAAATGAACAACTGTTTATCTACTAAGTCATGCCAGTGGCAGAGGTTGTTGAGATTCAGCCTTCACTGGCCAGTCTGGCAGCGATGGTAGAATGGCAGTGTCTACAACTGATGCTGTGGAGGATGAAATGGTCTGTTTTATCTTTCAGGCAGTGGTATGAGTTTTACTGTTAGTAGTACTAGTAGGAATGTTGTTATTTAGCCCAATTCATTAAAAATTCAGAGCGCTCCACAGTACAAAATGACAAATAAGCAACATAATCACTTGACTAGAACAAGACTAACTAAATAACTATCAGGAGTTATGGATCATGTATTATATGAATGATGTAATCCCAGTGATAAAAGTCTATATACATAAACTTTTTAAGTCCATCTCATTTTAACTTTGTTAGGAGGGGATGGTGGCCCCACATATAGAGGCACCTGAAGACAAATATATAAAATGTTAAGGTTTCACTGACATTTGTAAATACTGATTTTGGGTAATATTGTTTTGACTTTGTTATCAGATACCCGAACAGTGGGGGAGGGCTCTAAGATGCTATGAGGCAAATAGATTTAAAACTATTAAGGCCTCTGAGGTCCCACCACTCTGGATGATAGCCAAGTACTCCATGAAATGGACACCACCATCATTGAAGTATCTGGGAATAGTTCTAAGAAACAATAACAAAAACCTCTTTCAGGATAACTTAGAACCACTGATAAAATGGATCCAGAAAGATATTAAAAGATGGGGACTACTGTCACATTCTGTACGTGCATGGATATAATCAGTGAAAATGAACATCTTGCCAAGGTTCTTATATATATTTCAGTGTGTCCCATTGGCTTTAACCCAAAAATGGCTAATAGATACACAAACATACTATGTAAATTCATATGGGCAGATAAAAGCCCAAGAGTAAGAAACAAGGTATTCATAACAAAGAGGAAGTGGGGGGGGGAATGGGCACTACTGGATTTAGGGGAATATTGGTTGGTGACACATCTTAGATGGGCACTTATGTGGGGCTAATCACAGGTGAATGCACATTGGCATAACCTGGAAGAAACTGGGAGAGAAGGCAGACCACTGGAAGCCAGGCTTTTTAATACACGTCCTCAAGAGGGGATGGAGACAAGAGGGTTCACACCAATGAGAATCTCTGCAATAGCTTTACAAAGATTTCAACAATATGCTGAGGTGCAGAAAGAGGGATGGAGATACAGTTGGCTAACCTGAAATCAGGAGTTTAAACCAAGAAGCATAGACTTATGGTATGAGAGACAAGTGAGGAAGGGTTTTAAATTTCTGGCAAACATATTACAGTGGGATACCTTACTAACATTTCAAGAATGCCACAGACAATATAATTGGGTAGAGGGAGACAGGTTTAGATACTTCCAAATAATGGACTATGTCCACACACAGCAGAAGAAACATCAAAATATATTAAGTAAATTACATTGGGAAGTGAGATTAAAACATCTCATAAGCAAAAAAGAAGCTAAAGGGGCAATATCCCAGATCTATCAGTTTCTCATTTCACACAATGAATCAGAAACCAAATATACAATATAGAAATGGGAAGAGGGAGCTGGGTTCCACCTATCTGCTAAAGAGTGATTCCGGATGTGGGAAGAGTCTTTTAAGACAACCTACTCATCACAGTGGAAGGAGTTTTCTTCGAAGATTAAGATGAGATACTTTATAACTCCTCACTTGATGCTAAATGGGACTGAGCGAGGGATGCCACATATTGGAGGAAATGTGGAGAGCAAAAAGCAATATATGAACACCTATTTTATACCTGTCCAAAGTTAACACAATACAGAAGAGAGATAATAGATAAACTGAGAAACCTCTTTCAACTTTTTTTACCAGTGCAAATACAGCATGTAGTACTGGGCCTACCACCTCCAGAAATAAAAGGACTCAATGCCAAATATTTGTGGGCAATATGAGTGGTAGCATTGGGGAAGGCAATAACAAGACATTGGTTAAACCCAGAACCCCCATCACAAATAGAATGGAAGAACAGAGTAAATGAAATTTAGGAAAAAGAAAGATTAAGGTACCTAACACAAGATAAAACACAAAAATTCATGGAAAGGTGGACAAAATGGACAGTGAAAATTTAATAGAGAAACAAAAAAGAAAGATGGGGGGGAGAGGTACACTGGAAAAAAGAAGATAGATCCATCCCATAGGAGAACTAAAAGGTAAAGCAAAGTTAAACAAAACAACTTATAATGCCATTCCACCCTCTCGGAGAGTCTCTCTATCCCTGTAGTAATAGCTGAGTAAGACTGTATCTACTCTGTAGAGTTTTAGTAGTATAGTTTATTAGTAATTATTAAAGATGATGAGAAATATAATTAACAAACAGTAAAAATTTGAGTAAGATTACTAAGGATACTTAAAAATAGAAGTTAACACAAGTAAAGTAAATGCATCATAGAGACATAGAAACATAGACTTTGATGGCAGATAATGACTGCTTGGCCCACCTAGTCTGCCCATTTCCCTACCTAGAGGATAAGTTGCAGATCCTATTTAACCAACAGCGTATTTCTTCCTATCCCCCACAAAAATTGCCTTATGTCTGTCCCATGCATTCTTGAATTCTCCCACAGTTATAGACCCCACAACCTCCTCAGGAAGGCTGTCCCATGTGTCCACCACCCCCCTCTGTGAAAAAATACTTCCTCACATTGCACCTGAGCCGTACCCCCTCTATCTTCAAATGGTGTCCCCTTGTTCTTGCACATCTCTTTTTCTGAAAGATGCTACCCTCTTGGACTTTGTTGATTCCACTGAGGTACTTAAACATTTCTATCATGCCCCCCCTTCTTTCCTCAAGGGTATACATATTAAGCTCCTTTAGCCTCTCCTCGAATGGCTTCTCTTGCAGATCCTGCACCATTTTAGTTGCCTTCCTCTGAACTGCCTCCATCCTGTCTATGTCATTGCGGAGATGGGGTCTCCAGAACTGGACACAGTACTCCAGATGGGGTCTCACCAACTGTCTGTACAGGGGGATAACAACTTCCTGTTTTCTGCTGGTGATGCCTCTCCCTATACATCCCAGTAACCCCCCAGCCCTCCCTACCACCTTCTTACATTGCTTGCAAACCTTAAGGTCATCTGGTATGATTACCCCCAGGCCCCTTTCCATTTCTGTTGTTGTTACTACCTACCTGCCCACTGTGTAATCTTCCACAGGGTTTTTGTTTCCCAGGTGCATTACGTTGCACTTCTTTGCATTGAATCCAAGCTGCCATACTTCTGACCATTCCTTCAACCTTGCCAAGTCCCTTCTCATGCTTTCCACACCTCCTTGTGTATCAAACCTGTTGCAGATCTTTGTGTCATCTGCAAAGAGGCATACTTTTCCTTCCAGTCCCTCTGCAATGTCACTTATAAAGACATTAAAAAGGACTGGACCCAGTACTGAACCCTGCGGTACCCCACTAGTAACCCGTCTTTCTTCAGAATGGACTCCATTTACAATTACCTTCTGTGTCCTGTTGTTCAGCCAATGTTTTACCCAGGCTACTACCCTGGGACCCACTCCAAGGCTGGTTAATTTGACTACTAATCTTTTATGTGGGACTGTGTCAAATGCCTTGCTAAAGTCTAGGTAGGCCATGTCTACAGCCCATCCCTGGTCTACTACTTTGGTCACCCAGTCAAAGAAATCAATGAGATTCGTCTGACATGACCTTCCCGCTGTGAACCCATGCTGCCTTGGGTCCTGTGCCCCACTGGCCTCTAATTACTCAACAATTCTTTCCTTCAGAAGTGATTCCATCACTTTCTCTACCACAGAGGTCAAACTGACAAGTCTGTAGCTTCCTTCCTCTGTCTTGATCCCACTTTTATGAAGGGGAATCACATCAGCCTTCTTCAAGTCCTCAGGTACCACACCATCCTCCCATGATTTGTTATAAAGGGTAGTCAGTGGTGTCACTAGTTCTCTGCTTAATTCTTTTAGAATTCTGGGGTGAATTCCATCTGGCCCCATTGCTTTGTCCACCTTCAGTTTTAGGAGTTCTTTTAGAACCCTTTCTTCTGTGAAAGGACTGGGATTGAACCCCTCTCCAGAGTGCTTCTGTTAATGGGATTAGGCACCTCCCCCACTTCCTGTTTTGTGAATACTGAACAGAAGTATTCATTCAGTATCCCTGCTTTTTCACTGTCACTCTCTGCCCACCTACCATCCATTCTATTCAGCCTCACTATCCCTCCCTTTGTCTTTCTACACTCCCTGATATACCTATAAAAGTTTTTATCCCCCTTCTTAACTAAGTTGGCTATCTTTTCCTCAGTTTGTGCCTTTGCTATTCTGACTACCCTTCCTGCTTCCTTCTGCCTTAACTGGTACAGTTCTCTGTCCTGCTCCTTCTGTGTTTCCTTATACTTCCTAAATGCTATCTTTTTCTCCTTAACCTTCAGCGCCACTTCTTTTGAGAACCATAGTAGCTTTTTCTTTCATTTTGATTTGTTTATTTGCTTCACACAAGGGCTTGTTGCCTCTGTGATGGCAGTTTTGATATTTCCCCATTGTTGCTCCATCCCTCCTTCTAGCCCAGGGGTTCTCAAATGGTGAGGCCAGCCTCCCTGGGGAGGCCCCAACCTGTTCAAGGGGAGGCTCGAGCAAGTCTGAAAAAGTACTGTATTTACATTTTGAGTTTTATGTATTTTGTGTGAAGAGATGATACAAACTGAAAGAGAATAATAGTAGTTGAATTTAATGTACTTATTTACTAATAGGTGACAAGGGAAGCTGAATGAGCCAAGGCTCATTTCAGGTGTACCCAGGGAAGGGTAGGGAGTGAATACATTTCAAAAGGTAACTGCAAAACAAATAAGAAATATACAATGAACAATAGTGCAGACAAATATGAACAATAAACTAATAATGAGTGGTGGTAATTGATCAATTTGTAGCCTGATGGCAGAACAACCCAAATACAAGGGTTGAGCATAGAGGTGGTAAGATCAATAGCAGGAAGGAGTAAAGCAATTCAGAGAAGTTGCTTAGGAGCAGGGAAGGATGGGGAGATGCAAGATGTAGGAAGGTTATTTCATATAGACAGGAAACAGAGAAAGCAGTCTGACCCATGAAGGTACTGCAACAAGGGGTAACAATGGTTCAAGAATGAAAATAGCAGAGTACACAGGTTGGCCTGTGGGGGTAATAAGTTGAATGATGATCGTTTATTTATTTATTATTCAGATAACACCTTTGACAGGGAGCGCTTTTTCCAAAGGTTCCACATCAGTATAAGACACAGAACTGAATGTGAGCCAAGTACTCAAAGGGTTTTCAATTTCTTCATGGTGTACTGCACAAAGTACAGTATGTTATTTTTCTTTGAGGAGGCCCAAGATTATTTCAGTTTTTGGGGGAGGCTCAAAATCTTTTCCATGGATTTGGGGAGGCTCACTGTGACAAAGTCTGAGAACTATTGTTCTAGCCTGTTTGCTAGTGCTTTTCTAAGACACTCTCCCATCTTGCCAAAGTCAGCCCTCCTGAAGTCCAGAACCCTCACTTTTGTATGGCTTTATTCTGTAGCTGAGTTTATCGTGAACCCCACTGTTTGGTGGTCACTTATTCCCAAATGGCTACCCACTTCTAGATCGGAGATCCTCTCACTGGCCCCATTTGAGAGTACGAGGTCTAAGATTGCTCCCTCACAAGTGGGTTCCAAAACTAGCTGTCTGAGGCATGCCCCCTGAAGGGCATCAAGAATGGCCCTGCTTTTGGATGTGGCTACAGCAAAGGTGCTCCAGTTAACATCTGGCATATTAAGGTCTCCCATTAACAGTATCTCCACTTTCTCTGCCATCCTAAGTATGCCTTCTATCATATCCTTGTCCATTCCCTCCCCCTGACATGGGGGTCTGTATACAACCCCTGTGTGGATTGTGGTGCCATTTCCAGTCTCTAAGGTGACCCACAGTGCCTCCTCTCCTCCCTGTTTACTCTTTTGTTCAGTTGCTTTTATCCCTTCCCTTACATAGAGAGCTACCCCCTCCTTGCGCCCTCCCTGTCTCTCCTGTAGGTTGTGCACCCTGGTATATTAACATCCCAGTCATGATTCTCTGTGTACCATGTTTCTGTGACTGCTACGATATCCAGGCATCCCTCTTCTGTCAAGGCCACCAGTTCAGGGAGCTTGTTGCCCAGACTATGGGTGTTGGTACTCATTACCCTCCATTTCGTGATGGCCTTACCCCTTTTTGCCCCATCCCTGTCCTTATTGTGTTTGTCACTTTCTCCATTTACCCCTGCACTTCTCCATATTGACATCTCTATGTTGGTGTCTACCTCACTTAGTACCCTGATTTTTTGGGGGCGGGCTAGAATTTCCCTGCTCCTTTCCAGTGCTTCCCCCCTTGGCTAGTTTAAATGCTTGCCAATGAAGTATTTAAACCTATCACCTAGGATTATGGTTCCCCTCCTTGACAGATGCAGACCATCACACCAGTATAGGCCTGCATCCGTCCAGGTGGACCCCCAGTCCCCAATGAAGCCAAATCCCTGAGCTCTGCACCAGTTGTTCAACCACTGATTGAATCCCATGGTGTGGAGCAAATTATAAGAGAATTTAATGGATATGTATTTGCATGTATGCTTATCAAAAATGTACAACATGTTTGAAAATAAAGAAAATATTAAAAAAAAGGCCTCCAAGGTCCAAATATGGGAGGAAGAGAAGAGGCAAAGAAAAGCAGGATGCCCATCATCAGTACTGTGACCACCCAAGCCATTACACCACCCCATTTAAATCTAAACAATAGTGCCCCAAGTTCTAAAGTCCAAAAGGAGACAGGGCTCAATTTTAGAAGCCGTCGTTAGTTCACTGTAAGCTACGCTGAACCACTACCTGTGGCAAACCCAGGTGTGCTAGGGACTCTGCACCTGATTTTAGAAAACTCGGTGTCCTGGCACCAGACTCCTTGAATTTGTCACAAGCCAACAGCTGCACCAGTGAAATGATACACCAGAAGGGAATGCTGCAGGCTATGGGACAGGCTTGTGGCAGCAGTGGCCAGCAATGGCAACCCACCGACTAGTCACCAAGGTGGCTGGTGGGTCACCCGAGGCAGATCAGGCTGGGATGAGGGTGTCACAACTGCCCCTGACTGGGCAACTTTAGGGACAGTGCAGGTCAGTTTGGGGGGAGGGATTGGTGGATGCACCAGTAACACCATGGGGGGATTGTGGGCTCTGACCTGCTACTGACAACTGACTACTCCAGTAGTGGTATGGAAGGTGTTGGGAGCTGTAGGGGTCCTTCCCCAGGGAAAACAGTGTTGCCACTCACTGAGCGAGGGCTCTAACATTGGCACAGGGCTGATTAGACTAGCTCTGTGTTGGTCTAAAGGCAGGGTCCATTTGTCCATTGGGGGCTTTTCAAAATCCCAAATTTAGGAGATATTGCAGCCCTGCCATGGCATAAGCATCCTACCATCATGGTGCAAGGATGGTGCAGGGCAGTTTGGCACAGGTGCTTCTGGGACTGCCACAGGCCTTCTTGCAAAATCCTAACTGCTGCAAAGTCTGACACAATGTGCCCCTTGAGTCACTTTCTTTTGGCCCAAGGCCCTTGCATCATTTTACAAGGAATATTCACTCATAGTGTTAAAGGGCTTGGTCGGGAGTCCTATGAAATCCCAACAGTCACTCGCATGACATAGAATAGCCCAATTCTGTTTGCCCGACATTCACTTACCCAACAGTAGAAATTTGGTGGAGGTGATTATATTGAAGTATGGGTGGTGTGGGATGCAAAGAACCCCAAAACATAAAATCACCTCCTCTGTGGGCAAATTTATACTGTTGGGCAAGTGAATTTTGGGCAAACAGAGTTGGGATATTGTATGTTGGACAAGTGACTATCAATATTTTGTAGTAGATCTTCTTGGTCTACACATTTCCACCGTATTAAAAGAAGGGACCCTGAGAAAGCTGTTTCATTATACATAATCAAGATGAAAAAGGTAGGTTGTGAACATCATAGTTCTGTCTTTACAGTCACTGAAAGGAGAAAATTGGGCCCACAAAATGGTAATCTTGACAAAGCCCTGCTGTGGTGTAAGTCCTTTCGAACTTTTTGTACTTGGGGTTTTCAAATCATCAAGGGTCAATGGGATGATGAAAATTACTATCTTTCCAGCTTGAAATAAATTACACTGTTCCTTATTTATCTTTGCCATTATATATTTTCTACTGTTTTGTAGCATGCATTATGGTGTCTAATATTTTTTATATGTATTAATAAAATCCATAAAAGTACAGCTGCTCAGCATATAGTATAAATGGTGATCATGTTTTATATGTAGTCTTTTATTTTTTGTATTTATTTATTAAATTCTCGGATTACAAATACCTTTGAGCAGAAACTGCTCGTTTACAAAGGTTCCAAGTCAAAGGATGAGGGCCAACATACATACAGAGGTAGTAAAAGAATGCACAATAAACAACTAAATCAACTAAAAGAAAAAATAAAGATACTCAGTTATAACATACTTTGAGATAATATTTATATAACGAGCCGCTTGAGTAGGCAGCTGGCTGCGGTAACAATAAGAGATAGAGGGCACCATAGGCAGTTAATATTGCAGGCGTGCGACCAGGAGAGGAAGTTGGCAGGCTAATGGGCCACTGTCTGATGGTGGTGGAAAATGTCTTGTACCAGTGGAATCTGAAGCAGGAAAGGAGTCACAAGGAAGGTCCGTTGCCAGAGGAATATGAGACAGAAAGGGCGGGTTGTGAGACATGAGTGAGCTGGGAGGTGTTTAAAGAGATCTCTGTTCAGAGAATCAGTCACATTGAGTGGTAGAGGTGAGGTAAAGTTTGAGATTCCTTTTGAAGGGTCCAAGTGTAGTAGAGGAAAGTGCTTCTTTATTGAGGTAATTGAACCATTGAGTGTCTCTATAGATAAAGGACCACTGACCCATGGAGGTGCGACATCTGGGAACCTGAAAGGTTAGAGATTGGGCACCAGGTATTTGTTGAGAACCACTGTAGGTAGTAAGGAGTGAGCTAACACCAGGTGGCATGAGACCAAGGAGAATCTTTTTGGTAAGTAAGCAGGTCTGGTATTGTATTCTGCTGAGTAGGGGTAGCCAGCTGGCCTGTGCATAGAGGTCACAGGTGTGAGTTTGTTGGGCCACACCTGTTAGTAGTCTACAGGCTTTGTTGAGAGAAACTGAGATCCTGTGGAGGGCACTTGTTGAGGCAGAGCCATAGATAGCTAGTTTAAGGGCATCCGCAGGCATACAGTGCTTGTGTTTGTGTAGTAGTCCAATCCGTATATTGGCGGTCTTGGCAACAGTGTCAATATGCCGAGTGTAGGAGAAGGTACTATCCAGGGTAATTCCAAGGTACTTGAACTCCTTGTAATTTTCGATTGGGTTCCCAGCGTGGTTCTTGATGGTGAGGGACAAAGAGTTGTGCCTGCTCCATCAGTTACTGAAGGACATGGCTTTAGTCTTGCTGTGGTTCAGGACAAGTTTATGAGAATTGAACCAGTCTTCAATGCACTTGAAGTCGAGCTGCAGCTGGGATTTAAGGACTGTAATGTCACGGTGGCTGGAAAACAGGACTGCATTGTCTGCATATAGCAATATTTTTTGGTGGCAGGCACTGGGGAGATTGTTGATGAAGAGGGAGAAGAGTAGAGGGCCCAGAATAGACCCCTGGGGGACTCCGGAGTGGACCGGTTTCTCATCCGAAGAGATTCCTGCAATCCTTACACGTTGGATCTGATTATCAAGGTAGCTGGTGAACCATGGAAGGGCATCGCTGGAGATCTCAATGGAGGACAGTTGCTTGAGCAGTACGGGGTGGTTAACTGTGTCGAATGCCTTGGTAAGGTCTATAAATACTGCCCCTCCACAATTCCCTTTGTCAAGCGTGGCATGGATGAAGGTTGTAAATTCCAGTAGTGCAATGGTGGTTCTGTGCCCTTTTCTGAAGCCGTGCTGCTCTGGGTACAGTACAGTATACAGTACTTGTTCAGTCAGCTGTCAATCACTGAAGGTGTACTATATACAGTACACGCTCATTCAGAGCTCAGTCAGCAGCTGGCCATGGTGGTGAGCAGTGAGCTGTGCCAGTCACCGGCTCTGTTACAGGATGGGGGGAAGCGGGATGTAGGGCACTGCCACATGGGGGTTCCACTAGACTAAAAGAGTTTTCTGTGTACATTAATTTTGGGGAGTTCGGGGATCGGGGAGGGGAGCCACTATATCACCATGAGGATTTTGCAGCAGCTCATTTTTGGGTGCATGGGTGGTGCAATCCCCATTTGGAGCAGGCAGCCTATGGTTCATGCAGGCTGCCATTGAGAATTGCTCCCAGCTCATCTCTTAGTGCAAGGGGGACTTTGCACCATTCTTTGTGGTACAAGCCCCTTGCACCAAGCCAGGATCTTTGAGAATCAAGCCCATGGTCCCCAGAACTGAACACAGTACTCTAGGTGGGGTTTTACCAGCAATCCATACAGAGGCAAGATCACCCCCATCTTACTACTACACCTCAGCATTCCTCTAGCCCTTTCTACTGCCTGGTTGCACTGCCTAGCTAACTTTAGGTCACCCGATATGATTGCCCCCAGGTCTCTTTCCCACTCAGTGTTCTTTGGTACCACTCCACCCATTTTGTACTCCACCCCTTTCCTTGCCCTAAGTGCATTATTTTGCACTTTTTTGCATTGAAACCCAGCTGCCATACCCTATAACCCTCAGCAACTTGGGGGGAATGTAAACACTGCCACACAAAAAATGTTGTGTGGCCTGATTCTCAAAGCCCTTTGATTGACGCAAGGTGCCTGCATCAAATCTAAATGATGCATGTGGCACTTTGAGTCAAAATATGCACCCTGAGCTATTCTCAAAAGCAACCTGTGTAAAACATAAGTTGCATGCGCCAAAGGGGGCTTCCACCAGCTGTGCGTCACAGAATGGCCTGCAGCATGGTGCTAGGGGGCTTGTGGCAGATGCAGGCTGCCATATCACCTCAGTTGATATTCTGAAAACCCTCCCAGAGGGCAATGCTCTAAGTAACTAGAAATCCTCTGGGAGGGTGCGTCAATGTGCCACCCCCCACAGCTCCAATCCCTGATCTCCCTTTATGACATGGATATGTACAATGGTATAACATATGTATTATCCCTTGTAATCTAGTGCCCCCCCAGCCCAATCCCCTATAATGTTTAAATCAATTATTCTCTTAGTAGTCTATCACCCTCCTCCCCCATCAGCCACAATCTTTTGTTATGATAATAGTAATGTATATTATATAATATTTACATGTTCTGGTGGTCTAGCAGATGGCTCCAGCCCTGATCCACTGTTAACAGATATTCAGAAAGTCCTGGTGGTCTAGTGGACCCTCCACCCTGCAGTGCCCTACCATCCAGCTCCCCCCAAACCATTAACCGAGCCGGAGACTGGCACAGCCCACCATTCACCACTACACCCTGCCACTGACTGAGATCTGAATGAGCGTGTATTAAAATATAGTACATACTCAGTGACAGCTGTCAATCACTTTCATTTAGTAGTGTGGCAAATTTTAAGAAAATCAGTTTGAATTTGTGGAAACCACTCTGATAGAGAGAACTCTAAACAGGTGTGTTATGAGTGTGGAGGGTCTTTAAACACTTTATCAGACCTGTTATGCGGCATATGGTGGTGGAAACTGTGACTAATAACACTCAAAAGAAAAATGTAATGTGCTCTTTTAATTTAAGCAACCAGTATTTGATATAAAAAAAAAATTAAAAAAGATGAATTAAGGTAGTGTTAATAGATGATGGTCTAACATGATATTTAATATTAGCATTGTAATGTATATTAACCCTGAAAGGCAGAAAGGCATTTATTTTTTACCTATCAGTGTCCTGAAGAAGAAGCCCAGGCATAGGAGAAACATTGATGTTCTTTAAGAAATAAAGCATTGAAATACATGTTTTTGGTATGGTCACCTTTTTGGTCCTCAGTGGCCAACCTTGCATGCTTCAAAGTATGGGTGTTGTCAGGAGACAACTCCACATATAAACTTCTTTTGATAACGCGAGAAAGAGTGTGATTACCTGAAGAGGAACTGTGTATGGAGTTATTTTTTTATAACATTTCTTTTTTAATGGGATATCACCAAGGTGCTTACTAAAAGTGGCTGGGCACCAACACACTTCCGAGTGGCTCACACTTGCTACACACTGCCCAGATCACACTGTAACGGAAGAGCTTCTGGGCTCAGGAAGAGGAATGTCAGCAACATGGGGGAATGTGAAAACTGTAACAAGAAATAAAATCTGAGTTTTTAATTATTTTTTTATTGTATGCCATGAATGTGCTACCTACCAGTGGTCAGGCACAAAAAGTTACCCACAGACTATCAGAGTTTGAAATGTTTGATTGTTTTGTAGACCTGAATTTACAATCCTACTTCAAACATCAGATTTCTGTTACTACGCTGCTACTGAGAGTCACAGCAGCAACTGCAGCACTAAATGCTGTCTGCACGGAATGCTCTCTCATACCTAAAGGTAGCTGGTGGGCAGAAGAGATGTTCCATGGTGAGAGCAGCCACTGCAGGTCACACTGTGAGTTTCCCTGCCAACACTGCAGAGGTTCACTATTAACCCCAAGCAGTTTTAATCTGCTGTGGCTGCAGACATACAGTATGGCTTTGGCTCAGAATGAAAAATGTTAGTTGCCATATTGGTCCTTATACAAAAAGATGAACAAAATGGGTGATTTGATAACTTTTCTTTTGTTGGTCCATTAAAAGGTGTCAAATTTTCCATTTTGTTCATCTTTTAGGCAAAGAATGAATAACTTTCCTGCTTGCCACACCCACTTGGGACTGGACCACCTATATAGGGTTTCAGCTGGTGGTGGGTTTAAGTGGGCCCATATTGGAGGGGGTAGGGTGTTAATGATGACAAAAAGGGATTTTGTGGAGGCATTTTCTGCTGCCCAGACACAATGTATTTGAGCAGGTTACACAATGTGAGTTTCACTCCCTTTTGCACACTGATTTGCAGTTATATAATTGTGAACATGCATTATCAACACCCTCATGTAGAGACCCACCTCCACGTCCTGCCCTCCTGAAAGATAACACCATTCTATGTTTGTATTGTACCAGGAATCCAATGTGGTCACCAGTAAATAAGATTGAGACCCACACATACTGTGCAATGGTTTGTCTGTTGATACAGGTTTCAGCATCTGCTCAATCTGGTTTGTGCCTTCATTGTCAACATTTAGTTTGAACCGCTCCTGGATATTTATAAGAATCTGTCTCTGCACTCAAAGCAGCAGTATTTCCTGGCTCGTGGAGGTTTTTCCCATACTTCTTGTTTGGCATGTTTTAATAGGTGCAAGATCTGAACCATGCTATTTATAATCCTCAACTGATATGTAGTGAAGGAGAGGGATGTTGTGCCCTAGTCATAGTGCAGCATGGTTAGTCTATGAGGCCTTTGTATTGCTCAAGTATCAATTTGAACATGTGCAATGCAAAAGTCCACCATGAAGATGCTTCATATGTATGGCAGTGATATGAACTCCATTCTATGTTCAGAGTTCCCACAACTGCTGTATGGCCTTCATCCAGAGCTGGTTCAAGGCATAGGCAACATAGGCTCAGGCCTAGGGCCCCTGCCTGCCAGGGGGCCCCCAGGAATCCCCAACATATATTTACTATATATCCTTTTCTTTCTGCCTGAGCTGCATGTTTTTTGTAAAGGACTCAGACACTGAGTAAGGTAGGGTCTGAACTGTGACATAACTCCACCTCCCTGATTAGATCCAGAAGTAAATGGTTTGATACCTTTCATTGGACCAACATAGATGTTACAAAAAGAAAACAATGTCTAAGCTTTCGGACCAACCAAGTCCTTCCTTGGAGACTTGGGACTTGGTTGGTCAGAAAGCTCAGACATTGTTTTCTTTATGTAATAACTATGTTGGTCCAATGAAAGGTATCAAACCATTTGCTTCTGGATCTGTTCTTACAATAACCAATACGACAACAAATCTATTTCTGTATGCCTCCCTGATTAAGCGCTATGTGCAGCTGACAGCTTCAGGGGCCCCAGCCAGGCTGACTTTTAAGGTGTGAACAAGCCCATTTCATTTGCTTTGTCTCCCACACTCACTTAGGATCCCAGCTTAGAATCTTACTCTTAACTATAAAAGATTAACAGTGCAATTTAGTGTGTAAGCTTTATATTTAATCTCACTCCTAAAATTAAGAAATCTACAACAAATTTCAATGGTACAATTAAAAATCATACTTTTTTTTATTTTATTCTCTCATCTCACTCACACTGAAGTTATGACATTGATACAGTTCTGTTTTCAGGGCAAACAAATGAATGTATTTCCAGATTCCCATTAATAAATCTTGCCATTTATAGGTCCTGGCTTACTTATCAATAACAGAAATATTTGATCCTGGGAATGATTTCCAATTCTTCCAATAATCACTCGCTTTGCAGTATAATTTCTAAAGTTCCTAACCCCCCTAGTAAACCACAAACTTAACTCCTACACCACCCAGGACCTAGCCTCTTTTAGTGATGAGTCTCTAACCTACCCAACAACACTCCCACATCCTGGTTCATACTACCTGACAGGACAATATGATAGCACCATACTGCGAGTGCACACATGTGTGTCTGGGGTTGGGGGGCTTTGGAGAAATGCAAATCATGACATTTCGCATACACAAGATTATTTTTACCAGGCCAATTGGTAATTATTTTCTCTAAATTATTAAAACTCTGGCTATTGTTATTTTTCCATACTGATAGTATTATTTTCATTAATTTTGAAGCATTTTTATACCACTTTTTAGGGACAGTAAGAACATTTTTTTCATGTTTCCGTAACTGATATGCAATAGCCAAGAGGTGCGGTCATGGTGAAGGGGCATGGATACAGTGAGGGGAGCCCCAGATTTCTCTTGGATCTACTGCCCCAGGTTGCCTTAATCTGGCCCTGCCTTCATCAACCAGCTGAAATGACCACAGAGGTGCTGGCAGAATGCTAATATGGTATGAATTTCTTTAGCCCACTCTATGATGCCCTGAAGATTAAATTATGGCAGTGGGTGCAACATGGCACAAAGCAGAAAGTCCCCTCCTCAATGTCCTTGACAGCATTTCTACCATCACTGCCAGCAATGAAACCAGGTTTCAGAGATAGATATGTGAGCCATTTTTCAGTCTAAGCATTCATAAATGCCACAATGTTAACAGAACTTTGTTAGACTGAATCTGTGCATGTCAACCTCAGTGTCGTACACTGATGCACAGCAGCAATGTTGGGGGGTGGCTTCAGCAAGACTTAACCTTGAGATAATATCTCACAGCACACCTGGGGAAACCATGCACAGTGTGCTGTGATGCAAATGTAGCCTGCAGTCTGACACTACTCCAGGACACTGTCACACATATCTGTTATCAGGTGGGCAGTATCTACTACAGAATGACAAAGACCATGTTTGAGCCAGCATTTGACATCCAGGAATAACTTTGGAACTGTCTGTCTCAAAAAATATTTTCGTGAAGGGACATTCTATTTCAGCACAACCTGATTCATGAAGTGTCAAAAGCATGCATTTTTTGACAAATGAGAATGGCAGCATATAAATAGGATATATATGTACTAGACATGCATTTGATCCCCTAGCCACTGGGTTGTTGTAGTGATACTTCTGTGAATTTCAACAGGGCTTTGGTAATGGTGGTTTACACATTTGGAGGACACACACATGAGACTTATGCAGTGAAAGATGTCAAGGCTGTGGATGTGGGTTTGTTTGTGTTTGCATACTTTTTATGTTGGCTCGCACTTGCGCACCAGCCAACATCTTGCGGTAGTAGCGGATTTCGGAGGTGCGGTCAGTGTGGATGAATGCAGGGAAAACATCAGTAGGTGCATCCCTCATTCCCCAATAAGCCAACATGCATGTGCTGACATCAGCAATATTTAAAGTGGTCAAAACTTCTAAGAAAAGTGCCACCGCAGTGACAGGCAAGCTCATCATACAGCGGCACAATAACACACCTTCCGACATGCTTTTCCTGGTAAAATATTTCAATAAACATGGCGGCAGTGGCTGCCGCTGTTGCCACCTCCTGCCACACAATGCCAACTTCAGGGTGGCCAATCCCCTTGTTGGCAAGCTAAATAACCCCCCCCCAAGATTGTGTGGCACACTGGAAGCCCACCCCAGTGTGCCTCCCCATGATGAAAGCCGGCCATCGTCGACATGTTGAGGCCTCACCCCTATTCTGTACCACACTGGGAGCCCACCTCAGTGTGGCAACATCACCCCCCCTAAAGTCATGGTGCACACTGGGAGCCCACCCCAGTGAGCAGAACACTTTTTATACACCTGTGGAAAAAGAAACTGTCCTCGGTGTTGTTGTTTTTTCCAAGTACCTAAAAGAAAGAAAATGGTCCCTGTCTGTGGGGTCCCCCCCCAACCTGCAGCCACTCTCTGTGCACCCCACCTCCCCACACCCCACCCTCACCCCATACTTTCCTCCGGAGCCCAGCGCGATGGTCTTCGGTGGACCAGGAACACATCTGCACTCTTCAAAGCCGACCGTGAGCTGAAGAAATGCCGGTAAGCATGGCATAAATAGTTTTTTTTCAACTTAGGTGGATATCTCAGCTAATTTTTGGAATTTTGCCTCCAAATTTTCAACATGGGGTGCTTGGGACCCCACCTCTTGAACACATGCACTGTCATCTCATTACTTTACCCAGAAAGGTCATTTCGCCATCATTGTGAAAAATCACCTTTTGGGACCAGTTAACAAAATGGCAGTGCCACTGTTCTTGAGGTGGGGTCCTAATAACCCTATCTTGTAAATTTGGTGGAAAAATTCCAAAAAATGACCATGTTACGAGCATGCGTTGAACCATTTCAACACACGCTCATAACTTTGACAATTTTTAATATTTTCACTTCAGATTTTCAACATTGCCCTTTTTTCATATCTCCTTATGTACAGTACAGCTGTCATTGTTCACATCCTGCCCGAAATGTGTTTCTGCACATGTGGCGCACAATGGTGCTGTCACTGTGTGAAATCGATGTTCTGGACACATTAACAAAATCACAGTGAGACTGTTCATGAGTGGAGGTCCTAAAATGCATATGTTGAAAATTTGGTAAAACAAACACCTAAAATAATTGTGTTGTGGGCGTGCACTGCGCATTTTCTATGCACACTCATGATGTCACCAATCTTTCATATTTTCACACATTATTGTACACCTCCTCATGAACAGTACAGCTGTCATTTTTCACATCCTGCCCAAAATGTTTTTTCATACATGTCACACAATGGCGCAGCCACTGTGGAAAATCAATGTTCGGGCCACATTAACAAAATCACAGTGACACTGTGGATGACCAGAGTTCCCAAAATGCCTATGTTGAAAATTTGCTTAAACAAGTCCCCCAAATAATTGCGTTGTGGCTATGCATTGCACAGTTTCTGCACACGCTCGTGATGTCACAGTTTTTCATATTTTCACTCCAGATTTTCAACAATGATATTTTTTTACACCTCCTCATGAACAGTGGAGGTGTCATTTTTTACATCCTGCCTGAAATGTGTTTTCGCACCTGTGCTGCCAAAATGCACAGTCACTGTACAAAATCACCTTTCGGCAAACAAACTAATAGTGCCACTGTTCATGAGGTGGGGTCACAAACGGCCTATGTTGAAAATTTGGAGTGAAAATACCAACAAATACCCTCAGCATTAGGGTTTCCAACTGCAATGCCCCAGCCTATACAGACTGACAAGCATCAGATGTGTCAGTTAGCATTGTCAGCTGCAATGCTCACACCATTCCACCCCCTAACCTGTAGCCAGTGACAGGTGTTGAGATGTACCTTAGACTCTTTGGCTCCAACGTTCACCCCATTCTCCTAAACTGCACCCATGTCAGTATATTCCCTCATGGAATGGGGTGAGCATAAGGCCCGAAAACCCCAAGGCACACTGCGGCACTTGTCGGTCTCTACGGGGTAGGGTGAGGTGAAATGGCATGAGTGTTATGGCCAACGTCCCACAGGCACACCTCAGTTCCTGTCACTGTCTGCATGGTATGGCTGGGGTTGGCATCAGTTCATTACTTCACTGCCAATCCTATTGTGCATCTCTCTAACTCCTGCTCTACTAATGTCAGTGCCAGCAAGCCAACATTCGGGATTGACAAATGCTTTTTTTTCTTTGTATACTCTTTTTCTTTGACAAAGTGAACTACAGAGTTTTGTGCTTTTCTCATTCTTGGTGGTGATGTGGAGGTGGTGCTGGCATTGACTTTTTTTTACACTTATTATTTTTGATTGCTTAAATTCATACTTAGGCTTCAAGTATCACCAATACATTAGCAAATTTGAAAATGTAGCATAATACCAGAGAAAAATGATACATTATTAATTTTAATAGTAGACACCCTCTGTTGGGGCTCCAAAGACATGAGTTCTAAATTACTAAGTTATGTTTTTTTTCTGTTATTTTCAGTGATATGTATGGTATATGAGGACAGATCCCAGACATTAACAAATAACACAGTGCATACTAAATATTATTAGCACAAAGGATTCTTAAATGGGAGACATGGTACTTCAAACCACTAAGAAATAAAGAATATATAACATGAAAGCAATTATTTGCTTAGCAGCAGCACCAAAATAAGGATCAATAAATTAATTCTTTATATTTCAAAAAGCGTTAGACTGTTTTTTAAGTCTCTATCTCTGGGAGGTCAGCAGGATCAGATTCCTTCTCTACCATTTTGGTTTCTTTTTTTTTTCTTCTCTTTTCTTCCTTTTCAATTTTTTCAAGAATGGGTAAATTAATTGATGTGGTCTGGATCACAGAATACTCAAGATGTTTTCTTCATTAAGGACATCCAGACATTTTGCAGGAAATGGAACCTTGAAAGCTGCACTAACTGTAGCTACAACATCTTCTTTAAATATGAAATAGCACTTTTTCCTGAGGTGACTGCTACAACCAAATAAATGTGACATGTAATGTCGTTGAACTGAAGAGCAGATTTGCATTAAAGCAGTTTGAATAACCGGACTGTGATCATTGTCAATTGTCATTACCAAAATTATTGTGGAGAAAGGTTTTCATTTCAATGGACTTCATTTTGTTTGTTAGCTACAGTAGACTGTCATTTTCTATGTTACTGTTAACTAGACTAATTTTCTATTTTAAAGAGGATGTGTACTGCTTAAAACTAATATTACTTTTCAAAGCAGTCAACCACTAACTTTTATATCTGAAGTACTTTTCCTTTTTCCTTTGATTAATTAGAAGATTGTTTACCTGATATTAATAGGTGTGATGTGTGGGACAGCACTCTGCCTGGCAGCTGACATGTGCACTGTACATGTAGGTATGTATTTCTATATAGGAATGCACCAGTTAGGATGCCTTAATGCCCAAAAAGTCAGGAAATGGGGTGTTAGGGTTTCCAACCCTAATTCCCCGCCACCACCCTGCAGGCAGCAAGAGGAAAAACCATCATGGTTTCACCTCTCTTGCATCTTTGCAAATCAGGTGTGGGGTGTGCCTTGGGGTTGTCAACCCTAACACTCACCCCAGTCTCATATGCTGTACCCATCTCAGCTTATTTACTGATGAAATGGGGGTGACCATTATGGTTAACAACCCCAAGGCACACCCCCAGCCTGGTTTGTGAAGACACAAGAAAGGTGAAACTGTAATGTTTTTTCCTGTTGCTGCCTGGAGGCTGGGGGTGGGGAGTCAGGGTTGGAGACCATTACACCACATTTCCTGACTTTTTTGGCATTAGGTCACCCTAACTGGTGCATTAACATAAGGCCAGATTTTCAAAGTCCCCCAGATCGCTGCATGTTGTGGTGATCTAGGGACTTCACTGCATCCTGGCTGCATCAGGGACACTGCACTATATTCAGGTACAACAAGGTCCCTGCAGCAGAACTCCAGAATGTGCCGCACCTGCGAGTGTGTGGCAAAGAAAAAGAAGCACCTGTGGGTAATGCCACAGGTTTCTGGCTGCCCTGCCTCACTGCAACTATGGAGGTGCTGGGATGGTTAGGGATGGGGGCCACACAAACAGGGCATGCAGGTGGGAGTCCTGGGTCAGCACAGGCAGGGGGTGGCATGGATGCCTTTGGGGAAAGGGAGGTGGGTGGGCATCCAATGGCAGGAACACCCATCAGGGGTGCACATTTGTGCACAGAACAGTGTTGGACAAGGAATGGCATTTGTGAGGTACAGAATCAGACAGTACCATGGCCCCATGTGTGCACACCCCAGGTAGCAGCCCCCAGGGCCATGTCCACACAGGGCCATGGCACCACAAGTCTCCATACACCCCAAACACTGTTCTCTGTCCCTCAAAGTCCTCTGCATGAATGTGCACCCCCAATGGGTGCTACTGTCATCGGATGTCCACCCACCCCTTCCCAAAAGACATCTTTGCCACCCCTTGCCTATGCTGATCCCCTACATGCCCATCAGGGCCCCCAAAAGACACGTCTCCAATACAACCACAGCAGCGGAAGGGGCTTAGACCACCTTTTCACTGGTCTTACTCCAGCCCCTTGCTGCAGCCACGGCAGGGCTTCTGCCATCCATGAAAAGGAAATGTTGCAGCCCTACCATGGCACAAGCCCCTTTGTGGCATGGCGTATCTTATTCTATGCCGTAAGGGTGGTGCAGCACCACAAGGATGCATCAGCTCCCAATTCAAATGCAGACCACATTTCTGAATTGGAAATGCTGCAATGTTTGACGCAAGGTGCAAGCTGCATCACAACTGTTTAACACAAGCACCTTGTGTGTGTCATAGCTTTGAAAATCTCCCCATAGTGTTTTGCAAATAAATTCCTTTCTTTTTTAGATAGTGGAATCATTTCCATATTCATGTGAGACCTGTGTAATCAGATGCAGAGGCACTGGGCCCATTCATGGTTCAGTATTCACAGGTGTAGAACCTGTTATAAAAATGCTGAACATGCTGCTTTACAACTACAGTACAAGTCACATTAAACTGTTCACCAACCCACTGCTCTTTAATTATTTTTCAGTGATGATAATGCAGTGGCAATTCTAAACTCTTTAGATTAAAACTCTTTTCCAACCAAAGTTCAGCTCAAATGCAATGCACTTTCAACCCTTTTCTAACATTCCTTCAGCTGCTTTTCAACCTTTATACAATGGAGTGCTGCCTGTTTGTCTTCACTGTGAGCTGTTTGTCTCCTCCCATTCATTGCATTGCACTCAATCATTGCATTGTCCATCTGCACTGTGTACAGCACATCCGTTATCACTAGGGATACTTTGCATTTGTTTAAGATGTGTTTAAAATATATTTTTAAGCTACTCATCCTAAATGCCTGCTGAAAGATACCCCCACTCATGTTTTAATATAAAACAGTACTGCTGTATGACCCTGCCTTGCTGTGCTATGCTGCGCACTTGTTCGTGAACAAAGAGGGTTGCCCCTGTAAAAGGGTGAACCCCATTGTCCAAGGCCCTTACCAATAAGTATGGAAGCTCAGGAAGGCAGAAAGTGGGAGGGGGGAGTGAGGGAGGGAGGGTACAAGGGATCAGCTGGTCCCAGTAGGGGAGGGGGTATGAGGTCACAGAGGGGGAGGAGAATGGGAGAGGTAGGAACAGCGGGGTGGGAGACAAGGATTGGGCACAGGTCCAAGGGGAGGGGCCTAAGGAGGCCCCCTTTTAAGCAGCTGCACAGCAGTAGGGAGCTCACAATTTGCTCAGAGAAAGTTTTCCACCCACCCACCCAGAAGGAAGAGGGGGAGCCCTGTGGTAGGTGGAGCACAGGGCGCTGCTGTGGTAGGTGGAGGACAGTGGCAGGTCACAATAGGGACTGCCGAAGGTGGACAGCAGTTGGAAAAGGATGAGAAGGACAGGAAAGAAAGGCAGAAAAAGGGAGGACATGTAAAGGGCACAGCATTGGAGAAACAGGAGGCAGGGGTACGATGTGTACACTCGTAGCCCTTGACAGCGGGAGAGGAACAGGAGAAGAAGTAAAGCCCCCCCACAGGTGTACATCTGGGGGGGACAGAAGAAGAAAGGGAGAAATTAGGAACGTATCAGAAGAAAAAATTTATGAGATGTATATTACTGTATATATACTATTTCATATATATGTATAATCGAATGTAAGAAGTGTATAAGTTGATGTCAATGTATATGGAACAAGATTGGACAAATAAGTAAAGTATAGCCAAACTGAGCATCCATACCTAAGTTGTCTGCATCCTTATTTGGAGGGGCTCTGGGGACAAGTTTATCTTGTCTTAAAGAAGAAGTGTTTGAGTTAAAACAGGCTTTACTGAGCTCTGCAAAGTTAATTCTGTTTGAAAAAGATCAGTGTAACATTTTAATTTACTGTTGGAAACTTGAAGCCATAACTCTGGGCTTGCGCACATGCAGACGCATATTTGTGCCCTAGATAAGGCTAGATCACAATGGTCAGGACCCCTTTCACCAGAACTGTGCTGAATTTAAAGTTAGAGTTGGGAGTCTTTAGCAGTTCATTGGGGATTGGAGACTCATTTGGTGTAACCCTGAAGGAATGGCAGAGGCTGTTTGGGACTAAGGGCGGGAGGGACGCCAGCTGGAGTTTCAGGCCGGGCTAAGTGGTTCGTGGCTGGGCACCACGGTTCCCTGGGCAAAGACCACGCACCAGGAGGATTGAAATGTGTGTGGCATATCCCACAGACATGCACTTCGGAAACAGAAATGCGTGGAAAATGTTTAAAGTGTGTGACACATCCCACAGATGTACACTTTGGAAGAGAGATAGAGATGTTTTTGTGTAAACAGTACTGCCTAACAAAGTGTCCTGCAAAAGAGAGTGTGCCTGTATTGCAATGACAGACCTTTGGGGGACCACCCTTGCTTTAAGTAACATCTGTAAATAAAGCCATACTGTAAAATCCCAGTTACTGCTTTGGGCATTCCGCTTGTTGCTTCTAGTGTGAACATTATTGGGCCCCCTCAGCAGTTAGGTCTAGCATATTTTATTTTATTTATTTATTTTATTCTTTGGTAACCGGGTAAGGTAGGTACTGTAGGTAGGTAACATTTTTATTCATACAAAAATGAATATGGATAACTCCACTAAGTCAAGGCTTATTTACAGTGAGGTCCAATGTTCAATTCCAGTTACTCTTATAAATTAACTCACACTTAACACAATGTATTCTTAATACAACCGTACAAAATTAACAGACATTAACATTTTATCCACACACAATACAAACATTAGAGACAATAATACATACACAGTCTTTATAAAGTGCTTTGTTTTCCTATCTTATGTTGAGACAATTCTAGACTTTGTGGTATTGACCGAATTTTATATATATCCTTTTCTTATACTTCAGTATTGTTCACATACTCAGTATACCACTGTTTTATTTCAGTGCCTGGTTTCAAGGGTGACCCGGGAGCACAGAGAGGTTTAGTGTCTTGGTTAGAGTCACACAGTATGCAAGTAGAGGTTGAAGGAATCAAACCCGGGTCTTTTTGCTGCAGGTGCCAACTCATTACTCTAACCTCTAGGCTATACTACCAGACCTTCCTCTCCCCTGGACCTGGTTGTAAATAAAATGATTCATTTTAGTATGCACCCCCACCCCCTGTCTTGTAGATAATGAGCCTGGTATGCACTCTATCACTCGGGGTGGTACAATGAGTGTAGTTCTGCCAAAAGAAAATTGTATGCCATGTAGCTGGCAGTAGTTCTTTCAAGGGGGGTGCCAGCTAGCCAAAGGTGGCATGGGGGTTACATATGTATGCATGATACTCATGTATGCACACTTTAATTCAGCACCACCATAATGCACAAAGTGACTGTCACTTCTGCAGTTGTGGAAAGGAAAAGTAGTCTGCCAGGAAGTGGGTATGTTTATGCGGCTCACAGAGGGGAGGGCTGCATAAACAGAAACACTGGAAACTATGCTGGAGCGCTGTGGAAGAACATCAAACAGTGGTCCAGTTGCATGCTTCCATGGTGCTCTTACACAAATCTGATGATGGCATAACATCTGTGGAACTTGGCCCACACAGTTGTAAAAATCAGACTCAGGAGGAGACTATTAAAAACTAGAGATCTGGTCTGGGATTTTCTCATTATCACAGTCACTTTCTCATTATTTTCTAAGCAGCAATTTCTGGTAAATATGCCTTAACCTTGTTGATTGTATTAGGTGAAGGTAGTAGCAGTCTTGAAGAGGTAGCTGCCTGTGGTGGCATGCTCTGAAAAAGCATGGTCCCCATGCTTGTCTGCAGATTTTAGAAATGACCCCTTTCCTTGTTTTTGCTGTAAAAAAATGACCCCTTTAACACAAAAACAAGGAGTCAATTGTGGCCTCCACCCAAACCCCTTTTTGTTTCAAGTGAGGAAAATGATTATGGGTTTGTATCAGATGTACAGTGGCAGCCATAGATGCATACTATTGTTAAACAGAAATCAACTGTATGTAGAAGGGTTTTTTGAATGTGTGCTTTCTTAATGTTGTCAATACCACTCCACCCATTTTGTACTCTGTCCCTGGATTTCTGTGCCCCAAGTGCATTGTTTTACATTTTTGTGTTCCAGACAAAAAGGCTTTTCAAATGAGGATAGTCACTAATAAATTCTTCGTAGCTTTTTTTGTTAATTGCCATCTGAAATGTGAATTTTATAAAAACAAAAATGGAAATACATGACCATATTTTACAAAATATAAGAAATTCAGATTAGTGACTACCCTCATTTGAAAGGTTTTGCTGTCCTAAACAACTTTCAGACTGGTTATTTTTGTGCACCTGGAATAGTTTTAAAGATTTTCAGATTTGTTTGGAATGTGTGCACATTTGCTAAGAATTCTGCCCAATGCCTTAAGAAGATTCTCAGTGAAGAGCAGTTTGGAGTTCAGTCTCCAACATTCTAAACACACAATGGGTCTGAATGAGTTAAAGGAGACAGGAATTGATTACTTATGTGCAGGTGTTTGAAATGTCTCTATTTTCATAAATTATATTCATACCTCTAAAGGATCCCTATTTAACTGTGCCTGAATAAAAGCTGAAGCTGTCAGTTGCATTTTGTTTTGGTTTTAGATTTACAGAACTGCTATTTAATACAACAGCAGAGCAAGTATATATGGACACATGTTGATACATGGACATATTAGGATAACAGTATCTCAGTTACAAGGGGGTCTGTGTTAGGTTTGAGTTTTGAATATACACATACACTAGTCGTTTATTACAGAATCGCAGACATACCATCTTAAGACAGTATAAGTTTGACTATTCATGAGTAATATGGACTTACTGTACACAGAGTTTAAGAAAAATGGATCTGAACAGTACGCTGTGTACAATTTGATTGATACCACTGTGTGAAACAGCTCATGCATGCTTAATTTACACTAGGGCAGGCTGTCTTCTAACCTATTTTTTACTTAACACATAGACATTTTCATATGTATAAGACTTTTAACATTATTACTGTGTATTGCTGAAAGAGCTACTGAAGCCTGAAAGAAAACTTTGAAAAACATAATAAGTAGGTATAATTCTGCTTGTATTCCATATATATTCTAGATTTCTCCTCCCCATTATTTATTACTGAGGTAATGTGCATGAATACATGATTGTATCCCTTATAGTTACTTTAAAGTTAATCTGGCTCTGTAGTGTACTCCCTACTTCAAGTCATAATGCTCTGTTGTGACATCACAATCTGTTGCCATGAGAGTAACTGTGATGTCACAAGCAGTGCATTATGACCTCAGGTAGGGAGACAGCAACAGAAATAGATGATCTCTTTATGAGTAAAAATCCTGTTTTCATGCAATTGACCTCAGCAATAAATAGTGGGGAGGAGGAATAAAGAACTAATGTGAAATGTAAGTTGAACTTTATCTAAATATTATGGCCCCCATTCTCAAAGGTCCGCTAGATCGATGTAACATGTGCCATAGCAGTCGCTGCACCAGCACAAGCAATGTCAGCCACTGTGTGCCACATTCTGCTACAAGTTCTGAAATGCGTAGTATCAGCAGGGCAAGCCCTATGGCGCAAGCAGCAGTCAAAGCTCGGCTGATGCTGCAAAAGTGTCACAAGCTGCACCATAAACCATTGCATTGCAATGGTAGAACCTGGAGCAGTGCAAGCTGAAGATGCAACTCAAGCTGCCGGCAACAAACACAGGAAAAAATCACAACTACACTGACGAAGAGACAGACATACTGGTGGATGAGGTGGGAAAGCAAGTGAGCACGCATGACCAAAATGTGTACGGGGAACAAAGTGAAACAACAGTGAACCCAAAATGAATTGGCAATTTCCCTGTAGTGCCATGGACATGTAACTGTCATCTCCTGTAGATGACAATGCTTCCTGTGGAAGCTGAATCGGCCTGTGGGCACCATGTAACCAATACAAGTATATAGAAAAAAGTACCCTGTAAATGGCACAAAACACAGTAAAATACAGGAATCCCTGTAGATCTGGTAGCACTGGAACAACCAAATAGGGCAGCAAAATCAAACAGTAAAGGAATGCGGAGGCCTGCCCATGCCCTCTGCAAAATGGAGGACATCCAGCATGGCATGTGTTCCCCACACAGCCACCATCAGTGCAGGAAGTGATGCCTGGAAGTGACACAGATACACGTGAATGACACATGCCCCAAGGGGGAGAGCTAAGAGACATGTGAACAGACAGTTGGACACAGAAGTGTGTGCACAAAGCAAGGGCCGACAAGGGACATAGTACAAAGGCATAACCACCGGCTACAAAAATAGATAGGTGTGCAGCGAACATGATGCCAACACAGCAAGATATGACTGACTGTGGACCTGTCTGCCACACATGGGCACATGAAGGATACACAGCACAGTGCTGCCCAGCACCAGCCACAGTCAGAAGACACATGTCCAACACTAGCACTGTCTGCAATGGCGATGACTGTGTGCATTGCAACAGGTTCACGGGCAGCTCTATGGACCCAGTTGCTGTGCACGGCGGGTGACAGGATGTAGAAGTCATGCACCTGATACCTGCTGGGAGGCCATGCAGTAAGGGACCATGGCAAGAGACAGCATAGGCAACCAGAACACTGGAGGACACCATGGAGCAGACAGATGTGTGACACAGAACCACCACCAACAGGGAGTGGCATGCAGTACAGCATACATACCACTACATGTACCCTGTGCTGGACACAACACCCAGCAAGCATGGCGGTGAACAACCGAATGAGATAGCACACATGCCTGCCTGCAAAGGGTGAATAAACACAAACAACACCATGCACAATGCCATGAACCAACATACCCAGATGCATGTAAACACACACAGTAGAACAGCCAAATAGGGTATGAAACATGTAACACATCCACAGGCATCCAACGGAGTGTGTACAGCAACAGCAATGCCACTGGATGGAAATGTGCATATTGTGACTGTGTACTATTCACCATGCTCATGGAAATCCATGGAACATTCTCAATGTGCACTGCGCTGCTATACGGGCCCAGGCCCATACTGTGAACAGGAAACTGATGTGTGCAGTACACACAGTGGACAGAAAGATTGGAACTGTACACAACATATACAGCAGATGAAACATTCAGAAGCGCCGCCATGCAGCACAACATGCACAGTTCACAATATGAAACAGATGCAGACACATACACATGCCACAAACCAAGAAAAACAACTGATGGCCAGAGACCTGGATGCCATGGTGACGGCAAACACCCTGACCATGTGGCACACAGGCAGAATATCACGCAATGTGGATACATGACATCAGTCAATGAGGTGCATGACAGCATGGTGGATGGAACTACCCTGTAGCAGACTGCTTAGTGTCTAAGATGATGCTGTGGCCCCATCACAAAGCCAGCATAGCACTCAACAGCCATCAACCCACCACAGTGTGCATTCCACAAACGACACAGGAATGCATGACATGCAGCCACATGGACAGGACACATGTACCATGCACAGCCACATCAAATGGCCACACCACACAGCACGGCCTTTTGAACAGGCGGAGAGGTGCAGAATGCCACTCACACACACACACACACACACACACACACACATACACATGCTACCATTCGCCACCCATGATGGCATGCCAATGAAAACAGTACAGCACTGTATACACACACATCACATGTGAACAGACATGTGTTGAACATCTTCATCAGTGACATTGCGCAGGACGTAGAAGGCAGAATTTCACTGTTCGCTGATGACAAAAAGCTCTGTAACAGAGTAGACACACCAGAGGGTGTAGACAAAATGAGAAGGGATGGGCAGAAACTTGAAGAATGGACAGGAATTTGGCAGTTGAAATTCAATGCAAAGAAGTGCATGACAATGCATATGGGGCACAAAAACTCTGGAACAATATATCAGTTCGGGGGTGAGGATATAGCATGCACCAAGCAGGAAAGGGATCTTGGGGTTATCAACTCTGATGACCTCAAGGTAGGGAAACAGTGTGACAAGGCAGCAGGAAAAGCAAATAGGATGCTGGGATGCATAGGCAGGGGCATCACCAGCAGGAAAAGGGAGGTCATAATTCCACTATACAAGACACTAGTGAGGCCTCTCCTGGAGTACAGTGTACAGTTCTGGAGACCTTAGCTACATAAGGACATAGACAGGACAGAGAAGGTTCAGAGGAGGGCAACAAAGATGGTACATGGATTGCAACACAAGTCCTATGAGGACAGGTTGAAGGAATTGAATATGTATTCCCTGGAGGAGAGGAGGGAGAGAGGGGACATGATAGAGACATACAAGTATCTTACAGGGAGGAACAGGGTGCAGGAATACACTATTTTTAAGCAAAAAAGATGTTCCAGGTTTAGAGGGCATGGGATGAAGTTGGAGGGAGGACGATTCAGAGGAAACGCGAGGAAGAATTTCTTCACAGAATGGGTGGTGGACAAGTGGAACACCCTGCCAGAGGAAGTGGTGGGGGCTGAAACAATCACGGGATTTAAGAATGCATGGGATAGACATAAAGGACT
This sequence comes from Neoceratodus forsteri, assembly GCA_016271365.2. Lineage (NCBI taxonomy): Eukaryota > Metazoa > Chordata > Ceratodontiformes > Ceratodontidae > Neoceratodus > Neoceratodus forsteri. The sequence goes on from CM057449.1 coordinate 1,497,237,076, forward strand.
TCTGGAGGTCAGGGGTAAGGGGCAACAGACTTCTAGGAAAACATAAACTGAACTTACAAGCTTAAATGGGCAGACTGGGTGGGCCATAGGCCCTTATCTGCCGACACTGTCTATGTATCTATGTATAGGTAGACTGACAGACATGTGAAGGGTGGTGGGCCATGAGGGCTATGAATGAGTTTCCCCAGATCATACACACATGGTAAAGGGACATGAGGTCTTGACAGGCCCAGAACACCACCACCATGGTGTGGGGATGTGGTGTGGGCCACATGAAAGGCAGCAAGGTGACCACAATGACAGGGCATGCCCATGCAGGGTGAGGCCTGTGAAGACATGTCCACAGAGGTGCAAAGGGCACACCAATGTACAACAGCACTGGGTTAACTGGCCTGTACTATGGAGTGGAGGTGTGCAACGTGTCACCAGATGTAGGTGGGACATGGGAGACAGCACTGTAAGCACACAAAGGTCACACAGCAGGTGGGGGAATGGTGTCCCATGGCAGATATGGCTATGCGGAACAAACCGTCTGAGACAACAGACATCACACATGCTGGGCAAAGACATACTTGTTGTCTGTGTCCATGGGCACATGTGAACAACAAACCACACATGGCTGCTGTGTAACATGTGTACTGAACACAATGTGAACTACAATGTCCACAATCCATCCACAGATCGAATTACTACTATCCAGAGGTGGAGACAAGCAGCTACACAGACAGCAGCAGGATGCATGGGATGCCATAGCAACCAAAATCAATGCCATTGCACCATGCTGGCACACAGTAAGAGAGCTGCAGAAATGCTACCATGACCTGAGATGCAGGGCAAAGGAGAAGCTCACAAGCAACCACCAATGCAGGAGTGGGACTGGTGGTGGTCGAAAGCCAGCTGCTACAACTCACAAGGGCCGAGAAGCTTGTGGCAGCACACCAGAGTGCAGGCATGGTGAAGGTGCTGGAGACCTCAATGTGTTAAATCTTGGTGGTGGCTTGGGTAAATGCTGCATCCTGACATGCCCTGTATCAAAACATGCATCAGCTACACATGCAAGAAAGCCTCAATCTTACACATGTACTGGGGATGTGCAGGTCATACATGCTAACAGGCGCACAGCCACACACACACACACACACACACCCACACACATGCACACACACACATATGCACATGCACACACACACACACACACACACACACTTACACACACACATGGGCATGTGACACAGACAAGGTACAGTCTAACCTACTTCCATATCCTCACAGGTGAGCAGGCTGTGGAGACCACAGACACAAATTCACTAGTGGGCTCTGAATCAGATGTCCAAGCGATAGATAATGATGACCATGACAGCAGGGGAATGGGGCCACATTGGATCAGCAAGAGTTGCAGACTGATGGTATGGCCCACAGCACAGCAGAAAACAATCAGCAACAAACCATGGCTGATGACTTCAGCTAAACACTGACAGTGATAAGAGAAATGATGCAGACACAGGAGCATGTAAAGGGTGCAGGCAATGGGTATGAAGAAATGGATGGAACGGTGGTCACACTGAGCATACAGTCTGAGTCACCTGCAACCCTCATAGATGTAAAGGTAGGAAATCAGCCATTTGAGGATGACCTAAGACAGTATTTCACAGATGTAGCAGACACATAGTACGCGGTACACTGTGAGGTGGCCGCCATATGTGTAGACATTGAAGGACTAACAAACAACATGGAAACACAACAGGGCTACTGTATGTTGTGGATGCCATACATGCACTGCAGGACACACAGCAGACAACAAGAGGTGTCACAGTAGCACAGCATGTAGACACCATGGTGATGATGGACATGATGAAGAACACCAATCAAAGGATGGCTGCCACCATGGAGCGTGTTGCATTGGCATTGTAGCGTGGATGTCAGGCGCAGGCCACACAGAGCAGTGCACTGATGGTAGTGGCAGAGGCACTGCATGGCATGAACCATGCGACTCTGCAGAACACAGGCAACATGATACCCGTTTGTAACAATCATGGGACACACATGCATGCAGGACAGTGGCCTTTGCAGAATGATGGGCGCATACACACACTACAACCCACAATGTCAGCAGGTACACAGCACAATGCAATATACAGTGCCACATACAGTGATCCTGGCAACATGGCACCCACTGTACAGCAGCAGTGGACACATGGCTAGGACAAGGATGTAGTGCCACCATGGCATGCACAGTGTATGTGTGGCACAGAGGCACAGGCACACCGGGAAAATGACACTGCCATGGGTATGGAAACAATGCAGAGCATAGGTGTTGTGAACCAACAGTCAGAGATGTCTCTGAGATTGAACTGTGGTCAACAATGGGTGGCCAAAGGGAAGCTGCAGCACACTGAAGACAGCCATAGCCATGGCCACACAGAGGTGTCAATGCCAGTAGTGGTAGTATGTGAAACGAGCTGCATGAGTGACATGGCAACACACCCAGTGATGCCTGAAGAACCATGCAATCAGAAAGAAAATGTGGTGCCACCTGAAACAAACACCGTGGACCGTAGCAACTGGTCTGGACATGCCATGAAGGACACTGTGTGTGGAGGATGCTAACATGCATGCCAGACAATCAGAGTATGGCTTGCAGGAGCACATGCACACAACATTCAATGATGGCAACATAATGGCAAACATATACAGTGAGGTAACACAGGGAACAAACATGTCAATAGGTACAGCACATGTACACCTGGTGGTACATGTTGGTGGTGCAGCAGTGGCCAGCCAGCACATTGACAAGAATAACGTACATGAATGTCAGCAATCAATGCGACTATGCCTGCCAACACAACACAACCAGGTAGGAAACATAAGTACACAGAGGAAATCAGTGATGTAAATAACAGCACTGTAGTGCAGCCTCCACTACAGGATTAGACAGGTGTAACTACAGGGCAGGGTGCAACACAGACACAGACAAGGGGAAGGCCACCCAAGGCTGCTGTGGTAACCGTAGGTATAGCACACTACATGCAGCTACAGAATGCCTCTGCAGCAGCCAGATGGTCCATGAGGGTCTGGAAGACACCCCCAACAGTAATAGTGGACCACAGCACCAATGGTAACACATCATCTGGAACCAAGGCCTTCTTGTTTGCACAGGTGAATGCCCATCTCAAAGGTACTGGTGGATGTAAGGGCAAGGGTTCGAAGTCATAACATTGTACTATAGTTGCCCCATGATTACTTCTAAGATGCAGCATGGGTACATGGGCACACACTTAACGGATGATGGCTGTGACAATCCAATAGCAGACAGGATGATTGACAAATGCCAACAACACAGTCACATCACACAACACAGAACAGCACACATGCATGCCATCCACCATACTGGCAATGAGCAGTGCCATGTGTTTACGTTAAGAGCATGCTGCACTCTCCACCTTGATGACTGGTGGTTTGGCTTACAAAAGGTGCACACAGCATGTGTAACTAAGAGAATCCCATGACACTGCAGACATGGATGTGTGGATAGCACTCTACAGCACAGATGCTGTCAACTGTGCCAGTGTACAACTGGTGCATTGCCTGATGTGAGGCCACTGCCAGTCAGAAGGTATATTGTCTTAGCACACTGCTGCAAACATGTGCACATCACACACTGTGCACTAATGGCCAATGGTACATGGTGATGTGTGTCCAGCACACACTGTGTACATGCTGAGCTATGCTGCATGGACAAGCAATGCAACACAGTGGTATTGACATGTGAAAGCCATGAATAGGGACCACCTGGCTACACATCATCCGGTGTAATGCCCATGACACACACCGTCTGTCACCAAGGGCACAGGCATAATATACAGGTGTCTGCACATAACTGTTGTGTAGCAGATGTGTTGTGCTGTGCACCCATGTGCAGTGTACACCACTATATGTGCAAGTAGATGCATGGCACTTCAATTTGTTATGCAGATTTGACCATTCATAGGAGGCAATCTTAAAGGTTGTATGGACAATGCATTGTGCCCGGCCCATGTACTGATCCTGTTCACAGGTGTGGACACCATCGCAATACACAGCTGCCCTGTGTCCCATTGCAAGCACACACCTTCCCCCGCTATGCCCCTTTACATAGGCCCCTTGGACATAACACCAACATGTGAACAGTGCATGAACAACAAGGGTGGTTGACTCCCATTGCATCTGCATGCCATTGTACACTCACTGTATCCTCAGGTGGCCTCAGTGCCTCCCCCACACAGGTGCAATGCTAACCTGTGCACCCTTCCCAACCAGCCTCATGTGCTCCACAGCATTGGTGGTTGGACTGTGCTGGTGCCCAACTGGCATCCTGTGTGCAACCACACAGTCCGATGCACACTACTGTACCATGCTGTGCCTGTCCTGCCCCCATACATACATCATCATGACACCGCCCCATCCACTGCATACACAGATTTGCACCACCTGTACAGGCCCTAGGTGAATGACTGACATCTGTAAATGAGTGCACCCATTGTAGGTGGCAAGTAACACATTGGCACCTAGTACATTACACCTGGATGACTGCTGCCATGCATTATACCTATGTCAGAGCACCCACCCACCCATCATGCAACATTCATTGAAGGAACGCACAACTTGTTCCTGTGTAGTACCATGGTTGCCCACACCGGGCACACTACACATTGTACCCCTTTTGCTGTACACATGACTGACACAATGACACGTATAAATGTTAAAGCATTTATTAAATCAACAGCAATACAACAGAACTCTGCGAAACACACAAGGCCGTCTGTTTTGCTGCCTCACATATATTGCAACTATTAACATAACAGCCGCTATGCCATTACCCATGACACTATGGTAACATCATAAACATGTACAGGCATCAGCTTGGGTCTAAACACTCTAAAAAACAGTAATAATAACAAGCAATATAGAGGCAACTACACCTGTGTAGGCCTCATGCATGTAAGACAGACTAACAATCGACCTACTTACTAAGGATCACACTATCATGCTACATATATAAAGACACTTATACATCTATACGCAGCTGTATCCTGCTACATAACTACCATGCAATACGTGTATGACAGGGCACATATGTCGTAGCATTGATGGTGGTGCAGGGTGCAACAATCTGTGGTATAATGTACCTAGAGTTCAAAGCATATCCATGTACACAGTCCACAGCTAAGTATGTCCATCAGGTAAGCACCTTGTGACAAAGATGTGGCAGGCACAGGTGTCATGACTCATGAAGGCATGCAGTACAGTTCATAGTACTATGTTATATGTGATGTACCACCTGGAAGGGAATACTACTGTGCCTCACGTACACATGTGCTGTGTGAACATCACTAACCTGTATACCCATCAAGGTAGTCAAGCAGCCTCTGATGTCAGCACGTATCAGTGCTACATGTCATGGTACGGGTCTTACATGTGTTGCAAGCCCACGCACAAATGTCGGCATGGCCTGGTGATGCTGGTCATTGCCAGCAATGACCAGTGCATCAGGCAAATCATCCTACCCTCCAAATGATGACCCATGCTGCTCCTCTAGGGCCTTGGCCCTGTCAGCCTCACCACGCTCTGACTCAAAGACAACCTGCCCAGCCACATCGTTGCTATTTGTGTCCCTGCATCTATCAAGGTCATCACTGACAGTGTCCACACTTTTGCTGGGTTGTGTATCTGGATGTCCATCTTGCTTCTGTTCCATGTTCTACCATTGCTGCACTGCATTCTGGCTACCATCACCACTGTTGTCCCGCACGTGCTCTCCTTGGGCATGTTGACATATCCACTCCCTGTACACCTGAGCCTCTGATCCCTTCATTCTGTGCATTGCATGCTCAAGGGGCATGTCAATGTGCCCTGTGATATGGACTTTGCTTCTGATGGGAAGGTCCAGTACCTGCAACAGTGCATGGGATATTGTGTTACTGTACTGTTTGTGGCATGTGAATGTTGTACTGCATCCATGTTATACAAACATATGCAATGGTGTGCTGTTTCTACAAACACCTCTGGCCTGGTACACTTGTCACATGTGTGTGATGACTGCGAATGTGTGATGTACCCAGTTGTAGTAGCTACAGCACATTACACTGTGACGCGGTTACATATGTCCCTTTGCACCCATGCATGTGCAATGACGGGGTAGTGGTAAACTGTCCCACAACCAGTGTATAGGCATGTATATAGTGTGACAGTCACATGGATGTGTGTTGCATTGCATGTTTCACATGCCATGGCAGTGTGGCACATGCTCAGGCGCCATGTATAGCACAGAGGTGTGTGTGGACATCATTGTATGTTTGCAACAGTACTGCGATTGTGACACTGTAAGCCTACCTATCATCACAGACATACACAGCACACATCTACATAGCTTGACTGTGCTATCCTGTCACAATGCATACAGCATGTGTTTGTACACAGTTCAGCACAACACATGCCTATCACAGTTACACATGATACACAGCAGTCAACATGTAGTGCATATGTTTGTGTAGTGTGTCTCTCCTGTCCAATAGTGCACATTACAGCATGCAGCTATGTGGTGGTACATGCATGCTATGTCCCATGCCAAATTACCTCTTGTTGCGGGGTGAATTCTCCATCCTCCGATGTACATGATGATCCCAGGGCATCTGTCATGCATCCCTGTGACTGGGCGGTGCTGTGCCATTGGGCATCTGTAGGTACATGAAGGGATTGAATCAGTGAGTAGTCAAGCACGTAGTGGTACAGTAAACCATTTACATGATTAAGTCTACAGTCGCTTGCATTGTTCATAGTCCAGTGGCATTACATACCTGACATCCATAGACGTCCACCACACATGGCTATGTCTGCTGCCCTTGCCATCACCCCTAGGTTGTCTTTGAGGTCCAACTCCCTCCTGGCAAGGCCATGCCACCAGTGGTGAACTTGTTGTACAGTGCGTTGGACACTGGACTGGTGGTTGAAACGGTCATGAATGATCCACCACACATGCATCTGCTCATCCTTAGTGCTGTTGTCACTGTCTGGTGGTAGTATCTTTCTGGACCATTTCTCTATCATACTGATGAGTAGGACTGTGTCATCATCATAGAACTTCAGGGATCTTTTCTCGGAAGACATGGTATAGTGGCATGAATTGTGCTCTTCTGCCAGTGGCCATGTGTTAGGTTACATCTGTGAGGCCCACAAACTGCTGTCTGTACCATATATCTGTTCCTGTGGCACTGCACACAATGCAATTTGCACTGCACATGACGCTAACTGCAGTGCACACAATTCTACTTGCATGACTCAGGCCGTCCGGACACCCGCGGTACACAACACAACTGCAGTGTCCGACCTGTAGCAGGATAGTGCTTGTTTGAACTCTCACACAACCTTTTGTAGAGCACACAATGATAGACACACTTGCAATGCTGGCCTGCTTCACGGAGCAAACCAGATGTGTCACAACACCTCTCTACACCGGTGCACACTGTGTTCTGCCAACAACTATGGCACTTGTGGTACTGCTGCATTAGCAGTAATGTGTAGAGGCAGAATGTGCTAATCGTTATGCACTGCAGGATGCATCATGGTGCAGGCGGCACCAACTAATTTTGCAACTTGCGTAGAGATAGCAGGGTGCATTGTGGGATGCACACTGCACTGCAGGCACACTAGGGCATCTATGTCACTGCTTGTGATGCAGTGCTGCCTGGTCATGGATTACCTGTTTGCTGTGGTCATGGTATGCACCTAAGTGGTCACCTGCTATCGTGCATTACCTTGGCACTGGGACACAGGTGTCCATCCCATGTTTTTGGACATGCAGCCAGTGCAGCCTGTGGACAGTGTGTGTGTGTGTGTGTGTGTGCACAAAGGCATACACGTGATGTACATGTTGAACAGCATATTTACATTCACAGGTATGTACACTGCATGCAGCAGACCATCCTGCCAGCATGGGTGCACCAGTCTATGTTGGACTGTATGCAAACATTAGGCAAACACCATGGTGGCCATGTGCATGCTTGTGGATAGGCAGGTTGTGTTGGCAGTACATCGTGTGCTCTGTTGCACACATGCCAGTGTGTTGATGTCATGGTGGTGTGCGGCCACTGTGAAGGGCTTGTATGCAGCCACAGTGTACTCTGGCACACTACTGATGGTGATGCAATGGTAACACATGGATGGGCAGATGTGTACACGTGTGTGTCAGGAGCATGCCGATATGGCTGATGTCATGTTGGCAGTGCCTTGTGATGCTGCTGTTCATTGTGAGCATACTGCCTTTAGAGTTCTCCTGCATCCAGCATGCAGGGTGGTCATATTGGTCCTGCATGGGTGGCCAGCATAGGCAGTGGTAGGTTCTGTGCCTAGCTGTGCCACAGTGTCATATACACTGCAGATGTAGCTGTCAAATGCTGAGCTCCAGGTGTGTGGTGGATAGTGCAGTTTGTGTTGTGTGGCCTGGGCCATGGTGGGGTACCTGCCATATCTGTGTTGTTACTGTGGCATTCGCTGCTGTGTTGTAGGTGTTGTAAGCATTCTCCTGCTGGATGTTGTTGGGGCAGGTGAGTGGGTGTGCAGCATGCAATGGCATGGTGTGGATAGTGTCTTCCTCTGTGTTGAGGTCACATTGTTACTGTTCCGTGAATCTGCACAGCTGTTTGGCATCACTGACACCACTACCCCACCTGTAAGTCTGGCTTAACGCGTTATGTGTTATCATGTACCGCATACATAGAACCATGATGGTGCAATTGTGTGTTCTGTGTATTTTGCAATTTGAGCATCATCAAGTGACATTGAGGGATGCACACAGACATCAGGCACATTCACATTCACAGTGCTACCAATGCATGTGTGTTGCCCCTGGCAGGGACACCTCTGCATCACAACAAAAAGGGCCTACGGCGTGCAAGTAGTAGGTCCCCGATACACGCCCCATGTATTTGTCTAAACCACTGTGTTGCCACTCACAGTGGTGTGCAGACATGCCCAGTTGGCTGTTGTATGCACAGCCTTTGCTATGCATGCTTAGCTGAAGCAGAATACGCATTCTGAACCCTATCCATCAGTGACTACTGTGTTGAGCACACATTGTCCACATGTGTGTTGCACACAGTGATCTCTGTGGATTGCTGTGTTGCAACATTACCATTATTTTAAATGGTTGAGTATAAGGGTGTCCCTGATGTGGTATCCTGCGATTGTTGCCTGTGCACATGGGTAGGGTTGGGCAGCTCCATCTGTCTGTTGTTCATCGTCTTCCCCGGAGCCATCATCATCATCTTGCATCTCCTCTGGGTCTGGCACATCTAGGCAGTGGTCTATTGCAATGTTGTGCAGTATGCAGCATGCTATGATCATCTTACATGCCATCTCCAGGATGTACTGCAATGACCCACTAGACCTGTCAAGGCTTCAGAATCACATATTTAGTACACCAATCATTCATTCCACCACTGATCTTGTTGTCATGTGTGACTCATTGTACTGTACCTGTGCATGTGTCACTGGGTTCCGTACTGGTGTCATTAGCCATGGCTGCTGTGCATATCCGCTGTCACCTGCAAGGGGAAGGACATGTGTGTTATTGCTGAAAGTATATCACACACATCAGAGATGTCATACCCTGCCTCCAGCATGGCTGTATTGTTGCACAACAATGCTATGCTGGCACATAGTGTCAAGCACCATTCATCGCAGTGTAGCACACTGTTGTGTGCAGGCATGCATGGTGTCACAAGCCACCTAGGGGTGTCTATGTTGTGTCCATGCATATTCTGGTGCATTATTGGTTCTTTTCACACTCATGTCACCCTAAGTGCCATTGACCTATGTGCATGGTTAGTATGTCCCATGGCCCTCCATGCATTGCACACATCCCTGGCATTGTGCTTGCTGTGTCAGGTGTGCCTAGTGCCTTACCATGGTGTGCAATGCCCAATGCTGCACTGCAGTGTAACAGCATCATTCTGTACATATCCAGTATGTACCTATTAGCTTTCCATCCCGTAGTGTGCCATTCTGGAATGCCTGGCACAGGCCTGAGTTCCTGAAGATGTATGAGCCATGGTTTGATCCTGGGTACCATGCAACTACATCAAGAATGCGACATTGACTATCACACACCAGCTGGACATTGATTGAGTGAAGCCCTCAGTGTTGCTGTTGGTGCCCTTATTGCAATATGTGTGTGCAGTCAACTGCACCAAGCACACGTGGGAATCCAGCTATGGCATAGAAGCCCTGTTTCACAGTCTGCTGCCACTGTACATCTCTGGAGAAATTGATGTATTGGTGTACCTTGTGTGTGAGGCATCTTTGAATTGGCCCAGACACATGGACACAGATGTTTGGGATATTCTAACTGTGTCCCCACTCGGTGTCTGGAAGCTCCTAGTGCCTAGGACATGGATCACAGCATATACCTTTTCAACAGTGGAGAGTGCATGCCCTCTCTGTGTTTGACTCTGCATGTCAGCACCGAGTTCCTGGCACAGGTTCTCAATGTCCTCCTTGCACAGCCAGTATCGTGCGATACAGTTGTCCTTCCTGAGGTTCCTGTGAGAGGTGCATGTGTAGTGCACCCTCCTTGCATTCCTCCTTTTCAGGTTTTGCCTAAATCTTCCCTGCACCTGTGCAGCACCAGCTTGGTGCTAAGCACCTTGTGCCCTTATTTATGACATTCTCCACTGGTGGTACAATAGGGCAAGGCCCATGGGCAGTATTGCCACTGCCCCAGACATTCCCTCCCTCTGCTGTGTTGCTTCCACTGCTGCACTCTGACTTCTTTGGAGTTCACACTGGGCTTGCCTTCTATGCCACTCCCTCTTGTTTCCTGTCATTATGTCATGTGTAGTGAAATTTGTTGATGGTCAGCACAGCAATGGCACAACACTGCAAACTGATGTGCCATCACTGGGGGAACTGGTATTTTCTGTAGGGGTCTTTGCCCCCCCACATCTCCCATGCAGTGATCTCTGCCCCTGCACCACCCCACACTTAAGATTTCCAACTCCAGTCAGAGTTGGTTCAGGAAGGGGGGCAAACACCCTATGTGGCAACAGTGTCGGGAAATCCACAGACCATCACAGCGAACTGCCGAAAATGTTGCTGTGATGGTCTTTGTGGTATTTCTGTCACTGTGCTGATGTGATACCATTTTGGGCCTAGCTGCTGTGGGTGATTATCTATTTGGCGTATCTTTGAGAATCACATTTCAGGGGTTGCTGCCTCATTTATGTGGCACAGCGCCTGTTGCATCATGGTGCAGGTGTTTCCTGGTGCGCATGTGTGGTGCAGTGGTCCTTTGGTGCAGGCACCATGCGTTTGGCACATCCAGCATTAGAGAATTGCATTTAGCACATCTTTCAGTGCATCTGGCTCATCCTTTGGCACACCGTGCCTTGTGTCTGCACCTGGTGCCTTGTGTCATTGGCTGTGCTATGAGAATAGGGCCCCATGTTTTGTTAAAGTTCTTCTGAAGTTGTCATCTGCTCTTTGAGCTTATTTTTCCTTGTGGTTTTTAATCATTGTCATTTACTAATGCTAGCACAGACACACCCAGAGGGTTTTTTAAATGAAGCTTCATTTGGTTTATAGCTTTTCTTAGGGAGTGTACTTTCAAGTCAGTGTCATTTGACCTTGGGATTGCTTTCTTTTGCTGGAATGTTTACTGTTTTTATATGGGTATGTTGTTTTTTTGAATGCAGTTTTAACCAATGGGGTCCTTATCAACTTTTCATTTTTTTATTTTTGGTATGATCTGGGTTTTGAGAAAGTATGTTCTTCTAAAACAACTGCCAGTGTTTTCTGATGAAGGATTCTCTGTAATTCAAAAGCTAAAAGCACCTGTGTTCATTTGTAACAACCCTATTGGTCCAATAAAATGTATCAAATCATCTGTTTTTGTGGCTATTGTTTTACAAGGACCAATATGGCAACGTGTTTTTCTGTGGTTTCACGGTTTCAGATATGTTAGCAGGAATTTATCAGTAAAGTACCCATGGTTCTGAAACCAAGAAGTGACATAGTCAAAACTCCAAATTCTTGGTTCCATGAAAGGAACTGCACAGAATGGTATCCATACAAAGAAAACAATACAAAACACAACTGACAGCTTCAGCTTTTATTCAGGCACAGTTAAATAGTGATCCTTTAGATGTATAAATGTAATTTATGAAAATAGAGACATTTCAAACAGCTGCACATAAGTAATCAATTCCTGTCCACTTTAAATTAAGCATGACAAGAGATGAACAAGGTGATCTGGTTTAGAATTTCACTTGAGTGGTGTAGTTATTTGCAAAACTGAGGCTGTTTAGAAGTGCAATAGGAGTTATGCTAAACAAATGTAAATATCTCTAAATGTTTACAAGTAAACTATGGCCATCTGATTACCTCAATATTAATTTCTTCATAGGAGTTATACCAAACAAATGTAAATATATCTAAAAATATACATCTTACACATAAACCATCACATGAATGTTGTTCAGGACAGAAATACCTTTATAATGAGCCTATTCATTAAGCGGCACAAATTATATGTTTTAAACTATGGCCATCTGATTACCTGAATTTTCATTTTTCTTCACAATTTTCACCTTTTGGATGGCTAAAATTAAACAAATCTGATGAATTCAGTTTAGTGACTACCCTCATTTGAAAGGTCATTTTGTCCTGAACAACTTTCATGTTGGTTATATATTGGTAACTTGTATACTTTCCGAGATATTTACATTTGTTTGGCATGACTCCTACTGTGTTCACTCAGAGAGGAAAAAAAATGAGGTTGTTTGGAAGACTATATTTTACAAAATATAAAGAATTCAGAATAGTGACTACCCTCACGTGAAAGATTTTTTTGCCCTGAACAATTAGATATGTGGATTTGTTTGGAATGTGTGCACATTTGCTCTCAGAGAAAAGCAGCTTGGAGTTCTGTGTCCATCATTCTAAAAAGAAAGAATGGAGTATTTTTTAACTGCCATATGGGTTTGCAGTGTTATGGAAGAATACACTGAAAACTACAAAAAAATGTCTTCCACGGAAACTCCTTTTCAAGCTAAAGTGATATGGCTGTAGGCTCTGCCCATAGCCATGAAAAGGAAGGTGAGAGTTGGATACAGGATGGAATCCAGAATAGAAATGGATGTTTTATTATGTGCATTTTTTGGTCCTGTTTAAGCTATATCAGCCAACCTAATAAATTATATTCTATTGCAGTCACAATGGACTCAGTTTTCTGATTTTTCTAAGATACCCATGTTAAAGCCTATACCCTGAGTGCATCTGTATTGTGTTTTCCATATTAAAGAATTATTTTCTTGAAATCACCTATCTTAACTGGAAACATTACACGACTATAGCATCTTGAAGACTGTAGATTGCATTTTACACATAACCAATAGAATAGAATCTATTGCATTCTATATTGACAGAATTATAATTCACATTCTATGGGTATAATATAGACAATGCCCACCCAAGTAAAAAACAAAATGCTTCTGTCTGAATCACTCTTCCCAGTCCCATGCCAATGCCTGTAACAACTATTTTTACTGAGATCCTTTCTGTGTACATAGATATTGCACTTTCTGTGTTTCTTTTTTTTTGGGGTGGAACATTCTTGCATACTCAAGTGCAGGATATCAACAATCATACTTTAACCCACATCATGTCACAATGAGGAGTTTGTTGTGGAGGGGTGCTGGGGCAATGGAGTACACATGTGTCCTCTGCTGGGATATCATTCTTCCAGCACACACTGTCTGCACTGAAATATACTGAGTAGCTGACAGGCTTTTTGTTTGTCAACTGCCCATGATTTGACTTATGGCAGTGTGAGACAAAAGTATAAATGATAGTTGGTAAGCTGTTTCATAGTAATGATGTATCTCACAGTGCCATAAATCAGATCATGATCAGTCAACAACAAAAAAAGCCTGCAAACTACTCAATAGTTTTCAGTGCAGACAGTGTGTGCAGGAGGAATGATATCCCAACAGAGGACAAATTTGTACTTAGTCATCCTGTCACCCCCCCCCCAATAAACTCCTCACTGTGACACGCTGTGGGTTAGGGTATGGTTATTGATATAATGTGATGGAGTATGCAAAAATGCCGCCCCCCCCAAACTCACAGCAGGTACAGTATCTATGTACAGTGAGGATCTCAGCAAAACAAGATTTACTGACATTCTCTTTGGAGGCACTGGAATACAAAATGTCAGGACACACACTTTTATTGAGAACAATAATTTTTTTATCACACAACCTGTCAGCTGTCCAGTCTGTTAACCCTATGCTCACCTTCTGTACTGTATGTCTGTGACTTGAGCATCAGGTTGAGTCCAGCTCATGTCTCCTTGAGAGTACAGGTCTCGCCTTCCCAGGTAGAAAGGCATGCAAGTGGGATTGAACAGGGGGTGGGGCATCCACCACTGTGGATGAAGCGGGATGTCCCAGTTTTTTTCATCTGACACATTGATGGTATCACCACATTACAACAGGGAAACTGTTATTTTTTTTCTTCTAAACAACAGTTACCAGTTACTATCAGACATGATCTCGAACAATTCTCCCCACACTATAACACACACACACACATATGCACACAAAACACATAGAACCAAATTGTGCCGCATCTCTAATGCTATCACAATAATTTAGGCTCCACATGCAACTATTCCACTACTCATTCTGTTATGGTAAAATAGAGGTAAAAACAGTAAGCTGCGAATGAGCTTGTTTCATCCTGATGACTAGGGTTTGATTCTCCCAGCCTCCACTTGCATACTGTCTGTGAAACTAATAAACTACTATAATCTCCCCCCATGCTGCTGGGTCACTACTGAAAACAGGCACTAGGGTCTACAAGGAATTATTCCATAATACATTAATTAAAATAGATAAATAAAATTCAGATGTGTTCTAACTTGTCCATTCATTATAATGTATTAAAATTGAAAAAAATATATATATTTAGTCATGATTTGCATTTTAATTATTTATATATATTTTTTACTCTTTGCAAACTGCTTGACTTTCAGAGTTTAGAGTAAAAATAGTTATATTTACATAATATTCATACTATCATTGTACTGATTCTAAGGGCTGTTACTATACTGATTTGCAAGTAATTTGGATTCCCTGTCTGTTTTCCCATTCCCACCACCCTCTGCTCCTTCCCCTTCCATGGTACTGCTATCACCTATGTATTAACATATGATGCATTAAGATAAGATAAGATATCTTATGATGTCCTATCTTATCCAGCTCGGTGGCACACAGTGTTGGTTGGACAGCCACTTTAACAAAAACAGAGAGGGAACCCAAATTACTTGTAAAGCAATACTGTAACAGCCCTTAGAATTATTTTATTTTTATTTTTTTTTTTATTTATTTATTGAAGAATCAGTTTTACAACCTTTGAGTCAGCGACTCGTTTACAAAGGTACCTCGTCAAAAAGGGGGGGAGACAACAAGTAGTGATGTAATTAGGACAGGGATTACATACAGGTGAGATACAAAAAACACCTGGAGTTACAGGCAGCAACTATACAAGTACAAGCATAAGTTGAGCAATATACATAAGTTAATTTGCATATTATACATCATATACACATCAATTAATAACAACATAGTTACAGACAGTATCCAGTCATCTAAGGGAACCAGGGGGCACAGAGCAAAGGGCTTGGTTAGGTCAGCTATCGACATTTGCAGCATCGACTGTCAATAATGTGTTGACGGAGGGCAGTTTTGAACCGGCCAATCACGGGGATCTTAGAGATAGCCTCAGGAAGGGAGTTAAACCAGAGGGGGGCTTTACGATGGAAGGATCTTTGGCAGCGGGAGGTCCTAGCCCTGGGAACTATGAAGGTGGCTGCGCTGGAGTTACGGGTAGGCAGGGGCCGGACAGCCAGCTGCAGTGTAGCAGAGACCCCTGGTGGGCAAAGCCCTGACATGGATTTTTTAGCCAGTAGGCAGGTATGGTATTTCAGTCTTTCATCAAGAGTGAGTAAGTCGGAGGTAGAGTATAGCAGGCAGGTATGAGTTCTGCTGTTGGCACCTGTAAGGAGCCTGCAGGCTTTGTTAATAGCAGTCTGTACCTTAGATAAGGAGGTGGGGTCAGCCGCAGCATATATTGGAAGTCCGTAGTCGGCCAGAGACAGTACCGAGGAGGAAATGGCTAATCTTAATGCAGATTCTGGGAGGCAGTCTTTGTGGCGGTAGAGTAGCCCGATCCTGGAGTTCATGGCAGATGACAGGGCTTTTAGGTGGGCGTGGAACGTAAGGCCTGGGTCAAAGGTGATGCCCAGGTACTTATAGGATGTTACCTGTTCTAGAGGGAGGAGCTTGCAGGTGGTGATGAGAAGGGGAGTGTTCTTGGCGCTGTTTTGCCGGTGTGAGAACAGCATGGACTTAGTTTTCTTCAGGTTCATGACTAGTCGATGGTTACTGAACCATTTTTCGGTTTGGAGGAAGGCGCTTTGCAGTGTGCCTTGGAGTAGGAGCGGGTCAGGGTGAGATGCTAGGATCACTGCATCATCAGCATAAAGCAGTATTTTGCTGGGACAGGAGTTTGGGAGAGAGTTTAGGAATAGACTGAAGAGGGTGGGTCCGAGGATGGAACCTTGCGGACCCCTGAGAGAACCGGCAGGTGTAGGAGAGGGTCCCATTTAGTATAACTCTTTGGGACCTGTTTTGCAGGCAGCTAGAGAACCAATTCATAGGGCCAGATGAGAGTCCCAGTCGGGATAGGGAGTTTAACAGCAGGGGGTGGCACACCGTATCGAAAGCCTTAGATAGGTCTATGAATACTGCTCCTGCAAGACAACCCTTGTCAAGCCTTGGCGTGTAAGTGGTGGGAGGAATTCCAGAAGGGCGGTGGTTGTGCTGTGGCCTGGACGAAACC
The DNA here is from genome assembly GCA_016271365.2 of Neoceratodus forsteri. Lineage (NCBI taxonomy): Eukaryota > Metazoa > Chordata > Ceratodontiformes > Ceratodontidae > Neoceratodus > Neoceratodus forsteri. Next base: position 1,497,254,011 of record CM057449.1, read on the forward strand.
CATGTTGCTCTGGACATAAAGGTTGTGCCTAGATAGGTATTCTAAGAGCTGTGGATACTATTTTTCTAACGCTTTGGATGGGGAGGATGGAGATGGGCCTGTAATTATTTGGTACCATGCATCCCCAGACTTATGAATGGGGATTACTTCAGCATGCTTCCAGCATCCGGGAATTGACCTAAGCAAGGATTTGTTTAGGATAAGCGTGAGGGGATTAGCATGACATCCAGTGTAAGGCGGAGTATCTTGGAGTCAAGAGGGTCATCACTAGGGTTATGGGAGTCGAGGATTTTATGAGAAAGGTTTGGCATCACAGGGTGAGATTGTCTGGAGAAGCTTGAAAGAAGTGGCCTTGGATGTGAGAAGGTGGGCGTGGTGACGGTCAAGAGTGGGCGGAGGACTGCACTTAAGTCCGTGAAAGTTTTGTTAAGGCAGTCAGCAATACATGTTAGGTCAGTCGAGACAGTCCCGCTTATGTCAATCTGAGACAGAGGGGGGAGCGGGTTTACCGCTCAGTTCTTTAATGTTGTCCCAGAAGGCTCTGGATGAGCCCCAGGTAGACGCCAGCGCAGCCTGATAGTATTTAGCTTTGCCTGCTTGATGGCCAAGGTGCACTGGTTATGGGCAGCCCTTGTAGCTTGTCTGTCAGCCACTCTACCAGAGTCATTTGCAATGTGCCAGAGATTATCCCGCTTTTTAGTTGCTGGATCAGAGCAGGGATATCCAAGCAGCAGACAGCTTTTTTTTTCCTGGACGTGGAGATGGGGCAAACAGATCACAGGCGATGGTGAAGGCAGTAGTGGGGTAGGTTAGTGCAGAGTTTATGTCTGGAGCACAGGCCACTGGGGTCCAGTTGACTTGCAGGTGGCGTTTGAGGTTGTCAAGACCCCTGGGGAGAAACCTGCATCGTGGGGTGGTGCAGTACACAGGGCTGAGGGTGGGAGAGGACCAATGGCAGATGACGGGGGAGTGGTCGCTGAGAGAGTCCGCAAGGACACGTATGGAAGCCACTTTATGTGGCCGGTTAGAGAGGATTACGTCCAAGAGGGAGCAGGTTCCAGTTGCTTTGTTAAGACGAGTGGGCTGAGTGACCAATTGAGACAGGTCAAGGGCCGCAAGTTCATCCTTTATAGTATCAGATGAGGAACTGAGCCAGTTGGAGTTTAAGTCACCCAATATTAGTTGTTCAGCCTTCTGGGGTAAGGAGGATAGATAGTGAAGGAGGGAGGAGACCGCCAAGTTTTTGTATTCGGGGTATGTAAACGTGGTTAGGGTAGAGGGGCCACCACCAGGGTAAGGAGGATTTTGAGGGTAATGGCTTGTGCCTCATGGTTGAGCTCAGGGGTAGGAGGGCATGGCCCAGGACTGAGTCACGCAGATAGATAGCACACCCTCTCCCCTGCCCAACCTATCAGCCCTGAACAGGAAAAGCCTGGTAGAGAGATAGCTGAGTCAGGCATAGTGGGAGAGCCAGGTCTCTGCTAGCATGAGGATGTCCGGGGGTGCGTAACCCAGCATTGGAGGCAGCTATTTTTGGGGAGACTGCATATGTTCATGAAAGCAATTAGGAGACCGCTACCACGGGTGGGCTTGGGCGTGGCAGCGTAAGCGGAGGCCCAGGGTTGGGGTGCACATTGCTGGAGGCAGGGAGCAGCAGAGCGATTCGGCGCCTCATAGGGGTGGTGGTTGGTGAGGGAAGGTGCATATGCAGGAGCCGAGACCTCACCGGGGATGTCACGGATGGGAAGAGAGAAGAGTCGGATTACTAACGAGGAGATTGACCATGTGAGAAAGGGTGCATGGTACTGGGGATAGTGCACAGGGGTGGGTGGGTGGGGTTGAGTGGTAGTCGAGGGTTCGGATGGATTTAGGGAATGGTATGGTAGTCCAGGGTACAGGATGGAAAAGGGGGATGGACAGGGTGTAGATGTGCAAAAGCTGAGGGAAAGACAGGGAATTGGGAGTGGGGGATAGTGGTTCGGAGGGGGCAGATCAGATGGGGATAAAAAGGGTCGAGGTGAGCAGTGGGTCTAGTGGTAGGAGGAGTACCAGAACAGCAAGGGTCATAATTGTGGATGATACAACATTAGAGAGAGTAGGAACTGAGTGCAGGCTCCTCTAGTGCTGGAATGGTATAACCAGCAAATGGGAAAGTCGACTGATTGGTTCTGGATCCCCATGTGAGTAGCTCTATAAAAGGGAGAGCCGACCAAGGATGGTGGTGGGGGCGGTGGGGAGCCGAACGCGCTAGCGTTCGGCTGGGCTAGACCTGGCACTTGTAGGAGAGAGGCGATTCAGAGCGCGAGCCTGGAAAGGCGCCAAATCCCCAGCAACAGCAGAGTGCAGGTTAGTCCACAGCCAGGAGAGCTCCCGACGATCGCGACTGCAGCAGGATAGGAAATTACCTTGCGTTCTGGGCAGGGAGGGCTTTTCAGTTAGGCCCTCGTGACCTCCTGGTCCTTAGGGGAAGGGGGGTGAAATCCTGTCAGGGAGGGCAGTACCGCGCCCTCGCGACCTCCGGCTCCTCGGGGGGAGGGGGGCTCGAATCTGTGGAAGAGGGAGAAGAGCCAGGTTAAGTAGGCAGGTATCAGGGGATTAGCAGGAGGGGGCGGGCAGTCTTGGGGAGAGAGAAGAATAGTTTCGTAGCAACAGAAAGACTAACTGGAAAATGCAGCAGTTACAATCACAAAACCTCTTTCCTTTTTTTTTTTTTACAATTTTTAGTACAATGATAGTATGAATATAATGTAAATATAACTGTTCCCAGTTTAGACTCTGAAAATTGAGCTCATAATAAAAAAAAAGCATAGTGGAAGGGGGATAAGGGAAGGGGTGAGGAGACAAGAGAGGAGGGGCACCCACCAAACAGTATGATTAGATATTAACCTGCACAGCAGTTATAAATATGGTCAATAATTGTCCAAAATAGCTAATACTGAACTTTCAATCACTTGGCTATGCAAGGCTTCAAAGCCTGGATATTAAAAAAAAAAACAGGACTGCACTAATAAAATGACAAAAGAGTATGGTTAAGGATAAAATTCAAGATATCTGAATGCTTTTCTACAAAGGCCAGTTCAATTACATCTGACAACCCTAGTCAAATACAAAGACTGCAGGGACACTACACAGCTAATACTTCAACTATATCAAACAGGGCAACTAAATGGTGGCATTATTTGTTTAGATTTCCGAATGCTTATTTGCAAGGACCACCTCAGTTACATATAAAATACCTTTGTAAATTAGGCTGAGTGCAGAAACTGTATATGCTAATAGTTCAACCCAGATCCTACCATCATAGTGATAGCTGATGAAATAAGCCTCAAAATCATTTGTATGCATATATCCAATATTCTTATTTTCAGTACATATTAGTATTTATACAATAGGGGTGAGCACATAACTCACTGAATAAAAATATGTATTCTCACTGCAGTGAAATAACCACTGTAAGGACATCACCACAGTAAAAATAAATGGATTTATTTTCACTGTGGTGATGTCACCTGCACTTATCTTCACTGCGGTGATGTCATCAAACAAAAAAAATTGCAGAAAACACATTTCTATTGTATAAATCAGATAAATGATGTGCACTCATGTGATATGGAAAATATTTTTCTCCTGCACTGTGATCTCTAGATAGTCACAAGTGGTTTCACCACTCATAAATATTCAGAGGTCACTCTAGAGGAGTGAAAAAATTTTCCATATAACACTCGTGCCCATCTTGTATCCCCTATATATTTTCAGTATATAATGTTAGATAATTCTATAAGGGGGGGATAGAAAATCAGTAACATATTGCAAATATGCACACTGATGGGTTTGAGTTATATTTTGTTGGCCATCACTATGATGCTAGGTTTATGGGAACTGTTAGCTTATACAGTTAGTTTCTGCAGTCACCCTAATTTACAAGTGCATTGTATATGTAACTTAGGTGACCCTTTCAGATAAGCATTCAGAAATCAAAACAAATAATGCCACCATTTAGTTAGTTGCACAGTGCACATGAGCATCAAGTGCAGGTTATGTCTTACCTCTAGTGGACCTCTGCTTAGAATTACAGAAGAGTTTGAGCTAGAGACAAAGTAACTGGACAATACTGAAAGCAGAACCTGGGCTCTCAGAGTATACATCTGCTTAAACAAAAAACAAACAATGAAAAAGCTTAAAAAAACACTTAAGAAGGTTGCAGCTTGTAAGGTTTAAATAATCAAAGTTCTACAAATCAGCTACGAAAATCATTATCTTGTAGTACAGATTGCACTGGGACTCCTAGTGGTCCCTCCCCCCCTCCCCAGTCCCCTATTTTCTTATTGTTGTCCTGTTGTTGTCAAAATGTTTACCTGGTAGTCTAGTGATCCCTTCCCACTCCCCTGTTCTCTGATCACTTTTCCCAAATAATAAAATAAATTCCTGTTGGTCTAGTGGTCCCCCCATTCTCTGATCGCCATCCCCTTATGATAAAATACATTTGTGGTAGTCTAGTGGTCCCTCCCTCTCCCACATTCTCCAGCTGCCATCCCTGTATAATAAAAATAAATTCCCTAGTAGCCTAGTGGTCCCTATCCTGTCCTGCATGCTCCAATCACCATCCCATTGTTGCAAAAATATTTCCTATGGTCTCTCCTGTATTTCATCAGGGTCAGGAAGCACAGAAAAAGTTGTAAAGTGCCTCAGTGCATCCATGTCACCTGGGGTATGCAAGCAATTCAAGGAGTCCATTCCACCTCCCAAACTCTGAAAATTGGGGCAGGAAAACACAACAGCATGACATACCATTTTTTCTTGGCAGCTGTAAAACAGCACATTTTTTCACTCCCCTGCCTGAAAGACATTCAGATAGTTGGGGCAGATGGCACCACCACCAGTTCTTCTAGAGCATCAATGAGCAATGAGCATGCAGCCACTCAAGATTTTTGCTTTACTGCTAGAGATACTGCACAGCATGGCAGGGACCACAACAAACTAGCAGGGCAAACTTTCTTCTGACACAATTGGCTTTTCATAGGCTCATGTCCCTGATTTCAAGACACCAGTGAAAACAAGCAAGGTTATACTACTAAAAAATATACTATTTGTGATAATGACTTCTCAAGCATTTGTAAGGTGACTGGTCAGGGAGGAAGGGGGGGTGAGCCAGTCACCAGTTGTTGAATAATGATACATGAAAAGACCTTAAATGTCTCACACAACAGGTAGACTGATGGGACACCAGGGAAACAAGAAGGAAGGTTTCACTACTAAACAATACTCTGTTTGTGATGAGGATTTTTCATGAATTTTTAAGGCAACCAGCTGTGGGGGAGAGGGAGACAGTCTAGGAAATCTTTTTTACTCACACTTGGTGAGCTGCAGATATAGCAGCACCAAGCGCAGCAATAGAACCCTTTTAGTCAGAACCCCTTTAGTAATAGCAACTTTTCTCATATTATGTGACAACTGGCAGCAAGGATGAGTGCAAGGAGCAAAGCCTTTTTGTTCACTGTGTCAAAACCAGCATGTTGGCCAAGAGGAGAGCTGATGCTGGAGTCAATGTGAGTAAGGTGTACCTCTTGATAAGGAATGCTTCAAGCAGCATGGAAGCCGAAGCTGTGAGGAAGGTAGAGAGAGGGAGGCAGTCTGTCTGCCAGTTGATTAATAAAACAGCTGTCAGTACAGCTCTTGTAGCATTAATTCCTCGTTCACTGGCATGTGCTGCAAAATCTCACCCATGCTGATTTTATGGTTGCACTCTACAGCAAAGTATATGAAGCAGAGATTGAGGGCTTGTTCTCTTTATTGCTTTGTCCCACCTTTGTCTATATGCACATCTGTCTTTTAGACACCATCCCCAATCACTGTAACTCTAACTCAACAGTCATCTACTAAGAAAGAGACAGAGATGGGGGGGTGCTACTAGACTCCTGGGAAATGGTGACTCTCTGCTCTCACTGCAGTCCACAACATGAGTTCCAGCTGTGGCTGCAGTAGTCAAGAAAAGTCCTAATGTTCTCATACAGAGAACGTGGGTGAAGAGCTCCTCTCGTTAATCTGGGCACCCTGGATTTTGGGTTCACAGAAAAGGTATTTCTGCCCTTCATGTTAAAAAACAAACACCAGAATCTAGCAAAAAGGGGCCCATTTACCTATTGTAGGTTCTGGTGTTTGTTTTTTTTTAAAATGCCAGCATATGGATCTCAGAAACCACACATGCTGCCATCGCAGACTTGCCACTGATCAAGACCTTGCCTACTAGACAATACATGAAAAATTTCAGCCTGGGATTAGGTTGAGGCACAGCACAGAGGTGGCACTTGACTGGGTGCATAATGACCTCCACATAGAAAGATATTGAGGAAAACAGTCAATTTTCATTCTCCTCAATCTGTCATCAGCATTTTATACCGTGGACCACATCATGCTGTTGGATTGCATTAGAGAGTATTGCGGACTCACAGGTACTGTCATCAACTGATCTGAGTTCTTTCTCTTGGGCAGAAGGCAGAGGGTGGTGATGGGGAATTTCTCCTCCTCCCTGATACCCCTGACCTGATGAGTTCCCCAAGGCTCAAGCCTATCACCGATTTTGTTCTTGGTATACATGTTGCCTCTGGAGAGGATCATCAGACAGTACAATCTGGGTTTCCACTGTTATGCAGTTGATACTCAGCTGTACATGTCCTTTGAACCAGGGACAAATGGTGCCATCAAAGTGCTGAATAAACACCTTGCTGAGATTCAGGGTGGGATGAACTCTAACTGGCTGAGACTTAACCTGGATAAGACAAAGGTACTGGTGATTGAGCTGGGTTGCAGGCATGATGGGGATGCCTCCAGGAAGACAACAGGTTTGGTCCTGGAATCGATCCAATTAATATCATTCTCTAGGGTGAGAAATCTGGGAGTGATCCTCAATGACAAGCTGACATTTAAAGCACAGGTATTAGCTGTTGTCGAAAGTGGTTTTTACCACTTGAGGAACATTGCCCGGATTAAAACCCTAATTCCACCCAAAGAAATGCCATCACTGATACATGCCTTTGTGACATCCAGACTCAACTACTGTAATGTTCTATACCTCAGGATCAGTTGAGGGAACCTCTGCCAGCTGCAGCTAGTGCAGAATGCAGTGGTCAGGATGCTGACAGGATTGCCCAAGTCATGTCATGTGACCTCAGTCCTGTGGAGTCTGCACTGGCTGCTGGTCAGGTGGTGGGTTCTCTTCAAGGTGTGCTTGCTCACATATAAGGCCTTATACAGATCAGGTACTGGCTACCTGTCGGACCTCCTTACTCCTGCTGTCCCAACTTCTTCCCTTTGTTCCTCTATCCATATCCTCCTGGCAGTTCTGTGTACTGGGCTTAAAACCTCAGGTGATTGCTCATTTGGGGTGGTCAACCCAGTCCTCTGGAATTTACTGCCAAGACCTTTGATGGAGGCCCCTACTGTGGAGGCATTTTGGGGGGGCATAAAGACTCATCTTTTTAGCATAGCTTTTCCTGCAAATGCTTTTAACATGTCTCTGAATTCATACAAAATTTTAAAAATGTTTTATTTGTTGCTGATTGTTTTCTAATATGATAGTTTATAATCCTGTCAAACTTGTTCTACTGTATGGCAGCCAGAGCCCCTTGGACTGGGCACATAACTAAATATATTATTACTTTCTTACTTACCTACATACATATAGGCTCCCATAGGCAAATAAGTATACAATTATACTATCTCACAAAGTAAGGAAATAAACTGCAAACATTGCATTTATGCTCTAGTTAGGGATAACACCACAAAAGTAGTGAAAGTTTGTGTTATTGTTTTCAAAACCAGCATCCCACACCCACCCTGCACACACCAACAGGTGTCAGGGGTGTGCCTTGGGGTCATTAGCCCTAACGCTTACCCCATTCTCCTATACTGTACCCATCTCAGCTTATTTACTTATGAAATGGGGTGAGCATTAGGGCTGATGACCCTAAAGCACACCTTTGATGCCTGTTGGTGTGTGCAGGAAGGGTGTTGGATGTTACCTTTAAAAAAAACAACTAACATCACATTTCTCTTCTTTTGTGGCATTATCTCTAACTACAGCAGTAACACAGTGTCTTGCAATATAGATATATACAGTATATACATATATATATATAGAGAGAGAGAGAGAATAAATAATGGGAAAGGGTGGTTTACAAGGATATATATTAATTAAGGGGGCTAATTGGGGCTATAAGGCCACAAGCCCGAAGGACAAGTGGCTTTATTGACTTAATTAGCACCCAAGATGTGTATACGTATGAGTGTTCCACCCTTACCCATTGTTTGTTGAACATAATACATTAAGATGGTTATTGTTATGGAGATTGCATTTGTGATCATGTTATGGCACTTGAAGGTCTCTTGCAGCAAGGAGACAATGGTGTGTAGTGACTGCAGGTAGGAGTTGGGAGATTTCTGGGTTTGGGAGGTTTTTGTGTAAGTATCTTTTATCCAAGTTCTTTTATAGCTTGTTAATTGGTTTGGCAAGCTTTACAATGCTGTTTTAATTGTATTATTAGTGGCATTCCATAGGGTTTAATGTAACATGGAAACATAGAAACATAGAAAGTGTCAGCAGATGAGAGACCTTATGGTCCATGTAGTCTGCCCATTTTTCAACTACCCTTCCCTTTTGCCATTTATTTCTTCCCTGTAGCCACTATTCCCTTGTATCTATCCCATGCCAATTTGAAGGAGCAGCCTGTCTTGGCTTCCACTACTGACTGAGGCAGATGGTTCCATGCTTCCACCAACCTTTCAGTGAAAAAGAACTTCCTACTTTTCTCCCTGAATTTACACCCCTCAATCTCTTCTCATGTCCTCTTGTCCTAGTCTGTTTATTGATTTGAAAGAGTTCCTGCACCTCTGTTTTGTTGATGCCCTTGAGGCATTTAAAGGTGTCCATCATGTCTTCTTTCTCACTTCACTGCTCCAGAGAGTACACATTGAGTTCCCTTAGCCTTTCCTTGTATGGTTTCTCATGTAGACCGTGCACCATTTTGGTGGCCCTCCTCTGAACAGCCTCCACTCTATTTATGTCCTTATTCAGGTGCGGTCTCCAGAACTGCACACAATACTCCAGATGAGGTCACACCAGGGACCAATACAGGGCCATAGTTACCTCTCGTTTTCAACTGGTGATACCCCTCCCAGTGCATACCAGCATGCTGATAGCTCCTGACACTGCCTTCTCACAGTGTTTGGCTACCTTTAAGTCGCTTGATGTTACAAGCCCTAGGTCCCTTTCCTGCTGTGTAGTCTCCAGTTCTATTCCATATATGAATGACATCTTCCTTGGATTAGTATGCCCTAAATGCATGACCTTACCCTTTTTTTGCATTGAACATCAATTGCCATGTTCTGGACCAGTCTTCAGGCTTCTGTAGGTCAGATGTCATCCTGTTTATTTCTTAGGGAGTGTCGACCCTGTTGCAGATCTTGGTGTCATCTGCAAACAGGCACACATTTCCCGCTAGGCCATCTGAGATGTCTCTGATGAACAGGTTGAAAAGGACAGGTTCCAAGACAGACCACTGAGGTACCCCACTAATAACCTCTTTAACCCCAGACATAACTCCCATTGACCATGACCCTCTGTGTTCTCCCAGTTAGACATGTTGTTTTTACCTAGTCCGCCCTTTATTGTCCCACTCCTGCACCTTTGAGTTTATTTAGGAGTCTTCTGTGAGGTACTGAGTCAAAGGCTTTACTGAAGTCAAGGTAGGCCATGTCCACTGCCCTTCCTTGATCCAGCACCCTTGTCACCCAGTCAGAGAAGCCAATCAAGTTTGTCTGGCAGGATCTGCCTGCCATGAAACTGTGCTGCCTGAGATCCTGAAATCTATTAGATTCCAGATAGGTTATTCATCTCTCCTTTAGCACAGCCTCCATCAGTTTACCCACAACTGAAGTCAGGCTTACTGGCCTATAATTTCCTGCTTGTTCCTTACTACCAGATTTTTGGAGTTGGACAACTGTTGCCCTCCTCCAGATCCTCAGGGACTAGTCCTCCCAGTAGTGAGTCATTGAAGAGTTTCACCAGTGACTCAGCCAGGTCTTTTAGTTCCTTCAATACTCTGTGATGAATACCGTCAGGTCCCATAACTTTGTCCCATCTCAGTTTCCCTAGTTCCTCCAGGAATCAGGTAGCTGTGAAGAGACTAAAGTCCATCTCTGTTGTTGGGTCATGTGTGCTGCTTTTGCTTGGGCCTCTGCTCTCTTCTTCCTTTGTGAAGACCGAGCAGAAATAGTTGTTTAAGATTTCAGCTTTTTCATGGTCTTCTTCAGATTATCCTCCTCCTTCATTTGTCAGTTTAATGATGCTGCCACTTTTTCTCCTTAATTCACTGATGTATCTAAAGAATGTTTTATCCTTTTCTCTGATTGGATTCGCTATTCTCTCCTCTGTTAGTGCCTTTGCCTTTTTTAATGCTTGTTCCGTTTCTTTTAATTTGCATTTGTAGATGTTCTTGTACTCTGTTCTTGTTGATGTGTAGCATTTGAATGCCTTCCTCTTTTCCCTAACTGTTTTTGCCACCTCCCTGGAGAACCAAAGAGGCTTTCTCTGCTTTTTGGACTTGCTTACCATATTGGTGCAATGGTTTGTTGCTTCTGTGATAGCTTTTCTGAGACTGACCCATCTCTCTTTGACTTCCTGAACCTTAAGGCATTTCTTTAATCTTCTTCATGAGAAACTGTAGTGCAGCTGTGTGCTTTTCATTAATCCAGGTATATACTTTTAATTGTTTGATTAGTGTAGATGTATAGCTTTACTTAGTGCAGGTATATAGCTGTAATTGATTGATTAGTGCAGGTATATAGCTTTAATTGATAGATTAGTCACAGATATACAGGAAAATAAATGACGGCCTTTTCTTTGGAAAAAGTTCCCATCCATGTATTTTATATACTGTATTTAAGCAGACAGACAGAAAGACAGACAGACAAATATTTGTTTCAATAATTGCATTTGTGCAACATTTAGGGTTCCAGCTAAAACAAAACAAGTAGAAAAATATGGTTTTAGGGCTTCCAACTCTAAAACCCCACTTCATGCCTAAAACAAATCAGGAATGCAGTTTTTTGGGGGTGTTGTCAGTCCTAAAGCTCACCCCATTCTATACACTCCAGAAACATACACACCTAATGGGACGTGCTTTAGGGTTGACAACCCCAAGGAAGATTGCACCCCTGATTTGTTTTAGGTTTGGGTTGCTGTTTTAGGGTAGGAAACCCTAAAACCACATTTCCCTACTTGTTTAGCTTTAGCCTGAGCCCTAAACATTAACACAGTTTTTTGCAAAGGATTGCTATTCTTTTTGAGATGGTATAATTATATCCTTTTTTGCCTGTGGTAGCGAAGAGCACTCCAGGACCTGCACCCCCATCCCTCCATAGATGAGTATATGTCTGTTGATGTGGAAGCACAGAACCCTTCCTATTTAACCCACATAATGAATCCAGTACTGACAATTTCAAATCCTCACTGAAATTTCATTCAGCACCACCACAAAGTCATTACACCCCAGAGGAAAATACATTTTGAACAAGATTTTAAAAATGACAGCTGTCATGTTCATGAGGTGGTATAAAGAAATGGCTATGTTGGAAATTTGGGTTTAAAATTTTTAAAATGACAAAAGTTATGAGCTAGCATTGCTAAATTTTGACTGATGTATATAACTTTGCCATTTTAACATATTTTGATCCCAAATATTCAACGTACAGTTCTTATGACCACAACTCGTGAACAAGGGTGGGGAAATTGTCCAAATCCCACCCAAAAGAATATTTCACCAAACTGCCACAAAATCATCTTTTGGTCTGGGTTTACATACTTCCACTGTGATTTTTAATGAGATGGGGTCTCAAAAAGGCCATGTTGAAAATTTGGTGTCAAAATATGCAAAAATGACAAAGTTACATAGAAACATAGAAGTTGACGGCAGATAAGGACCGCAAGGCCCATCCAGTCTGCCCATTTCTTTTTCTACCTTATAAATGTGCCATCGGCCTTTTCTCTGTCAGTGACCTATCTATTCATAGTCATTTGTATTGCTCCCTTATGCCTATCCCATGCCTGTTTGAAGCCCTGCAATGTATTCATAGCCACCACTTGTGGTGAAGCCATTCCATGCATCCACCACCCTTTCCGAAAAAGAATTTCCTCACATTCCCCTTAATCGGCCTCCCTATCTCATGCTGTGTCCTCTTGTCCTGCTATTTTTCTTATATTTAAACATGTTAGACTCTTTCACCTTGTTTATGCCCTTAAGGTGTTTGAATGCCTCGATCATATCACCTCTCTCCTCCTTTGCTCAAGGGTATACATATTGAGCTCCGTTAATCTGTCCTCATATGTCTTCTGATGCAGTCCCTGCACCATTTTGTTGCCCTTCTCTGGACTGCCTCAATTTGGTTAATGTCCTTGTGAAGGTGTGGCCTCAATACTGCACAGTACTCAGATGGGGCTAACCAATGTCTTGTACAGAGGATTATTACCTCCCTCTTACGACTTGTGATACCCCTACTAATACACCCCAACACCCCTAGCCTTACCTACTGCTTTAGAGGTCTGCTTGGATGATTTTAGGTCATCAGTGATGATGATGCCCAAGTCTCTTTCTTCCTTTGTGACTGCTAGCAACTCCCTCCCAGCCTATAAGTGGCTTCAGGGTTTCTCTTCCCTATGTGCATGATTTTGCACTTCTTTGCATTAAATCCCAGTTGCTCTTCTGACCATTCTGCTAGTTTATCCAGATCTCTTCTTATTTTGCCCACCCATCTGGCTCATCTACTCTGTTGCAGATCTTGGTGTCATCTGCAAACAGACAAGCCTTACCCTCTAGTCCATCTGCAAGGTCACTAATGAAGATGTTGAATAGGACTGGCCCCAGGACTGATCCCTGAGGTACCCCACTTGTGACTTGCATCTCTTCTGACTGTATACCATTTACCACCACTCTCTGTTTTCTGCCAGTCAACCAGTTTGCCACCCAGTTGACCAACTTCTGCCCACCCGAGCCTACCCAGCTTATTTATCAATCTTCTATGTGGAACAGTGTCAAAAGCTTTGCTGAAGTCAAGGTAGGCGACATCAACTGCTCCCCCTTGGTCCACCACTCTGGTTACCCAGTCAAAGAACTCTATGAGATTAGTTTGACAGGACCTTCCTTTGTAAACCCATGCTGTCTTGGATCCTGTGCCCCTATGGATTCCAGGTGTTGCACTATCCTTTCCTTAAGGAGTGCCTCCATAATCTTGCCCACTACTGAGGTAAGACTGACCGGTCTGTAGTTCCCCGCCTCCTCCCTGCTACCACTCTTGTGGAGCGGGATCATATGAGCCCTTCTCCAGTCTTCTGGGACCTCTCCTGTGCTCAGAGACTCACTAAACAATTCTGCTAATGGCTCTGCTAGTTCCTCCTTTAGCTCCTTAAGTACCCTGGGATGTATGCCATCAGGTCCCATTGCCTTATCCACCCTGAGCTTAGCAAGCTTGTAGGACCCTTTCTTTGTGAAGGAGTAGTGCTCACCTCCTCCCCTGTGTCCATGATGCTGAGCTGTGGGCCCTGCCCTACCTGCTCTTCAGTAAATACTGAGCAAAAGTATCTATTTAGGATAGATGCCTTTACAGGGTCCTATCCTCACATGCTCCCTTTCTCCATTAGCTTAGCATACCCCTCTGGACTTTCTCCTTTCACTAATGTATCTATAGAAAGTCTTGTCACCTTCTTTACTGTTTGTGCTAGTGTTTCCTCAGTTTGGGACTTTGCCTGCCTTACTGCCTTACCTGCTTCCCTTAGGGCAGTTTGGTATGCCTCCCTATCTTCATCCCGCTGTGTTCCCTTATATTTCCTGAAGGCCAGCCTTTGGCTCTGACCTTTTCTGCTACTGTATTTGAGAACCAAAGTGGTTTTCTCCTTCTTTTGCACTTCCTTTTCTGTCTAACACAATGGGATGTTGCTTCAAGTATTGCATCCTTAATGCTTGCCCACTTTGCCTGTACCCCCTCACCTGTGTTTCTTTTTGCCAGGGCTAGCTTAACTCTGTTGGCCATCTTATCAAAGTCAGCTCCTCTGAAGTCCCATATTTTTGCCTTGAATGGGATGATTTAGATGTAGTAGCCAAATTGAACCATACCATGTGATGGTCACTGGCCCCAGGTGACCTTCTACCTGAGATCTGTGATCCCTTCTTTGTTAGTCAGTACTAGATCTAGGATAGCCCTGTCTCTTGTGGGTTGCTGTACCAGTTGATTGAGGCCCTCCTCTTGCAGGGAATCCACTATGAGTCTAGTTCTGGCAGATGTTCCTGCTGGTATTGACCAATCTGTATCCGCATGTTGAAGTCTCCTATTATCAGAACCTCCCTTTAGCTGTCATGTTTGTATATCTTCTAACAGTAATGTGTCTATGTCCTCCTCTGGTCTGGGGGCCTGTAGACAACCCCAGTTCTTATGGCTGTCCCATTTCCTGTTTCCAGGGTGACCCACAGTTCTTCTGGCTCCTTTGTGTATTCTGAATTTCTGTAGCTTTGATATTTTCATTAACATACAGGCCACTCCTCCCCTTTGCACCTCGGTCTCTTCTGAACAATACATAGCCAGGTACTGAAGTCTCCCAAGTGTGGTTACTGGTAAACCACGTCTCACTAATTGCTACTACGTCCAGTTTAGCCTCTGATATTATTGCCTGAAGGTCTGGGATCTTATTTCCCAGGCTGTGAGCATTTGTGTACATGATTTACCATTGGCCAGATTTTGGTGTGTTAGTTGTTGGGTGAAGTTTGGCATTACCTCTGTGCATCGTATGGGGAGACAAACCTTTTTTCTTACCTGGTGATGCAAATGAACGGCAAACACGCTGAATTCCTGTTTGACCACTAGTTGAGGGGAGGGTGTTTCTTCCCATCCGACGATGGGGTGCTGCACCTCTCCCATTTGCTAGTTTAAATATTCTGCAAAGATGTCAAACTTCTGCCCCAATGCACTGACTCCCTCTTTAGTCAGATGCAGTCCATCAAATTTAAAGAAGTTTCGCTCCCAGAACTGTTGCCAGTTCCCTACAAATCTGTGCCCTTTTTCCTGGCACCAGTCCTTGAGCCACGTGTTTAGCTCCCCTATCTCCCCTTCTCTGACCTTCCGTCCATCTGCTCCCCTCTCCCAGACTGGCAGGATCTCAGAGGAGATGCCGGACGAAATAGATGATAGTTTGTCACCCAGCCTAGTCAGGTGTTCCTTGGTCTCCACCACTGACCGGCTGGCGAGATCATTAGTCCTTGTGTGTACTAGGACATCAATGTTTTCTCCTGCTTTGTGAACACTTAGCAATGCGGTCAGTGTCTCTTCCATGCTGATGTACTTGGAGACATCTGACCATCACCCTGGCTGGAGATGGGTATCAACTCCCCGAATCATGGAGTCTCCTATGATCAGAAGTTTTTTGGATTTCCTTTGTGCTTGTTTAGTTTTGGTTCCTGATTTGGGTGAGTTTTTTTGTGCTAGCTCCTGTGCCTCAGTGTCCTGCTCTGCAGTGTCTTCTGCCTCTTTATTTGATTTCAGAGATAGAGGCAGATACCTGTTTGTAGTATTTATATGGTTTTGGAGGCAATGTGTTGGAGAGCAGAGAGTGATGGGCACCTGATTTGCTCCTCCAACCACCTGCCAACCTCCTGGACCAACTACCCTCTGCGTCGAGGTTTTTCTGTTGGATGCTGGGGAAATGGCGGTGGTTCTTATAATGTATTTCCTCTTCAATATGAAATTTGAGGCGTGCAATCTCTGCCCATGCTGCCCGGAGCTGAGCCCTAAGATCTCCAAAGGCCCAGCATGTAGGACAGTGTCCTAAATCCTGTAAGACTGTCCTTCTGAAAATTGTTCCACAGTACCTGCAGTTAATGAAATCCATTCCAAATAAGTTGCTGGGTTTGTAACCTAGTCAGAGTAATTAGAAGGAAAAAAAAAGGAAAAAAAAATGCAAGTAATGGTTTAATTGTGCTTTGTTTAACTTGTTATAACAAGTGGATCTTCCCCTGCCTAAAAAGAAGAACCACGGACGAAAGAACAAGGAGGTAAGAGCAGAAACAATCAGTCAACAACAAATGCAGTAACCCTGAAAGCTTATCCTAATGTTAGATAAAACTGTAAAACCTGTAAAGCACCACCTATAATAATTTCAGAGAAGATATACTTCTGTAAGAAACACTTTGCTGCAGAGAAAATAAAGCAGTAACAGAAGATATACCTTGCAAAGACAATTTGAATCAGAAGATTACAGTAGTAATCTGTTAGCACACACCTGTAGGCACACCTTGTAATAATGCAGAAGAAGGTATACCAGCAACAACAATTTGAATCAGAGAAAAAATAAAGCAATGAAATGTTAGCAACAAACAGTAGCAATCCCTGTGAGTAAAAATAAAAACACCACCACACAGTAAATCTGCTTAGCCAAACTAAGTCTTAATCCTTCCCTTGCTCTGGTAAGTTTCTTTACTCTGCCTTTCAAGCAGTCTTAGAAGGAAAGAGCTCAGGTGAAGCTAGGTGCCTTGGCCAGCAAACCAAGTCTTCTACCTCCAAGCTATCAACTAACCTGACTTTTAACCCTTCTTTCTGTTGGAAATTACTGACAGTTTGCCAGCTCCACCTCACATAACACACCTAACCTTTGGAAGAGCTGTGGAGGAAAAGCAATTAGCTCCTTCAATGTGAGAAGGAGACTGAAACACCTCTGAGACAACAAACCTTTTCAACAAACAAGAATAAAATAAAACACAGTGTCAAACAGTAATTTTGCTTAGCTCAATGATAAAAAGTCACAAAATGTAAGCTCCACCTGTAATACAGTAATTTCAGAGAAGATATACCTGTAAGAAACACTTTGCTGCAGAGAAAAATAAAGCAGTAACAGAAGATATACTTGCAAAAGACACTTGAATCAGAAGATTACAGCAGTAATCTGTTAGCACACACCTGTAGGCACACCTTGTAATAATGCAGAAGAAGGTATACCAGCAACAACAATTTGAATCAGAGAAAAATAAAGCAATGAAATGTTAGCAACAAACAGTAGCAATCCCTGTGAGTAAAAAATAAAAACACCACCACACAGTAAATCTGCTTAGCCAAACTAAGTCTTAATCCTTCTCCCTTGCTCTGGTAAGTTTCTTTACTCTGCCTTTCAAGCAGTCTTAGAAGGAAAGAGCTCAGGTGAAGCTAGGTGCCTTGGCCAGCAAACCAAGTCTTCTAAGTTATGCACCAAAGTTGAAAACCCAATTGAAATATGTTGAACCACTCTTACATAACATTCTCATATAAGAGTCATCAATTCCATCAGCAAGATGTGAGGTAAGTGAGTGTGTGTGTGTGTGTGTGGGAGGTGGGGTGTTGGGTGCTCAGTGGGAGGTCAGGGTGGGGGGTGGGATTGGTGAGGGACCATTTTCCTTTTTTCAGGTAAAGAAAAACATTGCCAGACCATTTTCTTTATTTCACTGAGGAATGTTGTTCAGAGGGTGAGGAGTGCCACTAGACACCAGGGAAATAAAAAAAATATCAATGGGTATGGTGACTGGAGGGTGGAGCTGCCTCTAGACATGAGGGAAAATTATCTGAAGTAGAGGGACAGTGATCAGAGGATGAGGGGTGCCACTGGACACCAGGGAAATATTTAATAACTATGGGGATTGCAATTGGAGGGTGGGGGATGCACTAGACACCAAGGATAACTACAGTAATAATGGGTATGGCAATCAGAGGGTGCTGGGTACCACTAGATACCAGGGATAAATTAAATATATATGGGGACATCAATCAGAGGGTGTGAGTGCCACTAGACACCAGGAATAAATGGTATAATAACAGGAATGTGATAAGAGGGTGGGGGTGCCACTAGACACAAGAAATAAATTAAGTATTTATGGGGTGGGTGATCAGATGGTGAGCGGTGCCACTAGACACCTAGGAAAAATAAAAAAAATTACGGGAATGGTGATCGGAGGGTGGGGGTACCACTAGATACCAGGGAAAAATAAACAGTATTGTGGGGACTGCACTGTAGGATGGGGTGCCACTAGACACCAGGGATAAATTACATAATATTGGGAAAATTATGGGGATGCCATGCAAAATCCATTTTCCATTTGAAGGATATGTTTTCTGTACCATATGAAGAAAAGAAACAAAAAAGGATTCCTTCAAACAAAGAAAAAAGATTAGCAAAAATCTAAGTTCAGTGTGGTTTTCCATATGAATGGACCCTTTTTCATTTGAACAAAAAAGGTCATATGGAAAAAAAACTGAAAAAAAAGTCCAAAATCTTTTTTTCATATCAAGGGATCCTTTTTTAATTCAAATGAAAAAGGACAAACAAAAGAAACAGCAAAAGGAAAAAAAAAAGAACTAAGTTCAAAATTGTTTTCCATATGAAGAGACCCTTTTTTTAATGAAAAAGGTCATAACAAAAAGTTGAAACGCACACTAAGTCCAAAATATTTTCTGTATCAGGAATTTTTTTTTTCATTTCAGCAAAAAAGTCCATATGAAAAAAGCAGAAGCAAGTGATGAAAAAGGATATAAAAAACCCAACATTTTGGGGTCAGTTAACTGCAGAATTGACTAATGGAATCCAGATGACCTCTTTACAGGATGTCATTTTTGTGGGTTCTGGATTTTTTCTTCCAGAGATAACAGAAAACATGATGATGGCAAACAAAAAAGGATTATTCCAAATGAAAAAAGATTGTCCCCAAATGAAAAAGGATGCTTTTTCTTATGGACTAAATTCTTTCTTCTTTTACTTTTCAAACATCTATTCAAAGGACTGTACTGAGCATGCTCAGAAACCAAAACATAAAATTTATTAACTTTGGAATGGATTAACATTTTTTTTAACAAATGAGCGAAAGGCACAACAACCTCTTTCTACCCTGACAATTTCAGACCAATATTACAAACTGCTGGGTGCAGGATGATGGCACAAAAAAAACCCAATGAATTTTTATGTTTTTGCGCTATCAGCATCTCGGAATCTACAGATCCAACTGGAATGAAACTTGGCAAGTTGAAAGATCTGCCCCACAAGACCGTGCATGCAAAATTTTGTTTCTCAGCCATTGAGTGGTTGCAAAGATATTAACGTTCAAAAGTTGAGGTTTAACATGGAATCCCCTGCTTAACCACTATAGTTAAGGTTGAGTTGGGTGTTCAGTGCTAACCCCCTAACTTTGCGCATTCATGTCTTTGGCACCGTTAAATGAAATAAGCTGAAATTTTCTATGTGTTATCTAGGAGGCAAGGTCTAGATCTGTAGAATTTTTTGTGACAGAAGCATGTGTGGTTTCTGAGATCCTTATATGTAATTTTTCATAAAAGGCTAACTTTTTTCCTATACTTAACATGAGTCTTGTCTTGCTCTCATCTACAACCTACATGGAATTGAATTCTTCCCCAAGCTTGCAGTTGACATGTGCCATGTCCTAAGGTAGTGCCTTTGATAGGTCTGGTGAAAAAAATATGAAATGGTTCTAGAGCTATAAAGCTTTAAAGTTTAGTGTTTTCTGTTCTGAGCATGCACAGTGGAGATTTTGAGATAACATTCTGATGCAAAATGAAAAACTTTAAGTAACATTTTTGATTTTGCACCACTTTCTTGGCAGGGTACAAAATGTTTGTTGTGCCATGCCAGCTGCCATCTTGTTGATTTTCTTCACGAACTAACAAGTGTGTAAAAGACAATAAATACAGTAAGCTGTCATTCTAAAAAACAAACACCAAAACCTAACTAAATGGGCCCTGCTTAGCTAGATTCTGATATTTGGTTTTTAAAATATCGTCCACAAATACCTTTTCTGGGCACCCAAAATCCCAGGTGCCCAGCTTAGCCAGAGGAGCCACTCCCTTACATTCTCTACATGAGAACAGTGGGAATTTCTTGAACTCTGTAGCTGCAGTTGAAAATCATGCTGTGGGCTGCAGTGTGAGCTGTGAGCTGTGAGCTGCCATTTCCCTGGTTTCTAGTGGTGCCCCCTCACTCCATTGCCATCCCTGGTAATATGTAATGTTGCCTTGGTGTCCAGTGGCACCCCCACCCTCCAATCATGACCCCCATAGTTAATTTATATTTCCCTGTGTCTAGTGGCACTCCCCCACCTTCTGATCATTATCCCCATAGATTATTTATATTTCCATGGTGTCTAGTGGCACCACCTACCCTCTGGTCATGACCCCCATAGTTAATTTATATTTCCCTGTGTCTAGTAGCACTCCCCCACCTTCTGATCATTATTCCCATAGATTATTTATATTTCCATGGTGCCTAGTGGCACCACCTACCTTCTGGTCATGATCCCCATAGTTTTTTTTTATATTTACCTGGTGTTTAGTAGCACCACCCACCCACCCACCAACCATGATCCCTGTATTTTATTTACATTTTCTTGGTGTCTAGTGAAAACCCCCACCCTCCCATTGATGGTCCATTCTGAAAAAGTAAATGGTCCCTCAATGTTTTTTTTTTTTTTAAATCTGGAAAAAAGAAAATGGTCCCTCACTGATCAGACTTCCACCTCCATCTCCTTCTCAGCATTCAACACCCAACGCCCCCAGTACACCCCCCCACACACACCCTCACTCACGTGAACATGATACATGAAGAAGATCCACAGTCAGATCAAAGACATGTCTTGCTGCTAGAACCACTGACTGCAGTATAAGAAAATAAGGTTAAAGCAGTTCAATGTATTGCAATGGAGTTTTCAACTTTGAAATATATCTAAGCCATTTTTGCATATTTTGACACCACATTTTCAACATGGTTCATCAGGGACCCCACCTCATGAACAATATTGGTGGAACTGGGCAACTCCTGCCCAAAGGGACAAAGTAGAGATCCTTATAAATGTAAATGAACACATGAGTACCAGCTGAAAGGGAGTTGTATAAATCTAATAAGAGTAGAGCTTGGATAAACCAGAGAGTGTTGTCCCCTTGGAATAGACTCCCATCCTGTGTAGTGGAAAGTGATACTATGCTCAGTTTTAAGACCAAATTAGACATCTACTATAGAACCCTAACGAAAAGTTAAGGGTACTCAACAGCAATATATTAGTTTTGAGATCCTATGGCAGAAGCCATTGTCTAGCTCTGAACTTATTTCATGGTTGCTTGGCAAAATCACCTTTCAGGCCAGATTTGAAAATTTTAACCATCCTTTATTGATTTATTAATTTATTTTATTGAGATTCATGGAATTACAACCCTTTGAGTCAGAGACTCCTTTACAAAGGCTCCATGTTAACAAGAAAAAGAAAGAAACAAAAACAGGCAGAGCAGAGACAAAAACAACACAGTGAATTAGCAAGTTAGTTTTTGTTGACTGAGTAGGTGCGCTAGACAGCATAGCTGCCTATTTTCAGATGTGACCTTGGAGGTTACATACAATGGGTGGGAAAACAACAGTAAAAACAAGGAAAAATCATGTGTCAACAATCAGTAAAATTAGCCTAATTCATGATAGTCAGGTAACAACAAATTGAAGCCAGAGTCAGGCAAGGAGTAGTACAAATACACAGAGTACAGTGGCATAGCGAAGATTTGACAGATTAGAACCCCTATATGTGACATTAACAACATTGTACAAATAGTTGGTAAGTGTGAGAGAAAAGGTACAGGTAATGCTGAGGGAGATAATTGTAGAAGAAAAGTACCAGGGCAAATAGCTAAGAGGGTCATTCAAGGGAGTGGGTACACCCTCCGCAGGAGCTGGGTTCAGAACAGGCAAATATCTTTTTGAGTTTCTGCTTAAAACTTCAGGGTTAGAGAGTTCCTGAGTGCCAACAGCAGGGAATTTCACACTTTTGAAGCACTGTCCAAGAAAGCATTTTCACCCATTTTTGTGTTATACTTAGGCTGGGCAAGGAAAGATTTTTCAGCAGATCTAAGGGGGTAGGCAGAGTGAACAGGTTTTACAGAAGGGCCAGCATGCAAGGTTTCTGGGAGGTGATGATTTTTGTGATGAAGCAAGTGAGAAGAAAGTATAGCACAGTGGTTTAAGGCTCTGAGCTGCAAACCTGGAGACCTAGGTTTGAATCCCACAGCCCCCACTTGCACACTGTGTGACCCTGAGCAAGCCACTTCACTTCCTTGTGCTCCCAGGTTGCATCTGTAAGCAAGCTTCAGCTTAGTGTGTCTTTCCTGGTTAAAAAAATGTGATAGTGTATTGCTAGAATGCTGCAGGGGCAAGTCAGCCCAGGCCAGAGTAGAGTGAGCAGTGATGAGTGAGCTTGGGTACTGACAAAGCAAAGATGCATATACAGTATTGTTATAACAGATGTCCCAATTGTGGAGGAGTCCTCTTGAGGATTCCCAAAGGGCAACCATCCCATAGGCCAGTTTGGGTCTCAGAACTCCCTCAGCAATCACCAGACTCACCAGACATGTGAGGCTATGCCTAACTTTATACTCCAGACCAAGCTGAATGTTGACTGTTTTAATAGTAGTACTTATGTGAAGGTCATAGTCCAGGGACAGATCCAAGGTGACTCAGAGGTATTTAAAAGAGGAAACAGTGTTGAGTTGGTTGCCATCAGATGCTCTGATACATAAAGGCTGGTGACAGACCCTGATTTTCAGTTCTGAGCCAAAGAGCATGACAACTGTCTTTTTGCTGTTAAGGACAAGTCTAATTTATTTTATCCAGTGTTTGAAGGAGTTGAAGTTTGAGTTTAGGTTCCAGTTTATGTTCAATAGGTCAGAGGAGCTAGAGTAGATAACCAAATTGTCAGCATATAACAGGGCAGAACATGGGCCAGACAATGATGGGAGATAATTTATGAAGACTGAAAAAAGTAGAGGGCCCAATATCAATCCCTGAGGAACTCCGCTCAAGGTGTGGGAGAGTGAGGATTTGCCACTTCCAATCTGCATGGTTTACTGATACTCAGAGTGGTAATTATAGAACCAGTTGGTTGCAGAGGTAGAGTAACCAAGGGTGGACAGCTTGTAGAGGAGTAACTGGTGGTCCACCAAGTCAAAAGCCTTCTTGAGATCTAGGAAAATCCTCCCTGAGAGAGAACCTTTGTCCATGGCAAGCCTGACATCACTGATGAACTGGATAATAACAGTGGAAGTGCTGTGCCCTCATCAAAAACCATGTTGATCCTTGTTCAAGAGGTGGGTCAATAAGAAGGTTATGTTACAAATTTGGTGGCCAAATATGTAAAAATGGCAAAGTTATGTGACAACATTGAAATTTTGCTACACTTGCATGTAACTTTTTATTTTTAAATATTTCAACCCCAAATTTTCAACATGTCCATTTTTCACACCACCTCATGAATGTGGCAGCTGTCATTTCTTAAAAGAACAAAAAAGGTGCTCAAATAAATGGAAAATGATTAAGTGAATAAATGTTCAGTACAAAGATCTATTGTGGTGAAAGGAGGTATTTGTTCTGTATTTTTCACCACATTAAATCTTTGCACTGAGCATTTATTCACTTAGCCATTTTCCATTTATCTGTGCACCTTTTTTGTTCTTTTGCTTGGTTTCTATATTTGAGGTCCTGTATTTGCTGACAGAAGCGTCGGATAGTGTTTTACACTTTGATGTCATTTTTCAAATCTGGCCAAAATGTGTTTTTTCACCTGTGGCACAAAATGACATTGTGGTGGCACAGAATGACATTTTGGCAGGGATTTCAAAATTCTCAGCATGACGTTCATGAGGTGGGATAATAACAAGGCTAATCTGACAATTTGGTTGCTGTTTTGGCTGAAATTCAAGTGCAGGGCCCTCTCCATGGAAACATAAATGTATGCATATAGCTGTGTGGACAGTATTCGAGAGACAAAGTGTGACATTCATACACTCAAAAAAAGTTTTATAATTAGGCATGACTCAACCTTAATTTTAATGTGTATATGTGGTAGTTACATAATACAAAATATAAAGATAGTTCTGTATTTCTAAGTTTGGAAAAATGGCTCAGTTATTTATGATGTGGAAACTATTTCCGTGGGTAACTTTGTGTCCATTATGCATTATTTCCCATTTCTAGTAATAAATAACATTTTCAAATGCAGTGTCTCTGTCTTCTATTTAAGTGTATTCATTTGCAACATCTAACGATTTTATGTTTTTCCATACCTATGTGTTGCTATCTATACTCCAATGTAAACAGCACTAAAAATACAAACAGGAGGTTACCAAAGTTTCATTACTTCATGCTTATACTGTTTATGTCCAGTGTACATGCCTTTCACACTTAAGCTGTACCTTAAGTAGAAAGTTAAACATGAACAAATCACTTGGTTGTACTTGATTTATTATGGGACCATCTCTGTCGCATACAACTACTGTGGGTAACGCGGATACCACTGTAGCAATGCAACATGTGAAATACATGGTACAATTTTTATTAATGGCTTATTATCAACCAAACAGCCAAAACACATTAATAAGTACCATGCCACATCAGGGACTATTTTGACATCACTGTAGTTCAGCAGAGCCAGATTTAGGAGAGGCCAAACCACAGTTAACAACCAGAAAGCACCCAGGCAAGCTGTTTGGTACTGATTACTATAGACAAGGGTGCCACATGATGCTCCATGGCAACCCCGTGCCAGCCTTTGAGGGGAAAATGATGCCAAAATATCACACAGGCCCACCCTAAGCTCACCACCACGTGCATCACAGGGATGCCGCTGCAGCAGGGTTCTTGTTCTGCACATGGAATGCCACATCCAAACTGCTCTACAAGTCAAAACAATACACCAAAGTTCCCCATGAACAAGCAAAAGCAAGGCAATAGAGAGCTGGATGTTGCACAGTGGGCCTGAGCCACATCAGGGGTCATTTTGACATCACTGTACCTCCACAGAGTCAAACTGAGGGTAGACCCAACCACAGTTTAAAACCAGAAAGCACCCAGACAAGCTGTTTGGTGTTAATAACTGTAGATGCAGGCACTGCATGGTGTCCCCTGGCAACCTAGTGCCAGCTATTATGAAGAAAATTATGCCAAAATATCACATAGGCCCACCCTGTGCTCACCACCACGTACATCACAGAGACATGGCTGCTGCAGGGTTCTTGTACTGCACATGGAATGCCACATCCAAACTGCTTGAGTCAGGCCCAGGTGATGTATTTTTTTTATTTTCAAACAGTTCCAATATATTATGCCAACACTTGACATTTAATTTATAGGCAGTCTCATTATAAATAAATCTTCTAAATGTTTTTGCCAGATGAATCCAAACCACTGATGTTGCCCAAAAGGCACAAGTATACCCAGGCAATGATCAGATTATAGTACTACACATGGTATCCCTCCCATATCCCTGAATGTACTAAACAATGCCATAAGCAGCTTTTCTGAGGTAAGCCCAAGTGCTGTATTTTTTTATTTTTAAACAGTCCCAACATATTGTGCCATCACTTGACACCTAATTTAGAAACAGTCTTATTATAAATAAATCAAGAAAATGTTTTTGCCAGATGAATCCAAAATAATGATGTTGCCCTACAGACACTAGTACACCAAGGCAATGACCCAGTTATTACATGTGGTACCCCCCCATGCCATGAGCAGTCATTTTGAGGTAGGCCCAAGTGCTGTATTATTTTATTTTTAAACAGTTCCAACATATTATGCCACTACTTGATGTCTAGTTTAGAAGCAGTCTCATTCCTTAACATGGTAACCCCCATAACCTCTAATGAACTGACCAATGCCATGGGAAGCATTTTTGAGGTAGACCCTATTGCTGTAGTATTTTTTATTTCAAACAGTTCCAATATATTATGCCACCACCCACACCTGATCCCCTAGTTCAGTATGCCAATACAATGATGCTCCTTTATAATCTTACATCAAGAAAGGCAATTTTTTTCATTTTAAAATAACACCACACACACACACACACACACACACACACACACACACACACACACACACACACCACCTTAACTGGAACCAGCATCATCCCTTCTACCCAAAAATTACAAGCATCTCTCACAAATTGCATTTATTTTTATTTTAAACATTTTAAGAGTGCAGCTTTTATATTTATTCCACATACACACTTCTTAAATAGAGCCATCATCACATCAACAGGTGCAGCATTCATTCAACAAATACACATTCTCAGAACTGACCAGTAGGAACCCCACAGGTGTTGTCTTTTTCCCATTTAAACATGATTAAAGTCATCATCAGGGAAAATTCACCAATATTAGCAATATTCTGAAAAAAAATCCAGTTATGCAATGAAAACCCGCTGGATGGATTGTAAACAAAATACTATAAATATCAAACAAAACTCTATTTGATTAGACTGGTCACATATATGCACAGCCCCATTTTAAAGAGGGGCCCTTCACAAACAGCTGGGCAATGAGAGAACACACAAATTTAACTTTTCTGCCCCCAAAGATGATAGAACACAACTGCTGCACTATAGCAAGATAGTATTTAATATGCTCCATTTAAACAGTGCCAGCACCAGAGGAAAATTCAGCTGATATACTTCCCAAACAAAACTTTAAAATATGCTATTTAATATACCCCATTTAAACACTAGCTGCACCAGAAGAAAGTTCTGCTGATATACTTTCCAAATACAACTTTAAACTATATTATTTAATATGCCCCATTTACACAGTGCTAGAACCAGAGGAAAGTTCTGATGATATAATTCCCAAACAAAACTTTAAAATATACTCATTATGCTGCACAGCCCACTAATCCAATCATCCTCTATTTTGAAGAGGGGCCCTTCACAGACAGCTGGACCTTGGAGTCTTAATGTGAATACTTTACTTTTCCTGTCTCCAAAATGACACAGAATAACTGCTGCACTTTAGCCAGTCACTATTTAATATGCCTCCCAGAATTTTAAAACTTGCTGTTTTGTAGCAGAATGCTGAAGATCATGTTTTCTAGTGACTGGAGACCTCTGAGATCTGTTGAAACTCCTGTGCAGCACACCAGATTTAAAATGGACAACACTTCATTCTACCTATTTTTAAGAATGGTAAATGGGAGAAGCAGTGGGAAGAGAACAGTTTTGCTTAGAGCCAGATTACCAAAACTGAATGCCTGATGTCACCTTCAGGTCCCAGCTATTTGAACCAATACCAGCATCATCATCATCCACGTGAGTAACACGGGCATGACAGCAAGAGCCACAGCTTTTGATGCTGCTGCTCCTAGCAGGGTGTATGTACCACCACATTAAAATTGCAGATTTGTGTGGGGGGAAACACATTAAGCAATGTGAACTGACACTGAAAAAGACCCTCAAAGCATAAAGGCAGATTACACAAAAGAAATTATGCAGCTATATAAGACACCACAGTAATGCACAAAAGTAATAAATTGCATGTGGTGTCATGTAAATGTACTTACATCTGCATAAAATCAATAATCACTGGGGGACAGTTGCATACCCACTCTGTCCACTAAAAAAGAAAACTTTAGTATTGTGCTTTATGTTCAATAAATTTAATGGTCACCAAGATGTGTAGCACAGCCATGTCACAAAATGACTGCTGTTTAAGGTTATTTTCATTATTAAAATAAATAAACTAAAAATACATACACCCTTTCTTTTATTTACACTATCTCTTGACCATATTGGCATCAGTACAGAGCACAAATTCTGTATTTTTAATAAAATATGAGTAAAATACAGACCTTATTTTAAGTGCACCCCCAAGTCTCTCGAATACTGTCCACATATATATATATATATATATATACATATACAAAATCACACATGCCCCCACAATGCAAAGCATCATGGGCTGCATATGCAGAATCACCACAGAATGTTATGCTGGTCAACTTTAACGAATTGCATGGTGCGAAAAGGCCTCTCACACAGTTGCAAGGTCCTACCAGAGACTCATCAGTATGCCTCATCTGTTTGACACCCCAGTAGAATGGACCAGCTACCCTTAAGGCAGTGTGCCTTGGATATGTTATGGTGAGACCCATTAAAATAAAAACTATTTAAAGACAAAGAACCTTTCAGGTGAACATGAGGCAGGTTACCAGAAGCATTTGCTGGAAGTTTGTTTCAAGAAAATACAAAAATCACACATTTCTGCTTGTGTTGGACCAGCATAACATCTTCGTGGTGATTTGCATATGGCAGCTCTATGATGCTTTGTATTGTGAGGGCATGTGATTTGTATTTTCTTGAAACTTGGCTTTTCCCAGCCAAATGCCCTTTGGGTAACTCCTTGCCTGTCAGTGTTTGCACACAGAGGTTCTTTGTCTTTAAATAGTTTTTTATTTTAATGGGTTCACCACAATATATCCAAGGCACACTGCCTTAAGGGTAGCTGGTCCATTCCACTGGGGTGTCAATAGACGAGGCATACTGATGAGTCCTGGTAGGACTAAACACGGTTCTATGTCTCTGTTAGCACCCTTTGCAACTGTGGAGAGGCCTTTCGCACCATGCAATTCTGCTTAAAGTTGGACCAGCATAACATCTCTGTGGTGATTTATATGGAGCCCATGATGCTTGCATTGTGGGGGCATGTGTGATTTTGTATTTTCTTGAAACTTGGCTTCCCAGCCAAATGCCCTTTGGGGTAACCCTTGCCTCAGTGTTTGCGCACAGAGGTTCTTTGTCTTTTAAATAGTTTTTTATTTTAATGGGTTCACCACAATATATCCAAGGCACACTGCCTTAAGGGTAGCTGGTCCATTCCACTGGGGTGTCAAATAGACGAGGCATACTGATGAGTCCTGGTAGGATGAAACACGTGCCTATGTCTTCTGTTAGCACCCTTTGCAAACTGTGTGAGATGCCTTTCGGCACCATGCAATTCTGCTTAAAGTTGGACCAGCATAACATTCTGTGGTGATTTGCATATGCAGCCCATGATGCTTTGCATTGTGGGGGCATGTGTGATTTTGTATTTTCTTGAAACTTAGCTTCCCAGCCAAATGCCCTTTGGGGTAACCTTGCCTCAGTGTTTGCACACAGAGGTTTTTGTCATATATATATATATATATATATAGCAAAACAAAATGGTTATATTAAATCACGCTGAAAATGAAAATAGAGTTAAAATCTGTGTTTCGACCTTAGGTCTTCTTCAGGAAATATCTAAAAGATATTTCCTGAAGAAGACCTAAGGTCGAAACGTAGATTTTTAACTCTATTTTCTATTTTCAGTGTGCATTTAATATAACCATTTTGTTTTGCTTTTAGACCACATGCTGACGCAGCGCCTTGTCTTTGTTTTTTTACAATTTGTATGCTACATTTGCTGCGACCCACTATGCCTAATCTGAAATCTCTTCTGAATTCTCTGCGATGCTCCTTCATTTCTTCTATGTCTGCATTCCCTTCTCATATTTCTAAGCCTTCTCTTGAATTATTTTCTGCCATTTGCTCTAAGACTAAACTCTGCAGTCACTTACAGTTTCTTTCCAAATGCCACCTGGGTATTATTCCTAAAGGTTTCTGTTTGAAATTTCATCCTTGTTCATTTGGATCTGAGACACATGTTTCCTCTACTAACAAGCTTTTGAAAACTTTCTCTAGGAAACTTATCGTGCACACCATTCTCTCGATCAAAACACAGCTGATCTCTGTGGACAAAAACCATTCAAAGGCAAAAGGATTTCCTGCAGCGAACGGCTCCACATAACCTTCCTTTTATTAAGTCTGCATCCAAAACCTTAACTCCACTCTCTTTCAGTTTCTCAAGGATACAAAGCTGCAAAACTCCAGTCTCTCACCCAGCAGATCAACAACCAGCATGAGCCCTTGAGTCAGACACAAC
Organism: Neoceratodus forsteri; assembly: GCA_016271365.2. Taxonomy (NCBI): domain Eukaryota; kingdom Metazoa; phylum Chordata; order Ceratodontiformes; family Ceratodontidae; genus Neoceratodus; species Neoceratodus forsteri. The sequence continues at coordinate 1,497,283,840 of CM057449.1, forward strand.
CTAACAATTTGGTATTTTGTATTCCTCCAGACCTTCCCTGACACAAGATGAGCACTCACTCCTTAGCAAAGGTCTCTCTTTTGTGCCCACACCCAGATATCTTGATGCACCCCAGGTTCAAGTTGATCTGCAGTGCTTCTATCGTAGAGTACGCCTTGCAGCTCATTTTTCTAATATGACTCCTCTTCCCACAGATGATGACGGTATCACCAGAACTATCAATGACATCAATCCCCAGCGAAGTGCATGGACACCCCCTCCAGGACGTTTTGCTGCTGTTGATTATTTTGTTAACCAATGCATGGAAAACACCACTAACTTTAATCTTCATTGCAGGCACAACCATTCCAACCTGACACCTGGTGAGCTTGCAGCCCTCAGATCTCTACAATGTAGGAATGACATTGTTATTAAACCAGCTGATAAGGGAGGTGCTGTTGTGGTCTGGCAAAGGGCTATACATCACGGAAGCCACACAGCAACTCTCTGACACCAGGTTTTATTCTTCTCTTCCACAGGACCCCACTGCTGACTATCAGACGGAGGTCACCACCACCATCACCTCTGCTATTGAAACAATGAGCTCCCTGCTTCTGCTAAGAGACTCATAGTCAGCATCCCCAGACATCTAGGTTTATCTTCTTCCCAAAATCCACAAAACAGGTAACCCGGGTCGTCCCATAGTGTCTGCCTGCTCCTGCCCCACATCCCACATCTCTGCATTTTGGATGGCCTCATGAGACCCCTTGTTGAGTCCCTGCCCTCCTATGTTAAAGACACTAACCATGCTCTCCAGTTATTTGACAGGTTCAGATTCAGTGACTCTCATCAGCTCATCTTCACCATGGACATCAAATCTCTTTACACAGTGATCCCCTATGATGATGGTCTGACAGCTTTGCAGCATTTCTTGAACAAGCGGGAAGTCCAGCAGCCACCCACACACACACTAACTCATCTGGCAGAACTGGTTCTAACACGCAATGCTTTTTCTTTTAATAACAGTTTTTTTCAGCAGGTCAGTGGAGTTGCCATGGGTACCAAGATGGGTCCCAACTTTGCTAATCTGTTTGTGGGTTGGGTGGAGGAACATTTTTTTCTCTCATTTACAGGGACTGTGCCTGAACTCTACAAACGCTACATTGATGACTGTGTGGGGCCACCTCCTGCTCCAGGAGACCCTCCAAGTCTTCTTGACAAGTTCACACGCTCATCCTTCCCTTCAGTACACTGTTGAAGTATCCTCCTCTACACTGCCTTTCCTGGATATCCAGCTCTCAGTCCAGAACACTGGTCTGAAGACATCAGTCCATTACAAACCCACTGACTCTCACAGTTTCCTCCTCCATAGCTCCTTCCATCCTAAACATGTCAAGAATGGCCTGCCTTATTCACAGTTTCTTAGACTTCTGAGGTTATGCAGTGAAGAGGATGTTTTGCTGAGCAGACCCAAATAATGCATAGTTTTTTATCAACAGGGGATACCCTAAAAGCACAGTGGACAGAGCACTCTCCGGGTCAGTAACATGCCCGTATCCTTGACCCCATGGGGAGATACTGTCACACAAGAACAACGGCTATTCCACTAGTTCTTCCTTTCCATCAGAGCACACCTTCTCTTCACAGGATCATCACTAGTAACTTTCCCATTTTGCAAACTGACCTAACATTGGTGCTTCCTTTACAGAACCACCTATTGCCTCCTACCGCTGACCACCTAACCTGCGCAATCTCCTGGTTAAAGCAGCCTACCCACTCCTAACAGTTCCTCCCCAGGTACCAAACCTTGCAACAGGGCTCGCTGCTACACCTGCAAATTTATTTCCAGTGTAACTGAGATTCGGGGGCCTACAGGTGTTTTTCACATCACCAAGGAGTTCTCATGCACCTCCACTAATGTAGTGTACTGTATTCTTTGCAGGAGGTGTTCAGCTATGTACATCGGAGAAACTGGTAGGCGTCTTGCTGACCGTTTCAGGGAACATTACAGAGTGGTCAGGAATGGTGAAACTGCTAAATCCATTGTATCCCACTTTATCTCCAGGGACCACAATGTCAATGACCTTTCTGTTTGTGTCCTTCAGCAGGGCTTCCAGGATCCTAACCATAGAAAAAACATGGAAGCCAAGCTGATCATCCGCCTTGGCTCCCAGCAGCCCTCTGGTTTAAATGATAGACTTATTTTCCACTAACATCTTTCAGCCTCCCCTTTTTTCCCCTAAAGTCAATTTGTTTTTGTACTGATTTATTTTTCATTTTCACCATATGTCTCCATTTCTGTCTCCTTCTCACACATTTGTCACCTTTCAGCCTTCTTACAAGGCCCTGTTAATCAGTCTCACCTGGGAACTTCCCAGCTCTTTCTCTCCCATTATGTTTTATCTTTCCCATCATCACCTTTTTGTTTCACAGATTCTCTCTTAATCTTACCATGTATCACTTCTTCTCCTTAGCCTCCCTCTTCTTCTTTCTCCACATATATATCTCTATATTTTACCTCCTCTACACTAACTTGTTTTTTTTTTCTTTTAGATATTTCCTGAAGAAGACCTAAGGTCGAAATGTAGATTTTTAACTCTATTTTCTATTTTCAGCGTGCATTTAATATAACCATTTTGTTTTGCTTTTAGACCACATGCTGACGCAGCGCCTTGTCTTTGTTTTTTACAATTTATATATATATATATATATATATATATATATATACAATACACACACAAACACATACACAAACACACAGAATAACTGATGGCAAAGTGTGGTATATGAGGAAATAATACCATCAAGCCACAAACCCAAAAGGCAAGTGGCCTTTGTGAGCTTGTTCAGCTCGAGATGATATTATTTCACAGGTATGCTTGACTTTGCCATCTATTATTTTATATAATACATAAGAATGTACAAAGCTTTATGCCATATATAGGACTTTTATTTTGTCACAGGTAGAGATGTGCTAAGTTCCCAAAATTCACTCTGCAGAGTAATCCACAAATTTTGCGTAATTGGCAGAGCATAATTTGTGGTATTTACAGAATTCGTGGACTGCGAATGTCATGAAATTTGCTGGGAAGTGCAAAATTTCACCCACAAATTTCATGCTCCATGCCCAATTTTATGCTCAGTGGTGACATTTGCACAATCTGTGTGAAGCTGAAGTTTGCCATGTTGGAGCATATTTCATGGATGCGGCAAAATATGAATTTTCTGGTGAATCACATGGACTTCACCTTCAAATTTTAAATTTGCTGCATCTCTAGTCACAGGACATTTATTTTGAAATAGGCCTTTTCAGTTACTGTTCACTGGGCATTGCTCAATAGACATTCAGCTGTGTGCAGAGCTGACTAGTCTGTGCCACTTTGAGCTGCCACAGTTTGTACCTTTGCTGCAAAAAAACATAATGCAGGTCTGTGCAGCCTCAGTTAAATCCAGGGTTATAGAGCTGTGGGTGTATTTTGTAGCAGCTGCTGCCCTTTGAGACTGTATGGAGCTATATGAGTTGCCATGGAAAAGTGGAACATTTCCTCATGCAGTTGCTGACACAGTAGATATCAGCATGTAGGAGGGAGCCAGGGTATTTCAGTAGCTTTCATCAGCCACTGCCATTCCTAGGTCAGCATCCTCATAATGTGGTGCTGCCGTGTTGTAGTCGGCATCCTTGTGCAGAAAAGAAGCTCGTTTGTAGAGTCGGATGCTGTTCTCATAGAGACCTGAGCTGCAGGTTGGCATCACAGAGGGATTTAACTATGTTTCAGCCTTTTGCATTTGTGGCTTTTTTGTCTGGAATGGATGAACTGCTGTGAGTCCATGGGGAAATTTCTGGCATTCCGGAGCTACTGGTCTGATTTGTAGGGGGATTTAGCCATTTGTCTGATGGGTTGGATGGCTAGAATATATCCATATTACATTGTGTCTGTAGTGTTTGAAAAGCAGGAATTATTGGGGGTTTGCATGCAGCATTTTGTGCACTATTTGCCTGCATGTAAAGTTTGTTTGCTGCAATTATGGCTGCTGATGTTTCTGGTTGTTCAGTGTGGTTCTGCCTTGAACGGGGGGGATAGCTGTTTGCTGGGGTCTTTCCCTGTGGCTGGGTTTACTAACATTTTCTACTGTTGCTGTTGTTTTTTTCAAGATGGTGTTTGTCATGGTTTATCCTTTTGGTTGTTGTTTGGTTTAATTTGTGGTGTATGGATGGTGTCCCAAATAATAGTAGGTTTTGTGGCTGGGTGCTGTGTTTTTCCTTTTGAAAGGATTTTGGAAATTAGTTTTTGTTTGTCTTCTGAGAGTTTTGAATAGTTGTTGATGGGTTGCAGGCTTTTGTGGCCAGATATTTATGTTATTTCTGTAGGTGGATATTTGTTATTCATGTGTGTATTTTATACTGTAATAATGTGCAATTCCTGTTTGTATTATAGTTGTTATTAATGTGTTTATCATTACATGTTAAACTGTGGGTTTATCATGCTGCTTGTTACATGTTGTAATAAAATGTTAACATGGATGTTTTTACATAATTTATAATAATGGTATTACATATTGTAATAGTGGTATATGGATTTATGCTTAATTGGTTTTATAATTAGTGCCATATATAGGGATATACATGATGGCAGTTTCAATGGGAATCTGGGCCCAGGTATATAAAAAAAAATATATATATATATATATATACATATATACAATCATCACTGACTGTGACATCCCTGCTGCTTCAGAACCACCACTAAGTAGTTGTCAGGTCTGTTACCTGTCATGTCACTGTCAGTAAGATCTCAATGCTGATGATGTAGTTGGGGAGAGGTAGAGATAGATATGTCAGTTGCCAGGATAAGAGCTGTTCCACACATTCAGTGCAATATTTTTACATACAGAATCTTCTGATGAGCAAAATAAAAAAGAAAAATGAAAAATACTTCAGAAATAAAAAGTTACAGCTGACTACTTCTTAAAATTTGCATTGTTTTCCTGTCTGCTTGTTTTGGCTCAATTACTACTTTATGTACTCAGTCCATTCTCTTTCCTTTGCTAGAGAATCTTAAATTCATTTTCCTAAATGCTTGTTTAATTTAAATGGAAGCTTAAACACCTGGGTTATAAAAGGCAAATGGTGCCTGGATATGCTTAACAAATCTTTAAGTAGTGTATTTCCTCTAGAATGAACCATAATTAATTAAAGTTCTTATTAAAGTCAATAGGGATCCCTACAATTGAAGTTCATATATTTAATATTGTTCCCAGTGCTCTAAGTTTTCATCTGCATGGCTATTACTGAGTGCATATTAGTAGTATAGGTAGGGCTTCAGGTGCTAAAAGGTTTGCCTGAGTTTCAACAACTTCTCTAGCAGTTTCATCCTAGGCTTCTTTTAATAGTCAGAAGGTGCTCTTTCACCTCAGATTCCACATTACTTTTCTTTTTAATTATTGAATCTAACTTTGTATCAAATTTGATGAGGAAGGCAAGCATACCTTCAAATGTAAAGGAAACTGATCTAAAAATGGTAGATTTTTCTAGAAACAATATCCAGCATAATAGAGCCCCCCACACCACACACACACACACACACACACACACACACACACACACACACTGATTCTATTGGCTTGTGTGCAAGGATGTGTCTAGACTGGGAAACCCTGTGAGGATGCTGACATAGTGTACCAACTTGGTGATTGTTCTTCCATTTCTCATACCTTCCTTGACATTCACCAACAGTACTATGCAAACCTAGTGTTACCTGCATTTAACACTGCCTCTAACAAAAAAAAAGCTGATTGCTCTTCAAATGACTATGTTGGCCAGTAATCTTGAGATGTAAGCCCGATTTGCTATGGTTGATTTGTCCTTCACACTTCACATACAGTATTTGGCAAACCATACTGGTGCAGTCTCTTCATTTGCATCCATAACAACAAAATAAAAGCTCAGACCATGAATGTGTGGGATACTGAGGAGTGCTTGGCTGTTTTGCTATGGTTGAAGGGGGCATTACCAGAAAACAAATTCTAGCACTGGTGGCTCTGGAAAACAACATACAAAGTAGCTTGAGATAATCACTAGTTTATTGGCAAAACATGCAGAAAACCAGAGTGGATAACCCCTACAAGCGTTTTCCTTTAAACGGTGTCTTCATCCAGGAGCCATGACATGGCCTGTCTGTTTGACCTCATGTTCACCCTCATCACCTCCTCTACTTCTCACACTATTCCATTTCCTGCCCTGCCCTTTTGCTCTTACCTTTGTTTATAGGCATACATTTTCATGTATAGGACATGCACTCTCCTCCTCCTCAATTGCCTGATTGGGTGTGAGTGCATTAAGGGGCCTTTGCATTTCTGTCAATAATATAGCACTCAGATTCCCAGTTTACATTCTGCACTTAATAATATAACTCCACCTCCTCAATGCTGTTTTGTACAACGTTACCGCCTCTGTTTCCTCTTCTTCATTTGTTGCTGACTTACAGAAGTCGTGGTATGAAAACGCCTAGCACTTTCTTCTTGTTGTGACTCCTTCAACTCCACTATCATCTTCTGCTGTGACTTCTCTATTGTATCTTGTAACTTTCTGCTCCTACAGTTCATCAATCAGCACTACTGTGACATCCATAGTTGTTTTTGTGACATACGTTTATTGAACATTTTCAAATTAAGAAGGAATAAAACAATAGCTTTTCCATATACTAATTAACAGCCCTAATAAGATATATCAGTGTACTAGCAGTGAGATAAGCAAAAAAACTGTATATAAGTACATGAAATATGGATGGCTGTAACACCAAACACTACTTTAAAGGAACTGTACAAAACCATATAAGACCATACAAAATCAGACATGCAGGCTAGACAGTGCATATTACACCAGCTTTATACAGACTGATTCTGGGCCTTTTTGGTCTCCATATAAAATCATTACAGGCCTTCTCAATACCTGGATTTCTTTTTTATAGTTTTATAGAGGCCCTTGGGGAGCATCTGGATCGGGTACAAGATATGTGAGAGGATATTCATTTTACTAAAGTTAATCATATTAATCATACCCAGTCAGTATATTGGCAGGTTCCACCACCTGTGTTGGTCTGCTCATATCTTGTTAAGCAGGGGTGTGTAATTAGGCTTATACAGAGTCTCAAAGGACTTCCCCACCTGGATGTCTAAATACTTAAAATGTGAGTTCACAAGCCAGAACTGGGATTTGTTCAGTAGTCAAGTATCAATGGCCCCAAACCCCAAAATCTCTGATTTGTCATAGTTGCTCTTGTATTCCAAGAAAACAGAGAATTCCTCTAACACTTTGTTTATCGCTGGTATTAAAATAACAAGTCATGTAATAAATAGTAGAACATGATCTGCATAGTGAAATTTTATGATGCGACCCCCAAGCTCCCCTGCTTCCGCTAATCCCCTCGCCTGCTCTATTCTTCTGCTCCAAGGGTTTAATTGTCTGTGTGGACAGGAAGGGAGCAAGGGGCAACCCTGTTGAGTACCCCTGGACAAGTGAAGGACCCTAGAGGATTCCCCATTGACTAATATGGGCACCTTGTGATCTGCATATAAAAGCTTAACCATCTCTATAAAGTACAGTAGCATATTTTACTAAGGACCCAAAACAAATAACACCACTTCACCCTATTGAAGTCTATTAGAGTGTCCAGGGACAGCACCCACGCTCCCCCTTGGCACCAAGATACATGCTCCATCAACCCCAACAGGCATCAAACATTAGGATACGAGTGCCTGTTTTTAATAAATTCTGTCTGGTCATCCATAATCAAGCAGGGCAAAACCCCCTCCAGCCTGGTGGCCAGCATTTTCGGCAAAAATCTTAACATCACTGATAAGAACAGAGACTGGTCTATGTGCTGAGCACTGCATAGGATCCTTACACTCCTTAAGGATCATAGTGATTAGGGATAAACTACAAGAATCTAGGAGACCCCCCCTTCTCCTTAGCCTCCAAGAATACTTTATGCATATGGGTTCGTACAGAGTCATTCAACAATCTCTAAAATTCTATGGGTAACCTTTCAGGGCTCACTGCCTTCCCCTTTGCAATTAAACAAGCCACTTTACGGATCTCTCCCAATGGTAGTTTCACTTCTCCTTTCTACCTGATCTTCCATTATCTTTGGAAGGTTTAGATGACCCAGAAATGCATCAATTACAGCATCTTGCGCCCCCTGCACTCCTATGCCCCGATAGAGCTTGTAGTAATGTTCCACAAAACATTCTTGGATTCTTTTCATATTATTGGTCAGTTGACCATTCTTGTCCCTTACTGCTGCAATAAGATTAGACTTAAGTCTGCCCTTTGATAATCATGCCAGCAGTGGACTGAGATTGTTGCCCCACTCATATAGGCATTGATTTGCATAGATGAGGGCTCTATTGAACCCACATATTAATTCCCTATTAATAGCCTCTTGTGCTTTTCTAAGGTGTCGCACGATGTTATCATGGGGACTTTTGAAAGCTGCCGGCTACAACCTCTTAGCAGTCACCTCCAGCTGCTGTAATTTATCTTTCTTCTGTTTATGTAGGGTGGCCATAGTGCCCCCCCTTCATGAAGGCTTTACCACCCTCCAAGAAAACTAACTTAGAGGGAGTAGTGGATGCCTTGGTATCCAAATGCAATTTCCAGCTATTAGCCAAATGTTCCTTGAATGTCTCATTAACTTCCATATATGATGGGAAATGCCATGCTTTAGTTATTTTTTTCTCACCCAAGCTGCAGCGTCAGCAGGACTCTTGCATAGACAGAGATCATTATAGGGCTAATATCAGTATGACTAACCCATCAATATCAGTTTCTGGGTACCATGATACAATCTATATTGATCAAGAGTGGTGAAAATTAGAAAATAAATCCCCGATTTGCCTTATCCCAGACATCTACTAAGTCAAGGTTGACCAGTCCTGCATGCCATCTCTCAATTTCTAGGTCCAACCTCTGGTAGGCAGGTGACTTGTCCACAAGAGGATTGAACACACAATTAAAGTCCCCACCTAGTTCCAAGCGAGGAAATCATTCCTTTTGTAATGACATTAGCATTTGATCGTAGAATACAGGGTCCTTTTATGCATAAAGATTCCCAAAGGTAATATGTTCCTCACATATCCTGCCACTTACAAAGACAAATCTTGCATTCACTTGATCAGCCACAACCCGATCTTTAACAAATGGAAGGCCTTCATATATAAATATGGCCATACCCATCCTATGACCATTGAAGGAGGCAGTCTAGCACTGCCCAAACCATTCCCTAACAAGCTTGCCATATTCCTAATGCATCAAATGAGTCTTCTGAAGGATTGCAAAAGTAACCCCATGACATTTCAACACAGTATAAATTTTTTTCCACTTGCCCGTGGAGGACATGCCCTGGACATTCCAGGAGCAAATCATTATTGGAGCCATTTTAAAACACAATGGTGTCTACATATCTTTCAGTGCAGGAACTCCCATCAATAACCCACCGAAAGGCATTCTCCCTTCTACCTCTCCCAACACCCCAAGTGTCCACACAGCACCACACTGCCATATGTGAGTATAGCCTGTGTGCCATTGGCTTATAAAGACATTCTTAGTACAGCTTACAGAACTATTGCAACAGGTATAACAAAATACAATATGCAAACAACAATATACATTATCAATTAAACAATAAGAACATTCCCAAGCCGGCCCGGTGGCACTGAGAGTTGAGGTGCTGGACACCACACCTTGTGCCACTCCAGCGACACGAGTTCAAGAACCAGCACAGATCGTTGGGGGTCATTAGGGATGGGAAAGGATAGAGTGCCCCAAGGGCTGCTCTCCTTCCCCAGGTAGGGGGGATTCTCTCATTCATTGCACTGGCTACCCCTGGCTGAGGCTGAGGACACTACAGTGCATGGCAGCAGATGCAGGGGATTTGAGCTGCGATGGACATCCTCTAGGCATGCATGGGAGCATGCGGACACTGGGCTGGACATCATTGCATGTCTGAGCTCCTGGGTGGAAACAATAAAAAACTCCTATCTCCGAGTGAGGTGAAGGTGAAGCATAGGCAGAAAGGTCCAACCACATGCCCAATGTCAGCTGACTCTCTGGTTCTCCCTGGGGTCTGGGGCCTCTCCATGGGGCCAGGACAGCCTAGATCCCACATACCCAACGTAGCTACTGGACAGGTCGGTTTAGATGGGCGGTTGAGTGTGGTGGCTGCAGATGGTAATCCTGAGAGATGCCCCAAAGGTAGGGTGCAAAAATAGAATATAAAAAAAAATAAAATAAGAACATTCCCCACCACCCTTTCAGCTCTGCTAGGCTGATCATAGCAAAAATTATCAATTGTTTCACACCAAGCCTCTCCAACAGCATTTGGGTGTGTCTTCTCAGTAGCTGTTTGAGACCCATGTCAGATAGTTTTTCCTCTCCTTCCACCCCCCCGGCACATTGTGCTGCCAACAAACTTCCCTGACCTATATTTCATTGCTAACACAATTATGCACTACCTGCAAAACAAAAGCAGTGGGTGATACTTTAATTCTCAGCTAAATATGAAAATGCACCTAAATTAAAACAGAATCCTTTACCGTGATAGCTTGATAAACCACCAATCCCTTTGGAGAGCCAGGAGTACCCCATCTGTAGGCAACTAATCCCGAGCCACCCTGGCCAACCACCCCATAGTTCTGTGCCCCAAAATCCACAGCAAAATGTGGGTCTCCCCCCATTGTCACAGGCTTTACTTCTCCACCAGCCTGGAGTGTAACAACCATCATAGACACTAGTTGCCAGGCACTTCAATAACGTGAGGAAATTAGCTTACACTCACATGCAAACACCTGCAGCCAAAGATCCATTAAGCACTGATCCCCAAACATGGTCTGCTAGAGAAATAAAGAGCAGTCATTCCCGGGAATAGATAAAAGATGTGAAAGCCCTTTTCTGATACCAACAGTGCAGGTACAAATTGACTAGATAAGGAGTCCTGGCAAAACTCCAGACCTCACAGCCCTTTGGAAGGCAGCTTCAGCTGTACAAAATGTGGCAAAAGGAAACCAGGGAGTAAGTGGGCTAAGCCAGATTCTTGGTGATGTAATAGGGAGTGCCAGTCACACATGCCACCCAAATGCTTTGCAGTGCTACTTCCATCAATAATACAAGCCACATCTCAGACCTCCTCAATCCTGCCCAGAAGGGGGGAATCTTATCTTTCCATAGTGGTATCCATCTACTACAGGGAAGAGTTTATACCACTAGCCCTGCAACATGATCCCCATTATAACCCAGTTCAAAGCTGCCCACCCATGCATAACTCAGCCAAATTACCAGCTAGTGTCTGAATAGTTGCAAAGAGGAAAGCACCTCCCCCACAGACCCCCAATCCAAACACATCAGTACCCATATCTCATAAAAATTAGTCACCAGTTTCTAAAGGTTCTGGCATCCCTCACTGGTGGCAGAAGTCAAGGAGTCAGCATATCCTTACAGGGCATACCAACCAGGGGCACAGGACCATTGTCAGCTGGTCAATACTGTCCATAAAGGCAGCACACCATCCCCAGGAACAGTCCACTGAGTTCATGTTACGTTATTACCTGAAGGAATCCATCCAAGAGTGGTTGTGCTGCAGTTACCTCAAAATTTTAAAACTAACAATCTGTGCCCCCAGTCCACCACTTGGTCACAAACAATGTGACTGTATAGAGACCCCCTTTCTGCATTGTGACTTGCATTTTCTTTCCACTTTTAGCATTTCCCCTTGGTGGTTTGCCACTGGAGCTCAAAAAATATGCATCCACAATGGGTCGGCAGCTCCAATGACCTCTCAGCAGGTAGAATATTTGATTAAGGTTGGCTTTAAAAAAAAATGGGAAGGACGGAACTAGAGAAATAACAACTTCTCACTGAGCTGCTCATCAGTGCTTCCCACATAGCAGATTTTAACCCACCCATAACTGTTTCCACAGACTCTGCTGGCACTACTGATGGTGTCAGTATCTGAATCTCAGAAGGCTGTGAAGAGGATATGCCAGATGATGACCCACCAGCTGAATAGGAAGCCCTTCACTTCTTCTTATCAGCAGTATGCTCAATACCCCACCCATTAACAAACTCACAACATAAGCTGCTCAGAACCACAATTACAAAAAAAAAAAACTAATTTACAAAAGTGAACACTCAGATAATAAAAATACAGTCTATTCAGACTCTGACGCTTACTTAGTCTGAGGCTGAAGGCACCCGAAAGGTTTCTGCCATTTCTCTCTCTCTCTCCTATCTGCACTGCTGTGCTACGTGCAGAGCGCTACACAAAAACTCTGTCCCCCCTGCACTGCAGAAATGACACTTCCAGTAGCTAGTGAACAGCAAAAATAAGGAACAGCTGTCTATAAGAATCTGTGAGAGGACTTTCTGGCTATTTATTTATTTAGTTAGTTTTTGTTTACCAGCTAATGTGCACTAGACAAACATTTGCCTATTTGTAGGCACGACCAGGAAGAGTACAACCATTTATATTTAATAATGCAGTCCAATTCAACAGTGACAGCCTTGGTATATACAGACATACAGTACTATCAGCTGTGGCATACATAAACATTTGGGAAGCAACAACTGCAGGTCAATATTGAGCTATAAAATTGCAAGTCCATCAGTAAACATGTCATTTGATTGAACAAAAGAGGGTAAAGAAGCTCAAAGCAGGGAGAGTTACCAAGACTAGTACAATAACCAATTTGATTACACAGTGTCAAGTGCTTTGCAGATACAGTTGTCAGGACATAGTAAAGGGATCACAGTTTTGAAGCTTAGCGACAGGAACATGCATATGACTTGAGTAGATAAGAGCAGAACTGATTACGGAAAGCACCAGCTGTTGCTTAATGTATGATGTTAGTTGGGATATTATTCCACTGTTTCGGAGTGGATACAGCAAAGCCTGCATCTCCAAGCTTGACCTTCATCCTAGGTGTAGTGAGGAAATCAAGATCCATAGACCTTAGAGGGTGTGTGTGTCTGTGGTACCAGGTAAGAAGATAGAGATAAGGGGGAGCAGTTATTTAGGACTCTATAAATGACACCCCCAAAGGAGAGGTCTTGTTGACCAGCAGGGACAGCCATCTGAGTTTTGAATATAGGGTGCAGTAGTTGATTAGCCAATTACTAGCTAGAGCAAAGCAACAGATATCATTATAAGCCACATCCCATTTGTGCAGAATACAGTTGGAGGTATTCGAGAAGATGGGAAGACAATATGTAAGCATAGTAAGTAAAATATTCCTGACTATGGACATATGAGCAGATAGGGTGAGGTTATGACTGGCACAATATGCTAATCACATCCTGACCATATCTTCTCTGTAGACCATGGTCCAGTGAAGGGAGAAGTCCAGTAAAGGGTCCAATGTGATACTCAGATATTTGAGCGAGGTAACAGCATCAAGGGGGTTAGTATCACTAGTCACTAGCAGTGGTATAGGAATAATCTTTAGCTGAATATGGGTGCCAAATAGCATTGCATGGAATTTGGCTGCATTCAGTATTACTTGGTTCTGAAGGAGCCAGGCCTGGGCACACCTTAGGTCAGCATTTAGTTTACTGTTGAGGTCAATAGTGTTTGTGGTGCTCACATAGAAGACAAGGTTGTCAGCATACATGAGGGGTGCACTGCTTTTAAAGCAATGATGTGCTGAATTTCACTACTATCCTAGAGGATTATAGGTTCATAGAGGATTATGAGTTTGAGGGCAGAACCCTATTTGAACTCACCATCACTATTTCCAGTGGTGGGGGAGAAATTTTCGGTTACCATATAATGGTCAAGTCTTGCTTTGGATTGCTCAATATTTACACTATTCACCACGATCTCAGGTAGAGAATTCCAGATTGGTATAATTCTCTGTGTTATGTATTTGTTCCTCTTTGTTGTGTGATTAGTATTGATTTGTCATTTTAGTTTGTGAGACCTAGTGTATTTATTTGTTTGTTTCCATTGGAAACAGAGTGTTTCTCAGAGAGCTGGATCAGTGATAGCCCTATAGACTAGGCATAGGTCTCCCCTCAACGGCCTGTAATTGAGAGAAAAAAGACCCAGGGTTTTCAATCTTTACTCATAATCCAGATAACTAACAGTGTTAATATTTCTTGTCAGTCTTCTCTGAACTTTTTCCATCAAGATGTTAGTACCAGAAGACGTTGGGGCACAAAAAGCGGTGCAGAAGTCTATCTGAGATCTTACAAAACTAGAATACAATGGAACAAGGTCATTTGTAGTATGGCTTTTAATATGTCTTGAGATAAAGGTTAGAGTGCTGTGGCACTTTTTAACTGTTTTGTTTATATGTTTTTTAAACTTCATGGCATTTGTAATTGTAACTCCAAGATCTATTTCTGCATCAACAACCTGAATATTAATATTATTCAGAGTATACTTAGCAAATTTGTTATTTTTGCCAAAATGCATAACCTTGCATTTAGTAGGATTGAACGACATTTTGTTTTGATAAGCCCATAATGCTAACTGATCTAAGTTATATTGGAATAATTCAATTGATTTTACATCATTAGTAATACAACCTATTTTGCTATCGTCTGTGTATTTGTTTAGCCATACCCTGTTGGTGGTTTGCATGGTGGAAATCATGATGTTAAAAAATACAGGCCCCAGAACAGAGCCCTGGGGTACCCCACTAGTCACTTTAGTGATGTTAGAGTGTAGGCCTTTGATGCTGACACATTGTTCTCTGTCTTTCAGCCATGATGCCACCCAATTAATAATATTTGGGTGTATCTTGCTTCTGATTAGTTATTCGAGCAAGATTTTAGGAGAAACAGTGTTGAAAGCTTTTTCATTGTCTAAATAGATTACATCGACAGGCAAAGCATTTTCTAAATCATGGCTGATTTGCTCGAAGAAATTCACCAAATTGTTCAAACAGGATCTGCCATGGGTGAAGCCATACTATGTAATATCTGTGTTTCCTGTAATAGTTAGATGTATAAGGTTTTTCTGAAGAAGTAATCTTTCCATTAATTTCCCAATGCATGAAGTTAAACTGATTGGTCAATAATTAGCAGGATTTTGTTTAGTACCCTTTTCATGTATGGGGATAACTGTAGCACACTTCCAGTCTTTAGGTATAACACCTTCATTAAGAGATGTATTGAACAACATTGTTAGGATGCCAGATAGTTAATTTACCAATTCTTTTTGGAAAAGGGGGGGGATATTATCAGGTCCTGCTGAGGAGTTATTTTTTAGGGATTTTATTGCAGTTGAAATATCTTCTTCAGTGAAAGTTATTAACTCATTAGTAGTTTGAAGATTATCTAAGTCTAGTTCCTGTTTGGATTTGTACACACTGCAGAAGTAGATGTTCAGTGCTTCAGCAATGTTCAGCTTATAAGTTAATAGTATTGTGTCTTTAAGAAGGGGGCCTATTTTCAGAGAATTGTCCTTAATAGAATGCACATAATTATGCAGTTTCTTTGTATTATCTTTATTTATTGTTGCTAAGTTAATTTCAAGATTTGTTTGGCATTTTTTATTGCACTTTTTGTTAAGTTAGCCTTTATTTTGAACTTTTTCCAACTTTCTGCTGTTGGGTTTTTCTTATATTTGTTGTACGTCCTTTTCTTATTTGTTATTTTCTTTTTGATTTCTGTGTTTAGCCATAAAGGATTTCTTTATTACTGCTATTATATTTTTTTACATTCAGAAACCCATGACTTAATATTATCTTCAATTTGACCTAGAATGCATGTCCACATATTTTCAGTATTCAGATTTTTCAGAGTTGATTTCCAATTCCAAGTAGACAAGGATTCTTTTATTTTGGTATAGTCTGCTTTATTAAAGTTCCTAACTTTAGTGGATCCTTTTATGATGTCAAAATATCTACTTAGAGTACATACAGTAAGAGCATATTGTGGTCACTATCACCAAGAGGATTTAAGATTTTGATTGGTACTTCTATATCTTTGATATTAGTAAAACTTAAATTAAGTATAGTATTATTACGGGTAGGTTCTTGAACTAATTGTTCCAAATCTAATTGAATTATGGCATTGATAAATTTTGTGTCAAAGTTACCCTTTCCTTTGCAAAGAGTGCCAGCAGATGTTTGATAAATTGAAACCTCCCATTATAATCAGGTCCTTGTGGACTATGAGATTTTTAATCATTTTTAAAAAAGCTTCATTGACTTGTAAATCAAGATTTGGTGAGCTATAACAAAGTCCAATAGTTAGCCATTTATTTTTAGTTTGAACTTTTGCCCACACTGTCTCCATTTCTGTTTCAAACGAATCAATATTTATTATCTCTTGCCATTTTAAGTTGTTACTAATGCATAAGGTGACACCTCCGCCATGGCTATATGTACCATTTTTAATAATTGATGTATAACCCTGAATGTCATGGCCCCAATCAGAGTTTTGAAATCAGGTCTCAGTAACCCCGCATATGTCAATTTTCTCTTTTATTATTAAGCATTGTAGTTCATCCATTTTATATTTTAGGCTTCCAGCATTCAGGAGTAAGATTCTGAGCTCCGGGCAATTTTTAATGTAATGATTATTTTCAGAAATCTTGGACATATTGTTAACTCTGGTATTATCTGCTGGAAAAGAATTTGCATGTAAAGTTACTTTATTGGTGATTTTGCACATTCTGGGATGAAATTGTAGTTGAGACCATTTTGCCCCCTTGGTTTTAGTTTAAAGATTTTGAAATTAAATTGTTGATATTGTCCCCCAGAAGAGCCACACCTTGATTGTTAGGGTTTAAACTGCCTCTATTTATTAGATCATTTCTGTTATGAAATTCTTCCTAGTGTGTAATGCATCCTATATTCTGTCTAATGCACCAATGACACAGCCAGTTATTAAAGTGTTTTATTTTATATTCAATTTGGAGATTAACCCTTGACACAGGAAATATTTCAGAGAAACAATTTGGCATTCCATTTCAGTTAAAATATTGGTCAGTCCCACATATTCATTCTTAATATTTTGAATATTTTGGTTCCAGATATTATTGACAACTGCATGTATGATAACTAAAGGTGCTTTACCACTATTGGCTAATATTTGTTTTGTCATCTGAGCTATATCTTGAATATTTGCTCCTCTGAAACATGAAACAGTTTGGTTATGTTTATCTGGTTCACATATTGGTGTATCCAATTGTTTGACTTTTGAATCTCCCAAAACATCAATTTGTTTTGGGTCATGCTCATCAGCCTCATTTAAGTCCATAAAATCTATGGACAAGTTTAGAAATGTGGGACTGTGACAGAATTTGTAATTCCTGCTATTACCACTGGGTTATCAGGTAAAATTAGGGATGGACTGGGGGCTGTGGAGGAGGAAGGGTTGCTGTCCTCAACTAGTTCTTGGAGTGGGTCAAAGTAATTATTAATTACAGTTTACAGTTTTGTAGCCTTCCTTCCTTTTTTGGCTGATTTGTTGCTTTGCACTGTATACCAAGAGTTTTCTGCATCAACAATGTCTTTTTCCTCCCTTGCTCTTTTTTTATTGTGTAACAAGGGGGTTATAGCAATGTTGATGAGGTCACAGTTAGGTACATATGTATCATGAGTTTACATACTTATATGGTTCAGGTTTTTGATTGATGGTTCTAACAGTGCAGAATTGAATAGATGCTTGCATGTGTAAAGTATGACAGATTAGCAATTTTTGCAAGATTTTAGACAATTTCCTAAGACAAATTGCAGCTCAAAGAGCACAACCTTCAACCTGAAACACTGTCAATGCCTGCAAGGTGTGTAGGATTTCACATAGATACATTTCTGCCTAGAATCACACATATAGCCTCACATGCCATTATGAGATTGATATGAAAATATTTTCCACAGAAAGCTCTATTCAGCTGGAAAACTGGAGCTTATGCAGAAAGATTGTCTGTTTTATGAGAAAATGGTAGAATAGTTTCCTGTAGTTTCCATTACTACAGTCACCATAAACATTAACACTTGTGGACATTTTCTAAAACAGGAAACCAGCAATCTACATAGTAGATTAAACCCCCTCTCAGGTCTGCAATGCCATCAGGTACATGTAGATACCTTTCTAATGAAATGCACCCATTTACTTTGACATGGCTGATCAGAGACGACAGATGAAACATTCTTCAGAAAAAAAAATGGAACTGTGAATTTTGCCAGTTTTCCGTTTTGTCACTCAAAATGAAAAAAAAAATGCTGCATTACATGCTTTTCTTGATAAAGATGACTATTTTGATTTCCACCACAGTCCAAAATCTGCAGAATTCTGTACAATTCCATATACTGTACAGTAATTCCACGGAAAATAAATTTTATAAATGTGTCTATGACTAGTTATCTCTAATAATTGTTTTCTGCCATTTACATTGGTAATACCCTTACCAATGGCAGGTTACTGGTATTATCTTTCACCCCTGACTCTTGACAGACCGATTTGTCTGTAAGTAATATAAGTGGGCAGAGACATTTTCAAGAGAGTTTGCAGTGTTGGGTATGTTACTTTTTCTATTACTTTCTATTACTTTTGGAAACTTGTTCCAGAAAGCTCTGTGCAGTCATAGCAAGGATGGAGATGTACTGGAAAAAGTAATACACCTTACAGTTATAATTACTTATGTATTTTTATACAAAATAAATATGTAACTGTAACTGATTATATTTATTTGAAAGTAACTAGTAACTAACCTATTACTTTCAAAAAATGTAATCTCTTATAGTTCTTTATTATTTTTGTATTGTTTTTGTATAAAAAGAAATAAATAACTATAATTGTAAGGTGTATTACTTTTTCTAATACTTCTCCATCCTTGCTAGTGGCTGCACAAAGCTTCCTGGAATAAGTTTCCAAACATAATAGAAAGTATTAGAAAAAGTAACTTACCCAACACTGAGCTAGTTCGTGCAGATCTTTTCCAGAGGGAAGAGAAGTCCTGTGTGACTGCACAGTAGGCCCTGGTATGCCAGACATGTTAATTTTTCTGATTCAGAGGCTCAACAAAAGCAGCTCTGGGTGGTATGGGGCAAGGTGTCCCCCCTTGGGGAGCTAAGAAGAGGGTCATCCAGTAAGATGTATCTTTGTTCAGCGAACTCTTTTCTGTGGTTGGAGGTAATCAAAAGCTTACAAGGCTGTAATGGCAAATTGTAGTGAAAACAAATAATGTGACCTACTGGGATTTGAACCCAGGCCCCCAGAATACCATCACATGCTGTTAACCACTAAGATACTGGCTCACATGGCTGGGCCTGCTGTTTTCCTTGGACACATGTTGTTTCTCTGGTGTTGCACAATCCTGCAACTAGGAACAAGGATGAAAACCATATGTTGTTTAGTGCAGTATTAGCCACTACTAAGCAATTTAAACTCACAAATTGTAGTGAGGAAGAAATAATGTGACCTACTGGTATTTGATCCCAGACTCCTGGAATACCATCACAGAGGTACTCTTAACCACTAAGCTATAAACTCATATGGTTGGGCCTGCTGTTTTGCCTTGGACACACTTTCTTTCTCTGGTGTTATGCAGTCCTACCACTAGGAACAAAGATGACAACAGATGTTTTGATGCAGTATTTGTAACTGCTAAGTAATTTAAATCACAAATTGTAGTGAGACTGAAATAATGAGACCTACTGGGATTTAAACCCAAGCGCTCCCAGAATGCTGTGGTGGGTAATGCTGTGAGATTCCCATGACACTAAGGTACACTGATGTTCAAAGTCAGGTTCCTTCTTGTCTAGGCATGTCAACCAGCATATTTAGATATGAACTGGCAAGAACTGACAAAGCAATCAGCGCTTTTGCTTAATCACTATGTGTTTCTAATCATCATGTCTAGACATGTACAGGCATAACTCAGAGCATTGTAACAAAGGGCTACAACATGAATTAGAAAGAAGAAACATGACACAGATACCCATTGTATTGACTGAAGGTCTGGGTACCTCCTAAAAGGGCCAGAAAGCTAAGCTAAATATTCTGATGAGGTAGCTCTCCAGATGGCTGGACCCCAGCCAGTGGGTCCTTGTGAATGGAAGCTAGTAAAGTTTTGCCTGGATAGTCATGTAGAGTGCAAAGAAATTATGAAACTCATGCACCTGCAACTAGCCATTGATGACTATTGATATCATCTGTTAGAACTACTGATGGAGTGTGACATGAAATAAACTCGCTGTGAATCAGATGAGGTTCCTTATTTGAGGCCCAGTATGGTTAGAGAAGTGGAGGACGCTCATTTCTGTCAGCACCAATCAATAGTAGTGGTAAGGGAATCCAGTCTACATTATATAAGCCTTCTGCTTGACTGAAGTGCTTGCAGACACAATGAAGTTGTTGAATTACTGTTTTGAATAAGTTTAAAATACCCCTACCCATGGGTTTCTCTGGGATCCATTCAGAGACATTGTGAGATGTGACAACCCCATCTCATGATGAAGGTCGATAGTCTCCAACAGCTGGGCTAGCCACACTTTCCACTAAACACATGAGTATCATATAAATAATGTCCTAACGCATATACACACCAGTACTGCCCACCAACAGTTCTGATTCTCTTCCTGCACCTTGCCACCATTACACTTGTTCTCCTATTACAAGTGTACAATTATTGTTGCCTGTTGTCCACCTGCTGCACTATGTAACCCAGTTCTGTAGTGCTGTGGTACCAACCTCTAGAATTCTAAATGTGTCCATAACAACTTGTCACTGTGATAAAATGTTGCTGCATAAGCATGCCAGACTGTTTTATGTGCACATCACCCCTGTACAATAGATAACTTCTTGTAGTTCTGATCATGTAACACCATCTTGCTGCATGTTTTAAAATGTCCAAAATTCTCAAAACTAAATAAATGGTAAAACATGCCCATGTCAGAAACAAACAGTTTACAGGATTAGAGCTCAGGTTGTTTTTCAACACACCTAGTTGGAATTCTGTGGCCCATCATGGCTGGTACACAAAATCAGACTACAAAAGGTTTTCCCTGCTTTATCTGTAGTGTAACATCTATGAACAGTCGAAAGTTGAACTTTGTAGAAAAATTGCTTGCATTTTTTTGTTATGAGAAACATGACTTTGTTGTTAACATAAATGTTCAGGAATAAAATATTTTCCCTCTTGCTCACAGTCATAAATTTTACTTTAGGCTATGCAAGGGTCAGTCAGATACAATAAATAGGATCAGTCAATTCCACGTATTGTTGGTCCCTTTCAACAAAATCTGAAAAAAGAAAAAAAATGAGCCTGACTTTAAAATTTAGAAAAAAAAAAACTTGATGGTTGAAGTTTTGAGATTCAATATAAATCCTTGTCTAAGCTATACATGTTCAATTCCTATTATTTCAAAGCAGTTGTCATCTCATAGGCAAATGTGTAGCAGCCAATGTGTAATGCTATCACATTTGTATGCATGAGATTTTTGCATCCAGACTTCTAGTTCTGCTCTTCCAACCATATACTTTAATTGCACATTTTTTATGGACACCTGTGTTAATTAATTAAAAATCACATTTGGTCTCAGAATACATTTCATATTAAACAGAAATGTGTTAAAATGCAGCACTTTTTTATTTCAGCAAGCTATGTTATCAGCTTTTATGTTGAGTCTGACAGGCCATTAATCTGTGAACTACTTTGTCCAATGCAGAAAAGTACTGTCAGTAAAGAAACTACCTCAAGTTCAAATTTTCACTCAGCAGCAAATGGCACATCACTGTAGGCACTTATCATTTCCATACTTATCAAGTTTAACTGAATGTACTGATTTCAGGCCCTGTACTGGTTCAACTCAGCTAAGATACTTCAATAATGAAAGCAGGAGATACCATTAATCAAGTGAAGCTCACGATTTATGGATCAAAATAACATTTCTGTTTCTCAGATGCTTGCATTTAGTTGAAGTTCAGTACCTTTTCCCTCACTCTCAATTCTAGGTGCAAGCCTGCCCATCAAAACACAAGCTCTTTACAAGCTGCTGATTTTGTTGATGGCACAATTACAGTGCCAAAGGACTAGTTAAACATCTATCTCTGTGTTGCAAATTGTGGCAATTCTACTCTACCACTGTAATTTCCTCCACAAATGACATCATAACAAACACTAAAGCACTACTGGTTTTGATGTAGGGTACATTTTGTGTCAACTTCCTCCTCCATTTAATTGAAAACAGCTTTTTCCATTGCACCTGTTCAGTTTTGTGACACACACAATCTATATTTTTACTGAAGAAATAGCATTACAAAACTGATGACGAAACCTAAACACTATTTAATTTTCACTTACTAATGCAAAGTATCTTAAAAAGAAAAAAAGGCTTTCTTGGTTGGCAATCTTGTTAGCTTCAGAGATGCCTTGTTACAGCATTCTTGTCATTTGGAGAGAGGAAAAAGAAGAAAAGTGACCTTTCAAGAATTGTAATTCCTGAATCTGCCTTCAAGCAACTAATATCTTACATTTTGTTTTTCCTTTATACACGGGCTGTGTGGCTGTTACTTAGAATGATAGGGCCTAGTTTCTTTGAGCCTCAAGCTTGCCTGAGATTACAGTGGTTTGGAAGAACTACTCAGCATCTTTCTAAACCTTCTAAAAGCTCAGAAACCTTGACATGGATTACAAAGCACTGAAACTGTTGTGTTTCTTTGTTCTGACAGTGCAAATACAGCTTAAATTCCAAGCCCACAAGCCTAGGATACAACAACCTCAAACCAATGTTCATGTATCTTAAAACCAGTTCTTTTATTTTAAATTACTTATCAAAAGTAACAGCCCATGCTGGATTACAAGGTTTATTCCTATACCTCATTCCTCCTTTTAGCTCTTCCTTTTCCTCCCATCTTGTAAGATGTTGTTGTCCATTGCGAGCCTGGTTTTGTATTTTTTTCATTGATCTGAATTATGTACAGTTGTCACCATGTGTTGATCAATTTGTTCAGCTATATCTGAACAAATATATAGAAGTTTACAATCACTCTTCTTGTGACTAAGATGAACTTAATTGCAACAAACACTGTCTCTGATCTTATGGGATAATAGGGACATAACAACTAACTCCAGGCCACAAACTGTAAGGTCTGACATACAGTAGAGGAACATAGAATAAATGTGGTACTATGTAAACAGGCTTGAAACATATATAAACAACAGGTTCAGTGTTGAGGTTGCAAAGCAGTAAAGTAACTAAAATACCACTAACAGCCTAATCTGGTTCAAAAGTCAGTTGGCATTCATCTGTATGCCCTTCTCCCGGTCGTGCCTGAAAATAGGCAGAATTTGTCTAGTGCACTTACCCGGTCAACAAAAACTAATTAACTAAATAAATAAATGTAATTAAGATCACAGTTTTTTTCTAAAAAGAAAGGGAAATGCTGCTTTAAAGAGATTTTCTTTTAAGTAGCTTCAGGCCATCTCCAGGAAATGATAACTGAGGCTTGTCTTGATACTGTGACTGTAATGTAGACATGGAACTGGGCTTTCATAGCATGGTGCAGTGCTGGCACCAAGTCCAGTGCCATGACACCTAGGTTCTGGCAGTGTGTTGAATTCTGTCACTTCAACTGGGCCCGATTTTGCGACCTCAGGCACCGTTGCCAAAGATTTCATGATTTTCAGTAGCTTGCACCAAATACCTGGCACAAGTTTAAATAGGCCCCTATGATTTGCCACAAGTTAGACTAGATTAAGGTGGTCTAACTTGTGGCAATTACATAGAGGATAGAAAATGCCATTAGATCACTTCAAGCCCCATGCACCATATCGTCGGTGCACTGCGGCAATCTGATCCATTGGAAAATCCTGCCCATGGTCATCAGAGAATAATGAATGAGATGCAACAGTCCCAGGTTATGCCCTCTTCTGGTAAGATGGAGGGAAAGGTAAATGAGGTGTAGTGGTCTTATATGTAAAGGAAGACTTTGGTGGTAGTGGGTGAGCTTAACACACTGGACATGGATTGCGCAGCTCTAATAGCTGAGACTGCAGTCGCTGATGGACATCATGCAGGAATGCTTCTTGGTACAGTGAACAATGGAGTCAACCAGCCAGCAAGCCCCTAACAATCTCTGAGGCAGCAATGGGGTAGAGACTAGGAAGCCACAGAGTGTTGTTCATGTTTACCACAGAAATATGTCAATCAATATTGAAAGTTGTGATTCTTCACCTTAAGGGGGCAGATTTTGGTAAGTTGAGAGAACCGCTCAGGAAAAGGTTGGTGGGCATAGGGGAGGTGGTAGGTGCCAAGGATAAATGTGGGTATAGTGAAAAGGGACACAACAGAGGTGATGGACTCATACATGAGTTGCCAAAAGGAATAAACAAAGACAACCAATCTGGTTTTCCAAGGAGATGGGAGAGGCAGTGAGGGCAAAGAGATGGGCTTTTCAAACGTACAAAGAAATGTCTGGGGAGGAGAAGGGGAGGGATGAATATTAAATTAAATTAACAGAGGCAAAGGGATTTGTCCAAAGGGGAAAAGCAGAGATAGAACTATAAATAGCAGAAGGAGTCAAAAAGCGATGACAAGGAGTTTTTCAGCTATGTCAGGGAAAAGAAAATTTTGAAAGGAGGATCGTTAGATTATCGGGGTAGGCAGAGGCTAGTAGAGGATGACAGGCAAAATGCAGATATGTTAGACAACTATGTTTGCTCTCTGTTCATGGTGTATGACTCACCAGCAAGCAGTGTAAAGGCTGACATTAGAAGGTTAAGGGGACTGTAGCAGATAACATACAGAAATGACAGAGTCAGAAAATGGATGGAAGCCCTTAGGGGGACAAAGAAACCAGGATCTAAAGGAAATGGGACCAGATGGACCACTTGAGGTGCTCACTTGAAACAGGGGAAGAGTCAAGGGACTGGAAGTCTGCAGATGTGATTCCAGTGTACAAGAGTGAGGAAAGGAAAGGTCTGGGTAACTGCAGGCAGTCAGTCTTACCTCAGTTGCTGCAAATGCAATGGAGACCAAGTTACTGAAATAAATAGTGGAGTATTCAAAAGTTATTTCACTGCAGGACAATAAGCAGCACAGGTATGTGGCTGGAAGATAGTCTCAGGCCTAGCTATTAGTACTTTTGACTTGTTCACAACAGCAATAGATAGGGAATGGCCGGTGCTATATATGTGCTTTATTGTGACTTCAGTAAGGCCTTAATGTCAGTATCATATAGGAGGCTACTAAACCCCTAGAGGATCTGGTGATAGGAAAGGGCTCCAAGGAAGACAGGGTACTGGTTAGGCAGATGGTTAGGAGATGGAAGAAGAGGGTGATGGTGAACGGATCAACTCAACATTCAGAAAGGTCACAAGTGGAGTGCCATGGGTCAAGTCAATTATTCTTTATTCATAAGTGTGCAGTATAATCAAAAGACACACACTAATGATAAAATACATGTTAAAACCATATTCTATAAATATAATAGGATAAGAAGTTTCCATATATCCTCTCTTATTTATAGTTTCAAAATGTTACATGTTTCCAAGTAAAATTTAATGGCCGTAAATGAGCTGGGGATATGCTGACCACTTAAAAATCTTAAAATAAGTTCCTCTTTTCTTAGACCAGTCATATCACATAGAAAAGGTCCCAACCATTTCTTTTTTATTTCATCTAATACTGTAATTGACATTCTAAAATCAGTTGCATAGTGGATATAATTTCATCCTCCTTGCATTCACACCTTCGTAACTCCTTAGATTTTTCCCATGATGCAAACTGTGACTTGTAATGGAGATGCATATTAAATCACATCCTTGCAAATACTTTCCTCTGTAGCACTTTTTGACACTAGGTAATGAAATCCTGAGGACTATCCTGAAAATCAATCAAAATGTTTTGATCAAAAATAGATGAGAAATTAGTCTTTGAAGTATCCAATTTTAGGATAATGTCCATCCATCTAATAGTTGCCTCCTTTGCCCCCAGATTGTTGTATTCTTCAACAATTTCTAACTGCTTATGTTTTATACAGTAACTCATGTATTTTTTATGTTACAAGCCCTTCCTATGTTATAAACCTTTTCTGCATTTCTCCATTGTGTTTTATATCTAAAATAATAAAAGTGGTGCTCATTTTAATGTTACTTTGACATTGTTTTCAATGGTATTCTCAGCTGTTTTCTAAAAGCTACTGTTCCATAAGGTCATGGAGCACAGTCTGCTGGATATGACATCATTTTAGATACAGCACAAATTATTTTAAGTAGTTGATGTCCAAAAGTATGCGAAAAGACTGATGAAAACATGTTTCACGTGCATGATGGCAGAGTAAAATGAGCATTGCAACTATTACTTCAGATCTGAAAATAAGGAGTACAGCATACTTAAATAGTGGAAATAAGGGTATTGTTCCTTCATATGCACAATCTATTAGCTAAGGGCCAATGTAACATACAATAAAAAGAATAGGTCAAAATTCTAACTGTTTTCTTGCACTGCTGCTTTATTTTCATGCTGTATTACTTTTTGGCTACTGTTTAGTTTGTTACATTTTTGTAGTATACATACAATCAACAACAACCCCAATACTATTAAATCATATACCATGCCCCCCTCCCAAATGTCCTATCTTGTGAATATCCCACTGTTTTAATTTCATGAAAAGTCCTGATGAAGAATAAGGCCAGAAATGTCTGACGTGTCCCAAGTAAGAGCACTGACTGGCGACGCCATTTGCTGCTGCTGCTGTTGTCCCACTGTTTTAATTTCATGAAAAGTCCCACTGAAGAAAAAGGCCAGCAGTCTTTTGTAGTGTCCCAAGTGAGAGCATTGCCTGGTGATGCCTGTTGCTGCTGCTGCTGTTGTCCCACTGTTTTAATTGCGTAAAAACTCCCAATGAAGAGACTAAGGCTAGAAAAAAGATACACTGTCCTAAGTGAGAGCATTGCTTGTGTTGATGCCTGCTGCATCACTGATACATGCTGCTCTGTGTGTGTGTCTTCATACTACAATGGTTAGTTATTGTTCATCTCACTGTCATGTGTTTTCATAGATGTCGACATTTAATTTTTAATGAATCTTGTTGTGTGTTGTACACAGTCCATCATGTTGTTCTTTTTCAGGGAATCAGCATAAATAGATATGGAATGTTTCCACTTCACCATGATGGGCATGACGATCACATCCACATGCCAGACATATGTCACCAGTCCGACACCTAATGTGGTACTGTAACATTAAATTTGTATTCATGTGGTCGGGGGTTACTGCTGTAGTTGACTGAATTATAATAATTTCTGATTACTTTTCTTTTTTTATTCTCAGGTCATAGGCACATTTTGGATTGTTGATGACTTTGGCTGTACAGAAACTGTCAAGCCATGAAAGGTAATTATTGTTTTTTGAGTGGGGTTGGGGGCATCATTTGAAAACAAGTTTCCTTAATATTTTTGTCTTCTTTCCATATCTTCAGCATATCCTAACTATTGTCCATCTTCCTATTGGAAGATAACACTGACAGCAGGCAACAGCACCTAGATGTTACTTGAAAACAGATGAAGAAGAATTTTTCAGGAGTTCATTGCACTATCACATTCCATTCCCAGCATGGCTGTTCCTGTCTTCTGGTACATCCAGCTTTAAAGACCAAGCTATTAATAAAACCCTTTAAAAACAATTAAAACGTTTAGTGAGTGACATGCACTGGCCCACTGTCTTACATTACATCATGTGTTTTCATGACCAGGATAACATGTTGTACAACCCTCATGTACTGAAGTATGCCTGTCCCATTTGTGATGAAAAAATATATTATCTGGCCTGTATGTCACAGCTGTTGAATGCTTTACACTGACAGAAAAAAAAAACAGAAAGAAGAAATAAGACTGATACTTACCTGTAGATGTTATCCTTTAGGTGGTGTGAGTACTGTAGTCCTGCAAGTTTACACTGTCTGTAATCTGTAACCTGTGAAAACAAAATGAAAATCAGTTGCCTGTATTTGGTGACAGTGGCATCTATAAAAAGGTAAAGGAAGGATTCATATCACAGTTCAAATGAAAACCATAGTACATAATATAGCTAGAGCGACCAGGATGATTTGGGGCATGGAGAGTAGGCCTTATAAAGAGAGACTGGAAGAGCTTGGGTTTTACTCACTGGAGGAGAGGAGGGATAGGGAGACATGATAGAGGTTTTCAAATATGTAAAGGGAATAATTAGGAGTGGAACCAGGGGTCGTTTAGGCTGAAGAAGGGTGACCAGGGCCATGGGCGGGAAGTTGGAGGAAGTGCCGGAGGAACATAGGCATTATTTTCACTGAGAGGGTGGAGGATCTGTGGAATGCTCTTTCTGGGAGGCTGGTGGAGGAGGGCACAGTGGAGGGCTTCAAGAAAGGGTGGGATAGGTTCAAGGGGAAACTGAATCTAGAGAAGACACTCTTGGGGGATAGGGGGATGGTGAGGCGGGCAGTCATTAGATTGCTGGCTTTCGAGCAGACAAGACAGACCATTTGGCCTATTCTGCTGGCTTTTTAGTATGTTAGTACATACTTACTGTACAAGATTGATAAGAAGAAGGGTGGCTGTGGCTGGCTGATGGTTCATAGACTGGGCACAGGCACAATATCTCTCTCTTACTGTCAAGAAGCAAGGTGGCTGTGGCTGGCTGAGGGCTCAAAGACTGGGCACAGGTACAATGTCTCTCTCTCAAGAAGCAGGGTGGCTGTGGCTGGCTGAGGGTTCATAGATTGTGTACAGGTACAATATATTTCTGTCTCTCCCAAGAAGCAGGATGGCTGGCTGTGGTGTGTCACTGTTTTTCAGTGTCAGGAGGATATTTGTCATTCACTCAGCAGAATTTAAGTGGCTACACATTGACATTTGTGTTTAGAGGACTGTGGGTAGTAATGACTGCACACACTCTGAGCTGTACTCACAAAATCAAGAAAGGGGAAGTCAGCATACTTTATAACAACATGTAATTATTTGTCAGTTGTCATATGATAGTCAATGCCACTGTTTTTTTTTTCATTTTTTACTGCGAAAAAAATGATAACCTTATGGAACTGCAACAGCCTTCACCCTGGTAAAACAAATAATTACTCGAATTTGTAATTTTGCACCAGATCAGTTAATCTGCAGAAATTATGTTTCTGATAATTGGTTCCAATGTTATTTTCCATTTGCTTCATTTAATGGTGTACATATTAAGCCTTCTTTGATTTTGATTATTTATCTGCAAATTAAATGAATGACAGCATAATGACAGTAAAATCGAGAAATTACTCCAACAATCACACTGCTACAATTCCGAAAATTTCAAGTCTTGACAAAAGGATTTCATTATTTTATTTGCCATAAATCAGTGGTTTTGCTAATAGTTCTAAGTAACAGGAAGAAGTACGTGAATGCAAATTTTGTCATTTTACCCTCTCACTAACAGCCTTCTCTTCATTATCAAGGAGGAAGCAGCCCTCACAATCCTCAATGCTGGAGTTGTACCCACTTGGAAATTCATTTTCCATGACTACATCATCAACCTCAATGGTACACCGTTTGATGCTGCCACCAGAATGGTCTGCTTACATCATCATCAGCACAACCATCAGCATGACTGGGTACAAACATAGATGTGGTTGTCCTACTTGGTATGTGACATTCATTCATTTTGATAAATGTCATCATACTGACATTTGTAAGTGATAGGTTAGTATGATGGTCATGCACTATGGCCCCACAGAACTAAATACCCTTTTCACACTTACACTGGAGGTGGGCAGGTCAGGTACTTCAGGGCTACTGACATCAGCACTGGCCATTCATTTATCTTGCCACTCCAGTACAACAAAGGATCATCCAATATTGTCAGATGCCTGCTTTCAACCAAATAGGCCTCAACCATGGTCTGTGATGTATGCATTCCTGATAACTCATCCACTTGTTCACAAGATTTATCTAGGTCACAAATTCTTACTTGGGACAAGGCACCCCAGAGTGGATTAATGGCCAACTGTGCAGCTGACACCACTCCTTGCACATCAGTCACCTTACTGGATGTACTCAGTCCACAGCAACCTTCAACCTTGTAATGCTGTAGTTTGCAGAATTTGCACATGACTTCTGTGCCCCATGAATCAATTGGACCAGCTGTCCAGTTAGATTTTGAACCTGATCATGCCATCCCTCTAGTATGGATGCAATCCATGTTTATAGTGTGGGTCCAGAATTGTGGCTATTCCATATTCTGGAGATTGCTGAATAGTGGCAATGTATCAATTGCTGTCTAACATTGTAATCATGTGTTTCAGTAATGCACAGCTTGACTTATCTCCAGCCACATCAAAGCTAGCCACAGATTCAACAAAGTCTTGCGCAGCACCCAGAGAACTGGAATGCTTGACTAATAGATGCAGTGTCACCACTCACCGCGTATGGCGCATCTTCAAACAACCTCAAAACTATTATTACTGAGTCCATGAGTCGCCATTATTCAGTTGTCATAGACACTGAGGCCCCTGAGCTGTCTTGGCTAGTGTACATAACTAGGTACTCGGAGATTACTTTGTACTGCTCGTCCAATCACTCTGTCATGTAAAGTGTCACATTCCATCTAATGACAACTTCAAGCTTGAGGCAGTGCTGAGGGAGGCTGTTTTGAATCTGCAGCTGCCTAAGTTGGTCATGGGCCTTTCCAGAGTGTGCAAAGTGGGCACAGATGCAGCATGCAACAGTCAGCATTTGCTTTATTTCTGGGTACTGCAAAAATTCCTGTACCACAAGATTTAAACAGTGGGCCATGCAGGGGACCCTCACAAAGCCACCATTGCTGATATAGTTAACAATGTTTGATCCATTATCACTAGCTATGAAGCCAGCTTTTAGGGAAGGGTGCTTCCGCTCATCAGTTTCTGTCAGTAGCAAGTCTAGCATGTTTTCACCTGTGTGCGACCCTGCTACACTATGCATTACAATCATGGCATGCTGTCTAATTCCATGAAGGTTGCTATCAAAATAGACTGACTAATTACACTGCTTTCCCATCCCACCATCACAAACAACCCCAGGTATCTGCACCCAATGTACGGTAATACAGAAATAGGAACTATCCGCTGTTTGCCACTTGTCCACATATCCATGCCTAAGTGAATGTAAGATGACGTGGAATGTTGAAGGCATGTCTTACAGACTCTTCCACCATCCAATATAACTCAGGGATAGCACAGGTGGAAAATGATGTCCTGGACAGGATCTTCCATTTAGGATGTGTGTGTGCTGCAAAGTGCTGGATTCCCACACTCTCCACAAATGAGAAAGGCAAAGATCAATTGCCAGCATTTCTGCTATGGCAGCATTAATTCACGTGCAACTGCATGATTTGGTGGTATTTTCTGTTTCATGCAAAAAGGCTGTGCAACATGGACTGCATTGTTCAGTGTTTTGCACATGGCATGCTAAATGACTCTCCTCTGCGAACTGACATGATTGGGATACCTTTGATGTGTGATGGTGGGTGCACAGGTGACAAGCCAATAAATGCTGTTATTTTCCCTGTTTTAATCACAGGGGTTGATGTAGTAGAATTACTACATGGAGCACCACTGCTACTCTGACCACTACATAAACATTCAAAATCCTCCTCCTCCTCATGCCTGTAGTAATCCTCTGGTGTTATTACACCCCTTTTACTGGCATGGCTACTTACACTAAAGGAAGGAGATACCATACCCACTAAGGTGGATGAGGGTGAATGCCACACTATGGCATTACCTCCCTTCTGGTGCCGAGTCCACAGTGCCATGTGCCTGCTCTTGAAATGAATATGCTGGCCCCCAGTGCCAAGATGGCTGCCCTTTTTACATGCTTTACATGCACTTGGCAAAGCTGGCAGATTGCCACTGTTTCATCACTAGCATCTTGAATGACAAAATGCCAAATTAAGGATTTTGATGTCCTACTCTTCATATGTCACTGCTGGTGCTGCATATGAAACTACAGTTTTGGTGGTGATGAAATGGGGGGTGTACTGCATGATTTCTGGTGTTGTGCACACTTGAACTTTGATTGAACATCACAATCTATAACTATTACTTCAGGGTCATTAACAGATACAGCTACATCAGAACTTTGAGGAGGGGGCGACTCTCTAACAGACTGTTTACAAACAGCCACCTTTACTTTCTTTTTGTCCAGTTCCCAAATGGAGTTGCTAGCATCATTATCATAATCATCATCCACAAATTCACTTTGGATGCTGTCCTCCTGTGGAGATATTCCAACCACAGCCTCAATATTATCATAGACACTCTTTTCATCAACATCTGAATGTTTGGATGGCTAACCTCAAGATCAGTGGAAACATGAGACTGTGAGCCATCATCATCATGATCAGAATCATGTTCATCTACTGTGGGGGTTGGGACATCAACTACACTCAAGTCTGTGGACTCAGCAACATTTTTCCCACCTGATAACTTTGCCCGGGTTGAACTTGTAGCAATACTCGTGAAGTTATCAACCATGCCATCACAAACTTTATTACCAGAAGGGACAACAGCATCTCCAATATGCATTGAAGTGACTGATTTCACTCTGAAAAACAGTCAGAGAAATCCCTTTACTTACAGCAACTACTACCTTTCCCTTCTGCTGTGAACTACCACAGCCACAGCCACAACTACAACCACAACCACTCTTAACACTACTAGACTTGCTAGCCTTGATGAACCTGCCTCATCATCACAACAACTTCCACTGCTAATAGTCTTCTTGACAGCAGCACCACAGTCAGAAACAGCTTTGCATGACTTTGTTCATGGGCATTTTTTAAGATTACACAGAAAATCAACAGCAAGTTTGTATTTCTGCAGTTTTGGTGAATGGAAAGCAAAAACTAAAGAGATGCAGCCACACAGGCTCAATACAAGACCTTAACCAGTCTTCAAAAATCCAAAAGTCCAAAAACAATACCTTGTTTTATGGGGGTTGGGGTACAGCAGTAGCTACACACAAGCTGGGAAAAATATTGTAAACAAGCTGAGAAATTCAGAGTACTGTTATTGTGGTGCTGCAATAAAATGTGTATGAATTGACAGCATGCACATAGATTAAAGGTTAGGCACAGAAACTTTAACTGCTCAGTAAAGTACAACACAGACAGTATTTTAAACTTACTGAAAAAGTGCCCAGCAAACAGAAAAAAAGTATACAAAATTAATTGAAGTTGTACTGTGTGTACCTGAACACAAAAATACTAAAACACTAGACAACAGCAGTTGTAAAAATGGACTTTCTCACTGTGATCTGTGAATCTCTCTTCTACACCACCGATCCGCCCTTCCCCCGAAGCACACCTATACAGTGTCTGTCAGCATGGGGACTGAATGTACTAAATTAACATTCAATATTCTCACAAAATCAATAAATGCTCGATGATATAAACACATAAGAGTTTACTACAATTGATGAACTAAATTTTGACACAAAGGTTTGTTACAAAAAAGGTTTTTTAATGATTTTGTGGTGATTTGATTCTCAGAGCTCTGACAGCAAACTGACTCCAGTTTTCTGCTACACACACTACACTGAACTGAGGTTGTGCAAGACAATATAGAGCCCATGTGACCTTACATCCATGAATCACTGCAAAATTTGCTTTAAAAGAGTCCCCAAAAGGTGAAGTAACAAAGGAGTCCATAGAGAATAATGGAAACTTCATGTTACTTCAAGATGTAAAGTTATTCACTTCATTTTGCAGAGTTTCTCCTGAAATCCTGGTTATACTTGAAATACTAGGAGCAGCAAAGTTTATGGACTTTGCCCACCTCTAGTTTTAGGCGAAAGGGTAAGAGAGCCATATCAGTATATACCAAGTACAATTTACATATAAATATCAATATTCTGAGAGAAACAAGTAACCATTACATAAGGGACTGTACAAACAATTCAAATTGTGTGTTAGGCAATATAAGCATCGGAGAAATAATATACATAATATACAGTCAAATGATCAGTACCTGGGCGTGCCATAGGAACAAGAACAGTAGTTAAGTGCCAGTGTGGGTACCAAGTGCAAAAGCTGCTGTAACATGGGACACTGTAGCAGCTGTAGTCAGGCAGTAAAGCAGAGCAGTGTTAAACTGCACACATCGATGCAAGAGCAATTTGAGAAGAAGATATTAGAGAGGCAGTTCAGGTAGAGTTGGGAATGATGAGTGTTTGATTTGAGGTGGGAACGAGTTCCAGAGTTTTGGGAAGTAGTGGGAGAAGGCAGACTGGCCAGCAGAGGTGAGTCTGCGGGGGATAGCCAGGGTATTGGTGTCAGAGAATTGAAGTGAGTGTATGGGGGTAAAGGGATAGACAGAGCAGTGGAAATGCAAGAGAGGAGAGAGTTAAACCAGAATTTGGAGGTGAACTATAGTAATGTGGGAGCAGCAACAGTCTCTAAATCTCCAAGATTTTTCTTTAAATCCTTTTTATTTTTCAAACATGTACTGATTGTCTGTCTAATCTTCTGAGTAGATCTTGGCCAAGGCCTGTTTTAGTATCTAAGGGTTCTGTCTACATTCCTCTTGTTTTCCTAATTGTGCTTGTTTTTATTAGACTGAATGCTCCCCTGGTGTTTGCTTGTCAGATCTGATACCACCATTTCTATTTCTACCACTTTCTTTTCCTGAATCTTTTCTCGGTTGCTCTTACTGTATTGTTTCATCTCTCACTTTTTCATTAGATCTCTACTATTTGATTAACTGTTTCCTGCAGCCATTTATCCTTATTTTCTCTTATGGTGCACTCATACCTATTCACCCACTCTTCTCTACCTTTCTTTTGTTGGGATAAACACAGTCTTTCTGTTCTGCTTTAATGGCTACTAGAATTTCCCTCAATAAGAAATTTGTCTTGAATAAATGCCAGCTTTAAATTATTCATCTTTTTGTTAAAAGTGTTTTTAAAGTTCAGCAAACACTGTTATTTTACCTCTTTTTAATGACTTTGCTGTGTCACCGATTCTTGGTTGGATCAGAGAAATGGTATGTCTGGCCCCCTCGAGAATCGTTCCAAACTTTGTTTCTTTATTAGATATGGCATTAAAAATTCCTTATAGTCTCTTAAATATCTATGGTTTTCCATTGAGTTATTGAAGATTGAAAGATTAACAGAAAGGTCTTCTACATTACTCATGCTTAGATCTATCATGTGTTCCAGATATACATCCTTTAATCCTCTGGCCCCTTCCAACAACCTAGGGGAAGCAGTTTGACTGAATAACTGTCTATTCTAATGATCTGATTTTTTTTCAAGCAAGTAATTATCCTCTTTTATTTTGTTACCTTCTACTTCCTTCATTTTCAGTGAAGAAGTGAGAGGGGCACCCACTATTTTTATCAGTTGTTGGTTTGGAAAACCAGTGAAATCAGTCATTTTCTTCTAAGTAAACATTCACTTTTTTGTTGTGCAGCTCCATAGGTTCTAATGTTATTGTCATTTTTATTACTGGTTTTGCTCTCTTGTTTGAGAAAGTTACAGTGATTCAGTAGGCTTAATAAAAATGCCACTAATTAGTTAAGAAGACTAAACAATATGCAATAAGTGAAATAGTACAATAAACCTAAATCCTAATAGATCCAATAAAGCCCATATTTAACACTGGTTTCCTTTCCTGGTAAAAACTCCCAGCCCTTTAAATAATAGAGTTCATACCAAAATCACAGTGAAAAACTTCTTGATGAGATAAGAGTTGAAATCTGCATCTCCAGGGATTCAGAAATTGAATCCATTAAGTGTCAGCAATGGCCTTTTATAGATTTGTAGTGATAAAATGCCATCTAGGCTCTACAGGAAACAGGAACATTCTGACAATCTTACAGAGAGGCCATCTTCCTTGGCTTTTCTACTGTTGTTATGCTTTTGCAGCACTGAGTCCCTATGCTTTCTGCGATGTATCTGTTTGCCAGTCATATGAGACCCAAACACTTCAAAATAAAAGCAGTAAATAAACTATAATTGTATAAGTATCAGGTTGCCAATAAATCCTTGCAAAAATTAAACATTAATACTGGTTTTAAAATTAATATTTACAGAAATTTCTGCAATCTAAACCCCATACATGAGAGTTCAATTGCAAGTTGTAAATTTAAGGAGATAGGCTACAAGTGACTATTGCCGTATCAATAGTGTTTACCATCAACCTATGTGTCAAATTACACATCACCAGCAAAGAATAACACTGTATTTTTATGGATGACAAGTGACATTGGTTTGATTTTGTGGGCTGAATGTTCTAATGTTCCCCCTCATTAAATGAAATTTACTGCTAGCTTGCTGTGAGAAAAAATAAATACAATCTATAACCTTAAGCTAACAAAAGTAATGCTCTATAACACAGCAGCACAATAGTGGTATTCTAAATGAATGCACAAAACAGGAGGGTACTTACATTTAGGGAATAAAATTATTTATAGCTGGAGAATGCTTAAACTACCTCCCTTGCCACCATGGTAGTTCCTCAACCAGCTACCATCAGACTCTTCAACTTTCCAAGGTAATACTGAGTCAGAGCTCATACTGTAATTTCCAAGACAAGAACTATTGAGCAATGTGCCCAAAAAGCCAAAACTCTATTGCAAGGACTTCACTCCTTGTCAGGAGTAATATGCAGTGCCTTCCTATGGTCAATGGCATCTGATGAATCTGAATGCCAAGGACTGCACATGTGGTTTAAATACACTGTGGTCACCTGACCTTATTAGCACAAATTTTCCAAAAGATTTAAAATTAAAGTGGAAGTGAAAATTAAAAAGCAATTTAAATAATACAGAATACCTTTATAATATTTGCTGCCTGAAAGGAGTTACCCACAACTCATCAAAAAGAATGAAGGAGTCAAAAAGAGGTGGTGGGGGGGGTCAGCATTAGCTCTGTGGGAGAGTAGGTGGGAAGTGGAGTCTTATTTTGGACCTTCAGTCCATAGACCAGTAAAGGATGCTTGCTACCACCGCCTGTTGGTAAGAATTATCACTCTATTGCTGCTACTCTCAGAAAATGTCCACTGCAGTCCAGACACTACTCCTACAAGCCCACCCAAGACTTCATTCTCTGGGCTCTACATTGGCTCTCTAAACATCTACAGCTTGCTAAAAAAATCTGCTACACTTCAATGCTGGGTCATCCAACACCAACCTGACATTATTGCACTAGTGGAGATGTGACTCTCCAAACCTACTACCGATTCCTTCATCTCACTCCCCGGGTACACCCTCTATCAGGAAGATTGATTAGGCAAATAAGGGGGCAGATATGCTGTTTACTTACATGTCACCATTTTTGGTCATGCACTGCCAGGTCCCAAGCTCGACAATGGAGCCCAGGCCCTGACCCTCAAAATCATCCCTGATCCTACCAGGGGTCCGCTCTGCATCATGGTCTCCTACTTGACTCCTAGGAACCAAAACCCAGCTATCCTGTCACTCACAGAGTATCTCTCAACTCTCCCTCACAAAGCTGAACAAGTATTATTAGGGGACCTTAATGTCAATTGGTTCGGCACCTTGGCTCACAAGCAAGGGATTCCTTTACTGCCCTTGACATGACCCAATTAGTCTCCCAGCCCACTAGACTTAATCCCACGAGAGGAATCAGCACCCTCCTGGATGTCATAGTCTCCAACTGTCCCCAAAAAGTCCATGATATTAAAATCCTTATGACTCCTTAACTGACCACTCCCCTATTCTCTTCCTGTGGTCCTCCTCCACCCCCAAACCAGTAACTCAATCCTCTCTTCATAGGCACCTCTGCCCAGGTGGCCTTAAAAAACTCAGGCACTATCTCTCCCAGACTGACTGGTCCCCCATCAACCATGCCCCAAGCACTGATGCCGCGCACGACCTCTTCACACAGGCTTTTAACAAGGCCTGCGATCTCTATGCACCGCTCACCAGACATCGCTCAAAAAACAAATGCACCTTGGGTCACCCCATCCCTGCCCCAAAACTCCAGAAGAGGACAACCTCTAGCATATTGATGCAGAATCAGGCAAAGTGTCAGAGGCAAGCCTACAATGCTGCACACAATCAGTGCACATGGGCCATCTGCAAGGCCAAAGCGGAGCACTACAAGCCACCCTTACCTCCTCCTGGGGCTCAGCCCGGACCTTCTGGGATAATATAAAGAGCTGAATGGGAAAACACATTCCCCCCATCCCAGCTTTCTATTGATGGCTCTATTGCCATGGACCACCTCAACATAGCTAACTGCCTTAATGTCACCTTCACTGACCTAAGTTCTGTCCTCCCCAGTAGTTTCTTTGACCCTGTGTCGGAATCTCAGCCACCTGTCCTACAACACCCTCACTTCCACCTTTGCAAGATTTCCACCTAAGAAGCCAGACCATACCTGTAAAAAGCCCTGGGCAGCAATAGCCCTAGCAATGACACCCTGGACACCAGGATCTTGCACCAAGTACTTGATGATGTCCTTGTCCTGCTGACTGTCTTACTGAATCGATCTCTCTGCCTAGGTCAGTTTCCCAGTGTCTGGAAAATGGCTATCATCACACCCATACACAAAAGTGGTGGTAAGTCCTCCCCAAACAACTATAGGCCAATCTCCATACTCCGCCTCTTTCCAAAGCTATTGAAAAGTGGTGACCACTCCGCTCACCAAGTACCTGCCCAAATATGACATACTATGCCCTGAGCAGCACGGTTTCCACACAGGACATAGTACCACCACAGCCCTCCTTGAATTCTCCAACTATCTGCACTCCTCCCTAGACTCTGGCAATCTTGCTGGTGCAGTGTTCATTGACCTCTCCAAGGCCTTCAACACTGTTTGCCCTCCCCTCCTGCTTGAATCCCTCTACCAAATCGGTTTCTCCACTGGTCCTCTCACCTGGTGCTCCAACTACCTTTCAGCTCACTCCTAGTGCATAAAAATCAATGGGACCTTATCCAGCACCTGTCCAGTTTGCTCTGGGGTCACCCAGGGCTCTATCCTGGGGCCCCTCTTGTTCAGTCTCTACCGCAACACCCTGCCCAGTGCCTACTCTGGCAAAATTCTTCTTTATGCAGATGATGCCGTTCTCTTTGCCTCTCACCATAAACCTGCCTCACTCCAAGACTCTGTCCAGCTCACCTTTAACCAAGCTGAAAAATGGTTCTAGGATCATAGACTTGTTATAAATCTAAAAAGACCAAGTCTATCTGTCTACCCACCACCAAAACAAATCCAAAATGCCTCCCTCTAATCCTCCCCAGCACACAGTACCCCTTAGAGCAAGTGTCCACATATAAATACCTAGGATTACCTTTGACACTGCTCTCACTTTTCACCACCACATAAATGCCCTCTCAGCAGCCACCAACTTTTGGTTAGGCCTTCTTTACTGGCACAAGGACTGCCTTCCTCCCCATGTGCTCCAGCTAGCCTTCACATCCTCTGCCCTGTCCCTAGTGGATTAAGGCCTGCCTGTATACGGTGCTGCTGATAACACTGCAATCAGTAAAATCCAAATCTCTATAAACAAGGCCTGCATGCTCAAGACCAGGGCACCCAGACTCGACCATACCTGCCTACTCTATGCCACTACAAACCTCCTCAACCTTAAAGAAAGACTCCACTACCAAATATGCCTACTATCCAAGAAAATTCTTCTCAGGCTCTCCCCCCCCATGAGTGGCTGCAACCCTTCAACTTGCCACCCCAACTGTGACCACTCACAGCTCAGATAAGGCCACCCTATGGGTGCCCAGGACCAGGACCGCCTTAGCCCAGCAATCCTTCTACTACAGGGCTTCCTCCTGGTTCAACTCTCTCCCATTCGACATCACCAACACGCTCATAATTGGTCCCTTTAAAATCACCCTTCATGACCACCTTTTCAACTCACGCTGCTGTAAATGCAGCTAACTAAATCCCAGCAGCCTCCTTGGGCCTCCAAAAACTCATGCTATCTTGCTCACTCCAACCTCGACAAAGTCCTCTGAACTGCTCCCCCCCCCCTTAGCTGCTCCTACCTGAAAATATGTTTCTGCCCTCACTGTTACTGCATTGCAGGGACTTATATCTCCCATTTGTATCACTCATTAACTATGTAAATTGACTGTACATAATGCTCTGTATCACTGTAATAATGCTTTTATCACTGTTACCTATGTATTTTATGTATTCACTGTCTGTATTTAGAACTTTGTATTATTGTTTTGTCCTCACTCTGACGAGGTACCTTTGTAAATGAGTCTCTGACTCAAGGTTGTAAATCCGATTGTACAAATAAATAAAAATAAATACATTTTCTATTTCAACCACCTTATTGAGGCTATCACAGCAGAAAATTCCATTGTTTAAGGGGCATATATAAAGAACACACTTCTCAGGAGCTGAGAAGTGCCTTTCTTTAAAGGTCCCCATAAACAATGGAATTTTTTGTGAAATCAGCTATTACCTTGATTAACCTCTAGCCTGAGTAATAAAACTCACTAACATAAACATAAAACATTAAACCCCATCCACTTCAACTCTAAAAATAATTAGATCTGCTCCAATAGTACAGTTTAAAAGTGCTTGTAGCTAAATGTTCTTGCAATACTGTATATCTCAAAGACTTCTTTGTGATGCTTTCCTCTTGCTGGATTTCAGATGTACATCCCATTTCAGTGTTTTCCACTGTTCCAAATGGCCCCTTCAGTTCTTCTCCAACTCCAGTGGTCCCACCATTGACTGTCTTTCCTCCTACGGGGGGGGGGGACAAACATACACAAAAAAGGGGCACACCACAGAGGCTTTGCAGTAGGCAGGTCCAGAAAGACTACATAAAAAAGGTAACAATGGCAATGATGGCATACCGCTAAAAATTCTCTAATAAATTTAAATGTGCCTTATGAAGTCCTGCTTCTCTCAGCTTCACCTCAGCCAAGTGAGGGTGTAGCAATAACCTTAGATTCTCTCTGCACCTAAGACTCCATCAGTCTAGGGGTCAGTTTTGGATTCTACCCAGTTCAATACATTCATAATTGAAATTGGGGAGGCTATCCAGGACAGGATGTGTCTCTTTGCAGATGAAATCTCTGTGGCATGGTGGACAGTGAAGAGGCACATTTGCTATTTTATCTGTACAGACAGTTCCTGAAGACCTAAATTAAAAATGGCAAATTGCATAGAGAGATGACTAAAGGATAGAGCACAGATGGTTGCTGTCAGTGGGGAGTTTTCAGAGGTGAGGGAAGGTGACAAGCAGGATATCTCGGGTATTGGTATCAGAACTCGTCCTCTTCAATATATTCATCTGTAACATAGGTCATGGTTTCAAGGGTAAGATCTGCCTCTTTGCAGATGACACACAGATTTGTATAAGAGTAGACATGTAGGAGAGAGGCATGGGATTAAAGAAGGGCCTGGGCAGGTTATAGAGCTGGTCAAAGATTTGCTGCCAGACTTCAACACAAAAAAAATGTAAAGTAATGCACATTGGGAAAATGAACCCAAGAGTATAATATAGAATGGAGCAGGGGTGTGGCACTGCTAGATAGCACTACAGAAGAAAAGCATTTAGGGGTGATATCAGAGATGCTAAAAAATGTCTTCACACTGTTTTCACAGGGTGGTGTGCAAAGCAAACAGAATGCTAGGATGCATTGGGAGGGAGATAAGCAGTAAGATATTCTCCCACTGTACAGGTCTTTGGTGCAGCTACACTTGAAATATTGTTTAGAGTACTGGAACTCACTGTATAGGTCACTGGTATGGCCATTCCTAGAATACTGTGCAATGCACTGAAGCCCATACCTGAGGAAAGTCTGCAACAATCGGGAGCAGTAAAGCACAGGGCAACTCAGATTATCCATGGCCTTAAGAAATGACTTATGAGGAAACTGCAGGACATAGTCATGTACACCCTTGAGATGAGAAAGGAAAGGGGTGATATGATTGAGACATACAAGTGCCTCCATGAGGTAAATATAGTGGACACTGAAGAACTCTTCTGCTTGTATTCAAACATAGGGACAAGAGGAAATTCATTAACCCAGCAAGGGGTGGGGGAGATTAAAAAGGATGCCTGTAAGCACTTCCTCACAGAAAGGAGTGGTGGACATGTGGGAAAAGCCACCAAAGGAAGTGATACAAGCCACATTGATTATCAGCTCCAAGCAGGGATATGAGAGACAGGTGGGTTTAGTTAGAAAAGGAGAGGACAATAACAAAGGGTAGGACTGCCACTAGGGAAAGCCAGAATAGTTATGTAGGGTAGGCAGACTGGATGGGCCAAGAGCCTATTTCTGTGTTCAGCATCTATGTATCTATGAGGTTGTAAGGGAATTAATGTAGGGATTTAGAGAAATGTGAAAAGTAGCCAAAAGTCAGTCAGTAAAGGTTCAATGGAAAAACATATGGAGTAATGCAATTTGAGAAAAGAACATATGCACTAAATACTGTGTATGTGTGTGTGTGTGTGGGGGGGGCAGTTGGCCTTGTATGTTGGTGAGGAAAGAGATATGGAGGAAATCATCAACAACACTCTCAAAACCAGAGTGAAAAAACACAGTAAGTCAATCACAATGTTGGGATGCATTGAGATAGGAGATGACAATTGGAAGAGGGAGGAAATGTAGCCCCTGTTCAGGTCCTGATGAGGTTCTATATGAAATACTGTGCCCAGTTCTGGAGTCCACACCTGAAGAAGGGCAGGGATACTTTGAAGACTATGCAGTGTAGGGTAACCGGTGTGATCCAGGGCCAGCAGGGCAGATCATATGAAAAACAGCTAGTGGGCCTAAGCATGTACCCTGTGGAGGTCAGGAGAGATAGAGAGAGACAGAGAGAGAGGAGATACAATTGATTCAAGTTACAGAAGGGGATAAACAAAGTGGGTAGAAAGTACCTATTTACGAGGAATGGCAACACAGTGATGATGGGGCACAAGTGGAGTCCAGTCTGTGGGAGATTTGAGAGGGATGTAAGAGGATGTGAAAATGTTCATCTTCACCAAAAGGGTGGTGGTAAGGTGGAAAATATTGCCAGAAGAACTGGTGGGGTCAGATTTATAAAAGGGTTCAAGACTGAGTGGGACTGATATAAGGATCTGGTAGCATGAACAAGAGAGGCAAGGAGAAGTCAATAGTAAGTATAGAGGTGTCAGCTGAGTGAAAGAAAGAACAGGTCTAAATTTAAAAACATTCTTTGACAATAGGTCAACAGGAAATATTCTAGGTTGAAAAACTGGGCAGACTGGATAGACCCCGGGTCTATTTCCCATCATTTTCTATATTCATAGGTTTCTGGTTTAGAGTAAAGAATCACAGTGTGTATTAGCAGAACACAGTTACACAACATTTCCAAAAATGAATTGCATGACTTTACATTTTTATTCCTAAAGGTATTTTTTATTAAAATAGGATATAGGTAGGATATAGTGCACTCAAGATTTATCTGTTTAAATTGCTTATTCTTGTTGGGAAGTCACAGTTTTCTGCTTAGGACATCAGAACCTGTTAACCCAGAAATTATTGCAGTATAAGAAGAAAATTATGACCTCAGTAGAGATGAAGCAGCAGGAAAACATTTTGTATAAGGAATAAAGAACCTCTTATCAAGCAGATGTCTTTAGTAATAAAAAAGTCGTGTCCTGAAATCTACATTTTTTTTGAATGTTGTGAGATTTCTGTCCTACCAATGCAATGTCTCATTGTTTTGCAGAAGAAATTACGTTACCCTATTCTAACAGAAGGAGGCAGAACCAGTCAAGCCTGTCCAACACCCAATCAGCAGCTGCATCCATTGATAACATGTTCCATTGAATGTCTGCAAACTTCAAAAATTTTGCAGAATTTTGGTAATTTTAAAATGATTTCATTTGGTCATGCCTCAGCTATCCATTGTGCTAGAGACTTGAAACATGGTATGATTACTTGAGGACAGATGCCTAAACACTTGTCAAATGTTACAACATTTGGAAGAGTCATTTTTTTTAATTTCAATATACTTTATTAATATATCATAAACTTCAACATCTATATAGGAAACAATTAAACAAACAATAATAATCCCCCTCAAAGAAAACTGTGAGAAAAGAACAATAGTCCAGTTACATTTACCCATGTATCCACCTCCGAAAACCCACCACCCTCCACCCCTACCTCTCCCACCAGGCGTGATGGTGCTCAGTTATCAATCTATAACAGACACAAAATTTTCCACACCAAGATCTGTCATGGCTTCCATAAAGTAAGTATAGCATCCAAGAGACCCCATCTGCTCTGGTAGATCTTCAATCTATTATTCATGGCTAAAATGTGCTTCTCTAACTGAAGGGCAAACAGCATTTCTTTGTGCCATTCAATAACTGAAAGGGCTGATTCCTCGGTCCAGTGCCTCAGGATAATTAATTTAGCTATTGCTGAGATCAAAGCCAAATGCACTTTCCTAACATTGGGAGTACCCTCCGGGAATAAATTTAGTAAACAAATCTCAGGGTTAATATACGGGTCCAAACCCAGCAAGGGATCGAGCTTACTCCTAATAGCCGGCCAAAATCTCTGGACCGTAGAACAAGCCCATATCATGTGATACAATGTCCCAGTATGACCAACACATCTGGGGCAATCAG
This sequence comes from Neoceratodus forsteri, assembly GCA_016271365.2. Lineage (NCBI taxonomy): Eukaryota > Metazoa > Chordata > Ceratodontiformes > Ceratodontidae > Neoceratodus > Neoceratodus forsteri. The sequence goes on from CM057449.1 coordinate 1,497,328,372, forward strand.
GGGTAGACCTATTCCCCAATTTGTATAGCTTGTATGGTGTAAAATATAAATTATGCATAAGATTGAATTGCATCAGCCGCAATCTGTCTTGCTTGAGAAATCTATATAAGTTCTGCCAGATTGCAGTCCAGAAATGTGGTTCATCCCTAAGGGAAAATGTCTGCAGCCAATAATAACACACTCCCTGTGGCAACCTCAAATCCAATCTCTGGATTGCTTTGTAAACTACTGACACAGCATGGGGTTCCTTCAAAGCTCTCAGAAGCATATTAAGAACTTCTGTTGACCCTTGACTTGCTGTCCCTGATCCCAAATAAGTAAGGACAGCCCTCCTAAGTTGTTCATACTTGAAAAAAGCTGTGAAAGGCACCTTAAACCTAGTTCTAAAGAGATCAAATGAAATTACTCGGCCTTCCTCATATATATCTTTAAGCTTAACAGTATAGGGCAAAGGTAAGAAACCCGGGGGAATGGGCTTCTGACCAATTAGAAAATGGGGATTCCTCATAATTGGCTGTTCCAAAGAAGCATGCCCGATATGAGATAAGTGAGTTTGCAGTTGATGCCAGGCCTTAATGGACCACCCAAGTGGTATATTCCGAAGAAGCTTTGGGATTGCTTTCGGGATGGTGTATAACAGAGCAGGGAGTGAGCAGCCACACTGGGCTGCTAGGTATTGTTCGATGTCTAGCCATAAAGGTACATACTCTTGCGTCTCATCTCCCAATACCTCTCTAGTCCAATATGACATTCTCGCCAAATGTTGAGCACCATAATATGAGAAAAAAGAAGGCTGCTAAACCCCCGCTCCTTGAGTGTGAAAGTTTAAGATAGGATCGTCTAACACTCTTACCTCTCCAAAGAAAGCGGTAAATATTTGATTTAATTTACCAAACCACTTTTAGGGATAAACAGACCCAACATTCCTAAGGGATATAATATTTGGGGCAAAACATTCATCCTTATAATATTTATTGTTCCCCATAGAGAAAGAGAGAGATCTCCCCATCTGTCTAGATCCAGTTTAATTACATGCAGCACATCTGTGAGATTAAGCCTAAACATAGTAGGGATCTCCCTGGCAATCTTAATCTCAAGGTACATAAGGAACTTAGGTTCCCATACCAAATTAATATTGCCAAGCACGGAACGTGGTGTATTGTTATTTAGGGGAAAAACTTTGGTCTTGGATTCATTAAGTTTATAGTGGCTCTAGATAAAGATTAAATAATAATGGGGAGAGGGGGCAACCTTGCCTGGTCCCTCTCTGAAGTGGAAAAGGAGCCGACATTATCCCATTAGTCCAAATTTGTGCTGACGGGGTTGTATATAGCAATTTAATCCACCTAAGAAAATTAGAGGGAATACCCATATAGGCGAGGGTTGCAAAAAGAAAAACCCAAGAGACTCTGTCAAATGCCTTCTCGGCATCCAAGGATATCAAAACAGAGGAATCTTTGAATCCTTGGATGCACGAAGATATTCATTAATTCTGGCTGTATGATCTACAGAGGACCTGCCCTTCATAAAACCTATCTTCTCTCTACTAATGAGCGCGGGGAGCAGCACACCCAGTCTCATGGCCAAAATCTTGGCTAAAATTTTGATGTCTGTATTAATTAAAGAAATAGGCCTAACTTTCGGGATATGTGGGATCCTTCCCAGGCTTATGTATAAGGGTGATTATCGCATTAAGGAAATTGGACTCAGACATCCCCTTGTCAAACCAATAATTATAGACTTCAACTAAAAGGGGCGCAAGCTCTTGTGAGCAGCTTTTATATAGATTATTAGAAAGGCCATCAGGGCCAGGGGATTTATCTGGTACAAGCTGATCAATTGCTCCTGTCACTTCCTGCAGCGTGATTGGATTCCCAAGGAGTTCCCCTTCAGGGGCCCTTAACTTAGGAAGGTCCGTGGCTTCCAAGTATTCAAATATATCCTGGAATGCAGGTCTAGCTGCCTGGATTTCAGAATACAGCCCTTGATAGTAAGAGCACAGCGCCTCAGACACCTCCTGGGGCGAAGTCACTAAACTGTTAGTGGGGACAGACCTAGGGCAGGGAATGGCTCGCGATGCTGCAGCTTGCCTAAGCCGGATGGCCAGTAGTTTACCAGCCCTTTCACCAGCATCTAGGTACTTCATCCTAGTACATCTCAAGGCGAGCTCTGTTTTTTGGTATATCAGATCAGAGTACTGACTCTGCAACTGGTGCAAGGCAACCCAGTCCTTATCTGGAGAATGCCGGGTTAGGGTCAATTCCATAGTCCGGATCCGTGGAAAAAGCTAGCCATCTTATCCTTAAATTTGTCGACATCTCGTTGCTGACAACCTAATGCATTCACCCTCAGGGAACACTTTAACACTGCATAGATCATATGGGTCCTAGCTATAGACCGTTTATTATCCAAAAAAGTTAACCAAAAACTTTTAATATATTGAAGAGATTCTGGCCTTTGAAGCAGCTGATTATTTGATTTCCAAAGAAGTCCCTTTGGGTACTCAAACCCAGTAAATATGTAAGGAAAATGGGAGAGTGGTCAGAAATTACCCTACATGTATATCCGCACCTTTACTCCAGGTAGAGCAAAAGCTCATCAAGAAAAAATCAATCACGGGAAAAGGATTTAGGGGAGGCGAGAAGTAAGTATATTGATGTTCTCCGTAATGAAGTCCCTCCATACATCCAGAAGATCGGCACCCAACATGAGGTCACGGACGCCCTCTGCGAGGGTGACAGACCCGCTTCCGGGAGTCAGACCTATCTATGCCCAGGAGGGTGCCACATTCCAGTCTCCACCAATTATACTTAAAGTAGGTGGATCAGTGACCAAAAGATCTAAAAGCTTGGTAAAAAGTGGGAGACTTGGAATTAGGCCCATACACAGAGCCTAGGATAATCTGCCGCCCTTCCAGGGACCCTCTTATTATGTATCTGCCCTCTGGATCACATAATTCCTTATCCAACTTAAATGTGATTTTTTTCCTTATTAGTATCACAACTCCCCACTAGCCATGGATTTCCCAGCTCCATAAACTTGTCCCTCCGCTTTGAGAAATAAACTGACATCTTGCCTTCGGAGGTGTGTCTCCTGGAGACAGGCAATCTCAGCTAGTAGATGGTGAAGATGCTTAAGAACCACCTGCCTCTTGCACTTGTCGTGCACCCCCTTGACATTCCAGCTTACAACCTTATAGTAATTTGCCATATATGAATTTCTTAAACAAAACTGGAAATACTGTGGGTCATTTTGGAAATTGTGATCTCATCCATTTGACTGAGAACCAATGAAAATAGACAGTTGAGATCCTAAAGTAACACTCCTGGTTGCCTCCCCAATCCTCAGTCACTATTACCAAAGGAAACTTAACTATCTTAACCCCCATCGCTGTATCCCCATCATACCTACCAATCCCTAACAACATTCTACTCTATATCACCCCCAGTTCTAATAACTGCTCCACAATTCACTCTCAGGTGAGTGATGTCCCAAAGCAGCAACTGAATTGCAGCAGCTACCCTCCTATCTCTCCTCCTCTGTCACCTCCCCACCCGCCCACACACCCGACAGTAGTATGCACTATGTAAGATTCCAACTGTACTAATCATTTCATCATTACACGTAGAACCCATTAATTAATCAAGATTTAACTGTAAATGTTATAATTTGACATAAGAATGACAAAAAATTGGACTTCGGTTAAGCATCTCCCAGCTTTTCCCTCCATTCAGAGAACAAAGAAAAAAAGAAAAAAATAGTGCGTTTAATCGCAATGTTTGCACTCAAACACCAGAGTGTAACTAACTCGGGAGCTGTACAGTCTCAGTCTGGGAAAAAGAAAAAAAAAAAATCGGTCTGACCCACTCTTCTACTGGTATCAGACATGTCCAGCGTGCAGCTATGGGTGCCCTTCAAACGTCACCCATAGCAGAGAATCACTGTAACTATCCCATCTCCACAGTCTGAGCATGGAAGGAAAAAGCAATTTAGTTACATTCCAAAAGAGAAAAAAAAAAAGGGAGACGAGAAGATGAAGCTAACTCTCCACGAGCTCTCCATGCAGGGATCTACAAAACTCAGTCTCTGATCACAAAGTTGCTGTCCTTGTCCAGCTCCGACACTGCCTTTCAAATCCCGAAGTTCTCTCACTTAAAAAGATCCGGGAAGAAATTTTTCAGCTCCTGCTGTGCTTGATCTTGCGATTCAAAGACTACCCATTTTTCTCCAACCTTCACCTGGAGAACCGCCAGGTATTTCATTCAAAATGGGGTACCTGCTGCGATAAGATTCACAACAATGGGATGCATTCCCTGCCATTTTATCTGGACCGATTGTGGCAAGCCTTGCGTAATCTGAATTTTATGCCCCTCCCACTGTACTTCTTGTAGCCCGCGCACCTTTGCCAAGACATGTTGTTTGTCCAAATAGTTGAGCATTTTACAGATAAGTGGCCTAGGAGGGGCACCAGGCTGTGGAGGAGGTCGAAGGGCCCGATGTGCCCTCTCTATAATATAAGCAGCTCCATTCGGGGAGGGACCGGCAAGTCGCTCACAGTTTTTGAAGGAAAAGAATAGGGGCATCTCCCTCTTCCATTTCAGGAATTCCAGTTATTAGCAGATTGTTTCGTCTACTTCTGCCCTCCAGGTGGTCCTCGATTTTCTCCTCAAGTTTTTTAATCCTCTTTCCGTGAAGAGACATAGTCAACTCTCTCCTATCATGCTTCTTCTCTAACGAGACTAACTTTACTTCTGAGTCCGATACTCGGATTGTTAGAGACTGCACAGAGGTCTTGACTTGCTGGAGATCCTCATATATCCGGTGATCTTCTCCTGCAGAGGGTGCATTACCTCTAGGAACCGCTCCTCCGTAACAGCACCCTGAATGGTACCTGCTTTACTAGAGCCCGCTGTCTGTTGCCTCGGACGCTTTGCGGTCTTGTCTTTCTCTGGCGAAGGTGGGGGTGAGTGCCGCGGAGGCGCTCTTTTCATATATACCTCCATTTCTCGATCATTCACAGTTGCCTCAGTTTTTGCTCAGAGTTATATCACAGAATTGTGTCGAGATCTAATTAAGGAATCGTCACAAGAGGCTGTAATATGTGGGGGATTCACGGAGCTGTAGAGGGCTGTTGCCGCTTCTCAGGCTGCCATCATGTGACCACCTGGAAGAGTCATTTTTAACATGCAGGTCCAACATCTGGCATTTTATTTTTTTGGGGAAAAAGGTTAAGAATTTTTGTATCTGCTCAATTGCAAAAAAAGACAATGACACTAACACTCCTGCTAAAGTTCTTCAATAGGATATTATCCATACTGTAGTTCTTTGAAAAATATGTGTAGCTTTTTCATTTCAAGTGCAAACCATGAGATAAAGTCTATAGGTACAGAGCTGTTTATACAACACTCAGTCAAGGTCTTGATGTTTCAAGCCTGCGGTTCGCACTTTATCAATTTTTATCTGTCTATAACTCGCCCATCTTTGGAGCTACATATGTAATAAATTCTAACCAGAGCCAATATGGCTGCAAACTGATATTATTGATGATAGTGAAAAGTGTATAAGAAAGATGGTATCATAAGAAACATATACTATATGTGTTTTTGGAGCAGCATAAGCATTTGGACATTAATCAAACGCTTATATCCATGGGACTCTAGTGCCTCCATCCAGATAGTATCCTCTCTTCACAAACTAGTGGTATTATAAAGTAATGCAATTTTCATCACCGATTGATTTGCACATTCCAACCTCTTTTTCCTTTTTATGTATGTACAGGAGGGAGGGTCCTCCCCCAAGACCAACAATCTGGATTGGTTCAGGACCTGAGGACACCTCACAATGGAATCATGGTAGGAGCCTCATGGGGCCTGCTTCTGCTTTCGTTTTCCCATTTCTGTCCCCATCCTGCACTGGGGCATGCAAGCCTTATGTGTGTACGTGGAGGCATGCACATGCCCATGGAATCCTGCAGTTCCCTCCTTTCCCTGCCATCCTCAGACCCATGTTACCACCTCTCCTCCACCTGGTGGCAGTCATTCAGTGGGAGAGGCAGTTCTCCAGTGGAGGCTTATTCCTTTCCCTTCCTGGCCAATTCACAGCACCCCAGGCTCATTCCTGAACCAGGGTCACTGGTGGGACAAGAGGTACAGTGTCCAGTGCCTCAGATCTGTACACCACTTGACCTGCAACTAATGTTATTTCATTGCTGAACTCTAATTTAACTACATCAACAATTATGAGCACATAAGTAATTGCAATGGACTAATTGTTTTACTAAATGTTTTACTTCTTCTTTTTACATGTTCTCTCTGTTCCTACCACTACAGTCTGTAAGGATGTGTGTTAATTTGAGCTGTATTATTCATTTCCATACAGTGGGAGGTCATAGAAACCACAGGGGGACTGGAATGCTCATCTGTTTAAAATAAACTTCTCACTTCATAGAATTAACATCCTGGAATATAAGCAGCCCCAGTTACACTATACAATTTTTATCTGTGCCAGTATTAACCATCAAATGAGATATTTGCAGAAGTAGGGTAATTAAGAACTATATCACACATTTCCATTTAGTGCCATGCACATACACTCACTCTATGGCAGAATGTTCTACAATTCTTCAAAAAAATGTTCTAAATCCATTTCAGTGAACTTCACTAAGGGCAAGTTGACTGCACTGGCTATTGTTAGCTAGTAAAAGTGCAACAGTTCTCCTTTAAGAACTGCACTGACAGGATCCACAAAACTCAATGGAAAAGGGGAGCGGGTAATGCAACAGGGACATGGAGTCAACTTATTAATATATTGGGTACTGAAGTTTTATAAAAATAGTTTAAAAAAAAAAAAGAACTAACCAGTGTGGACAGAGATCCTGTTAGTGCAGTTCTTGAAGGAAAACCTTTGTATTCTTTATGTGTTAATGGTTGCCAGTGCTGTCACCTTGCCCCTTAGTGTTCACTGAAATGGATTTAGAAAACAGTTTTTAAACAATTATAGAACATTTTGTCACTGGGGTGAATGTTAATGCATGTCACGTAATGGAAAGGTGTGATATACTGTAGTTGTTTCTTGTGCTACTTTTGTTAATATCTCATTTTGTGGATAATAACAATACAGATATAAACTGCATAGTGTAATTTGCAGTGACTTAAATTGCAGGATGGTAATTCTATCAAATGAGAATTTTTTTTCTAAAACCACATGAGCATATCTGTCCTTTTCTGACTTCCATGATCTCCCAGTGTGAGAAGACTGTGAGGTTGTGAGTAATGCAACTCAAATTAACATGCAGCATTACAAGCTGTAGAGGTAGAGATCAGAGACAGTGATAAATGTAAAAAGAAAAAAGAAAACATGATTTGTTATATTCACTGCCCAACTTATCTAGTCCATTGCAATTGTGTATGTGCTCTTAATTGTTGTAATTAAATTACAGTTTGGTAAAGAAATAAGATTAGTGACATGAGTGAGGAATCCAATCCCTGAATAAATATATAGACTGGGGTTATGATGCAAGGGCAAAAAATACATAAAAAAGGAAAAAAGGGGTTGGAATGTGTACATCAATCACATGACAAAAATCTAATTTCTTTATAATACCACCAGCCCTCATTAAATGTTGTGAATAAAGACATTGAAGAAGACTATGTTCATAATAAAAATCATAATGTTAGATATCTCCATAATGTGGCATTGCCACAATGTGTGATTCCACTCTGTATTTTAATGGTTCATTTTAATCTTTTGTCTTTCAGGTGTGAATGTGTAAACTATGGCTCAATGAAAACAGCACAGGCGAATAGATACTGTCACTACTACAATGTGTTGACTGTTCAGTCTGAAGATTTGCCACATGTGAAGTGCATAACCGATCACCTTGTATTTCAATCTAACAGCCTGAATAAATACATCCTGAGATCATTGCTGCATGCGTGCATTCCTTATAAAGGAACAGTAGGAGATAAGACTTCCCAAGAAGAGTATGTTCAGAATAAAATGGTGCAATACATGTCACTGTTTCAAGCCGATGGTCACTTTTCATTACAGGCAATTTATGTGCATAAGGTGCCAATATTCAAAAATGCAGTGGGTTGGCATGGGTGCTCTGAGATGCAATACTCTGTTTAATAGTGCAATTGCACTATTCAACTGAATACAGGGACATGCTGGAACAGCACTAAGTCATATTGTGCAGACCACACATGGCTTCCAAAGTATGTCACTGCAATATCTTGCACCAAAGCTCAATTTTCATTATGTAAATTGACCCATGCACATGAGCCCATTGGGCATGCAAGTGACTAAGTTTCTATTTGCATGCCCAGTATGTGCCAATTTGCACATGTGGCTGAGCAATTGAGCACAGTACTGTAGCATCAAATTGCCCATTCAAGGAAATGGTGCAATCTCTGGTGTTAGTGGTTCCAGCACACCCCATCCCTCACCAGATAAATGCTCACAATGTCTTTGGTGTCCAGTGCTCCCTCCTATCACCAGCATGCATACCCCATGTACACAGGCAAGTTCCCTGGTATCCACTGGTACCTCCCAACTGCAGATCCCATGTGTGGTGTTTGAAACCCATTGAACTGCAGCTCAGTGGTCCATCCACCCCAATACCATAAACAATGTGTGAATGATGATTTCCTTGCGTGCAGCAGTGTCTTCCCCTGCCTGATTCAATGCCCGTTACTGAAACTGACTGTCCCTGTTGTCCACTCGTCCATCCTCCTGAGTATCGCTATCCCCAATAAGCCGCTGTGATGGCACGCTTGCTGTTACTATGTTCCCCCACCAATGGTTGACAAGGCATGCCTACTGAAATGAAGATTCCCCCAACCAGTATGCAACTGGTACCAGTGTCATTGCACCCACCTCCATCCCATCACCCACAATGATTCCTGTACCCATTTTAGCCACTCCTACCAGTTTCCTGGTAACAAGTGCAGTGACACACAGTTGAGCATTCAGATACCACTCAAAAGAAATCTCATCTGATATACTGCAGGTTGCAGTACAGGTTCCTGGCATCTACTGGCAGCCACACATACCCCACCTCCAAGGCGTCAAACATACTATCCTCGGTCACCACCCATCCCTGTCCATCCCAGCATCATAGCCAAAGTCATTGGAAGTGGATTGCCACAGCACTAATCACACTGTGCACTGGCCACCCTCTGTATGGCATAATGTGAGAGAGCATGCTACTTATTTAGAAGTCATAGTGACCTATAAATAAGCATTGTGCTTACTGCTTTGCAAGATTGTGGTGAGGATGTTTGTCTCACTCATCTTCCACTGACCACATAACAGGTGTTTGTGGGATGAGGATGGGTGGTGATAAAGGTGGTGGATGTTTGGTACCAGGGGAGATCAGCAGACACCAAAGACCTGAACCTAGAACTGCAGTACAAGAGGTGGATGTATTCTGACTGGTAGCTGACTACTCCATTGTGTGGTGCTGCATCATTCATCAGTCTGGACTTATTCCATATATCCTCTGCAAAGGATGGAGCTCAGACAAATAGCATCTCAGTCATCTAAGACACAGTGACGACATTGAAAACTGTTGTTTTTCTTGTTCAGCATAGGTACTGCATCTGTACCGTCCTTTAGATATCAGAAGATGAATTAACTTTGTAAATGTATTTGTCTTCCCTACAGTTTTTATGCATATGGCATACAGAGGATTTACCCACTGGATTTGGCAGAAGTTGGGACAAAGGAACAGAAAAATACTTCCAGCTTGTGTGGTTCAGAAAACTAAAGAAAAGTTCCCATCCAATCAATATACTGGATACCAAGATATTGAAATAGTCTGCGAAGACAGTTAGCCTTATGCATAGCATTTTCTACCTGCAAACATGAACTGTTACATTGACCCTGGCCCCAGTCCCTATTAACCATTCCTTTATAACTTCCTCACAGCTAGAGCTGTACAGGATTGGAAAATTCTGTATCCATGGAATGTTGATGAAATTTCACAAAATTCCATGAAATTTCATGGAATTTAGTCAGAATTTTGTAGAATTTCTCGAACTTAGTAATTTGGTTGTAACTCAGCCTGCATTCAAGCTAGAACTCTGCGATTCAGAATAGATACTCTGTGGTCAATGGTCACTATTGTGCCCAATATCATGAACTTCAGATGGATAGTTTCTAAATTATAGGGCTAAAATGTTGTAATTTATTGTTTGTGTGTAATTTTATTAACATTTTTATCTGCATATACATTAACCATATATGGGTCAGGGATCTAAAATATGGCATGATTACTTGATGATTGGTGTTCTAACTTTGTGTCAGACTTCATGACAATATGATGCATTGTCTCAAAATTATATGTGCTTAAAGTCTGTCATTTTATTTTTATTAGGAAATTTCATGAAAACAATTAATCTTCATATAAATCAGGCACCATTGGAGCTAGATATGTGTACATTAGTATGGATAACATTTTAGCAATGCTTATAGAATGATCTAAATATGGAGATAATTAGATAAGAGATTTTTAAGTTAAAGGGGTTCAAAACTTTACTATGTACAGTAAATAGTTGCAAAACTTTGTGAAAACTATCAAAAATGTGGATGTTTGTAATGTCTCTGCTCTTGCATGCATAGAGTTAACATTTGGCATGCATATCCATAGTCAGTGTATCCTGCTGTCTAACACAACTGAATGAATTGGTTAAGCAGTTTTAATTTTGCAGAAGAAAAAAAATGATTAGTCAAATGTTTTCTCATATTTATGATAGCATATACTGTAGATGAAGCTCCAGAATAGTTTGTGGAATTTAACATTAACAATGCACATATCATTACTTCTTTGATAAGCTGGACTGAGCTTTTGCAGTCCTGTGTCCTCTCTGGTGACTATCCCCTCCCTTCTTTTTGGCATAGCCAGATTGACTCAGTAGAACTACTGATCCCACTGATATCCTCATTGTTCTTTACAGTGACACACCCCTTAAAACATGAGTCATCTACTCCTTTTCCAATCAACCTACCCTGTTGGAATAGCCTGATTTCTTTCTTTCTGCTGCCCAATACATTGTTACCCTACATCTGTTTGAGTACCTCTAAGTCCTAGACTTGTATGTACACTAGGTTCCACAGATCATAATTTACTGGATATGATCCTTAAATATCTTGCATTCAGGTTGGAATTGTTGACACTCTGCTTTCTTTGTTCCAACCTTGGGTTTACTAATGCTGTGCTGCTACCCAGTTCAGCTATCCATTTCTTGGTGAAACTGTGCATTTAACTCCAGAACCTGGTGGCCCCATGCAACCTGTCTCTTATACCCATATACTTTAATTAGAATCCCCAGATAAAGCTGAGTGAAATTAGCTGTTCTAGTTTATGGAATCTTTATGAAATTCTACAATTTTCACAAAGTCTCATGGATTTGACTTTAAGTACAGATGTTATTTGCAATTTCTCATAGCAAGCAATTACTAAAATTAACACACACAGTATCCTTGTAAGGTGTAACAACCTGCCAAATTTAATGGTATTACATTCTCTAATTTTAAAGTTTCAAGGGTTTACAAATGTAGCTTACATTCTTGTAAACTTAAATTTTAAATGTTGTGAAAGTTTGAATACTTTTAATTCAATCCCATTTAAAACTGCAAATATGAACTTTTTCAGAAATGACCATGTGGAATAATAGTTTAAATGTTTCAACTCTGGTTAAATTTGGATATGTGGTTTTAAAATGATAGGGAACTAACCAAAATTTTAATTTTGGGAACATGTTTTGTAGCTATAACTCACTCCATTTAATGCTAGACATTTGAAACTATATGCATATACAAATGTAATGATAACCTGTATACCTATCAATTTTTGTAATGCTTCAATGAATACTGTTAAAATTATACTAAAATTACAGAAATCCAAATTTTGGCAAAATTTTGGCTACCTATAACTCAGCTCCCATTGAAGTTTGAGACTTAATCACGGTACATATATGCATTCTAGGCACTTCTCAAAATCCTGATATTGTGGAGAAATTTGGATAAGAAATTTTAAAATTATCACAAAATAACCGAAAGTTAAATTTTTATTAAATGTTTGGCCACCCATAACTTCACCCCATTTTAATCTATAACTCTGAAATTTGACACACCCTAGTAAGCCATGAGGTACGGTTTATGTTCCAGATTTGGTGTTATGTGGACCCGTACTCTAAAAATGATATTAATATAACTGAAATTTAAAATTTTGCAACATTCCACAGCATTTTCATGAAAATTTCCATGGAATCAGAATGATCATTCTGCGAACATTCTGCAGGAAGAATTGTATATTCCATACAGCTCTACCCATGGCCCATGGGTTACCTTTATTTGTAGCCCATCTTCTTCACTGAGACCTACTTGTATACATGCCAGGAATGAATTATCACCAGTATAAGTTACCCTATAGGGTCTAGGAGATAATGCAAATGCCTAAAGGCAATCTCCATTATTCACACAGTCAGAGTGCTGAAAAGCTTTTGGCACTCTGACAACTCTGGTGCACAGGACAACGGTGCCAGGAGATTTTTTTAATACTTTCTGTGGAGGGCTGCACAACCCACACCTCCTTGTGAGGGGCTCTGCACCCGTACCCACCACTAAGGATTCTCAACCCAGGGGTGCATGTGGGTGAAAGCATTAAAAAATAAAGGTTTGGGTTGGGGTACAAAAACAATTGCACCAGCGCCTAGATTTGAACCTGCACCTCACCCACCCCAGCTACTAGCTAACCCCAATGCCATGGTGCAGCTTGGCCATCCACCGCAGCACCACCCCATACAGCCCGCCTGCCCCTCCCAGCCCATTCTTGCCATGCTCGCTCCCCCCTTGTGCATGTACACATAGCAACATCCTGTCACCCAGTTCACCCAATCCCTCATCAGGTCACCTTACCTTCCCATCACCATAAGGGATTGCATCAGGAAGGTGTAGCCATTATGGACGGTGTCCTTCCTCATGCACCCACCTCACGGGTTACCACCCTATAGAAGTAATTTAGATGGTTATTCAAGCAATGAAAGAAAGCCAATGTAAGAAATCATTCCATTTGTAGTCAGAATAAAGAAATGTGTGAATTGTTGTTCCCCTGTTTTTGAGCATTGACTGAAGACATGAATATGCTAAGTTACCTGTATCTGGTGCTATTGGGTTAGCTGGACCTTGTGCTTAGTGCATTATTAAAAAATAACTCAATTTTGTCACCACATTGGTGCAGAAAAATAAAATTAATTGTTTTTACTATGCTCTCTTGTCATGCTTTCCTTACTTACATTGTTGAGGAACAGTACCATATGATTGCCAACAAAAGGGATGGGATCGGGAAGGGGAAATTGTTTAACCAGGAGAGGCACGCTAAACCGAAGCTTGTTTCCAGGTGCGACCTAGGAGCACAAGAAAGTTAATTGACTTGCTCAGGGTCACACAGTATGCAAGTGAGGGGTTGTGGAATTCAAACCCAGATCTCCAGGTTTGTAGCTTAGAGCCTTTAACCACTGCACTATACTGCTTCCCAGACACATGTGTTGACTATTACTTGTGATGTATGACAAATGGTATATGTCATGTCTACTGACAGAAATGGATTAACAGTGAAATAACCATCGTGCGTTACCATTATTTTTCAATTGCCTAGCTTTTTCATATTGGTATGGTAGTGTCACCCTGGTACCTCCCTACTGATTGCTCAGTTTGGGCCCTCATCCAAATTTCCATGCATGACCTTTGCACCATAATCCTGTCCCTGCATCACCCTTTACTTTAGTGATGGTTGCTATGTTCAAATATGTACAGCATTATTCAGCATGATTCTACACCCATATGCAATCACTCAGTGTCCTCCAGAAGCACTTTTGGGGCAATGAATTTGTAAACTGGACATGTTCGTCAGAGGTTCACATCAGTCATCACCTGCCAAGTGCAATGCTGAACCATGGCTGTGAGATCCAGTTCTGAGGTGGTGGAAGTATGCCATGGGCTGTGGCCATGAATATTGAACTGCTGGATGGCATTGCCACTTTGGGGTGTGGCTGGTAACAGCATGGGCAATTTGTCCTCAGGCCAAGATCACAGCAACAGACCCAGTGTCAGGGTCAGCCACAGTATGCTGACTGTACTCCTGTTAAGTAACCCCTGAGGGCCTGCCTGCCATGCATGAAGTTCCAGATCAAGCTTGGATGAGATTTACATGCAGAACTGTGCTGCACCTGGTGCAGCACCATGTACCAGCCATATGCACAACCTTACTGCATGGTGGCATATTGCTGCCTGCAAAATTGTAGACATCTGGTGTGTATTGAGTTTTGTCTGTGTATGGCTTTTCTCACACAGCTTACCAGTATGGTACCAATACTTTGAAATGTTATGCTTCCTTTCATACCAAGCATTTGAAAGATCACAACAGTTATGTCAGGTTCAAAGTTTACTGTTTTACTGTTGAAACTATTGTTTCCTTACGTCACAAAAGAATAACAGCAGTTAACATAAGCCATCGCTAATAAATTGTACTGTGGTATATTGACAGGTACACAATGTGTGACCCATGGTCCCATGGGTTCAATGTATCTATATCACAGTATTTTCACTGAGACAATTATGTTTATATTTAAATGTGTGCAATTGAATTCTTATGAAAATTAACTTTGTGATTGCCTTACTGCAATGTTTATATTGCATAGTTCAGTTTCTAGCTTTATGAAAAGCATTTTATTGCCACAACACAGATCAACATTGAAACAGTATATCAGAGGCCAATGATAAATATTGGTTCAGTACTGATGCTTTTCCCAGGTCCTCTTCCATGCACTCCCCTTCTTTCCTTTTAGCCTTACAACCCCACCCTGGTTTTCCTCATTTCACTAATGTACCTATAAAAGTCTTGTCCCTTTTGCCTCCTCTGCTATTTTTCCTCATTTGCACCTTTGTGCTCCTGACTGCTTTCCCTGCCTCCCTCTGTTTATCCAAGAACACTACCATGTTCCTCATTCTTTTGTGTTTACTTGTACTTCCTAAAAGCCATCTTTATGCCCTTACATTCCTGGCTACTTCCTTTGAGAACCATAGTGGTTTTCTCTTTCTCTTGCCCTTGTTTACTTGCCTAATGCAAATGTTTGTTGCCTCCACTATGCCTTCTTTCAGATGGGATCACTGCTCTTCAGCTGACCCCCAATTCATCCCTCCTTGACAAGGCATTCTTGAGACACTTAGTAAAGTACATCCTTCTGAAATCCAGGACCCAAGCCTTTGTGTGGCTTAACTCTGCCATTGTACTCATACTGAACCACACTGTGTGAGATGATTATTGGATCTGAGATGTCCCTCACCCACACTTCCACAATTCTGTCCCCATGGGTGAGTACAAGGTGAAAAACTGCATACTCTTATGTGGCTGTAGCACTAGCTGCCTGAGACTTGCCATAGCATGGCATACAGGATGTCCCTTCTCCTGGCTGACTAAGCAGCTGGGATGCTACAATGCAAATCTGGCAGACTGAAATCACCTAGCAGCAGCATCCCCCTTCACTGCCATTGTGTTGATGGATTCTACAAGACACTGTCCACCTCCTCCTCCTCTCCCTGCACTTGAGATTTGTATATGCCCCCCACCCATGTGAATAGCTGTGCCATTGCCTGTCTCAAGGGTGACCCACAGTACCCATGCCCCCCACATTCCCTGTATCTCAGCCACTCTAATGCTGTCCCTGATGTAAAGAGCCACCCCCTTCCCTATTTACCCTCCCTACCACTCCTAAACAGAATATAATCTGCTATTACTACATCCCAGTCATTTTTTCAGCATACCATGTCTCATTAATAGCTACAATGTCCAGGTCAGCCTCTGTCATCAAGGCCTCCAGGTCTGAGATTTTATTTTCTAGACTGCAGGCATTGGTATGCATGGCCGTCAGTGTTTTGCCATTTCTCCTATTATCATCCCCCTTTTGCTATTTTGCCTCCTCCATTTGTCCTTCCTGTTTTTAAATCCCTTCCTCCTGCCCTCCGCTGTTCCCCCCTTTATGAGTTTAGGTTCCTCTGGTGATATCACAACTTCATGGTCCTCCATGTTTACTGCAGTATTCTGTGGGTGGGCAGTTTGATTCTCCAAGCTTTCTACCACCCCCCCCATGTGCCATTTACTGTGCATTTCATTGACTGTAAATCTGTCTGTGTCAAACATGGTGCACTTCCTCATTTGGCATTAAATTATCAGTACCAGTGATGATGTTCTACTGTTCACCACCATCTGTCAGAAGTAGCACTGCTGATGGGGTTGTACATTTATGTTATACATGTATGAGTACACTGATGGTGCACTGACAGTGAACAGTGCATAGTGATAGTAAGTAACTGTTCACACTGTATGCAAGATACTAAATAATGCACAAGAAATCACATGTTCCACATGAACCAACATTGCACATTTACGGGTGACTGTCACAAAGTGGTACTTACAACAAGTGGTGGTGATCTCACCAAAATTATGTTTCCATTCCTTTAGTAGCATATGCATATGTGTCACCCAAATGTGAAAGACACAGTTGGCAGCAGTACTTATCATTAAGAACAATCAATTCCTTAGTGTCACAATAATCATTTAATACAGCATAACACATGTAATAACATCTAGATATACTTATTAGGAAAGCTAATTAATATGCCATAATGTATTGCACAGCAAATGATGGAAAATCTCATAAGTCAGCTTTTGGTTGTGCTCTTAGGACCAAGGTCTCGAAAAGAAAAAAAGTAGCCAGCAACAAAGATGCAAGGAAAAATGATCTGTGACATACTGTCACACCATCTCTTCCTACTGAGTGACAACTGGGGTCATTGTGCTGATATGAACACTGAAAGCAAAGAAGTAGACCACTCTGTGATACTTGAGGATAGCCATAAATACCATATAAAACTGTGAGACACTAGTTGGAAAAAACTCCATTACATACGTAGGGAATCACAATTGTGTAGGATCACTGTGATGAAACAGCTACATTGGTTGCCAGCCTACTTCTATTTGTATGTATTTCAGATTTTCATGCTTTCTGATCTGTGTAGCAAACTGGGTACACGTTGCCATGTCCATGATGCTACAATTTACTAATTCATTGGTACAAGTAAAGGTTATCACTGCAGACACACAACCCCCACTGTCAGTAGGTGAAATTTGAAGGCAGGAAGGAAAGGACAGGTACCACTACAGCAGACTTGAATGAAACATGACAAACAATTGCTAAACAAATGGACCAGACAAATGGATTTATCTTACAGTAAAATGAATGGAAAACATTAGATTTCAAAGAACTTAGACTAAGCAATAACATATGTTGTGGGTTTTAGTCTAAGTATTATAATCTTCACAGCACTAGCTGCTACCATATGTATAAAACTACTGCTCTAACAGACTGGAAAGTGCTTCCTAGTCTGGAATTAAACAGCACTCCCAACTTGCTGGCTCAGAGGCACAGGAACAGTGTGACTGCTTGGGGCTATTAAAGAGCAGGCAAATCAAGATTAATTATAAAGAAACTACTGACTTGTTTTTGTTAAGATTTTCACACATAGCACAGCAATACAAGGAATGGTACTAGAATGTTTATTATAGTAAAAATAAGGGTAGCAACTATGTTGCACATAATCTTTAAACACAGTGGCTGCTGTGTGTGTGTGTGTGTGTGTGCGCGTGTTTATGTGTGTGAAATTTAAACCTAGGAGAGACACATTACTGCCTACAGACAGAACTGTGATGTTATATAAAGAATGTATGGACTAATGTCTGATCTGTGACTCTGGCAAAGTAGGAGAGGTATTGAAACTGTAAAGGAAACACACTGTTTCTTATTTTTTGGGATGGGACTTTTTCTTTGTTTGTTGTTTTCTATACATATTTTAGATTTTCCTCCGTTTTGTGCCCCAGACCCAGGACCCTGGCAGACATGTATGTTCACATGTTGGAGGCACACATGCACACTGGACAGGCCCCTTCCACCCCACCCCTGGCATTGTGCCACTGCTCCCCCTTACCTACACTTACCACTGGACCTCCACCCGGGGGGAGTGGACAACCACCCTGGGAGGGGAGAGCTGCCTACCACAGCTCAATCCTGCTCTGACCCTCCTCTCCATGCCAGCTCCCCGGCGACCCGAGATCATTCCCAAGCCCAGGTCACCGGTGTAACATGAGGTAAGGCGTCCAGCACCTCAGCACCATTGGGCCAGCTAGGGATGGGACTTTGTTGTCTGGTGTAGTTATCTGGTATGGGAGACTGTGCTGCAACTCCAACATGTTCTTCTGTGGGAAAGAATGCTTTGACATAATGCTGAGTCCCTTTGGAAAGGAAACGTCTGCAGTGCTCTGCCAAGTGCAGCTATAAAAATTAATATGCATAGCTTTTTTGTAAGGGTTATAGAACTGACTAAATCTGGAGATAATTGGTTTAGAAATATTTATGTTACAAGGGTTCAAAATTCAAATATATAATTATTTGTGAAATTTTGTTGAAATTTTCTGAAAATGTGAAAGTCTGTTACTTCACTGCTCTTGCAGGTATAGATCTGAATTGTATTTATTTGTTTATTGTTAAATGCATATTCAGTGTCTATGTATCCTTTATCTAACAAAACTTTAAAAAAATGGTAGTGTTAAATCTACAGCATAACTAATGAACATGTTTATTGGCAATATTTTCTCAAATACTTATGGTAGCATATTAGTTAGTGCCCTCAAATTCCACTTGCTGAATTTAACATTCATAAAGAACATATCAGTACTTGTATGAGAAGCTGATCTGAGTTGTTGCCATCCTGTAGTTACTTCCTGGTGTGTGACTATTTGTCACTCCACCTTTTCTCTTAACTTAACCAGATAGACTCTGTGAAACTGCTGATCCCCTAATAATCATTCTTGTTCTTCACAGTGACACACTCCTTTAAAATAGTCACCTACTCCTTTTCCTATCAGACCTATCCTGTTTCAACAGCTAGAAGTCCTCCATCTTAGTACACCAGGCAAATAATAAGTAATGGAACAAGCAATGAGAGAATATATGAGTAGTCAGTTTTCAGTGTGTTTGGGCGGGGAGGGGGTCTGCTAAGAAAGGAGGAGAAAGGTCCCTAGTAGATGCTTTTCTTTGAAAGGATTTTACTGACTCAACTGTATGAATACTAGCCTGTCTCAGCCAACCAAGATAGCAAAGTCTTTCTACCCATTTAATAACTAGACATAGCTTATTCTTAATTACTTTATCTAGTATCATGCAAACTTTATCACTGAAGTTAGACATATCAGTCTTTAATACCCTGGATCATCCTTGCTTATACTTTGGTAAATTGGTGTCACATTCACTCTCCTTCAGTCAAGTGGTACACCTGCCTTTCTAATTGGATTATTAAACATTATTGTTAGGGATGTAGTGACCATACACCTTTTCCTTAACCTGAAATTAATTTTCAAGTCATAATTTTGTGATTTATACTAGCATAAATATATAGGTGGTAGCTTGTTTAGGAAAATCAGAACCTAGAAGTGTTTCTACATTTTATAAATAAACATAGCTTAGCCTTAATTACTTTCTCTAGTATCATGCACACTTTTGCTGACGTTAGACATACTGGGCATGATTTTCAAATGTGAAGCTATGACACAGTGTGCCTGCACCAATTGGATATGATGTAAGTGCATGCATGCTTGAACAAGTTAAAGTTCTGGGGAGGAGCATAAAGATTTTCTCTGTACTTTATCAGAATTTGTTCTCAAGTGTAATACCTTTAGTTTCAGGGTAAATGTTACCACCAGTTTAAAGGCACAGCCATGGAGGCCACGGCTGCCCCATTTATGCAAATCTTTATTTGGAAAGAGATGTTATTTACTATCAAGCAAGGAATCCTTTCTTCCACAGGATTGGCTTACAGAATGGAGGCGCTATATTGATGATATCCTGATGGTGTGGTGGGACAGAGGTGGAATTGGCAGAATTTGTGGAATATCTGCAAATGTTGAATCAAAACCTTAGGTTTTCAGTAAAGGCAGATTTGAAGCAAATTCATTTTTTGGATCTTCAAATTAAAAAACAGGAAGTTGGTACAATAGTGTAGCTTGGCTGGGATTTCAGGATAACAAATGTAGGCAGACAACAACTGTAGTGAATAAAAAAATGCCAGGTGACATTTATCATTTTATTTTCCAGAGCATAAAATGATTAGTACAAGATGTAACAGAAATTAAGAATTAAACATTAGTTTAGCAAAACAAACAGGCCACTGCTGTGCCTAGCAGTACTCATACATCTCAGTTTAGTGTATAGACCAACACGCTTACATCTGAGGTCTCACACCTCTCACTGTCAGCTCTCCACAGACTCCCTATCTCAATTTACACCCCCAATAGTTGGCTTTTATATATATTATTTGCTTATGACATCACCATCATGTAACATCAAAATATTTTGTAATTAGTACATTTATAGATTCCAAGGCTCACAACCTGCACCTATACAATATATAAAGATTGCTTCTAAGCCTCGTTGTCCCAGATTCCCCCCTTTTACCTCACAAAAAGACAGATACCATTGTTTGTTGTTGTGCTCAGATTAGCAATTAATTTATTTTTATTCATAATCCAATATTCCATTTTCCATTTCTTTATTATCATATTTCCAGAAATTGTATTTATTTCCATCCACATATCAATCTCTGATTATCCCTCCCCCAGGTGAAAACCTGAGTGCCTTCTGCTTCTCCTTTTCCACTAGGTAACGATGAAAACTGAGACTGCTTTCTTCTTCCTTTTCTTCTTCCTCTTCTTGTGTTATTCCTTTTTTTCTTCCCCTTCCCCTCCATCCCCCTTTTTACCCCACTAGCCAGTCTCCAACTTGCATTGGATGGCTGGCTTCCCCCATACTTAGGGTATCACTCTCCCTTACCTCAGGGACGATCCTTTCTTCCTTTTTTTTTTTATATACCAGTTTTTGCCTGTTTTCTCCATGCATCTATGAAACCCATTGTTTCTGTATTGAACATGTCTATGGCTAGATCCAACAGGTGCACACCGTCTGACCTGTAGAAGTCCTCCACCCATTCTTCTACCCCCTGCAGTATCACCTGTCCCCCCATCTGCCTTATCAATGCCCCCACCCTTCTATTCACCTTTCTTCTGGCCCTCTCCACCACCCTGTGGCTGTGCTCCTGTCTCCATACCCTTCTCGGTATCATATCTGACCAGGCGAGGCACACCTGAGGCCACCACTGTCGTATTGCCACTAGGTCCCTTTTTATCTGTAAGTATGTGTGTACCCATAGTCTGTCTGCCAGGTCGTTGCTCCTAGATGTATAATAATTAGGTCTGGACTGGGCCAACGTCCCTTGAGTTCCTTCAATGTGATAAGCAGCTGTGCCCATCACATCCCACATATGCCGTGCCATACCAACCTACACTGTCTCACATCCTGGTACAGCTGCTTTCCCCAGCTTTCTTCTCTGCTCTCTTTCCAGCCCAATAAATATAGGAATGGCCACAGATCCAGACTTCTGGCTCCTCCCTCTACCTATGGGTTCAAGGAAAATTAATTATTTTACACATACTCTTAGTGTCATCACAGTATTCTTCCCATTTCTTTCCCTTTTGCCCCCGCCATCTTTTCCCTGCCCTCCTTACCTGCAATTCCCCTAGAGCACTACTTTCAATACCACACTTTTTCTCAGTGCTTTAATGTATCTCTTATAACTGGCTGACCGCCAGTGCCCTTTCAAAATGTCTTACGGGTTCCCCATTGCTGCCCACTGTGAGGCAGCCCCAATCTGTAGGAATGGGATGAGTAATTAGCTGGTCCTCATAATTGCATGCCCTTTTTACACTACAGACTTCATAGCCGGTGACTCTTTTCCCGTCACCATGTACAAATAGCTTTCCCATCCTGGTCACCTGCTCTGAGGTGAAAGCCCACAGAGCCTGCACTGGGCATATTGCAACCTCTACTTGCCCTTTCAGTGTCACCATGCAACGTTGCCCTCTTTGGTCCATTTTTGACCTCCTGAACTTGATCCGTATCTCTTTCACCCCCCAGCTTACATTGTCCCATTCCAAGCCTCTTTCCTTGTCCTCTTTCCCATGGCCACCTCACTCCTCTCCTGCCCTGCAAACATTATCACATACATTGTGTGAAATAGCCGGCCCTCAGTCTTTGATCTGAATATTACCGGAGTGCCTTTTTGCCTTATTAGCCACTGCCCCTATTGGCCTCCTATTATCCCTGGCCCATGTTTCCAACCTGCCCCATCCCTGCATCATTCTCCTGATGAGCAGTGATTTTGTCAGGTCCTTCTACCCTTTTAGGCTGCAGATAACACTAATCCCTGCCAGATAAACCCCCATTGTGGCATGGGTGGTCCCTTTCTGCCACTGCTCCATGGTGAACATTCCCAACTGTTCCTCTGTGAGTGGCCCACTTACCTCCATCTGGTGCTCATTCCTGAATGTCTGAAACACTCACCAGGCCCCATCGTAAGCCCTCAGAGTCCAAGGTGCCCATGAACTGTGAAACAGCAGTTCTGCTCCTTCTTGCCAATGTCCCAGAAGTTCATTGGTATAGATGTCTTTTGTTCCTCTGCTGCTGGTGCCAGCCTCCGGAAATGGTCCAGCTGCAGACAGGAAAGGCTGTCAGCCAGGGTATTGTGTACCCCTTCTATATGTTTCATTCCAAATGATATGTTCAGCTGCAAAGCCCTTAAAACTAAACATCGTAATACTTTCATGACTGTCTCTGACCTGGCTCCCCTGTTGTTTAGGACCTCTACCACTGATCTGTTATCACACCAGAAGGTCACTGTCTGATTCCGTGGTTTCTCACCCATACCAGGGCGCATGCCCATATGGGCATGATTTCCAGCAAGGTTATATCTCTTATTATGAACTGGCGATCGTAAATGGAGCAACCTGATTGGCCGAGAGGGTTTGGAAGCTGTGATGATATCGGGCTACATCATCACGGCTTCGGAAAACCTCCGGCCACCAGCCTGCTCACCGCCAGCGCAACGTTCTCCACCGACCTCCACTAAAACTAACGGAAAAAACACATCCTCGACAACTGCCTCCATACACGTCGCCCAAAGCAGACGCCTTTATAAACAACAACAAAAAAAATGGTCTCCCTTTCATTCTGGCAACTGCTTGACTGCAGAGCACCAAGTACTGCTCACCTCACTGCCCACGCTGCCTCCACGCCAAATGGCAAAACATACAACCGCTCCTCACGCTTTACCCCTTACCTTGTCGCTTTCTCAAGTATGATCTTCACCTCTCAACAAAGAAAAAAATAATTAACCGCATGCAAGTAAACTAAACTTCCAGGCGGGGGTCAATACCACAACAATGAAGACGTCAACAAAATCCTCCTGCAACAGCACCACCTACTGGCCAAAACATGAAATACACAAACTTTTTAAATGTCTACCTACACTCATAAAAAAACAATATTAAAATATTTAAAAACTTTACTTTTTTGCATTAAAGGCATAAAATATCAATTAATCAGTTCATAATAGCAATAATCATGCACTCAGGGTGTGGTATATACGTAGGATATACGTCACTTCTCGGGTCGTTGGGCGCTTTTCGGCCTGCGACCTCGTGCCCAACCACCCGAGACGTGATGATCCCACGATATACCACACCCTGTCGTGCATTATTGCTTAATTATACAATGGCAAGAAAAATCAGACTAACCTGATTGGCTGATGACCTCTAGACACAGTGATGTTATTAGACAATAACATCACTCTATCAAGGGCAGGTACAGAGATGACCGCAGAACTGGTAATGAAATCACTCCCTCCCCAGTGAAGCCCCCGCTAAGCTAATACGAATTCACAGTACCTTTCCTGTTCCAGCAAGTCAGTGTCTCCTCCACCCCACCCACACACAGTCTTTTTTCCCTCCATATTCAGTAACTGTCATGCTCTGTACAACACAGTGCTGCATGTTGCAGATTTTTATTTTTCATAAACGAATGGCTTTCCTGAGGTCCAGTGAACTACACCGAATCTGCTGGTCACGTGACACAGAGAGCGAGTAAAATTTGCCACCCCAGAATGCTTCCTCACAATATTCTGCTCCTCCCAGTCATAACCACAAACCTAAAATAAAAAAAGACGGTGGCATACAGCACAAGAAAGCCGTCGCTCCAAATGGCTTTTTCGTTCCCTATTCCACTTTGCGACTGACAGCCCGTGCACACTGCAGCATTGTGTAATACAGTTGCTTAGCCACAAACCTCACTCCAATTCCCATTACCAGCAGTGCTTACCTTTTCCTGCAGTCTACTCTCAATATTCAAACTGCAGTCTCGGTCACAACTCTTCAGGTCCTCACTACGTCGGGGAGAGCAAAATACTGTCTGTGTCTAACAGCAGAGAAAAACAGAACAATAGGGCACAGGGGGTCAGAAAGACACAAACCAAGTGAATACAGGGCAGTCATGTAGGGGCAGCGCCACCTGCTGGACTAAAGTATGGACTTTTTTTCCAATATGTATACCTGCCCTAACAGAAATGTTGTTAAAAAACTATTTTAAACATAGTTTTTCACATTTTCTTCTCATTTAAAAAAAAAGAACCATTGTATAATAGCAATAAGGCACTCCAGGGTGTGTGTTATTGTGTAATAACATCACTCCTGGGGTGGTGGAAGCACTGGCTTCACCTCGTGCTTCAACCACCCGGAGTGATGTTAACACATAACACACCATACGTCTATTGCTAATGTCCCATCCTTTACCCAACTACCAGGCCATGGTTCTGTGAACCACCTGCCCTTAGGTAACCCCCATGTCAGACCCCGGCTGCGTCCTGTGTAGAGATGAGTTCTGTGTTGTACACCCAATCTTCTTGCCAGAATGAACAGCTGTTATATCCCTTCAGGAATTCCTCCCATATCCCAAAATCTTCTCAGACACCTTTTGTCAGGTTCACCCAGTGATGTGGTCTGGTGACCCCTCATGTAGCCCTAGCTAACCTCTACGTGAATGCCCTCCCCAGTCCAATGGCCCTGCAGGCAAAGTTCAGGTGCCCCAATACTTGCTGGACTTGTTTCGGCTGTACACTTCTCCTGCTGGTGTGTAATTGAATCAATTCCTTCAGTTTCTTTATTTTATTGTCTGGCAGCCTGAATATCTCTTTCAGTACATCTATCTCAATCCCCAGAAATTCCATCACACTGCTGGGCCCTTCTGTTTTTTTCCGGTGCCAGTGGCACCCCTAGTTCCCCACATAATTCCTGAAACTTACCCAGCATATTCTGTGTCTCCCTTTCCCCCTCCCAATGTAAAGGAAGTCATCTAGTTAATGAATGACCATTCTATAACCCGTCCTTTCTTGGAATATCCATTGCAAACACGTGCTGAAAGCTTCGAATGGTACACATGCTATGGAACATAGCCAAATAATACTGCCCCCCACTTTTAAAACCCAATAGATCCCAGTCTTCTTTCCTAACCGCAAAAAAATAAACTCCAAAATGCCGTGTGCTCAGCAGGAAAAGGGCTGGATGCAGGACTAAAGGGGTTGCTAATCCCTGCTCCATACAAAACTGAAAATCCAAAGAAAGTCCTGCACTCCAAGTGCCATTGAAACCAAAAACAATAATTTCATTCAATCCAAGGCTTTATTTTAAGGGTTTCAACCATAACAAAGCGTTTAGCTCCTACAGGCAGCAAACCCACAATCAAATTTCCTCCCCAGCGCTTTGACCAATAGAATAGTCTTCCTCAGAGGGTGGAGGATGTATGATTATTCCTCCTTAAATAGTCATTCCAATTTAAGTGCCCCTATAGTTTGGGAGCAGATTAACAACTAATTTAATTAACCTACATAAGTGGTCCTGAAGGATCTGAACCATGAAAACAACATTTTTTACTAAATTCATTATTTCAAATAGTAATTTTCTTCATATTCTATTTTAACATAGACTATGACACAACACAACATAAATAATATTTATACATAGAAAAAGAAAATAGAAAAAATATATGTTTTTAACTACAGAGCTAAATTCAAATGGAGGATTATTGTTATTCAAATTATCCAATAATTTTGAATCAATGTATCATTAGTAACCACACGTAATGTCATTGAGCGGGTGTTCAGGATGCTGAAGGCATGTTTCCATTGCCTGGACACAGCTTGTGGTGCCCTACAGTACAGCCCTTCAAAGGCCTGTGGGATATTCCTGGCCAGCTGCATCCTGCACAACATGGTCAACGAATGTGGGATAGCCATACAGGTCGAAGAGGGGGACAGCGATGGGGACGATGGGGACGCCGGTGATGATAGTGATGGTCAGCCCCCCCTTGGCCAACGGGACCCCCGACTGCTCCGGCTGGCACAGCTGCACCGGGACACCATCACGGAGCAGCACTTCAGCCAACCCAGGTAAATCATGGGGCCATGCACAACCAACAGTGGCCAAGGCACAACCCACAAACACGCATGGACACACACCAGGGGTGCATGCTGTCAATGGAAGTGGCAGAGCACAGAGGAACGCACACAACCAGGGATGGGTGAGGATTAACATGCCACGCCGAAGGACACACACACACGCCCACACACAATGCAACAAATGTGCACATAGGGCAGAAGGCATACTGACACAGAACGTTCACCCTAGCAACACACATTTCCACAGGCCACCACGCCCACTGCCTGTCCATGTGCGTGTGTCAGATGCTGAGCACCATTGCACATTGGTGCACAGCACAAAGCAGGCATCATCATGCACATGCAACTGTGGACAGCAGCCGGGAGGGTGTGCAGGAGGACTGTGTGTCTGTGTGCAGGGCCGGGTACCCACCCGTGCACTGCCCACTGACACACACAATGCACACAGGGCAGCACCAGACAGTAGCCGTGCTGGGAGACAGGTCAGTCATGCGACACAGTGCCACGGTCAACACGGACACCACCTAGACCCGCAGCACTGGCAGGCTGACCAATGGCCTCATGAGGTGGCACCCATGGTCCCCCAGGGGTTTCACTGCGTGAACCCGACCATGCTCACACAGGGGTCTGCAGCACACTGAACATGCCTGCACCAGGAGTGCTCGGGATGCCCACAGCTGAACCCGGCATTGACAGGGTGGGAGTCGCATGATGCCAGGAATAGGGGATGGATAGTGCACTGCGTGGTGTCCACGATGCATGGGCACCTGACTCTGTGCCCATTGTGGCCATGACAGCAATGAATGCCTGTGCATCCCTGTCAATGGCAGCGGTCATATCCTCTCACAAATGGTCCATCCCATCCAGGATCAGTGCAGTGTCCCTGCTGCGATGCTCCTCTGCCCGCTCCAGAGCCACAAGCAGTGCATCCACGGACGTTGCAAGCCGCATCTGCTGCTGGACCAATGCTTGCAGTAGGTGGATGTGCTCCTCCAAGAGGTCATCAGCCTCCTCTGCATCCTGTCCCTCAGGGTGTGCAAGGCCTGATGTTCAGCACCACTTGAGGGTGGGTACTGCACACCAGGACCAGGTCTGGGCATGTCCACAGGTGGTGCACAGACACCGCTGCTGAGCCCTGTACCCCAAGCCCAGTGTGTGACTGCTGATGCTGCCCCTACGGCTGCTGCACCCCCAGGGCTCATTGGTGCCACTGCAGTGGCCGCAACAGTCTCAATGTCCTGAACAGACACCAGTGATGCCCCACTGGTGCTGACAGAGGCACAGCCTGGGACAGTAACGACATGCAGGCCTCCATGGTGGCACCACCCACAGCCATGGGCATGAATTGCCCTGCTGTGTGTCCATCCGTGGCACACACATGTCACTGCCCATGATGGTCGTGTCAACATCACTGGTGCGGACTCTGCCCGGCCACAGCCACAGCATGCTGGCATTCATGGATGCCAGCATGGTGGGACACCAGGCAGGGCTTCCTCCACACCTGTCACAATGACATCAGTGTGGACAGCCAGGTGCCCACTGTTGCAATGATCACATATACCTGTGGGGTGGATGGTCCCACCTCCGACTCCATCTGACTGTCCACAGTGGACAGGCCCACCGCTGACCCATGCAGATGCTCAGGATCTGTGAGAAGCAAAAGTCACGATTACTGCATGTGACCACCATGCCCCCATAGACAGACCATGACTTACCGACATGCAGTGATGGGCACCATCCGTCTGAAGCCACCATCAGAACACCCTCAATGGCACTGCGCTGCATGCTTCAGCAAGCCTTTCCTCTGCTGATGTCAGCTGTACCACCTCAGCTGTCCCCAACCTGTTGCAGCGCATCTGCCCTGATGGCAGCCACCTTCTCCCTTTACCCTCCTCCTGTCCGTGCCCATCTTCTTCTTACACTCCTGCACGGGCGCTGGTAGCTGCCATGCAGGTTCACGCGGCGATGCCACCTCCTCCCATGCAGCAGCATGGGCTTGCAGAGCTCCTCGCTGTCCACTGGGGCAGGTCCTGATCCAGGTAGGCCTCGAACAGGGCCTCAGTTTCAGCCTTTGTAAAGTTCGGCCTCCTCCTCCACTCACCACTGTTTTCATCCTCTCCAACAACCTGATCGGTCATTGTGTAGCCTGTAAGAATGGCAGTTGTTACCTGTGACTGTGCAGTCCCATGCATGTCCCTGAATCCACAGTCCACACTCCCAAACAGCATGCAACTCACCATTAAACTGCATTAACCGACTATGGCCACTACAGCACATTGTCGCACTTTTATAGCGCAATCCGTGCAAATGAGGCAAGGAGCAACTTTAAGTAGATGCAAATTGCAGTGCTGCACCATTGAATGGCTGATTAGATGATTTGCATATGACTGCTGAATATCGTGCTGTTGCGCTGTGCACAATTGTGTTGAATGTGCTCAGCCAATGGCGCAGTCCTGTGACATGCGTAGTACACCTCACTGCCCATGCCGGGTTGCTGACACAGGTGTCTGCCACGTGATGATGTGCTGTGCATGGTATGCAATGCAGGGCACAGCCACCATTGTGCCAGTGGTGCTATAGCGATGGTCACTACATGGTGCTGTGGCACTGAGGCCATCATAGGCGCAATGGCCCAACTGCTCGATGATCAACTATGGCGCTGGCAAACAGGCGGCCAATCCTCTACATGCATTGTCATCTGATGCGCTGTCGTGGCCATGCACCAGAGACCCTTGACCCTGTGCGACCTTTGCCCCAGGCGCCATTCGCATCAGGCATGGGTTCACCTCGCCGTGCTGTTGGTAACATGCGATGAGGCAATAACACACTGTACCGCGCAGCATCTGCATGTGGGGAGCCATGCTGCAGAGTGCCATATTGTTTACTATAGCTGCTAGGATGGCGCACAGATTGGCAGCACAGTGGACAGCAATTGAGCTCGCCAATCTGGTGGCAATTGTGGAGCCACACCATGAGCCTCTCTTCGGAAGGCTCCCTGGACGAGCCAGGACCCAGATGTGGCAGGAGGTGGCTACTGCCCTGGAAGAGAGCCACGGATGGGACGGAGTGCAGAGCAGTGCAGTCACCGCTGGTTACCTGCAGAGGAGGGGCAGACTATAGGCCCAACTGCAGGCATGTGCCAGGAGGGCACGGTGCCACGTCCAGGTGGGGTTCCGTCAACACACTTTTATTGTCCACATGGGTCACAGTGTTGTATGTGACCAGCACATTGGGGAGAGACCGTATGGGTTTGGCCGTGGCGGTGTTCACAGGGTGTGGGGTAGGTGGGTCTGGCTGGGTGGGAGGCACACACCTTGGGGCAGGGGACTTTGCTTCAGGAATGTACTGATGTTCTTCTCTCTTTTTCTCCCCACAGGCATGGATGAACTCCATAGATTGCGAGCAGAGTGGTGGAGGGAGGACAGTGCAGCCAGATGGGGTGAGGCCATCACCGCCCACCTGACCGACCCGATGAGGTGAGTGCCATACATCCATGATACTATTGCATGCTGTGTGACAGGGTGGGCGCGCGGGCATAGCCACCATTCATCGACACCACTGCCATGCCGCAACTTGTTATAGTCAGCACTGTCCAGTGGCAATGCATGTCTGGGTGTGCATCACTGGTGGTCCATGCTTACACCAGGTGCATGGCTAGGCCTGCCTTTGCACCACATAGCCATGTCACTAAATGGCCACAGTGGTGCTGTGCATGACATGCCAGTGGGTGTGTGCAGCATTCTGCATGGCTGTATGCACCTAGGTGGACAGGTCCCGTGGGCGTGATCACTGCGGGTGGTCACACACCATCACAGTGGTATGTCCCATGGCCGTATCCCATGCACAGTGGGTGGGCTGTATGGGGTTGTACATCACACCTATTAACTGTGCTCCCTTGTCCTAGGTACACGCCATCTTAGGGATATTCGGGACTCCATAAGGAGATCCCACAGCTGACCCATGAGTCCCTGGACATTCTGAGGAGGCTGGACATGATGGGGGTGCTGTGGAGGCACAGAGGCCAGAGGTCACGGAGTCCTGAACGGAGGTCCCGATAGGAGTCCCTCGGTCCCTGACCCTTCCCCCCCTGAGCTCACCCTCACACCCCTCTCCTATCCCATTTGTCCACCACTTCCCCCCACCCACCTGTTTTGTGTCCCCCAAGCATATATATGTTTTATTCTTGGACATAGTTGCCTGTTATATTTTCAATACATTTGATTTTGATATGAATACTGTGGTGGTCTCTGATTTGCAGCAGGCTATAGGTGCTCAGCTGCAGTGGTGTGCATGGCATCAGGGGTGGTGCAGTCATGGATATGTGTGTGTCCGTGTGGAGGTGACTATGGTGTGCGGGTAGCTATCAGTCAGTGTCTGTGGTGTGTGTGTGTGTTCCCTGTGCACTAGATGACTGTGTGCAGTGGTCCATGGCGCATGCTCCATGTCCATAGCACACTCATTGGCTATCCATGGCCTGTGCAGCTGACACACATGCCTGTCTGTGACCTGCACGGTCCACTGGCATGTCAGTGGTGCCTGATCCCTGCAGGGCAGACACTGTACCTGTCACTTTGCTGAGGTTGCCCCTGTCATTGGTGTGGTGAATACCTGGCTCGGGTGGCACTGTGGGCACCACAGTCGTTGTCCCACCTCCATGCTGTACCTTGTGTGTGTTGCAGGGGATGTGCCCCACTGTCTGTGGCTTGTGCTCTGGGTGACTAGTGGTGGTGCATGGGTCTACAGTGCCTGCACAGGGTGGCTGGCACTCCAGTGCCATGGTGGACTGCGGGTTGTGTGTACACAGCTCACATGGGCCCACAATGGGGGCTTGGTTGCCCCATCACTGCGTCCCTGTGTTGTTGTGCCCTTGGGTATGGGTGGGTGTCTGTCCATACCCTGTGTGGCATCCGGTGTGGTACATGCTTCCATGCACCACTGTGGGTGTCTGTGCTGGCTGTTGTGGCCAGTGGTGGGTCAGGGTGTGTCACTGGAATACTGTGCAGGGTGCTGTACCACTGGTGGTGATGTCAAGGGCATGCCCTGTTCCATGTGGGGTATCTCTTATGCCGACGCATGGTCGGTCTCTCAGCGGTACCTTGGGGGGACTGTGCGTGGTGGCACTGTGTCTGCCATTGTTGCATTGCCGTGTGCTGCAACCCACTGATGGGTGCTCGTGGTGGGGCTGGCTTGCATGGTTCTGTGGTGCACAGGGTTGCATTGACACAGTGGGGGTGGTGGCATGCATGGGGTTTCCTGCAGTGGTGGTAACTGCTAATGAAGTGTCTGGGGGTCATGGTGCAGGGTGTGCTCTGCACTGGGGAGATGGTGTGGCATGGGGTGGTCTTCCCTCCTTGTGTGTCAGTCACAGCACTTGTGTAGGTGTGATGGGGCACCATGGCCAGGCTGTGGGTTGGTTGCTTGTCTCCATGGGCAGTGGTTGTTCAGCCCTCCCCAGTTGTGCGTAGCGGTGTGGGAGGACGATGTCTATTCTGCTGTGCATTCCTGTGCCCATCTGTGGCACGGGTGGTGGGCCCCTACCTCCCTGATTGTGCAGTTACATTGTTCTGCAGCTGGGGGGCTCCATGGTTGTGCTATGGTGCCTCTGGACTGCTCATCTGAACATCCCTTGTTGTGCTATGGCGCATCTGATCTGCTCAGCTTCCCCTCCCTAGTTGCACTATGGTGCAGGTGGTGCAATATTCAGTTGTCGGCTGTAGGCGCAATTTGGCCTGCTCCGTTTTTGAATATCGCATCTCTTGCACAATGAACCAATAGACTTGTGCTTGCTCCTGCTATTGCGCACCTTTTGGTGCAGTTTGAATATCTGGCCATTCATTTCTAAATGGTTGTATCTTACATAAAGTTGAAATGCAAATTGTCAAACAATGGAACCAATCAGGCAGTGATCACTCCTTATTATTTTCAACAATAGCTTTTCTGTAGGATCCACCATCAAAGGTCAACCATTTCTGAATCTGAGAAAATAAAAATGGTGTATTATGGTTACTGTTGCAGAGGAATGTTTTATTCCCTTCACAATAAATTTTCAACTATTCTTATCACCATTATTTTTAAAATTATTTAATTAGAAATGGTTTTAGATCCCATTCAGTATTGAGACCTTTAGGTTGTAAACTGTTTAAGGTAAAATCAATAGCTTTCTCATTGCAAGTTTAATCAGTCTATTTCCCCCTCTTGGATGTTTCATTACTTGTTCTAGAGCCATGGATTTTGTGCCCTCCACTCTGCTCCATGCTTCTCAAATAATGTCTAGCCAGTGGTATAGGGTAAGTCCTGCCCTATAGTTGCTATACGTTCCTGTATACGTTGTTTTACAGGACGTATAGTTCTTCAACAGATAATAGTTTACATGGGCACCAAATACAATAGACCACATAGTTACTGTTACAATTTAGGAGATACAATATCCACTTTGCTTGTGCCCTTCTAATTTAAGTACCTCATGATTACAATAAGTACATTACATTTACCACATCTGTACATTCCAGTTGGTGCTGGTCAGGAGCCACATTCTATTTTCATGTGTTGGAGAAACATATCTGCTTTCTAACCAATTTGTCCTTCAAATTTTCAGCACAAAAAGGATATTCTGGGGTATTGCCCAATTCTGTTTTTAAAATTGGATCATTCAATAATAGAAGCCAATATTTTTCACTATAGCACCTACTTGTCCAGCAGTTAATTAAACTGTGTTATAAATGTAACTGGTGTTTTAACTTTTGTTTCATCAATTTGTTTTTCTTTTTCGGTTTCAGTAAGTTCTTCCTGTCCTCATTTTAAGCTTTCTCCATGGCTCTAGTCAAAATATCCATAAGTAACCTCTGGCAATAAATCTCTGTACCATTTCTGAGGCCTCATCTCAAATCTTCATCTTTTGAACAATTTCTCCTTAACCTTAGAAATTGACTGTATGATATTAGATTTATCAAAGATTTAGGATGAGCACTATCTGCTCTCAGAAAACTATTAGTTGATGTTGCTTTCCTAAATGTTTTAGAATGAATCTTATTGTTTTCCACAAACAAAGTCAAGTCCAAACAATTATTTTCTTCCTTACTGTGACTGTAGAAAGTAAACTTTAAGTTAAATCATTTTGTTCATTTAACCATTTCATAAATATTTCAGTTCTTCTTCAGTCCCTTGCCAGATACAAATATGTCATCAATAAAAGCAATTCCATTGTTTGATATTGTTTAAATAAAGTTTTCTGTCTCTGAAAAGATTTTGTTTACTCCAATTCCAGAAACAAATTAGCATAACTGGAACCATAGCTGCTCCATTGCTGTTTCTTCTAGTTGTAAGTAATAAGACTTATAAACTCAAAATAATGTGTGTTAGAACAAATTTAAGGATTCCAAAATAAAGTTTGATGGAATTCAGCAAATTTGAATTTTTGTTTAGGAACTCTGAACATGCTTTTATACCATGAAACATAGACTTTGGCAGATAAGGACTGCTAGGCCATCTAGTCTGCCCATTTCCCTACCTACAGGATAGGCCACAGATCATTTAACCAACAGCCTATGTCGTCCTGCCCCCCACAGAATTGCCTTATGTTTGTCCATGACGTTCTTGAATTCTCCCACAGTTTTAGACTCAACTTCCTCAGGAAGGCTGTTCCACGCATCCACTACCCTCTCTGTGAAATAATACTTCCTCACATTGCCCTGAATCACCCCTCCTTCTATCTTTAAATTGTGTCCCTTGTTCTTGCAAGTCTCTTTTTCTGAAAGATGCTACCCTCTTGGACTTTGTTGATTCCCTTGAGGTACTTGAAAGTTTCTATCAACCCCCCTCTCCCTTCTTTCCTCAAGAGTATACATATTAAGCTCCTTTAGTCTCTCCTCATACAGCTTCTCTTGTAGACCCTGCACCATTTAGTTTGCCCTCCTCTGGACTGCCTCTATCCTGTCTATGTCCTTGCAGAGATGGGGTCTCAGAACTGACATAGATATTCAGATGGGGGTCTCACACAACTGTCTGTACAGAGGATAACAACTTCCTGTTTTCTGCTGCAGTGCACTCTCCCTACATCCCAGTATACCCCGGCCTCCTACTGCCTTCTCACATTGCTTGCTAACCTTAAGGTCATCTGATAGATTACCCCCAGGTCCCTTTCCTGTTTTGTTGTTGTTACTACCTCCCCACCCGTGTGTATTCTTCCCTGGGTTCTTGTTTTCCCAGGTGCATTATTTTACTTTTTGCATTGAATCCCTAGCTGCCATACGTCAGACCATTCCTCCAGCCTTACCAGGTCCCTTTTCATCCTTTCCACCTCCTTGTGTTATCAACCCTGTTGCAGATCTTTGTGTCATCTGCAAAAGGCATCTTTTTCCTTCCAGTCCCTCTGCAATGCCACTGATTAAGACATTAAAGGACTGGACCCCAATACTGAACCCTGCGGTACCCCACTAGTAACCGCCCTTTCTTCAGAGTAGACTCATTTAATTACCTTCTGTGTCCTGTTGTCCAGTCAATGTTTTACCCAGGCTACCACCCTGGGACCCTCCCAGGCTGGTATATTTGACTAATAATCTTTTGTGTGGGACTGTGCAAATGCACTTGCTAAAGTCTAGGTAGGCCATGTCCAACCCCTCCCTGGTCTACTACTTTGGTCACCCAGTCAAAGAAATCTATTAGATTCGTCTGACATGACCTCCCGTGTGAACCCATGCTGCCTTGGATCCTGTGCTCACTGACCTCTGGGTACTCAACTATTCTTTCCTTCAGAAGTGACTCCATCACTTTCCCTACACAGAGTCAGACTGACTAGGTCTGTAGTTTCCTGCCTCTGTCTTGGTCCCACTTTTGTGAAGGGGAATCACATCCGCCTTCCTCCAGTCCTCGGGTACCACACCATCCTCCATGATTTATTAAGAAGTAGCCAGTGGTTTCACTATTTCCTTCATAATTCTTTTAGAATTCTGGGTGAATTCATCAGGACCCATTGCTTTGTCCACCTTCAGTTTTAGGAGTTCTTGCAGAACCCTTTCTTCTGTGAAGGACTGGGATCGACCCCCTATCAAGAGTGCTTCTGTTAATTGGATTAGGCACCCCTCCTCTTTTTAGAATACTGAGCAGAAATATTCGTTTCAGTATTCCTCTTTTCACTGTCGCTCTGCCCACCACCGTTTATTCTATTCAGCCTCACAATCCTCCCTTTGTCTTTCCTGCTCTGTGATGTACCTATAAAAGGTTTTATCACCCTTCTTAACTGAGTTGGCTATCTTTCTCCAGTTTGGGCCTTTGCTATTCTGACTTCCCTCCTGCTTCTTTCTGCCTTAACTGGTACAGCTCTCTGTCCTGCTCCTTCTATGTTTCCTTATACTTCTGGAATGCTATCTTTTCTTCCTGACTTTCACAGCCACCTCTTGAGAACCATAGTAGCTTTTCTCTTACGTTTTGAGTTGTTTATTTGCTTCACACAAAAGGCTTGTTGCCTCTGTGATGGCAGTTTTGATAATTCCCCATTGTTGCTCCACACCTCCTTCTAGCCTGTTTGCTAGTGCTTTTCTGAGGCACTCTCCCATCTTGCCAAAGTCAGCCCTCCTAAAGTCCAGTACCCTCACTTTTATATGGCTTGACTCTGTAGCTGAGTTTAACGAAGACCACACTGTTTGATGGTCCACTTGTCCCCAGATGGCAACCACTTCTAGATCTGAGATCCTCTCCTGCCCCCGTTTGAGAGTATGAGGTCTAATTGCTCCTCACGAGTGGGTTCTGAAACTAGCTGTCTAATGCCTGCCACCTGTAGGGCGTCGCAAGAATGGCCCCTGCTCTTGGATGTCATGCAGCAAATGTGCTCAGTTAACATCTGGCATATTCAGGTCTCCCATCAACAGAGTCTCTCCTTTCTCTGCCATTCTAGAATGCCTTCCATCATATCCTTGTCATTCCTTCCCCTAACATGGCGGTCTGTACACAACCCCTGTGCGGATTGTGGTGCCCTTTCCAGTCTCCAAGGTGACCCATAGGCCTCCTCTCTCCTCCCTGTTTACTACTTTTGTTCAGTTGCTTTTATCCTTCCTTTACATGAGAGTACTCCTCCCCTCTTCTCCAGCTGCCTGTCTGTCCTGTAGATTATGTGCCCTGGTGTGTAACATCCCAGTCATGGTTCTCTGATGTACCATGTTTCTGTGGCTGCCTTCAGATATCAGGCAGGCATGATTACTTGATGATTGGTGTTCTAACTTTGTGTCAGACTTCATGACAATATGATGCATTGTCTCAAAATTATATGTGCTTAAAGTCTGTCATTTTATTTTTATTAGGAAATTTCATGAAAACAATTAATCTTCATATAAATCAGGCACCATTGGAGCTAGATATGTGTACATTAGTATGGATAACATTTTAGCAATGCTTATAGAATGATCTAAATATGGAGATAATTAGATAAGAGATTTTTAAGTTAAAGGGGTTCAAAACTTTACTATGTACAGTAAATAGTTGCAAAACTTTGTGAAAACTATCAAAAATGTGGATGTTTGTAATGTCTCTGCTCTTGCATGCATAGAGTTAACATTTGGCATGCATATCCATAGTCAGTGTATCCTGCTGTCTAACACAACTGAATGAATTGGTTAAGCAGTTTTAATTTTGCAGAAGAAAAAAAATGATTAGTCAAATGTTTTCTCATATTTATGATAGCATATACTGTAGATGAAGCTCCAGAATAGTTTGTGGAATTTAACATTAACAATGCACATATCATTACTTCATTTGATAAGCTGGACTGAGCTTTTTGCAGTCCTGCTGTTCCTCTCTGGGTGACTATCCCCCCCTCCCCTTCTTTTTTGGCATAGCCAGATTGACTCAGTAGAACTACTGATCCCACTGATATCCTCATTGTTCTTTACAGTGACACACTCCCTTAAAACATGAGTCATCTACTCCTTTTCCAATCAACCTACCCTGTTGGAATAGCCTGATTTCTTTCTTTCTGCTGCCCAATACATTGTTACCCCACTACATCTGTTTGAGTACCTCTAAGTCCTAGACTTGTATGTACACTAGGTTCCACAGATCATAATTTACTGGATATGATCCTTAAATATCTTGCATTCAGGTTGGAATTGTTGACACTCTGCTTTCTTGTTCCAACCTTGGGGTTTACCACTGCTGTGCTACCCAGTTCAGCTATCCATTTCTTGGTGAAACTGTGCATTTAACTCCAGAACCTGGTGGCCCCCATGCAACCTGTCTCTTATACCCATATACTTTAATTAGAATCCCCCAGATAAAGCTGAGTGAAATTAGCTGTTCTAGTTTTATGGAATTCTTTATGAAATTCTACAATTTTCACAAAGTCTCATGGGATTTGACTTTAAGTACAGATGTTATTTTGCAATTTCTCATAGCAAGCAATTACTAAAATTAACACACACAGTATCCTTGTAAGGTGTAACAACCTGCCAAATTTAATGGTATTACATTCTCTAATTTTAAAGTTTCAAGGGTTTACAAATGTGTAGCTTACATTCTTGTAAACTTAAATTTTTAAATGTTGTGAAAGTTTGAATACTTTTAATTCAATCCCATTTAAAACTGCAAATATGAACTTTTTCAGAAATGACCATGTGGAATAATAGTTTAAATGTTTCAACTCTGGTTAAATTTGGATATGTGGTTTAAAATGATAGGAGACTAACCAAAATTTTAATTTTGGGAACATGTTAGTAGGCTATAACTCACTCCCATTTAATGCTAGACATTTGAAACTATATGCATATACAAATGTAATGATAACCTGTATACCTATCAATTTTTGTAATGCTTCAATGAATACTGTTAAAATTATACTAAAATTACAGAAATCCAAATTTTGGCAAAATTTTTGGCTACCTATAACTCAGCTCCCATTGAAGTTTGAGACTTAATCACGGTACATATATGCATTCTAGGCACTTCTCAAAATCCTGATATTGTGGAGAAATTTGGATAAGAAATTTTAAAATTATCACAAAATAACCGAAAGTTAAATTTTTATTAAATGTTTGGCCACCCATAACTTCACCCCATTTTAATCTATAACTCTGAAATTTGACACACCCTAGTAAGCCATGAGTGCACGTTTATGTTCCAGATTTGGTGTTATGTGGACCCGTACTCTAAAAATGATATTAATATAACTGAAATTTAAAATTTTGCAACATTCCACAGCATTTTCATGAAAATTTCCATGGAATCAGAATGATCATTCTGCGAACATTCTGCAGGAAGAATTGTATATTCCATACAGCTCTACCCATGGCCCATGGGTTACCTTTATTTGTAGCCCATCTTCTTCACTGAGACCTACTTGTATACATGCCAGGAATGAATTATCACCAGTATAAGTTACCCTATAGGGGTCTAGGAGATAACGGCAAATGCCTAAAGGCAATCTCCATTATCACACAGTCAGAGTGCTGAAAAGCTTTTTGGCACTCTGACAACTCTGGTGCACAGGACAACGGTGCCAGGAGATTTTTTTAATACTTTCTGTGGAGGGCTACACACCCACACCTCCTTGTGAGGGGCTCTGCACCCGTACCCACCACTAAGGATTCTCAACCCAGGGGTGCATGTGGGTGAAAGCATTAAAAAATAAAGGTTTGGGTTGGGGTACAAAAACAATTGCACCAGCGCCCAGATTTGAACCCGGCACCTCACCCACCCCAGCTACTAGCTAACCCCCAATGCCATGGTGCAGCTTGGCCATCCACCGCAGCACCACCCCATACAGCCCGTCTGCCCCTCCCAGCCCATTCTTGCCATGCTCGCTCCCCCCCTTGTGCATGTACACATAGCAACATCCTGTCACCCAGTTCACCCAATCCCTCATCAGGTCACCTTACCTTCCCATCACCATAAGGGATTGCATCAGGAAGGTGTAGCCATTATGGACGGTGTCCTTCCTCATGCACTCCACCTCACGGGTTACCACCCTATAGAAGTAATTTAGATGGTTATTCAAGCAATGAAAAAAGCCAATGTAAGAAATCATTCCATTTGTAGTCAGAATAAAGAAATGTGTGAATTGTTGTTCCCTGTTTTTGAGCATTGACTGAAGACATGAATATGCTAAGTTACCTGTATCTGGTGCTATTGGTTAGCTGGACCTTGTGCTTAGTGCATTATTAAAAATAACTCAATTTTGTCACCACATTGGTGCAGAAAATAAAATTAATTGTTTTACTATGCTCTCTTGTCATGCTTTCCTTACTTACATTGTTGAGGAACAGTACCATATGATTGCCAACAAAAGGGATGGATGGAAGGGAAATTGTTTAACCAGGAGAGGCACGCTAAACCGAAGCTTGTTTCAGGTGCGACCTAGGAGCACAAGAAAGTTAATTGACTTGCTCAGGGTCACACAGTATGCAAGTGAGGGGTTGTGGAATTCAAACCCAGATCTCCAGGTTTGTAGCTTAGAGCCTTTAACCACTGCACTATACTGCTTCCCAGACACATGTGTTGACTATTACTTGTGATGTATGACAAATGGTATATGTCATGTCTACTGACAGAAATGGATTAACAGTGAAATAACCATCGTACGTTACCATTATTTTTCAATTGCCTAGCTTTTTCATATTGGTATGGTAGTGTCACCCTGGTACCTCCCCTACTGATTGCTCAGTTTGGGCCCTCATCCAAATTTCCATGCATGACCTTTGCACCATAATCCTGTCCCTGCATCACCCTTTACTTTAGTGATGGTTGCTATGTTCAAATATGTACAGCATTATTCAGCATGATTCTACACCCATATGCAATCACTCAGTGTCCTCCAGAAGCACTTTTGGGGCAATGAATTTGTAAACTGGACATGTTCGTCAGAGGTTCATATCAGTCATCACCTGCCAAGTGCAATGCTGAACCATGGCTGTGAGATCCAGTTCTGAGGTGGTGGAAGTATGCCATGGGCTGTGGCCATGAATATTGAACTGCTGGATGGCATTGCCACTTTGGGGTGTGGCTGGTAACAGCATGGGCAATTTGTCCTCAGGCCAAGATCACAGCAACAGACCCAGTGTCAGGGTCAGCCACAGTATGCTGACTGTACTCCTGTTAAGTAACCCCTGAGGGCCTGCCTGCCATGCATGAAGTTCCAGATCAAGCTTGGATGAGATTTACATGCAGAACTGTGCTGCACCTGGTGCAGCACCATGTACCAGCCATGCACACCTTACTGCATGGTGGCATATTGCTGCCTGCAAAATTGTAGACATCTGGTGTGTATTGAGTTTTGTCTGTGTATGGCTTTTCTCACACAGCTTACCAGTATGGTACCAATACTTTGGAAATGTTATGCTTCCTTTCATACCAAGCATTTGAAAGATCACAACAGTTATGTCAGGTTCAAAGTTTACTGTTTTACTGTTGAAACTATTGTTTCCTTACCGCCACAAAAGAATAACAGCAGTTAACATAAGCCATCGCTAATAAATTGTACTGTGGTATATTGACAGGTACACAATGTGTGACCCATGGTCCCATGGGTTCAATGTATCTATATCACAGTATTTTCACTGAGACAATTATGTTTATATTTAAATGTGTGCAATTGAATTCTTATGAAAATTAACTTTGTGATTGCCTTACTGCAATGTTTATATTGCATAGTTCAGTTTCTAGCTTTATGAAAAAGCATTTTATTGCCACAACACAGATCAACATTGAAACAGTATATCAGAGGCCAATGATAAATATTGGTTCAGTACTGATGCTTTTTCCAGGTCCTCTTCCATGCACTCCCCTTCTTTCCCTTTTAGCCTTACAACCCCACCCCTGGTTTTCCTCATTTCACTAATGTACCTATAAAAAGTCTTGTCCCCTTTTTTGCCTCCTCTGCTATTTTTTCCTCATTTGCACCTTTGTGCTCCTGACTGCTTTCCCTGCCTCCCTCTGTTTATCCAAGAACACTACCATGTCCTCATTCTTTTGTGTTTACTTGTACTTCCTAAAAGCCATCTTTATGCCCTTACATTCCTGGCTACTTCCTTTGAGAACCATAGTGGTTTTCTCTTTCTCTTGCCCTTGTTTACTTGCCTAATGCAAATGTTTGTTGCCTCCACTATGCCTTCTTTCAGATGGGATCACTGCTCTTCAGCTGACCCCCCAATTCATCCCTCCTTGACAAGGCATTCTTGAGACACTTAGTAAAGTACATCCTTCTGAAATCCAGGACCCAAGCCTTTGTGTGGCTTAACTCTGCCATTGTACTCATACTGAACCACACTGTGTGAGATGATTATTGGATCTGAGATGTCCGCTCACCCACACTTCCACAATTCTGTCCCCATGGGTGAGTACAAGGTGAAAAACTGCATACTCTTATGTGGGCTGTAGCACTAGCTGCCTGAGACTTGCCATAGCATGGCATACAGGATGTCCCTTCTCCTGGCTGACTAAGCAGCTGGGATGCTACAATGCAAATCTGGCAGACTGAAATCACCTAGCAGCAGCATCTCCCCCTTCACTGCCATTGTGTTGATGGATTCTACAAGACACTGTCCACCTCCTCCTCCTCTCCCTGCACTTGAGATTTGTATATGCCCCCCACCCATGTGAATAGCTGTGCCATTGCCTGTCTCAAGGGTGACCCACAGTACCCATGCCCCCCACATTCCCTGTATCTCAGCCACTCTAATGCTGTCCCTGATGTAAAGAGCCACCCCCTTCCCTATTTACCCTCCCTACCACTCCTAAACAGAATATAATCTGCTATTACTACATCCCAGTCATTTTTCAGCATACCATGTCTCATTAATAGCTATAATGTCCAGGTCAGCCTCTGTCATCAAGGCCTCCAGGTCGAGATTTTATTTTCTGACTGCAGGCATTGGTATCTACTACCATATCCCCTTTTGCTATTTTGCCTCCTCCATTTGTCCTTCCTGTTTTAAATCCCTTCCTCCTGCCCTCCGCTGTTCCCCCCTTTATGAGTTTAGGTTCCTCTGGTGATATCACAACTTCATGGTCCTCCATGTTTACTGCAGTATTCTGTGGGTGGGCAGTTTGATTCTCCAAGCTTTCTACCACCCCCCCCATGTGCCATTTACTGTGCATTTCATTGACTGTAAATCTGTCTGTGTCAAACATGGTGCACTTCCTCATTTGGCATTAAATTATCAGTACCAGTGATGATGTTCTACTGTTCACCACCATCTGTCAGAAGTAGCACTGCTGATGGGGTTGTAACATTATGTTATACATGTATGAGTACACTGATGGTGCACTGACAGTGAACAGTGCATAGTGATAGTAAGTAACTGTTCACACTGTATGCAAGATACTAAATAATGCACAAGAAATCACATGTTCCATGAACCAACATTGCACATTTACGGGTGACTGTCACAAAGTGGTACTTACAACAAGTGGTGGTGATCTCACCAAAATTATGTTTCCATTCCTTTAGTAGCATATGCATATGTGTCACCCAAAATGTGAAAGACACAGTTGGCAGCAGTACTTATCATTAAGAACAATCAATTCCTTAGTGTCACAATAATCATTTAATACAGCATAACACATGTAATAACATCTAGATATACTTATTAGGAAAGCTAATTAATATGCCATAATGTATTGCACAGCAAATGATGGAAAAATCTCATAAGTCAGCTTTTTAGGTTGTGCTCTTAGGACCAAGGTCTCGAAAAGAAAAAAGTAGCCAGCAACAAAGATGCAAGGAAAATGATCTGTGACATACTGTCACACCATCTCTTCCTACTGAGTGACAACTGAGGTCATTGTGCTGATATGAACACTGAAAGCAAAGAAGTAGACCACTCTGTGATACTTGGAGGATAGCCATAAATACCATATAAAACTGTGAGACACTAGTTGAAAAAACTCCATTACATCTAGGGAATCACAATTGTGTAGGATCACTGTGATGAAACAGCTACATTGGTTGCCAGCCTACTTCTATTTGTATGTATTTCAGATTTTCATGCTTTCTGATCTGTGTAGCAAACTGGGTACACGTTGCCATGTCCATGATGCTACAATTTACTAATTCATTGGTACAAGTAAAGGTTATCACTGCAGACACACAACCCCCACTGTCAGTAGGTGAAATTTGAAGGCAGGAAGGAAAGGACAGGTACCACTACAGCAGACTTGAATGAAACATGACAAACAATTGCTAAACAAATGGACCAGACAAATGGATTTATCTTACAGTAAAATGAATGGAAAACATTAGATTTCAAAGAACTTAGACTAAGCAATAACATATGTTGTGGGTTTTAGTCTAAGTATTATAATCTTCACAGCACTAGCTGCTACCATATGTATAAAACTACTGCTCTAACAGACTGGAAAGTGCTTCCTAGTCTGGAATTAAACAGCACTCCCAACTTGCTGGCTCAGAGGCACAGGAACAGTGTGACTGCTTGGGGCTATAAAGAGCAGGCAAATCAAGATTAATTATAAAGAAACTACTGACTTGTTTTGTTAAGATTTTCACACATAGCACAGCAATACAAGGAATGGTACTAGAATGTTTATTATAGTAAAATAAGGTAGCAACTATGTTGCACATAATCTTTAAACACAGTGGCTGCTGTGTGTGTGTGTGTGTGTGTGCGCGTGTTTATGTGTGTGAAATTTAAAACCTAGGAGGACACATTACTGCCTACAGACAGAACTGTGATGTTATATAAAGAATGTATGGACTAATGTCTGATCTGTGACTCTGGCAAAGTAGGAGAGGTATTGAAACTGTAAAGGAAACACACTGTTTCTTATTTTTTGGGATGGGACTTTTTCTTTGTTTGTTGTTTTCTATACATATTTTAGATTTTCCTCCGTTTTGTGCCCCAGACCCAGGACCCTGGCAGACATGTATGTTCACATGTTTGGAGGCACACATGCACACTGGACAGGCCCTTCCACCCCACCCCTGGCATTGTGCCTCCCCTTACCTACACTTACCACTGGACCTCCACCCGGGAGTGGACAACCACCCTAGAGAGGAGAGCTGCCTACCACAGCTCAATCCTGTCTGACCCTCCTCTCCATGCCAGCTCCCCGCCACCCGAGATCATTCCCAAGCCCAGGTCCGGTGTAATATGAGGTAGGCGTCCCAGCACCTCAGCACCATTGGGCCAGCTAGGGATGGGACTTTGTTGTCTGGTGTAGTTATCTGGTATGGGAGACTGTGCTCCAACTCAACATGTTCTTCTGTGGAAAGAATGCTTGACATAATGCTGAGTCCCTTTGGAAAGGAAACGTCTGCAGTGCTCTGCCAAGTGCAGCTATAAAATTAATAT
Source organism: Neoceratodus forsteri (assembly GCA_016271365.2). Classification (NCBI taxonomy): domain Eukaryota; kingdom Metazoa; phylum Chordata; order Ceratodontiformes; family Ceratodontidae; genus Neoceratodus; species Neoceratodus forsteri. The sequence goes on from CM057449.1 coordinate 1,497,373,113, forward strand.
GCATAGCTTTTTGTAAGGGTTATAGAACTGACTAAATCTGGAGATAATTGGTTTAGAAATATTTATGTTACAAGGGTTCAAAATTCAAATATATAATTATTTGTGAAATTTTGTTGAAATTTTCTGAAAATGTGAAAGTCTGTTACTTCACTGCTCTTGCAGGTATAGATCTGAATTGTATTTATTTGTTTATTGTTAAATGCATATTCAGTGTCTATGTATCCTTTATCTAACAAAACTTTAAAAAAATGGTAGTGTTAAATCTACAGCATAACTAATGAACATGTTTATTGGCAATATTTTCTCAAATACTTATGGTAGCATATTAGTTAGTGCCCTCAAATTCCACTTGCTGAATTTAACATTCATAAAGAACATATCAGTACTTGTATGAGAAGCTGATCTGAGTTGTTGCCATCCTGTAGTTACTTCCTGGTGTGTGACTATTTTCACTCCACTCTTTCTCTTAACTTAACCAGATAGACTCTGTGAAACTGCTGATCCCCTAATAATCATTCTTGTTCTTCACAGTGACACACTCCTTTAAAATAGTCACCTACTCCTTTTCCTATCAGACCTATCCTGTTTCAACAGCTAGAAGTCCTCCATCTTAGTACACCAGGCAAATAATAAGTAATGGAACAAGCAATGAGAGAATATATGAGTAGTCAGTTTTCAGTGTGTTGGGCGGGGGAGGGGGTCTGCTAAGAAAGGAGGAGAAAAGGGTCCCTGGTAGTGTACTTTTCTTTGAAAGGATTTTTACTGACTCAACTGTATGAATACTAGCCTGTCTCAGCCAACCAAGATAGCAAAGTCTTTCTACCCATTTAATAACTAGACATAGCTTATTCTTAATTACTTTATCTAGTATCATGCAAACTTTATCACTGAAGTTAGACATATCAGTCTTTAATACCCTGGATCATCCTTGCTTATACTTTGGTAAATTGGTGTCACATTCACTCTCCTTCAGTCAAGTGGTACACCTGCCTTTCTAATTGGATTATTAAACATTATTGTTAGGGATGTAGTGACCATATACACTCTTTCCTTAACCTGAAATTAATTTTCAAGTCATAATTTTGTGATTTATACTAGCATAAATATATAGGTGGTAGCTTGTTTAGGAAAATCAGAACCTAGAAGTGTTTCTACATTTTATAAATAAACATAGCTTAGCCTTAATTACTTTCTCTAGTATCATGCACACCTTTTGCTGACGTTAGACATACTGGGCATGATTTTCAAATGTGAAGCTATGACACAGTGTGCCTGCACCAATTGGATATGATGTAAGTGCATGCATGCTTGAACAAAGTTAAAGTTCTGGGGAGGAGCATAAGGATTTTCTCTGTACTTTATCAAAATTTGTTCTCAAGTGTAATACCTTTAGTTTCAGGGTAAATGTTACCACCAGTTTAAAGGCACAGCCATGGAGGCCACGGCTGCCCCATTTATGCAAATCTTTATTTGGGAAAGAGATGTTATTTACTATCAAGCAGGAATCCTTTCTTCCACAGGATTGGCTTACAGAATGGAGGCTATATTGATGATATCCTGATGGTGTGGTGGGACAGAGGTGGAATTGGCAGAATTTGTGGAATATCTGCAAATGTTGAATCAAAACCTTAGGTTTTCAGTAAAGGCAGATTTGAAGCAAATTCATTTTTGGATCTTCAAATTAAAAACAGGAAGTTGGTACAATAGTGTAGCGCTGGGATTTCAGGATAACAAATGTAGGCAGACAACAACTGTAGTGAATAAAAAAATGCCAGGTGACATTTATCATTTTATTTTCCAGAGCATAAAATGATTAGTACAAGATGTAACAGAAATTAAGAATTAAACATTAGTTTAAAACAAACAGGCCACTGCTGTGCCTAGCAGTACTCATACATCTCAGTTTAGTGTATAGACCAACACGCTTACATCTGAGGTCCACACCTCTCACTGTCAGCTCTCCACAGACTCCTATCTCAATTTTACACCCCAATAGTTGGCTTTTATATATATTATTTGCTTATGACATCACCATCATGTAACATCAAAATATTTTGTAATTAGTACATTTATAGATTCCAAGGCTCACAACCTGCACCTATACAATATATAAAGATTGCTTTTAAACCTCGTTGTCCCAGATTCCCCTTTACCTCACAAAAGACAGATACCATTGTTTGTTGTTGTGCTCAGATTAGCAATTAATTTATTTTATTCATAATCAATATTCCATTTTCCATTTCTTTATTATCATATTTCCAGAAATTGTATTTATTTCCATCCACATATCAATCTCTGATTATCCCTCCCCAGGTGAAAACCTGAGTGCCTTCTGCTTCTCCTTTTCCACTAGGTAACGATGAAAACTGAGACTGCTTTCTTCCTTTTCTTCTTCCTCTTCTTGTGTTATTCCTTTTTTCTTCCCCTCCTCCATCCCTTTTTACCCACTAGCCAGTCTCCAACTTGCATTGGATGGCTGGCTTCCCCCCACACTTAGGGTATCACTCTCCCTTACCTCAGGGACGATCCTTTCTTCCCTTTTTTTTATATACCAGTTTTTGCCTGTTTTCTCCATGCCTCTATGAAACCCATTGTTTCTGTATTGAACATGTCTATGGCTAGATCCAACAGGTGCACACCGTCTGACCTGTAGAAGTCCTCCACCCATTCTTCTACCCCTGCAGTATCACCTGTCCCCCATCTGCCTTATCAATGCCCCCACCCTTCTATTCACCCTTTCTTCTGGCCCTCTCCACCACCCTGTGGCTGTGCTCCTGTCTCCCATACCCTTCGGGTATCATATCTGACCAAGCGAGGCACACCTGGAGGCCACCACTGTCGAGTGCCACTAGGTCCCTTTTATCTGTAAGTATGTGTGTACCCATAGTCTGGTCTGCCAGGTCGTTGCTCCTAGATGTATAATAATTAGGTCTGGACTGGGCCAACGTCCCTTGAGTTCCTTCAATGTGATAAGCAGCTGTGCCCATCACATCCCACATATGCCGTGCCATACCAACCTACACTGTCTCACATCCTGGTACAGCTGCTTTCCCCCAGCTTTCTTCTCTGCTCTCTTTCCAGCCCAATAAATATAGGAATGGCCACAGATCCAGACTTCTGTGCTCCTCCCTCTACCTATGGGTTCAAGGAAAATTAATTATTTTACACATACTCTTAGTGTCATCACAGTATTCTTCCCATTTCTTTCCCCTTTGCCCCCGGCCATCTTTTCCCTGCCCTCCTTACCTGCATTCCCCTAGAGCACTACTTTCAATACCACACTTTGCTTCCAGTGCTTTAATGTATCTCTTATAACTGGCTGACCGCCAGTGCCCTTTCAAAATGTCTTACGGGTTCCCCATTGCTGCCCACTGTGAGGCAGCCCCAATCTGTAGAGAATGGGATGAGTAATTAGCTGTCCTCATAATTGCATGCCCTTTTTACACTACAGACTTCATAGCCGGTGACTCTTTCCGCCACCATGTACAAATAGCTTTCCCATCCTGGTCACCTGCTCTGAGGTGAAAGCCCACAGAGCCTGCACTGGGCATGTCCCAGCTCTACTTGCCCTTTCCAGTGTCACCATGCAACGTTGCCCTCTTGGTCCATTTTGACCTCCTGAACTTGATCCTTATCTCTTTCACCCCCAGCTTACATTGTCCCATTCCAAGCCTCTTTCCTTGTCCTCTTTCCATGGCCACACCACCTCACTCACTCTGCCCCTGCAAACATTATCACATACATTGTGTGAAATAGCAGGCCTCAGTCTTTGATCTGAATATTACCGGAGTGCCTTTTTGCCTTATTAGCCACTGCCCCTATTGGCCTCCTATTATCCCCTGGCCCATGTTTCAACCTGCCCCATCCCTGCATCATTCTCCTGATGAGCAGTGATTTTGTCAGGTCCTTCTACCCTTTTAGGCTGCAGATAACACTAATCCCTGCCAGATAAACCCCCATTGTGGCATGGGTGGTCCCTTTCTGCCACTGCTCCATGGTGAACATTCCCAACTGTTCCTCTGTGAGTGGCCCACTTACCTCCATCTGGTGCTCATTCCTGAATGTCTGAAACACTCACCAGGCCCCATCTAAGCCCTCAGGTCCAAGGTGCCCATGAACTGTGAAACAGCAGTTCTGCTCCTTCTGCCAATGTCCCAGAAGTTCATTGGTATAGATGTCTTTTGTTCCTCTGCTGCTGGTGCCAGCCTCCGGAAATGGTCCAGCTGCAGACAGGAAAAACTGTCAGCCAGGGTATTGTGTACCCTTCTATATGTTTCATTCAAATGATATGTTCGAGCTGCAAAGCCCTTAAAACTAAACATCGTAATACTTTCATGACTGTCTCTGACCTGGCTCCCTGTTGTTTAGGACCTCTACCACTGATCTGTTATCACACCAGAAGGTCACTGTCTGATTCCGTGGTTTCTCACCCATACCAGGCGCATGCCCATATGGGCATGATTTCCAGCAAGGTTATATCTCTTATTATGAACTGGCGATCGTAAAATGGAGCACCTGATTGGCGAGAGGGTTTGAGCTGTGATGATATCGGGCTTCGCATCATCGACGGCTGAAAACCTCCGTGCCACCAACCTGCTCACCGCCAGCGCAGCGTTCTCCACGACCTCCACTAAAACTAACGGAAAAACACATCCTCGACAACTGCCCTCCATACACGTCGCCCCAAAGCAGCACGCTTATAAACAACAACAAAAAAAATCGTCTCCCTTTCATTCTGGCAACTGCTTGACTGCAGAGCACCAAGTACTGCTCACCTCACTGCCACGCTGCCTCACGCCAAATGGCAAAACATACAACCCGCTCCTCACGCTTTACCCTTACCTTGTCGCTTTTCTCACAAGTATGATCTTCACCTCCTCAACAAAGAAAAAAAAAATAATTAACCGTGCGCAAGTAAACTAAACTTCCAGGCGGGGGGTGTCAATACCACAACAATGAAGACGTCAACAAAATCCTCCTGCAACAGCACCACCTACTGGCCAAAACATGAAATACACAAACTTTTTTAAATGTCTACTACACTCACTATAAAAACAATATTAAAATATTTAAAAACTTTACTTTTTTGCATTAAAGGCATAAAATATCAATTAATCAGTTCATAATAGCAATAACATGCACTCCAGGGTGGTATATAGGTAGGATATTACGTCACTTCTCGGGTCGTTGGGCCTTTTCGGCCTGCTGACTCGTGCTTCCAACCACGAGGCGTGATGATCCCACGATATACCACACCTATGCTTGCATTGATTGCTTAGTATACAATGGCAAGAAAATCAGACTAACCTGATTGGCTGATGACCTAGACACAGTGATGTTATTAGACAATAACATCACTCTATCGAAGGGTACAGAGATGACCGCCAGAACTGGTAATGAAATCACTCCTCCCCAGTGAAGCCCCGCTAAGCTAATACAATTCACAGTACCTTTTCCTGTTCCAGCAAGTCAGTGTCTCTCCACCCACCCACACACAGTCTTTTTCCCTCCATATTCAGTAACTGTCATGCTCTGTACAACACAGTGCTGCATGTTGCAGATTTTATTTTTCATAAACGAATGGCTTTCCTGAGGTCAGTGAACTACACGAATCTGCTGGTCACGTGACACAGAAGCGAGTAATTTGCCACCCAGAATGCTTCCTCACAATATTCTGCTCCTCCAGTCATAACCACAAACCTAAAATAAAAAAAGACGGTGGCATACAGCACAAGAAAGCCGTCGCTCCAAATGGCTTTTTCGTTCCCTATTCCACTTTGCGACTGACAGCCCGTGCACACTGCAGCATTGTGTAATACAGTTGCTTAGCCACAAACCTCACTCCAATTCCCATTACCAGCAGTGCTTACCTTTTCCTGCAGTCTACTCTCAATATTCAAACTGCAGTCTCGGTCACAACTCTTCAGGTCCTCACTACGTCGGGGAGAGCAAAATACTGTCTGTGTCTAACAGCAGAGAAAACAGAACAATAGGGACAGGGGGGTCAGAAAGACACAAACCAAGTGAATACAGGGCAGTCATGTAGGGGCACGCCACCTGCTGGACTAAAGTATGGACTTTTTTCCAATATGTATACCTGCCCTAACAGAAATGTTGTTAAAACTATTTTAAACATAGTTTTCACATTTTCTTCTCATTTAAAAAAAGAACCATTGTATAATAGCAATAAGGCACTCCAGGGTGTGTGTTGTTATGCAATAACATCTCTGGGGTGGTGGAAGCACTGGCTTCACCTGCGTCTTCAACCCCCAGGAGTGATGTTGACCATAACACCACCTATCATCTATATTAATAATTGTCCATCCTTTGACCCAACTACAGGCCATGGTTCTGTGAACCACCTGCCGCTAGGTAACCCCATGTCAGACCCCCCGGCTGCGTCTGTGTAGAGATGAGTTCTGTGTTGTACACCCAATCTTCTTGCCAGAATGAACAGCTGTTATATCCCTTCAGGAATTCCTCCCATATCCCAAAATCTTCTCAGACACCTTTTGTCAGGTTCACCCAGTGATGTGGTCTGGTGACCCCTCATGTAGCCCTAGCTAACCTCTACGTGAATGCCCTCCCCAGTCCAATGGCCCTGCAGGCAAAGTTCAGGTGCCCCAATACTTGCTGGACTTGTTTAGGCTGTACACTTCTCCTGCTGGTGTGTAATTGAATCAATTCCTTCAGTTTCTTTATTTTATTGTCTGGCAGCCTGAATATCTCTTTCAGTACATCTATCTCAATCCCCAGAAATTCCATCACACTGCTGGGCCCTTCTGTTTTTCCGGTGCCAGTGGCACCTAGTTCCCCACATAATTCCTGAAACTTACCAGCATATTCTGTCTCCTTTCCCCTCCCAATGTAAAGGAAGTCATCTAGTTAATGAATGACCATTCTATAACCCGTCCTTTCTTGGAATATCCATTGCAAACACGTGCTGAAAGCTTCGAATGGTACACATGCTATGGAACATAGCCAAATAATACTGCCCCCCACTTTTAAAACCCAATAGATCCCAGTCTTCTTTCCTAACCGCAAAAAAATAAACTCCAAAATGCCGTGTGCTCAGCAGGAAAAGGGCTGGATGCAGGACTAAAGGGGTTGCTAATCCCTGCTCCATACAAAACTGAAAATCCAAAGAAAGTCCTGCACTCAAGTGCCATTGAAACCAAAAACAATAATTTCATTCAATCCAAGGCTTTATTTTAAGGTTTCAACCATAACAAAGCGTTTAGCTCCTACAGGCAGCAAACCCACAATCAAATTTCCTCCCCAACGCTTTGACCAATAGAATAGTCTTCCTCAGAGGTGGAGGATGTATGATTATTCCTCCTTAAATAGTCATTCCAATTTTAAGTGCCCCTATAGTTTGGGAGCAGATTAACAACAATTTAATTAACCACATTTAAGTGGTCCTGAAGGATCTGAACCATGAAAACAACATTTTTTACTAAATTCATTATTTCAAATAGTAATTTTCTTCATATTCTATTTTAACATAGACTATGACACAACACAACATAAATAATATTTATACATAGAAAAAGAAAATAAGAAAATATATGTTTTTAACTACAGAGCTAAATTCAAATGGAGGATTATTGTTATTCAAATTATCCAATAATTTTGAATCAATGTATCATTAGTAACCACACGTAATGTCATTGAGCGGGTGTTCAGGATGCTGAAGGCATGTTTCCATTGCCTGGACACAGCTTGGTGCCCTACAGTACAGCCCTTCAAAGGCCTGTGGGATATTCCTGGCCAGCTGCATCCTGCACAACATGGTCAGCAGATGTGGGATAGCCATACAGGTCGAAGAGGGGACAGCGATGGGGACGATGGGGACGCCGGTGATGATAGTGATGGTCAGCCCCCCCTTGGCCGACGGGACCCCCGACTGCTCCGGCTGGCACAGCTGCACCGGGACACCATCACGGAGCAGCACTTCAGCCAACCCAGGTAAATCATGGGGCCATGCACAACCAACAGTGGCCAAGGCACAACCCACAAACACGCATGGACACACACCAGGGGTGCATGCTGTCAATGGAAGTGGCAGAGCACAGAGGAACGCACACAACCAGGGATGGGTGAGGATTAACATGCCGCGAAGACACACACACGCCCACACACAATGCAACAAATGTGCACATAGGGCAGAAGGCATACTGACACAGAACGTTCACCCTAGCAACACACATTTCCACAGGCCACCACGCCCACTGCCTGTCCATGTGCGTGTGTCAGATGCTGAGCACCATTGCACATTGGTGCACAGCACAAAGCAGGCATCATCATGCACATGCAACTGTGGACAGCAGCCGGGAGGGTGTGCAGGAGGACTGTGTGTCTGTGTGCAGGGCCGGGTACCCACCCGTGCACTGCCCACTGACACACACAATGCACACAGGGCAGCACCAGACAGTAGCCGTGCTGGGAGACAGGTCAGTCATGCGACACAGTACCCACGGTCAACACGGAAATCACCCAGACCCGCAGCAGCACGTGGCAGGCTGACCAATGGCCTTCATGAGTTGGCACCCATGGTCCCCAGGGGTTTCACCGCGTGAACCCGACCATGCTCACACAGGGGTCTGCAGCACACTGAACATGCCTGCACCAGGAGTGCTCGGGATGCCCACAGCTGAACCCGGCATTGACAGGGTGGGAGTGCATGATGCCAGGAATAGGGATGGATAGTGCACTGCGTGGTGTCCACGATGCATGGGCACCTGACTCTGTGCCCATTGTGGCCATGACAGCAATGAATGCCTGTGCATCCCTGTCAATGGCAGCGGTCATATCCTCTCACAAATGGTCCATCCCATCCAGGATCAGTGCAGTGTCCCTGCTGCGATGCTCCTCTGCCCGCTCCAGAGCCACAAGCAGTGCATCCACGGACGTTGCAAGCCGCATCTGCTGCTGGACCAATGCTTGCAGTAGGTGGATGTGCTCCTCCAAGAGGTCATCAGCCTCCTCTGCATCCTGTCCCTCAGGGTGTGCAAGGCCTGATGTTCAGCACCACCTTGAGGGTGGGTACTGCACACCAGGACCAGGTCTGGGCATGTCCACAGGTGGTGCACAGACACCGCTGCTGAGCCCTGTACCCCCAAGCCCAGTGTGTGACTGCTGATGCTGCCCCTACGGCTGCTGCACCCCAGGGCTCATTGGTGCCACTGCAGTGGCCGCAACAGTCTCACTGTCCTGAACAGACACCAGTGATGCCCCACTGGTGCTGACAGGCACAGCCTGGGACTGTGCTGACATGCAGGCCTCCATGGTGGCACCACCCACAGCCATGGGCATGAATTGCCCTGCTGTGTGTCCATCCCGTGGCACACACATGTCACTGCCCATGATGGTCGTGTCAACATCACTGGTGCCGGACTCTGCCCCGGCCACAGCCACAGCATGCTGGCATTCATGGATGCCAGCATGGTGGGACACAGGCAGGGCTTCCTCCACACCTGTCACAATGACATCAGTGTGGACAGCCAGGTTGCCCCACTGTTGCAATGATCCACATATACCTGTGGAGGTGGATGGTCCCACCTCCGACTCCATCTGACTGTCCACAGTGGACAGGCCCACACCGCTGACCCATGCAGATGCTCAGGATCTGTAAGGGAAAGCAAAGTCACGTTACTGCATGTGACCTACCCTGCCCCCCATAGACAGACCATGACTTACCATGCAGTGATGGGCCACCATCCGTCTGGAAGCCACCATCCAGAACACCCTCAATGGCACTGCGCTGCATGCTTCCAGCAAGCCTTTCCTCTGCTGATGTCAGCTGTACCACCTCCAGCTGTCCCCAACCTGTTGCAGCACATGCTGCCCTGATGGCAGCCACCTTCTCCTTTACCCTCCTCCTGTCCGTGCCCATCTTCTTCTTACACTCCTGCACGGGCGCTGGTAGCTGCCATGCAGGTTCACGGCGCGATGCCACCTCCTCCCATGCAGCAGCATGGGCTTGCAGAACTCCTCGCTGTCCACTGGAGAATGGCTCCTGATCCAGGTAGGCCTCGAACAGGGCCTCAGTTTCAGCCTTTGTAAAGTTCGGCCTCCTCCTCCACTCACCACTGTTTTCATCCTCTCCAACAACCTGATCGGTCATTGTGTAGCCTGTAAGAATGGCAGTTGTTACCTGTGACTGTGCAGTCCCATGCATGTCCCTGAATCCACAGTCCACACTCCCAAACAGCATGCAACTCACCATTAAACTGCATTAACCGACTATGGCCACTACAGCACATTATCGCACTTTTATAGCGCAATCCGTGCAAATGAGGCAGGAGCAACTTTAAGTAGATACAAATTGCAGTGCTGCACCATTGAATGGCTGATTAGATGATTTGCATATGACTGCTGAATATCGTGCTGTTGCGCTTGGCACAATTGTGTTGAATGTGCTCAGCCAATGGCGCAGTCCTGTGACATGCGTAGTACACCTCACTGCCCATGCCCGGGTTGCTGACACAGGTGTCTGCCACGCTGATGATGTGCTGTGCATGGTATGCAATGCAGGGCACAGCCACCATTGTGCCAGTGGTGCTATAGCGATGGTCACTACATGGTGCTGTGGCACTGGGCCATCATAGGCGCAATGGCCCAACTGCTCGGTAGTCAACTATGGCGCTGGCAAGCAGGCAGCCAATCACTCTACATGCATTGTCATCTGATGCGCTGTGCGTGGCCATGCACCAGAGACCCTTGACCCTGTGCACGACCTTTGCCCCCAGGCGCCATTCGCATCAGGCATGGGTTCACCTCGCCGTGCTGTTGGTAACATGCGATGAGGCTCTTAACACTGTACAGCGCAGCATCTGCATGTGGGGAGCCATGCTGCAGAGTGCCATATTGTTTACTATAGCTGCTAGGATGGCGCACAGATTGGCAGCACAGTGGACAGCAATTGAGCTCGCCAATCTGGTGGCAATTGTGGAGCCACACCATGAGCCTCTCTTCGGGAAGGCTCCCCTGGACAGGCCAGGACCCAGATGTGGCAGGAGGTGGCTACTGCCCTGGAAGAGGCCACCGGATGGGACGGAGTGCAGAGCAGTGCAGTCACCGCTTGGTTACCTGCAGAGGAGGGGCCGAGCTATAGGCCCAACTGCAGGCATGTGCCAGGAAGAGCGCGGTGCCACGTCCAGGTAGGGGTTCCGTCAACACACTTTTATTGTCCACATGGGTCACAGTGTTGTATGTGACCAGCACATTGGGGAGAGACCGTATGGGTTTGGCCGTGGCGGTGTTCACAGGGTGTGGGGTAGGTGGGTCTGGCTGGGTGGGAGGGCACACACCTTGGGGCAGGGGGACTTTGCTTCAGGAATGTACTGATGTTCTTCTCTCCTTTTTCTCCCCACAGGCATGGATGAACTCCATAGATTGCGAGCAGAGTGGTGGAGGGGAGACAGTGCAGCCAGATGGGGTGAGGCCATCACCGCCCACCTGACCGACCCGATGAGGTGAGTGCCATACATCCATGATTACTATTGCATGCTGTGTGACAGGGTGGGCAGCGGGGCATAGGCCACCATTCATCGACACCACTGCCATGCCGCAACTTGTTATAGTCAGCACTGTCCAGTGGCAATGCATGTCTGGGTGTGCATCACTGGTGGTCCATGCTTACACCAGGTGCATGGCTAGGCCACTGCCTTTGCACCACATAGCCATGTCACTAAATGGCCACAGTGGTGCTGTGCATGACTTGGCCAGTGGGTGTGTGCAGCATTCTGCATGGCTGTATGCACCTAGGTGGACAGGTCCCGTGGACGTGATCACTGCGGGGGGTCACACACCATCACAGTGGTATGTCCCATGGCCGTATGCCATGCACAGTGGGTGGGCTGTATGGGGTTGTACATCACACCTATTAACTGTGCTCCCTTGTCCTAGGTACACGCCATCTTAGGGATATTCGGGACTCCATAGGAGATCCCACAGCTGACCCATGAGTCCCTGGACATTCTGAGGAGGCTGGACATGATGGGGGTGCTGTGGAGGCACAGAGGCCAGAGGTCACGGAGTCCTGAACGGAGGTCCCGATAGGAGTCCCTCGGTCCCTGACTTCCCCTACCCCCCCTGAACTCACCCTCACACCCCTCCTATCCCATCCCATTTGTCCACCACTTCACCCACCCCCCTTGTTTTGTGTCCCCAAGCATATATAGTTTTATTCTTGGACATAGTTGCCTGTTATATTTTCAATACATTTGATTTTGATATGAATACTGTGGTGGTCTCTGATTTGCAGCAGCTATAGGTGCTCAAGCTGCAGTGGTGTGCATGGCATCAGGTGGTGCAGTCATGGATATGTGTGTGTGTCCGTGTGGAGGTGACTATGGTGTGCGGGTAGCTATCAGTCAGTGTCTGTGGTGTGTGTGTGTTGTTCCCTGTGCACTAGATGACTGTGTGCAGTGGTCCATGGCGCATGCTCCATGTCCATGGCACACTCATTGGCCTGTCCATGGCCTGTGCAGCTGACACACATGCCTGTCTGTGACCTGCACGGTCCACTGGCATGTCAGTGGTGGCAGTCCCTGCAGGGCAGACACTGTACCTGTCACTTTGCTGGGTTGCCCCTGTCATTGGTGTGGTGAATACCTGGCTCGGGTGGCACTGTGGGCACCACAGTCGTTGTCCCACCTCCATGCTGTACCTTGTGTGTGTTGCAGGGGATGTGCCCCACTGTCTGTGGCTTGTGCTCTGGGTGACTAGTGGTGGTGCATGGGTCTACAGTGCCTGCACAGGGTGGCTGGCACTCCAGTGCCATGGTGGACTGCGGGTTGTGTGTACACAGCTTACATGGCCCACAATGGGGCTTGGTTGCCCCATCACTGCGTCCCTGTGTTGTTGTGCCCTTAGGTATGGGTGGGTGTCTGTCCATACCCTGTGGCATCCGGTGTGGTACACGCTTCCATGCACCACTGTGAATATCTGTGCTGGCTGTTGTGTGGCCAGTGGTGGGTCAGGGGTGTCACTGGAATACTGTGCAGGGTGCTGTACCACTGGTGAGTGATGTCAAGGGCATGCCCTGTTCCATGTAAGAGTATCTCTTATGCCCGGCCTTGGTGGTCTCTCAGCGGTACCTTGGGGGACTGTGCGTGGTAGGCACTGTGTCTGCCATTGTTGCATTGCCGTGTGCTGCAACCCACTGATGGGTGCTCGTGGTGGGGCTGGCTTGCATGGTTCTGTGGTGCACAGGGGTTGCATTGACACAGTGGGGGTGGTGGCATGCATGGGGTTTCCTGCAGTGGTGGTAACTGCTAATGGAAGTGTCTGGGGGTCATGGTGCAGGTGTGCTCTGCACTGGGGAGATGGTGTGGCATGGGTGGTCTTCCCTCCTTTGTGTCAGTCACAGCTTGCTTAGTAGGTGTGATGGGGCACCATGGCCAGGCTGTGGGTTGGTTGCTTGTCTCCATGGGCCAGTGGTTGTTCAGCCCTCCCCAGTTGTGCGTAGCGGTGTGGGAGGACGATGTCTATTCTGTGCATTCCTGGCACCCATCTGGCACGGTGGTGAGCCCCTACCTCCTGATTGTGCAGTTACATTGTTCTGCAGCTGGGGGCTCCATGGTTGTGCTATGGTGCCTCTGGACTGCTCATCTGAACATCCCTTGTTGTGCTATGGCGCATCTGATCTGCTCAGCTTCCCCTCCCTAGTTGCACTATGGTGCAGGTGGTGCAATATTCAGTTGTCGGCTGTAGGCGCAATTTGGCCTGCTCCGTTTTTGAATATCGCATCTCTTGCACATGGGAGCAATAGACTTGTGCTTGCTCCTGCTATTGCGCACCTTTTTGGTGCAGTTTGAATATCTGGCCATTCATTTCTAAATGGTTGTATCTTACATAGAGTTGAAATGCAAATTGTCCAAACAATGGAACCAATCCAGGCAGTGATCACTCCCTTATTATTTTCAACAATAGCTTTTCTGTAGGGGGATCCACCATCCAAAGGTCAACCATTTCTGAATCTGAGAAAATAAAAAATGGTGTATTATGGTTACTGTTGCAGAGGAATATTTTATTCCCTTCACAATAAATTTTCAACTATTCTTATCACCATTATTTTTAAGAATTATTTAATTAGAAATGGTTTTAGATCCCATTCAGTATTGAGACCTTTAGGTTGTAAACTGTTTAAGGTAAAAATCCAATAGCTTTCTCATTGCAGAAGTTTAATCAGTCTATTTCCCCCTCTTGGATGTTTCATTACTTGTTCTAGAGCCATGGATTTTGTGCCCTCCACTCTGCTCCCATGCTTCTCCAAATAATGTCTAGCCAGTGGTATAAGTACAAGTCCTGCCCTAATATTGCATATACGTTCCTGTATACGTTGTTTTACAGGACGTATAGTTCTTCCAACAGATAATAGTTTACATGGGCACCAAATACAATAGACCACATAGTTACTGTTACAATTTAGGAAGATACGAATATCCACTTTTGCTTCGTACCCTTCTAATTCAAGTACCTTTCCTTGATTACAATAAGTACAGACATTACATTTACCACATCTGTACATTCCAGTTTGGCGTCAGGAGCCACATTCTATTTTCATGTGTTGGAGAAACATATCTACTTTTAACCAATTTGTCCTTCAAATTTTCAGCTTTAAAAGGATATTCTGGGTATTGCCCAATTCTGTTTTAAAATTGGATCATTCAATAATAGAAGCCAATATTTTCTTACTATAGCACCTACTTGTCCAGCTTGATTAGTAAACTGTGTTATAAATGTAACTGGTGTTTTAACTTTTGTTTCATCAATTTGTTTTTTTCTTTTTCGGTTTCAGTAAGTTCTTCCTGTCCTCATTTTTAGCTTTCTCCATGGCTCTAGTCAAAATATCCATAGAGTAACCTCTGGCAATAAATCTCTGTACCATTTCTGAGGCCTGCATCTCAAAATCTTCATCTTTTGAACAATTTCTCCTTAACCTTAGAAATTGACTGTATGATATTGAATTTATCAAAGATTTAGGATGAGCACTATCTGCTCTCAGAAAACTATTAGTTGATGTTGCTTTCCTAAATGTTTTAGAATGAATCCTATTGTTTTCCACAAACAAAGTCAAGTCCAAACAATTATTTTCTTCCTTACTGTGACTGTAGGTAAACTTTAAGTTAAAGTCATTTTGTTCATTTAACCATTTCATAAATATTTCCAGTTCTTCTTCAGTCCCTTGCCAGATACAAAATATGTCATCAATAAAGCAATTCCATTGTTTGATATTGTTTAAATAAGGATTTTCTGTCTCTGAAAAGATTTTTGTTTGCTCCCAATTCCCAAGAAACAAATTAGCATAACTGGGAGCCATAGCTGCTCCCATTGCTGTTTCTTCTAGTTGTAAGTAATAAGACTTAGCAAACTCAAAATAATTGTGTGTTAGAACAAAATTTAAGGATTCCAAAATAAAGTTTGATGGGAATTCAGCAGAATTTGAATTTTTGTTTAGGAACTCTGAACATGCTTTTATACCATAGAAACATAGACTTTGACGGCAGATAAGGACTGCTAGGCCCATCTAGTCTGCCCATTTCCCTACCTACAGGATAGGCCACAGATCCTATTTAACCAACAGCCTATATCGTCCTGCCCCCCACAAGAATTGCCTTATGTTTGTCCCATGCATTCTTGAATTCTCCCACAGTTTTAGACTCACTTCCTCAGGAAGGCTGTTCCATGCATCCACTACCCTCTCTGTGAAATAATACTTCCTCACATTGCCCTGAATCACCCTCCTTCTATCTTTAAATTGTGTCCCTTGTTCTTGCAAGTCTCTTTTTCTGAAAGATGCTACCCTCTTGGACTTTGTTGATTCCCTTGAGGTACTTGAAAGTTTCTATCATGCCCCCTCTCCTTCTTTCCTCAAGAGTATACATATTAAGCTCCTTTAGTCTCTCCTCATACAGCTTCTCTTGTAGACCCTGCACCATTTAGTTGCCCTCCTCTGGACTGCCTCTATCCTGTCTATGTCCTTGCAGAGATGGGGTCTCCAGAACTGGACACATATTCCAGATGGGGGTCTCCACCAACTGTCTGTACAGAGGATAACAACTTCCTGTTTTCTGCTATGAGTGCACTCTCCCTATACATCCCAGTATACCCCGGCCCTCCTACTGCCTTCTCACATTGCTTGCTAACCTTAAGGTCATCTGATATGATTACCCCAGGTCCCTTTCCTGTTTTGTTGTTGTTACTACCTCCCCACCCGTTGTGTATTCTTCCCTGGGTTCTTGTTTCCCAGGTGCATTATTTCACTTTTTGCATTGAATCCCTAGCTGCCATACGTCAGACCATTCCTCCAGCCTTACATGATCCCTTTTCATCCTTTCACACCTCCTTGTGTATCAACCCTGTTGCAGATCTTTGTGTCATCTGCAAAAGGCATCTTTTTCCTTCCAGTCCCTCTGCAATGCCACTGATGAAGACATTAAAAGGACTGGACCCCAATACTGAACCCTGCGGTACCCCACTAGTAACCGCCCTTTCTTCAGTGGACTCATTTACAATTACCTTCTGTGTCCTGTTGTCCAGTCAATGTTTTACCCAGGCTACCACCCTGGGACCTCCCAGGCTGGTATATTTGACTAATAATCTTTTGTGTGGGACTGTCCAAATGCCTTGCATAAAGTCTAGGTAGGCCATGTCCACAGCCCCTCCTCGGTCTACTACTTTGGTCACCCAGTCAAAGAAACCTATTAGATTCGTCTGACATGACCTTCCCGCTGTGAACCCATGCTGCCTTGGATCCTGTGCTCCACTGACCTCTGGGTACTCAACTATTCTTTCCTTCAGAAGTGACTCCATCACTTTCCCTACCAGAGGTCCAGACTGACAGGTCTGTAGTTTCCTGCCTCTGTCTTGGTCCCACTTTTGTGAAGGGAATCACATCCGCCTTCCTCCAGTCCTCGGGTACCACACCATCCTCCATGATTTATTAAAAAGAAGTAGCCAGTGGTTTCACTATTTCCTTCCATAATTCTTTTAGAATTCTGGGGTGAATTCCATCAGGACCCATTGCTTTGTCCACCTTCAGTTTTAGGAGTTCTTGCAGAACCCTTTCTTCTGTGAAGGACTGGGATCGACCCCCTATCAAAGTGCTTCTGTTAATTGGATTAGGCACGCCCCTCCTCTTTTGTGAATACTGAGCAGAAATATTCGTTCCAGTATTCCTGCTTTCTCACTGTCCCTCTGCCCACCACCGTTTATTCTATTCAGCCTCACAATCCTCTCCTTTGTCTTTCTCGCTCGTGAGTGTACCTATAAAAGGTTTTATCACCCTTCTTAACTGAGTTGGCTATCTTTTCCTCAGTTTGGGCCTTTGCTATTCTGACTTCCCTCCTTGCTTCTTTCTGCCTTAACTGGTACAGCTCTCTGTCCTGCTCCTTCTATGTTTCCTTATACTTCTGGAATGCTCTTTTTCTTCCTGACTTTCACAGCCACCTCTTGGAGAACCATAGTGGCTTTTCTTTCGTTTTGATTTGTTTATTTGCTTCACACAAAAGGCTTGTTGCCTCTGTGATGGCAGATTTGATAATTCCCATTGTTGCTCCACACCTCCTTCTAGCCTGTTTGCTAGTGCTTTTCTGAGGCACTCTCCATCTTGCCAAAGTCAGCCCTCCTAAAGTCAGTACCCTCACTTTTATATGGCTTGACTCTGTAGCTGAGTTTAACGTAGAACCACACTGTTTGATGGTCACTTGTCCCCAGATGGCAACCACTTCTAGATCTGAGATCCTCTCCTGCCCCCGTTTGAGAGTATGAGGTCTACATTGCTCCTCACAGTGGGTTCTGAAACTAGCTGTCTAATGCCTGCCACCTGTAGGGCGTCAGAATGGCCCTGCTCTTGGATGTCGCTGCAGCAAATGTCTCAGTTAACATCTGGCATATTCAGGTCTCCCATCAACAATATCTCCCTTTCTCTGCCATTCAAGAATGCCTTCCATCATATCCTTGTCATTTCCTTCCCCTGACATGGCGGTCTGTACACAACCCCTGTGCGGATTGTGGTGCCTTTCCAGTCTCCAAGGTGACCCATAGTGCCTCCTCTCCTCCCTGTTTACTCTTTTGTTCAGTTGCTTTTATCCTTCCTTTACATGAAACTACTCCTCCCCTCTCTCTCCGCTGCCTGTCTGTCCTGTAGGTTATGTGCCCTGGTATGTTAACATCCCAGTCATGGTTCTCTGTGTACCATGTTTCTGTGGCTGCTACGATATCCAGGCATCCCTCTTCCATTAAGGCCACCAGCTCAGGGAGCTTGTTGCCCAGACTACGGGCATTGGTACTCATTACCCTCCATTTCCTGATGACCTTACCCTCTTTTGCCCCATCCTTGTCCTTCTTGCCTTTGTCACTTTCTCCATTTACCCCTGCCCTTCTCCCTATAGACACCTCCATGTTGGTGTTTGCCACACTTACTACCACGATTGTTTGGGGGACTGGGATTTTCCTGCTCCTTTCAGTGCCTCCCTTGGCTAGTTTAAAAGCTGCCAATGAAGCATTTAAACCCTATCACCTAGGATCCTGGTTCCCCTCCCGGACAGATGCAGCCCATCATGCCAGTATAGGCTTGCATCACTCAGGTGAACCCCCAGTCCCCAATGAAGCCAAACCCTGAGCTCCACACCAGTTTTCAACCACTGATTGAATCCCATAGTGCGGAACACCTAGCCTCTCCTATGCCATAGATGGGTAGCATCTCCGAGAAGGTTACCGTCGTGCTGCTTGACTAAGGCCCCTCCCAATCCACAAACTCTTCCTGCAATTCTCTAATCCCTTTCTTAGCCAGGTCATTTGTCCCTAAGTAGACAATGACATCAGCTCCCTCCTGTGCAGCTGCTCCGGCAATCCTGAGATTCGCTCCTGTCCCTCAAGCCATGGCGCCAGGCCAGGCACCTCCTCCCTCTCCTTCCTTGCCCAGTTCTACCTTCCTAACAATGGAGTCCCCACCAGGGTTGTTTCCTTCCCTGCAGGGTCCTCTGCCACCTTCTGTGGGTCTCCTTTGTGAGTTCCCAACATCCTCCTTGGTCTCCACTGTGGGGTGCCTCCATGGAGAGACCACACTTTGCCAGAATGGCATAGGGTGTGGAGAGGTACAGCTGGAGGGATGTCCACTGTTCCACCACCCTCACCCTCCTGAGCCCACTGTGGTCCAACCCTCCTCTTTCTTAGCAACCTCTGAGGCAACGGCAGTGGCACTGGTGGTCCCTGGATGGAAGAGGCCCCACGAATCTGGCCAACTCAGCCTGGAGATGAGCAACCTCCTCCCTCAGCCCAGAGAGGTGCCTGCAGATGGGACAACACCACATCCTCCAGAACATCTCCGGAAGACTGCTGCTCCACAGCCACTGCACTGCCCAACCAATCATGTCTTATTTCTGGCCCTTAACATTTTGCAATCCTTACTCTTTCCTCTGTTTTTTCTCTCTCTCCTTACTTTCTGCCTGTGGCCCTTTAAGCTCCTGATGTCCTGTTCTAAGACAAGAATATCCTATATTTCTCAGTAGACAACTTACTTGTCAGAGGCAGACCTCCAGCAACTAGAGGGGCCAGAGAGCTACTCTTGCCTTCTAGGATGGTGGGTCCTTGGTGGTTCTGTGATCACTCACTTCCTGCCCCTAAACAGGAAGTTCCTGTTATCAGTCAAATCTGTGCCTATAAAAATAGAACTAGCTTTGGGGAAGGAGGCAATATATGGTCCCGAGTAGAAGTTCAGTCACACAGCAGTCCTTTCTCCTAGAGTCTTCTGCCAAGCTATTAGCAGAATCTTTCTAAGGCAGTCTTCAAATGTAGCTTCCTTCTAGCTAAGCCACTCCCCTACTTACCAGATCTTTCTACAAGTAATTTAAACCTCACAACAGTTAAGTCCTTTCAGTCACCTGAGATTTACACCTAGATGACTTTTCAGTTACCCATTCAGTTCAGTTAATCCAACACACACTTTTTGTTTTGTTTTGTATGTTAGTTTTTAACCCTAAATTAAAGGTCTAAATACAAAGTTCTTCTACTTTAGTCCCAGCAGAAGTTCAGTCACACAGCAGTCCTTTCTCCTGAGTCTTCTGCAAGCTATTAGCAGAATCTTTCTAAAGGCAGTCTTTAAATGTAGCTTCCTTCTAGCTAAGCACTCCCCTACTTACCAGATCTTTCTACAAGTAATTTAAACCTCACAACAGTTAAAGTCCTTTCAGTCACCTGAGATTTACACCTAGATGACTTTTCAGTTACCCATTCAGTTCAGTTAACCCAAACACACACTTTTTTTGTTTTGTTTTGTATGTTAGTTTTTACCTAAATTAAAGGTCTAAATACAAAAGTTCTTCTACTTTAGTCCCAGCAGAAGTTCAGTCACACAGTCCTGTTCTCCTAGAGTCTTCTGCCAGCTTTATGCTGGAACATAATGATTCAACATCAATGCAAAGAAAAATATTATCAGGGTTCCAAACAAAATCTTGTATTTTCTCCAAAATATCCATTGTATCTAAGTAGGTATGATCTCATCTAATAAACATTTTTAGAAAAAAATCAATAAATTTATTCAGATTGTCTGTGAAAGATCCAATCCCCGAGACTATAGGTTGTCCAGGAGGATTCTGCAGGTTTTTATGAATCTTACGTAGAATATAAAACATGGGTACAGTTGGAGTGTCACAAAACATATATTTTAGTTCATCTTGGTAATAAAGCCAGGAAGCTCCCCATTCTAGAAGATGTAAAAGTTCTTTTAAAACATCTGTTGGATTAGAAGCTAGTTTTTATATGTTGTCTGGTCACTCAGTAATTTTAAGGCACAATCAACATAGATTACAGAATCCATTATTACTATATTTCCCCCTTTGTCTGCCTGTTTTATCACTACATCACTATCAATTAATGTTTTTAACTCTTTTTTTCTCAGTAGCTGTTAAGTTATTATTATAACTAGTTTTATTTTGTAATATATTATCCACTTCTCTTAAAACAACTGTCTCAAAGCTTTTAATTGTATTATTAGTGGTGAAGGGACAAAACACAGATGGAGTTTAAACAACATTTTTCTTGTGAAAAAGGTCTTGTTCCATAACACATTCTGTTCATCACTGTTAACTCCCATTATCTAACAATAAACTTTCTAATGTCTGTAGGTCACTTTCAAGTAGCTCATTCTCATATTCTATCTCAATTCAGCACTAGCATCTGTTGATAATTCACACTTGATTCTGTAAGCAATTTTATCATGCTATTATCAACAATGTGCCCCCCAAAGCACCTTCTGAAGTTTCCACATCTAAACTCATTCTGGTAATTCCCTGTCTTGCATGAAATTCTCTTAATTTAATTTTCTGAAAAAGTTTAATAAGTCCACTTGTGTCCTAAAATGATTTGAGTCTCTGGAGGGTGCAAAATTAAGACCTTTCTGTAGTAAATGTATTTGGTTTGGATTTAAAGTTATCTTAGATAGATTAACCATAGTTAATGTTTCTTCATGCTGCTCCTCAAATCTCGATGACGACCTTCCTTTTCTGCCCCTCCTGGTCCTCCATTTTTTGAACCCTCCTTATTGTGTTTATTTATTCCCTTCTTGACTGTAGCTTATTGTGGTGTTGCAGTAGTTTCAGAGACTTCCACCAGATCACTCGTTTCTGCCCTCGATGCGCTTATATTCTCCGCAGCTGTTTCTTCAATCATTACTAGTTTTCTAATTTTGGCGAGCCCTCTGCTATACGAACGAGCATTCCGAGGCCAGAATAGAATGTGTCCACGTAGATAATCACCCGCATCCCTTTCTGATTTAGCTTGTTTCTTCTTAATTAGTTCTTGTTTATGCTTGTCAAGTTTAATCTTTAGTTTCTCAGCAAGTGGCTTGAACTCAGGATGTTGATTTAATTTATTTAGTTCCTGCCGAATAGTTTCAATTTCATATCTTACAGTCTCATATTTTTCATTATCCTCGGCAATAATGAGTTCAATAAATGTACGTGAGCACAGAGCTGCTGCTTTCTCCCATTCTGCACACTGTTTAAAATTATCCAAACCACAAGATGGTATTTTGTTAATAAGAAGGCCCCTTGGAACTTGAGCTTCCTCTAAGTAGGTCTCAAGGGTGATAATGTTATAAGTGATGTTCAGTTCAATAATGCTTTGTTTTTCTAATGCATTAAAGAGTTTTCTAATATTCTGCTTGTCTAATAGCTCACCCGATTTTCTCAAGCTTGAGGAGACATCACTTTAAATTCCTCCTAATTTGTTTTTAGCTCTCCGTTTTCTGGTCTCAAGATCTTCCAAAACACCAGTACTTCCCAGTTCTGTTTCAGTATCAGAATCTGTTCCTGTAGTGCTGGAATCGTAAACTGCTTCTTGTGACATACCTCCACATAAAAAGCGAGTATTTCTTGAAAAATGCAGTTTTATTTAAAACTTAACCAGCATTGGAAGTTTAGGGGTATTTCATAGGGCTTGCCACAAATATTGGAGCTTTAATAGTAATGCAGGCAGAAGCTCACAGTCACTAGATAAGTGACCCGAGACAACACGGAATGCAATCACAAAAACACAAACACCAAAACGCTGTGTGCTCAGCAAGGAAAGAGCTGGGTGCAGGACTAAAGGGGTTGCTAATCCCTGCTCCATACAAAACTGAAAATCCAAAGAAAGTCCTGCACTCCAAGTGCCACTGAAACCCAAAACAATAATTTCTTTCAATCCAAGGCTTTATTTTAAGGGTTTCAACCATAACAAAGCGTTTAGCTCCTAAAGGCAGCAAAACCACAATCAAATTTCCTCCCCAGCGCTTTGACCAATAGAATAATCTTCCTCAGGGGGTGGAGGATGTATGATTATTCCTCCCTTAAATAGTCATTCCAATTTTAGTGCCCCTATAGTTTGGGAGCAGAATAACAACTTAATTTAGTTAACCACATTTAAGTGGCGCTGGAGGGATCTGAACCATGAAAACAACATTTTTTTACTAAATTCATTATTTCAAATAGTAATTTTTCTTCACATTCTATTTTTAACATAGACTATGAAACAGCACAACATAAAAAATATTTATAGATAGAAAAAGAGAAAATAAAAAAAATATATGTTTTTAACTACAGAGCTAAATTCAAATGGAGGATTATTGTTATTCAGATTATCCAATAATTTTGAATCAATGTATCATTAGTAACCACATAATATCCAAAGCAGTTATATATTTCATTTCTAAATGGTTGTATCTTACTTAGAGTTGAAATGCAAATTGTCCAAATAATGGAACCAATCCAGGCAGTGATCGCTCCCTTATTATTTTCAACAATAGCTTTCTTGTAGGGGGATCCACCATCCAAGGGTTAACCATTTCTGAATCTGAAAAAATAAAAAATGGTGTATTATGGTTACTGTTGCAGATGAATATTTTATTCCCTTCACAATAAACTTTCAACTATTCTTATCACCACTATTTATAACAATTACTTCATTAGAAATGGTTTTAGATCCCATTCAGTATTGAGACCTTTAGGTTGTAAACTGTTTAAGGTAAAAATCCAATAGCGTTCTCATTGCAGAAGTTTAATCAGTCTATTTCCCCCTCTTGGATGTCTCATTACTTGTTCTAGAGCCATGAATTTTGTACCCTCCACTCTGCTCCCATGCTTTTCCAAATAATGTCTAGCCAGTGGTTTAAGTCCTGCCCTAATATTGCATATATGTTAATGTATACATTGTTTTACAGGACATATAGTTCTTCAACATATAATAGCTTACATGGGCACCAAATACAATAGACCACATAGTTACTATTACAGTTTAGGAAGAGTGCAAGAATATCCACTTTTGCTTTGTACCCTTCTAATTCAAGTACCTTTCTTGATTACAATAAGTACAGACATTACATTTACCACATCTGTACATTCCAGTTGGTGCTGGTGGGGAGCCACATTCTATTTTCATGTGTTGGAGACACATATATCTGCTTTAACCAATTTGTCCTTCAAATTTTCAGCTTTTAAAAAGGATATTCTGGGGTATTGCCCAATTCATTTTAAAATCGGATCATTCCAGTAATAGAGGCCAATATTTTCTTACTATAGCACCTACTTGTCCAGCTTGATTAGTAAACTGTGTTACAAATGTAACTGGTGTTTTAACTTTGTTTCATCAATTTGTTTTTTCTTTTCAGTTTCAATAAGTTCTTCCTGTCCTCATTTTTGCTTTCCATGGCTCTAGTCAAAATATCCATGAGTAACCTCTGACAATAAATCTCTTGCACCATTTCTGAGGCCTGCATCTCAAAGCCTTCATCTTTTGAACAATTTCTCCTTAACCTTAGAAATTGACTGTATGGTATTGGATTTATCAATTTATCAAAGATGGTTGAAACCCTTAAAGTAAAGCCTTGGATTGAATGAAATTATTGTTTTGGGTTTCAATGGCACTTGGAGAGCAGGACTTTCTTTGGATTCTCTCCTAACCGGTAGTAGTCTAAAGGCGGACTCAATATCCGTCTTTGCCATCCATGCATCCTCAGTAGCCCGGTTTATCCGAACTGCATCCTCCAGTGTCGCATATGTCACCCTACTGTGTTCCTCCCTGATGAAGTCATTCACTGAATCCTCTTCTGGATAAGACAGGTGGTGAATCTCCCTGTACTCTCCTTCTTGTTTCTTGGGTACCAAGCCCAATGGCGAGATCCACATATCTCATGGGGGGGGGGGTTGAATGGTCCCTCTACCCTCCCTGCTGCCCTCTCTTTCTCTATCTTCTGTCTCAACATTTCTTCCTTTCCTTTAATGGATCCCAAGTTGCCACCTCTCTTGCTTGCCTGGGCCCATCACACAGTAGTGAAAACCCCATCTTAAAACCTTGTATCATCATCCCCCCTACTGCTCTGTCCGGATATCTGTCCAAACCAGTTGCCCATGCCTCTACGTTGATGGGAGTTCTACCTACCCTGAAATGCTCCTTGTCTATTCCCCCTTTTCTGCTCCCTAGCCCCTCCTCCCATCTTGTGCGGGGTTCTTTTGATCAGTGGTTCTGATCCCCCCTGCTCGTGTTCCCTCTACTGCTCCCACCCTTATTCCATGTCTGCCCTTTTTAACCCCTGTCTTTCCCAAAAGTACTGTTGACCTGACCCTTGTCCCCCATGTCCCTGTACCCCTTGGGTCCATGCCATCCTGCATCAGCTCGCCGGGTGTCCTCCACTGCATTTTGAGCAAGCGTGGCAAAAGCGACATTGGGGCCCTGAGCAAAAACCCTATTGTAGGCCCAACATCTCTCTGGGGTGTTGACCCTTTCTTCCCATTCCCTTCAGATGTGGACTAATCAGTAACGTAGTCTGTCTACAAATCTAACTGCTTCATGTCCCATCTCACATCCCCGAATGTTGCCATTCTCTGTCGAAAGAATTCGTCATAATATAGCCACCCCACCCCCTCTTTTGCCTTTGCCCTCCTTATTATCAAGGAATATGTGATGTGCGGGATACCCAGCTCTGGCTATCTCTCCAAGACAATGGCTGAGAAAGTGGCAAAACCTACAAACCATCCATCCCAGGTCTTTCCCTTCGTGAACTTGTCTCCTTTTTCCCAAAAGCACTATTGCCGATGCCATTTCGCTCTTACCTACTGCTCGGTTTCTTCTGTACTTTGCTGTCGCTTCCTGGCTCACCAAGCAAATATATCCACATACTCCCTTTCATATTATCTCTTTCATGGCCAGTGGGACATGCGCTCTCTATCCTCATCCTGGGTGCCCTATCTCCCTTGTACCTTTTCCTTCTTTTCTGCACTCTCTTCATTACTTTTTGGCCCTCTTTTCCCCTAATTTCCATAGAGCCAATTCCATCTGCCCTAAACCTCCTGTCCCAGCAGTGCTACAATTTGACTTATGTATTATTTTATACTATCTCCCACTGCACTGGGTCGTTACCTGTAACCTTGTCCTGGCTGTGCTGCTGGCCTCTTCCACTTCCCCTTTTTCTCTCCTTGTGGCTGAGGAAGAGGATGAACACCTATGGTTTGAGGAGGAAAACCACGTTAAGGGGGTCTGGCCGGGTTCTCAGGAAAGATCCGCCTTGATCAGGGAGGTACTGGCATTCCCAAATCTATGGGCTGCAGATGTATTGGATCCGCTGCCCTTGGGGGTTCCACTGCAGCGGTGGTACCCTGGTGGGGCTACATGACCCTTCAGCTGGTCATTCCTCTGCCTCTTTCTCCAGGCCTGCTTTCCTTTTCTCCCCAGGTCTCCCTGGTTCCTCCCCTTCCACCAGCTCCCACATGCGGTTGGCCTTCTCTGCCAACTCGATTATGGCCCTGTAGGCATCCTCCTTTCATGGCTTGCTTTTCTTTGGTGCCATTTCCTTCACTTTTTCCCTGTGAAGACAACTATAGGAAGAGAACAAGAGTCATTCTATGCCTGCATTACCATATATATATTATGGCCATGAAAGAGATAATATGGACATTTTTTGTGTCATCATGCTGTATGTGACCTCACGCCGATGTCACTATCCTGCTTAACTCCTCCCTGTATTGGGCCACCTTCTGTTGGCCCACCTTTCCCCTTTTTTTTTTATTTTAGGAAAAACCCTTCAAACTACACCCTTGCATCTGCAAAAAATCCTTGCCTCTATGCCCCTCCCAAACGCTTGCCTCGTGGCCTACACCCTTTTTTTTTTGTTTTGTTTGTTTTGCAGTCTTGCGGTGCTATCCACTCCATTTTCTTTTCTGGGTCCCTCAGGCATTTTTGACCTTCTGTCTCCCCCCCTCGTGAGGCCCCATGCCACCAAGTACCATACTTACTGTTGCCCCGCGTCACCCGCAGGTCGCTATGGCACAATTTTTGTTCCTCCCTTTAATGGGCCTCTCCCTGTTGGTGCTTTTGTAGAAAACACCCCCCCAAAAACCTTGTGTCTACCGAGGCCTCGCTCCTAATCCCCCCACAAGCATTTTCCTTGTGGCCTACCCATGGTGTGCTCCTTCTCGCCATGTGGCCATGTGCACCATTCCCCCACACAAGTAACCCCTGTATTTGGCCTCTTCCCATACTGGTATCTCCCCCCTTCCCCCCATGGTTTGTAACTGCATTTGTTAGTCCCCAATATCCCATTATCCCAGCGCCGGCCCCAGCTCTCTCCAGCCAGGTGCTGCTCCCTGTTCCCCTCGCTTCTGGCCCATTGCAGGCCTCCCCCCTTTTGGGCATTTTTCCTGCCTCTCTCAAGAGGCCCCTTGTAATCAAACCCCACAGCTTGCTGCCTCCAGGCCTTCCAGCCCTGTGTTTCTACTCCCTTCTCCCCAGTGGCTTCTTAGCCTCCCATTCTGGTCCCATGCAGGGCCCACACCAGCCCCAGACCCCACGCCATGCTGCCCTATGAGTTCGGTATGCTATCCCTGCACCATTCTGGCTTAGACAGCCCTGTCCTCCAGCCTCATCCTCTCTAGGCCCATGCCAGCCACCCTACACTCGTTGTCCCCTCGAATCAGCCTTGCTCTGCACCACCACACTCATTCTCGGCAGAATTAGCCCTTCCCTGTGATCCTTTCTTTTTTGCTAAGTGCTTGCTGCTCCCCACTTGTTACCGCTGAAGGTCCCTTGCCGATACCACCAGCCATGTGCTGGAACCAAATGCTTGTTTCTCTCTTGACAAAATTGTTCTCCCCAGATTACTTCTCGACACTGTTCCCTACAAAAATGCTCGATTTTTCTTAAACTGCACTCCACAGACTTACCGACAATATTCCCAACCATGTGCTGAAAACGCTCTTTTTATTTTATTTTAGCAATTGATTCCCTCTGGAAACATCTGCTAACACAGGATTGCTACCTGCCCCTACTCTCAGCCATGTGCCACAACAAAAACCTTCATTTTTCTCCAACCCAAACTTGCTCTCTCCAGGAACGCTACTTCCAGGTCCTTTTTTCAACCATTCCTCACCTAGCCTGCCCTGACAAGCACAGGCACCGCTTGCTCCACTCGCTCTGCTCCTGACCCTGCAATCTACATGATATCTGGCCAAGCCATGCAACTTAAACATAGAAACCACCTATACAGATAAATTATTTCTTTTTTTAAACAACTAGCAACCATTGTAAAACATCTTCTTCTCTTTCCAGCATTGTATGAAAACACTTCCAAAACTCATTATTCTCTCCTTTAAATTTTACCTGTTTTCCTGGTTCACAAACCTCCACCAATAGTTCTGCCAATCTGATGTGTTGCAGCTTTTGTAAATCAAAAAACTCCAGCAAAAAGTGGCTGGGGCCTCCTTATGCTGTCCCTTATGTACCTCCCTTTGCCCCCCCTTTCCTGTTACCTGTCCATTGTTCTGGCCCTTAGCCCCTCCCCTTCATTCCCCCCATTGGCAAGCTTTTAAACTAGTCAAGGGGGAAGGCACTGATAAGCAGCAGGAAAATCCCAGCCTCCCCCTACAAAACAGGGTACTAAATGAGAAAAACACCAAGGTAGAAAGGTCAGTGGGGGATGCTGCTACAGAAGGTAAAGCCATCAAAAAATGGAGAGCAATGAGTACCAATGCCCATAATATGGGTAACAAGCTTCCTGAATTAGTGGCCTTGATGGAGGAGGAACATCTGGATATCGTAGCAGTCACAGAAACATGGTACACATAGAACCATGACCTGGATGTAAACATACCAGGATACACTATCTACAGGAGGGACAGGGAGGGTAAAAGAGGAGAAGGGGTAGTAGCTCTCTACATAAGGGAAGGAATCAAAGCAACAGAACAAAAGGGTAAACAGGGAGGAGGAGAAGCACTGTGGGTCAACTTGGAGGCAGGCAATGGCACCACAATCTGCACAGGGGTTGTATACAGACCCCCCTCTCAGGGGGAGGAAATGGACAAGAAAATTAGAGAAAGTATACTTAGAATGGCAGATAAAGGGTAGATATTGCTGATGGGTAATCTGAATATGCCAGATGTTAACTGGAGTGCAGCTGCAGCAGCCACTTCGAAGAGTGGGGTTATTCTAGATGCCCTACAGGGGGCATGCCTTAGACAACTAGTATTTGAACCCACTCAAGAGGAAGCAATCTTAGACCTGGTCCTCTCAAATGGAGATGGAGAGAGGATCACAGATGTAGAAGTGGGTAGCCATCTGGGAACTAGCGACCATCAAACAGTATGGTTCACAATAAACACAGCAATAGAGTCAAGCCATACAATGGCAAAAGTACTGGACTTCAGGAGGGCTGGCTTTGCCAAAATGTGTGAGTGCCTAAGGAATGCACTAGCAAATGGGCAGGAAGGAGGGGTGGAAGAACAATGGGGAATAATAAAAACTGCCATCACAGAGGTAACAAGCCTTTGTGTGAAGCAAATAAACAAAACAAAACAATGTAAGAAAACACTATGGTTCTCAAAGGAGGTGGCAGTGAAGATTCAAGAGAAAAAGAAAGCATTCAGAAAGTACAAGGAATCACAGAAGGAGCAGGACAGAGAATTGTATTAGTTAAAGCAAAAGGAAGCTGGGAAGGCAGTCAGAACAGCAAAGGCCTGAACTGAGGAAAAGATAGCCAACTCAGTTAAGAAGGGGGATAAAACTTTTTTTAGGTACATCAGGGAGCGAAGGAAGACTAAGGGAGGGATAGTGAGGCTTAATAAAGGGGAGGAGGGTGGGCAGAGGGTGACTGTGAAAAGGCAGAGATACTAAACAAATATTTTTGCTCAGTATATACAAATGAAGAGGGGGAGGTCCTAAAACAAACAATAGAAACACTCTGGATACAGAAGTTGATACCAGCCCATTTACAGAAAAAAGGGTTCTGAAAGAACTCTTAAAACTGAAGGTGTACAAAACAATGGGGCCTGATGGGATTCATCCCAGAATTCTAAAAGAACTAAGGGTAGAACTAGTGACACCACTGACTGCCCTCTTTAACAAATCATGGGAGGATGGGGTGGTACCTGAGGACTGGAGTAGGGCAGATGTGATTCCCCTTCACAAAAGTGGGAGCAGGGCAGAAGCAGGAAACTACAGACCTGTTAGTTTAACCTCAGTAATAGGGAAAATGATGGAATCATTTCTGAAGGAAAGAATTGTCGAGTACCTAGAGGCCAGAGGGGCACAGGACCCAAGGCAGCATGGGTTCACAGCAGGAAGGTTATGCCAGACTAATCTAATAGATTTTTTTGACTGGGTGACCAAAGTAGTAGATCAGGAAGGGGCTGTGGACATGGCCTACCTAGACTTTAGCAAGGCATTTGACTCAGTCCCACACAAAAGATTAATATACAAGTTAGCCAGCCTGAGAGTGGGTCCCAAGATGATAGCCTGGGTAAAGAATTGGCTGGAGAATAGGACACAGAGGGTAATAGTAAATTGAGTCCACTCTGAAGAAAGGGGGATTACTAGTGGGGTGCTGCAGGGTTCAGTATTAGGACCGGTCCTCTTCAATGTCTTTATAAACGATATTGCAGAGGGACTGGAAGGAAAAGTATGTCTCTTTGCAGATGACACAAAGATCTGCAACACAGTTGATGCACAAGGTGGGGTGGAAAGGATGAGAAGGGACTTGGCAAGGTTAGAGAAATGGTCAAATCTATGGCAGCTTAGATTTAATGCTAAGAAGTGCAAGGTAATGCATATGGGAAACAAAAACCCAGGGGAAGAGTACACAATGGGGGTGAGATACTAACAACAACAAAAATGGAAAGGGTCCTGGGGTAGTCATATCAGATGATTTAAAGGTGGGCAAGAAATGTGAGAGGGCAGTAAGGAGGGCTGGGGGGATACTGGGATGCATAGGGAGAGGCATCACCAGTAGAAAACAGGAAGTTGTTATCCCTCTGTACAGACAGCTGGTGAGACCCCATCTGGAGTACTTTGTGCAGTTCTGGACACCCAATCTCCGCAAGGACATAGACAAGATGGAAGCTGTCCAGAGGAGGGCAACTAAAATGATGCAAGGTCTGCACCAGAAGACATATGAAGAGAGACTAATGGAGCTTAATATGTATAGTCTCGAGGAAAGGAGGGAGAGGGGGGTCTTGATAGAAACTTTCAAGTACCTCAAGGGAAACAACAAAGTTCAAGAGGGTATCATCTTTCAAAAAAAGGTGTGCAAGAACAAGGGGGTACAATTTGAAGATGGGGGGGTGACTCAGAGGTAATGTAAGGAAGTATTTTTTTCATAGAGAGGGTTGTGGATTTATGGAACGACCTTCTGGAGGAGGTTGTGGAGTCAAAAACAGCGGTTGAATTCAAGCATGCATGGGACAGTCATAAGGCAATTCTAGGGGGTGGGGGTAGAAAGAAGTAGGCTGCTGGTTAACTAGGATCTGCAGCTTATCCATTAGGTAGGGAAATGGGAAGACTGGGTGGGCCAAGTGGTCCTTATCTGCCATCAAATTCTATGTTTCTATGTTTCCTCCCCTCCTGAGCACAATCATTCCATGACAGAGGGAAGGGATGCACCAGGACAACCTGGTCTGCCCCTTAAAGGGCAAACTCCATTGTTATAGTGAGCATTCCATTCTACCTGTGTCATCATGCAACGCAATCCTGGTTTAGCAAAATGCTCTTACATACACAAGTTGCTTTAAGTACTGTAGACTCATCCCTCTGTAAGAATAGATTGAATCAAAGGTAGTATAAATATAGGAATTTACGAATACTATAATGAGGGTTCATAAGGTGATATAGAAAAAGGACAAAGTGTAATGAAAGGACATTCCAAATATGTATGTATATGGAACCTCAGGTGGTATTCTGTTAAGGTTCTTGCCTCTGGTGTATAAGGTTCAACCCCCAGGAGGGTCATTTGATATTTTTATTTTTAAATACATTAGTTTATTTCTAATTGAGTTAAACAATAATATTAGGATATATAGTAAAGAATATGGATGGAGTGTGGTGGCCAGTATCACACTAGAGAATATTATGCTTACAGGTTTTCAGTAATAAAATATTGTGTATGTTTTCTGTATTTAGATACAACATTGTATGGGCCTGAAGAAGTGGTGTCACGCTACGAAACTGTCACCCCATGTGTTTTAAGTGTGGATGATTACATAATAAAGCATTGTTATCAACTGAAAAGACTATATCTGGAGTGGAGTTCATCCTTTCTTATTTTTTGGATGTTATGGACTGCCTTCTAAGGATGACTCAGTAATTTAAAGGAACTATGACTTTGTAAGGGCCAACCTAAACCCACCATTTATAGCATAGTATAAATTTAGGCCACTAGGGGCCACTGCTTCTCTATAGACTTCAATCATTCCTTATGAGTCTTCCTGCGAACAGGTCAGTCCACAGTTAAGTGCTAGCCATTTTTATAGATAATGAATAACCCTGCATTTTATTCCTCACAGGGTTTTATATTTATAAGGGGAGGCACACCTTCAAAACAAACAATGTCTCAGTCCCTTTAGTTACATGGTCTGTTTTGTTTTCTGTTTCTTTTTCTTCCCCACTAATACTTTGCTTTCTTTATTTTATTTTATTGTGTTGTCAGCACCTTATGCCCCACATTAGGGATTATCCCCTTATGCATTTATTGTATCTTTTTCTAGAGACTCCGATGTTAAGAAGCACTTTTCTTAGTTTTCCCAATGGCTGAAATTTCAGACCGTCAGCTTTATTTTTCAGATTGGCCCTCCTGGCAATTTTAAGCCGACAGCCACACAGCTCACTTCAACCACTTCAGCCACCTATTATCCACATTACAGGCAGCTAACTTTTCCTAATCAGCATTTAATAAAACTAAATCTTTGCACTTGTTTACCATCTTGCTGCAATGTGCTGCGGTCTGGAAGGTTGCCGAGCATGCCTTTGCTCTGAAAACTACTTTCTTTCCGTTTTATTTTAAAACTGCAACAAGCAGTATATCCTGGTGTTTTGGAGCATGATTATGCTCCAAAGCAAACACGGAGCTAATCCTGCTCTGTTCAGGGCATCAGTGCTGCATTGTGCTTGTGATGAATCAGTGAGAGAGAGCGAGAGCTCAAGGAATGAGCGTGATCCTAATTTAAAACAATGTCTCTCTCACTCTCCCTAAACATTTTTTTCCTTTTATGGGGCACCATTGTTTTTATGTAAAAGCGTGACTGCACTTTCATTCTTACATATAGTGCAACATGTGCTTCTGCACAACAATCAGAGGCATATTTTATTTTAAAATTCAAAGCAGGGCAGCAGGAGCCTCCGAAGACTTTTTATAGTGGCTTTCCTTTTGGCTACTGAGCCACTGGACAGGGAACAGCAGGGAAAGGGAACAGAAATAAAGAAGGGTTTGCTGCTCCTGTACTGTTTTATTCCTTCATAGCTTGAAGGCAGCATGAACATATTTTCACTTAACCCCCAAAGTTAAGCACAACAGCACTTCCTATACAGATGCTTTATTAATTCTGAGTAATAATGGTGGGGGGGACCAGGGCACCCATCCATGATAGTTATGTATCTGTTTCAGAAAAAGAGATCGTAATACCATCTTACATGCCTCTAGCAGTTCCCCTCTCCACACCATCAGGAACATCCCCAAATCACTATTTATGAGGGTAAAATGCAATTGTAGTGCACCATCAGATTTTGAAATACGGGATGAAGAAATGGCTAGCATATTCCACAATAGGGGATATAGTCATGAATTTGCGACAAAAGCAGCTCAAGAAGTCAGGTCCATGCCACATTCTTTTCTCTGAGAATATAAAGAAAAACAAGTGCCACCTGAAAATCAGATGAATCTTATTACCACATATGTGGTCAATTCTAGTAAAATAAAAGAACTAATTGAGAAGAACTGGCGCATTTTAACATTGGCTAATGGATCACATGTACTGCCCAGAACAGTCTTTAAATGTGGCAGAAACATCTACGGTATCTTAGTTCATTCATTACATCCTACCCCAAAGCAAACTACTTCTTGGTTACACCCAGCCCCTAGATGGTGTCACCCCGGTGTACATTGTAAATATTGCTCAGTAGTAGTAAAGAGTGCACATCTGACATCTGTTAATACACCCAGGGTCTACAATATTAGACAGTTTATTATTTGTTCTACAGTGGATATTGTGTGTTTGGCAACATGCACATGTGACACCTTTTATGTTGGAATGTCAGCCAGAGTACTACAACTAAGAATAGCTGAACACCTAAGTGATATTTGTTGTGGCAATGAGAAGAATGCTTTGATTAGACATCTTCTTGAACATCAGAATGATATATCACATAACTTTACCTTTTAAGAAATTAGAAAATCACTCTAGAACTGGGGGCTGAATGATAAAATCTTATGTAGAGAAACTTTTTGGATTTATCGCCTAGGAGCTCTGATTCTACCTGGCTTAAATGACTCTTTAGATATTACCCCATTCCTTAGGAAAAATAGATAAAATATTAATGAATTAATTAATTAGTTAATTTATGGCACAGTGTTACAGCCTTTAGTGATCAGGTACATGGAAGTATGAATTTTTAAAATGTATTAGCACAGGGTGAACTGCTATAAATATTTTAATAATGCAAAATATATATATATATATATTTTTTTTGATTTTGCAGTGAGAAGACCAATGTACTTGAATTCTGAATTCCTGTGCTTTAACATCTGTCTTAGGGTAATAATTAAATGTTCCAGCCTCAGGAACAAGGCACCCTATTGGGCAAAATGCAGTATATAATGGTAATTTAATCCATAGATGGACAGTAACCCCTGGTGCTGCTAAATACTGTTGCATCCACAACCCCTCATATTTATATGGGTGACTCTGGGGTGCCCACCCCTGGTTCTGCCAAAAAATGTCATACTCACAGCCTCTGTGTTTAGATGCGTGATATCAGGATGCCTACTCCAGCTCCCCCAAAGATCAGTTATACTGGGTTACATAATCCCCAGTGTCGGTCCACAGTGCCTGCAATGAAGAAAGTGATCCTTCATTGCCTTTTTTTTGTAAATTAAACCTGTAGAACAGAAAAACATCAATCAAAGTCTTTTGCTTGACTCAATCCCCCCAACAGCCAGTTAGCTTACCCCAAGCACCCCATCCCACACACCCCACACCCCTCACTTACCTGTTTTAAATACAACACTGTAATTCATTCTCATCTAGAAACAGCTCTGCCAACCACAAATTGACTGAAATGTGGTTAATGGTTTTTCAATGCATTTTAAACTTTTACTCATAATGCAATCATTTTTTTAAATAAATGTTCCCCACATTTTAAACATGACCTTTTCTGACCCCACCTCGTGAACAAGGGAGGTAATATTTTTTAAATCCATCTCAAAAAGTGACTTTGAAGTTACACCTCAGAATCCCCTTTTGGGTGAGATTTGAAAAATTTTACCTGCCAGGTTCATGAGGTGGGATCATAAAAAACAATATTTAAAATGTGGGATTTAAATTGTAAAACAATAATGTAATGAAGGAATGTTGAAATTTATCACTGTTTACTCATAACTTTGATAATTTTCAATATTTTGACCCAAAAGTTTCAACACTGCCATTTTTCACCCCACATCATGAATGTGACAAGTGTCATTTTTCAAGTCCTACCTTAAACTTCTTTACACACCGGTATACTCCATCTCCCACCAAACCCACTTATTCAAAAAAAAGTATGCAATTATTTGGTATTTTTATTACTCATACTAATTATTTTACAGTTAGTGCTTGCAGTATGATGGGACACCAACCACACTGTGACAGGATACTGACCAATTGTATTAGTCAAGCAATGTTTCCTGTTTACCCTACATTGTTTGTTCCAATTGGTTTCAAATGAGCTGCAGATCCTTTGTGGCCTGATCACTATTTTTATCTTATTGGCACAACTGGATGCTTCCTCAAGAATACCTTATCCAAGTCTTCTTAGGACCCAGGTAAGACATATCTTACTTGTTATCTATGCTAGCATGACATGCTGCAACAATGCAATCCTAAGTATGCAGACATTGCCTTGTTTCACTTGTTAAGTCATTCATCACAAAGGGCTGAAAATATCCCCACTATTCCATTTTTTCAATTTCATGCAGGTCTCACAATCACAAAAAAAAGGGGAAATTAATTTCGAAACAAAACTGCATTAAAGCATACATTAGGGTTAAAGATCACAAAGCAACCAAACCAGTAGAGGAGCAGTTGTATTTCCACCTCTTAGACTAGTGATCCAGGTTCAGGAATGGAACAGGGTTTCTCGGTGGGTGAGCAGGGTGAGGGGTAATTCAACACCTGATGGCAGTTCTCCTTTATCAGGGAGGGATGGAGTACACTAGTTACTGCTGCAGGGACTGCCACCTGATGGAAGCCAGGCAGCAGCACAGCAGGAGTGTACACAGGGTGGGACTGGAGCATGATGTGCTGGCGCACAGGTCCCAATGCTCTTGACCACTTGGTAACTTGGTAACTTGGTAAATATAGACAAAGTAGGCCTAGGCCCATTTAATTGTCTCCCACTCCTAGTGGGCTTATCTATTAATATACTTTCTAATATTTGTGAACAGAAATTTGTCTAACTCATTTTTAAACGAGTCAAATGATGTTGTTTCCACTATATTTTTTGGTAGGTTATTCCAAATTAAGGGAGTTTGTATGTTGTAAAAATTTAAATGCCTATTAGTTCTTGCTCTATTTATAAAAATTTGTTTATCATGTGATCTTAACTTTAAGGTTTTGAGATTCCATATTATGTTGCATTGAGACATTAATGGTTTATCCTCCAAAATACAATATAAAAATAGTAAATCTCCCCTAATTCGTCTTATCTCCAAAGGATACAAGTTGAGTTCTGTTAGTCTATCTGCATATTCCATATTCCGTAAACCTTTCATAGATTTTGTTAGACAGTTTTGGACCTTTTCCACTCTAGATATATATTTCTTTAAATATGGACTCTATATAGGAGAACCATAATCAAGGTTAGGGAGTACATACTGTAGGCCTTGTATAGTTTGAGTACACACTCTCTATTTCTTGATATAAATGCTTTTTTAATAGCATAGATAATACTATTACATTTATCTATTATTTTTAAAATATGCGTATTTGATGATAATCTGGAATTTATCCAAACACCTAAATCCTTCTCACTATTGCTATTGTTTATTATCTTTTTATTTAAAAAATATGAATATTTAGGGTTATTTTTTCCAAAATGGATTACCGCACATTTATTTTCATTAAATTTCATACCATTTCATTCTCCCCAATCTTCTATTATACTTAAACTATTTCTTAACTCCATATGGTCATTAAATGTCGTAACTTCCCCCCTATTTTAGCATCATCAGCAAATTTAGTTATATGAGATTTGACTCCTTCACTCATATCACTGATATATAGTCCAAATAATAGGGGGCCCAGCACCGATCCCTGAGGAACTCCACTGGTCACCCTCCCCTCATTCGACAAAATAGTATTTATGCGCACCCTCTGAGTACGGTTTAACAACCATTTCCCAATCCACCTAATAATATTTTTATCTAAACCAAATTTAATTAATTTATTTATCAATTTGTAATGGAGGACCGTGTCAAATGCTTTTCCTAAATCTAAAAAATTACGTCCATTGGTTTGCCACTATCCAACTTGAGACTGATATGGTTGTAAAAAGCTAGTAAATTAGTATTGCACAAAAGCCATCTTCTAAAGCCATGTTGCGTAATATCCTGTAGTCCTAATCTTATAATATCTTTATCAATACTATTTTTAATTAATCTTTCCAATAACTTACAACAGACTGATGTCAGGCTGATTAGTCTATAATTTGTCACACTGGATTTGTTACCTTTTTTTATGAATAGGCACCACTATAGCCTTTTTCCAATCCAGCGGTACCACACCAGTAGCAAGGGATTTATTAAATAGTTTTGTCAGAGGATCCGTTAATACATCTGCAAGTTTTTTCCATACGATCATATCAATATTGTCTGGACCTGAGGAGGATGATGTCTTTATTTTTAATAATTCCTGTTTAACTGAGTCCCAACTAATATTAAAAGATACTTCATTAATTACCTCAATAGTACTAATATTGGTATTATGAACCTGATATGTAGTTGTAAAATAATTATTAAAGTTATCAGCTATATCTTTATTATTAACTATAGTTTCTCCATTTACTATTACTGAAGTGATTTTTTTTTTATCTTAGTTTGTTGCTAGCTATTGATATAGGCATAAAAAAGCCTTTTGGTTTTTACTCAGTGCTAGATTATTTTCAAATTTAACCTTACCTTTTTTAATAATAGTTTTAAGCAATCTCTGCTGTTTTTTATAGTTATTATGATTAATTTCAGTTGGATTATTTTTATACTTCTTAAATGCTTTATTCTTTCTTCCAATGTGTTTCTTAATATCTATATTAAACCAGTGGGGAATATAACCTTTGCTATTGGTAATTTTATGCTTAGGAATAAATGTCACTATTATTTCTTGTATTTTATTTTTCAACTTTTCCCACATATGGTTTACTCCTAATTTGCAATATGCCTGCCCCCAATCCGGATTTTTAAATGCTTCAGTAATTTTATTCCAATCTGCTTTTTTATAATTAAAGGATGGTGTATAATTACTAAATGTAATATTACCAATGTTGATTGTACATTCTACAATACCAGAAGGAGAAAAATGGAGGAATAAGATGCTAGGGTACCCTTTGTCAGCACCCTTGCAGGCTCTCACATGACCAACATGGTAGACCATCCACCAAACATGATTCTGAGCAAGTGGTGGATAATTAGTAAGTTTGCGAGAAGCTCAGAGATGGGACTGGGAGGTGCTGTTGGGAAGACCTGAGGGAAGGAAATATTGAAATAAACAAAGCACACAAGTAAGAAAATGAAGGGATTGGAGTCTTAGGGTTATTAATATTTTGCACAGGGCTGACATTATCCATGATCTTACTCTGATGCTTTGTTATACATGATCTGTCACTCTATGCAGGGCTGAAGAAATTTATGAATGATTCTGTTGGTCACATATGATGACATAGTTCTGTACTTCCAAACAGTATATCCCTATGAATCATTTGCTTGGGGCTGTACCTTCTGTTCGGGCAGGAGCCTAGTGCTTGAGGGAAAGGGGTTGGCATTTGATTTGAGAACTCAAAGGAACACCACACCATCAATTCACCAATACTTCTGAGAGAACCCTAAAGTTTTTATTTCCTCACTTTGTGTGCTTTGTGTTCTGTAACCCAATTGTCTGAATTAACATAGTTTTTTTGAAAAATTGTTAAAGTGGTGCAGTAGTGTCACTATAGTTAGGGTTCAGCAGGAGTTTTTATGTTAAACCTCAAACTTTGAATTTTAATAGCTTCACAACTGTTCAAAGAATTTACATTACATTTTGCACATGTGGTCTCAGGGAGTAGATCTCTTCATGTGTCAAGTTTATTTCCAGTCGAATGTGCAGATTCTGAGATCCGGATAGCAAAAAAGGTGGAAACATTGGGTGAGGGGGGTTGTTGTTTTTTTGTCATTACCTAGCACCCAGACAGTTGAGGATTTTGATCTAAACTTTTCAGAGTAGAAAGGGCTTGGGCCACAGAGGTGCCTTTCACTGGTTTGGTGAACAAATAGTAATCCATTCCAAAGTTGTTAAAGTTTGAAATTGTGTTTCTGATCATGCTTAGTACAGTCTCTTGGATATCTGCTTGGATCAGAAAAAGAATTTGGTTCATATGAAAAATTATCCTTTTTGTTATTGGGGTATTTCTATTTTGTGAGGTAAAAATCTTTTTTGTATAGTCACCATCTCATTTCCATTTAAAAAACAAAGTCTGAAAACCCACACAAATGACATTCTGCAGAAATACACACACACACACACACACACACACACATATGCATTTTGTTAACTGGGACCCCTTTAGGTGGATTCTGCCCTTACTTTTTAGATAAATGAACCAGAAATGTGTTCTTTTATACATTTTAAAATTATTTTTGTGACTCAATTTACTTTTTTGTTTGTATGGCCATATGAAAAAGGAATTTGGCCATGTGAAAAAGAATTCCTTCATATGAAAAAAGAATTTGGAAGTATTTTTTTTCCAATTAATGTTTCATATGAAGGCATCCTTTTCATATGAACAAAAAAATGAAAAAAATATCCTTTTCTCTTATGAATGATGCCTTCATATGAAAAAGCTTTTGGATTTTTTTTTCTGATTCTTTTTTCATATGAAGGGGGTCATTTTTTGTGTTTTTAATCAGTAATAAACAAAAAGGATCATTTCATATGAAAAATTATTTTGGACTTTTTTCTGATTCTTATTTCATATGAAGGGATCATTTTTCATTTGAGTTTTTGTTCATATGAAAAAGGATTCCTTCATATGAAAAATGATTTGGGACTTTTTCCCCCACATTTCAAATTCAACAAGCCATAACTCCCTCAATATTTGCAATTAAGGGGCTTAATAAATATATATATATATATATATATATATAAACAAAGGTTTTAATGAGTACTACACGAATAACACACAATACCCCTCACCAACAATTTAGGGGTTATGTAAAAAAAACCACAAAAATTAAAACATCAAAATTGTCATAGGATAACATTGGAAGTTTAACAAGCCATACAGCTAAGCAAAATAACTTGCTTTTTGGCAGAAACTGCCCTGCACTTCCACACCAAAATGCTTACACAGACAAATGGATATCTTCACACCAGGTCCCAAAGTGATCTGAGTGAATGAGGATACAATTATACTACTGAATCTCAAAGAGCAAGAAAATTCATTGCAAAAATAACCCATGGTTAATGCACTAGTTAGGGTAAAAGTAACACAAGTAGGGAAATGTGGTGTTAGGGTTCACAACCATAACACCCCATCCACACCCTGCAGGCAGCAACAAGTAAAAACATAATGGTTTCATCTCTCCTGAGTATTCTCAAACCAGCTGTGAGGTGTACCTTGAGGTTGTCAACCGTGATGCTCACCCAATTCTCATATACTCTATACACCTAAGCTTATGTACTGATGGAATGGAGTGAGTGTTAGGGTTGACAAATCCAAGGTACACCTCATGCCTGATTTGTAAAGATTCAAGAGAAGAGAAACCATAATTGTTTTACCTCTTGCTGCCTACAAGGTGGTGGTGGTGGTGTTAGGGTTTGGAATCCTAACATCACGTTTCCCTATTTTTCTCATGTTTATCCTAACTGGTGTATTAATGAAATTTTATGCAATGGATATCTATATAGCTATGAAACATAGTCATTAGCCTCTGCAAGGAAAATTAGAATAATCTATGCAGCACACTGATGTATGTGTTCATACAGCTGATTTGCACAGTATATGTGTGCCTTTTTTTAAATGTTTTAAAAATTGTAATATTATGTATGTATCTTATTGTTCACTTGAGCACCCTGATTATATATGAACATACTGGCCCAGATCTTCGAACTGCTCCAGGCTGTGGTGCAAGCCAGGGCACAGCGCAACTTGGCTGCGCTGGGGTGTTGACTGTGCGATATTCAATGGAGCTGTGCCATGGCTCAGCATTGTTGAATATTGCACCCTGGCCACCTGCAGTGTTCATGGCACAGTGGCACTGCACCAGTGCCAGTGGCCAGAGTGGAGCATGGGGATGCGCTAGCGCAAGTTCCATTGCGCAAGGTGCAGCAACTGCGATATTCAAAAGTTGACATCCAAATGGAGCCATAATGTATGCAAGGTGCAAATGGGGCCATTTGCATGCCATTATACTCCATTTTCATGCAGGTGTGCAAATTCCCGATGACTTGCACCTGGCACCCTGCCATGCAGCAGCTGTCAGGGACGGACACCCCCTGCATTGTGGCAATGTGTTCCACAGCCCGATCGCAGGCTGCAGTTAAAAAAAGGAAAATCATAAATCCCTGGTGGTCCAGTGGAATGCTGCCCACCCGATCACAGGCTAAGTAAAGAAATAAATTCCC
Source organism: Neoceratodus forsteri (assembly GCA_016271365.2). Lineage (NCBI taxonomy): Eukaryota > Metazoa > Chordata > Ceratodontiformes > Ceratodontidae > Neoceratodus > Neoceratodus forsteri. Next base: position 1,497,414,980 of record CM057449.1, read on the forward strand.
TATCATCCCAGGTGGTCCAGTGGACCTGCCCGCCCGATTGTGGGCTAAGCAAAGAAATAAGAATCCTCAATATCCCTGGTGATCCAGTGGATCTGCCCACTCAATCGCGGGCTAAGTAAAGAAATAAAATCCATATTATCCCTGGTGGTCCAGTGGACCTGTCTGCCCAATCGTGGGTTGCAGTAGGAGTGAAGAAAATCTATCATCCCTGGTGGTCCAGTGAACCCCCCTTCCCACCCACCAACTGATCCCCACCTACCCAGCTCCCCCCAGTCAGTGGCAAGCGACAGCACCCACCCACCTGCCACCCACCACCTGCCGACTGACACCGCTGGCTGTACGCCATTGGTCCACAGCATGAGCCACGGGCATGCAGCCCATACTGCACGATATTCCATATGTGAATGGGATCATATCTACATATCAGGAATATGTAGTACGGCATGGGTTGCACACCCATTGGCTCACTCTGTGACCAATGGGCATATCGCCTCACCGACAGTGTCAGTTGGCAGGCGTGGGTGGCAGGTGGGTGGAGTGCTGCCACCCATCGCTGACCAGGGGACAGGGCGGTGGGGATCAGTGGGTGGGTGGGGAGGGGGTCTCCACTGACCACCAGGGATGATAGGTTTTCTTTACACCTACTGCAGCCCACAATTGGGCAGACAGGTCCACTGGACCACCAGGGATAATATGGATTTTATTTCTTTACTTAGCCCACGATCGGGTGGGTAGGTCCACTGGACCACCAGGGATATTGAGGATTCTTATTTCTTTACTCAGCCTGCAATCAGGCAGGCAGGTCCACTGGACCAAGGGGGATATTATGAATTTTATTTCTTTACTTAGCCCTCAATTGGGTGGTCAGGTCCACTTGACCAAAAGGGATACAGGGGTTCATTTATTTTACAAATGCCCATGATCAGGCATGGGGGGGGTGCCACCAGGTGCAGCTGGAGCTCGGGTGGCCACCCACAGGTGGCAGCTGCCATGTTGCTCCCGGCAATGCGGCAGCTCACCTGTGGGTGACCATCCATTGTTCCTTTTTTTTTTTTTATTAATTTTGTGCTGGCACAGGTAGGGGTTGCTCATGCATGGCTCTGCACATTCCAGGCTGAATATTGGGCTGTGCAGAGTATGCATGGGCATGGCCCCCCACCTACGCCTGCATACATTACTGATGCGCTCCGGCGCATCGGGATTTGTGCCACGCACTTTTCCCTTTTGAATATCGAGCCAGGGCGCATCAGTGGGTTGTGCATGGTGCAATACTGTTGCGCCATATGCAACCCTTTTGAATATCTGGACCACTGTGTATATGAATATTTTGGATAAAGCTATCTGACATTTTATGAAAACCTTGTGAGATTAAATAGTAAAATATCTGTATAGATACATAAGCCATTCATTGAGCTCTACAAATGTAATTAGCATTATTTATGCATTGCATTTATTTATGTGTTCAGGCAGCTAGTTTGCATAATCTACGCAAACTTAAAAAATAAATTAAAAAATGTCCTTTCATGCATTTAACTTGGTGTTCACTTTAGTTCTTTCATTGAACTGTATATGAACTTATTGACTAACACTGCCTTTTTATTAAAAAAAAAGTATGGGATTAAATAATACAGTAATTTGTTTAGCAAAAGAACAGTACAGAGTGAATATCTGCTTTAATACTGTTATGGCCAGCATATACAGGAATAAGCTGTGGGTGTTTTGTTACATCTCTGCCATTCAGTTCAGGCAGAAAAACAAAGCACAGAACAGCATTACATATGTGAGATGAACAGCAAAGGAAATGTTGTCAGTAGTGACTAAAAGCTGCACAAGAAACCACACTTCTAAATTGCATTTTTGAGCCTTCTGATTTGCCAAGTATTTCAAAGCCATAAGCAGTAGAAAGGCAGACATTGTGCAGAACTGAGGTGGAGATGGGCGTCCTGAAGCTGTGATAAGTGAAGAATGACCATGCCTCCAAAAGCTCTTTTAGATCACAAACCGAATACGACATACTGGCTTTTGGCATGGAAACATACAGTTGCAGCAAAAAGGTGTAGTCAGATATTTCCAGATATTTAATGATATTTTTAAAGATTTTGACTGCAGTGGCCCTGTACTGGTACAGCAGTCAGCCAGGGACTTTCCTTGAGATATTACAGACATTTCTGAAATGATATATCAATGTCAATTGCTGCAACTGTACAAATGTTGATATCAGTAACTTCTCTGGTGTCGTAGGCATAGACCAGAAATTGGGCATGTATATTCAATGGAAGTGGATCCTGATATTTAAGAGAGCTAGAAAAATGTGTTTAGTAGTTTCAAATTTACAGAGAAAATACTGTCAATTCCATCAGCACATTTTACCAAATGTTCATGACTGCTTGAAAGGTAATGCCTCCAGAATTCCATCAGCAAAATGCATTGTTTGCAAACCACTTCTCTCAGCTGCAAGCAATCTTATAAGATGAGCTGAGCTGTTTGTAGCTATGTAGTTTCTTTCTTGGTGACTGTTTCCCCCCTCTTTTTTTCTCTCTAAGGTTAGCCAGATAGATTCAATGAAAGTGTTTCTCCCCTGACACATTATGCTTGTTCTTCACAGTGACACACTCTTTTAAGAAGAGTTACTGACTCCTTGGGCTAGATTTTCAAAGCCCTCCAAAGTCCAACAGCTGCGGGAAAAAACTGCTACAAGTGGATCTCCACTTGTAGAGCCACCGTTTTTCCTGTGTCTATGGTATTCTGAAAAGTGGAGCTGGGTTGTGACTGGCTCCATGATTAACGGTAGCTTGCACCCATTTTTTGGGTGCAGTTGTGGGGAAACATTATACCTGGCAAGACCAGGCATAACATCACCTGCAGATGTGCCAGCTAAAAATACAAATCTCTGCAGGTACAGAGGTTTCATCCTGCAGCTGGGGCTGTAGGGCTGGACTTAGTACCTGACTGTTTGAAAATTCAGCCTTGTTTCTTTTCAGATCTATTTCATTTGAATATAAAAAATTCATCTGTTCTGGTACCGAGTCATATTTTTCCACTTTATGTCTTTCTGAGTGCCTCTAAATCCAAGTCTTAAAAGAGTATCAGGCTATTAGGATAGTCAGTTTTGCTGGATATAATTCATGCTTTGAAAGAAAAAGGAAAAGGTGACAGAAGTCAACACCAACCACCATTTCTTTATGCTGCGCCAGGATGGCCATCACTCAGCTACAGAAGACAGGGAAATGTAGCACTCTGGACCCTCAGAGCCATCATTAAGAATCTGCCTCAATAAATCCTAGATTGTCTTCCACTGTGTATGGTAGGCAAGTACGTCCCAAGAAGTGTCTCGTATATCTCCCTTTCTGAACATAAGGTCAAGTCACACTTTGGTAGGTCATCCTTAAGTTACCCACTACCCTTACTCTGGAACAAGCTGCAAAAGACTTTGAAAGTGGTTCACCCCATCCAACTATCAGTTTTCATATCACTTTATGATCGTTCCTTTAAGGAATCCTCTAACTGTTTCCCATGAATTTTATCTTACCTTAAACTTTAGAGTCCGTTCCCCCTGAATTTCACCATATCTATAGCATTGGCCTTCTCTTAGGTACTCCTGCCCTGATATGCTTCCACTCTGCTAACTCGCTCCCCTACTGAAATCTTCCCTCTATTTTCCCACCTTATCTAACACTTATGGATCTTGACAGGTTCTTCTATACTTTGTATATTTTGTTTAATTTATATAATTTAAATAGGTCCTGATGTCTTGACATTTGACAGTCTTACATGTTCTCTATATTGCACATTGCCATGTACTCCTTGTAACCCTGTGTCATGGTAATGCCGTAATCATTGTATATGTAATCCATTTGTATGCTCTGCTTATGTATGTAACCCTTTTTCATGTTGATAAATAACCCCAGGTCCATCTTGAAAATGAGCTTTGCTCAATGGTGTTCACCTGGTTAAATAAAGATGTTGATTGATTGATTTCTTTGCACACAGTAAAAAGAAATTTATTGTAGAACTTACAAACAGAGAAGGGCTGCCTAAGTAAAAGGCAAACCCCTTTGTCCTGGCTTCCTGACCAATGAAGGGGAAGCTCTGTGAGGCAGAGGAGGGGGAAGGTAATGGGGGCAGGGCTGGGGGGTGATGACACAGAAAGGGTGGGGAAAGTAAAAAAATCTAACAAGGGGATTGGGTGGAAAAAGGGAAAGAGAGAGTTGAGAGGGGAGTTTAAAAGGGGCTGCACAGGAGCAGGCAGCCCTTCTTTTGCTTTGCTAGCCAGATGTTTTTGGTCAGCACTTTAGTTGGCATTTACAAAAAGATTCTAGGTATAATATTTTGAAGTTTAATTAGGTAAGTATTGTCGCAAAAGGGGATTTTCTTAAAAGGGAAACTGGAGATGGTAATCTTGAATGTGAGTATGTTCACAATTTATAGAAATGTGATTTCATGGGCTGGGCTGTGCCTTGTAAAGGTCCTTTAAAAAATCAAATATTGCTTTGCTTAATGAAGCATGTGTTGTTACAGTGTGAGCAGATTGATTTAAAGCATGTCAGTAACAGTAAGGGTAATACTGTATATTGCATGTCCATGTAGTTAATAGTGAAAATGAATTCATTTCTGGCAAGGGATATCATCTGCTAGATGTATTATCATTATTTTGTTGTGGTACTGTGAAAGGAAAAGCAGTTATGAAAGGTTATAGCACGGCCACTTATGCAACATGGAGAGATTCAGGACCGAACTTGGTTATTATGTGCAAGAAAGTTGCATCCGTTTTTGGTTTAGGAGGCTCCACTACCAAGAAAGACAATGTTTTTTAGGTGTTATTTCAAGGGATGGAGCCAAAGTGTAATGGACATGTTTTGCCTGTTTTGGCTTAGTGTGGCGCCATTAACAAAAATGGAAAAGATTTTGCTGATTGAGTTTTTCAGATTGGGGAAATTGTGTGCTTTGCAAGGGTGGCCCCATGGCTTAAAGGAGGGTTTGTTTTTATCCATTTGTTTCAGCATGGTGCCACTACAGAGGAGTAAGGTTGTATTTGTATGCTGAGCCTACAATAAACTGTGGCTCTGTGTGTGCATGGTGCACCGGGGGTAGTTGGGAGGCTGTCGGCCATGGATCCATGCAGCAGAAATCCTGAGCAGTTTAAAAAAAATGAAACATAATGCAAAAACAATCCACTTTGGGAAGCAGTGGGGAGTTTCAGTTTTGGGTAGGATTAATGAAAACAAGCAGATTAAAAGCCATTCGGGAATGCCTGAGACACATGGTGGTCTGCCATTTTAGGATAAGACATAGCCACATGGGTGGGGCCACCATTTGTGGTGTGGGCAGAGCCAAGTGAAGGTTTACCATTTTAAGAAACCCACGTTATGCACTGAAGATCATGGAGGCATCAAAACAATCTCAGGGTCAACAAAGGAGTTTTTCCTGTGCAGATGCTAGGGATTAAAAAAAAAAGAAAAGAAGATCAGAAACCTGGAAAAAATACCCCCATGGAAAAGGGGTTGCAACAGCTGGGAGAAAGAAGCAGAGGGAACAGCCTGGTGGTGCTGAGGACTAAGGCACTGGATGCCACACCTCACACCACACCAGCATCCCGGGTTCGGGAATGGACTCGGGCCGCATGGGATTGGCAGGGGAGGAAAAGGACTGAGGGTTCACAGGACTGCTCTTTCTTCTCTGGTGAGGGATCCAGGTCTCACACCACTCCTTAGTAGCCCCTGATGGAGATCACGGACAAAGCAAGGTATATGTGGTGCCGTAACAGAGGGAGGAGCAGTGACAGACATCGGCACAAAGGTGCCATGACATCATTGCATGTTCTTGCTCCTGTGGGGAAAACAATGATTGAAACTCCCCGGAGGACAAGGGAGGAGACGAGGGCCTCAGGGAACAGGCTCACATCTCCATTGCTGGACCACCCCTCTCACAGTCCTGGTGCCACAGACACAGGACAGACCCTCTAATTACAGAAAGAGTCGCCAAGAAGGTGAGGTGGGCCATCTCCCAGGGGGTAATCCAGAGGGCTGGGAAGTCCTGGTGGGAGGGATCAAAGCAGGAGGGTCTTGACAGGGAGTAGATGTCCAGATCGAGTGGACCCCTCTGAGAAATGCCCTGGGCTAAAGGACTAAAAATAAAATATACAAAAAAAAAGCAGATGGAAGACATGGAGATAGCTGGGGGACAAGTTTTGACATAAATTAAATAGTTTTTGTGTATTTTGGGGGGCTATTAACCCATGGAGTCCTTGTTCATTTTATTGTTCAAAGCTTTAATGGTATTAAGTGTCAAGAAAAATGTGAGTGGCATAGCATTTTATCTGTACCCATTTGCCTATAATTAATTTATAGCAAAGAACTCCTAAGGGGTAGGTGGGTAAGAGGGGCATGTATCAAAAAAAAAACAAAAAAAAAACAAAAGGAGAACAAGAAAAGTGATGTATACAGTATGTAGAAAGACAGAAAGCAAACAGAGCCATGAGGGTGCTGTGATTAAGGGCATTTGGTAACAACAATTTATTTTATTTTTCAGTAACAAAAAGCAAGATGACAATGTCAACCGGGGACAGAAAAATTCAAAGGAGAATGCTGTAAGAAGGATCAAGGAACTGGTAAAAAAAGCCAACAGAATTCTAGAGACAGTGGAGTATGAGCCAGAAAGAGTGGAATCAGAGGGGCAGGGGAAGAAAAGGAAGGATGGAAAAAAGTGCTGGGAAGGCAGGAAAAGGCAACCGAGGGGAGCGGCACCAAGAGCACCCATGCCTAAGGCTACTACTTTACCTCAACCACCTTGCCCCTGTACCCAGTCCTGCCTTCTCTGCCTGGGCCCCTGCCCATCCCCAGTTTGCAACCTGGTTCATTCCTGCAGCTTCTACTGGTACGGGTACCACACCCAGACCCAATGCCACAGCCATCTCCAACACTTGCATCACAACCAGTGCCAATGCCACAACCTCTACTGTTAGCAGCACCCCAGCCGGTCACAGTCCCACTGCCACAGCCAGTACCGGCTCCTCGGCTGCAACTGGACCCAGTGCCTCAGCCTTGGCCAGAATCACTTCCGCAGTCACAGCCAGCATCAATGCCACAGCTAGAGTCTGCCCCTCAGCCTCAACCGAACCCATGACTCCGAGCCCTGACAGCCCCACAACCGGAGCTTGCACCAATACCCTAACTGGCATTGCCTCTGAAACCAGTGCCAATCCAAGACAGCAGAGCACCTACACCATTTCTGACTCTTCTGCAAAAGAAACCAGGTACAGCAGAGGTATCTTTAGAAAGTAACATCAAGGAGTACATGGAGCAGATGCTAGGCACCATGGGGGGGTGATGATACTGGGGAATTTGAAAGGGTGTTGGGTGAGACTAAAAAGGGAAAAACTGAGGTGCAGCTGGCAGCAGCAAGGGGAAAGAAAAAATGGGAGTTTTAGGTTCAGAGGAGGGGACATAGGGAGTGTGGATTGGGGGCCGAGTCCCATTGGCACCTAAAGAAAAACTCTGGAAAGGTGAATATGTAGATATATTTGCCCTGGTGAACAAAAAAACTGTTAAAAAATACAAGGATAAATAGGGCATTGAGAAAAAGGATATGGCAGTAGCAGTTGTTCTGCTTGGGAAAGAGGAAGAGCCATGAGACACCAGGGGAAAAACAAGGGATGACGGGTCAGTGGGTTTTATTTACTTTAGTGCTATAGTCCATGGCCCCCATATTGAGAGCATTTGCACAGCACAGGACAGAGATGCAATGCACAAACACAGAAATGCTCAAAAGAGGTACATTCAGCAGACAATCGTGCATTGCACAAACGAGACATCCCAGCAGCGCAGCAAGAGGCCAAACCGTGCAATAAATGAGGCGTGTACATGAATTCACTGTAACCACATGTTAAACTGGATTGCATTTGTGAGCCAATACGCATGACGGGTGCATGATCGTGCAAAGATAGGACTACAAAAGGCAGACCTAAGTCAGTAATCCATCCAGTGCCACACACAGGAACTACATCCTGACAGTGAGACACTGGGAAAGACTGTGAGAGAGGCAAACACAGAGCACAAAAAGCAGCAGGCTGGAGAGAAATGGCAGGCCTAGCATTTGGTATGGCTGCTGTCATGACTGATGTGAGGAGACTGAGGGAATAACAGGGTGGCCGATGGAGGGCACATAGGCAGTATGTCCAGCATAGACAGTACCGGCCACACATCACATTCAAACAACTGAAGGACACAAAGATCCTGGGCCAGTACCGACTAGACAGGGCACTGCTGAGACAGCTCTGTGAGCTGGTAGATGATGTGCTGCAGGCACCCAGACACAGAAGCCATGCCATGGTGGTGGAGACAAGGGTCACAGCAGCCATGTGCCTGCTTGACGGGGCACCTTCCAGACACCTGTGGAGGACGCCACCGGCACAACACAGTCTGCCATATCTAGGCTCCTCACTCAGTTCCTCAATGATCTGCTACAACAAGCTGGTGAGTACATAAGATTCCCCAGCACAGCAGAGGAGTGGACAGAAGCAAAGCAGGACTTTTACAGGGTCACACACCTACCCAGTGTACTTGGCACAATAGACTGCACCCATGTGACCCTATGTGCACCACCAGGAATCAATGGTGAACAGTACTGGAATCGCAAGGGCTACTACTCTATCAACTGCCAGGTGGTGTGCAATGCCACAGGGTGCATCAGGTATGTGTATTCCAGCTACCCTGGGAGTGCACATGACACCTACAGCTGGCACCGGTTGGACCTATGCCATCACTTCAAGACTGGGTAGTTGTCCGGTGGCCATCACATGGGTGAGTGCAGCACAACAGCAGCACGGTGCACCATGGATCACAGGCCACACAGGCATGCAGGATGTACAGTGTGTGTAGCAGGTGACCAGGCAGCAGGACATGCACACTATCCAACAGTGTGTGATAAATGGACAGTAGGGCAGGTGACAGCACATATGCAGCCAACACAGCAGCAACAGGCAAATGTGTAGAGTTGGCATGCTGACACACCATACAGCTGTGCAGCACACAACATCGGGTGGATGGGTGATAAAAAGGGTGAGGCCACACACACTGAATGCAAAGTGTTGAAGCAATGGGGGGTGGGAAGGCACATGTGTGAACAGTGTGATAGTGTTACCAATGTGACTAGGAAGACAAAGCACTAAGTGGGTAGAGTCTGACATCACAGAGGGTGTAGACAAGTGCTGACAAGGCACACAGGTGTCATGGGATGGCAGGACCTTGGGCGGCAGGGCAACCTGGCACTGAGTAACAACACATCTCTCATCCATAAACAGGTGACAGCGCATATCCCGTGTGACTGTGGCTGTTAATGCCTATCCTGTGGCCTATGACTGAGGCAGAGGAAAGATACAACAGTGCACATACAAGGACAAGGAACATCATTGAATGAGTGTTCGGCACCCTAAAGATGTAATTCAGATGACTGGACCAGTTGGGTGGTGCACTACAGTACAGCCCACAGAAGGTCTGTGACACATTCTTGGCCTGTTGCATGCTCCACAACATGGACCTTGACCATGGAATAGCATTACAGGACTGGGGGGGTGACATGGCAGAGGAAGTGGAGCCAGCAGGAGGGGTGCTACAGCCATGGCAGGAGAGGGGCAATGCACAGATGTCCACAGAGGGGCGGTGGCACTTTTATGCCATATTCAGGGAACACTTTGGAGCCAGGCGGTGAGTATGACAGTTGGATGTTTGACAATAGTCAGGTAAGCATGTGGCATGAATAACACACATAGGCAATAGACATGTGTACCTATGTCATAGGCCCTTCAGTGCTCACTACGGCACACACAGCAGGTAAAGGGTGGCTTGCGCACTGGACATGACAGGTGAATGTGACACACCGAATGGCATGGGCAGGACACAGACAGTTGCATGGGTCAGTACATCTGAAATGTCAGAAACACCCGGCAGTGTGACCAGATGCACACATCATCCCCATGACAGGCCAACAGCAACATGCACTGCACTCAGCAGTCCCAAGGCAGTCATGTCCAGTGACACCGCATCACTGGGGGAGTATGTGACAGGAACAGTGGGGCCGGGTGAGCAGGTGTGCAACTACTGCTGACAGGCCACATCACGGGCACACTATGGTGTGGAGTGGTGCCTCATGTCCCCTTAGTGCACCTGCCATGCAGACGGACTGATCCCAACTGGGACTGGATAAGCCCCAGGGCTGTGCCACATGCTGTGGCCACAGGTGACATCTGTGTCCAGGGTGAGACACATGCAGTTGTGTCCCTGCATGGGCGGCCCAGCCCACATGCCATGACCTGCACTCATGTGGCAGACTCACCAGGGGAGTGCGGCTGGCCATGGATAGGAGTAGTCACCGTGAATGCTAAACTGCCACCAGGTGTTGCAGTGTGGAATGGCAGTGTGAGAGGAAAGGGTGTTGTACCTGCAAAGCCTAGTGGTGTGCACACGGGGATGCACATTGTAACTTTGAAGGCATGCGTAGGGGTGTGTTATGCACTGTGCTCAGGCCCTGCAGCTGCATGCCCATGGATTGCTGTGGTAATATCCCACAGTGCCTCTGTGTTAGCAGCGATTGCGCCTATGTGCTCTGCATACCTCACAGAACAATGTTCCTCGTGGTGGCACAAGGTTGTCTGCAGTGCCACAGGGTCCCCACGCAGGTGCACCTGGGCATCTACAGCTGACCTGAGCAGCATGTTATGGGTGGCAAGCACTGGGTCCTAGGGTAGTTGACCCTTCACCTGCTCTGCTGGTTGACCATGGGGTGGGCTGGGTGCCCTTCATCGTGTGGGCAGTGGTACCAGTGCAGGGCTGACAGGCTGCACGGGGGTGGCTGTCCAGCAGTAGTGTTGGATGCACATGAGAGCTGTGACTGCTGCTGGCCCAACTCCTGCTCAGAAGGTGCATTTGGAATGGTGCTGGCCATGAACTGCTGCGCAGCCATATCCGTGTGCAACAACACATCATGCACGAGCATAGCAGTCTGCTGTGCATGTTGTACAGTGTCCTGTACAGGGTCATGTGTGTGCATGTGGCAGTGGACACTGAAGTGCACACAGTGCCACCAGGAGACACAGGCAGCACTGTATTCAGGATGATTGGTCCGATGAAGGTGTCCACATCCACTGTATCACTAGCAAGCACCGCACCAGGGTCAATGTCATCCAGGACATCCCACTCCAGAACTGCGCATCCTGCAGTGAAGTGGGGACATCATCATCCTCTGAGCCAGCAGCCATGTCCACACCGGCCTCAACTGCACAAACATCGGAGTCTTTGTCATCGTCATCATAATCATCAACATCATCATCATAGGTATCCTTGGAGTCTGCTGCCTCTGCAACAGCACCCCTGGCGCCACCACCACAGCCAATCACACTGCCCACCTGCAATAACACAGTGGCAGAGGTGTGCGCAGCACTGGAAGTTCATGCCTGTGCCTCTGTCAGTGTTGTGCACATCCAGGCGTGGGTTGCACCACTATGGACTGTTGCTGGAGTGTGTGTAATGGCATCACGTCCTGTTGTAATGCTGCTCATCCCAGGCTACTCTGCAGCTGTGGACGTTGAAAGAACAAATGTGTGAGTGCAACCACAACAAGGCCACATCCCACTGACATACAATGATAGACATATGACATCACAGTCTGTGCCGGACAGCCATACCCCCTATGTATGCTATGGACAATATGGTGTTGGAGGTGTGCCATGTCCATGCGTGTGTGTGTGTGACAAATGCAGCAGCTGAGTGTCATCGTGGGGTGTGCAGGAACACAAAACATGTAGAGTGGAAGTGCACTCAAAATATGGGTTCTGAATCATGCATGTAATGTCCCCACAGTACAAAATCATACTCACGTCTCTGTGGTGGTCCAACCTCCCATCCGCCACCCTGGACACCATGCAGGTACTCAGGTACTTCATGCACCATCAGCTCTGGTGCAGTCAGTGGCTCACTCCTCTCTGTGACCTGCCTGTCACTGTGTGCCTGTGCCAGATGCTCCTTTGTCCTGAGGCATAGTCCACTGCCAAGCTTCCTAGATTCCTGTGGTGTACGGTTGTATGGGCCCCTGGGCATTCACCACTTCTGCAACCTCTGTCCATGCCTGATCATAGTCCTGGCATGTCCCATCCTTCCTACACAGGACTGCCTCAAGCAGGATATAGGCCTCAGTCAGGGCCTTCAACTCATTGAGTGTGAAACTTGGTCTGCGATGCCTACCAGAAGGGCATCAGTGGTGCTGTAGCAATACAAAACACTGCATAAGCCATCACAACTGTGCCTCATGTGTAGTAGAAAAACCTCTTGGATACACGTTGCTACACACAAACAAATGGAGTGAAAAGCCTACCTTACAGGGTGCAGTTCCTTGTGCACACCACACTGCAGGGTGGTGCATGGCCCATCTTATGCAAATCCAAAGGGGATTGGGCAGATCCACCCACTGTAATGATATGCTAATTCCGTGAATGTGCAAGGGCCCATTAATCAGTCCATTTGCATATGCAGGCTGAATATTGCTGTCTTTCATGTAGCGCATACTGTTTGTGATCGCATTTGCTCAGTTGCTCCCATCGCTCATGCTGCTGGTACACCGCACACAGGCAGTGACACATCAGTCAATCGCACTATGCTGTGCTGGAGCAGATGTGACATGTACATCTGTACTGCTCAAGCGTGACAGCACTGTTTAAGCAAACCATGCTACCACAGCTGCCCTACACAACATGGCTGGTTGTGCATGTGCATTAGCGTGGGTCATAACTCTGTACTGCCTCCTGTGCATATATAATGGTACATGCACAGTGGCTCCCCTGTATAACTAGAGCACTAACACATGGCCCTAACACATGCAGTCTGTGCTAAGCCTGTATCTGTTAATCACTCAAATGGCATTGATCACACCCTACCCAGGCCTAATCTGGCTGCAGCAAAGGTGGTTGTACTGGGAACATGGCGACAGCAGGAGGAGCTGTTGCAGGTGCCAGGAGGGACCAGACATGGTCATATGTGGAGGTGGCCAACCATGTGGACCTTGTGGTGCCACTGGAGGGTGGCCTTTTTTGCACTGAAGACCTTGACACCCCAAGGTCAGAGGTGTGGGCCCAGGTGGCATGTGGCCTGTCCCATAGGATGGGCATTGTGTGCAGTGGGAAACAGTGTCACCACCATTCTGGGGACCTATGCCGGTGTTAATCCCAGCAACTGATGTGGTACAAGGACATGGTCCAGGATGGTACAGTGCCATGAGCAGGTATGTAGAGATGCCAGTGTTGTATATCAGCATGGTTTGCTTTGTGCTATGTGTTGGGACTGTATGTATGCATGCCACTCATTTACTGTGGTGTGGCAGGACATGGCAACACTGGTGGGTCTATGCCATGGACAGTGAGTTGGGTTACAGAGAGACACATGCAGCCACCACCAGCACTGCATGCAGGTGAGGCAGCATGTGCACACATGCTACCACACACATATGGTCATCACCCTGCATGGCTGTATAGCACCGTGTCATATCAGCATTGCTGCGCCTAGTACTGTGGTATGTGTACCTGCGACACTGCAACATGGTACCTGTTTGGACAGCAGTACTCCATAGTGTGTGAGTCTCAGATGCTACTGCACCATGCAGTGCCACAGATGGGTGCAGGGGTGCACACTGTGTTGGGGGACCATATCTGTGGTGTACTCATTGCCACCACATGGTGGGCATGGATGCCATGGCCGTCATGGCACCGTGCACATTGCAGTACTTGACTCCATGCAATGCCTGCCTTTAGCACACAGTACACAGCTGGACTTGTTGTGCAGTGTGCACCAAACAGGTTGGATCACAGGTACGGCCACAGCACATACCAGTACCAAGGGGGGTGGTTGTGTGTGATACCTGTTACTGACCACATCCATATGCTTTTGTCTCCCCTGCAGACCGGGCAACAGGGAACCAGGTGGTGAGGCCTGTGGAACTGTGAAAGACAGACCACAGCTGGAGACACCAACAGCAGCAGGATGCATAAGTGTGCATGCATGCATGTATGCATGTCATATTCTGCTGTGCCTGACAGGACACATACACACAGGGTATACATACATGGAGTACCACTGCAGTGCAGGCACACAGACATTCAGATGTCTGGCCTACCCATGTCCTTGTATGCCCTCTGGTGCTGTGTCATGGGTCCACTTGGCAGTGTCACAGTCCAGCTGGACCATGTGCCATGCCATGCGTGGTTTACATATGTGGCACAATGGTGGCACGCTGTGCACACTCATCCCGTGTTGTCTCAGCATGCTGCACTCAGTGCCATGGCATGCTCCCCCCACAGAGCAGGTACGATGTGGTGGCACAGGCCCTGTCACTGTGGTGTGGCCACACTGCACATCTGCTGTGATATGCACAGATGCTACTGTCCCTCAGCATACACTCAGAGGTGTGGTGGTCACGTTGCCTGTGTCTGACAGTGCATGTGCCATTGCATACAGCTGCACAGTGGACATGCACACCATGGAGATACGCCCTCCATGGGCATGCCATTATCGCATGTGTCATGCATAGCACATGCATGGGCTAGGTACAGGGTCGGGCACTCCACCCACCCACCACCGGGTGCATCCATCCAACAGATGGAATCCCAATGCATCCACAGGTTGCACAGTTGTTCCAGGACCCCGGTGGTGGCCATGGTGTTGCCGTTTAGGTGTGCCATGGTCGCTCCCACTGCACACCATTGTGGCACACAGGCTGCCATTGTGTGCCTCAGCAGCTCTTGTTGCCCATGGTTCACACACGCACACCACTGACACACACATTGGTTACACATATGTACCAGTCCCACTTCTGTGGTGGCCACTGCGGTCCCATGCACATCTGGCATTCTTGGTCCTCCCCTTGCATTACACACTTCTGGCATGCAGGCATGCACAGGGTTGTGTAGTACACGTTCATGCAGCATGTCTCCATTCTGCACACAGGTCCTCCCGTCCTGCAGTTCAGCATTGTGCATCTACTGCTGGGTGTCACTCACACATAGCATCCTTTTGTCTGAAATTCTTTTCATGTGTACCCACACACTGTCATGTCATCTGGGACATGTTCCCATCCCCCTTGGGCACAGCCGAACACATGCTGGGTCAGATACCATGCCTATCCCCAGGGTGGTCACTGTTACACTTGTTGTCACTCCACATTGGTCCATTGCCCGTGCTACTTCCCGCAACTTGTACCCACCTTGTGATATTTACTTATACCATATCTAGATTGCACTTTATACTATCTCTTGCATTGCCATACTGCATGTTATTTGCATTGATGTGAATGCCACAGTGTCCTGCACGTCACATGGAACTAATTGTCATTGGTAGTACATTGTTTTCCACAGTAGCTCTGCTGCAACTTGCTGCTGATTGCTGCACAATGCTGCACAATTGGGCTTCGTCCTGGGGAGATTCACTGTACATGTCCATGGCTTCTGTTGACAGCCTTGTTTTAGTTTGTGTTGAGCATGGGAGGTGGACTAGGGTTTCCAGTCTGGGCCTATGCAGCATGGCATGCTGTGTTGCATGTGTAGCCAAACACATGTTTCCATATCATGCATGGCGGCATGAGTGGGGGAACGTGGCATGGTGCACGTTGTCCTAAAGTCGTTTGCTTCCTGTTGCTGCATCTGCATGGTGTGCTGCATTGCCCTCACCATGGTCTGTGTGCAATGCACTGGTGTCCACATTGAAGTTTTGCCAGCTGTGGTCTGTGTTCCAGTTGCATGGCTGCTGACACACTCGTGCATGTGGTGGCATTACTCAGCTGATGTGCTTGCAATGGTTGTGCTGGTGTGCATGGTCAGGCCCCACTGTCCTGCATACTGCACAGGCTATTGAGTTGTGTGTCATTGTGCCCATGTTGCATCATGCATGCCTGCCCACTCTCAGCCTGCACGCCACACACCTGTCATGCTGGCCTCAGCACATTATGTGTCAGCGGTGTGCTGTGCCTGTGTCGCACATGGATTGTGCTGCCTTTATGTGCTGTGGTGTTCAGTGGGTGTCCATGTCACCTGGGGAACACTGTAGCACTGCCAATGTGTGTTGCACTGCTGCCCTGGGTGTGCACTGTGTGCACACTGTGCACACCACTGCCATGCTGGTGGTGCTCAGTGGTGCAAAAACCGTTGCCATGCTGTGTACGCACATGTGTGCCATTCCTGTTGCTGGAGGGGAATTGGTGTTGTGTACCTCCCTGTGCTGCTCTCCTGAGTGTGTGTTTTTCTTTGCAGGCTCACACCAGATTCAACCTGCCTCTCATGGGAGGACCTCTGGGCAGAGTCCTATTCTGGGACCTAGGAGGTGAGTGGTACCCATCCTACAGCATGCGGCCTTCCTGCAGGCAGTGAGGGACAATATGGTACAGTGTTTTACGGTGCTGCCAATGTGGTTTAGGCCATTGCAGTGCGGAAGGTGGAGGTACAGACCATGAGGGACTGCAGGGGGGCAAAATAGTGTGGACTTGGGCCTGCCATGGCCCTTGAACTTTGCATATAGTTCTTGACATTTGTCCCTGCCCATCTGCCCCACCCCCCTTCGGACTCTTCATTCCCCTGTTCCCTGTTACACCAGTTCCCTGATCCCTGTTTCCTGTGATGTTTTTGCCCTAGTACCTGTTTCTTTTTCATTTATGCTACTGTGAAGTTCCTGTTGTTCCTGCCATTGTTTGTTTCTGATTGTAGTTCTGTTTCTTTTACATTTCCATAAATAACTTTGATACTTTTTCTTCCCCTAGCCTGTTCATTCATTGCTGTGCTGTGCATGTGCTTGATCAGGGTCACCTACTTTTTTCAGAACAAGAAGGCGGCCACCCTGAGCAGCTATCTTCAGCAGTAGTAGTTTTAGTGTTTTTAGTTGATTTTTTGTAGTTTTATTTTGTTGTTTTAGTAGCTGTGTGCAATCGTTTTTGGTAGCTTTATGTAGTGTTTATGCAATCGCTTAATAGTTTATGGATCCTTGTTTAAATTCCAAGCAACAAAGCTACACGCTACAAAATCTAGTATGCTGGACTAGTTGCTGGTTTTTCGAGAAAGTCTCTGGAAGTCTGGAAGTTTGGCCAGCACTAAGCTATTCTGAGCTGTGTTTTCTGCAAATTGATTGGGGTAGTGAAGGTGTGCCTCTGGAGGGAGAGAAGAAAGTGAAGATCTGAGTGAGCGGTCGGCACTGAGGAAGAACTGCGAAAGCAGGGCCTATGGGAGTTGGAGAACCATGGGAGATACTTGGCCATCGGACATCAACTGGAACATCTTCTGTGTACCTTGTTTGTTGTTCCACAACCGTCTGTCAGTGCTCTGGAGCCCCTGAAGTTTTGGGGCTCACTTAACTTGCTGGGATCTCGCAGGTAGGAGGTTCTATATCAGTCTACCCGGGGGGAGTAGTCGCTGGCTGAGAGCTGGGTCCATGCAGGAGCCGCTGGCATTGGGTCCATCAAAGGGCAGAAAATTGTTTGCTTGTGACTCCTAAGCTGTTCAGGGGTCAGCTGGTTGGCTGATTTAGCTGGAGAGCTGTAGCGGTTGGTTCAGTGTGTAGGTGCGACTGCCTCCTGGGTGTGTGCTGGGGGAACTCTCTGCTTGCTTGTCCCAATTGTTGGTGCCTCTTCCTGGGTTTGAGCTATGTCCCAGATAACTATGGGGGTAGCTTTTGTGGGATAGAAGCCCATACCACGATGGACCAAGTGAAGCTCTGCATCAGACTGAGACCTTAAATTAAGACCTATCGAGCTGGAACTTTTGGACTCATGTAAAGACCTTCTCATTCTACAGTTACGGGTCAGATTTTTCCTTTTGTTTCTTAACTCATTGGCAGTGAGAGTGCCTTTACAGTTCAATCTTCATAAACTATGGTGAGCTTTTTTAAGTTGAGTGAGAGTTGACTTTGGTTAAGCCTGTCTGGTCCACCACCTCGGAGAGGTGGGAGCTCTACGGAGACTTCATTAATCTGAACTTTGTTTGTTTTCTATGACTGTGGCCTGGAGCTGGAGGAGACTCTCAGGTTATTTCTCAATCATTTCAACTATTTTAGACTGTCTGAGTGGGAGAGTCTAATACAATCTGGAATTGTCTATTGGAGGGTCCGGCATACTTCCTGTGATTTGGAAGTGCTTGGACTTCAGTCGAGGACTTATATACAGATTTGTGGTTGGTTTTTTTTGTTGAAGGGGTATTGGGTTTCTATTTTATGATATTTTAATTCTGAGTTTAGTGCGATTAGCTGTTTGTGGATTTAGTGGGGTTATTATTGGAGGTGGCTGTTTGGATGGCTGGAGATTATGTGTTGGCAGACAGACCCCCTGGTCAGGCACTATTCCTCCTCCGAGCTCTGGGGCCTCTGTCTCTTTAGTTGTCTCCCCTTACATGCTAATGTTTACAATTGTTGTTGGGCATTGGGGATTGTAAGGAGAAGGTGTAGTGGCGGTCCTGGATTAGGAGGAGGGGGAGAGCTGCGTATCCGGATTGGGGTCGTGGAGTTTAGGAGATGCCCTGGGGTGAAATGGTGACTGGACAGGGGTCCTTCCTGCCTGATCCTCATATTCAAGGACTCCACATTTAGTGAACAGTTGACTCGGTCAACCTCAGAGTCTCTTCCAACTCAGGCGGTGTTATGCAATGCCAGGTCCATTAAAAACAAGACTGCAATTATTGCCGATCTTGTTGGGTAAGCAGACCTGACTTGCATCACCAAGGCTTGGCTGGAGGGTAATGCTGGTCCGATCCTTGAGGCAGCAGTTCTGGTCAGTTCTTCAGTGATACACTGCCCGAGATTGAATCGCAGGGAAGGGGGTGTGTCCATTTGTTTTAAAATGGAAATGAGCCTGATAGATATGCCAGTTGGGGAGATCAGATCCTTTGACTGCATCCTGGGTGCAGGTGTGGGGTGCAAAGTTATTCTCATCTACCATTCGCCCAGGGATGGAAAGCAATTTTTGCAGGAAGTTGCGGACTTCATTGTCGACATGCTGTTGGAGTCTCCCAGACTGATGGTGCTGGGCGACTTCAATGCCTGCGTTGACAATGAACGTTTGCAGTTTGGCCAAGGTTTCCTCCAACTTATGATTTCATTGGGCTTCACACAGGCTATTGTCTCTGCTACCCATAGTTCTGGTCATTCTCTGGATCTGGTCTTCCTTCTGGGTATGGAGACCTCTGATTTGGTGGTGGAGCCAGTTGGATGGTAAGACCATTACACTATCAGGTTTGTTTTCCAGGCCCCCACCATAGGCCTGCCCCTGTGGAGATGATCCAGTACTGCCCATTAAGAGGAGTAACTCCAGATGGCCTGATGGCGGTGCTAGATCTATCGGGATGTCCAACTGCTAGTGGGGGTCCAGACAACCTGCTGCAGGCCTATAATACAGCTGTGGTGGTGGCTCTGAACTCTTTTGCTCCTATCCATATTTTCCCCCTCTCCCTTCGCCCTCGGTCCTCGTGGTTTGATGGGACTTTGAGAGAGATGAGGAGAGAGGGCCGAAAGATGGAGCGACACTGGCAGAAATCTGGTCTTGATGTTGACAGGCTTGGAGTGGTGGTCCATTATCATGACTCCCAATTGGTGATCCCCCATAGGAAGGCAGAGTTCATTTTTAAGGAAATCACCATTGCATGGAACCAACCAGCTCAGCTCTTCCAAATCGTGTACAGACTGTGCAGTCCAGCCTGTCTACAGGTTCAGAGAGCAGTGTCACAGGATGTGCTAATTTCTTTCCGGATAAGGTTGCCATCATTAGATCAGAGATCTGTCTAGCTCACTCCAATGGGTGACACAGTGATGGTTCAGGGGTCACAGAGCCACAGTTTTGTTGGTTGATTTTTAACCAGCCGGCAATTGTGGATGTCATAAAGATCATCCAGAATTTCCAGCCAACCTTCTGCAGTTTGGACCCGGCCCAACTTACCTCCTTGTGGGGTGTGTTGAGGTCATCAACCCAGTCCTGGCTGAGATAGTAAGGAGTTCTTTGGAGACGGGTGAGTTTCCTGAATCCCTGAAGGAGGAGGTGGTGACACCCCTCCTGAAGAAATCATCACTTGACCCAGACTATCTCGCCAACTACAGACATGTCATGAAGCTGCCCTTTGTGGGCAAGGTTATTGAGAAGGTGGTTACGCTGCAGTTGGATGACCACCTTACCATCTATAACATCTATGATCCTCTCCAATCAGGATTTAGGAAAAGGCACAGCACCAGGATTGCCCTGGTTCGGGTGCTCAATGATCTCCTGATAGAGAGAGTGAGATCGGAGGACTCATTCCATCTTAGTCCTCCTGGATCTCTCTGTAGCATTTGACACTGTGGATCATGGCATATTGCTGAAGCACCTGCATGTTATATGTGGATTGTCAGGGACAGTCCTCAGATGGTTCTATTCATTCATCACTGGTAGATTTCAGAGAGTTGCATCTGGAATTTTCACCTTGATGCGTTCCCTCTACCATGTGGGGTACCCCAGGGATCTGTGCTTTCACCTATGTTATTCATGATGTACATGTTGCCTTTAGGAGGCTTTGTAAGGTGGTACAGTACAGCTTGAGTTTTCACTGCTATACCGATGATACTCAGCTGTACTTGTCCTTTGCACCCAACCAGGATGATGTGGTTTCAGTGTTTATCAGTTGCCTTGCCAAGATCCAGGATGGGGACGAGTACCAACTGGCTGAAACTGAATCCTGACCAAACTGAGGTTCTGGTGGTGGAACCAGGTCAATGGGTAGAGGTGCCCTCGGGAGGACAGATCACTGGGATTATGCTTGGTGGCCACCACCTGATCTCTGAATGGGTGCAAAGTCTGGGTTTTATTTTTGACAAAGGGTTAACCCTGAAATCTCAGGTGTTATCTGTCATCAAGTCCTCATTTTACCATCTGAGCAATATTGCCTGGATCAAGAACCTGGTGCCGCCTGGTGATCTTCCAGCATTGGACCATGCTTTGTGACTTCCTGACTGGATTACTGCAACTCCGTGTACCTAGGGCTTCTGGGGTTGATATCCATTGCTTGCAGCTGGTGCAGAATGCTGTGGCCATGTTGTTGACTGGGCTGCCCTGGTCCAGCCATATTAGACCTGTGCTGCACAGACTGCACTGGCTGTTGGTTCAGTGGTTGATCACCTTCAAGGTTGACTTGCTGACCTATTAGGCCTTACATGGACAGGGACTGGGTTATCTGCAAGAGCTCCTTTGTCCCTACTGCCCCCTCTGACCATTCTGCTCTGCAGATGAGGGATTACTGGAGATTCCCAGGTCCATTTGAAGACCTCTGGAGCTTGTGCATTTGCTTTTGTGGCTCTGACCCTGTGGAATTCTCTACCTCATCAGATAAGGGGGTGCCTGACTGTGGAGGGCTTTAAATCTGCCTTCAAAACATTTCTGTTTTCTCTTGCATTTTCTGATAATTAATTTGGAAGTTTGTTATCTTACTGGTTTTTAAAATTTTGCTGTTTCAGGTTTTGTAAAAGCGCTTTGATATTTATTGAATTTCGTTTACAATAAGAAAGTTTATCATTATTATTATTTATTATTGTTCCTGTTCATGGGTGTTGGGCACAGTTTTTTCCAGTCCCTGTGTGCACGTTTGTCATGTGTGGATGCTGGGACCTCTGACTATGTGTGTTGCATGCATACCCTGTCTGTGTTTCCCCTCAACCCATGCAACTTCTGGGCATTCGGTTGTGGCTGAGTGGACGGTGTTGCTGTCCCACATTCATGCCTTGGCTGTTCCCCTGGTGTTTTGTGTGGGTGTCGTTTGTGTGGACCTCTGTGCTTGGCTCACCATTTTCAGTACTGAGCTAACCATAGTCAGTCTTGGGCTGCTGCTCCATGCTGTGCCATTTGCGGGATGGCACTGCATTGCCATATTCAGCTGATTCTGCACGATGCATTTCACTGCACTTCTTATGAATATTGCACTGTTTTCCTATTGCGCATCTCATTGCAAGATGCTTTACATTGTGCAGCACAATTCTCTGGCTCTGAATATGACCCCCCAGGAGAAGAAACCTGAGTTGGTAACATCACTGTTGGTGTTCTCACTTATAGTCCAAAGTGCCTAAAAGATGAGGTGGGAACAACTGGATACAATACGATGAGTTGTTTTAGCAGAGAAAGGCCTTACATGGAGACATAAGATGGGATACAAGGCAAGCAGATATATGATTTGAGACTATGACTGTGCCAGGAGTGTAGAAAGGGATTGGGCAAGGAACACGGGGGGGGGGTCCAAAAATGTTGCTGGGGCCATAACAAGGCACATTTCTCATGGCCAAATTACCATTTTAAATATGCCTGCTCCAGGTGTGGGGGTTTGCATCCTGCATCAAAATGCAGGACATACAGAGAGAATTTGGGAGGAAGTGACTACCAGCTGCAGTCCATTTCGGCCTGTCACTCAGGCTATCGGAGATCCAGCTAGGAGTATGGAGGTCGGGGAATGGGTTATCTGGAGGAAGAAGGTATGTGCAAGGTGGACAATAGGGAACTAGGAGGGGTTGGGATAGGGGCATTTATACTGGATTGGACAACAATAAAGGTGGAGGAGTTATGGGAATGGATAAGGGACTACCCAGATCATAGGGCAGCAGAGATTTTGAAGGAAGGTTTCACTCAAGGTTTTAGTTTGCATTTTCAAGGTGACAATGTGAGAAAAACAGCAAAGCATTTGTGGTCTGTAAAGGGAACAGAAGAGATACTAGTGAATAAAATAGAAAAAGACAGGGTGGCGGGTCGAGTGGAGGGACCTTTTAGAGTACCACCATTTGACAACCTCAGGGTATCCCCGCTAGGGTTAGTGCCCAAAAAGCTACCAGGCGAGTATCGGGTCATTCACCATTTGTCTTACCCTGAAGGGGAGTCAGTGAATTATTACATTAGTGAATAGGATAGCAGGGTAACTTATGCAAAATCGGAAGAGGCTGTGAGGATGACTAGGGTAAAGAAAGGGGCATGGCTAGCAAAAACTGACATAGAAACAGCTTTCAGGTTGCTGCCAGTAAGATGGGAGGACTGGGAGTTATTAACTTTTTGCTTGAATGGGCAATTCTATTTTCACAAAGTCATGCTAATGGATGCTCGGTGACTTGTGCCACATTTGAGATGTTCAGCACCTGGTAGCAATGGGCTTTCTGTGTACAGTATGGACACAGGGTGGGGAAACACTGTTTAGATTATTTCCTACTGGTTGGTGAAGGGGAAAAGGACACAAGCCACATATTCCATGATTTCAGTGACATGTGTATGCATCTGGGGGTCCTATTAGCAACTGACAAAGTTGAAGGCCCAAACCAATGCTTACTGTTTCTGGGAATCAAAATTAATGGCAGGGCTGGAATATTCAGGTTACTGATGCAGAAAGTTCAAAAGTTAAAAGGTGTTTCTGGATAGCGTGAAGGGTAGGAAAAGGGCACCATTGCAACTGGTACAAGAGCTGCTGGGGCATTTAAATTTTGTGTGCTGTGCAATTGCTTCCAGGCATATTTTACACTTGCATGCATTTACACATCACCAGGTGAGAGCAACATTAGGGCCCAAAAAGTCTCACCACTGGGTGATATCATGAAAGGGGTGAGGGAGGATTTGGAAGTTTGGGACGAGTCCCCGCTGGTCTATAATGGAGTAACCTTTTAGCAGGATGAGTGGGTATTTAATACTGATTTGGAGTTATACACTGATGCTGCTGGGGGACTGGGGATATGGGCCTATCTGAGAGGTCAGTGGGTTTCAGAACCTTGACTGGAGGAATGGTCCTGGAGGGACTTGACACAGGGTATTACTTTGCTAGAAATGTTTCCCATCTGGGTAGCTATGGTGGTGTGGGGTGAAAGGTTGCACAACCAGAAGGTGATGTCTTGATGGGATAATATGTCAGTGGCACACATGTTGAACAAAAGAGAGGTGATGTCAGAAATGGTCATGCAGGTTCCTAGACAGTTAGCACTGCACTGGTTTGCAGTTGAACATGAGCTTTAAAGCTAGGCACGTAGAGAGGATATTGAATACAGTGTCTGACAGTTTCTCCCATCTGCAGTTGGACAGGTTTTGGGCCATCGCACCAGGGGCAGACAGCAACAGAATGAGGTTTCCAACCTACATGTCAGAGATTGGGTGGAAGAAGCTGAGTTTCTGTTTCGCAACTTTTGATCAGAAAGGATCTTGAGGACATACAAGGGTCATGGAGAGTATTCCAGGCTTTTCGCACAAGCCAAAACATGGAGGTAAGTGGGAAAGTCACTGAGGAACAAGTAGCAAAATTTGTCATTAACAGGTGAAGAAAGGAGGTGGTGCATTCCACTATGGGGGTGCACTTAACAGCCATAGGATGGGCTAGCAACCTACAAGGGTGGGGGGACTCGGGAAAGGGACAAATGGTAAAAAGGATATGCAAGGCTGGCAAAGAGTGAAATGAAAGGAAAGGAACCTGACAAGAGGTGACCAGTCTCTTAAACATTACTGGAAAGGCTAATAGATGCTCAGCCTAGGGTTTGCTATTTGGGAAGTGAAGCAGTTTTATTCAGGGCTATTTTAACTGTGATATTCCATAGGGCTTTTAGGGTGGGAGAGGTGTTGGGACATGCAGTGGGAAAAGATACAGTGGCAAGGTGATGTAGTGGTCCTGCACCTACAAAGGTCAAAAATGGACCAAGTAGGGTGGGGACTGATCATTGTGCTGCAGAGGCATCCCAAGGCAGCCATTTGCCCAGTACAGACCCTATTTGCTGATGCTGGGTTAGGCCAGTGGAGGGGGCGCACCGTTTAAACACGGGAATGGTTCCCGGGCAACAGGTGGACAACTGGCAGCATTTTATTTTTTTGAGGAGAAGTTGAAACTTTTATTAATAAGTTGAAATTACAGAAATGATACAACAGAATACTTAACAGACTCAAGTTACATAGGTAGAGGTAACATTTTCAATCTAAATCCTCTTTGCATTACAGGGCATATAGTCCATTTCTACAGTCTGTTTATCCCTGCCTATCATGTCTCTTATTCCAAGGAAATGTTTATTAGATCTTTTAGTTCTAAGTGCTTGATAAGAAAAAACATTTAAACTTCAAAAGGGTATAACATTTTGGGGGGAAGACCTGGGTGGATATTCATTGCACTGATTTAGGATAGGTGCTGCAATAGAAGTGGCAACAAGGGGGGCCCTCAGAGGAGGTGAAGTAGGTTAGAAGATGGGCTTCGAATGGTTACAAAATGTATATACGAAAACTGAATGAATAACATCTTGTTTTCTTTTTCAGGGCGAGTCCAGTGGGCCTGTAAAATAAATAGATAAATAAATTAAGGGGAGGCGGGGGAGGGTTGATGGTAACATTATCTCACCTGATGTGTTTTTGATTTGCCACAGATACGGGTGAGTGATTGGAGGCCTGGATCTGTGATCATTCATATATTTATTGGGCAGAACGCAGAGTGGCAGTGAAAGCAGGGTGAAGGCAGATGTGCCATGACTATTACAATTTATGAATACTTTGAAAAAGGCTCTGAGGGGTGAAATGGACACAGTTACTCCCACTGATGGAAGATATGTGGACAAATAACCTGGAGCCGCACCTGTTTGCAATTCATCTTGGCGGCAATGATTTAGGAACCAGGCAATGGCTGAATATCTTTTTCCAGATTAAAGAGGACAATCAAGTGATAAAAGAATGGTGACCAAATGTAAAATTGATATAGTTGGAAATGGTACCATGTAGAGAGTGACGGTATGCACAAAGTCATAAAGCTATAGAGGAGGTATGCAGGATAATGAACAAAATGGTGGGGGAATTGTTTAAACAGGTTGGGGGCAAGAGCATAAAACATAGTGGGATAGAGGAGAACAATACAAACTTCTTCCAATTGGATGGTGTACACCTGTCTGGTGTGGGCATTGACTTATTTAATGAAGAGATAGGGTCTGCAATAGAAAAATGGAAGCAGGAGGCTAGATAAAACAGGGGGTGGCAGAAAAAATGGTGGAGCCTACCATTCTGTGCAAGCGGGAAGTGGTCTAGTGAAAAAAGGAAAAGGAAAAAGGAAACATGAAGGGGCAGGCAGGCAGGACGAACCTGACCTGGGTGTACACCAAGGCTGGGGAGAGTGAGATTACTCTGGGGGGTTTATGCCCAGGGGAGCTACAGAGGAGGGGTATTGATGTATATCCATACACAGCAAGAAGGATGAATAAGGAAGATAAGAACCCCAGATATACATCTATGGGAGAAGGCAGAAGGAAAATGTGATACACATGTGATATAAAACTGTAAAATGTGAACTATGAGATGATTATGAATATGATGATTTTAATGGTGTATGGAAATTAAAAGAACATTAGATTGTAAATACTGGGAAGTTATTAATAAATTTATTGCTGACTGAGCATCCAACAAGCAATGGTGTGGTATGTTTCATTGGGAAGAAGATCAGGGGATAATGCAGCTTGCTCGTATATTGACTGGTCTGGGTTCACTCCTTGCCCTACCAATTTTAGGCATGCATTTTTCCCTAGGGAGCTAGCCATCTCCATGTAGAATTCACCCCTTTATACAAAACCCATTAAAGTGTCAGTGTATAACTTAATAAAAAGACATGCACTACTGTTTAAAAACTGCTGGTAACTATAAATATTTAAAGATAAAAGGCTATACAGTAGTATCTGCTAATGTTTGAAATACTTTAGTTCCCGTTATGCTAGAACAGATCAACAGTTATAGAAAACTGCTACCCAAACAGCTATGCATTGGCTTCAACTCTTCTCTGGCTATTTAAAGGGAATACATCATTGTAAACAAAAGAGAGATAGTGCAATTCTGAGAGAAAAGAAAAGCATTTTAAATTACTGATCCTACAATTAATAACTATAATAGATTGATAGTCTACCATCAAAATGCCACATTTGATCAAACATACTTATTTTTTGAGGAATGCTGTTAACTTGATGTGGTCAATGAGGCCAGAATGTTTTAGAGCTCACACCTCAAAGGTTCAAAATTACTCCCTCCATAAAATAAGGAAGTCCAAATCACCACACCTTGGGGCCCTGCTATACCTTTTCTGTATTTCATTATACCGTTTTATTTCCTGGCATCCATGTTCCCAGTGGCACCCTCCAGTTCTACCACTGATCTGTCTAGTGGACTTAAACATTAATCACCACTTACTCAAAGTCATGTTTGGTGCATGGATGCCATGTAGGGTCATGTGGAGCTTGCAGGGTATACTGAGTGAGCCAGGGCAGTTTCCTTCATTTATAACCATGGGGAACTGTGTATGATGCAATGCATGAGTGTATGCCCCTTCTCCCACCCATGTCTGCCATTCCCACTGTGCTGCCACCCAGTATTCAATGGTTGGCTGGCAAGTAGAGGACTCAGGTCCCCCTCCTTGAGGGAGGAGAGCTGTCCTTGGAATGCTTAGTCCTCCCTTGCTTAACCAGCCCCTGAATGACCCTGGCCCATTCCTGAACCCACTTCAATGGCATGAGTGGAGGTAAGGCATCCAGCACCTCAGCCCTCCTTGCCACTGGACTGGATCTAGCTGCAAATTTTCAAAGCCACAAAAGAAAAAAAAACATGTCTTCCTTGCATTTTGTTATCACAGATGTGTTTGGCCAGTCTGTTACTGCAGTTCCCTTTTTAGATTGCTTTAAAGGATACCGAAACAATTAGTTTTTTAAAACTGCAAACTCCTGTAAATATACAGTATGATGTAATGCCTGATGTAAATATATGTTGTAATGCCTGAAACCGTGAATTTGGTTGCCTTGATGCTACTTGTTCACCTTGATTCTGTATTAGGAGGCTCAGTTGTCATTGTTAATAGCTCTGTATTGTGGTATTATGAATAAAACATATTGAAGAAAAAAAACTGCAAACTCCAAAATCTGGCTTCATTGCGAGGTAAAGTAAAGGCTATTGTTTACATTTATGATAAAAATGCATTCATGTAAATAACATAAATGTAGTTTCATAGCTTTTGAAAAATGTAAACATCAGCCTTTCACTTACAAAAACAGCCTTGCCTTCTCCCTAAGATGTCTGACAACTGTATTAAGTGATGAGTCATGATGACATCATCGGAGCCAGAGCCAGAGGCCAATATATATTCCTATAGACCAATAGTTCTCAGACTTTGTCACAGTGAGCCTCCCCAAATCCATGGAAAAGATTTTGAGCCTCCCCCAAAAACTGAAATAATCTTGGGCCTCCTCAAAGAAAAATAACATACTGTACTTTGTGCAGTACACCATGAAGAAATTGAAAACCCTTTGAGTACTTGGCTCACATTCAGTTCTGTGTCTTATACTGATGTGGAACCTTTGGAAAAAGAGCTCCTGTGCTCAAAGGTGTTATCTGAATAATAAATAAATAAACGTATCATCATTCAACTTATTGTACCCCCCCCACAGGCCAACCTGTGTACTCTGCTATTTTCATTCTTGAACCATTGTTACCCCTTGTTGCAGTACCTTCATGGGTCAGACTGCTTTCTCTGTTTCCTGTCTATATGAAATAACCTTCCTACATACTTTGCATCTCCCCATCCTTCCCTGCTCCTAAGCAACTTCTCTGAATTGCTTTACTCCTTCCTGCTATTGATCTTACTACTTTATGCTCAACCCTTGTATTTGGGTTGTTCTGCCATCAGGCTACAAATTGATCAATTACCACCACTCATTATTAATTTATTGTTCATATTTGTCTGCACTATTGTTCATTGTATATTTCTTATTTGTTTTGCAGTTACCTTTTGAAATGTATTCACCCTCACCCTTCCTGGTACACCTGAAATGAGCCTTGGCTCATTCAGCTTCCCTTGTCACCTATTAGTAAATAAGTACATTAAATTCAACTACTATTATTCTCTTTCAGTTTGTATCATCTCTTCACACAAAATACATAAAACTCAAAATGTAAATACAGTACTTTTTCAGACTTGCTCGAGCCTCCCTTGGAACAGGTTGGGGCCTCCCAAGGGAGGCTGGCCTCACCATTTGAGAACCCCTGCTATAGACCAACTAGTTCATCTTTCCCTCTTTGTTTTGAATCATTTTACCAGAATGATCAACACCATGTGTTAAGATGTGGATTATTATGATCAGTACACATGTTAGGCTATGATTTTGTTCATTTTATTTACTTTAACTTGCTGAAAATGTTTTGCAATTTAGTTGACTTTCCCTTTGGCAAACTGCCGAACAGTACAATCCTTCAAGTACCTGATGATCTAGTGGTTATGTGATGCCTTGAATTTTTTTTGTTGTTAACCAGGAGAGACACACTATGCTGAAACCTTGTTGACAGATGTGGCCTGGCAGCATAAGGAAGTTAAGTGACTTGCTTAGGGTAACACAGTAAAGTACTGGTCTGGTCCAATTCCAAACTTATGCATTCTTGATAATCCACAAAAAAAGCTTCTCTTGTATTCTTTTTCCAAGTAAACCCCCTGAACCTAGCCTGGCTTCTGTTGAACACTTCACCATCCATACCATGTTCTTAGTACTGCCTGGGGCTACATATGAGCTTGTGGTCTCATGAAGAGCATTATCACACCTCAGACTGTAATCCTATACCTCAAAGAGTTGTGCATACCTACACCAATACGGATCATCAGCTGCACTGTCAAAAAATACTTCTCAAAATCACACTCAAGTTAACTTATTCAGTGTTTGACTGCTGCTCCCACAGTAAACATTGAGTGGATCACCACCCTTTTGCACAGTGAAGGCAGTATGTACAGTTCCCCTGTTGTGTTTTTGTCCCGCCTCCTTAACCAACAATTGGGTTTTTGTGGAGGGCGAAGCAATAAGCCTCAGGACTCACCAGAAAAACTGCTGTTCATGCCCTCTTAAGGGCTGTACTTACTATGGATAACGATATTATTAGCTGGAGAGGCATACTAATGCCTTGAGCAAATCCACCAGACTTCCAGTGTCAGTCTACTCCTTTATCAGTGATCTGCAGAACCCCACAGGACAGTGTCCTGCAAATCTTCTCGAGTACTTTTTAGTGCCCTACTCCACAATGTGAGCTGGTTGGCTACCACCCTTCTAAATTTTGATTTATCTATACAGAGCTCCCTCAATACTGTCCTAACAAACGTCAGCCCCTCCACCTGAGGTTAATCTCCTTACACTGAATTCAAGTAACACTTTAAGTGCAGCCCTGCCACTGAGTATCTGTCATCGCTGGTTGTTCTCATTCATAGTCAGGTAGTGATCATGGTGCTGGCAGCCCTACATTTCAGATCTCACAATGACCTGCTAAACGTCCCCTTCCCTGTCTTCCCTTAACCTGTCTATAGCTGTACCCTGCTGGAATGGCCTCTTCAGTCCCTCTCTGGCATTCATTCTTCTTTTCTGCTCCCCACACTAAAAACTGGTGCTCTCACTACCCTTCTGCATCATGAATGCAGTTAGTACAGTCTCCCGTGTCATTTTTACATATTAATAATAAACATGATCTTCTGGTAAGCCAGGTCAATAGTAGCAGGGCACAATGGGAAACATAGGCATTCCTACCCATATAATATCTAATCCACCTATAATTAGGCACTATTAAATGACATGCATAATGATGTGCACACCCATCATTTAATAGTGCCTAATCAAAGGTAGCCTAGATCTTTTAAGGATAGGAAAGCCTTTAATTCCCCTTGTTTCCTGCTGCTATCAGCCTGACTTACAGGAAAGATTTGTTTATTTTTGATTTATCAAAATACCTCAGGACAGTACTATGCACAAGGGTGATGAGCTCAGCAGTTTTTGGTGTGGGGAGAAGTAGTGAGAATGAATACCAGAGGGGGACTGAGAAGGCCACTCCTGCAAGGTATGGCTATATTCAGGAAAGGGGAGAGACAGAAGGGGAGAAATATGAGCAGATCACTGTGAGAAATAAGATGTGGGGCTGCCAGCACCATGATCACTACCTGACCCTACTGTCCTGGCCAACATCCCCCTTCCCATAAAACTAGTTCATGCAATTGTCCAAGGCTGTGTGTGGGTATAATGTGTGAATTGGATGCTACTATACATTCAATCACTTCACTACCAGTCTAGCATTGCTTGTAAAGCACTTTGGGATACAATGTGTATGAAATCACTATATGAATACTGATTCTTCTTATTATTATTTCCCATGGATAAAGATGAGAAGACAAGACAAGCATCTTTTTGATTTCCAAGAAAGTATGAACTCTGGCATTGGACTACAGAAGAACTTTGCTACAAACAAGTGGATCTATGGGGTGGTGAAGGGTGCAGCTGTAATCCCCCCCATTGTAAAGTACTTGCTTGCTGCTGCATTTTACTTTGTTGAAGAAGTCATCTGATTTATTGATTGTACAAATGTTTATATTCAAAATATGGATTACATTTGTAGTTTCAGTCAAAAACATACTAGAAAAGCAGAATAGCAGAAAATATAAAGGTTTCATAAAAATGTTAAAAAGTGCATATCAAGTATGCACACACTCCCAGCACCCTCTCCCCCCCCCCCCCATTGTAGCATCCTGGATCCGTCATAACCACTAGACCACTAGGTTATTCAAGATGTGTACTGCATTGTGGTTTGCCAAAGAGAAAGTCAGTTGGATTAAAACACAATTTCAGCATGTTAAAGTAAACAAAATGAACAGAACCATAGCCTAACATGCATATTGATCTAAATAATGCACATGGTTTTGGCCTTTTTTGTGAAACAATTCTATACAAAGGGAAAAAATAACTAGTTAGCACTACAGAAAGCCATATAGCTTTCTGACTTTGGCTCCTATGATGCCATCACTTAACACATTTGGCAGCCATTTTAAGAAGCAGGTAAGGCATTTTTTTTAAATTGGAAGGCTGATTTTTCATTTTTCAAATGCTTTGAAACCACATTTAGGTAACTTATATAAATGTAGTTTTAGCATTAATGAATTCAGCAGCCTTTCCTTTAGTCCTGTTTGAGGTCAGATTTTTGAATAGTTTGTTGTCAAAATGTTGTTTAGGTATCCTTTAATGTGTTCTCCCACCCATAACTTAAATATTCTTCTGGTTTTGCCAACATAAAAAGCTCCACACACAGGTGACTAAATATAAAACCTCCTCTGAGGCTCAATTTGTGAATTTCAAATTGTTTGGTATTATTAAATGTACTGAAAGTTCATGTCTTTGCAATTCTCTTGCAAACTGAACAGTGGCCAAACTAGTAGCAGCCAATTGGTGGTGATTGTGGCAGCAATTTACATGTTTGGACACTACTACACATAGGTTACTTTTAGAATTTAATATGATTAGCAGATAGGAGAATGTATGCATGACTGTGCATGTGATTGGGGGCTGGGGACAAAAAGTACAGTATATCTCAAAACATTCTTCAATCCAGAGGATAAAAATGCAGACAATGCTAGTGTATGTGTATGTGTGCAGACCACCACTGTATCACAACACGCTTTACAATGCAGGAGTGCATTAAATGC
The DNA here is from genome assembly GCA_016271365.2 of Neoceratodus forsteri. NCBI lineage: Eukaryota > Metazoa > Chordata > Ceratodontiformes > Ceratodontidae > Neoceratodus > Neoceratodus forsteri. The sequence continues at coordinate 1,497,447,459 of CM057449.1, forward strand.
TGCATCAAGAAAGTAAGGAGAGACATGGACCAACACCACCCCCTAATGCAGTGCAAAACAGGAGATATATGGGACAAAATTGAAAATGCAAATGTTTGCAATAGACTGTATAACAACATTGCTATTACAAGTCCAGCCACGTTTACATAACCCATTTTCTACTTTACTTCTTCATGCTTGCAGTCATTGGTATCTACATGTTTTTTTTTTCTTTATTTTCCCTTTCCTTTCCATCCTCTTCTCATGTTTAAAGTATTAGTTAACTTAAGATGGTAAACTACAGTAAAAAGTTTTTCTCCACTCATGGAGTGCAACATTTTGTATACTAATGTGTTGCTGTAGAGAGGCTCTAGTTGCCTGCACAATAAAATAGCAAGTAGCACCATCAGCAGAATTCAGTTATTCAACAAATAATGAATTGCATGCCATTCCATCATTTATTGCAGAGTACATTTTCAGGGCAACATATGTGTAATTTAGAATTCACCTGCTCATGTTGCTTAATCCCAGGTTCATACAGCAATCCTCTACTCATCAAATAAACTTGGAATGCAGAATTTGCACACCAAATGGGCCACCACAGTCACACTTTAAACCATACACACATGACACTCAGGTTCTGCTCACAAAGGCTCTGTGCAAATGCCTTCAAGGATTTTAAGGTGCAAAATAGCAGTGACTATAGATACAATAACAATGCTCCACCTCAAGGAGTCCTTGTGTGGCAAGTCTATCTGCATTCCGCTAAACAAAAAAAGAAAAGTCTGCAGACTTAGAAATAGAGATACCGCAAAGTTTGAATTCACTTTTCAAGTTTGGGCTAATCAGGGAGATCCATCTCTGCAGAGCATTTCCTGCGTTCGCCTTGACATAGTTGAAATTTGCTTATGCAACTTCGCCGGCAGTCCAATTAATTTCGCTGGCGACGTTCATTGACAAAGTGCAGTTTGTGCTGACCAGAATCACATGGTGTATACTTTGTGTAGGACTGCAGGTCACATGGTGAGACTGAAGCAGGCAGGAAGGAAGTGAATTAGTTTCACTTTCTCACAGTGGTTGAGACTGTAGGCAGCTCTCTAAGGTGTGCTCAATCCATAAGTGTTGGAAAACCAGAAGACACTATTATGTACATATTTTAAGCAGGTCTTTTTCACTACTTATGCGAGCATACAAACATACGAATGTGCCAGCAGAAACAGACTACTTGGTCTATCTAAGTCTGCTCAAGTGTGCAGCCAACACCCCTAGTTTGCAGCCGCCCCACTCCCCCTCCCCTTTCCCTTTGTCATCCCACTGCCACCCCACCTCCCCCACCCTCGCTTCCCCCTTTCCCTGTCCCATGCCCCTTTGAAGCTGTTCACAGCTTTACATGATACCACCCATTCTGGTAGGGCATTCGGTTTTGCTACCACCCTCTCTGTGAAATAGTGTCTCCTCAATTCCTTCCTAAATCTTCTCCCCTCTTTTCTTAGCCTGTGTCCTCTGGTGACCCTCCCCCTCCTTAACTTAAAGACCCCATCTGCCCCATCCTTATTGATTCCCCTCACATACTTGAATGGCTCTATCATGTCCCCCCTGTCCCTTATATCCTCCAGGGTGTACATATTCAGGTCTCCAAGCCTGCTGTCATAGTCTTTCTCCTCCATTCCACATATCATCTTTACTGCCCTCCTCTGCATCCCCTCCAGTAGCCTGATATCAGGCTTTAGGTATGGTGTCCAAAACTGCACACAATATTCTAAGTGCAGCCTTACCAGTGACCTGTAGAGGGGCAAGATCACCTCTCTTCACCTGGATGAAAACCCCTCGCTATGCACCCCAGCATTTTGTTCACTTTTGCAGCCACTGTCCTGCACTGGGCAGTGTTGTTCACAATCCCTGTTATCATTACCCTTAGGTCCTTCTCCTCCTCCTCAGTGATCCCCAGCTTAATCCCCCCCCAGCCAGTTTTCTCTCCTTGGGTTCTTCACCCCAAAGTGCATAACCTTACACTTCTTTGCATTGAACCCCAGCTGCCATCTCTCTGACCACTCCTCTAGCTTGTGTAGGTCCCCCTGCAGCTGCTTCCATCACTCCTCTCCATCCACCACTGCTCTGATTTTGGTGTCATCAGTGAACAGACAAACCTTGCTCACCAACCCTTGTGCAATGTCTGATATGAAGAGCCCAAACATTATTGGCCCCAACACAGAACACTGTGGCACCCCACTCATCACCAGCCTTGGAGTTGAGAGCTCCCCTCTCACCATCACCCATTGCAGCCTGCCACTCAGCCAGGTTGTAATCCAGTTCATCATTTTGGCCCCTACCCCTACACCAGTTTGCTTCTCCCCAAGTCACCCATGAAGCACTAAATCGAAGGCCTTGCTGAAGTCCAAGTAATGAACATCCACTGCATGACCCTTATCCAGCTCACCTGTCACCCAGTTATAATATTGTGTCAGGTTGGTTTGACAAGACTTCCCTGAAACAAACCCATGCTGCCTCACATGCTGGAGGCCATTGTCCTCCAGGTATGACACCAGTCTTTCCTTTAGTATCATTTCCATGAGTTTTCACACTATGGAGGTGAGACTTACCAGATGATAATTACCCAGTTCATTCCTTGGCCTGCTTTTGCGTAATGGTACTACATGTACCATCCTCCAGTCCAGTGGCACACATCCTGAGTCCAGTGAGGTGCTTTACAGATCCACCAGTGGCTCCGCCAACAGCTCTGCCATCTCCCTCAGCACCCCGGGGTGGATACCATCTGGCCCTGGTGTCTTGTCTACCTTCAGTGCCCTCAGTCCCTCTAGGAGTCTGCTTGCCTCAATTATTCCATCTGTCACCTCCCTCCCTGTCCCCACCCTCCCAGCTCATGCTGGTAGTGCCTCAGTCTTCCATGAACACTGAGCAAAAGTATTCATTCAGTGCTTCTGCCTTCCCCTCCCCCCTTTCCGTCCACTCCCAACCCCTTTATATCCTCACTATTGTCTCCAAGCACTTCCTTTTCTCCCTGATGTATCTGAAAAAGTCTTTCTCCCACCATTAATCCCCTGTGCTAATCTCAGCTCCCTCTGGGCCTTGGATTCTCTCACTTTTCTGGTCATCTCCCTGGACCATCTTGCATATTCCTCCCTGTCCACTTCCTTCCCCATGCTCCTAAACCTCTGGTGCGCCACTCGTTTTGTTACTTGTAGTTGTCAGTCTTGTGTTTTCATTTTCTCAGTTTTGATTGTTTGTTGTTTTAATTTTTTTCTTTTATTTTGGTTGTATTTGATCTTCTGATTTAAACTCCTTTACATTTTTCCCTTTAGTAGCACTAGTATTGTTTGCTAGAATGGCAGAGGAGGTGGGAAAAATGGTCCGTGGTGGCATGCGTCAGCTGAATCAGTTGGCATTTCATTCTGGGAGGGAGGCACCTGGCTAGGGAGAGGAAAGTCAGCCAACTACCTGCAGGAGCCAGGTCAAAGAAGAAAAGCAGGTGGAGCTCATGGCAGTCCACTAGCAGCAAGTAGAGCAGGAGGTGCCGGTGATGATGGTGGTGGAGCAGGATGCTGAAGTTAATCTAGAACCAGCACTGCAGCAGCAGCAACAGCTGCCTGCTGCAAGTGCAAGGTCCCTCCCTTTCACTCACTGTGTCTCCCAAGTGTGGGACTTCTTTGAATGCCACACAGAAGATGTAAGCATGGTTACCTGCAAACTGTGTGGGAGAGCAGAGAGGAGGGAGTAAAAGGGGAGCCATCTGAGCACTGGTGGTCAGCGAACGAACATACAAGTGTACCATGGCCTGGAATTGGAAGCCAGGCTTCATCAGGAGCCTGTGCCTGCTCCTAGAGATGTGGCAGTAAAGAAGGAGGGGAGGTCAAGCCCTGTTGTCCCAGAACATAGGCACTGGTGTGTGCAGGGGGAGTCCACCACCCCCAGCCGGGAACAGCAGCAGGACACAGCAGGGCAGGCTTCAGCAGCCCCACCTCCAGTTTCATCATTTGATCCCCATACAGTGGCCACAAAGGCAGAGGTGGTCAATGTGTGGGAGGAGCTGAAAAGCGTCCAAAAAAGTCAGTGGCAAATTTTGGATCATCATGATACACTGGTGAAGGCAGTAGAACAGCTTAATATCGGTTGGGCGCTAGTGGCAGTACATGCTAATTTTTTTTCTGTCCCTTTTTTCTTTTCTGTGCTGTATGTTGTTGTAATTGTCTGTCCCCATTCCCTATCCCCAAGTGTTATTATCCCTGTCCCTCCCAAAAAGGAAATAAAAACATAAAAAAATAAAGAATATACAAACAGCACAAAAAAAAATTGTCTATCCCCTTGTCTAATGTCTGTGTACTGTGTACTGTCTAATGTTGGTTCCTACTATATTGTAACCTTCCCCTGTAAATAACTGTCTTTTAGACCCCGGAGCAGTGGTTGGCAGTTGAAACAGTCAGTTGCAGTTCAATGCAGTTGCAATCAGTTGCAATTGCATTGGATTGCAGTCATAAAATAGTGGAGTTGAAATCCACTGCAGTTGAGAATTCCGTGACCCATCCAGGTTTGTTTTGTGGTGCGCTGCAGTCTGTTTTCTCTTTTTTTCTTTCCTGGGGGGAGGGAGAAGCAGATCTGTGAATATCTAATGGTCCTCAACCGCCGGCACTGAGCCTTAGAGCCAATAAAATGCACCCCTGGCTCCTGGACATGAAGCATCCACCAATTGGGAGAGCTTGAAGGAGGAACCAGGTGCTTGAGAGTGTCTGTGACTGGCTGCACGAGATGGCGGGGACAGCGTGCCTATGTAGGAGAGGAGACTGTCAGGAGAGGAGGCGTCTGTGTTGTTGTGTGGGCAACAGAGTGAGCAGTGTTTTTCTTCAAGGATGAAGTTTGGTGGTTCGGCCTTTAATTTAAAAATAAGTTAACTGTGTCCACTGTCCTGGCATGTCTGGTGTCCAGAGAGAGAGAGAGACTAGTGTGTGGTTGTGTAGGTCCCAGTCAGTCCTCCAGCAAAGCCAGGCAGCAATCAAGTGAAGGCAGCAAGTCAGTGGTCTGGTTGTGGTTAGAATCAGCCCATGACCCTGTCGGCAGGGCCTGTCAGGTGACTCTCACTCAGTCTTGGTCAGGTCTTCAGAGTCGGTGAGGAGGAGGAGTGGTAGGTGCACTAGTTACAATGCGTGGAGTACCGGAGTGGGGATGTGGGTCTGAATTGGGGACCAACTGTGTGGGTTGGGAGGAGGGAGCACACAGCTCCAAAAAACTCTTGCACCACCACTGAGTAGAGCAGCAGCGGCAGCCTGAGCCATGGAGCCACCTGACCGAACTGGCAACTGGCTATTACAGTGAGCAAGGTACTGTATGGGATGTGTACACAAGGCCCGCCAGGGCTGGGCAGTGGGAAGTAGGAAGGAGGAGGAGGATGGTCTCTCACAGACTACTCAGTCTGTCTGTGTGTCTGGCTTGTCTGGCTGGTTGAGGGCTTGGGGGTTGTGGGGCCTGGGGGGGTGAACTTGAAAAGCCAAGACAATCAATCATCATTGATCTGCTGGTGGCCTGGCTGGGCTCTCTATCTGACTGTGGTGGCATTGTGAGTAAGTCAGACTCCCCACAAGGTTGTGCAGCAGGCCAGGTGAGGTGGTTGGTTGGTGAGTTCCGGGACCCACAGGAGGTCGGAGCGAGGAGCATGGTTGGTCGGGTCCAATGAACAAAATGTTTGTTGTTTGCCACTGTAGGAATCGGATAGACTAAATATTAAAGACCTCACGGCAAGATGAAAAATTAAAAAAAACACACTAGTGTACATACTGAAAGCCAAAACAAGTTCAGAAACTGTGTCAGAAAATATGTATTTTTTTAATATTTATGAGTTTCTTTTAGCTTTAAATTTAAACTATGAATACATCTCAGTTCTGGTATACCATACAGTAGGTATTTCGAGGGGTCCTCCCTTAAACTGTTTTTTAGACTCACAGATTCTACAACTACTAGTAAACTAACATATATTGATGCAAAAGGGTACCTTCTAGCTTCTGTGGGAGGTTTAAGAGTCCCTACCTATATTGTATTTTAGATTCACAGTTCTTTTTCTAAGTAACTAGTATTACTGCTGCTTTTTTTTCTATACCGTATACTGTTTTACTTCCCTGCTTCAACTTGTTACTTCCAGGGACTTAGTATATTTTGTTGTTGTTTTGACTGGTTATTGTACTTTAGTGGGTCCCTACTGTGTGTAGATTTGTTTCACTGAACTTTGTATTTGCATTTTAAAGAGCAGCCAGCTTCTTAGCTGTTGCTGACTAGTTGCTGCTCCCTCCAACATATGAAATACCTCACCTGCCCCAGAGTTGAGGGGCATAAATAATTCCTTTTGTTTCTGCCCATTTATGATGTTATAATGCTGCTAAATCCCAAATGCTAAAAACAGAGCTGCTTCCTGACCTGAACCCACCAACACGCACCCACATAGGCACATGCAGCCCCGTTTTGTTATGTCAGAAGGCTAAGGCTGTGTGTGTGTGCACCCCATTGATTTCAAGGGGGGACTTTTCCATACATTTTATTAACTTTTATAGTCGAAATTTTAATTAAAAAAGATACAAAGTTAAAAAAAGTATGACAAACTACTACATAATAAAATTCAACAATGGTGAAACCTGAAAAAAATTGGTTGGATTTTCTTCAGTTAGTTGAAGTCAGAAATTTCAATCTTGTTGAACAAATCAGTCATAATGTGTGGTAAGTCAGTCATAATTGGTTTTTCAACTGACTCCGGGGTCTACTGTCTTTATAGTCTCCTGACATCCTATATATTTTTTCACATTCTGTAGTAATCGTCCTAGGTTTATGACAGAGTTGTCTTGTCTGTACTGTTTGTCATTGATTTATTGCCCCCCCACCAAGGTACAATTTCAAAAGCAGTTACCAAAAGTGACATGAAAACACCAATACAACCCAAAAATCTTTCCTATCTTATCCTGCTGCTATGTCTTGCTCTTGTCTGCAGCACTGTATGCACACTTCCATGAGAAAATTACCCAGAATAAACAGAGAAAGTATTTATGTGAGAAAATGCTGTTCTGGCCTGCCCTGCCTCCACGTCCCACTCTTGTCTGCTTCCATACAGTGAACTTCCATGAGAAATCACCTATCCAACAATAAAATGAGAAAACATTTATGCCAAGAGAATATACCTGTTGTTATAGCCTAGTATGACTACTGCGAGAAAAACACATGTGATATACAGGCTTGTGCTACACAGCTGTGCACTTGCTGAATTAGAACAAGAACAGTCTGGAATAATGTGGATGTGGATGATAAGGAAAATGTACAATGTCTGGTTGATATTTAACATATGAAGACTTGTAACACCCCGAATTTAAAGTCTTGCTGCTGCTGCTGCTGCTGCTGCTGCTATTAAAATTATTTATGTCCTGAAGGATTACTTGTAGTGATGGTGCTGCTCCTGTCTGTGTGCTGCTGCTGGACTGGTCACGTATGATGGTGACAGATTGATGGTGCCAATTGTATTCTGCACCCCACGCTTGCAGTTTGAGTGGTGAGTTAATTTCATTTTGTTGAGTTAATGTGGTATTGAATGAGGATGATTAATTTTTTTCCCTTGCAGAAATGTAGGTGTGCTGTGTATATGCAGAATGCATGCCACATGCTTAATTGTCCAATGTTTGCATGTGGTTCGCATACACAAAGTGAACCAAAGTAAACCAGGTCTAAAAAGCAAATCAGGTTCGCATGCTGCAAGCTTGACATGACGGCAGCATGTAAGCTGGTGTGAACATCTTCTAAACATTACAACAGGTTCACGTGTTGCACATTTGACATGAGTGCAGCAGTTAAGCTGATGTGAATATCATTTAAACATCACATCAGGTTCAAACGCTGCACACTTGCCATGTGTGCAGCAGCTAAACTGGTAGAAATCTCATCTAAAAAAACACATCAGTTTCTATTTCTTATACTACTGCTAGCAATTAGAGTCTTTAAAATACATTTTATATTTGAATTCCCATACAAATTCAGTAAACGTATCAATTCTGATCCTTTTGCAAGTTGTTTATTGGCTTTGATTTTTGTCATTACATCACGATTAATTTGTAAAGTATTGTTTGCTTACTGCATTAAATGCCTAGGATCTAGCCAGTCAACATCCTCCATTCCAGATGTACAAAGAGGGGCCTCTGTGTTTGGTAGCCTATCCCTTTTTTTTTGGACCATGCAAACCCCTTATGCATATTTAGTGTTACAAATGTGCTTCTCCATGACTGTTTCATCTCACTTACTTTCCCTTTGTTGTCCTGTATTGAGCACATACACTATGGCTGTGCTCAGCACTGGCTGTGTTGAGTAGGGTCTTGGAAGCATATACCATACCTCACATTTTGTCACTGAAATAAGGGACATGGACACTCAAAATGAGGGACAATGAGGGACATTGACCCATGTGATAATCCGTACACATCATGAAACATGGAGATACACTACCTCAGAACACAGTGGAAACCATTGCATTAGCACCTGAGAATGAATTTCTACCATTAAGCGGGGGCATTTTGGTAGGGCAGAGGGGGCAGTTGCCCCCCTCCTGTATTTGTGCCTAGGTTGTTCTTATGGTGTGGCAATAATGGCACTGAATTTGGATTTAATGTTTTGCTCAATAAGTGCTCACCTAGCCTGTGTGTGTTCACGCTGCAGGTACTCTCCAGACTCGACTGTGTCTGTATTGTGTTGTCCACTCTCTCCACCTATTAGCAGAGGCACAATCACATCTGATGTGGATGAGCTCCAGACAAGAAAGAGTGCAAGAATCTTGCAAGTGTCTTTCCCGCCAGAGTAGAAAGACTGCACAGTACAGCTTGAAGGAGTCAGTGAGCACTGAACTCTCAATAGCAGTGTTGTGGTAGTGTATTTTTTTGGTCTACTCTTAGTGAATCTCTGTCTCCCCTGGTGGCTGAAGGGGCAGAGGGTGAGCTAGAAGCTAACTCAAGACTAGACTACCTATTTACTCTACTAGACATACCTTGCAAAAAAAAAAAAGAAAAACAGCACAGACTCCCACGGCAGCAAGCTAGGCTTAAGCAGCAGTGGTGATAGTGGTGTGGGTGGCCTTCATAGGCCTTGATCAGTGCAGTGCAGCAGCAGCAACCACAGCAGCAACCAAGCAAGAAGCAAGCAACCCAGGTTGGGTGGGTTTGGTTGGTGAGATGACTTGGTCACGGACCACTTTGGGGACCTATGATGGTTGGTTCTACCATCCAGCTTCTGGTGGAAGTAGAGGAGGAAGTGGAATTAAAACTGGGCTGGTGGCACACTGTGCCAGGCTGCAGGTTCTGGTCATATGGCTTGGTAAGTAAACATTAATAATTTTTTTACAGGGGGCTTGGGGAAGGAGGAAGGACTGAAATATTGAATTGTTTTTCACATTTCTTCACCTTTTGGGCAGCTTCATGACCCATAGGGGATGGGTATTGAATGGAATGGAGTCCGGGAGAAAAACTGTGACAAAGTTCGTTTTTTTGGGGGGGTGCAGGCAGAACTTCAGCCAGGAAAAGACATTGGTTAGAAACTGGGTGGGTTTAAGTGAATTTAATCCCAAATCTGATGCACTGCTCCGGGGTATATACAGAAGAATTTTACACATTTAAATTTTTTCCTGATTTGCATATCACTTTTCAGTCAAAACAAATAAGTTGCATCTTTTACAGATGTTACAGACATTCTAGAGCTGTCCCTTGCATTCATGGACAGTTGAGTGATCTGGTATGCACAGACTATTGGAGCCCCACTATAGTCAGGCATATGCCCCCCCCCCGTGAAGCTGACCTCCACATCCCCACACTCAGGCACATTATGACAAAGGGCAAAGGAGACTGCAGGGGCATGCACCATTGAAATGAATGGGATTTTTTTTTATTACTATTTTATACATTATTGATGGAGAGTTGAAGATTAAGAAGACCACCACTTTACTAACAAGTGCCTGGCTAGTAGAACAGTGGCCTTCATTATTCTCCAATTCAACATCGTAATGTATAAAATAGTAATAAAAAGAACTCCATTCATTTCAAGGGAGTACACTGCAGCACTCTGACCCATGGACATCATCTCTTAAAAACTCCTGCCTCTGGCTCCCTAGTACTCAAGTAAGAGACTTTTTACTTATATCTATATTTTGTAGGTTATCTGTAGCAGCATGGCTGTACCTGTTACAGTGTGTGCGCATTGGGAGGGGACTGGCCATGTGGGTGTGTGTCAAGTTATTGCTACTTTTGTGTTTGCATATTAAAGTCTGTTTGTATGGAAGCATTTAAAACTATGAAGAGAAAATAGTAGGAGTACAGTCAAGACAGAAATAATTAAGTGGTTTTGTGGATAAATTTGTGTATTGCGGTGGGAAAAAACATGTGTTTTCATTGGTATGTGTGCTACAGTTCAACTGTGAAACTGAAATGAGTAAAAGAAGAAAATTGAAAAGTTTAACAGTGACTACAAGCATGCTGCATGCATGCAGATGTAATCAAATACAGTATGTATTGAAGTACAAGCAAGCCATATGTGTGCAGACAGTATGACTTAGTGGTTAAAAGCACTGAACTGCAAGCTAGGAGACTTGGAGGCATGAATACCTGGATTTGAATCTCATGAACCCCCACTTGTGTAGTATGATCCTGAGCAAGTCATTTAACTTTTATGTGTGCAGTGACCACTTGCTTTTTGCATGCATGCCACATGCATGCAGTCTTTCCCAATTTAACATAAAAATCATGGTTTCCACACTTGCGTGCTGCACGCATGCCATATGCATGCAGTCAGTTCTAATTTAACATTTAATTCATAGCTTTATGTGTGCAGCATGAAAACATTTCATATAATTATTTCTGTAAGGTTTGGTATTTAAACATTGACTGTGTCTCTTTCCTTGCAGGGATCACATATACTCAAGCTCAAAAGTCTGGATTGTTTTATGGGAATTGATGCTTTCCTTCTCCAGTGGTGCCAGGTAAATACATTTTTTCAATTTTATTTAGGGGGGTCGGGTGAAGGTAAGGTTTTTTGGGGGGGTTGTTTTGCTGTCACTTTTTCTTCATGGCATGTTTATCAAAACGGTCAGGCACTGTATTTATGAACATCCATGCTTCTGTTTCCTTGCAGGTATTTGTGGACTCCATCCAAATAAGATAGAAGTCCGTTATAAGTTACTCACTGTCTGATGCTTTGGAGTCCAGTTACTGCATAGCAGTACTGGAAGGTAAGTCTTTTAAATTATTATGCAATGTGGTAGTTTTCTCTTCTGCATATGAATCAATGGTGTACGTAATATTTTCTGTTCTTGATTAAATCATTTCAGGTCATTCCCTGAAGTTTTATCCAGTGTGCATAGGATGATGATGTCTCTTCTGGGTGAGGCAAAATGTAGCAGCAACAGCAATACAGTTCTGAAAAGGGAACATTAACAGTCCTGATAATGACAACAAATTCTGGAGATGTTGTATGATAATATAATGGCCTACAAAGGTGGTACACAACACAATTTTGTTGTCTTCAAGCATCATCACTGTTCTCCTCAAGGAAGCAGCCCTCACAGTCCTCAAGACTGGAGTTCTCACCTGATGGGTATTCATGTTCCACAACAAAGCCATCAACAACAGTGCATGATGACTTCATCTTTCTGCCAACAGCACCATCTGTCTCTTCATCTTCGTTAGAAGATCCACTGCCAGGAGAATGGGGTAGGAACATGGATGTCATGGTTTTGCATGGAATGTGTCTCCTATTCATTTTTATAAATGTGAGAATTTCCACATTCATTGGTGACAGGTTTGTGCTCCAGTCATGTACAATGGCACCTGCAGCATTGAACACCCACACAACACTGACACAAGATGGGGGGCAGCTAAGGTATTTTATTGCCACAGCTGTTAGTGCAGACCATTCAGTCATCTTGCTCACCCAGTACAATAATGGCTTGTCACCAACTGCAAGGTGTTTTTGTTCAGCCATGAAACAGTCAGCCATGTGACATGCTGCTCTGAGTTCAGCCACATCATCTGTTCCTTCTCATCATGCTGTTCCATCGATACAACACCAACCTCGCTTAAAACATCCAAAATGGGATTGATGGCTTTTTGTTTTTGTTTCCCTATTAACATAGTTGTGGCATGTGAAGCTGACAGTGTTGTGGTGGTGGTGGTGGTAGCAACAACACTTGGTGCCTATGTGTCTTGAGCAACTGTTCACCTCTAACCCTTCTGAACAGAATGTCGGTAAGGTTTTTTACCCTCTGATGCCCACCATCCAGTAGAGACTTGGGTCACGCTTATAACATGGATCAAGCATGGTGGCAATGTCAAAGTCATCAGACTGCAGAATTACAACAATATGAGGGTTGGAGTCCAGCAAGTCGAGCATGTGCCACATCAAAGGCAAAGTGTCACTGCTACCTCCTGCCTCAATCGATTGCTGCACATTAGGCAGTGTCTGCCTTTTTTAAACCAGTCTCCTGAGTCTGACTTTTTGTAGAAGAAGACAATGTGTTTGTAATGTATGTCACCAATTATGTTTAGCAATGGCTTTCAGTATAGAACACAACCAGTAGGGGATCCTGCAGAATGTGAACACTAACAGAAGCATCATACTGGACTGGGGCTCCTGAGTGACATGACATGATAAATGAGTGTCCTGATTCATGATAAAACTGAGGATTAAAAAAAAAAAAGGGTTGCATCAATAAAAGCTGAAGTGGTGTCATCCGTAATGACCGTGGATGTGATTTATCGTGACGTGATGTGAGTCATGAAGTTGGCACTGGCAATGCTTCTCAGAGCAAGCGAAACTGGATGGAACTAAGCTTCCACAAACAGTTGCCATTGAAAATTTTAAATACCTACAACTTTACTTCCATGAACTGCCTGGATGAGAATGATACAATATTTGCTCTGAGATTATAGCTATTGGATTAACTACAGCCGACTTGTGAGGATAAAGATTCATGTCCATCTGCTACTGTAGTAGGGCATCCTGCAGAATTTGACCAAGGCTTGTGAGTGACATGACATGATAACTGGGTGTCTTAATTCATGATGAAACTGAGGACGAGTCCATCTGTTAGTAGGGCATCCTGCAGAACATGAACACTAACAACACTGTTGCTAACAGCGCCCATCACAGAGCACATAGAACTTGTTGACGGCAACTCCACATCAGAAGACCATCCTTCTTTTACAGTTTCAGTTGCACCACTTTTCACAAATGATTTTGAAGTCTTACCTGTGTCACTTGCTCCTCTCCCTTTCTTGTTTCTCTTTGTTGGCATTCTTCTTTTTTTAAGATTTGTCAACACGGAAATTAAACTGTTACTTTTAGGCACTATTTCTCACAGCACATGGGGGTACAACAAGAGGATGGGTAGGGTGCCCAGCAACCCGAGTCAGTAGATGGATTTCAAAAGCTGAGACATACTTTGCCAACAGGGTAGTAACACAGTCTAGGAGGGATACCACTGGTGTTCTCAACAACAGGGGAAAATTCAGTGAAATCCTGTAAAAATCATTCTGAAAAACTGTTCCTTTTGGTCACTATGTCTCACAGCACAGGGGGTTAAAACAACAGGATGGATAGGGTACCCAGCAACCTGAGTCATTTGATGGATTTCAAAATCTGAGGTGTACTTTGCCAACAGGGCAGTAACACAGTCTGTAAAGGATACCACTACCACTGGTGTTCTCAATAATGGGAAAATTCAGTGAAATCCTACAAAAATCAGTCTGGAACACTGTTAAGTTTGCATGCTATGTCTCACACCACACAACGGGGTGAAGAACAACAGTTTGGGTAGGGAACCTTAGTGATTATTAGATGGATTTATAAAGCTGGGATGTACTTTGCCAACAGTGCAGTAACATAGTCTGGGGGAGGGATAGCACTGGTGTTCTCAATAACGGGAAAATTCAGTGAAATCCTATAAAAAAGCAGTCTGAAAAACTGTTATTTCTGTGCACTATTTCTCACAGCAGCACGTAGGGGTACAACAACAGGTTGGGTTGGGCACCCAAGTGATTATTAGATGGATTTATAAAGCTGGGACATACTTTTCCAACAGAACAGTAACACAGTCTGGGGGAGGGATACCACTGGCATTCTAAATAACAGGAAAATTCAGTGAACTCCTACAAAAATCAGTCTGAAAAACTTACTTTTAGGCACTTTTTCTCATGACAGCACAAAGGGGTTCAAAAAGAGGTTGGGTAGGGTACTTGTGTGATAATTAGATGGATCTGTAAAGCTGGAACATACTTTGCCAACAGAGCAATAACTAAATTTGGGGAAGGGATATCACTGGCGTTCTCAATAATGGGAAAATTCAGTGGTATCCTGCAAAAATCAGTCTGGAACACTGTAAAGTTTGGATGCTATATCTCACACCACACAATGGGGGGGGGGTACAACAACTTGTCGGCATGCTACCACAGCCTACCAGGGTGAAAAGATGGATTTCAACTAACGCAAACAGAAGCTGGGAAGGATACAACTGCTGCTATGCTGTTCAAAATGTGTGTGTGGGGTACAGCAACAAGGCAAAGGAATAAATGATAGAAAGCTTTTTAAATTATTTTAAAAGCCTAATGTATTAAGAAAAAGGAAGGTGAGGGAGACTGCAAACATAAAGGGTTGGGGTGGGGGCAGGGCCCAGGGGGATTCAAATCAAAACACACACACACTCACTCATTCACTCACACTGTCACACACTCAGTCAAAATCCACACTCACACTTGAGACCCCCCAAAATTGTAATCCTGCACTCAATAGACATGATTTAAAATGTTTTAAAAGTCAATATTTAGGAAAATCCTCCACAAATTGCTCTGATTGAGAAGCATCTCCTCTCTCTTCTTCAGTCTCTCTCTCAACTGCACAGGAAAATGATCCCCTAAGCATTCTATTGGCTGTTCAGACACATGTGACCTTCAACTTCACAAAACTTGGTGAACTTCACCTGTTTGCTTCAAAATTCACCGGCGAAGTTGACTTCATGAACACCAATGCTTGGCATTTGACCTAATGTGGTATGAAGTAATTTTGCCTGAGAAGCTGACAAAATTCTCCACAAAATTCCTACTTAGCCCGGCAGTGAATTTTTGTGACTTCACACACCTCTGCCTAGAAATATTTACTTATTTTCCCACTTTTACACAGAAAAAAGAACTCCTTTAAGTTGAAACATAAAAACATAGTAACTTCATTCCATCCAGCTCAACAGCAAACTTTTTTTTTTTCATGGCTCATTTGCCTATTCCACAGTTACAGATACTGCTGTGTATTTAAACCATAGTATTCCAGAGATTAGCAACATCCATCCTAGGATTGTAGAACAGAGCTCTGTTGAAGTCATTGTTTAGATTAGTGTTTTTCAAATGGGGGTCCGCGGGCGCATGCCCGGGGGTCCGAGGAACTGTCCCTGAAATTAAAGTACGGTAAAGTAAAGGCTTTTTTTTCAGTGCAAAGATAACAAAACTAACTGCAACCACAAGAAACCTCTCAATACCTACTTTTCACCTTGTTTGCTCTGTAACCTTTATTACTCGCTTCACTATCCGGGCATTAATAGCTCTGATTACTTTAATTGCTCTCAGTCAGAAGCAGAAAACACTAAAGTGAATTTCAAAGCACCAGCGCTGGAGGTGATACATAATTTACTGAGCTGATTACTCCCTTCATTATTACACAAATTTTCCTCATCTGTTCAACTTGCCTCAGTTCAGTTTGCCTCAAATTCAGTCTCTCCACTCAGTCATTTTTGCCCCTGCTCATAAGTGCTGCAGTGTCTCGGCTTCTCCTCACTTGCTCCTCGGGTTCATCTCTCCTGTCCTCTGATCTCTCTTGCTCGTTCTTCACAAATATCCCCATACAATATTTAAAATAGATAAAATAAAAAAAACTGGGAAGCTGCTCATTTTTCATATGCTGTTTCTCTCGCAGTTTTGGTTGCTTATGTACTGTCCTGTTCTGGACCCATGTACTCACAGTCAGGTCGTAATGATGCTTCTGTTAGGTTAGTGATGATGCTGGTGTGTTATTTTATTTCTTTAATGTAATTATTTTCCTCAGTTAATGAAATACTTACCCCCCAACATAAAGTTGTGTAGCAACATGATGCTAGTGATGCTAGTGTGTTCTTTAATTTTTTTTTATTTTTTGTTCAGTCAGTGGAATGCTTAACCCCCCCCAACATAAAGCTGTGTAGTTCAGTCAGTGTAATGCTTGAATAGTAGTTTTTATGTTTTAGAAAGGGTTTCTGTATAAACACAGTAAAATATATACAGATGTTTGGTTGGGGTTCCCCGACATGGCTGACAGGTGGCCAGGGTGTCCCCGGACCAAAAAAAGTTGACAATCACTGATTTAGATACTGAAACGTCAGCCATGAGATCACATGTGCGGTGTGCATGTTTGCACATACACATCCACCTTGTTCTACAATCCTTTAGGGACTTTTGGGTCCACCTCCAATATTTGCCAATTTGTTTATTACTGTTCCTATTTCAATAGCTACAGGATTATATTGTGTGGCAATGGTCGGTTTCGATTATTGATCTTGTCTCAATTGTTGTAGTTTGCTCATCAATATTACTTCCCTAAGTCCTCTTAAGATACAGTTTAAGAATTGTCCCTTTGGTATATTTTTAATTAGAGAGCATGAATGACAGCTGCCCCTGTAAGAGCATTTTTAGAACTTGGTTTTCTATAGATTTCCTTTTTTAACATTGTCTCTTTCTTAAATAGTTTCAAATCAAGAAAATTGCCCTCTGTCAAGCTCTTATCTAATGTAAATTTTAAGTGGGTACTACTGGAATTGATATTTTCCCGAAAGCTATGTGAGTCAGGTATTATGCCAGTTCAGACCTTAAAATGTCATCCACATAGCTTCTCCAAGCAAGAATGTTGTTTAAAAACAATTTTGAGCCCCACTGTAAATACATTTTGTTTTCCAGTCTGAAACATATAAATTTGCCAAAGTAGGTGCAAACATAGCACTCTTAGAAGTCCTTTTTATTTGTGCATAATATTTATTTTCACATGAAAAGTAATCAGATTCAAGTACAAACCTTGCCAGATCCAAAATCAGTTTAGTGTGTGTGGGGGGGGGGCACATTTTCCTGTTTCTTGGCACTTTTTCCAAAGACCTGAGGCCCCCCTCATGAAGGATGTTTGTGTGCAGACTCTCTTTGTCCATATACACTAAGACGTCATTTTGAGATACCCTGGTGTCACCTACAATCTGCATCATATGTTTTGTGTCTTTTACATATGCTTTTATACTAGGGTCATATTTTTGGATGTATTCATCTACAAATTTAGACAGTTTCAGTAACAGCTCCAATTGAAGAAACTATTGGTCTACCTGGTACCAGATGTCCAATTTTATGTAGCTTAGGGAGCAAATACAGTGGTGGTTTTCTGGGACAGTTTACCACCTTATAGTCATAGCCCTTTTCTGTAATCCAACCATTCATAAGGGATGCATTCAAAATATGTTTATTTCATTCAGAAATGTCATTTGTAGGGTCACTGTTTAATTTGATGTGGATCATATCATCATTTAATTGTCTTATAGCCTCAGTTACATATTCGGTATGTCCCCATGTTACCACAGCACCTCCTTTGTCAATGGGGCAGATAACATTTTCCATTTCAGATAACTCTTTCAGAGCCATGTGTTCCCATGGGAAATATTAAATGATTAGTTGTTCTTATAGTCATTCAAATTTGTTTCTACCTCCTGTTCTACAAGTTTAAAGAAGGTCAATATAGTTGAATTAATGAGAACAAGTGTAAATGTAGATTTTGGAGATCAGTTAGATATTTCCCTCACAACTCCCAGATTAACATTATTTATAATAGTCCCTTGTTCCACATTACCCCTAGCTGTTTGTCTAACTGGTATTTTATTTCCCAGGTAGAATTCTTTCACCTGTAACTAACAAAATAATTTAAATAAATCCACTTTTACATTGAAGGGGTTTGGGGTATTAGTAGGGACAAAGTTGAAGTATTTTCCTAGGTCATTAACTTGATCATAGGTCAAATTTATATCAGAGATGTTTACAATCTCCAATTCAGATTCTTCTGTCTGTGTAATCTCCTACGTGATCCCACGGACCTCTACTTGTGTCATTAAAATCTGTTAGTGTGAGAATAATGGTGATGCCACTAGTTACAAAATGCACAATTAGTTAGAGAATTTAATTAAGGAACTGATCAACTCTGTTTGTCAGATAACATGTTGTCATTTAACTCTTTTGTAATAAAGATCAGAATGGATATAAACCCAAATTATGTCTGTACTTACATGTTATACAGTTTTGAATATTTATAATACAGACATCTTATAAATTACAAAAAGGGTCATATTGAATTCCATAGTATTCAAAAGATTGAGGTCCTTTTATACGGGGGAGAAAATCATTTGTTCCCACAATTAATGATGAATAGCAATACCTATTATAGCAGACACACATTTAGAAGTCAAACTTCAAAATTAGGCCTAATGTAAATTATAGATTTTCAAAACACATATCTCCCTCTACCTAGCTGTCTCCTTAGTTAGTTTGCTTTATTAAGGATGAGTTTGCTAAATTACATAGTATGACTGTTTTTATAGAAAAGCAGACTTACAAGAAAATATTCTAGCAAACATAAAGTGGCCTTCCAAATAAAATTCTACTTTCATTATTTATTATACTCATAGCTCAAGTCCCTCAGCTGCCTGCACCATTATATACATCCCTTGTTCTGAGGGAGTAGATGTCTCTTCCCACTCATCTGTATCCTTCTCATACTGACCATGTTAAAGATAGCTAATTTCAGGTCAGTTGAAAAAAAAAATGTAGATTTTTCCTTTGTGTATGATCTTAATCTTTGCCTGGGTCAACAATTGGAACTGTGCACCTACTTCCAAGACATCTTGATGAAAAGAGAGAAACTTCCTATGGTGTTGCTGGGTAACGTAAGAAAAATCTGGGAATATACTACATCTGGATACCTTGTAAGTTACGGTGTTCTTATTCCCTTACAACCTCAAAATCAGGTCTATATCAGATTCAGATGCCATTGAGATGAAAATGGTGACTTTCACTTCCTGATTTTCATGTTTACACTCTCTTAAGTGATGCATCTGGTTCAAAGCCCTCTTAGGGACACTGAAAGTTTTCATCATGAATCGTACATTATCAGAAGGTAGTTCATATACTGTTACAAATACATATCTCACTATGTCTCTTGTTGATTCAAACTCCCCATGAAATTTAAATGATAAACCCACAATTCTTGTTTTTGCATCTAACCTGGTAATGTAGAAACATGGAAAAGTGAAGGCAGAAGGGGACCATATGATCCATCTAGTCTGTCCATTTTAGAGTGACTACCCCCACCCCATTTTCTGCCCAGTTCAATAATGTCTTTGTATTTGTCCCATGCATCTTTGAAACTCCCTACTGTCCTGACCCCACCACCTCCTGTGGGAGGCTCTTCCAGGAGTCCACCACTCTCTCTATGAAGAAGAACTTTCTCATGTTGCTCTGTAGCTCCTCTCCCTTCAATTTTCATGTCATGCCCTCTGTTTTTCTTGCATCACTCCTATCTTGAAATAGGTTCTGTACCTGGTTTTCATTGATTCCCTTCATACATTTGAAGGTTCCTATCTTGTCTCCCCTGTCTCTCCTTTGTTCAAGACTATACATATTTAGTTCCCTCAATCTGCCTCGTATAGTGTCTCATGCAAACCCCATATCATTTTAGTTGTCCTCTGCTGAACCCTCTCTAGTCTATCACTGTCTTTCCTGAGGTGCAGACAACAGAACTGTGCACAGTACCCTAGGTGTGGCCTTACCAAAGATCTGTAGAGTGGAAGCTCCACTTCACTTTTCCTGCTGTTGATGCCCCTACTTATGCATCCCAGCATCCCATTAGCCTTCAATGCTACCTTTTCACATTGTCTGCTTATTTTTAGGTCATCCATGATCATCACCCCAAGGTCCTTCTCCTACTTCATGGCTTCAAGCCTCACATCACCCATGGAGTATTCCACCCCTGGGTTACCGTTCCCCAAGTGCATGACCTTGCACTTTTTTGCATTGAAATTCAGCTGCCAGTTTTCTGATCATTGTTTCAGTTTCTCAACATCTGACTCCATCTTTTTCACTCCCCTGGGAGTGTCTACCCTATTGCAGATCTTTGTGTTGTCTGCAACTAGACACACCTTGCCCTCCAGGCCAACAGCTATGTCACTAAGAAAGACATTAAATAGAGTAGGCCCCAATACTGATCCTTGAGGCACCCCACTGGTCACTTCCCTTTCCCCTGAAAGTGTACCATTTACCATCATCCTCTGGGTCCTCCCGCTCAACCAGTGTTGCACCCAGTTTACCATCTTCCACTCTACTCCTAGGTAAGAGAGCTTACTCGTCAGCCTTCTTTGTAGAACAGAGTCAAAACCTTGCTGAAATCCTGGTAGACTACGTCTACTGCTCCACCCACATCCAGTATCTCAGTCGCTGAGTTGAAAAAGTCTATTAAGTTTGTTTGGCACAATCTCCCTTTTGTAAACCCATGCTGTCTAGGACCTAATGCTCTGCTCTCTTCCAAGTAGGAGATAATTCTTTCTTTGAAGAGTGTTTCCATAATTTTGCCCACAATCAATGTGAGGCTTACCAGTCTATAGTTCCCTGCAACTTCCCTACTCCCTCTCTTATGAAGAGGGACCACAGTGGATCTTCTCCAATCCTTAGGTACCACTCCGTGATCCAGTGATAGGCTGAAGAGGTCTTCCAGGGGATGTCGCCAGCTCTTCTTTCATTTCCTTGAGTATCCTTAGATGTATTTCATCAGGTTATGTGGTTTTGTTAACTTTGAGCTTCTCTAGTTCTCCTAGGACCCTTTTATTTGTGAATTGACCCAAGTCTACCTCCCTACCAGAGATGCTATTTTTCCTTAGCTTCGGTCCACTACCATCCCTTACTTTAGTAAAAACCAAGCAGAAGTAACAATTTAGTATCTCTGCTTTCTCCTTGTCATTCTCTGTGTGTTCCCCTGTTTCCCTTTCTGTTCTGACAATACCCCCTCTCTTCCTTCCTTCCCCTTTCATAGATATTTCCATAGAAGACTTTATCCCCTTTTTAAACCCCCTTGGCTATCCTTTCTTCAGTGGATGCTTTAGCGAGCCTAACTGTCCTCCCTTCTTCCCTCAATTTCTTCTTATATGTATCCCTGTCTTCTTCAGTTTTAGTGTATTTGCACCTCTTGAAGGCTGACCTTTTTTCTTGGATTTTGATAGTTACCTCTCAGGAGAACCAAAGCAGTTTTCTTTTCCTCTTTGTTTTACTCACCCATTTCAGACACAGGTTTGAGGCCCCTGTTATAGAAATTTTAATCTTTTCCCAGTGTTCCTCTACTCCTGCTCCCTTACATGCTGTGTCCAGTAGGTTCTTGTTTTAGGTGTTCCCTTATTTTATTAAACTCTGCTCTCCTAAAGTCCAGGACTCTAGTTTTGGAATATTTAGCTTCCTTACCTATGTTCACATGGAACCACATTGTGCGATGGTCATGGGTTCTGAGGTGACTACCAACTGTCACCTCCATGATGCTATTACTGTTTGTAAGTAGTAGGTAACCTCTAGTTGGGTCATTTACTAGTTGTCTTTATTCTGACCCACTGAGAGCCTCAAACAAGGTTTTGGTCTTAGATGAGACTGCTATGTGAGAGTTCCAACTTCTGTCCAGTAAGTTGAAGTCACCCACCAGTATTAGTTCTCCCTTGTCTGCCATTTTATGTATGGATTCTATGAGTTCTTTGTCACCTTCCAGTCCTTGCATTGGAGGTCTGTACACCTCTCCTACCTCATGACTGTGCCATTTCCTGCTTCAAGCATGACCCAAAGTGTCTCATACTCCTTCTGGTTCCTAAGCTTCTCAGTTTTCCTGTTCATGTTGTAATTATCTTCTGTAAGTTTCTAATTGGTTATTTCTATAGCTTTTATTTTTTCAGATACCAGATCAACAGCTTTATCATCTTTCTATTCTTGTTTTTTGTTTATTTCATTGATAAATTCTTTTTTGAGTTTACTTTCATTTTGTAAGAAAACCACTTTTGAGTTTAGTGCCTCAAACTTTTTGTCCCCATGGTGCATTTACACTAATATTTTGACTATGGAATTGCCCATAGACTCAATGGTTTGGGTTTTGCTTGTGGACTGTTGTGGAGCTGACACCATGCTGTATGAAGTTTATCGGTCTACCACTTAGCTCAGTGTCAGTCTGTTTTCAGCACTCAATCTGGCTGTGATACAGATGAACCAAAACAAAAATTCTCCAATACATCAATGGCATTTAACTTCAGAGCACCAGGAATGGAAGACTTGGCAGGAGAGGTCAGGTCTTTGCAATGACTTGCAGATTGTTTCATTAGGTCAGCCCTTCCCTTTGCCAGAAAAAAATTGCTAGATGCTTTTCTAGGCGTACTCACTAGGGCAGGAGCAGGTGTCTCCTGCATGGTGATCTTGGGTTGTCTCTGAGCTCCCCCCCCGACTCACAGGGCTCATATTGGGCTTAACAAATTTTTTAATCAGACATGCCTGTGGAGGACAAGAAATCCTGCAAAGAGGAGTGTACATATTTTTCCATATTTCAGACATAAATGCAATAACATTACTAGGTTTTCTTTGAGGTACTGAGATTATAAAGAATACCATGCCCATGGAGTTCAATCATGTAGTGTCCGCTTCGGGCGGCGATCTTTTCCACCCCATTAACTCAAATTAGTTTTAAATTCTGCAAATGTCATTTGTGATCTTTTTTTATTCTACCTATTGAATACATGAGCCCATTAAGAAGAGGAGATGACAGATTACTTCAAAAAGAAACCAGGTTGATAGTGTCCCTTAACACAGTTTCTCCACAGAGATTAAATGATTTCCCTGTATTTTAAGAATTTAATATATTCAATAAAAATGTACTGCTCGGTGCTGATAGCTTTTTGCCACCTGTGTCTTTGTCACTGTCTTATCTTTGCATGTCTGTACTCTGTGCATCTTAGTGTTACTTGTTTTGAGTCATGTTTTTCTAGACCTTCATTGGAACTTTGGCATAGCCTTTTTTGGAGTATGAAACCCCATACTCATGTGGAGAAACACTAACACAGTGTTGTTTGAACTTCTTGACAATGAAATTAGGAATAATTTACCTCTAAGTACCTTTTTAAGGAATTCCATTGATCTTTGGACATTACATTTTGTGATGTCTCTTTGTTGATTTCCGGCTCCTACACTCACTTTTCTTCCCACCCCCTCTCCACAGCACCACTGATCCCTTTCACACTTCTTTGGACACTCGTTTCTTTACTTTTGAGGAGCTGCATATTTATATTTACTTTTTTTCAGCTATCTTACAAATATTTGCATACAGCAAATGTAATTATGATTCTACAATTTGAAAACTGGTACTGTGGCTTTAAGAATTTTGTGAATTTAAGGGCAGGGTATTAGAGAGCTGAAACACCCCTTAATGAAGACCATTTGATTTGGCAGAAGCACTGGGGCTCTCTTTATCCTCCAGGTCTAACTTGGCTATTTAGATACATAAAATTCCTAATTTTTGCATCTACATTGTTTCCAGCTGTGATCCCTGGAGTGCAGGTTTCATACAGTGAACTGCAATGGCTACCTATGAAGTGACATATTACCTTCAAAGTAGGTTTGCTGACATATAAAGCACCACTGTGCATGGACTTGGGGGCCCTGGCTACCTGAGGGAACTCCTGACTCCTTATCATCAATCCTGCCCTCTTCCACTCCTCTGATATGGGTCTCCTGGTGGTTCCCAGGGCTAGGCTTAAGTCATCATTAGACAGAGGATTTGATGTTGCTGGTCCAGCCCTGTGGAACCTGACACCTACAGTAGATCTCTGATGGAGGCTCCCTCTGTGGGTGGTTTTAAAAGAGGCTTTAAGACCTTTTCAATTAACAAGGCCTTTGGTCATATTTAGTAGTATCAGTTTCTGCTGATGCCATCTGTTTTTATCAGTATTGATTGACTGATTGATTTTATACTGTTCTAAATATTGGGATTGTTTTAATTGTTATAGTGCATATCACTTTGTACCTCTATGTAAGGTGCTCTGAACCCCCAGGAAAGGGTGCTATAGAAAAATTATCTACTACTACTACATTCGGAAATGTTGTGCCCCAGACACATTTCAAAATTTTGCATCCCTGCCACATTCTGAAATGGTACCACCACTATAATCAAAAACTGTGCATCATCACCATGTTCCGAACTCACCACATACCAAAATGATATATTTCTGCCACATTCTGAAACTGCATTTCCTGGCCACATTCCCAAACTGTGAAGCCCTACCACATTCTAAAACTGTGTGTATGACCACATTCTGAAATTATATCTTTCTGCCACATTCTGAAATTGTGTCACTGCCACATTCCAAAATTGCTCATCTTCATCATATTACAAAAATGTAGACTCTTGCCTTATTTAAAATTGCCCATCCCTATCATATTCTTAAAATAAATGCCCCTAACACATTTCAAAATTGCATGTCCAAGTCAGATTCTAAACTTGCACATCCCTGCCCACATTCCAAGACTACATATCCCCATCACACTCCAAAATTATGCATCTCACCACATTCCAAGAATGTGCATCCCTGCCACATTCTTAAATTACATGAAACCACCACATTCTGAAAATTTGAGCCCCCACCACATTCTGAGATTCCCTGTCCATAACACATTGTGAAACTACATGTTACCACCACACTCTGAAATCGAGCATCTCTACCACATTCTGAAATGGTGTATCACCACCATGTGAAAAAATTATGCACTCATGACACATTAAACAAACTCTGTCCAGACCCAATAGGTCTACATGAGAGGAATCTGAGTTAAAAATATTGAAAATTATTTTTTTTTTAATATTTGTACACCAAATTTTCAACACAGCCTTGTGATTACCCTGCCTCATAAAGAGGGCAGAGAAAATGTTCAAATCCTGGCCTAAAGGTGATGTCATGCAGGGACTGCAAAATCAGCTTTTGGGCTACAAACACACATTTTGGGCAGAAATTGAAAAATGACAGCTGTCACATTCATGAGTTGCTGTACCGAAATGGATATGTTGAAAATTTATGATAAAAATATTGAATATTTCAAAACTTATGAGCCAGCATTTGCAAAATGCAACATAGCCTCATAACTGAATAAGAGAACATATTAGAATCACAGAACACAAGAATGTGCAAAGTATAATAACACCCTATATTAAATTTATTCAAGGCCAATGCTAGTCTTTTTTTGGCATTGAAAAAGTTTCACTTGGTCCACATGGAGGAAATTTAGATACAGCTTTACTTAATCAAGTCCTACATATCATGATATCAAGGCAGAAAGAGGGGTTAGGGTGCATTCAGATGGAAGTGAGGATAAGGTCAAGAACATTTATTGTGGTACTGTACTCTATAAAGATCCTGCCAAAATAATGCAACACATATGTCAAGCAGAGAAACACCAGCTTGGCATAGATGCTGAACTCTTTGGTGCAGTCTTATACTGCAACAAGTTAAATTGTTTTGGTTTCATTTTTGAGTGGGGGATTGTGAAAATGTCATATGGTTGTCAATTCCGACCCGCCTGTTTTTCTTCCTTGATGTCAGAACTGATGCTTTATGAAAATTAGCTCTGTAGACCATTATGATCCACCATATTTTCAATAACCCCAACTTTTTACACCCTACTGGTCACTGTCCCACATAGGAAAACTGATCCTATCACTCATCTCTGAGTACAAACCAAGCACCCTTTTTGTGTTGACATATGTTCCCCCCATCTGCCACTTGCTTAGTGGCAGTAAATTTAAGTTAGATTTGTTTAATTCTGCATATCTCTGCAGTCTCATAAAATGCCTACAGACATCCTTTTTATAAGCTTCCCTCTGTCAGTTTCTTCATATTTCTTCCAGTGTTTACATTTACTGCAGCAGTAAAGAGAATTTGTTCAGTACTAAAAATAAAAACACATTTGCAGGTGGACTTTCTGTTTAGATAACACTGCTAAGGAGAAGTTGCATTTTCAAAACAGGAATACCTGGAAGTATCTAACAGATAATATCTACATTTATGTTTACTAGTAGTTGTTACCATCTCCTCCCTGTAGAACAGAAGGCTGAGATGGGGCATGATCTCAGTCTTCCCATTCTCAGAGGTATTGACAGGATTAAACATATGAGTATGTTCTCCAGCAGGACTCAGGGACATGCTCTGAAGGTCACAGATGGCAAGTTTAGTGGTAACATTAGGAAGCATATTCTGTCCCAGAAGGTGGTGGCCTTCTAAAATGACCACCCAATAGAGACTGTGGACATGAAGACAGTAGAGTGGTCCCCAGTGTTGCCCATCTCTTAGATTTTGCCAGCACTGAAACCATCAGTGTGAGAAGCCTGCACTGTCCCTGTTCATGCTGTACCTACCCATATGGATAAACAGAGGGCTTCAGCATCTAGTGCTGTCACTGTGCCACCCTTCATCAGCACTGTATTTATCACAGTGGAGAAACCCTGGCCTGACTATTTTTCACTGCATCTGCCCCTGTGGATTGATAGAGGGCTTCGGTCTCCAGTGGTATCAGTCCCTTACTGTTCACCAGTCACACACTGTACCTATCACTGTAGATAAACAAAAGGCTTTAGTCCCCAGTTCTGGCAGTCCCTCACCAGGACTAAATGCGAACAGTGTGGAAACAAAGCACTGTCCCTTCCCCCACACTGTAGCTGTCTCTGTGGATTAGCCAGTCCCTCTCCTCTTACCAGCACTAAATTCATCACAATGTGGATAAGGTTGCACTGAGCCTGCCCCACATGGCACCTGTGGATAAACTGAGGGCTTTATCCACTTTTTACCAGCACTAAACATATCACGGTGGGTGAGTGGGGGGGGGGAGCCTGCACTGTAACTGTCCCTGTGGATAAACAAAGAGCTTTAGTTTACTGACCAGTACTGTCTGAGCTGTACCATTTATGAGCATTAAATACATCAGCATGGAAAAGTCAACAGTGAATCCAATTCTGTGGATAAACAGAGGTGTTGCAAGCCCCCACCTTTCAATAACACTGGATAGCAAATATCCAAATGTTGAATAGAAAACATATTAAAAAACAAGAAAATGGTATCAGATCCCAATACATGACCATAGGAACAAGGGTTAAAACTTACTTTGTATGTAAGTGGGGAGAAAGTGGTTGAGCAAAACTGGAGCTGTTGGATTGTCTGTAATTTGACACTGTAGTCTGCTTAATGAGATCCTGACTGCTTCAGTGCTTCAGTAAGGGAAATTCTAGTATGCTTCAAAATAATGAGCTAATCCCTAGGCTGCTGAAATAACTAGAATTAATCTGTTTGATTGAGCTGGACAGATGCTCAGTCTTCAGCCATTCAAGGGTTAAATTGAAGACTTACATAACACATCAGCTTCAAAAGATTTTTATTGTTTAAATCCTGAGAAGTTGGGAGGCACAGTAGCATCCCTCTCCCTTCAGATGCCTTTAACACAGAGCAGCAAATAGCAAAAATCAGAGGTGAAGCACAGTATTTTGCAGTTGTGGACAGGTACTTCCAAAAGTCCAAAAAGAAAGTTCCATGGTAAGCCCATTTTTAGAGCTAATGCAAGTGGGCTGCAGGCTCCACCTACCTGCAGCCCTAAAAATCACATGTCTCTGCCACATTCTGCAACTATATTTCTCCCACAGTTTGAAATTGCATCTCTTTGCCACATTTTAAAAATGTATTAAACTGCCACAGTGAAAAATTAAAAAAATCAGTGTCCCTGCCACATTCCAAAACGGTGTGTCCCAGCTACTTTTTGAGACTGTGTCATTGCTGCATTCCACTGTTGCAACCCAGTGGCATTTTGAAATATCATCCTTGCAGTACTTTATTCTAACAAAAGCACACAGCCTTGTCATTCCAAAACCTTGTTTGCTACTGTAATCCATTCACTCTACCTCAGTCACATTCTTAAGTACCTTGCAGCTACACATTACAGAAATGCTTGCCCTATACCCAGCCAGTGCCAGCTTTCCTTTTTCAATTGTTTACTACAACTACAGGTGTATGTAATGTGGGAGAAATAAGTCCTTTAAGGCAGCTTGCAGGGAGGACTAGACTGTGAGTTCTGGTTATGACATATTCAGTAATTCTTCATTTAAACTGTTTTTTTTTTAACAGGCAGTGACACTAGAGTTACACAAAGGCTAGAAACATTTAAAAAAGTAACTTAGATGTTTCATTTTTGGCATGAGGCTGACTGGGGATTGCTGAGCAACATATTAAACTTATTAATGATACACATTTTGTCTAGACTCCCTCTCTTAAGATTTATGTGATGACACAGTAATTATTATTAGAATAACTGGGCTCTGTGTTTTTTTCCATAAGGAAACCTGGTTATAATTCATTGTTATCATCAGCTGGCTATAACGGCAAACACATGCTGTGTTTCCCTAAGAAAAAGTCACGTGCCAGCATCCACATCCTGCACGTCAAATCAGTTCTCTTTTTAAGCAACATAAAACCACAACTGTTCTGCTCTCACTTGCTTAAGTATAGATCATTCACAGTGTTTCCTGGGGTACACACCATAAAACTAACGTCCCGGTCCTGATTAAAAAAAAAATGAATCTGCCTTTGTGGATCTGAAACTGCACTTCAGCCCTGACCATGCAGTGTTACCATGGAGCTCTGTCCTCTGCTGCCCAATCAATCTGGCTGGCACAACTTTCCAAAAGCTACTCTGGTTCCCACAACTGACCACCTAAAATAAATAAAACAAGGCTACTAAAAAAATAAAAAACACACGGCGAGACAGGCAGAGAGGTACCATAACCACTCAGTTTGCAGAGCAGCACCATCTAGTGGCCAAACTACACACAAATCATCATGGCAAAAAAACAGATCCAAGCAATTATATAAAATAAAACATGGAGAGGTAAACAAAACATGAACTTTATATACACCCTCAATGTGGGATGCTTTTATAAACACCTCAAATTTTGCTCTTGGGGTTTATGTAGCATCCCAGACCTCAGGTATGTGGAAAAGTCTTTTATGCACCCCTCCCCATGCACCTGAGTCAGCATGCCCCACCCTCCCCAACCACTCTAGCCACCCTCACCTTCCCCCAAACACCCACCAAGCACTTGCCCCACTTCCTTCTTACGCCCCTCAGCAGCCTTCCCTTGCTTTGCTCCCCTCGATTCACTATTGATAGACTACAACTCTGCTGCACGGAGTCTCCCGGTTGCTAAATTAGACTGATCTATATTAATCCCCCCCACATGTGCTTCTCTGTGCTTTTTTCATATATCAATCTCCTGACTCTAATACTTCTTTTCACCTATACCTTATTACCTTACTGCCACAATGTGCAATATCTTCACTTCAATGTAAATATTCATTGCTGTATTAGCCACACTATGGATTATCCACTAGGCAAAATTTTTCCACATCCATGTATATATTGTATTTATGGCCTTTTTCTATGTATGCTTATTTTCCTGTACATGATGTTATATTATTGTCCATATCTCCTACACCTGGAGATGAGCCTTGGCTCAGTGTGCATTCCAGGTTACCAAAGGTTTAAATAATTAAATAAATGCTTGTGGACAGTGGCGGAGTTAGGCTTCACCCTCGGCTTTGACTGATGGACCATTTTTCTATCTCCTTATTTCCTAGCAAAAGCTACCACTTTTCTCTTTGCTTTTCCTCTTTTTCCCCCGACTACCCTAGGTTAGCCACTTAGTGTAGCTCTTTACTTTCCCTACTAAACTTCCTGCTAGTTCTCTCTTTTCATTCTTTTTCCATTTCCATCCATCCAGTCCCTGGTATGATGGCAAATACCTAGAGAGGTGTTGTGTAAAGTGCATATGTGTATTTTGTGTACAAAAGCATGAAGGCTATTTTTAATAGGAATGAATACAGTTAGTAAAGTCTTTTTAAAGAAAAATTACTCAGAAGTCATATAAAACAATAATGATGTCATGATTAGTACAGTTATAAGAAATCCTAAAGTTATTTTCATAAATTCATATTATAAACGTGTTACTGTATAAGATTCTGTGTATAAAAGAACTTAGTCACTTTGGATCAGAGATATAGAAAGTCAATATCTGTGGATATATACACTGTACCTTTAACTAAACCAGGAAGACCCCTGAAATAACCCCTCCCCCTTGGTTTTGAAACATCCTGTTTAGACATGAAACAACATGCCCAGACTTGTAAATAGAAAGGGCTTAGTCAGGTGACCCCACCACCAAAATATATAAATACCTCTTCACAGACTTTGCTTCAGTTCAGCCCAGAGGGGCTCAGTCCTAGGAGAGGGAGAAGAGAGGCAGACAAGCTGTTGAATGCAGATCGGAAGGGTCTTAGGAGCTCTAAGATCCAGGACTGTATTTTGTGAGAAACTACTGATGTTAAGTAGTGGTTTTCTTTGCAATTTTCATTGTTTCCATTTATTTTTCAAACTTTTGAAAAATAAATATCACACCATGGTGTGTTAAACCTGTAAATTTGCCTTGTCTG
Source organism: Neoceratodus forsteri (assembly GCA_016271365.2). Lineage (NCBI taxonomy): Eukaryota > Metazoa > Chordata > Ceratodontiformes > Ceratodontidae > Neoceratodus > Neoceratodus forsteri. The sequence goes on from CM057449.1 coordinate 1,497,478,078, forward strand.
AAATTTATTCCCACACGTCGTGACAAACTTGGTGTCATAAGTGGGATAATACTGGTTGTCCAGAGAAATAAGTAGGAGACCAGTACCCAGAAACCAGCCCTGGTATCCAGACATAGGGAAAAAGAGCAGGATGATGTACCTCCAGGATCTTGTTGATGCCAAGGATCTGTTGAAGGAGGAGGGGCTTACTGATGTGCATACTGGAGCCCAGGTGAGGAGAATTGGAGAAGAACTATTGCCTGGATTGTAATTCGATGGAATGAGGAGGTGACCAGTGCCAGAGAGAGGCAGATTACCCCTGCCAGGTGCTGATGGAGGGTTTCTGACTAGAGGATTTCATGACCAAAGCAGAGGACCAGGATCCATGAATTCTAGAGGAGGAGGAGCCCCTGATAGAACCTTTGTTGCCAGTCACTTTTGAAATCCCCTTGTTGCCCATTTTTCTAGGCTGCTGCTACTTCGAGGATGATGAGATGGAGTCCCCAGGTTAGACTGTTTCAGGACATTTGCATACTGGGGTGAAGACTACAAGCAACAGGGAAGACACCATCATGGTTGAATGGACTTTCCCATGTTTTGAACCCCCGGTGATATGGTATGAAATATATGAAACATGTAATGTTTAAAATGAATATTGCATTAAGGTTGGTGATGAGTACAGACAGTTGAGCGTACCAGAATAGTGTAAGGGTTGAAAGAAAACCCTGGTATGTTAAAAATAAGGTTTGAAAGAAAACCCCAAGGTTTTGGAGTTAGGACCTGGGTGGTTGATGCTCAGTATGAGAAGATTCCCTGTCTACCAGAAAATATATGAAAGAGAAATGGATAAATGAAATATATAAAATGATTACCAGAAGTGTATAACATAACAATAAATGTCTGTACTGTATGATATAAAATGAGGAACCTAGGGTCATGGAAGATTTAGGTGTGGGGTGGAACCTATGATTGGTCCCCTGAGTGGAAACAATGTGTTAGAATGGGGTTAGAGCTGGGTACAAGTTGCCCCAGAGAAAGTTGTGGTATAGGCCTGTATGGCTACCCTGATAGCTAGATGGAGGAAGCTAGAAGTCAGCATAAAACAGCTGTGTATTACTTCCTCTTTTTTAATGTACTGATGAAGGTACGATAGTGGGTGCACAGAGCTGAAATGATGACAAGTGATGGGTACGGAGGAAGCTCGAAATCAGCATAAAACTGCTGTGTATTACTTCCTCTTTTTTAATGTAGCGATGAAGACATGATAGTGGATGCACAGGGCTGAAATGATGCCAAGTGATGGGTATGGAGGAAGCTTGGAGTCAGCATAAAATTGCTGTGTATTACTTCCTCTTTTTTAATGTAGTGATGAAGGTACAATAGTTGGTGCACAGGGTTCTGAAACTATGTGAAGTAATGGGTTCTGAAAAGATGCCAAGTGATGGATTCTGAAATGATGTTAAGTTTTGGGTGCTGAAACAATGCCGATTAATGGGTGCCTGATAAATATGAAATGTCTGAGTTGTAGTAACCAGAGTGAAATAGTTAGGGATAGAAAATCACTACAAACTGAAGTCCTCTGAGAGCATAGATGGTACTGTGTTGAACTGTACCACAGCCCCAGGGTAATTATGTGAAAGAATTGTCATGTTGCAGTAACTTGGTATGGCAGACAATACTGAAAATAGCTGAATTAAGGGACCCTGGGGTGAAGCTTTCATAGTGGGTGACAGAAAGTTTCAACCAACCCCCATTCTACTGTTTTGGTAGAATATTTATGACTGAGAGGGGATTCTTGAAAAAAAAACAGTATAGTTTTGAGAACTGTTTTTTTCTTAAGGAGGGAGGTGTGTGGTGGAGTTAGGCTACACCCTTGGCTGTGACTGATGGACCACTTTTCCATCTCCTTATTTCCTAGCAACAACTATCACTTTTCTCTTTGCTTTTCTTCTTTTTCCCTGACTACCCTAGGTTGACCACCTAGTGTAGCTCTTTACTTTCTCTACTAAACTTCCTACTAGTTCTCTTTTTTCATTCTTTTTCCATTTCCACCCATCCAGTCCCTGGAATGATGCCAAACACCCAGAGAGGTGTTGTGTAAAGTTCATAACTGCATTTTGTGTACAAAAACATGAAGGCTATTTTAAATAGGAATGAATACAGTTAGCAAAACCTTTGTAAAGAAAAAGGACTCAGAAGTCATATAAAACAATAATAATGTCATGATTAGTACAGTTATAAGAAATCCTAAAGGTATTTTCATGAAATCACATTATAAACTTGTTACTGTATAAGGTTAATAAACACTGAATTCAGTTCTTTTTTTTAAATAGCAGCACAGCATTGTGCACACTCCTTTACAATGTTGCTACTGTATAAGGTTCTATGTATAAAAGAGCTTAGTCACTGCGGATGAGAGACGTAGAAAGTCAATATCTGTGGATATATACACTGTACTTTTAACTGAACCAGGAAGTCCCCTGAAATAACCCCTCCTCCCTTGGTTTTGAAACAACATGTTCAGACATGAAACAACATGTCCAGACTTCTAAATAGAAAGACCCCCACCAAAATATATAAATACCTCTTCACAGAGTTTATTTCAGTTAAGCCCAGAGGGGCTCAGCCCTAGGGAATGGAGAGGGAGAAGAGAAACTACTGATGCTAAGTAGTGATTTTCTTTGCAATTTCTGTTGTTTTCATTTGTTATTTTTCAAACTTATTGAAAAATAAATATCACACCATGGTGTGTTAAACCTGTAAATTTGCCTTGTCTGAAGTTTATTCCCACACGCTGTGACATATATATGATTATTATTATTATTATTATTAAGCCATCTGGCAAGGGTAGAAACATTGTTATTCTACCTTATAAATAGGCACAAAAAATCCTGAATCCTGATTGGCTGAAATAGGTTTTCAGCCATGTCCTTATCAGGACATATCCTTACAACGGGCACTACTTCTGGCAACCTGAGTCCCACAACAGAATGTTATCAGTGTATCACCTTTACCAGCCATCAGAAATCTTCCACACTGACCACTTTTACACTACAGAGATGATCGTGCATTTCGAAGGTTTTATGTTTGATGTGAAAGACATACACCCCTGCCCTTCACACACACACTCCCAGACAAACTCTGTCTTTCTCTACAAAGTACACAGCCTGATTGTATAATGGCATTATAACATTTTAAAATAAAAATGTGACCTCTGTGCTGTAGCAAAAAAACAAACTTCAAAAAAATGGAATGCCACCATAAGTGCTTCATTGGAAAAGCCAACTACAATAATCAGATCATAACGGGTGCTGCCATGAAATGTTTGAAAGCAGACCACCTCTCCTCCATTATTTAAAACATAAGCAGAGCAGAGTGCTACTCCTCCATTACCTTTTTAAATGGCCATTAACAGAAAAATACAAGCTGCTCACTATGGTGGCTGCTTAGGGACACACTCACTCTTGAAGAAGCTGACACCACACATGCAGTAACATAAGAAGCAGTCACTCTTTGCTAAATCATGAAATCAAGAGCAACTAAAAGGAAAAAAAAATTCTACATAAAATAGCCTGTCTCTTTGCTGGTGCTGGGGCGGGGCAGGAGGGATGAAACACGTATGAAACGAAGAAACTGATTTAATGCAGGGCAGATAGACAATCACATAGGAGGCTGCTAGTCTTTGTTAAAGCACAAAATACAATATAAATTAAAAAAAGAACTAATAATATATAAAATTCCCTCTTGGTGGTGATGGGAGAGAGGGCTGAAACACTCATGAAAACAAGGAACTGATTTTATAGGGGGACTACTCATTATTTCATGTCATACAACCTTTTTTTTTGTTACTTCAGTGCTTACACACTAAGGTTCTTTGTCTTTTAACTTGTTTTTTGTTTTTATTGGGCTCACCACAACCCAAACCCGATAGATCAACTTAGGGTAGCTGGTTCATTCCACTGGGATGTCATACAGACAAGGCACACTGATGAGTCCTGGTAGGACGAAACACGTGTCTGTGTCTTCAGTTGGCACCCTTTGCAAACTGTGTGAGGGACCTTTCAGCACCATGCATTTCTGCTTAAAGTTGAACCAGCATAACATTTTGTGGTGATTTGCATATCCAGCCCATACTGCTTGGCATTGTGGGGGTATGTGTAATTTTTGTATTTCTTTTTTTGTTAGCTTTTACATTTTTTTCTTCTTTTTTTTAATAATGACTTGGGGAGCCCATTTTATAAGCACAATAAGACACTCTGAGATGTGGGTTATGGTCTGAAAAGAGCACTTTCCAGGTGCTAAATGCACTCGGCACAAGCACCTCATGCCTTATAACACATCTGTGGCATGCTGTTATCAGGCCATAACAAACACCTCATTGTGCCTTATTACTGGCATGTGACATGTATCACAGGGAGGTAACACTTAAGCTTGGTGAATGTACATACTATATGAAGCTAAATGGGAACCCCACAGTAGAATTTAAATGGGACATGGATGCCCTGATTAATGATGCTCTTTGAGCAGGGGAACTATCTCTTCAGGAGGCACATTTTTAATACAATGACCACACTGTTGTGCCCACTTTTTATGTGGTACTGTAAAAACATAAAAGTCCCACAAGTCCACCTGGTAGACCAGTTCTGTTGTGGATAGGGTTGGTGATGAAAAATCTTTCCAACTACATTAATTAATTTTTTAAGGATATTAAGACCACTATACCCTTGTACCACCATGACACAATGGAGCTGCTAAACAAGTTGCCAAGTCTACAGTGGCAGAATGGACACATGTGGATATCTATAGATGTTGCCTTGTTGAATTTGAGCATAACCCATAACATGGTTTTACTTGCAGTGAGAGATTTTCTTAATGAGATTCCGAACAAGTAGGCAATGCCATCTGATTTCCTCCTGAGAGGACTTCAATACATTATTACACATAACTACCTATTGTCCAATGGCTATCACTACCACCATCTCAGAGGAACAGCTTTTGGGTCACTGTTGCCCCTTTTATTTGAATATTTTCCTTCATTAGTGCGAGAGATAAATGTTTTTTGTTCCTGGCTTTCATCCACTTCTGGGGAGGATAGTTAGATTAAATTCTTTACTGATGACATCATAATGGTGCAGGAGGGATCTGAAAAAAACTGTCATGGAGCTTATGACATGGCTGTATAATAAAAATCTAAATGTGTCTTTTGCCCACCTGATGGATAACAGCAAACTGAAATTCCTGGATGTCTCTTTGCAGATTACAGAAGGACTGAAACTAAAAATGTGCTCTTGTTTGCTGACAGTATGCACCCAGTGTGCCTGATAAATGGAATTCCAAAGGGCCAGTTCCTGCATTTATGCAGGAACTGCTCTGATTCTGAAATGTTTGAGGAGGTTAAGAGCAATGGACTATTCAGTCACATCTATCAGAAAGGCATACGCTACAGCCAGAATAACCATTCTGCGGTCCTGCACAAACAAGACCTGAGAGGAAGTGACCATTGCACAGGGTTGTTCCAGTTGGATGTGGACAGGGAAAATATCCCCACTAAGACCAAAATCCTGAATTTTAGGAGAGCAGACATCAGGAAGATGGGTAAAGTGCTAAGGGGGCAGCTGGTGGGCATCAGGGCAGATATGGGTGTGGACCAAAGGTGGTCCATCATTAAGGAAGGAATAGTGGCTGCCATAGAGGAGTGCATTAGGCTTAAAGGGAAAAACTCAGGGGCCAAAGCACCCACCTGGCTCTGTACTGAGGTCAGCCAGGAATTCAAAATAATCAAGATAGAAGAGGATAGGGAGAATTACCTAAGGATGGCTAGGGAGTCAATTATGGTGGTCTTGTAGACTAAGGCTCAGAAGGAACTGCAGATAGCTGAGAGAATTAAGAAGGAGAGAAGGCCTTTTTTCACAATATGAGTGAGAAAAGGAACAAGGAGGATGGAACTGTTTGGCTTCAGAAAGGGGAAGAGTTAGTGGAGGAGAATGAGGGAAAAGCAGAGATTCTGAATGAATATATCTGTTCCATCTTTAACAGGGAGAAATATGACCCAATGCCTACAGGGGGAGAAGAGGACCAGGGTGCAGAACAGCATGGATGTGGTGGCAGAGGAGGATAGAGTGAGGGAAGGGCTGCTAACATTGAAGGTTTACAAATCATGATGCCCAGACGGTATACACCCAAAGGTGCTGTGGGAACTGGCAGGGGAGCTTGCAGGGCAACTTGTGGGCTTGTTGAATGGTTCACTAGAGTCAGGCATGGTACCACAGGACTGGAGAATGGCACATGTGGTTCCACTCCATAAGAGTGGTCCCAGGGATGAGCCAGGGAATTACAGACCAGACAATCTGACCACAATTGTGTGCATGTTCATGGAGACCATACTTAAGAAAAGGTAGGAAGAGTATCTAGAGGTGCATGGTCTCCATGATTAAATAATTGCCTTACTGAGATCAGAATCTGGCTAAGTTCCAGCTGGCTGAGACTGAATCCAGACAAGACTGAAGTGCTGGTAGCGGACTCAGATCGTTCTGGGTGGGTTTGGGGGCCGGACAGCCATCACGCATGTTACTTGGTGGAATGTCGCTCACTACCTCAGACCTGGTGCGGTGCGTAACCTGGGCATTATTTTTGATGTTGGTCTGACTCTAAAGTCTCAGGTGTCAGCTGTTGTCAAATACTCTTTCTACCATCTGAGGAATATCGCCCAGGTGAAACACCTGGTTCCTTCCGGTGATCTTCTAACATTGGTCCATGCCTTTGTCACTACCCATCTTGATTACTGCAATTCCCTCTACCTAGGGCTACCAGGGCTTGTTATCTGCTGCTTCTATCTGGTGCATAATGCGGTGGCCAGGCTTTTGACTGGGACTTCTAGAACCAGTCATATTACTCCTGTGTTCCACGAGCTGCAGTGGTTGCCTGTTCAGTGGTGGATCACCTTTAAGGTTGGCTTGCTAACCATTAAAGTCCTACATGATCAGGGACCCAGTTACCTGCAAGATCTCCTGCTACCCTACTGCCCCCTCCCTCCTCTCCGATCCACCGATGAGGGATTGATGGAGATTTCAAGGGTATGACTGAAGACATCTGGTTCTCGTGTCTTCTCTTTTTCAGCTCCAACCCTGTGGAATTCTCTACCTCATCAGTTAAGAGAATGCCCAACCGTTGGTAGAGTTAAAACTGAGTTGAAAACATATTTATTTAATTTAGCCTTCCCTAGTTATGAATGATCTGTTTTAATGTTTTTGTTTTTAATTTTATTTATATTTGATGTATTTGATTTTATGTACAGTGCCTTGGTTTTGAAAGGCGCTATAAAAATAAAGCTGATTTGATTTGATGATGTGTGGCACCATGGTTTAATGGGAGGGAGGTTGTGCCAAATGAATCTGATTGACTTCTTTTACTTGGTCACTAAAACAGTAGGCAGAGGCCAAGTGGTGGACATCCTTTACATAGACTTCAACAAGGCCCTTGACTACGTATCCCACAAGAGGTTGATCAGGATGTTATTGGACCTTGGGGCTGGGGAGAAGAAGACCAGATGGGTAGTGATCTGGATGAAGAACAGGACCCAGAAGGTGGTGGTTGGAGGAGCATTATCCAGAATCAGGGATGTCATCAGTGGGGTCCCACAGGGCTTGGTAGTAGGACTGGTGTTATTCAATATCTTTATTGATGACATAGGGGATGGCATTAATAGAAAAAAATTGCATATTTAAGGAGACACCAAGCTCTGTGGGAGGTTGGACACAGCTGAAGGGATGCAGGGCCTACAAAATTACCTGGGGAAAGCTTGAGAGATGGTCTGTGATTTGGCAGCTTGGCTTCAATGCAAACAAGATGTAAAGTTATGCACATTGGAGCCAAGAATCTCAGAATAGAGTACAGCCTTGGAGGGATCTTCATATCTGCAACAATGAAGGAAAAGGATCTGAGATGATGATCACTAGCGAATTGAAGCACTCCACACAGTGCAGGAAAGCAGCAGATAAAACGTTGGACTGCATAGCTGGGGAGTCAGCAGTAAATGAGAGGAGGTTATAATGCCCTTATGCAGGTCACTGAAGAGGCCATGTCTGGATTATGGAGTACAGTACTGTGCTGGCATCCACACCTTAAAAATTACATTATTCTGCTCCAGAATATCCAGAGGAGGACAACTAAGATGATCATGGGCCAGCAAGGTACAGCATTCAAGGAGTGTGGTTGAAGGCCCTAAATATGTACTCCCTGGAGGAGAGAAGAGAGAAGGAGGACATGAGTGAGAACTTCAAGTACTTGAAGGGGATATATAGGGTGGAAAAGAAAGGTCTCTTTAAGCAGAGAGGCAATCCAAACATGAAGGGGCATAGTGTTACATTGGAGAGAGGTTTAGGAGGGAGATTAGGAAGTATTTTTCATGGACAGGGTGGTGGCCAGTTGGAGTGTGCTACCGTAAGAAGTGGTCTCTCTTCAGATGGTGGGTAGCTGCAAGAGATGCTGGAGCAGACTTAAGGGGAAAGTAAGGTTCAAGGGGGGTATCTCTTTATCAGCGTGCTCTTTTTCCAGCACTACTACTTTTATTTAAATTTCATTGACTTCAGTGATATTGCCTTGTTCTGTGGTGGAGGACAGTGAGGGAACCCCCTACCATTATTTTGGGCAGTCAGGAAATTAATGCTTTTCATCTGGTGCTCAACACTGACAATACCTTTGATAACAACACTGCTTTGTTCTGCGTTGTCTGCTTTTCATTAAGTGGGGATCTGTGGGTATTGTTCTTCTGATTTGGAGTAGCTGACTTGTAATACTTCTCGCTTTCAGGGAGTGGGAAGGGGCTGGTTCGGGGTAGTGGGTTGTTATTTTATGCTGGAGTGTGTAGTGTGTGTGTGTCGGTGTGTGAGATTGGGTAGGATCAGTATTGTTAGTGGTTGGTTGTTTGTATGACTGGAGTTTGTTAATGGTGTATGTCACAAACCCACTCAGCAGGTCAGGCCCTCTACTCCCAAAGTGCCAACCACTGAGCGCAGTCTTCTGAACAGTGTAACAGACAAGGTAACCCTCTTGTCTGTTTTTGTAAGTTCGGTTCAACCTTTGGTCTCCAGTTCTGGAAGGATTCAAACTGTTAACCTCTTGTTAGCATACCCAATCCACAGGCTCAGATATATCTGTCTTTGGGGGGCCAGACATCTTTGCCTACGGGCACCCAACCAGGTATACAGAGATGAACCCTTTAAAACTTTAATAAAGACCTCAGATTTAACGCTTCTCTTTCCAGTTTGATACCACCATTCAAGCTTATGTCTATTGTTTGCTATAACCATGGACTTTTCTTACAAAATAAAAAGAAGTCAAAGACAGACCAAGTAAGTTCTAAAAAGAATTTGACTAAAATAGTTAAAAATATGTGAAACACAAACTACAGATCTCTTATATCAAAAGACATACAAATCTTTTAAAAAGAAACAAGGTTTTAAACAGTGCAAATTCCTACTTCAGTACTTAATCTCTAAATACTTGCTTAAATGCTCCCCAAGATGTTTTGTGGTTGAAGTCCAAGATAAAATCTGTCTGTAAAACATAATTATTCCTTAAACATCTGTATTGGCCAATCCCTTTTTGGTGAGGTCAGCTAGCTCCTCCTCTGTCAGATTATATTTAAAAGATATATATCTTATACAACCACAGGATATATTTTCAAAGTATTACATTCTGCAATCCTCAGCATAACTCATGTGTGTCAAATGACATCTCCTTGATCCATGCTGCATTCTCCTCACACAGGCTTAATAGGAGCATTCACAACCTCACACCCCTGTGTAATAACTTGTTTTTTTTTCTTCTTCAACGTCATAAACCTTTTTTTATGATTTCCCTCTTAACAAAGCTAACTTAACAACTCTGTAATTAGCTCCTGGTCTGCCATGTAACACACTGTCTCTAAAATCTGTTTGTGTGTGATACTCATGCTGTTAGCATTTCTCTTAGCTTGCATCTGTCAGCTGAAACTGGGGGGGGGGAGGTTATTCCAAGGGCACTTGATATTCAGCAGGAGATATTCAGTAATACCTTTTATTAAAAAGAAATTATACAGCACTCAGAACATGGTTGTCTACATCACACTCCTCCCCACCTAGACTGAATTTGGGGGATCTATCCCCTACAATGGATGAGCTTCCCAAATCAGTTCACTCCTCACAGACCCTGTACAGTCCATCTGAGTTTTGACTATTCGCTCCAGCCCTATGTACAATTTTTAGATCATATCCTTGCAAAGCAAGACTCCATCTTAGAAGTCTCCCATTGTTCTTCCCCATCTGCATCAGCCAAACCAGGGGGTTGTTGTCAGTCTGCACCACAAAATGCTGCCCATACAAGAATGGCTCTAATTTCTTTAAGGCCCACACTATGGCAAGACATTCTTTTTCCACCGTAGAGTATGCTTGCTCCCTGGGGAGCAGCTTCCTGCTCAGGTACACAACTGGGTGATCTGTCCCATGGCTATATGTCTGGCTCAGTATTGCCCCAATACCCACGTCTGAGGCGTCCATCTGAACTATAAAGGTTTTGCTACAGTCCGGACTTGTCAAAACAGGAGCACTGCACAGTGCCTCCTTCAGTCTGGTAAAGGCTTCCTCACAGGCTGGGCCTCAGGTAATTTTCTTTGGCATTTTTTTCTTTGTCAGGTCAGATGGGGAGCAGCTAGGGCACTGTAATTGGGTACAAATTTCCTGTAGTACTCTGCTGTCCCTAGAAAGCTCCTGACCTGCTTCTGGGTTTCTGGTCTGGGCCATGCCTGGGTTGCCTCTATCTTTATCTGGTTAGGATGGAGCTGTCCCCGGCCAACCACATGTCCAAGGTATGCCACTTCCCCCATGGCCACCTGGCACTTCTCGGCTTTGACAGTGAGCCCGGCCCCCTGTATCCTGCCCAGCACTTCCCTAAGGTGGGATAGGTGTTCCTCTCAGCTGGTACTAAAGATGGCAATGTCACCCAGGTACACCACAGCGTACTCCTCAGCACCATTTAACACTTGGTTCACCAACCTTTGGAAAGTGTCTGGGGCATTCTTCATTCTGAAAGGCATTACTTTAAACTCAAATAAGCCTATCTGAGTGATGAAGGCTGACCTCTCCCTAGCTCTGTCTGTCAATTCCACTTGCCAATACCCCTTGGTCAGGTCAATAGTCATAAGGTAGGTTGCCCCTCCCAACTTGTCCAGGAGTTTGTCCATCCGAGGCATCGGGTGGGCATCGGACTTTGTGACTGCATTCAGTCCATGATAGTCCACACAGAAACTAGTTGAGCCACCTGGCTTGGGCACAAGCACTACGGGTGTGGCCCAGGGGCTGTGGGATCTCTGGATTACCCCTATATCCAGCATCTCCTCCACTTCCCTCCTAATGTCATTTTCGACAGCCTCTGACACCCGATATGCTGTCCACCGAATGGGCATCTGTGTCCCTGTCTCCACATTGTGTGTTGCTAAGGGGGTCAGTCTAGGCTTGGTGCTAAACAAGGGGCCAAAGTCTGCCAAAACCTCCCTCACTTTTCTGGATCTGGTCCTGGCCCAACTGGGGAGACAATTTTAATGCCTCCACATTGGACTCCTGCTTACTCTCTTCCAGCAAATCCAGAAGGGGGTCTCCTTCATCCATCCCCTCCCCAGGACCACACACTGTGAACACCATGTCAGCCCTATTTGCATATGGCTTCATCATGTTGACATGGTACATCCTTTCTGTCTGTCAACAGTCAGGTAACTCCACAGTGTAGTTCACGTCATTTACCTTCCTAACCACTTTGTACAGTCCTGCCCACTCAGCTTGCAGCTTGTCTTTCCAGACCGGAATAAGGACCATGACTTCCTGACCCACCATGTATGAGCGAGCTCTGGCTCTGCGGTCGTACCATACTCTTTGTTTCTGTTGGGCAGCTACTAGGTTGCTCTGGGCTGTCCCCATAAGCTCCTTCAGCCTTTCCCTAAACCTAAGGACATAATCCACAATGGGAGTTCCCTGGGTGGCATGCTTGCCTTCCCAGTCCTTCTGGATCAAGTCTAGGGGCCCATGTATCCAGTGTCCATACAAGAGTTCGAAGGGGGAAAATCCTGTCGACTCTTGGGGCTCCTCCCTGTATGCAAACAACAGGTGGGGAAGGTATTTCTCCCAGTCCCTCCCATGCTGTTCAGCAAACACCCGGATCATTGACATTAGGGTACCATTGAAATGTTCCACAAGTTCATTGGCTTGTGGGTGATACGGTGTCATGCATCTCTGTACCACCCCACACTTCTCCCATAAACATTTCATCAGGTCTGACATGAAGGAACCCCCTCGATCGGTGATTACATCCTGTGGAAACCCAACATGGGATAAAATCCCAAGGAAGGCATCTGCCACTTTGTCTGTCCTCAGAGAGGATAGAGCGACTGTTTCTGGGTACCGGGTGGCATAATCTACCACAGTCAGGATGAATCTCTTCCATGAGGAGCTGGGGGTATTGAAAGGCCCCCCGATATCAATTCCCACCATCTGGAATGGCTCCTACACTATAGGCAAGGGGATCAGGGCTGCTTTGGTTTTCTTGCCCACTTTCCCTATTTCTTGTCACTGGTGACAAGACTTGCAGTACTCCTTCACCTGCTGGGTGAAGTTAGGCCAGTAGAAATTGTGGGCTAACCGCTGCATTATGCACACAATTCCCAGGTGACCAGACAAGTGAATATCATATGCAATCTTGAGCAACTGCTCATGATACCTCTGGGGAATGACAAGCTGCCTGCCTAGCATCCCTCCCTCTGTCTGTACTGCCTGTGTATACATAAGTCCATTTTCCCAATAAACCATATGTCTGCCGTCACCTCCCTGTGTGGCCTTCGAGTCTGCCCAAGCCCTCAGCTTCTCTAAACTATGGTCAATCCTCTGAGCAACTGCAAACCCCTCACACATTCCCAAGGCATGGGAGAGGTCCCCTTCTGTCACTAAACTAGGGTCCCTAGCACTAGCGTCAGGGCCCTCAGGATCACTGTCAATCCTAACCATCTGACACAGGGTCATTCCTCCCTCTTCGGAGTAACCCTCTGTAGCTGTGTGGGTACTTGCTACTGAGGAAATTTCTAACCCCTTTTTAACAGTCTCCCCATCTGGAGACACAGGCTGGGGAACCAACCTTTGAGCAGTTTTCACACTGGTTTCTGTGGGGTTCAGGGAACTATTATTTTCCCTTGCCGCTTGACTATGGGAAGCTGCACATACTACCCCCCTGCTGGAGATTGTTACCCAGGATCACATCCACTGCTGAAGTGTTGGCTACAGCCACCTGCTGCACAGTTCCCCCTGTTTCACCCCAGTCCAGGAGAACACTAGAGAGTGGCAATGTTTTCTCTTCACCAGTAAACCCTTGTACAGTTACGTATTTATTGGGTATAAGTTGATCAGGCTGCACCAGATCCTCCTTTACCAATGTCAGGAATGCCCCTGTGTCCCTTAACCCCTGCGTCTGCACCCCATTTACTATGACTGGGTGCATGTGTTTCCTCATGTTCACTGGCATGCTCTCAAGGACACACAAAAAACACACTTCATTTCTAGCACCCTGTTGTGTATTTTGGCTTGCCTTTTTGGGGCACTGTCAGGCAATATACTTAGTTTCCTTACACAACCAACAGACATTTCTTACTTCAGTGAAATCATTTCATTGTAACCTGGGGCTAACTGGTTTCAGTGGAGGCAGTGTGGGTTTTAGCTGCCCTGAAGATGCACTTTTCCCTTTTTGTGCTGCCATGCCAGCCCCATTCACTCTCAGAGCAGGTCTGCTCTTGGTATAGCGGTCCGAGAGTTCAGCAGCCTCTTGCACTGTTTTTGGATCTCGGTTCTCTAGCCAGGTTTTTAGCTCTGCTAGTCATGCCCAATAAAACTGTTCTAGTAAAATCACGTTTTCAATTTTATCAACAGAATTTGCCTCAATTCCTTCCCACTAATGTTTTAAAAACTGACGTTGTTTCGTGGCTAGCTCCTCATAGCTCATATCAGGGCATCTCCTGAGCTTACGGAATTTAGCTCTGTATGATTCAGCAGTTAATTCAAACTTTTTTAATAGTGCAGCTTTTAGCTTGCTGTAATCATTGCTGTCTTCATTGTCCATTTGACCCAATGCATCTCGAGCTTTCCCGGTAAATAGCGGGGATAGCTGGAAGCTCCAGGACTCTCTAGGAATTTTAGCCTGAATACAAACTTTTTCAAAAGAATTTAAAAAAGCATCCATATCTTCCCCTTCCTTAAACTCAGTTAATTAATTTGGAGTTCAATTTGTAACCCAGTCCTGCAGTCCCAGTTAAACCCAAGCCACTTACCCACTCTTGTGCTGCTAGTTGGAGTTGTATCTTCTCCAGTTCATGTTGCCACTGGCGCTCCTCTCTCTTCTCCTCTGCAGCTCTGTGTTCTCACTCTGCCTCTTGGTCTGCTTCTCTGCGTTCTTGCTCTGCCTCATGGTCCACCTCTCACTTCTCTTGCTCTCTCCTCTCCTGGAACTCCAACTCCATCCTGTGCAACTCAATTTGCAGTTTGAGTACCTCTGCATTCAGGATGCTGGTGGTCATTCCCTACTGCTGTGGCCCTTCACTGACAGTGGCCCTGCTGTCATTTTCAGTCATGGTCGGTGACTCACTGCTCTGGGTATCTGCTAGCATCGGGGCCTCTATGAGGTTCTGCTTTTTGGCTGTCACCTCAAACGGGACTCCCCTGTTCCTGCACAACTGCTTCAAGTAATCTACACTGTGCCTGCTGTAGTCGGAAGCCATTTTCTACTTCCCTGACTACAGCTACTCTGACTGTACTTTAGAGAAAACAAATAAAATGGGTAGGAACTCAACTGTATGCCAAGTGATATATAGTTCTGTTTCCTTTTTAAAATAAAACTCTGTCTTTTTCCTTTCTTTGTAAGACAGCTTACTGTCTCAGCTGACACAGAACAATAAAGGTTGTGATACCAAAATTATACCACCGCTGCCAACCAATCAGTCACAAACCCACTCAGCAAGTCAGGCCCTCTACTCCCAAAGTGCCAACCTCTGAGTGCAGACTTGTGAACAGTGTAACAGACAAGGTAACCCTCTTGTCTGTTTTTGTGAGTTCGGATCAACCTTTGGTCTCCAGTTCTGGAGGGATTCAAACTGTTAACCTCTTGTTAGCATACCCAATGCACAGGCTCAGATATATCTGTCTTCGGGGGTCAGATATCTTTGCCTATGTGCACCCAACCAGGTATACAGAGATGAACCCTTTAAAACTTTAATAAAGACCTCAGATTAAATGCTTCTCTTTCCAGTTTGATATCACCATTCAAGCTTATGTCTATTGTCTGCTATAACTACGGACTTTTCTTACAAAATAAAAAGAAATCAAAGACAGACCAAGTAAGTTCTAAAAAGAATTTGACTAAAATAGTTAAAAATATGTGAAACACAAAATACAGAAATCTTATATCAAAAAACATACACATCTATTAAAAAGAAACAAGGTTTTAAACAGTGCAAATTCCTACTTCAGTACTTAGTCTCTAAATACTTGCTTAAGTGCTCCCCAAGATGTTTCATGGTCAGAGTCCAGGTCAAAATGTGTCTGTAAAACAGAATTATTCCTTCAACTTCTGTATTGGCCAACCCCTTTTTGATGAGGTCAGCTAGCTCCTCCTCTGTCAGATTATATTTAAAAAATATATATCTTATACAACCACAGGATGTATTTTCAAAGTATTACATTCTGCAATCCTCAGCATAACTCATGTGTGTCAAATGACATCTCTTTGATACATGCTGCATTCTCCTCACACAGGCTTCATAGGAGCATTTACAACCTCACACCCCTGTGTAATAACCTGTTTTTTTTTTCTTCAACATCATAAATCTCTTTTTATGATTTCCCTCTTAACAAAGCTAACTTAACAACTCTGTAATTAGCTCCTGGTCTGCCATGCGACACATTGTCTCTAAAATCTGTTTGTGTATGATGCACATGTTGTCAGCATTTCTCTTAGCTTGCATCTGTCAGCTGAAACAAGGGGGAGGTTATTCCAAGAGCACTTGATTTTCATCAAGAGATATTCAGTAATACATTTTATTAAAAAGAAATGATACAGCACTTAGAACATGACTGTCTACGTCACAGTGTATAGTGGGCCTCCTGGTAGAATAGTATGTGTCTGGGGAGGTCTGTGGGTCAAGGGCTGGACAGGATTGTGTACGGGGCATCCCAATGATCTGTGGTCCTTCACTGACCTCCCAGGCTTCCATCACTACAGCTTGCTGCTGTCAGGAGGTTGAGAGTAGGATTAAGTTGATCATGTGTAGAAAGTGCCTTGGGTGTTGATGGAACCTAAGGAGGGGCCAGATGTGTCTGGTTCTGGTCCACAGGGTTCCCACCAGACTGAGTGGGCTGGTAGCCAGAAGGGCAACACTATCCACCAAGCCCCTGAGGGCAGTGCTCTGCAATGCCAGATCGATCAAGAACAAGACCACAATTATAGCGGATTTGATATCATCAGTCGATCTTGCTTGCATCACTGAAACCTGGGGGTGGGTGATAATGCTGATCCAGTTTTAGAGGCCGTCGTTGCCCCCGGGTATACTGTAGTGAACTGCCCCAGAGTGGAATGCAAGGGTGGGGGAGTGGCCATCTGCTTTAGATCCAAACTCAGCTTCACCATGCACTCAGTGGGAAAGCTAGGACCCTTTGAGTGTGTGGCTGTGCATGGGGGTCCAAGCACAGGTTTCAGGATTCCCCTGATCTACCTCTCCCCTGGGGTGGCTGGTGAATTCTTGCAGGAGATAGCCGATTCATCATCGGTGAAACATTGGAGTCCCTAGATGCTTAATTCTGGATGATGTCAATGTTTGGGCTGACATTTAAACTTCTAGGCTAGGTTATAACCTCCTCCAGGTAATGTCATCCCTGGGCCTGTCACAGGAAGTTTCCTCCATGACCCACCAAGGTGGTCACATGCTGGAACTGGTTTTCTCACTGAGGCTTGAGGTTACTAACTTGTAGACTGATTGTGTCATTTGGTTCAATCATTGCACGGTGAAGTTCTTGTTCAGGGCCCCCCTGAGAGACCTTCCCCTGTGGAGCTGGTTAGATACAGCCCTTTGAGAGGTATGATCCCAGAGGAATTTCTGGTGGTCACCGATCTATCTAGTGTGGGTAGTGCTTGTTTAGGGGTTACGGAAGAAGCCATTGCCACCTATAATAAAGTGATGGCAGTGACACTCTACTCTCTCACACTGATCCATGTATGACCCAAGTCTTCTCACTTGAGGTCCCCTTGGTTTGATGGGGAGCTCAATGCGATGAAGACTTTTGGTCAGAGGTTAGAGCTCTGCTGGCTGAGGTCCGGGTTGGAGGGGGACAGACTGGCCCTGCACTCCCATTATGGTGAGTATCAGGGGGAAATCACCAGTAAGAAGGCAGCATTCCTGTCCAGGGAGATTGCTGCTAAGAGGAATCAACCAACCGTGCTTTTTCAGACTGTGAACAGGCTTTTAAATCCTACATGTCTACAGCCCAAGAAAGCTTTCCCTGACACATTGTGTGAAGAGTTTGCTTGCTTCTTCTCAGACAGGGTGTCTGCCATCCAGTTGGGTGTACCGCCAGTGAGCCATAACATGGTTGACAGTGATGATCGCCTTGGGCATCCGGAGAGCACTTCATCTGGTTGGGGGGTGTTTAAACCAGAGGAGGCAATGGAGGTCACTCGGATTGTTCTCAGGCTGAGGCACACATATTGTGAACTGGACCTGGTGCAGACACATTTCTTAATGAGAGGTGTTGACACCATTGGCCCAGTTTTCACCTTGATTATCTGGTGCTCACACACAGAGGGGGTCTTTCCAGATGCCTTGAAGGAAGCACTGGTCAGGCCCTTTCTGAAGAAACCATCTTTGGACCCTGATATCAAGGTGAATTACCATCCAATCTCCAAGCTCCCATTTTTAGGGAAGGTTGTCAAGAAGGTTGAGGCACTTCAGCTTAAGGCACACCTTGTGGCCTTTGATTTGTACAAGCCTTTCCAGTCGGGGTTTTGGGCAAGGCATAGCATGGAAACTGCATTAGTTCAGGTGCATAATGACCTCCTCAGGGTGAGAGATTGAGGTGAGGGGACAATTCTCATTCTCCTCAATCTGTCTTTAGCTTTTGACACAGCAGATCATTGTGTGTTGCTTGACCACCTGAGAGAATTCTGTGGACTCACTGGCACTGTCATCTGTTGGTTTGAATCCTTTCTCATGAATAGGAGGCAACGGGTAGTGATGGGGAATTCATGGTCCTCCCCTAGTCTCCTGTCATGTGGAGTTCCTCAGGGTTCGATCTTGTCGAGAATGTTGTTTGCTATGTATTTGCTGCACCTGGGTGAGCTCATTAGGAAGTACAGTTTGGGTTTTCTTTTCTATGCAGATGATACCCAGCTGTATCTTTCCTTTATTTATTTATTTAGTCAGTTTTTGTTGACTGGGTGCACTAGAGAAATCCTGGCTATTTTTAGGCACAACCCGGGTGAGGGGGATACAGATGAATACCAACTGACCTTGAACCAGATTAAGCTGTTGATGGTATTTTTAGTGAATGAGGGAAATTTGGCCAGGACACTGGGGGATTTCCCCTACTCTCCTGCTGGGGGAATCTGTGGCTGTCTTGCTGTGATGGCCACTTCGGTGTGAGCCTTGGGAGAGAAGGGTGTCAGAGAGACAGAGTAGCAAGCCTCCTCCTCTGTCCCAGTAAATTGAGAAGCTACTGTTTCTGAGGACGACACAGAAATGAATGATTTGCCAGAGGAATTCTTTGATACTGAAATAGAGGATACGGAACGGGACATGGAAAATGATGGAGTTGTTAAGTTTGAACCTACGGAGGGTAGAGATGTTGATCTGCTGGAAAAGAAACAATTATTGGAGCTTGTCTTGGCGGAAGACGGGTGGTGTAAACTCCAGAAGATTGTATTGGTTGCTGAGATTGCCGCCTTGAGAACCGCTCCCATGCCAAATAAAACAACTGAATCACAAGCTGTATCATCTCCATAGAGTGATGTGGTGGTGTTGAGGAGCAGAGCATGGAGATCAAGAAGCAGCATTCAGTATTGGCTGGCAGTGGTAAATATCGGGGATATGTGTGCCGAGAACTGGACATGGGTAGCAAATCTCTGGGTGAGTCTGACAAAACGGACTGTACTGAACACTTGGGTATGCACAGGTTGGGTAAGATACTGACCAGTAGCGGTGATCCCATTGCAACAAGCGTACAAACCGCTGTGGGAGGAATGGAGCTGGCTGCTACGGTACCGGGGCTTGTAATGGCTGATAACCTTCACACATTGGGGAACGACAGAGTTAGTCACCTGGGAAAAATGGACAGCTTACAGTGCCAAAATGGCTGATCACCTGAATGTTCTATAAAAGGGGCTGGGTGGCTCCAGGAATCTGATGGGCAGTGGATTCCTGACCCATTGGACAAAAATGTGCAACTATATATTCAACAAACTATGTCTGCACATAAAAGCAATGTATCAACTGCTGGACATGTTGAACCTTTACTAGATTTGAACAAGGCTGGGGAAGTAATATTGAATTGCAACATGGTGGTGGATCAACAAACACACAAGTTACAAGATAATGCAGTACTTCCCAACTCATCTTCGTTGGATGGTATTAGAATGGGACCTTCAGACCAGGTGTTACAGGACCCAAAAAAGAATACATGGTTGAATCCAATGTTTAGGTTAGCAGATTTATTCCAGAACAAAGGGGAACCAGTCCCCAGGAAGAATGCAGTTAGATTAATATATAAGGGGGTCTGGAAATCTGCCAGATAGATTGTATATAGCAAGACAATTATTGAAGGGTACAATGAAATGTTTTTCTTCGGAAATATTTGCTCTTATTCAAACTGGAAATTCCAACTCTGACATTAGTTTTAAATCTGTAGCTAACTTGGACAGATTTGGGGAGCAATATCAGAAATTAAAAAATACACCAGTGTTGGTTCCATTTTTTGTGGTTCCATTAACTAAACCTGCAGTGAAGTTAATCACTATTATGTTTCAAAATGAAGGTGTTAATGTAGAGGACATTGTGTTTTGGTTGAGACAACGGTGTGAAGTGTTGGATAAATTGGCACCAATTCTCGATAGTAAACAAATATGGAATGGGGGTGGAAATTGTGGGTAAAACTATATTCCACTAACAATGGACCTGTGTATCTTCCTAATAGTTTTTTCTTATGAAAAGATTGAGGGAGTTTGTTTTATTTTGGTCAGCCTAAGGCATGTTTCGAATGTGGGTCGAGGACTCATCTTAATGCTTCATGCGATACTCCTCGATGTAATCCTTGTTTAGAGTTTGATCACCTAGCAGCGGAATGCCTTAATCTGTTTAAATGCAATTTGTGTGAGATGACAGGACATGGGTATGGGAAGTGTCCTTGGGCATTCCATAACAGGGATGACTGTCCATCTCATGAGGGGTTAATTAATATGGCCCAGCAATTGTAAGCGAAAAAAATAGCTGTTCAGGAGGCAGGCAGACTTCATAGGACTCAGCTTCCTCCCCTGGAGAAGGAGAAAGATGAGGAGGAGAAACAAGAGAGTGTAGAACAACAGGGGACTGATGGACAGGCCCAAACTAGTGACACTCAGATTTCAGAAGTCCCTTCAGGTTCTCATGTAGCACCTACTTCTCTCATTACAGCTCCTGAAGACTCAAGTTTATCAGATATGCCCCCCCCCCAGATTCTCAGCAGCTGTTTAAAAAAGTTCTCGCTAAAAAACGGAATAGGTCAGGAAAGGCAATTTCCTCTAAGAGTTCCCCTCTGTCTAAAGGTGGAACGAAAAACCCTGATGGTTGGAAGAGTAGGAATAAGTTTGCGGTTTTGACACTGAGGGACACGTCAGAGGGGGAAGAGTCAGATAACTCTTCAAGGGCTTCAACCACTACTGATATTACTTCAGAAAGGGAGGACCGGGATGGAAAGGGGAAGAGTCTACTCTACGTAGGTCTAGGTGTAGATGGGCAGCTAAGGTTTCATGAGTGATGGGTTGAAGGTCCTTCCTCCCCATTCTACATATGGCTTCCTTGACTATTTCCACAGTTTATGTCAATAGTATAAAGAGCCATAACAAAATGGTAATGACATTGAATCTTCTGAAAGAACAGGGTTGCAATATTTTTTGTATTCAAGATACTAGACTTAAAACAAATTTTGAAGTTAAAGCTGCCAATAACATTTGGACTAAAGGTGCTGCCTTCTTGTCCATAGGGGAAACAATGTTGTATGATGGGGTAGGGATTTTATTTGCAAATTCAGATTTAAAAGTATCTCGGTTGGTAGATATTTATCCTGACAGGGCCCTATTACTTGACATTAATTTTAAAGGGGAAAGATTTAGATTAATTACAATATATGCCCCACAGACTAAAGCACAAAGAGTTGCATTATTGAAGGATATTCAACCATTTCTTCATACTTCTAGGTTTGTTGTTTTGGTAGTGGACTTTAATTGAGCACTAGGTACCTCTGATAGAGGGTTGAACACCACAAAACTCTTTTGTGATTCACAAGCACTCATTAATATTGTTACAACAGTGAAGTTAGTGGATGCATACAGACTTAAACATTCGTCTGGAGGTAATACTTTTTTATGTCCTCCACCACTAGAATAGATTTTTTGCTGTTTTCTGCTATTTTACAGGTACAATCTGTAACTGTGAGGGCCTGGGAGTTTACAGACCATAGGTCAGAAACGGTAAAAATGGTTTGGGGTACTGCACCGAGATGTAAAAAAAATCAAAGGAGGATTAATAACAAGATTATGGAAGATGAAGGAGTTAAAAGAGCATGGAGAAGGGAGTGGGTAGCGAGGCTTTCTGTAATTGATAAGTCTGATGATATTGCCTTATGGTGGGAAGATACCAAAACTGATGAAATGGGGGTTAACAACAACGGTCTAGGACTATAGCAAATAAAAATTATCTAGATTATTTGAGTATGAGAGGCCAGTTACAGACACTGATATCCTTAACAGAAACAGAGTGAAAAGATTAACAGATCAAGAATGTTAAGAAACAAATGTTTGACTTACAGTATGACAGAGCTACATCTTTAGAACAAGAACAAAACTTTGGACTGAAATTGTATAAAGGTGCTTTGGACCCTTTTAAAGAATGCAGTGATAGGGTAGGTAATAAATTAATTACTCAGTTGGCAACAGTAACAGGGGATGTGTTTTTTTCCCCCAGGAATTGTTAAATGTGGTAGAAATGTATTTGGGGTCTCTCTTTAAGAAAGACTCAGGGATTGATAATTTGGCTATAGAGTTGGAAAAATTACATTTACCTGAAGTGAATGATTTAGATAAACAAATCTTACTGGAGGAAATTTCAGTGGATGAAGTAAGAATTGCTATTTCCTCTTTAAATCCAGACTTAGTCCCAGGGACTGATGGGTTAGGGGTTGCCTTTTATCAGACTTTTCAAGAGGAAATAGTTTCTGTTTTTGTAAGGGTTATTAATGAAATGCTAAATACAGTAATTCTTCTTTGGCTAGATCTACGTATCAGGATATGGTAATCTTGTTGCATAAAAGGAGCCTAAAGAGGACTTAAAAAATTGGAGAACGCTTAGTTTGTTAAATACAGATTTGAAAATGTTAAGTAAGATTTTGCTTAACTGATTATCTAAAGTGGCAGATAAGCTTAGTAGTCCAGAACAGACATGTGCTATCCAGGGTAGAGCACAATATGATAATTTGATAGTATTACAGGAACTATTTCACTTTGCACAAGAAGAGAAAATAGAAGGATTTATTCTAGGCCTAGATCATGGGAAGGCATTTTATCAGGTGGCACATGACTTTTTATTTTCCATCTTAAAGGCTTATGGAATACCACATGAATTTGTGGGATGGATTTCTACAATGTACCAGAAGGCAATGATACTTACCAATATCAATGGCTGGATTGGTAACCCCATTTTAGTGGAAAGAGGGGTGAGGCAAGGTTGTCCCCTTAGCCCTTTCTTGTATGTGTTTTCTATAGACATTTTCATTAGGATAATAGTTAGACATGAAGCGATTAAGGGAAATCGTATATGTACTGATACTCTACCAATAAAAATAATGGTTTATGCGGATGATTTGGTACTTTGTTTATTCCAAGAAGCTGAAGGGACATATGTGAAGGACATTTTGACTTTATTTTCAAAATGCTCATGATCCAAGATTAATTTTAATAAAAGTAAAGGAGTACCATTAGGGGATAACCCTTTGTCTGAGAAAGGAAGTATAGCTGGTATTAAAATAAGTAGAGAGCCATTTACTATTTTAGGTGTTGAGTTTGGTTTCAGGGCTATGGCTCATGATAACTGGAATAAGGGAATGGATAGAGCACATTGATTAGTAGCTGGATGGAAGGGGAGACAGACAGCAAAAAGGAAAAGAGTACTATTGATAAAGTCATTATTGGTTCCCATTTTAATGTATATAAGTTATGTGTTTCCACCCCTGGTTTCTTTATATACTGCCTTGTTAAGTATTTTTTTCCCAAGCCTTTTGGGGGAGTAGATTGAACCCCATAAAGAGAGGGTACACATACAGGAGCATACTGGACGGTGGTATAGATATGGTCAATCCAATAGCTTTTTATGTTAGTATTTTTGTGTCCTATAACTTGAGTCTCATCTTTAAGCCTGGGGATATGATATGGCACCCTTATGTACGTGCTTGGCTGGTACAAGGGTTGCCCTGTTGGAGAGCTGACAAATCGGGACCGTTAAAACGTCCCAATTTTCCAAAATATGGACTGGAAAAATTTAAAAACTTGATGAAATGGTGGTTAACGATATCTCTCCTAGAAGCTTTGTATAGGAAACAGTTGTATAAGCTTATTGTGTTATCGGAATTTAAGGATGTGATACTTTTCCCAGAATGTCCTGCAGATTACGTAAAGGTAGTCATCAAATTTGTTTCTAATAAAAGAATGCCAGAATTTATATGGGACAGTTTATGGTTTAGTAGTTTTGGGAGATTACCTGTTAGAAATAACAATAAACATAAACAGGTGTGTGACAGGTACTGTACTAGGGAACACTGTATAGTGGTTTTGGAATCTCAGAATCATCTATTTTTGGAATGTCATTATGTACAACAATCTGGGGCATATTTGGCAACAAGGAGCCTGAGCCTTTATTTGAATCTTTAACTTACTGTACATTGATGTATGGTGTACATAGGGGAGAATAGGGGAAATTCCATATTGATATTTTGTTTATTATTTTTTTGGTAATTAGATACTATGTTTGGCAATCCAGACGTATGTGGGTAACATAACAAAGGACAATAATGTTTGCAGAGCTGTTAAGTAATGTGCAACTAACATTGCAGAGCATACGGTGTGGGGATTATAAAAGATATGGCATTGCAAGGGTGAAATACCTGTGGATAAATTGTGAACATTGGGTGGATGATGTATGATATGTATTCTCGCAACTGTGGATTGATTTTTTTGTATATTTGCAATGTTATTTTTGTTATATGTTGAATGTTGATCTTTTGCTGTTTGTTTTGTCATGGAGTCCTCTTTCTCAATAAAAATTCCCCTACTTTTTTCGATAAGTGCCAAGGACTTCTTTAACATCTACCTGAACTACAACCAATCCAGGCAGATGAGACCTCAGTTTAATGTCTCATCTGAAAGACAGCACCTCAGAAGTGCAGCACCCCTCTCATGCTGCACTACAGTGTCAGTACTGGGACATTAACCCAAGTGCCAGATGTGGGAACTGAACCCACAGCCCTCTGATCTCCCGGCTTCAGAGGTGAGTGTGCTACCTACTGAGCCACTGACACTGCTTTGCCCCTAGAACATCGAATGTGGTGAAAGTGCTAAATGTATGTCTTGCCAAGATCAATGACTGGATGGCCTCCAGCTGGTTGCGACTGAACCCCAATAAGATGGAGGTACTGGTGGTAGAGTTGAACAGAGAGCATGATAGAAGGCCTCAGTTGCAGAGACAGGCTTGTTCCTGGGATCTGTGCCTATGAAGGCCTTCTCTAGGGTGCGAGATCTTGGTGTGACCTTCAACAGTGGATTGACATTTGAAGCTCATGTGTCATCAGTTGTCCGGAACAGCTTTTACCATCTTAGGAATATCACCAAGATCAAGCCCCTAGTTCTGCACCTGGACCTCCCCACCTTGGTACATACCTTCGTGATGTCAAGGCTTGACTACTGTAATGTGCTGTACCTCAGGGTCTTGGGAGGTATCCTTCATGGGCTGCAGCTAGTGCAGAATGCAGCTGCCAGGTTGTTGACTGGGCAGTCAAAGTACTGCCTTGTCACCCCAGTGCTGCTTGAACTACACTGGCTACCAGTCAGGTGGAGGATCCTCTTCAAGGTGGGGTTGTTCACTTTTAAGGCCCTACATGAACTAGGCCCTGGCTACCTGTCTAACCTTCTATTACCCGTTGCCTTGGTCCACCCCCTCCTCTTTTTCTCTAGGGGCCTACTTACGATTCCCAGAATGAGGTTGAAAACTGCTATCGACAGGGCAGTTAGTGTCATCTACCCCATCCTGTGGAATTCACTGGCACCATCTATATGGGAAGACCCTTCAGTGGAGGTGTTTAAGGCCCACCTCAAGACCCACCTATTTAATCTGGCCTTCCCGGACACTGCATATTAAATTTTAGTCCTGGATGGCCCATGCTAGTACTGTTTTAATCATATCTTATTTATTTAACTGTTGTGGTCTGTTTTATTGTTGACAATTTTAATATTTGATAGTGTTATTGTTCATGTACAGCACCCAGAGCCTCTGGGATTGGGCTCCTGGAAAAATAAAACTTGCCTTGCCTAGATGGAAAGGATGGGAGGATTGGGGGGAGGGCAGTATCAGTAGCTAAAGATGTGAACTCTACATTACAAGCAGAGCAAATAGACCAAATGGCCTTAGTTTGCTGGCTTCTTTGTATGTTTGTATATTCATAAGACAAAGAGGAAGAGCCAGTCACACTACAGTGATTAAATATATTATCAGTGTGTCTTAGACATTAAGAAAACCATCTTCAAACACTGCGGTATAGTCAAGTCAGACACAAAAGCATGCAATGGGAGATTGCCTCGAGGTCACCTACTCAAGGGGGAAAAATCTGGGAAACTTACTTGTACACAGCCAGTACAAGTCTGAACCAAAACATAATGCCTGACTAGGACTTAAAATAACTTTTTTAAGTGCTAAATGTATTTGCAAATATGCTGTCACTGGAAATAATATTCAACACTCCAGTAGGGACCAGCTTTTCCAGATTAGGCAGCACATTTCTACAATACAGAGTATATTATTTACATAGCCTGGTATCCTTGCTCGTTGATGTATGTGGTATGTACCAAATGCAAATTAAAAAGAGAGGATCCAGGAACATGTTAGATCAATTAGGAAGGACAGTAAGAAAAATGTTCTGTGCAACATTTCTTTGAGTGTCATGGATGCAATATTAACTTAAGTTTATTATCCTTGAAAATGTTCCTTTAAATCCCAGGGTGACAGACAAAAACTCCTTTTGCAAAAGGAATTGAGACTGATTCACAGACTAGGTTTGTTATACTCAGATAATCCTAATGAATTAATAGACTATACTCTGCTGCTGTAATGAGGTTAAAAGGGAACCAGCTCTCTAAAGCTGATGTCACCTTGCAAGTGTATCTCTTTTGTTCTCATTAATTCTTATCCATCTATTAACTCTTACCTGCATTTACTCCCCAAATGGTTCACCCCAAAGTTACAGCAGCTCATACCCTCCTGCTGATGAACTCCTTCCTTGCCAACCTGTGTATAAAATAGAAACAAAGAAACATAGAATTTTATGGCAGATAAGGACTGCTTGGCCCACCCAGTCTGCCTTTTTCCCTACCTAATGGATATGCTGCAGATCCTAGTTAACCAGCAGCCAAATTACTGCTACCCCCAATGCCTAGAATTGTCTTATGTCTGTCCCATGCATTCTTGAATTCCCCAACTGTTTTTGACTCTACAAGCTCCTCAGGAAGGCCCTTCCATGCATCCACAACCCTCTTCATGAAAAAATACTTCCTCACATTACCTCTGAGCTGTCCCCCTTCTGTCTTCAAATTGTGCCTCCTTGTTCTTGCACATCTCTTTTTCTAAAAGATGCTACCCTCTTGGTCTTTGTTGGTTCCTTTGAGGTACTTGAAAGTTTCTATTATATCCCCCCGTCCCTCCTTTCCTCGAGGGTATACATATTAAGCTCCTTCAGTCTTTCTTCATATGTCTTCTGGTGCAGACCTTGCACCATTTTAGTTACCCTCCTCTGGACTGCCTGTATCCTGTCTATTTCCTTGTGGAGATTGGGTCTCCAGAACTGTGCGCAGTACTCCAGATGGGGTCTCACCAGTTATCTGTACAGAGGGATAACAACTTCCTGTTTTCTACTGGTGATGCCTCTTCATATACATCTCAGTATCCCCCCACCCTCCTTACTGCCCTCTCACATGGCTTGCCCACCTTTAGGTCATCTAATATGACTACCCCCAGGTCCCTTTCCATTTTTGTTGTTGTTAGGATCTCAGTCCCCATAGTGTTCTCTTCCCCTGGGTTTTTGTTTCCCAGGTGCATTACTTTGCACTTCTTACTGTAGCACTGAATCTAAGCTGCCATACATTTGACCATTCCTCAAACCTTGCCAAGTCCCATCTCATCCTTTCCACCCCACTTTGTGTATCAACCCTGTTGCAGATCTTTGTGTCATCTGCAAGGATGCATACTTTTCCTTCCAGTCCCTCTGCAATGTCACTTATAAAGACATTAAAGAGGACTGGTCCTAGAACTAAACCCTGTGCTATGCCACTAGTAATCCCCCTTTTTATCAGAGTGGACTCCGTTTACTATTAACCCCTGTGTCCTGTTCTCCAGCCAATTTTTTACCCAGGCTACCATCTTGGGGCCCACTCCCAGTCTGGCTAACTTGTATATTAATCTTTTGTGTGGAACTGTGCCAAATGCCTTGCTAAAGTCTAGGTAGGCTATGTCCACAGCCCCTCACTGATCTACTACTTTGGTCACCCAGTCAAAGAAATCTATTAGATTCATCTGACATGACCTACCCACTGTGAATCCATGCTGCATTGGGTCCTGTGCCCCTCTGGCCTCTAGACACTCAACAGTTCTCTCCATCAGAAGAGATTCCATCATTTTCCCTATCACTGAAGTCAAACTAACAGGTCTGTAGTTTCCTGCCTCTGCCCTGCTTCCACTTTTGCGAAGTGGAATCACATCTGCCCTCATCCAGTCCTCAGGTACCACCCCATCCTCCCATGATTTGCTAAAGAGGGTAGTCAGTGGAGTCACTAGTTCTACCCTTAGTTCTTTTAGAATTCTGGGATGAATCCCATCAGGCCCCATTGCTTTGTCCACCTTCAGTTTTAAGAGTTCTTTCAGAACTGTTTCTTCTGTGAATGATCTGGTGTAACCCCTCTATCCAGAGTGTTTCTGTTGTTTGGTTTAGGTACTTCCCCTTTTTCACTTGTGAATACTGATCAAAAATATTTGTTTAGTATCTCTGCCTTTTCACAGTCACCCTCTGCCCCAACCCCCCTATTAAGCATCACTATCCCTCCCTTGGTCTTCCTTCACTCCCTGATGTACCTATAAAAGATTTTATCCCCCTTCTTAACTGAGTTGGCTATCCTTTCCTCAGTTTGGGCCTTTGCTATTCTGACTGCCTTCCCTGCTTCCTTCTGCTTTAACTGATACAGTTCTCTGCCCTGCTTCTTCTGTGATTCCTTGTACTTCCTGAATGCTATCTTTTTCTCCCTAACCTTCCCCGCCACCTCCTTTGAGAACCATAGTGTTTTTTTACATCATTTTGTTTTTATAGGCTGTATAATTTAGCTATATATTCTCTGCCAGTCACTGTAAAAGTATAGGCTGTATAATCTAGCGATATATTCTCTGCCAGTCACTGTAAAGAATGCTTTAGTGGTTGCTCCCCGTCAAGATCACCCCTATCGGAAGCTTTTTACTTAAGACACCAGCTGCTTTTCACCATGCTTAGTACAGTTTTACGTGCAATAGATACACAAATTAACTTGGTCTAACCACTGCTTTTGAACTTGCTCATCCATGCTTTATTACCACTGCATTTGAGTTTTGTGTATCTATTTTGTACAAGCACTGTTTTTTTTATAATTACTTAGACCAACATCTGTTTTACATTCGTTTTGCTGTGCTTACCCCCTATTTGGGTCATTGCTACTGTACTTACTGTTCTCTGCATAGACACTGCTGCTATCACTAGTTTAGTGCAACTGATCACTGCTCTGCCTAGCTCTTTTAATTGCCTACCTTGCAACTTCAGTTCTCATTTCTTGTGTCATTTTGCACCATCATACCAATGATTGCTGTTGTGCATGTCAGTTTACTGTGGATCCTGCTTGAAATCCACCTTTGACAGCAATGTTCCTTTAACTCCTCTGCCTGCTCCTTTTCCTCCTCCTCCTACCCTCTCCACCTCACTTCCCCATCCAACTCTCCTAACCTTCCTTCCTTCCCTCCCCTTGCACCTGCCCACCCCACTCCTCCCCTTTTCTCACTCCCTGTTCACCTTGGTCTCTTCCCTTCCACCTCTCATAACCTGAAGTTTCTCCCTCATGCCCTTCTCTTCCATCACTGCCCCACTTTTCTGTACTCTCCTACCCACTCCAAGGGTAGGAAGTGCCCCTACATCCTTATCCTAATTCTTCTGCTCTTCCTCCTGTCTGGCAAGGTGGAGACCAACCCCTGTTTCTCCATTTCCTCCCTCCCCTCCTCCACTACTGCAAAATATTTTAGCATTTACCATCTGAACTTTAGTAGCCTTCTCCCTAAGCTCAACCCCCTCTCTATTTGGGTTGAATTTTACTGTCCTGATACCCTTTGCTTTTCTGAATCCTGGCTCTACTCCAGGATTTCAGATTCCAACTTAGTCTGTCTCTTCCTGAGTACAATCTCTTCAGCAAGGACAGGGGATAATGTGGAGAAGGCATTGCCATCTACGTCCACCAGAGTCTGTCATGTACTATGGCCATCTATGAGGCCATTTCCTCTTCCCATGAAATTCTCCTTGTCAGGCTCTCATTCCCCTACTCAGTGCCTTTATTTATTGGGGTTTACTCTGCCTCTCCTAAGATCTATTACTCATCACTGATTGACTCCCTTTCCTCAATCACCTCCCATTCCACCACTGGTGAACTCATCCTCCATGGGGACTTCAATGTAACCTGGCTTCCCCTGTGCTCCAAATCTACCATTCAAAGAACTGAGTCCCTTACTTTTTGTCAGGTTATTTCAGAACCCACCTGCTCAGTCCTTTCTGCTCCAGCCATACCCTTTTGGAGTGGGTTTTAATTTCCCATCGCCACAGGATCATTGCAGAAGGTGTACTGCTGGATTCATTTAGTGAGAACTTCATGACATTCTACATCAGGAAAATCCAGCACCCGCCTCATCACCACAATACATCTGGTCTATATCTCTCCAGTCACTAAATATCAATGTTCTATAGAACAACTTTGCCACAATAGACTGGTCAACAATACACTCTGCCCATGATATTGACATGGCTATCACCCTAGTCCACTCTAAATGTTCACCCACCTAGGACAAGCATGCCCCCTTCAGGAAATCCAGCATTAAAACTTTCTACCAACCTCCAAAAGAATTAATCTGTATAAGCTCTGTAATCTTGCCTTTGCCAGTTAAAAATTATCCCAGCTCTCCTCTGATCTCATCTCATGCATGGCTCTGTGGAACAACGCTTCAAAGGATGTCTGTACCACAAAATTGCACTACTTCTATGCAAAACTCCAGAAATACCTTAACTCCCTAAATTCTGGAAGATTATCTACTCCCTTTTTGACCCTCCTGCACAGTTGACAGCCCAAATCCTCAAGGTAAATGGTTCGCCCCATCACCATCCAAAAAACCTTGCTTGTCCTGTCCTCCCTCAATCCATTGAAGTTCAGCCATTATGGTCTGGACCACAAAATCCTCCACCTCTCAGCTCTTGCCTTTGCAGATCCCCTTACTCACCTACTCTACCTTTCTTTCTCCCTTTGTGCTGTTGATCATTCCTGGAAGTTGGCCAAAGTTATTCTACTTCACAAAGGGGGTTACCCCTTCTCTCCTGGCAATTTTTTTTCCCATCTCCCTCCACCCCTCCTTCTCAAAGTTGCAAGAGAAACTAGTTGATTCCAGACACCTTGACTTTCTTTCATCTTCCAACTTCCTCTCACCCTTCTAGTTTGGTTTTCAAAAGCACCATTACACTGTCTCTTCCCTGCTGTGTATCATTGATTTCATATCCTCCAGGATGGACCAGGAGCACATAACAGCCACCATTTTCATCAGTCTGGCCAAAGCCTTTGATTTGGTGTCCCATCCTCTCCTCCTGGACAAGCTGAGCTCTGCTGGCCTCTCAGCTCCAGCTTTTGACTGGTTCTGTTCCTACCTCAAGGACCACCAACATTCAGTTCAGGTAGGAGGCATCTTGTTATTTCCACTACCCATCCAGGCTGGGGTCCCACAGGGCTCCATCCTTGGTCCCAACCTCATTTTCATTTTTTTGAATAACCTCCATTCTGTTTAGCCATCTCACATATACACATGTATGCTGAAGACACAGACATCTTCATCTCTGATCCCTCCACTGCAACTGTGGGAAATTTGCTCCAGCAAGACTTCAGCAGTGTTCTGCACTGTTTCCAATCCAACCAGCCCAGAGTCAACACTAAAAAAATAATGTCCATGACTATTCGTACCAGTCAGAAATTGCAGTTTTCACCATTTTGGATGGCATGCCTCTTGAAGCAGTTCAGTCCTTCAAGTACCTTAGTGTATGGCTAGACAGTAAGCTTGATTTCTCAGTCCACGTCAATGCCATACATGCAAAACTTCATCCTAAGCTCAGTGTTGTGTACCACAACAAAGAGGGCTTATCTTCACATGTTCGCAGGAAGCTTGTTACCAAAATAGTACTTCCTGTATTCAACTGCACAGATGTGGTCTGTGGCACCACCCCTACCACTTCCCTCTCCAGACTCAATATTCTCTGTAACTTCTTCTTGTTTTTTGCCACAAACTCCCTCCTTGTACCCACAATTGCACCCCTTGTTCTTCCCTATCCTCCCTCTG
This sequence comes from Neoceratodus forsteri, assembly GCA_016271365.2. Classification (NCBI taxonomy): domain Eukaryota; kingdom Metazoa; phylum Chordata; order Ceratodontiformes; family Ceratodontidae; genus Neoceratodus; species Neoceratodus forsteri. The sequence goes on from CM057449.1 coordinate 1,497,510,269, forward strand.
CCCTCATATCACCAAGCTCATGCAGCTATTTTATATCCCAATATTGGTTTGACTCCCTTCCCTCCTACTTATCATCTCTCCTTTCCCAACTATGCCCTGCATCCTGTTCCCTCCATTCATGAGACCATTACACTTTTGTCACTCCTCACCCCTGCTTCTTTACTAGGCAATCTGCTTTCTCTTACTGACTCCCATCTCTCTCTGTAACCAACTTCCTTCCTTCCTCCCTTCACCTCTCCTAATCATCTGACTCCCTCAGGTACCTACCCCACCCCACCCCACCCATTCCTGTTACCCTTCCTCTTGATATCTGTTCTTGTTACCCTTCTTCCTGACATCTCCCCAGTCTGAGCCTCTACTGCCTTCAGTATGTCAGCTGGTCAGGTCCCCACTACCTGCATCCTGGGTCACTTCTACAGTACCTCATTTTCTCCACCCACTACAAAGCCAGGCAATAACTCACCCTACAGCTCACTCTCATGTTATCAAAATGTCTTGCTGCCACTTTTAAATTGCATTTGAATTATGTGACTGACATTGCGCTGTAACTGCACCTTAGTCTCTGTGCCTACTATTTAATATTTATATAACTTGTACCAGCGGTACCATACATCAATGCTTCTCAATGCTGTTCAGTTGAGTATTATTTATAATTTCCTGGTTTTCTTCCCTATTTCCTTCCCCAAGTCCACATCTGGAAAAGAGCCTTGGCTCATAGAAACATAGAATTTGATGACAGATAACACCTGCCGGGCCCATCTAGTCAGCTCATTTTTCCTACCCAGTGCTTAAACCACATTCCCTACATGGTCTGTGACTTCCCCTTTCTTCCCTATCGTCAGTTATCCTTTATGCTTGTCCCATGTATTTTTGAATTCCCCCACTGTTTTTGTCTCCACTGCCTCCACCAGGAGATTGTTCAATGTATCCACCACCCTTTATGTGAAGAAATACTTCCTCATGTTACCCCAGAGTCTAGTCCCCTCTCATCTCATATCATGTCCACTTGTTCTTGAACCTCTTCTTCTCTGAAAGATGCTACCCTCTCGTATCTTATTGATATCCTTGAAGTACTTGAAAATCTCTATCATATCTCCCCTCTTCTCTCTTCCAGTGAATACATATTGAGGTCTTTCAGTCTCTCTTCATATGGTTTCTGATGCAACCCCTGCACCATTTACATTGCCCTTTTCCGTACTGCTTCCCTTCTGTGTATGTCTTTCCTGAGATGCGGCCTCCAGAACTGGACACAGTACTCCAGATGAGGTCTCGCCTATGACCTGTACAGTGATATCACCGCCTCCTTTTTTCTGCTAGTGATTCCTCACCCTTTGCACCCCAGCATTCCCGTGGCTTTTCCTATAGCCTTCTCACATTTTCTTGTCACGTTTAGGTTGTCGGATACAATCACCCCCAGGTTACTTTCCTGTTTGGGGGCCGTCAAAACCTCCCCTCCCATCCTGTATTCCTCCCCTGGATTTCTGTGCCCCATAAAATTGGCTGTGTGAGTAATGAATATAATTTCCAAAATACCATGAATAATGAGCTATTCATTATTCGGACTCCGAATAATGAATAGTGCACTATTTGACCGGTATTTGGGAAACACTTCTAAAAAGCTAAGACCCCCACACACTCCCCCCAGCTCATATCCAGCAAGAATAGAAAGAACCTCCCTTCCACCACCCTCAGATAACATCCAAACCCCCTTCTCCCCCAACCACTTCACACAAGTTGTAATTTAAAAAAAAAGAAAACATGCAGAAAATTCAGTGGTTGACTGGCACAACCCCACCCACCTCCATGGCCATCCGTCAAGTTTCAATACTGTGTCCCCCCACACACACCACCTGCCCCAGTAGCTAGTGGCAGCAGCCCTGCCTCAACCCACACCCTGTACCTAAAGAAAAATACAAAAAAAAAGGCAGCCAGCACAGTCACGCCTCCTCCTCTGTGGCTGCCTTCTTATGAATGAAACTGCCTCGGCACCCATGTAGTAGAATGAGCTGATCATACGATCATCAGCTCACTCTACTATATAGCGCAAAGCAAGCGATCGAGTTCATTCACAAGGAGGCAGCCAACTGAGGAGGAGGGCAGGCTGCGCCGGCTGCCTTTTTAAAAATTTATCTTTGGGTGCTGATAGAGGTGAGAGCTGCTGCTACTGGCTACTGGGTTGGGTATGTGTGTGTGCAAGGGGGGCACAGTATTGAAACAAGGTGTTCAGCTGTGGAGGCTGTTGGGATTGTGCCAGTCGCCCATTGAATTTTCTGCATTTTTTTTAAATTACAACTTGCATGAAGTGGTCAGGGGAGGAGGGGGGGTTTGGATGTTATCTGAAGGTGGGAAGGGGGGTTTCTATTCTTGTCACATGTGGGCTAGGAGGAGGTGGATGATCTTAGCTTTTTAGTAAATTAAGAAAGTGGCTGAATACCAAATATTCGGTCTCATGGGCTCTGAATACTGAATATTCGGCTGAATATTCAAAAAAAGGTATTCACATTGCCCTGCCCACAATACATGATCTTGCATTTCTTTGCATTTTATTTATTTATTAATTGAACATTTTGAAATTACAAACCTTTGAGTCAGTGACTCATTTACAAAGTCTCCACATCATAAGACAATTTACACAACAAATGAGGACAGCATAAAATTAACTATACAGCAGATTTTCAGGAGAACAGACACTTGATGGATTAAAACAGCAAATTACGTAACAAAGATTCAAGGACAAGCAGTGTCAAGGTACTACTAGGTATTGGGTGGGATAGTGGCGGCAATCTTATTACAACAAAGCAGGAGCAAGGGGCTAGGGGGAAGGTGCAGGATGATATCCTTTGTCTAGATGGAAGCAGGGGAGGCTATGGGCATTGAATCTCAGCTGCCGCACTCTTGACCACTCCTCCAGTTTTCTTAGGTCACTTTTCATTTTCTCATCCCTCCCCCATCAGAATGTACACCGTGTTGTAGATCTTTGTGTCATCTGCAAAGAGGCATAACTTCCCTTCCAGACCCTTTACAATGTCACCTATGAAGACATTAAAGAGGACTGGTTCCAATATTGATCCCGGTGTCACCCCGCTGGTGACCCCCTCTCCTTGGACCGAGCTCCATTCACCACCACTCTTTGTGTTCTTCGGCTCAACCAATTTCTGACCCATTTTACCACTCATGTCCCCACTCTCAGGCTACCCAACTTGTTTACAAGCCTCCTATGTGGAGTGGTGTCGAAGGCCTTCCTAAAATCCAGGTAGGCAACACCCATTGCACCTCTCTGATCAACTTGCCTGGTCACCCAGTCAAAGAAATCTATCAGATTTGTTTGCCAAGACTTTCCCGCTGTGAACCCATGCTGCCTTGGATCCTGTGTCCTGCAGTCCTCTAGATATGTCACAATTCTTTCTTTCAGCAATGATTCCATCAGTTTCCCCAATAACAAGGCCAGGCTGACTGGCCTGTAGTTGCCAGCCTACTCCCTGCATCCACTTTTGTGGAGAGGGACTACATTTGCCCTTCTCCAGTCCTCCAGAACTACACCTGTTTCTATTGATTTGTTAAGCAGAGCTGTCAGATGTGCTGCAAGCTCCCTTCTGGGTTCTTTTAGTATTCTGGGGTGTATTCCATCCGTCCCCATTGCCTTGTCTACTTTCAGTTTTGCTAGCTCCTTCGGGACTGTCTCTCTTCTGTAAATGGACTGATGTCCACCTCCTTTCCCATGGTGCGTCTATCCCATAGCTGTGGTCCCTCCCACACCCCTTCTTCTGTAAATACTGAACAAAAATATTTGTTTAGGATTTCTGCCTTTTCTGGGTCCCCTTCCACACACCCCCCTCCTTCCCATTTTGGACTCACAATCCCTCCTCTGGATTCTTTTCTTTCACTGACATACCGCAAAAAAGTCTTATCCCAGCTCTTTATTGCCTGTGCTATTCTTTCTTCTGCATGTGCCTTTGCACCCCTGTCTGCTTTCCTTGCCTCTCTTAGTTTTTCAAGACACAATCTCTTATCTTCCTCCCTCTGTGTTTTGAAAGCTACCGTTTTTTCTCTCACCTTGCTTGCCACTTCTTTAGAGAACCATAGTGTTTTTTTTTCCTCTTTGCTTTACTTATTTGCCTAACACAAAGGCTTGTTGCTTCAGCTATGGCTCCTTTAAGATTTGATCACTGTTCTTTTATGACCCCTCTTTCCCCCTTCCTTACCAGGGCTGTCCTGAGACAGTCCCACAACTTTGCAAAGTTGGCCTATCTGAAATCCAGGACCCGTGTTTTTGTGTGGTTTGACTCCTCTACTATCCTCACATTAAACCACACAGTACTGTGATCGATCGTCCTCAGGTGGCTACCTATAACTACATCTGTGATTCTGTTCTCATTGGTGATCACCAAGTCTAATATCGCTCTTTCCCATGTGGGCTGTACCGCAAGCTGTCTGAGGCTCGCCATCTGCAGGGTGTCTATGATGTCTCTGCTCCTTTTTGTAGCTGCAGCATGAGTGCTCCAATTAACATCCAGCAAACTGAAGTCGCATACAAGCAGTACTTTCTCTTTAGTTGTCATTTTGCGGATGGCTTCTACCAGGACCTTGTCAGTCTTCCCCTTCTGTAGGTGGTCTGTAGGCCACCCCAGTATTAATGGCAGTGCTGTTTCATGTTTCCAGGGTAAATCACAGTGCCTCTGCCCCTTCCTGCATTCCTTGAATGTCAGTAGCCTGAATTCCATCCCTAACATAGATAGCCACTCCTCCTCCCTTCTTTCCCACCCTTTCTTTTCAGAATATTGGTATAGCCACATCCCAGTCATGGTTTCCCATGCACCATGTCTCAGTGATAGTGACAATGACCAGATCTGCTACTGCCATTTTTTCTCCGGCTGAGGGCATTTATGCACACGGCTTTCCAAGTTACGATACCTCCACTCTTGCCTTTACCCCTCTTATCTCTATGCTCCCCTTTTGACCCCTTCTGTCCCTACTCCCAGCAAGTGTAGAATCCCTCACTACCTCCAATTGCTGACTGATCCTCATCTTTCCTTCTCTTTTACCCCTGTTTGCCTTATTTCTATTTCTGTGTGAACTTCCTAGTTGTGGGGGAGTGACAGCTGAATCCCTATCATTTAAAGTGTCTTTCATAGGTTCTTCAGCCTCTAACTCCCCTCCCCAAAGTTTAAATGCCCGATACCAACTTCAGACTTCTTTTCCAGTGCTCTTACTTCTTCATTGGTCAGGTGCAGTCTGTCGTATCTGAAGAACCTTCTTTCCCAGAAGTCACCCCAAGCACTTATGAAGTGGAACATGACATAAGCTCTGCAACCATATGTTAAACTCTCCAATCTCCTTTCTTCTGATCCTGTCTGTGGTTCCACCTTTGCCCCACACTTGAAGACCCTCTAAGAAGGTCAGAGAGGTTGACTAAGTTGCCAAACTTTCATCTAGTTTCATTAGGTTCTGTTTGGAATGCTTAGATTCCCTGGGTTGCTACTGAAAAAGGGTCTGTCTTGTCTCAGCGGGCCCACCTGGTCATCAAAATTCAAATAAAAATAAAATTAAATTTGGCTCCCTCTACCGACTGATTAGCCAGATCGTTCATCCCAAGGTTTATCAGGATGTTTAGGCCATCTCTCTCTCTCCACTGTCCTTCTGATGCGATCAGTAACATGCCTTGCTGAGGCACCTGGCAGGCATTTGATTAGAATATCTGTTTGTCCTCCATCATCCAGTTGGGTCTCTACTTCCTTTATCATGGAGTCTTCCACAATCAGTGCTTTCTTACTCCTTTTCTTATTGTACTTTATTCCGCCGCTGCCATTTGTCATTTCCGAGTGCAGTCTTGTCACCTCAACTGGCTTGCTGTCCTCTTCCATGGGTTCCATATGATAATGGTGACCGTGAAATAGCCTTCACCATTAGGGTGAGTCTACATCACCGAAAATGAATTTTGGTGATGAAGACTCACGGCGAACAGCAAGAGGGTGCCTCAGATGTAGGTTTCTGGCCTTTATGCAGGGGGCTGCACCCCCCCACCCACTGCAGGGGGCTTCATTCCCTACACTCCCCTACTAAAGGATTATCTTCTCCGGGAAGGGGGGGTGCATGTTGGGGGAGGGAAAGTAAAAAAAAAGTCCTGGCTAAAAGATTAACATGCCCAGAACCAAACCCAGCACCCTTCAACCCTGAGCCCTGACACCAACCCACTGCGCCACATGCTCAGTTTGGCAGCCCACTGCCGCATTAGACCCCACAAACCCTCCTCCCCTTTTGCCCGTACATGGCATTGACTCTCTCCACCCCCCGTGCGCATGTATACATAGCAACATCCCATTGCTATATTCGCTGAACCCTCAGTCCTGCCCCACCACAAGGTAACCCTGTGCACGGGCACCATAAGTGAGTCACCCTTTTTGAAAGCCCTCAATCACGGTCACCATGTACATGGGATACCCTTCCATGTGACTGTGATTCAGATCCTCTGACAAATGTGCAAAATGATTTGCAGTTGTGATGGTCTTTGGGGTTTACCTGGTCCCTTCTCCTGATTTTACATAGAAACATAGAAACACAACATAACCACCTTCTTTCTTCACTACCTTCCATCCCCCTGGACCAGATCATCTCTGTGGGAGGGGCTTCTGGGGGGATCTGCTTTTGTGGAAATCGAGGGTGTAGATTCAAATTTCTGTTCCAATAAAGTTCATGCTGCATCTGAGATATCTTATTCCATGCTGCTTTCAGCTGCTCTTTTATTTCGTTAAGCATCCTACATATGGGACAATGCCCTACTCTCCAGAGAAGTCTTCTGGGGAAGAGTGCTCAATGCCCATGGCAGCAGCTAATATCCATACTGACTTGTGGGATATTATTGCTTTCCCTGGCTTGAGTGTTGATGCCAAAAAAAGAGTAAAAAAAAAGAATTTGCTAGGAAATATTTTTTTTCTTTCTTCTTAGTTTTCTTTCTTGGAGCTGTCGCTGATCTCTGTTTTCAATTTGGAAGTCTTAGTCTCTTGCTCTGTTGCAGTTAATTTCCCAGCCTGTAGTTGGAGTTGTAGTCTGGTCTCATCCAAGTTTCCCTTTCTAGTCCAACCTGAAGTCTCTGTTTTCGGCTACATGCAGTCCCTGTATAATGATCAACTTCTGGTTGGGCGGGGGGGTGCTCGAGCGTGAGGGTACTAATTTACAGTGAGGAGCCCTCTGTCTCTCCCGCTGTTGCTCTGCTACTGTCTGTGCCTCCAGGAGCAGTGCAGACTATGCTGCTGAAAGGATATGCAGCTGATTTTGTCTCAAGCATGACACAGCATGAAAGCTGAAAGACCGTAGGAAATATACAATCTGTAAGTGCAGTCCTCCTTTAAGTGATTGGGGTGTGGAAACTGTAGCTGCTTTCCCTGTTCCTCTCCCGAATCTGCTGCTTCTAAAAGCTTAAAATGGAGCTGTGGCACAACTGACTCTGCTTTTGCAGGACACAGGCTCCTCCCAGTTAACTGTCTCAGTTAGCAGTTAAGTGACTGGGGGGAGTGGAAGCTGTAGCTAGTTTTCCTGTTCCTCTCCCACATTTGTTGTGTCTAAAAGCTCAAAATGGAGCTGAGGCACAGCTGACTCTGCTTTTACAGGTCACAGGCCCCTCCCAGTTACTGTAGCTGTCTCAGTGAGCTCAAAATGGAGCTGAGGCACAGCTGACTCTGCTTTTACTGGTCACATGCCCCTCCCAGTTAGCTGTACCAGTTAGCAGTTAAGTGACTGGGGGAAGGGAATCTATAGATGCTTTCCCTGCTCCTCTCCCAAATCTGCTGCTTCTTATTTATTTATTTATTTATTTATTTATTGTAGTCTAGGATTACAAATACCTTTGAGCCAAGGCTCTTTTACAAAGGTTCCACATCAAGAGAGCACAAACATATAAGGCTAAGCTACAAAGACCTTTATATAGGCTAAAGAAAACATTAAAAAAAGAGTTTAAATAAACAGCATTCATTGGTACATGTGTTACATCGCACAATAAAATAATCAATCACATAGTTTGGGGTAAGTTCTGAGATCTGTAAGGAGTAGGGGAGGAAGGATTGGAGGAAGGGGGGGCAGCAGCCAAAAAGAAGCTAGGGTACATTCACAGCATTGTCATAGAACAAAGGAGAGGGGCGGTGGGCCACAGGTGTAAGAAGGAAGTTAGGAGAGGCAGTCACAGGAACTGGAGGCAGTGAGATGAAGATGTAGTCTTGATTTAAAAATGCCCAGTGAAGAGGTGGAGGTGATATGAGTGCTGAGGGCATTCATCCAGGTGGGAGCACGGTGTGCAAAGGATCTTTGACCCAGCGATGTGCGGCATCGAGGAACTTGTAGGAGCTGTTGTTCAGACTCTCTGGTGTTACGTGGATTAGAGATTGGGTGCAGGAGGGCTTGGACACTAGGTGGGGTAAGGCCCAAGGTAGTTTTTTTTGCCATCAGACTGGTTAGGTACTTAATTCGGTTTGTGAGTTGAAGCCATCCTGATTGGGCATAGAGTTCACATGTATGTGTGAGTTGGTGGGTACCAGTAAGCAGTCGGCAGGCCTTGTTTAGGGAGGTCATTATATGCCTGAGGGTGGTAGTAGAGGCAGAGCCATAGACTATGATGCCATAGTCTAAGATGGAGACCACAGAGCTCTGAATTGCCATCTTTAATGCTGCCTGGGTGAGGTGTTGCTTGTTGGGGTAGAAAATTCCAATGCCTGCATTTACTACTCTGGTGACGGTATTGATGTGGGTCCCATATGACAGACAATGGTCCAGAGTGATTCCAAGGTATTTAAAAGATGACACTTGTTCGAGGGTATGACCAGCACTTGTTTTGATATCAAAAGGGTATCGCCTGTGTTTGTTTTGTGAACTGCAGAAAAGCATAGATTTAGTCTTTTTGTAGTTTAGAACTAGTTTATGTAGAGCGAACCAGTTTTCAACGGAGGAGAAAACAAGTTGAAGGTTGTGAATTAATAGTTTGGGTCTATATGTGGGGTGAGAAGCACAGCATCATCGGCATAGAGGATAATTTGATCTGGGCAAAATTGTGGGAAAGAGTTAAGGAAAAGACTGAAGAGTAGAGGGCCCAGTATTGAGCCATGGGGGATGCCGGAGTGGACTGGCTTGGTGTCAGAAAGTAGACCTGAGATTTTTACTCTTTGTGAGCACTGGTCTAGGTAACTATTGACTTCTAAAAACTAAGTGTGGCTCTCCTGGCTACCAATTTTCAAATAAATAAATACATTGTTGTTTGCTAGTATTATAATCATTTTTGTATCTACAGAGAGCTATGAACACCATTTGGAACACCTGGAGACGAATCTCCACCTGACTAATTAAAGAAATGTCTGTTTAGAATTGAAAATTGTATTCTGACCTCTTTCCTCTCTCTCTCTCTCTCTCTCTCTCTCTCTCTCTGTTGTTTCCAGCAACTTAAAACCGATGTGACAAATATGGAGACGACCAAGAGAAAAGAAACATAGAATTTGTTGGTTCTTTTCTGTGTGCTTGTATGTTTCTTTTCTCCCCCCCCCATTTGTCATGTCTGGTTTAAGTTGTCCTTCCGTATTCAGTTAATGCCATTCCAATTTTATATTTTTTGTCTTGCTGACTCCCTTTGTCCTTATCCTTCCTTCATTGCTCCTTATTCCTTTACCCATCATCCCACCCCTCTTCCTACTGCCTTCCATCAGTCTCTAGAGCTATGATCTTGATCTTTAGTATAAACATACTGTATTTATGACAGTAATTTTTTTCTAGTCTAATTTATTCCTGGTTCTTTTTGAGGTGTTTCAGATTATCAGTGGCAAATAATCAGCTAAAATGTGAGATTATAATATACAATCAACTGAGCATAGCTAAACTGTTTTTGTAATTATTTATTGCACATCTTCACTGTTACACTTATCCTTCATATTTTCTGCAAGTAGTTTGGATCTTTCCTTGTTCGAGCAATGTATCTGTCACTTTAAATTTAGGGTTTAAAAGGAGCATGTCTGAAATTGACTCCACCGCTCTTTAAAGTCTCAGAGTGAAAAGAAATGTTGGGTGATTGGCTGACTTCTACTCCATTGGCTGTCATATTGTTTAAAGACTGCCTTTTGCTGGTTCCATGTGATAATGGCAATCGCGAAAAGGCAATCACCATTACTGAGAGTGTACATCGCCAAACATCAGTTTTGGCGATGTACACTCCTGGCACACAGCAAAAGGGTGCCGGAGACTTGGATTTTGCTTAATATGGGGGGGGGGCTTTGCCCACCCACACCCCTCTACTAAACGATTCTCAACTCCAGAGAAATGCATGTTGGAGGAGGGATGCAAAACACGAAAAACAAAATTCTTCTACATGTGCCAAAAATGAGCTTGAGTCCAGAACTGAACCTGGCACCCTCACAACCCTAGCCTGCCACCAACCCACCCACACCACACGGCCAGCTCAGCAACCCACCACTGCACTGCCCCACAAACCTCCCTCCCTTCTACCCTCCACGACATATAGCAACATTCTGTTGCTATATTCACTGACCCCCCCCATCTGATCACCCTCCCTGCCCGGTAGCCCTGTGCACAGGCGCCATGATTAAGTATCCCTTTTTTAAAGCACTCAATCACGGTCACCATCATCACAGGCTACCCTTTTGCTTTGTTTGTCTAATATTGCAAATTTAGCACTTATATTTTGCACAATAAAGTATTAGCGCACTTTAGCTAAGAGTGCACTGCCCTTTTGTCTTAATGGTTTATGCAGCATTTGATTCAGTGTGGGAGCAACACAGAACATTGATGAAGCATGACCCTTCGTGTCTTCAGTTCTGACCCTCTTAACCAGGTACTTGCTACTCCAACATTCTCTTAAGTTTTCAAAAACAGGTTGTGATGCACCAGCAGATACCTTGCTGAAGTCAAAATAAATCTGAGGCCAATTCACCAGGCACCCTCGAATACAACCCATCTGACCCTGGAGCCTTGTCTGTTTTCAGGGTTGCAAGCCATTTTCTAATGCTTTGTCTTGTAACTATCACTTGTCCCATTTCTGGGATCCCCCTTACAGCAGCTGTTTTACTACCTTCAGGCAGAAGCCTGCTATCTTATACTGCGACTACTGAGCAGAAGTAGTTACTTAGAACAGCTGAATTCTGCTAATCCTGTACTATCCTGTCCCCCTCCATCAGCCTAACAATCCCCCTCTTGTCTTTGTTTTTTCCCTGATGGATAAAAAGCTGTTGTTCCCCTCCCTTGTCTGCCTGTGCAATACACAGCTCTGTAGCTGCTTTTGTGTCCCTGACTGCCTTCTTGGCCTCCCTCATATTCACCTGGTACTCGATCCATTCCAGATTCCTCCGTTTCTCCCTGTAGACATCGAATGCCTCTTTTTTGACTCTCACTGCCTCCCTGACCTTCTCGGAGAACCAGTTTGGTCTCTTGTGCCAATTACATTTGGTAACTGTTCTCAAGCAGTATTTAGTTTTATACAGTATTCATACCCACAGCTTTAAGTTATTACTTTAGAAATGAAAAAGTAGCACTCACAAGCTACTTTTTTAAGACAGTGATTTTTGTGTAATTTTAGTGATTAGCAAAAAAGAAAGAACTGTTTAGTTCCTGTAGTTTAAGTAAAAATATCCTTCCCCTGGAGACTAATAAACCTCATGTGGTGCTCTAAACAATACTAATCTCATTCATAGAAAGTCATTGTTTACTCATTTACAGTCTTATTGTTCGTAATGCCACTAAGCACAATCTGATTTCAGTTTATATTCTACTTTAAGTAACTGATAAAGACCATAAAATAGAATCTCTTTTTTTCCTTTGGTATGGTGATTTTTTTTTTCCCATGTATATTTTATTTATCATGGTTAAGGCAGACTGGACTCCTCTCAGCCCTGTCCCATCAACCCCTTCCAACTGCCACCTCCCCAGGCTTACCTGCACAGCTCAGTTAATTGCCATGAATTACCCCTTGTGGAAGAGTCAGAAGGGGGAGGAAGATCTCGCCAGACACAAATCCAGTATGCTGACTGACAAGACCCTGGTGGTGAAGCAGGTGGGGGACTGGGGTGCAGAGTATCATACATGCCTTCCTTGCCACCATTTTTCTTCTATTTTCTCCATGAACCCATGCTGGGCCATGCACATTAGTGCATGCGTGTGAAGGCACATTCATGCTGCAGAGCCCTGCATCTCCCATGCTGCTTGCTGCTCCAGACACACACTGCCTCCAGGCCTTCACCTGTTGACAGTTATTCAGCAGAAATGGCAGTCCTCCCTCCCCAGCAGAGGACAGCAGTCCATCTGGCTGCCAGCACAGGTCACCAGCATGTTGGGGGGGGGTAGTACTACCACAATGCCATTGTGCCAGCTTGGTATGGTGATTATCGATAGACATCCATGCCTCCCTTGCTATGACTGGGAAACTTCAGAATGCATGATTTAGCTAACCAGAAATGTTTTGCTGTTTTTTTTTATTGTAACAGGAGCTGTCCACCTTTAGTGTTAATAATACTTGCTGTGGGTAGAAATGAGCATACATTTGAGAAGGTGCAGTAGATCTAGCTTTTTCATGTAAATATAAGCTACCTATTGTAACAGCCAGGAATACAGGCATCATATTTAAAATCATAATGTTTGAAGAACAGTGGGAAAAGAAATGGGATGTAGAAAATGTACTATAAAATATGTTCTAGAAATGAGCCAGAGGAAGAACTGATTCCCAGAACATAAATTTAAATGGAATTCAAATAATAAACAACGACTTTAAATGAATTTAAATAATTCTTTTTCTGTTTACAAAATCAGGTACAGTACTGTCATGCCATTTTAATGTACAAAATCATGTACATTTTTTCTTGCCATCCTTCTTTTGTTTTGTTTTCATAATGAGGATAATAATTCAGCAAAATAATACCCCAAGTCAAAGCTCAGGAAAGCTACATTAACTACTTCCAATTATAATGTATCTTCTTGTTATCCTACAAACATTTTCCTTTATGGGAATCTCTTGAATTTAGAACTGATCAGACATTCCTCCATACAACCTCTGTATGATTTCTTCATTAGCATAAAGATGAAGGCAGGATCAGATATTTTGTAATGTGTTTTCTTTTTTCTGCACAAAGTAATTATCTCAGACGGTGCTGTTAGGATGAGCAGTCATTGCCGAGAACAGCATACTTTCCTTTTATGTTTCTTTCTTTCATTTAATTCGGCATCATGTTTAGCATTTCCCCTTGCCACTAATGTTTGATGCTACTTGAAAAAAAGCACATCTCTCCTGCTTAGTCTTAAACTGTTTGTACCTATGGAGTATCTTCTATAAAATATGCTAATAACACAGCAATTATATATGCTATATAATTTAATAATTTTCCCATATCAAGCATTGATTTGTGGAACATTTATTTATCTCATTTATTCATTTTATATCACATTCTTCCCCATGGGTCAGGGAATATTACAACCTACAGTTAAATGCTGCAGACGTATCCTACCAATCCAAAATACAGAAAGAGTAAGATACTGCACTAGTATGATGGCAAAAGGGCCTTGTTTACCACTCATAAAACAAGTCAGTAACCATTCACAGTTTGAGTATCGGCACAACTGCAAGCTTACCAGCGGGAATGCCACACCTTCTTGTGTGGTGCAGCCATCAGTAACATTCAAATTTGGGGTCTGTCTAGTCCTGCACAAAAAGTCAGATCTGTGCAAGCTTCCACAACCTCACTTGCAAGGCTATTCTACATGTTACTACAATTTGTGTAAAGTCATGCTTTCTTGTATTTCTACCAAACCTGACACCCAATTTAAGTGCATGTCCAATGGTTCTACCTGTACTTAACAGCTCAAAAATCAAAGCATATTCCACCCTGTCTATTCTGTTAATAATCCCCATACCCCTTCCCCCACAAAATATACACACACACACACACACACACACACACACACACACACACACACACACACGTCTTGGAGAAATGACTGCAGCCATGTGTTTATTTACTGTTACTACACAATTGGAGGTGTATGTGAAGCTGGGAGATCTCAGCAGATACAGTACCTTGGGTCCCAGCCCCCTTTGCAGTGAAGGGTCAAACCCCTTGTGTGAGCTGAGGAATTTATGTACCTCCTGGGTTGGTACCGAAACCTCAAGAGCAGGGAAGTCATGTGGCTGAGTGGTGAGTGACAGCCCATGTCTGGTGTCCTTGAACCCACAGGCAAGGCCGATGAGGTCAGACAATGACCCTTCCAATCAGAGTCCAGGTTTTGCAGTCCCCCAGGCCTTCTGACCATGGAAGAAGATCCCTTAGGTAGAAATTGACTCTTCCACCCTTTTTACATTTAACCATTGGTCTGCGATACTCCCAAACTACCATGTTACATGACTGCAACAGTTTTATGTCGTATTTCCCTGCCTCTTTTATCCCTTTGGAAGAGGCAAAAAAACAGAAAAACTGTCTGATGGAAAACTGGGAAAACTCACTCCCTAACCCCTGGTGTACTCACCACAATTGGGTCAAAGGTTTCTCTATTCTAACCTGGCCATCTCTAAACCTGCTTTTACAAGTGTGGGTTGGGTGGGTGACCTGAAGAGGGTAGCCAAAGTGAGGGGGAGAACTGCTGTGCTTCACCTCTTTTTAACCCCTCACTATTCACCCCTCCAGGTGGCCCATGCCATGCGGGTGTCCCCCCAGTTTCACACCCACAGGGGTGCCAAGCCTCAACCCCCACTCATGAGGTGGAACTCTGCCTGACTACATGTTGTGGGGAAGGGGACACTGACAAGGGGACATCTTCTGGAATAGTTTTGCAGTCTTTGCATTGTCTTTTTTTTTTTTCATTTTTTTTTCCCATATTGCTTTTTCCCTTTGGTGGGGGCTAGCAGGCATGGTTTTGGCTCTCCCACACTGAGAGAGCTTGATTCAGCCTAGCTGGGCATCATGAATGCCTGCTAGTACCCCTTATCCATTTTCTCCCTTGCCCCTCCCCATTGCTGAGGCACACGCATCAATGTGCATACGTGGAGGCATGTGCATGTTGCAGATTCCTGCAGCAACCTCCCTTCATTGCCATCCCAGACCTGTACTACCACTAGGCCTTCAGCTGGTGGCAGTTGTTCAACAGGAATGACAAGTCACCCACCCAGGGAAAGAACAGCAGACAATCATCTCCCTCCCTGGCTGACCCCCGATGACTCGAGTCTGCTTGTGAACACAGGTCTACAGCATGGCAGGAGGTAAGGTGCCCAGGGCATCAACCCTCCACACCACCAGGCTGGCTCAGCTTTGTATTGTCTTAGTAGTTCTCATACCCCTTTCCCTGAAGAATACACACACACACAGGCCTTGGAGAAATGGCTGCAGCTGTATATTTATTTATTTACTGTAATTACACTATTAGAATTGCATGTGGCATGCACAACTGGGAGATCTCTGCAGACACCTCAGGTCTCAGCACCCTTTCCTATTAAAGGGTCATATCTCTTGTGTGGGATAAGAACATGATGTAGCTCCTGGGTTGGTACCCAAACTCCGAGAGGTTGGAGGTCATGTGGCCAAGTGGAGTGTGATCACCCACATCTGGCATCACCGCACCTACAGGCAAGCCCAACGAGGTCAGACCATGACCCTCCCAATGGGATTCTGGATCTTGCAGTCCCCCAGGCCTCATACCGACTGGGGAAGACAAGCCTTTGAGAATAAATCACTCATCCCCCTTTTACTCCCCTGTACCATTGGTCTGCAATACTCCCAAGCCATCACAGGACAGATGTAGTCTGACCCTCCCAAGCAACTCACTCCAATTGTTGCACCAAGATCTGATAGAAAGAGTCAAACAAGTCTCATCCTTCACACAAATGCAAACTGTCTTTGGCATAAAATCCCTGGCAGAAGGTGTTACTGTCCTTGTGCCAAACCACAGTTCCCCGGATAGACTCCATAAATGGTTGCATTTCTTGATTACTGCAAATGCATGCTTTGTCCATAGCTTTTGAGTCAATTGCATTCTGCCAAAATCTCTGGTGAATGAGGTGAGACCAAATTATCTTGGTACCAGGCCACCATTCTTGTATGGACTTCAGGTCTTCCTTCATCCATAGGAGCAGATTAATGGTTTTTCAGAGACTCAGGTTATTCCACCCAGGTGAGTCACAACAATGTCTGGTGGTGAATGCTCTTGCTAGGCCTCCGCCACAAGTCCGTGAGAAGCTCCTCCCAGTGCATGCCTCTAATGCCGATCCATTTA
The DNA here is from genome assembly GCA_016271365.2 of Neoceratodus forsteri. Lineage (NCBI taxonomy): Eukaryota > Metazoa > Chordata > Ceratodontiformes > Ceratodontidae > Neoceratodus > Neoceratodus forsteri. The sequence continues at coordinate 1,497,526,502 of CM057449.1, forward strand.
ATCTGTACCTTCTGCCTTGGTATTGATAGGTTCTTTCTGCTAGGCCGATGAGTCACTCTCTCTGCTGCCCAGTAGAAGAAGGAATGCCCACAGATCCACATGTGCTTTGAGTCATCAAGGGAACCTGGAACAGAGCAAGAAAAATTTTTTATAGGAAATGCAGATGGACATAGTGTAAAAACATTTGGAACTTCCATCACCCTTGGCCTGGATCTCACTATCTGAAAGTCCCTTGATCCTGGCAGTCATTGCAGTCCCAATCCTGAAGGAATGGGTATTGCACTCTTTAGTGTTCAGGCCAGCCTGCTGAACTGCTAACCCCAGGATGTGTCTAAACTGATAAGCTGTCACAGGCCTGATATCAGCATGCTGCAAGAATGCCTCACACTCAGCCAGTGCAGGGCCACATAGGAGAACACCCAAGAATTTATGTCTCATGCTGACCTGGCTGGGGCATTCTCTGTGCACCAACAACCAATACCCTCCTGGTCTGTTTTGCTCCATCTCAGCCATATCTGTCTGGATTATCCACAGCATCTGCATCTGACAGGCTTGCCCCAGCCCTGGATTGGGCAGTGTGCACCAATTTGGAGAACCAGAATGCCCCAGAGAATGCCAGGACAAATGTCATTCACTTCCAGTGACCATTTTGGATCAGGTCCAGTAATTGGATGGTTCTGACACCATATGGCGTCTACAGGTACAAATGGGTTTAAACACTGTGGTCCAATACATACTCAAGCAAACTGCTGGGAGTGCTGTCCACACCTGTTTGAGATTCAATGACATAACTGGGCACTGGATGTCTGACTGCCTGGTATGGCCCTTACCCCACCCTTTGAGGACCTTCCAGATCATAAGGCATCACTGTGTAGCCTTGGCTACTACTCAAGAAGTTGTCCAGATACTAGATGCTTCATGTGCTTGTTGCATGCATACCTTGATAGTATCCAGTATAAATTTTTCTCTGAGTAGCATATTCTCTCAGGGAATCAAACACGAAGAATTGCAATAGAAAACTTATTTCTTTTTTGGCATTCTTACTTCCATTCAGGTTCCTTTGGCCATTACCTCCATACCTCTATGACCAAACTACTGTTTACTTTTCAGTAGTAAGACCCATCTTTGTCAGAGCATCATGGTTAACTCCTAATACAGGATTGTTTTTATAGCAAAGCAATACAAAGTGCCAATATACTTTTAAAGTGCAACCCAACCCAAAGTGCATTAGTTATGTGAAATCATAAATTAAATCTATTTTACATGATGACTAATACATTGCAGAACCTATTTAATAGCATCTCAGCCAATATCTAATTCATTAAATCACAATAAGTTACAGATAGGCTTAAAGTGAAAAAAATCATCATTCGGTCCCTTTGGCACTATGGTTTCCAATTCAGACATCAAATACACTTCTCTTTGTTGGAGCTTAATAATAATAACTCCCCTTTGAGGATCTGATTTAACAAGTTCAGGTCCAACAAATCTTAAATTAGCCACACAGTGCAGTGTGCATATTTATGGAACACAAACAAACAGAGGAAAGAAATAAGCATTTGTCAATGCTGAATGTTTGCTTGCTGGCATTGACATTGGTAGTGCAAGAGTTAGAGAGATGCATAATAGGAATGGCAGTGAAGTAATGAACTAATGCCAACTCCCACCCCACCCTGAAGAGACTGAGAGGTGTTAGGGTGTGCCTTTGTGTCATCAGGCATAATGCTCACGCCATTCCATGTTGCTCCACCCTGCAGATACCAACTGGTGTCGCAGTGAGCCTTGGGGTCTTCAGCCCTTACACTCAGAAGAATGCACTTTACCTGAGGGAACGGCAGTCAGACAGGGATGGTAAGCCCCAGCAGTGCAGGAAAAAGGATTTTCCTTGGCATGCATGGGTTTTTATTATTCTCCATGTCCTGTTCACTGCGTCGTGCTGGCGGCAGTGCAGTGCTGCAGTAGGCTCTGGTGTGGGTGGCTCATTCCCTCGCGGCATGCAAACAGCTATGGACTTCAAAGAGAGAGGGTGAGAGAAGCTGTTAATGTCACTGCTTTTCTGTCTCTCTCTCTCTCTCTCTGTCTGTGTCACTCACACATAGTTCCCGAAGAACAGTCCTTACTCAGTTAACGGCCACCGCTGTGTCTTGCTGTTTCTCCTGACTCCCAGGAGCTGTTCCTGGTAAAACTCCATGTTCTGCTTAAGAAGCACAGTAACTGGTGATAAACAAGGCATGCCCTGCAATGAGGGGGTGCTCCCTCATTGCAGCAGCAAAATCATTTCAAGTTGATTTCACACTTTTGAGCTGCTGTCATAGACAGCATGCTCATTTACTGGTGCCACAGAAACAAGCCCCCAAAAGCAGTGGTAGCATTGGCCACAACACGACTGCACCTCCACAGCCAGCTAACCCAGCAAGCTGTCACATCATGTTTCTTGCGCATGCGCGCAACCAAACATAAAAAATGAGAGGAACACACTGGGAAACTAAAAAAAAAAAATCTACAGACTCAAACAAAATGCCAGTTCTTGCCAAAGTATTTTCTTGATATTAAATAGATTCAGATAGTATGCAGTCTTTTTTTTTAAGTTGAAAGTATGTCGCACAAGACAAAGGGGAGTTCATAAGGTGATCGTTCCTCTTCATTTTGACATAGAGTTGTAACTTTTAATACAGAATTCGTTTTGGCAGGAATTTCCCTAATGAATTCTGTATTGCACATTACAAACATGAAGTTGTCCCCCATGAAGTTTTAGTTGGTAATTTATGTAGAGTACTCCGCATAAATGAATGAATAAAACTACATTGGGGATGAGTTTCTAATGTTTAATACATAATTCATTAGGGAAATTCCTGCCAAAACAAATTCTGTATTAGAAAGTATAACTTTTTTCAGAACATTTTAAGGGATCACTGGTTGAACTCCCGGTGGCGCTCTTTTGTCTTGTGCATTCACCACCCCCCCAAGTATTTATTATGCTATTTCTCTGCAAGGACAGAGCAGCTCTTAGCGTAATGTGTCCACTTATCATTTGCAACACTTCTTGACCTGTTCTTCTAACTCACTGTACTGGCTTTTGTTTTAATACTACTACTACCAATACCATAATAGTTGTGCAGCCAGCAAGTGCCAGTGAAGTTAACAGCTGCATTATTGTTCTGCCCATACCATACGGAACTGCGTCACTCACTTCAGAACCATGAACACGATGTCAGTAACCTGATGAAAAGGTAGACTGCACTGGGGGACAAGGCCCAAGGAGGTGCTCTTTTAGTTTGCAGTGGCCAGAGTCCAGGAAGCTCAGTTACAACTGGGAGATTGGGGGAGTGGGAGCATGGACAGAAGACATGGAGGACAGCAGTACCTGCACTGGACCTTGCAGCAGTGGACCATAGGACTCATCTTGAGAATTGCGATCTTCGAGAAGGATGGATCACTAGTAGCAGCAGTACTGAGCAACAGCACACTGCAGGCCAGGGGCAATAGTAAATGAAGGAGGCTCTGAGCAATCGGTAGAAAAGCAGCAGGTAGGGTACTGGATGCAAGTAATCAGTAGCAGCAGGTTATGGTATGGAACTGGAGTGGAGCTGGTGAGCAGCTGCAGACACAAAAACTTAAACAACTTAAACAATTAACTGATCGGACATATGCCGCAATAGCCAGCACTTGCAAAGGGGTAACTAAACTTCTGCTGTTATTAGCAGCAGTGACAGCGTGGATGGTAGGATAGCAAACTGGTAGACTCAAGCAGCTTATTACAAGAAGCAGTGAAGCAGCAAGTGACCAAAAATGAATCTTTACAAAAGGCTCACCCTGAGGCAGTCTTAGTTATACCCCTGCCTTAGGAGAGACTGGTACAGCATGCCAATGGCGGGAATGTTAAAACAACATTCCCGAGGTAGAATCCATTATTGACTGGTCCAGGTCCACTAGCCATACTGTGTGCATAAGATACACACATGAAAGGTAGACTGCTGGACCAATCAGTAATGGTAAATTGGATCGTAAATCTGCTGGCTATCACTCCAGACTCAGTTGAGCCAAGCTTGACTGCCATGGCCAGCGTCAGTTAGCTGCTGGACTTTAAATTTATGGCACACAGAGATATTGCTGGCATGCAAGGTATGTCAGAACTTTTTTTTGTTTACAACTCTGGGTTCACAGTTACATGGCCAAGGAGGAAACAGCCCTGAACTACTGGGGCTAAAACCCCATTGAAAAAATAGGTCCCGGAGCCAAATCCCCAGCCTGGCAGAATAGATTGATTTTTATACAGGTGCTGGGGTTTCTTGATGAGGTACTGGGGCAGAGCCCCAGCTGACTCTGGCATAATTCCACCACTGGTTACATCACACAAGGCACTGCCCTGCAATGATGGGGCACCCCCTCATTGCAGCAGCCAGATCATTTCAAGTTGGTGGCATGCTTGCAAAACTAGTGTTGCCAGCAGTGTGTGCTTGCACTGGTGACACACGGCCAAGCCCACAAAAGCAGTGGTAGCATTGGTAATAACAGTGCTGCACCTCCACAACCCACTTCTCCCCTAAGCTGCCACATGTTTCTTGTGCATGGGCACAAGCAAACATAAAAATGAGTAGGTGGCAAGTTTCCCTAGATTGCTGTTTGAAACATTGCCAGGTTTTGAACAGAGTGACAGAAAAGGAAATCTATGATTGTGTGAACTGATTTCATGAGAGAAAATATATGCCATTTCTATGTCACAAAAAGAAGTCTCACCTAAGAGTTTCTGCACCTATAGCCTTCCATTGCTTAACACTTGAACAGAGTTATACCTGGGAACTAATTAAGCCACTGTGGGACACAGAAAACTAATGTAAGACTGCTTTGATGCTTTTGCGTTTGTGAAATATCTAAAATACTCCACAAATAGCTCCAATATAAGTTAATGTCAATAATTAGGAACCATAATAAGATTTAGACAATTTAGCAACAAGCAGGCTCATAAAAGAGCTCATTAAAGATTCAAATTTCACTCTGTGCTCTGATTTACAGCTTGTACTTTTCTTATGTTGGAATCTAGTTTAAATAAACAATCTTGTTCACTATGTTTTAAGACACTGGGGGCTTGAACTATGACAAATGTATCATGAATTATGCGTATGCAGAAAGAGTAAAACATGCTACATAACTTTTAGATATCACAGTTACAATTCAGTTACTGGTTTTCAGAATGGTTGAAATATCAGTAAAAAATAGAAACAGCAGTGCATACAACTTAAGCCTGCTGCAGCTGTGTAGGTTTGAAACTAACTTCAAATAATTGTGTTATTTGAAGATGCAAAATATTGTAATTTCAAATTGTCACTTAATATTAAGGCATGTATTGGAATTGCAGGAAAAGGCCATTTTGGAATATTTTAGAGCACTGTATCAAGAAAAAGTAGTAAAATTATATGTTGTTCTTTAACATAATTTTAGTTTTGATACCTCTGACAGTGGAGTTGTGTGCACTGCTGTTTTTATTTCTTTGTAGAGTCTTAAAGATATAGTACACCTTTCTAAAGATTGTATATTGTACTTGTAGAAGGTGAAACTGCTGTATCATGAGAAAATAAAGAACGTTGAATCTTTTTTGACCTGTAATCTGGCAGGCAGGCCACAGAGGTTAGTTAAGGTCAATACTTAAGAGCCCTGGCAAGATTCAGAATTTAGCAAGCATGCTCATATGAGAGCTCATTAAGGATTCAAACAGCAGTCTGTGTTCTGATTTAGGGCTTGTGCTTGTCTTATGCACTTAGAAACATAACAAGCTAAAGACTCCTTAACACTAGTGTCAGAAAGTACTATCAGCATTATACAGTGCATAAAGTGGAATGAGTTCTTGCTGACAATTAAGTAAATTGCTATTTTGAAATGGAATAATAACTATAAAATGACCATCCTATCACAAAATGAGGATTGTCAAGATAAGCATTACCTGTATCAGTCATTGCTTAAAGTTTGAACAGAGCCTACCTGATAAGTGGGCCGTCAGGACACAGACAACTAATGTAAGATTCCTGGGGACAGAGCTTGGTCACTAGTATGATGTGGCTGCTACTAGATCAGGAACAGGGTTGTTCCTTGTGCTAAGTCCATTGATGTTATCCACTAGGCTTGATGCTTAGGTGTCATCCCTCATCCGAAGTGGTTTATAACACTTAAGGCATGATGGATGGATTAAACCCCTAATTCCACCTGGTGACCTGCCTGCACTAGTGCATGCCTTTGCTATGTCAAGGCTGAACTACTGCACTTCTCTATGCTTTGGGATCAGTGGAGGGAACCTCCGGTGACTGCAGCTGGTGCTGAATGCAGTGGCCAGGTTGCTGAGGCCTGCCTAGGCCCCATCATGTAAGCCTCATCCTTCGAGACCTGCATTGGCTGCCTGTCAGATGGAGGATCATCTTTAATGTGGGCTTGTTCACCTATAAGGCCCTGTATGGCTCAGGCCCTGGCTAGCTGTGTGACCTCCTGACCCCTGCCCTCCTGGTGCATGCACTTTGCTCCTCCACTGAGGGCCTCCTGGCAGTTCTGAGAGCCAGGCTGAAAACCTCAGGGGACCATACATTTGAGGTGGCTGGCCCAGTCCTCTGGAACTCATTTTCCAGATCCCTGAAGAAAGACCCTTTGGTGGAGGCTTTTAAAAGTGGTCTGAAAGCTCACCTTTTTAAAAAACCTTTTGTTAATTAATTGCAGCTGATCTCACTGTTATTTATTTATTGTTATTTCACTATGGATTTTAAACTGTTGTCTGTTTGCTGTCCGTGTATATATTGTTTGTATAACCTTGCTATGTGTTACACCTCCTGTAAGGCACCCAGAACTTCTGGGATTGGGCACCATATAAATAGTTACTTACTTACTAGTTTGAATTTATAATGTGCTCATTTTTAATGAACCATTTTTTTAATTTATAATGTACTCATTGTTGGTGAACCAGTGTTCCCAAATTTACTTGTAATTAATATGTAGTAAGTTAGCAATGAGAACATGATTAAATGTTATCGGACCATTCGCTAAGGCAGTTTTATTTCCCCTAACAGATGTTTCACAAATGCTGCTGCAGTTTATTGTTAATATTCATGGCATGAATCCATGCTTCAGTTTGTTTTCTGACAGCAGCAGAGAGCTTGTAATTATAATGTATCATGTGTATCCTTTAGCATTTACAAAAAAAAAAGAGATTACTGTTTTATGGGGAAATGTGCTGAAGTGCTACATATCAGGGTTATTTCCTTTGTCATAAAAACAAACTTATTTATTGTATAATTGAGTTACTGTATGCAGTTGTTCTTCGATTAATTATGACTAAGGGATGTAGCCCTTGAAACACTTTTGTTTAAATCCCTCTTAAATGGATGACATAAACCAGACTGGCAGATGAGATCTTCAGATTGTTCTCAAAGCTCTGTCCTTTCTGGGTAATGGAACCATAGTTGTCTCCTGCCTGTGCCTCACTTTCATCAGAGCTGTTCTGAGTGCCAGCCTTTTGTGTCACACTCTAACTTCCACACACACATCTTGCCTGCCCTTATAAATGAAAATTTGATTCCTGAACTGTAACTACAGTAATTGCCTGAATGCCTTGAATGAAGGTCCCACTTGTTCTAGTTTGGGTAGGACAGATTTGGGCTAGCTAACAATATTTTAAAAGCAAAAGACATGAGCATTATAAAATGAATTGAAAAAAAGTTCATTGGCTGAAGCCATATCTGACCCTTGATGAAAACCTAGTCTATCACCATGCATCAGAATTGTTTACTAACATCAGCTGTATGCCAACACCTCTGAGCTAATTTAAAATCAAAATGATGCACCTCAAGAGGTATTAGTTGTGTCCTCTCGCCCCACACTCACATGCACATTGAAAGAATACAGCTTTTTCTTTCTAAAATATATTTCCCATTGAAACTCCTCCACCAGCACCACCAAGCTGCTAAAAGCCACCCTCCACTGTCCATCTTATTCATCAGGTGATTGCTGCAGGCCAAATGCTTACTTGTTTAACATGAAAAGGCTATTTGTGTTATGCAGAGTCCCTTGAGAGTTGTAATTTCTGAGAAGCACTTGAGCATAATACAGACCTGTTTTGTACAATAAGTGTGGCTATTTAATGTTAAGCAGGTGAGCAGCCAGTTGACACCAGAATATTCTCAACAATGATAAAAAAATTATAGTCCCCTAATTTCAGGTAATGGGAGCTGGGAGCTGGGCACTGGGGTGGGGTAAGGTGGGATTTTGACAGTTTGATGGTGGGGTGGTGAAATTAGCTTTTAAAATGAGATGGTGACATACTTAGCAGGGTTGGGTCTAACCCTTCTCAGTATGACTCCCACTGAAGGCAGATTAGAAAGGAAAACAGATGCAAGATAGTAAGAAGCATGTACATTTTCAGAACTTTCAAAACTGATTTCTGGGTGACTCTCTACTGCAAACTGTCACGCAGCACATACTGTAGATTTTGGAAAGTATTTCTCTCAGACCGGGAATGGAGGCAGGGGAGCGGGCAGACAGCAGCAGTGGAGGGGAGGTGGTAACAAGCACAGCACCTTTCTCCTAATTATCCCTCAGCAGCACGACTACTAAATTTCACACTGGCATCAACTCTTAATTAATGTAAAATCACACACAATCAAAAAAGAAGGGTCCATTGCAAGTCTGAAATCGACTACTGCAGCCATACACTGACACTGCCCCAAGTTCTATGCATTTTTAATATTATATCTTGGAAACAAAAACCCTCAAAGCAGGTTAAACTGTGAGGTAGAACACCACCCTGAGTTATTTAACATTGTCATTTGTTTTTTTATCTCCTGCAAAAACAACCACTCAAAGCAGGTTCTGGTGTGAGGTAGGACATTACATCATGTTGTTTCCCTGAATACCTAAAACTCAAAGCCAGTTCAACAGAGAGTAAAGCTGAAAAGTAGGTACAACAGGAGCGTATGACATGTTGGTAAAATGTGAGATTGCAATGGCAATAGCAAAACAGTTTTTTTGTTTTTAAAAGATCCATGGTAGGAGCAGGTTTAAAAGTAAGGCATGAATAGATCAAGTGAGTACATACGTATGCTATCCAACTCTTCAGTCCTTTCCTTTAAGTTGTTCGGAGTGCGTGACATGCGGGTAAAAAGAGCGATCAGGATCACAATACAGTATTTTAAAAACATCCACATTTGAAGCACGATTACTAATTCAACAGACAGTAACTAACTAGACTGGTGATGTTCTCTGTGACACAAGAAGCAGTAAATTGGCAACGTAGAACATAGTCACCATTGAATTTCTTTGACAGGTGACTTTAAGTGAGTTTTTACATTCAAAATAAAATCTCTCGGCCACAGAAAAACACCTCGCTGGCTGCAAGTTGCCCACCACTGGTTTTTGTGCATTTAGGGTGCCTACTGGGACAGCAACAGAGGGAGCAGGGTGGACAGCATGCAGTAAGAGGGAGCAGGAAGGCTTATTTTCATTTCAGGTGCCTACCGGTATGGGAACAGAGGGAGTGGGGTGGACAGCATGCAGTGGGAGGAAGTGGGAGGGTTTATTTTCATTTCGGGTGCCTACTGGGAAGGGAACAGAGGGAGCTGGGCAGACAGCATGCAGTGGGAGAGAGCAGGAGGGTTTATTTTCATTTCAGGTGGATAGGGAGTGGGGCGGATAGCACGCAGTGGGAGAGAGTGGGAGGGTTTACTTGCAGTCTGGGAGGGAACAGAGGGAGCGGGGCAGACAGCATGCAGTGGGAGGGAGCGGGAGGGTTTATTTTAATTTTGGGTGCCTATCAGGATGGAAACAGAGGGCGTTGGGTGGGTGGCATGCGGTGGGAGGGTTTATTTTCATTTCAGGTTGGAGGGGGAGTGGGTTGCACAGCACACAGTGGGGAAGAGTGGGAGGGTTTCCTTGCAGTCGGGGAGGGAATGGAGGGAGAGGGCAGACAGAATGCAGTGGGAGAGAGCAGGAGGGTTTATTTTCACTTCGGGTGCTGGGTCGGGGTCGGGAAGCATTAGGGGGACTGCACCACAGTGGGAGGGTGTACTTGCACTCTTGGTGCCACAATGGAGGGAGTGAAGTGAACGGAAATGTATTGGCAGGAAAGGCACACCCTGCAATGTTGGATGTTGGGCCCCTCCCTCATTGCAGCAGCTAATTTCTTTCAAGTTGGTGGCATGCTTGCTGAACTAGTATCAGCAGCAGCATGCCACCACAATGGATAAAGAGGGCCAAGCCCGCAAATGCAGTGGCGGCGCTGGCTGCCACAGTGCCGCACCTCCACAACCCGCTTCTCTCCTAAGCTGCCACAACATGTTTGTTGCGCATGCAGTGTGGTGGAGAAGAAAGATGAGTGGAGCTGGTCTTCTGATGTTATCCCTCAAAAAGACAAGGAGGAGCCTTTAAAGAATTCCTTTTTTTACCTGAAGGCTTCAGTGTGTGTGGGGGGGCTGCCCTAACGTAGGAAAACATCAATTACAAGCTGTTAAAAAACTTTCTTGACAGAATTGTAAATTTCCCAGCCACAGCAAACAATGCTGCTGTCAGATAATATCCCAGGTGAGTGCATAAACCAGGACAATCTTTAATATCAAACATTAAACATCAAACATTCGAAGATTATATACATGACATACTCCATTCACTTCAAGTCTGTGAGGAGATGCAGCTGGAGAAAGATGGGAGGGACCTGCCAGGTTCAACACAAGCTGAATTTTTCCCTTGGTGAAAATCCGGCCACTCCTGTCTGGTATATAAGGTAACACTATATGGGTAACACAAACCAGACACTGAGGACCCGTTTGAGTGTTGGGGAGTCAGTAATGTGTAGCTTTTTGTTTTTGAGCTTGACATTTCTGAAGTTTACAGGGTCTAGACTTTTTTACCCAAGTTTGAACATGAAAATTGCCAGTACAAACATTGTGATGTCCGTAGTAACTTCTGCAGATGTTTATACATTAAAATGCTACACCTTCCAAAAAACAGCAACTTATTAGAAACACATTCATGAACCTGTTTTTATCTCCACTAACATCGTTCCTGATAGGAATCAGTAGCATATATGTTGCCTGATATTATTATTATGCCTATAAAAGGCTAACTCGGCAAAACGTTTGTCAATCAGTCCAAAGTGTGGAGGGACAAACATATACAAGACAGCACTGCACAGGTAGAATGCATGATTTAGTAAGATATATCTTTCTGTTTAAATGAAACAAAAATAACATAAAAAAAAGAAAACGTTTTAAGGGGCTTGTCCAGGTCCCATAGCAACCACTTGGAGCTCTTATAACAAAGTTCCTAGGAACCAGCTCATCAGAAAAGATCCATTGAAATTGATATTTCCATGGGTTTCTGATATTTTGAGGAGGATTTGATGCCATGCTGTCTCTAGAGAGAACAGCTGGATTTAGTAAAATAAAGACTTAAAAAAATAATAGAACTTTTACATCCAAAGTTGAGCTGAATATTTTTTCTTAAAACTTTTTTTTACCAAGCTTCACATAATTTTACCCACACTGAGAATACAAATTCCCACCCATCCTACCTCTTACCCAACCACAAAATGTGTTTGAAGAGGCTAGTGCAACTCGGGTCAAGTTTTCATTACAACTTAAGACGACGGTCTCTCACTTTACTCTTCTTGTGCTCAGACTTTGCTGTCTTCTTTTATAACCTGAATTTGTCTCCATTTTTCCATTCTTATCTGTGTGGTTATGACCTAAGTCAGATGTCTCTGGGAGGACTTAGTCATGCTTTATATGCAACAAAGATTTTGTTTCATTCACTTTCTGTTTACCATATGGTGAACTATAGTTTAAAAATACAATAAAAATAGACCATGTGTTCTATATATAGAATAGTTGGTCTATTATTTTAATCTTACAGTTTATTTACTCAGTATATGTCCAGCTGGGATGCATCATCTCATTTACAGCTGTGTCATGTTTATCCCATGTTCTCGGCTCGGTGGACCGTAATAACACTGAGGTGTTAAGTAACTGGCATAGGTTCACATATTGAGTAAGTGGTTCCAGCGGGGATGACACATGCAAACTTTCAATTTATAAACCAGAGCTCTAATCACAAGACCACACTACCTTTTAAAAAACAATTATGTGGGTGGGTTGGGGCTATACCCTCATTCGGTGGCAGTTTCTTTTGACTGGGGCAGTATTCATTACTAACTTTAGCTAGGCAGTAGGTTAACATGTAATGGGGCAACTGGTTTTCTGCCCAGGCATTATTTGTCAGAAGCATCAGTAGGGGACAATTTGCTATATATGGGCACTGTTGAGTCTCACTGTTGTCACTCTGGTACCATTTGCTGTGCCTGGTCGTTATTTGATTAGCACTGAGGTGACTCTGGACCCTTTGGTATGTCCAAGCGTTATATCATTAGTATCAGTCAGATGCAGCCGATATAGCTTTGCCCCAGCATTATTTGATTACCATTTGGGGCAGGGCACTTCTTTGCAGTGCCAGAGCATTGTTTATTTGTGACTGAAGTCACTTGTTGACAGTTTGCTATGCTTTTGCTGTGGTTATCATTGACTCAATCAGATGTAGTTGGAAAGAACCACATCAAACAGCCATAAATTCTTTTGCAGGGGTTATATATTTGCTAATGTTTTCTTTTGACAATCTTGCTGCACAGGTACAAATCAGCTTTAGCTGACATGCAAATCTGCAGAAATAAGCAAAAACCAAAAAAACATGATAGATGTGATACATGATGCAGCTGCAGTAGGCTATAGGAGGGTACCGAGTTGAAAAGGAAAATACTTTGATCAGTATTTTTGCAGCTTTACAGATGATAAGATGATGGGTTGTTTAGTAATGCTGTTAAGATTCAAGACGTGTTCAAAATGTTGTCATCGAAGAACAGATGGTTCTGCCCAGGCATTATTTGTCAGAAATATCAGTAGGGGGCAATTTGCTATAGCTGGGCACTGTTGATTCTCATTGTTGTCACTCCAGTACCGGAGCCACCACCACCACAAAACACACATCATCTCCCAGCTGATCTTTCTAAAAGAAATTGAATCCTACGTACTTTAACCGTGAAACTTACACCCGATACCTGCATCTACCGAATGTATCCTCTCGTAGTTTCAAATCTTTATAAAGTATTACCAAGTGATTTCACATATCACCTGTCCATTTTTTTTTCTCTAAAGTGTGGATCACCTCCTCATTGCGGTGAATGAATGAATATTTTTGAGGCACAGGAGTCTGCTAACTTGTTCTTCATTTACAGCCCATTGCACCCTTTTGGACTGAATCATTTCCTTTTGAACCAGGCTAGAGCTATTCTTACTTGAAGTCCTTTAAAACGCCTGCAGGCTCCACCCATGCAGATATAAAAATAACATTGGAAAAACTGAGGTTATAGATATATGGCATTGTTAGACTGTCGTTGAACATAGGTGCAAAAGTGCCATGGAAATGTAATACTGCCGCTCAGAAAACTGCAATCTGCGGTGAGAGTGGAAGCCACCTGCATCACTTTATGTCCAGATTCCGATGTCATTTTTTTTGGACACAGTTTTTTTGGGAGCCCTCCTCATGGACCCCCTTTTATTGTTGGGGCCCCCAGGCAGTTGCCCATATTACCCGGGTGCTGACACCTTCCCTTCCTCCTCTCTTTTCTGTCTGACACAGTGGATTGTCTCATCATCAAACCAACCCAGCCGACCGCCTCACCAATCCTCAAATAAAGATTAAATCAGTGCCCCCCCCCACCAGCATCACAAGTGGTGGCAAAAACAACAATTCGGGTGATAAGTGAGGGGTCTGTTGGCCCACCAGGCCCAGTGGTAGTGTGACACCAGGGGATAGACATCTCCTCCTCCTTGATTCAAGGTCATATGTGTGGCGCAAACTCAGTGTGGAGCCAGAGCTGCGAGAGTCTAGTGGTTGGGAGGGGGTCTGAGTGACTGTGGGCTGGTGGCAGGTACATGCTGTTTGCTGCTTTTGCTTTTCACCAGGGGCACAGCGGGGGAAGAAATTAGAGAAAAATGGACATGGACCAGGCGGCTGCAACAATCGGGACCATGTTAATCTGGCCATGGATACAGGGGACTGTAACAATCAGGGACCGCTGGCCATCACACCATCAACTTGCCATCTGCACTACCCACAGCGAGGTGGATGGTTGACGCTGCAATGACTTAGCACTCCCTGACTGAGCTGGCTAATACATTTCAAGTTGGTGGCAGGCTTGCTGAACTAGTGTCATTAGCAGCCTGCCACCACATTGGTTAATGATGGCCAAGCCCAGAAATGCAGTGGCAGTATTGGCCACCACAATGCCGCACCTCCACAACCCGCTTCTCTCCTAAGCTGCCACATAATGTTTCTTGCGCATGCGTGCAAGCAAACATAAAAAGTAAATGCCTCAGCTGGAACTTGAACCCAGGCTGCCCAGAATACCATTCCAGTTGTGCTACCAGCTGTGCCAACAAGGCAACTGGAAACTGGGCTGTCCCGGAGCTCACTACTCTTTCTCCAAAGCAAAACCTGGTGCTGCTCCGATAATTATATTTTCAATCACAAAGTGTGGTGTGCATATCTATGGAACAAATGTAAACAGAGGAAAGAAAGAAGCAAGTGCATCAGATGGAACTTGAAACCAGGTCACCAGGAATACTGCTCTGGTTGTGTTACCAGCAGCACCACCAATGCAACTGGAAACTGGGCTGTCCCAGAGCACATTACTCTTTCTCCAGTGCACAACCTGATGCTGCTCGGACAACTACACTTTTTGAATCACAAAGTGCGGTGTGCATACTGAGCACCTAGCTGTTGTGAAGTAGCCCAGTAAACAATCTTACATAGTTTTTGATTTTCATTAATTTTTCCCACCAGAGATGTCGGGCTGAGTGACCAATAATTTCCAGTCCCCTCTCTGCTACCAATTTTGTGTAGTTGGACTACATCTGCCCTCTTCTAGTTCTCCAGAACCACTCACAATAGACCAATGAATAAATGATTACTTAAATAACATATGATCATTTTCTGCTGTCTTGCCCCCATTGCACCACACACGGGAATGTGCAACCCAAGTCCCTATTTCTTGATTCACACACCATATGTTAGCAGGTCCATCTGTAGTTCACCTTCTATGCTGCCTCAGCTCCTTCTGCCAATTTAGTATCACCAGCAAATGATACCAGACCGCTGCTATTGCTGCAGTTGCAGTTGCTGGCCTCTTATTCAAGTCATTAGTAATTATGTTAAAAAACCAACAGAGGAAGCACTTATCTCTGGGACACCCTACTCAGAACACATCCATCCACTCCGAATGATGTCCATCAACCACAAGCGTCTACTTCCTACCTCTCAGGCAATTTGCCATCCACCTTCTGTATGGAGTACTTTGAGTTTTCCATGTGTTATGGTGCCAAAGGCCTTGATGAAGTTTAGATTTGTTACATCCACAGCACCTATTTACTTCCTTTGTTACATCTTCAAAAAATACATGAAGCTTGGTTTGACACAATCAGCCTTTTGTGAAATTAAGTTGTGTGCTACTGAACAGCTTGTTCTCCTTCCATGCTGAACCACTGCATCTAGCTATGACCACATACCCTTCTTGAACAAGGGCACTACACTGTCTATTTTCTAGCTCTCTGACACTAGCCATGCATTTAAGGAGTACTGAAAGATATGAGCTGAACCAGAATCATCTTAAACTCCTTTAAGACAAGTCTTAGACTCCATATTACCTTTAGGCGCATACCAGATTCCTGACCCTGGAATATTTCCAGGTTAACACTCTCTGGATACTTACCTACCACTTCTGGCATAATCACTACAGTCTCCTGGTTGGCCTGTTCCTCCCCCATAACTTCAACCGCAATCTGGTCCTGGCCTATAACTTTCTAGCTGAATACTGAGACATCATTGTTATTTGGTGCTTCTACTATTGCTGCTTTGTTGGTAAATGGTTCCAACCACTCCTGAATGATTACGGGCCTAATCTTATCACTGACTCTCCTTTTTATGTTTGCTTGCATGCATGTGCAAGAAACATAGTGCCACCATATGAGTTTTCGTAGGTGTGCCTCCCCCACTTCCAATGCCCTGCTCCCTTTTTCAGGCACGGCCGCACCACGCCAATGAATGTCCGAGCTGTCTATGACAGCCATTCAGAATGCAGTGGCATACAGTTGAAAGCAAAACACTGCTGCAATCAGCGGTTGTAATGTCTAGGCAATTTGCATACTGGCGTCGGCAGGTAATTTACATACTGACTTTGGCACTATGCAAAGTGCCTACTCGCAGTACTGCATCTTGAACAGCTGTCATAGACAGCTTCCTTTGTGTCTACTCTCCCCCCTCCCCAAACACTCAAGTAGCATGCTGGGAGCCCACCCCAGAGTGCTCATGCACTCCCCCCACCGCAGACAGTCTGGCTGACAGGGTGCCCAATCTCCGGTCGGCTCCGTGCCCCCTCAGACTTCTAGGTGATATGCTGGGAGCCCACCCCAACATGGCAAAAGTCAGAATGGTGACGGTGGTGCCCAATCCCCCGTTGGCTCAATTAATCCCCCCAAAAGAAACAGACTTCCAGTTGCCATGCTGGGAACCCAGCCCAGCATGGCAAATGTCTGTATGGCCGATGGGGTGCCCTAATCCCTTCGTTGCCCACTGACCCCCCCAAAAAATTTAGCCATGCTGGGAGCTCACCCAGCATGGCACAAGTCCCGTGTCATCTTCCTAAAAGAAAACAAACACCTGAAAAGAAAAATGGTCCCTCGTTGACTGTCTTGCCCCCCAACCCGCGTTCACCCTCTGCACATCCATCTCCCCACACCCCCCACCCCATACGTATCTCCAGAGTCCGGTGCGATGATCTTCAGTGGGCCGGGAACACGTCTGCACTCTTCAAAGCCAACCACAACCTGAAGAAATGCCGGTAAGCTGTATAATGACATAATTTTTTTTTTCAACTTTAGTGCATATCTCTGCCATTTTGGGGAATTTGTTCACCAAATTTTCAACATGGGATTCTTGGGACCCCACCTCATGAATTCTGTCATTGTCATTTTGTTATTCTGTCCTGAAAGGTGATTTCGCGGTCACGGCGCGGAACCACCTTTCGGGACAATGTAAGGAAATGACAATGTCACAGTTCATGAGGTATGCCCCCCAAAACCCAATGTTGAAAATTTGGTGAAAAAAATCCCCAAAATGACCGTTTTATGAGTGTGCATTGCACAGTTCCTACGCATGTTCATAACTTCGCAAATTTTTAATATTTTCCCTCCAGATTTTCAACATTGCCATTTTACCACACCTCCTTATTAGCAGTACAGCTGTCATTTTTTCATATCTTGCCCAAAATGTGTTTTTACGCATGTGGTGCCCAATGGCGCGGTCGGTGAGCGAAATCAATGTTAGGGACAGATTAAGAAAATCACAGTGACACTGTTCATGAGCAGAGGTCTTAAAATTACTATATTGAAAATTTGGTGACAGAAGTCCATAAAATGACTGTGTTACGAGCGTGCATTGCGCAGTTTCTAAGCACCCTCATAAGTTCATGAATTTGTAATATTTTCAGTCTAGATTTTCAACACTGGCATTGTTCCACACTTCTTTATGAACAGTAGAGCTGTCATTTTTCACACCCTGGCCAAAATATGTTTTCGCACTTCCGGCGCAGAAATGCATGGTCGCTGTGGGAAATCAGTGTTCGGGACAGATTAAGAAAATCAGTGACACTGTTCATGTGCGGAGGTTCCAAAATGCCTGCCTTGACAATCAGCTGTAAAATATCCCCAAAGTAATTACATTATGGATGTGCGTTATAATTTCTATGCATGCTCGTGACTTCAGTTTTTCTATATTTTCACTCCAGATTTTCAATATTGCTGTTTTTTACACCCCCGATGAACAGTACAGCTGTCATTTTTAAAATCCTGTTCGAAATGTGTTTTTGCACCTGTGGTACAAAATGGCGTAGTCACTGTGCAAAATCAGCTTTGGGCTAATGAACTGATATTGCCACTGTTCATGAGGTGAGGATTACAAAAAACCTATGTTGAAAATGTGGAGTGAAAATACCAACGAACGCCTGGGGCATTAGGGTTTGTGACCATAACGCCCCACCCTGTAGAGACTGACAGGCATCAGGGGTGTGACTTGGGATTGCCACCTGTAATGCTCATGCCATTCCACCCCCACCCACACCCTGCAGCCAGTGACAGGCATCGAGGTGTGCCTTGAACTCTTCAGCCCCACTGTTCACCCCATTCTCCTATACTGTACCCATCTCACCATATTTCCATATGGGATGGGGTGATCATAAGTCCCAAAGACTTCAAGGCACACCGTGACACTTGTTGGAGACTGCAGGGTAGGGTGTGGTGAAACGTCATGGCCGTTATGCCTGATGACCCAAAGGCACACCCAAATGCCTATCAGTCTCTGCAGGGTGGTGGTGGGGTTGGTTTCAGTTTAATATTTTACTGTCATTCCTATTACGCATCTCCATAACTCCTACACTACCAGTGCCAATGCCAGCAAGCAAACATTCGGCATTGACAAATGCTTGTTTCCTGTTTTTCGAGATAAGGATTCATTATTTCTCCTGATCCCTTACTTGGTTCTGTTCCCTAGACCACCTTCGCTTGACAAATGCCTGAAATCTATCTGTAATGCCCTACACTCTGATTCCCTCTTCTGTCCCAAGAACCTCTTCATCTTATCTCCATTATGGTCTTTTTTTCTCATTTAACTTCCTCTGGAGTTTTTTAGACAACAAAAGAGACATTGTCTAACCCATGTTGACATTGCTTCCCACATGGACACATCTAGTCACCGGTACTGACACACTTATATTCTGTTTTAGGGCTTCCCATGTGGCA
This sequence comes from Neoceratodus forsteri, assembly GCA_016271365.2. NCBI lineage: Eukaryota > Metazoa > Chordata > Ceratodontiformes > Ceratodontidae > Neoceratodus > Neoceratodus forsteri. The sequence continues at coordinate 1,497,545,371 of CM057449.1, forward strand.
TTTTCACCTTTACAGTTCAACATTTTAGCGTTTTTAAGTGAAGTAGTTTTCCTCTGTCAGATTGAATAAAATCCTGTTACGGGCATGCAGTAGTTACCCAGTGGCTCTGCAACATTTATTGCTCTGATTATTATTGTCTCTACATAATTGCCACTGAGCCATTTGACATTTTATTAAATCAGTTTGCTAAAATAATTAATTTGTCCCTGCTTACCTGTCTTGCCCCTGTTGCACCACACATGGGAATGTGCAACCCAAGTCCCTATTTCTGGATTCACACACCATATGTTAGCAGGTCCATCTGTAGTTCACCTTCTATGCTGGCTCAGCTCCTTCTGCCAATTTAGTATCACCAGCAATGCTAGATAATCCTTTTTGCACTATTTGTGGCCTGAAGACCCTGTTGAATGTGTTGTGGCTGAAGTTGCTGAATGAAACTGAGAGGTTATTTTTCCCATGTGACCTCAGAGATTGAGACCTCAGCCCCTCCAGATAAGTACTTCTGCTTTTCATCATCCTCAAAAACACTCCCCCACCCATGTCAGTTCCATCATCACCATTCTTTTCTTACCTGTCCTAAAGTTGTTGAGTTCAGTAAAAATAATCTCTGCCTCCCTTCCCCCCCATTGATTGGGTAAGAGCACTTTGGGGCCAGGGTTTTCATTTATACAGAGGAGTCCTTTCAATCATGTGGTGAACAGTATAGGCTCAGTATGTCAGAGGTCCCAATGTGGTGTTTAGTCTTTCTATTATGTTTTAAAGTTTTACGGTGGCCTAGCCTCTCACCAGACAAGCAGGATGCTAGAATTTGCAGAATAAAGCATAAAGATAATTTATCAAATGAAAATGCCATTGTGTTCTCAGCATTTACTAAAGTATACTGGAGCTCTTTCTAGCAAATTTAGCAAACTCAGATGGTACAGATAACACCATAAGCCACACACTAGTCATAGCAAGGTGTCAGATTTTGGTGGAAAACAGTTACAAAGATTGGGCCTATGCATTAAAAGTGTGAAAATTGCACCTACAAGCATTGCAATGCCAGTGCACAGCTGCACACCCTGAATGCTGGAACAACTGTGCTCTATGCACACATGGATGTACAGGGCAGGTTGAGGCATGGGTTTGGCCTATGGACACACCCAGCACCACGTGGAAGGACTGCTGGGCACTGCTAAAATATGCATCCCCACTTCTTGACACCATATATTGGCATGGGTGCCACCTCATGCATAAACATGGAAGTGAATACTGTGATGGACAAAGGATAACAGGCAGTAGCAGGGAATGGCAGTGTTGAATCTGGAGTACTTGGACCAATGCTATGGACCAATGGCACAGGACGAGGATGCACTCAGAGGCATGGAGGTGGTGCCTGGTCATGGTTCACTAGCTTCACAGGGGGGCATATGGCAGCTATTGTGACAGATATCAGTGAGTACAATGCCATCCTATATGGTGCAGAGTCCCTCAAAGCACCTGCCAAGACAAAATCTTACCTGTGGCTCCACATACAGATTGCTGTAAATGCAGCCAGTCCAGAGGCATGGACACTGACAGACATTAAGCACAAGTGGCATGACTTCCAGGCAGCTGTCAAGCAGAAGATGGCAGCCATCAGATAGGCACAGCTATGGATGGATGGTGGCCCACTCACACAGGGGCTCAGCCTAACCCCCATCGAGAGGGTGATGGCTGACACCATCACTGATGTTACCCTACACAGGGAGGAGGAAGAGGGCATGGACACATTGCTAAGTATTAGTACATTACAGGAACAAGGGCCTCAAAGTCATGGATGCCAACGGAATGGTATCCACCCTTTGTTACACTCTGCAGGACCTCAGATAGTGCCCAGTCCAAAAGCGCAGGCTGCACCCACAGTGGAGGATGACACATACCCACTTTGGAAGATGACACATATCTCAAGACACACATAGACAGCCAGGAACAGTAGGAACACACTGGTATGTGTACCTCATTCTGCCCAGAAATACACAATGAAACCCCATGGTGGCAGAGCTGAATGTAACAATGTGCCTTTCTCTCACCCCCCGGTTTAACATAGGAGACAGTGGTCACAGTGCACGAGGTGTCCTTACCTGAGGACACATGCACAGAGACAGTGGAGGAAACACAGGTGGATGTGCAGATCACAGAAACAGCAAATGCAGAGGGCCATCCTGTATCCACTTCAGACCTCTCCATCCCAATATCACAACATAGTCAGCCACCCCGTGGTGGACTGCAAGGTACAAAGAGCACTGTGACACAGCCACACGTGGATGCCCCTTGTGTACACTCTGCCAGCACATGCAGAAGGCCAGGAGACACAAGGGTGCCCCAGCCACTGCACAATTGCCATGCAATAGTAAGGATGAGGTCCCCTCAAACAGCCTACCCAGTCAGTTAAGAAGAGAGGTCACACATGGCCTACTAAATGCCTGTTACCCATAGTTGCACCAGCTGGAATGGGATCACCTGCAGGCACAACAACAGAACTCAGAGGCTCTGAAAAACCTGACTATCAATCTAAGGGGGGCCGGCAAAGCACTGACTGTATCAGAGACCTACTGGAGTGGCTGACAGAACACCTGATATCTGTGCCCATGATCATATGCCTCCTTCCAGCCAGCACTCACTATCCCCCTGGCCCTGTGGCACAACTGTATGACACCAACCAGGCAGTCCTCAACAGCCCCCTGGCACAGTGGCACACTCAGATGGGTTTACCTATGCTAATGCAACAACATTGCTGTCCATGTTCGGCATAGAGTCATCCCCTATGTCGACAGGTGAAATTTCGCCTGTCAGACATTGGTCAGTTTTTCTATTGGGGGCCTGTACCCCCCGAACCCCCCCATGCAGAGGGCTATGCCCCCGCACACCCCCTTCTAAAGATTGTTAATTCCGAGTTGAGTTAACATGAAGGGGGGGCGGAAACACAGTGAAAGTTCAAAATTCGCTTAGTGAGTCCCACACAGCAACATTTTTGAAACTTGTCGAAAATGTCGCTGTGGGGGATTTCACTGAAAGGGTTTCGCCCATGTATCGGTACACCACCTAGATGTCACCTACCAGCCGGCACCCACCAGTCCAGGCATTGCCGAGGTCCTGAGGCAGAGCCATCCACAGCAGGTTCCAGATAAACAGTCTGATAGACAGCTGCATTGGGTAGGGAAGGCTACAGCCAAGACCAAGTATTTGAGAGCACAGTTATCAACATGGCTAGGAAGGCAACAGTCCAGCTGGAAGTGAGTCATTTTGGCAGCATCACCACAAAATGAACATCTAAAGCATACTGCACACCTTCGCAGACCATTATACACAGCCACAGAACCCCCCAGTACACAGCAACATAATCCCACATACAAAGCCACAGTCCCCCACCACTGCCACATAATCCCCCATACATAGCCACAACCCTCCCTGAACACAGCCATATATGGCTACACACTACAGCCATGGGCATGGTCACATAGGCACCTCTCCAGCAGAAAGGCAATCAGGTTGGAACAAACTCATCACCATGCCATTGTGGTGTCCCCCATCTACAGAATGCACCGTGCACAAACGCATGATATGCCACCCAGCCAGACAGTCTCTCACTACCATGGCACCGGCAAATGCCTCCTCTCTCATTGCCCAATGGGAAATCACCTTGTTTGTCATGTGCCAAGTGCAGTCTTTTGTTCAGGGCCATGTTATGCAACATGGCACATGCAGTGAACACTGTACATGCCGTCATAGGGGAAATCATCATTGGGTGACTTGTGTGATTCAGGCACTAGAACCTCATCTTCTGAAGCCCTATTGTCCTCTCAATCATGGAATAGGTCTTCCTGTAGGCCTTGTTGTATGCCTTCACCTCTGCTCCAGTCACCACCAGAGTCATCAGGTGTGGCAGTAGTTAGTATCTGCTTCATCTATGCAGTGGGTAAAGAACAGCCATTTTAACATCATGTGGCAATGCATCCACCTGTGTTGCACCTGCTGTGTAGCTATACTCACCTATCAGCCATCTATTAGCACCCTCACATGCCACAAACAAAGAACACAGCCTGGAACCATTGAAGATGTATGAGTCATGGCATGACTCAGGGTACTTGGCACATACATTGGTGATGATATCACCTGCATCACATACTACCTGCCAGTGTATGCTATGGAACTCCTTGTGTTTCCTGCATTCTTCCCTGTTCACAGCTGGTGCCAAGATTGCCTCATGTGGGGGCATGGCAAGGCACTTGAATATGGTGGTTGCACTTTAGTGGAGGTCTGAATGGCACTGACCAATACTGGCAATTAAAGTAATTTAAAGGTACCAGGAGCTAAATATAGTGAGGAATGATTTCCAGAGGACATCAATGGCAATGGGATGGAAAGGCAAGAAACAGACTGCTATCCCTTTTGAACCCATGATCTAATGCACCATTTCCTCCAGTGATACTTGCACCAGAGCCCAGAGCATGGCAGAGGTGGCAAAAGAGGTGGGACAGTGGAAGGGGAAAAATGGACAGGACTCTGCAGTGGCAAACCTGCTCCTAAACTTACAGCAAGAGGTCTGAGAAGGTTTTGAAAATGTCATCACCCAAATAACCAATTTACAGTCTGGCAACTTGATGAGGAGGAGAAAAGGATTGATGGGCTTGAGGATATAGTAGTGGATCTCAACAGGGACTGGAGTATTCTTCTGGAGAAAGTTCAGCATCTGTGTGAGCAAGCCAATGATCAAGAAAATCAGGGATGGTGCTCCAATATAAGGCTGATTGGTCTCCAGGAGAATATTGAGGGCAAGGAAGGTGGCAGGGCAGTCCAGTGCATGTTGGTTGAAAAGCCGGATATGGAGCCTTCGACTGCGGACTGTGAGATCCAGCAGACCTATCAGACTGGTCCAAAACCCAAAGAAGGAGACAGTCCTCGGCATTATTTAAGTTAAATACTTGAGATATCTGGAGAAAGTGAGCATGTTGCTTGCAGGCTGAAGACATGGACCCCTGGAATTTAACAGGCAAAAGTCTTTCTTTTTCAAGATTTTAGCTGGGAGCTCCAGCTGCAATGCCAGAAATTTGCCAGAGTAAAAATGAATCTCCACAGCCTAGGATGGGAATTTTGTCTCATGTATCCTGTGAAACTCTGTATAACCTGCCCGGGTTGTCCCCCATTAAAACCTTGGAAGCTGAGGAATTTTTCAAGTGAAGGAGGCGGCTAGAGAGGGAGGATTCTATGTCTGGAATAATCAGCCTGCTTGATGTCGCCTAACAAGATACACTTCGAGGTGAGGATCTGACTATCTGAAGGTGAACTGCAGCATTTCTATGGGTTTCTTTTTTATCCATGAAGCAATGTAGCTCTGGAACAGATAGGGGTAATGTTATGTCAGTAGTATTTGCCCCAGTATAAACTTTATACTATTGATCAGGTTTTTAAGGGGAGAGGGTATCGGAGGTCCCTACATGGTTGGAGCAACCATGACCTATGTTTGGATGACAGACCAAAGGAACTGCTTAAAGATCTTTTGCATATGTATTGTAGAACCATGAACTGTGCTGTCTAATTAAAGGCAAGAGCAACTGTCATCTGAGTGTATTTTCCCGCCCTGTCAAAAATCAACTGATCTTGGATATCCCTGCTGACCAGGATGGGGAACCCCATACAATCGACTACATAGAAACGTAGACTTTGACAGCAGATAAGTACCGCTTGGCCCACCTAGTGCGCCCATTTGCCTACCTAACAGATAAGCTGCCGATCCTAGTTATCCAACAGCCTACAGAGCATGCAGAGTGTCTCTCTCTCTCTCTCTCAAATTTCATTGCCCTGACAACCCACTCCATGTATGTGCCTCTGTGGGAGTTTTGTTGCTGTGACTATGAAAAGTTCCTACTATTGTACATACCTCACTGAGTCAATGACATAGCAAGTACAGTAGGACTTAAAACACCACAATCTGTGGACATTCTCATTCTTACGTTATTACTCAATTAGATGAGGACTATGTACTCCTTTCTTTCAAAGGCGATCTAGTCTATGATTGGGGATGGAAGAATTGTCATACGTGTTTGACTCCCACCACTTGTCCTTCGATTGCAGCTGGGTTGCAGATATCGGTGGAGAGGGGGAGTCTGTTTGGGATTTGCTTAACCTTGCAGTAAGCAAGTTAATCGTGGGTCATATAATTTCATTTTATTGAACTTCCTTTTTGCTTTTATTATGTAGCACTGCTGACTGATTGGGTATCTTTTTCTATATGTGCGTTATGAAGGGTGTACCAGGACACCAGGAAGTGACTTAGGCACTGGGCTTGTTTATCTGCTATGCTATCATATGCCCTGTTGCCCTTTGTTCTTTTATTAGGATATCCCTCTCTACAGCCTGAGAGAGGCCAGGAACTTGCTCAGGTAAATGGCTTTATCTGTGCTGCCAGGGACTCCGCTTCTGTTGGTGTCATAGTTTGTGCCTCCCTTTGCGTGCCCACATTTTCCCCCTCAGGGATGGAACAAGAGAATGGGATTCCAATGTCATTGCCTCACCTTTTTGGGCTTTAGCTCCATGCAGTGATCTGGTGGCCACTTGAGCCATGAGTGGTACTACAAGCCATTGTTTTTATTTTTTGCAGATATCACTTACTGTACACAGGTAGCAGGGGTAGTGGAGGTCTACCCTCATCTCAGATTTGATTCAGAGGGGGGACATGGTTTCCCCTGTCAGCTGTAGATAATTTGCCAAACAATTTATTTTCAAATTTCTTTACATACTGAATAAAGGTGCTGGATGGACCTTATTACTTCCTTGATCACCATGGCACTAGTGTTAGGTTGCACTTTTTCAATGCAGGACCAACACTGTGGGGGGCATGTTCACCCATTGGTCCATTCTCTTTGGGGGTGGGCTATCTCTAATTGCTATGTGGGTAACATAGACTTTGGTAATAATGCTTGGAAGATTTGGGGGAATTGGATAGTTGGGGTGGTTGCTTTGATGCTGTTATTGATGGAGATGGATGTCATCATTTTGGGTTTGTTCTGTTCTATATGTTTAAATGTTTTGCTGTATGTATTGTTTTCTTCTTAAAAAAGGTACTAAAAGGACTGATATTCAGAATATACAATGTCTTCAGTAGTGTTGGGCTCTGATCTTCAATCTTTTAATAATGGCTGATACCACTTTTAAAATGTGGTCTTGGAATAAAAAAGGGTTAAAGTCTCATGTAAAATGAAAGAGGGTGTTGGCCACAACATGCTGCTATTGGATTCCAGATGAGTTTCCCTAGAAAGGTTAGCAAGGTCTAATGAGGCCCTGGTGGGTGATTTGTTCTGGTTCAAGTTTTGTTAAATTCCGGGCACAATGTGGTAATAGGGTCCTTATATTGCTTTAATACAGAATGCCCAGAATATTTTCAAAGACTAAAGGTACATTTGGCAGATTCTGAGTGACTTGGTTTTCTACGTGAGGACTATAACTGTGTGCAGGATACTGCTTTAGATGGGTCTTCTAGAGTGATGTTACTTGTTTTACAGGTGGGGGAAGAAGGGGATAGGGAGGTAAGGTGCCTGCCTGGTGCCACGGCTTGGAGGGACAGGAAGCGAATCCTCAGGATCACGGGAGCAGCTGCACGAGGGAGGGAGTTGGATGTCATTGTCCACCTAGGGACAAATGACCTGGCTGTAAATGGGATCAGAGTGGTGCAAGAGGAGTTTGTGGAATTGGGGAGGGGGCTTAGACAAGTAGCATGTACAGTAGCCTTCTCAGAGGTGCTGCCTGTCTATGGCAAAGATGATGCTAGGGTATTCCGCACCATGGGATTTAATGAATGGTTAAAAAACTGATGTGGAGCTCAGGGTTTTGGCTTCATTGGGGACTGGGGAGCCACCTGGAGGGATGCAGGCTTATACTGGCATGATGGTCTGCATCTGTCCAGGGGGGGATCCAGGATCCTAGGTGACAGGTTTAAATGTTTCATTGGCAAGCATTTAAACTAGACAAGAGGGGAGGCACTGAAAAGGAGCAGGGAAATCCCAGCCTTCCCCCATAAAGCGCAGTAGTTAGAGAGGTAAACACCAAGGCAGAGAAGTCAGTAGGGAGCAGAACAGGGATAAATGCAGAAAAAGGTGTTAAGGACAGGGGATGGGGCTAAAAGAGTTAAGGCCATAAAAATAAATGGAAGGTGATGAGTACCAGTGCCCACAGTCTGTGCAATAAGCTCCCTGAACTAGTGGCCTTGATGGAAGAGGGATGCCTGGATATTGTGGCAGTCACTGAAACATGGTACACAGAGAACCATGAGTGGGAAGTCAACATACCAGGATACACAGTCTACAGGAGGGACAGGGTGAGTAAAAGAGGAGGAGGAGTAGCTCTCTATATAAGGGAAGGAATTAAAGCAACAGAACTAAAGAGTAAACAGGAAGTTCATGAGTCACTATGGGTCACCCTGGAGACAGGGAATGGCACCACAATCCGCATGTGGGTTGTGTACTGACCCCCATCTCAGGGGGGAGGAAATGGACAAGGAAATGATAGAAGGCATGCTTAAAATGGCATAAAAAGGTGAGATATTGTTGATGGGGGACCTGAATATGCCAGATGTTAACTGGAGTACCTTTGCTGCAGGCACATCCAAGAGCAGGGTCATTCTTCATGCTCTACAGGGGGCATGCCTCAGACAGCTAGTGTTGGAACCCACTCGGGAGGGAGCGATCTTAGACCTGGTATTCTCAAATGGGGAAGGAGAAAGGATCTCAGATTTAGAAGTGGGTAGCCATCTGGGAAGAAGTGATCACCAAACAGTGTGGTTTACAATAAACACAGCCATAGAGTCAAGCCATACAAAAACAAGGGTATTGGACTTTAGGAAGGCTGACTTTGGGAAAATGAGAGAGAGTGCCTTAGAAAAGCACTAGCAAATGGGCAAGAAGGAGGGGTGGAGGAACAATGGGGAATAATCAAAATAGCCATCGCAGAGGCAACAAGCCTTTGTGTGAAGCAAATCAATAAAACAAAATGAAGGAAAAAAACACTATGGTTCTCAAAAGAGGTGGCAGGGATGGTTAAGGAGAAAAGGATAGCATTCAGGAAATATAAGGAAACACAGAAGAAGCAGGACAGAGAATGTTGACAGTTAAAGCAGAAGGAGGCAGGGAAGGCAGTCAGAATAGCAAAGGCAGAAACTGAGGAAAAGATAGCCAACTCTTGTTAAGAAGGGGGATAAAACCTTTTATAGGTACATTAGGGAGTGAAGAAAGATCAAGGGAGGGATACAGAGACTTAATAAAGGGGAGGGAATGTGGGCAAAGGGTGACAGTGAAAAAGCAGGGATACTGAATGAATATTTCTGCTCAGTATTCACAACAGATGAGGAGGGGGAGGTGCCTAAACCAAACAAGGGAGAAACATTGAATAGGGGGGTCGATACCAGTCCATTCACAGAATAAAGTGTTTTGAAAGAACTCTTGAAACTGAGGGTGGACAAAGCAATGGGGCCTGATGGGATTCACCGAAGAATATTAAAAGAACTAAGGGTAGAACTAGTAACACCACTGACTACTCTCTTTAACAAGTCATGGGAGGATGGAGTGGTACCTGAGGACTGGAGGACGGCAAATGTGATTCCACTTCACAAATGTGGGAGCAGGGCAGAGGCAGCAAACTACAGACCATTTAGTTTGACTTCAGTGGTAGGGAAAATGATGGAATCACTTCTGAAGGAAAGAATTGTTGAGTACCTAGAGGCCAGTGGGGCACAGGACCAAAGGCAGCATAGTTTCACAGCAGGAAGGTCATATCAGATGAACCTAATAGATTTCTTTGACTGGGTGACCAAAGTAGTAGACCAGGAAGGGGCTGTGGATATGGCCTACCTAGATTTTAGCAAGGCATTCAACACAGTCTCACACAAAAGATTAATACACAAGTTAGCCAGCCTTGGAGTGGGTCCCAAGGTGGTAGCCTGGAAAAAAAACTGGCTGGACAACAGGACATAAAGGGTAATAGTAAATGGAGTCCACAGTGAAGAAAGGAGGGTAACTAGCATGGTACCACAGGGTTCTGTACTGGGACCAGTCCTCTTTAATATCTTTATAAGTGACATTGGAGAGCACCTGGAAGGAAAGATATGCCTCGTTGCAGATGACACAAAGATCTGCAACAGGGTGGATACACAAGATGGGGTGGAAAGAATGAAAAGGGACTTGGCAAGGTTGGAGGAATGGTCAAATACGTGGCAGCTCAGATTCAATGCAAAGAAGTGCAAGGTAATGCATTGGGAAACAAAAACCCAGGGGAAGAGTACACAATGGGGGGTGAGTTAATAACAATAACAAAAATCAAAAGAGACCTAGGAGTAATTATATCAGATGACCTAAAGGTGGGCAAGCAATGTGAGAAGGCAGTAAGGAGGGCTGGGGGGATACTGGGATGCATAGGGAGAGGCATCAACAGTAGAAAACAGGAAGTTGTTATCCCTCTCTACAGACAGTTAGTGAGACCCCATCTGGAGTACTGCGTGCAATTCTGGAGACCCCATCTCCGCAAATACATAGACAGTGGAGGCTGTTCAGAGGAGGGCAACCAAAATGGTGCAAAGTCTGCACCAGAAGACATAATGAGAGAGACTAAAGCAGCTATATGTATACCCTTGAGGAAAGGAGGAGAGTGGGGACATGATAGAAACTTTCAAGTATCTCAAGGGAATTAACAAGGTACAAGAGGGTAGTATCTTTCAGAAGAAGAGATGTGCAAGAACAAGGGGGCACAATTTGAAGATAGAGGGGGGACAGCTCAGAGGTAATGTCAGAAAGTATTTTTTCACAGAGAGAGTTGTGGATGCATGGAACAGCCTTCCTGAGGAGGTTGTGGAATCAGGAACAGTGGGAGAATTCAAGAATGCATGGGACAGGCATAAGGCAATTCTAGTGGGGGGCAGGAGGAAGTAAGCTGTTGATTAACTAGAATCTGCAGCTTATCCATCAGGTAGGGAAATGAGCAGACTGGGTGGGCCAAGCAGTCCTTATCTGCTGACAAATTCAAATTCTATGTTACTTGTATCCAGAAATGCCAAAGCACTTATGGATATAATAACAGACTACAGCCGGGTTGACTTGTGGCTATTTGCATTTCCAACAGATAGGGAATATACCCGGTGTATTGAAGCAAGGGCAAAACCCTCTTAGCAAAATCCCCACAGCGACATTTTTGATACGTTTTGAAAATGTCTCTGTGGGGGACCGGCTGGCAAAATTTTTCCCTTTCACCGTGTTACACCCCCCCTCCCTTTCATGTTAACTCAGACTCAGAGTTAATAATCTTTAGAAGGGGGTGCAGGGGCACAGCCCCCCAGTAGGGAAACAGACCAATGTCTGACAGGTGAAATTTCACCTGTCGACATCAGGGATGTCTCTATGCTGAACGTTGACAACAATATTGTCACGTCAGCATAGGTAAACCAAATTTACACATTACTTGCATTTGGTGGATAAATCAAAAACTTGGTTTCCTTTATAGAAACATCAATTTTCTTACAGATGAGGCTCAGTATATCATAGCCAAGCAGGTCTTATTTCCAATTATGGACTATGGCAGTATTGTATTTGTGCACAGTAATCACTTACAGTGCTTAAAAAATTTGGCTTTCGAAGCTATATGGTGAAGTGGATTGCCACCCTATATAAGCAGCTCATGGCTCAGGTTTTGGTAAAGAGGAGGCCATCTCAACCATTCGTGTTGACCCATGGTACTCATGAGGAATGCCCTCTATCTCGGCGCCTTTACATGCTCTCTGTTGAAACTGGTTTGCCATTTTGGGCTGTTCGCCCTTCTTACTGTCGTCCACATGTAGGGTCGCCCATTTGACAGTCGCCGTTTTGATGAGTGACATCCTATCACTCACAGGTACTGTACAGTCACAGTTCTGACTGTCGCAGAAGTGTGTAACAGCGAGCACATGTTACAAGTGCCCTGATGTGCCTGTCTCCCTTGAGCTACTCACCCTTTAGGACTTGCTCTTGTGTGGTTAGCCCTCTACCAAAAGCCCTTATCACTAGATACCATTGAAACCTTAGTGGTGGTTATACATGAAGATCTTGCATTTCTCGCATTTCAAGCATTTCATTATAAGATCTCAATCTTTGCTGATGATATATTGATCTTCTTGGAGAAATCTGCTGAGGGTATTCCAAGGATTCACTAAATTTTGACTGAATACAGTATAATATCCAGTCATAAAATTAACTGTACAAAAAGTTACATTTTACCTGTGGTAAAGGGGCCTCACCAGGCTCTGATCAATAATCCCATGAACATGAGGGTGGGTTAGCTCCCTAAAAAAATTGAGTGTACTTATTAGTAACAGTTGGTTGAGACTGTTCCATGATAACTACACCAGGTTGCTGACCTCAATTAAACAAGATTGTAAAAGGTGAAAAAGTTTACCCCTTAGCTTAATAGGCTGATTAATGCTATCAAAATTAACATACTTTCTCAAATGCCTGTACTTATTCCAAAAGTTGCCTATTTGGGTACCGAAACAATTCTTCAAAACTCTCAACGCTATTTTGCACAGGTTTATGTGGAGAGGGAAGGCAGCACATATCCCCAGGGCTATCTTTCAGCTTTCACATAATAAGGGAGGGTTGGCATTGCTGAACCTGAAGTACAGTAAAACCTCTGTTATCCAAAACTCTGTTATCCAAAACTGTGGTGTGTCTCCCAGCTTAACAGACTTAAATGTAAAGTTCCTCACTTATCTGAAACCCCATTTATCCAAACAATTTTGTTGTCCCCCAACGCATTCAGATAAATGAGGTTATACGGTACTATTATTGGGTGGCACAAGTGGATCTCCTGGCAAAAGGTGCCAGGGGCAACCCCCCCGACTGGATGACCCTTGAAGGTGAGACATACGATGTTGGCCTACTCCAAGGGCTTTTGTTGCCAGCTCTAAATGAACTTTACTTCCTAGTAGGGGTATTCCTAATTCACATACTCTCCAGCTTGTTAAAATCTGGATAGATGCACATAAATGAATACAGCATACCCCAGGTATATTTATGAGTCCAAGAATAGTGGTGATGTTAAGAAGAATACAGGGCTACAATGTGCCGCTTCACCAGGCTTTACTCTATTGGAGAACGAAGAGGCTAAGCAGAGTGTCAGACCTGCATGAGGATTGTCTCCCATTTCGCTCTGCTAGGCAAGATTTCTCATTACAGGCAGGTGATTTTTTTGTATACTTAAGAGTTAAGCAATATCTTTCTAATACTATACTTATAACTTCACCCACTGAAGAAATTCTATTTCACCTGCAGCCAGGGACCAAACCAGCACAAAAACTTCACCAGTTTACCACCAGGTTACATTTAAAGTACATATGACCTGATATACCCAAAATGTCGCACAGCAGAAGGAGACTTCCTGCATATGGAGCTTATGTGTAATAATGTTGCCCCCTTCTGGCACCATGTACATAAGTACATGGAAAAAAATCCTACAATGTGATCTCCTCTGTGTTCCCTCAGAATTCATGCTGAAGATGAGTTTAGACCTGCATCCAGGGGATGGGATGTGGATTTGCAACAGGCTCTGTGGCATTACCTTAGTCAATGCTCAAAAGACTATTGCCCATCATTGGCTTAGCTCCTCACCTCCCACTTTAGCTCATTGGCTTAATAATCTGCTTTTCTGCATGAAACTTGAAAGTTTTCACCTTAAAGCCAATGGATGGAATGCACTATTTCATCAAACCTTCTTGCCATCAGTAGTAATGAAATTAAAATATAACTTGACCAAGTACCACTAGGAGCTCTTCTCTAAATTTCTGATGTTCTGGTCACACATCCTGCTGATGCAGTCAGAGATAATAAGGTTGTTGTCTGCAATATCTCAATATCCTCTTTGGTATCAGGACTGAACAGTAATGTGATAATCTCTATCGTAGACAGATGCCTTCCCCTATCATAGGCAGGCAGTGCCACCACAAAAGCTACAGAGCATGCTAAACTCCTGTTCTCAGTTTGTCAAGCTGTACTGTATTACTGTATGAACCTAGATATGTATATTTATATTATGATATCATCCTTCATAATACTGATGTGCTTATGTGTTTTCTTGTATGTATTTTCCATATAGTACCTCAATAAAATATACTGGTTATACTGGTTATACTGGTTTTACTGGACAAAAGAAGGCCATTGCAACCCATTGAGATTCTCCCCCAACAACAGTAGGTCAGTCTCCTTCCTTATTTGTTAACCAAATATCCAATCTATTTTTAAAAAATTCAGAGGTGTTTGAATTTACTGTGAATTCAGGAAGTTGATTCCACTTCTGTGGGGCCCTAATACTAAAGAAGTTGTCTCTTTTATTAGTATTAACCCTTTCAACAATTAATTGTTTATTATGTAGTCCACTGACTATGTGTTTTTTAGCATATGATAATCCGCATTGTTTCATCTGTAATGGACATTTTTAATATATTAAATAAAAATAATAAGTCCCCTCTTAATCTTCTTTGTTTTAGAGAGTGTAAACCTGTTTTAGTTAAACGTAAGTTATATGAGTAAAAAAACAAGCATTTGTCAATGCCGAATGTTGTCTTGCTGCCATTGGCAGTGCAGGAGTTAGAGAGATGCAGCATAGGAGTGGCAGTCAAGTATTGAACTGATGCCAACCCACCTCCACCCTGCAGAGAGTGAGAGGCATTAGGGTGTCCCTGTGGGTGTTTGTTAATGCAGTGCGGGAAAACATGCTGGGCAGGATGTGAAAATGACAGCTGCACAGTTCATAAGGAGGTGTAATAAAATGCCAGTGCTGCTGAAAATGTGGCACATACAAATATCACGAATTTGCAGAGTTGCAAGGGTAAGTAGAAATATGCAAGGCAGCTGCCCTTTCTGCCACTTTATGGGCGTTCGCACCAAATTTTCAACATAGGCATTTTAGCACCTCTGCTCATGTACAGTGTCACTGTCATTTCCTCAAAGTGTCCCAAGAAGTGATTTTGCACAGCAACCACGCTATTCTGCTCCGGAAGTGCGAAAACACATTTTGGGCAGGATATGTGAAGTGACGGCTGTACTGTTCATCAAGAGGTGTGTAAAAATGGCAATGGTGAAAATCCAGACTGAAAATATCACAAATGCACAACAGCATGAGCATGCGTGCAATCTGCACATGCACGCTCGTAACACAGTCATTTTATGGAGTATCAGCTCCAAATTTTCAACATAGGCATTCTAGGAGCTCTGCTCATGAACTGTGTCACTGTCATTTTCATAATCTGGCCCAAACAGTGATTTCCCACATCGACTGCGCAGTTGTGCGCTGGAAGTGTGGAAACACATTTCAGGCAGGATGTGGAAAATGACAGCTGTACTGTTCACAAGTAGGTGCACAAAATGCCAATGCTGAAAATACAGCATTAAAATATGCTAGTATCGTGAAGTTACAAGCCCGCGTAGCACCAGTAACGCACGCTCAGAAAACAGTATGCTTTTTGAAATTTTTCCACCAAATTTGGAACATAGGCTTTGAGAGGCCACCTCATGAACACTGGCACTGTCATTTCATTAATGGGTCCCAAAGGTGATTTCACGCGGTAACTGCGAAATCACCTTTCAAAAACGATTAATGCCATGACAGTGGCAGAATTATGAGGAGGGCCCTAAAATCTATGTTGAAAATTTTGTGCCAAAATTCCAAGAAATGCCTGAGATATGCAGCAAGTTGAAAACCCTATTCATTGCATTATACAGCTTACCGGCATTTCCTCAGTTCACGGTCAGCTTTGAAGAGTGCAGACGCGTTCTCGGTCCACGGAAGATCGCTGCCGAGTCCAGAGGTAAGTATGGGGTGGGGGGTGAGGAGGCAGCATGCACAGTGGGTGGGTGCGGGTGGGGGAGGGGCATCTAGACTACGAGGACGGTTTCATTTTGCAGGTGAAAAAAAATTAAAACCATCGCGGGACAGTTTTCGCATTACAGGGCATTTGGCACGCTGGGGTGGGATCTCAGCATGCCACCTAAGTGGGTTTTTTGGGGAGTGTCAGTAGCTGACGGAGGACTGGGCACCCTTGTCGGCACACAACATGGGGGGGTAATGCCGGCGGGGGATTGGGCACCCCCGCCAGCAAACAAAGATGGGGAGCGCGAGCAAGGGGATTGGGCACCACCCTAGGCATTCAACAGTTGGGGTGATGCCGATGGGGAGTGGCCTCCCATCGGTGGGCAAAGAAAATGGGGGCATGAGCTGAGGGGATTGAGCACCTTCGGCATTCCACATTTGCGGGATGTCGACGGGAGTGGGCTCTCCGTCAGCACACAAACACAGGGTGGGGGTTGCTGACGGGGGGATTGGGCACCTCCAATGTCGGGAAGCGTGAGGCGTCTGCCTGCTCGCCGACCATGGTCATAATGGCGGTGAGCACGGCAAGCAAAGCACCGCTGTGTATGACGAGCTTTGCTCGGATTGCAGCAGACCTTTGCTTTGATGTGCTCGCCCCATTATGAATGCATGGTGTGGAGGTGGCATGCAGGCTGATTGGGGAATGAGGGACGCACCTACTGATGCGTGCCCTGCATTCACCCAACAGCAGCCACACCCCCAAGACCCACACTAGCGCAAGATGTTGCTTGCGCAAGCCAACATAAAAAATGATTGCCTCATGTGTACAATCTATTGCTCCAACTACACTGGACATGCCATACATAGATGACATGGAATGCCTCCTTAGTGGTGCATATGTCACACTCTGCAATAGAGAATACTACTTGCTCATGCATATTCAGTAGCAGGGTGTCCATGATCTGATGCAGGTTCCTGAACAATGATGACTGGCTGATACCTGTGATGTCCACAGCAACCCTCTGGAAGGACTCTTTAGCATAGTACGAAAGTGCACACAGCACCTTTGTTTCCACAGACATCACTTGTGACCTTCATGTTCATAATGCCACATAAGCATGGACTGTATCCACCACCCTTTCTGTGAAAAAGTACTTCCTCACACCCCTTCCAAATTTACCTACCTCCAGCTTCATATCATGCCCCCTTGTAACAGAGCTCCTCTTTCTCTGAAAGATACTCCCCTCTGGTGCTTTAGTACACCTGTGAGGTATTTAAAGGTTTCTATCACATCCTTTCACCTCCCTCTTCTCCTCCAGGTTATACTTATTTAGCTCAATTAGCCTTTCCTGGTAGGGCTTTTGTTGCAGACCCTGCACCATTTTGGTAGCCTTCCTCAAGTCTGCCTCCACTTTATGTCCTTTCTGAGATGTGGTCTACAGAATTGTACACTGCACTCAAGGTACAGTAGTGGTCTTACCAGCAATTTACAAAGTGGCAGAACTACCACTCTCTTCCTTCTGGTGATACCCCTTTCTATGCACCCCAGCATCCCACTAGCATTTTTGACTGCCTTGTCACACTGCCTGGCCACCTTTAGCTCATCCAATATGATTACTCCAAGGTCTCTTTCTGGTTAGATCCTTGTCAGTTTCACTCCACTCATCCATCACTAGGGGGTGGGGGTAGGAAGAAGTAGGCTGCTGGTTAACTAGGATCTGCAGCTTATCCATTAGGTAGGGAAATGGGCAGACTGGGTGGGCCAAACGGTCCTTATCTGCCATCAGATTCTATGTTTCTATGTTTCTATTTTGTACACTGCTCCCAGAATCCTGTGGCCTGGGTGCATTTTTCTTCAATTTTGCATTAAAACTCAGCTGCCATACTCTTGACCAACCTTCTGGTCTGTTCAGATACCAGCACATCATTTCCACCGCCCCCCCCCGCCCCGAGTGTCCACTCTGTTACAGATTTTGTTGTCATCTGCAAAAAGACAGACCTTTCCTTCCAGTTTTTCTACTATGTCACTTATAAAGACATTGAAGACAATGGTTCCTAACATTGATCCCTGAGGTACCCCACTGGTCACCTCCCTTCCTTGGAGCACACTCCTTTTACCACTACCCTCTGTGTCCTATTCGCTAACCAGTTTCTTATCCAGGCAACCACCTTGTTATCCACTCCCATGTTACTCAACTGGTTCACCAGTCCTATGTGGAATGGTGTTGAAAGCCTTATTGAAATCCAGGTAGGCCACATCCAATATTCATCCCTATTCTAGCTCCATGGTCCCCCAGTCAATGAAATCTATCAGTTTGGTATTACCTTCCCTGTATGACACCATGCTGCCTTGGTTCCTGTAATCCACTGGATACAAGATATTCCACAATCCTTTTCTTTAATACTGTTTTCATTAAGTTACCCACCACTGATGTCAGGCTAATAGTTCTATAATTGCTTACCATTTCCTTGCTACCACTTTTTTTTGGTTTTTAATTGATCCCTGGCCTTACCTCCTTGGCTGGGGGTGTTCCTAAGGTGCCCCCAAATCTGACCCGCCGGTGGCTCCTGCACTGGGTGCCATGTCTGAGCTGCACCTCTTCCTTCTCCCTGTCTCAGGCCATATTCCGGGCACCCCAAGCACGGAAGGCCAAGGGGTCAGGATTGGAGGGAGCTCCAGGAGTGTCTGAGGCAGTGCCACAAGTGGATCCTAAAATGCACTGAAGGATTCAGCCACACATTTATTTCCCTGTTTTCCCCATGGTTCTGGCATGCAGTGATGCCAAGGGTTCTGCGGCATGCACTTCCACATGGCGCACATTGGATATCTGTTAGTACCACACCCACAGGCACACCACAAGATGCACTACCCCCTCTAGCCACCGCCAGGAGCCAGCACCATCTCAGGATTCCTTCCCCTCCCTCCCCGGAGGAGGTCAGCACTCAGACGGATGCTAAATCCTCCTCCCCAGGCCTACTTCTACGATCCGAGACTGCTCCTGAACCTGGGTCACCAGCGTGGTGCAAGGTGTGGCATCCAGCACCTCAAACTTCAGCACCACTGGGCTGACCTTGCTACCACTTTTGTGAAGTAGGACTACATCTGCCCTTCTCCAGTCTTCTGGGACCACCCCCTTCTACAGTGATCTGTTAAAAAGGGCAATCAGTGGTGCAACTAGTAATTCCCCGAGTTCCTTCAGCATCCTTGGATGCACCCTGTCTGGCCCCATAGCTTTGCCTGCTTTCAGGTTATCAAGTGTTTTTGCAACAAGAAAAAAAAACAACCACACTGAGAATAACTGATGCTATGATAAATCACCTAACAAAACAAGCATTTGTCAATGCTGAATGTTGCTTGCTTGTATGTGCTGTTTAGGTATTTGGAAGTGACAGTTTCATGCCTTCCTCCCAAGACATCCACTGTGTCTTTCCATTCAGTATTCACAGAAGAGTGGGAGGGGCAAGGGCCACAGCAGTACAGCAGTTGCCAAGGGGGTGAAGAGGTGGACAAAGGTCCATTCAAAGGCAAAAGAGTCCTGCAGGAGCTCACTAAATTGAAGGTGGACAAAGTGATGTTATCAGATGGCATACGCCCAAGGATATTAACAGAACTGCGAAGGGAGATAGCAGTACCTCTGGCAGCCATGTTCACTGAGTCATTCAACATGAGTGAACTGGAGGAGGGCACATGTGGTCCCTCTACACAAGTCCGGCAGCAGGGAGGAGGCAGGGAACAATAGGCCATTCAGCCTCACCTCAGTAGTGGGGAAGATTATGGAGACATTGTTTAAAGAAAGGATAGTGGGGCATCTAAATGCCATCAGAACCCAGGACCATAGACAACATGGATTCACAGTGGGGACATCATGTCAGATAAATCTGGTTGATTTATTTGACTGGGTGACAAAGGAAGTGAATCAGGGTGGGGCAGTGGACAACGCTTACCTTGATTTCAGCAAAGCCTTTGACACCATCCCATATAGGAGGCTGATAAACTAGCTGGGTAGGCTGGGCATGGTGGAAAGGGTGGTAAACTGGGTTAGAAACTGGCTAACAGACAGGAGGCAGAGAGTGGTGGTAAATGGTATGCAGTCTAGGAGAGGGGCGACCAGTGGGGTGCTGCAGGATCGGTCCTGGGGCCAGTTCTGTTCAATGTCTTCATTAGTAATATTGCAGAACATCTGAAGGAATTTTTTCACCAAATTTCAACATAGCCATTTTAAGACCTCTGCTCATGAACAGTGTCACTGTGATTTTCTTAATTTGTCCCGTGACATTGATTTCATGACACCGATTGCGCCATTGTGCGCCATATGCATGGAAATACGTTTTGGGTGAGATGTGAAATGACAGCTGTACTGCTCATAAGAAGGTGTGGCAAATGGCAATGTTGGAAATCTGGAGTGAAAATATTGAAAATTTGCGAACTTACGAGCGTGCATAGGAACTGTACAACGCATGCTCGTAAAACAGTCATTTTTTGGAATTTTTTCACCAAATTTTCAACATAGCCATTTTAACACCTGAGCTCATGAACAGTATCACTGTGATTTTCTTAATTTGTCCAGTACATTGATCTCGCACGCCGACTGTGCCATTGTGCGCTACATGGGCGGAAACACACTTTGGGTGAGACATGAAAAATGACAGCTATACTGCTCATAAGAAGGTCTGGTAAAATGGCAATGTTGAAAATCTGGAGTGAAAATATTGAAATTTTGCGAACTTACAAGCCTGCGTAGGAACTGTACAACGCACGTTCGTAAAACAGACATTTTTTTTAATTTTGGCACCAAATTTTCAACATGGGGTTTTTGGGACCCCTTCTCATGAATGATGTCACTGTCATGGCATTATTCAGGCCCGAAGGGTGATTTAGCGCAGTGACTGCGCAGTGACTGCGAAATCACCCTTCAGGCCCAATAACACCATGACAGTGACATCATTCATGAGAAGGGGTCCCAAAAACCCCATGTTGAAAATCTGGCAAAATTCCCAAAATTCCTGAGATATGCAATAAAGTTGAACCCCACCTATCTAGCCCATTATACAGCTTATCGGCATTTCCTCAGTTCGCGGTCAGCTTTGAAGAGTGCAGACGTGTTCCGGTCCACCGAAGATCATCGACCAAGTCCGGAGGTATGGGGTGAGGGGGTGTGGGAGGCTGGGTGCACAGTGGATGGGTGTGGGTTGTGGGAGGGGTGAGACTCGCCGTGGACCGCTTTTTCTTCACAGGTAAAAAAAACGACAACGTGGGACGCTTGCCACATTGGGTGGGCTCCTCAGCGTGGCACAAGGACGTTGGGGCGTTCAGCCGACGGGGATTGGGCACCCCATCGGCCTAAGGAATAGATTGCCACGCTGGGGTGGGCTCCCACCGTGGCACTTACTACCGGGGAGAACAGTGCAGCCGACGGGATTGGACACCCGCTGGCTATATTATTAGTTGCCACGCTGGGTGGCACCCAGCGTGGCATTTTGGAAGCCTTGGGGAGGCGGGGGAGCGCAGCACAGCCGACGGGGAGGGAACCCGTCGGCTATACAATCTTGATGGCGCCACGCCTGCGTGGGCGCGGCGGTGTGTGTGGGGGGGAGCTGCGCATGAGCAGGCGATATCTTATCGTTGCTCACTCAAGCATAGCTCTCCCTTTCAACTGTATGCCACTGCATTTTGGAGCGTGTCATAGACAGCTCCAGAATGCATTGGCTTACAGAGGCCGCGCCTGCCAGCACACTGACTGAATTGGAGGAGGAGGTGACACACCTCCGAAATCTCCGATGATGGCACTATGTTTCTTGCACATGCGTGCAAGCAACATAACAAAAAAGATCAGTACCCAGTCCAGGCCATTCGTTTTAAAGTGATTTTAATTCACAAAGTGCATCAGTGCAAAAATACTGGCTCGCAATGCAATATGCCTAAAGGCAGGCTCACATCTTATGTTTCACTTAGCTAAACAACAAGCTTCATCAGTGATAAATAGCAGCAGCATTTCAAATCTTAAATAGTGTTCATTCACGTGCTAGTGCAACAATATTAATTACAAAACAATTGGTGAGCAATTAAAAAACTGCATTCCTGCATTTAATTGTATGCATAACAGCATATTGCAATCCAACAATTCACTAGCTTAGAAAAAAGACACCCCAGCTACTACTGACATATTTAATCAACAATTAGCTGATGTCACAAGATCCAGGGAGTTTTCAATTATTATTGCTTCCTTATAGCTACTAGGTTTCAATAATGTTTAAAGAATCCAATTGTTTCATTATTACTAACTCCCATTCTCACATAATTATTAAGGCTCAGTAAAATAGGCACCCTAATTATTAATGGCCTTTTTAACAATACATCACCTGATGCCACATAATTAAAGGAGTTTTACACTTATCAAAGCTACTTTAGCTATTGGGTATTCAGTGATATTCACAGAACCCAACCTGTTTTTATTTTTGGCTCCCTACTTCATAAAACTACTACAGCTAGTGCAATGACACTGATTCATGGCTTATTATATATAAATATATACAAACACATCACCATTTATGTATATCTATAATTATTTTACATATTAAAGCCCTAGTTTTCATATCCCACTAATTCATAAGACACACTGATTACAAACAAACAACAGCCTGTCTCAATTCAAAGTAGTCCTCAAACAGCACTTAATGTCTAACTCAAAATGCACCTGCTTCTCAGACCCCACTTGATAGACAGGCCTACCCCCAAGGTAACACCCAGCAGGGCTACCTAGAGAATCCTGCCTCCATTCCAGCCTAGCCAAGGGCTTAAGTAAGCTATCAGTCCTGTTTAAACACACTTGGTACTGCCCCTCCCAACCCCCCACACACACACACACGTACTCGACAAAGCCCTCTGGAGCTGCTCTCCCATCATAGCCCCCCCTGCTTCACTATTCCCCACCTCTCGCCTCTGTGGTTGGTTTCAAACCCAGTCCCCCTTGTTTCACTGTCACCCAGCCTCTCGCCATCTAGGATAGTGTTAAACAAACCCTATGCAGTTACTCTGCCATAGTCTACCTACGGATTTGGAGGTTTCCAGGGGTGTGCTACCTAGGGCAACCGATTAGAAATAGCTTAGTATTCAATTACAGCTGCTCAGTTTTTTTTTCTCCTATTTGTCTAATTGTCATGTAATTGGTCTTTAATGCCTAATGATCAGGCCTCTGTAACCACTGAATATGTGTATTGTCTTATTGTCCACCCTGACGTGGAACCTTTGTAAAAGAGCTCATTCTCAAAGGTCTTTCCGAAATACTAATTAAACAATAAGAAGGCTGCTAAATCTGTATTGTCATTCAGTCCCAGGCCCTCTCTAGACCTAAGTACAAATATCCAAAAATGTTCTCTTTGCCCTATCTTTTGTTTCAGATCACCCCCTCTTGGTCCCACTGTTACTCTCTCAAGTCCAATAAACTTAATAACATGTTTTATCTGTGGATCTCTGCACTTTGCTACATTCTGCACTATAACATATGTTATATCATGCTTCTCTAATGCCCTAAGATGTTCCCCGATTCTAGTTTTAAATTCCTGTGTGGTTCATCCTATATAATAAAACCCCCATGGACACTGCAGTAAATATACCACTGATGTGATATAACACAAAATCAGAGCCTTAATTTTAAAGATCTGATGAGTAATGGGGTTTTGAAATGTATTTGTTACTGTTACAAAAGGACAACATTGAGCCAGAGGGCGCTGTGCTGAAGATGTCTGCTTGATTCTTCATCTCCCTGGATTCACCAAATATCATCATCCATCCTACAGATTCCAGACTCCCTACCTTCACCAACATCTGAGATCTTACTATATGTACATCGCAGAACAGCTCTGGTACAGTATTTTTATTGCCTCGTAATTACTGAACGAGTTATCTACAGCTTTTCAATTTCTCTATTAAGGCCTACAGTAATAGCAGACCAATCTCCACATAACAGTTCTCTTAATAGAGTGGAGGCAATGTTTCAGCAACTAATAAGTGAAATCAATGTATTAAAAATTGCATCTCAACAAAATATCAATAATATGCAGGCACTTGATCAAAAAATCAGTGCTACTGATGTTAAAGATCTCAAAATGAAGATTCCATTAACACATTACAGGCTACCATCAGGGAGCAGGACAGAGTTATTAGGAACCTTCAGGACAAAATAGATGATATTGAAAATAGAAACAGATGTAACAACCTTAGATTTCTGGATTTCCTGAAGGTGTTGAACTAGGAGACACCAGTGCTCTTCTAACTCATGTACTTCCTTCTTTGCTTAAATTACCAGCCAGCCAAGACCTAATCATCAGAGATCTCACCGCACCTTAAATCCGAGGCCTGGACTGACCAGAAACCCAGGCCCATCATTGCCAGATTTCTAAACCACGCACATACTGAACTGATTCTTCAAAAGCGAGGCAATTAGGTGCACTTACTTGGCAAGAAAACAGAATCCTAATTTTCAGAGACTATTCTAAAGAATTATCTAACAAACGAAAAGCTTACAACCCCATTAAAACAATCCTTCATCAGCGTGGAGTTAAGTTTGCACAGCGTTACCCTGCAACAATAAGTCTTTTTTTGAATGATTCTACCAGAGATTTCAGTACCCCAGATTCTCTCTCTGAATTTCTGAATTGGACACAGCCTGCACTTACATTGCCTTGCGATGCTAATGCAGCTCGTTCCAGCTCCAGCACAAGCACTTCGCAATTACAATGTCTTGCCCTTCTTGCTGAAACTGTCTTTCAGGTCCCTGAGAAATCTGCAGCCATCATATCTGCCACTGTAGTTCCTGCCAGAAGCTCCGCATGCATACAAGAAAAAAAAGCATCTGGTTCTTCTCTAAATAATAATACCTGCTGTTTAAATAATATTTCCACCTCTCCAGCTTCCCATGTGGAACGTCACATCAGTTTTTCTACTCCTCTTACCTTGTCTAACAAATTCTTCCCACTCCAAGAAGATCTGCTCCAAGAAGATCTGCACTCATCTATGGAGGATCTGAGACAGACTGTATCCAACCCCTTTACTCAAGACCAGAAGAAGCTCTCAATGGGTAATGACTCTCCCAATTCTTCCTGGGCTGATCTTGTGTCCAGCTCTCCCTTTAAATCATCTGAACCACCCAAAAAGAAAAGGAGAAGAAAATCGAAGAGCAAGGCTACCTGAGGCTTTTCCTACTAAAAAAAAAAAAAAAATTATAATAAATACTATGGCCCATAATTAGATGTGATACAGCAGTTTCTCACCAGAATCCCTCCTCTTCACACCACCTCACTCGATTCCTTCAGTACATTTACCGCAAAGTGCAGTCTCTATCGCACCCAACAGGTTTGGAGCACTTAAATGCAGTAAATCACTATCGCTGCTGAGAAGCCTGTATCTGTCTGTGGGAGGTGAGCCAATTGACACTGGAGGTATTTAATCCATGCAGGAGTTACTCTCAATGTATTCAATGGGAAAAAAAAATAAATGAGAGAAAGAATAAATATTACAATGTTTGTAAGATCTCTTCTAATTAATCCTTGTGTGGTGCCAGACATTAGTATATATAATTGCTATTTACACTCTAATTTTTCATAAGCTTTGGTGCCACCATGTGGTCAGATGCATATATACATATATAGAGTTCTGTATTTCATAACAGTGTGCCCTTAACCCCTACTATTATAGCATTTTTCCACATAAATCCTATTATTTGGAGTGTGGAGGATGATTAGACAAATACTCTAAAATCATTTACTTATTTAATATTTATTTTGCATCACTTCTGGTATGTAGTGCATCAGGTGCATTCCATTATATCTCAGATTTTGCACCAAAGTATGCTTCCAATTGTATTTCTATACATTGAGTTTTTCCGCCTTTTCACATTATTCTTCATCCCATTTTCTTCCAAATCATTGGAACTTATAAAAATGATTCCACAATACACTGATGCACTATGAACCTATAGTATATACTGCATTCCCTAACCTAGTTTATGTGGATTAATACACATCGGGCATCCTTTTATCTGGCTCACACTGTTTCAGCATTATCTGCCATCATGTTGGTATACTTTATTTAATATTGGACTTATTGCTAGGTCCAAGCTAATTCATTATGTTTGGAATTTAACACTATTAAATAATTATCCTTTTTATTTGGTAGAATGATGTTTTGTTTTTCAGGGTAATGCTTTAATTACCTCAGCACAAATCTCAATTACACTTCATTAATATACTGTTATATAAAGTTTAGTATCTTAAGATTATAGCGTAAACCGTATCTTGAGATTCACTAATTACTCTACACGCCTAGTAGCGTAGAGTGAGAGTCCTGGTATATTTACCGACTCTTATTGCTCTGCATTTCATAAAAGTTTCAAATTAATAATCTTGTTACTGAGTTTATACTAACGTTTGTTGATTCTAATGTTTAATTACTTGTTATTCTTATCTCTATACTCTCCCTCTGCGAGACAAAATGAATACAAATACTCAATCATCTCGAACTCATACAAGTTAAGGGCCCTGCATACATTTGTTTATTATATATATTTACCTTTTGAATCTGTGACATCCTCCAAATTAATGGTATTGAGTCCCTCATTCCTATTTGTAACTAATTACCTTATATCCTAGTACCATGAGTGATCTAATTTTACATTCATGGAATGTCAAGGACTCAACTCACCTTGTAAACGTAAGCAAGTACTTACCTATCTTAAAAAGCATAAAACACATATTGCTTTCTTACAAGAAACTAAACTTTTATCAGAGGATGTCGACAGACTTAAAAGGGACTGGGTCGGTCAAGTATATGCGTCATATTCTCCATCCAAAAAACATGGGGTTGCTATCTTAATACATAAATCTCTTAATTGGCCCCCCATAAAAATCATTAGCAACCCATATGGTAGGTGGATTATAACCCTATTAAACACCACAGCAGGTCCGCTTATGTTTGTGAATGTATATGCACCCAACTTTGATTCATCCATTTTCTTCCATAATCTATCCCAACAAATTATGATTAATAATAAAAATAATTCACCTATTCTTATTGGTGGTGACTTTAACTTAGCACTTCAAGCATATTTAGACAGAAGTAACTCATCACGTGAAGCCCACCCCCGTAGTATTAATGCTCTATCAATGCTTATGAAGGATTTAGGTCTCTCTGACATTTGGAGACTACATCATCCCAGACAACGAGATTACACCTTTTATTCCTCTTTACATAAATCATATAGTAGGATTGATTATTGGTTCTCTTCTCCCCTCATTACTGAAAAAAATTATTGATACATCGATTCTCCCTATTGTTATATCTGATCATTCCCCTATCAGTTTGCATTTACTCTGGGGTCCACCTTCTTCTAAATCCCCATCTTGGCGTTTAGACCCACTTTTACTCAGAGACCCTGAATTCACTCCTTGATTAAAACCCAGATTCAAGATTTTCTTTCTATTATCGATACTCCAGATATGTCTCAAGGCACTATCTGGGAAGCATTAAAGCCACTATTAGAGGTAAAATTATTAGTTATGCAGTGCATAGAAAGAAATTAAGAGAACAACAATTAACTAATTTTAAAAATCCCTTAAAGAAAAGAAACCCAATACTATAAATTAAATAAACCCAATCATAATTCACAGCTTCATCTGGAAATTCTACAATTAAGAATTAAAATTAACGAGTTGATATCCAGGAAAGCTGAACTTGCCCTTTTTAGGATTAAACACGGTTATTGGGAACAAGAGGATAAATTCAGAAAGTTGCTCTCTTACCAGCTAAAAACTCAACAGATGTAGAGACATATAGCAGGTCTAAAAGATCCATCAGGTCAGACACACACACAGACAACCTTTCAATCAATCGTATTATGCAATCCTTTTACCATCAACTATACTCACAACCTAATACTACAAATCCCAACCTAATACAACATTTTATGGAAAAATTGAATCTACCCAACCTATCCCCTCAGGACAAAGCTGTGCTTGATAAACCAATCACTTTATAGGAAATCCAAACTGCTTTATCATCTTTAAAAAACGGTAAAGCACCTGGCAGTGATGGGTTCCTATTGATTTTTATAAAACCTATCTGACACTCTTTGTCCTGTATTAGTTAATGTATTCAAGAAGCAACCTTAATAAAGAAACTCCCATGCACAATGACCGAAGCCATCATAACAGTCTTACCAAAAAAAGACAAAGACCCTTTACTTCCTTCAAACTATAGACCGATCTCACTTCTTAATACTGATGGAAAAATCTTTGCCAAATTATTAACTCTCCGCTTAGAATCTTTAATGACTAAACTCATCCATACTTCTCAATCAGGATTTATCAAAAATAGAAACAGTTCCGATCATCTTCGCTCATTACTCAATTTAATTCACAAAGCAAAAACTCTTAAAACCCCTGCAGCTGCAATAGCCATTGACTTTGAGAAAGCATTTGACTCTCTCAATTGGGAATATCTATATCAGGTGCTATCTCATTTTGGCTTTACAAATAATTTTTGTGCTTGGATTCAATTATTGTATACCTCCCCTTCAGCTCGAGTTCTCACGAACTCTATTTTGTCCCCTCCTTTTTTAGCAAGAAGCACCAGACAAGGATGCCCCTTATCGCCTTCATTGTTTATACTTGCCATGGAACCTCTTTCTGCGTCCCTCGTCAATCCGTACAATTAAAGGCATTACTATTGGTAACTCTCACTATACTTCACTCTCATATGCAGATGATCTCCTTATTTTACTTGAAAACCTCGAAAGTTCTGGGCAACCTTTAGTTAAACTACTGAATGACTTCACCTCCCACTCCGGACTAGCTCTAAACATTAACAAATCCGAAACGCTACCACTGAATACCCTTTGTAGTCCCTCATGAACAACTCATTAGGCTTTCGTTGGGCCCTCCAAGGTATATCTTATCTTGGCATTCGATCACCCGACATTGAATAAATTATGGGATGCTAATCTTTCCCTCTGTTAACCAGTATCCAAACAACACTTGATAGATGGAAGCTACTTAAACTTTCTTTTAATGGTAAAATTTCTGCCATTAAAATGTCAATAACTCTAAAATATTATACCTATTTTCCAATATCCCTTTGATACTTCCTCTAGTTTTCTTACTAAAATAGACAAAATTATTGGCAGCTTCATTTGGGAAGGCAAAATACCTAGATTTAGTCGTAATAAACTTAGATCCCATTGGTCAAAAGGTGGCTTTGGCCTTCCTTGGTTCCAAGCCTACTTATGGGCTTTCCGTACATCTCAAACAATTAAATGGTTTAACAAACCCAACACCCAGTCTCCTTTATGGGTCAATATGGAAACATCCTTATGTCCTGGTAATGTGGTGACTTCTTTCCTTTATAACACCCTTACCTCTTCTTTAAAGTCTCACCCTACCATAGCTACTTCTATATTCTATTGGAAAATCATTCACAAGCATATTAAATCTAACCCCAAACCCTTAGCTTACACCCCCATCTGGGGTAACCACCATATATCTCTTGATAATCACCCCCTTTTTTGTCGTACCTGGAAAAATAAGGTATTCTCTTTGCAGGATATACTTGAACCCAAGTCATTAAAGTTAAAATCTTACACCGACCTCGAGGCATATGGAATCTTCCCATCAGGATTTTGGAAATATCTACAGCTTCGTACCGCATGCAACTCTTACCTCACACCCTTCTCTATCAATTCTCTGTATGATAAGCACATCTCTAAATGGATAAAAACAACATCCAATTTAAATAGTACTGTTTACAAAGATATTTGTGATATCCTTCCTGACTACTCTGTCAATGCTAAAAACAGATAGAGTACTTTGCTACAATATAATATCACCAATGCACAATGGTCCAGATGTTGGCTCTCCTGTCACAAATCTTTTAATGATAAACCCAGTTCCCTCATTCAAACCAAGATCCTTCATTTGTGGTACAGAACTCCTGTTGTATTACAAAAAATGGGTTTATTGAACAATAACAATTGCTGGCGCTGCAGTTCCCCCAATGGGGATTTATTGAATATCTTATGGCACTGTCCCTCATACAAAAGATTTGGCACTGTACTCACAGATTTGCAATGAAAGTGGTAGGTCAACCTTTTACACTAGACCCTAAACATTGCATTCTTGGTATTTTTAATCACCGTTCTTATAAAATTTCATATTCGAGAGCAGATGGTTAAATATACTCTTCCTTCAAGTTAACTGCACAATCCTCATGCATTGGAGATCCAACATAATCCCTACCCTTCCCGGTATCATTAACCAACTATTGCAATATGCCTCTCTGGACCGTATGACATATATCTTGTCTGACCAACTCATGTTATATAACAATTGTTGGCAGGGCTTTTTAAATTTTTTGGAATCAACTAAATCTTCCAACACCAATGTATGGACTTAATATATATGAATTTTCCCCTTTTACTGATACATCATTGTAGTCTCGCTTTTTCCCCCTTTTTTTATAGTTTCCCTCTCTCTCTTCTTAACTTTCTTATATATCTTTTCTTTCCTATACTCTGTTCTCAATCATTCTTTATTACTCCACAATCCTTTTACGAATGTACTTTTTTTCCCTTTTGCAGCATCATATATAATTATGTAACATTTTAATATAAACCGTATCTAATCATACTATCCTCTTTAAGTTCACTACAAATGTCAAGTATATGCTAATTACATGACCTGTATTGTTTACTGTATTTTAAACCAAAAGCTCCTTGTATTACTGTAGCAATGTTCTTATTATATGCTGCCTCAATTTCTTTAAAAAAAAAATCCTCACATTGTACTGTACTGTAAGAGGTTTGTCTGTATATCTTATGAAAAATTAATAAAAAAGTTTAACTGCAAAACAAAAGGACAACATTTGCAGTTTCCACATCTTTTAGTTCCTGTTGGAGGTTGTGCTGACCAAATTGTGGTATTCTCAGTTTCCACTGGTAAAAAAGACCTAACTTCTTTATCTTTTACTATAGGTGCACATGTAAAAATGACCCTGGGTCCATCCCCTATGAGTTTTTTAATTTTCTCATTAGTTTTCAGTATCCCCCAATTATCCAGTAAGATTTTCTTAACACCTGTGCTCCTAGTACTGTACTGGGTAACAAATCTGGTGGACTGATATTGATTGTTCTGCCTAGGGACCACCGGTCTCAGTGCCAAAGTTAAATTCCTATCCATGTTTTCCACCGACTTGACTGCCTTCTGTATCATCTCCTTTCCATAACCACATTACCGAAACCTTCGTATCAGTTGAACTTTGTAGATGACAAAATCTTCCCTTCTTGTACAGTTTCTTAATGTCCTAGTCATTTGACCCATAGGTATAATACGACATATATAACCAGGATGAAAACTACTGGCTAACAATAAGCTATTTCTATCTGTTTGTTTAGTGAATAATGAAATTCCAATTTCACTACCCCCCTCCATCTTAAAGATTCTGAGGTCCAAAAAATGTATCTCCTCTACATTCACTACTGATTTAAATTGCAAATGTTTATTCGTAGAATGTAACCATTTAACAAAATCAAGAAATAACTCATATGTTCCCTTCCAGACTACAATAATATCATCAATAAAGCGATGCCACAAATCCAAATAATTATAATATGGATGTGTGACGTCGCTTTGGATCCAGTCCTGTTCCCATTTATCCACATAAAGATTTGCATAACTTGGAGCCATGGTGGCTCTCATGGAAGTTCCCTTTATGTGTTTATAATAAATACCCTGAACCAAAAAAAAATATTTGAATCTAACACCAATTCAGCTAAATGTAACAAAAAAACAGTTGAAACTTCATGGGGATAGGGTCTCTGGTCCAGAAAATACTCAAGTGCTGCCAAGCCACCATAATTAATAATTAGGGTGCTTATTTTACTGAGCCATGATAATTATGTGAGCATGGGAGTTAGTAATAATGAAACAATTGGGTTCTTTAAACATTATTGGAATCTAGTAGCTAAGGAAGCAATAATAATTGAAAACTCCCTGGATCTTGTGACATCAGCTAATTGTTGATTAAATATGTCAATAGTAGCTGGGGTGTCTTTTTACTAAGTTAGTGAATTGTTGGATTGCAATATACTGTTATGCATACAATTAAATGCAGGAATGCAGTTTTTTAATTGTTCGCCAATTGTTTTGTAATGAATTGTGTTGCACTAGCATGTGAATGAACACTATTTAAGGTTTGAAATGCTGCTGCAATTTATCACTGATGAAGCTTGGTGTTTAGCTAAGCGAAACATAAGATGTGAGCCTGCCTTTATGCATATTGCATTGTGAGCCAGTATTTTTGCACTGATGCACTTTGTGAATTAAAATCACTTTAAAACAAATGGCCTGGACTGGGTGATAATCTTTTTTGCTATGTTATCAAGTGTTTTCCAGACTCTCCCCACCAGAAATGGAATAATGTCCATTTCCCTGCTCTCAAAGCTTCTGGTACCATTTTGTGGTCCTTTCCCTTCCCTTTCTGTTGTGAACACTGAGCAGAAATATTTGTTCAAGATGTTAGCCTTTTCTTGATCCTCCTCCCTCTTTAACCATGCAATCCCTCACTTTGTTTTCCTTTTCTCATTGGTATATCTAAAACTTGTTTTGGCCTCTTTTGATACTCCCTGAGCAATTCTCTCCTGAGTTTACACTTTTGCTCTCCTTACTGCATTGCTTGCCTCTTTCTATTTTCCCTGCTATACTTCCCTATCCTCCTCCTCTCACTGGGTCTCCTTGTACATTCTAAATGCTAATCTTTTAGCCTTTACCTTGTCTGCTATGTCTTTTGTGAGCCATAGTGGCCTCCTCTTCCTTTCACTTTTTTAACTTCCTTAACACAGAGGTTTTTTGGCAACACTATGCCGTATTTTAGCCTAGCTCACTCCCCCCCCCCCAAAAAAGATCTCCCTGTCAGATCATTTATGAGGCATTCACCTATCTTAGTAAAATCAGCCCCTCAGAAGTCTAGGACCCTAAACTTTGTGCGGTTGGATCCTATAACTGTTCTTATGTTGAACTCCACTGTATGATGATTACTGGTCCCCAGATGGCTTCTCACCTTGATGCCTGAAATACTGTCCCTGTTAGTAAGCACCAGGTCCAGTATTCCCCATCATGAGTGGTTTCACTGACTAGTTGTCTAAGGAATGCCCACTGCAGGGTGTCCAGGATGTCACTGCTTCTAGCTTAAGCTGTGGCAGCTAGGCTCCAATCCACATCTTTCAAATTGAAGTCCCCCACCAGCAGCACCTCCCCCTTTTCCACATTCTGCCAGTTTCTTCTAACATTACCTTACCAAAGTCTTCCCTTTGTGCCAGAGGCCTATAGATCACACCAGTCTGAATACTGTATTTTTTTGACTCAAGTGCAACCCATAGCATCTCTGCACCACCCTGATTCCTTATATTTCTGTTGTTTCTGTACTTTCCTTTACAAAAAGCAACACTCCCCCACCTTTTCTTCTTACCCTGTTCCTTCTGAATACCTTGTAGGCTGCTATGACCGTGTCCCAGTCAGTCTCTACGATCGAGTCAATCCCTTGATAGTAGAGATTGTTTTTATATGAGCTGCATGATCTACAAAGCTTTCAGAATGGGGAATAGGGGACCATTGACAGGCATTATGGTATGTCTCCTGCAAAGTGACACCTCTACAGTGACATACATCGATGCTGAAAACATTGACATGTTGCCATTGAAGTCCGCCCTGCAACGCTTTCCCCCATCCTGTTCCCTGAACCAACTCCAACTAGGAGTTGGAATCTAATAGTACTGCGGTGCAGGGGGCAAAGCCCCCCAAAGAAAAATCACTATGAGATGTGCTCGGCTCCCAGCCGACTACAAATTGTGGTCAACATGGAGCCCGTCACTGTGATGCTGGTTGACGAAATAGTTGTAGAACTGGCATTGTAGATCAAGTATTATTATCCCCAAAAACAAACAGGTGTGCTTGTGTTCAAAGGACATTTTAATTTTAACTATCTCATGTCTTAAAATCGCAACAGGTCAGAGATCGTTTGCTTATGTTGTAGCAAACAACTGGAATTCATTACATTCGGAAATCCGGAATGAAAATAGTTTTTATTGCTTTAAAACTTTGTATAAAGCACATATAATGTCTGACTTTTGTGGTAATTGTTATCAACAATTGTTATATATTGTACTGTATGTTTTGTATTTTGTTGTCTTGTTATATGTTCCAAGTCATGCCTGTAAAAGGGTCATGTGGCCCAGTATGCTTACCTGGTTAACAATATAAAAATAAAATAAATGGTTATTAGTGCACCATGACTCAGTAATGGCCACAATATCCAGATCAGCCTCCACTATGATGGCCTCTAGGTCTGGGATCTTATTTCCCAGACTCCTAGCATTAGCACACATGGCTTTCCAGATTTATTAGCTCCTTGTTTGTCAATTCTTCCTTTTTCCTTCTGTCCCCTCAATCCTTCTTTTCATCTGCTTGCTTTGCTTCCACCCCTTCCTCCTTTACTAACACCATACCTTTTTGTAATCATGATCCAAAGCAGGACTATCTTCCGATGGAATCTCAATGCACCCCATCTCAACCTGTGTGGGGGGGCAGTATCTGCTTCCCCTATTTTTTCCACTCCCCTCCCCCAGCTAGCATCCACTGAGAACTGTGGTTCTACTTCCAGATGGATGCAGCAAACACCTCTATATAGGCTCTTATCTTTCCAGGTGGGCCCTCAGTCCACAGTGTAGCCATACACCTCTTCTCTGCACCAAACCTTCAACCACAAGGTTAAAGCTTTGGTGCGGAGCTCCCTCCTTCCCCCTATCATAGATTTGCAGTACCTCCACAAAAGGCTACAGAGCATGCTACTTCTTCAAGACTTTTTCACAGCTCCCTAAACTCTCCCTGTACTGTGGTTGCCCTAGTCAGGTAATTTGTCCCCAGGTGGATAATGCCATCCATCTCCTCTTCCCTTCCTACTGCTCTAGCTATCTGTAGTATTCACTTCCCATCCCTTGGGGCCATGGCACCTTCTAGGCACCTGACCACCCTATCTTCCCCATTCCTATTCCCAACTCTAACCCACTGATAATAGAGTCCTCCCAGAAGTTGCTTCCTCCTTCTCTGGGGTCTCCTTTCACCTCCCTTGGGGCCTCTAATCAGGAGAGCCCCCACAACCTCCCAGAACACTACTGCAGGTGCCTTCTCTTGGCTGTCCTGCTCCACAAAAGTAGTGTAGGAATTCTGCAGTGGTACTGGTTGTAGTTTGGGAATTTGCCTGTGATCACCCCAGCCTTCTGGATCCCACCACCCCTTCCCTCCTTGAGCCCACTATAGTCCAGCTGCTCCTCCTATCTGGCATCTTTGAGGTAATGGTGTTGAACTTGGTCCTTGGGTCCAGAAATGTCTCCCAACTCTTAGATAATACAGCCTTGAGTCTAGTAACCTTCTCCTGGCTCAAGAGCAATGTACCCTCAAGTCTAGAGACCTTCTCCACCAGCCTAGAGAGGCACATTCAGATAGAGCAGCATTGCAGTCTCCAGAAAGGTCTCTCTCTGAAGACTGCTGCCCCACCACCACTGCACAGCACCACTCCCTACATTCCCTTTTACTGCTCTCCTTTTGCTTTCTGTCCTCCATTCCCAGAACCTACTAAATCTAAGCTGTCTGTAGTACAAGTAACTGAACTACACAACGTATAATTCTACAGTTAAGGGTATGCTGTTACCAATTATGTTTTTTTTCCCATATTTGTTATATGTCACTTTAATTTATCCTAATAACTTAAACACTGAAACATTTAAACTTGTAAATGCTTTGACCTTTTATAATATTTTGGCCTACTCTTAATCTTACACCTATTCCTTCAGCGACTGTAACAACAGGAGAAACAGGTACATTACCTTAGTCACTGGCAGAGTCTCCTGCTTCCTCTGCAGATGCCTGCTGATGCCTAAGATACCAATATTTTACCAGTTTCACTCCTTCACTGTTCTACTCACTTGATTGGACATGAACATGTGGGACATGTTAGATGTGCACTCTGTGCACTCTTATATACTTCACAGTTGACTGAGGCTCAAGTTCATTGGTTGACTAAACAAGCTTCTCCCTCTCCACACAGTTCTAGCTCCCCATTGGAGCACAACTAAAGAAGGGGCATAGTCGGCAATAAGGAAGCCTACTCAGATCACAGACCTGATTTCCCAATGTTGCTGTGGTTGTGAGGCTGTACCCTTAGAGCCCAACTGGCCTTCCCCTCTCTGCAGCAGTTCCCAAAGAGACACTTGCCAGCTAAAGTGATTGGAATGGATGGCAGTGATTCAAAAGCCACCTGTTTCCATTCTACACTAACCTCTCCCACTCCACAAAGTTCTAGCTCCCAATTGGAACACAGTTAAAAAAGGAGCCAGAGACCAGAAAGTCTGTCCCATATGTCAGCAAACAGGCTCAATTTACTAATGTTGCTGTGGTTGCTAGGCTGCACCCTTAGAGTCTGACTCTCCATTCTCTGAAGCAATTCCTAAAGTGACACTTGCCAGCTGAAGAAGTACTGAAGAAGCTGAAGCAGAAGGGAGGAATACAGAGTGTCCCAGTGAGGGGAGTGGTTCAGGAGGAGGGGAAGGGGATAGCAGATGTAGAAGGTTAGGAGGAAGTGCAGGAGGGACAGGAGGGAAAGTTGGAGGCAGGTGGGAATGGGCAGCAGTATGCAAAAAGGGATGGAGGGCCCAGCATTAGGGCAGCAGGGTAGTGATGGGGGGGATTCAGTTGTGAAGAGGATGAGATGGGGTAGGGGCAAAACTGTTAGAGGGTAGAATGCATGCCAGGGATGACAGAAGGAGGGAGGGTGGGACCTCTAGTAGTACATTACATGTTACAGAGAGGAGGGAAACCTCATATTATAGTGCACCTTGGTATAAATGACCTTACATGATGTGAATGGGGGTAGTGCAAGAGAGGTTCAAGGAGGTAGAGGAGAATCTGTAGAGTCGAAGGGAAGTTGATAGCCTTTTTGAAGGTGCTTCCTTTTCTGAAAGCTAGTATGGTAAGGAAGGAAAATACTGCTGAATTTAATAATAAGCTTAGAGAGTGGTGTGAGGAGGAAGGGTATGAGTACATTGGTGATTGGGAGTGACACAGGATAACAAAGACATGTATGCACTGGAGAGGTTACACCCCCGTAGCAAGGACACAAGGGTCCTGAAGGGAATGCTGGCATGACTAAAAATCTAGATTTAAACTGACAGTGGGGGGAGGCAGCAGGGTGCACAGCACCCTTAGTCACCAGGTGGAAGTGGCCAATACCCATCCCCACAAGCAAGAAAACAGCAGGAGCAGGGGAGGGATGGGAGGGTGGGGAAGAAGAGAGGGATGAATGGAACAGGGGGACAGAAGGGGCAGGTCAGCAGCAGGGAGGTCAAGTTGTGGTGGAAAGTAGCATTTTTAACACCAGAAGACTGCAAAACAAAATGACAGAATTGCAGTCATTGTTGGATGAGGGAGAGGTGGATATAGTGGTCATTACAGAGACTTGGGACACACAAAATCATGAAGGGGATCCATCTGTTCCCAGGAATAAAATGTACAGAAAGGACAGGGGGACAGGAAGGGAAGGGGTTACATTACACATTAAGGAGGTGGTAATTTGCATCAGAGAGGAAGATGAGGAGGGCAAGCTAGAAGATTTGTGGGTACAGGTCCAATCCATGAAAGGGAGGAAACTAAGGATGGGGTGCTCTATAGACTGCCTTCCCAGGATGAGAACTGGATAGGGTATTGAAATCCCAGATCATAGATATATTCAGCAGGGAGAGGGTAGTAGTGATAGAGGACTTCAATCTACAGCCTGGGGTGAACTAGAAAATCCCTGCTACTTCCTGCACTAGGGAATAAGTACTGCTGGATGCTTTCCAAAGAGCTTTTCTGACTCAATGTGTTATGAAGCCTGCTTGGGAGTTGGTTGTCATGGCTCTAGTCCTGTCCAACTTTGTACATGTTCAGGATGTGAAAGTGGATGTACCGCTAGCAAGAAGTGACCAACACACATTGTCATTTCACCTGGACGTGGGTAGAGAGATGGTTGGGACCCAGACAAGGGTCTTGAACTTTTGGAGGGCTGACTTTGTTAGGATGGGAGAAGTTCTGCAAGGACACCTTGCTGGAATCATAGTGGAGATGGATGTGGAACAGAAATGGGCCACAATAAAGAAGGGATTGATGGGTGCCACTAGTGAGTGTACCAAAATCAAAAGTAAGAAAGTAAGGCCAAAAAAAACACAACTGGTTTGTTAAGGAGGTAGAAAAAGCAGTGGTAGACAAGAGGGTAGTCTTTAGAAAATATAAGCATACTCAGAAGGAGGAGGATAGGGTGGAGTAGGCTGCCAAGTCAAGAGAGGTGGGCAGGGTGGCAAGGGAGACAAAGGCCATGAGAAAGGTACAGATAGCCTAGGGAGCAAAATTGAGTGAGATGACCTTTTCAAGCATATGAGGGAGAAAAGAAACATAAAGGATGAGATTGTAAGACTAAAAAAGGAGGAGAACTGGACAGAGGATAGGGAAGAAAAGGCAAATGTGCCTAACAGGTACTTCTGCTCAATCTTCACTCGAGAGATGGACTGATCAGTACCACCAAGAAGCAAGGGTGTTGGGAGTGGGAATGGGGAAGTCACAGACAGCAAAATTCAAACTGAGAGGATACTCAAGGGCCTAAAGGCCCTAAAGGTGGACAAATAATCGAGGCCAGGTGGCAAGCATCCCTGGGTCCATAGTGAACTGCTGGAGGTTCTGGTGGGTCCCCTGGCTGATCTGTTTGACACCTCTCTGGAGTCCAGAAACATGCCCCAGGACTGAACAAGCATTTGTCAATGCCGAATGTTGTCACGCTGGCATAGGCTTTGGTAGTGCAGTGTGGAAACACATTTTTGGCAGGATGTGAAAAATGATAGCTGTACTGTTCATAAGGAGGTGTAAAACAATGGTAGTTGTGAAAATGTGGCATATAAGTATTGCAAATGTGCAAAGTTACAAGAGTTTTGGGAAATGCGCAATGCACACTTGTAACACAGTCATTTTATGGAGTTCTGGCACCAAATTTTCAACATAGGCATTTTAGCACCTCTGCTCATGTGCAGTGTCACTGTCATTTCCTCAAACTGTCCCAAAAAGTGATTTCGCACAGTGACTGTACTATTCTGCGCCGGACGTGTGAAAACACATTTCGGGCAGGATATGTAAAATGACAGCTATACTGTTCATCAAGAGGTGTGGAAAAATGCCAATGGTGAAAATCCAGAGTGACAATATTACAAATGCACAACGTTACAAGCGTG
Organism: Neoceratodus forsteri; assembly: GCA_016271365.2. Taxonomy (NCBI): domain Eukaryota; kingdom Metazoa; phylum Chordata; order Ceratodontiformes; family Ceratodontidae; genus Neoceratodus; species Neoceratodus forsteri. The sequence continues at coordinate 1,497,584,559 of CM057449.1, forward strand.
TGTTCAAACTGTGCAATGCATGCTCGTAACACAGTCATTTTATGGAGTATCATCACCAAATTTTCAACATAGGCATTTTAGGACCTCTCCTCATAAACTGTGTCACTGTCATTTTTGTAATCTGCCCCAAACACTGATTTCCCACAGCGACCACGGTATTGTGTACCGGAAGTGCGTAAACACATTTCAGCCAGGATGTGAAAGAAGACAGCTGCACTGTTCACAAGGAGGTGTAGAAAAATGACAATGTTGAAAATCTGGCATGAAAATATTGTGAATTTGTGAAGTTATGAGTGTGCATAGCAACTGTGCAATGCACACTAATAAAACAGCCATCTTTTGGATTTTTTCCACCAAATTTGCAACATAGCCTTTTTGAGAACCCACCTCATGAACACTGCCACTGTCCTTGCATTAATTAGTCCAGAAAGGTGATTCTGTGTAGTGACCACAAAATCACCTTTTGGGGCTGTTTAGTGCCATGACAGTTCAAGAATTCATGAGGAGGGGTCCCAGAAACACCATGTTGAAAATTTGGTGCAAAAATTCCAAACAATGCCCGAGATATGCATCAAAGTTGGAAAAACCCTATTTAACCCATTATATAGCTTACCAGCATTTCCTCAGTTCGCAGTTGGCTCTGAAGAGTGAAGACGTGTTCCTGGTCCACTGAAGATCATCATGCCAAGCTCTGGAGGTAAGTATGGGGTGAGGGGGGCATGGGGAGGCAGGGTGGGTGCAGGTGGTGAGTAGGGAGAATACAAGAGAACATTTTCTGCTTGCAGGTACTAAACAAAACACATTGTGGATGGTTTTCTTTTTTACAGGTGGCTTCTTTTCGGGGGTTACAGTAGCTGATGGGGATTGGGCACCCCTGGCACAGAAGAAGAGACATCATGCCAAGGGAGTGAGCTCCCCATTGGCACACTGCAGAGGAGAAGGGAGATGGATGCGAGCGAGTTGGGCACCCCATGCGACCCAAACAGAAAGCAGGGGAGACACATTCTGCTGACAGGATGTGGGCTCCCCCGTTGGCACATACTTTGCAGGGTAAGCCGACTGGGGGATTGGACACCCCCGAAGTCAGCAGTTTAGCCACCATGTTAGTAGCTGGTGAGCATGTAGGAAGGGTCTACTGCATGTGATAAGCTTTGCTCGCATTGCAGCAGACCGATCCTTAGATGTGCTCACCACATTACTATGCATGGTGTGGTGCTGGCATGCAGGCTGATTGGGGAATAAGGGACTCACCTACTGGTGCATGCCCTGCATTCACCCAACAGTGACCACACCTCCAAATCACCACTTCCACAAGATGTTGGCTGCACAAGCACGTCAACATAAAAATGGTGCATATGTTTCCTCTTCGTAAGAATGGGATAAGAAATGAACCAGGGAACCAGTTAGCATGACCTAAATAGTGGGTGAGCTGATGACGATCATCCTAAAAGACAAAAGACAGGCTGATCACCTTTCTGGAGGAAAATGGGCTGTAGGATAAGAGGCAGCAGGAGTTTGTGTGTGGGAGATCATGCCAAACTAACCTAATTGACTTGTTTGATTGGGTCACTAGGACAGTGGACAAGGGTCTGGTGGTTGATGTCCTGTATCTGGAAGTTCAGAATCTGTGGGTAAGGGCTAAGCTTGTGGGATGGGTCAGAAGCTGACTGCAGGATGGAAGCCAATGGGTGGTAGTCAGGGGAAAATTCTAAGAAGGGAGGCCTGTAACCAGTGGGGTTGCACAGGGCAAGGTGCAAGGCCTGGTGTTATTTAACATCTTCATGGGTGAGATTATGGACAGGATCAAGGATAAAATCTGCCTGTTTTAAGATGATACTAAGCTCCTTGCGAGGATGGACATAGAGGAGGGAGACAGGAACCCAGGGAGGACCAGGCTAGGCTAAAAAAGTGGTCTGGCATTTGGCAGCTGGGGTTCAACTCAAAGTTATGCAGTTGTGGGCAAAGAATATAGGGACCAAATAGTGGTTGGGCAGAGTGCAGATAACCAAGTCAGAAGTAAAACAGGAACTGGGAATAATTATACAAGTAGAGCTGGGAGGAAGTGGCAAATTCCACTTTTGCGGAATGTTCATGGAATTTTGTAAATTTTGTGAAATTTTCTGCACTTCTGCCTTTGGCAAAATCAGAATCTTCCAAATGTGTTTGGTGAATTATTTTCTGTTCTATGGAATTTTCTAACTGAATTGTGGAATACTACACATGGACTGTGGAATGGTAATTCTGAGGCATTCTTTTCAGCAGTTTAATACATTAATCCAAAATAAATTTAATTTTTCCACAGTTCAGTGATCAGTTCTGTGGAACTTCTTTCTGCGGTTTAATACATTTATTCACAATTCATACATTCATACTACACTACAGTGATTCATGGAACTGTGGAATGACTGCAAAACTGCCCCAGTGGTAGTGAGGTTGATCTGGCTAGCACTTAGAATCTGCTACTTTTATTACTTTTAGAACAAGTGTTGCTGCATTATATTGTGGGTTCAGTCTGAAAAGTGCAGGAGGAGCTGGGATTTGTAGTCCAGAGCTGTGCAGTTTGCACTACAGAACTTTCTGCAACGAGGAACTAGAGGTAGTCAGAGCAAGCACTTGAGCCCTGAAAAAGGGGTATTTATGGTGCCCTGCATAATTTCTAAGAACATACCTGTCTCCACAAGTGCAGGATCATTTTGAAACTTTTTTAAAAATTGTACTTTGGGGCAGTGAGAGTGGAGAGGGGATCACGTATCCTGCTAGGACTTCCGGGCCTGCGGATGCATAAATAGGTCATCCCGTGCTATAGGAGGGTATTTTGTTAGTCCACATGCTACAAGACTGACCCAGTGGTAGTAAGGCAGATCTGGCTAGCCCTTAGAATCTGCTACTTTTAATACTTTTAGAACAAGTGTTGCTGCATTATATTGTGGGTTCAGTCTGAAAAGTGCAGGAGGAGCCAGGATTTGTAATCCAGAGCTGTGTGGCTTGGACTACAGAACTTTCCTGCAATGAAGAACTAGGCGTAGTCAGAGCAAGCACCTGAGCCCTGAAAAAGGGGTATTTCAGGTGCCCTGTATCATTCCTAAGACCACACAGGTCTCCACAAGTGCAGGAGCATTGTGAAACTCTTTTAAAAATTGTACTTTGGAGTAGTGAACATGTGCAGAGGGATCACGTGATCCGCTAGGACATCCAGGTCTATGGAAGCATAAATAGATCGCCCAATTTGAGTGGGTTGAGCACACGGTTGCCATGCACAACTAGGGGAATAAAGGAGGAAGAGTGCAGTAGGCTGAACATTCACTGAGGAATTGTGAGTAAGGGTATATAGTTAAGGGGACTGGTTCCTGGTTGAAGACTGATTAAAAAGGGGATTGAGACACTGTAAATATAACAAGAGTATTACTATTACAGTAAGGCTATAGAGCAAGTAAAAGGATGGACACAAATGTAAATTCGAAGGTGGGCAATTGGGTCTAAAATGTATTATTTGCAGAAACATTAGCACTGAAGTAGCTAATGAGGTGCTTATTTTTTCAGGTGATGAGTGTCACTCGATAAGAGAACTGAAGCAAAAGCTGCTAGAAGCTGAAATGAAATGGATCAAAATGCAGCATAATAAACTGTTACAGGACACTAAGGACTGTCCGCAGAATGAATTATGTAGTGACATTATAGGAAAGGATATAAGGAAGAGAGGAAGAAATCTGGAAGAGGAGGGAGACTGGAGAGTGGAACAAAGAAAATTAAAGAAAGGGAGAAGAACAATGGGGGTTACTTTGGAAACACATAATAGTTTTGAACATCTACTGATGTTAGATGCTGCAAACAATGATGAAAATAATCAAGGGGCAACAAATATCACCTGTAATGGGAGAAGTAACAATACCTGATCAGAAAGTGCAACAATAGAAGCCAAAGCACAAGCACCTGAATGTAGTACACAAGCACAAAATACTGGGTCAGATGGTGTTACATCCTAAGATCAGTATCTTGTATGCTTAATAGAGTATGTTAAAACTGTGCAACAGGAACAGCACGGTAGGGTAAAGCAAGAGGGTGCAAAACTCCAAAAGGGTGTTTATGTGGTAGTGCACCCTCTCACTCTTCCCAGATAGGGGATGAGAACTGTGCTCTGGGAGGCGGGGCAGATGAGCAGCTCCAATGGCTTGACAGGATGAACCACAGGCAGCAAGGAAGGAGGCGGTGCATTTGGAACTGGTTTTGATTCCCTGTCCAGACATGAGGAATTGTTTTATTTTTCACACTTTGTGTGAAGTTAAGTGTAACCCCCCCCCAGAGTTGGTTATTTTAGTTGGGGGGGTTCAGGTGCACAGCCCCCCATAACAAGGGTTGTGGGGTCAGAGCCCCATGCAAAACAAAGACACATGCTGCTTGCAATATATTATGCTGTATTGGCAGCATGGTATATTGCTGTGGCATAATGTTTTGTGACATTATGACCCTGTGCCCACCAGAAGGCAATGCACAAGCACCTAATTTTATTACACAAGCACAAAATGATTAGCAACATTCTACTGCATCAGCTGTACATGGGGGTTATTCATGAGATATGTTGGAAAGGTCAGGAAGTATACAAGAATTGAATAGATCGAAGTTAGCAATAGAAACACAAATAGCTCACGAGGATATACACAGTGAGAAGAATGATATGGACACTACAAACCCTAATACACAGACCAATATAAGTGAGGAACCCGAGGCATCTCTGAGAAACCAAGAAACACAAAAAGTGTATGTATTGGGGATTCCACTGTCAAGTATACTGATAGGCATACTTGTAGTGGAAATAAGGAGAACATCACTACCAGTTATATTTCCAGAGCCAAGATAAAAGAAATACAGGACATGCTGAAAGACACAGTGAAAGAAAGGGACGACACTGCTACAGTTATTCCAAGTTTAGGAGTGAACAATATTAGAAGTCAGGGAAAAACAGAAATAAAGCAAGACTATAAAAGTGACTGGGAGGAAGCAAATAGACTAACGTGAAAGGTATACTTCTCTGAAATTTTACCAGTGCCAAGGAAGAGAGACTTTAACATAGATGAGATCAGAAACATAAACAATTGGTTAACACAATGGACACTACAGGAGGGAATAGGGTGTATTACCCATTGGGAGGAGTATATAGATGAACCAGCATACTATTGCAAGGATGGACTCCATCTTAGCAAAAGAGGGAGTAGAAAATTGAGGTTAGTACTAAAAAGATTTGTGGATAGTTCTTTAAACTAAAAAGCAGGGAAGGGGGGGTAATTCCTCAGGTAATAATAGAAGGAATCAAAACAGCTACCAGTAAACAAAGAGAGAACAGAGCAACCAAAAAAAATCAGGTATTAAGGTGTGGTCATTAAATGCAAGAAGTCTGAATATCAGCAACAAATTGGAGTTAGAAGTAATGTTAGCAGCAGAGGATATTGACATCTGTATGCTAACAGAAATATGGTGGGACAGAAATACAGTGGAACAGGGATATAGCGGGATACAAGTTATTTGCTAAGGATAAGGTGAATAAAAAAGGGGGGGCGGAGTGGCAATATACGTTAACAATACAATAAACAGCACAAAATACAATCAAACTAATGAACTGGGTATAGAATCATTATGGTTTGTGGGGCAGGGAAAAACAGAAAGAAAACTTTACCTAGGGATATACTATAGGGCACCTAACACCAAGAGGGAAATGGACATAAACATTGAAATGGAGATAGAATACATGGCAGCAGAGGGAGACATCATAGTAACAGGTGATTTCAATCATCTAGAAATCAACTGGAGACATCAAACCTCACAAAATACAAATGCTAATCATTTTTGGGAGATGCTACCTATGGCAGGACTGAGTCAACTGGTCTATAAACCAACTCCTGGGGACAATGTGTTGGACCTTATAATTACAAATGGAGAGGAGATGGTCAGTAACATAAAAATAAGGGAGAACCTTAGCAATAGTGACCATAGCATTATTGCATTTACTATAAAGAAACACTTGAGACATACAAGAGGATCTACCATTACTAAAAACTATAAAAAGGCTGATTTTGTAAAAATAAAACAAACGTTGTCTGAATGGGATAGGGAAAATGAGTTTGAGGGAAAAACAGTAGACGATATGTGGATTATATTTAAAACCAATCTGAGACAAATAGAGGATACATATATTCCAAACAAAAAGATGTATAATAAGAGAAGAAAAAGGCCAGCATGGTGCACAAATATGGTACTTACGCGTAGCATGTAGACAAAAAAGGCTTATGATAAAATGACACAAATGGGAGCACTGGAAACTAAAGAACAATATAAAAGCATATTAAAGAAACTAAAGAAAACTATAAAAACCTGAAAGGAATAACGTGGAGTTTAGCCTAGCGTATAGGAAAGACAATGGAAAGGACTTTTATGCTTACATCAATAAAGTCAAACTAATAATCAAATAGGAGCAATATTAGCCGATGGTAAAGAAATAACTCCAAAGAAATGGCAGAAACTTTCAACAAATATTTTGGATCCATGTTCGAGGACAAGATCAGAGTACAAATGTGACAGGTATAAAACTATGTCCAAATCTTGATCTGATAATTAGTACATCAGAAATAAAATACATGTTAAATATGCTAAAATGCATAAATCAGCAGGACCAGATTTATTAAACCCAAGGTTTATCAGAGAGATTAGATGTCACATTTCACAGCTACTGTAAACAAATATATAACACATCATTTAGTACAGGCAAAGCACTGGATGACTGGAAACAGGTGACTGTAGTTCCCTTATATAAAAAGGGAAATAGGTCAGAAACATCTAATTACAGGCTGGTGAGCCTGACAGCTATATTGTGTAATACAGCAGAAAGCTTCCTTAAAGGGTACCTAAACAAGCAGTTTTTTTAAAACTGGAAACTCCAAAATCTGGCTTCATTGCAAGGTAAAGTAAAGGCTGCAGTTTGCATTTATGCTAAAACTGCATTTATGTAAATAACATGAATGCAGTTTCATAGCCTTTGAAACATATAAACATCAGCCTTTCACTTTCAAAAAACAGCCTTGGTTTCTCCCTAAGATTTCTGCCAAGTGTGTTAAGTGATGAGTCATGATGAGATCATCGGAGCCAGAGCCAGAGACCCACATATATTCCTATAGTGCTAACTAGTTCTTCTTTCCCTCTTGGTTTTGAATTGTTGTACCAGAATGATCAACACCATGTGTTAACTTGTGGATTATTTTGATCAGTACTCATGTTAGGCTATGATTTTGTTCATTTTGTTTACTTTAACTTGTGGAAAATGTTTTGCAATCCAGCTGAATTTCTCTTTGGCAAACCATAGTACAGTACAACACTTCAAGTACCTGATGATCTAGTGGTTATGTGATGCCCTGAATTTTGTTTTTTGTTAACCAGAAAAGACACACTAAGCTGAAAGCTTGTTTACAGGTGAGGCCTGGGAGCACAAGGAAGTTTAGTGACTTGCTCAGGGTCACAAAGCAAAGTACTGGTCTGGTTCAATCACAAAGCTCATGTTCTCTTGTTAATCCACAAAGAACGCTTTCTTTTTCCACATGAACCCCCTGCACCTAGCCTGTCTACTGTTAAACACCCCACCATCCATACCCTGTCCTTATTACTGCCTGGGGTAGCATATGTGCTTATGATCTCATGAAGAGAATTATCACACTTCAGATTGTAATCTTGTACCTCAGAGAGTTGTGCACACCTATACTGATATGCATCATCAGCTGACACTGTTGAAAAAGGCCTCCCAAATCACTCTCCAGTCCACTTTCTCAATGTTTGACTTCTGCTCCCACAATAAACATTGAATCACCACCCTTCTGCACAGTGAAGATAGTATGTACAGCTCCCCAGTTGTGTTTTTTTTCCCACCTCATTAACCAACAACTAGGTCTTCCTGGAGGGCCAAGCAATAAGCATCATGACCTACCAGAAAAACTGCTGTTCATGCCCTCATAAGGGCTGCACTTACAATTGATAACAATATTATTAGTAGGAGAGGCATACTAATACCTTGATGGAATCCACCTGCCTTCTAGTGTCAGTCTCCTCCTTTACCTGTGATCTGCAGAATCCTGCAGGACAGTTCCCAGCAATTCTTCTCTAGCACTTTTCTGTGCTTTACTCCACAATGCGAGTTGGCTGGCTACCACCCTTCCAAATCCTGAATGAGCTATACACAATTCCCTCAATACTGTCCTAACAAATCTCAGCATCCCCCCACCTGAAGGTAATCTCCATACACTGAATTCAAGTAACAATTTAGGTGCAGCCATGCCACTCATCGCTGGCTACTCTCATCCACAGTCAGGTAGTGATCACGATGCTGGCAGCCACACATTTCAGATCTCACAGTGATCTGCTCAACATTCTCATTCCTGTCTTCAACTAACCTGAATATACTGTAGCTATTCTCTGCTGGAATGGCCTCTTCAGTCCCTCTCTGGCATTCATTCTTCTCACCTGCTCCCCACAACAAAAACTGGTGAGTGCACTACCCTCTAGCACCATGAATATGGCTAGTACAGTCTTCCATGTTATTTTTACATATTAATAATAAACATGATCTTCTGGTAAGCCAGGCTGATAGCTGCATGGCACACGTTGAAAAATAAGCTTTCCTAACCATATAAAATCTAAGCCACCTATGGTTAGGCACTATTAAATGACATGCATAATGATGTGCACACCCAACATTTAATAGTGCCTAATCAAAGGTAGCCTAGATCTTCTAAGGAAAGGAAAGCCCATCATTCCCCTTGTTCCCTGCTGGTATCAGCCTGACTTACTGGAAAGGTATGTTTATATTTGATATGTCAAAACAAAAATGTGAACTGTACTACTTGCATTCATGATGCAGAAGGGTGATGAGCTCACCAGTTTTTGGTGTGAGGAGGAATAGTGAAGAATGAATACCAGAGGAGGATTGAGAAGGCCACTCTTGCAAGGTACTGCTATATTCAGGGAAGAGAGAAGACAGAAGGAGAGAAATATGAGCAGATTACTCTGAGAAATAAGATGTGGGGCTGCCAGCACCATGATCACTACCTGACCTTGTTGTCCTAGCCAACATTCCCCTTCCCATAAAACCAGTTCATGCAATTGTCAAAGGCTGCGTGTGGATATTAATGTATGAAATGGCTGCCACTACACATTCAGTCACTTCACTACCAGTCTAGTATTGCTTGTAAAGCACTTTGGGATACAATGTGTATGAAAACCACTATATAAATGCTGATTCTTATTCTTATTCTTATTATTATTATTATTATTTACCCATGGAAAAAGAAGACAAGCATATATTTGATTTTCAAGAAAGTATGAACTCTAACATTGGACTGCACAGGAACTTTGTTACAAAAAAAGTGGTGGATCTAGGGGATGGTGAAGGGTGTGGCTGCACCCCACCACCACATTGTAATGTACTTGCTTGCTTCTGCTGCATTTCACTTTGTTGAAGAAGTCTAATTTATTGATTGTACAGATATTTACATTCAAAATATGGATTACATTTGTAGGGTCTGTCAAAAACATACTAGAAAAGAATAATAGCAGAAAATATAAAGGCTTAATAAAAATTTTAAAAGTGCGTATTAAGTATGCACACCACCCCAGCACCCCCATTGTAGCATCCTGGATCTGCCATAACCACTAGACCACCAGGTTATTCAAGATTTGTACTGCACTGTGGTTTGCCACAGAGAAAGTTGCTTGGATTAAAACACAATTTCAGCATGTTAAAGTAAACAAAATAAACAGAACCATAGTCTAACATGTGTATTACACAAAATAATGCCCATGGTTTTGACCATTTGGGTGAAACAATTCTATATGAAGGGAAAAAAGAACTAGTTACCACTATAGAAAGCCATATATTTCTCTGACTTTAGCTCCAATGATGTCATCACATAACACATTTGGCAGCCATTTTAAGAAGCAGGTAAGACAGTTTTTTTTTTTGAAATTGGAAGGTTTATTTTATAATCGTCAAATGCTCTGGAATCACATTTAGTTAAATTATGTAAATATAGTTTTTGCATTAATGAATACAGTAGCCTTTCCTTTAGTCACCTATGGAGTCAGATTTTTGAATAGTTTGTTGGCAAAATGTTGTTTAGGTATCCTTTAAGAAAAAAATAGAGGAACATTTTAATAAAATAGGCTCTGAGGATAGAAACCAGCATGGATTCAGGAAAAATCAAGGGTGTACTACTAAACAGCTATGTTTCTATGAACATATTACCAAAAAACTGAATAATGACATACCTATGGACGTCACTTTCCTTGATTTTTGAAAGGCTTTCAACAATGTTCCACATAACAACCTACTAGATAAGATGGAAACAATAGGATTAGATAGCAGATTAATTAAATGGCATAAGAACTGGTAAAATGGAAGAAGACAAAGACTACGAGTTCTAGGGGAATACTCTGATCCTATCGGTGTGACGAGCAGAGTGCCACAGGGCTCCGTACTGGGGCCGATGTAATTTGCACTATATTTAGTTGACTTACAACATAGCATAAATAACATGGTAATTAAGTTTGCCAATGATTTAAAATTAGGTGGGTCAGTAGAAATACCAGAACAACAATCTGAAATGAGAAAAGATTTGGCTAAAATAGAACAATGCTCAAGTAAGAACAAGATGCCGTTAAAGTGTAGAGAAGTGTACAGTGATGCATCTAGGTAGAGAAAATATAATACAGACATACACATTAAATGAGAGTGACCTTAAGGTAACAACACAAGAGAAGGATTGTGGTACTATATTTGACAATAAGCTTGATTACAAACAACATAGGACACAAATGATACAGAAGACTAACCACATGGTTAGGAATATCAAAAGAAGTTTTATCAATAAAACTAAGGGATGTTTGTTTCCACTCTATAGAATGTTTGTCAGGCCACATGTGGATTACAGGTCACCACTATGGAGCCGTTATACACAAGGGGAGCTCACCAGAATAGAAAGGGTATAGCAGAGATGCACCAAAATGATAGGATCCCTCAGGGCATACAACTATGACCATAGATTTCAGAAGCTAGGGATGTTTACTCTACAACAAAGAAGAGTCAGAGGAGACCTAATGCCAATGTTTAAAATAATGGTGGAACAAGATTTGGTAGAAGAAATGGAGATTGTAATACAGCATAAACCTCTGAGTCTAAGGGGTCATAAGAAGCAAATAAAGGTAGACACAGCCAGGAATAACATCATGAATTTCTCTTTTATAAACAGAGCAGGTAGGGTTTGGAATGCACTTCCAAATGAGATTGAGTGATTCACCTGAAATCTTTTGAAAAGAAGTGCATAGGTGGTTACAACAAAATGGGACAAAATGGACCCACTAATGTGGCGAACGGTAACAATGGGCTGTAAGGCCTTCCTCCGAACATATGAAACATGACATTGCTGGCAGAAAAAGGCCCACAGGTTTATCAAGTCTACCTGATTGTGCAGCTCTTAGTTTCATATTACTACAGCTGCCCCAGTCCCACCCACACCCCTCCCTTCCTCCCCTTTCCTGGTCTTTTCTCCCTTTGTGTTCTTGTCTGTACTAATACTGCCCTTGACTCTATCCTAACCCCGTTTAACGCCATCCACTGTCCTCACTTTGATTAACTCCTCCGGCAGTGCGTTTCATCTTGCCACCACTCTTTGTAGTGCAGCCTCCTCACCTCCCTCCTGAACCTTCCCTCTTCCAACTTCAGACTATGCCCCCTAGTGACCCTTATCCTCCCTTAAGTGGAACAGTCCTTCCTCTCTGACTTTGTTTATGCCTTTCAAGTACTTACAGGTCTCTAACATGTTCCCTCTTTCCCTTTTCTCTTCCAGCAAATACATGTTGAGCACCCTCAATCTTTCCTCATACAGCAACTCCCCAGTCCCATGATCATTTTTGTAGCCCTGTGCTGCACCCCCTACAGTACTCTGACATCATTTTTAAGTTATGTGCACCAGTACTGCACACAATATTTCAAGTGTGGCCTCACTAGTGATCTATACATGGGCAGGATGACCTCCTCCTTTCTAGAGGTGATCCTTCTGGCAATGCAACCCAGCATCCTATTTGCCCTTGCTGCTGCCCTCTTACACTGTGTTGATATCTTCATGTCCCCTGTGACTAATACTCCAAGGTCCCTTTCCTCCTCTGAAACTGTTACCTGCACTCCCCCCAGCCAGTAGCTGGTCCTTGGATTTGTGGCTCTGAGGTGCACTTCTTAACATTAAAGCCCAATTGCCACTCCCTAGACCAGTGCTTGAGTTTAGCTAGATCCTCCCTGAGTGTCTGCCTCCCTTCCTCATTGTCCACTTTTGCACAAATTCTACACGCAGTATAACCACCCAGTATAATTACAGGTTAATGTATTAAACCACAGAAAGAAATTCTGCAGCACTGACCACAGATAATGATCAGTTCTGCAGATTTTTTTTTCCACAGTTCATTAATCCACACTTCATACATTCATTCCACTGTTCTAATTCAGAATTTCTGTGAAAGTTGTCAAAGTGCATTCCAAAATTTTGCAAAAGTGAAATTCCGACTTGCCAAAATTCTGCTAGCAGAATTTTAATTCTGAACATCACTAACTGCAAGTGATCTGAAATACTCTGCACAGTGCAAGAGAGCAGTAGCCAAAGCAAACTGGATGCTGGGCTGCATAGCCAGAGAAATTACCAACAGGAAGGCAGAGGCCATTCTGCCACTGTACAGATCACTGGTAAGACCGCACAGTGTGTGGTTTTGGAGCCTGTATTCTAAGAAGCATGTCAACTTGCTTGAGGCGGTCTAGAGAAGAACAACCAAGATGGTCCAGGGTGAGCAGGGCAACACTTATGAGAGGCTCAGGGAGCTCAACATGTACTCTCTTGAGGAAAGAAGGGAGAACTGAGACATGACTGAAACCATCTAGTACCTTAAGGGTATTAATAGGATGAGCACTAAGGGGCCTTTCAGCCATAGCAGCAACAAAACCAGTGGAAGGCACAGCCTAAAGCTGGAGGGGAGTTCAGGAGGGAGATGAGGAGGCACTGTTTCACCAAGAGGGTGGTGCCAAATAGAATGAGCTGCCAGTGGAGGTGGTATTGCTGAAAACAGACAGTGGACAGCTTCATTAGGGATTGGGACAGGGTGAGGTGAAAAACTATAGGTAGAAGGGGAGCGCGGAGGGGGACGAAGAGGAAATAGAGGGAGGTCAAAATGGAGAAAGGTGCAGTTCCCTTTGTAAATACATAAGGACCAACACAATCAAGCAGATTAAATAGACTGTAAGGCCTTTATCTGTTGGGATGTTTGTATGTTTGTGAGTATACTTTGTGACCCACTGGCACTAGTCATTAAATGTTGTGATCTGCATAGCAGTCTCTTGGTTTTTACTTTACTGTTTGTCATAGGGTTGAGATGGCTTCTTGATTTGCTTGGGTTAATTAGGGGTTAGCCATCCGGAGCCTGCACCTCCAAGCCCTCATGAGCACATCTGCTTCCTCCTTGGTGTAGCCCATAAGAGCAAGCCAGCATTCCAGAAGTGAGAGATACATAAGGGGTATATGTGCAGTTTCTGGTGGCCGGGGACCAGTATGCACCCCAATGTGATGCAGTCTAATAAATCAAGGTACCATTATCCCACTGCCCCTTCATACAGACATAACACTTGCCCCTGTAGCCATTTATGTTATCTTAAAAAGTTCCAAGTCATAAGGAACCTAGAAGGAAAAAAAAGCAGTGTAACCATCATAGTAAGATGATTAAACAGTGAGAGCAGTAATGAGTGAGCCATCAAAAACAACAGTTTTTCTACATTATGACTTTCAGAAACAAATAAACGTGTCCCACTCAGAGATAGCAACCACTCCAAAAAACAACAGCTGGTATTCACAAGTCCAAATCCCCATAGTATTTCCCAGCAGGAAATATCTGTACATATCAGAGATGTTCTGTGATATATCTTGATACATCTTTAGATTTACAGGGACATGTATGTGGGTGCACAAAAAAGGTTAGCCAAACTTCACACAGAAGATCCAAAAAGAAAACGAGCACTCCACAGATTCAATGTCCACTCACTGGCTTGCTTCTCTCAGCATTTATTCAAGTAATACAATAAAATATCTACCAGTGATGTGACAAATCTCACTGGCCACAAAATACCCTGGCTCTTCGGGTCCCACTGACCCTTCATCAGAGGACAAAAAGCGCCAGGGTATTTTTTGAGATTTGTCACATCACTGGTGGATATTTTTTTGTATTACTTGAATACATGCTGAGAGAAGCAAGCCAGTGAGTGGTCATTGAATCTGTGGAGTGCCTGTTCTCTTTTTGAATGACATGTATGTGGGTACTGCTATACCACCCTTTCTTACCTGGATCCATCCCCTCATCCCTACCCCTAGAGATCATGGTTGATGCAACTCTACCTGCAACCATTTCCATCCTTGCTAACCATCATTCACTGCCCCCATGAGTCTAGTGTTAGAAATATAGAAACATAGAATGTGACAGTAGATAAGGACCGCTTGGCCCACCTAGTCTGCCCATTTTCCTACCAAACAGATAAGCTGCAGATCCTAGTTAACCAACAGCTTACTTCTTCCTACCCCCCACTAGGACTGTCTTATGTCTGTCCCGTGCATTCTTGAATTCCCCCACTGTTATTGAATCCACGACCTCCTCAGGGAGGCTGTTTCATCCATCCTCAACCCTCTCTGTGAAAATACTTCCTCACATTACCTCTAAGCCGTCCCCCCTCTATCTTCAAATTGTGCCCCATTGTTCTTGCACATCTCTTTTTCTGAAAGATGCTACTCTCTAGGACTTTGTTGATTCCCTTGAGGTACTGAAAGTTTCTATCATGTCCCCTCTCTCCCTTCTTTCCTTAAGGGTATACATATTAAGCTCCTTTAGTATTTCTTTGTATGTCTTCTGGTGCAGACCCTGCACCATTTTGGTTGCCCTCCTCTGCACAGCCTCCACTCTGTGTATGCCTTTGCAGAGATGGGGTCTCCAGAACTGCACATAGTACTCCAAATGGGGTCTCACCAACTGTCTGTAAAGAGGGACAACAACTTCCTGTTTTCTACTATTGATGCCTCTCCCTATGCATCCCAGTATCCCCCCAGCCTTCCTTATTGCCTTCTCACATTGCTTACCCACCTTCTGGTTATCTGATATAATTACCCCCAGGTCCCTTTTAATTTTTACTGTTGTCAGTATCTCACCCCCCATTGTGTACTTTACCCCTGGGTTTTTGTTTCCCAGGTGCATTACCTTGCACTTCTTTGCAATGAATCTGAGCTGCCATACATCTGACCATTCCTCCAAAATTGTCAAGTCCCTTCTCATCCTTTCCACTCCATCTTGTGTATCAACCCTGTTGCAGATCTTGGTGTTGTCTGCAAAGAGACATACTTTTCCTTCCAGTTCCTCTGCAATGTCACTTATAAAGACATTAAAAAGGACCGTCCTATACTGAACCCTGCGGTACCCCACTAGTAACCCTCCTTTCTTCACTGTGGACTCCATTTACTACTACCCTTTGAGTCCTGTTGTCTAGCCAATGTTTTATCCAGGCTACCACCTTGGGACCCACTCCAAGGCTGACTTACTTGTGTATTAATCTTTTGTGTGGGACTGTATCAAATGCCTTGCTAAAATCTAGGTAGGCCATGTCCACAGCCCCACCCTGGTATACTACTTTGGTCGCCCAGTCAAAAAAATCAATTAGATTCGCCTGACATGACCTTTCTGCTGTGAACCCATGTTGCCTTGGGTTCAGTGCCCCACTGGCCTCTAGGTACTCAACAATTCTTTCCTTCAGAAGTGATTCCATCATTTTCCCTACCACTGAGGTCAAACTAACTGGTCTGTAGTTTCCTGCCTCTGTCCTGCTCCCACTTTTGTGAAGAGGAATCACATCCACCCTCCTCCAGTCCTCAGGTACCACCCCATCCTCTCATGATTTGTTAAAGAGAGTAGTCAGCAGTGTCACTAGTTCTACCCTTAGTTCCTTTAGAATTATTGGGTGAATCCCATCAGGCCCCATTGCTTTCTCCACCTTCAATTTTATTACTTCTTTCAGAACCCTTTCTTCTGTAAATGGACTGGTATTGACCCCCATCTTCAGAGTATTTCTCTTGTTTGGTTTAGGTACCTCCCCTCCTCTTCCTTTGTGAATACTGAGCAGAAATATCCATTCAGTATCCCTGCTTTTTCACTGTCACCCTCTACCCACATTCCTTCCCCTTTATTAAGCCTCAGTATCCCTCCTTTGGTCTTTCTTTGCTCCTTAATATACCTATAAAAGGTCTTATCCCCCTTCTTAACAGAGTTGGCTATCCTTTCCTCAGTTTGGGCCTTTGCTATTCTGACTGCCTTCCCAGGTTCTTTCTGCTTTAACTGATAAAGTTCTCTGTCCTGCTCCATCTGCGTTTCCTAATATTTCCTGAATGCTATCCATTTCTCCTTAACCTTCCCCGCCACCTCTTCTGAGAACCATAGCATTTTTTTCCTTCGTTGTGTTTTGTTGATTTGCTTTACACAAAGGCTTGTTGCCTCTGTGATGGCTGTTTTGATTACTCCCCATTGTTCCTCCACCCCTCTTTCTTGCCTGTTGCTAGTGCTTTACTGAGGCACTGTCTCATTTTCCCAAAGTCAGCCCTCCTAAAGTCCAATACTCTTGCTTTTGTATGGCTTGATTGTATGGCTGTGTTTATCGTGAACCACACTGTTTGGTGGTCACTTGTTCCCAGATGGCTACCCACTTCTAAATCTGAGATTCTGTCTCCATCCCCATTTGAGAGTACCAGGTCTAAGATTGCTCCCTCCCGAGTGGGTTTCAGTACTAGCTGTCTGAGGCATGCCCCCTGTAGGACATCAAGAATGACCATCTCTTGGATGTGCCTGCAGCAAAGGTGCTCTGGTTAACATCTGGCATATTCAGGTCCCCCATCAACAATATCTTCCCTTTTTCTGCCATTCTAAGGAAGCCTTTTATCATTTCCTTGTCCATTCCCTCCCCATGAGATGGGGGTCTGTATGCAACCCCCATGCGGATTGTGGTGCCATTTCCTGTCTCCAGGGTGACCCAGAGTGCCTCATCTGCTCCTTGTTTACTCTTTAGTTCTGTTGCTTTGATCCCTTCCTTTACATAGAGAGCTACTCCTCCTCCTCTTTTACCCTCCCTGTCCCTCCTGTAGATTGTGTATCCTGGTATGTTGACATCCCAGTGTTGAGTCTCTGTGTACCATGTTTCTGTGACTGCCACAACATCCAGGAAACCCTCTTCCATCACAGCCACTAGTTCAGGGAGCTTGTTACACAGACTATGGGCATTGGTACTCATCACCCTCCACTTTTTGATGGCCTTACCCCTTTTAGCCCCATTTCTGTCCTTACTGCCTTTGCCTTTTTTACATTTACCTCTGTCCTTCTCCCTAATGACTTCTCTACCTTGGTGTTTACCTCACTAATTACTGTGTTTTGTGGGGAAAGTTGGGATTTCTCTGTCCTTTTCAGTACTCCCCCTTGGCTAGTTTAAATGCGCCAATGAAGCATTTAAACCTCTCACCTAGGATCCTGGTTCCCTCCCGGACGGATGCAGACCATCGTACCAGTATAGGTCTGCATCCCTCCAGGTGGCTCCCCAGTCCCCAATGAAGCCAAAACCCTGAGCTCCACACCAGTTTTTCAACCATTTATTGAATTCCCTGGTGAGGAGAACCCTAGCATCACCCTTGACATAGATAGGCAGCACCTCTGAGAAGGTTACCGTATGCGCTACTTGTCTAAGGCCCCTCCCCAACTCTACAAGCTCCTCTTGCACTGCTCTCATCCCATTCCTAGCCAGGTCATTTGTCCCTAGGTGGACAATGACATCCATCTCCCTCCCTCGTGCAGCTGCTGCCACAATCCTGAGGATTCCCTTCCTGTCTCTCTGAGCCGTGGCGCCAGACAGGCACCTTACCTCCCTCTCCCCTTCCTCCCCCATTTCTACCCCCCAATGATTGAGTCCCCCACCAGGAATTGTTTCCTTCCCCTGTGGGGTCTCATGCCACCCTCCTGTGGGTCTCCTTTGTGAAGGTTCCCAGCATCCTCCTTGGTCTCCACTGCAGGTGCCTCTATAGAGGAACCACTATCCACCAGAAGAGTGTTCATTTCTCTAGCCTCAGCTCCACCTATCCTCATCAACTTCTTGCCTTAGTCCCTGCTTTCCCAAACTGCCTTGAACTGTTCCTCCAGCCTGGCAGTTTACTACCTAAGAGCATCAACCACCCCACAGTTGTTTCAGGTGTATCACTACTTGCCCTCATTGGCCAGATGGCAGAGATTGTGCAGTCTGGCAGCACACAAGGCATGCTTCTATCCTACTGTCCTGGGCAATCGCATCTTTTCTCCCTTGAGTCTTTCCCCAACACTCTTCCCCTTTCCCCAAAGGTACAGCCAGTTGCCATTTCAGAATTGTTACATGCTTCTCCAGAGCAATCATTAGCTTGTTATTACTTCAGATGTACCCCCTAATGCCCTCTGAAGGAAGGATTGTATACAGCTTACAACCCTTGTAGAGCACTTACTGGTCTTCCATTCTCTATGAAAACTTAACCTTACTCAGCCAGTCTCAGTTATCCATGTGCTTCTCTGGAACTTTGAGGGTTGTCACCCAAGTCATGTCTACTTGACGTGTACATCGCATGGACTTGGGTTTTCTTATGTGGTCTCCTGACTTGCTTGGCTAACTGTATTAATAAGCTAACTTGTCACTTCTCCCAGTATTCCATTCATACAAGCTGTTACTTGCAGAAGTAAAGTTTAAATTCAGAAATCAACTTGGTGATTGTAAAATGTGGTCTTACTTTTTGTCTCTGTTACCACAATTTTCAAAATAAAATGATACATTCATCAAACTAAGACTCATGCCATTTTTTTACACAGGCTAGTATAAAGCAAGGGAACTGTTACAAATCTATCAAAACATTTCAAAATAGCATTCAAACATTTTGATGCATTTCTTATGATGCAATTGCAGCTCAAAATCAGAAATTGCATCTATGTTGTAAGGATAAGCCAATCCCAGACTGGTGGTTGAAACATGTGCTAAATGTGTCTATTTTACCTGTATTTCAGCACAGTCAAACTTTCTGGCCACTTCACGGATGACACATCAAACTTTGGCCAATTAATGAAAAACAAACAAACAAAAAAAATTATTGCAGCCTTTCCCAGATGGCTAAAACTAGTCCCATGTTGCCGATACCAGTTATTTCCCACCCTCATCCTCATCTCTCAACATACATTTGTTTAATTAAAACAAAAACAAAAATGTCCTACTCCTGGCACTGTACCAAGTACTGACAAGGTTTTTTTTTCAGCATTTGACTGAAGGACCAGTGGAGGCAGAAAAAGGTTGGTATTTACTGGGGTGGGTGAGATGTGGTGGCAGGGTGCCACTTATTCTTCTTTGTAGCCTACTAATCTCTAATACTAAAGTCCAGAAATCTCTTTGGCCAAACTTTTGAAGCCAAACCAAAGGCTGAGGGTTCAAATTAAAGCCAAACTCAAATTGCTGATTTCTACATTCACTCATTCATTCTGTGTCATGGTTCACCTATATTGGTGTGACGGTTGTTTGGTCTTCACCAATATGGGTGCATGCAATGTACCACCTGGCATTTCTGCACAGGCATTGTGGCTCCCTGGAAGGAGAGCACCAAAGACCCATCTCAAGAAATAGTCATGTTTTGCTGAGGGTTTCACTCCCCACACCCTCCACAACTAAATATAACCTCCTCTCCCCTGGGCATGTCCTAGAGTGGGCAGAAATTGTGTGGGCGCAAAGGGGGGCATGACTGAGGGGTGATCTAAAATTAAGATTTCCGCAGTCATTGTTGCCCTTATTGCAGTACCCTAATTGCAGTGACAATCTTCAGTCCCCTTTCTAACGGTATACCCTGTGTCGTCACAACTGAAAATCCAGCCCGCTACATTTTACAGATTTATTACCACCATTTACCTTCCTAGTAAAATTTTTAATCTGCTGTTGGATAACGTCTATATTCTTCTAGCAATTCTTCTGTTTAAAACCACTGCATGCAGGACTTGAGTTTAAAAGCTGAAAAGAAATTAGAGTCCTGGCTGAAAGCCTCCAGTTACCAACTAGCCCCAGAGATCAGGATAAAACAATTTTCATATGCCCTTGCATAACCTCAGACAACACACAGCTCTGTAGCATCTCTTCTTACCTGCAGGATGCATTGGCTGGTGCCAGTTGAGCTTAAAGATACTCATCCTTCTGGATAAAATTTCATTTACATTTTTCTTTATTTGAAAATTTGTGACTGGGAGAGGCACACCAAGCAAAAGCTCATGTCCAGAGAAAACAGAGCAATTTTTAGATCTTCCACTTTGTCAAATAGCCTCCACACTCCTCTAGAAGACCACTGTTTAAAACTGTCACTTACAGGAGTAAGGTGAAAATGCAGGAACCAGCTCAGAGTCCTAGCTCAACCGCTCCCACATTATGATCTAGCCCAGAGAAAGGCAGTTTGAAATTGACATCCAAGGTAGAACTGAAAGATTAGGTGACCAAGAGAAAGACTTAGATTGATAAAGAGAACAGGGCAAGGACAGAGTTTTGGGGCACTCCATAAGATAATAGAGGGAAAACCATCACCATAGACAAAAACAGATCACAGAGTTAGAAATACAAAAAAGCCAAATCAAGCCTCAGCACTAGCCACATGGTAGTAGAATTATTTATGAATGGTGTATTAGTACATGGAAACAACAGAACTCCAATCAAGTCATATGAGTAAGGGGAGCCCTTACCCCTACCTTAGACCCCTGTGCTTAAAAGCTTACATAGCCTGCATGCATGAAGAAAGGAGGATTTATATTTCCTCCAATGCACACAGCCATTTCACAATGCAAGCATCCATAGTCACTCACCAGGAAAAGTCACATTTCTCTTGGACATCATTCTTGGGCCTGCTATGCAGGGGTGTCTTCCTGTGGGGAATCTGGATATGTTGGTGTTTCTTCTTAGCATGGCTCATCTTCTATATTCTGATGATATTCCAAGGTGTTGCCACTTTCTGGGCTTCTTCCCATTGGTGCGTGTGATGGAAGCTGTCTGTGTTGCACCATTACTCTTATTTCTAGTACCAGGTGAAAGTTGTACTGCCTCTGTTGTTACTTTGGACTCAGATGCCTTTCCTAAAGGTGTTGTGTTGGTGTGAAGAGCATGGGGTATGTTTTGAATGTTGCACTGCATCAGGATCATAGTCTGAAGTCATATGGCTGTATTGTCATGACAACTGGTCCATGATGAAATAATTTCTCATGGTTCAATGTGTGCCTTTGTTCACAAGCAGAATTTCTGTGTATTTGTGCATATTCAAGGATAAAGTGCCCTCTATGTCTTCTGTGGGCTTAGACAGGGCCTCATCCAGCTGCTCAATCACCAGGAACAGTGTAGTGCCCAAACCTGCATTAAATTTGGAAATGTTGGTTCCTGACTATAGACAGTAAGAATTTGTGTACTGTATGATTTGGAGGCAGTTATAATCCAAGGCACTGCCAGTAGCATATTCCCAGTTTGTTCATGCCAATCTTTGTATGCTTTTGGGGAAAATGCAATGCTGTCTGGATTGTGTTATACTGGTGATGGCCGTGATCACATCTAAACCAGTTTATAGTGGATGAATGGGACAGTGCAGGGTTGGGTGATTGCTGAAAACCTCTCACAACTGTTCCTACAGTAATGGCCTGAATTACATTTTTACATGTATATCCATACTTGTCAAATTTCAAAGGTGAAACGTGTCATTGGCAATGGTATGCATGTGTCTTCATGGGGCACAGTGGCATGGTATGCCCATTGATTTATGCTTGTTAATGGTCCTTCACTGTCCATGGCTTTCAGTACTGTAGCTCTCCACACCTAGTGTCTCTCAGTGCTGTAGCACACTTGAAAGTTCTGTTCCTACTGCATCTCAGTATCATTGGCTGCTTGTTCTCCCAGATCATGTTATCAGGCACTTGCTGCTGTGATCTCTTCAAAACTGTGGACATGGCTAGTGAAGCTGCCAAGGTTGGCAGATATAGCTTGCCATTCTGTCAGGAGATGCTCATAGAAGAAGCAGACACTGAAAGGTTTTAAATAAACAGTTCTATTAAAAAACTTATGACATATATCTTTGGTTTAGAGATTTAGTTATGGCAGACTGCAGAGGTTGCAACAGATGGCAGCAGCTATACCTTATCTGGGGCCATCCTCCCCTGGACCCAGGAAAGAGGAGGGAAGGGGGAAGATAGAGGTGGTCCCAGGGGACTTAGGTTTGGTCCAGGGATTGGATATAGTACCACCGGGGCCTACCACTTGGGGGGGTCATATCCTGTGGGGGAGAGGAGAAGGAGGAATTTATTGGGACAGAGCCAGCTGTCCATCCTCTTTCTCCTCTTACTCTTCAGGGATTAGGGCATCCATTCAGCCAGGACTACAATGTGAGGGCCTAATAGGCCTAAGGGGATGTTCAAGGCCACTAACATCTGTGTCCAGGGGTATCACAGCAGGCCTGCTTGCAGGCTGGCCCAGCAGTCTCAAGGTAGAGGTACTGGCAATGGGGCAGTAGGCTTGCCCATGCAGGGGCTCAAAACTGTTGCTATGTGCTGGAGCGACATTCAAAACAATGTATTAATAAAAAGTAAAAAATAACACAGTAAAGTATGCGGTGCTTATAGCATCCAGGGTACTATTGCCTGCTAACACTGGGGAGAGCAGCTTCCTCTGAGGGGTTCCCATGCACTTTTCAGGTGCTCAAAAAGGAAAGTTGCCTTACCTTGTCCTCAGGCCTCGGTCCTGGTGCCCCATTGAGCCAAGCAATGACCAGCATGTCAGGTTCCTCGGGTGCCACTCGTTAGCTAGGGGAGGCACATAGTCTCCACCAAAGCTGCCTCCCATGACCATGTCGCAGAATCCAGGACCTAGGTGGAGGGAATCACCTCTTGATCTGAGCCCGAGTGGCAGGACAGCAGTCCCAGAGGAGCGGCGAGGGGGTTGGGCCAGGCAACAATCATGTGAAAATGGGGGCTCTTTGCATCTGGTCTGGGGGGGGGGTTACTCGCTGGCGGGGATGCCCAGGGTGTTCTCTCCTCCTTGGATTCCCACTCTGTCAGGGTGGTGGCTGATTCCCTGCAGTTTGTTCAACTCGAGATAGTGCTAGTGCTTGGGGTATGGCTGGGTGTTGCCTCCCCTCACAGCTTGAGTTGTTTTTTGTGGGCATACAGTATTTCATGATCCGAGGAGGGTTCAAGCTGATTGGCTGCCGAGATCTAGCGTGACTCTCGGTGGCCATCTTGTGAATGGTACGGTTGTCTCAGGTGGTCAGGGAAAGCAAACCATGTGGTTTGTTAGTGGAGCAATGCATCAGCAGTAGGGGCTGTATCAGGGACCCCCCCAATGGGGTTCAGGATTAGATACCAGACTATTCGTGCAGGCAGAGCAGCCACGCCACTTACACATGAGGATAAAAATTAAAAAACACCAAAAAAAAAAACTCGCAATTGAGATGGCAGGGTATAAAAAAAAGAAATCATCAGCCTTCAAGGCAGAGGTATCACTGACAGTAGAGGCTATTAATTCAATGGCTTAAGATAATTGGGGATTGGTGGAGAAGCTAGCAAGGGGACAGCCCTCCAGCCAGGGAGTGCTTGGGGGGGGGCTGGGTTAGGCGGGCAAGCAAGGATCTAGGGCCGGTACCCAGGGAAGGCAGAGACCCCCAGTTCCCTGCCCCACAGCCATAGGGAATCAAAATATAAAAGAAACAATAAGAGGGCGCTAGATTCAGCATGCAAAAAAAAAAAACAAATTATAAATAAATATCCTCATTGCACACTCGACCAGAGATTGGCAATGCTGCCAGCATCAGGGGATGGGACTGGGTTGTTGGACAGGTCCAGCTCTCTACATCCACTGGTCCTCTCTGGCACCTTCTGTGGCCTTTGCCAATGGATCTTTGGGGATGAGGGGGGTTCAGTGTGTTGCAGATAACATGGCAGCCCAGCAGAGAAAGCCATCTACAAAGATCACAGAAGGCCTGGAGACACAACTGCCAGAAATGTACTGGAAGAAGGGATCAGCATGGTTAGAAGCCTGCCTGGAGGGCCTGGGTAACCATTGACATCGGCAGCTGCAGGGACGCCATCAAAGAAGTGGCTGGCAAGGGGTTGGTAGTGCCTCCTGACAAGCTTCCAAGGGAAGGGAAGGAAGCTGAGGAGGTAAGATGAATGAGTGACTGGGATGCACTTCAGGTGCTTGACATGGCACTGAGGAGCAGAAGGCATGACCTAGGGGAGCCCAAGGAGGGGGACAGGGGAGCGTTGGCCCCAGCAGCTGAGGCTGTGCCTCTCAGGTGGCAAGCCATACTCAGGGGTGATTGTACTACGGGGAATATCCCAGACACTGGTCTGGACCCAGCAGGGTTGGGGGCACAATTAGACAAGCTGCTGCCTGATGGATCTGATGGCAGCAGTGGTGGAGAAGGCAGAAGGGCAGGCGGCAGCAAGATGCTCTGGGTCCAGCCACCACTGAGATCCCACTTCCTCAACCAAGCTCTTATGCGGAGCTAGATAAGCAGTTGTGTTCCCACCTCACTGAGAACATTAGACCGCTGATTAGGAACAGGGAGTACGTGGACATGTTCTCATTGTTGAACAGGCCAGTGGAAAGGGAGCAAAAAAAGAAGGAGAAGGGTGAGGACTCTGATAAGAAACCTACAAATGTGCCTCACACCTTTGAAAACTGGACAGCAGCCTTTCCCAACTTTGAGGGCACCATCCTTCAGGCTGAAAAAGACCAAGGGCTTGCGCTGTTTACCTACCAGAACAGGATAACACTCATGCATCTGAGGATGGGGGGCATGGCATGGCTACAGTATGATGAGGTGTTCAGGAGAAGGTGCCAGGAGGACAGCACAGTGGGGTGGGGTACAGTGGATGTGACCCTCCTGGTGGATGTCATGCATGGGTGAGGGTTGTACATATGGACAGTGATTTAACACTGTAACTGACCCCTCCACAGAAGGCAGGGGGGAACAGCCCCTCATCCAAGCATACTTGCTTATAATCAATCAAAGTGTAATCAGGTGTCATGTCATTTCTGGCACATCTTCCTGGTCTGCGGTCTGCAGCACCTCTTCATTCACTGCACCTCCCCTCACTTCCAAAGAGGAGTTTTAATGGGAACAAAAAAGAAACTGGGGAAGCCACATAGGAGCAAGCCTGACCACTACTGTAAGGGGGGACAAGAGTAGCCTGTGGCTGAGTCAGTTCCAGAATAGTAAGGTCACCAACCTGCTGGATGAGGGGTTTCTGGTGGGTTTCAGGATCCAATATGGTGGCCCAAGGGGGAGCCAGGAAGCCAGGAGCCTGAAGTCTGCGCAGAATCATCAGCAGGTAGCCAGGGAGAAATGGGAGAAGGAAAGGTGGCTGGGAGGGGATTAGTGGGCCATACAGACCTCTCCATGCCTGACACCTGGGTATCACTTATCAGGTTGGTGCCTTCTTGGGGGCTGCCAAACATCACGTTTAAGGCCATTCTCATACAAGGGATGGACAATGGAAGTGCTGATGCTTTATCTCATTTACAGTGGCAATGCTTTTGGGATCTGGCTCCAGCAGTGGAGCAACAGCCATGGATGGTACCCCCCTTCTTTTGGAGGGTAGTGACATCTCGACTTGGAAATGCATAGGTAATTCCATTGCACCAAAGATAAGAGAAGTATATAGGAAAGGAGTGGAACACTATCTGGGGGTCTGTACTCAGCATGGTTGGCTAGAAGATTGGCCCATTCTGGTCGAGCAGCTGTTCATGTATATCATACTTGCTAGGCAAAATGGGGACATGCCAGGGGGTGCTGGGCAGAGGTCTTGCTGGCTTGTCTTGGTTCTCCAGGGCCCTGGGGGTTACCAACAGCACAAAGGTTTTCAGGGTGCAGAAGATGCTGGAAGGGTGGGGGAAGTCATTGGCTTCTCACCAAGACACAAGGCACCCCTTCACCCTGGCTATCCTGGAGATAATATGGAGGGATCTCCCCAAAGTCTGCTGGACCCCTTTTGAACTGCTGTTGTTTGAAACCATGTTTCTGTTGGCTATTTGCAGGGCCTTCAGGGTGTTGGCACTAACACAGCCCAGCCAGTTTTCAAAGGCCATCGGGTTGGAGATAGGGGAACATCATACCAACTGAGGAGGGCACATGGGTAAGGCTTAACATGAGTAAAACTGACCAAGGGCAGAAGGACCGCTGTTGCCTGGTTCTGGATCCACCAGGAGTTCCCTCAAGGATTTAGGACAGAGTGAAGGCTTACATTGCTGTGAACCCCAAGACATGTGGGGCATTCTTCCAACTTGAGGATGGCAGGCTTGTCACGGCCTACCTGGGGGAGAAAGGGGAGAGGGAGGTAAGGTGCTTGCCTGGCGCCATGGTTTGGAGGGACAGGAGCAAATCTTCAGGATCACCAGAGCAGCTGCACAGGGCGGGAGCTGGATGTCATTGTCCACCTAGGGACAAATGACCTGTTTAAGAAAGGGATCAGAGCAGTGTAGGAAGAGTTTGTGGAGTTGGGAAGGGGCATCAGTCAAGTAGCATGCCCAGTAACCAGGGCCCCTGGTGTTCTTCGGCAGAATTTTCTGATTTCTGCGGCAGAGATCCTTGACTTCTGTGGCAGCATTTTCTGATTTCTGCGGCATGATTTATTCATTTCTCTGGCAGAATGCAGTCCTGTCATTGGCTAAATATGATGTGATGTCATCAATGACATCATATGCTGAGCATAGAGGAGGGGCTTCAGAATAAATGAGGTGGGAAAGAAAACCTGACACTATGG
Organism: Neoceratodus forsteri; assembly: GCA_016271365.2. Classification (NCBI taxonomy): domain Eukaryota; kingdom Metazoa; phylum Chordata; order Ceratodontiformes; family Ceratodontidae; genus Neoceratodus; species Neoceratodus forsteri. The sequence goes on from CM057449.1 coordinate 1,497,611,475, forward strand.
AAAAACAGTATATTTATATGAAAATTCACCAGAAACAATGAATTCTGCGGCACCATATATGTTTTGCGGCATGATGCAGATTTGCAGCAAATTCCGCAACCACAGAACCGCAGAATTCCAGGGGCCTTGACGGTAACCTTCTCGGAGGCGTTGCCTGTCTATGGTGTAGGTGAGGCTAGGGTGCGCCACAACATGGCATTCAATCAGTGGTTGAAAAACTGGTGCAGAGCTCAGGGATTTGGCTCCATTGGGGACTGGAGGTCCACCTGGAGTGATGCAGGCCTATACTGGTGTGATGGTCTGCATCTGTCCAGGAGGGGAACCAGGATCCTAGGTGATAGGTTTCAATGCTTCACTTGCAAGCATTTATACTAGCCAAGGGGGGAGGCACTGGAAAGGAGCAGGGACATCCTAGCCCCTCCAAAAAAATCAGGGTAGTAAGTGAGGCAAACACCAAGATAGAGATGTCGATAGGTAGAAGGGCAGGGGTAAATGGAGAAAGTGAAAAAAGGCAATAAGGATAGGGATGGGGCAAAAAAGGGTAAGGCTATCAGGAAATGGAGGACAATGAGTATCAGTGCTTGTAGTCTGGGCAACAAGCTCCCTGAACTGGTGGCCTTGAGGGAAGAGGGATGCCTGGATATCATAGCAGTTACAGAAACATGGTACCAGATAACCATGACTGGGATGTTAACATACTAGGGTACACAACCTACAAGAGAGACAGGGAGGGAAGAAGAGGGAGAGGAGTAGCTCTCTACATTATGTAAGGGAAGGGAAGGGATAAAAGCAACTGAACAAAAGAGCAAACAGGGAAGAGAGGAGGCACTGTGGGTCACCTTAGAGACTGGAAATGGCACCACAGTCTGAACAGGGGTTGTATACAGACCCCCATGTCAAGGGGAGGGAATGGACAAGTATATGATAGAAGGCATTTTTAGGATGACAGAGAAAGGGGAGATACTGTTGATGGGAGACCTGAATATGCCAGATGTTAACCGGAGCACAGTTGATGCAGCCACATCCAAGAGCAAGGCCATTCTCAATGCCCTACAGGTGGCATGCCTCAGACAGCTAGTTTTGGAACCCACTCATGAGCGAGCCATCTTAGACCTCATACTCTCAAATGGGGACAGTGAAAGGATCTCAGACCTAGAAGTGGGTAGCCATCTGGGAACAAGTGACCACACAACAACGTGGTTCACGATAAACTCAGCTACAGAGTCAAGCCATACAAAAGTGAGGGTGCTGGGCTTCAGGAGGGCTGACCTTGGCAAGGCGGGAGAGTGCCTTAGAAAAGCACTAGCAAACAGGCTGGAAGGAGGGGTGGAGCAACAATGGGGAAACATCAAAACTGCCATCACAGAGGCAACAAGCCTTTGTGTGAAGCAAATAAATCAAATGAAAGAAAAAGCCACTACGGTTCTCAAAAGAGGTGGCGGGGAAGGTCAGGGAGAAAAAGATAGCATTCAGGAAGTATAAGGAAACACAGAAGGAGCAGGACAGAAAGCAGTACCAGTTAAGGCAGAAGGAAACAGGGAGGGAAGTCAGAATAGCAAAGGCCAAAACTGAGGAAAAGATAGCCAATTTGGTTAAGAAGGGGATAAAACCTTTTATAGGTACTGTATATCAGGGAGCATAGAAAAACAAAGGGAGGGATAGTGAGGCTGAAAAGAATGGATGGTGGGTGGGCAGAGAGGGACAGTGAAAAAGCAGGGACACTGAATGAATATTTCTGCTCAGTATTCACAAAAGAGGAGGAGGGGGAAGTGCCTAATTCAATTAACAGAAGTACTCTAGATAGGGGGGTCGATCCCAGTCCTTTCACACTTTCACAGAAGAAAAGGTTCTGAAAGAACTCCTAAAACTGAAGGTGGACAAAGCAATGGGGCCTGACAGAATTCACCCCAGAATTCTAAAATAATTAAGGGGAGAACTAGTGAAATCACTGTCTACCCTTTTTAACAAATCATAGGAGGATGGTGTGGTACCTGGGGACTGGAGGAAGGCTGATGTGATTCCTCTTCACAAAAGTGGGACCAAGACAGAGGCAGGAAACTACAGACCTGTCAATTTGACCTCTGTGGTAGGGAAAGTGATGGAATCACTTCTGAAAGAAAGAACTGTTGAGTACCTAGAGGCCAGTGGGGCACAGGACCCAAGGCAGCATTGGTTCACAGCAGAAAGGTCATGTCAGGTGAATCTAATTGATTTATTTGACTGGGCGACCAGAGTAGTAGACCAGGGTGAGGCTGTGGACATGGCCTACCTAGACTTTATCAAGGCATTTGACACAGTCCCACACAAAAGATTAATATTGTAGTCAAATTAACCAGCATGGGAGTGGGTCCCAGAGTGGTAGGCTGGATAAAACGTTGGCTGAACAACAGGACACAGAAGATAATTGTATATGGAGTTTACTCTGAAGAAAGAGGGGTTACTAGTGAGGTACCGCAGGATTCAGTACTGGGTCCAGTCCTTTTTAATGTCTTTATAAGTGACATTGCAGAGGGACTGGAAGGAAAAGTATGCCTCGTTGCAGATGACACAAAGATCTGCAACAAGATTGACACACAAGGAGGTGTGGAAAGGATGAGAAGGGACTTGGCAACATTGGAGGAATGGTCAGAAGTATGGCAGCTTGGATTTATTGCAAAGAAGTTCAAATAATGCACCTGGGAAACAAAAACCAAGGGGAAGATTATACAATGGGGGAGGGGAGGGGAGGTAGTAACAACAACAAAAATGGAAAGGGACCTGTGGGGTAATCATATCAGATGACCTTAAGGTTAGCAAGTAATGTGAGAAGGCAGTAGGAAGGGCTGGGGGGGATACTGGGATGTATAGGGAGAGGCATCACCAGCAGAAAACAGGAAGTTGATTATCCCTCTGTACAGACAGTTGGTGAGACCCCATCTGGAGTACTGCATCCAATTCTGGAGACCCCATCTCTGCAAGGACATAGACAGGATAGAGGCAGTCCAGAGGAGGGCAACTAAAATGGTGCAGGGTCTGCAAGAGAAGCCATACGAAGAGAGACTAAAGGAGCTTAATATGTATACCCTTGAGGAAAGGATGGAGAAAGGGAACATGATAGAAACCTTTAAGTACCTCAGTTGAATCAACAAAGTCCAAGAGGATAGCATCTTTCAGAAAAAGAGATGTTCAAGAACAAGGGGACACAATTTGAAGATGGGGGAGGGCGGTTCAGGGGCAATGTGAGGAAGTATTTTTTCACAGAGAGGGTGGTGGACGCGTGGAACAGCCTTCCTGAGGAGGGTGTGGTGTCTAAAACTGTGGGAGAATTCAAGAAAGCATGGGACAGATATAAGGCAATTTTTGTTGGGGGAGGAGAAATAGGCTGTTGGTTAACTAGGATCTGCAGCTTATCCTCGAGGTAGGGAAATGGGCAGACTAGGTAGGCCAAGCGGTCCTTATCTGCCGTCAAAATCTATGTTTCTATGTTACCAGTTTAGAGTAGCTTTGACTTGGGCAGTGCAGGAAGTGGGGTTGAACCCCAAGGAGTTTGGTATGCACTCCTTCAGAATTGGGGCAGCCATGAATGCTAGGAGTCTGGGGTGGTCAGAAGGGCAGATACAGGCACTGGGGCATTGGAGGTCCCAGGCATTCTTGAGGTATATGCACCCATATTTGCAATAATGGCTTTCTGTTTCTTTCCGGGTCCCCACGAATCAATGGTTTAATTTCGATTTGTGGCCAGGCCTTCATTCAACAAGCTGCAGCTAGAGTGGCGGCCAGGGCAGAGAGGCTGCTCCATAATGAGGGTCTTCCGGTGGTCCAGGTCTGATGGCTGGGATCTGAGCACATGTACTGGGGAGAGCTGATCCCCCTGCTTCGAGCAGAGGAGCAGACCCAGCATATCCAGGAGATATTGGTGGTGCATCTTGTCCTGGGAAGCTGGAATATGGTGGATTTGCTGCTGACCATGAAGAAGGACTTTCGAACTATTACGGACTGGTGGCCTCAGACTATCTTCATCTTGTCCCAGCTGATCCAGAGGTCCAGCTGGCCAAATGGGAATGGGGTGGCCCCTCTCAACAAGGCCTGCATCTAAGTTAACAGGGAGATGAGGGTGATAATGCAGTCAGTAGGGGTGGCCCGTGGTGAAACATAGTCAGATACAGGCCTCTGGTCAAATCATGGTAGCTGAGATGGGGCACTTGACCAAGTGGGGGTTATAGTGGTGGCTAGGAGCACTGGAATAAGTCTTGGACGAAGTGGTGAGCAGGTGGCTTGGGGGGGTCACATGTTGTCTGTCCTGTGGCAGCATGGGAGAATCACTAAGAGATGGCATAGTGGTAAGGGAGTGGTGAAGAGCTGAGTTCTTCAGAAGGGCTCGTGACACCCTCTGGATGGCATAGAGGCAGAACTGAACACCTGGACCCAGGGGAGAGGTCATGGTTTGCTTGCAGCAGGTAGATCTATACTGTAAGGCAAACGGCACCTGATGGAGGGCGGCCTTACAGCCTTGGCCCAGAACGACCATGGGGTAGTTGATCCTCCCAGATGCACTCGCTGCTATTAATCTGGAATATTTTTCCATAAAAACATGGCTGTGGCCATTTCCTCCAAGACATGTGTCAGTGTGTTTCTTTCTGGGAAAGGGGGTATGGAGGGCTACCAGATAATGCAGAGGCTGCAACAGATGGCAGCAGCTGTATTTTATCAGGGACCATCCTCCCCTGGACCTGGGAAGGAGGAGGGAAGTTGGGAAGAAAGAGGTGGCTTCTGGGGACTAAGGATGGATCCAGGAATTGGATGTGGGACCACAAGGCCCTCCCACTTGGGATGAGGGGTCACCTCCTGCAGGGAAGAGGAGAAGGAGAAGGAGGAATTTATTGGAACAGAGCCAGCTGTCTGTCCTCTTTCTCCTTTTACCCTTCAGAGATTACCCACCTGCCCGGCCTCGTAAAAGCAGGGTTGTGGGGGAGCAGAGAGTTAGGGCCCCTCTTTTGACTCAGCATGGGTGATTGTACTAGCGGTTGGGGAGAGGCTTTTCCTGGTTTTTCCTGTAGCAGGATTTTTCCCAGGTTTTTCACCTTCTCCAAAAGGGCGTTAAATCGAGGTGGAAGCTGGAGAAATTAAACAGGTGAGAATAAATAATCAGGGATTGTGAATGCTAATATGTTGCAGTCATGGCGGCATCTCATGAGGATCACTAAGAGATGGCATAGTGGTAAGGGGGTGGTGATGAGCTTAGTTCTTCTGAAGGGCTCTTGACACCCTTTGCTTAGCATGGAGGCAGACCTGAACACCTGGACCCAGGGGAGGTGTCACGGTCCACCTGCAGCACCCACCAGGATAAAGCACAGCATTGCAGAATTCTCCAGTAGAGTTACTGCAGCAAACAATGTAATTTCAATAGGAGTTAATCCCTTTTGTCATGCAGTAAACCTGTGACACTGCACTTCATCCTAGTGGGCTTCACTGCATATCTGTACTGCAAGGCAAACGGTGCCTGACAGGGGGCGGCCGTACAGTTTTGGTCCAGTATGACCATGGGGTAGTTGATCCTCCTGAATGCACCCACTGCAGTTAATTCAGCATATTATTCAATAAATGCATGGCTGTGGCCATTTCCTCCAAGACATGTGTCAGTGTGCTTCTTTCCGGGAAAGTGGGTATGGAGGGCTAACAGACAAGTGATTTCACGCTCTTTGCTATCCAGGCTTTAGCTTTCAACAATGTGGGCTATACATTCTCACTGAAAAACCAGAGTGGAAATATCAGTCAGCATGGAGTTCTGCTAGTAAAACATGGACCATATACTTTAACATTCTTTATTCTCTCCAGTGACACTTAAGGGCTGCAAAAAAAAAAAACCTCTACAATGGTAGCTGAGATGATGTTTGTCTTTCCCCTACTATCTTCCTTTCTGATGATGTCTCCAAAGGAACAAACTGACGTATTTTCAGTAGCATGGAGATGCGGTGCTTTGGGTGTCTACCCAGATTTTGCATGTAGATATGACTGCCATTTGTTTATTAACTGTCTTGTGTCCCCCCCCCCTTTCCCTCTCTGTCTTTCTCTCGCTCTCTCTCTCTCTCCTTCTAAACCATCACTCACCCCACCATCTTCCTCCAGGAAGCTCAAACACACTCTTAAGATCTTTGTATCCCTGCTCATTTGTGTTGCAGGAAACACTGAACTGAATCCTGGCCCTACCCCTTCCACCCATACTCAGCTCTCCAAAGTGCTAAGGACCCCACTCATCCTGCCAGAACATCCCTAGCCTTCTTTCTAAGATAGATCAAGTTACATCTTCTGATGTTAAACCTCCAACCAGATGTTTTTTTTCATCACTGAGTCATGGTTCACCACCAAAGCAAACAATGCATTGGTTATCCTCCCAGGATATTCAGTGGCCAAGAAAGACAATGGAAAGAGGGGCAGAGGTGTTGCCATGTACATCTTCTCTCATCTCCAGTTTAAGTCTGTGCTATGTGCATCTTCCCTCTCCTTGCATGAGCTGCTCCTCCTGTAGCTCCATTCCCTTCTGAGTGCCACCTTTATTTCTGGTATCTTCTGCTGCCCAGGCTCCAACCATATCATTATTACCAACCTCCTTTCCTCTGCTCCTCTATGGCCTCTCAGGGTGAGTTACTTATGCTGGGTGATTTTAATTCTGTTGGCTTTTCCCATCCTCTAACATGTTTTGCAATAATGTTTAATCTCTTCAGCTGACCCCACTTATTTCTGAACGTAATCACCTTAACCTCAAAACCTATCAATACTCTTCTTGACTGGATTCTGTCTTCCCACCACCACTGCACTGTGTTGGTTGGTTGGCACTCTCCTTGATGTCCTTAGTAACCACCACATGGTCTACTGTGTGTCCTTTGTGTGTACAATCCATTGTTCAAATGTTCCCCCATAAAAACTATCAAAATTAGCTCCATCAGATCATTAGATCTCTCTGTTCATCAAGCTGACATGTCCTCCACTGACATCTTTCATCACAACAACCGCCAACATAAACTCTACCACTCAAAATTTCCAAAAGACATTCTTGATTCTGTGGGATTCTCTTGTCCCTTACAGAAGGATTGTACTTAAGGGCTCTTATTTTCTAGGATCATAGAGATGTTAAATTGTCTCAAGGCATGGGACCTAGCCTGGCATACCCACAAGACCTCTAGCTTCCCATATAGCTGTGAAAGATATCAGTCAGTGCACATTGCCTGCACTAAAGGATTCCCAAAACTGAATATTTTTCTTCCACACACCTCAACAATATTAGTTATCCATCTAAGTTCGGGAAAGTCATCCACTCCCTGTTTTCCTCTGCCACAGACACATGTCCTCCTGTCTTCAAACTTGAGAATTTAGCAATCACGGACCATGCTGAAGTAGCCCTTCTCATCCCTATTCCCCTGTCTTCTTTTTCTCCCTCCCTTACAACTTCCATCTCTTTCTCACCCACCATGCTTTCTGCCTCGGCCTTGAATTCCCACAAGGGATATAGTCCTGATGACCTTGATCTTAAATGTCTTCACTTATCTGACCCTAGTATGCTACTCCTATCTCCTCCATTCTCAACCTCTCCTTTAAACGTCTTCACTTATCTGACCCTAGTATGCTGCTCCTATCTCCTCCATTCTCAACCTCTCCTTTAAACGTCTTCACTTATCTGACCCTAGTATGCTGCTCCTATCTCCTCCATTCTCAACCTCTCCTTTAAACTTCTTCACTTATCTGACCCTAGTATGCTGCTCCTATCTCCTCCATTCTCAACCTCTCCTTTTTCATGGGTGTTGTTTCTGATGTACAGAAACAATCAACTGCCATCCATCTCCCTAAAGGTGGTGACCCTTTCACTTCAGGGAACTGTCTTCTTCTCTTTCTTCTTCAAACTTTGTTCAAGATCAAAGAATACCTTGTTCTTTGCCAACTCAGAACCTTTCTTGACTCCCCCCACCCAGTTTGGTTTCAAGAAGTCCTATTCCACTAACACCTCTCTCTTCTAGTTCACTGATTCCATTTTTAATAAAATGGACCAAGGCCTGCTAACCTCCACCATCTTTACTGATCTGGCAAAAACCTTCAATACTGTTTCCAATCCCTTTCTCCTGGACAAGCTAAAAAGGTCAGGACTACTTGGCTAGTTTGTTTAGCATCTACCTAGAGGGAAGGTCCCAAGCTGTCCATATAGGTGAAGAACGCTCGCCTCTCTCAACATTTGCACAGGTGTACCCCAAGAATATGCCCTCTGCTACATCCTGTTTTCCTTTTTGCTGAACCACCTTCATAAGGTCTGTATCTCTTAAACGTGAATCTGTACATGGATGACACTGTACTTTTTGCTTCTGTGTCCTCCACTCCTGAGCTGGATGCTAAGTTCCATATGGGTTTTACAGACATCCAACTCTTGTTTTGCACCAAGCAGCTGTCTCCATATTCCTTGAAGACTTTTTCTATGTCCTTCATCACCAGGCAGCATCCAGTTGTAAGATCCAGGCACTCCCTGTGTCTAGGGATATAAGGTGGTATTTTCATTAGAGTAGCACCTGTCTTACATTACAGAACATGTATCTGCTCTAAATACCATTTTCCACCATGGGCCTGGGACTCTGGAGTAGGGGCACTGTAACCAATATACAGATGCACCAATAAACAAGAGACCACACACAAACTGATTGTTCAGCTGTGATCAAGCTGGGTGCATTTCTTAACTGCTATTGATGTTTCACAGCACTAAGGATATTCCCTTCTCAATTAAGTCTCTCACACTTCGCTCAAACAGCACAGTACTACAGTAGTTGCATCACACTGTACCCTATAATCAGTTCGTAGCTCTAGTTTCCATCACCACCATTCCCAGGATCTATACTCCTAAATACTCCCAAAGTTGCTTTACCAGGTTCACCCTCACTGTAAGTAGCATAAATGTTATCATTTTCAGTTAATCTAGTCCAAATACACCTTACATTGCACTTCAGTTCCTAACCTCCCCTATAGGATGACTGGAGCCCTGGCACTCCCATGGTAATTTGTGCGTAGCATGCTTGCAGGTAGGGCGAGCTCTGTCTCTGGGGATGTTCCATTCTGGCACTTGTCTCATTATGCTCACATACAGTAGGACAACATTATGTTAAATCATGTCAGCATTATACGGTACTACTAATTGTCGTTAGCTAGTCTAGCTGTACATGACTCCTTCTATTAGCATACTGATAGCCCTAATGACCCAAAGAAACAGGCTTCCATGCATTGACCTTCCAATGGGATCTTATTGACTTCAACCCTTGCCTCCTCCTGATGATCTATTTACCTGCCAGGGGGAAATACAACATTGCCGAGGCCTTTCATAATTCTTAAACAGGGTATTTTTAACTCAAGACTTACTTATAAATGTGCCCTTTGTGAACTGTGCTTTCTTTCAAAATAAACTTCCTTTTAATTCTTCTAACGGGCATGGATCTGCAAGAATCCCCAGCGATTACCCTTGTTGGGCAGCCTCCACTACTGCCAGTGGTTCTATCTGGTTCTCAGTCTGCTGGGTTCCTTGAGGCTCACCTAAGAGACCCATCCTTTTGGGACCTGCAAGTGGTACTCTAGAAACCTCAACAGGAGACCAGTGCCACCCAGACCCAGGGACCCTGTCACCATTCCTTAGCCCACAGACTCCCTGCCTTAGTCACTGCCACAAACTGGACGTCCTCTGCTGTTCCTTGCCTGCTGCAAGAACCCCCTCCTTGCTGTTTGCCTGCCCCTGTTATAGACAATTCGGTGATGGCAGGACCATAATTTTTAATGACAGAGTTTCTGCTTCTTGCTAGCAGCTTGCAAGCAAGAACTTTTATTTCATATAGTGCCTCATCCTTAAGACTTGAAAGGCTTAACATTAAAAACAAAACAATTCACAATTTAAAACATGCATAAAATGCATGAACCAGAGTGCAACAGCAATCTTGTACTATACACATCAAATAAAACATTTTGCATTAAAAGGAACCATCAAATGAACTCTGTGTACACAAACAACCAGACATCCTGTCTCTAAGCAAGTAAGGGGCTAATCTAGTGGACAACTCTCAGGTTCAAATGTAAACTTTGATGACCTTCTATTACAGTAACCGGCCTTGAGATGAGTGAAGACAGGCTGGTTACATAGCCTAATCACCACATCAGCCTTCCTATAAAATCCTTGAAGAGGTCTCTTCCTGTAAGCACCTTGGGGTTTTGTTGGGCTGTAGTCACGACCTCTCCAACTATGTGGATGTCATTTATCAGAAAATTAATTCTAAACTTGCCACATTATTCACCAACAAAGCATTCATCCCACTTTCCTTCTGTAGAGAGATCATCATTAAAATTATCCTCTTGATCATTGATCACAGTGGTGCTGTGTATAGTGCTGCACCCAAATCTACCCTAATTAGAAATTACACCCTCATTCATTCCTTCTGCTGGTTCACCCTTTAGTGCCCACCGACACTCACCACTGCTCTGTTTACTCTTCTGCTGTATTTATATCTCTTGTAGCCAACCCAGATGCCTATCCCCCTGTGCCTCATTTATCTCTAAATTCTGTTTCAGTTCTCCCTTACCTTACTCTTCTACCTTAGCTCACTCTTCACCTACCTCTCTTACTCCACTTGCTCCTTTAGGAACACTGACACTCATTCATTCTTCCTCTCTTGCACGTAGTCCTCTGTGATCAAGCTACATTCTTCTTTATTCTCCAAACTGTGATCTAACCTCCCACTTGTCATCCATTCTGCCTCCTCCTCTTCCTCACCTTTAAAAACTCACCTCCAAGACTTCATGGTTGACTTTTGTAACTGTTTCTAACATCTACCAGTCCAACATGGCTTTCTACTGACACCCCCTTCATTGTGCACTTTATTGAATACCTTATCTTTGTTGATTAATACTCTGCAGCTTTTAGTTTGCCTTTATTTTAAGATGCTTAATTGTACTATTTGTATTATGAATTGTTGTTACTTTCATTACTCTGCACCTAGCTATTTTCATTACATACTAAGGGTGGTCTTCACCTTTGTATTGATGCATTGTTGTTATTTATAAAATAGACACATTTCTAGAAACCTGATTGGCTAACAGCCCCTTTTACCTGTGTCTTTATTAGGCCATATAGTTACAATCGGCACTAACTGTGACAAGCAGAGTCACCTAACAGAAAAGAATCACTACTTGTTACACCCTGCCAGCTGACAGTGATCTCCAAAGCCGACTAAGAATCTCAGTCCAAAACATTTAAAACCTTACCACAGACCCACTCTTCTGAGGACCATTATGACTTTTAAATATAATGAATGAAAAAAAACCTCAGCACAGACCTGTTCCTCCTCAGCCCACCCAGCTGCCCATTCACCTGCAAGAGCAACCCACCTATATTTTGATATAATTACACAGCAGTTCATTGTGGGGCAGTCATCCCTGGATCTCCTACTGATCCCTGTTACCTGTTACATGGCTGAGCAATACTGCTCGTGGCTTTGTTCCTCAGGCGGCGCCACCTACCCCTGCACTGCCCTTTACTGTAAACCCTGTGGGTATAACCAGAGCTGCTCAACTCACTAGCAGATTCCCACTACATGCACTGCAACTTTAACTTTGAAAAACATGGTTGGTTCAAGAGAGACACTAGGAAGGAGAAATCAAAACTACAAAGCAGCAGGAAACCACTCTTGATGGTGGCTGCCAAGGGGCACACTCACCAGTCAAGATTACTGTTTAATGTAAATAAACTGAAAAAGTCAATGAAAGAGGCAAAGATTAACCCAAAATGAAACTAAAAAGGACACACCAATTTTTTCCCTATATCTTTTGGGGGGGGAGATGCCAAACAACATCACACTAAATACACCAGTCTGTATAGCACACGATCACCCCTGCTTGCTGTAAGTGAAACTGGGTGGGCAAACTAAGAAAGTAATAGTTACAAAAAAAACATAGATTTGAGTGTGTGTGTCTGGGGAGTGGGTGGGGGGGGTGCATACACAGACAGACACCAATACCCTCTATGAACGTTTAATTTAAGAACTCCATTACAAGACAATGACAAGGACTATTTTTTCTACTGACATCACATTTTTTTTAGTCTTTTTATGAAAACTATGTGCATTTTTTTAATTATCTTCTTTACTGGGGGGGGCATTTTATAAGTAGAATAAGACACTCCGATGTGTGGTTTATGGCCTGATAAGTGGACTTCTCTGGTGCTAAAGGCACTTGGTACAAGCACCCCATGCCTCATTACTCACCTGGGGTGTGTTCTTATCAGGCCATAAACCACACCTCATTGTGTCTTATTCCTTACATGTATCATTACTGCCTGCTCTTCTTTCTCTATGACACATCAGGAAATGAGCTGGTATCAGCTCAGTATGACCTTCCTCACATAAAACATTTGAAATAAACACATAAATAAATGAATGAATAACTGCATAAATAAATGAAAATAAACATTTGCATAACTAACTACATACAATACATAAATCAATCGATCAATAAATAAATAAATAAATCCTATCTTCTTTGGCCCCCCCCCCACTTTGATGGCCACTCGTAGGTAGGATGCTCATTATCAGATAGGATGCTTATTATCAGATCCAGTCTGAGTTTCAATCATAGTTTAGCACTGAGATGACACTTGTTACAGTCACAACAGATTTTCTTATGCCCATTGATACAGTCTCTCTGGTCATTTTGCTTTTGTTGATATGGATCACACTGTGGCATTCAACACTGTTAATCATGACCTGGTTCTTTATAGGTTGCATACCATGGTCATTGTGTTGGGCACTGCCTTAGCTTGGTTCAAATCCTACCTCCCCTTCAGAACATTCTTTGCCTATCCGATGGACTTCTGTTCTGTCCCTGTTGCTTTTTTTTTCTTTTTTTTTTTCTTATTTTATTTATCCTCCTGGCCTTTCGATGATATCCGCCCCCCCCTCCAGACCCTAAGCCCTGATTACTTGTCAGTTATGGGCAATCTAGGGGAGGGGGGGGTGGCACACTGCTATATTGAAAGGGACATCATGGAGTTGGCAGTCGCTTTTTCATGTTTTCTTTGTCCCTTCCCCCTTGCATCCATGAACACATGCATGTGGAGGCATGTGTGCATCATGACGCTATGCTACTAGTCTCTTATGCTCTGGTGATGCTCCCAATCCTCCACTGGGGGGGCAGCCAAGGAGCGGGATGACATATTCACCCACCCAGGGAAAGGAGAGCTGTCATTGGATACTCAATCCTTTCCTTCCCCTGCTGACCCCTAGCAGCCCGGGCTTGCTGCTGAACCCAGGTCACTGGCATGGCATGAGGTGTGGTGTCCATCGCCTCAACCCTCAGCACCACAGGTCTGGCCTACCCCTTTTGCTTTAACTAAGGGTTACCCCCAGGAATCTATGTCTGAAGCTCTGTTATTAATTATACACAGCTCTTAGCAATGTCCCTTCATCTCCTGGAGGCATCCTTATATTTGTATCCTAATGACATCCAGGCATATTTCATAATAAATTATCATTGATCATATGTTTATGTGAAAATTAAGTCCTCAAAAAATGAAATATTCCTCAAGCTAAATTCTATCAAAACAAATTTTTTTAATTTTTTACTCTCATAGTGTGTCTAAGCAAGTCTACAAATTTGGCTTTGTTTTTGAAAATGTCAAAATCAAATTTAAAAATCATGCACAATGGTTTTTACATATTTTTAAGAAAAGCTTGAAAAGCTGAAATTCAAGACCCTATTCTCATAATTAGTGTTTCCTGAAAATTTCATGCTGCTTGGTTTTGCGTTTTTCTCTAAATCAGCATCTGTTAACTTGCTCTAAAGTGGCTAAAAACAGTGGAGTCATTTCTGTCCTCTCAGTCAAGCTAAGAGAGTAATGACATCATTTTGGAGTAGCTTGCTGTTTCAGATTACCAATCAAAGCAGCGCTCTGTCGAGTTACTGGTTTACTGAGCTCTCCAGGTTTCTTATAAACACAGTCCCTGGTTTGTGTTTAGATAGATCAGCTTAAAATCTCTCCTTCTATTCCTTTAAAAAGCAAATCATCTGAGTTTCAATGCTGAATTTAAGTATTGGAAATCTTTAGCTGTGAGAAATCAGCTTATATGTATCACTGCTCTAAGTCCTTTCAAATCAACTCTGTTTTTTTCTAACTATATAACACAGGGTTGTTTAATTAATATAAAATAAATCTTAATTGTGTTCATTCACAGAAACAGTTGTCTTTGATGTAGCCTTCATAAATACGTTCATGTAATAACATTTTTTTTTTCATGTCAGATTGACAAATAGGTGCCTGTTACACTCTGCTACAGTATTTATTTTTTTTATTTTAGTGATTTGGAAAAGATCTCAAGCTCTTTTACAAAGGTTCCATGTCATAGATTGCAATTCAAAGTACAATAGGAGAAAGCAAAGGTACATCACAATGAATGATACAGCTTGGATTCAGAACTTACAGAATAACTCAAAACTTAGGTACAAGTTAAAATAACAAGAACAACACTTTATGAGGGTGTGGAGGAGGATAAGAAGCCACAAAGTGCCTTGTCAGTAGTTCAGAGGAATGGGAATAGCTAGCAGTAGGGTGAAGAAAGGAGGTGAGAGAGAGAGAGAGAGAGAGAGAGAGAGAGAGAGAGAGAGGTAGGTACTGCAGTGGAGGTGAAGGTTGGGGGAAGAAGGGCGATAAGGTATAGGGAGAAATGGGGGGTGAGTGGAGGCTGAGCTGAGAAGACATGCTAGAGTAAATGGTGGGGTGTGAGGGGGCATGGTCAGGCAGCTTGCATTAGTAGGGACTGTTAGGGAAACTCATGGGACTGGGAGTTGGGGGAGGTGGAAAGTGGGGTGGTGGGTGCTGAAGGAGCATGAAGCAAACTGATTGCTGAGGCAAGTTATGAGGAGGGACAGAAGGAGTGGGTACCTGGGGCCTGCCTAGTGCTTGCTGGGGGGCAGAGAGAGCAGGTGTGGCTTGACTTAGGGGCAGGTGCACTTAGGAGAGTGTTATTAGGTGTAGTTTGAGGTCAGTTTTGAATTGGGCCAGACAATTAGTGGCCAAGAGGTGCCTGGGGAGTTCATTCATTCACAGGGGGACCTAGTAGGCAAATGTACATTGCCCAAGTGAGGTGCGATGGAAGGGGATAGCCAAGGCCCCTCTAGTCCTCCCCCTGGTGACCTGTAATGGGTTGGCCACCTTGATCAAATTGCCTATACAAGGTGGTGTTTTACCCAATAGAACTTTCTTCACTAGGATACAAGTCTGGAATTTGACCCTGTTTCTTAATGACAGCCAATGTACTCGTTTGTACAGTGTACAGGTGTGAGTGCCATGCTCAGCATCCAGGGTGAGACTGCAGGCCTTGTTGAGTGCAGTCTAAACCTCTTGAGTGCTGTATCCATTGCCACCCATCGACCTCAATAGTAGATATAATGGACCTGTGGACTGAGAGGTGGGGGTTCCCCTGACAGAGGCATTTCCTGTGCCTGTACAGGACACCAATCTTGGTATTGATTGTCTTGACCAGAGAGTCAATATGGTGCGCAAACATGAGGGTACAATCTGTTATGCCCCCCAGATACTTGAACAAGTGGAATTGTTCCAGCGGCTCACTGCATGAGTTGGAGATGATGAGGGGTGGTGCTCATTTTTGTTGTGGGGACTGGATATAAACATGGCCTTGGTCTTCTTGTAGTTTAGTAGCAACGTATGACTACATAACCAGTCCTCAAGTTTGGAGAAGGAGTTCTGCATCTCAGATTGTAGGGCAGCCTGAGACATGCTGCTACTCAGGAGCACAGCATCGTCTGCATATAGTGTGAGTTTAGTGACGCAGGCTGTGGGAAGGTCATTTAAGAAGAGGCTGGTAGTAGGGGCCCCAGTATTGATCCCTGGGGTACCCATAATGATACCTCTCTTGCACTGGATGCTGTTTGCCCAATTTTAACACATTGATTTCTCCATATCAGGTACTCCTGGAACCAGCAAAGGGCATTGGACGCCACATCCATGTTTTGCAGTTGGGTCAGTAACAGGAGGTGGATGACTGTATCAAAGGCTTTGATGAGGTCAATAAAGACAGACCCCCACCAGTTTACCTTTATCTAGGGCCTTATATGCATAGTCCATGTAGTCCAGCAGGGCAGTGGTGGTACTGTGATTTTATCTGAAACCATGCTGGTTGGGGCATAGTAGATTATACTTATTGAGGTAGTCAATGAGTTGACCCACCACAATCTTTTCCAGTGCCTTGGACAGGGGGGAGAGGATCGAGATGAGTCTGTAGTTGGCTACAAGAGACTTGTCACCTCCTTTATGCACTGGTGTAACTAGGGCCTGTTTCCAAACCACCAAGAACTGGGCAAGGGCCAAGGACTTATTGTATAGCATGGTAATGGGCACCATAAGAACATCCAGGGTGAGGGATAGAAGTTTCATGTTTATCCCATCACTACCCAGTCTGGTCTTACCTAGTACTTTCTTGGCCATAGTTAGGGCCTCCTTCACCATCACCCTTTTAAAGTAGAAGGTCGGATGAGAACACTCGGTAGATAAGTTGTTGGAATGGTTCAAACCTGGTTGAAAATAGGCAGGTGGTAGTACTGGGGTAAGATCAGTGAAGGCCTTATTGAAGGCTTCCACAATAGCTAGAGGGTCTGTAGTGGGGGTGTTACTGATACTGAGCAGCTGAAGGTGCTTCTTTTCCTCCTTTCCAAGGATGCTTTTGATGTTATCCAAGCATCTTTTCCCATCACCCCAAGAATTGCAATGCTGGGCCTTATGATAGTTGGCTTTGGCAAGCCAGATTAGCTTGGTGCAGTGGTTCCTGGCCATTCTGTAACACTGGCAGTCATGCTTGCTACCTGCGTTTCTGGCCTTCTCCCAGAGTATGTCCGTTTCTTTCAGGTGGGAAAGGAGCTCCCCATCAATCCAGCCATTTCCCTTCCCCTGAATTTTTATTTTCGTGAGCGGGGCATAGATGTCACAGATGGAGCTAAAGCCCTTAATAAAGTAACTGAGGGCCAGACCAAGGGTAGGCACCAGGTCAATAGGAGTCCAGTCATGTAGGGAAAGGGCTGATTTGAGGGCTCCAAGTTTACCTTTCCTCATGACCCTGCTTTCAATGAGGATGGGTGGGCTTTTGGTAAATTTATTAGACTACAGGAAGGTGAGTGGGGAGTGGTCACTTAGTGTGTCTGGGAGAACCTTGATCTCAGAGATCCAGGATGGTGAACTTGCTAGGACTCAGTCAAGGAGGGTACTGTTTCCTGTCTTATAGTTCTGCCTGGTGGGGCAGGTGACAAGTTGTGTCAGGTTGGAGAGGGCTATCAGATCCCTGAAAGGGGCAGCCTCCTTTCCATCCCAGTTTATGTTAAAATCCCCAGTAATGACGAGCAGCTGATTTTAAGCACATGTACTGTCTGAACTCACAAACTTCAGTTCTTTGGTGGTTTCTGTGTCAAAATACATCATGTATTGTATGTGTATAACTAGAAGCAATATAAGGCATTCCGATGCACCACACGTCTCTGCCCCAAAGTTGAGGCAGCTGCAGTCTACTTCCACCTGTCCCCTGCCACACATGCTCCCCTGTCTTCTGCTCCACATTTGAGGCTGCTGCACCCTGCTGCCAACTGTCCTCTCTCACACAGTCAGGGACTGTGCAATTTGCTGCCTCCATCCCTTGCCTAAAGAACCAGGGCTGCTGTACCCTGCTGTCCCCTGCCCAAACCATTGGGGTTGCTGCACCCTGCTGCCCTTTCTCTCCCATCCTCAAAGTCAGAGACACCACACCTGGTGCCCCCCTGTTCCTGTCTCAGCAGGGTGTAGCAAAGGATCTGACTCTGGTGGCAGCAGCACAGCACAGTGCAACTGCCTCAACTGTGGAGGAACGTGACAGGGTGCAGAAAATACCATGAATCTTGTGGCAAGTGGCAGCATGGTGCAGCAGCACTAACAGCAGAGGCATGGGGCTCTAGGGCCCAGCAGGCCACAGCAACCCCAGCTGTGTAGTAATGAGCAGGGTGCAGCAGCCCTGTCTGTGGTGTTGGGATAGAGAACAGCATGGTGCAAAAGCCTCGACTGTGGACATGACACAGGGGGCATCAGGGTACAGCAGCTCTGACTGTGAGATGATGTACATGTGGTGCAGCAGCCCTGCCCATTTGGGGAAATGGAACAGGGTAGCAGAGTGCAGCAAAAGCCCCACCTCTGGTGGCTAGAACAGTATGGTGCAGCAGCCCCAGCTGTGGAGGCAGGGAACCTGGCACTGTAGGGCTTAACACAGCACAGCAGCCCTGACTGTGGAGACAAGAACAGGGGGCAACAGGTACAGCATCCCTAACCATGAGGGTGGGGGAGAGAGGGCAGCTGGATGCAGGCAACCCCAACTGTTTGGGCAGGGTCTGGCAGGGTGCTGCAGCCATGATTCTTTAGGCAGGGGATGGATGCAGCATGGTGCACAGTCCTGACTGTGTGGGAGAAGACAGTGGACAGCAGGGTGCAGCAGCCTCAAATGTGGAGCAAAAGGCAGGGGGCTTGTGGGGCGGGAAACTGGTGGTAATAGACTGCAGCTGCCTGAACTGTTGGGCAGAGACACTGTGCATCGGGATGCCATATAGTGTTTCTAGTTATACACATACATGATGTATATTCACACAGAAACCACTAAAGAACTGAAATCTGTGAGTTCAGACAGCACATGTGCTTGAAATACTAAACCAGAGTGCGACAGCTACCAGTTTGTTAATCTGACATGAAAAACAAATGTTCTTACATGACTGTATTTATGAAGGCTACATCAAAGACAAACTGTTTCTTTGAGTGAACAAAATTGTGATTTATTTTATATTCATTTAACAGCCCTGTGTTATATGGTTAAAAAAATCAGAGTTTTGATTAGAAAGAATTGAGAGCTGCGATACATAAAAGTTGATTTCTCAGAGAGAAAGATTTCCACTACTTCAATTCAGCATTGAAACTCAAATGATTAGTTTTTTAAATTGAAGAGAATGATAGATTTTAATTGATCTATCTAAACACAAACCAGATTTTGGGTTTGAAAGAAACCTGGAGAGCTCAGCAAACCATTAACTTGACAGAGTGCTGCTCTGATTGGAAATCTGAAATAGCAAGCTACTCCAAAATGATGTAATCGCTCTCTGAGCTTGACTGAGAGGACAGAAATAACTCCACTGTGTTTAGCCACTGTAGAGCAAGTTAACAAATGTTGATTTAAAGAAAACCACAAAACCAAACAGTGTGAAATTTTTGGGGAACAATAATCATGACACGGGGACTTGAATTTAAGCTTTTCAAGCATTTATTTAAAATATATAAAAACTGTTGCACATGATCATTAAAAAACTAGGTTTTCTTTTTAATAGAAAACTTTCTTTTAATATTCACATTAGTACAACTGAAAAGATTTGGTTTTACCACTTACAAAATGTGGCAACAGTGTGGAATTGTTAGCAGGGTTGCCAGAAGTGATTTTTGATAGGTTACAACAATTGTTGAATGCTGCAGCTCATATTCTGACCAGTTTAAGACGCAAGGACCATATTAATCCCATGGTATGTGGTTAGTCCCTATTGTGTGTGGATTTCTCTACATACTATTTTCTTGTTGTAGGAATAAGGTGTTGCAGTATAGCAGTGACATGACTACTATACTACAACTTTTCATTATGAAGTTTGTCCCTACTGTCTTTCCTCGTGAGGCTACCCTGCACCCCACCCTCATCATACAGTTTAGATTTTAAAACTAACCCTTTCCTTGTTTTTACTAAGAAATAAAGTATTACAGCTCACTCCATTTTCTCTCATATGTTATAAAATCTGTATATTATAACAAATAATATAGGGGCGACCAACACACACTTGGTATGTGTTTCCATCTTGAGATTGAGGTGACAAAAGAACATTTTGAGCTTCACTCTTCAGGTCCCTATGATGTCATCTCAACCCTTTGATGGAACTACAGACTTGTTGTGTATGGATACCCACACATTATTCAATACATTTTACATTCCCTGCATTGGTGCTATGGTAAACAAAGAGTTGAATATGAACTGCTCTCTCTCTCTCATGTATAATGTTTTGAAATGTGTTTCTCTTTGCTATTAGACTGAAATATTGGTTCTTGACCTTTTTATAAGGCTGATTCACATAACACTTGACATTTATTTGTCACTTGATCAAATCTGAAGATTTGAGGGACAAAGCTTTCTCTGTTCATGGCCCTAATCTCTGGAACTCTATTCCATATAAGATATGTAAGATATGGTATGCTTCTTCTATGTTTGTTTCCTACATTTATGTGAAAGACCTGCAGTACTTATTTGAGGATTCCTTTCCCACTAGCTTAGTGTGATTTTTTCAGCACATTATTATATGATTTTTTTTTCTTGCCGTTTCTGTCAGGATTCCATTGCTTTTACTGTTTTCTGAATTCTAGTCTGGTTTTTATTATGCCAGTCCAGATTACTAACTGTTTAAGTGTTGCTGATAAAATGAAATTGAATGGTTTTGTATCTTAATGTATTGTATTTTATCTTGTATGGTATGTTTGCATGTTAATTGTCAAGTTTTTTCTATTTTGAAGTGTTTGCAGATATTTTTATATAATTACGCAATACAAAAATAAAATTGATTGATGCATTCTTTTTAAATTATGAGGGTGCTTGAATTACCAAATGAAAGCATCAGAATGCAATTAGTGTACACATATCTGGATGCTTCAAGTAATATCCAGTTGGCCTAATGAATGCACTGATTTGGTTATAAAATTATTAGAATGAGAGTGATCAAGAGAGAGAGAGAGAATGAGTGACTGAGAGAAAGAGAGAGAGTGAGTGTGGGTGGATGTGTGTCTGTTTGTGTGTGTGAGAGAGAGACAGAGAGTGATAGAGAAGTGAGCAATAAGACATGAAAGGGCATGGGTGGTAGTGTGATCACCACATGCCCATGAGTGTAATGAGGCATGAGGCTGCAGGCTAAGTGCTTTATTGTTCCTAGAAATGTAGTGCTCACACTACTACCCACACCCTGAAGTGTCATGTTGCACTTATATGATATTTTGTAATAAAAATAACTTTTTAGACAGAAAATATGCTTTTTAAAAGCCCCTGCTGGCCTGTGAGATCTGCTTGCCCCCAAGATTACAAGACGTGAACTCCGATCTACCGATCAGACACTACTAGAAATTCCCAGGGCCAGGTCATCCCTAGGTCAATGATCATTCAGGGTTGCTCTCCCCAAACTCTGGAACAACCTCCTGAGAGAGATACAGGACAGCTCCACTGCTGAGATGTTCAAGAAGGGGTTAAAAGCACACCTTGGGAAGGTTCCCCTGTGCTGCTGCTCCACCTAAGATCCCACAAAAGGATCCAATATAGGGTGCTATCTTTGCTGAAATAAAAGGTGTAGGAAACTGGATGGAATTAGTCTGATGGATGGTAGAACCGACTTTGGCACTTACATAGGTGTTTAACTGTTCAATGGTATGTTCCTAACAAAAGTATTGATTTGTATCAGTCCCTGTGCTGTTGTATGATCACTCACTCGATGTAAGCCTTGCTGTACTGTACTTATCAAAAGCATTGTTTTTTTCCTCCCTCCCTCTAGGTACATGTAACTAATCCCGGGTCGCCCCTTAAAAAGGAAACGTGAGGTTCCAGTGAGCCTACCCAGTCTCCAAAATTTAAATAAATAAATAAATAATATTAGTTTATTGTTGTCTGTGTATCATTACACTGAAGAAAGTAGTCCTAAAACTTTAGGGAGTGGACAGCAGAAGAGAGTATTATTATGCGGTGCATTTTGACTGGTTAGAAATGGCTGGGGTGCTTATTTTAACAAAGAAACAACATATTGCTATCATTGTTTTTCTTAAACATTAAGCAGTTTTATTATTGTTTGATTTTGAAACAGCCTTTTTGGTTTGTGAGTTACAAGGACAAGTTGTAATGGGAGTGGGGTGACGTCATCAGCAGAGCTCCGACTGAAACTGACACTGGTGGCAGTGTTCTAGGTCTGCATAAATAAATCATCAGGGTCAGCTTCTGTTTTCCTACTGATGCTTTTAAAGTTATATTCTTCAGGACTGTTTCTTGATTATCTCTTTTGCTGAGAAACCTCAGGATGTGAGTGATTGCTTAACTCTTGCTCAGGTTTGTGGACAGGGAAGCTGACAATATACCTTTACTGGCATCAGTGCTGCCAGTGACTCTGTGACAGTTAGCTAGATTTCATGGTACTCTGTTTAGAAACTGAACAGGAGGACAAATTAAAATGTTATCTGATTGGTCACACAGTGGTGAAAGTTCAATGTGTGAGCAATCGCTACTGAAACACATGGTGGGAGTTTCCAGCAGGGAGAAAATTTCTACAAAACTCACAAAGCATTGACAGCTTGTAACAGTGTCTGTCACTGCTGCTAAACTGGTACTAGCTACTGCTGTTGGTAGTACTACCACCTACCATAGGACAGTAGCCAATTAGAGGAAAACTTTATTCCCTGCCATTTGATAACTGCATTTTATTAATGTAATTTTACTACCTCTGCTTTTATATGTATACTAGAATGTCAATTTATGTTTCTTTCTTGTAACTGATTCTGGGTTGCCACTGCAAAAGAGGGACTTTTCCTCTTAGTGGGTCTACCTGGTTATCAAAATTCAATAAATAAATACTATGAAGGTGACTGCATTGTGCATATATCACTCAGTAAAGCACTTGAGACTGCAGTCATGACTGGCACACAAAAAGCCATTAGTACATTCTTTTTTGAAGAAACAACTAATAAATCAGATAAAGGATAAAATAATAAACATCTTACTAATGTACTGTTTCCTTGCACTCTATAAATCAGTTTGGAATAAACAGTTTAATAAAGTCTGAATTGAAAGAAAGCATCATTGCTAACATCTGAAGCTCACAATTGATAAGAATGTTTGTAATATAATTCTAGTTAATAACAAGCATCATGAATATGTGCTGTCTTGATATGGACTTATCATATTGAGAAGTAATTTCCTTTAAGACAAACATATTCTCCAGGGCTGAAGCAATTCATTTTTACTTGAGATGAAATATGTTACATTTTGGAATTTACTGTACATTGAAAATCCTTTTTTGGTTACATATTAATAATAAGTGCAGCTAATTACTTCTGTGTGTGATATATAAACCCTCCCAGTAACACTGTCTCATCTGTTGTGTATAGTATCTTTAGAAGACCTGCATATATATTACTTTTCACAGTCATGTAGGTACAATGGCATATAATTCACTTTCTACTGATGTGTCATGTCAACACCAAGTCAGCCTTAGCCTCCAGTGACCAAATGACAATGACCCCTCCATCAACAAGCAAATATTCTTACTACTACATGATTGGTAGGATCTCTGATCATGCCATCACTGTAAAATCCTAGTACTGTTTGGTGACATTTAATGAAATATGCATTGAATAGCTGGCTTAAAACCTGTGAATATACTGAACTGTAATATTGACATTGTTATCTGTGGTTGCAAATGCCTTAATGAGAAATGACAGTCAATCAATTATTTAGGTGGTTTTGCATAATAGATTGGCATATCAAGTAATTTAATTATCATAGCCTTTGAGAGCACAGTTTCAAAATAGCTGTGCAAATGATCAAAGATGTGCCATGACTGACAACATCAATTTCCCAATGCTATTTTACAGTCATGCTTAAGAAAGTGCATTTAATTTTTTGAATATACTATTGGATTTAAGAATGATATGACAAACATAATAGTGGGTCAATGTCATGAAATAGCAATCTAGTATTAGAAAGCAAATTACATATTTCAAACTGCATGCAAATAAATGTAGAGCATATTAGTGATACCTTAAAATTATGTATTATTTTTGATGTCACATGGTAATTGCCAATGTAGTGATTCTGAATACTTATTATTAAACAAAATAATCAAATATCCATGTCTTACCTAATGTGAACTTCAAACTAACTGTTAGATGTTTAAACCCTATTTTCTAAAAGGTTACATGCAATTGTTGCTCACAAATTGCAATTTACTGTATTTATCTTTTATGTGCTACTCCAACAAATGTCTCTTATTCAAAAACTTTCTTTAAACAGTTTAAACTATTACTGTATCTACTTCCTTTTTATGAGAAACCAAATGAAATTTTATGACTAGTTGAAACATTTTTCATTTGATGTAGTTTTTTTTTACCAAGAACAACAGGAAGGCTACAGTACTCAATATATCTTTTCACAAAGAAGGCATACATGGTCCTTAATATACAGCTTTCTTGGTTGGTTCCAATTTACTTATACTGCACAGTCCAGATGAAATGGAACCTCTTAGCTTCTGTGGGGTCCTGCTTCTATATAGTTATTTTTTATATACTTAAGCAATAATACAACACATGTATTTATTTAGATAGTTATGTGTGTGTATGCATTTAATTATTTATAACATATTTTACCAGGTAAGCATGCAGAGTCCAAAGGGCTTGTTTCCAGCTGAGATCTGGGCAAAGAGAGAAGAGGAATAATAAGAGACATGATGCAAAATTCCAATATAGACAAATTTCAATTTAGATAAAGGAAAACATAATGCGTCAACAAAATATGTAAGGTAGAATCAATGAAAGTAATGAAAATAGCAACCATGGAATGATATAGAGCAGTTTATGGTTCTTGGGGAAACTTTTAGTTCCTCCTATAATTCCATTATATTCATGTGGTATATAAAGGAATATTATCATGCCATGGGTGAAATGTAATGCACAAAGGCACCTATATTAAGCATGTTAGCACAATGCTATCATGAATAGTGCCTCACTAACATGGCATAATGTGCCTGAATTAGGGGTGGGTCAATATTCAAAGGGCTCCAGTGTGTGTCACTTAGTGAATAACCCAATTACACTGAATACATCACTGCACCCATGCACATGAAGGAACTATCTTGCATACAGGGCACAGTGGCATATTTAATGGATTATGGAAGCAGTAGCAGGCTGCCATAGCACTTACATTTACTGCTTCTAAGACCCTCCTGTTACTAATGCACATAGTGGTGCATGATCCCCCAAAGATACTCTAATGTCACACATTGACTTAACTAACCTCCAACTCCATCCCCTAGAAACAGTTAAAGTTACATGATAAACTAGTGGCTCCCTAATCCCAAGAAACTGTCAAAATTACCTGGTAGTATAGTGCTCCCCCTACACTGATAAACTGCCAAACTTACCTGGTATTCCAGTGCCCCCACAATCCCCAAGAAGCTGTCTAAAATATAGAGAGTGACAAACACAAGGGCTGAGCAACTTTCTCAGGGTCACACAGTGAAATAATACAAGTGCAGAGATTATAGTCTAGGACCTCTCAAATTCACAGTTTAAAATTCACAGTTTTGCATTGCACTAGCCTCCACTGGGACTACTGTGCACTGTCATCCCATACTGTGCTTCACTTATTGTTTCTTTAGTAAAAAAAAAAAGTAGCTTTTTGCTTAAAAAGCAAACTTGTACAAATAAGAAACAATTCACTTTTTTGCAGTCTTTTACATTGTTAATAACACATTCTGAAGAGGAAGAAATGGATAGACAAAGAAAATGATGTGACACCATTTACAAGACCAAAACATTACAAAAGAAAACTGATAGCTCTATTGAAAAAAGGGGTATGCAAGGGCCTCAAATTCAATGTATTATAGCTTGGCACAATACATTTTATGAACTGGGTTTGAGAAATTGAAGTTGTATAATGGCCATCAAATGTCACATGGCTGTGTATTGATTTCCAACATATTCTACAACTTTAGCACTTTGTCCCAATTTTCCTTCCTATTCGCCATTCCATTAGCCATACACAAACTCTGTAATACAAGAAACAAACTTTCCATAAACAGTGTGCCTGCAATGTTTCCACCAACCTCACCCACCATGATAAAAAGCAATAAATCACCATGTAAACTCCCTACAAATTAACATAGAACATAGAAACATAGACTTTGATGGCAGATAAGGACCACTTGGTCCACTTAGTCTGCCCATTCCCATACCTACAGGATACGCTGCAGATCCTAATTAAACAACAGCCTGTTTCTTCCTACCCCCCAAGAATTGCTTTATGTCCGTCCCATGCATTCTTGAATTCTTCCACAGTTTTAGACCCCACAACCTTCTTCAGGAAGGCTGTTCCATGCGTCCACCACCTTCTTTGTGAAAAAATGCTTCCTCACATTGCCCCTGAGCTGCCCCCCCATCTTCATATTGTGTCCCCTTGTTCTTGAACATCTCTTTTTCTGAAAGATGTTACCCTCTTGGACTTTGTTGATTCCATTGAGCTACTTAAAAGCTTCTATCATGTCACCCCCTCGCTCCTTTCCTCAAGGGTATACATATTAAGCTCCTTTAGTCTCTCCTCGTATGGCTTCTCTTGCAGACCCTGCACCATTTTAGTTGCCCTCATCTGGACTACCTAAATCCTAGCTATGTCCTTGTGGAGATGGGGTCTCCAGAACTGGATACAGTACTCCAGATGGGGTCTCACCAACTGTCAGTACAGAGGGATAACAACTTCCTGTTTTCTGCTGGTGATGCCTCTCCGTAAACATTTCAGTATCCACCTATTCCTCCCTACTGCCCTCTCACATTGCTTGCTAACCATAAGGTCATCTGATATGATTACCCCCAGGTCCCGTTCCATTTTTGTTGTTGTTACTATCTCCCCCTTCCCACATTGTGTAATCTTCCTCTGGGTTTTTGTTTCCCAGGTGCATTATTTTGAACTTCTTTGCATTAAATCCAAGCTTCCATACTTCTGACCATTCCTCCAACCTTGCCAAGTCCCTTCTCATCCATGTCATGCCACCTTGTGTATCAACCCTGTTGCAGATCTTTGTATCATCTGCAAAGAGGCATACTTTTCCTTCCAGTCTCTCTGCAATGTCACTTATAAAGACATTAAAAAGGACTGGACACAGTACTGAATCCTACGGTACCCCACTAGTAACTCCTCTTTCTTCAGAGTGGACTCCATTTACAATTACCTTCTGTGACCTGTTGTACCACAGATATTTTACCCAGGCCATGTCCACAGCCCCTCCCTGATCTACTACTTTGGTCACCCAGTCAAAGAAACCAATTAGATTTGTCTGACATAACATCCCCACTGTGAACCCATGCTGCCTTGGGTCCTGTGCCTCACTGACCTCTAGTTAGTCAACAATTCTTTCCTTCTGAAGTGATTCCATCACTTTCCCTACCACAGAGGTCAAACTGACAGGTTTGTAGTTTCCCACCTCTGTCTTGCTCCCACTTTTGTGAAGGGGAATCACATCCTCCTTCCTCCAGTCCTCAGGTACCACACCATCCTCCCATGATTTTTTAAAAAGGGTAGTCAGTGGGGGCGTGGCTTTGACCCAAAGAAGATGGCAACCTAAATCTTTCTCTCTGCCCCAGCCTGACAGCTAATCTACCATAACCCACCAAAGTGCTGGTTTGAAGTTTAAATTAGCTTTTTTGAAAATACTTCTCCCACCTCTGTCGCCACTTTGGAGATGTTCTTTGGGGAAGCAACGCTCTTTTTACACCTTCCGCACCACGCAAATATTGAGACCACCTTGTACTACTAGGATGTAAAGACCTGAGTGTGGAATACAAGCACTGCTGCCTCCTCCCCATTCAAACTACTAGCACCCTCTCCCCATCAAACAATGGGCCGTGAATGATGGACTTCTTCGATACAGAGGGGACCCCACTGTTCATGTGGGCAGTTGAATTTTGTGCTATCTGCTAGCTGGTCACAGAAACCAATGGCAGGATGGAGCCATTACAAATCAAAAAGGCAGGTTCATCCATTCAGATCACCCCATCGCCTCCTGACCAGACCCAAGTGGGAGAAGCCCTAGCTAACATCACCAAAATGCTTGAGGCACTACTGACCAGTGTGGACACCATTGGCACCTCGTTAGAGGGCAATGCTGCTGATGTCTGCCGTTTAGAGGATCAACACAATGTTCTGGAGCAATGGGCAGAAGAATTGGAGAGACGACATCTGAAGGTGTTACAAAAGCTCAGGGATCATGAGGCCAAATTGTCTCGACTATGGCACAGAGTGGAGGACCAGGAAAATCAGAGTAGGAGAAACAACATTTGGATCTTAAGAGTGCCGGTAGGAACCAAAGGTGCAAATATGGAAAGATTTCTGAATGAATGGATACCACAACTCCTAGGTGAACGGTGGAAAGAACCAGTGGGAAAGGAACGAGCACACTGTGTGTTCAGGAACCCAAATAATGTTAAGGGCCCTCAGACTATTATTGCTTAATTACTGTGCTTCTCAGTCAAGGAGCACCTGCTCCGTGCCACAAGAGACCTTAGGGAAGTTGTTTAGAGAGGTAACACCATCTCATTTTATTGGGACTTTACCCAGGAGGTGGCAGTGAAGTGCAGAGCATGTAATCCCCTGAAAAAGATACAGATAACCAACTCAGTTCAATATCATTTTAAAGACCTTACTACACTGTACCTGTCAAAGAATGGGCAATCCTTCCTTGCAGAATCGCCTAGAGATGCTGAGGCCTGGATCTGGAGCCATTGGCCGAGTATGCTGCCGAAAACTACTTCTTCCAGATGCCTCTGGGAACAGAGGAGTCATGTGGACCAGGTAACTATTAAGAAAGGAAGCGCTGTGCCTGGGGACAGCAACTCTAGCCAGACTGGTCCACTCAATAGGGGTTCCCCCACTCACCGGCAACTATGGGCCTCATAATCTGTGGGTGATAAACCGTATCAGACTGCTCCTGTACCTTCCCCAGTTCATGAGGCGTCCGGCGCTAATCTGAAAATCAAACATCAGGAGTTAGCTGCAAACTCACCGTCTGCCAGACAATGACAGCACTGGAGAAGCCCTTGCTCCCTGATTCTAGGCAATACCACAGCCTCCCCACCTGTTAAACTTCCAAGAGCTGACCTGCTTGCAATGAAAAGTGATGAGCAGCTGGACCACTCCGAGGATGAAGCCGCAGTACCCATGGATGATCTGGCTCCATTGGATTGGGCAACCATGATGGAAGAGTGCGAAGACGCAGCTGCGACGGCTGCTGGATTGCTGAAACTGGGACTCAAAACCTTTGCAGAAGCCCTTGCCTCGACTTCTAGTCCTGCTAGAATTGATACGATATATAAAACTAGGGATGCCATGATGGAACATGACAACTAACCCCATCATAGTGGGGCTACCTCATTCCTTTGCTGTGTCAAAGCTCTTGCACTCCCTACAGCCACCAGGGCAGGATAACTGGTCCATTTGTATCATGACCAGAGTCCTGTCCTGCAAAGCTATGCCTGTGTACTGCAGGCCTCAAGCCTACTAGGCTATCCCTGTCATTCATCCCTCCCCATAGTGGAGGCAACTCACCATCCTTCAATGGGTAGCGTGCAAGCATTCTGGTCCTCCCCACAGCACCCCTCTTTGCACTGCTGTGTTAGCGGCACATAGTGGGTACTAGCTCCTTATCAGGGCAGGTAGATCGATCATGCAAGTGCAACATTGGGGTGTAAGTTTTTTTTCTCCCCTGATTGACACAGACTGTGAACAGGAGCAGTCAGGGCATGCCCAAGGGGAGTAGCCTGCTTTTTCCATGAGTAGCACATAGTCTATATCTGCCTGCCTCAATAACTTTCAGAACAGGTACTATCTCCACTAGCTAAGGCATCTGGAAGTGAAATGAGTGGCTGACAGAGGTTCCCCCCTCTCCTCCCCCCTTTTTCTTTTCCTGGTGGGTGGTCCCTTTCTACTACTCCATGGCTGACCCTACTACCATCCTATGCCTGGGTGGGGTATAGTCACCAGATCCACCTAGACTTTCCAGGTCTAGCCTTATGACTAGATTCAGGGAGTCAGGCTGGGACAGATCACCCATGTTAGGTGTGACCTCTCCCTCTACTATTTGGTGTCTGAAGCAGTGTGGCTTATAGGGCATATTTGCCTCTTTTCACATGTACACCTCAGCACCATCAACTGAGTTACTGTTAATTGTTTAAGTGGTTAATATAGCTACAGCATAAAATTGTTGTTAGATATCTAGTTATTGTTAAACATATATTATTAAGGTAAATAATCTTCATTTCTTTCATTCTGACCAGATGTTCATAAGTACAGGCAAGAACATCTGCTACATTCAAATTTCTCTCAGCACCTCCTTTCTGTGGTCTACCAGTTACATGCATCCCAACACAAACCAGTAACAGGTTACCCTCTCTCTTCTCTACTGCCTTTCCCACTGTTGTCTGCAGGGTGAGTACCCACTTTCTTCATTAAGTGTCTGGTGGTGAACATCAATGGCGACAGTACCTGCTGCGCCGCGGGGTTGGAGGTGCATCTCCTGGAATGTCAGGGGGCTGAATCATCTGGCAAAACACACCACGGTTCTGCAATTTCTGAACTCCATATGAGCCTGCTTCAGGAGACGCACCTCACCAGCCACACGGTGCAGTGGCAAAAGAAGCTCTGGGTGAGGATAGTGCTGGCCAGCTGTGCACCCACAAAATCCAGAGCGGTAGCCATCCTTCTCCAGAAAGAGGGCCACCGAGTCATCAAAGCTCAACGTCTGGACTCCCAAGGGAGATGGATGGCAGTTAGACTCTCCTACCCGGGCAGCAAAATCATAGTGGCTAATGTGTATGGTCCTAATAGAGACTCAGGGGAGCATTACTCTGAACTGAGCCAAGCCTTTACAGAATGGACAGAGCATGAGACAGAGGTCCCAATACTGTTAGGGGGTGACCATAACTTGGTATTAGATGTCTTCATAGACAAATCCCTTCCCATGCCACTATCCCACCCTAAAGTCCCAGCAACCCTAAATACCCTGATGTTGGAATGGACCCTAGGTGATCCTTGGAGAAACACTCATTTGCAGGGGTGAGACTATACCTTCTACTCTAACGTTAATGTAATCCCCCGGTAGGCTAGATTTCCCGCGTACTAACCATGTAGCTATGCCAGGGGTGGGAGACACAACTATTGGTAATATAGTTATATCTGACCTTGCCCCAGTAACGATCACTTTCTCCCCACCAGGTCAATGCCTCGCCTCCACAAGATGGAGATGTAATCCCTATTGCTACAGGATGCAGCCTTTCAAGATTACATAAAGGAGGAGGTGCACTCCTACTTTGCTATTACCACCTCTGGGGAGACCCAAGCAACCACCATATGGGAAGTCTTCAAGGCTGTTATAAGAGGGAAAATTATTTCCTTCTCAGCAGCTAAAAATAAGGAGTGAGTGGAACAAATACAGGAGCTCCAGGATGAGTTAGCAAGCTTGGAGAAGCAGTTTAAAGTCTCTCCCAAGAACCCACTTAACTCACCTTTTCTGGCTAACATCACTGGCTTAAAATAAAAGATCAATGTGCTGTTAAACAGGAAGGCTGAATGGCAATTGCTTCATGCTAATCACAGTTCATGGGAGGGAGGGGACAAGGAAGGGAAATTACTAGCTTACCACCTTCGGAAGCAACAGGCTTCTTCCAGAATACTTGCCCACAAGAAGAGGCAGGGAAATATCATAAGGACACCCAAGGCCATTAATGAGGAGATGCAGAGCTTCTATCAGGAGCTCTACCAATCTCAACTTTCAGATGATGAGCTCTCCCAGCGACTAAATGCTCTATGCCTGGGGACCTCTCTCCCCCAACTGTCTGTGGAGCAACACTGCGATCTGGATGTCCCAATCACCAATGAAGAACTGTACAATGCTCTGTCCCAGATGGTGAAAGGAAAAGCTCCTAGGCCAGACAGGATGTTGGTAGAGTTTTACCAACTACTACAAGATGAAATCACCACCCCTCTTTTACGAGTTCTACAGGAAACCCAGAAAGATACAATGTTCTCTCCTACCATAAGCAGGGCCCTAATAACTCTCATCTAAAAAAAAATCATCAGACATTTTACTCTGTGCGAATTTCCGACCCATCTCGCTCCTCCCCACAGATACCAAGTTACTGGCTAAAGTCCTAGCAAATAAGCTGTCCGTAGTCCTTCCTACCCTCATTCACTCATCACAATCCAGTTTCTCAAAGGGGATATCAAGTGCAGACAACTTATGGTTAGTTCTGGACTTTAAATGGCTGGTGCTGCAATCTAAAACCTCAGTGGCTGCCTTGGCAATTGATTTCACCAAAGCGTTTGACTCCCTGGGATGGGAGTATTTCCACATGGTCCTTAATCAATATGGATTTGGGCCCTATTTCTGCTCTTGGGTCTCCACCTTGTACCATTTTCCAACAGCCAGAATTGTCACCAATAGAGATACCTCCCTTCCTTTCTTGCTACAAAGAGGTACCAGAAAGGGCTGTCCCTTCTCTTGCTTCTTCTCTTCCTTATAGACCTATTGATTAGGAAATTTATAAACTCCCCTAATATCACTGGCATCCCCATGAAGGGTTCAGCCTATCTAGTCAATGAGTATGTGGATGACATGCTTCTTACACTCTCCAATCCCTAATCCTCCATTCCCTCAATCCTGACAACCTTACAAGACCTTGCTTATCTCTCAGGGCTAACAATGAATCAAAAGAAAATTATTCTCTCTCCCTTGAATGGGATATGCAGCAGGCACTGTCTTGCTGGTACTGATATTACCTGTGTCCCACAAGGATTCCCTTATTTAGGTGTAACTATAACTGCATCTTGGAAAGATCTAGAATCTGCTAATTTTTCCCCTCTTCTGGCCTCCTTAACAGCTGAAGTGCAATGATGGAGAAAGTTACGTTTAACTTTGAAGGGCAAGATTGAAGCTTTAGAATGTTCATCTTCTCCAGGGTTTCCTACCTGCTAAATGATCTTCCAGTTCCGCTTTCTGAAAAACCATTCAATGCCCTAGATAATCTAATCTCACTATTTCTGTTGAAGGGTAAAGCCCTGAGATGGGGACGATGAAACTGTGGGCCCATTGGACCAGGGGTGAACTTGGGCTGCCCTGGTTCATGGGCTACCACCTTGCTTACAGAATGGCCCAAGCCATGGCCTGGTTCATCACCCACCATCCCCCCTCCCCAATGGCTACTTCCAGAAGCTGCTGTTTCAATGGGTAGCCCCCTTTTTCCCTGCTGTCTAGCAAAAAGACCACTGGAAACTGGCTTATACCCATTATGACAGAGACATGCAGATCCTGGTGCAGAGTGATGGCAGTCAATGGGGTCCTGAGTTCAGAATATCTTCCTCCTATCTGTTATGCTCAGATATGGAAGAACCAGCTTGTCACGGTAGATAATAAACCACTCATGTGGACCTCTTGGGCTTCTAAAGGTATTCGGGTTGTAGGAGATCTTCTCCTCCCAGATACCCGAACACTAATGTCTTTTGAACAGATCTGAGACATGTACAGTACACTATGGGCTGCTGTCATCAGACTTTTGGAAATTCCTTCAGTTAAGGAGTGCTCTCTCTTCCCTCCTTAAACCCCACCAATCCAGTATACATGGAGCAGCTTGAGTGTTCTCCATCAACCTAGGAAGAGTCAGGGACTTACAGGCATCCTTTACACAATTCTCAGGGATGCACAGGCTGACACTACCCTAGCTAGTAGAGCTGCTTGGAAGTAGGATCTCTCCCACCCCATATCCCAACAGCAGTGGTCAGGGTGCGTCAGAGTGGCCCACATAGCTTATGAGGACTCTAAGAGCCAACTAATACAACTTAAAACCCTCTTTAGATGGTACAGGACCCCTATGGTCCTTCACAGCCTCAAGATTATACCACAGGACCACTGCTGGAGGTGTCACTCTTCCTCTGCCCACCTACTCCATATTCTGTGGACCTGCCCTGTCTTACAGAATTTTTGGACTCAGGTCTTGGATGATTGCTCCAAGATAATAGGTAAATCACTCTCCCCTGCAGCACTACTCTCGCCTGTTGGGGGACACCGCAGCACTAAACCCACTCACCTCCCCCAGCAAAGCTTGGGTCCTAGTGGCCATCATGAAGGTGAAGAGGGCTATCCTTGTGAGGTGGAGGCAGCCCGCACCCCCTGTACTCTCACAGTGGCAAGCAGCTATGGCTAGATTAGCCACCTTTGAGAGGCTCACGGCGGTGGCCAAGGAAAGGCTTGATAGATACCATTAGAAATGGGAGGCATATTTGCATTCTCACATCTGCTCACTTGAACCCCCACCACTGCAAAACTCCCCACCATCCTGATTCATAACATAGCTCACTAAAATGGCAACATTCCGTGGTTATTGACTGGTTCCACCACCTCCTTTTATAAACTATGCTCTCCTCTCCTGCTGTTGCCTCTGATAATATGAGGATCTATACACTAGACTAATTGGCATATGAAACCTGTGTAAACCTGACAGTAGCTTAATATGTAACTGTACTGGCAGGGAATGTGTTGATCTGATCCATTGAGCAATATTCTGGTAATTCCAACTGGGTGCATAAAGATTATGAAGGTTAGTGTTTTTGAATATAATTTGAGCCTTTTCTTAGACTGTACAGAGCTATTACACATATCAGACTATATCTGTCTTGTCTGAATGTTATTTCTTTGTACTTTTCAGGATTATGAGATAAGTTGTCTCTGTATGCTATTGTACAGATTTATTGTTCTACCTGGTGTACGAGTGCTATTTTCATAGCTTATTGTAACTAAAAATCCAATAAAATCTTAAATGATAGAAAAAAAAAGGGTAGTCAGTGGTGTCACTAGTTCTCCCCTTAATTATTTTAGAATTCTGGGGTGAATTCCATCAGGGCCCATTGCTTTGTCCACCTTCAGCTTTAGGAGTTCTTTCAGAACCCTTTCTTCTGTGAAAGGACTGGGATTGACTCCCTATCCAGAGTGCTTCTGTTAATTGGATTAGGCACGTCTCCCTCCTCCTCTTTTCAGAATACTGAGCAGAAGTATTCATTCAGTATCCCTGCTTTTTCACTGTTCCTCTCTGCCCACCCACCGTCCTTTCTATTCGGTGTCACTAGCCCTCCCTTTGTCTTTCTATACTCCCTGATGTACCAATAAAAGGATTTATCCCCCTTCTTAGACTGTTTTACCTTATTCCCATCATTGTGTTCAAACTCCAGATTTATTAAGCCTTTTATTCTAATTTAATGTTTTATTTTATTATTTTAATCAGGTAGGTGGGCTGAGCTGCAGACTCATTTTCAGTCATGCCTGAGGTCTGTACAAAAAAGGCATGCATCAATGATCATGAAATATACTAGACACATAAAAACATCTTAGAATGCATGTTTACACAGAATGCAAATTCAAGGCATAGTATATGCTCCCAACTACTTCTTTCCTATGAAATTGAATTTGAGTTACTCATGGGTGTATATTTACTAAAGTTTACTCATACCCTTAATAAAGGTAGCTATAGTATATTGGTAGCCTCTACAAATACCCTTAGCATAAACAACTACCCCAAGTGGGCTTTTAATGAAACAATCAGCCTTCTGTCTGTAAATTCTTATTTTGAGAGTGTCCAAATAATTAAAGACTCCAATCTGGTGGGTGAGACAGCAACATTGTTTGATCTAGTTACTCTGCAAAATCTTGGCCTCCAATTATTTTTAACCCTCAGTGGGCCTTTTCATTGTTACCAGGCATAGAATACATATTTTCATGTTCAACTCTAAAAGGTCTTACTATGTGGGTAAGTTAGTAAAGTTAAATGACTTAGCATGGCAGTTGACAAACTTGTTGAACATTCTTCCTCCCATGAATGCCTAATCAATTAAACATCCACCCAGCATATAGACATGCCTGTGAAATAGCTAAATATGACAAATAAACACACACTGGCATCAAGGTCAATGCCAATCTGTAGCCTCTGTGGGCTTCACTGATGCTAGGAGGCATAAGAAACACCTTTCTGGTCTGATTGGGCACAACTTAAAAAATATGCCAAGCAAGAAAACAGCAAAAGGTTAATGGTCCCAAGCAGGCCTTTTATGAAGCAATCTTTTCAGACCCGAGTGGACTTAATCAATTACAGAACTACTGAGCATGTAGACAAGTTTGTAACACAACCTAATCTAGATATTACTAAAATTAAAAAAAAAAATAAAAAAATCAGCAGATGCATATAAAGGACATGCTTAAAGGGTCAGCAGCTGCTTGGGGAAGCAGGGGGATGTGCAATGTGTCTGACAGGATTATGATTCATATATTATTTAAAAGGGAGTACAGAGGAGAAGATGAACAGTAAAAGCAAATGAATACATATCCTAGTAATGGAACATTACAATGTTTTTAGCAGCTTACTGATTGGGTTAAGATGATTTATTTTTACTTTAACTAGCTGGTAGACTATTATTCTGCAGCAGAAGGTGATTTATCTTAAATGCATTCATTTTTAAAATATATTTCTCAGTGTGAGCAATCATCAAGAAACAGTCCTGAAGCATATAGCTTTAAAAACTTCAGTAGGAAGAAGAGAAGCTGACGCTGGAAATTTACTTATGCAGACCTTGAACCCAGTCATCAGTGTCAGTTTCATTTGGAGCCCTGCTAATGACACCGTGCCCCTCCAGCTGCAGCTCACGTCTGTAACACATAAACCAAAAAGGCTGCTTAAAAGTCAAACAATAATAAAACTGTTCAATGTTTGGGGAAAACAATGTTACTAATATTTTGTTTCTTCATGGAGATAAGCTCCTCAGCCATCACAATACCAGAAGAAAAAAATAAAGGTGCTTACAGTAATCACTTTGTCTCTAATACCTACTTATCAACTGACCTTCATATGTGACATGTACTGCATGAGTGTTTACTGTAAATAGGCTGATTGAAACAATAAATTGTGATTATGCTTTCTTCTGTATTCTTTTTCAGTCCTGTTCATTGTCCATATTATGAGATCACTTCTAGCTCCTCTGCCAGCTCATCAGTGCAGTGCTAGTGCTACAATTTGTGATGCCAGTCACCGGAGTTCAGGAACAAACTCAGATTACCAGGGACCAGCTGGGTTGAAGGGATACTCTCATCCTCTACAAAGGGTGGGCTAATGCCCATGCTTCATTGCTGCCACCTGAGTGACCACAGTTGGCAGGGCAGCCAAAGGCACAGTGTGAGGGATGGACACACGTTGGAGGTTCAGTGTGGCAGTGTGCTTCAGTGCACACACATGCCTTGGACCTCCTGTATGCACTTGCATTCATGGGGCTGGGAAAAAAACAGAAAAAGATCCCTCTGCCTGATGGATTATGGCCCTGGTGAACTGAAGGATGGCAAGTTCAGAAATACTCAGCTGAGCCCAACAAGTCTCATTCATGTAGAGACACCTTCCCCTCTTACTTACCCCACTGGATCAAGGCATGGCATCACAGAGGTAGGTGGGTGTAGCAGTTCAGAGCCAGGTGTCCAGGTGATCCTGAGGGAGTTTGAGGTAGTGGCACAGAAGGGGGCCATAAACAGAGAATGAAAAATATTCTTAGCTCCTCACATATTGTAATCTATTGGTTATGACTGATTAGGGATACAGAGGTCTCCGTAACCTCCTCCTTAGATCCCCTGGACTGTGATGCCACAGAAAATATCCCACATTTTCTTAGTTGGAACATTGTGGGCCTTGCTGCTAAATTAGCAGACCCACAATGGCTGAATGTTATCAATAGGTTTGAGATATTGGCTGATAATTACCCTTCTGGCTCTATTATACATCCCCACTTAGATGAGACTATATTGAACAACACTTCCCCTGAAGTTTATCATTATCTATCAAGGGGTAACTTCAATACTTCTTGTGAGGTTAAACTAATGAATAAAACCTTCCCTGAAGTTCCTCATTATCATACAGGGGGTAACTTAAATCTTTCTAGGGAGGTCAATCCAATGGTTTCAAATGATAATTCCAGCTACCTTCAAACTGACAAGCTGATTTATGTCCTTGGGGACTCCATTATTAAGCATATTGATCAGTCAGTCTGCAATATCAAAAAGTTCAATCATACTTGCTTCAGTTTAAGTGGTGCAAGAGTATCAGACATCACCACAATGGTTAAGGAAGTGCTGGGAAGGGCTCCACAAAACTCAGTATTTGCCATTCACGCTGGGTCTAATGACATCACAAGAACTAATGTGGAGTGTTTAAAACAAGAAATAGTAGCACTCAATAATTTATTGGCTGAAAAAGACAGTCTTGTTTTTTTTTCAGAAGTTTTCCCAATTCCTAGGGCATCCAATTACATAAATTACAAAATAAAAACATTCAATAATTGGCTAAGAAGATGATGCCTTAGCCAGGGCATTTTTTGCCTAACAAACTGGAAACAATTTTATGACAAAGCCCCCCTATATTGCTGGGACAGGTTACATCTTAGCAGAAGAGGTAGCTCTCTTCTGGGTAAGTGGGTGAACCATGCAATCAATTCCCTTTTAAACTAGTGGTTCAGGGGGAGAACAAGCTTGCACTTGATTCTCTAATTAAATCAGGAAATAATACTACTCCCTTCATTGCCCTTTCGCTTAATGCTAGATCCTTAAATCTGAATAAAATGGCCAACCTGAAAGCCAAATGTCTAATGTTTAAATATGGAATTATATAAATAACTGAGATATGGTGGGACTCTAATTCAGAATGGATAAAATGACTCCCTGGCTATACATTTTTCCATAAAGACCATTTAGGTAAACTAGGTGGTGGTGTCTGTCTTTATGTTAGGGAGGACATTTCATCTTTTCAACTTACTTCATCTAACGCCATTGAATCCCTTTGGATTAATATACAAATAAAAGGTCAACCCCAAGTCCTAGTGGGTACATACTACAGAGCCCCTTTAGCCTCTACTGATTATACTAATGCAGTAATAAATGAGATTTCTGATAGGGCCTCCCAAGGTAAAAGCCTGGTTTTAGGAGATTTTAATATGCCTACCATCAACTGGGAATCCCTTACAGGAAAATCTCTTGGGGGAAAAAAGAGTTAATTTTACTTATTGTTGATCATGGCCTTAAACAGCTTCTTACAGAACCCACTTGTGTTATGAATATTCTGGACTTAGTAATAACAAATATAGGAAATGCTATACAAAAAGTTGGTACTGGGGACCTCTTGGGCTCAAGTGATCATTATTCACTTTCATTCAAATTATTCCTTAATACTAGGCAATGTCCAAGAGGTGTTGAATTTAAGAATTACGATAACGCTGATTTTATTGTAATAAATTACCATCTTTATAACACTTTGTGGGTAACGCTTCTAGAACCACTTTCTCTTGAAGAATCATAGGATTATTTAAAAACATCTATTTGTAATCTAGAATCCCTATATGTTCCAAAAAAAAGAAATACAATAGAAAAGGGAATATTTCACTCTGGTTCAAC
This sequence comes from Neoceratodus forsteri, assembly GCA_016271365.2. Taxonomy (NCBI): domain Eukaryota; kingdom Metazoa; phylum Chordata; order Ceratodontiformes; family Ceratodontidae; genus Neoceratodus; species Neoceratodus forsteri. The sequence continues at coordinate 1,497,650,820 of CM057449.1, forward strand.
AACAAAATTCAGAAATTAATAAATAAAAAAAGACTATTTGCTGCCCTAAAGAGGAGTGTGGGAACAAATAAATTTAAAGCCCTTCATAAATATAAACTTGCTTTAAGACTTGTCAAATCAAGTATTTAGCAGGCTAAAAAGAAATTAGAGTTTTGTCTGTCATATCATAAAGACAGTTATAAATCCTTACATTCATACTTCAATAATAAAAAAAAATGGATAATAGACGTCTAGTTCCCATTTCAGTTAGTAATGCCTTAATTCATGAAGGCAAGGAGATAGCTGATACCTTCAATATGCAGTTTTGCTCAACATTTTCAAAAAAAGATGATCCAATAAATATCTTCACTTCTTCAGGTCTAACATCATCCTATAATATTTCTATAAATGAAACCATAATATATTTGCAAACTTTAAAAAAAAAACATCTAGCCCTGGCCCTGATGATATTGATTCAAAATGTCTATTAAAATCAGCCTATACTATAGCCATACCTTTAACCATTATATTCAATAAATCCCTCCAACAAGGTCTTATTCCTCATGACTGGTCTACAACAGTAGTGGTTCCCATATTTAAAAAGGGTGATCATTTCAAACCTGAAAACTATCGTCCCATCAGTTTAACCTCTGTTTTAAGTAAGCTCATGTTAAAATTTATCAAACACTTCTTGGCACAAGAAGTTATTTCAATGAACTTGATAGATCCAACTCAGCATGGGTTTTGGCAGCAGTTTTCATGTACTACCAATCTGGTCTCCTTCTATAATTACATAAGTCAAGGACTGGATAGAGGTGAACCTCATTTAGAAGAAAAAAAAAAGAAAAAAAGTCTACCCTCTGAAAGACACAGTTTCTTTACTTGCTATATACCTTCCTTCCTTCCTTCCCACCCTCGAGATCCTCTCGAACTGGGTAAGATTTCCCTGAACCCTGAATCAAACTTTAATCATGCGCCTCCACTGTTCTCTACCCTATTCTATTTCTTCTTGCCTGTCTTCCTCCCCTACTGCACTCCCCAAAAAGCCTGCTTTCCCTCCCTTCCCCACAGCTTCCACATTCCTACATCCTTCCTCCAAATAGGCATGCTGCACACTGGTCACTGCCCCTTGCCCATGTTCCATCCTACCACCATGAAACTGTCCTACGCCCACACTGATCCTAGCCCTCCACTCTGGTCCCCCTGTCTATGCTTACCCTCTCCCATTATTGTCGATGCTTGGCAACTTCCCGAAATGCCAGCAGGCGAAAACATTCCCTTAAAGAAATACGCCGCAGCTCCTTGAAGCTAGTCCTCCTCCTTCTCCTAATGCTGTCAGACAACGTGCACCCAAACCCTGGCGCATTCTGCTCTAAAGCCACTAATATGAGCAAGCCTTTGGGTGCCCTCTTATTCATATCAATCAACATCTGCAGCCTCCTTTCTAAAATGGATGCCCTACAGGCCTTCACCAGCCAACACTGCCCTGACATCCTGGCAGTTTTTGAAACCTGGCTCACACCATCAGTACCAGACCATGCAATTAGCCTTCCTGGCTACAATGTCTTTAGGCTGGATCGCCTCTCCAAAAGAGGCGGGGGCTGCGCTCTCTACCTCAAAGACTCCATACAAGGGCACCACATCATTACCTCAATCCAACCCATAACTGCTCAGATACTGCCAGTGAGAATCCTCCTCAGTGCCCAAAACAAAACCTTCACTGTTGCCACCATCTACATCCCTCTCAAAGAACAGAGAACTGGTCTAACAGCTGTTCTTGACTTTGTAAAGTCACTCCCAACAGACACCGAATCCATCCTCCTAGGTGACTTCAACATCAACTGGCCTACGGCCAATGCTGGTGCACACAGGGATACCATTGCTGCGGCGAACCTCACACAAATGGTTGACTCACCAACCAGGAAAAATTACAGGACTGGCACCAGCACACTCTTGGACTGGATACTTACCATTCACCCATCGTGGATATCTAACTCTAATGTCCTCCCTGACTCTCTCAGCGATCATTCCCCTGTTAGCTGCACTTGGTCAAATAAATTCATCAAACAACCACCAAAAACAATCACCAGCAGGGTTCTACCCAGTGGTCACCTTCCTTGACTCAAATCCCACCTCCTCCACCAAGACTGGTCCCCTATCTACAATGCAACCAATGTAAACACTGCCCTTGATCACTTCATAAACATCTTCACTGTGGCCTGTGACAAGTATGCTCCTATTAAGAAATGCAAAGTCAAATCACTGAGTAACCCTTGGCTCACAGGTGACCTCCTCAGGATACTAAAAACAAGACACCACCTATGGGAGCTGGCCAGAAACTCTGGAAGGCAAAACGACATCCAAAACTACAAACGTGCCCGCAATGACTGCACCAAAATCATCCAGCAAATGAAGTCCGTTTACTATAAGCATGCCCTCACAAACTCCTGGGGCAATGGTCGGGGGAATTCTGGAAGAACATAAAGGAACTCCCTGGGATTCCACCCAAAAAAAAACCATCAATACTCAACATCAAGGGAACCACAACCCTCAACCCAAAAACCATTGCGGATACCTTTAACAAAGCCTTTACCGACCTCAGCGCTGTCCTACCTCAGGACTACTTCAAAGATGGTGTAGCCCCCCCTGTCTGCAATGAACACTACTCTCACCAGCTCCCCCCTGCTTCTACTTCAAAGCAGTCAAGGCTCACCAAGTACGCAAATATGTTACCATAGCCCTTGGTAAATCAAGATTCAGTAATGACTCCCTCGATCTCAAAATCCTGTCTCTCACACTTGATGAAGTGCTTAGTCCTCTGACCAGAATTTTCAACCTCTCCCTCAGCCTTAGCCAGTTCCTGGACAGATGGAAATCTGCCACTGTCACCCCAGTCCATAAAAGTGGTGACAAAACTGCCCACAATAACTACAGACCTAGCTCCCTACTAGCCCCACTCTCCCAAGGCACTAGAACGCATCATCTCGGACCAGCTCACAGAATACCTGGATACGTACAACATCCTGTGCAAGCAACAACACGGGTTCCACAAAGGTCACAGCACCTCCACAGCCCTACTTGAATTCACCAGTGCAATCCAAAATGCACTTGATTCCGGGTGAACTACTAGGCTCAATCTACATTGACTTAATTAAAGCCTTCGACACTGTCAATCACCGTCTCCTACTTGTCCAGCTTCAGAACACTGGGCTGTCAACCAACACCATTGGCTGGTTTAAAAGCTACCTTGAAGAACGGTCTCAAACAGTAAGAATCGCTGATACACTCTCGGACCCTAGACCAGTCTGCTCGGGAGTCCCCCAGGGCTCCATTCTGGGACACTCCTCTTCAGCCTATTCTTAAACTCACTACTGGACAGCTGCCCAGAACAAATAATTCTCTACGCCGACGATGCTGTGATCCTCACCTCGGACCCTGATCCAAACCAATTACAAAATAAACTTCAGCCGGCCTTCTCCTCCATCGAATCCTGGTTCCTATATCATAAGCTGCTTCTCAATCAGAAAAAAAACAAGTCTATGACCTTTTGCAGCCCCCACAACAAAAACAAACAACTCCACCTCTCCATTGCAACTGAACAAGGAGCCATCCTAGAGCAAACACAATCATTCAGGTACCTTGGTATCACCCTTGATCCCCACCTCTCATACGCTGTCCATATTAGCAATGTGGCAAAGTTTTCCAATGCGAGGTTAGGCATATTATTCCGGCACAGGAAACACCTAACCCCAGAAGCACTGTCAGTGGCCGTCCAAAGCTCCATTGTCAGCATCATAGACTAAGGTCTTATCAAATATGGGTCTGCAACTACCACTGCTCTCAAACGTATCCCGACCTCCCTGAATAAGGCCTGTCATCTCATCACTGGCTCACATTGCCATACCCACACATGTGACCTTTATTCTCAATCTGGATGGCTTCAACTGGACAAATGCATAAAATACCAAACCTGCATCACGGCCAAGAAAATCATAATGAGACTTGCCCCACCTGGTGTCTGTGCCCTCCTTAAGCCTAGACATAGGAATGTCACTAAAAGGAGATCCAATTCCCATCTACTACATATCCCATGATGTCTCACGACCCAAGGACAAAGATCATTTGCCCATCGGGCATCCAACTGGCTCAACTGTCTTGGCAGCGACATAGTGACCACTCCAACACTTGGCCTTTTCAAGTCCAAGCTGCGCCTCTCACTGCTTGTATCCTGCGATTGCCCATCTTAACATTTTAACCATTCCAGCTGCACATGCCCCAGCACCCAGCACTTACAATCAGTCTTTGCACCCCTAACACCTTACCTGGCATATTCCCTCGACAAGACCCCCTGGCTGCACTGTCTTCCACCCTCGCCCACCTCCCCCCCTTATTTCCACCCTGCCCTGCCCCCATCCACCTCCCGTACTTCCTCCTACCTCACTTCTCCACCATCAACCCCTTCTCCCCTTGTCTTTCTCATAGCTCAAGTCTTTGTACTGGTTATGACATGTCTGTAAGTCAGTGACTTTATGTTTGTAACTAAAAATGATGACTGTTGCACATGCTGACATGGAACCTTTATAAAAGAGCCTCGGCTCAAAGGTATTGTAATCCTAGATTGAAATAAATAAAAAAAAAAAAAAAAAAAAACAATGGACATCATTCTGCTTGATTTTAGTAGGGCATTTGACAAGGTTCTGCATGGTAAACTCCTGGATAAATTGATGAAAATGGGGTTTTTCCAACATTCTGGTTAGATGGATTACCAATTGGTTGTCTAATAGAACCCAACGTGTAAGGGTCAATTAATCTCTATCTGAAACTGGGGATGTGACCAGCGGAGTCCCACAAGGCTCTGTCTTGGGACCCACACTGTTTAAAATATACATCAGTGGCATGCAGATTAGTTCTAACTACCTGTTACTTAAATTTGTGGATGACACTAAGTTGGGTGGTACAGTTTATTCATCATCTGATAGGGCCTTACTTGTTAGTAACCTTAAACTAGTTGATAACTGGGCACTGATGAATGGTATGTCACTTAATTCTGACAAGTGTACTGTCCTCCATTTTGGAAACAATAACCCAAGACAAACTTATACAATTAACAATACTCCACTTAGAGTATCTACTTCTGAAAGGGACATTGGTATTATTGTAAATAATAAACTAACATCAATAGATCACTGTATAAAAACAGCTAGCATATCAAATTCACTTTTGACTAGAATTAAAAGAACTTTTGTTACTAGAACACAAGAATGTATTTTTCCCCTATTTAGAACTCATTTTAGGCCATATTCAGACTACGGCTCACCTTTTTGGAGTCTGTATCTTAGACAAAACATTGCAAGGATAGAGAGAATCCAGAGAAGAGCTGCTAAACTAGTTCCCCGACTGACACACAAAGTATACCATGAAAGACTCCATGAAGCTGGGCTTCACTCACTACAAAATAGGTGCATCAGAGGTGATTTATTATTTTTACAAAAAATTGTGTCATCCACTGAATTAATGGATCAATGTGATCTAAAGTTTTCTAATAGAAGGACCTCACCACAATTACATAGCAAACAGTTGGATGTTCCTAAGGCCAGGACTAATAAAAGATTAAATTATTTTACTTTTAGAATGCCAAGACTATGGAACAGTCTTCTGCAACCTCTAGTGGACTGCAATTCCTTTGATTCCTTTAAGAGGGATCTCGACCTGTGGATTGTGTCTAATGATCTGGTTATATAAATGGGTATCAATCACATAATTGCCCACTACAGTAGTGGGGGACATTCTCGATGGGCTTTGGCCTTCTCTTGTCCTAACAAACCAAGTAAACCAAGAGATCATTGTATTACAAGAAACATGGGTAAGATCCAAACCCTTTATAAATGGGTATGAATCATTTTTTGTTCCTGCAACAAAGGAACATCATTATGGTAGGTCTAAAGGTAGCCTTCTAACTCTGGTAAAAATCAAAGAAGGCTAGAAAGTTGTTGATAATATTGTTGGATCTTCAGAGTTTATGTCTACCTTCCTGAAGCGGAATGGTTTAGATGTATTATTGCTGAATATTTATGTCCCTCCCCTCTTTCATTCTAGTGCTGGTCATGATATTTAGAAAAAAACTTTCCTCAGATCTGGAAGCTCCTTATCTACAGTGGCATGCTGATACAGTGATACTGGCAGGGGACTTTAATTCCAGAATTACTAAATTTGACAATCTACTATTATTACAGGACCTATTTTATATGGTGAATATGAGCTCTAGGAACTTCATGGATAGTGTTGTGAATGACTCATGAAAACACTTCCAGGACTTTATTAAACACAATAATATTTTAATTCTAAATGGTAGATGGAGAAAAGGACCAAACTGGGGCTACTATGTACTTTGCATGCCAGGGCCAGAGCATGATAGATTTTGTTTTATGTTGGCCCCATTGCTACAACCAGTATCAATATTTTATAGTAAATATGAGACCTGAGAGTGATCATGTGGCTATCACTCTTCAACTCACATGCCCTGATAAGCCTTCTAGCAGTTCCTCTCCTGTTCATCCTGCTACATTAAAGCCATCTGGTAAAGCTAAATTAGCACTTAACATATGGACTTGGGATAAAGTGGCAGAGCTGATTTATTCTCCCCCCTTTTCTTTACTATTTTCTAGTTCAGAAATTATGATAGAGTCAAAATACTTGTGCGACAGCTGGACATGTGTTACCAGCAAATCAATCAAATAATATATTCAGTTAACAATAAAAGTCCCACTCGCAACTCTTGGTTTGACAAGCAATGTACAGCAGAAAAATCTAAGCTGGGGAAACTTATTAAATACGTGAGAAAAAATCTCTCCAGGGATAACTTTCTCATGTTAAACAAAGCTCAGAAATCTTACAAAAAATTTTTGACAGGAAAAAAAACAAGCATTTATATTGAAACACTGGGGAGTAATGTATCATGCCATTGAGATGAAGGACTCTAAACGTTTCTGACAACTGGTGGCAAAGGGTTCAAACTCTTATTCACTTTCTTTTCCTTCTTATTTACCCAAGGAGACTTGGGTCTCATACTTTATTTCTCTTTTCAACAGTGAAGTTCCTGGTCTTACCACTGCAAATCCCTTCCTTTTTGAGGTGAAGTCTAGAAATTTTATCCCCTTGACTTTTTTTGTTTTAGTGAAGAAGAAAATGCTATATCTCAATTGGCTAACAATAAGGTCCTGGGCCCAGATACTATCCTGAGTGAGATCTATAAAGCCCACTTGAATTACTGGACCCCTTCTTTGCAAATATTTTCAATATTTATTTGAAAGAATCTTTTGTTCCTTCTTCCTGGCTTAAGAATATTATAATAACCATACATAAGAAGACTCTTTCCAAATCACCCTCAAATTATAGGCTGATTGGCCTATTAGATATTAATGGAAAAACCTTTGCTAACATTCTACTGGTTAAGCATCAAAACTGGGTAAATGATTGCTCCCCATTATCCACTTTTCAAGCCGGATTTTGTCATTGTTTTTCAACTTCAGACAATCTTTATATTCTAGCCCACTTCATTGAAAATATAAAAATGCATCACAAGATGAAACTTTATGCCCTCTTTATAGATTTCTTGGCAGCGTTTGATTTTGTGTCTAGACAGATTTTATGGGAAATACTGCTCTCAAGAGGTCTCCCTATTAACCTGTTATTACCTATCTACTTACTTCACTCAAATCCATTTACGGCAATGAGATATGATATTCATGGGAATTTATCTGAATTTCTTAGTTCAACCCAAGGTGTGAAACAAGGCTGTTTATTAGCCCTATTATTATTTAGCTTATACACTGATTCTTTATTAAGCTTTAATTCATCTTTACCTCTTGATTCTCCTACAATTGGGAATCTGAACATTCATATTTTGCCATACGCTGATGATCTTCTTCTTCTTTCTCTTTTGGTAGTCGGTCTTTAGCGTAAGCTAAATATTTTAAAAACTAAATGTGACTCATTGGCTTTAAAGATTAACTTATATAAAACTAAAATTATAATATTTGGCTCATTATTTCCCTGTGTTTCTGATGCTAAAATTTATCTTGATAACAAACTAATTGAAGTAATCTCATTCTATACATACCTTGGGATTAAATTTTCTTCCAGTTGTCAATGGATGGAACATGTAAAAGGACAGATCTCAAAGGCAAAACTTGCTGCCAAGGCTTTATTATGGTTCAACTATAAATATGAGGGACATACTTTCACCCAGAATTGGTTGCGGGTGATGCTAAGATAAATTCGATTATACTCTATGGCTGTGAGATATGGCGTAGTAATTCTTCTGAGAACATTGAGCGACCCTTATTATTGTACTTTAAAGCCATATTTCAAGTCCCTCTTTCAACTGCCAATGCAGTGGTACAATCAGAACTAGGTAGACTCCCCATGGCAATTTCTGTTCTCATAAGATTAGCCTCTTATTTGCCGAAATTAATTAACAACCAGTGTAATTACTTGCCAGATCTCTGCCTTAAAGAAAAGTGCGGTTGGGGCTAAGAAGGGCTTTCTGTCCCCTTGGCTGAAACAACTTAAAATAGTATTATCAAAAGCCTCTTTATCTCATCTATGGGAGGATTAATTGAAATGTATACAAATTTCCTCTCTTTTCAAATCTATATTGAAACAAAGGCTCCATCAGTAAGCCCGGAACCACCAGATGACCCTAATTAGATCACAGAAACAAGCTATATAGTTTTGAATGAACAAGATTGATCCCTTTATTGAGGAATACCTGTTACTATCCCATAACCCTCAGGTTAGGAAATTAATTACCTGGGCAAGACTGGGTATTTTAGTCTCTAGATACTCTTCTCTTAATAGATAATTTTTTACTGGTTCTTCCCAAGATTTATGTAGGTGTAATAGAGGTTTCCAGGAAACCCTTTATCACATGATAATACAATGTCTCCTTTATAATTCTGCATGAGAATAACTATTAAAACCACTTTTAACAAAATATGTTAACTTGGATTATGATGCCCTGTTCATCCTTCTGCACCCCGAAACTATCCCTGAAGCTTTACTAATTGTGAAATTTCTGGTGGTAGTAGTAAAGATCAAAAGGAAGCATTCTCCTCATCCACAAGAAGATATATGATAATGAGGGACCTGGTGATGATTTAAGCTACGGCACTTTATAATGGCTTCTGGGTTCCTACATGAACACATACCTGATTCCTTTTTATAATGTATGAAAAGATACTGCTGATCACTTATGTATTCCCTCTGTTTTTACATAATCCTTTTCTGTGTTTTTTATGATCAGTGTTTATGTATAATGATTGTAATGTCCATTATTTTATATTGGAAGAACAATAAAAATCATGTTTGTAATATATTGGTAAAAAAAGGAAATAACTCTAGAAGAGGAAAATGTGTATACAGGTTAAGGCAGTAGTCTGCTGACTCATATTCCTCTGCATTGGAGTTCATTCATTTTTACAGTTGTTTTTACTTGCCCCAGCAGTCCTGTGGATGATTGAAAGGATCCAGTCACTACAGATCCATTACACTGGGTTATCTCCAGGACTTATTTTCACTCATCCTGCAGAATGACCCAGGTGCTCAAAGAGTGCATACCTGTGAGTGACCAAGACAACCACCAAAACTGAGAACCTCCATTTTCTCTGTTTTCTCCCCTTGGGGGGAGAGCATGCAATGCTGGCCAAGACACTCTTGTGCACACTTCTGTGTGCAGGATGTCAGGAGCTACCGCTCCCCTGACCCCTACACAGTCATCCCCAATGCCTTGCCACCAGTCATTGCTAGGGGCAGGCTTGTACCCAGCACCATATACCCCCTCCCTGGGAGAGGAGAGCTGTCTCCTGGATGCTCAACCCCCCCACTCCAGCCAACCCTCAGCAATCCTTGTTTGCTCTCAAATCAGGGTCACCTATATGGTGGCAGGTGTGGCATCTGGTGCATTAACCCTTTGCAACACTGGGGTGGCTAGAGGTCATTCATGTATATGACAGTGCTGTACAAGGCAGCCAGATACACCCTTGGCTCTATGTATCTGCATCTGTCACCACATGAAAGCACAGAGCTGAGCCCTGTGCTTCTGCAGCCCTCCAAATAGCCCTATAAATTTGTTGCTTCTATAGCCACAAGGAAGTGCAAGGCTTGGATGGCCCTGCACTTCTGCAGGAACACAGACTCTTTCAATGGTGCAAGGTCCAGTGGGACCAGCATTCATAGAATACAATTCCATTACCTCAAAATAAGGGACATTCATTGCAAAAACAACTGTGTTAATGCACCAGTTAGGGTACATCTTGAACCCATAAAAGTAATGACATGTGTTGCTAGGGTTTCCAACTGTAACTGCCCCTCCTCAAGTAGCAAAAGGACAAGACCACATGAGCAACCACATACAGCCATTATCAGGTAAGACAACATACAGCTGTTTCTAGATTGACACAGAAACACTAACACTGATGTGCTGCTTTTGTGGACTAGTATCTGTGGCTGCAGAAGTGCAGGTCACACAGGGGCCAGTTCTTCTGCAGACAGAATTAGAGTTGCAATTTGGGTATCATGAATTTCAGTCTGTGGCTGCAGAATTGCTTTCCCCATGAAAGCCTGGCATCTGCAGCCAGAAGTTGGTGTGCACTTCATAAACCTGTAGTTGCAGAAATGTGTATGTATGTCATACAGTGTGCATGACTAACTTTGGCTACAGAAGTGCTCACCCTATAGGGGGCTGAGCTTCTGCAGTCAGAAGTAGTGTTGTATTTTGGGTATCATGAATTTCTGTTTATGTCTGCAGAAGTGTCCATCCCACATGGGCCTGCCCTTTTTCATCCAAAAGTCAATATGTATGTCTTACATTGTTACTGTAACTGCTGAAGTGAAAGCCCCACAAAAGTGTCTATATGTCTTACAGTGTGTATGAGTACCTGTGGCTACATAACCTTGAATGTCCTAGAGGCCTGCAGTTCTGTACACAGAAGAATTCTTCTTCTTTAGGTATTGTGGTGTGTAATTTAGATACTGTGGATTTGTGTCTGTTACTTCAAGCTTTGTGTTTCTGCAGACAGAAGTACAAAAGTGTCATGATTTGAGTATCATAGTTTTCTATCTGCAGCCCGAAGTGAGTGTGCACATCTTGTAGTGTGTAAGCCACAGATACTATTCAATGAAGGTAGGACATCAGTTGTACTGCATTTGTGTAATCTGGAAACAGCAGTATGTTCTTTGTCGTACTTGATGATGGCTGTCTGTGGTTGGGGAGTTAGGGGTGGAAACCCTAATACTACATTTCCTTATTGGGTTTCAATACAATTCTAACTGGTTATACGAAATATATATATAGGGGATACATGATGGGCATGAGTGTGATATGGAAAATATCTTCACTCCTATAGAGTGACCTCTGAATACTCACGAGTGGCGAAGCCACGAGTGAGGTTTCAGAGGTACCTGTACAGGACTGAACATATTTCCCATATCACACGAGTGCCCATCAAGTATCCGATATATACAATGGGGGCCTCATTGTTGCAAAATGTACCATTTGTGCGGCTTGCGCGGGTGTGATAAATGTCAGGTCTTATATTTATCACACCCTGGTGAAAATAACATAATTTATCACACTCATTTACCACTCACCCCCATTGTGTGTGTATATATATTTGCACCTTAACAACTTTGGCACTTGTTGATGAAATAGCCAAAAATGTGGCGTACATGGTCATTCTGCCAGTGTTGCAAGATTTTGAAAGTTCTGTGACAGCATCTTATATGGTTTTTAAGACACCACATGGTGAAAAACAGAAAACAGATATTTTTTTCTCTCATAGGTTAAAGAGGGATTTGTTTTGCCATCATCTACAGCCTACATGGAATGAAAAATTCCTCTGTAATTTTTATGGATGATGGTGTGTGTGCCAAGGGTGTGACTTTGGAGGGTCTGGTGAAAAAATGTATTACCATTTTCTAATTATAAACATTTTTGTGATATCTGCAAGACAGGCAGGCAAATGAACACTGTTTGAATTATAAATTTACTGGTCCTGCTCAGAGAAAATATTGTTCATGCTTTTAGCCATCTTGTTTTTCTAACAATTTACAAAATAGTGTTTTACACAACTGTTGCATGATAAACATAGAAACATAGAAACATAGAATTTGATGGCAGATAAGGACCGCTTGGCCCACCCAGTCTGCCCATTTCCCTACCTGATGGATAAGCTGCAGATCCTAGTTAACCAGCAGCCTACTTCTTCCTACCCCCACCCCCTAGAATTGCCTTATGACTGTCCCATGCATGCTTGAATTCCACCACTGTTTTTGACTCCACAACCTCCTCTGGAAGGCTGTTCCAAACATCCACAACCCTCTATGTGAAAAAATACTTCCTTAAATTACCTCTGAGCTGCCCCCCTTCTATCTTCAAATTGTGCCCCTTTGTTCTTGCACACCTCTTTTTTTGAAAGATGCTACCCTCTTGGACTTTGTTGATTCCCTTGAGGTACTTGAAAGTTTCTATCATGTCCTCCCTCCCTCCTTTCCTCGAGGCTATACATATTAAGCTCCTTAAGTCTCTCTTCATATATCTTCTGGTGCAGACCCTGCACCATTTTAGTTGCCCTCCTCTGGATAGCTTCCATCCTGTCTATGTCTTTGTGGAGATTGGGTCTCCAGAACTGCACGCAGTACTCCAGATGGGGTCTCACCAGCTGTCTGTACAGAGGGATAATAACTTCTTGTTTTCTACTGGTGATGCCTCTCCCTATGCATCCCAGTATCCCCCCAGCCCTCCTTGCTGCCCTCTCACATTGCTTGCCCAACTTTAGGTCATCTGATAAGACTACCCCCAGGTCCCTTTCCATTTTTGTTGTTGTTAGTATCTCACCCCCCCCATTGTGTACTCTTCCCCTGGGTTTTTGTTTCCCAGGTGCATTACCTTGCACTTCTTAGCATTGAATCTAAGCTGCCATACATTTGACCATTCCTCTAACCTTGCCGCATCCCTTCTCATCCTTTCCACTCCACCTTGTGCATCAACTCTGTTGCGGATCTTTGTGTCATCTGCAAAGAGACATACTTTTCCTTCCAGTCCCTCTGTAATGTCGCTTATAAAGACATTGAAGAGGACTGGTCCTAATACTGAACCCTGCAGTACCCCACTACTAACCCCCCTTTTTTCAGCGTGGACTCCATTTACTATTACTCTCTGTGTCCTATTCTGTGTATAAGGACAGCACAACACCTGTATTTAGGTTTCAGTGATATGCTTAGTTGGATATTTGTCTTATAATGAGTATATTGTGATTGCAAATATGTGATTTTTCACTGAAAATCATGTTCCCTGTCCTTCATTAAGTAATTACCATTCATTACTGTAACTCTTCAAACTTTACTGTTAGAACTGTAAATAACCAGTTGCACTTATTATTTACAGTTCAAGCAGTAAAGTTCAAACAGTTACAAAACCAAACAGTAATTCCACTGACTGTTGGTGAGGTATAGTGTGACTGAGTTGGAGAATAGGAGATCAAGGTAGCACAGCCAAATCAGTGACTTCCCCGGTGTCAGTGGTGTCATACTGATCTGATTGAATCTGCCATCTCTGTGTCTGTTTGCTGCCTAACATACACTCCTGAAGAGCAGCTGCTTGGGTCCTTGTAGGAAAGATGATCATGGTTGCTTTGCTTTTGTGTTTTGTGGCTACTTATTCTCAGTGTGGTCCACCACCTGACCGCCATGCTAGCCCATCACAGACTGTCTGACCACTTACTATCATTGGTCACCTGCTGCCTGTATACCGCCTGCTGCCTTCCTGGAAAGCTAAGAGGTGGGGGGGGCATTTAGGTGAGTGACTGACAGCTGTACTTTGGCCTTGGCTCGGAAGTTCTGCAAAATCTAGAGCTGACTGTGTGCATAGGTGCAGTATGCAAAAAAAAAAAAACTTCCAGAGTTTTTTGCAATCTGACATGTCCCCAACAAGTCCACCTGCACATCTAAGCAGTGGCAGTACCACTCTCAGTCGGATGGGCAGGGAGGTAGCAGTAACATAAAGCAGTCACCCCTGCCAGTCTGGAAGGAGGAACTCTCGTTCTCATGGTTTACTTGGCAGGTGGATCTCAACATGGTGTGCTCTTACATTTATGAGAATGGCATTCAGAATTGCTTTTGGCTGCAGGACTCTGGTTGCATTATAGCAGACGAGGAGCCTGAATTGTGGAGAAAACTAAATTGCCCACATCTGGAAGGTCCGCAGATTAGTGACTGCTAAGTTCCCCATGTTACCATGTATATCTCTCTTTTTACCACTGCATTGCTCTGTCCTACATGGAAAATGGTCTGCATAGTGCCTACACACAAAAGTCTCTGGGCCCGATTCTCAAAGCCCTGCATCTGTCGCAAGGTGCTTGCACCAAACAGGTGTCAGCGTGGCTCAGTTGGTAGCACATCCGCCTCTAGACCAGAAGGTCGTGGGTTCTCGTCCCACACCAGGATTGGACTTGCACCTAAAAATCACTGGCATCCGAGTGCAGTATTGGGGGGTGCTGTACTGCTGGGGTGTGCCGTCCTTCGGATGAGATGTTAAACCGAGGTCCCTTCTGCCCATCCTGGTGTTGTCCTGGTGGGTGTCCAGGTGGAAGTAAAAGATCCCAGGGCACTCTTCGCAAAGAGTAGGGAACATTCCCAGTGTCCTGGCCAACATTCCCCTTCCCATAAACCGGTTCATGCAATTATCCAGGCTGTGTGTGGGTGATGATGTGCAATATGGCCACCACCACACATTCAGTCACTTCACTACCAGTCTAGCATTGCTTGTAAAGCGCTTTGGATGTATGAAAAGCGCTATATAAATACTGATTCTTCTTCTTCTTCTTCTTCTTCTTCAAACAGAGATGGTGCAAGGTACACCTTGCATCCAGGGCTGCCTTCACACAATTCATGAAGGTGGCCAGCATTGACTGCAGGCTGTCTGCCCCAAACAGGGTCCTGCGCCAGCCCTGTGCCCTGCACAGTGCTGTGACTCGGTATTAGGTAGACTGCGCCGACGCAAGCTGCAGCTTGCTATTCTCAGACAGCACCCAGTGGGAGATATTCTAAGTGCCCTTAGACCAGCCAGGCCTGGCATAGTGGAACTTAGAATATGTTCCACTAGGGCAGTCAGCCTATGTGCCACTGTATGTTGTGGTTACCCCCTGGTTCGCTGATTGTACCCCATCCTGCCAGGCCCTGTCACCCATCCCCAATGCCACCACCCCATCCCCGATGCTGCCTGGTTGCCTGCATGTGGCATGGGCACGTGCCCAATCACTGCAGTTCCCACTACCTGGTGGTCTAGTGGAACCCACCCCTTGGTGCCCAGCCAGCCACCAACTGTGGTCTGCTTCGGCACTATACTATACATATGGGCACAATGTCTGAGACTGGTGGCAGTCACTGTGCACATATGCACAGTAGGTGCCGTTTCCCATGCCACACCAGGCTTGCAACAGACACCTCCCATGTGCCAGATGTTCACCGCAAGGGACAGAATGGCACAAGTGTGGGGTCTTAAATGCAGGGACCCCTCCTGTACCTGAATCTGCTGCAGGGTCCCTGGCATATCGGGCTTCAGTGCAGGTTGCTGTTTGCTGCAGTTTGCTCTGAACGAAGCCCCATTTGAGAATCGGAACCTCTGTCTCTCACTGTAAATTCACATTATAAAGCAGAATGTCAGAACAATCTACGATGCTAAATCAAAACATTCTACAACTAAAACCAACAAGTCTCCACAGTGTCCAGAGTATCTCTAATATTTGAGATGTGTACAGTATTTTAAGGAGCAAGGCCTCAATTTTTCCACATTTTAAATATGTGCCCCCATTAGGCTGAGAAGTGTGCACTAAATACTGATCCAGAAACAAATGATTTGATATCTTTTACTGGACCAACATGGATGTTACAGAAAATAACAAAGTGCTTTAGCTTTCGAACCAACCAGGTCCTTCTTCAGAAGCTTTGTGGCAGTTTTTTTCAAATATCCCATACTATTAACACCAGTTTATATAGAAAAAGCAGAAATAATTCTCATTGGTTTAACATATACATTTAAAACATAATAGAAGATTACGTCAGAGAATCTAATTAACACCAGATGCCTTTAACTGAGGAGCCTCAGAAGGGCAAAGGTTATCATGAATTCTCTACAGCCAGAGAGTTCTTGTCATATAAATTTTAAAATGTCTCAGTATGCCAAGAAAGCATTCTAGTGATAAAAAAAAAAAACAAACAAAAAAAAACCTTGGAGTGGCATTCTCTCTAATACATGTAAGATAAGCTTACAACTTGCATTCCAATTGTCCTGGTATATGAAATGACAGATAATGAGAGACAAAATCCTGAAATTAGGTATAACTGCAAGATGAAAACAAGCCTCAAATTAACCTACACATATAAACATAATGCATGAAAGTATAACTTGCAAGTGTAAGTGCCAAATAAAAAATACTTGTCAAGGACCCCCAAGAAAACGAGACCAAGATCCTGATAAGTGCAGATTTCAAGGCAGAGTCTGTGTATAACAAAAATGCACAGAATCAGTCTAAGCAATCTAAATGAAAACCCAAAGGAATTACACCTTTTATGAACCCCCAAGTAAATGAGATATGCATCTTAATATGAGCAGTTAAAAATGTGACAGTGTGTAATCCAACCACTGACAACTAATAGAAGGAAATAAATGCACACTATATGTGAAAACTAAGTGTCCTAGCCACATAATAATTGCCCCCATGCCACGTTCCACCCATACATATGTGTGTACATATACCACACCACACCCCACACACACACACACACACAACACACGCGCACACACCTGCACACCCCACACAACCACAACACACAACAAATATAGCAAACACATTCCACACACCACACCACGCACAACAAACAAAACACACACACACACCATACCCACAACACATACCAAACACACACAACACACACACATACATACATACATCGGTATACACACACACACACACACACTCAAACACACTCACCACAGTGTTAAGGTGAGAAGTCAACAATGTAGATAACTATAAACTTATAAAATCAAAGGCCCGCTGAAGAACTAAGTGTTTATGTCCATCTTTTAAAGTAAAGGTCTGTGTAAGTTTAAGTGGAATAATGTGTCATGTAACCAACATCAATGTTCAATCCATCCGCCACCATATTGAGAAGTAAAATAAGTCTAATTTCAGAAGCCCATCTCTGTTGTATACTGTTGAAATGTCCTTTTAAGACCATCACAGACATATCTGAGATTGAGTGGTCATCCTGGGAGAAGTGCTGGGCTACTGATTCTCAATCATCTTTTGATTAATAGAATGTCTGTGTGAATTCATTCTAGTGTGCAGTTGTTGGCTTGTCTCCCCCCCACATACCCTGTGCGAGGACATTTCTTGCATTGGATAAAATAGACCACATTACTTGATGTACATGTATAATTCCCCTGTATTCTGAATAGTCTGTTTTGTGATGTAACCACACAGTCTGAAGTGGAAATGAGGTTACATGTCTTACATGTGCGTTGATGACAGGGTCGTGTACCATATGATGTCATGGTATTCTGTTCCGGTTCAAGTTGACTCCTAATAATCAAGTTGGCTAAATTAGGTGGTTGTTTAAAAGATAGTAGTGGGAGTTCTTGAAAAATGCAGTTAAGGGTTTCATCCTCTCTAATTATTGGATGGAGATCCTTAATGATCTTACATAGGAGTTGAAGGTCAGGATGGTATGTGACTACTAAGGGTATTCTGTTGGTAGTCATCTGTTCCTTATATTGCAGTAGCTGTTCTCTCGGGACCTGTGTTGCACGTTCCACTGCTCTGTCAATTTCTCTGGACGAGTGTTCCTGCTCAATAAAGGTGTTTTTCAACATTACCAGATGTGTGTCTCTGTCTTCCTCATTTAAACAGAGGCGGTGATACCGAAGTGCTTGACTATATATAACAGATTTCTTTGTGTGGCTCGGGTGGCTCTATTTTTTCTATATAATCTGGTGTTAATAGTATGGGATATTTGAAAAAACTGTCACAAAGCTTCTGAAGAAGGACCTGGTTGGTTCAAAAGCTAAAGCACTTTGTTCTTTTCTGTAACATTCATGTTGGTCCAATAAAAGGTATCAAATCATTTGTTTCTGGATCTGTTCTTAAAAGGACCAAGACAGCACCTACAACATTTTTTTGCATCATGGAAGATACCGAAATTCACCACAGGGCATGGCAGTTGCATAACATTAAGAAGAAACTAGCACAGCTAGACAGTGACATCTACTTTTTATCCCAGTGCAAAAGGAATAACATTATCCCTAAAGGTCTAGCTATTTGGAATCCACTGAGAAAAACAGATATTCAGACATATACTGAACAACTTTGTCGTAGGACCTCTGAGAAACTGAGAAATCACAGAATCCACAGCTCATATGCCAAAAAAGCATTTTTGAAGAAACAGTTTAATGAAATAGCTACCACACTGGAGAGGATGTCTGGTGAGCCTATTCCAGACATCTTGCATGAGATAGACATGAACTACCAAAGAACCTTAAGAAAAGCCATGCTCATTAAAAACAGGAAGTTAGATGCCCTTCAACTTACCATACTTCCTAACAACCATGAAGAACAGAACAGAGTGACTGAACAACTAAGCCACACAGATGGGCACCTTTCAGTTGTTAATTTGTCCACCCACACACTGACTACTGAGGAATTATATGTACTTTCTAAGGGCCTCAATTTCTGCCCAACTAAACCAAAGGACAGAATACAGTTTTGTGATGAAATGGGGGAATACTTCCGCAGATTGAGACTCAGGGAATTTTTTCATGGTAGAGAGGACATCACAGATAGGGAAGAAATCACAAACAGTAAAAATACTATGGATAAGAAAAAAAAAACATATGAGTTTACCCCATCAAGTGACCGTAACAAGAAACTGGACAAATACATTAATTGCTTTCACCAGAGAGCTACTGGCAAGATTCTTAATAGGCAGAAACAGGCCCGCTACAACCTCTCTCCATTGGAATGGAGGGCTATACAAACACTAAAATCAAACCATAAAATTGTCATAAAAAAAGCTGATAAAGGCTCGGCAGTGGTGATATTGAATCGGGAAGATTACATTACGGAAGCCAACAGGCAGCAAAGTGACCTTACTTACTACAAAGTACTGGGAAGTGACCCAACTACAGAATATAAAAGAGACCTACAGAAGTTAATTGAAACATTTCCAGAGCATGTCCAAGACAAACTAAAGGACCTCATCTCCAGTGAACCTAAGCCAGGGACAATCTACATGCTTCCTAAAATACATAAGTCTGGTAATCCTGGTAGACCCATAGTCTCTGGTAATGGCACCCTGACAGAGGGGATATCAGGGTTTGTAGAAGCTATTTTCAAACCGCTGGTCATTTTTTTTTTTATTTATTTATCAAGTCTAGGATAACAAATACCTTTGAGCCATAGCTCTTTTACAAAGGTTCCACATCAGAGAAATACAAATTATGGGGAACATCAAGACAGGCATTACAACAATGTGGACATTGCAAACAGAGTACAGATTAATACAGTTCAAGGATAGCATTGTAACAAGGCAGCCAGCGGCATTTGTCAGAGAAAACAGACAACAGATAAGAAGTGCCAGAGTCATAGGGAGAGGGAAAAGGGTAAGGGGGGAGAAGGAACTTAGGAAGGGTGGCTAGAGGGTGAAAAGTGCAGCATTGGGTATACCAAGATGTGAGGGTAGAATCCAGTGAGGAGGGGAGGAGGGGTGGACAACTAGAGCAGAAAGAGAAGTGGAGAAACAAGGTTAAGTTGGGCAGTCACAGGAGCTGTTGGTAGTGAGATAGTCCCGAAGCCTAGTTTTAAACATACCAATAGTTGTGGCAGAGGAGATGGTTGGGCTGAGGCCATTGAACCAGAGTGGTGCTCATAAACCAAAAGAGCGTTGTCCCTGTGAAGTGTGACAGTGAGGGACTTTCAGTAGCTGTAGCATGGATCTCCTAAGGCACCATTTGTTAATTTGGTGTTGTAACAGAGTTGAGACCCCAGAAGGTGCAAGGCCAAGGTAGATTTTTTTGACCATGGAGCAGGTGAGAAACTTTATGCAGTTTGATAGTTGGAGCCAGCCGGTCTGAGTGTACAGGTCACATGTGTGGGTGAGTCGGTGAGCACCAGTGATGAGCTGACATGCTTTACTTAAGGTAGTTGAGAGGCGTCTAAGGGTTGTGGTTGTGGCTGAGCCATAAATGATGAGACCATCGTCTATTACAGAGATCACAGAGCTCAGGACTGCAACCTTCAAAGCTTCTGGCATGAGGTGTGGTCTGTGTTTGTAGAGGAGACCAAGCCGTGTATTAGCAGCTCTAGCTACATTATCTACATGATGTCCATAGGAGAGAGTAGGGTCAAGCTGAATCCCTAAGTATTTGAAAGACACTACCTGATCTAGAGTGTTCCCCTGGGTGGTGGAGCTAGCCAAGTGGTGTAGCTTGTGTGGGTTATGAGAGCTGCAGAAGAGCATAGATTTGGTTTTCTTGTCATTGAGGACCAGTTTATGATTAAGAAACCATGTCTCTACAGAACTGAAACCAAGTTGAAGGTTGTGTTGAAGAGTTGCAGGATCTTTGTGAGTGGAGAATACAACAGCATCATCTGCATATAGTATGATCTGCTCAGAGCAGTGGTAAGGGAGGGAGTTTAAGAAATAGCTAAAAAGGAGGGGTCCCAGTATGGATCCCTGTGGGACACCCGAGCGATCAGGCAGGGTGTTAGAAAGAGCATTCGAATTTTTTAATCTCTGTGACCAGTTTTCTAAGTAGCTTTTAAACCAGAGAGAAGAGTCAGGTGATAGCCCGGCATTCAGTAGTTGGTGTATTAGTAGTCCATGGTGTACTGTATCGAAGGCCTTGGATAGGATGACGAAAACGGCCCCTGTGAGAAGGCCGTTGTCAAGGGATTTGTGCAAAGCTCCAGTGAACTCAAGAAGGGCTGTGGTGGTGCTGTGATCTTTCCGGAAGCCATGTTGTTGTGGACAAGGTATATTGTATTTATCCATGTGGTCGGTAAGTTGATCAGCCACGATGTGCTCAAGTGCCTTAGAGAGTGGGGGCAGTATGGAGATAGGGCGATAATTTGAGTGAATCGTCTTGTCTGCACTTTTATGGACGGGTGTCACGGTGGCTGTTTTCCATAGGTCCGGGAATTTTCCACAGCTGAGACAGAGGTTTAGGATTTTTGTTAATGGATGAATTACCTCATCGAGGGTGAGCAACAGAAGTTTAAGGTCCAGGGTGTCGCTACTAGATCTAGATTTAGAGATAGCTGCAGTAATATAGCGGCGAGCTTCATTCAGCCTTACCTTCCTGAAGTAGAAGAGGGGATGGTTAGACTGAGGGGCTGAGGTATTTGGGGAGTAGGCCCTGTTTTCGAAAAAGTCATGGGGTAGAACAGCACTAAGGTCTGAAAAAGCCATGTTAAAGATGTTTGCAGTTATACAAAGGGATAGTTACATCAAGGACACTACTCACTTCTTGCATAAACTTTCTGGTTTTAAGGACTTACCACCTGATACCCTTTTAGCCACAATGGATGTAACCTCTCTCTACACTAATATTCCACATGCAGATGGCACTTCAGCCTGCCTCAAATACCTGCATGACAAAGAATTGGACCCCAACATTGACCCTGAAGTTGTGGGTAAACTCACTGAATTCATTCTGACACATAACAACTTCAGCTTCAATGGTAAACATTATGTTCAAACTATGGGAACTGCAATGGGAAGCAGGATGGCTCCTCAGTATGCTAATCTTTTTATGGTGAATTTGGAGGAGGATTTTCTAAGGCACCGTACACATAAACCACTCACTTATTTCCATTACATTGATGATTTGTTTATAACTTGGACAGAGGGCACTGACACACTTAAAGATTTTCACCAGGAACTTAATAACCTCCACCCAAATATAAAGCTTTCCCTAGAATATTCTGCCACAAGTGTACATTTTCTGGACAGCATTGTCACTATTAAGGATGCTACCCTACATACCTGTCTTTACAGGAAACCAACAGACAGACAGAGATACTTACACAAGAAAAGTAATCACCCGAGCCACACAAAGAAATCTGTTATATATAGTCAAGCACTTCGGTATCACCACCTCTGTTCAAATGAGGAAGACAGAGACACACATCTGGCAATGTTGAAAAACACCTTTATTGAGCAGGGACACTCATCCAGAGAAATTGACAGAGCAGTGGAACATGCAACACAGGTCTCAAGAGAACAGCTACTGCAATATAAGGAACGGATGACTACCAACAGAATACCCTTAGTAGTCACATACCATCCTGACCTTGAACTCCTACGTAAGATTATTAAGGATCTCCATCCAATAATTAGTGAAGATGAAACCCTTAACTGTATTTTTCAAGAACTCCCACTACTATCTTTTAAACAACCACCTAATTTTGCCAACTTGATTATTAGGAGTCTACTTGAACCGGAACAGAATACCATGACATCATATGGTACACAACCCTGTCATCAACGCACGTGTAAGACATGTAACCTCATTTCCACTTCAGACTGTGTGGTTACATCACAAAACAGACTATTCAGAATACAGGGGAATTATACATGTACATCAAGTAATGTGGTCTATTTTATCCAATGCAAGAAATGTCCTCGCACAGGGTATGTGGGGGGAGACAAGCCAACAACTGCGCACTAGAATGAATTCACGCAGACATTCTATTAATCACAAGATGATTGAGAAACCAGTAGCCCACACTTCTCCCAGGATGACCACTCAATCTCAGATATGTCTGTGATGGTCTTAAAAGGATATTTCAACAGTACACAACAGAGACGGGCTTCTGAAATTAGACTTATTTTACTTCTCAATATGGTGGCGGATGGATTGAACATTGAATTTGGTTACATGACACATTATTCCACTTAAACTTACACAGACCTTTACTTTAAAAGATGGACATAAACACTTTAGTTCTTCAGCGGCCCTTTGATTTTGTAAGTTTATGGTTATCTACATTGCTGACTTCTCACCTTAACACTGTGGTGAGTGCGTCTGAGTGTGTGTGTGTGCGTATACTGATGTATGTACGTATGTGTGTGTGTGTTGTGTGTGTTTGGTGTGTGTTGTGGGTATGGTGTGTGTGTGTGTGTTTTGTTTGTTGTGCATGGTGTAGTGTGTGTGGAATGTGTTTGCTATATTTGTTGTGTGTTGTGGTTGTGTGGGGTGTGCAGGTGTGTGCGCGTGTGTTGTCTGTGTGTGTGTGTGTGTGTGTGTGTGTGTGGGGTGTGGTGTGGTATATGTACACACATATGTGTGGGTGGAACGTGGCATGGGGAAATTATTATGTGGCTAGGACACTTAGTTTTCACATATAGTGTGCATTTATTTCCTTCTATTAGTTGTCAGTGGTTGGATTATACACTGTCACATTTTAACTGCTCATATTAAGATGCATATCTCATTTACTTGGGGGTTCATAAAAAGTGTAATTCCTTTGGGTTTTCATTTAGATTGCTTAGACTGATTCTGTGCATTTTTGTTATACGCAGACTCTGTGTTGAAATCTGCACTTATCAGGCTCATGGTCTCGTTTTCTTGGGGGTCCTTGACAAGTATTTTTTTATTTGGCACTTACACATACAAGTGATACTTTCATGCATCATGTTTATATGTGTAGGTTAATTTGAGGCTTGTTTTCAACTTGCAGTTATACCTAATTTCAAGATTTTGTCTCTCATTATCTGTCCTTTCATATACCAGGACAATTAGAATGTAAGTTGTAAGCTCATCTTACATGTATTAGAGAGAATGCCACTCCAAGGTTGTTTTTTTATCACTAGAATGCTTTCTTGGCATACTGAGACATTTTAAAATTTATATGACAAGAACTCTCTGGCTGTAGAGAATTCTTGATAACCTTTGCCCTTCTGAAGCTCCTCAGTTAAAGGCATACTGGTGTTAATTAGCTCCTCTGATGTAATCTTCTATTATGTTTTAAATGTACATGTTAAACCAATGAGAATTATTTCTGCTTTTTCTATATAATCTGGTGTTAATAGTATGGGATATTTGAAAAAAACTGCCACAAAGCTTCTGAAGAAGGACCTGGTTGGTTCGAAAGCTAAAGCACTTTGTTCTTTTCTGTAACATCCATGTTGGTCCAATAAAAGGTATCAAATCATTTGTTTCTGGATCTGTTCTTAAAAGGACCAATACCTCACCTACAACATTTTTTTGCACTAAATACTGGTGGGGAATGGCATTGCAGTTACGCGACAATGGAGAAGGATCTGGGGGTGATGACTGATGCTAAAGGGAACCATTCAGAGTGGTATGGATGAGCAATGGGTAATGCAAACAAAATGCTTTGGTGTATGGCCAGGGGGATAACATCCAGGAGAAGGGAGGTTATACTTCCCCGTATACCACACTGGTGAGGCCACATCTGGAGTACTGTGTGCAGTTCTTGTGCCCCTGCCTGAAAAAGGACATCACACTGCTGGAGAGAGAGTCCAGAGAATGGCAATAAGGATGATTAGTGGTTTGGGGGTTTGTCATATGAGGACAGTCTTAGAAAGCTGAACATGCACTCTCAGAAGGACAGAAGGGATGGGGGATATGACAGAGACCTTCAAATACCTGAAGTGGTTCAACAGATGGAATAAGGAGGGGCAGTTCAAGTTAAGGGAGGTAGGGACTACTAGAGGCCATAGTCTAAAGTTGGCTGAGGGGTCAGTACAGAGGAGAGACAAGGGGGCATTATTACATGGAGAGGGTGGTGAGAACCTGGAATGCACTGTCGGATGATCTGGTAAAAAAGATAACTGTGGGAGGTTACAAAAAGGGTTGGGACAGGCACAGGGGCAAGGTACAGGGTGGGGGTTTGGTGAATAGGAGAGGTATTTTATTTTTATAGTTTTTGTTGACCGGGTAAGTGCACTAGACAAATCCTGCCTATTTTCAGGCACAACCCGGGGGAGGGGGATACAGATGAATGCCCGACCTTAAACCAGATTAAGCTGTTGGTGGTATCTTTTTAGTGAATGAGGGAAATTTGGCCAGGACACCGGGGAAATTCCCCTACTATGTAGGCGGGTGGCGCCGTCCATCTGTTTGTGGAGATGGAAGACCCCAGTCGACAGGAGGTAGTGGAGGAGGATGGTTCTAGCTCTGGAGCCCTGAAGCCTTCATATGATTTTACAGCTAGTGTGAAGGAGTCAGAGTGCCCTGAATCCCAAGGGGGACTTTTGCTAACAGAAGAACAAGATGTGTTGTCAGATACATCAGTTTCTGATGATGAAAAAGAGTCATTATTGTATGAAGAAATGGAAGAAAAAAAGAAGCAGCTGTTGAATTTAATACTGGTGGCGGAAAGGGATTACGGTTTATGCCAAGAGTGACTAGAAGAAGAAAAGAAAAGAAAGTGTTCACTTGCTAGCCCTTTATCGATAGGTAATAAAAGGTTACCTATTACTGCACCTTCTGGAGAACAGTTTGTTTTTTCTGCTGCGAGTGCGTGTAGCGAGGTCCTTGTGGATGGAACGCTTCCCCCAATTGCTGATGATGATGGGATTCGATCAAAAAATGATGTTCTTGTTAAGGCAGGTTGGCTGTGGCAAAAGGGTATTTGGGTCCCTGACCCAAACTTTTCGTCTTCTGATGTTCAGCAAGATTCAATACAGGATGTTCCCTGCCCAGTGGATTTTGATTTCCAGTCTGAAGTATCAGAGTCCCAAACCGGCAGAAGTACGCAACTGTCAGCTGAAGGAGAGGCTGACATGAACAAGACTGCATTAGACGCTGTGGCAGACAGTAGTTACAGGAATGCCAGGCTGCTTGAAATAGCAAGTACAAAGCCTTTAAACTCGGGTGTTATTGTTTCTGGTGGTGAGGAAGGAAATTCCCAACGCCAGGACAGTGCTACTTCTTCAGCAAGTAAAGATACAGGGAAGAAAAAATCCTTTGCAGGTTTGTTTCGGCGTCCTGCTCAAGAGGCAAGATGAAGATTTTTAGTCAGACTTCGTTATAAGGGGTTAGCTCCAATTGTTCTGGACAGACTATGGGTAGGGAAAACCCTTTTACTTGACAGTTTGGGGTTTGTACCCTCGGATGTATATGCCTTCATTCATTCACCCGGAAACTCTCAATATGATATAAGCTTTTGTTCCATGCATTTATTAGATAGATTTTGGAAATGTTATTACGAAGTAAAAGAGATGGACATATGGAAAGACTTTTTAGCAATCCCAGTCACTAAACCTACAATCAAAATAGTGACTATTTTGTTCCGAAATGAAGGTGTCAATGTAGCAAATATAATGTACTGGTTGGAGCAGCATTGTAGAATAATGGAGAATCCCAGACCTATAATAGATGACAATGGGTTTTGGACAGGTGGTTGGACTTTTAGGGTTCAATTATCCCAGGATGAATCTGGGATACAGCATTTACCCAGTTCTTTCTTTTTAGGAAGAGATAGGGGAATAATCTTTTACGCAGGTCAACCAAAAAGCTGTTACAAATGTGGTTCTCTAGATCATTTAAACACAGATTGTGACACAGTAAAATGTTTTTCCTGTGGAGTTCTTGGGCATGAGGCGAACGAGTGTGAAGCCCCACCGTGTGTAATTTATGTGGTGAATCAGAGCATGGGTTTGAAGATTGTCCATGGAACATGACTGATTTAGATGCGGTTTCTGACCATGCACATTTTTTATATAAAGCCAAGAATCTCCAAACAAATCAGAATATAGGAATTCAGCTGGTTGAGCGATGTAGGGGAAGGGGGGCTGCGAGGGGGTTGAATAGAGCCTCTATCTCATTTCAATCTAATGTTCAAACGAGTGTCAGGAATTTAGAGTATAATAGTTCAGGTTTTGATCAAACCCCAGGCACAAGGAAAGATACCCCTTTTGTTACCCCACAAGGTTCTCCAACCAGGCCCCAGACACCCTTATTCACTGGGTCTATGGAAGGCACACAAGGGGTTTTTCAAGCAGTAGAAAAGTCTGTGGATTGTTTAGGAATTTCAGAACCTTTAGGGGAAGAAGAGCAGTTTGTGTTGGTTTAGAAATCAGGATCCAAGAAAAACAAAGACACTGTCATTAATGTGGCCCAAGTAACGCTTTCAAATAGATTTTCTTCTCTTCCTTCTTGGAGTGACCAGATGGATCAAGCTCAACCTATTGATTTTGAGGGGTCTGAGAGTGTGCCCACACAGGCACAAGAGGTAGATGGAAAGGCAGATTTGTCAGTTGAAGGGAAAGGTGTACTTTTTCCAGTAAAACGGGTCACGGGGTTCAGTGGGAAAACAAAAAAAAAAAAACATAAATGGTGAGCTTTTCTATAGCGAGTTTAAATGGCAATAGTATTAAAAATAAGAAACGTCGGTTTATTATGTTTCGCATTTTACATTTTTTGAGTTATGATATTTTATTTTTACAAGATGTACATTTACAAGATACGGTGGAGATTCAGCAGTCCACTACTGATTGGGGATGGGGGTTTTCTATTTGATCACCAGGAAAAGAACCCTGTAGTGGGGTGGGCTTCTGTTTCTGAACATATGATGTTCACATTATCAGAACAGTAGAAATAGAGCCAGGTAGGGCTTTCTTGTTAGGTGTTAATTTTCATGGTATTTTTCTACGTTTGATAAATATTTATAATTCCCAAATAAAATCATTAAGGAATGACTTGCTAAAAAAATTACAGCCTTATCTATATACAAAACACCGTTTGATCTTCAGGGGTGATTTCAACATTAATTTTAAGGCACAAAAGAAAGAAGTAAAACAATATTGTGATAAAAATTTCTTAAATCAGGTAATTTTTCAGGCGAATTTAAAGAATGTTTTTGTAGGCACCCCTTTGGCTAAAAAGCCTACTTTTTTTAAGGGTACCCTCTCCTCTTGTATAGATTTTCTTTTTGTTAATCAGATGTTCCAAGTGTTTTCTCCTAAACTAATCCCTATTGAGATTTCAGATCATTGGCTATTAGGGTTTTGGTTTGAGTGCCCCCCCCCCCAAATGGGTGGCTGGGAAAGGGGTATGGAGGTTAAATCTGTCTTTGATGTCTGATGGGAATATCTTGCAGGAATTGCAAGAGGTAATACGTGATAAAGTGTCTACTTTAGATTTGCATGAAAATCTAGGACTTTGGTGGTCAGATTTGAAAATATGTTTAATCTGTTTTTTTAAAATGGTGGGTTCACACAGGGCGAAAACAAAAAGGGATATATATTTAGAATTTAGATACAAATTGAGTACACTATTATATCGACAACGTTTGGGGGAAACTAACTTAAGGGATCGTATAGATAGTATAAGGCATCAAATGAAAGATTATCAATATTCTAGAATGCAGTCTTTACGGAAGGAGCAAATGTTTGGTACTCAGGGGAAATCAGAACAAATTAACCCATTTTTAGCTTGCAAAACTAGGACAGATAGATGGGTTTTTTCAAGTCTTGTGGACTCTGCAGGAGTAGAACATTGTGACAATAAAGGTATTATGGGGGTCATTGAGGAATATATTAAGAACACTTTTGGAACTTTACAAGGAACTGATTCGTCAGCCGATACTTTTTTACAGATGGCATCACTCCCTCAGACCACCAGTTCTCAGAATTCTCTTTTGATTAGTCCTTTTACTCCACAAGAAATGGACAGTGTAATACACTCCTTGCATGATAATATAGCTCCTGGTTCAGACGGCTTGTCAAGTCAATTATATAAAGTGATATGGTCTGTGATTCTGGTTGTTTTTCTGCGTATTTATAATTTCTTCTTGGAAGAGAATATCTTGCCCACTCAGATGTATGAGGGACTATTAATTTTTTTATATAAATCTGGTATTAATAAGGATTTAGGTAATTGGAGACCACTGACCTTGTTGAATGTGGACTTTAAGATATTTACAAAGCTATTAGGGAACAGATTAGCGGAAATAATGCCTTCACTAATAAGCCCCATGCAGTTTTACGCAGTTGCAGGTAGGAACATTTCCGATGCCTTATTAATAATAAGAGAAATTATAAATGCTTCAAGGACAGATAATGAGGTATTAGAGATGCCAGGGTATTTAATTAGCCTGGATCAAGCCAAGGCTTTTGATACAGTATCACATTCTTTCTTGTGGGACATTTTATCAGCATTTGGGTTACCCATGGAATTTATTGGGTGGATAAAGCTTTGCTATGGATTAGCATATGTATTTCCGTACAAAAATGGTTGGAAAGGAGATTCACATTTCATATATACAGGCTTACGGCAAGGATGTCTTTGAAGTCCATTATTATACGTGTTTGTTTTGGACCCTCTTTTGTGGGTTTTGAACAGGTCCCCATTGATTAAAGGTATAAATGGCTCTATAGTTTCTAACTGCAAAGTGTTAGCGTACACTGATGATGTGTGTCTAATATTAAATAATGAATATTCCTTTGGTTTAGCAAGAGATCTCATTCAGGAAATAGGGAAAATAATAGGGGCCACTTTAAACCTCACTAAAATGAAAATGTTAAGATTAAATGAGCTTTTAGCCGCTCCTCAAATTTTTGGAGGGTTTCTGGTGGCTCAACAGCCTTGTAAAATCTTGGGGATTTATTGGGGTGGAGAGGATATGTCCCTTTTTAATTGGGAACATGCCTTAGAGGTAGCATAAAAGAAGGTGGAGGTATGGAATCGTTGGAAAACAACGAAGAAGAAAAGGGTGTATTATGCAAAGACATTTCTGATCCCTATATTTTTGTATTTAAGCACTGTATTCCCTATAAAAAAACAATTGGAGGCTACAGTTTTTAGGGGTTTTTTTACCTGCATTTGGGGTAGTAGGTTAAATCCAGTTAAAAGGAATATTTTGTACAAACCAGTTAAAGAAGGGGATTTGAACATGATTAATCCAATCGTGTTTTATTTCACAATTTTTTTTTCCATAAACCTGTCTCCGTTAATTAAAAATGAATCGAAATGGTGGATAAAGCTTGGATTTTCAAATGTTAAAAGTGTGTTAGGGGAATGGAGAAATGGTATTTTTTTACATAAAAATAAATGAAAACCTAGATTATTAGATTTATGGGAATCAGTTTTTGATAAAATAAAAATATGGAATATAAGTTATATGAGCGCATTACAAATGTCACGGAAAGCCCTTTATCTAACGATAATGAAAACATTTTTTACAGACCCCCTTTCGGTAGGATTTTCAGATTATAAACAACAGCAGATATCTAGCTACATTACTAATAACGATCCCGGACTATATGTGGGATACCGTCTGGTTAGCGATTCACAATAGGGTAAATGTGAAGAGTAATCAGAAACATAAGGCATTAAAAGAGGGTTTTGTCCAAGATCAGATTGTCAGGATAAACTGGAAACCATGAATCATTTGTATTTTCAGTGTCCATATGCAGTTAGGTTTTGGGATGTGTTAAAAAATAGATGGTTACATACCATGAGTTGGTTAACACTTCCCCTTCGCAGGATTTATTATATTATGGCATTTATCCAGTTCTTAATGAAGGAATTTGTTCAAGCACATTACAAGTCATTCATGTACATTTTTTGTATTGACTTTGGCTTAGCAGATGCTGTTTAGTTTTGCAACAACAGGATTTTCCTGAAAACAATTTGGTACAAATAATTGTAAATGAATTACAGAATTTAAAACGTGAAGAATGCAATCATCTCTCTTTTCAGCAACAGCAAAGGAAATGGAGCAACTTTGTCATCCTTTAGATTTGGTTATAAAATAGTTTTGTATAAATCATTATGGTCCAGTTCTGGGTCAAGAAGGGAGAAGAATAAAGGGGAAGGAAGGCCAGAGAGGGGAGGAAAGAAAAAAAAAAGAAAAAAAATGTGTTATTGTAGTACTTCATGTTAATCTTCATTTTTGTTTTTCTTTGTTATGTGGTTGTAACTTTGAATAGGGGTACAAAATCAGGATTTAAAAAAAGGGGAGGAGAGAGAAGGTGGTTGTTTCTTTTGCTTTATTTATATTCAGAATTATTATATGTATTAATGTTTGTGCATGTCTGCTTATAATTAAGGTTTAAGTTATTTCTTTTCTTCTTATTTGGTTCCATTCTTTTATTTTGATTATATATGATCTAATACTGATTTGTTTAACTTTTGATTGTTGAAATTTTGATAAACTTTCCCCTGTTCTATTTCCGGGAAGGGGAGATACTTTAAGCTGTATATATTGCTTATATTGTTTCCCTATGTTTATGATCTGTTTATATTTGTTTTGATTTAATAAAAAATTCCCATACTCTTAGAATGTGGGAGGGGGAGGTTTTAGTTAGAAATGATTTTTATGTTTATTGTATGAATTTTTATTTATGTTTTGCATCTATTTTTTCAATGTACTAGTGATTTGTACATATTTTGTTATGATTTCATTTTGATTTTAATAAAAAAATTCCCCTACTCTACATGGGTATACAGGGATGGGAAGGGGAAGAGAGGGAGGAAATGAGGGGGGGGAGGTAGAGCAGCTGCTTTTCACTACCAGTGACCTGAGTCAGGCAGACCAGATTGACCATTAGGCCTAATCTGCTGGCAACTATGTATGTATATGTATGGAATTACATTTTGGTGGGGATTCAAAAATTTCCAGTACCGGGTATATGAGTTGAGGTAATAAGATGATTATGCTGACAGTTTTGCCATTGTTGTCCTCAAATGGAAGCTCAGGGCCCTTCCACAGCTACATACATACTGTATATGCATTTTCACTCCCTCAGGCAAATAAGAATATGGTTACTCTTTCTCAAAAACTATACATGGGTGGGCCCTGCACTCCCACAGGCAAATAAGGCTAAGATTACACTGTCTCAAAAAGTAAGGAAATTCATTGCAAAAAACTGTGATAATGCATCAGTTTGGGTTGGTATTAAAGTGTCCAAAGCTCGGAAATTTGATGTTAGGGTTTCCAACACTAACTCCCCAACCACACACCCCAAGTAGCAAAAGGACAAGATCTCACAAGCAACCACAGACAGCCATCATCAGGTAAGACAAAAAAAATACACCAGTTTGTCACTGCAGATAGAAATCCATGATACTGGTGGATCCTGGAACATTCAGCATAGGTGGTGGTAGCAAAAATGGTAACAGGATTCAAGAACGCATGGGGTAGCCATTAGGGAACCTTAGTGATAAGGAAAGGGGGGAGCCAGAGATTAAGTAGGGTCTGCAGTGTTACAGTAGGTAGTAAAATGGCAGACTAGGTGGACAAAGTGGTCCTTTCAGCCTATCTGTAGACTCATATAGCCATGGACACAATAAAACATAAACACAATTGATTGTCCTGTGCTTCTGCAGCTGCAGGCGTAAGACATACACACCGATCTCTGGGTGCAGAAGCAAAGATACCACAAAATCCATGATACAAAAAGTGCAACAGTACTTCTGTCTGCAGAAGCAAAGTCCTCAGAGGGTTCTGTGTCTCTTCAGAGGTTTTC
This sequence comes from Neoceratodus forsteri, assembly GCA_016271365.2. Lineage (NCBI taxonomy): Eukaryota > Metazoa > Chordata > Ceratodontiformes > Ceratodontidae > Neoceratodus > Neoceratodus forsteri. Next base: position 1,497,683,355 of record CM057449.1, read on the forward strand.
CATATGCAATGGGTCTGCTTTTCTGGAGCCAGAAGTTGGTGTATGTCTTACACCTCTGACTGAAGAGACACAGTACCCTTTTTGCTACAGAAAGGCAGGCCCCATAAGGGCATAGAGAAACAAGGTCTTATAATTTGGATATAATGGGTTTGTATCTGGCTGGAGGGGCCTGTACTTTTGTATACAGAAGGAGTGTGGTGATTTCAGTATAGAAACTCAGAAACCTAGAATCTGATGGCAGATAAGGATCGCTTTGCCCACCTAGTCTGCCATTTTCCTACCTACTGTAACAATGCACATCCTAATTGATCTCCAGCTCCCCCCTTCCTTTACCACTAAGATTCCCATATGCCTACCCCATACATTCTTGAATCCTGTTACCATTTTTGCCCCTACCACCTATGTTTGGAGGACATTCTAGGCATCCACCAGTATCATGGATTACTATCTGAAGTGACAAGTGATTGTGAATATTTTGCAGTTCGCATGATGCAGATACAAATCACAAAGGTTGCACATCAGTGATACTGCATTTGTGTCATCTGGAAAGAGTTGTATGTTGCTTGTCTTATCTGATGATGCTTGTGTGTGGTTGCTTGTGTGGTCTTGTCTTTTTGCTGCTTTGGTGGGGGTGGGGAACCCACCACTCCATACCCCCAGTATACCCTCAGACACCTTCACTCACCTGAACAGGTCCCAGGTTCAAGATCCACTCTCTAGTTGGAAACACATCTTGCTGCTGGAACCGATGACTGCAATATGAGAAACTAAGGTAAATGCAGTTCAATCTATTTCAATGGGGGTTTCAACTTATATTCATAACTCAGCCATTTTTTTACAGTTTGGCCTCAAATTTTTAGCATGTCCTTTTGGGGACCCCACTTCATGAACAATATGACTGTCATTGTGCAACTCCCACCCAAAAGGTGATTTCACAGTCAATTGGTGAATTTACCTTATGGGTGGAATTTGCATAATGACAGTCATATTGTTCATGATGTGGGGTCATAGCAAGGTTATGTTGAAAATCTGGGATCCAAATATGTGAGAATGGCAAAGATATATCCATTCATTGTAATTTTGCTATGCACACTCATAACTTTGGACATTTTAAAGACTTTGACCTGAAATTTTCAACATAGACGTCTTATTACCCCACCTCATGTACTGTATGTCATAGTTGTCCATTTTCAGATCCGGGCCAAAATGTGTTTTTTGCACCTGTGGTGTGGAATGGCATTGTAGTTGCACTAAATTATGTTTTGGAAGGGATTTGAAAATGCTGTGTACCAGGTACATGAGGTGGGGTAATAAGATGGCTATGCTGTCAATTTGATCACTGTTGTCCTATAAATGGAAGTGTAGGGACCTTCCACAGTGATATACATATATGCATCTAAGGAGGGATGGGAGCGCAGGGCTCAGAGGGCCCTGCACTCTGACAGGCAAATAAGACTATGATTACACTATCTCAATAAATAAGGAAACACTTTGCAAATAAATATGTTAAAACATCAGTTAGGATTGATATCAAATGATAAAAAGGATGGAAATATGATGTTAGGGTTTTCAACCCCAAGCCCCCACCCCCACCCTGCACTCGCCAACAGGCACTGGGGGTGTGCTGTAGGGTTTTCAGCCCTAGCACGCACCCCATTCTTCTATACTGTACCCATCTCAGTTTATTTACCTATGGAATGGGGCAAACATTATGGCTGACAATTCCAATTCTCATGAAGTCTACACGTCTGACCTTATTTACAGATGGAATGGGGGGAGCGTAAGGTGTGAGAATTCCAAGGCACACCCCACACCTGCTATCCTGCCTGATTTGGGAGGGTGGGATGTTAAGGAAACCCTAGCACCTCATGCTCCAACTTTTGTCACTTTGACCCTAACTTGAGCATTAATTAAGTTTTTGCAAAGGATATATATATATATATATATATATATATATATACAATAACTTTATTAAAGGATCAGCTAGGGTTAAAGCAACAAATGTATGGAAATGAGGCACTATGTTTGAGCCCCTAAACCCCCAACCCTACCACCCCTCATCCTCCATACACCAACAGGCATCAAGGTGTGACATGGGTCATTAGGTCCAGCTCTCACCCCATTTCATGTGTAAGCAGGCTGACATGGTACAGTATAGGAAAATGAGGTTAGAGTTAGGCCTAACAACCCCATGGCACATCCTGATGCCTGTTGGTGTGTGGAGGATGAAGAGGCTCAACCCTAATACCTCATTTCACCACTTTTGTCACTTTAACCCTAACTGATGCATTAATGAAGTTGTTCGCAATTTACTTCTTCACTTTTTGAGATAGTATAATAGTATCTTTACTTCACTGCAGGAGCACCTATGCCTCCACAGAAGCACATATGTATATAGCTGTGTAAACACAGGGGCCTTTGGCCCCTGCATTTCCACACATTAAGTTACGATCAGTCATAGCAAAATTGCAAGAAATAGAAATAACTGCACCACCTTAAAAAATGTTCTTCCCAAATGTTCAACATAATCTTCTTATCACCTCACTGCATGTACCCAGTACAGAAAAGATTCAAATCCCTTTTAAAATGTAATTCTGCAAAAGTGTAACACCATTTTGTGCCACAGGTGCAGAAAAATATTTTTGGCAGGATTTAAAAAATTATAGCTGTACTATTCATGAGGTGGTGTGAGAAAATGGTAATGTTGAAAATCTAAAGTGAAAACATGAAAAACTGGTGAAATTATGAGCATGCTTAGAAGCTGCACAATGCATGCTTGTAATGCAGTCATTTGTTGAAATTTGTTCACCTATTTTCAACATAGGTTTTTTGGGACCTCTCCTCATGAACACTGTCACTGTGATTTTGTTAATCCATCCCAAAAAGTTGATTTCACACAGCGACCATGCCATTCTGCAGTACAGGTGCAAAAACACATTTGGGCAGGATTTTAACAAGCATTTGTCAATGCCGAATGTTGTCGCGCTGGCATTGGCAGTGGCAGAGGTGGAGAGGCATAGTGCTGTGAGTTTGTTAATGTGTCCCAAAAGGTGATTTTGCACAGTGAGTACGCCACTGTGCAGCAGAGCTGCAGAAATGTGTTTTGGGCAGGCTGTAGAAAATGGCAGCTGGACTGTTGATAATGAGGTGTGCACAAATGCCAGTGGTGAAAATGTGGCATGAAAATATTGCAGATTGAAGAAGTTACAATGGTGCAATGAAACTGCACAATGCACATTTGCAACACAGTTATTGTCTGAACTTTTGCCACCAAATTTTCAACATAGGCATTTTAGGACCTCTGTTGATGAATAGTGTCACCATCATTTCCTCAAAGTGTCCCGAAAAGTGATTTTGCACCATGACCGTGCAATTCTGCACTGGACGTGCGAAAACACATTTCAGCCAGCTGTACTATTCATAAGGAGGTATGGAAAAATGGCAATGATGAACAGCTGGAATTAAAGTATTACAAATTCACAAAGTCACAAGCGTGCATGCAAACTGTCATAAAACACTCATTTTATTGACTTTTGTCCCTAAATTATCAACATAGGCATTTTAGGACATCTGCTACTGGTATTTGCCCTTTAAGGGGCAGACCAGGTTGTTCTGGTGAACCCCTTCCCTTTTCCTTGAGATGGTGTGATCAGAAGGGAAGGGGAGAGGGAAGGGAGGGCGGGGGTAGAATAATGAGCAAGCAACAGGAAGGGGAGGGGCAAGAGGAGGTACATAATGGGCAGCACAGGAGTGGTTCAGCCACTTTTGCTGGAGTTTTGATTTAATTGAAACTGCAGCACATCAGATTGGCTGTACAACAAGATAGGTTTGTGCAGTAGGATACAACAGGTAAGATAGCACACAATGAACAAAGTTTCTTTAAAAAAAAGAAAAATAATGTGGTAATAAATATAGATAAATTAATAATGAGATATAATGACAAGTTGTACTACTTTACAAGAAAAAATCGTTGAAGGTGAATTGTATGTGAATGGCTCAATAGGCCTAGATTGTGACCCTTGTTTTGTATGAAGTTTTTAAGTGGGACCCCTGTTTGAGGGAATTTTTTCTTTAAATTGAATAAGGCTGTAACAGCGTTTTGCTTAGTTACTAGGATCCTTGTTGGGAAACTTGTAAGGCATAGCTCTTTGGCATTTCCGTACCAGCGTTCCATTAATTTTGAAGTTTTGAACTTGCAAACACATTCTGGACAAAGGGGAATATAGGCAGGAAAAGTTTTGCAGTTTTTTTTATGTTCCGTTTAAGGGCATCACCAAGCAAGCGAGTCAAGCTGAACCTACGCTGCTGCAGGAACTGTGGAACACCATTAGGGCAATTGTACGATTAAGGGCTTTGTTTTTTTGGTATTTGTACAGCATTTTTTGCCTGGTTTCTGGGTGCATGCAAGGAACATGTGCCAGAAAAAGAGGAAGCACCCAGCCCGGTGGCGCTGAGGGTTGAGGTTCTGGACGCCACACCTCGCGCCATGCTGGCGACCCAGGATCGGGAATGAGCCCAGGCCATCAGGGGTCAGCAGGGGAGGGAGAGGATTGAGCATCCAGAGGACAGCTCTCCTCTCCTTGGAGGGTGTGGGGTGCAGACTCAGCACTTGTCTAGCCTCTGGCGGAAGCCAGAGGCACAACAAGCACACAAGCACACAGAGAGTGTTGGGAGTGAGGACGTCGGTGGGGACGCCTTGACATCTGAGCATAGCCACTCCCTTAGAACAAGAGAAAAAACACACCGGAGCACTGAGGGGAAGGAGCGCTGGCTATAGACCCTAATGACTGCTGCCTGCCTGACAACCAGAGGGGACCTGATGAAAGTTGATTGATCGGGGTGTATGGACCCCACTTCGTGCCCAACTGGGGGACATAGCCATAGCTCCATGGGGGTCTACTGGGGTTCCAGGTAAGGCAGCAGTGGGGTAATACCCTTAGCGACTCCTGACAGAGTGGGGCTCCAGTGTAGAGAGAAGAGAGATAAATTACAATTTCAAAACAAAAGAAAAAGAGGAAGCAAGCAGGCAAGGCCTCAGCCTTCAAGGGTTTTTTAGAAAGCAGCTTTGAAACTGAAGGAGTTAATTTTGAAAGCTTTTTCCAAGCAAGCTCGTGGACATGAACTGTGCTATGGTTTCATGCTGGGGAACACCACAATTGTGTTAAAATCAAAGGATTATTGTTTGCTCAATCTTTAGGGGAAATTACACTTTTCAGCTTTTTGCAAGGAAAAACAGAGAATCTCACTGCCAAATGAGAGGAGGTGAATTGAAAGGGGGCAAGGAGACAGTGCCTGCCAAAAGGGATTGAGAACAGCAGGCATAGTTTTGTGGTGGCCTAAGGGGCTGAAAGCTAAAAGCGATAGGCTAGGGAGGGGGAAAGCATCTGTCACAAGAACAGACGGAGATGGCTGCTGGAGAAAAGGACCGTGGACAGCAGAAGCTGGGTTGATGGCCACCTAAGGACTGAGCGCTGGAAGCGATGGGCAAGTGAGGGGGAAGGCATGGGGAACAAGAGGGGGAGGCAGGCGACTGAGGCCTGGGTGCAGGATAGCGCTGAAGAAAGCTGCATGGTGTGACATCACACGGCAGGAGAACCACATGGAGGTAACAAAGGTGTCCTGGTGAGCTAGAAAAGGGCCTAGGGATGGGGAAACAATGGACATAGGGCATAATGGGGGGGGAGAAGTAACCCAAGCGAACAGGGTAGCAACAGAAAGAAGGTGATACAGTCACAGGCATGCAAGGGCATGCAAAAGGGGAATTGTATAGGCCAAAATGAGGCCACAAGTGACAGCACAGTGTATGCAGCATGGCCTTTAGGTATTTAGATGCCAACCATGGAGTGACAAAAGAAAAGTGGGCCCAGCAGGCCAAGAGCATGGTGAAGGAAGCCGGGGGAGAGTAGGGCCAAAAAACAGGGCTCTCAAGAGTAAGGGCGATGGGGATTTCTCAACAAAAAAGCCACTTGGCAAGGTTGGAGAAAAACAGGGAAAAGGGGAAGGGAAACGGAGAGGTCTGGGAGGTTCAGTAGCCATAACAATGTGCAGGCATGAAAGGGGAATATGGTTAGGCCTGGAAGGCCACAAGAGGTGGGGCTTAAGGTGTTTTTGAGACCTGGGGGGCTCTGTAAAAGAGAGGTGGATAGAAGACAGGAGAGGCAATAAGAACAGTAAGGAGGGGGAAGACAAAAAAAAAGTGGATCAATTTTGAAGGTTTACAGAGGAGGATGGCACCGGGCAGAGGGTCAGGTATGATGTAGCTGGCTTACAAGAGGGCAGCATATAAGGAGTATTTTTGAACCTTATAGCATCACTACAGGCATGAAAAGAAAAGCCGTAGTTTTGGGCATGAATCGACCTGATAGCAATAGAGGACTGTGCAAAAAAAAAGGAGGGGTCACATTTTGTCGCCATTAGTCGACTGTTTCTCTTGAAAAATGGGACTGGTCATATGGGGAATATTATGAGCTGAGTTGTAATTAATGGAACTTCTCTTTTCTTTTCTTTTCTTCAGTTGTTTCCACAGTTTGCGGACAGCAAGGAACATAGCACCAAAACAGAACAGGCCTTCAAAGGAGGACGCCTACAGGGCTATAGTGGAGCTGGCAGGAAAAGCCAATAGAATGTGGGAGCTGGTGGAAGGGGAGGAACCGGGGAGACCTGGGAGAAAAGGAAAGGAAAGTGGAGAAGGGGAAAGGGGGCAGAGGAAAGAGGCCTGCTGAGGGACCAAGCAGTCCAGCCAGGATACTGTCACCGATAGTGGGACCCAACAAGGTGGCTAGTCCAGTACCTCTGCACCTTGTTGACCCAGTGTAACCAGAACCTCCCTAGGACCAGGTTGGGTTCCACCCAGTGGAACCCAGACCAGATTCTCAGCTTATAGTGGTTCCTCCACAGCCACTAGTAGAGCAACCAGCCCTTCAACCACAGGGCACCATACTTGGGTGCCAGGAGGACAGCAGGCAACAAGGAGTGGACAAGGCCACAGGTAACACACCCAGCTCAGTGGGTGACAGCATCAAAGAGTATATAAACCAAATGGTTTAGGCACTAGGGACAGGGGGTTTAGGGCAGATGGAGTCAGCACTAGCAGAGATTAGTTCAGAAAAGGAAGTGCCAAAAGAAAAAGAAGGAGGAGTGGAGAAAGAAGGAAAAGGAACGAGGGAGATAGGAGCTCCTGGGATGAGGGTAGGCTAACATGTTCTGTTGGCCACAAAAGAGAAAATATGGAATGGAGAGTATCTGGATATCTTCATCTTGGTAAGCCAGGAAGCAGTAGCAAAATATGAGGAGGCAGAGAATATAGGGAAGAGTGAAATGGCAGCAGCGGTAGTTTTGTTAGGCAAGAAAAAGGAGGACAAATTCACTAAAGGGAAGACCTGGGAAGGGTGGTTTGTAGGTTTTGCCACATTCTCAGCCATAGTATTAGAGAAGAGGCCAGAGTTGGGCATCCCACTCATCACATACTCCTTGATAATAAGGAAAGCAAAAGCAAAAAGGGGGTGGGGTGGATATACTATGATGGCGACATATGGGGATGTAAGATGGGACACGAAACAACTAGAATTGTGGACAGACTACATAACCGACCAGTCCACACCAGAGGGAGAGTTTGGGAAGAAAGGTGCCATGCCACAGAGATGTTGCTAGGCCTACAATAGGGCTTTTTTCCTGGCCACAATGTCGTTTCTGGCACCCATGTTCGAAATGTGGGGGATCACATCCAGTGACCAGATGCAGGACGACATGGGTCCAGGGAGCCCAAGGATCTGGGGGGCAAGGGTCAGGTCAACAGTTTTTTCATGAAGGGCAGGGATATAAAGGGCAGACATGGAATAGAGGGGGGAGGAGGGGCAGGGGACATGCAAATAGAGGGATTCAGAATCACTGATCAGCAAGACCAGACATCAATCAGAGCGGGACACCTTGGCAGAGAAAAAGAAAAGAAGACAAGGGAGCAATTTAAATAAGCTAGAACCCCCATCAGAATAGAGGCATGGAAAGAATGGCTAGACAGATACCTGCATAGGAAAACAGCAGAGATGATTAAAAAAGGTTTTTGCACAGGTTTTTCGTTGCTGTGTGAGGGCCCAAGGCAAACCAGAGAGGCGAACAATCTGGGTTAAGTAATAGGGAGGGAAGAAATGTTAAGACAAAAAATAGAGAAAGAAAAGGCAGCAGGGAGAGTAGAGGGACCATATGATACCCCCCATTGCAGAATATGAGGATTTCTCCATTGGGTTTGGTCCCAAAAAAACAGGAAGGGGAATACAGGGTGATTCATCACCTATCCTTTCCGTAAGACAATTCGGTGAACGATTTTATCAGCGAGGAATATAGTAAAGTGACATATTCCACTTTGGAAGATGCAGTCTGGATCATCTGGGCAACTGCAGATGCATGGATAGCAAAGACAGACATAGACTCTGCTTTCAGATTACTTCCGGTTAGGAGAGAGGACTGGGACCTGTTGGGGTTTAAAATTGGGGACAGTACTATTTTGACAAAGCCATGCCCATGGGTTGTTCTATAGCATGTGCGACATTCAAAGCATTCAGCACATGTTTGAGTGGATATTTCAAGAAAGAACTGGTTATAAAACAGTTATTCACTATTTGGATGATTTCCTTTTTATAGGCAGTGAGAGAAGAGAGACAGAAAAAATGTTAGCCAGCTTCCTAGAGCTGTGTAAAGAACTAGGGGTTCCACTGGCACCGGAGAAAACAGAAGGGCCCAGTAAGGTGTTAGAATTTCTGGGTATTGAGATAGTTGCTCTGGTGGAATTATTTCAGCTGCCAGACAAAAAAGTGGAAAAACTGAAGATGATTCAGATACATACCAGTAGAAGAAGAGTGCAACTAAAACAGGTACAACAAGTATTGGGGCATCTGAACTTTGCATGCAGGGTTATTGGGCCAGGAAGGGCTTTCACCAAAAGGTTAGCAAGGGCTACAGCCAGAGTGACCAGACCACACCTTTGGGTAGACATGACAAAAGGAGTCAAGGAGGATTTTAAAGTATGGAAGGAATTCCTCAGGGAATATAATGGCTGCTCCTTCTGGCAGGAGGAATTGGTGTATAACACAGACCTCGATCTTTACACAGATGCAGCTGGGATCCTAGGCATGGGGGGCTATCTGAGGGGCAGATGGTTTGCAGAACCGTGGCCATCAGACTGGGTGAGGGATGGTAAGGTAAAAGATATAACATTGTTAGAGATCATGCCCATCTGGGCATGCACCCTGGTTTGGGGTGAAGAATTACAGAGTCAGAAAGTGACATTCTGGTGTGACAATAGAGCAGTGGTAGAGGTCATAAACAACACGGGAACCAGGTCAGAAATGGTCATGCAAGTTTTGCAACTTTTGGTGCTAAGGGCCTTGCAGTTGAACATGTCATTCAGAGCAAAACACATAGAAAGGGTACACAATATCCTGGCTGACAGCCTTTCCTGTCTGCAGCTGGATAATTTCTGGAGGCTGGCACCAACAGCAGAGGAGCAAAAACACCCATACCAATGAACATCTGGGACATTGGCAAGAAGGAGCAGAACTGTTATTTCGCAGTTCATGGGCACCACAGACTCTGAGGGCCTACGTTGGGGCCTGGCGAGGGTTTCAAACATTCAGGGCAACACACCATATGGAGGTAAGTAGGCCACTCACAGAAGAACAATTGGGGAAGTTCACCTTAGAGCAATGGCAAAAAGGAACAGCCCACACCACAGTGGGGGTCTGTTTGGCAGGGGTTAGTGTTATTTGCAGTCTAAAAGGATGGAAGGACCCAACAAAATCATTGTTCATTAGAAGAATGATGCAGGGATGGGGTAGGTTAAAACAAGGGACTGAGGATAATAGAAGACCATAGGAGAACAGTGGCTTGCAAAATGAAAGGATGTGTTACTGGCAATATGCAGATCAAAGGCCGAGGCCCAGCTGTTTCACACGATTTATGTTGTAATGTTTGCAGGGGCCATGAGACTGAGTGAGGTGGTAGGCCATGGCAGTAAAGACACGGAAGGGGGTTTAGAATGGGAAGATATAAGCTGGGGGATGAAGGAGATACAGATCATGATTAGGAGGTCAAAGATGGATCAAAGGGGGCAAGGTTGCACGGTAACGCTAAAGAAACATGTGGAGAGTGCAGTGTGCCCAGTGAAAGCTTTGTGGGCTTTCACCACAGAGCATGGAAATAGGACAGGGAGATTATTTGTGCATGGAGATGGAAGGAAGATCACAAGTTATCAAGTCACAGCCTTGCTCAAAAAGGCATGCAATTCCTGGGAGAGGATCCAATTAATTACTCATCCCACTCCTTATGGATAGGGGCTGCCTCACAGTGGGCAGCAGCAGGTGAGATGGTGAATAATATTTTGGAGAAGGGGCACTGGTGGTCTGCTAGTTATAAGAGATACATTCGAGCACTGCAGTATGGAGACTAATGTATCACCTGTGTTTTTGTTCCAGGTTTGGAACCACATGGGGGGTGGAGACAGGGAGGAGTGATATAGTAAAAAGGGGAAGTAAAGACCATATATAAGATGTTTATTCTGCTTAAACCCTATAGGAAGAGGGAGGATCACAGAAATCTGGATCTGCAGCCACTCTTATATTTATTGGGCAGAAAGGAGAGCTAAGAAAAAGGCTGGGGAAAACAGCTGTACCAAGATGTGAAGCAATGTAGGTTGGTTTGGCGCGGCATCCGGGGCATAAGATGGGCACAACTGCTTCCTACCCTGAATGAGCTGACCCATTCAGAACTTATTATTATACATCTAGGGGTAATGACCTTGGGGGTAAGCCATGGGTGGACACATACTTGTAGATAAAAAGGGACCTAGAGACAATACAGCAGTGGTGGCCTAAGGTATGCCTTGCCTGGTCGGATATAATCCCAAGAAGGGTTTGGAGACATGAGCACAGCCATAGACCTGTGGATAGGGCCAGGAGAAAGAGGAATAGAAGCATAGGGACACTGATAAGGAAAATGGGAGGACAGGTAGTACTGCAGGGTGTGGAAGAGTGGGTAGAAGATTTCTATAGGTCAGATGGCGTGCGCCTGTCAGATCTAGCCATAGACATGTTTAAAAGCAGAAACGATGGGTGTTATAGAAGCGTGGAGGAGCCATGCAAAAAACAGAATATTAAAAAAAAAGAGAGAGAAGGGCAGAGAGGGAGTTTACCTGTGGTAGGGGGGAATGATACCCTAAAGTGAAGGGAAAGCCAGTCGTCCAACGCAAGATGGAGACCAGCTAATGGGGAAAAACGGAGGTAAGGAGGGAAGGGGGGAAGAAAAAGGAATAAGATGAAAAGAAGAAGAAGCTGAAGGAGGAAAGTGGTCTCGGTTTTCACCGTTACCTAACAGAAAAGGAGAAGAAGAAGGCATCCAGGTTTTCACCTGGGAGGAGAAAAGAGGAAGAAAGCGGGATGATCAGAGATTGGATATATGGATGCAAAAGAAATGCAATTGTGAGAAATATAATAATAAAAGATGATGAAATGGAACATGGAATTACGATATATAAATAAATTAATTGCCAATCTGAGCACAACAATAAACAATGGTCTCTGTCTTTTTGTTAGGGAAAAAGGGGGAATCCGGGACATGAACAGTGTCACTGCCATTTTCATAATGTGTCTCGAACACGGGCTTTCCACAGCAATTGTGCTATTGTGCACCGGAACTGCAAAAATAGGTTTTGGTCAGGATGTGAAAAATGAGAGCTGTAATGTTCATTAGGAGGAGTAGAACAGTGGCACTGTTCAAAATTTGGAGTGAAAATATAAGTTTGCGAACTTACTAGCGTGGGTGCAAACTTCGCAATGCATGCTCATAACACAGTCATTTTATGGAGTATTGTCACCAAATTTTCAACACAGGCATTTTAGGACCTCTGCTCATGAACAGTCTCACTATCATTTTCAGAATGTGTCTCAAACAATGATTTCGCACAGCAACCACGCTGTTCTGTGCTGGAAATGCAAAAACACATTTCGGCAAGGATATGAAAAATGACAGCTGTACGGTTCACAAGAAGGTTTGATAAAATGACAGTGTTGAGAATGTGCATGAAAATATTGCACATGCACTAACTTACGAGCATGCGTTGCGCAGTTGCTATACACGCTCGTAAAACAGTCATTTTATGGAGTATTGTCACCAAATTTTCAGCACATGCATTTTAGGATCTCTGCTCATGAACAATGTCACTGTCATGTTTGTAATGTGTCCTGAACACTGATTTCACACAGCAACCATGATATTCTGCTCCGGAAGTGTGAAAACACATTTCGGCCAGGATGTGAAAAATGACAGCAGTACGGTTCACAAGAAGGTGTGGTAAAATGCCAATGTTGAGAATCTGGCATGAAAATAGTGCAAATGCACTAACCTACAAGTGTGCATTGCACAGTTGCTACGCACGCTTGTAAAACAGTAATTTTTTTGATTTTTCCCACCAAACTTGCAACATACGCTTTTTGAGAGCCCCTCTCATGAACAGTGGCACTGTCATTTTGTTACTTGGTCCTGAAAGGTGATTCCATGCAGTGACTGTGAGATCACCTTTCAGGACTGAATAACGCCATGACAGTGCAAGAATTCATGAGAAGGGGTCCCAAAAACCCCATGTTGAAAATTTGGAGCCAAAATTTACAAAATGCCCGAGATATGCATTAAAGTTGAAAAACCCTATTCATTCCATTATACAGCTTACCGGCATTTCTTCAGTTGCGGTCAGCTTTGAAGAGTGCAGACGTGTTCCCAGTCCACGAAGATCGTTCGCCGGACTCCACAGCTAAGTATGGGGTGAGGGGGTGAGGAAGCAAGGGTGCACCGAGGGTGGGTGCGGGTGGGGAGAGGGACCTCCGAGACTACAAGGGACTGTTTTCATTTTACAGGGAAAAAAAACCCATCACGGGTCAGTTTTTGTTTTGCAGGGGATTTGGTACACTGGGGTGGGCTACCAGCATGACACCTAACTGTTTGAGGGGGTCTGTAGCTGATGGAGAATTGAGCACCCTCATCAGCACACAACACGGGGGGATGAGGAAGTAATGCCGACGGGGATTGGGCACCCCTGTTGGCACACAAAGAAAGCGGGGGGACAAGCCGAGGGGGATTGGGCACCCGCCTCAGCATTCAACAATTGGGGGGTTATGCTGATGGGGAGTGGGCTCCCCTGTTAGCACACAAAGAAAGCGGGGGGGTTAACTGACAGGTGGATCGGGCACCCCCAAAGTCGGCAGTAGTTGGGCGACTGCCCGCTCATAATGTCGGCGAGCACATAGGAAGGGTCCACTGCTTTGCTCAGATTGCAGCTGAACTTTTCTTAGATGTGCTCACCACATTATGTATGCATGGTGTGGTGCTGGCATGCAGGTTGACTGGGGAATGAGGGATGCACCTACCAGTGCGTGCCCTGCATTCACCAAACAGCAACCCCACCTCCAAAGCTGCACTGTCCCACGATGTTGGCTGCACAAGTGCACCAACATAAAAATGACAGCTGTACTGGTCATGAGTAGGTGAGAAAAAATGTCAATGTTAAAAAACTGGAGTGAAAATATGAAAATATTAGCAAAGTTACGAGCATGCATAGAAACTGCTCAATGCACATGTGTAACATGGTAATATTTTAGTTTATTTCACCAAATTTACACCACAGGCTTTTTGGGACCTCCCCTCATGAACAGGGGCATTGTGATTTGTTAATCCATCCCAAAAGTTGATTCCACACAGCGACTGTGCCATTCTGCATCACAGGTACAAAAACAAGTGTCAGACAGGATGTGAAAATTGATAGCTATACTGTTTATAGGGAGGTGTTAAAAATGGCAATGTTGAAAATCTGGAGTGAAAACATTAAAATTTGGCAAAGTTACAAGCGTGCATATAAACTGCACAAAGCATGTTCATAACGCAGTCATTTTTTTGAATTTTTTCACCAAATTTGCAACATGGGCTTTTTGGAACGCCACCTCATGAACAGTGGCACTGTAGTTTCATTAACCAGTCCCAAAAGGTGATTCTCCACAGCAACTGCAAAATCACCTTTAAGGAAGGAGTAAGGAAATTAAAGTGACAGTGTTTATGAGGGTGGGGTCCCAAGAACACTATTTTGAAAATTTGGGGTTAAAATTCCTAAACATTGCTGCGATATAAATCTAAGTTGAACCCCCCCCCCCATTTACTGTCATCATACGGCGCTTACATTTGAGTCTTCAGTTTGCGGTTCAGCTTTGAAGGGTGCAGATGCCTCCCAGTCCAGAGAAGATTGCTGCTCCTGATCTCTGGTGTTAAATATGGGTAAGTGGGGGTGCGGGGAGGTGGGTGCTCAGTGGGAGGGTGGGGATGGGGAAGGGGACTGAGGAGATGACAAGGGACCATTTTCTTTTTGCAGGTCTAAAAAAAAGTTAAAGATATGTGGGGATGGTTTTCTTTCACAGCAATGTTTTAAATAATAAATTTTGGGGCACATTGGGGTGGCCTCCCAGTGTGCCATATTACTTGGGTGGACATACATGCCGACACGGGGATTGGGCAACCTGTATCAGCAATTGCAAACTACAGGCCTGTGGGGCATCATCCAACACCAGGAATGGGCGTCCCAATGTCAGAGCATTAAAATGTAAATATATACATATATTTGGCACACTGAGGTGGGCTCCCAGTGTACCATCTTAGTGTGTAGCGGGGGAGAGATACATGCTGAAATGAGTATCGGGCACCCTGATGTTGGCATTTAAATACTGCAATCATTTTTTTCTATGCGAAATCCACCATTGAGGATCCCCATTCATCACCCGATCCTCGTTCCTGAGGTGGGAAGAGTACCAGATGGCCCTATCTGACCATCTGGTCTTCATTTCACGCACAGGGATTTTGACACCTCATTAACAGGGATTTTAAAGGAAACTTTTAAGTACATAAAAGGAGTAAACAAGACAGGTACAGAGGGGCTGTTCAAAGTAAGGGAGGGGAGGGACACCAGGGGCCATGAAATGAGACTGGAAGGAGGAAGGTTCAGGAGGGAGACGAGGAGACACTTTTTTACAGAGACGGTGGTGGTTGGTTGGAATGCATTACCTGCAGAAGTGGGATCCAGTAGAACAGTGGACTGCTTCAAAAGGGGATGGGACAGGACAAGGGGAGGGCCAATGAAGGGGAAGGGTGGAAAGGAGGGGCAATTGCAGAATAAGGGGTGCTAGCTGCACATTCAAACAGACTTGATAGACCTCTAGGCCTTTATTTGCTGGCAAATTTCATATGTTCGTAATCCATGTTCATGAGGTGTCAAAATCCCCGTTCATCAGTCGATCCCCATTTGAGAGATAGGGCCATCTGGTCCTTATCTCACGAACAGGGATTGTGACAACTCACGAACGGGGATTGGCTGAGGAACGAGGATTTGGACGCCTTATGAATGGGGATTAGGAGCAAGTGATGAATGAGGATTTTTCTCAGCAAAAAATTGCCTTTTTTAATACACTGGTGGAAACCAACACACATGGATTTGTAGAGTGCATCGCCTGAACAAAACCCATGCATTGGTTTCCAGAGAATACATCTTTGGGGTGGGTGCCAACATTTTGTTTTGAGCAAAAAGTAAAAGCAAGATGGTGGCTCATAAATGGGGATTTTTTTCTCATGAATGGGGATTTAATGAATCCCCCATTCATGAGCTGTCAAACTCCTCGTTAGTGACCCGAAAGTTGTGAATCTATCCAAAAGAGTGAATTGAGCATGCTCAGAACCCGTATTTTCAAAATCTAATAATAACTTCGGACTGGATTAATATTTTTTTCACCAAGTCAATGCTGGCTTATTCCTTAGGGAAAGCTCTTTCTACCCTGACAATTTAAGGCTAAAATCCAAAATGGTGTGGGTGCTGGGTGATGAGAACAATTCATGAAAAATTGTCGAAAAAGGCATAAAACACACTTATTTCACTATGTTTTGCACAGAAACCTCACATCTGATCAGAGTGAAACATGGCATATCAGGAAAACTACCCCATGGGACAGTGCATACCACATTTCATGCAAATCCATAGAACAGTTGCAAAGTTATTAAGGTGCAAAATTTGGGGTTTAACAATAAACCGCCTACTGAACCCTAACTAAAGAGGCGCAATAGTGCCACTATAATGTATATATCTATATATCTATATATATATAAACTGCATGCATTAATACTGTACTTAGGGTAAGTAAGGAAATGCGGTGTTATGAATTTCAAAGCTAACACCCCAGACCCACCCCGGACAAGATCCCAGACCTGCAGGCAATAATGACAGAGGCTAAACTGGACATAGTAGCCATTAGCGATAATGGATCACTGGTAACCACACTTGGGAGACTTCAGTACCTGGCTATGTACTGTTCAGAAGAGACTGAGGTGCAAAGTGTGGGGAATTGCCTTTTATGTCAATGAAAATATCAAAGCTACAGACATTCCGAATATACATAAGGAGACAGAAGAACTGTGGGTCACCCTGGAAACAGGAAATGGGATTGCCATATGAACTGGGGTTGTCTACAGGCTTTCACACAAGGGGGAGAACATAGACACATTGCTGTTAGAAGGTATAAAAAACATGACAGCTAAAGGGGAGGTTCTGATAACGGGAGACTTCAACATGACAAATACAGATTGATCAATACCAGTAGGAACATCCACCAGAACTAGACACATAGTGGATTCCCTGCAGGGGGAGGGCCCCAAACAACTGGTACAATATCCCACAAGAGACAGGGCTGTCCCAGATCTAGTAATGACTAACAGGGGAAAGGATCACAGATCTCCAGGTAGAAGGTCACCTGGGGGCCACTGACCATCACATGGTATGGTTCAATTTTGCCACTAGAACTAAATCATCCCATTCCAAGGCAAGCATGTGGGACTTCAGAGCAGCTGACTTTGATAAGATGGCCAACAAAGTTAAGCTAGCCCTGGCAAGAAAAAATACAGATGAGGGAGGTACAGGCAAAGTGGGCAAGCATTAAGAATGCAATACTTGAAGCAACATCCCATTGTGCTAGGGAGAAAAGCAAAAGAAGGAGGAAACCACTTTGGTTCTCAAAAACAGTAGGAGAAAATGTCAGAGCCAAAAGGCTGGCCTTCAGGAAATATAAGGAAACACAGCAGGACAAAGATAGGGAGGCATACCAAACTTCCCTAAGGGAAGCAGGGAAGGCAGTAAGGCAAGCAAAAGCCCAAACAGAGGAAACACTAGCGTGAACAGTGAAAGGAGAAAGTCCAGAGGGGGTATTGCTAAGATCAAAGGGGATGGGGGGGGTGTGGAGGAGGACCAAGAAAAAGCTTCTATCCTAAATAGATACTTCTGCTCAGTATTTACTGAGGAGATGGTAGAGCAGGGCCTACAGCTCAGCACTAAGGACACAGGGGAGAGGGAGGTGTGCACAAGTCTCTTCACAAAAGAAAGTGTCCTACAAGAGCTTGCTAAGCTCAAGATGGAGAAGGCAACATGATCTGATAGCATACATCCCAGAGTACTAAAGGATCTAAGGGTGGAACAAGCAGAGCCATTATCAGAACTGTTTAGTGAGTCTCTGAGCACAGGAGTGGTCACAGAAGACTGGAGAGGGGCTCATGTGATCCTGCTCCACAAGAGTGGTAGCAGGGAGGAGGCAGCAATCTACAGACCAGTCAGTCTTACCTCAGTAGTGGGCAAGATTATGGAGTCACTCCTTAAGGAAAGGACAGTGCAACACCTGGAATCCATAGGGGCACAGGATCCAAGACAGCATGGGTTTACAACAGGAAGGATTTATCAAACTAATCACATAGATTTCTTTGACTGGGTAACCAGAGTGGTGCAGCAAGGGGGTGCAGTTGATGTCGCCTACCTTGACTTTAGCAAAGCTTTCAATACTGTTCCAGAGAGAAGATTGATTAATAAGCTGGGTAGGCTCAGGGTGGGTCAGAAGTTGGTCAACTGGGTGGCAAACTGGTTGTCAGGCAGAAAACAGAGAGAGTGATGGTAAACAGTATACAGTCAGAAGAGATGCAAGTCACAAGCGGGGTACCTCAGGGATCAGTCCTGGGGCCAGTCCTCTTCAATATCTTCATCAGTGGCATTTTATTTATTTATTTATTTTAATTGTTCTAGGATTACAAGTTTTCCTTTGAGCCCAGGGCTCTTTTACAAAGGTTACACATTAAAACATTGGTTTCACACCATAGGTTACAATAACACGTTGCATGGAACAGACGGTGAAAATTAGAAGGGGGATTAGGAGGATAAGAGGGGCAGTAACAGGAGATCAAGGAGGAGCAGGGAGGAGAGGATGGTAGGGTAGGGGGGAATTTGGAAGTGGGGGCATGGGGTGGGTGAGATGCAGCCAGGTGGCATTGTCAGTTGCAGAAGTGCAGGATGGGTGGAGGCTACTAGCTCAAGTGCGATGGGCATGGGGCCCGGTAGAGGAGAGCAGTGGAGGAGTGTGGTGTACAGTAGTTATCCATGGCAGTCACAAGTGCTTGAAGCGACAAGGGTGTTATGGAGCCTGGATTTGAAGTCACCTAGACCAGTGGTAGTGTTAGTATCATAGGCAAGACCATTAAACCAAGTGGGAGCCCTGCAGGTGAAATAATGTTGGCCAAGGGTTGTGCTGCAGCGGGGGATGCGTAACAGTTGTGGCTTTGATCCCCTGGTGATTCTGGAGCTGGTTTTGTTTTAAGAAGTTAACTGACTCCAGGAGGGGCAATTCCCAACTGGATTTTCTTTGCAACCACACAGGTTTGGTACTGGATTCTATTTTCAGTTTGCAGCCAGTTTGCTTGTGAGTAGAGGTCACAGGTGTGTGTGAGACACTTAGCCTCAGTGATGAGTCGACAGGCCTTGTTTAGGGTGGTGGTTATCCTTCTGAGTGTCATGGTAGTGGCAGTGCCATAGATGACAAGGCCACAATCAATCTGGGAGATGATGGAGCTTTGAACAGTGGCAGTGAGGGCCTCTTTTGTCAGGTGCTGCCATAGGTGGTAGAGCAGACCCAGTCTGGTGTTCACTATTTTGCGGCATTGCAGATGGATTGGATGGTAAGGTTTGTCTGTTTGCAGATGACACCGAGATCTGCAACAGAGTAGATGATCCAGATGTGGTGGGCAGAATGAGAAGAGATATGGATAAACTGGCAAAATGATCGGAAGAGTGGCAACTGGGGTTTAACACAAAGAAGTGCAAGATCATGTACATAGGGAAGAGAAACCTTGAAGCCACCTATAGCTTGGGAGGAGAGTTGCTGGCAATCACAAGGGAAGAAAGAGACTTGGGCATCATCATCACAGATGATCTGAAATCATCCAAGCAGACCACTAAGGCTGTAGATAAGGCTAAAAGGATGTTGGGAAGTATTAGTAGGGGTATTACAAGTCATAAGAGGGAGATAATAATCCCTCTTTACAAGGCACTGGTTAGGCCGCATCTGGAGTACTGCATGCAGTACTGGAGGCCGCACCTGCACAAGGACATTAACAAAACGGAGGCAGTCCAGAGAAAGGCAACCAAAATGGTGCAAGGACTGCATCAGAAAACATATGAGGACAGATTAACGGAGCTCAATATGTATACCCAAGAGCAAAGGAGGGAGAGAGGTTATATGATCGAAACATTTAAACATCTTCAGCCATTAACAAGGTGAAAGAGTCTAACATGTTTTAATATATGAAAAATAGCAGGACAAGAGGACGCAGCATGATATTAGAGGGAGGCCGATTAAGGGGTAATGTGAGGAAGTTCTTTTTCATGGAAAGGGTGGTGGATGCATGGAACGGCCTACCTCTGGAAGTGGTGGATATGAATACAGTGCAAGGCTTCAAGCAGGCATGGGATAAGCATAATGGAGCAATACAGATGAGTATGAATTGATGGGTCATTGACAGATTAAAGGTGTGTGACACATTCATAAGGTAGAAAAAATGGGCAGACTGGATGGGCCTTGCGGTCCTCATCTGCCATCAACTTCTATGTTTTTATGTTTCTTTGACATACCAACAGGTGTTGGGTGTAAGCCATGGGATCATCATCCCTAACGCTTACCCCATTCCATAAATAAATAAACTGAGATGGGTACAGTATAGGAGAATAGGGTAAGTGTTGGGAACAATGACCCCATGGCACACCCCTGACTCCTGTTGGTGTGCGCAGGGTGTGTGTGGGGAGTTAGCTTTGAAAACCCTAATGTCACATTTCCCTACTTTTGTGGCTTTGATCCTAACTAGAGCATTAATGCAGCTTTTTGCAATTTATTTCCTTACTTTTTGAGATAGTATATTAGAATCTTTATTTTACTGTTGGAAGGGTCCTGAGCTCCCATCCTTCTGTACTTGCATATATGTATCTAGCTGTGGAAGCACAGGGACCTAAGGGCACTGTGCTTCCATTAATAGGACTACAGCGACCAAATTGTGAGCACAGCCACCATATTACCCCACATCATATACCCAGTACAGAAAAGTTTTGAATCCCCCCAAAAATGTAATTCTGCACAACTGCAATGCCCTTCTGCATGGCAGGTGTGAAAACACATTTTGGCCAGGATTCAAAAGATGACAGCTGTGCCATATATGAGGTGGGGTAATAAGAACAATATGTTGTAAATCTGGGGTAAAATATTTAACATTTCTGAAGTTATGAGCAGGCATAATGAATTTGCAATGAATGGTCATAATTTTGGTATTTTTGCATATTTTGACTCCAAATTTTTAACATGATCTTCTTATGGCCCCATTTCATAAACTCCATAGGTGGAAATTTTCAAATCTGTGACAAAGCACCATTCAGCACCACAGGTGTGAAAACATGTTTTGGACAGGATGTGAAAAATTACAACTTTACTATTCATGAGGTGGTGTAAAAAAATGGGTATGCTGAAAATTTGTAGTAAAAATAATGAAAATTACCAAAGTTATTGGTGTGCATAGAAACATTTCAATTTGCATGCATAACTTGGCCATTGCAATTTTTTCACCAGATTTTCAACATGACCTTTTTGGGACCTCACCTCATGAACACTTACGGTGAAGCATTGTTATTTGGTCCTTAAAGGTGATTTCATACAGTGACCACAAAATCACCTTCTGGGCCTGATTAATCAAATGAAAGTTATAGCGTTCATGAGGTGGGGTCCCAAAAAGGCCATGTTGAAAATTTGTTGAGAAAATTCCAGAAAATGGCATAGTTATGAACCTAAGCTCAAAACACCATTGAAATATATTATACAATACTTACCTTTATTCTTCAGTTTGCAGTTCAGCTTTGAAGAGTGCAGATGTGTCCCATTCCACAGAAGATGATAACAGGGTAAAAAGGTGGTGTGAGGTAGTGGGTGCTCAGTGAGAGGGTCAGGATCAGGGAGGGGGCTGGCAAGGATGATGAGGGATTTCTTATCTTTTTTCCAGGGAAAAAAAGAAATAGACATTGGGGAAGAATTTCTTCTTTACAGGTATAAATAAATTAGTATTTGGGGACACTGTGAGTGGGCCCCCCAGTGACCCACACTGATAAGGGAAGGGGGGCGTGTAGCATGCACGGGGACTGGAACCCCCGATTTTGGCAAAAATTAATAACAGAATGGGCTGCTGGGCGATGGACATCTGACATGGGGAAGGGTGGGCATCTCGGTGTCAGATTTAGTGTATATATATATATATATATATATATATATACACACACACACCTATTTAGGGTTATGAAGGCACTTCTATGTTAAAGATTTTGCTAATTAATAACTTTGGATCCATTCAATAGATTTGCATGAAATTTGGTATGCTTAGTGAGGCCTGGCAGATCTCTTGATTTGCCAAATTTCGTTTCAGTCGGGCTTATGGTCTTTGTGCACCAAAATGCTGACAAATGCACTTTTTGCCAGTTATGTGGGCAGTTTTGTGGATTTTGCCCATGGCACTGCACAGCCATTGTGTAGCGTGCTGCTCTGTGAGTTGGCTCATCTGAAAGAACTTTGGTCATGAAAAAATATTAATCCATTCAAAAGTTATTGCAGTTTTAAATTCCCATTATAAGTTAATGGGAAATTTTATATGGTTGTTTTGTGAGCAAAGAATGGAGTTGTGGACAACTGGTCCCTCCTCACTGATCAAAGAATTTGCAGCCTCATGGTCAAAGAATCTTTGACCCCGAGAATTCTTTGATCGTGATGGCCACCATCTTTTAAGGTTCTGGTGGGAAAAACTCAAATATCTCGGCTCAGGAGTCACTCCTGAAGTAAACCTTGGATGGGTTTTGCTCAGGTGGCTTTGCTCTTTTGAGCCATGCATTTGGTATTGTTCAAAATGGTCAAAAAATATAGTTTCACACATTTTTATTCTTTGATCATGACTTACTAACGATCTTTGATTGCGAGCCTGCAAATTCTTTGATCGTGAGATTCTTTGACTGCGATCTTTGATCGCAAGCAAGGGACAAGCTGGCCAGTTGGAAAAAGCTAATTTCTCACCTCAGTGGTGGGTTATGTACACAAATGAGGGTGGGGTTTGCTTAGGGGGTTTCGTTTTATCGAACCATGACAGTGGTTTCTTTGATTGCAAGCCTGCAAATTCTTTGATTGCGGGATTCTTTGACAGCAATCTTTGATTGTGAGTGAGGGACAAGATGGCCAGTTGAACAAAGCAAATTTCTCAGCTCAGGGGTGGGTTATTAACACAAATGAGGGTGGGTTTTGCCCAGGGGGCTTTGTTTTATCGAACCATGACAGTGGTTTCATGCATTTATGTCTAAAATTTGAATTTCTCCATTTTTTATTCTTTGATCGTGAGCCTGCAAATTCTTTATTCATGAGCCTGCAAATTCTTTGATTGTGAGATTCTTTTACCATGATCTTTGATCGTGAGGGAGGGACTAGACGGCCAGATTTTAATGCAACAGATTTCAACAATCTTTAACTTTAAATATCTCGGAAACGTTCTGGTCTTTCTACTTGAAATTTGGAGGGTGTTGACAGCATGTCCTGTTGATGTGAATTAAGGTGTTTACATGTCAGACAACACATTTTCTGCAGAGATATTGCATGTCGCAGTTTACGTTTGGAGGGCAATGTTTTCCATTCTCATACTGCCTTGAAATTTATATGGTAGCTAGCCTTACTGCATGGATTTACTTTTCAGTTATTAGGTGTCTAAAACCTTAACAGGTGAGGATGTCTGCTACACCAATGAATGAAAATCTCAAACTTTCAAATGTTGTATCTCAGAAATGGTTTCAACTTTTATTTTGAAATATTTGGAGGGTCTTCGGGAGATGTCCTGTTCATGAGAATTATGGTGTTTAGATGTTGGAAAATTAATTTGCTGTGAACATATTGTGTGACACACTGTATGTTTTGCGTGTGGTGTTTTGCATTGTGATACTGGGTTCACATTTATAGTGTGCCTGGTGTTACTGCTACGGAGGTAATTTCCAGTTTTTACATATCTAATATGTAAACAGGTGTTGAATTATGCCACTCTGATGACTGGCACTTTGCTTTCTTTTAATGTGGAGCAAGCTTTTAGCCCCCATGCTCCCGCCCATATGCGCTCCCAGCAATACATATGATATTCAGTTCTTATAGTCTTATGTTATGCAGAAACTTATAAGTTGGTGGGAGCAAAGGAACTAGGCTCCCACCAACTTGTGTGACTTTTCACTTTTAATGAATTTGGAAGTCGGTGGGAGCACGAGGCCGGAAGGGCCTCTCGCTCCCACCAACTTCAGCAACTTTTTACTTTTATATTCTTTCTCAAAAATTAAGGAAATTCTATGCAAAAAAACTTTATTAATGCATCATTTAGGGTTTAAAACACACAAAGTAAGGAAATTAAACTTTTAGGGTTGACCCCTCCCCTTGTACCTGCCCTTCATCCCGAGATTGACAGCTGATGGGGTGTCCTTGGGGTTGAGGCCTAAATCTCACCCCAGTCTTCTTTCTGTGGCTTGTGAATATGATTACACATGGAATGGGGTGAGATTTTAAGCCTCACAACCCAAGGACACACCTGTCAGTTGTCAATCTTAGGATGATGAGCAGGTCCAGGGGTGGAGGGATCAACCTAAAAGTTTAACTTCCTTACTTTTTGTGTTTTAACCCTAAATGATGTATTAACAAAGTTTTTGATATATATATATATATATATATATATATATATATATATATATATAGATAGATAGATATAGATATAGATATATAGATATATAGATATATAGATATATATATATATATATATATATATATATATATATATATATATATATATATATATAAGCTCCAGCTTTCATTCTTTGACATCAGCTGAGGTTCTGCTTGCTAGATTCTCAAGCCACTTGGCTAAACAGCCCCTGCCCCCACATTTGCACCAGCGCTGCCATGTCCTCTTGGAGATTTTTTTTTAATTTAATCTATCACAGAAGGTTTGTTTTGTACTTTGGGACCTGCTACTCAACTCCTACAGTGAGTTTAATGTGACGATGATGCCTCTGACTCAGCAGTATCAGCGGAATATTTTCAGTCGTGGCTCTGAGCTGTGTGACTCAATGTGTTGATCTGTTTGAGTGGCTGGGATGCTGATGGAATCATGCAGTAGGCATTTAGATTTTGGTCTGTAGCCAAGCTTGTGCTAGGTTGTCATTCGGTCAGGAGAGATTTAGTGACTTCATCCTTGGAAAAGGGCAGCTACTGTAAGAGACCACACCAGCATACTGCCTTTTTAAATCCTCCCTGATAAAACAGTAGCTTGCCCAACCACCAACAGGGTTGCATTTCTAAGCACAAATCACACGCAGACACAGTTGGAGGTCTTATCTCTGATCTTGGTGGCCAGGAGAGTCTTGGCAGCCCTCTTCCCACAGTGTGGCTATTTCCCTATATATTTTTAAAAAAGAAGATTTTCTTCCTGTAACTCATTTTTTTGTCTTACTATCCCATAAAATACAAGAATCCCTGTTTATCTGGGAGGAAAGAAAGAAAGAAAGAAAGAAAGAAAGAAAGAAAGAAAGAAAGGAAGGAAGGAGGGAGAGAGGAAGGGAAGGAAGGAAGGAAGGAAGGAAGGAAGGAAGGAAGGAAGGAAGGGAGGGAGGGAAACACTATGGGAAATGGCGGGTGGGGGTGCCACTGCACACAAGGTAAAGCTATATGGGGGAAGATTGCCACTAGGGACAGTGGTTGGTCAGTGTTGGGTACCACTAGACACCAGGGGAACAGTGACTCACACTTCACACTGCAGCCACAGCAGCAGTTCCAGCTGTGGCTGCAGAAGTCAAGAAAATCCTATTTTTCTCATGCTTAGAATGCAGCGAAGTGCTCCTCTCTCTAAGTGGGGCACCTGGGATTTTGGGTGCCCAGAAAACATATATGTTGGCATAATATTGAAAAACAAAGATCAGAATCTAGCTAAACAGGTCTCGTTTAGCCAAGTTCTGATGTTTGTTTATTAAAATCAGGGCATAGTGTGTGTTTTTTACACATTTGTTAGTCTGCATTGCCAATTGAAAAGAAAATGGTGGAATCTCAAGTAACTGCAGAATTCATTTGGTGGCTTGATATTATTTATTACACCGTAAAATCACAAATAATGTTGTGAGCCCGTTTTTGATACTGTAAAATAAAAAAAAAGCTAGACACAAAAAACAAAAACACCTGAAAATGCCTACTGTGCATGCGCAAGTAAGGAATCACTAAAATTTAAAGCCTTGCAACTCTGGAGCCACTTCATATTTTTTCAATGGACCGGTCAAAGCCACTACTTGGGACATGACATATGTCCCCTGGAAGTTTGGGGCAAAAATTTCATTTCATGTAGGCTGTAGATGACAGCAAAAAATACCAATGTTAATTGTAGGAAAACATTTAGTTTTTTTTGTAGAAATGACACAGCTCAGAAACTGCACAAGCTGCCATCACACAATTTTTCATATATCAAGACCTTGTCTCCTAGACCACACATAGAAAAGTTCAACTCATTTTTTCAAAGGGAGCCAAAGATATTAAATTTCTAAATTTTAGGTTTAACATTAAACAGGATATTCAACCCTAACTATAGAGGCGCTATTCACCTCTATAATATTATACAGGCATGGTCATGCCTGTATATTAGGGTTGAGTAAGTACTTTAATGATAAACCCCAATTTTTGCACCTTAAGAACATTGCCCCTGTTCAGCCGATTTATTTGACATTTAGATACATAGATACATATAGATACATAGACAGTGTCGGCAGATAAGGGCCTATGGCCCACCTAGTCTGCCCATTTGAGCTTGTAAGTTCAGTTTGTTTTCCTAGAAGTCTATTTCCCCTTACCCCTGACCTCTAGAATTCCTTTATATCTATCCCATGCATTCTTAAATCCCATGATTGTTTCAGCCCCCACCACTTCCTCTGGCAGGGTGTTCCACTTGTCCACCACCTGTTCTTGTGAAGAAATTCTTTCTCATGTTTCCTCTGAATCGTCCTCCTCCAACTTCATCCCATGCCCTCTAGTCCTGAAACATCTTTTTCGCTTAAAATAGTGTTTTCCTGCACCCTGTTCCTCCCTGTAAGATACTTGTATGTCTCATCATATCCCCTCTCTCCCTCCTCTCTCCAGGGAGTACATGTTCAGTTCCTTCAACCTGTCTTCATAGGATTTGTGATGCAACCCATGCACCATCTTTGTTGCCCCTCTGAACCTTCTCTACCCTGTCTATGTCCTTACGTAGGTATGGTCTCCAGAACTGTACACTGTACTCCAGGTGGGGCCTCACTAGTGTCTTGTATAGCGGAATTATGACCTCCTTTCCTGCTGGTGATGCCCTGCCTATACATCCCAGCATCCTATTTGCTTTACCTGATGCCTTGTCACACTGTTTCTCACCTTGAGGTCATCAGAGATGACAACCCCAAGATCCCTTTCCTGCTTGGTATGCTATATCCTCACCCCCAACTGATATATTGTGCCAGGTTTTGTGCCCTATATGCATTATCTTGCACTTCTTTGCATTGAATTTCAACTGCCAAACCCTTGACCATTCTTCAAGTTTCTGCAGGTCCCTCTCATTCTGTCTACACCCTCTGGTGTCTACTTGTTACAGAGCTTTGTGTCATCAGCAACAGTGAAATTCTGCCTCTATATCCTGTGCAATGTCACTGATGAAGATGTTGAATAGGACCGTCCTAGCACTGATCCCTGTGGTACCCCTCTGTCACTCTTCCCTCTGTGGAGTGACAGCCATTTACCACCACCCTCTGTGTCCTGCCACCCAGCCAGTTACCTACCCACCACACTACTGTCCTGCTCACACCCATATTCCCCAGTTTGTGTAACAGTCTTCTATGGGCACAGTGTCAAAGGCCTTGCTGAAGTCCAGATAGGCCATGTCCACTGCCCTCCCCTGATCCACCTCCCTAGTCACCCAGTCAAAATTCAATGAGGTTGGTCTGACATGACCTCCCCTGGTGAAACCATGCTGCCTTGGGTCCTGTAGTCCATTGACAACCAGATGTTCCACCAATCTCCTTCAGTAGTGCTTCCATGATCTTTCCCACTACCGAGGTGAGGCTGACTGGTCTGTAGTTCCCTGCTTCCTCTTTGTTCCCACTTTTGTATAAGGGGACTACATCTGCTGTCCTCCAGTCTTTGGGTACCTCCCTGTTTCCAGTGATTGGCTGAACAGGATAGCCAGAGGTTCAGCCACCACCTCTTAGTTCTTTAAGGACCCTGGTGCACCCCATCTGGCCCCATTGCTTTGTCAACTTTATTACTTCCAGTTCCTTCAGGACCCTTTCTCGTAAAGGG
Organism: Neoceratodus forsteri; assembly: GCA_016271365.2. Lineage (NCBI taxonomy): Eukaryota > Metazoa > Chordata > Ceratodontiformes > Ceratodontidae > Neoceratodus > Neoceratodus forsteri. The sequence goes on from CM057449.1 coordinate 1,497,711,140, forward strand.
ACTTGTGTCCATTTCTGCACCATTCTCACCCCTTTGTACTCCCTTCAGACCCATTACCCCTCTTCCTTAGTAAAGACTGAGCAGAAATACCTGTTCAATATGTCAGCTTTACTGTTGTCATCCTCACGCTGTTCCCATCCTCCCCTTCAGTCTAACTATCCCTCCCTTTGTCCTTCTTTTTCACTTATGTACCTGTAAAGGTTTTGTCCCTTTAACCACTGATTTTGCAATGTGTTCTTCTGTCTGAGCTTGGCTTCCTTACTGACTTCCCTGCCTCCCTTGTTTCCTCCTGGTACTTCTCCCTATCCCCTTCTGCCTGTGTCTTTTGTATTGCCTGAATGCAGTCTTTTGGCTTTCATTTCTTCTACCTCTTTGAAAACCATAATGGTCTCCTCTTTCTTTTCCTCTTGCCAACCTGCTTAATGCATAATTCTGTTGTTCTAAAATCCCCATTTTAAATACTGCCCACTGTTCCTGAACCTGATTCCTGTCCCATTCCTTAATGCCTCTTTCAAGCATCTCCCATTTTCCCAAAGTCTGCCCCCCTAAAATCCAGGATACTGTGTTTTTTGTGTGGTTTGGTTCTGCTCTTCTGTGATTTCAAACCACAATGACTGGTGGTCACTGTTACCCAGGTGCTCCCCACTGTTACCCCCATCACACTGTCCCTGTTTGTGAGCACAAGGTCCAGTATTGCCTTCTGCCGAGTTGGTTCCATGACCAGTTGCTTGAGGAAGGCACCCTGAAGGAGTCCAGGGATAAATCTGCTCCTAGTTGATGCTGCTGCTGGGATGCTCCAGTCCACATCTGGTATATTGAAGTCTCCAACCAGTACTACCTCACCCTTGTCAGCCATCCTTTGGATGGCTAGCATCAGCTCCCTATCTGTTTCTTCCTCCTGGGCTGGTGGTCTATAGACCACACCTGTGCGGATGGCTGACCCCATTTTCCTTTCCAGCTTAACCCACAGTATCTCTCCCCCATTTTGTTCCTCCTGGATCTGTGTGGCCCTTATGTCATTTTTCACATACATTTGACAAACACAGCGTGTATGACAGGATTTCTTGATTCTGAAAATTTCATGTAAATCAGTTAAGTGGGAGCAAAGTTACAGAGGTGCAAAAAACATACAAATCACAGTTTTTAAGACTTTTTTGCTCCCCAATAACATTATTTATTTGTTTGAATTTTGTTGACTGGGTAGGCCCTCTGAGACAGAACTGTCCCTTTTTCAGGTGCGACCTGGGGAATATAAGCATTCCATACAAAGAAAACATTGTCATACAGACGTGGAACAGTTTGCACATATATGTACAGAAAATAAAGCATATCATTTTCAGAAATGTGAAGTAACTTATGGATATACTTAAACATCATACTATGATTGGACAGGACCAGGATTGCAAAGCAAAGGCACTATACTTATTAAATATTGCATTCACACAGTTTTGGAAATTGCACATTTTATATATGTTTCAAGGAGAACTTAAGGAAGTGTAACACTTTGTCATTTAGAAACAAATTATTTATAGTCACAGATGGGAGGTGAAAAGAATTTAGCCTTATATAATCTTTTAAACTGAGTAAGTGACATGCAGGAGAGTAGATCCTGTGAGAGATTATTCCATTTTAGAGGGGCCTTGATTGCGAAGAATCATTCGCAAATAGCTAGGCGTGTCTTGGGCGGTTTTAGGAGTGGATATTGTGAGGAGTGACGAGATCTGGTAAATGGTTACAGTGTAAGTAGCTTGGCAAAGCTGGATTGGGAGGCAGGTGGATGAGCTTAAAGGTGGTGCAAAGCAAGAAGAATTCAAGACAAGCTTCAAAGGATGTCCAGCCTAGAGTGTGAAGCACATTGAAGTGGTGGGTTTGCACAGGGCCTGACACAATGAAGTGAGCTATTCTATGGTATGCTTGTCTCAATCTGTTTAGGTTAGTGTTCTTTGCTGAGTGCAGTAGTGTAGTGCCATAGAGAAGGACAAGAAGCAGGGTGGCAGTGGCAATGGTTCTCCTGGTCTGGGGTCATAGGTAGGGGGCAGTCCAGTATAGAAGGCCTAGCTTCTGGTGCATGCACCTTAAGGGCTCCACTCTCAAAGGTCTGCAATGAAACAATGTACCATGTGCAAAAGTAGTCACTGCATCAGCGCAAGCAATGCCAGCTGCTGTGTGCCACATTCTGCTTCAAGCACTGAAATGCATAGCAGCGGCAGCACAAGCCCTATGGCACAAGCAATTGCCAAAGGTTGGCACATGCCACAAAAGCTTCACAAGCTGCACTGTAAACCATGATGGTGAAATGGCAGAACCTGGAGTGATGCAAGGTGAATGGGCAATGCAAGCAGCAGGCAACAAACACAAGCGAAAGCACAACTACACCGATGAAGAGACGGACATACAGGTGGAAGACATGGGAAAGCAGGTGAGCACACATGACCAAAATGTGTACAGGGGAACCAAGTGGAACAACAGTCCACCCACACCAAAATGGCAATTGCTCCACAGCACCACGGAAGTGTCCCTGTGAGCACCTGAGTACATTGTAACCCATGGAAGCTGAATTGACCCGATGGCCTGTGTAATCTACACATGGATATGGAATTACTAACCAGATGATGACACACAACTCTGTAAAACACAAGAAGCCTTGTGGATCTGGGAGCACTGGAACAAATACACAGGGCAGCAAAAGCATACAGGCATTGACTGGGGAGGCCTGCCCCACCCGGGGGGTACCCAGTGTGGCATGCATGTCCCACACAGCCACCATCAGTGCAGTAAGTGATGCCTGCAACTGCACACAGACATGTGAATGACAGCACCCCAAGGGGGAGATCTAAGGGACAAGTGAACAGACAGTTGGACACAGCAGTATGTGCACAAAGTAAGGGCTAAGCAAGGACATGGTGCAAAGGTAAAACCACCAGCCACACAACAGACAGGAGTCCAGTGAGCATGATGCCAACATGGCCTGAAATGAGTGATTGTCACAGGGGCCACCACACACGGTCACACAAAGGGTACACATCACACCCCTGACCAGCCCCAGACACAGTTAGCAGACACATGTCCAACACCAGCACTGTCTGCAATAGCAATGGCTGTAAGCCCTGCAACAGGTGCATGGGCAGCTCTATGGACCTGGTCAGTGTGCATGGCAGTGTCAGGATGCAGGACCAATACACATGCCACCAGTTTGGAGGCCGTGCAGAAAGGGACCATTGCAAGAGACTGCATAGGCCAGCACAACACTAGAGGACACCAATGAGCACAGATAGGTGTGTGACACAGAACCACCACTGACAAGGTGGCATGGCTGTACAACGTACGTAGCATTCCATATACCCTGTGCATGAGACAACACGCTGCACACATGGTGGTGAACACCCACATGGGAAGGCACATGTGCCTGCCTACAAAGAGTGAGGAAACATACACAGTGCTGGGAACCACATACACAGCTGCATGGAAACACAGAGTGGAACTCACAGATAGGGCATGGAACATGCAACACACCCACAGCATGCAATGGAATGCGTACTGCAACAGAAATGCCATGGGATGGCAACATGTGCATTGTGTGAATGTGCACTGTACACCATGCTGGTAGTGGCCCATGGAACATGCCCAATGTGTACCATGTTGCTATGCGGGCACAGGCCCTCACCGAAAACAGGATACTGATCTGTGTAGTACATTGTGAACAGACAAATCATAACTGCACTCAACATACACGCAGATGAGACACCCAGAGGAGATGCCAAGCAGTGCAACAGGCACAGTCCATGCCATGAAACTGATGTGAACACTTACACAAAGGCAAATAAATGATGGCCAGAGACCTGGATGCCAGGGCCATGACAAACACCCTGATCATGTGGTACACAGGCAGCACAACATACAATATGGATGCATGACATTGGCAATGCAGTGTGTGACACTATGTGGTCTGCCAAAGGGCATATCCAACCTCCATGCTGTCACACACAAGGTCCAGCTCCCTCCTGGCAAGGTCATTCAACTGGTGGCGGACTTGTTGGACAGTTGAGACGGACATTAATGATCCGCCACACACACATCCTTAGCGGTGTTGTCACTGTCTGGTGGTAGTATCTTTCAGGACCATTTCTCCACCATACTGATGTGCAGGACTGTGTCATCATCAGTGAAGTTTGGTGACTTCTTTTCGTTGGCCATGTTATTGTTGTATGAATTTGTCCTGCTGAGAGTGGACACATGTTTGGTTACACCTATGAGGTCCATGAACCACTGTCTGTACTGTGAATTCATTCCTGTGGTCCACCACACTTGTCTGCTGCTTACATGACACAATGTTCAATGCACACCACACCATCTGCACTGCATGTGATGCTCCCTGTGCTGCACACGTTGCTACCAGCTCTGCATACAATGCTGCTTGAATGGTTCTTGATGTCTGGACAACCACAGTACACAACGCAACTACTGTGGCTGACCAGTAACAGAACAGTGCCTGTAAGTACTCCCACATGCCCGTTTGTAGTGCACTCGCTGAAGGATGGGTTTGAAATGAAGGCTTGCTTCACGGAGCTTATGTGGACATGATGCAACACCTCTCAACACTGGTGCACACTGCATTCTGCCACCTTCACCACCACTTGTTGTACTGCATTTGCAGTACTATGATGTGGCAGACTGCGGTAGTCGGTATGCGCCACAGTATGCATTGCGGCACCGGTGATGCAGACTGGTGTTGCACGGTGCATTGTGATGGCAGAGTGCATTGTGGGACACACATTGCACTGCAGGCACACGAGTGCATTTGTGTTGCTGCTTGTGATGTGATGCTGCCTGGTCATGGAATACCAGTTTGCTGCAGTCACAGCATACACCTGTGTGGTCAGCCTGCTAGCGCTAATGTTCTTTGTGCTGGGGCACAGGTGCCCATCCCATGTGTTAGGTTGTGCAGCCATTGTAGCTTGTGGACAGTGTGTGTGTGTGTGTGTGTGTGTGTGTGTGTGTGTGTGTGCACATGGGCACGCACATGCTCTACATGTTGACTAGCACATATGAGGTCACACATATGAACACTGCAAGCAGCTGACCATCCTGCCAGCATGGGTGCACCAGTCCATGTTGGACTGTATGCTGACATTAGGCTAACACCATGGTGGGAGTGAGTGGGTGTGCAGCATCCATGGCATGGCGTGGTTGTTGTCCCCCTACATGTTTGAGTCTCATCATTATTGTTCTGTGTATGTGCACAGCTGTTTAGCATCACCAGCACCATGCCCCACCCACACATCTGGCTGTACATGTCATGTGTTCTCATGTGCCGCATACAGAGGGCCATGATGATGCAGATGTGTGTATTGTGTATGTTGCTTGAGCATTGTCAAGAGCTGTCGAGGGCTGCACGCAGACATTGGACACATTCACGTTCACAGTGCTACCAATGTATGCGTGTTGCCCCTGGTGGTGACACCGCCACATCACAACAACAAGGGCCGATGGCATGCATGTTTTTTGTTCTAATTGCATGCCCCATGTATTTGTCTGCACTGTATTGCCACCCACTGTGGGGTGCCAACATGCCCAGTTGGCTGTTGTGTGCACATCCCTCACAATATGTGTTGCACTGTGGTGGACATTGGCATTCAGCACCTTGTACATTAGTAACTACCGTGTTGAGCACACGTCATCCATGCATGTGTCACACACAGTGATCCTCATGACTCACTGTGTCACGACACTTCCATTATGTGAAATTGTTGTGTATGAGGGTGTCCCTGATGTGGTATCCTGCTAGTGTTGCCTGTACACGTGGGTAGCGTCTGGAGGCTCCATCTGCCTGTTGGTCTTCATCATCCCCAGAGCCATCATCATTGTCATCTTGAATCTCCTCTGGGTCTGGCATGTTTAGGTGGTGGTCTGTGGCAATGTTGTGCAGTATGCAGCATGCTGTGATCATTTTACATGCCATTTCCGGAGTGTACTGCAGTGAGCCACCTGACCAGTTGAGGCACTGGAATCGCATCTTTAGAACACCAATTGTTCATTCCACCGTGGATCTTGTTGTCATGTGTGACTCATTGTGCTGCTCCTGTGTTTGTGTCACTGGGTTCTGTACTGGTGTCATTAGCCATGGCTGTTGTGTGTATCTGCTGCCACCTGCAAGGAGGGGGCCATGTGTGTTATTGCTGACAGTATGTCACATACGTGTCAGAGATGTCGTACCCTGCCTGCAGCATGGCTGTGGTGTTGCACGGCACTGCTATGCTGGCACATAGTGTCAGCACAGTCCATTTCAGTGTCGCACACTGTTGTGTTCAGGCATGCATGGTGTCACTAGCCACCTACGGTTGTCTATGTCGTGTGCCTGCATGTTCCAGTGCAGGGTTGCTCCATTGCACACTTATAGCACAACTTGTGCCATTGTTCTGTGTGCATGGTCACTGTCTCACGTGACCCTCCATGCATATCACATCCATGGCATTGTGCTTGCTGTGTCAGGTGTGCCTGGTGCCATATCATGGTGTGCAATGTTTATTGCTGCACTGCAGGGTGATAACATCACTCTGTGCATGTACAGTACGTACCAATCAGCCATCCATCCCATAGTGTGCCATTCTGGAATGCATGGCACATGCCTGTGTTCCCAAAGATGTAAGAGTCATGGTTCGATCTGCAAATTGGCCCAGACACCTGGACAGTGATGGTTGAGATATTCCAACTGTCTTCCCACTGAGTGTCTGCAAGCCCCCAGTGGCCAGGACTCAGATCATAGCACATACCTGTTCATCAGTGGTGAGTGCATGCCCTCTCTGTGTTTGACTCTGCATGTCAGCACCAAGTTCCTAGCACAGGTCCTCAATGTCCGCCTTGTACAGCCAGTATTGTGTGATACAGTGGTCCTCCTTGAAGTGCCTGTGTGGGGTGCATGCACTGTAAATCCTCCTTGAATTCCTCCTTCTCGGGTTGTGCCCAAGCCTTGGCTGCACCTGCGCAGGGGTTACTTGGTGCTGTGCACTTTGTGCCCTTTTCTGCTGGTGGTACAGTACGGCAAGGACCATGACCAGTAATGCTACTGCCCCAGACATTCCCTCCCTTTGCTGTGTTGCTTCTATTGCTGCAGTCTGGCTTTCATGGAGTTCACACTGGGCTTGCCTCCTATGCCACTCCCTCTTATGTCCTGTCCTTATGTCATGTATTTTTGACCTAGCTGCTGCAGCATTTATGTCTTTGGTGTATCTTTGAGAATTACACTACAAGGGTTGCTGCCTCATTTCTGTGGCACAGGGCCTGTTGCATCATTGCTCAGGTGTTTTCTGGTGCTTGTGTGGTGCAGTGGCACTTTGGGATAGGCACCATGCATTTGGTGCATCCAGCACTGGAGAACTGCATCTGGCACATCCCTTGGTGCATCTGGCTCATACTTTGGTGCAGAGTGCCTTGCATCAGCACCGAGTGCCTTGCGTCAGTTGCTATGCATTGAGAATAGGGCCCAATGACTCTATCAATATGTGATTCAAATGTTATGTGCTCATCTAGTGTTAGCCTTAGAATTTGAAGGAGTTAACCCCTTCTAAAATTTCACCTGTAGTGGTCTCGATTACCAGTGTAGGATGGGCAGAACTATCCAAGAAGGTGTGGTGAAATAACATAGTCTTGTTTTTTTTTGAGCACCACTAGGTTGTTATTAAGCCACACCTCCAGCTGCCAGAATTCCCTCTCTAGGTTGATATTGAGGGAGGTGATATCATTCAAGGACCTGTAGAGTATGGCATCATTGGCGTACAGCAGAATGGATGTCTTTCCACAGTTTGATGGAAGCTCGTTGATAAAGATGGAGATAAGTAGAGGGCCCAGTATAAATCCTTGGGGGATCTAACTTAAAAATATGAGGATTTGAAATGTAAAACTTTCAGGTTTGATAGAGTTTGGCCCCAAGGAATGTGCTTTTGTGGTTTTTATGTATGGTAGTCAAGTAGTTTTTAAATAGGACAAAAATATAAGGGTAGCTCAAGCAGCACTGGTGCATAGTCACAACTGCGGTAACTTATATTAATAAAAGTAAACTGCACTCAGGAGTCGAATGCAAACATGCTAAAAGACTTTAATGTGAGTTCCTGTATAAACAGGACGTATGTGTTGTGAGCACTTCAGCTTCTTGTAAAAGTGTGCAAGTGCAAAATGTTGACATTTTTGTGTGTGGGGTGAGCATGGCTTGTAAATGGGCATATTACAGTAATTGCACAGTAAAGTATTTTGCATGTTTGCATTCAATGACTTGAGTGCGGTTTACTTTTATTAGTTTTTAAATAATTTTATAAAGATTTTTTATCCTTGGGCATGTGCAGTGTAAAAAAAAAATAAATGTTCTATGAATAGATGATTTTTTTTGGGCAACAACATGATGTCCTCTTGTAGTATTTCATTATGTGTGTCGTATCATATACTGTGGTGTTCTATATAGCTGAACAGCACAGTATATGTTACGACACACATAATGAGAAAAAAAAGAAAGTTGTTTCCCTTTGAAAAAGATACGTAATAGCTGTAAATCCTATTCCTCCAGTGATTTACAGTGTGGATTGTGTAAGCAACCATGACCCTGGTGGTCTAGCACTCCCCACAGCCCCGATCCCTTTAATTAATGGAAAACACAGCCCTGGTGTCTAGTGGTTTCTCCTCCCATCCAATCACCCCCCTCCAAATATATAATAATGTTTTCCCTGATGTCTAGCATCTCCCCCCAACCCAATCACCTACCTGGACATGTCTTCACTCTTCAATGCCAAACTGTGAAATGAGAAAACAGCAGGTTGTACTATACAACATCGCTGTCATTTGTTATTTGGAACCAAACATGACAGCTGTGTTGTATAGCAATACATTCTGTGTCCTATGTCAGGGATGGAGCTACTGTCTCAGTATTTACCATGCTAGCTAGCAGCCTAGTAACATTAGCATGCATTTTAACTTTCCCTGTCTTTTTTTTTGGGGGGGGGGGATTAGGATTCCTGAGATATCTGACTGTTTTCAGCAGCTGCAGATATCATTTGTACTGTACACAGTAACCAACTGTAATAGGAAGACTGTAAGAAATTTATCACAAGCACAGACTGTATCTCAGTCCCACTAGCCGCACTTGCTCTGCTCTCCTGCTGCTAGATCTGACATGCTGTGGGGCTGTCACTGACACTGTCAGTAGTTGTCCCGGATTCCCCCCTTTTCCCTCACAAAAGACAGACCATTGTTTGTTGTTGTGCTCAGATTGGCAATTAATTTATTTATAGTCATAATCCAATATTCCATTTCCATTTCTTTATCATATTTCCAGAAATTTCATTTATTTCCATCCACATATCAATCTCTGATTATCCCTCCCCCAGGTGAAAACCTGGGTGCCTTCTGTTTCTCCTTTTCCACTAGGCAACAGTGAAAACTGAGACCGCTTTCTTCTTCCTCTTCTTGTGTTATTCCTTTTTTCTTCCCCTCCCTTCCCCCCTGCCATCCACCTTTGGCAGTCCACAACCATATCATCACCTGCCATCCACCTTTGGCAGTCCAAACTGTCCAACTGGACTCATCTGTCATCCACCTTGACAGACAAACTGAACAGTCCTCCTTTGACTGTCTTTCCCCTCTTGCTCTGTCTAGTAGGGTGGGTGGGAGGAATCAAAAACTCCAGCAAAAAGTGGCTGAGGCCCCCTTGAGCTGTCCCTTATGTACCTCCCTTCGCCCCTCCCTTTCCTGTTACCTGCCCTTTGTACTGGTCCTTAGCCCCTCCCCTTCCTTCACCCCTCCCCTTCTGAGCACAACCATTCCATGACAGAGGGAAGGGGTGCACCAGGACAACCTGGTCTGCCCCTTAAAGGGCAAACTCCATTGTCCCGGATCCCCCCCCCTTTTCCCTCACAAAAGACAGAGATCATTGTTTGTTGTTGTGCTCAGATTGGCAATTAATTTATTTATATTCATAATCCAATATTCCATTTCCATTTCTTTATTATCATGTTTCCAGAAATGTCATTTATTTCCATCCACATATCAATCTCTGATTATTCCTCCCCCAGGTGAAAACCTGGGTGCCTTCTGTTTCTCCTTTTCCACTAGGTAACAGTAAAAACTGAGACCGCTTTCTTGTTCCTCTTCTTGTGTTATTCCTTTTTTCCTTCCCCTCTTTTTCCCCACTAGCCAGCCTCCAGCTTGCGTTGGATGGCTGGCTTCCCCCCCATACTTAGGGTATCACTCTCCCTTACCTCAGGAACGATCCTTTCTTCCCTTTTTTTTTTTTTTAATACCAGTCTTTGCCTGTTTTCTCCATGCCTCTATGAAACCCGTTGTTTCTGTATTGAACATGTCTATGGCTAGATCAGACAGGTGCACACCGTCTGACCTGTAGAAGTCCTCCACCCATTCTTCTACCCCCACAGTATCACCTGTCCTTATCAATGTCCCCACCCTTCTATTCATCTTTCTCCTGGCCCTCTCCACCGCCCTGTGGCTGTGCTCCTTTCTCCATACTCTTCTCTGTATCATATCTGACCAGGTGAGGCACACGTGAGGCCACCACTGTTGTATTGCAACTATGTCCCTTTTTATCTGTAAGTATGTGTGTACCCATGGTCTGCCCACCAGGTCATTGCCCCCTAGATGTATAATGATTAGGTCTGGACTGGGCCAACGTCCCTTGAGTTCCTTCAATGCGGGAAGAAGCTGTGCCCAACTCATCCCACGTATGCCATGCCATACCAACCTACACTGTCTTACATCCTGGTACAGCTGCTTTCCCCCAGCTTTCTTCTCTGCTCTCTTTCCAGCCCAATAAATATAGGAATGGCCGCAGATCCAGACTTCCGTGATCCTTCCTCTACCTATGGGGTGCAAGGAAAATTAATTAATTTACACATACTCTTAGTGCCATCACCGTATTATCCCCCCGCCTCTTTCCTTTCTTTGCCCCCCCAACTCCTCCCCCCTTTCCTGCTATTCCCCTAGGAGCACCTTCTATACCACACTTTTTCTTTTTTTTTTACTTCAGTGCTCTGATGTATCTCTTATAACTGGCTGACCATGGCAGCCGCCTTTCCAAATCTCCTTCATGGGTTCCCCATTGCTGCTGCCCACTGTGAGGCAGCCCCAACTGTAGGGAATGGGATGAGTAATTAGCCGGTCCTCCCCCATAAATTGCATGCCCTTTTTCAGCACTGCTGTGACTTGATAGCCGGTGACCCTTTTCCCGTCACCATGTACAAATAGATTTCCCATCCTGGTCACCTGCTCTGCAGCGAAAGCACACAGAGCCTGCAGTGGGCATATTGCAACCTCTAATTGCCCTTTCAGTGTTACCATGCAACCTTGCCCTTTTTGGTCCATTTTTGACCTCCTGAGCTTGTTCTGTATCTCTTTCACCCCCCAACTTACATTGTCCCATTCCAAACCTCCTTCCTTGTCCTCTTTCCCATGGCCTACCACCTCACTCACTCTCATAGCCCCTGCAAACATTATCACATAAATCATGTGAAATAGCTGGGCCTCAGCCTTTGATCTACATATTACCAGGAGCACCTCTTTTAGCCTTATTAGCCACTGCTCCCCTATTGGCCTCCTATTATCTACTGGCTCACGTTTCAACCTGCTCCATCCCTGCATCATTCTCCTGATGAGCAGTGATTTTGTCAGGTAACACTAATCCCTTCCAGATAAACCCCCATTGTGGCATGGGCAGTCCCTTTCTGCAACTGCTCCACGGTGAACATTCCCAACTGTTCCTCTGTGAGTGGACCACTTATCTCCATCTGGTGCTCAGTCCTGAATGTCTGAAACACCCGCCAGACCCCATCGTAAGCCCTCAGAGTCCGAGGTGCCCATGAGCAGCAAAAACAACAGTTCTGCTCCTTCTTGCCAATGTCCCAGATGTTCATTGGTATAGGTGTTTTTTGTTCCTCTGCTGCTGGTGCCAGCTTCCGGAAACGGTCCAGCTGCAGACGGGAAAGGCTGTCAGCCAGTGTATTGTGTACCCCTTCTATATGTTTTGCTCTGAATGACATGTTCCGCTGAAAAGCCCTTAAAACTAAATGTCCTAATACCTTCATGACCGTCTCTGACCTGGCTCCCCTGTTGTTTAGTACCTCTACCACTGACCTGTTATCACACCAGAATGTCATTTTCTGATCCCGTAGTTCCTCCCCCCCCATACCAGGGCACATGCCCATATGGGCATGATTTCCAGCAAGGTTATATCTCTTATTGTCCCATCCTTTACCCAACTACCAGGCCATGGTTCTGTGAACCACCTGCCCCTCAGGTAACCACCCATGCCAGCCCCCACCGGCTGCATCTGTGTAGAGATCAAGGTCTGTCTTGTACACCCACTCTTCTTGCCAGAATGAACATCCATTATATCCCTTCAGAAATTCCTCCCATATCCCAAAATCTTATCTGACACCTTTTGTTAGGTCCATCCAGCGATGTGGTCTGGTAACCACTGATGTAGCCCTAGCTAACCTCTGTGTGAATGCCCTCCCCGGTCCAATGGCCCTGCAGGCAAAGTTCAGGTGCCCCAATACTTGCTGGACTTGTTTCAGCTGTACCCTTCTCCTGCTGGTGTGTAATTGAATCAGTTCCTTCAGTTTCTTTACTTTATTGTCTGGCAGCCTGAATATCTCTTTCGGTACATCTATCTCAATCCTCAGAAATTCCATCACCCTGCTGGGCCCCTCTGTTTTGTCCAGTGCCAGTGGCACCCCTAGCTCCCTACATAATTCCTGAAACTTACCCAGCATAATCTGCATCTCCCTTTTCCCTCTCCTAATGAAAAGGAAGTCATCTAGATAGTGAATGACAAATAGAATAATAGATAGGTTCTGGTGTATTACAAGGTAGTAATTACATCGAGAGGTTCTGGGGACACAGAAAACCTTGAGAGCGAAGCTCGAGAGGTTTCATGTGTCCCCAGAACCTCGAGATGTAATTACTACCTAATTACTACCTTGTAATGCCAGAACCTATTTGTTATTTTGTTTAATATATGGATAAGAGGTGAATTGACTCACCTCCGTTTCAGCACTGGAGTTAGCGGGTGGATGTGCGTGCTGGCAGGGTTCCCCAGTCCTGTGTGGATGAGTGGCTGCTGTGGGCTTCATTTGGCCGTTTTTTTGGGGGGTAAGTGGCGATATGAAGTGAGCAGAGGAGCCCCAGAGAGAAGTCGATTTGTCCAATAGTTTTCAACCTAAAAAAAAACCGGTTGTAATGTAGAAGATTGTCTCGCTAAGCGAGCCAGCAAGCCGCCATATTTTCCAGACTCCTTCTGCCCGCCTACAGAGGAAAAACGGGCAATCAGAAGGCACGAGTTTAACACGTTGGGATAGACTTTGACATGCATCGGCTTTCTTGAAGTAATACTATCGTTAGGTGCAGAGCGATACTATTCGACACCGAGCGATAGTATTACCACTTCGGAACAGTAGTATTATCGCTCCAGGAGCGATGGTATTACAAGAATTTTTTTGTATGCTTTTCAGGGATATTATTTTCACAATCCATATATTAAAATTCTATAACCCGTCCTTTCTTGGAACATCCATTGCAAACACATGCTGAAAGCTTAGAATGTCACACATGCTATGGAACATCCCATTGGCATGGCTTTGTCAAAATAATACTGCTCCCGAATTTTAAAGCCCAATAGATCCCAGTCTTCTCTCCTAACCAGTAATAGTCTAAAGGCAGACTCTGTCTTTGCCATCCATGCATCCTCAGTAGCCCGGATTATCCGCACTGCATCCTCCAGTGTCTCATATGTCACCCTACTGTGTTCCTCCCCGATGAAGTCATTCACCGAATCCCCTTCTGGATAAGACATGTGGAGAATCACCTTACATAGAAACATAGAAACATAGACTTTGACGACAGAAAAGGACCACTTGGCCCACCCAGGCTGCCCATTTCCCTACCTACTGGATAAGCTGCAGATTCTAGTTAACCAACAGCCTGCTTCCTGCAACCACCCACTATAATTGCTTTGTGTCTGTCCCATGCATGTTTGTATTCTCCCACTGTTTTAGACCCAATGACCTCCTCAGGAAGGCTGTTCCATGTATCCACCACTCTCTCCATGAAAAATAATTTCCTCACATTACCCCTGAGCCATCCCCCCTCTATCTTTAAACTGTGCCCCCTTGTTCTTACACATCTCCTTTTCTGAAAGATGCTACCCTCCTGGACTTTGTTGATTCCCTTGATGTACTTGAACGTTTCTATCATGCCCCTCTGTCCCTCCTTTCATCAAGGGTATACATATTAAGCTCCCTCAGTCTCTCTTCATATGGTTTCTGATGTAGACCCTGCACCATTTTAGTTGCCCTCCTCTGACTGCTTCCATCCTGTCTATGTCCTTGCATAGATGAGGTCTCCAAAACTGCACACAGTACTCCAGGTGGGGTCTCACCAACTGTCTGTATAGAGGATAATCACTTCCTTTTTCTACTTGGATGCCATTCCTATGCATCCCAGTATCCCCTAGCTCTCCTTACTGACTTTACATATTGCTTACCCAACTTTAGGTCATCTGATATGACTACTCCCAGGTCCCTTTCCATTTTTGTTGTTGTTAGTACCTCCCTGCTATTGTGTACTCTTCTCCTGGGTTTTGTTTCCCAGGTGCATTACTTGCACTTCTTTGCATTGAATTTATGTTGCCATATGTCTGACCATTCCTCCAACTCTTGCCAAGTCCTTCTCATCTTTTCTACCCCTCTTGTGTATCAACTCTGTTACAGATCTTTGTGTCATCTGCAAGAGGCATACCTTTCTCTCAGACCCTCTGCAATGTCACTTATAAAAGATGTTAAAGAGATTGGACCCAATGCTGAGCCCTGAGGTACTCCACTAGTAACCCCCCTTTCTTGAATGTGTACATTCACTGTACCTTCTGTGTCCTGTTGTGCAGCCAGTTCGCATTACAGGCTACCACCCTGGGACCCACTCCCAGGCTGGCTAACTGATTATTAATCTTTTATGGGACTGTGTCAAATGCCTTGCTACAGTCTAGGTAGGCCATATCCACAGCCCCTCCCTGGTCTATTACTTTGGTCACCCAGTCAAAGAAATCAATTAGATTAGTCTGACATGACCTTCCTGCTGTAAATCCATGTTGCTTTGGGTCTGTGCCCCGCTGGCTTCTAGGTGCTCAACAATTCTTTCTTTCAGAAGTGATTCCATCATTTTCCCTACCACTGAGGTCAAACTTGCAGGTCTGTAGTTTCCTGCTTCTGCCTTGCGCCCACTTTTGTAAAGGGGAATCACATCTGCCCTCCTCCAGTCCTCAGGTACCACCCCATCCTGCCATGATTTGTTAAAAGTGTGGTCAGTGGTGTCACTAGGTACCCCTTAGTTCTTTTAGGATTCTAGGGTGAATCCTGGCAGGCCCCATTGCTTTGTCCACCTTGAGTTTTAGGAGTTCTTTTGACCTTTTCTTCTGTGAATGGACTAGTATCAACCCCTACCCAGAGTGCTTCTATTGTCTGGTTTAGGTAACTGCTCCTCATCTTCTTTTGTGAATACTGAGCAAGTATTCATTCAGTATCTCTGCCTTTTCACTGTCTCCCTCTGCCCACCTCCCTCTCCTTTATTAATATTCACTATCCCTCCCTTAACCTTTCTATGCTCTAATGTACCTATAAAGGTTTATCCCCCTTTTGACCGAGTTGGCTATTTTTTCCTCGGTTTGTGCCTTTGCTATTCTGACTGCCTTTCCTACTTCTTTCTGCTTTAGTTGATACAGTTCCTGTCGTCTCCTCTGTGATTCCTTATACTTTTTGAATGCAGCCTTTTCTCCTTAACCTTCTCTGCCACCTCTTTTGAGAACCATGGTTGTTTTTTTACTCCGCTGTTTTCTTTATTTGTTTTACACAAAGACTTGTGCCTCTATGATGGCAGTTTTGATTTTCTCCATTGTTCTTCCACCCCTCCTATTTGGCCATTGCTAGTGCATTCTTCAGGTGTTCACCCATTTTGCCAAAGTCAGCCCTTCTAAAGTCCAGTATCCTTGTTTTTGTATGGCTTTCCATGGTTGTGCTCATTGTGAAGCACATACTGTGCAGTGGTCGCTTGTTCCCAGATGTCTACTGACTTCAAATTTGGGATCCTCTCTCCATTTGAGAGTACCAGGTCTAGTATTGCTCCTTCCTGAGTGGGTTCCAGCACTAGCTGTCTGGTCTGTTCCTGCAGGGCATCAAGAATGACCCTGCTCTTGGATGTGGCTGCAGTACATGTCCTCCAGTTAACATCTGGCATATTCAGGTCCCCCATCAACAGTATCTCCCTTTTCAGCCATTTTGAGAATGTCCTCTATCATTTTGTTGTCCATTTCTCTCCCTTGAGACGGGGTCTGTATACAACCCCCAGCGGATTGTGATGCCATTTCCCATCTCCAAGGTAACCCAGAGTGCCTCTGTCCTCCCCTTTACTTTTTAGTTCTGTAGCTTGATCACTTCCTTATGTATAGAGCTACTCCACCTCCTCTTTGCCTTCCCTGTCCCTTCTGTAGATTGTACCCTGGTATGTTGACATCCCATTCATGGTTCTCGTGTACCATGTTTCTGTGACTGCCACAATATCCAATTGTTCATCTTCCATCAAAGCTACTAGCTCAGAAAGCTTGTTCCCAGACTATGGGCATTAGTAGTCATTGCCCTCCATTTAATGTTGGCTTGGATCCTTTTTTTCCCATCCCTGCTCTTATTGCTCTTATCTATTTTACCATTTACCCCATCCTGCCCTGTGTTGAGCACTGTACCTCAGTGTTTACCCTACTACTCCTGTTTTGTGGGGAGGATTGACTTTTCCTGCCTTTTATCAGTACCTCCCCCCTTATCTAGTTTAAAAGCTTGCCAAGGAAGCATTTAAACCTGTCACCTAGGAACTTGGTCCCCTTAGTGGACAAATGCCATCATACCAGTATAGACCTTTATCTCTCCAGGTGGACCCCTAGTTCCCAATGAAGCCAAAGCCCTGTGCTCTGCACCAGTTTTGCAACCATTCTTTAAACTGCATGGTGTGCAGTACCCTAGCCTCACTCCTGCCATGGACTGGTAGCACCTCTGAGAAGGTTACTGTGCTTGCTACCCGTCTGAGGCCCCTCCCCAACTCCACAAATTCATTCTGCACTGCACTGATCCCATGCCTAGCTAGGTCATTTGTCCCAAGGTGGACAATGATATCTAGTTCTCTCTCCTACTCTCTTGTACTATCCTTCTTGTTTCTTGGGTACCAAGCCCAAAGGCGAGAACCACATATCTCACGGAGGAGGGGTGTCGAATGGTCCCTCTACCCTCCCTGCTGCCCTCTCTTTCTCTATCTTCTGTCTCAACATTTCTTCCTTTCCTTTAATGGATCCCAAGTTGCCCGCCTCTCTTGCTTGCCTGGGCCCATCACACTGTAGTGAAAACCCCATCTTAAAACCCTGTATAATCATCCCCCATACTGCTCTGTCCAGATATCTGTCCAAACCGGTTGCCCATGCCTCTATGTTGATGGGAGTTCTGGCTATACTGAACTACTCCTTGTCTATCCCCCTCTTCTGCTCCCTGTACCCCCTTCCCATCTTGTGCAGGGTTCTTTTGATCAGTGGTTCTTACCCCCGCCTATGTGCCCTCTACCCTTCCCCTTATTCCATGTTTGCCCTTTAAACCCCTGTCCTTTCCAAAAATACTGTTGACCTGACCCTTGTCCCCCATGTCCCTGTGCCCCCTGGGTCCATGCCATCCTGCATCTGCTCGCTGGGTGTCCTCCACTGCATTTTGAGCAAGCGTGGCAAAAATGACATTGGGGCCATGAGCAAAAAGCCCTGTTGTAGGCCAAACAACATCTCTGGGGTGTCAACCTTTTCTTTCCCCATTCCCCTTCAGGCGTGGACTGATCAGTAACATAGTCTGTCCACAAATCTAACTGCTTCGTGTCCCATCTCACATCCCCGAATGTTGCCATTCTTTGTTGAAAGAATTCGTCATAATATAGCCACCCCACCCCCCCTTTTGCCTTTGCCCTCCTTATTATCAAGGAGTACGTGATGAGCGGGATACCCAGCTCTGGCTTTTTCATCTAAGACATTGGCTGAGAAACTGGCAAAGCCTACAAACCATCCATCACAGGTCTTTCTCTTCATGAACTTGTCCTCCTCCTTTTTCCCCCAAAGCACTATTGCTGCTGCCATTTCGCTTTTACCTATGTGCTCGGTTTCTTCATACTTTGCTGCCGCTTCCTGGCTCACCATGGTGAATATGTCTACATACTCCCCTTTCCATATTTTCTCTTTCATGGCCAGTGGGACATGCTGTCCTATCCTCATCCTGGGTGTCCCTATCTCCCTTGTACCTTTTCCTTCTTTTTCTGCACTCTCTTCATTACTTTTTGGCCCTTCTTTTCCCCCCTAATCTCCACCAGGGCTGATTCCATCTGCTGTAAACCTCCTGTCCCCAGTGCCACTACAATTTGCCCTATGTGTTCTTTTATACTACCCCCCACTGCACTTGGTGCGTTACTTGTAACCTTGTCCGGGCCGTGCGGCCTGGCCTATTCCTCTTGCCCCCTTTTCTCTCCTTGTGGCTGAGGAGGAGGGTGAGCTCCTATGGTTTTCGGAGGAAAAAACATGTTCTGGGGGTCTGGTCTGGGTTCCCCATGGAAGCTCCCGCCTTGATCGGGGGGAGGTACTGGCGTTCTCACATCTATGGGCTGCAGAGGTACTGGATATGCTGCCCTTGGGGGTTCTACCACAAGCAGTGGTACCTTGGTGGGGCTACGTGACCCTTCAGCTGGCCATTTCCCTCTGCCCCCTTTCTCCGGGCCCGCTTTCCTTTTCTCCCCGGGTCTCCCTGGTTCCTCCCCCTCCATCAGCTCCCACATTCAGTTGGCCTTCTCCGCCAACTCGATTATGGTCCTGTAGGCGTCTTCTTTTGATGGCTTGTTTTTCTTTGGTGCCATTTCCTTTGTTTTTTTCACCTGTGAAGATAACTATAGGAAGAGAACAAGAATCATTCCATGCATGCATTACTGCATATATATTGTATGTATATTATTTTTTTTTTTTGCACCCTGGTGCCCCTTCGGCTTTTCTTTCTTCCTGCTTGTCTTCCTTTTTTTTTGTTTTGTATTCCTTTCACCCCCCGCATCTCTTCCCTTTTTTTTTTTTTTTTGGGTCGTCATGCTGTGTGTGACCTCACTGTATTGGGCCACCTTCTGTTGGCCCACCTTTCCCCCCTTTTTTTTTGAAAAACCCTTCAAACTATGCCCTTGTGTCTGTAAACCCCCCCTGCCTCTATGCCCCCTCCAGGCGCTTCCTCGTGGCCTCACCCCCCTTTTTTTTTGGGGTCCTTCAGAGATTTTTACTTCTGTCACCCACCCCCGAAGAGGCCCCATGCTACCAATTGCCATACTTGCTGTTGCCTGCGTCACCCGCAGGTCGCTATGGCAAAAACCTCTTTTTTTTTTATATATGGGCCTCTCCCCATTGGCCCTTTCTTAGAAACACTCCCCCAAAAAGCCTTGTCTCTACTGAGGACTCGCTGATAATCCCCCCTGCAAGTGTTTTCTTTGTGGCCTACCCATGGCATGCTCCTTCACGCCGCATGGCCGTGTGCACAAGTCCCCTACACAAGAAAAAAAACATATTTTGATTCCCCCCACATCTTCTCATCCTGGCCTCTTCCCTCCTTCCCCCCCATGGTTTGTAACTGCATTTGTTAGTCCCCCATGTCCCATTATCCCAGCACTGGCCCCAGCTCTCTCCAGCCAGGTGCTGGCCTGTTCCCCTCACTTCTGGCCCATTGCAGGCCTCCTCCCTTTTGGGCGTTTTTCCCCACCTCCCTCGCGAGGCCCCCTGTCATCCAAACCCCACCGCTTGCTATCCCCCAGGCCTTTCAGGCCTGTGCTTCTGCTCCCATCTCCCCAATGGCTTCTAGGCCTCCAATCCCAGTTCCATGCAAGGCCCATGCCAGTCACAGACCCCACACCATGCTACCCCTACATTTGGTGTGCTATCCCCCACACCATTCCAGCATTTAAACACCCTGTCCTCCGGTCTCAGCCCTCACCCTTCCCTCAAGGCCCTCGCCAGCCACCCTACCCTTGTAGTCCCTTAAATCAGCCTTGCACTGCACCACCACACTCGTTCTTGTGGAATCAGCCCTTCTCAGCTCAGTGCTTGCTGCTCCCCACTTGCTACTGCTGAAGGCCTCTCCTGATACCGCCAGCCATGTGCTGGACCCAGAACTCTCTTTCCTCTCTTTGACAAACTGCTCTCCCCCTATTAGTTCTCGACACTGCTCGACAAAACACTCAATTTTCTAACACTGCGCTCCACAAGATAACTGACAATGTCCCTACCAAGTGCTGCAAAATGCTCTTTTTTTTTTTGATTCCCTCTGGCAACATCTGTTAACCTGGATCACTACCTGCCCCCACTCTCGGCCATGTGCCACAACCAACAACACTCATTCATTTTATTTTCAAACCAAAACTTGCTCTCCCCAGGAACGCTACTTCCAAGTCCTTATTATTTATATATATTTTTTTTAAACCATCCCTCACTTAGCCTGCCCAGACAAGCTCAGGCACCGCTTGCTCCACCACTCACTCTGCTCCTGGCCCTGCATCCTAAACAACCTCTTGCCAAGCCATGCAACTCAAACATAAAAAAACACCTATGCAGATAAATCAGTTCTCTCTTTTTTTTAAACAACTAGCAACCATTGTAAAACTTATTTTTTTTTCCAGCATTGTATGAAAAAAAATTCTCTTTTTTTTTAAACACATCCAACTCATTATTCTCTTTCTTCAAATTTTACCTGCTTTCCTGGTTTGCAAACCTCCAATAGTTCTGCCAATCTGACATGCTGCAGCTTCCGTAAATCAAAAACTCCAGCAAAAAGTGTCTGAGGCCCCCTTGTGCTGTCCCTTATATACCTCCCTTCACCACTCCCTTTCCTGTTACCTGTCCTTTGTTCTGGTCCTTAGCCCCCCTTCCTTCACCCCTCCCCTCCTGAGCACAACCATTCCATGACAGAGGGAAGGGGTGCACCAGGATAACCTGGGTCTGCCCCTTAAAGGACAAACTCCATTGTCAAAGTCAGTTAGTAAATGTCAAATGCAATGCACCATGTCTCCCACTCTGACTGCTCTCTCCGGGTGGCTTACTGACATGAGAACCTATGATGACAATGAAAGACTTGCCTTTTTGTTTAATGAAATGTTCTCACCACATGAACCTCTCACTACTGACTAGTGTCTTGTCACTCTTTCCTGATAAGTCTGTCACTTACACAGTTCACTTCTGTGTGGGTTGTCGGTAGTGCACAGGTGCAGACATCAGTATAAATGGCATTTTCATTCAAAAAATAACCTATTATACTTCCAATGGCATGGCAGTGGAAAAATGGCCATGCTGGTTGAAAACCAGCCAGGTGGTAACCCTAGCCACTCTGAAAGAGCAGTCAGAGTAGGAGATGACAGTGTTTTGCTTTTTACATTTGCTAATTGATTTTGACAACTACTGACAGTGTCAGTGACAGCCCCACAGTGTGACAGATCTAACTGTGGGACAACAGAGTGAGCGGGGTAGAGGGGGACTGGGATACAGTCTGTGCTTGTGACAGTGTAAAGTGGGCATTCGAGGAGAGACGAGAGTCAGTCTCAGATAAATTTCTTGCAGTTTCCCTATTACAGTAGGTTACTGTGCACAGTATGAATAATATCTGCAGCTGCTCAGGAGAGTAAGGCATCTCAGGAATCCTAACCAAAAAATTAAAAGATGGGAGAAAATGGAAATGGGTGCTACTGCTACTAGGCTGCTAGCTAGCCTGCATGCTGACTGTGCTCTGCCACCATTACTACAATTGCTGCACATCAGGGGCCTCAGTCCCTGGTGCCACATAATTAATTTTTTCTTATAATCTGACACCAGGATGCCCAACCCGGGTGTCGGTCGGTCCTCCCTCCTGTCATTGATCCCCCCCACAAACCCGTTGTTATGCATAGTTGCCAACATCAGAGCTGCCTAATCTCCTGTGTCAGTGTGTACAAGCCCCCCCCCCAGCAGTGTGGGATACTGGGGAACCCACTTCCAGTGTCCTGAAGTAGTTTTTTTTACTGTATAATAAAAATGTTTCTGCAAAGAAGAAAACTGTCTTGACACATCATTTTTTTAACCTGAAAGAAAGAAAAGGTCCCTTGTTGTTGCTGCCATTCCACTCCCCCATCCTGACCCTCCCACTGCGCACCTACCACCGCACACCCCCTCTTACCATTTGTACCAGCTGAGGTTGAATGCGATAATCCTATCTGGACTGGAGACACCTCTTCACTCTTCAATGCCGAACCATGAACTGAGGAATATAGGTAAGTGCTGTATAATGTATTTCAATGGCATTTTAAACCTCTCTTCACAATTTGGTAATTTTTAGGAATTGTTTCACCAAATTTTCAATATGGCATTTTGGACACCCCACTTCGTGAACACTGGCAGTGAAATTTCATTACCCGGGCTTGGAATGTGATTTCGTGGTTGTGCATGAAATCACCTTTCTGGCTTGATTAATGTAATTTTACCACTAGTTTTCATGAGGTCGGGTCCCAGAAAGGCAACGCTGAAAATGTGGTGACAAAATTCCTAAAAATGATAAAGATATGAGTGTACTGAAAGATTTCTACACATGCACATAACTTTGCAAAGTTTTTATATTTTGACCCCAAAATTTCAACATGGTCATTTTTCACACCACCTCATGAACATTACACCTACCATTTTTTACATTCTTGCTGAAATGGTTTTTTACATCTATGGCATGGAATGGCATTTTGGTGGGGATTTGAAAATGTTCACCTACCGGGTTCATGAGGTGAAGTCATAAGAAGACTATGTTGAAAGTTTTAGGTCAAAATATTTAAAAACAAAGAATTTATGAAGTAACATTGTTTGGGGGAATGGTCAAAAGTATGGCAGCTTAGATTCAATGCAAAGAAATGCAAAGTAATGCACCTGGGAAACAAAATCCCACGGGAAGAGTACACAATGGGGGGAGATACTAACAACAACAAAAATAGAAAGGGACCTGGGGGCAGTCATATCAGATGACCTAAAGTAGGCAAGCAATGTGAGAAGACATTAAGGAGGGCTTGGGGGGATACTGGGATGCACAGGGAGAGGCATCACCAGTAAAAAATAGGAAGCTGTTATCCCTCTGCACAGACAGTTGGTGAGACCCCATATTGAGTTCTGATTACAGCTCTGGAGACCCCATATCTGCAAGGACATAGACAGGGTCGAGGCAGTCATGAGCAGGGCAACTAAAATGGTGCAGGGTCTGCACCAGAAGCCATATGAAGAGAGACTAAAGGAGCTTAATATGCATACCCTCATGGTAAGGAAGAAGAGGGGTGACATGATTGAAACTTTCAAGTACCTCAGTGGAATCAACAAAGTCCAAGAGAGTAGCATCTTTCAGAAAAAGAGATGTGCAAGAACAAGGAGGCACAATTTGAACATAGTGGTGGATGGCTCAGAGGCAACGTGAAGAAGTATATTTTCATGGAGAGGGTGGTGGATGCATGGAATGGCCTTTCTGAGGAGGCCATGGAGTCAAAAAGTGGGAGAATGCAAGAATTCATGGGACAGACATAAGGCAATTCTAGTGTTGGGTAGGAGGAAGTAGGCTGTTGGTTAACTGGGATCTACAGCTTATCCAGTAAGTAGGGAAATGACCAGATTGGGTTGGCCAAGTTGTCCTTATCTGCCATCAAAATCTATGTTTCTATGTTTCTATGCAGTGATGTCTGTTGCCCTACTAGGGATAATGTTGCCTTACTGTGTCAGTGACCTGAGTTCAGGTATGAACTCAGTGAGCCAGTTTAATGGGACAATGCTGATGGGTAAGGTGCTACAGCATGCATCACCAGCTCTGGCCTTGGTCAGGACAGAGCAGTGTTTTGGCACAAATGCAAATCCTGTTGTGGGTCAGGGAGCCTTCCCTCACAAGGTACTAACATGCGTGCTGAGGCCTGCTGGTCCTATTCAGTGGATCAGAACTGTCTCCAATATTGCAATTATCTCAATTTGTGGAGATCCTGAAAGGACCTAAACAAATGAGGATGCAATTCCACTATCCGAAAAAGAAGGGGAATTAATTGGAAAAAACTACATCAATGCATACATTAGGGTTGAACAACACAAAAGCGTACAATGTAGGGAAATGAAAAACCACTAGGGTTTGGGATCTCTGGAGTATTGCTGAATCAGTGGTGGAGTCTTCCTTGGGGTTGCAACCCTAATGCCCACCCCAGCCCCTGAACAAATGAGCTCAGATGTGATGTCTTCATGCAGGGACTGCAGGTGCCTATGTGAAGAAAGTTATAACAGATTATGTTAGCCATACAATATCACTATGAGACAGTAGTTTGAGCTGTACCTTGTGCTTTGCACAGGAGGGTATGGGTTGGGGAGGAGGTGGGCATTAGGGCTGACACCCCAAGGACATCCCCACCACTAATTTAGCAATACTACGACACGCAAAACCCTATTTTTTATTTCTACTTTGCATGCTTTCTTGCTTCCAATGCTAATGTCTGCATTAATGCAGTTTTTGCAATTAATATCTATTTATATACACATATTTTTATATATATATCTATATATATATATATATATATATATATATAGATATAGATATATATTCATGGCAAAAAATCCATTTAATGCATCAGTTAGGGTTGTTCCACAGTGACAAAAGTGAGAAAATTGGTGTTAGTTGAAAGCCTGTACTCTGCCTACCTCCTCACAACCAGCATTGGAGTGTGAATTAGCCATTGGCCCCAACTCTCACCCCATCATATGTGTAAACAAGTTGAGGTATAGTAGAATGGAGTGAAGAGTTAGGACCGACAACCCCAACGCACACCCCTATGCTGGTTGGGGGTCAGGCTGGGGGGGTGCAAGGGAGGCTTTCAACCATAACCGCAAATTTCCTCACTTTTGTCACTGTGGAACAACCCTAACTGATGCATTAAATGGAGGTTTTTGCCATGAATTTCCCTTCTTTTTGAGAATGAGGACTATAAATAGTGAATGGAATGCGGTGGTGGAAGCGTGCTCCCACCACGTCATGTCTTGTGACATAGTAACAGTTGCTGCAACACAAACACAAGTGCTAATGGTTATGCACATGGTGACACAAACATAAATGGTAAAGCAAATGTTAAAAGAAATGCAAGCGCAAAGTAATGCCAGAGCGAACAGTGAGGCAAATGGAGATGCAAACGCATACAGAAATGCAACTGGTAATGTGCACGGTCACAGTACTGCTATTGTAAATGCAAATGTTAACTGTTACAGCAACAATAATGCCAAAGGGAACAGAAGCGGAAACGCAAATGCAAGAGTGTATGGAAACGCAAAGCATAACATGCATGGTCACAGTCCCACAATTGCAAACACTAATGGTAACAGCAAAAAGAATGCCAAAGAAAACAGAAATGGAAAGGCAAATGCAAGTGCATATGGAAATGCAAATCGTAACATGCACGGTCATGGTACCGCTACTGTAAATGCAAATGATAACTGTAACAGCAACAATAACGGGAAAGGAAACAGAAACGCAAACGTAAGCATATACGGAAACGCAAAGCGTGAAGCGCGCAGTAACGGTTCTGCAATTGTAAATGCAAATAGTAATGGTAACAGCAACAATAACGCCAAACAAAACAGTAACACAAAAGCAAACATAAATGCAAAGG
The DNA here is from genome assembly GCA_016271365.2 of Neoceratodus forsteri. Classification (NCBI taxonomy): domain Eukaryota; kingdom Metazoa; phylum Chordata; order Ceratodontiformes; family Ceratodontidae; genus Neoceratodus; species Neoceratodus forsteri. The sequence goes on from CM057449.1 coordinate 1,497,736,904, forward strand.
GTGACGCACACCGTGGAGTACATGGGAATGCTATTGCAAAGTGCCACAGAAACGCAAGTGTAAAGCCTACGTGTAACAGTAAGTGGAGCGCAAACCCTATTTTTCCCCAAAAGCTCCACTGAGAAAGACAGTGAAAGCAAAGAATGTATGCATAATAATGGGCCTTGGAGCAGAAAACGAGCAGTTGTAATACTAAAATGCTAATATCTCAGTAACCGTACAACGTAGGAAAAAAATTAAAATTACATATGATTCATGACTGTCCTGGCTAGATTTTCACTGCATGTCCATAGCCCATAGGGCTACACATGGTCACGCAAAATTCTGTATCTCGCGACTGTTTCCAGATAATTAAGCACTGAAAGGCGCGTATATGCCACCATGTTAGTCGATGGAAAAACACCAACTTCAGAATACCATAACTTGGCATCCATGCAATATTTTGTCACCAAAATACAAAAGGCACATTTGTGAGATGTTGGCTGCCTTCCTCCAATTTTCAGCTCAACGACCAAACCTGCTTTTGCAGCCGGGTGGCAAAGAACTCCTATCATTTTGGCCATAGTCTGAGAAAAGCAGTGTCGTGATTTAAAGATTTTGCAAATTTTATGAAAGTATCGTGAGGCGACACTAATTTTTCCAGAAATTTGAAAACATATTTCAGGAGTTTAACCCCAAAATAAAGACATGGCTAGCATCCTTAGGGCTCGAATAGGTAAACATAAAAGAATTATGTCCCTAGATGGTCCCAATTTTTAATGCCAACATTTCTGTGATCAGTAACTGAAAAAAATGGCTTACTCAACGACACTGTTAGGGCCATTTGTGATACTAAAAGTGCATTTGCAAAAGTGTCGAACTTTTGTTAAGTTTTCCATTGACTTATAATGGGAACTTGTTTTTGAATAACTTTGAACCATTTAATATTTTTTCACAAAATCTTCAAAAGGCACATCAGAGACCCCAGCTGCATGTTCCCTGATGTTTTTGGAGCAGTCACGAAACCGCGTAACCTGTAGGCACGAGCAAAGACTGTGCAAAAAGTAACACATTACACGGATGTCACTTAATAACTCCACAGCCGTATATCCAACTGGTACAAAAGTTGGCAGATCCCAAGATTTATCGTTATGTCCCATATCTGCCAAATGTCAGGCAACTCTGTTGAATGGTGGCAAAGTTATTAAGGTGCAAAGTTTCACCCTTTAACCTTAAAAGAGCTACTCAACCCTAACTATGGCAGCACTGCTGTGCTACCATAATATATATATATATATATATATATATTTTTATACAATGTATGTTTTGGGATAACTGCCAGGATAAAATGTAGTATTTCAGCCAGGTCATGGAGATATCAATGATATCTTCACGTGAAGATATCATTGATATCTCCATGCTCCTATACGTCATCACAGTGAAACTGAAAGTGTTTCACTTTCTATCCTGTGGCTTTTTAAGAATAGGACCCCTCACCTTCCTGGCAGCTTTCTTTTGAAAGAAGACCCCCCCCTCCATGCTTGCTCACATCTGCTTGTATCTTTATCATAATTCTGTCTTTAAAAACATATCTGGTTGATCCTGCGACTTTCTTTTTTCCATCCCGACTGTCATGTAACGTTACTGAGCACTATGACCTGAATGTAGCGTGACCGAGCGCTAGGAAGATTCAGATGTGAGGCACTGTCAGATAGTTTTAATTATGGCGCTTTTGCTGTAAAACATAGAAAAATGTGCCATTTTCTTAATAGTGCCTATAGTGCCTATATTTTGTCAAAAAAGCTGCCGTCGATACTGAGAAAAGAGCGAGACCGTTGGCAGCTTCAGAACACCAGATGGAAGCACGAGTGTCTGTTGCCATAGCAACACATGCTTGCGCTTCCGTCTAGTGTTCTGAAGCTGCCGACTCACTCGCTCGTCTCTCAGTACTGTCGGCAGCTTCTTTCGACAAACTATAAGCACTATTAAGAAAATGGCACATTTTTCTAGGTTTTACAGCAAAAGCGCCATAATTAAAACAATCTGACACTGCCTCACATCTGAATCTTCCTAGCGCCCGGTCATGCTACATTCAGGGCATAGCGCTCGTCACGCTACATGACAGTTGGAGGTGGAAGAAAGAAAGTTGCAGGATCAACCAGATAATGTATGTTTTTTTAAAGAAGTACATGTCCCAGGCATTTGTTTAAAAATACAGGTAGGATCAACCAGATATCTATTATTAAATAACTAAAGTGGCAAGATCAGACATTTTTTTCATCTGCTGTTTTGGGGCAGGGGGTATGGAGAATTATATTGGGGTTGGCCATGGCTCAATCAACCAGAATCCAGACAAGATTTTTTTTTACAATTTAAAGAGGCAGGGTCAGCCACATATATTTTTTAAAATAACATATGGCATCTGTTGTGTTGCTAGAGATACAGCAGATGTGTGTTTAAACAGCCATCACCTCAATGTAGGGGACTGTAGTAAGGGAACATTTCAAGCTTTTTGTTGAGTGCAGCCCAAAACATACATTTTATAAAACAGAATATGACATGGCCTGACTGAAGATATCATATTTATCTTCACTCGAGGCCAATGACATCATGATATCTCACTCGTGGCTTCGCCACTCGTGAGATATCATGTTATCATTGGCCTCTCATGAAGATAAATATGATATCTTCAGTCAGGTCATGTCATATCCCCTATATATATGTATATGTGTATATATATATATATATATAGATAGATATATTCATGGCACAAAACTTTGTTTAATGCATCATTTAGGGTTGTTCCACAGTTACAAAAGAGAGAATTTCAGAGTTAGGTTGAAAACCCTAACTGCGCATTCCCACCCCCACCACCACCAACACCACACACACATACATGCAAGCAGGGAAAGACCAAGGCAACACAACCAGTCAGACACAGCCAGCAGCAGGTAACAGAAATAACATACTGTACAACTATCTAAAGCACGAAAACCACACACCCATGTTGCCATCAGGCTGTGGCATGGGGTCATCACTGCTATCTCTGAATCAAGACATTCCATTCACCACAAAACACATATCACTATGGACAACTGGGCATCTTGGGCCAAACGCTGCCACCAACACATAACACAGACTACACATATGGTATTTTGGGGTGTACAAGACCCAAAGCAGGATTTTGCACATTCACTGAAATACTTCCAAAAATCACTTTCACAAATGCTACAGTGTCGTGGTATGCATTTGTGACACTTTTGTGTTTGCAACAGTATTTTGCAGCACTGTTCTGCATGCTTTTGAAAATGCGACACTATCGTGTGTTCCATTTATGACACTTTCATGTTTGTGACACTGTTTTGCCAAAGGATGTTCCTGAAGACTGCACACCTTTGTCATCATCCTGCAAGCAAACAGTTGGGTCCTTTAGGCTGCAATTTGCAGGGTTGTGAGCCGTGGTCCCACAGATGTGCCTTTTCCTGCTTTGGTGCTAAAATACTTAAGTATGACAAAGTTACACTTTTTTCAAAATTGAGCAAATTCCCATAGACTAACAAAGTGACACCCATGATGCCTATCACTACCCATGTTGAAAACATAGCGAGGTAAACAGTTTTCACTACTGCCACCTTGTTTCACCTTTAGGAGAACTAACCTCATGGAACAAGTTTGGAAATACTGTATGATACCTGAAGTTGGACTTCTTACCTACTTGGTACAGTAACAGAGGTATACACCTCCTGCTGGTTGTGTGTGAATGGTTGTGTTGCCTTTGTCCTTCCCCTACTTGTATGTCAAGTCAAGTCATGTTTATTTATAAAGCGCCCAGAAATAAATATAACAATAAAATCCAAACATTTAAAACAACCATAACTATGAGGAATAAGCCAAAGTAAAAAGATATGTCTTTAAGGCAATTTTAAAACTATCAACAGTTGGGCATTCTCTTAACCAGCGAGGTAGAGAGTTCCACAGGGTTGGAGCCAAGAAGGCAAAGGCACGAGATCCCGATAACTTCAATCGAACCCTGGGAATCTCTAGCAATCAATCGCTGGCGGAACGGAGAGGACAGAGGGGGCAATAGGGAATCAGAAGATCTTTCAGGTAACCGGGTCCCTGGTCGTAGGGCTTTGAAGGTTAGTAAACCAACCTTAAATGTGATCCGCCATTGAACAGGCAGCCAGTGCAGTCTCAGCACAGGCATAATGTGACTAGTTCTAAGAGTCCCAGTCAAAAGCCTGGATGCAGCATTCTGCACCAGCTGAAGGCGACGGATATTGACCCCTGGTAGCCCTAGGTAGAGGGAATTGCAGTAGTCCAGATGGGTAGTGACAAAGGCGTGGACCAAAGTTGGAAGGTCCTCCTGGGGAATCAGATGTTTCACCCGAGCGATATTTCTCAGATGGTAGAAAGAGGATTTGACAACAGCTGACACCTGAGATTTCAGGGTCAGACCATCATCAAAAATAACGCCCAGATTTCGCACCTGTCGAGAGGTAGAGAGCGGTACACCACCAAGTAATAAACCTGATGGCTGTCCAGCACCCAAACCCACCCCAGGATGACCTGGATCCACAACCAGTACCTCAGTCTTATCCGGATTGAGTCTCAACCAGCTCAAACTCATCCAAATTCTGATCTCATCCAGGCAGTTATTAAGTACAAAGAGTGCATAACTCTGGTCAGGAGAAGGACAGATACAGCTGAGTATCATCTGCATAGGAGTGAAAACTCAGACTGTATCTCCTGATGATTTCTCCCAATGGCAGCATATACACTGCAAACAACATGGGAGCTAAAATGGAGCCCTGTGGTACCCCACAAGGCAGGGAGAAAGTGTCAGAGGAATAAATTCCAGTGACAACTCTCTGATACCTGCCAGTGAGGTAAGAACGAAACCACTTGTGGACTGTACCAGATAGCCCACAAAAGACCCGCAGTTGCTCCAATAGCACCCCATGGTCTACAGTGTCAAATGCAGCAGATAGATCGAGAAGGACAAGAATGGTACAAGCCTTTCGATCTCTGGCCATTAGGAGATCGCCAATACCCGAACAAGGGCAGTCTCAGTACTATGCCTTTCCTGAAACCAGACTGGAGAGTATCATAGACATTATGAGATGTAAGATGATCATCCAATTGCAACACAACTGCCTTTTCAATAACCTTACCAACAAATGGCAGGTTAGAGATAGGCTGGTAGTTAGCTAGGCAGTCTGGGTCCAAGGAGGGCTTTTTTAGGAGTGGTCGAACTACTGCCTCCTTAAGGGGGTCAGGAAAAACCCCTCTCTCCAAGGATTTCCAGATAATGTCAGCAAGGATTGGGTAGATAACTTCTACACAACCTACTAACAGCGGTGTAGGACCCGGATCCAAACTACAATTAGTTGGTTGCATTATTTGGATGATCTTCACAATGCCCACGAATTCCGGGTGGTGAAAGTCTAACCAGACAGACTGAGCATAAGACACCACCAGTCGTCCACCACAATCCCCCATAGGAGAGGTAGGACTGATGCCGGACCTGATGCTGGCAACCTTATCTGCCAAAATCGAGTGAACTCCTCGCATCTGAGCTGAGGAAAGGCTTCTCTAGGCTGAAGACAGACTGGATTGCACAGTCTGTCCACAGTCCGGAAAAGCTGAGCCAGTCGATTTTTTGCAGCAGAAATCTCTCTGGACAGGAATTCTGCCTTCTTACGAGTGATTTCTGATTGGTAGCTATCATAATGGGCCAACAATCTAGGCCTGTCAGCATCAAGGCCTGATTTCCGCCAGGCTCTCTCTAGCCTTCAGCCTACTCGCCTTAATTCCTTCAAGGAGCCATCGAACCATGGACTCCTTGGACGAACAGGTGCAATTTTTTCCAGAGCATCTCCCACAGCCTTATTATAGGCTAATACAACACCATCTGGACTCATGCATTCACTCGACAGACTCGATAGATCCAGCACCGCCATTAGGTCATTGGGGCCAATACCCCTTAAAGGGTGGTACTGGACCATCTCCGTAGGGGCAGACCTATTAGAGGGGCCCCTGAAACTGAACCTTATGGTGTAGTGGTCCGACCAACTGACTGGTTCCACCCCCAAATCAGTGATCTCCATACCCAAGAGAAAGACCAGGTCTAATGAATGACCCCCTATATGGGTAGAGGAGGTAACAACCTGTGTCAGACCCAGTGTGTTCATCAACTGGAGGAGATTTTGACCAAAATGAGGTAGTTCATCGTCGACCCAGACGTTGAAGTCACTCAGAAGTATTAATCTGGGAAACCTCAACACCAGGTTGGCAATGAAGTCTGCAATCTCCTGCAGGAATTCACCACCATCACCTGGTGGATGGTAGATGAGGAGAATCCCACAGCCTGCACCCTCACCCAGGATATATTCAAAAGATCTGGTGTTTCCCAATGGCACATCCATGTATGTGTGGTGATGGTGGTAGGGGTAGGGGAAATGCGTAGTTAGGGTTTTCAACCCTAACACTGAATTTCCTTGCTTTTGTCACTGTGGAACTACCCTAACTGATACATTAAATGGAGTTTTTTGCCATGAAATTCCCTTCCTTTTGAGAATGTGCACTATAAGTAGTGAATGGTATGTGGTGGTAGTGGGAGCAAGGGGCCCTTCAGGTTCATGCTCTCACAATGCTTCCCATTTTGTGTAATAACCCTTACTGTAATGGTAATGGTAACAGTAACAGTAACGGCAATGGTAACGATAATTCTAATGGGAACATTTACTCTAATAGTAACTCCAACACTAACGGTAATAGTAACAGTAATGAGAACAGTAACGGTAATGAAAATGCACACACAAAAGGTAATGCAAATGGTAACAAAAATGGAAATGGTAATGTTAATGGTAACACAAATGCAAGTGCAAAAGCAAATGAAAACGGTAACAGAAATGCAAGCACAAACGTGAGCACAAACACAGATAGTAACACAAATGGCAATGAAAACTAAAATGGTAATTCAAACAGAAATGAAAATGCAAGTACAAATAGAAACACAAATGGTAAACGCACACGATGATGTAAACGAAAACTCTAATGAAAATGGTACAGGAAACACAAATGGTATCAGTAAAGTAAACATGAATGGTAATGCCAACAGTGACTCAAAAGGAAACAGCAATGGTAACAGTAACACAAACGTAAGCACAAATGGTAATGCAATGATGATGCAAACGGAAACAATTAAGCAAACGGTAACAGAAATGCAAGTACAAATGTAAATGCAAACAGTAATGGTAATGCAAACAATAATGGAAAGACAAACGGTAATACAAACACAAACGCAAATGCAAATGGTAACGGCATAGGCAAGGCACAAGGAAACAGTAATGCAAGCAACAATGTAAATACAAGTGCAAACGCTAACGGTAATGAAAATGCAAACACAAATGGTAATGCAAACAGTAATGAAAACACCAAAGGTAAAGGTAATGCAAATGGAAATGCAAACGCTAATGGTAATGGCAATGGTGATGCCAAAGGAAACAGTAATACAAATGTAAATGCAAATGCAAATAAAAACACAATATGCAAATTGTAACGCACATGGTGATGCAAAAGGAAACACCAACACAAATTGTAATGGGAACTCAAGCAGAAATGTGAACACAAATGCTACTGGTAAAAGTAACACAAATGCACACGTGGACGGAAACGATACACAAACAGTAATGGAAATGTAAGTGCAAACATAAATGCAAACAGTTATGGTAATGCAAATGGCAATGGAAATTGTAACAGTAATACAAATGGAAATGCAAATGCAAATGCAAACAGTAAGAGCAATGGTGAGGCACAAGAAAACAGTAACACAAACGACAACGTAAACACAACTGCAAACGCAAATGCTAATGGTAATTATAATGCAAATGCAAATGGTAACGCAAATGGTAATGAAAATACCAATGGTAATGGTAACGAAAATGGAAACACAAATGCAGACGCTAATGGTAATGGCAATGGCGATGCCAAAGGAAACAGTAATGCAAATGGAAACGCGAACGAAAACGCAACCACTAATGGTAACGCACACGGTAACACAAAAGGAAACACTAACACAAACTGTAATGGGAACGCAAGCGGAAATGTGAACACAAACACTAACGGCAAAGGTAAAGCAAATGCACACATTTTGTGTCCCAAAAAGGTGCATTGAGGAGCACAGTGAATACAAAGAATGTGGGCACAATAATGGCCTCGACCAGAAAATGAGTACTTAGAATACTAAATTGTTTAAATCTCAGGAACTGTATGACTTTCCAGGCTAGTTTTGCTCTTATCCCCCAAGTGGGGGACTAAGAATTTTTGTAATGGAAAGTTGATATCTTGAACCGTTTTCAAGATACGGGACCGGAAAGGCGCGACGGACGCTGTAATGTTATCTTATGGGAAACATTGTCAACTTCAGAGTGCTGTAACTTTGAAGTATAGTATTGTTTTGGCACCAAACCACCAAAATACATATCTGTGGGATGTTGGCAATCTTCCCTGCAAATTTCAGCCCAAAAGAAGAAACTGTTGATTTGCAGCAGGGTTGCAAAGACTTCCTATTGTTTTGGTTTAGTGTCGCAAAGTAGTAGTCAGAATCACGACACTTTCGCAAAAAAAATCACGAAAGTGTCTCATATGCAAAAGTACTTTGCTGCACTATTTACAAAAATTTAAAAAACATATTTCTGAGGTGTTTTACCCCCAAAAAAGACATGAGGGGGGCATCCTCAGGGCTTGACTAGGTGAACACAACAATAATTTTGTCCCTAGAGGGTCCCAAATTTAAATGCCAACCATTTATCTGACCACCAACTGAAAGAAAAAGGCTGAATCATGAAAGTAAAGGGGTCATTTACGACACTAAAAAGTGCATTTGCGAGTGTCGCATATTTTATTAACTTTTCCCATAGACTATAATGGGATTCAGTTTTTGAATAACTTTTGAACCGTTTAATATTTTTTCATGAAAACTTTGAAAGACACATTGGGCTCCCTGGCTGCATGTTCCCTGATGTTTTTGGACTGACCGCGCAAAACGTACGGGCTACAGGTGAGGAAAGAAAAGCACAAAAACCTGTAATTTATGAGTTTTTTGGTGCTCTGTAGCTCCGCAACAGTACAACTGACCATAACAAAACTTAGCAGATCCAGAGATCTATGGTACCAGATCGTGCATTCCAAATTTCAGGTAAATACGTCGTACGGTGGCAAAGTTATTAAGCTGCCAAATTTGAGATTTAACCATAAATGGGGTACTCATCCCTAACTATAGTGGCACTATTGTGCTACTAATATATATATATATATATATATATATAGAGAGAGAGAGAGAGAGAGAGAGAGAGAGAGAGTGAAAGACATATAATATATATATATATATATATATATATATATATATATATATATATATAAATAAATAGGGGATATGACATGGCCCAACTGAAGATATCATATTTATCTTCAGAGAGGCCAATGATATCATGATATCTCATGAGTGGCGGCTACAGTGATATCTTGATGTCATTGGCCTCTCGAGATAAATATGATATCTTCAGTCGGGCCATGTTATGTTCTGTTTATACAATGTATGTTTTGGGATCAGCCTTCAACTCCTCCCATGCCCCAACACAATTTCCCATACAGAGATTTGCCCCCCATCCACGCAGGTGACTTACTCATGTCCCTCTGGCTAGTAGAACTGTACAACTGCACATACCCCCCCCTCACTTAACACAACATGCAGCATTTGTGAAACACTTGTTGCTCCTGTCATTGTCATACTGTCTTACAAGCAAGCACTTTCAGTTGCTTTGCTTTAATGCAGTGGGACCAAACGCTTTCTATAGCAGTAAATGAAGTGCTGCTAGATTTAAAATAAGGACTTCATATTGCAAAAAATAACAAAACTGTGTGTTTTATGTTAACTTTTGTTAGTTTTGGGTAAAAGACCTTATGTGGTTGATCCTGCCTTTTATTTTCATCCTCTCATGCAGTGTGGCTGAGCTCTATCAATTGGTGTACATGATGTGCAGTTAGAAACGTAAAATATGGCTGCCTCTGTTGGAAAAGTAGGACATCTTTATATTTTACTGTAAGTTTACCTAGCTTTCCACAGAAGAGTTTGTTGACTGTAGCGAAGCGAGATGAGAGGAAGCAGGAGTGCACAGCAAGCGAGTTGTCAGCTTGAGAAAGGAACCGTGAAGGTGTGTTGCTATGGCAATGGTCATTTAGGCTTGAGCCTGCTTTTCTTTTTAGTGCACCTTTAGGCATCTACTGGTGGCCGCTGGGCTGTGTGTGCTCTCCTAGCCCTAATGCTCTCTCTCTCTCTTTCTGTTGGCACCCTGCCCCATTCACATTACAGCCCCTGGGTTTTTCATAGTAACCGCAGAGCGGCTCATCTGTTTCTGACATCGGAGAGTGCTCCATGATTGTTTATGTTCGGTGCTACTTTTTATTTTTAATTTGCTGACTCTCTAGCTATACGCTGTCTTTCTTGTCACTACAGAAGGCAGGATCTTCTTATAGAAATCAGCCGATACAAGTTATTTGAACAGAGGAAGCCATATTTGAAATTTAAACTATCAGGTAATTTACAGTTATTGACAGTGGTAGACCACGTTACCTAAGAGGATGAAAGTGAAAATGTATGGTGCTGCAGTATGACACTGTAAATGGCAGGATCAAACCGAAATGTTCTCTTGATGAAACTAAGGAAAGTTAAGATAAAAATACCGTTTTTTAAAAAAAAAAAAAACACTATTTTGTTGCATTTGTGCACAGAGGGTCCTTTATTGTAAATTTCTAGCAGGCATTATTTATAGCTGTTGACCGCACTTGTGCACCGAACAAGAAAGCAAGGAAAGTGAAAGTTCTACATCACAGGGTGGTATCAGTATGATGTACAGGAATGTAGAGATATCTCTATGACGTATAGGAACGTGGAGATATCACAATGACGTATAGGAACATGAAGATATCAGTGATATCTCCACTTTGTGCCTGAGATACTACTTTTATCTGCCTTGATATCCCAAAACATACATTGTATAAATATATATATATATATATATATATATATATATATGGAAATTCTATGCAAACAAACTTTGGTAATGCATCATTTAGGGTTAAATCAAAAAAAGTAAGGAAATGAGACCTTTAGGGTTGCCCCTTCCCCCACTCGTGTACCCCCCATCCTCCCGAGATTTTCAGATGACGAGGTGTGTCATTGGGGTTGTGAGGCCTACATTTCACCCCATTCCATGTGTAATCATATTCACAAGCCACAGTAAAGAAGAATGGGGTTACATTTAGGCCTCACAACCCAAACCTCGAGTGAAGATAAATATGATATCTTCAGTCAGGCCATGTCATATTCTGTTTATACAAATGTATGTTTTGGGCTGCACTCAACAAAAGCTTGAAATGTTCCCTTACTACAGTCCCCTACATTGAGGTGATGGCTGTTTAAACACACATCTGCTGTATCTCTAGCAACACAACAGATGCCATATGTTATTTTAAAAAATATATGTGGCTGACCCTGCCTCTTTAAATTGTAAAAAAAAATCTTGTCTGGATTCTGGTTGATTGAGCCATGGCCACCCCCAATATAATTCTCCATACCCCCTGCCCCAAAACAGCAGATGAAAAAAATGTCAGATCTTGCCACTTTAGTTATTTAATAATAGATATCTGGTTGATCCTACCTGTATTTTTAAACAAATGCCTGGGACATGTACTTCTTTAAAAAAACATACATTATCTGGTTGATCCTGCAACTTTCTTAGGAGGAAGTAGGCTGTTGGTTAACTGGGATCTACAGCTTATCCAGTAAGTAGGGAAATGACCAGATTGGGTTGGCCAAGTTGTCCTTATCTGCCATCAAAATCTATGTTTCTATGTTTCTATGCAGTGATGTCTGTTGCCCTACTAGGGATAATGTTGCCTTACTGTGTCAGTGACCTGAGTTCAGGTATGAACTCAGTGAGCCAGTTTAATGGGACAATGCTGATGGGTAAGGTGCTACAGCATGCATCACCAGCTCTGGCCTTGGTCAGGACAGAGCAGTGTTTTGGCACAAATGCAAATCCTGTTGTGGGTCAGGGAGCCTTCCCTCACAAGGTACTAACATGCGTGCTGAGGCCTGCTGGTCCTATTCAGTGGATCAGAACTGTCTCCAATATTGCAATTATCTCAATTTGTGGAGATCCTAAAAGGACCTAAACAAATGAGGATGCAATTCCACTATCCGAAAAGAAGGGAATTAATTGGAAAAAACTACATCAATGCATACATTAGGGTTGAACAACACAAAAGCGTACAATGTAGGGAAATGAAAAACCACTAGGGTTTGGGATCTCTGGAGTATTGCTGAATCAGTGGTGGAGTCTTCCTTGGGGTTGCAACCCTAATGCTCACCCCAGCCCCTGAACAAATGAGCTCAGATGTGATGTCTTCATGCAGGGACTGCAGGTGCCTATGTGAAGAAAGTTATAACAGATTATGTTAGCCATACAATATCACTATGAGACAGTAGTTTGGAGCTGTACCTTGTGCTTTGCACAGGAGGGTATGGGCTGGGGGAGGAGGTGGGCATTAGGGTTGACACCCCAAGGACATCCCCACCACTAATTTAGCAATACTACAGACACGCAAAACCCTATTTTTTTATTTCCCTACTTTGCATGCTTTGCTTCCAATGCTAATGTCTGCATTAATGCAGTTTTTTGCAATTAATATCTATTTATATACACATATTTTATATATATATCTATATATATATATATATATATATATATATAGATATAGATATATATTCATGGCAAAAATCCATTTAATGCATCAGTTAGGGTTGTTCCACAGTAAAGAAAATTCAGTGTTAGTTGAAAGCCCCCTTTGCAACCCCCCCAGCCTAACCCTCACAACCAGCATTGGAGTGTGAATTGGGGCCATTGGCCCTAACTCTCACCCCATCATATGTGTAAACAAGTTGAGGTATAGTAGAATGGAGTGAAGAGTTAGGACCGACAACCCCAACGCACACCCCTATGCTGGTTGGGGGTCAGGCTGGGGGGGTGCAAGGGAGGCTTTCAACCATAACCGCAAATTTCCTCACTTTTGTCACTGTGGAACAACCCTAACTGATGCATTAAATGGAGGTTTTTTCCATGAATTTCCATTCTTTTTGAGAATGAGGACTATAAATAGTGAATGGAATGCGGTGGTGGAAGCGTGCTCCCACCACGTCATGTCTTGTGACATAGTAACAGTTGCTGCAACACAAACACAAGTGCTAATGGTTATGCACATGGTGACACAAACATAAATGGTAAAGCAAATGTTAAAAGAAATGCAAGCGCAAAGTAATGCCAGAGCAAACAGTGAGGCAAATGGAGATGCAAACGCATACAGAAATGCAACTGGTAATGTGCACGGTCACAGTACTGCTATTGTAAATGCAAATGTTAACTGTTACAGCAACAATAATGCCAAAGGGAACAGAAGCGGAAACGCAAATGCAAGAGCGTATGGAAACGCAAAGCATAACATGCATGGTCACAGTCCCACAATTGCAAACACTAATGGTAACAGCAAAAGAATGCCAAAGAAAACAGAAATGGAAAGGCAAATGCAAGTGCATATGGAAATGCAAATCGAATATGCACGGTCATGGTACCGCTACTGTAAATGCAAATGATAACTGTAACAGCAACAATAACGGAAAGGAAACAGAAACGCAAACGTAGATATACTGGAAACGCAAAGCGTGAAGCGCAGTAACGGTTCTGCAATTGTAAATGCAAATAGTAATGGTAACAGCAACAATAACGCCAAACAAAACAGTAACACAAAAGCAAACATAAATGCAAAGGGTGACGCATAACTGCGGAGTATATGGAATGCTATTGCAAAGTGCCACAGAAACGCAAGTGTAAAGCCCACGTGTAACAGTAAGTGGAGCGCAAACCCTATTTTTCCCCAAAAGCTCCACTGAGAAAGACAGTGAAAGCAAAGAATGTATGCATAATAATGGGCCTTGGAGCAGAAAACGAGCAGTTGTAATACTAAAATGCTAATATCTCAGTAACCGTACAACGTAGGAAAAAAATTAAAATTACATATGATTCATGACTGTCCTGGCTAGATTTTCACTGCATGTCCATAGCCCATAGGGCTACACATGGTCACGGCAAAAATTCTGTATCTCGCACTGTTTCCGAGATACGAGCACTGAAAGGCGCGGCATACGCCACCATGTTAGTCGATGGGAAAAAACACCAACTTCAGAATACCATAACTTGGCATCCATGCAATATTTTGTCACCAAAATACAAAAAGGCACATTTGTGAGATGTTGGCTGCCTTCCCTCCAATTTTCAGCTCAAACGACCAAACCGTTCTTTTGCAGCCGGGTGGCAAAGAACTCCTATCATTTTGGCCATAGTCTGGAGAAAAGCAGTGTCGTGATTTGCGAAAGATTTTGCAAATTTTGCGAAAGTATCGTGAGTGCGACACTAATTTTTCCAGAAATTTGAAAAACATATTTCTCAGGAGTTTAACCCCAAAATAAAGACATGGCTAGCATCCTTAGGGCTCGAATAGGTAAACATAAAAAGAATTATGTCCCTAGATGGTCCCAATTTTTAATGCCAAGCATTTCTGTGATCAGTAACTGAAAAAAAAAATGGCTTACTCACGACACTGTTAGGGCCATTTGTGATACTAAAAAGTGCATTTGCAAAAGTGTCGAACTTTTTGTTAAGTTTTCCCATTGACTTATAATGGGAACTTGTTTTTTGAATAACTTTTGAACCATTTAATATTTTTTCACAAAATCTTCAAAAGGCACATCAGAGACCCCAGCTGCATGTTCCCTGATGTTTTTGGAGCAGTCACGCAAACCGTGCAACCTGTAGGCACGAGCAAAGACTGTGCAAAAAAATGTAAATACACACACGGATGTCACTTAATAACTCCACAGCCGTATATCCAACTGGTACAAAAGTTGGCAGATCCCAAGATTTATCGTTATGTCCCATATCTGCCAAATGTCAGGCAACTCTGTTGAATGGTGGCAAAGTTATTAAGGTGCAAAGTTTCACCCTTTAACCTTAAAAGAGCTACTCAACTCTAACTATGGCAGCACTGCTGTGCTACCATATATATATATATATATATATATATTTTATACAATGTATGTTTTGGGATAACTGCCAGGATAAAATGTAGTATTTCAGCCAGGTCATGGAGATATCAATGATATCTTCACATGAAGATATCATTGATATCTCCACGCTCCTATACGTCATCACAGTGAAACTGAAAGTGTTTCACTTTCTATCCTGTGGCTTTTTTTAAGAATAGGACCCCTCACCTTCCCTGGCAGCTTTCTCTTTTGAAAGAAGACCCCTCCATGCTTGCTCACATCTGCTTGTATCTTTATCATAATTCTGTCTTTAAAAACATATCTGGTTGATCCTGCGACTTTCTTTTTTCCATCCCGACTGTCATGTAACGTTACTGAGCACTATGACCTGAATGTAGCGTGACCGAGCGCTAGGAAGATTCAGATGTGAGGCACTGTCAGATAGTTTTAATTATGGCGCTTTTGCTGTAAAACATAGAAAAATGTGCCATTTTCTTAATAGTGCCTATAGTGCCTATATTTTGTCAAAAAAGCTGCCGACGATACTGAGAAAAGAGCGAGACCGTTGGCAGCTTCAGAACACCAGATGGAAGCACGAGTGTCTGTTGCCATAGCAACACATGCTTGCGCTTCCGTCTAGTGTTCTGAAGCTGCCGACTCACTCGCCCGTCTCTCAGTACTGTCGGCAGCTTCTTTCTCGACAAACTATGCAATTATTAAGAAAATGGCACATTTTTCTAGGTTTTACAGCAAAAGCGCCATAATTAAAACAATCTGACACTGCCTCACATCTGAATCTTCCTAGCGCCGGGTCATGCTATATTCAGGCATAGCCCGTCACGCCACATGACAGTTGGAGGTGAGAAAGAAAGTTGCAGGATCAACCAGATAATGTATGTTTTTTAAAGAAGTACATGTCCCAGGCATTTGTTTAAAATACAGGTAGGATCAACCAGATATCTATTATTAAATAACTAAAGTGGCAAGATCAGACATTTTTTCATCTGCTGTTTTGGGGCAGGGGGTATGGAGAATTATATTGGGGGTGGCCATGGCTCAATCAACCAGAATCCAGACAAGATTTTTTTTTACAATTTAAAGAGGCAGGGTCAGCCACATATATTTTTTAAAATAACATATGGCATCTGTTGTGTTGCTAGAGATACAGCAGATGTGTGTTTAAACAGCCATCACCTCAATGTAGGGGACTGTAGTAAGGGAACATTTCAAGCTTTTGTTGAGTGCAGCCCAAAACATACATTTGTATAAACAGAATATGACATGGCCTGACTGAAGATATCATATTTATCTTCACTCGAGGCCAATGACATCATGATATCTCACTCATGGCTTCGCCACTCGTGAGATAATCATGTTATCATTGACCTCTCGAAGATAAATATGATATCTTCAGTCAGGTCAGTCATATCCCCTATATATATGTATATGTGTATATATATATATATATAGATAGATATATTCATGGCACAAAACTTTGTTTAATGCATCATTTAGGGTTGTTCCACAGTTACAAAAGAGAGAAATTTCAGAGTTAGGGTTGAAAACCCTAACTGCGCATTCCCCCCCACCCCCACCACCACCAACACCACACACACATACATGCAAGCAGGGGAAAGACCAAGGCAACACAACCAGTCAGACACAGCCAGCAGCAGGTAACAGAAATAACATACTGTACAACTATCTAAAGCACGAAAACCACACACCCATGTTGCCATCAGGCTGTGGCATGGGGTCATCACTGCTATCTCTGAATCAAGACATTCCATTCACCACAAAACACATATCACTATGGACAACTGGGCATCTTGGGCCAAACGCTGCCACCAACACATAACACAGACTACACATATGGTATTTTGGGGTGTACAAGACCCAAAGCAGGATTTTGCACATTCACTGAAATACTTCCAAAAATCACTTTCACAAATGCTACAGTGTCGTGGTATGCATTTGTGACACTTTTGTGTTTGCAACAGTATTTTGCAGCACTGTTCTGCATGCTTTTGAAAATGCGACACTATCGTGTGTTCCATTTATGACACTTTCATGTTTGTGACACTGTTTTGCCAAAGGATGTTCCTGAAGACTGCACACCTTTGTCATCATCCTGCAAGCAAACAGTTGGGTCCTTTAGGCTGCAATTTGCAGGGTTGTGAGCCGTGGTCCCACAGATGTGCCTTTTCCTGCTTTGGTGCTAAAATACTTAAGTATGACAAAGTTACACTTTTTCAAAATTGAGCAAATTCCCATAGACTAACAAAGTGACACCCATGATGCCTATCACTACCCATATGTTGAAAACATAGCGAGGTAAACAGTTTTCACTACTGCCACCTTGTTTCACCTTTAGGAGAACTAACCTCATGGAACAAGTTTGGAAATACTGTATGATACCTGAAGTTGGACTTCTTACCTACTTGGTACAGTAACAGAGGTATACACCTCCTGCTGGTTGTGTGTGAATGGTTGTGTTGCCTTTGTCCTTCCCTACTTGTATGTCAAGTCAAGTCATGTTTATTTATAAAGCGCCCAGAAATAAATATAACAATAAAATCCAAACATTTAAAAACAACCATAACTATGAGGAATAAGCCAAAGTAAAAAGATATGTCTTTAAGGCAATTTTAAAACTATCAACAGTTGGGCATTCTCTTAACCAGCGAGGTAGAGAGTTCCACAGGGTTGGAGCCAAGAAGGCAAAGGCACGAGATCCCGATAACTTCAATCGAACCCTGGGAATCTCTAGCAATCAATCGCTGGCGGAACGGAGAGGACAGAGGGGGCAATAGGGAATCAGAAGATCTTTCAGGTAACCGGGTCCCTGGTCGTGTAGGGCTTTGAAGGTTAGTAAACCAACCTTAAATGTGATCCGCCACTGAACAGGCAGCCAGTGCAGTTCGCAAAGCACAGGCATAATGTGACTAGTTCTAAGAGTCCCAGTCAAAAGCCTGGATGCAGCATTCTGCACCAGCTGAAGGCGACGGATATTGACCCCTGGTAGCCCTAGGTAGAGGGAATTGCAGTAGTCCAGATGGGTAGTGACAAAGGCGTGGACCAAAGTTGGAAGGTCCTCCTGGGGAATCAGATGTTTCACCCGAGCGATATTTCTCAGATGGTAGAAAGAGGATTTGACAACAGCTGACACCTGAGATTTCAGGGTCAGACCATCATCAAAAATAACGCCCAGATTTCGCACCTGTCGAGAGGTAGAGAGCGGTACACCACCAAGTAATAAACCTGATGGCTGTCCAGCACCCAAACCCACCCCAGGATGACCTGGATCCACAACCAGTACCTCAGTCTTATCCGGATTGAGTCTCAACCAGCTCAAACTCATCCAAATTCTGATCTCATCCAGGCAGTTATTAAGTACAAAGAGTGCATAACTCTGGTCAGGGGAGAAAGGACAGATACAGCTGAGTATCATCTGCATAGGAGTGAAAACTCAGACTGTATCTCCTGATGATTTCTCCCAATGGCAGCATATACACTGCAAACAACATGGGAGCTAAAATGGAGCCCTGTGGTACCCCACAAGGCAGGGAGAAAGTGTCAGAGGAATAAATTCCAGTGACAACTCTCTGATACCTGCCAGTGAGGTAAGAACGAAACCACTTGTGGACTGTACCAGATAGCCCACAAAAGACCCGCAGTTGCTCCAATAGCACCCCATGGTCTACAGTGTCAAATGCAGCAGATAGATCGAGAAGGACAAGAATGGTACAAGCCTTTCGATCTCTGGCCATTAGGAGATCGCTCAATACCCGAACAAGGGCAGTCTCAGTACTATGCCTTTTCCTGAAACCAGACTGGAGAGTATCATAGACATTATGAGATGTAAGATGATCATCCAATTGCAACACAACTGCCTTTTCAATAACCTTACCAACAAATGGCAGGTTAGAGATAGGCTGGTAGTTAGCTAGGCAGTCTGGGTCCAAGGAGGGCTTTTTTAGGAGTGGTCGAACTACTGCCTCCTTAAGGGGGTCAGGAAAAACCCCTCTCTCCAAGGATTTCCAGATAATGTCAGCAAGGATTGGGTAGATAACTTACACAACCTACTAACAGCGTGTAGGACCCGGATCCAAACTACAATTAGTTGGTTGCATTATTTGGATGATCTTCACAATGCCCACGATTCGGGTGGTGAAAGTCTAACCAGACAGACTGAGCATAAGACACCACCAGTCGTCCACCACAATCCCCATAGGAGAGGTAGGACTGATGCCGGACCTGATGCTGGCAACCTTATCTGCCAAAATCGAGTGAACTCCTCGCATCTGAGCTGAGGAGATTTCTCTAGGCTGAAGACAGACTGGATTGCACAGTCTGTCCACAGTCCGGAAAAGCTGAGCCAGTCGATTTTGCAGCAGAAATCTCTGGACAGGAATTCTGCCTTCTTACGAGTGATTTCTGATTGGTAGCTATCATAATGGGCCAACAATCTAGGCCTGTCAGCATCAAGGCCCGATTTCCGCCAGGCTCTCTCTAGCCTTCAGCCTACTCGCCTTAATTCCTTCAAGGAGCCATCGAACCATGGACTCCTTGGACGAACAGGTGCAATTTTTTCCAGAGCATCTCCCACAGCCTTATTATAGGCTAATACAACACCATCTGGACTCATGCATTCACTCGACAGACTCGATAGATCCAGCACCGCCATTAGGTCATTGGGGCCAATACCCCTTAAAGGGTGGTACTGGACCATCTCCGTAGGGGCAGACCTATTAGAGGGCCCCTGAAACTGAACCTTATGGTGTAGTGGTCCGACCAACTGACTGGTTCCACCCCCAAATCAGTGATCTCCATACCCAAGAGAAAGACCAGGTCTAATGAATGACCCCCTATATGGGTAGAGGAGGTAACAACCTGTGTCAGACCCAGTGTGTTCATCAACTGGAGGAGATTTTGACCAAAATGAGGTAGTTCATCGTCGACCCAGACGTTGAAGTCACTCAGAAGTATTAATCTGGGAAACCTCAACACCAGGTTGGCAATGAAGTCTGCAATCTCCTGCAGGAATTCACCACCATCACCTGGTGGATGGTAGATGAGGAGAATCCCAGCCTGCACCTCACCCAGGATATATTCAAAAGATCTGGTGTTTCCCAATGGCACATCCATGTATGTGGTGATGGTGGGTAGGGAAATGCGTAGTTAGGGTTTTCAACCCTAACACTGAATTTCCTTGCTTTTGTCACTGTGGAACTACCCTAACTGATACATTAAATGGAGTTTTTGCCATGAAATTCCTCCTTTGAGAATGCACTATAAGTAGTGAATGGTATGTGGTGGTAGTGGGAGCAAGGGGCCCTTCAGGTTCATGCTCTCACAATGCTTCCCATTTTGTGTAATAACCCTTACTGTAATGGTAATGGTAACAGTAACAGTAACGGCAATGGTAACGATAATTCTAATGGGAACATTTACTCTAATAGTAACTCCAACACTAACGGTAATAGTAACAGTAATGAGAACAGTAACGGTAATGAAAATGCACACACAAAAGGTAATGCAAATGGTAACAAAATGGTAATGTTAATGGTAACACAAATGCAAGTGCAAAAGCAAATGAAAACGGTAACAGAAATGCAAGCACAAACGTGAGCACAAACACAGATAGTAACACAAATGGCAATGAAAACTAAAATGGTAATTCA
The DNA here is from genome assembly GCA_016271365.2 of Neoceratodus forsteri. NCBI lineage: Eukaryota > Metazoa > Chordata > Ceratodontiformes > Ceratodontidae > Neoceratodus > Neoceratodus forsteri. The sequence continues at coordinate 1,497,757,730 of CM057449.1, forward strand.
AACAGAAATGAAAATGCAAGTACAAATAGAAACACAAATGGTAAACGCACACGATGATGTAAACGAAAACTCTAATGAAAATGGTACAGGAAACACAAATGGTATCAGTAAAGTAAACATGAATGGTAATGCCAACAGTGACTCAAAAGGAAACAGCAATGGTAACAGTAACACAAACGTAAGCACAAATGGTAATGCACATGATGATGCAAACGGAAACAATTAAGCAAACGGTAACAGAAATGCAAGTACAAATGTAAATGCAAACAGTAATGGTAATGCAAACAATAATGGAAAGACAAACGGTAATACAAACACAAACGCAAATGCAAATGGTAACGGCATAGGCAAGGCACAAGGAAACAGTAATGCAAGCAACAATGTAAATACAAGTGCAAACGCTAACGGTAATGAAAATGCAAACACAAATGGTAATGCAAACAGTAATGAAAACACCAAAGGTAAAGGTAATGCAAATGGAAATGCAAACGCTAATGGTAATGGCAATGGTGATGCCAAAGGAAACAGTAATACAAATGTAAATGCAAATGCAAATAAAAACACAATATGCAAATTGTAACGCACATGGTGATGCAAAAGGAAACACCAACACAAATTGTAATGGGAACTCAAGCAGAAATGTGAACACAAATGCTACTGGTAAAAGTAACACAAATGCACACGTGGACGGAAACGATTACACAAACAGTAATGGAAATGCAAGTGCAAACATAAATGCAAACAGTTATGGTAATGCAAATGGCAATGGAAATTGTAACAGTAATACAAATGGAAATGCAAATGCAAATGCAAACAGTAAGAGCAATGGTGAGGCACAAGAAAACAGTAACACAAACGACAACGTAAACACAACTGCAAACGCAAATGCTAATGGTAATTATAATGCAAATGCAAATGGTAACGCAAATGGTAATGAAAATACCAATGGTAATGGTAACGAAAATGGAAACACAAATGCAAACGCTAATGGTAATGGCAATGGCGATGCCAAAGGAAACAGTAATGCAAATGGAAACGCGAACGAAAACGCAACCACTAATGGTAACGCACACGGTAACACAAAAGGAAACACTAACACAAACTGTAATGGGAACGCAAGCGGAAATGTGAACACAAACACTAACGGCAAAAGTAAAGCAAATGCACACATTTTGTGTCCCAAAAAGGTGCATTGAGGAGCACAGTGAATACAAAGAATGTGGGCACAATAATGGCCCTCGGACCAGAAAATGAGTACTTAGAATACTAAATTGTTTAAATCTCAGGAACTGTATGACTTTCCAGGCTAGTTTTGCTCTTATCCCCCAAGTGGGGGACTAAGAATTTTTGTAATGGAAAGTTGATATCTTGAACCGTTTTCAAGATACGGGACCGGAAAGGCGCGACGGACGCTGTAATGTTATCTTATGGGAAACATTGTCAACTTCAGAGTGCTGTAACTTTGAAGTATAGTATTGTTTTGGCACCAAACCACCAAAATACATATCTGTGGGATGTTGGCAATCTTCCCTGCAAATTTCAGCCCAAAAGAAGAAACTGTTGATTTGCAGCAGGGTTGCAAAGACTTCCTATTGTTTTGGGCTTAGTGTCGCAAAGTAGTGTCGCAAATCACGACACTTTCGCAAAAAAAATCACGAAAGTGTCTCATATGCAAAAGTACTTTGCTGCACTATTTACAAAAATTTAAAAAACATATTTCTGAGGTGTTTTACCCCCAAAAAAGACATGAGGGGGGCATCCTCAGGGCTTGACTAGGTGAACACAACAATAATTTTGTCCCTAGAGGGTCCCAAATTTAAATGCCAACCATTTATCTGACCACCAACTGAAAGAAAAAGGCTGAATCATGAAAGTAAAGGGGTCATTTACGACACTAAAAAGTGCATTTGCGAGTGTCGCATATTTTATTAACTTTTCCCATAGACTATAATGGGATTCAGTTTTTGAATAACTTTTGAACCGTTTAATATTTTTTCATGAAAACTTTGAAAGACACATTGGGCTCCCTGGCTGCATGTTCCCTGATGTTTTTGGACTGACCGAGCAAAACGTACGGGCTACAGGTGAGGAAAGAAAAGCACAAAAACCTGTAATTTATGAGTTTTTTGGTGCTCTGTAGCTCCGCAACAGTACAACTGACCATAACAAAACTTAGCAGATCCAGAGATCTATGGTACCAGATCGTGCATTCCAAATTTCAGGTAAAACGCTGTACGGTGGCAAAGTTATTAAGCTGCCAAATTTGAGATTTAACCATAAATGGGGTACTATCCTTAACTATAGTGGCACTATTGTGCCACTATAATATATATATATATATAGAGAGAGAGAGAGAGAGAGAGAGAGAGAGAGAGAGAGAGAGAGAGAGAAAGAGAGAGTGAAAGATATATATATATATATATATATATATATATATATATATATATATATAAATAAATAGGGGATATGACATGGCCCAACTGAAGATATCATATTTATCTTCATGAGAGGCCAATGATATCATGATATCTCATGAGTGGCGAAGCCACGAGTGAGATATCTTGATGTCATTGGCCTCTCGTGAAGATAAATATGATATCTTCAGTCGGGCCATGTTATGTTCTGTTTATACAATGTATGTTTTGGGATCAGCCTTCAACTCCCTCCCATGCCCCAACACAATTTCCCATACAGAGATTTGCCCCCCCCCCATCCACGCAGGTGACTTACTCATGTCCCTCTGGCTAGTAGAACTGTACAACTGCACATACCCCCCCCTCACTTAACACAACATGCAGCATTTGTGAAACACTTGTTGCTCCTGTCATTGTCACATTGTCTTACAAGCAAGCACTTTCAGTTGCTTTGCTTTAATGCAGGACCAAACGCTTATAGCAGTAAATGAAGTGCTGCTAGATTTAAAATAAGGACTTCATATTGCAAAAATAACAAAACTGTGTGTTTTATGTTAACTTTTGTTAGTTTTGGGTAAAAGACCTTATGTGGTTGATCCTGCCTTTATTTTCATCCTCTCATGCAGTGTGGCTGAGCTCTATCAATTGGTGTACATGATGTGCAGTTAGAAACGTAAAATATGGCTGCCTCTGTTGGAAAAGTAGGACATCTTTATATTTTACTGTAAGTTTACCTAGCTTTCCACAGAAGAGTTTGTTGACTGTAGCGGTGTAGATGAGAGGAAGCAGGAGTGCACAGCAAGCTAGTTGTCAGCTTGAGAAAGGAACCGTGAAGGTGTGTTGCTATGGCAATGGTCATTTAGGCTTGAGCCTGCTTTTCTTTTTAGTGCACCTTTAGGCATCTACTGGTGGCCGCTGGGCTGTGTGTGCTCTCCTAGCCCTAATGCTCTCTCTCTCTCTTTCTGTTGGCACCCTGCCCCATTCACATTTACAGCCCCTCGGGTTTTGCATAGTAGCCGCAGAGCGGCTCATCTGTTTCTGACATCGGAGAGTGCTCCATGATTGTTTATGTTCGGTGCTACTTTTTATTTTTAATTTGCTGACTCTCTAGCTATACGCTGTCTTTCTTGTCACTACAGAAGGCAGGATCTTCTTATAGAAATCAGCCGATACAAGTTATTTGAACAGAGGAAGCCATATTTGAAATTTAAACTATCAGGTAATTTACAGTTATTGACAGTGGTAGACCACGTTACCTAAGAGGATGAAAGTGAAAATGTATGGTGCTGCAGTATGACACTGTAAATGGCAGGATCAAACCGAAATGTTCTCTTGATGAAACTAAGGAAAGTTAAGATAAAAATACCGTTTTTTAAAAAAAAAAAAAAAAAACACTATTTTGTTGCATTTGTGCACAGAGGGTCCTTTATTGTAAATTTCTAGCAGGCATTATTTATAGCTGTTGACCGCACTTGTGCACCGAACAAGAAAGCAAGGAAAGTGAAAGTTCTACATCACAGGGTGGTATCAGTATGATGTACAGGAATGTAGAGATATCTCTATGACGTATAGGAACGTGGAGATATCACAATGACGTATAGGAACATGAAGATATCAGTGATATCTCCACTTTGTGCCTGAGATACTACTTTTTATCTGCCTTGATATCCCAAAACATACATTGTATAAATATATATATATATATATATATATATATATATATATGGAAATTCTATGCAAACAAACTTTGGTAATGCATCATTTAGGGTTAAATCAAAAAAAGTAAGGAAATGAGACCTTTAGGGTTGCCCTTTCCCCCACTCGTGTACCCCCCATCCTCCCGAGATTTTCAGATGACGAGGTGTGTCATTGGGGTTGTGAGGCCTACATTTCACCCCATTCCATGTGTAATCATATTCACAAGCCACAGTAAGAAGAATGGGGTTACATTTAGGGCCTCACAACTAAAAACCTAAAATAAGACACAGAGTGTGTTATGCGGTGCCTGGGGTTGTCAACCTTAATGCTCACCCGATTCCATGAGTAAACAAGCAATGATGGGCATACTTTATAAGAACTGGGTGACCATTACAGTTGACAACCGAAGGCACCCCCACATGTGTTGCTACCTGCAGGGAGGTGGTGGGGTGTTAGGGTTGGAAACTCTAATGCCACAGTTCCCTATGTTTGTCACTTTAACCATAGCTAGTACATTGATGAAGCTTTTTGCAATGAATTTCCTTACTATCTGAGACAGTATAATGACATTTGCCTGTGGGAGCTCATGACCTAGAGTGCCCTGCACTCCCGTGCTTCCACTGATGCATATATGTATGTTGCTGTGGAAGTGCTGTGTTATCTGGGTCCTGCAATTCCACTTTTTGCAAAACCACAACCAAATGGCCATCATAGGCTTCTTATTACTCCACCTCATGAACCCGGTACTGATAATTTCCAAATCCCCACTAAAATGTGATTCCACACCATCACAATATCATTCCATGCCACAAGTGTGAAAAGACAGTTTGGCCAAGATTTGAAAACTGACAGCTATCACATTCATGAAGTGGTGTAAAAATATATCCTTGTTGAAAATTTAGGGTCAATATATTTAAAATTACCAGAGTTACGAGTGGACGTAGCAACATTTAAACGCATGTGGATGACTTTGCCATTTTTACATATTTTCACCCTGAATTTTCAACATAGCCTTCTAATGACCACTCATCATGAACAAGGGCAGTGAAATATTTCAAATAAAACCGGAAAGGTGATTTCACCAAGCAACCGCGAAATTGCCCTTTGGGCCAGATTTGCAGAATTCCACTGACGTTGTTCATGAGATGGGGTCCCAAAAAGGCCATGTTGACAATTTGGTGTTATATTACACAAAAATGGCCAAGTTATGAATCAAAGTTGAAAACCCCATTGAAATACACTGAACCGCGTTTACCTTAATTTCTCATATTGCAGTCGTAGGTTCCAGCACCAAGACATGTCTTCAGTTGGAAAGTGAATTTATGAAAAATTATGGGGGAAGGGATTGGACAGACTGTTATTCAGTTACTCCACACATATTCAATCTGCAACATCATTTAAATGTAAAAAGTATTATTTTTTTAACATTTATAGACAACACTGAAACCAATAATGATGTTAGCACATAAAACTGAAAGAGAGCTTAATGTAGGTGGCAACAGCATAACTAGACAAAAAAAAGATGACCTTCAAAGAATTTTAAAACTGTTTCCTTTTCTACCATAAATGTTTATTTTGAGAAACTTCAACAGTATTAATGCAATAATTTAAACGATATGACATTGCTCTAGTGAAATGTAATTGGTATGGACTAGTTTGCCAACTCACCTAAAGCAGCCCAGCGCAAAGGCAGTAGTGGGGCCAATACACAAAAAATGCATGTCACTACAAATTCTGCTAACTCATTTCACTGATTGGAAAACCAGAAAGATAAATGAAGTGTGTACAGTTACCACCATATTGTAAAAATCAATACAATCAATAATTTAAAAAATATGATCTCATTTACCATGGCTTCTTGTACTTAGAATCTCACATTTACTGGTTCACATATCATTTTTTTATTTCCTGTCCTCTTGCTGTTGCACCAGCAGGGGTGAGATAAGGAAATGAGAGCAACATACTGGACAGCTATTAAAAGATAAAAATAAAGCTGGGAAGAAAACAACTCATTCAAACACCATGGAACCAGAGGAGAATCCATATGCATAAATAGGTATACAACAGGCAAAGGGGGAACACGTTTCCTTTTCTAACATTGATGATATGGAAGAAAACACAAGCCATTTGGGATGAAGTTTGCTTTTGCAAAAAGGATTAAAAGAAATAAAGAGTTATCATAACTGTTATTAAGCACCGAAAAATGTTGGATGTTTTTATTTTAATTTACCCCAACATCATTAAAGTTCACTTCAGAGAGACATTGTGTTTTTGTTTTGTTACGTTGTTCAGTTGAAATGGGGCAGAATTTACATTTGAGCAGGAAAGAATTTGTGAATAGAACATTTCACAAGTTTCTTCATTCATTTGAGCTGGATATGTTATTTGCCTTTACTAACTTTCAACATCTTACAGTGGGAAACTCACCTTTTGCAATCAGCCACATTCATTTTGCACTATTATAATTGTAGTGGGTGGCAGGAGTCCTGTTTTACTTTTTAATAAATGCCTGCATGTTTGGACCTGCAAGATATGATCACTGCCTGTCTGGTTTGAAGGTTTACTGGCCTTATCCTGATTTAAACATTCATCTGTCAGAAACTTTAAGGTTGTTCAAGGAATGATCATGAAAAGAAAAAAATAATATTTTTCTATACAGTGTACTTAAAAAAAGGCACTGGAACAAAAGTGCAAGGGCAAATGAGAAGAAATCAAATACCTGAGGGGAGAATATAGGAAGAGGAGGAACAGGGGAAATGCTGTGATGAGAAAATGGCTTTTGAAGCACAAAAATCTGGTGGGCATTTTCTGGGGTGTTTAGTGTAGTACCAGCCGATCTCCATGAGAAAAATCAAAGGGTGACAGAGGTGTGTAAAAATTCCTTTTTTTAGAGCCTTAGTCTATCATAAGGAAAGAATAAACCATTTTCATGTTGGCTCGAGCGCCAGCCAACATATTGCATTAGGAGCAGATTTGGAGGTGCGGTCCTCATTCCCCAGTAAGACAGCATGCAGGTGCCACACCAGCAAGACGTAATGTGGCGACCATATCTAAGAAAACATCCGCTGCAAGGAGAAGCAAGCTTCCCCTTGCAGTGGCACAGCCTCCCCATGTAAACATGGTGACAGGGGTGCCCCATCCACCTGTCGCATTCCCCAACCACTTAATTTGCCAATGGGGGAGCCCACCCCGATGGCATAATGACCCCTCAAGTGTGTGCCTAGGGGGTGCCCAATCCCCCTTGGCATCATGCACTCCCTCCCCAACAGTCTTCCTTTACAGACGGGGGGCCCAATCCCCATCGGCTACAGTCTCCATACCTGTTTATTTAGCCGACAGGGGAGCCCACTCCCCATCGACATAATGCCCCCTCATCTGTTGTGTGCTGAGAGGGGTGCCCAATCCCCCTTAGCTCTTGCCCCTCATGTGTCGATGGGGTGCCTAATCCCCCTTTCTGCTACAGCCCCCCAAAACAATCAGGTGACATGCTGGGAGCCCACCCCATCATGCCAAATGTGCCTGAAAAAACAAAAACTATTCTGCAATGTTTGTTTTTTTATCCTGTTAAAAAAGAAAATGGTTTCTCACGGTCTCCCTGCCCCCTCCCACAACCCACACCCACCCACTGTGCACCCTGCCTCCCCACACACCCCCACCCCATACTTACCTCTGGAGTCAGGCATAATGATCTTCAGTGGACCAGGAACATGTCTGCATTCTTCAAAGCCGACCGCATACTAAAGAAATGCTGGTAAGCTGTATAATGGCATAAATAGGGTTTTTTTCAACTTTGGTGCATTTCTCTGGCATTTTTGGGAAATTTTACACCAAATTTTCAACATGGGGTTATTGGGACCCTCCTCATGAATTCAGTCACTGTCATGGTGTTATTTAGTCCCAAAAGGTGATTTTGCGGTCACTGCGCGGAATCACCTTTCAGGACCGATTAACAAAATGACAGTGCCACTGTTCATGAGGGGGGCTCTCAAAAAGCATATGTTGCAAATTTAGTGGAAAAAAATTAAAAAAAATGGCTTTTTTACGAGAGTGCATTGCGCATTTTCCACGTAAGCTCATAACTTTGTGAATTTGTAATATTTTCACTCCAGATTTTCAATACTGGCATTTTCCACACCTCCTCATGAACAGTACAGCTGTCATTTTACATATCCTGGTCAAAATGTGTTTTTGCACTTCCGGCACAGAATAGTGTGGTTGCTGTGCGAAATCAGTTTTCGGGACAGTTTGAGGAAATGTCAGTGACACTGTTCATGAGCAGAGGTCCTAAAATGCATATGTTGAAAATCTGGTAATGAAAGTCCATAAAATTACTGTGTTACAAAAAATGGCTTTTTTACGAGAGTGCATTGCGCATTTTCCACGTAAGCTCATAACTTTGTGAATTTGTAATATTTTCACTCCAGATTTTCAATACTGGCATTTTCCACACAGCCTTGTATCTTCGCAAATTTGCAATATTTTCATGCCACATTTCCAACACTGGCATTTTTTCACACTTCCTTATGAACTGTACAGCTGCCATTTTTCACATCCTGCCCAAAATGTGTTTTCACACCTGTGGTGCACAATGGTGTGGTCACTGTGGGAAATCAACTTTTGGGACAAATTAACAAAATCACAATGCCACTGTTCATGAGAGGAGGTCCCAAAATGCCTATGTTGAAAATGTGGTTAAAAATATCCCAAAAATAATTGGGTTACGGATGTGTGTTGCACAGTTTCTGTGCATGCTCATGACTTTGCCAATTTTTCATATTTTCACTCCAGATTTTCAACATTGCCATTTTTTACACCTCCTCAGGAAAAATACAGTTCTCATTTTTTACATACTGCCCAAAATGTGTTTTTGGACCTGTGTCACCAAATGGCATAGCAGCTGTGCAAAACCACCTTTCAGCTAACAAACTGATAGTGCCGCTCTTCATGAGGTGGGGTCACAAAAAGCCCATGTTGAAAATTTGGAGTGAAAATACCCACACACGCATACAGCGTTAGGGTTTCTAACTGTAACACCGCACCCTGTGCAGACAGGTGTCGGGGTGTGACTTGGGATCACTAGTTGTAATGCCCTTATTCCACCCCCACCCCCACCCTGCAGCTAGTGACAGACATCATGGTGTGCCTTGCAGTGTTCGGCCACAAAGTTCACCCCATTCTCCTATACTGCACCCACCTCAGCATATTTCCTTATGGAATGAGGTAAGTATAAGGTCCAAAGACCCCAAAGCACACCACAACACTTGTCAGTGTCTACAGGGTAGGGTGAGGTGAAATGGCATGAGCGTTATAGCTGATGACCCAAAGGCACACCCCAAAGCCTGTCGGTCTATGCAGGGTGGGGGTGGGGGTTGGCGCCACTTCAGTACTTCACTGCCATTTCTATTATGCATCTCTAACTCCATCACTACCAATGCCAATGCCAGCGAGACAACATTCAGCATTGACAAATGCTTGTTACTATTGTAGTGCAAAGCATTAGCAGGACCAAGGCTACTGAGCATGCATTTTGGCCATCTGGCAATATGACACTTTGTCAAGATGCAGAGATCAGAACTGGTAAAAAGCCCAGAAAAATGTTGGATTGTTTTTTATTTGCCCCGATATCATTAAGATTCACTTCAGAGAGACTGTTTTATTTGAAATGTAGCAGAATTTACATGTGAGCAGAAGAGAGTTTGTGGACAGAACATTTCACAATATGAAAATAGATCTTTTTTCGTGAGTTGTGATATAAAAAACGAATCTTTTTTCATATCATGAGTCATGGGAAAATATGTACAATCTGATAAAAACAGCAACTCAATGACATTGCTACAATAGCTAAGTGCAAAATCCAGTTAAGGAGGTCCCAATAAACAAGCTACATGTGTTGATTGCGCTCCAGCATGTCATTTGTTTTGTTTTTGAAATTTGAATTTTTAGGGCAAAACAGAAAACAAAATGGCAGCAAATGAAAAAAGATTTCCCCACCATGAAAAAGGATGACATTAAAGTGTCACTGTCAACCTTTTTTGCATCATATTATTTCTAAATAAGAACCCATATTTTATGATTGCTTACCTTCTCCAAAACTCATTGATGTTGCTGGTTGTTTAATCTGCCTCCTTGCTTATTAGAACTGAAATGCATGGGAATAAATAATTGCACAAAGCCTTGTTTTGCTCCAGATTGTTTACCTAAGCTTACTGCATAGTCCCTGAACATTAGAAACACCCTCAAACAGTTCAGCCACTTGTGATACAATAATCTCATCTATTTCCACTGTATAATGAATAGCTAGATAGTGTTGGGGTGTTGGGGGTATTTCTGAGTCTGGGCAAGATGCAGTTGTAGTTTGTCAAGAAATGTAAACAAACATGTTTTGGTGTGGTAACACCAGTATGGTTGACACTCAGTGTTTTACTTTTTAAAATGAAAAAGCAGTCTGAATCAAACAACCAGCTACATCAGCAGTTGCTATAGAATGAGAACAATCATAAAATGTGTCTTTTAAACTAGGGACACTTTGAGGCCAAATGGGGTTGACAGTGTCCTTTTCATATGAAAAAAAATGATTTTTTTCATTTCATACAGCTATTTTAAGTACTTACTGAGCATGCTCAGAACCAAGTATTCAAAAATTTCAAAACTGAAATAACATTGGAATGGGTTAATATTTTTTCACCAAATAGGCAAAAGGCACATTTGTGGCCCAGCCCCTTTCTACCCATAAAATTTCAGATCAAAATTCCAAACTGTCTGGGTGCTTGCTAAGTTGACAGAAAATCCGTTCAAGCCAAAGGGAAAAAAATCCTTACAAATTCAATTTTTGCGCTATCCAGAACTCGGAATTTGCACATCTAACAGGAACTAGCACAAACAGTAAAAGAAGGTGACAAGACTTTCTATAGATGCATTAGTGAAAGGAGAAAGTCCAGAGGAGGTATTGCTAAGATCAAAGGGGATAGGGGGCATGTGAGAAGGAGGACCATGTAAAAGCATTTATCCTAAATAGATACTTCTGCTCAGTATTTACTGAAGAGAAGGTAGGGCAGGGCCCACAGCTCAGCACCATGGACATGGGGAGGGAGGTGTGCACTAGTCCCTTCACAAAAGAAAGGGTCCTACAAGAGCTCAATAAGCTCAGGGTGGACAAGGCAATGGGACCTGAAGGCATACATCCCAGGGTACTAAAGGAACTAAGGGTGGAACTAGCAGAGTGATTATCAGAAATGGTTAGTGAGTCTCAAAGCACAGGATAGGTCCCAGAAGGCTGGAGTAGAGCTCATGTGATCCCGTTCCACAAGAGTGGTAGCAGGGAGGAGGCAGGGAACTACAGACCAGTCAGTCTTACCTCAGTAGTGGGCAAGATTATGGAGGCATTCCTTAAGGAAAGGATAGTGCAACACCTGGAATCCATAGGAGCACAGGATACAAGACAGTATGGGTTTACAAAAAGAAGGTCATGTCAAACTAATCTCATAGATTTCTTTGACTGGGTAACCAGAGTGGTGGACCAAGGGGGAGCAGTTGATGTCACCTACCTTGACTTCAGCAAAGCTTTCGAAACTGTTCCACATAGGAGATTGATTAATAAGCTGGGTAGGCTTGGGGTGGGTCAGAGGTTGGTCAACTAGGTGGAAAACTTGCTGATGGGCAGAAAACAGAGAGTAGTGGTAAATGGTATACAGTCAGAAGAGATGCAAGTCACAAGTAGGGTACCTCAGGGATCAGTCCTGAGGCCAGTCTTTTTCAATATCTTCATCAGTGACATTGCAGAAGGACTGGAGGGCAAGGTTTGTCTGTTTGCAGCTGACACCAAGATCTGCAACAGAGTAGATGATCCAGATGGGGTGGGCAGAATGAAAAGAGATCTGGATAAACTAGTAAAAGGGTCAGAAGAGTGGCAACTGGAGTTTAGCGCAAAAAAGTGCAAGATCATGCACATAGGGAAGAGAAAACCTGAAGCCACCTTTAGGCTGGGAGGGGAGTTGCTAGCAGTCAAAAGGGAAGAAAGAGACTTGGGCATCATCATCATAGATGGCCTGAAATCATCCAAGCAGACAACTAAAACAGTAGGTAAGGCTAGAGGGATGTTGGGGTGTATTAGTAGGGGTATCACAAGTCAGAAGAGGGAGGTAATAATCCCTCTTTACAAGACACTAGTTAGGCCCCATCTGGAGTACTGCATGCAGTACTGGAGGCCACACCTTCACAAGGACATTAACCAAATTGAGGCAGTCCAAAGAAGGGCAACCAAAATGGTGCAGGGACTGCATCAGAAAACATATGAGGACAGATTAACAGAGCTCAATATGTATACCCTAGGGAAAAAAAAGGGAGAGAGGTGATATGATCGAAACATTCAAACACCTTAAGGGCATTAACAAGGTGAAAAAGTCTAACGTTTCAATATAAGAAAAATAGCAGGACAAGAGGACACAGCATGAGATTAGGGGGAGGCCGATTAAGGGGTAATGTGAGGAACTCCTTTTTCACTGAAAAGGTGGTGGATGCATGGAATGGCCTACCTCAGGAAGTGGTGGATATGAGTACAGTGCAGGGCTTCAAACAGGCATGGGATAGGCATAAGGGATCAATACAGATGAGTATGAATAGATAGGCCATTGACAGAGCAATGCCCGATGGCACATTCATAAGGCAGAAAAAGAAATGGGCAGACTGGATGGACCTTGTGGTCATTATCTTCCATCAACTTTTATGTTTCTATGAATGAAACTTAATACATCCAAAGATATGCCATGTGAAACCATGCATGTAAATATCCTGCAAATTGGATGTACAGCTGCCAAATTATTAAAGTGTAAAAACTGAGGTTTAACATTGAAGTGCCAGTTCAACCCTAACTATAGGAGTGTGACCACACCCCTATAACACACACACACACACACACACACACACACACACACACACACACCAGGAGTCAGGATAAAAATGACAAGATAAAAAAGATATCTTAGATACTGACATCAGTAACAGCAACATATCAACAAGCATTTGTCAATGCCAAAGTTCATTGTTGGAACTGATGTTCGCAAGCACAGATTGGCAGGACTACAGTTTCCAGCACAAAGAACAAGTTATGCCACCAAGTTCACATTCCCATTGAAATACAGTGAAGTGCATACCTGTTTCCTCAATTCTTGATCTGGCTTTGAAGAGTGAAGATATGTCTGTGGTTCAGAAAAGATAAGGGCACTTTAGCCCCATCATGGGTTGGGGGGGTTGTGGTTCGAAACCCTAATGCCCCAGGCATTTGTTGGTATTTACACTACAAATTTTCAACATGGTCTTTTGTGACCCCCATCTCATGAAAGCATTTGCGACCCCTGCTCATGAACAGTGGCACTGCGATTTTGTTAATCTGTCTGGAATGTTGATTTCTTACAGTGACCATGCCATTCTGCACCAGATATGTGAAAACACAGGTCAGGCAGGATGTGAAAAATTACAGTTGTACCATTTATATGGAGGTGTGAAGAGATGGCAGTGTTGAACATCTGGAGTGAAAATATTAAAAATGTTCGAAGGTATGTGAGTACGTGGAAACTGCACAATGCACACTCGTAACAGTCATTTAGTGGAATAATTTCACCAAAATTTCAACACAGGCATTTTGTGACCTCTGCTCATGAATACTGTCACTATAATTTTCTTAATCTTTCCCAAACATTGGTTTCCCACAGTGACCACTCCATTGTGTGCCAGATGTGTGAAAACACATTTTGGCCAGGATGTGAAAAATGACAGCTGTACTGTTCATAAGGAGTTGTGCAAAACTGACAATGTTGAAAATCTTGAGTGAAAATATTATAAATTCTAGACTTAACAAGTGTGCATGGAAACTGTGCAACACACGCTTGTAACACAGTCATTATATGGACTTTTGTCACCAAATTTTCAACATTGGCATTTTGGGACCTCTGCTCATGAACAGTGTCACTGTGATTTTCTTAATCTGTCACGAACACTAATTTCCCATAGTGACCACACTATTCTGTGCTGGAAGTGTGAAAACACATTTTGGACAGCATGTGAAAAATGACAGCTGTACTGTTGATAAGGAGGGCCAAAAACATGCCAATGTTGAAAATCTGGAGTGAAAATATTACAAATTCATGAAGTTATGTTGGTATGTTGAAACTACGCAATGCATGCTTGTAACACAGTCATTATATGGACTTTTGTCACCAAATTTTCAACATAGGTATTTTGGGACCTCTGCTCATGAACAGTGTCACTGTGATTTTCGTAATCTGTCCCAAACACCGATTTCCCTCAGTGATCACTCTATTTTGCACCGGAAGTGCGATAACACATTTTGGCCAGGATGTGAAAAATGACAGCTGTACTGTTTATAAGAAGGTGTGAAAAATGCAAATGTTGAAATTCTGGAGAGAAGATATTACAAATTAATGAAGTTATGTGTGTGCATGGAAACTATGCAACACACGCTCATAATACAGTCATTATATGGACTTTTACCACCAAATTTTCAACATAGGTATTTTGAGACCTCAACTCAAGAACAGTGTCACTGTGATTTTCATAATCTGTCCCAAACACTGATTTCCCACAGCAACCACACTATTCTATGCCAGAAGTACAAAAACACATTTCAGCCAGGATGTGAAAATTGACACCTGTACTGTTCATGATGGGGTGTAAAAGAAAATACAAAATCACACATGCCCCCGCAATGCAAAGCATCATGGGCTGCATATGCAAATCACCACAGAATCTGTGGTGATTTACATGCAGCCCATGATGCTTTGCAATAAGGGGCATGTGATTTTGTATTTTCTGAAACTTGGGCTTCCCAGCCAAATGCCCTTTGGGGTAACCCTTGCCTCAGTGTTTACGCACAGAGGTTCTTTGTCTTGTAAAAGAATACCAATGTTGAAAATCTGGAGTGAAAATATTACATATCCGCGATGTTACAAGTGTGCGTTGAAACTGCGCAACACATGCTCATAATACAGTCATTTTTGGGAATTTTTTCACCAAAGTTTCAACTTAGGCTTTTTGGGAGCCCACCTCATGAACAGTGACACTGTTGTTTCATTAATCTGTCCTGAAAGGTGATTTCACACAGTGACTGCAAAATCACCTTTCAGAACTGAATAACCAGATGACAGCGACTGAATTCATGAGCTGGGGTCCCAAGAACCCCATGTTGAAAATGTGGTGCCAAAATTCACAAAAATAGCCAAGATATGCACGAAAGTTGAAAAAAAAAAACATTTATGCCATTATACAGATTATCAGCCTTTCTTCAGTTCACAGTAAGCTTTGAAGAATGCAGACATGTTCCTGGTCTACCGAAAATTGTTGCGCCATGCTCTGGAGGTAAGTATGGAGTGAGGGGTGTGTGTGGGGAGGTGGGGTGTGCAGTGGGTAGACATGGGTTGGGGGAGGTGCCACTGTACTCAATGAGGGACCATTTTTAAGTTTACAGGTTTTAAAAAAAATTTAAAAAATCACAGGAAGGTTTTTCTTTCTTACAGGGTCTTTTGGCATGCTGGGGTGGGCTGCCAGCATACCACTTGAGTGT
Source organism: Neoceratodus forsteri (assembly GCA_016271365.2). Lineage (NCBI taxonomy): Eukaryota > Metazoa > Chordata > Ceratodontiformes > Ceratodontidae > Neoceratodus > Neoceratodus forsteri. The sequence goes on from CM057449.1 coordinate 1,497,773,417, forward strand.
TTGGGTGGGCTGTAGCTGACAGGGATTGGGCACCCCATCAGCACATACAGAGTGTTGTGGGGGGAAAGCCGAGGGGGATTGGGCACCCCGCCTTGGCACACAACAAATTGGGGGGGACATTATGCTGATGGAGAGTGGGCTTCCTCATTGGCAAATGAACTGGGAGGGGGCATGCTGACAGGCGGATTGGGCACCCCCATTGGTTTGTTTATTTTTTTAACTGTGAGGGGGACATGTGGATGGCCTGGGCTCAGCGCATTCACATTGCTGTAAACTACAGCAGTGTGAACACACAACCAGGAATGCAGTGTAAGAATGCAACATCAAAGTATCGAGCCGCACCACTTTTGGTGTGGATCTGTCCTTTGAAAAGTTGTCCAACTCAACCCCAACAACTGAAAGGGAGTCATCACCAGCCTGCTGACTGATTCACCTGCCACTGACCTGCCCCTAGAAATGGAGCTGTCCATTGGGCACACCCCTGTAGAGCACCTCTTATAGCAATGAGTTCATCTGTGCCTGCACACCACGACAAACTCAAAAATAGTGTTGTCACTGTTGTCACAATAATATTGTTAAAGTACATTTCCAGTACTTTAAAATTAGCATAAGAGCTTTACAGCCCATTACATTATGGTTGTGATAGTCAGCCTATGCCAAAAAAAATATTATTTTGTGACTGGTTTAAGGAAGGGAAGGGATCCATGAGGCTCATCTCTGTGCTCTCCCTAGTGAGACATCATAAAACTTCAGAGCACGGGGGTGGGACAGATGAACATGGAAGTGGAAATAAATTGCTTGCCAGTCTGTTCAGCATCAGGTATGATCCCTTCCCTTCCTCAAACCAGTCACAAAATTATTTTTTTGGTATAGGCTGACTATCGCAGCCATAAGGTAACAGGCAGTTAAACCCATATGTTTATATCAGAAAGTCCCTTTAAAGTTACTGACATCACAGTGGAACACTGAACCAATCAGACAACAACTTTCACAATGCTGATGACATCACAATATCTAGTACGGCACTGAAGCCAGCTGTTAAAATCAAGGAAAAACAGAAACATCTTCAAAAAAACTGAAGACTCAAAAGCTGTAACTTGTAAACTATAGTGGTATATATTGAACATACAATAGCCTGACTCAAAAGAGGCAATTTATCATCACTTGTGAGTTGTCAGAACTTTTATAAGTTACTTGGGGCTGTGTCAGTTGTGACTTATGGTCCTACCCCCTCACACTTGAAGATAAATTACTTATTTTAAATTATCCCATTGAATATCATATACTGTATACATATATTTATTTTATTCTTTATAAAAAACTTTGTTAATCACCGGTTAGGGTTCAAGTTAATACCACAAAGTTAGGGAGATGTGGCGTATGGTTTCCAACCCTAAATCCCAACCCCCTAAGCAGCAAAAGGAAAAAACATTAAGGATTTGGGCTTCTGGAGTCTTGGTGAATCAGGGGTGGGTCTTTCTTGGGGCTATCAAACATAATATTTGCCTCTGTCTCCAGCCTGTAGCCTCTTGTCTGAAGCACAAGGTACAGATCCAAACCAGTGCCTCAAACTGATACACTCTTCAAAGGTACAGAAGTATGTCTTGCCATATCTTGCCAACACAATATGTAATAGCAGAGCCCTGTGGCAAAGAAAGAAGATCACATCTGACCTTATTTGCTAAGGGAACAGGGTGGGCTTTTGGGCTGACAACCCCAAGGAAGACCCCACCACTGATTCACCAAGACTCCAGAGACCCAAAACACTAATGTTTGTGTTTCCTTTTGCTGTTTGGGGGTGGGAGTGGAAAGTTGGGGTTGGAAACCCTAATGCCACATTTCCCTACTTTTGTGGCACTAATTTGAACCCTAACTACTGTATTAACAAAGTTTATTGCAATGAATTCCTTTCTTTTTGAGATAGTGGAATCATATCCTCATTCACGCAGGTCAGATGTGCAGGGCCCAAGGGAAGAAAGTGAAGACTCTGTCCACCTATGGAAGTGTAGGGTCCTTGCTTGTCCTGCAGTTCTGTGCAGTGACAAATGCCAAGAATTCATGGGGCTGTCAGGTGGCTGCAGAAGTGCAGGGCTCTGTGTTCACTACACTTCTGTGTAGCAGCAGATACAGATGCACAGAGAAAAGAGTCAATCTGTCAGCCAATGCACAGGGCTATCCACAGATGCAGACATGCAGAAACCTATGCCAAGAGAAGAGTTGTCTTCACTATATGTGCAATCAAATTTCATGGTGAGAAACCGATTTAAGTCACAAAACCAAAAATTATGATCTGTAATCAAATGTTGAATAACCGATTTTTGCCACAAAATGAAAAATCATGGTGTGGAACCAAATTTCATGATGAAAACCCATTTTTGTGCCATAAAATTACCAATTATGGTGGGAAGCCACATTTCATATTGTACAACTAGTTTCAGACACATAATGCAAAATTTTATTCACAATGCAATTTCTTGTTGAAATCCAATTTGAGCCCCAGAATGAAGAAAAAAATATGATCAGTACTGAAAACTGAATGTCACAGAATGAGCTATAGTTGTGCAATGGGAAATTATGATCAGTAATCAAATTTCATATTGAGCAACCAATTTTCATTTTTGCAAGTACACGTTATGATCCAGAACCAAAATGTGTTTACAACAGACTTCTTTTGAATTGCAATAGAAAAAATAGTTTCCTAAGTCAAATTTAGTTTTACATTTCTCATCATGTGAAACTAAAATTATAGGCCACAATCAAATTTCACGTCCAGCAACTAATCTGGCACATGCAATAATAAATTACGATCTCCAGTTAAATTTCATATCGTGTGACCAATGTTTTTGCTGTGAAATGGAAAATTGAGAAGCACAATCAAATTTCATGGCGAGAAATCAATTTAAGTTGTAAAACTAAAAAATTATTATTTTTTTGTTTAAAATTAGATTTTTTTTCTTAAACAGCAGGTCAGTAAGGACATACATGCAAAAATATCACCAATGTTATTCGTGGTTACTTGTACAATTGCTTTAATCCCCTACTGCCCTGTTTTAGGGGTGAACATATTGTAACATATGAGATGATGAATAGATATTTGAATCTAATATTTGCTTCAATCATATATGCCAACATTGATAAATTGCATTTGTAAGGTGTCTAGATACCTCCCTTGTTACTCATGCATTTATGCAATAACAAACGTGATGCTACACTACTCTTACTAGTACATCTCTCTCATAGAAGCTAATAAGACATGCAATGACAACAGTATATTGACATTAATTCACTTGCCCACTTCCGATTTATTAGAGGTTGCCAACACCCCTTTACAAAGTATCTGACCCTTAAATGATTGTCAGATATTAGCGCTCAGATATATGGTTAGCTTGCTATTGTGATATTACTTAGAGTTGTTGTTGGTAGGTTGAGAATATTAGCCCAGTGCAGAGAGGTGCTACTCCTTTGGGTCAGAGAGGGAGTTGTTCTACTAACATATGGAATTCTGTGGCTAATCACCTTTGGGAATGTCTAGTAGTGCCTGTGGTTGGCCAAATTTATGGAGGTATGCCTTGAATGCATTCCTTGTGCCAGGGGCTATTTTTTCAAATGTTCATGTTTCTAACATGTCCTGCAATGACTCCATATAGAAAGGCATGCTGTGGTCTAGCCTTAGTTTCAATATTCCCATTTTGGCCACATTTGTCACTAGGTGTATGTTGTGCCTTCTACTAACTACTACCTCACTGGTGCACACCTGACCCAGAATGCATATCTTTGGAGTGAAAAGTTCATGCAGGCCCAGCAGGTTGCTTAGTTTGCTTTTGATTTCATTCCAGAAAGATCTTATTTCCTTGTATTCCCTTAGGGCATGCATTAGTGTGCTGTCTTCTTTTGCATTTATGGCAGAGTGATGTAGAGATCTTTTTCATTTTACAAAGCTTATGTGGAGTGTAACAGAGGTTGTTCCTAATTTTTAATTGTTGAATTTTGAGGCCTTACATTGAAGAAGCTTGACATTAGAAGTTTCGTATATCCTTCCACTTCCAATGTGGGATGTCTCTATTTAGGCTCCTGCCCCACTACTCAGTTGTTTCATCTAAAGTACCATATGTTTGGTTTATCAATCAATCAATCAATCCTTTATTTATAAAAAGGCACCTTTCCAAAAACCAAGGCGCCTGTACACCACATAATAAAACAATATTAATAAAACAATAAATTAACCACACAATAAGATATTAAAAATCATTATATGCTTGTTTAAAAAGATATGTTTTAAGTGCTCCCTTAAAAGTTTCGACGGTCAGGCAATCTCGTACCAGGTGAGGTAGAGAATTCCACAGGGTCGGGGCCACAAAACTAAAAGATCTGGCCCCAGAAGTCTTCAAACAAACCCTGGGAGTCTCTAGCAATCCCTCACCAGTGGATCGGAGAGAGCGGGGGGGACAGTAGGGATGAAGGAGATCTTTCAGGTAGCTAGGTCCCTGATCATGTAGGGCCTTATAAGTCAGCAAACCAACCTTGAAGGTGATACGCCAGCATATTGGCAGCCAGTGCAGTCCACGGAGCACAGGTGTTATATGACTGGTCCTAGGAGAACCTGCCAATAGCCTAGCTGCCACGTTCTGCACTAGCTGCAAGCAGCGAATATCAACCCCCGGTAGCCCAAGATACAGGGAATTGCAGTAGTCAAGACGGGAGGTAATGAAGGCATGGACCAAAGTAGAAAGATCATCAGGAGGAACCAGGTGCTTCACCTGGGCAATGTTCCTCAAATGGTAGAAAGAGGCTTTGACAACTGCTGACACCTGTGATTTAAGCGTCAAACAGCTGTCAAAAACAACACCCAGATTTCGCACCTGATCTGAGGTAGTTAGCTGGACACCCCCAAGCCATAAGCCTGAGGGAGATCCAGACAACAACCCCGCTTCCCGATGACCTGGGTCCACGACCAACACCTCAGTTTTTCTGGGGTTCAACCACAGCCAACTCACATTCATCTAGTCCTGGATTTTGGCAAGACAGTTATTAAAGACCAAGAAAACAGCATCTTGGCCAGGTACAAAGGACATGTACAGTTGAGTATCATCTGCATAGCAGTGAAAACTCACACCGTACCACCTAATGATAAATCCCAATGGCAGCATGTACACAGCAAACAACATGGGTGCCAAAATGGAGCCCTGTGGTACCCCACAGGATAGGGGGAATGATGTCAAGGAAAAAATCCCAGACACCACCCTCTGAGTCCTACCCTCGAGGAAAGATCGAAACCAACTGAGGACTGTACCAGACAGTTCACAGATAAGCCGCAGGTGTTCCAACAGCACACCATGGTCCACCATGTCAAATGCCACAGAGAGATCAAGAAGGACCAAGATGGAACAGGTCCTTCGATCTCTCGCTATCAGGAGATCATTTAGTACCCAAACCAGAGCTGTCTCGGTGCTATATCTCTTCCTAAATCCAGACTGGAGAGAATCATAGACATCGTGACTGGTTAAATGATCATCCAACTGCGTCGCAACCACCTTCTCAATAACCTTTCCCACAAAGGGTAGGTTAGAGATGGGTCTATAATTAGCCAAACAGTCCGGGTCCAAAGAGGGCTTCTTAAGAAGGGGCTGCACCAAAGCCTCCTTCAGGGGATTTGGAAAAATCCCCCTCTCCAAAGACCTCCAGACTATCTCAGCCAAAACCGGACTGATTTTATCTACACAACCCACTAGGAGGCATGTAGGGCCCGGATTCAGACCACAGTTGGTCGGACGCAGTAATCGGATGACCATCACAATGTCATTGATTGTGGGAAGGCTGAAGTTGGACCACACAAAACCGGTGTCCGACATCTCCTGTCGACCACCACTACTCCCACTAGAGAGCGTCAGATGGACATCGGACCTGATCTTGGCAACCTTATCTGAAAAGAATTGAGCAAGCTCCTCACACCATTCTTGAGAAAAAGCTCTTCTGGGCTGAAGTCAGATTGGATTGCACAATTTGTCCACGGTCTGGAAAGGCTGAGCTGGTCTATTCTGAGCAGCAGCAATCTCTCTGGACAGGAATTCTGCCTTCTTATGAGAGATTGCTGATTGATAAACCACATAATGGTCCATCAATCTAAGTTTGTCGGAATCAAAGCCCGACTTCCGCCAACATATCTCTAATCTTCGTCCAACTCTCCTCAACTCCCTTAAAGTCTCATCAAACCAAGGAGACCTAGGGCGAAGAGTGAGCGGACGTACACGAATGAGTGCAATGGAATCCAGGGCCCCTGTCACTGCCTTATTATAGGCAAGTACCAAGTCCCCTGGATCCCTGCAAAAAACCCGATAGATCCAGCACCACCATCAGGCCATCTGGGGAAACATCCCTCAAAGGGCGGTACTGGACCATCTTCATAGGGGCTGGCCTACTAGGGGTGGCCTCAAAACTAAACCCAATAGAATGATGGTCAGACCATCTGACTAGTTCCACCACTAAATTGGATATCTCCATCCCCAATAGGAACACCAAGTCCAATGAATGACCACCAATATGGGTGAGGGATGAAATAACCTGTGTGAAGCCCATTGAAATCATTAACTGGCGGAAGTCTCGACCAAACTGCGAGAGTTCATCGTCGACCCAGACATTGAAATCACCCAGAACCAACCATCTGGGGGATCCCAATGTCAGGTTGACAATGAAGTCTGCGACTTCCTGCAGGAAAACATTCCTATCACCTGGTGGACGGTAGACAAGAAGAATCCTGCACCCCACACCCTTGCCCATAATACATTCAAAGGAGTTGGTATTATCCACTGGTACTTCCACAAGGCCGAGTTCTGATCTAAAACAGATGGCAACACACCCGTCCTTACGATCCATCCTAAGGCGGTTTATCACCGAGTACCCGGCTGAAATTGCTGAAGCCAAAACCGGGCCAGCATTTTCATCCAGCCAGGTCTCGGTGATGCATGCCGAGTCATATGTTTCAACGAGATCCGCTATAACAGCGGTCTTGTTTTTAATAGACCTGGCATTACACAACACCACCCGAGTTGGATGAGCATCCGAGGATGACCGCGCTACCTGCTGACTACCAGCAGAATACTTGGGTATGGGAACCAGCCAGGGGGGACCCCTTTCCTGGACCCATTTCACCCCAGGGCATCTCCTTGTCCCCACTATCCCTATCCACCCACTCCTCTCCATTCCCTCTCCAGGCCCAGCCCTCATCCTCACCCTTTTTCTGGTAATCCTCAGAGCCCAACACCATCTATATACCTCTGGTGACAGGGGAGGACAAAAAAATGGACAGAGGTCTCTGAGCCTGGAGGGGGAATAATACCCGATCATCTTATTACCATACCAACACATATTTACTGCGCTAACTAATCAGACAATCCCAAAATTACAAATTCGATCCTAAAACTAAATCCAGCTAAACATAAAAATATAAATACAGAATAACTTAAACCCAAAAATATGAGGTTTATATTAAGAATGAAAATATAAAAACAATTTCTTCACTCAGCCACCAAAGGCCCTCTCTTAGCCAAGGAGGCCAATAGAGCACAGGTACTCTCACTACCTGAGCCCAAAGAACCTATACTTTTAAATTAACATTCCAACTCCCGAGCACTCTCACTACCAGGGGGACCAGGAAGGCAGTCTCACTGCCAATCAGATATAAAATGGAGTTATTTCCTTTGTCTTAAGATCTTAAATGGGACTTTTTTATTTTTTTTTATAAAAAGAACTAGTCTCAATACAAGACAATCAGAGGATACAGGAAATCCTGGAAGATGGGTCCAATGTAAAAACTTGCAGACCAATAATGAGTGAAGATCCCCCACCACACCCCCAAAAGACCCGAAAAATTAGACTACCCCTCACAGGACCCGCAGCTACAGATACCCAGAGGTCAGACTAAAAAGGCAAACCCCGGAATACCTAAGAGTACCCCAAAGGCCTCTAGCTCCCCAGAGGCAGATGAGGCAACTCCTGCTCGGTCCCAGGCAGCACAGCCTACAATCACCAGGCACAAAAAAGGGGGGTAAAAACCTCCACCAGCCAATAACCATGCGAGATCTGCTTCTCTAAATTTAATGCTGAGCACTCCACATAAAAAGAGTGTATAGTCAAAGGAATAGTAAAATCCAAAAATGGAGGGCAACCGATCAACAAATCGGGTCCCCCCACTCACAATACTTCAGTGCAGTTCAGTCAATCAGCTTCCTGGCCCATTCAGTCCCAGAAAATCCTGTCCAATCTTCAAATCTTTAGCAGTTCAACAGAAGATAGTCCACAAAATCAGAGACTGATCCACAAATCAAATGGCACCAGTCCAAGAAGCTTCAAACTCCACAATCAACATGCAGCAAAAATCCATAGAAGATGTTAAATCCAATCGACTAAGCCCATTGACAATAGTGGATGCCACTCAAAATAGAAATCAGCAGCTCCGAAATGCACCCCACAGGAGCCAAGAAATCCCACTAACGGCACCTGTAAGGCTCAGCACAACCCAGCTCACTCTTCCATTTCGTCGCCAAGGGCAGGAGGACACACAACCCAGGACAGCACCAGCGACACTACCCACCAGCTCAGCCCACTTCCTCATTGCACTGCACTCGCTCTCCAAACCCTCGATCCAACACCAGCACCGACGAGAGAACGGGATCGCGAACTGGAACGTTTAATCGAGAGTTCGAAGCTACGAAAGCCAGTTCGTTCAATTGAAGGATTGCGACTAAAAACAAAGCTCAGTAAACACACGGTAAACAAATAAACATAAGAAAAATGCAGGAACGAAAACATAAGGGAGCACAAACAAGCACAGCAAAACTAAGCAGCCGACAGCACGCCCAGCCCGGCGTCCATCTTTGGTTATCAGGCTTTGGTACTATAGAGAGACTGAGCTGGTAACTGAAAGGTTTTTATTGAACTCATTCATCAATGGGTTGTCTCTGTCCATGATCTCCATTTTACCCTAGTGACATAGGATCACGTGTTGTAGTTGTAGCAGGATGTAATAGTCAGTTGACATCGGGTCATAGGTGATCTGGAATGAGTTGAACCAGGACAGTGGGCAGTCTATCACCAGGTTATGTATTTTAGTGATGCCCATGTCTTCCCATCTTGCATTGTGTATGGTCTGGTTATTGATCTTGAGGTTATTGTTGTGCCATACATTGCTCTAGGCTATACTTGCTCTTGCCTTCCATTTCTTTCAGTATTTTGGTGAGCATTTCATGGGTTACCCCAATGGCTACTTCTTTAGTGATGGCGAGAGTGAAGTGTATTAGGCTGGCTATATTGATTCTACTCAGTTTGCAGATTTTCTTCTCTATAAGAACCCATGTAGGGATATGTGTGTTTGTGTTTTGTGGTCTTTCTTTCTTTTGTTTGTACCATTTGGTTAATTGTCATAGCTGAATTGCCCAGTTCTAGAGGTTCACATCTGGTACTCTGAGGCCCCCTTTTTCTGTTGTTCTTGCTAACCATTTCAGCTCACATCTAGGGTTTTCCCCCACTCAAATGAGCATGCTAACTAGTTTCTGCATTTGTGTGAGCCATGCTGCAGGGATCCTATATTGTAGCATACTAAGCATAAATAGAACCCTAGGAAGAGGATCATTTTGATGGAGTGGATTCTTTGTCCCATTCAGAGTGACAGTCTTCTCCATCTCTCTGTGTCCAATTTTAGCTGTTTCAGGATGGACTTTGTGTTCGCATCCACTGTGCCCTTGCTTGAGGTGCATAGGGTAGTGCCAAGGTATGAGATACTATTGGGTTTCCACTGTAGACCTGACCCTTTGGTGTATCTTTTTGGGCACAGTTGGTTAATGGGTAAGAGTTCCAATTTATCTACATTCAAAAAATCTTTCAAAGATTTATATGATCTTCAATACATGTGATATGGATTACCTAGGGTGTGTGATAGAGATGATGATGTCATCTTCACAGGCAGTAATTTTGTGTTCTGTATTTCCCAGATGTACTCCTGCGATCCTAATTTTATGCTGTATTTTATAAAGCAGGGGTTCTAGAGCCTGATTGAATAGTGCTGGGTATAGGGGCCTCCTCGTCATGATCATTTCCATAGGGGGAAGGGTACGGATGTCAGGCCATTAGTACTTACTACTGTCACTGGTTCTTGGTATAGTAGTTGTGTTAGTTTGATACAGGCTGGCAGGGTGTTATATTTTGACAGGATGGTGAACAGGTAGTGCCATTCCACCAGGCCAAATTCCTTTTCAGCATCCAGTGATATCCAGCAGCCCTGATCTTCAGTTTTTTTGCAATTTCCAATTGGTAGGTTAATTTGAGTATGCTGCCTGAAATGTATCTTCCATTCATGGACCATGTCTGTACATGACTGATGAGGCTTGGGAATACCTGATTAAGTCTGGAGGCCAAAAGTGTTGTTATAATTTTAGTGTCTGTGTTAAGGAGGGTAATCAATATGTATATGGTGCATTTCTCTTTGTTCGTGTTATACTTTAGTATGAGAATGATTACCCCACCCTACGCCTAGCATTAACTGTGGTAGCTTCCCTGTTTCTTGGGATTCCAGAACAACTTCCTTTAGTACTGGGGTTAGTTCAGTTGTGAACTTCTGGTAGAAGTCTGGTGAATAGCAGTCCTCTCCTGGGGTCTTCCCCCTTAGTTAGACTGTTGATGGTGCATCTTATTTCTTCCATGGTTATCTCTTTGGACAGGAGTCCTACTTGATCTTCCATTAGCTCCAGTAGAGTTATATTATTCAGGTATGCTTGTGTATCTCCACTAGGTCTTCAGTTTGATAAAATTTGCTGTAGAATTCAAGAAAGATCATATTTATTATGAGGGTGCCAGTTGTGTTGTTATCTATTCTTTGGTCCTCTATGGAGATAATTTGGGTATTTGCTCTCTCTTGTCACAACGTTAGAGCTAGACATTTGGTGACCCTAGGGCTGTTGGAGATATGGTTGGTTCCGGATTTACTGTATGCCAGTTATGTGGCTTGTCTAAGGTTTTCATTGCATCATTTCCTGACTTTGGCCCAAACCTTCCACGCTTCATCTGTATTGTTTTTTGAAATGGTGTTTTCAGTTTTCTTGATGTCCTCTACTAACTGGATCATTTTTGCCTGTTGTTTCTTGTTCAGGGCTGAGCATAAAGCTATACACTTCCACCACATGTGGCATTTCAGGGCCTTCCATGTTGTAGTCCAGCTAGTGTCTGATAGTGGACTGTTTACTAGGAACTCATGTATTGTGGTTCTTATCTCCTGTATATGGTCTTTATTTTATAGGAGAAAGTTACTGAATTTCCAGGACAGGGATCTGGGACCTGGCTGTCAGTGTTGAGTACTAGCTTTACAGGCGAGTGGTCTGAGATAGTTACCAGAAATATAACTATTCCTTTTACACCTTGTATCACTTCCTTTTGGATGAGCCAGTAGTCAATTCTGGATGCAGACCTGTGGCAGTTGCAGTGGAGCATGTATTCCTTTGTAGTCAGGTGACTGATTCTCCATACATCAACTAGGTTTTTTCCTCCACCAGGGCCTCAATTGCCTTTACAATTTGTGTTAGTCATCCTTTAAGATTGGTGCTATCCATCATATGGTGTAGAATAAGGTTCATATACACTCCCAGTATCCACTGGTATTACGTTATTTTGAATAGTTGCTCTGAAGTGTGCTTAAAGAAGTCTCTGTCATCCACACTGAGGCCATACATGTTCTTTTTGCGCTCCCTAGTGATCCCACCACTACCAGTAGTCTTCATTCTGGGTCCTGTCACATATATTCTTCTGTAAAACTTAAGCTTTTGTTTATTAAGATCTGTGTTCCTCCCCTTCTTTTACTTTATCCAGCCCCATAAGCAGACCCCACTCACACTCCCATCATCATCTGGGCTTCTGAGCTCTTCTTGTGGGTTTACTGTAGGAAGGCTATTTGTAATATTCCGTGTTATGTGTTATAAAACCTCTTGTCTCTTCTGGATGGTTTGCATCCACTTAGCTTTAAATGTTAAACATGCTAGTCATGTGTTAGCCATGGCCTAGGTGAAGCATGTGTTTATCCCCTCTCTGAGACACTTTTTTTGTATTTTTTTGTTATTGTATGTACCTCTTATTTGTTCTACATTTATATTGTAGTTCCTTATTTTTTCTCAAACCATACCCAGCAGAAAGTTGCATTCAGTCATGAGCACCTAGCTTGTCCATTTACTTCCTCACCTTTTCCACTGGTATTGCATCCATGCTGTAACTTTATCAGTAACTGGAACTTAACTCATCCCTACTAGTTTGTGGGCTGGCTTGATCGCTGATTGCATCACACCCTGTGGGATATACAGTAGGTGTGCTGATTACACTGCGACCAAAACATTAACATGGTTTCCTTATCTTTTGCCCAGTTGATTCATCCCAGGTAGATCACTGTGTCTAACAGGACTTCTCTGCCATCATAGCACTCATATAGGGGAGATTTCATGGGTCTGTTGTCAAGAGTCCCCCCTAACAACTCATGATCTAATCAGACTCCTCATCATTCCCATTGATTTTTCTCTGGTAACTGCCCTAGATGGCCGATAGAGGTTGCCTGTCTTTAAGGAACCTACAATGACGTCATGGGGTCCCTCACTCCTCCACCTTTCCACCTTAGGGGCTGTCACTTTGCCAAGCTGTCACCATCCAGCTTTACACCCAGAAAGGTCCTGTGACTCACATACATTCACTGCCTGGAGTAGTGGGCTGTGACAGCCCACAGGGGCTAGACAATAAACAGGTCACCCTTGCAACGGACATGTTAGCAATCACTTCCAGCATAGTAGTGCAAAAGACTTGGTTATTTATTTCTCCCTCCTCCACCCCTGGGTATCTCCCATCAGCAGCCAATGCAGCCCATGTTATGGTGGTGGTCCCAAGGAAGCAACTAAAGTAGCCCATTACCGTGGAGGGGATGACCTACGTATTGTGGTGTCGTGGTACAGACTCATCTAAAATTTTCCCTTATTACACATTACTTTGGACTATTTAGCCCTGTCACATGACTCCCACCCCAGTCTATACTGCCTGCACCCTCGTTACTGAGCTCCTCCCAACCCCCATGGTGGGGGGATCCCTCATCATTATGGGAGGGGAGGTCCCCCGAGCCCCATACCAGGGGACCAGCTATGTATAGTATCATAGAGGCATGGACTCTGCAGTGGCCTCCACAGCTACCCATGCTTGAGCTCTTCCAAACTAAGCCCCTTGTGCTATTCCCTCACCTACCTTCCCCCATCTGGAGCCAAGGCCATATGCACTCCAGGTGCTGTGATTGAGCATTTGTGAGTTTAGTGACCTCCTTCTGGTGTTATCTAAGTTAGACTCTTGTGTGTGAGCTGCTGGGAGATTTTGTGCCAGGTGTACTTCTTACTGACCAGTTGGGTGTGTGCCCTGTTCTTTGGGAGAATAGGTAAAACCAGTTCCTGTTGCTTTTGGTTATAGAAGATGATTCATCGATATAGGTAATGTGTTTGGCACTATAGGGACTACAGGGATCCAGGTCAACCACCCACTGCTTACTATTTGCTTACTGTCTCAAATCTTGAATCATGGGCATTTGAGTCAGTCTCTACTAGTTCCTGATGGGCTCATCCCATTTCTTTTTAGCTTATTTCTTTGTAGGCCCTCCTCAGCTAGAGGGGTTGTACCTATGGTTCCCTCTATTCAGCATGGCATTCTCGGACTCACCCTGGCTGCAGTCAGAGTTCAAACCCCTCACCTTCCTCTCCCCCAGGCTGCTTCACAGTGGGTACTTACCCCACATGCTATGGAGATCTGGAGACTGGGCTTCAGGTGGAACTGGCTTGAGTGCACCTGTCACAGCACATCAGAGCTGACCTTCATGAGTGCACCAGAAGATTCTTTTTTTCTCAAGATTGCCACCCCCCCATGGTGCTGGGATGCAAGGATGCCAGGGATGCTGCTGTGCATGCTTCCATGTGCTGCACATCCGATGTTGGCCCATGCTGACCCTCAGATTGGACCCTGAGCATGCACCAGCCCCCAACCACCGCCGGGAGCCAGTACTACAGTAGTCAACCCTTCCCATCCTCCCCGGAGGAGGAGGAGGAAGAGAGCAGTCCATGGGATGCTTGACCTTCCTCCCCCCAGCCAACCCTCTAACACCTGAGATCACTCCCGACCCTCGGTCATCGGCATGGTAAGAGGTAAGGTGCCAGTGCCTCAGCCCTCTACACCACCAGGCCAGCTGGGCTTATCCCATATTTAATGGCAGTCTGTGAATATTGCTCAGTCCCTATGTGCTGACATATCCATGCCCCCCCTCTTTGATTTGTAAGTTTTGGCCAGACATCTCTTTTAGATGAATGGTGACAACCCATTGCAACAGTTGGTGTTCTCCTGCTCCTCCTTGCTTAAATTTCTGGCACATCTCAAGTGGACGACCACAGATTCTGGGGAATTTTGGGTCCCATACCGGGTCATTTTCCACTTAGCACCCCTTCTTATTATCAACAGGGTAAAAAATATGGCCCATCTCATGGGAGAAGATTGTTTTGGTTGTTGAGGCAATTTCACATTTGTGTACATGAAGTCCTTTTGGTAAGGTACTCAATGAGTTTGAATGGTGAGTATCCTTGCAAGAATTTTAGAGAGCTTATTCTAGCAAATAATGAGTTAAGTGCTGTCTCTGCTATGCCTATGGTAGTTTAGTTCTTAAATGTTGAAGAAAATGGGTGTTTCAAAGAGCACCAGTCACCAAGGAGGTGTACAGGTCCCTGAAGTTGGTGAGGTGGAATATTAAAATGCAGGGCTTCTCATTAGAGTCAGGTTTCAGCACCATTATTCTGTGCAACTGAGTCACTGAATATTCTTGATTACCCTTTAGGAGACTGAACCAGTATTGCAACATTTTTTGGATGAATTCTACTAGGTTCTTGTCTTCTTTTTTTCCAGTAAGCACATTAGGAGAAGGTTGTTGCATCTGGGAACATTTTTCTGATATCCAGTCTTCTCCAGTTTCCTGAGTTTCTTGGCATCCTTTACCTGCTCCTCTGTCACTCTACCCAGGGCTTTTTCTAGTCTGGCCACTCTTGCATCCACATCATTTAGCTTTCATTCATGCACTTCCAATGTCCCTTTAATATTTTTAATTTCTGTAACAATGTTCATTACTGATGATCTCAGGGCAGTCATCTCTTGCAGGATGAGGGACAGTTGCTCTGCTATGAGACTTACTCCATCAGCATTGCTATTGTCTGGTGAACCTGCTCTTTGTTATTTTGCCTTTGGGCCAAATTAGTCTGGATTTCCATTTTCCTCTCCTTCAAGTTCTATCATTTTGGATGTATTTATTATATAGTTATCGGCTGGTACCATTGTATGCAGTATGGATTAGGCAAGGGTCTAAAGTTTTTAAGTTATTTTCAGGCTGGGAATGAAGCACTGATGCACAGCGTCCACTCACCCAGGCAGCACCACATGATCTCAAGAAACCAATTTTTGTAGCAAAATGAAAAATCATGAAGTGCAATCAAATTTCATGTTGAGAAACCAATTATCTGCTGTGAAATTAAAAATTCTGATGCACAAACAAATTTCAAGTTGAGAAACTAATTTTTGGTGCAAAACAATAATGGTACACACTTAAATCTGATCCTTAGAAACCGATTTTCTGCTGTGAAACAAAAAAATGTGATGTGTAACCGAATGTCAAGTCGAGAAACCAATTGTTGTCACAAAATGAAAAATCATGGTGCACAGTCAAATTTCATGTTAAGAAACCAATTTTAACTATCCTGGTGGTGCTGAGGATTGAGGCACTGGACATCACACTTCATGCCATGCCAGCAACCTGGGTTTGGTAATGGACTGGGTTGCTGGGGACCGGCTAGGGAGGATAGAGCATCTAGAGGACACCTCTCCTCTCCTTGGGGAGGGATTCAGGGTTGCTTGGTGTCCTGGCAGCCCCCAATGGAGATAGGGGGTACTGCAAGTACACCAGCCAGAGTAAGAGGTGGACTGCGGCAGATGCCAGCAGGGCAGCCAACCGCAGGTGTCACTGCATGCCACACTCCAAGGGGAAAAAACTACAAGAAAAACCCTCTACAGCACTGTAGAGATGATGGTGACTCTGGGGCAGGCCCACATCCCAACACTGACCCAGCACTCCAGGAAACTCCACTGCCAATCCACCACTCAAGTAGGCCTCTCTAATTCCGCAACGGCTGCCACGGGAGGGTGTGCCCACCCTGGGGGTGATCCTGGGGGCTAGACTTGCCTGGGCATTTGGGGGAGGAAGCTGGCAGCATGGGGTTCAGGCAGGAAGTAAAGTCCTTGCCAAGTGAGTACCTCTGAAGGACGCCTGGGCTGTATGATGAATAAAGAAAAGTGTAAAAAAAAAGAAACCAATTTTCTGCTGGACAACCAAAATGTGTTTCCAACAGACTCTTTCTGAATCACAATTAAAAAAATAGTTTTGCAAGTCAAATTTAGTTTTGCATCACCTTAACAGTGCAACACAAAAAAGTGTGTCACAATTAAAAAATGGTAAAAACATTAACATAGCCAGAAGAAATATGTAAAGCATATTTATAACTATGATTGACTGAAGCAAACCTCATCATCTGAACTGGCATGTTCTACTGAGGTAGATTCACTTTTTTATTATTATGGCTGCTGTAATAAAAGTTTGAATTAGTAGTTTGTTACTGAGGTAAGACACAATATGGCGGCTGTCATTAAATGAAAACATTTTTGGGTGTCATGAGCACAATGTCTCACAGAACTAAAAATGGTATCAAGAAACCACATTTTACCAGCCTTATCCAAAAACGCTACTGAACATGCTCAGAAAATTTTTTTTAAATCCTTATAATTCTGGAACAGTTTAATATTTTTTCATGAAACCACCCAAAGGCACCACCTTGCCATAGCACACTTCTACCATGAATAGGGTTGCCACCTGTCAGGTTTTTTACCTGGTGATCAGGTTTTCAGGGTCCCTATCAGGTAATCCGGTTTTGCTCTGTGCTGGTCAGGTTTTTGAGCCATTTTGAGTGTTCACATACTTTTGAAACAAATTCATTCATTGTTTCAGCTACATGGCCAGGTTACAAACAAATTCTGTTGTCAATGTAGCCTTTTGTGTGTGAAAGCAGTCACCCTGGCAGGTGTAAAGTATGGCCATTAACACCATTAGCACATACTTACCTAATCTTTCCACTGCATCTTAAAGTGGCATAGCAGCACAGCTGTCCCCACCTTTTGTAACGGTAACAGAGCTAGTTGTCCTCCATTGTCATTTGCTGGTAAACATTTTCATTTCTAACAGAATTTAGGTATTTTTAAATGTTTTAAACTATTGTTTTCCTCAAGAAAAAAATATGGACACTTCTTTGGCTTTGAAATAGTACTTTGGACAAGAACAGGAAATGGAGCCAGAAAGAGATATAAAGTATGAATACTATTGTATGCTATTTACAGTATTTCCTTGTCTCCTCAGATCATATCTGTAAATGAGATTTATTTCATCTCTGTATGTTTATTTGGTTAACCAATGTAAATAAATAAATACATAAGTAAATAAATAATTAGGAAGAACCTAGGAAAGTTACTTTAACAGGCACAGTACAGCATCTTAACATTTTTATTTAACTGCTGCATTGTTCTTTTTTATTGATATAACAAATGGACTTCTAGGAGGAACAATACATGATGAATCATGAAAAGGGGTGGGGCTAGGGGCGGAGCTTAGGATCCGGTTTTTGCCTCATCCAAAGGTGGCAACCCTAACCATGAAAGTGTCAGGAAAACATTCTATTCCATGTAGGCTGTTGGTGAGAGCAAACTGAACCTCAATGTTAAGTACAGGAAAACAAATTACAGGTCTGCAGGAAAAAGACATATCTGTATCTCAGAAACCACACAAGCTGCCATCATGAAACTTTCTGCTAGTTTGGGATTTGTGTTCTAGACAGCACAAGCACAATTTCAGCTATTTTCATCAAAAACAGCCAAAGCTATTAAGGTGAAAAGTTATGGGTTTATCATTGAACCCTGTACTCAACCCCAACTGCTATCATGCCTCTATAATATTCTTTGGAAACAAATTGCTTTAATGCACCAGTTGGGGTTCAACTTAATGCCCCAAAAGTAGGGAAATTTGGTGTTAGGGTTTCCAACCCTAACTCCCCACCCCTCAAGCAGCAAAAAGTTAAGATCACAAAGTCAACCACTGATGGCCATCATCAGGTAAGACAAACAACATACAACTGTTTCCAGATTATTCAAATGCAGTAACACTGATATGCTACCTTTGTTGATTTGTACCTGAGGTATACACACTGCAAAACATCCACACTCACTTCTAGCTGCAGATAGAAATCCATGATAGTCAAATCTTACCACTGACTCTGTGTGCAGAATTGCAGGCCCCTGCAGCCACAGATACAAATCTATGATACCCAAATTGCAAGAGTTATTTTGTCTGCAGAAGTACAAGCCCCTAAGGGGTCAATGCCTCTGTAGCCTCAGCTACTCATGGACTCTGCAATACATACACTGGCCTCCACTTCTGCAGCCACAAGTGAAAGACATCCACACCAACCTCTGACTACAGAAAGGCAGGTGACACAAAACCCATTATACCAAAAATTGCAACAGTACTTCCATCTGCAGAAGCGCAGGCCCTTGATGATCCTGTGCCACTTCTGTCACAAGTGTAAGGCATATCCACCAACTTCTGCCTCCAGAAGGCGGCCACTGTGAGGCATGCAGCTATGCAGCCATATGTCCTGTTGCAATGTGGGTATCATGGTTTCAGCAGCAAATCTAGAATTTTTTTCCAGGGGGTAGCAGTTTTTCAGTTTCATAACTCCAAACAGAAACCATGAACTAGTGGATCATTCAATATAATGAGGTATCTCATACAGCATTTTTGAGTACCTCTGTCTGCAGAGCTTCAGCCCCATGTGGTCATTGCTTCTGCAGTCACACATGCCATAGCACTCTGTATGACATACACACAGGAGTGACTATATAAGCACAGGTCCATGTGGTGCTACTACATGTGTGCCTTCTGGAAACAGTTGTATGTTGTTTGTCATTCCTGATGATGACTGTCTGTGGTTCTTTGTGTGGTCTTGTCCTATTACTGTTTTTGGGGTGGGGAGTAAGGGTTGGAAACCCTAAGCCCACATTTCCCTACTTTTTTGGCGTTAAGTTGAACCCTATCTGGTGCAGTAATGCAGTTTGTTTTGCAAATAATGTCCTTTCTTTTTGAGATACTGGAATAGTATCCTCATTCATGCAGGTCCATTTAGGACATGTGTGAATAAATGCAGAGGTGCAGTACCTTTTGGGCCCTGCACCAGTGAAAGACTCCACCCACCCATCTACAGGTGGGGTCTACATATCAGTGTGTCAACAGAGATCAATAACCCATGGGGCTGTCTGGTGAGCTGCAGAAGCACAGGGCCATCTTGGTTGCATGCTTCAATGTGGCCACAGATGCACAAGTCCAAGAGTCAATCAGTCAGGTGAAGCACAGGGCCCTCTAGTGCCCATAGATGCAGAGGTATAGGGCCTTATTTCATGGGACGAGTTCTCTTTACTATATGGTAATTGGTGCCATGTAGACAACCATGCCCATTTCCTTCCCAGGCTGAGGGGTCATTCCTCCAGCCCCAGCTGCCTCATTGAGCTCACTTCCAAATTCAGCTCACCGCCACCAGATCACAATGCACTGCCTGCTGGGGTAAAGGCTAGCACTGCACACGTTTCTTAAAAATTATTATGTATTTTAAATTTTGATCCTAAATTTTCAGTATAGTTATTTAGGACTCTTCCTTATAAATATGACATGTGCCATTTATAACAAAGTGGCCGAAACAACATTTCATGCCACAAGTGTGAAAACATGTCTCATCCAGGATTTGAAAAATTACACCTGTCACGTTTGTGAGTTAAATGGGAAAAATGGCTTTGTGGAAAGGTTGGAGTCAAAATATTATTAATTAGGAAAGTTCTGATTGAACATTGAAATATTTCAATGTTTACTGATAACTTGGAAATTTTACCATATTTTAAATCAAATTTTCAACATACTCTTCTTATGCTCCCACCTCATGAATACAGTAGGTGAATATTTTAACATCCAGTCCAAATCTTGATTGGTGGCAGGACTTCAAAATCACCTTTCAGCATAGATTTAAGAAATGTCAGCTGCATTGTTCATGAGGTGGGATCCCAAAAAGGCCGTGTTGAATGTCTGGTGGGAAAATATTGAAAATCAGCAGAGTTACAGTATGAGTGCATGTTGAAATAGTTCAGTGTTTACTCATAGCATAATCATTTTACCATATTTCTTCACCAAATTTTCAACATAGTCTTCTTATGACCCCAACTCATGAACTTGGTACTTAGAACTTTTAAATCCCTCCCAAAATGTGATTTTGTGGAGCAACTTTGAAATTACCTTTGTCACAGATTTTAAAAATGTCCCCTGCATTGTTCATTACGTGGGGTCCTAAAAGGGGCATGTTGAATGTTTGGCAGACTAATATTGTAAATTAGCAAACTTCTGAGTGAATGTTGAAATATTTCAATTATCACTATTAACCTGATCAGTTTACCATATTTTTGCACAAATTTTCAACATAGATTTCTTATGACCCCACCTCTTGAATAAGGTACATGAAAATTGTAAAATCTGTCTCAAAAGGTGATTTCGCAGAGCAAATGCAAAATCACCTTTTGGGACAGATTTAAAAAAACTGCATCTACCTTGTTCATGATGTAAGGTCCAAATAAGACTCTGTTGAAAATTCAGTGAAAACATATTGAAAAATGACAAAGCTATGAGTATAACTTAAAAATGCATTGAAGTATGTTAAGCAGACTTACCTTGTTTTCTCATATCACAGTCACCAATTCCAGCACTGAGAAGTGTTTTCAATTGGAGAGTAGATCTATGCCATGGGACACTTTGAGGAGTGTGACGGTGTGTGGTGGGTTTGTGGTGGGTGGTGCTGAGTGGGAGGTTGGGGTGGTGGGTGGGGATATGACAGGCAGATCACTGAGGGATGAGAATGAGAACATATAGGAATTGTGGACTGATATATCAGTTTGTGACACAGCAAGGGTTTAAGGGGTTAGAGCATCTGTTTGGACGGGGTATGTGGCATTCCTGTGGCTGAGGCACCCATTCCTGTGATTCTGGTGTCCATTTTAAATTAAAGTACATTTTTGCATTGGGCTAGTCTGGGCCCATTCTAGCACTGTTTTTTAAAGTATACTGACTCCACAACTACCACCACCAAAATACACACAATAAAGTCAAAAGACATTACTCCACTTGGTAACTGAGGTGACATGTGGAAATGTACTGTAGTGAGAAAGGAGGACACCAGAGGATTGTACAGTGATGCTAGAGAAGTATCATGGGACAATGGCATGTTGTAATGGAAGTGCCTGCACCAGCATGTGAAATTGCTGACACATACATGTCACAAATTCTAAATACCCTCTTTATTTCCACCCTAATAAACTAATTAACAATCACCACTCAGAGTAGAAAATCTAGTTTGGAAAGATTAAAGGTATTTATTAGAAGACATTACATTATTTATTAAAAAATGGATGATAGAATTATAGGGGTAGTTTTAAGCCTGGTTGTGCTTGGAAAATGTCTATTTTATAAAATGGGTAGAGCTGAAAAATATGAGGGGTATGTGTAGAGAGTGGGGGGATATACAGATACAGATGACATCATTAACAGTAGGCTATCTCAGCTAAGAAATTATTGTAAAGGTTTCATTCAGGTTGCAGCACATTATACCCTCATTGCCTTGTTTTTATCATCTTGAGCAACAGTTACAAAAGGAAGGCCAAAGATTGGGTTAGGGAAAGGTGTACTCTATAAACTGAAGCACTCTAAAAATAACCAATGTCATTTGATTTTGTTGTTACTTTTAGCCGGAGATATAGAGATCAATCCAGGACCCTCTCGCTTTTCCAAAAGATTTATGGAGGTACGAGACCAAGGACTGAAAATATTGTACTTAAATGAGAGAAGTCTTCCTGCTCATTCTGATGAAATCAATGTTTAGGTTGAGGTGGGGGGAGATTTACAATATCATAGGTCTTAGCGAAACATGGTTGAAAGAGCACACAATGGATAATCACATAGGAATGGATGGATATTCCATATTTAGACAGGATAGGGTAGGAAAAAAGGGAACAGGGCAATGTTCTACAGTGTGTAAGAGATACAATAGCAGCCCAAGTGGTTGAAAAAGGGCCCCTTGAGGAAAAGATCAACTACTTAACAATTAGGATAATGATGGATGCAACCAAGTGTTAACATTTATATTTAACATGTTTTTATTGTCCATCAAAATTTAACATAGGGGACTATAAGATATCTGAGCTTTGGACCGGTAACCACAGAAACAGAAGGGAACATATTATGATGGAAGATGCCAACCTTGACTGGGATAAGGGATGGGAAATAGTCAAAACTGAAAGATATATGGATGCAAGTCACTTGTACAGTTGAAACATTCTCTGTCCCATTATAATTACAAAACTAATAATCACACAATTATTGACTGGCTTATTACAAATAGACCAGCCCATGTTATAAAATATAGTGCACTGTCTGATTCCATATTGGATCACTGTCCTGTTTTGTGTAAGAAAGTTAAAAAAGGATCCAGTTCAACCTAGGATTATTAACATGAGGAGTATAAACAGAATGGATATGGGGGATTCTACAAGATCTAGATCACATTGAATGAGAGCAAGATGTAAACACTGAAAACCTGGATTTATTGGTTGAAGAGTTAACAAACTGTTTGAATAAGGCATTTGAAAAAATACTCCAATAACTAAACAAAGAGTTAAGGATACATTTTCACCTTGGATAAAAAGAAATATTAAGGACTTAATAAAGAAGCAGGATAAGCAAAGGAAACTATATTTAACAAAAAAGGATTCAAACAGTTTGTTACAATATAAAACTTATATTAAATTAAAGCTGAGATAGTGAAGACTAAATCGGATTATTATCATCAAGCACAGTTGAACAATTTGGGGGGCTCAACAAACTTCTGGGTCTCATTAAAGCAACTCTGTAATCCACAAAATAAGACAGGAATTATATGTATTAAAGAAGGGGATAATACAATATTAGATGCAAAGGTGATGGCAGACAAATTTAATGAGTATTTCATTTCTAAAAATACACAGGGACAGCTGGCCCAGTGGTGCTGAGGGTTGAGGTGCTGGATGCCACACCTCACTCCACACCAGTGACCCAGGTTCAGGAACGAGCCTGGGTCATCAGGGGTTGGCAGGAGAGGAGAAGGATTGAGTGTCTGGAGGACTGCTCTCCTTCACCAGGGTGGGAGGGAGCACTACCATCTGTGTGTTAGTGGCCCCCTGGCAGTGGCTGGAGGCATCACAATGCACAGGTAGTCTACGGGTGTCATGCTAGGGCCGATGCTGGGAAGGGGTACATGTGGTAGCATGCGTGCCCCTGTCCATTGGCGTCATTGCACACCTCACATGCCAAGGGGGAAAGAACAGGGAAAACAGGGCACCAGTCATGGTGGCAAGATGGCCGTCTTAATGGAGAATTCTCTGGTTCCAAGGGCGTGCAGCAATACTGGATCCTGGTCTGGTGGCTGAGTATCGGGGGGGCTCTCCACCACCCCACCATGAGGGGGCAAGCCCCGGGGTAAATGCTGCAGGGCCCGAAAGTGGAGAAGAGATCCTTGGGACGGCATCCGGAGCCTGAGAGAGGATGCCTGGATGTGAGACAGGTAAGGCGGACTGGATGCCAGGGAAAAAATATACAAAAAAATACACAATGACAGGATGAAGGAAGTATTCAGGTTAATAAACATCATCAATCAAATAACACGATAGGTTCTGAGCACAGTGTCCCTCTCTTTGCCTTCCATGGGATGGAGAATGAAGTACTGGAGCTTCTTAATGGACTGGTAGAGGGGGAAAAGTAGTGGGACAGACATGCTTCACCAAAATTTGTTAAAGATAGCAGCAGCTAGGATTAAGGGACCTGTAACGGCTATTCTTAATCTATCACTGAGCAAGGGGCAGGTACCACAGAAATATAAATAATCTAGGGTAATCCCCATACATAAGGGAGGGACAAATTTAGTATGCTAAATTATATGCCTATTTCATTATTGACAGTGTTGAATAAAATGCTGGAGAGATGTGTGTTCCATCAGCTGATTGCACATCTGGAGTTACTCAATCTGTTAATAGATCAGCAACATGGGGTTAGAAAAGGCCGAGCCACCTTGAGGGCAGTGGCCAGGTTCACAAATACTGTGCTGGGGGCTTGTGAGGAGGGGCTGACCACCAGAACAATGTTCATGGACCTGGCTGGTGCCTTCGATGTGGTGCATCATGGAATATTATTGGAAAAGTTAGGAAAAATGGCGATTTAAGGGATGACTCAGGAATGGTTTAATAGTTACCTAAAGAACTGCGTACAGACAGTGGGGATAGGAGATTAGGTATCCAAGCCCCTAACAGTAAAAACAAGGGTTCCCCAGGGATTGGTGCTGGGCCCTTGATTACTTTTAATATTTTTGAATGATCTGCCCAGTCCATTCTCTGGGGAAACAGCCTGGTGTGTGCAGCAATGCAGTTATATGGGAGTCTGCATCAGCAGTTATAGAATTACAGTCATTCTTACAGATAAAGTATGATATTTTGGCTAGATGGCTTGAATCAAATAGGTAATATTGAATGAGGGTAAGACCAAAATGATCATGTTTGGATCAGTTCAGAGATTAGCAAGGGATTAGAACTGCCTACAGATTAAGGGGAAAATGGGGAGTGCTTACCACTGGTATCTAGGTTTAAGTACCTAGAGGTTTTATTTGATCCTAGTTTAAGTCTTGTTCCTTATATTGATTAGGTGGGGAGGCAAGAAAACCAAAAATTGGGGTTCCTGTACCATAATATGAGTTCCCTTATAGATGAAGCATGCTTATTAATAGCTAAACAGCTATTAATTCTAACACTAGATTATGGAAACATATTATTTTGTCAGCCACAGTGTGTATTTGGGGATAAATACAAAGTTATCTTTAATAATATTTGTAGGTTCACCCTTAGAGCCCCTTGCCGAACACATCACTGTACGTTGTATCAGAAACTGGAAGTTTTGCCCCCTTTGTGTAGGAATAATTTAAAGCAGTCATGTTTGCCTAAGAGTAGCAATCAAATCAGAACCAAAAGCACTTTTAGATACACTTAAGTTAAGGACAACATGTCAAAAAACAAGGAACAGTGTAATGTTTCCATACTGTACTGAATTCCTCCATGTAGAAAAGATATGTATAAAAATACTTTTTCATGGTTTGGACCTTCCTTTTTAAATGAGTTTGCAGGGGTGGTTACTATAGCAAAAAATTTAACTTGTTTTAAAAAATTGCTATTCAAATTTTTGAGAACTGACAGTAAATATGAATGTATGTTAATGTGATGCTATATGTTGACTGTTAAATAATGTAATTGTGATTGCATTGTAATGTTTTGTGTCAGACATGGCTGAAAAAGGGCTGTGCCCATTCCACCTCATGGTAAAAAGAAAAAAAAAAAAAACTGTCTTGTGGGTATACCTTTGATTGTGTGTCTCTAATAGAATGAGATTACAAGTAGATATAGGATAATGTATGGTCTTTGGTTAATAACCATGCTGTAAACACTTTAAGAGGTTGATATGACATCATTGTAAACCTTGAGAGCGTAGCTGGAGAGGTTTTCAGATGTCATGGCAACCTCGAGGAGTGTTTTTTTTATTTCTGTATTCTATTTTTATCTTCCCTGTGTCTTCCCATCGGCCTCTCCTTTGGGCCATCTATAGTCTCTCCCACACTGCTCACTTCTGCCCCTTCCCATTGCCACCATCCACCTACCTCAGATGGCAGCCACCTTCAGGGTAATCCAGTGTAACCCTTCACCGGATGGGTTCTCCTCCTTCAAAGAGAAAGGTGTCGGTGGGGGTCATCCAGTGCAACTTCTTGGCCCCACGGATGCTGCTGAGGAGGTCTCTGGAGCCTGACCAGGGTATTCGTGGTGGTGGGGGGAACAGATGGCCATCATCTAGTCTAATGGTGGAGAGATTTTTCACTTTTCTCCCCAGAGGTGCGGCATGCCATGACATCTAGGCATACGCCGATGTCTACCACTCCAACCAGTCAGTTTGCCTGCATGCTGCTATACCCCTGGTCTCCACCAGGAGTCAGCAGGCACTAGACCACATCCCCAGCCTTCCTCCTGGAGAAGGTAAGTGGTCATCGAATGCTCAAGTCTACTCCCCCAGACCAGCCCTCCAGTGACCTGGGTCCGCTCCAGACCCCGGATCATCAGAGTAACAAGCAGAAATCCAACCACTATGCTGAAGGACTAGTGAGAAGTGTTTTCAGTGTGGTTATTAACCAAAGACCACACATTATAGTTTATATTGTATGTGTCGGTGCTGAGCACATCGGGACTGGATGAATTGCATTTTGGCAATGTCACCACATAGGCACCATGGATACTAGTTGGCCCCATTGCATGAGGCAGATTGTGGCCTGAGTGGACTGTTCCTCAGCAAAGGTAACTGGGAGAAAAAAAATAGGAAATGGAGTTTCAATTTCAAATGCTTACAGCAGCTAGTGATCACTGTTCACAAAACAGAACATTGAATGATGTGAGCATTCTGTTTTGTTATACCATTGATATAACAAACTTAAGAAGGGTTAACAACAGAGTGATGGCATATCGATGGCATAACAAGGTTGTAATCTGCTTGATTTCAGTTAGTAATAAGGGCCCCCCAATACATTATAACTGTATTATGGTCCATGAGTCTGCAAGAAAGATTTATGTCAATGCTATTCTTGGAATTCTTTATGATGCAGAAGTCCAGGAACAAATAGTTGTATAGGTAGAAGCCACTGAAAACCAGAGATTCAGATTGTTGGATTCAAGATAACTGACGAATGTGTTCATTTCCTCTGTTGAACCCTGCCAAACCATTGACGGTCATCAATGTACTTTTCCACAGCTCTAATTTGATCAAAGTATGGATTGTCATTAGGATAATGCAGATGGGTTTCTTTCCATAAGCCAATGTACAGATTCGAAAAATTAGGTGCAAAGCTTACACTCATGGCAGTCCGACTCACTTGTAGGAAAAAATCCCCCAGAAGGTGAATGCATTACATTCCAATACTAACTGGGTTATCTGCAGCAGAAACCTAGCTGGTGGTGGTGGGCTATGTTTGGGACATCGATTTAAATAGTACCCTAAAGTATTAAGCCCCCTGATGGGGGATGTTGGTGTAAAGGGCCTCCACGTCAAATGTGACAAAAATTGTCACTTTCTTTGACTCGGAGGTCCTCTAAAAGTGAAAACACCTGTGTGGTATCTTTGATATAAGAATAGACAAATAGCCACAACGGGCTTGAAGAATCAATCTGTTAACTGCGACAATGGTTCGATGAAACCAATACTCAAAATAATAGTGTGCCCTGATGGATTAGTGAGGCTTTTATGTACTGTATCTTTGTAATTGAGCAAATGAAATGGCTGGTAGTGAGAAAACCCTGTGTTTTACTATCAATTATGCCTTCTTCAAAGGCTGTTTCAAGGTTTGCATCAATCTTGTATTTAAAAGACAGTGTTGGTTCACCAGACAGTGGAATAGAAAAGTTTCTATTACTGAGCTGTCTTTTGACTTCAGCCTTGTAGTCAGCTGTGCCTAGTATTACCACAGTCCCTCCTTTGCCAGCCTGTTTGATAGTGATAGCTGCATTTTGACCATACGATTCATGTCTTAAACATTTCTATAGACAAATTCACAAAGGAAGGTCTATTCCTATTGTGTGCTAGCAGGCCTTCTTGAACACACTAACAGTGCAGTTAGGTGAGGGCATAAAGCTGGACTTTAGATGAAACTGGTAAGAACTGGTTTCATTACTTTCAGTAGATGTATTAACCAATGACATATTGGACATACCAGTGCCCTTCTATTGACTGATTGAGTGCTCCTTTAGTGTTCTCCTCAAAAAATGCCCTGCAGATTCTTTGAGTTGCCTCCTTGACTGCCTCCTGGGACAGTCTCGCCTTAACACTGTACTCTTATTATATTTGTTCTCTGATGGTACCTGTCTGTAACTTGTTGATTGCTCCTACCTTGTCCCTGTATCTGTATATTACCTGAGTCCTTGGACTTCACCTTGTTGTTTGCTATTACCCTGTCTCTGGATTGTTATTGCCTCTACCTTTGTAATTCTCCCGGGTCGCACCTGAAAATAGGCACTTGACTGTCTAGCGTGCTTACCTGGTAAACAAAAGCTAAATAAGTATTAGTACCATCATAATTCATACCACCATTTGTCAGGTCCCATCCCTTTTCCACCTATGACCAGTTAGGTAATTTTCAGACCTACACATGTTAAAACAACACTTTAAATTCAGAGTCCTGGCAAATTTGTTAATGTCAATGTATGAATCATACAGAAAATGCTCCCTCCCACAGGCTGAAGTAGAGAGTAAGGAGAACCTGAGGGGACAGGAATCGTTTGGGTGCAAATTAATAAAAAAATCAATGGGGTAGAGACCAAGGTGGAAGGAAAGGGGAGCATTAGAAAGAGTAATTGAGGGGGGAAGGAGAGAGGGTAAAAAGGTGGAAGCAAGCAGATTGGAAACAAAATCTGGATTTCCATGTTTGTGCTATAAATCTAGGAAATAAGATTGCAGACCTAGAAGTCATTATGTCAGATGAAAACCTGGATATTGTGGCCATTACCAAGTCATGGTGCACTGAACTTCATGACTGGGACATGGCTATACCAGGCTCTCTTCAGAAAGGACCGGGAGGGAAGAAAAGAAGGGGGAGTGGTGCTTTATTTGAAGGAAAGCATAAAAGGAATGGAGATATAGGGAATACAGGAAAAGGAAGAAGTACTGTGGGTCATCCTGGAGATGGGGAATGGAATGAGTATTCACACTGGATTGATCTACTGATATCCAGCACAGGGAGAGAAATTTCATAAGGCACAGATAGAAGCCATTGGCTAGATGACAGAAAATAGAGAAGTGCTGCTGGTAGGGACTTCAACCTGCCGGATAGAGATTGGAGCCTTTCAGCAGCAGTTTCAGCTAGAAAAAGGGACATTCTGGACTCTCTGCAAGGGGAGTTTCTCAGGCAACTAGTCAGTAAATCCACCTGTGATGGGGCAATACTGGACCTTATTCTCACTGAAAGGGACAGTGTTGCAGATGTCAAGATAAGAGGTCACCGGGGGACCAGTGAGCACCATGCGGTGTGGTTCAGTACAAGGATTGCTGCAGAATTAAATCACACAAGGGCAAGGGTCCTGGGCTTTGGAAAGGAAGATTTTATAAAGATGGATGAATGCTTCAGGGATGACCTGACAGGTGGGGGATGGCCTAGGTGGGATGATGGAACAGTGGCAGAAGCTAAAAGGGAGTATAGGAAAGGCAACAAACCTGTGCGTCAAACAAATGACCCAAAGCAAGAGGAAAAATCGACCACTATGGTTCTCGAAAGAGGTGGCTGAAAAGGTAAAGGCTAAAAGGGTAGCATTCAAAAGGTAAAAGGAGATACAGAGGGAGGAGGATAGGGAAGTATATCAGGGGAAACAGACGAACAGGGAAAGCAGTAAGGAGTGCAAAAGCACAAACTGAAGAGCGAGTACCCAAAAGGTAATGAAAGGAGATGACATGTTTTTTTAGGTATATAAGTTAAAAAAGGAAGACTGGGTGGGATTGTAAGGTTAAAAAGGGAAGGGGGCTGTGCAGAGGGGACCAGGAAATGGCGAACATCCTGAACAAAAACTTTTCTTCAATGTTCATCAAGGAAGGGGAAGGGCAGAGGCCACAAAAAAGTAACAGAAGCTTTGGAGGGAGGGAGGATGACACTCGTCCTATTTTTGGAGGAGAGAGTCCTGAAGGGATTCACTAATCTGAAGGTGGACAAAGTAATGAGGCCAGATGGGGTGCATCCAAGAGTATTGAGGGTCCTCAGGGATCTTTCTATGTATCAAAAGTTTTAGACTCTGTGTGGACTCCGGCTTCAACTGTCTGTTCAGTACATATTTTCCAAGTTCTGGTAGATTATAGTTTGAGAGGTTGATAATGTTATTGTGTGTTTGTATCACTTGTTGATCACTTGTTTGATACCTCACTTGTTGGTAGCTTTTGCCTCTGCCCTTGCCTTTGCCCTTCCCCTTGTAATATTCCTCTCCTTCTTCCCTCTGTGGCCTCTCCATGTCCATTGACTTTTGTGAACCTGATTCTGGGGCTGTGGTGGGGGCCGAGTGATCTTGGCTCTTTTCCAAACTGTAGCTGCATTTAAAAAAACAGAAGAAGCAGCATCCAACTCACTGTCATCCTGCTGTGCTGCTGTCTAGGTACTAGTCAAGTGGGGTCTTTTGAAAATGGATTTTAGCTGCTTTTCCAATTGAACATACCTGTTCACCCATTAAGATAGTCCTTCTCATCCTTTAAAAATGTTTTTTTTTCTTTATACGCTGTCAGTTTTTTTTTTGCTCAACAGTTTGTTCGATTCCTCTTTGAGGGTTGTAAATTCAGCTGAATCCAAAAATGAATTTAGTGCTATCCCTTTTTATTTCAATTCTCCCCCTGTCTACTTTGAATTTTAATAGAGTCACTTACTATAAGTCTGATGAGATGTAGTGGAATCACAGGTTCTCTAATTGCTGCTGCCATTCTTGTGCAGAGAGACCACATTGGCCCTCCTCATGTCCTCTGGAACCTCCCCCATCTGTAATGAGGTGCTAAACAGTGTTTGCAGAGTGATGGCTAGCACCATGCTCATTTCCCTGCATACTCTTGGGTGACTCCCATCCAGTCCCATCACCTTGCTTTCCTTTAGGGCTTCCAACCCCTTGTGAACTCTCTCCCACTGTTTCCTGTTCATGCATGTTGGCCTGTTGCCTCTCCACTCCAAAGTGAAGACCAACCAGCAGTAGTCACTTAAAATTTTTGCTTTATCTCAGTCCTCCTCTACATAGTCCACTCCTCCCCAGTGTCCAGATATTTACTATACCACCCCTTGCCTTTATCTTTTCACTGATGTACCTGAAGAAAGTCCTGTCTCCCTTCTTGACTTCCTGGTTGATCCTTTCCTCAGTCTGAGCCTTTGCTGTCCTTACCCTGTTTCCTGCCTCCATCTATTTCTCTAGATATACTGTCCTGTCTGCCTCCATTTGGGTATCCTTATAAGTCCTGAAACCCATTTTTTTTTCTGTTACCACCTTAGCCGCCCCCTTTGAGAATCACAGTGACCACTTTCTCCTCTTTTCCTTCCTTATTGCCTTTAAACAGCTTGCCATTCCTTTAGTTATTCCTTCCTTTATCGTATTCCATAGAACCCCCACCCCCCGGCTATCATCCCCAAAGTATTTCCTGAGGCAGTCTCCCATTTCTTTAAAATCTGCTCTCCTGTAGTCCAGGACTCTTGTCCTGGTGTGTTTTTTTCTCCTGCCTACTCCATATGCTAAACCATACTGTGTGATGATCACTATTACCCAGGGGGTTACCCACTGTGATGTCTGCAACGCTCTCCCTGTTCATAAGCACCAGATGAAGCACTGCCCTGACAGTAGTGGGATCTGTAACCAGTTGCTGAAAATGCCCCATGCAGGGAGTCAAGGATCACCCTTCTTCAAGTTGTAGCTGCAGTCAGTATGTTGCAGTCTACATCTAGCATATTAAATAAATACTACTTACCTTTTCCTGCTATTTTGCTTATGGTCTCATCCAAAACACTGTCCAATCCTTCCCTCCATAGTGGGGGTGTGTACACCACCCCCACTCAGATAAAGGCCCTGGACCCTTCTCCATCCTACATAAAGAACCTCTAGCCCCTCCTTTTCCCCTCTATGTCCTTGTATTTCCTTGGCCTTTATACCTTCCCTTATATATAAAATAACCACCTTTCCTTCCTGCCCTGTATTTCCAAATATTTTGTAAGCTGGTATGGCCACCTCCCAGCTGTGGTTGTTTGAGCACCATGATTCTGCTATGGGCACTAGATCCAGGTCTGCCTCTGCAACGGTGGCCTTAAGGTTAGGAACATTTTTCTCTTGACTCGTTGTGTTGATGCACATAGCTCTCCACACTTTTTGTCCCACATTACTCCTACATTACCATCCATTCCTGAGTCCATTCTTCACCCTTCTCATTCCACTGGTACTGTCCTTCCCTTTTTGATCCTCTCTC
Organism: Neoceratodus forsteri; assembly: GCA_016271365.2. Taxonomy (NCBI): domain Eukaryota; kingdom Metazoa; phylum Chordata; order Ceratodontiformes; family Ceratodontidae; genus Neoceratodus; species Neoceratodus forsteri. Next base: position 1,497,805,707 of record CM057449.1, read on the forward strand.
CCCATCCTCCCTAGTAATTTTCTCAGCCTTCGTCCAGCTGTCAGACTCCCATCCCTTTCCCCCTTGCCCCTTTCCCCACTACCCTTGGGGAATTTACTTCCTCTCGGCTTTTCTTCTCTTCTGCTCCATTACCTATGTTAGTTTGCCGACTGAACCAGTTTTTTTTCTCTGTCACAGTGATTTCTGATTGAGCAGATTAAATGGTAAGCTGGTACTGAGTCAGGAAACCGGCAATGAACCAAGGATGATTTGGATGATAACATTTGCAAATTATGTAAATTGACCAAATGTGCCCTTACTCCCTTCCAGTTTAATCTGTCAGTGCTTCTGCTGGAATTTAGTGACATTCTACCTGTTACTCGGCAACTTCAAATAATAATATGCATTATGGGTACAGCTTCAGTGTAATCTGTGTTGTTGCAATTACTTAAAAAACTATATTTACCAAAAAAAAAACTAATATAGAAAAAGAGATAAATTGAATTTGATGCTAGGTAAGCACCAGTAGACCGCACAGTATGCCTGCTATTTTCCACTGCCTATAATGTCAGCACAGACCATTCTTGATATTGGACTGACTCCCCTCACCCAATTGTTTAACAATTAATATCCCCTTATACTTATCCTATGCATTCTTGAAGCCCACCAATTTTTCTTCCCCATAGCTAGTAAGCAATAAAACACAATGGGGTGTTGATTGTTCTAGGTTTACCCCATACTCATAGGCATAGCAACACACAAGGCAAGGCCTTTTGACCCCCTCTTCACTCTAAAAAAATACTGCCATTTCAACCCTTCTGATGCTGAAACTTGTAGCATCTATGTGGTGAGAAGGCAAGTACGTTCTTTTATCTACTCCTTCATACTTTAGAAAAAGGTACAGATGCCAGCTGTACTGGCTAGAAGGTAACAGTTGTGTGGTTGAATTTTGAGTTGTACTACAGTAGTGACATCACTATTGCAGCACAACAATGTATTGCATTCCATTATACACTATAACTTGTATGTAAAAACTACTGTCTGTTCCACTTGCATGCCTTTTGGTTGTATGCACATTCCATTTGTATGCACATTAGTGCCTGGTCTCAATTATTTTGCTGTCTCTTCAATGTTCACATTTTCATTTATATGCACATGTTTTTTCAGTTGTATGTCCTTTTTTCTTAGCTAAAGTGTGCCTCTAACTGCTAACCTTTTTGTAAATCAGTTTCTGAGTCTCCCATTCAGCTCATTCTGGCCACTTAAGGTGTTAATTACCCACGATCACCTTCTGCTGGAGCTCATTAATGGCTATTTAAACTGATCACTGAACTCGGCTAGCACACATCCTGACATGGAGACGACAAAGCGGACGGTGTTATCACTGGATCAGAAAGTCCAGGTGATAGAAAAATCTGCCTTTGCATTAAGAAAAGAGTTGTCCACTCAGTTTGGTGTTGATGTCTCTTGTATTGGGAGGATTATAAGACAGAGAGAGGCAATTCTTAATGACTGGGGTTCTGGCAGTCCTAAAGACAGAAAACTCAAATGGAACAGAAAAGATGCCCGCATCGAAGAAGCCCTGCTCAATTGGTTCTCATTGGCCCAACATAGAGGTGTTCCAGTGATGGACAATGTGCTCATGGAGAAGGAGAGTATTCTGGCAGTCACTATGAGGATCAAGTGCTTTGAACCCATGTCTGGATGGCTGTCCTGATGGAAAGAAAGGCACTGCATCGGGTATCGATGTGTCCATGGGGAGAAGGGTGAATCTGATCCAGGTGCATTTGATGACTGGATACGCTCTGTATTGCCCTCATTGCCGTCTGAATATGAAGCAATAAGCATTTTTAATGCAGATGAGATGGCCCTGTTTTTCAGGGCAACTCCAGACAGCACACTTTCATTCAGAAGCGAATCACTAGCTGGACACAAAAAGGCAAAGGAAAGCATGTCAAGCATGGTGTGTGCTAACTGTGATGGTTCAAAGAAGCTTAAATTGCTTTTTGTTGGAAAATAAAAAAAAACAAGATGTTTCAAGGGAATCAATGTTAATGCACTGCCCGTTGAATACACTGTGAACAGCAATGCTTGGATGATGGCAGATTTGTTCCATTAGTGGCTAAAAGCTGTGGACAAAAAAATGAGGAGGCAGAGAAGACAGATAGCCATGATAATTGACAATTGCCCTGCACATAAGCCAATAGGACTCAGAAATGTTAAACTTTTTTTCCTACCTCCTAATTGCACCTCATTGATTCAGCCGATGGACCAGGGGGTTATAAACTGTCTAAAACAACATTACCATCACCGAATTGTTACAAAGATTGTTAGAGACGTTGATGCAGAAGCTGGGCATTTTAATTTAAAAGCTAAGAACATCAACTTACTGGAGGTTATTCATCTCATCGCACAATTGTGTCAGGTGTAACCGCTGACACAATAAAAAACTGTTATAGAAAGGCAGGCATCTGCCAGGTGACTGACGCTGATCCTATCGATGAGGACACTGAAACCATTGCCCCACCTCCCGGTATGCTGGCTGCTGATTTCACTGCATAGCTAGCCATCGATCAGGGAGAGCCATCCTCTGGTGAACTTACTGATAATGAGATCTGTAACAGTGTTTTCGGTGTCATGAATACTGTTGAGGAAGATGATGATGAGGAGGAGGAGGATGAAGAAGAGCACCCTCCTTCTACTGGTGAGCTTTGGGCTTATGTAAAAAAATTAAGACTTTTGTTGAAACCAAGGAAACTAATGACTTTAATTGGTTTTATAGCTTTGAGCATAACATAGAGAAACTCACAGCCGTATAAGCATGCCAGACTGTAACTATGGCTTTTTTTACTAAACAGTGAATTGCGTCAGCATGTATTAAATGTTGTTAATGCTTTTAATGTTTGCATTGGTATTAAATCATGCTATAATCTCATTATGCTGTACATAATTTTAATTTTAACACCTTTGGTACTCAGTAAAACTCATTTTCTGAACACTGACATGCTGCCTCTGAGACTTGTGATACAGAACTACCACAGTCTGACAAAAATTCAATTTCAGATGTATGCATTTTCAGTTGTATGCACATAATACTACTTCCCCAACCATGTGCATGCATCCAAAATTGACTGTATATAAAACATCAATAAATAAAATTGTTAGGTATAGGGATATGCAATAGGGACATGTTGATACATTATTTATCTACACAAGAACACTTTGGCCTTGGTAATCTCATGAGTGGCATAAGCTAAAGTGATGTGCCCAAGGTCAAACTATTAAGACATAGATAAATAATGTATCACACAGGTCCTTCTCGCTTGTCCTTTTTATACAATAAGCTTTGTTTTTTTTAAGGGAATAATTATCAGGTAGTGTTCATCCAACATATGAATGATAAATTCCAGGATCTAGAGCTTATTATGCATACTGTATGTACAGAAAATATTTTTAATGACAATGGATTTGTGTCTCCGCACATTGCATAAATGCACTTTAATTAACTGTTTCAAATTTAATTTGTTTTTATGAGATTTATATAAATCAACACTGAACATGATAAATTAGACTGCAATTATTACCAGTCTTCAAGAGAATTATTACGAACAGAGGGCTCTTGTATTGCAATTTGCTCAGGATTATTGACTGAAGGTTGAATTACCGGCTTGAATGTAGAAGGTGTTATCTCACTAAACACATCATTAGAATCATCATACTCTACATCCTCAGATATGCATGCCTGTGGGTGACTTAAAAATATGTTAAATAAATGTGTAATTGTTTACATCTTAGTCAAGGTTACTTTATTATACTACTATCGTATATGTGCAATTTTAAAATAACCTTATTTTGCCTCAGTGAGACACATCAGGTAAATTACCAAATAGCTCATCATACAGAACATAATTATTTTTTGACCCATCCCACAACACCACCATATAAACTGTCTGCACTATAGACTAGCAACACTGACATTATAGTGTATTTTAATACTTGAGTATATTATTAGAGTGATATGCAGCATTTCAAGCAAAGCATGTAAAACTATTACATGAGTATGCACATAATACAAGACCAATTTATCTTAAAGTACATTGAGTCTTTGCATTACACCAGTGTGAGGTGTTGGGGGAGGAGCGTCAGTCAGCAACATAAAGTTTGAACCACAGTATCCTGTTCTACTACCCCGACAGACTAAATGTGGGTAAACAAATAAGATACAGACTGTCAAAATAAGAAACAGTTTAGTCTTCCATATGAAACTGTTTCAACATCGTAAAGAAATGCAAACACATTGTGAAGATTAGATTAGAGTTTGTGGGAGGTGAGGTGCTGGTGGTATGGGGTGGTGATGTGCTGGTCTGTTCCACCTTTCAAATACAGCACAAGCATACTGTTAGGACTTGAGCTCTGTTTTCATGGGACTACTTTATTTATTATTTATTTATTTATTACATTTTGGTGACCGGGTAGGCTCACTGAGCCCCAAAGGTCCCTTGTTCAGGGGCGACCCTATTAATAAATTCAGCATTGTTTCAGCATCATGAAGGCTTGGCTTACTTTTTTACAAGAGTAAATACCTAAGTTATTTCTCACCATGTTATAGGTGCCATAAGACACTTAAGGGATATGTAAATATGCTATTATAATTGCATTTGGCTATTGGGTGTTTATTTGCACCCTCGAGCTATGCAATTATGATAACATATTTACACACCATGGCATGTCTTCTTGCATACGTAAAGTACTGGCAACTGCTATGAATGCTCCATAACATACGAAAACAACAGCTAACAGTTATGCTGCATTTGCCCTGCTCTAGCCATACACCAAAACTGGGACATGTGCCATTGACAGAATGGTTGAAAATCCAGACCTGGTCTCCATTACTCCCAATTTCCACTTCATTTAGGGAAAGATAGTTGGGTGACCCATACACCCAGGGAAAGCCCATTTTAGTTAAGCTCTACCACTTCAGTTCTAGGCTGCCAGGAGGTCAGCTTTCATGAAAATATGGCAGGCTCTATGGTTTGCAACCAGCAACAGTTGAAGTGCACACAGTCTACTGTGTCTAGCAAACGTGCACTAGGCACACAATCTGCAGCTAGTTATCTAAAAACCTCCCCTCCATCACTACTTATCTCTGTACTAAGCATTCTGTCCCCTATACCATTAGCTCTTGGCATACCATAACCCCCTTTTGGACCAATGGTTACAACAGGATTTATTGAGCTGCGGGTACATTTATATTATTTCTTGAGGAAGTACCTTGGGATACTGACGTCTAACAAGAAATATGGAGTTAAAGGAGATACTGGCATAGAAAGGATGGTAACAATGACCTTATGATCAGGGTGAAGACAAAATATTGTTCCATGAAATATGGTGCTGCCAGCTGGGATAATGTACTTTTATCACTGTTTCTGCTGTGATATCTTACAGTATACTGCTGTAACTCAATTTAATCCAATGGTATCTACTCCATTTGCTATGTAGTACACTGTGACATCAGATACAGAGTGCTTGATTCAGGTTAGCAGCACTGTATAGTCAGTGTAAAGACAACAGAAAATGGGTAAATCACATTGTATACAGTACATTATATACTGTATTTGTCAGTGGTCTTATGGTTTTAGAGAACAGTGGCGATCAGTTTCAGTTCAGTTTATTTATTATACTGGATATGGCATGTGAGCAAGAAATGCCTGTTTTCACAAGTGTCAAGTTACAGAAATACAAAAAGCAGGTGATGTACACAGCTGTAGGAGAAACATAGTAACCTTGGTTGACAATACAAGGTACTAGCATACAACTATAGACACTGGTAGGCAGAAGATACAAATTTGGCAACAAATCACGTGGCAGGTACATCTAAAGTAAGCCAACATACATAAGAACTAATGTATTTTTTCTGGTGATGTTAATCATGTGGGCTCCATAGATATTCTAACCATCTTTATCTGAATGACTGGACTGGAAGTTTCTGCTCAACTCAGTGATATCACTTGTGCATAGTCCCTCCATGTGTAGGAAGCCCCCAGCAGGTACTGGGGATAAAGGTGCCTAACACTTGTCTTGATCCTTGTGCATATTCTATTTGATAAAACATGCCAATAAGGAACAAGAGTGATAAAACAACCTACTGTTTACTGTGCTATCTGTTCCCTTCCCTGTTTCAGGCACCATTTAATATTTAATCTTTGGATCCACCGCCCTCTGTAGGTCATTAACCATTCCTAGTTACTGTGGCACTCACTGCTGCATGCTGGGAGATTAATATTCCTTGTAGTATTCATTTATCTTTCAAAGATGTGCATTGCAATGAGGGCCACATTTTATCAATGCTGCTGGTGATCTAAAGGGGCCAGAATCTGAAAGATTAAATAATCTCCCAAAAGAAATGTAAATAGAAAAGCCAAGGTATTTTCAAACTGTGGTGGAGGGCATTATTTCAAAGGTGAATTTAGACCAAGGAAGGAAAGGGAGCAGAGAAGTTTAAATACAGTACTCATGGCCATTTCTGGACCACAGTCTAATGTCCATTGCTACTCCATGGCTGAAAAAATGTGGACCATATTCTGAGTTTGGTCCCTTAAAGTCCACATTGTGCACAATGGTTCCAGCATGCAAAATTGGGGGGATCCAGTTTTTTTTTTTTTTTTGGCTGACCGTTGTATAATCCTAAATTTAGCAGAACACTCTAACCTGTGCAATTCTAGCCCTAACTATTGTATTCTGTCCTTTGTATCTGAATTAACCTTAAATATACTTGCATCATTTTTATTAATTACTCTACTTTTTATTCTTTTAGTTAATTAGCTTGTATACTTGGAAAATCAACAATGAAGTGATGACAGCAGCCTGGAGCTACTGTCATGAATGACAGAAATTATTAATGGATTTATGAGAGAAGACTAAGACCCTGCCATCAGTTACACTCATCTTCACTAACTTGAAGGAATCATGACAGTGGCCTATAGGCACTGTCATAACTTACAGACATACAGTAATTAATGAACTACTGACAGAGGCTTGTGGCTGCAGTCTTTAATTCAATAAAGCATTACCAAACATATATAGTGGCCTGTGGCCCACAGCCAAAAATTACATACATTCTCATATACAGTGTTTTCTTCTTTGCTTTTTTTCTGCATAGTGCAGTATTCAGTGTTGCAAAATACCAAACTGTTGTGTTTTGCCTCTGTTTCAGCAAAAACCTTTAAATGGCCTTGTGCCATAACTTGCGACTTACAGTTCATATGCCTTATTTTTATCAGTTTTTAAATGGGTCACTTGTTATAAAATTGTGTACAATTATCATGAGGTAAAAGTGTGAAAGTAATGGAAATAAAGTCATAATAATGTAATGAATTCACACAATGCCAGCTGTATCACCCCTGCAATAAAATACAATGATATGCATTCCATCTACTTCAAAAGGACAGGGCTCCATTTGGAATTTATAGAAGCCTTCATGAGACTTCAGAAATAATACTACAAAAAAAAAAAAAAACATGAACCATGCTGCCTGTCACTTTGGCGTATTAATTTGCTCCTTAGTATTATATGCTTTGCCCACAAACAAAGCTTCATCATCTTGAAATATAATCAGTCTTTTATGTTTATATGTTTAACACCACTGTTTTACTGGCAGGCCTCTTGTATTGGCCTGTACAAAAAGGTGTGTATGTATAAATAGGATGATTTTGATCATCAAGAAATTAGCTGCTTATGTCAAAATACTGTGTGCCTGCATTGAGTTGCAGTCATGGGTGAAATTGCTAGAATAATTATTAGAGGCACTGTAAAAGCATGCAGTGTGTGTGAATTTAAGACTCATTAATTTGATGTCACTGTATGAGGTCAGAATATTATTGCCCAAAACTTCTGGTTTGTGTTATTATGCCCTTTTTTTTGTAAGGTCATAATGTTTTTGAGTGTGTCCTTTTTAATTGCCTGTGCTTTTTTGGAAAAAGGACATATGTGATTTATGTAATTAAAAAAAAAAAAACTAAAGGTACTTTTGTGGAGGAAGGAGGCATCATTAGTACACAAGTTGTGCAAAGTTGAAAAAATGTGCTTTGTCAATTAATTTGTGAATCTGCCACAATTCCCAAAGTTAATCTGCCTTGTGAAGTGACAATTCGCAATATAGGAATTTCTTCACCAATTGTGAATTTGGTTACTTTGCCAGCAAAGTGGGGCCCATGGGTAACATTTGCTATGTACTATTGAACTGGAGGTCACTTTGAACCGAAATGAGTTATATGCCATATGGAGGCTGTGTTGAGTACTATCTTCTGAAGCAAGAGGTGGAGAGAAGTCTGTTCCTGCTTGTCTGTTGTCAACAAACAAACAACAAACTTTGACATCACTATAAAAACTGAGCCTCTTGAAACAAAAATGGACCACACATAGATCTAGAGGAAGTTGTGCTGCTAGATTTGTGTTGTTTCTGTTTTTGTTGACTATTTAGTTTAAAGTACTGATTTGTGTTTTATTTCAAATGAAGCACTGCTGTGGGGAAGGGGGATGTGTCAGTTACCGCAGCACCCCAAAAAGATGAGTGACTTGCAGCCTTTTTTTACTGTGAGCAAGAGTGATTTTTGTTAATTATTTTTTGTCTATGGTCCATGATTTCTCATTTTATTTCTGTAGTTCAGTTTGATGTGATGAAGTGAAGTATGGTGTCAGTCTTTTTCAGTATTAGTTTTAGTTATTTAGTTTACATCTTAAAGTGATGGTGTTCCTTCACTTACACTAACTTGTTAACTATCCCTATCATCTGTGCCTTGTTAATCCTTGTTGTGTTAAAAAAATATAAATAAAACAAAAATTGTGTGGTTTTACTGTAGTACTATTAGCTCAGTAAACTGTTTTGTTCAGATCACACTGCTGATCTGTTGGGGAGGTGTTACCTGCTGCTGCTATTTAGTTTTCCTGCAGTTTCATTAAACTTCTTTCCTCTTTTATAAATCGAAATATACAAAATGACTTGGATTAGACACTTGATGAAAGGGAGAGGTGCCATGGAGGTGGCAAGAAGTGCAGAAGGTCTGTGAATCAAAAAGGGGTTACACCTAAAAGAACTCGTCTACAGCAGTGTCATCTATGGGTTCCAGAGATGGAAGTATTAGTAGAACAGTAGCTGACAGCAGTGGCAGTAGCATTTATAGGTGTAGAGTTTGGGGGGGCTTCCAGGCTCAAGCCCCCAAAGGAAAGCTGAGCCCCCCCTTAGATACAGTAGTCTAAAAATAGGTTCACTGTTTAGGCCAATAGTTTTTAGCCTGAGAAAGCCCCCCCCTGAAACCCAACCTACAACCATGGTGCATTAGTATGGCTTCATCTTTTCTGCCACATCTAGCATCCATGCTGTTCATGACTGGTGGAAGTGGCAACAAGAGGAGCAGTCCAAGAAGTAGCAAAATCTCTGACTCAGACACAGTGGTCATGGAGGAGGTTCTTGGAGTCCCTGTGAGTTCCTGTGGTGGTGCTGAGTCTGAATGTGATGATATTTTCTCATCCCCGAATGAGATTGTAGAGCTCGATCATGAGTCAGACACTGAGAAGGCATATCGGAGTGTTGCACAGTCAGAATTTAGTAAATCAGAAAATGTGTATCCAATTTTGAATGATTAGAGGGAGTGAGAGAGCCTGGAGAAAGTGAAAATGATGAAGACAGAGCTCAGAAGGATATCAGTGGCGGTGTAGATAATGTTTTGGATCCCATATGGAAACCAGAAAAGAAATACTGGAAGGGTGGTACTGCTGAATATGTGGGAGTTTGGGTCGATGATGAACTCTTGCAATTTGGTCAAGACTTCCTCCAGCTGATGAATTTTCTGGGCTTCTCACAGGTGATTACCTCTGCAACCCATAGGCACGGTCATTCCTTGGACCTAGTCTTCCTTATGGATATGGAGGCCTCTGATTTGGTAGTGGAGCCAGTCAGTTGGTTGGACCATCACACCATAAGGTTCAAGTTCCAGGCCCCCCCCGTATAGGCCTAAGCCTACGGAGATGGTCCGGTACCGCCCTTTAAGGGGTTTATCCCCAGATGGCCATCTAGCAGTGCTTGACCTGTTGGGACTGCTGAGGAGTAGCAATGATCCAGATGCCTTGGTCAGGGTTATAATGACGCTGTGACTGCGGCATTGGATTGCCTTACTCCGGTCCGTGTTTTCCCATTACCCAGTGCCCTCGGTCCCCTTGGTTTAATGGAACTTTGAGGGAGCTGAGGAAAGTGGGATGAAGGCTGGAGCATTGCTGGTGAAAATCAGGCCTGGATGTCGATAGACTTAGATTGTTAACCCATTATGAGGATTATCAATCAGCTATCTCCCGTAGGAAGGCAGAGTTCCTGTCCAGGGAGACTGCTGTGGCACAAAATCGACCAATTCAACTCTTTCATACTGTAGACAGACTGTGCAATCCAGTCTGTCTGTCTGCAGTCTCGGAGAGTATTGTCGCAAGAGAAATGCGACAAATTCACTCACTTTTTTGCTGATGAGCTTGTCGACATCAGGTCTGAGATTTGCATGGGACGCCCCAATGGGGCGGGTGGAGATCGGTGGGGGATGGCAGCCCCTCGGTCTGTCTGGTCTGACTTTGGCCGACCAGCGATCGTGGATATTGTGAAGATTATCTAGTCTTTGTGGCCAACCTTCTGTGGTTTGGATCCAGGCCCAAAGCTCCTCCTTGTGGGGTGTATTGAGACCATTCGCCCGGTTCTTGCAGAGATAGTCTGGTGTTATTTAGAGACCAGAGTATTTCCTGACACTCTGAAGGACACGGTAGTGATATCCCTTCTTAAGAAACCATCTCCTGGCCTAGACTGTCTTGCAAACTACAGACCTATCTCTAACCTACCCTTTGCAGGTAAGGTTATTGAGAAAGTGGTTGTGCTGCTGCTGGAGGATCATTTGACCATCCACAGTATCTACTATCCTCTCCAGAAAATGGCATAGTACCTAGACAGCCCTTGTTCAGGTTCTCAATGATCCTCTAATAGCAAGAGATTGAAAGAGCCATTCCATCTTGGTTCTTCTAGATCTTTCAACAGCGTTTGATACTGTGGACCATGGGGTGTTGGTCAAGTGCCTGCGGTTAATCTGCAGACTGTCTGGTACAGTTCCCAGATGGTTTTATTCCTTCCTCACTGGCAGGTTTCAGAGGATTTTTGCTGGGGTTTACTCCTCTGACAAGGTCTCCCTACCATGTGGCAGGGCTATGTACTGTCCCCCATGTTGTTCGCAGTGTATATGCTGCTGTTGGGAAACATTGTATGGCAGTATAGGCTGAGTTTTCACTGTTATGCAGATGACACTCAGCTCTACCTGTCCTTTGTGCCAGAGCCGGGGGTTTGCCTCGTGTTTTAATGACTGCCTTTAGGAACTTGAGGACTTGATGAGTGCCAGTTGGCTAAGGTTGAACCTAGATAAGACTGAGGTGTTGGTAGTGGACCCAGGCCATCATGTAGAGGGGTCATCGGAGGGGCGAGCCTGTGGTGTGTGGCTCGGTGGTTGCCAGCTGATGAACTCTGAACTGGTGTGGGATCTGGGTGTGATTCTTGATGATGGATTGACACTTAAACATCAGGTGTCATCCATTGTCAATACTGCCTTTTTCCATCTAATGGATGTAACCAGGATCAAGCACCTAGTCCGCATGATGACCTACCAGTGCTGGTTCATGCCTTTGTAACCTCCCGCCTTGATTACTGTAATGCCCTGTACCTAGGGCTACCAGGGGTTGATATCTGCTGCTTGTAGCTGGTGCAGAACACTGCAGCAAGGCTGTTGACTTGACGCCTCGTAGCTGTCATGTCACGCCTGTGCTGCATAGTCTGCACTGGCTGTCTATTCGGTGGCAGATCACCTTTAAGGTAGGTTTTCTGACCAACAAGGCCCTACACTGACAGGGACTGAGTTACCTGCAAGATCTTCTACATCCCTACTGCCCCTCCCAGCAGCTTCACTCCACTGATGAGGGATTGCTAGAGAGTCCCAGGGTCTGCTTAAAATCATCTGGGGCCTGTGCATTTGAATTTGTGGCCCTGTCCCTGTGGAACTCTCTACCTTGTCGGATTTGAAAATGCCTGACGGTGGACAGTTTTAAGTTTGCATTAAAGACCTATTTATTTAATCTTGCTTTTCCTGATGCTATTTGATCAACTGCAGATGTTTTTATTTGTTCGATAAATGTATTTGTTTTTATGTGTTTTATGATTATGTACTAGCGCTATGGTTTTAGAATAACGCTATTTATAAATAAAAACTGATTGATTGTTTGATTGAGTTTGTACATACCAGTACCTCAAACAACTACCAAAGTCTCCCCCACTACTACAACATTTGTTCCTCTTACAGTGATATTCCCCTTTGCCAGTCTTGAACTGCATAACGCATCCCAAAAATGCCCATTTCCACACCTCCCCTATCCCACTCCCACCACCATGTAAAATCAAGGATTAATAAATCCCTGGTTTGGAATTTCTTATACTGAACACAGCTGATGAAACACTTGCTATCTGTCTGCAATGTCAAGCATGAGTTAGTAGGGGGGGAAAGGGTAGCCACTGGTGGGCAACACAAACACCTACACTTCAGGCATATGTAACACTGCACTTAACACCAAAAGAAAGTCAGTGCAGGGGGTTCTCTTAGTCATCATCAGCATTTGCCAAGGCATCCAGAAGTGGCAGGGAAACAGTCCTGGTGGAGGGAAGGTTGAATGAGGAGGACTACACAGAGATGAATAAGAGTCTGTGGAAGTGCCTAGTAGTCGTCATAGCAGCAGTGGTGGGTTAAGTAGTTTAACCCAGAGCCACCAAATCACAGCAATTGCATTGCAGAAAACACCGCAAATCAATGCTTTCATTCGAGCAGCACCCATGAACCCCCAGGAGTCAAATACCACCACCAGCAATGTGACCATGCTGAGTCCAGCTGTTTGGTAGCCCAGTACTCACAATAATCCAGCCTATAATCCGTAGAATATTTAAAGCACCAGTGCATAATTACGGTGAACATTTTGACCTATACTTTTTTATTCTATTTTGATTTGTCCCTTATCTCCTGACTTGTATGATACCATTTCTTTTTCATTTTGAGTCTGCTTTAATACTTTTTTTAGATTTGAAATAATACTAGGAGCGCTCCTTTTAATATGGCTTTAACAAGGTTTTTATCAGTATTCTTAACTTTTTTTGTACACCTGTTGTCCAATAAGGTGAGTCAGTTGTTTAAAATCACTTCTGTTCTGACAAAAATTAACTACCATGCAGCAGGCTGCGGTCCCTGGTCTTATGGGACAATGTGTGTTTGAAAAACAATTGAGAATACTGATGAAAACCTGGTCCAAGCCGTATTAAAATGAGCATTCCTTTTATTATTTAAAATGTGAGAAAAAGTACTAAAGCAGACTCAAAACAAGGGAAGAAGGGTATCATACAAGTCAGGAGGTAAGGGGCAATCCAAAGCAGCATAAAAAAGTATAGGTCAATATTTTCCCTGCTATCATGCACTGCTGCTTTAAGCATCAGTACAAATACTCACGCCAGTCATCATTTTCCACATGAACCTAATGCAGCAACAGTTGAAATTCTGGCAGCTGATATATTGACATTCTCGTTTGTGGGAAATGTTGAATTTTGAAGGCTGATTGGTCATGCCTGTCCCAAATGGCAGATTCTCCCGATGACATATTTCTCCACATGTGTCATTTCTGAACTTTATGGGATGGTCTTAAGCACAGTAATCCATGCCCTGCTGTATTCAGCATCACCATACATACAACTCAGTGTGGATATGTAGACCAGTAGTCAAACAGCTAGTAGCTTCTATCTTTGCATTACAGCACACTAGGCACAGGTACCTGAAGTAGTACAGTATTTGAATCTGGCAGGGAGAAAAATCATACTAAGCAACAGTCCATTTAATCGCCTGCATGCCACACTGGCAATGAAGCATAAACTGGATCACATTTGATCAGAAAATGTTTGAATCATTCTTTGCTGAGATTGATTAGCAGCTGCACTTCCATTCGCTGAAAGTGGATTTCTCTGCAAGCAATAATGGCTCAAATGTAGTGAAATACATATTTGATAGGGGTTTCTCAGGATGCCATGCCTGACACACTGTCTTAAGCTTGTTTTGAAGGAGTTCCAAGCATATCCTGATATTAAGTACATGTTAACTGTGGCCCGTTGTATCTGTGTCCACTTTCCTCATTCTGGAAATGCTCTTGACCATCTCAGACAAATTCAGATCCAGAACACGCTGTCCCAGCACTGGATGATGCTGAAAGTCATCACCAGGTGGAACTTGGCATAGAACATGATTGAGCCAGTGGGTGGTCGTGAATGGGGTACACTCGGAGGAAAGACAGGTAACCAGCAGGGTACCACTGGGGTCAGTTCTGGGACTAGCTTTCTTCAATGTCTTCATTAGCAACATTGCAGAAGGGCTGGAAGGGAAAGTTTGCCTGTTCACAGATGACACGAAAATCTGTAACAGAGTGGACTTACCTGGAGGGGTAGACAAAAAGATGGCTGACCTGATAAAACTGGAGAAATGATCAAGGGTATAGCCACTAGGCTTCAATGCTAAAAAGTGCAAAATTATGCCCATAGGGCACAGGAACCCAAAGTCAACATACCAGTTGGAGGGGAAGAAGTGACAACAACAAAACAGGAAAGGGATCTGTAGGTCATCATAGCTGATGACCTGAAAGTGGCAAGGCAGTGTGATAAGGCAGTGGAAAAGGCTAATAGAATGCTGTGGTGCATAGGAAGGGATATCACAAGCAGAAATAGAGGGTTGGTGTCACCCCTGTATAGATCAATGGTGAAGCCCCACCTGTTGTACTATGTTCAGTTCTGGAAGCCATATCTCAGGAAGGATATAGATCAGGTAGAGGCGGTACAGAGGAGGGCAACCAAAATGGTGCATGGCCTGCAACACAAGCACTACGAGGAAAGACTTAAGGAATTAAATATGTACTCTCTAGTGGATAGAAGGCAGAGGAGAGACATGATAGAAACATTCAAATATCATTCAAATATCCCAAGGGAATCAATAAGGTACAAGAGAGTGGCATTTTAAATAGAAAGAGATGCTCAAGAACAAGTGGGTATGATATGAAACTGTAAGGAGGAAGCTCAGAGGCAATGTAAGGAAGTACTTCTTCATGGAGAGGGTGGTGAACTCCTGGAACAGACTACCAGTAGAGGTGGTAGATACCAAAATGGTAGCAGGATTCAAGAATGCATAGGATAGACACAGGGGGACCTTAGTAACAGGGCTTGGAGGGGGGAAAGGCTGCAGATCAAGTAGGTTCTGCAGTCACACAGTAACCAGGATATTTTTAGGGCAGACTAGATGGACCAAGGGGTCCTTTTCTGCTGATAACTTCTATGTTTCTATGTTTCTATTAGCACTTGTACAAGCAGTACAAAGCTATCTCTGCTGCTGCGTATAAGCCACGGCAGTGCTGGAGTATCCATGTCTCTAAAGGCAATCAAATATGCAACACAGGCAGTGAATGAGGACACTGTCCGCATCAGTCAGGCAAATCCCACTTCTGTGGGCGTTGAGTTAGGTGCTGTTTCATGTACAGCAGGTGGTGGAGGCAGGTGATGATATGGGAAATTGTGACTTAATGGAACACATGCTTCACGTCTTAGACTGCAATACCCATACTTTCAGAATTCTACAGATTTTGGAATTGCCACCATACTGGACCCACATTATAAACACTGCCAGTCATTAATATTTGAAGGTGGGCATGATCAGGTCTAAAATGTAACCAATCATCTAATAAGATGAGTACATGGAGCACAGATGATAAAGTCACAGTCAACTAAGACACAACATGAAACTTAACAGATACTGGGTGTTTCTATCACCTTGCATGGTAAGCAGGCTGAGAAAATATGCAAGGTAAATACAAAACATACAAACAAATTCACTTTGGGATGTTTTGTACCAGGTGGGAATTGACGACATGGAGGAATAGAAGGAGGAGGTTGATGAGGTAGCAGGATTTTGAGCAGTGCAACCCATGGTGTATGCATATTTGGCAGACACCAGGGCCCAGATATTCAAACTGCGCCAGGCTTTGGCGCAAGCCTGGGCACAGCACAACTTGGCTGCGAAGGGGCATTGACCGGGCGATATTCAATGGAGCTGTGCCATGGCTAAGCATTGGTGAATATCGCACCCTGGCCACCCGCAGTGCGCATGGCACAGTGGCACTGCACCAGTGCCAGTGGCCAGAGTGGAGCGTGTGGATGCGCTAGCATAAGTTCCATTGCGCAAGGCGCAGTACCCACGATATTCAAAAGTTGACATGCAAATGGAGCCATAATGTATGCAAGGTGCACATGGGGCCATTTACATGTCATTATGGCCCATTTGCATGCAGGTACGCTGATCCCCAATGACTTGCGCCTGGCGCCCTGCCAGGCAGCAGCAGTAGGGGACCGATGCCCCCTGCAGCACAGCAATGTGCCCCACAGCCCGATTGCGGGATGCAGTACAAAAAAGAATAATCATTGTATCCCTGCTGGTTCAGTGGACTGCCCGATCGCGGGCTCAGTAAATAGAAGATTAATCATTTCATCTCTGGTGGTCCAGTGGAACACTGCCCGCCCGATTGTGGGCTTCAGTAGGATGAAATAAGATCCCCAATATCCCTGGTGGTCCAATGGACCTGCCCACCCTATTGCAGGCTTCAGTAGAATAAAATAAGATCCCCAATATCCCTGGTGGTCCAGTGGACCTGCCCACCCGATTGCGGGCTTCTGTGAATTAAAAAAAGATCCCTAATATCCCTTGTGGTCCAGTGGACCTGACTGCGCAATCATGGGCTGAAGTACAATAAGAAGAAACCCATCATCCCTGGTGGTCAGTGGACCCCCACACCGCCCACTAATCCCCACCACCGCTCCTCCCGGTCAGCGGCGTGGCAGCACCCACCGCCTGCTGCCCGCTGCCGCTGCCCGCCAGCTGACACCGTCAGTGGTATACACCCATTGGTCCTGGCGCGATCAGTGGCGTGCAGCCATATCATACCCACATTCAGATATGTGAGATCCATTCATATATCTGAATGTGTAGTACTGGTATGCTGCACACCCATTGGCTCACACTGTGGACCAATGGGCATAAAGCCCTACCGACGGTGTCAGTTGGCGGGTGGCGGGGCATGAGGCAGGTGGGGCGCTGCCACCTGCCACTGATGGGGGGGGAGTGGGGTGGTGGGGATCAGTGGGCGGTTGGGGAGAGGGGCCCACTGGACCACCAGGGATGATGGGTTTCTTCTTATTCTATTCCAGCCCACGATCAGGCTGTCAAGTCCACTGGACCACCAGGGATATTAGGGATTTTTTTAAATTCACAGAAGCCCGTGATCGGGCGGGCAGTGGTCCACTGGACCACCAGGGATATTAGGGATCTTATTTTATTCTACTGAAGCCCGCGATCGGGCGGGCAGGTCCGCTGGACCACCAGGGATATTGGGGTTCTGCATTTCTACTGATGCCCACTATGGGCATGGGGGGGCTGCCACCATGGAGGTGCAGCTGGAGCTCGGGTGGCTACCCACAGGTGGCAGCTGCTGTATTGCACCCTGCAACACGGCAGCTCACCTGTGGGTGACCTTCAGTAGTTCCTTTATTTTTTGGACCAACCTTGTGCTGGCAAAGGTAGGGGTTGCGCATGCATGGCTCCGCATATCCCGGGCTGAATATCGGGCTTTGCAGAGTATGCATGGGCATGCCCCCCCCCCACTTCCACCTGCATACATTACTGATGCGCTCTGGCACATCGGGATTTGTGCCGCGCACTTTTCCCATTTGAATATCATGCTGGGGCACATAAGTGAGTTGCGCATGCTGAAGAGCTGTTGCTATACCGGAATAGAAAGGTCACTGATTTGATAGTACAGACCTCAGTAGCAATAAAATACCTAAGCTGCCCACACTCAAGTGTCAGTGTAGAGCGGGTATTCAGTTTGGCAGGGGTCATTTTGCAGGAGCGGCATTCAAATCTGTGCACTAGAAATGTTGGCATGCTAACATTTATTGAAATGAATGAGGGGCACATTCCACACAACACAATCATGTAAGCATTTCTACAACAAGAAGATGGTGGTGGTAGTGAAGATGAACCTGAAGTGCATGAGGTTGTCTGCATTGCCAAATTGTCTTCTACTGAGGTATCTGAAGCAAGGATGAAGAAGGAACTTCCCTGTATGGACAACTCCAGTCTGCAAGATGGAGGGCTGCTTCCATGATGAGGATGAATCATAAAAAGATATAGATTCTGTCCATCCTTTCCTCCTCATTAGTTGAATCCTTTTCTTTATGATTCAGTTTTCTTTTCCTGTGTTATTTTATTTGCTTCAAGGTGTGCTGCTGTTCCTTATATTCACATGGTTACCTGTCTCCGCCCTCTCCTATTTTATGCCTACACACTAGAAAATCACTGAACACTGCGTAATTTAATGCCAGGTTTGCCAAAAACATAGGCCTTTGCCTCTTCCATCACATGCATCCAGACTGAGAAACCCACACTGCTAATCCAGTATACATGTCTTTGCCAGTCATGCAGACCATGCGTCCTCCAGCCATCAAAACACTGCCTCTTCCTCTTGCTTGTTTGTGTCCTCCACATCCACCAACAACATGTGTCGCTGCTGCCTCCAACACATTCATGCAGGCTAAGAAACCCAGGGCCAGATATTCAAAACTTTGCACTGGGCAAAAATAGTTTGTGCAGGTTTAGCGTGGGATTAGCGTGGATTTGCTATATTCAAAAGACCAAACAGCGTGGGCAAACTGCATTAGTGCTGGGCAAAATCATAATGTATGCAAGGGGCAAACTGAGGGTGTGTACATGAATACAGGTGCAATGCTATATTCAGAGACTAGCACCATGCAAAGTGGTTTTGTGCTACTTAGCGTGACACTTAGCGCGGTGCATATTACCACCCAGGAAAAGGTAGTCTTAACCCTGGGCAATCAGCTTTGCACAACATTTTTGCTTTGTGCTGTGTTTGCATTGCTTTTGCTCGGCTTTGCACAACCCTAACAAATAAATATGGCACATAGACAAAGCCAGACATAGAGGAAACATGCTGCTCACTGATGGCATCACAATGATGCCATCATCTGCCACCAGTCCCAGCCATACGGGCAGCATGTGGTGACCTTGCCACCCGTGGAAAGCATGGCAGTGTGGCCATACAGCACACACCTGTGGACCACTCTTTTGTGTACACCACCAGATGCCAGCACACACATGCAGCACTGTGGGCATGGAGGATGTTGAGGGGAGAGTGTGCGGGTGGCCACGCTGTGCCACAGACCAGGTGTGGCCACAAGGCTGGGACACATCACGCAGTGCACATTGGCAATACCCCAACATCAGTGTGCCTTTCTGATAACATATGCTCCCCTCCGGCCACATACCACACAGCTATACAACTGCCACAGCACACAAAGCCGGACATGTATATGTCACTGTGAGCATCCCATGCCAGAGGTGCAGCATCTGTGGGTCACACAACAGCATAACAGTAATATCCACTGTCGGTAAACACCTGCATCTTGGGCCTATCACTGTGTATAGTGCAGTCATCAGCACTGCCCTACACACCATAGGCAGTTCTGTGTACACACACTACTAACCCCCTTGCTACTGTAATGTCTGCTGTGTACTGTAGCATGATCTACAGTGTGACAGCTGCATGCACCACCACCATCTGTGCCTATGCTGTGTCATCCCCTGGGGTACAATATTCTATGCTATGCTGTACTGTTAACATGTAGCCTACAGTTATCATCACGCACTGCCAGACTGACCTACAGGTGGAGCTGTGGTTGGACCTGGCCAGCCCCTGTACTTCCAGACTGACCTACAGATGGAGCTGTGGGACCCTGCCGTAACGCAGGGCAAACTGCATTCAAATCAGGGCATAATGAGATGCTAATCTTGATGTTTGCCCAGAGACTACCTAAGTAGGTTCATGTACATGTCACTTTTGAATATGGCAAAGTTTAACGCCGGGCAAACGTGTTTGCACTGAGCTAACAGTTTAGCCCTGCGCTAAACCAATGCAAACGTGTTAGTGCTGCGCAAACAATTCGGGGAATATTATACAGTTATGAACACTGTACTTTCACATGTGCTGCTGTCTGCAGCTGTACTGGGTCCACACATTTACTGGCACATACATTGGTCACATAGTTCACCTCTACCTACCCTCACATCGCTGTGCACTGTGTTGTTGTTGTGGTTTGCACTTCCTGGTTACTATATTCAGAGCTGTCTTATTCCAGGGCTAAGTTTGCCCTGCACTCCCAGCCCAGTTTGCCCTGCCTCATTTCCATGCTAGATTCAGAAGCTGTTTGCACCAGGCTATTCCTTTTGGATATAGCTTGCTGTGTGCTCCAGGCTAAGTTTACCCACTGGGTGGTTTTAATTTAGCCCCAGGGCAAAGTTTTGAATATCTGGCCCCCAGTCTCTTAATCCAGAATAGATGCCATTGCCTGGCAGACCTCCAGTCAACCCTCAAGTGAATCCTCCAACATACTAGCCCAGCAAGACCTGAAGTATAGCATGGCCTTCTTTTGTCTTCTGTCATTATAAGTTACTTTCACTGTCGTTCACTCTCCTCATCCTCACAGGTGGTGTTGATGATTCCATCCTTGCACAGGAGTGGTTTCCACCTTAATGCTTGCAAGACATTAAAATGTTTTCTTTCCTTCCTTTCTTCTCCCTCTCAATGCAGGTTTGACTATTCACAAGGATGTCTGGCAATCAAGTTACAAAGCCAGACAGCCCTCAAAGCATATGCGTAATTTGTCTCTTCCTCCACTTCCTCTCTCTGTTGCAATGTCACTTCAGTACATGGCATGGCATGGCCCTTATTAATTTAATGGTAAGAATCATTATATGATTTTTTTTTCTTTTTTTAATTTTTAATTTTAAGATTTCCTTTCATAGGTACCCAGTGACACAGTGGCCACGTGATGCTAAATAATTTCTTTTTTCTTCGCAGGTGACTGGTATAGTGAGACCGGGGCTAGACAATGCATATGCTGTGCAGCCATCGCAGTGTCCAAGTTTGGCTAAAAATGTTTCTTTTTTTCGCAGGTGATAGGTATAGTGCTACTGATACTGGAAGTGGAAAGTGGTTATTCTGTGGGGTCACTCACAATTGCTAATTGAGCAGAGTCCTAGTAATTTTCTCTTGTCCTCACAGGTCTCTTGTCTTGCTGCCTCATCATCCAGCAAGTAAGATGTCTCCACCTCCACCTCCTCTGTCTGAGGCACCTTTGAGGGCATTAGGTCAAAATGCTGAATTCAATGACAGCGTGATCAAGAACCACGCAGGAAGTACAGCACTGACATCAACAGTGCCCAAGGAAAATGCTGCCTGCAACAATAGCACCAAACGTAGTGGTACAAAACCACAGGGACGACTGCTACCATGGCAAAGGAAGGAACCAAAACTTGTGTTTTTGCAGGGGGCTCCACCCAAGCACCCCCTGATGTGGGAGGCTTTGCTCCCAACTCTCCTACATATATAATCAACTCTGGGGGGTGGAACTCATGGATGTGGAGAATCTTTGATGGGAGAACTCAGGCAACAACAGTCGGGGACAAAAATTAAAATTTTGGGGATGGGGGAACAGAAAAACAAACACACTATAACAATTTGGAGACCAGGTACAGAACTCTGGTATCTGGGTCTCTTCTGCTCTAGGTACCAGTGCCTTACACTCTCCACCACAGGAGCACCTTGTTTCTTGCTCCTTCACTCCTTCTTTCCGTCTGCTTTAACAGTTACAGGGGTAGTGGTAACTGACTTGTGCTATCCTTCCCCTGGAGCTGTCAAGGTAGATGTGGTTTTTGAAGTGCTGTTTTGACAGCTCTATTATTGAAATGCTGTTCTGATCCAGTATGCCCTTG
Source organism: Neoceratodus forsteri (assembly GCA_016271365.2). NCBI lineage: Eukaryota > Metazoa > Chordata > Ceratodontiformes > Ceratodontidae > Neoceratodus > Neoceratodus forsteri. The sequence goes on from CM057449.1 coordinate 1,497,827,669, forward strand.
TGCCATTCCCTGATATGGCCATCACCAATGTGACTGTAAGAATCCTTTCCAGAATTTCAATTTTCTTTTACTTTTTTTATTTGTTGTTTCCTTTCAAAGGTGCAACTCAAGAAGTGTGATACAGTCTAAATAATTTGTCTGTTGTATTCACATCTCAGGTCACTTTCCATTCTGTCATAAATGCCTTCTCATCCAGAAAGGAAGCCATCACCATCTTTTCCACCAGATCGTGGATGTGGTCAGTGTTGCAGCCTCATGCTCGGATTTCCTCCTCCTCCTCCTCCTTCTCTAGCTTTTTCACCTCTGTGCATGATCTTATTAAAGTCAAACCATCCTTTGTATCCAGCATAAGTACCAGTCATCAACCTCATGCTGCTGCCTGATTCTCCATTATCACTCAGCTGAAAAATTCATGAAATAATAAAAACAAGAGCAAAAAAACAGAGTGTCATATGACCAACACTGAAGAATTCAAAAACAAAAAAAAAGGAAAAAAAAAATACTTACCTTCCTTGGTGGACACACTGCTCAATGTACATCATCCAATATTTGTTTGGCCATCTAACCATTCATCTAACATCTTACCATATCAAGGAGTTAATCAGATCCAGGCCAGACCCATGCAACAACTGAGCACAGAAAGCTCCCAGCAGACTGGGAGTTCTGTGGTGCTCAGTCCCAGCACATACTGCAACCACAAAGAATTAAAAAATTTAAAAGCACTCAAAAGTTGTCAGTGTAACAAAAATGTATTAGTTCATTTAAAGTGTGGCTAAGTGAAGCTCCATTGTGATACAGTTAAAACACCCCACACACATTTGGAGCCTTTTGCTAATTCTTCAGGAGGCGGAGTCCCACTGAAGTCACTTCCTCTAAGTAGCAAACAAATCTGCATAACATATTCATTAAAGGGGAAGTACAGTCAAAATTTACAAACATATATGTTGTGCAGAATGTTCTGATTTGTAGGTGTAGTCCTAGATGCCGTTCCTTTTGTTTGCTGTAAAGAATTGTTTAAAATGTCCCTGCTAGTTTTATGGTCCTTGTGGAGCTCCAAGTTTGCATTGTTTATGGCTCTTTTCTTTCCTATAATGCCTCCTGTCCCTTGTGACAGGGATGCATCCAGGACCATTCATTAAACAAGAGCAAGGGCCTGATATTCAAATGCATGCAAAGCACAGCATCAAAATTTGCACAGCCCATTGCACTTACCTGGGTGCCAAATGATGCTGTATTCAGAGGAATAGCACACTGGCGCTATTTGACTAAATATAGGGACATATTGGCCCAGCACTAAGCAACTTAGTGATGCCTAGACAGGACTCCTGAAGTATGCCATCAGAATGGATAGCACCGCTACATTACTTACAATAATCAAAGGGACCCACACAAATGAGCCCATTGGGTATGCAAGGTGCTAAGGGGCCATTTGAATGCCCATTATGGACTCATTTGCATGGGTAGCAAGGCAGGTTAGCACGGTACCCCCCCCTCCAATTTTCTGATCCCAGCCATGTTTTCAGATCCCTGATGTTAGGAGTCCCACCCCCGCTCACTGATTTTCGTCCCATTCATTAAAAGAAACAGATCCCTGGTGCTAGTGGTAACCCCCCCAACAATCACTGGACAGTTCATTAAAAGAAATGGATCCCTGGTGCTAGTGGTAATCCCCCTCCCTCAATAGGGAAGCATGGAATTCAAAAATTTAAAATTGTAAATTATTGCTGTCACCACCAATAGATGTTGAATCATCAGATGCAGAATCCAAATCACATGATTCACTTGTGTTGTCAAATACAGTTCCTTCCTTTTGCTGTGCAACTACTGAAATCAGCATGTTTTTGTATTCAAAATAAGAGCCAACATGATCTGAAATAGGCAGCTGTTACAACTTAACCCAAGGGTCACAAAAAGTGAAAAGAAGAAAATTTTTGTCTGTCATGATATTGTGAAGTCATCTGCAGTTTTGGAATTTATGTATCAATAAGCCTGTAAGGGATGTACCAGATTTGCCTCCTTTTTGATCGAAACCTCTACGCAGCCTCCTGAGTTCCTTGTTCAATAAATTTATAATGGGACTAACCTAGCTTAGAGTAGCATTCTCTTTGCTAATCTGTTGAGTTGCTTCCTCAAAGGGAGTCAAGAGCAATGTAAGATGCTCCATGATGCCCCACTGGAATGAGTTCAGCACAACACATTCTGCTACAGTGTGCTCCATGGTATATTCATGGACTGCCTTCTTTTGTGTTAGATGTCTCTCACACATGTAAAATGATGAGTTCCAACTTGTCAGAACATAATGTTTTAGTTGCTATATTGGCACGTTGCCTTTTTTCTGGAGGTCAGCCAAGATGGCAAGGCAAGACACATTTTATTTATATGGCATCCAATCCAAAAGGCTCTGGGCACCTTACAAAGGAAGAACAGTACACATAAATTCAAAAATACACCACATGTAAATATAATTCTATAAATATAACAGATAAAACACTAAAACCTGAATAAAATATCCGCTGGTATACATTATATCCTCATTCGGGCAGGCCAAAGAGATTCTTCCGGGTAAGCCAGGTGGAAAAGCTTGGCTTTCAACCTCTGCTTGAATACCTGAATTGAAGGGGCCTCCCAGATCACAGATGGTAGCAAGTTCCACAGAGCTGGCCCTGCGACACTAAAGGCACGGTTGCCAGATGTCTTAAGCAGAACCCTGGGAACAACCAGGAGGCCTCTGGATGAGGAGCAGCGGGAGTGGGCCAAGGTGACAGGTTTAAGGAGCCCAGTTAGGTAGCCAGGACCCAGTCTGTATTGGGCCTTATAGGTGAGCAAACCCACCTTGAAGAGGACCCTCCACTTGATAGGCAGCCAGTGCAGAGCTCGCAGGACCACAGTCACATTACTGGATCTAGATAGTCCAGTCAGTAACCCGGGTGATGTGTTCTGCACTAATTGCAATCTAAGGATGGTCCCTTCAGTGACCCAGTAGTACAAAGAGTTGCAGTAGTCAAGCCTAGAGGTAACAAAGGCATGTACCAGTGTCAGCACGTCTTCTGGATGAATGAGGGGCTTAATCATGGTGATATTCCTCAAGTGGTAAAAAACACTTTTGAGAACAGAAGACACCGGATCCTCAAGTGTCAATCTATTGTCCAGGATCATGTCAAGATCCCACACCCTCAGAGAGGCTACCAAAGGGGTAGATCCCAGAAATAATCCTGTCTCACTACCATGTGTGCGTCTATCACTCCCACAATCTGGCTCAATCACCAGTACCTCCATCTTATCTGGGTTCTGCCACAGCCAGCTGGAGGACATCCAGTCATTGATTTTTGCCAGGCAGGTGTTAATCACATCCACAGCATTGGCTGTTCTGAGGCAAATGACAAATACAGATATCACATGATTTTACAGAGTGACTATTCATATGCCATTCTGGCAGAGTGTTGTTCCTCTACGGAGGCACCCACAGTGGAGATCAAGGAGGATGCAGGGAACCTCCACAAAGGAGACCCTCAGGAGGGTGGAATGGTACCCTAAAGGGGAAGGAAACAACTCCTGGTGGGGGACTCCATTATTAGGAAGGTAGAACTGGGAGAAGGAGGGAGAGGGAGGTAAGGTGCCTGCCTGGCACCATGGCTTGGAGGGACAGGGAGCAAATACTCAGGATCACGGGAGCAGCTGCATGGGGGAGGGAGCTGGATGTCATTTTCCATGTAGGGACAAATTACCTGGCTGGGAAAGGGATCAGAGCAGTGCAGAAGGAGTTTATGGAGTTGGGGATGGGCCTTAGACAAGTAGCGAACAGGGTAACCTTCTCACAGGTGCTGCCTGTATATGGCATGGGTGAGGCTAGGGTACTCCACCCCATGGGATTCAATCAGTGGTTAAAAAACTAGTGCAGAGCTCAGGGTTTTGGCTTCATTGAGGACTGGGGCTCCACCTGGAGGGATACAGGCCTATACTGGCATGATGGTCTGCATCTGTCCAAGAGAGGAACCAGGATCCTAGGTGATAGGTTTAAATGCTTCATTGGCAAGCATTTAAACTAGCCAAGGGGGAGGCTCTGAAAAGGAGAAGGGGAAATCCTAGTCCCCCCAAAAAATCAGAGTAGTTAGTGAGGTAAACACCAAGCTAGAGCAGTCGATAGGGAGAAGGCCGTGGGTAAATGGAGAAAAAGACAAAGGCAGTAAGGACAGGGATGGGGCAAAAAGGAATAAGGCCATCAAAGAATGGAAGGTAATGAGTACCAATGCCCTTAGTCGAGGTAACAAGCTCCCTGAACTGGTGGCCTTGATGGAAGAGGGATGCCTGGATATTGTGGCAGTCACAGAAACATGGTACACAGAGAACCATGACTGGGATGTCAACTTACCAGGGTACATAATCTACAGGAGGGACAGGAAGTGCAGAAGAGGAGGAGGAGTAGCTCTCTATGTAAGGAAAGAGATTAAAGCAATGGAACTAAAGGGTAGAAAGGGAGGAGAGGAGGCACTATGGGTCACCCTGGAGACTGGAAATGGCACCATAGTCCGCACAGGGGTTGTATACAGACCATCATCTCAGGGGGAGGAAATGGAAAAGGAAATGATAGAAGGCATCCTTAGGATGGCAGAGAAAGGGGAGATATTGCTGATGGGGGACCTGAATATGCCAGATGTGAACTGGAGCACCTTTGCTGCAGCAACATCCAAGAGCAGGGCCATTCTCGATGCCCTAAAGGAGGCATGCCTCAGACAGCTAGTTTTGAAACCCACTCGGGAGGGAGCAATCTTAGACCTGGTACTCTCAAAGGGGATGGAGAGAGGATCTCAGATCGAAAAGTGGGTAGCCATCTGGGAAGTGACCACCAAACAGTGTGGTTCATGATAACTTAGATGTAGAGTCAAGCCATACAAAAGTGAAGGTACTGGACTTCAGGAGGGTTGATTTTGTCAAAATGGGAGAGTGCCTCAGAAAAGCACTAGCAAACAGACAAGAAGGTGGGGTGGAGCAACAATGGGGAAACATCAAAACTGCCATCACAGAGGCAACAAGCCTTTGTGTGAAGCAAATAAACAAATCATAAAGAAAGAAAAAAACACTATGGTTCTCAAAAGAAGTGGCAGGGAAGGTTAGGGAAAAAAAGATAGCATTCAGGAAGTATAAGGAAACACAGAAGGAGCAGGACAGAGAACTGTACCAGTTAAAGCAGAAGGAAGTGGGGAATGCAATCAGAATAGCAAAGGCCAAAACTGAGGAAAAGATAGCCAACTCGGTTAAGAAGGGGAAGAAAACCTTTTATAGGTTCATCAGGGAGCAAAGAAGGACTAAGGCAGGGGTACTGAGGCTGAATAAAGAGGAGGGATGGTGGGCAGAGAGGGACACTGAAAAAGCAAGGATGCTGAATGAATACTTCTGCTCAGTATTCACAAAGGAAGTGGAGGGGGAAGTACCTAATCCAGTCAATAGAAGCACTCTGGATGGGGGGGTTGATATCAGTCCTTTCACAGAAGAAAGGGTTCTGAAAGAATTCCTAAAAATGAAGGTGGATAAAGCAATGGGGCCTGATGAGATTCACCCCAGAATTCTAAAAGAACTAAGGGGAGAACTAGTAACACCACTGACTACCCTTTTTACCAAATCATGGGAGGATGGTGTGGTACCTAAGGACTGGAAGAAGGCTGATGTGATTCCCCTTCGCAAAAGTGGGAACAAGACAGAGGCAGGAAACTACAGACCTGTCAGTTTGACCTCAGTGGTAGGGAAAATGAAGGAATCACTTCTGAAGGAAGAATTGTTGAGTACCTAGAGGCCAGTGGGGCACAGGACCCAAGGCAGCACGGATTCACAGCAGCAAAGTCATGTCAGAAGAATCTAATAGATTTCTTTGACTGGGTGACCAAAATAGTAGACCAGGGAGGGGCTGTGGATATGGCCTACCTAGACTTTAGCAAGGGATTTGACACAGTCCCTCACAAAAGATTAATAAATAAATTAGCCAGCCTGGAAGTAGGTCCCACAGTGGTAGCCTAGGTAAAACATTGGCTGGACAAGAGGACACAGAAGGTAATAGTAAACGGAGTCCACAGTGAAGAAAGGGGGGTAACTAGTGGGGTACCACAGGGTTCAGTACTGGGGCTGGTCCTTTTTAATGTCTTTGTAAGTGACATTGCAGAGATTCAAGATATGCATGGCACATAGCCCCCCTCAAAATTAATGAGGCACTATGACCTTTAGACAGACTCCTCCTGTCCTGTCTGACTCTGCTGCTCCCCTTAATATTTTTTTTTATTTTTTTCTGCACTTGTCTGCTGTTGAATTTGTTGGTTCTCTCTCTCTCTCTCTCTCTCTCTTTCTCTCTCTCTCTGTGACTAATGAAACATGTTTTTTTCCTGTGGAGGTTGCAACATCTGCACAATGCTGCTGTTGCCTCTGCATGCTGTTATTGAATTGATTTATCTCTCTCTCTCTCTCTCTTTCTAACAAAAAACAAAAATTTCATTTTTTTTCAGAGTACTCTGCTGCAACGTCTGCACTCTGCTGCTGTCTGCTGCTGAACTCTTTTGTCTCTTTCCCTCTGTCTCTCTCTCTCTCTCTCTCTCTCCATCTGTCACAAAATAAAAAATGTTTTGCTCTGTCATCACCATTTTTTAAATCTCTCTCTACACACACACACACACACACACACACACCCCTGCCTCCTTTGAATGCAAAGCCCCAAATGTGCTCAATGTACTGTTTCCTAATGATGTCTTGTGGTGGCTGACACACAGGATTAGCTAGAACATCAATCAATAACAGGACAGAGTCCCTCATTGGTTGGATCCTTTCAATGTCCCCATATCACGAATATTTGCCTTTGTTGGTCATGTGACAGTCCAGGGACTCAGGAGTATTCATCAGAAATCAGGGGAATAATTATTTTTTTTATTTGTTTCTGCACCCTGTCCTGACTTTTCCATGCAGTTCTTGTGGTGAGAGTGTTATTCTCGGACTGGATCACACTTCCAAACTGGGCCATCTATGCAACTTGGGTCGAGCCACGAAAGGTTTGAGTTTCCCGATCAGAGCTGAGTCAACCCGTCTGGGGGGAGTTTGGAAGTGCAGTAGAGCAGGTTAGCCCATCCCTAGTATTTATGTATGGAAAAATACCGGGGATATTTTATGACCGCTTCATATTTATTGGGCATCATGGGTATTGATATGGCTGGGGCCCTTTATGGACTAGTGACGATTGTGTAAATATTGTTTGCTTAGAACTGTAGATCAAAATATTGTTGGCCTAGAACAATAGACAGTACTTGCCATCCACATTAAACTGTGCATATGACATTTTCCTGTTCCATTGTGTTCTCAGTATCTAGGAAGGGACTATAGTTGCATATGTAACCCCCCTGCAAATGGGGGTTCCCAAAAGACTTCCAGGAGCTTGCTTGAATGCTCCAAGCCTGAATGGTGTTTGGCGTTTAAGCCATTTATCAGTGAGTGTTTTTAGAGCCTCTGGTACTGTCTCTTTAAGAGCTGTCTGCTTGCAGACATAATTAGTTTGTATGGGGGACTGTGTGCTCTCTGAGTACCACTTGAGCTGCTGCCAATTCACTTCATTTTTGCAGTCACTAGGAGTGCAAAGGGAACCTATCTGAAAGATGTAACTGTTTGCCAGAAATTATTTAGAGTAATAATGAAATTACAGTTTGTCTAACCTGCTTTCTTTGCAGTCAGAACTGTGTCTGCTAGTTCCCCATTCTAGTTTTGAACTGCTGAACTGGACCAATCAGTGTGGGGTAAGCTAGCTCTAAAATGGTGCCTTGGACGAATCAGAACTTGGACTCATAATCTGAGCCAGCCACAAGAGGATTGTATGGGCAGTGACTCTGGGAGATGTGAGTTTAGACTTCAGTGCCTTTTGGACCAACAGCAGCAGTCTATTGTGAGTGACAGCCAATCCAGTCAAGAACTGGGAGGAACTCAAAGGAAGTGCCCAGTTTTGTCGGTTGGAGCTTCAGTTGAGCTTTGGCAGTGAAGAAGGAAGGAGCCCTGTGCTTTTTCAGTGTGCAGTTTTAGTCAAAAAACGTGTGTAAGGCCCAGAGTTCCGGTCTGCAGCTTGTGTAACAGCTTGTTAGGACTGAATCCGTCCTGTGAAAAGAATCAAAGGATCTCTGAAGAGTAGAAACCAGGCTCACCCTGTAGAAGACTGGAAGAATTGCTGAAAATTGCACTCGGTCTGTCAGGAACTGAATCTGCTGTGTGTTCTCCCGGGTATTGTGCAGTAATTGCGATCGGGATACAGATGCAGCCTGCCTGGTATAGTACTTTCTTTTATATGGATGTGTGAAGAGGTTTGTGTACCTCAAGGAGCCCTGCTGACATTGAAGGACCCTATCTTATTTGGGTCGTGAGTACTAATTCAGGGTTGCTCCTGTTGGATTGCCACATTAAATCCAAATGGAATTACTGTACTGCTGACTGTTTAATTCTCCTTTTCTCTGTGTGAAAGGGCCCCTACCAGCTGCCACGGTTTGGACTAGCCACTGGGCTTGGGTACCCAGGGACAGTAACTGATAGGGATAGGCCTGTGCACAGAGCCATAGGTAGATTATTAGAGTGATAAGCTAATTAACCTGATTTCCCCTGTCCTTGTTATATCCCTAAATAAATCAGAGCTGCTTGTTTCAGCAAAGTTATACTGCCTGAGGTATTTGTCTATGTTAAAGTACTGTACTGTGATTGTTGCACTGTATCTCATTTCACAGGAGGTCCCAGTGCCGGAACCAGACCTGGGGTAAGTGTATACTGTGAAGGTAATTCTGATATATTGTGTGGGCCACTAGTGGGAAGAAAGGGGTTGCAGTGTCCCAGAGGGCTGTGACCAAGTTAGTTTAACTATTGCAAACCCTGACCTCTGGGTGGAGGCACCCGCCATTGGATCCAGGCCCCTCAACCTGTTAGTGGCAAATCAGGCAGGGGTAGTAGCCCTGGGATAGCACCATCTAGGGTTACATCTTGGAGGCTCACCGCTGGGATTGTGTGTCCTCTAGTGGCCATATTTAGAACCACTGTTAAAAAATGGGTACCCGACAGAAGTGGCTGTGCACCGGCTGGTGGAGTGGTGTACTGGGGAGAGATCGACCCCAAAATGCTATGCTTATCCTGGACATCCCCTGGGTATCAATACGGACACTGTGCAGGAGTACTTTCCAAGGTGGAAGGTTTACAAAACCCTGTGGTGGTGGGTCGGCATGCTAATCTGCTCACCCACACTTTCCTGGCCCTAGTAGAGTTTAAGGATCCCATAGATAGCTCCAAAGTGCCACAGACCATTACCCCAGAGGGAGCCCTCACTGCTTGAGAGTGATAACTAGGACAGTAAAGACCGGGGAGATCAGCCCCCACCACTATCTGAAACTTTTGAGGAGAAATTTGCTGAATGGTTGCTGGGAGGGGAAACTGTGGAGGACTTGAAGAAACTATTCTTGCCACCTGGGGTGTTCCTCCCCAACACCCTCTCCTGCTCCAGTGCCCGTAATGGTGGCTGAAACCAATGCAGACTCCTATTTCTGCACCTGCCATTAGTCACGACTCTTACGAAGGTTGAGGATCTTCTCTGGCACCTCCCACCCCCAAGGAGGATGACTGGGAGACCTGGATAGACTATGTTGCCCCCAAGTGCTAGAATGGCAATGCTCGGAAGGTGAAAAGTGAAGAGGGTTAGTGAGAGCCTCCGAGGTCCTGCCCTGGCTACCATCCGTGCTAAACGGGCCAGTAACCCTGAGCGACTGCACAGGCCTATCTTGAGGCCTTGGAGAATGTGTATGGGAGCCCAGATTCTGATGAGGACCTATGGTGGAGAGTAAAGAGATGCAAACAGTACCAAGGGAGTTGTTGTCTGTGTATGTATCTCGGCTGGAAAAATTGTTGCAGAATGCCTCAGAAAAGGTAGTTTGCCAGCGATTGAACTGGACCGAACCAGGCTGGACAGGATCCTAAGTCTGCCCCTTCTCAGAACTGCTGTTGCTTCAGTTACACCTGGCAGATCGACTGGAATCCCACCCTCCTATGATGAGTTAATGAGAGAATTCGAGGAGTTGAGAAAGGCGACCTCGGGAGGACCTGCACCAATATAGCTGCGGCCACGACCGAGTGACTGAGGAGACCCATCAAGTGAAGTTCAGGGGCAGAGGTTGGCAGTCAATGAGTGCTCTGACAAGGAAAAGATATGTCACAATGGGGCGAACTGTTGAGAGAGATCCGGAATTCAAAACAGTCCCTTTATGAAGGCCACGCCTGCAAGTACGGGCCCTGACCTATATCCGACTGCATCTGCTATGGGGTGAGGGTACCCACCCATGTATCTCCTGCTGATAACAGCTCCGAACTCGATTCCTTGACCATGGAAGTGGAGAAACTGACGAGATGTCTCCAAATGCTTATCACGCCAACAGACAGAGATGGCACCAAGGTTTCCAGTTAGTAATACCCCGCCTGGCTCCCAGTGTGGCGCCTCGCCAGCTCCAAACTCCAGAAAGTATGTTTTGCTATAATTGTGGAAAGATGGGCACATGAAAGGAATGCCAGTCCCAAAAGACACTGACAAAGTTGCATATAGGCTACAAGGAGAGCTTGGAGAAGAAATCAGTGGTTAAGAGGTGCACGACTATGATCCCAGTGAGGGCACCAAAATGCTAATTCACGTCCTTTGTGGCAGGTCAGTTGCCCAGGCCCCACCACCGCCTCTCAGACTGGTCCAGAATAGTGGGTCCTCCATGGAGACCACTGTAAAGGTGAACGGAGTGTCTACAAGAGCTATATTGAGACAGTGGCTCCCAAGTGACAATTATGTTCCAAGATTGGTATCAGAAGCATTTGTCAGACGTACCCTTACAACCATTAGAAGGACTGCATGTATGGGGTTAAGTGAGAAGGCCTACCCTATTCCGGGTATATCCGAATTTGGCTGTCTTTCCCACCTCCGTGGCTGGGTGGCCGAACAAGTAGAGACCCTAGCCTTAGTGTGTCCCCACTGGACTGTAAGATGGTGTCCCTTTGTTGATTGGAACAAATGCTCATATGTTCGGAAGGCTGGCACAGTTGTGTTAATGAAAACAGGGTCAAGACTAGTAGAGCTTTAAGAGTTCCCGCTTTAATTAAGAAGGCCTATGAGGCACAGAGAGATGCTGAAAAACAGAACCAGAGGAACCGAGTGGAATTGTATGGAAGAAGGATCCTGAGTCTCTGATCCTGGCGCCAAATGCCCAGTGTACCTTACAGGGAGGTCCGTATCAGAAGGATGTTAAGAATAAAATAATTAATGTTGGATGCACCAGGCGATGGAAAATTGCCAGAGGGACTGCTGGTCAAGCCTAGTATTTTTGCCCGCTAGAGCCCATGCTTATGCCAGAAGGGTAATGGTCCAAGTTCATAATGTGTCTGAAAGAGACATTCGAGTAAACAGAGGTTGCATCCTGGCTAATGTGCATTGTGCAGACACTGCAGTGCTACCCAGCAGCAAGAGTTCAAGGAAGAATGACAGAGTAACACCTGACTTGTTTTTGATTTGCGACTCGCTGCCAGCTGAATGGAAAGTGAAGATCAGTGAGAAGCTTGCCCAGAGACCAGGTGTTTTCTTTAAGGAATGGGATGTAGGATGCGTGCAAGGAGCTGAGCACAATATCCGGCTGCATGACTGAAAGACCATTTCGTGAGAGGTCTCGACGCCTGGCACCTGCTGACATAGATGATGTGAGCGGCATCTGCAAGAGATGTTAGCTGCTGGTGTAATACAGAATCCAGAAGCCTTATGCTTCCCCATTGTGGTAGTGAGGAAAAAATGGAACAGTAAGGATGTGTGGATTATCGCACCTTAAACGGCGGACTATCCTGATCAGTACACAATGCCCGCATTCAGGATGCTTTGGACTGCCTAAGCGGGAGCAAGTGGTTCTCTGTGCTGGATCTCCGCAGTGGGTACTATCAGATCCCGATGGCCCTAGAGGACCGTGAAAAGACAGCCTTTATCTGTCCGCTTGGCTTCTATGAATTCATGAGGATGCCTCAAGGATTTCAGGTGCCCAGCCACTTTTCAACGATTGATGGAGCGTGCAGTGGGGACATGAACTTACTAGAGTGCCTGGTATACCTAGATGATGTTATTGTGTTTGGCAGCTCACTGGAGGAACATGAGCAGATTATTTAAGGTATTGGACCGACTGGAGGACTTTGGCCTTAAACTGTCCATTGATAAGTGTCAATTTTCAAACATCAGTAAAGTATGTAGGACACATAAGTGTCACGAGGAATAGAGGCCGACCAAGTAAATTGGCCTTGACCACCTGGCCACAGCCAAAAATCTAAAGAACTGCAAAGATTCCTGGGATTCTGTGGTTATTATCGGCGCTTCATCAGGACTATTCAAGAATGATCCCTTTACTTAACCTTACTCAAGGGTATCCCCAACCCACAAAAAAATACCAAAAGTCAGCATCCTCAAGACTGAAAGAGTGTATTTTCATCCAGTGAAGTATTTGGGGCCCGCTGGACTCCTGATTGTGAGACTGCTTTTCATGAGATCATATATCAACTTACCCATGCTCCAGTGCTGGCCTATGCCGATCCAAGAAAACCTTACGTCCTGCACACTGATGCTAGCTTGCAAGGGTTGGGGGCTGTGTTGTACCAAGAGCACCGAGAATGGCCTGAGACCAGTGGCCTTGCCAGTAGAAGCCTGACCCCATCCGAAAAAGAACTATCCTGTACATAAGTTAGAGTTCCTAGCTTTGAAGTGGGCTATTGTTGACCAATTCCATGAGTACTTGTATGGGGCTAAAATACTAGTAAAAACTGACAATAATCCTTTGACCTATGTGCAGACCTCAGCTAAGTTGGATGCCACTGGCCATAGGTGGCTTTCTGCATTATCTACATATGACTATGCTCTCGAATACCGAGCAGGTCTGAACCACATAGATGCTGATGCTCTCTCCCGGAGGCCTGTTCCCCAGAATGATTGGGTCCGATTGGCAGAACCTGACATTCGGGCACTCTGCCGAGATTTGACAGGGAGGAACAAATGTCCCACGGACGCGTGGACTGCATGGTGGATTGCTTGGGAGCCTCTGAGAATTGCATACCTGCGCTTATTGCCACTTTTCTGCAATAGACATTGGTGCACTGCCTCAGCTGGACAATGACAGTATTCGGCGGGCTCAATCCCACGATCCATGATCAAAGCAGCTTTAGAAGCCCTCTATGCAGGAAAAGATGTGTCCAAATTACGCTCCACTGATTTGAGAACTGCACTGTTATACAAAGAAGGTCCTAAGTTGAAACTGATCAATAAACTGTTATACAGAGAAACAGTAGACAGAGGGGACAAGTAGACAAACAACAACTAGTGCTGCCCACTGCCTTCGAGACTCAGTACTGAGGTCCTTGCACAACCACATGGGGCACCTTGGTATAGACAGAACACTTGACTTGGTGAGATCCAGATTCTATTGGCCTAAGATGGGGGCTGATGTGGAGCAACACATTCGAACTTGTAGTAGCTGCTTACAGAGAAAGCTTTGCCCCAGAGGGCTGCCCTTTGTTAACATCACCACAGTGCAACCTATGGAGCTGGTCTGTATTGATTTTCTAAGTTTGGAGTCAGATCAAAGAAATATCAGTAATGTGCTGGTGGTCACTGACCATTCACGAGATATGCCCAAGCTTTCCCCACAAAGACCAGAAAGCATCCACTGTGGCCAAAGTACTTGTAGAAAACTTTTTGTTCACTATGGGGCTCACAAAGAATCCATTCTGATCAAGGAGAGACTTTGAGAGTCGTCTGATCAAAGAGATGCTTTCTCTGTGGGGAGCGCAAGTCCAGAACCACTCCTTACCCCCAGGGGACCCACAGCCTGAGCGTTTCAACACGCACTTTGCTAGATATGCTGAGCACCCTGCACCCAAAGGACAAGCCTAGATGGAGCCAACAAATTAGCACCCTGGTACATGCTTATAACTGCACCAAAAGTGATGCCACTGGATTCTCCCCTACCGCCTGATGTTTGGAAGAGAAGCTCGACTACCAGTAGATGTGTGTTTTAGGGTCTCTCTGATGGGGTTCAGGCTGAAAACTATTTACAGTATGTGCAAAAGTTAAAGGCCCAGCTAACTCATGCGTACCAACTGGCTCAAACCATGGCTGCCAAAGAAATCTGGCCAACAAAGAAAGGTATGATAAAAGGTGAAAGCACAGGAACTCAGGAGGAGATCGGGTGATTGCTAAGAAATCTGGGATTGCATGGCAAGCACAAGATTGCTGACAGATGGCACCATCTCCCTCACATTGTAGTGGGCAAACTAGATGATCTGCCAGTGTACAAAGTAAGGCCTGAGAATAATTCAAAAGATGTAAAAACAATGCATAGAAATCATTTACTGCCCATTGGACAAATCTTAATTGAGTCTGAGCCCCTAGAAGATGCCCCTCTGGACCAGTGACTAGAGCTGCTGCTAAGAAAAGATCAAGAAAGTCTGCACCTACAGAAGCAAAGTTAAAGTGTTCCCTCCACAAGTCCCAGTTGAGCATGACTGTCAGTCCATATCGGAAGAAAGTGAGTGACTTTGAATACTATCCTTCTTACGAACTGAGTCAATTGTTTGGGGCAATCCCTAGTCAATACTGGAGACAGAGCTGGGCCTTCTGGACTGTTTAACCCCCAGCTTCATCCCTGGAGCCAATGCTCCCAGAAAGTGAAGTGCAAAGCATCAGATCAGATGAAATGGAATCATTGTGCATGGTTGAACTGTTTGAGCTTTCAGGGGAGGAAAATGATAGATTGGGGCAGACTGGTGATACACCCGAACAAGAAAGAGTATTTTGAGTGCCCTGACAGTCCACTGCCAGTGTCCGAAAGCTCTCCATCGAGCCAAATGTTGTGGACTCAGAAACTGTAACTCCTGGAGCTGAAAGTGCCCCAAGTTCTAGCCTCTCTACCCCCATGGAGACTCCCCTGACAAGTGTGGACAATGCTGAAAATGAGGCTCAGAGTGCAGAGACTGTAACAGTTCCCCTAGAAAGACTGGTCGAGCTGTAAAGCCTGTGGTGCACCTCAGTTATGATTCCCTTGGAGGCCTGTGGATTTGCCTCTCAATGTTGTCCATAAAGGAGTGTATGTGTCCCCGGCTCATTGCCCAAACTGAGCGTCAGTGCTAACTCAAGTTACTTGTGTTGCCCTCTAAGTATGGTGCCCTTGCCCGTCCAGCCCCAAAGGTAACTGATAGGAAGGGCCCCTCTCTTCAGGTTTCATGTACAAGAGGTAATAACTTGAGTTATGGTACAATGTGTATGTAATACTGTGTAAAGAGTGACGTACTGCAATGTTTCAGAAATGTGTTCTTGGTAAAATGATATATTGACTGATGATTACATGTGCGAGCCTAATGCAAATGTATATGGTTGCAGTTGAAACTTATGGAGTACCTTGTGCTTGGACGTCAAGCTTTCCCAAACCAGGAAGGTGTAACCCCCTGCAAATGGGGGTTCCAAAAGACTTCCAGGAGCTTGCTTGAATGCTCCAAGCCTGAATGGTGTTTGGCGTTTAAGCCATTTATCAGTGAGTGTTTTTAGAGCCTCTGGTACTTGCTCTTTAAGAGCTGTCTGCTTGCAGACATAATTAGTTGTATGGGGACTGTGTGCTTCTCTGAGTACCACTTGAGCTGCTGCCAATTCACTTCATTTTGCAGTCACTAGGAGTGCAAAGGGAACCTATCTGAAAGATGTAACTGTTTGCCAGAAATTATTTAGAGTAATAATGAAATTACAGTTTGTCTAACCTGCTTTTTTGCAGTCAGAACTGTGTCTGCTAGTTCCCCATTCTAGTTTTGAACTGCTGAACTGGACCAATCAGTGTGGGGTAAGCTAGCTCTAAAATGGTGCCTTGGACGAATCAGAACTTGGACTCATAATCTGAGCCAGCCACAAGAGGATTGTATGGGCAGTGACTCTGGGAGATGTAGTTTAGACTTCAGTGCCTTTTTGGACCAACAGCAGCAGTCTATTTGGTGACAGCCAATCCAGTCAAGAACTGGAGGAACTCAAAGGAAGTGCCCAGTTTTGTCGGTTGGAGCTTCAGTTGAGCTTTGGCAGTGAAGAAGGAAGGAGCCCTGTGCTTTTTCAGTGTGCAGTTTTAGTCAAAAACGTGTGTAAGGCCCAGAGTTCGGTCTGCAGCTTGTGTAACAGCTTGTTAGGACTGAATCCGTCCTGTGAAAAGAATCAAGGATCTCTGAAGAGTAGAAACCAGGCTCACCCTGTAGAAGACTGGAAGAATTGCTGAAAATTCACTCGGTCTGTCAGGAACTGAATCTGCTGTGTGTTCTCCCGGGTATTGTGCAGTATTGCGATCGGGATACAGATGCAGCCTGCCTGGTATAGTACTTTCTTTTATATGGATGTGTGAAGAGGTTTGTGTACCTCAAGTGAGCCCTGCTGACATTGAAGGACCCTATCTTATTTGGAGGTCGTGAGTACTAATTCAGGGTTGCTCCTGTTGAATTGCCACATTAAATCCAAATGGAATTACTGTACTGCTGACTGTTTAATTCTCCTTTTCTCTGTGTGAAAGGGCCCCTACCAGCTGCCACGGTTTGGACTAGCCACTAGGGCTTGGGTACCCAGGGACAGTAACTGATAGGGATAGGCCTGTGCACAGAGCCATAAATGAATTATTAGAGTGATAAGCTAATTAACCTGATTTCCCCTGTCCTTGTTATATCCCCTAAATAAATCAGAGCTGCTTGTTTCAGCAAAGTTATACTGCCTGAGGTATTTGTCTATGTTAAAGTACTGTACTGTGATTGTTGCACTGTATCTCATTTCACAGGAGGTCCCAGTGCGGAACCAGACCTGGGGGTAAGTGTATACTGTGAAGGTAATTCTGATATATTGTGTGGGCCACTAGTGGGAAGAAAGGGGGGTTGCAGTGTCCCAGAGGGCTGTGACCAAGTTAGTTTAACTATTGCAAACCCTGACCTCTGGGTGGAGGCACCCGCCATTGGATCCAGGCCCCTCAACCTGTTAGTGGCAAATCAGGCAGGGGTAGTAGCCCCTGGGATAGCGTCATCTAGGGGTTACACATATTTTAACACAGGCCTTGTCTGTCTCCTCACAACCTTTGCCTGAAACCACTCTTTCCATGTCAGTAGTTAGCAGGATCCCGCCATATATGTGGGATGTTTCTTGGTTGTGTTTGTATGTTTTTTTTTGGGGTCCATAACAGTAAGAAACATAAGAGTGTAGATGAGATTTTTGTCCCAGACAGGGTTGTGAGAGCAACTTGGAAATGTATGAACATCTTTTTCTTAAATGCCCCTATATAAGAAATTATTAGATTAAAGTAGTAGTTACACGGAATGAACCAGTGCTTTTGTTCCTACATTGGGGATTATGCATGAACAGGTGGAAAGTATGCGCCAGAGGTGTGTACCCCACCTGCATAGCTATGTGCCCCCTGACAGGCACAAGGTGCACAGTATGCACGTATATGAGCACCCGCAGGACACCTGTCTGTGGTGCTGCCCCCCCTTTGGTGCACAAGTATGCAGGGATGGCCCAGTGCGGAGGGGTGAATCAGGCAGGCAACCAATAGGAGGCCCTACCCAGGTCCCATAGTGGATCCCTTGCACCCATGGGGCAGTTGTGCATTGGAGGTGCAGATCCACAAAAATACAACAAAACTTAGAATGTACAGGCACTCACCTGAATGGCAACCCCAGCCCTCTCCATCAGCCTAGTGGGCTGGGCAGCATGGAGGACCATTTCCTGGTCGCACCATAACAAGGGGGTGATGTCCATGGGGATGTGCACTGGGTTACAGCAGGGTCCTGGCTGTTGTAACCTGCACCCCCCAGTTCCTGGCACTATGCACCTTAGTGAACGGTGTATACTGCAGGCACGACCCCGACAGTCCACTCGCCTGCCCCCAGTGCATTGCGGCCCACATGGCCAGGGGAGCCACTGCACAACTGGCTGGTGCACTCTCTGTGAATTCTGGAGGGGGTAAATGGGACCCCAGCTGTGAGGCATTCCCACTCATGGTTGTCTATGCACCGCAGTTACAAGATGTGTATGCTGTTCTTTTTTTACTTCATAGGGCCCACGATGAGGATTTTGTTCTCCTCTCCATCAGGTCTGTCTGGCAGAAATACCATCATAGTACTTTGCCACTTTGGTTTTCTATCATTATTTTTTTGTCCGGCAGGCGAGGTGCCAGCTGGTATTGTAACAACACATGGTTTCTGCATCTGATTAGAACAGACAATAACACACTCTTTGATTTCTGTTTATAGAAAACAGGTTAATTTGGCAGGTAGACATCAGAATTTTTTGTTGAAAACTGTGTCCTGGATTTCCCTTCCTTGAGTGTTTTTCCTTTTTTTTTCTTACTTGCTTGTATTTGATATTCCTTCATAATATGTGATTACAATTGGTCTGTATGGAATTTCTTTATATCTTACTTGAGATGATATATTGATTTTTTGTTGTTTGTTTTCCTGCTGTGAATTCAATATGTTACTTTGTTTTTATTTTAAATAAAGATTCCTCTGCTCTTTTCTAGAAGTGTCATAGGATCATTGCAAGCTGATACTCACTTGATGCCCCTGCTCAGATCACATTACACTAGCACAGCTAAGGACAGGAAGATGAACACATTGTTAAAGGACCCTCGGAAAGTTAGGAACATGATAGAAGACTGAAGAAGGAATGTATGTATTTTATTTGTGTGGATGCCACAAAAATTGCAACTAACAGGGACTGGGTACCTGCAGGCTGCAACTCACACCCACTTTCTGCTGACCTCCTGTACTACACTGCACTAACACAGCTCAGGAGGACACAGTCTATTGGATGATCCTTTTTTTTTTTACAAGTCTATTTATCCTCCTTTCAGCAGACCACCATTTTGGTCTGCCAACTCCATGGTCCCGGGGTCTTTCAGGATCTTATGGCACCATGCGCACCCTGGCAGATCCCCTGGGCCATTCTGGAGGCTTCATCCTTGGTTGTCCCTGATTTTTCCTCCATTTCACTCCAGTGAGTCCTACTCCCAAGACCCCGGAAGTGATGACACATGCATTTGGAGGTGCACATGTGCACCACAGCTCCAGTGCCAGTCTCCTCAACCCTCCCTTGACCAAGCACCGGCAGGCCTCGGAGTGATGCAACCACTCCAGCCTCCACCGGGGGGTGGCCAAGCTCTGAGGAAACCTGTTCCTCCCTCCCAAGGCAGAGGGCTGCCAGCCAGCAGCCACTTGCATCCTCTTCCTCCCCCTGCTGACCTCCAATGACCCATGCTCATTCCCAAACCCAGGTCACTGTCGTGGCGTGAGATGTGGTGTCCAGCGCCTCAACCCTCTGCACCACCAGGCCAGCTTAGGATGATCCTTAAACATTTTAGCAGGAAAAGTCTAGTAGAAAAATAAATAAATAATATTAAATACCTTTTGCATATATTTTACAGGATGCTCAGAAAGTGTCAACTTGCACTGCCCTATCTGCAAGCTTCAGAATCTTTGCTGTATTATGCAGATAGAAAACAATCCTCCCAATTCTTTTAGTTTAAACAGGACCAAGAAAAATAAGAGTCTCGGCACTGCTAAGAGACCTACTTGTTGCTCATGGCCCAGTAATCTCTTAATCACGGACTTCAGATCTGTAGTCTGGTCATCTTTGTATGCCCTGCTAGTTCAGCAATCCAGTCATTAATAGAATGTCTATCCAATCTGACAAAAAAACAACTGCATGCTGATTTTAGCCAATGACGCACAACCGGCAGACAGCCACCTCATGCCCCATGTGCCCATAGCCCAAGAAAACTCCAGTCCCTCCACTCCCAGTTCCCAATAAACAAGCTCCTTGTCCCAGAGGTCTGCTTCTTTGCAATTAACTGCTTAGCCTGAGGTTTAACATTTTCCTATTTTTTTGTCCTGCTCAAACAAAGAAAAAATAGTACCCCCCAGCTGTCTTCCTTCTTTTCATTTGGTATTTGTTTTTTGTAAGATTTTGCTTTTCTTAACTATTTAACAATATTTGCAAAGATCACTTTCTCGGCTACAAATCAGCCCAACTATAAGCGTGTAAGTGAGCTTTTTTGCTGTTCTATGTCATCAAGCTGAGTCCAGCACCAAAACAAGGCTGTGAAACACTCTGCCTAGGTAATTGTTTCAGGAGTACACTGCAGTTTGTGGTTTGACTGGTTCATCTGATTTGCACAATTCGAACCATTGTGAACCAGTCAAACCAAAGGTCCACCTATTTGCCCTAAAATGTTTGCCACAGTCTGAAAGAATCAAATAGTGATAGTTCGAGATATAATTTTTTTTTTGGTAAAACCAAACTTGCAGCCGTATGTCAAACTGCAGAAAAGTACTTTAACATTTTACTGCATGATGACTGGCTGCTAATGTAAATGGTCCTTAGAAATAGAATTTATGTGTGCTTTCTCAGCCATTAACCATGAACACTTTTCCACCTGAGACATACAGATGCAGGAACTGGATATGAAAAACACTACAATACATAAGTGTTTGCAAATGCCATTTGCTGACATGGCAGGACATATGGTATGCTGCTTCCACTTCACAGGAAACACACAAGGAGCTACTTGCTATGTTATAAAGCAGAGTCTGACTAGTAGTGATGATGTGGCACACTTAACTATCTTGGACTGCCTAGCTGAGTCTGACCAAGCCCTCAAATGTACTGTAGCTTCTTAAATGGCTGGCTTAGTCAAGCCCCCATTTCTTCTAAAACCAATACAAATATGGGGTCAATGAGCTTTGCTATAAAACATAAAAAAGAATGAAAAAAAAGTCTACAGGTATGTGATATGCTGACTGGGTTTTTGGGATGAACATCTACTTACTGCACAATAACTGGTCTCTGTGCTACCCATAGAATTTTTAAATCTGTATCAGATGATATTTTTAGGGGATGAAGTATGTTGTATGCACATAGAGATTGAGGGTCTGTGAGGGCTCGGGACGCCTCCCCCCCCTCCGCATTACAGGTACAAACGGCGGCTGATTAGATCTGGCTGTGGGCAAAACGGAGAGGACTCGGACTGTTGGTGCCTTTTTTCAAACCTCAGTGCTGATCCAGTGTAATAGATTCTACTGGCACCTTTTTTACTCCTTAAGAGCAACCCATTTTAATTGCTGTCTTTTACATTTATTGTGCACTACCTCCTAAGTTCTTTTTATTTCTGACCCCACACAATTGAAGACTGTTTTTTTGGTGTTAAAACTGCAAAGAGCCACTTTATACTGTTACCTGCGTTTTCTGCCCTAAGCTGTTAAACTCAACAGGCTGCAATATCCTGGCTGCTATTTAAAATCTTTTTAGGTAAAGGCTGCAGCTCTAGTGTAGGCTCTCAGGCAGTTCCCTCCTCCCCCTCTTGTGTGTCGCCCTGCCCCTCCTCAGTAACTTACCTGTCCTCTTATTTAAACCCTTGTTTTCTCCTTCCTTTCCTCAGATTGCTGCTCATTGGGAGATTGAGGGTCCGTGAGGGCTCGGGACGCCTCCCCGCATTACAGGTACGAATGGTGGCTGATTAGATCTGGCTGTGGGAAAAATGGAGAGAACTTGCCCCGCCTTCGCTTCACTCCGGCTCCCCACAACCCCCACCACCACCCTTGGTCGGCTCTTGAATATATAGGGAGTCTGAGTCAGGTGACCGCATGAAATAACCTATCAGCCCACTTCTCCAGCTGCAGGTTATAAAATTCTCCCACTAGTGGCTGCTGGAACCTTTCCCTCACTCTCTTCTTGCACAATGTTTAACATTCTCACTACAACACTACTTACTTCCAGGATTATTCATCTTGCTCTTCAACCACCCCCACCAGAGGTTCCTATGCCACACCTCCTCACCTCTTTTCCTATCCTCTTAGCTATCACTGGTTGCTACTGGCCCTATCCCTCTAACCTCTCCCACTCTTTCCTATCTGATCTCAAAGACCCTTACCCACACTCACCCACTTTAACGCACACACTCACTGAGGGTTTGCTCTGTACCTCTGGGCTCCCCCGCCTCACCCCCCAGCCCCCCACTACCCATGTTAACCATACTTTTGTCCCCCTCTCTTCCCTCTCCGTTCTACCCAGCATTATCGTTGGTCTCCCAATCCCCTCCTCCAGCAAAAAAAAGCCCGCCACCCTCCCGTTGCCAGCAGTTTTCTACCAAATGCTGCAGACTGGCACTATTACGGCACACCTTTCTTCTCCTGCTCCTATCGGGCAATATCCACCCCAACCCAGGACCCCACAGTACAATGACCTCGCCTAAAAAAATGCAGGGGAGACTGCAACTAGCATCCCTCAATATCTGCAGCCTACCCAAAAAGCACACTCCCCTGCAAGTCTGGATCGCCCAACATGCACCAGACATACTAGCCCTCTCCGAGACCTGGCTTTCTGATACCATCCCCAATAATGCTGTCTCCCTCAATAATTATACCATCTTTAGGGCAGACAGGACCAGCAAGAGAGGCGGTGGCTGTGCAATCTTTATTAAATCCTCCCTCAATGCCATTGAAGTACATACCCCGGCCCCACAACATGGAGCCCAGATGCTAACAGTCAAACTAAACCTGGGCTCCAAAACACTGCACATTATAGCGACTTATATCCCCCCGAGAAACCAAAAGCTGGCATTTGAGTCAGTCCTACACACTATCTCCCTCCTACCGAATACTAGTGAAATTATATTAATGGGTGATTTCAACATCGACTGGCTATCCCCAGCTTCATCCTGTTACAAAGACATGGCCCTGGCATTTGATCTAACCCAACTTGTCACCACCCCAACCAGGCGGGACACTAGAACCGGGACCTCCACCCTCCTAGACCTTATCCTCACCAACAGGCCACGTAACCTCTCCCAAACGACTGTGCTCCTGGATCCCCAGTGACCATTCCCGGTTACTTGCTGGTGGTCAGAAATACTGCCTCTGCTTCGCCAAAATCTCCTGGCAGCGAAGGCTCAAAGAGGAGGCCTAGTGAACCTCAAAAACTACCTATCCAACAGCAACTGGCTCCCCTTATACACCACGCAGTATGTTGACACTGCCCTTGCCCATTTTATTACCACTTTTAATAAAGCCTGTGACATATTCGCTCCCCTCACTAAACATGTTATGAAAGACAGAACCACCCCCTGGATCACACCTTCTCTCCTCAACCTTATGCAACACAGGGACAACCTTTGGCACAAAGCCATTGACTCCCGGGGCACCCAGGAGAGACAGCTTTACAGGGAGGCTCATAATAAATGTACCTGGGCTGCGCGCCAGGCAAAAGCTCATTATTACCAACAATCTCTCTCCGCCTCCTGGGGAGACGGGAAAAAATTCTGGAGAAACATAAAAGAACTCAGTGGTAAATCCTGTTCCCCAACCCCTACTCAACTCAACCTAAACGGCCACATCACACAAGATACCGCTACCATAGCAGAAGCCTTTAACTCCGCCTTCTCTGACCTCTCCCATATCCTCCCCTCAAATTTCTTCCTCCCTACCTCTATCCCTCCTCCTCCCCTCACCCAGGGTATTGTCAACTCACCCCCTTTCAGGCTTCGAGTCATCACCTGCAGTGCTGCAAAACGCTGTATTTCCAATGCTATCTCCAATACCCGGTATAGCAATGACACCCTAAATCTCAAACTATTAAGACTAACCCTTGATGTCACTCTACCTTACCTCACAAAAATTCTCAACCTTTCCCTTAGCCTTGGCCAGTTCCCCTCAACCTGGAAGATAGCCATAGTCACTCCCATTCTGAAGAATGGTGACCCCACTTACACTTGCAACTATAGACCAATCTCTATACTCCTTCCCCTCTCCAAGGCTTTGGAAAAAATTGTTTCGGACCAGCTAACAGAACATCTAACTAAATACAACCTTCTCAGCCAAGAACAACATGGCTTCCGGATGGGCCATAGTACCATCACTGCTCTTACTGAACTCACCACATTCATCCATGAGGCCCTTGACCAAGGCACAGTTGCAGGGGCTATCTTTGTGGATCTGACCAAGGCATTTGACACTGTCAGTCATGAACTACTGCTCTGTGTTCTTTCTCAACTAAACGTGGTCCCTGAGGCCACTGCCTGGTTCAAGGACTACCTCTCAGGATGATCTCAGCATGTCAGGATTAACGCCATTATCTCCACCTCCAAAACAGTTTGTTCTGGGGTCCCGCAGGGGTCTATACTTGGCCCACTACTCTTCACCTTCTTCTTAAACTCTCTCCCTAAAGCCTGCAGGGGTCGTCTACTACTATATGCTGATGATGCCATTCTGTACTGGTAACATCCTCATCCAAGTGCCCTCCAACAAGCCCTTCAGGGCTTTTTCTGGGGGCTAGAGCACTGGTTCAGTGATCACCACCTGATCATCAACTATAACAAAACTAAGTCCATGATCTTTGCGCACCGCCAGAGCCCTCATAGTCAATCATCACTCCTTATTTCAAACTCTCAAGGCACCCAACTGGAACACGTTACAAACTTTAAATACCTGGGCATCACCCTGGATACCTCCCTCTCCTACCGCAGCCACATCCGTCTACTCGCCTCCGCTATCAACACTAGATTGGGCATCCTCTACTGACTCAAGCACTGTCTACCTGATCAGGCCATGAAACTTGCAGTCACCTCCTCCATCCTCTCCCTAGTTGACTATGGGATAGTAATATATGGCTCAGCGGAACCCACCACACTGAACAGCATAAACACTGCACTGAATAAAGCCTGCCACCTAGTGACAGGCAGTGACAGACTAACCCATACCTGCAATCTATATACTCTGACTGGATGGCTAAACTTCCAACATAGACTAAAATACCACATCTGCATTTTCACAAAAAAAATCTACCTTCAGCTTGCCCCCATCGGACTACTTCCCATTACCAGTGCAGCCCCCACCAGACGCAATACAAGACTTACAGCTCACCCATCTTTCCTAGTTCCCCTCTGTAGAACAGCTCTCAGGCAAAGATCTTTCCGTTACCGTGCTCCTCTCTGGCTCAACTCTCTGCCCCCCCCAGTCCCATAGCATCTCACTTTTCAAATCTGGCCTTAAAACCCATTTAAAGGAGAGTGCTAAGTGTATTTATGGCTAAGCCTTCCTCTCTCCTGTCCTCCCCTTCTCCCGACTCTGGGTCTTCCTAGACCCTAAGTGATGGCACCCTGCAAACCCCTGCCTAGGGACCAAGGTATGCTACCTAATTCTGTGGATTAGGTTCATACCAAATACCCTCAACGGTCAAATAAGAGTCATTGCCTAGACTGCTCTATCAGTACTGAAAATTTTAATACTGCCTGTCTTTGTCCTTACTGTACCTTGTATTACACTCCACCCCCTGTAACCAACGTGGAGACTCTGAAACACTGCTGCGTCAAATCTGAAATTGTAAATACTACTTGTTTATGTATGTCTTTTCTGTACTTGTCTACCCTCCACCCCTTGTAACCTGATGTGGAGCCTTTGCAAAAGAGTGTATGACTCAAAAGATTGTAATTCCTATCTTACTCAATAAAATAAAATAAAACAAAATAAACTACTTTGTAGAATTTTTTCGATCTTCAACTTTCTGCACATTCAGCATATACTCTTCTGTCTCTTTTTACTTTGTTGAGGATGAGGCTTTTGTCTTGCAGTATTTTGTAGCACCACTATAGTTAGAGTTGAGCAGGGGTTTCTATGTTAAACCTCAGTCTCTGCACTTTAATATCTTTTCAATGGTTCAACAGATTTGCAAGAAATTGTGCATGCACAGTCTAAGGTAGTAGATCTCTTCACTTGTCAAACTCTGTTCTGGTCAGATGAGCAGATTCCAAGATGTGGATAGTGAAAAACATAAAAAAGCCAGTGTTGTTTTGTTGTTTTTTATCATCACCTAGTGCCCAGATGGTTTGGAATTTTGGTCCAAACATTTCAGGATGAAGGACTTGGACCACAGATGTGCCTTTTACTAGTGTGGTGAAAAAATATTAATCAATTCCAAAGTTGTTAAATTTTAAAATTTAAGTTCTGTGCATGCTCTATATGGTCTTTTGGATAACTGCTTGGAACAAAAAAATTATTTGGTCCATATGAAAAAGGAGGGTCATCCTTTTTTGTGAGGAAAAAATTATTTTTTGTGTGGCCGCCATCTTGTTTCTGTTTTTTTTTTTTTTTATAAATTTTCAAAATCCACAAAAATGGCATCCTGGAGGGACACCAACACTTATATATTGGTAACTGGGACCTCATTAGGTGGATTCTGCACTTATCTGTTGGAAAAAAATTACCCCCAGATGTGTTTTCTTTTAATTTTTAAATCCATTTTCATGACTTGCTTCTGTTTTTTTTTTATATGACCATATGAAAAAATAATTCGGCCAGATGAAAAAGGATCCCTTCATATGAAAAAAGAATCTGGGAAAAAAACTAAGTCCATTTTTTTTCTTTCACATGAGGGTGTCCTTTTTCATATGAACAAAAGAAAAAGAATACAAAAAGGATCCCTTCATACTTAAAAAGAATCAAAAAAAAAAACAAATGATAATTCTTTTTTTGTATGAAAGTATTCTTTTTCGTATTTTTTTTTTTGTTTATACCAGAAAGCATACCCTCAAAATAAAAAGAATTTGAACTTAGTTTTTTTCCCAATTGTTTTTTCATATGAAGACTTCCTTTTTTGGTACAAAAAAGGATTCCTTCATACAAAGATGTTGAACTTTTATTCCCCCCCCACACACATTTGAATTTCAACAAGCCATAACTCCATCAATATTTGAACTTAAGGGACAATTATATCAAAATAAAGGTCTTAATGAGTATTAACAAGAATAACACATTCCTCCACCACACCAGACATTTATAGGGCAAAATAAAACAAAACAAAAAACAATATAAATTTCCATAGGATAACTTTGTAAATTCAACAAACCATAACTCCCTCAATATTTGGACTTAAGGGTCAGTATCTATATCAAAATATAGGTCTTAAAGCATGCTACAAAAATGATACATGTCCCCCAGACATTTATGGGCAATATAAAAAAGCATAAAACATAAAAATACAAATTTCTGTAGGATAACATTGGAACTTCCACAGCCATAACTTCCTCAATGTTTAGACTTAAGGGACAATCTATCTGTCAGAGCAAAGGTCCAAATGAGTACTACAAGAATAGCACATATATCCTTCTAAACATTTAGGGGATATAAAACAAAATCTAGCCAGAGTCAATAGGGCTGTACATGAGAAATGTGGGGTAAAAATATTAAAGATTACCAAAGTTACAAGCCTGCATTCACAAAATTTAATGTAGGCTCATAAATGTGTTGTTTTGTAATATTGTTACTCCAAATTTTGAACATAGTCTTGTTATAAATCTGCCTCATGAAGAAGGGCAGAGAAAATGTTCAGCTCCTGGCTTGAAGGAGGTTCAGCACAGGGTCCATGAAATCATCTTTCGGGATGTAAAAAACATTTTGCCTAGGATTTGAAAAATGACAACTGTCACATTCATGAGCTGCCTAATTGTAAATTTGGGGTAAAAATATTGAAAATGACCAAGGTTCCAAACCTGCATTTGCAAAATTATATGTAGGCTCATAACTCTGTGTATGTTCAGTATATATATATATATATATATATATATATATATATATATATATTTTTTTTACACAACATTTTTAACATATCCTTCATAAGCCCCACATCATGAACAAGGGCAAAAAAAAAATGTTCCTCTCCAGTTTGAAAGGTGATTTCATGCAGGGGTCACAAAATCACATTTCAAGATGTAAAAAAAAAACATTTTGGCAGATGTCACATTCATGAAGGGCTGTAAAGATATGGCTGTGTTGTAAATTTTGAGGTAAAAATAAAGAAAATTACCAAAGTTATGAGCCTGCATTCACAAAATTTAACATAGGCTCATAACTTTGTTGTTTTTTAAATATTTTTACACCAAATTTTCCACATAAACTTCTTATGACCCCACCTCACAAACAAGGGTAGACAAAATGTTAACTCCTACCAAAAAGGTGATTTCATGCAGGGACAGTGAAATCACATTTGTGGACAGATTTAACTAATGTCAGTGCAATTGTTCATGAGGTAGGTTCCCAAAAAGGGCACGTTGAAAATATGGGCCAAAAATATGCAAAAATGGCCAAGTTATGCCTCTACAGTCAAAACACTACTGAATTACATTGAACCGCATACCTGTTTCTTCAGTTCACCATCCAGCTTTGAATAGTGAAGAGGTGTCTGTGATCCAGAGAGGATTACAGTGACGGGCCCCCAATGGGTAAGTAAGGGCTTGGGGTGGGTGCAGGATGGTGGGTGCTAAGTGGGAGGGTTGGGTAGGGGGAATGCAACAGCCACAAAAGACATCGATAGACCTTTTTTTTATAGGTGAAAAAAAATGACAGGGAATTCCTGCACTGGGGGATCAGGCACCCACAGAGTCACTATAAGACATTGATGGACTTTTATTTTTAAAGGTAAAAAAAAAATTACCAAGGATTCCTGCACTTGGAGATTGGGCAACCCCCAGTATCACTGTTAAATTTCTGTGGGTGGTGGGTGCTTAGAGGGAGGGTTTGGTGGGTGGAGAAATCCTGATCTTGACACTGGGGGATTGGACACCCTCAGTATCACTGCTGTTATGTTTCTGGAGGTGGGCAGGGGGTTATTGAGAGGGAGGGTCAGGTGGGGGGAGGAAATTCCTGATCATGACACTGGGGGATTGGACAATCCCATTTCTGACCAAACTTTTGCCTATAAGTTGGAGGAATTGTCTAATGTCTGATTTGGTGCCCTCCCACCATGCCAAATCAGGGTCAAACATATATTTAACCATCTGCTATTTGAGAAAACTGGGTTAAGACTCCAGAATGGTATAATTGTGTAAAATATCATTATTAAGCTTCCACAGACCCGTTTTCCCATTACTGTTTCTCTGTTACTGATCTGCAAGCCAATCAATGCATGGTCTGATGTTTTTGCCAGAACAACTTCGGTCAAACTTACAGACAAGAACTGTGAAACCAAAACAGTCAATTTTGAGGCCAAACTTCCCTTTAAAAAGGTCTTCCACCCTATGACGTATGCACATGCTGTAATGCATCTACTAACCCAGCTGTGGACACCATAGACTACAAACAAAAATTGTGTCACAATACATTTGGCTTCAAGTGGCCTTAGGGGCATAAAAAAAGGAAACACTGAAATTCCCCCATAATAATTCTTCTAGATGTACAAAGAAAGGGCTTGATTTCTTTGAAAAAAAAACACTCTGCGGATTAGGAATGTGGAGGCTATACAGATTAATCAACCTAAATGTCCGCCCTGTACTTAATGGCCCAGATATTCAAACTGCATCAGGCTGTGGCACAAGCTTGGGCACAGCTCAACATGGCTGCGCAGGGGTATGGACTGGGCAATATTCAACGGAGCTGTGCCATGACTCAGCAGCATTGAATATCGCACCCTGGCCACCCCCAGTGTGCATGGCGCAGTGGCACTGCACCAGCACAAGTGGCCAGAGTGGAGAATGGGGATGCGCTAGCGCAAGTTCCATTGCGCCATGCACAGCAACCGTGATATTCAAAAGTTGACATGCAAATGGGGCCATAATGTATGCAAGGTGCACATGGGGCCATTTGCATGTCATTATGGCTCCATTTGCATGCAGGTGCACCGATCCCCGATGACTTGCACCTGGCACCCTGTCAGGCAGCAGCCATTGGGGAACGACGCCCCCTGCAGCCCGATCAGAGGCATTTGTTTAAATAAAAAGATCCCTTCCAATATCCCTGGTGGTCCAGTGGACCAGCTGTCTGCCCAATTGCAGGCATTTGTTTAAATAAAAAGATCCCTTCCAATATCCCTGGTGGTCCAGTGGACCAGCTATCTGCCCGATCATGGGCATTTGTTGAAAAAAAAGATCCCCTTCCAATATCCCTGGTGGTCCAGTGGACCGCTATCTGCCCAATCACAGGCATCTATATGTAAAATAGTCCTTAAGTCCAATATCCTGGTGGTCCAGTGGACGCTATCACTGTGTCGCAGACATCTGTATGTAAAATAGGCATAAGTCAATATCCCTGGTGGTCTAGGGTACCCCCCACTTTCCCACTGAGCCCCACCACCCTGCTTCCCCCGTCAGCCAGCGGTCGGCAGTTCCCCACCCACCTGCCACCCAACCGCCTGTGGACTGACACTGTCAGCAGGGCTGTGCCATTGGTTCCTGCGTGAGCCAATAGGCATGCAGCCCGCGTACCACACATTCCAGATATGTGAATGAGTTCATTCACATATCTGGAATTGTGTATAGCAAACTGCATGCCCATTGGCTCACACTGTGAACCAATGGGCGTACAACCCTACCGATGGTGTCTGGCCAGTGGGCTGCAGGTCAGTGGAGAGCTGCCACCCAACGCTAATGGGGAAGTGGGGCAGTGAGGCTTAGTGGTGGGGGTGGGTGGGGAGGAGGGCACCCTAGACCACCAAGGATATTGGACTTATGCTTATTTTTACATACAGATGCCCGTAATCGGGCAGATAGTGGTCCACTGGACCACCAGGGATATTGGACTTATGCCTATTTTTACATACAGATGCCCGCGATTGGGCAGATAGCAGTCCACTGGACCACCAGGGATATTGAAGGGGATCTTTGTTTTCAAACAAATGCCCATGATCAGGCAGATAGCTGGTCCACTGGACCACCAGGGATATTGGAAGGGGATCTTTTTGTTTAAACAAATGCCCGCGATCGGGCAGATAGCAGTCCATTGGACAACCAGGGATACTGGACTTATGCCTGTTTTTACATATAGATACCCATGATCGGGCAGATAGTGGTCCACTGTACCTCCAGGGATATTGGAAGGGGATCTTTTTGTTTAAACAAATGCCTGCGATCGGGCAGATAGTGGTTCACTGGACCACCAGGGATATTGGACGAATTAGTCTATTTTTTTACAAATGCCCATGATTGGGCAGATAGAGGTCCACTGGATCTGTCACTTTCCCCTTGTTTTGGCAAAGGATCATAAAAAGGTTGAGCTGGAACTGTTACAGGATTAACTTTGTAAGGATACATCTTACTGATATAGCTTACATACACCTGCATTATGTCAATCTACAGTCCATCAGTGCAACTAAACCTTGATTTTCATAGTGTAATGAGGCATGGAAAGTATATTAAGACAAACCATGTTAACATGACTCCAAGCTACACTAAAAAAAATAAAGGTTTCTTGCCCTAACAGTAATAAAGTCAGTACTTTTCAAAGAAATTTTCATTCAAAAGTAGCTAACTTTGGAACCATTAGGGCAAGGTAATTAATTTTGTTTATTAAGAATAACAATAATAAATCTTTATTTATCAAAAGTGCAATTCAGCAGGTATCAAAGAACTTTTACAAAGGTTAAAAGCTATAAAATCAGTAATAGAAAATCCTCCATTTAAAGCAGCAGTACTATGGGAAAAAAATTGTGCTTTTTTGACAGTTTATTCCCTGTGCCCTGCTAATCCTATACCTGGTACTCTTTCTCGCTGAGTAATTTGCTCAGTTATTCTCTGCTTTTGTTTACATTTCTGCCACTAAGCATGTTCACTGGAACCGCCCGCGATTGGGCAGATAGCGGTCCACTGGACAACCAGGGATATTGGACTTATGCCTATTTTTACATACAGATACCCGCGATTGGGCCGATAGCGGTCCACTGGACCACCAGGGATATTGGAAGGGGATCTTTTTGTTTAAACAAATGCCTGCGATTGGGCAGATAGTGGTCCACTGGACTACCAGGGATATTGGATGAATTAGTCTATTTTTTTACAAATGCCCACGATTGGGCAGATAGAGATCCACTGGACCTTCAGGGATATTGGATGAATAATTCTATTTTTTTACAAATGCCTGTGATCGGGCATGGGGGGCACCACCAGGTGCAGCTGGACCTTGGGTGGCCACCCACAGGTGGCAGCTGCCGTGTTGCGCCCTGCAATGAGGCAGCTCACCTGTGGGTGGCCATCAGTTGTTCCTTTTTTTTTGGTGTAACTTTGTGCTGGCACAGGTAGGGGTTGCATATGCATGGCTCTGCACATCCCAGGCTGAATATCAGGCCATGCAGGTTATGCATGGGCACCCCCCCCCCACCGGTGCCTGCATACATTACTGATGCACTCTGGCGCATCGAGATTTGTGCCGAGCACTTTTCTCTTTTGAATATTGCTCCAGGGCGCATCAGTGGGTTGTAGTCTGGGCCACTGTATCTAGTATCAGCAATCTTCCAGGAATAACATAATACAGTTTTGTTTTAGGCAGTGCAATATACTTAAAACATATACCAAGCCCTGAACACAGGCCTCCCCAAAAAACCAAAAAGAGACACCACCTCCTGACAATCCTTGTGAAAGTTATAAATCTGATATAGATCATAACCTAGTGTTCTGTAAAAAAATACAGAAAAATGCAGAGACTGTAGGAAGGAAAATGTCATTAGTCTTCTTTTGTGGTTCTCAATACTGTTAGGGTTCAAAGAGGCACATGTCAACAAAACCTCTGACACTGCAAGTAGTAAGAAAAGAAACCAAGTCTCGTGTGTTGTGAAGGTACTTTACTGGAACAGGTTATTCTCTGTGAATCAGAATACCAGCTTTTTTGGTGCCATGGGCTCCTTTGTGTCAGTGTGAGTGTCTTCATTTTTGGATAACAACATCTTTCGAAAGAATACAGTTGAGGAGGCATCAGTCATCTTCCTCTTCTTCCTCCTCAGAATCCCCCAAATTCCCATGTTTGCTTAACAGTTAAAACTTATTTTGTCATTTCAGTTGCTCAAGTATAAGAATTTTTGGTTTTGGTTATTTTTTTTTTGTCTTGATTTGCATTGAACCACCTTCATTACTTTCTCAGGAGGCTCGGGAGTATATCCGTAGTGTGCAGCTATACATCCTGAGAAGCACATGGTGTCTCCAACACCTCTACATCATGCTGCAGCTTCTTCGTCAGACCTGATTCATGTGACAGGTGCTAGCTGAGGTACCCATAGAGGCAGATTTGTAGACAGGCTAGAAGATTGATTCAAAGTAGGTACAGATAAAGCAGGTGGCTGAGTCATGGATGTATCCTGATAGTTCGGAGCTGAAGAAGATGCCACTGAGGAAGGTACAGAGGTTCTTCTTTTGTATTTGAGCTAGAATGTCTTCCTGATTCAGCTGCCCCCACCCATTATGCACAGCCCTGCTGCAGGGTTCAAAGGAGTGGCCCATTCAGTACACAAATTATACTTCAAGACATTCTGTTTGAACTAGCATGCTGAAATCAAAAACAAAGGCCATACTGTGGGCAATTACAGGCACTGCTAAGGTGGGATGAGGATCTACATTTATAGCAGTCATTAGGCTGCATGGGGTAGAAGATGATACCTCTGTCCCAGCCTACAACAAAACTATTGGGGAGGAGTTGCACTCAGTGTCTGTTTGTCTTTGTTGAACTTTAAATTTCCATCCATCCATCCAGATGACTTCTGAATCAAGAATGTTTGATATACTCACTCCCTTGCTGTGGAAAAGCACAGCAATATTTTTAAACAGGGGTTTTGTAAGGGGGGTTGCTGAAAAGGGGGACCAAAGAGGTGTACTTCTGACTTCCAAGTATTTTTTATAAAACTGGTCCAACAGTCCAGGAGTCTTGAAACTGATATTGTAAATTGGCTTCGCTGATATGTAGATTAGTGCATAAATTTCGTGGGCAAAGAATTTCATGAAATCTTTAAGGAGCTTTTGGGCAACAAAAACCCTGTCAGAGACAAACTCAGGATTTCCCAAAATCTCTGCCAGACCACATTGCAGCCTTTAGCAGGATCTGTACTGGTTTCAAACAAGTCAGCCATAGTGATTTTAGATCTTGTCTGGGCATCAGGACTTTTGTCCTCAGAGTACCCATGGTCTGAGATCTTTCCCATAAGAATCAGTTCCCCCACCCACATTGGGACATTCAGGTTGCTGAGATATATCAACTTGTAGCACTGGACCACCCCTCAATGGGAGCAGTATTTGTAGTTGGAGCCACAATAGCAGTCATTGTTAATTTGGAATCACAATCAGAAACCTTCTGGGGACAAGAAGCTGAGGCTGATATACTGTAGTTGATTTAGACCTGGGACAGGATGCTTTGCCTGCTCCAACCTCCAAACTACTATTTCTTCAGGAAGCTATTTGCAATAGCACATTGTCTGACACTACAGTAGAAGCAGGAGCAGAAAAAGGCTTACCATGACAGGGCTGTGACAAATTGGCCTGGAGCTGCTTATGATCTACAGGCTGGGAGGCAGCAGTCAGGGCAATTTCCTTATCAGGCACAAGCCGTCCCAGGAGAGGTGCTGAAGTATTAGGTTCAGTATAGACCAGCAAAGTGAAAAGGCTCTTTGAGTAGCATCCTGAGCAAATACTGCAGGATGTAGAACCAGGCCACTTACCAGAATGGCTCCACTGTTCATAGGCTTAGCTAGGATCTTCCCTTTATTCGTACTAGAAGCAGTCAGCATGGAGTCATAATGCTGCATCCGAAAAAGTGCACAGCCCAATGCTGCACAGAAAAATATGTGTGCATATTGTCAGCAAATTACACTGACTGCAACAGTCACAGTACACACAAGTAAACAAATACCAACAATCTGTTTTTTTGGCACTCCCAATGTGGAGAGATTCACCCCCCGACACCCCCCAGAATTAAAATAACTAATTCCAAGGGGGTGTGGATGTAGGAGATGGGTGAAACCTTGGAGGGGGGAATTAACTTCTACCAAAAAAAAAGCTGCAACAGTATGGGATGTTCAGGGAACTGAACCACACACCCAGGCCCCCACACTGCCAGGTGCTGGTGCCCTAGCCACTCCACCATGGGAGTGGCTTGACTAGGCACTGCCCTGGCAGCATCCTTCACACTTCCTCATCAGAGGTACAGTGACAGAGGTAGCACTTTTTCCTTGTACACTGAGCAACCCCTGTCGCTATACGAGGATTAGCGCTTTTTGCAGTGCAGTTGCTTCTGCACTGTTTTGACTGCGACATCATGACCCAGTACCAAGCAGTCTTTGTATCTTGTGTTGCAGCTCAATGATGTTGGCTGCACTAGATGATTATCCTGCTATCTACCAGCCCTTTTAGTCTTGCATCCACCCTGTGGCAAGATGGGCCTGCTTTACTGACCAGTTTGGAAGATTTGACTGTGGGGAGCCAGAATGTTCCTTTCTTAGACCAAAAGGGACCTCAGATGTTAGCTTATGCTCAAAATCCACATTCCTGGTAGTTTCATCCTTTTGGACTCCTGACTTAGGCACAGCATCATTTGACAGTTTTGACAACCTAGCAGTACTGTCAGGTTCACCAACAGTTTCATCAGCAAGGGCGATATCTTCCTCGACCAAGAGTGAAAGCAGCAAGGCATGTCTCTCTCTCTCATCCCAGCAGACAGGATTAATGCAGCAGGGATATCAGCTGACCAAATTAGAGATATTGCACCTTCTTGACTTGAAACATCATGGCTTTGACTAAACAGGTGTTCTGGGATATTGAGAGGTTTGAACTGTTTTTCCTCCACCACTACCTACATTCCCTGTCCAGGAGGTTCAAGTCCAGTGGTAACATCCATAGCTCTGCTAGTCCCTCAGAATCATCTAGCTGCCTGGAAAACACCACCACCACCTCCTTCATTCTCTTGGTCCACCATCTTGCCGGTTAGCAAAGCAGCGAGAAGTTCCCCAACTGGCAAGAGATGGGAAATCTTTACTGACAAAACATCTTCAAACAGTAATAAAAAAACAACTTGCCACAATCATTCTAGAAGAAACCAACTGGGTCTTAAAAAAAATAAAAAAATAATCATACTACTTTAACTACTAGTGCTTCTAAAAAAAAGGAAAAAGGGAAAAGAACACAATAAATGAAAAACATGAAACAAAACTTTTGATCCCTAGACACAGTGTCCAAAATCCAAAAGATAAAAAAGGCATGGAATGGAAAGCTACAGAAAACCACTATAATATCAAGCAAAACCTGGTCATAATGGTATAATTGTTCTATCCTTCCTTGATCCTTCTTTGTAACATGGGGAAGATAAAGGGTTGCTCAGAATTGGTCAAACAGCATCAGGTGACCATTGATTAATTCTCAGGTAATCCATGGTTGCCTGAGAATTAATCATTGGTAAAGTGCACCCGCATTTCTGTTCACCATGTTAGTTTCCTGTCCCAAAACAGTCTTAGCCTGCAATTCAGTCAACCAACAGATGGCTGTCAAACAAGAATAGATATGTTTAAATGAAATTTCTTGTAGTTCCATCTTAAGAAGTTTGAAAACTTCTATATGACTATGTAATGTTTTTTTTTTTTTGTTTTACTTGGTCTACTGGCTCAGAAACACATACCATTTCAGTAACTACACAGTAATGTATGCCACATATGATTTTCCACATTGCCCGTTTTTCTAGATTGTCTCCATGTCTTTTATTAAATATTAAAAAAAAAATGTTTTAACAGTGGAACCTAAAACCAAAAAAAGCACACACCTTGGACCAATGTCTATCAAACCAGAAAGTTTCATGTTTCAAAGTCTCCATTGTTTTTAGTTATTAGGTGGCAATAAAGGCTTAACATTTAAAAAAACAGAGACGTTTGTATTTCTTTGCACCTGTGTAACTTTGCCTACCCTGAACTGATCTACATGGAATTTACAAGATCAAGAGTTCCTGACACAGAGGCCAAGCTTTCTAAATTTCATGTAAATCAGGTGAAATGGGGCAAAGTTATTAATGTACAGTGCTGGGTGTAAAAATCACAGCTAAAAAAGATGTAAGCCTCAGTGTACTACCATCTGTAGGTTGACAATGGAATTGCAGCAACAACTTGAACCACTGATGGATGTATGCACTGTCCACTAATGATGCTTGAGTTCTGTGCACTGTCCACTAATAATGCCTGAGATCTGTGCCGTCTGAGGTAAGGATGAATCACTGATGGATGTGTGCAGTGTCCATTAATAATGCCTGAGTTCTATGCCCTTTGAGGTGAAGATGAACCATTGATGCATGTGTGCACAGTCCAGCAATAATGCTTGAGTTCTGTGCCCTCTGAGGTGAGAATGAATCACTGAAGAATGCGTGCACTGACCACTAATAATGCCTGAGTTATGTGCTCTTTGAGGTGAAGATGAACCATTTATGCATGTGTGCACAGTCCAGCAATAATGCCTGAGTTCTGTGTCCTCTGAGGTGAGGATGAACCACTGATGCATGTGTGCACTGACCACTAGTAACACATGAGATCTGTGTCCTCTGAAACTTTGCCTCCCCTGAAGCAATCTGCATGGAATTTACGGGATCAAGAGTTCCTGACACAGAGGGTGAGCTTTCTAAATTTCATGTAAAGCAGTTGAAAGGGGGCAAAGTTATTTATGTGCAATGCTGGGTGTAAAATTCACAGATAAAGAAAAATGTAAGCCTCCGTGTACTACCATCTGTAGGTCGGCAAGGGAATAGCAGCAATAACTACCAGAGCTCAAATCTCCTTTGGATTTAAATATATGCATTTCCCACAATGCCCAGTAGCCAAAATCCAAACATCAAATGTAGTAGAAAAACAGAGATGATTCCACAGTTTACAAAACAAAGTCAGTCAAAATGACCACGTAATCTGAAATGCTGATCACATCTGCATGGAATCAGTAATTGTTCATTGTTGCAGCCACAATATAAAAAAGTTAAAAATGTAGTTTCTCCAGTCAGGTGCAACCCCCTCCCCTTTTTCTGTTCCCTACGGTAAGACCCTTAATATTTTCCTGGAACCTTTGTAATTTTGCACTTTTAAATGAATTTTATTCAAATGTAACATGAAGAAGAGAAACATATAAAAAGAATGCTGAGCCCTTTCACTTCCCCATGTCACAAGAGGATTAACCCACTCTTGAGCATGGGTCTCACAGGGATTAATGTATGGCTTGGTGGTTGGAACCACTCAGCCTTCGGCCTTGTCCACTCCCCCCAGCCATACATTAATCCCTGAGAGACCCACACTCTGTTGTGGGTTAAGCCTTACTTAATGAGGAAAATGCATCTATGTAACCCCTGTCACAGCAGACTAAGCTGTTTACACTGAAGTACAATACAATCATCCTTATAAACCTCCAAATTAGCAGCTTTATATATTTTTCCAACTGATACATAAATCATGCGTTGCTGTTGCAGCACTAAGCAGCATATTGCCTGCCATAGGTAAAATTTAAAAGCATGGCAACTGTACCACCAAAGTGCCATTATTATACTTCCTTAATGCTGCTGGAAAATCACCCAGAACTAAAGTTTAGTTTAGTTTATTTATCTGTAAGAGCACTCTATCTCATCGTGACTCAAGGCACTTTTCAAAAGCCCGAATAATATAAGCAAAATTACAGTAAAATATACATAAATAAGCATTTGTCAATGCCAAATGTTTGCTTGCTGGTATAGGTATTGGTAGTACAGAAGTTAAAGAGATGCAT
The DNA here is from genome assembly GCA_016271365.2 of Neoceratodus forsteri. Lineage (NCBI taxonomy): Eukaryota > Metazoa > Chordata > Ceratodontiformes > Ceratodontidae > Neoceratodus > Neoceratodus forsteri. Next base: position 1,497,866,233 of record CM057449.1, read on the forward strand.
AATAGGAATGGCAGTGAAGTATTGAAGTAAGACCAACCACCACCCCAACCCTGCAGAGACTGACAGGCATTGGTGATGTGCCTTTGGGTTATCGGCCATAACACTCACAGCATTCCACCTCACCTCACCCTGCAGACACCAACAGGTATTGCAGTGTGCCTTGAGGTGTTCAGCCCTTACACTCACCCCATTTCAAAAGGAAATAAGCTAAAATGGGTGCAGTATAAGAGAATGGGATGAATGTTAGGGCTGAAGACTCCAAGGCACACCTCGATGCCTGTCAGTGGCTGCAGGGTGGGGGTGGGGGTGGAATGGGTTGAACATTATGGCTGATGACCCGAAGTTACACCCCCGATGCCTGTCATTCTGTACAGGGTGGGCGTTATGGTTGGAAACCCTAACGCCCTAGGCATTTGTTGGTATTCTGGCTCCAAATTTTCCTCATGGACTTTTTGGGAGCCCACCTCATATACAGTCACAGTATAATTTCGTTACTCAATATCAAAAAGAGATTTCGCACAGCGAATGTGCCATTCAGTGCCACAGGTGCAAAAACACATTTCGGGCAGGATGTGAAAAATGACAGGTGTACTGTTGATGAGGAGGTGTGAAGAAATGGCACTGTTGAATATCTGGAGGGAAAATATGAAAAAGTGGTGAAGTTGTGAGTGTGCGTAGAAACTGTGCAATGCACACTTGTAACGCAGTCATTTTTTGAAATGTTTTCACCCAGTCACACACCACTAGACATGCAACCACAATAGGAGCCACACGATCACAAACAGTTGTCAGTCTAACAGACTGGCTTTTGGTTAAAATATTGCATTGCAACAAGCCTCTGTACCACTTTATGGTAGCCAGTTCCACAGAGGTCTATTCACACACCACTGGCTATGCCACCACACCACTAGCTACAACAACAGTTATCAGACTAACACACCAGCTTTTAGTTACAATATTCCATTGTGAGAAGCCTTTGTACCACATCAAGGTAACCAGTCCCACAGAGGTCCATTCACATACCACTAGCCATGCCACCACACCACTAGCCATACCGCCAACAGTTGTCAGACTAAAAGAACTAGTTTGGACTCTAAATGCCTCCAAATGATGAACTTAGAAGCCTGTAGCAGGCTGGCAGAATGAGCAGAACATGGCTTTGCGAACCCACATACACTTACAATAAATCTAATTCTGGTTTCATGTTAAAAAATTAACCAGTCTGAGAGCCACAAGTTTGAGCATTGAATTCAAGACTTGGCAACAACGAGGAGATCAGACAGTTCTAAGGTTCAGACCCTGCAGTTTAGACCTTGAACTGAAGGGTCTAACTGTGTGATCTCCTCATTGTTGCCAAGTCTTGAATTCAGTGCTCAGACTTGTAATATTTTATATTCAGATCAGCAAAAAATACACACTCAGATGCCTAGAGATTATAACTTGCTCTTTAAATGTTTTGCCCAAGGTAAGGTCACATTCACAATTTGACATACAGTAGGAATAAGTAGTAGCTCTCTGAGAGCTAATACATATTTCTACCCTATGAGTGTGTATTTCTTGCAGATCTGATTCTGAACATAACATGATAACACACACTGCCTGGTCATAACAGAAGCAAAATAAAACAGGATTCAGAGATTTCATGCAGACAAAGCAAATAATGAAAATAAATGCAAAACTGAAAAATAACCCAAAATACCCAACTTGGTGGGTAGCATTTTAGCAAAGGCTAATCTCTAGGATCCATCCATCCATCCAGTAACATTCTCAGACAGTAAACTTTTATCAGAATCATCACAGGCAGAGAAACCATTAGGCAGAGATAAACCATTATACTATTCCTATTTTCCCTTCTCCGTTTCCCCTCCCCTTTTGTTACCAGCACCCCGACAATGCCTCTATTTCCCTTTTGTCCCCATGCAGAACTGGATGACGACTCCAAATGCCTCCAAATGATGAACTTAGATGCACATGGCAGGCTGGCACCTTGAGCAGAACATGGCTTTGTGAACCCCCATACACTTACAATAAATCTAATTCTGGTTTTAGATTAAAAAAATTAAGTAGTCTGAGATCCACAAGTTTGAGCACTGAATTTAAGACTTGACAACAATGAGGAGATCAGACAGTTCTCAGGTTCAGACCCTGCAGTTCAGATCTTGAACTGAAGGATCTGAACCTGAGAAATATGTCTGATCTCCTCGGTTCCGGTCAGTAACATGGTGGAACAAAATTAAGTGGACTAAAATAAAGTGGAAAAAAACAGTGTCACCATCAATACTGGCAGCACAAAATGGAGCGTGCCAGAACAATGCAGCCCAAATGACACGCAGGGAGCAAACAATGTCCACCACATGGAGACACTGTACTAGAACCCCAGTGGCCAGGAGCACAAGCCAACATGCAATCTCCCCTGTCCTGTGTGTTGCATGTGTTGCTGGGGACATTCTGGCTTGTGCTCCTGGCCCCTTACATTATACACAGCCAGCTTCATGGTGGCCATGGTTCACCTGTCCTCCAGTGGTTACACTGGTACACTGTCCCCATCACTCAGCATTCTGGTGGGTGCCTGTACCATTAGATTACAGTGGTAGGTGTCCAGTGGCCTGCTTCCCCCAGTGGTGGTTGCACCTTACCCTGTTCTGTCTCCCTGCACCCCTGTGCTGCTCCTGTGCATGGGTGCCTGCTGCTGTGTGTTCCAGTGCAGTGCCTCCTTGCAGTGGATGCTGTTTGCTCCTTGTGTGTCATGTGGCCTGCATTGTTCTGGCATGCTTCATTTTGTGCTGCCAGTACTGATGGTGACACTGTTTTTGCTGCTTTATTTTTGTCCACTTTATTTTGTTCTACGATGTTACTGACTGGAACCATCTCCTCATTGTTGCCAAATCTTGAATTCAGTACTCAAACTTGTAATATGTTATATTCAGATCAGCAAGAAAGACACACTCGGACGCCTAGAGATTTTAACTTGCTCTTTAAGTGTTTTGCCCAAGGTAAGGTCACATTCACAATTGGCCTAGGAATATGTAGTAGCTCTCTGAACTTCAGGGATAACTACTACATATACCTACCTACCTTATGTCAGATTGTGAATGTGACCTTACCTTGGGCAAAACACTTGCAGAGCAAGTTAAAATCTCTAGGCGTCTGAGTGTGTATTTCTTGCAGATCTGAAAATAACATAATACACACACTGTAAACTTCTATCAGAATCATGATTGTAAAAATGGGGAAGCCCAAAAAACCAAAACAGTACACATTTTCACATACCTGGCTGAGTAACCAGTAAGCCCTCCCTTCTGCTGCTAGGTTGCACTTGTTGCTCCTTATCACACAGTCACAGTCTTTAATAGTCCAAAAATCACTCTGTGCACTCCTGACTAGATTCAGATTCAAGCCCAATTCAAGTCAGGGCAGGCACTATGATGATCAAGAGACAGTCCAGGACTACAGACCAATGACTAGAGTAGACCCCGGCCCGTTGCCACCAAGAATCGACATGCCAAAGAAAACCACAAGTGTAAAACAAAAATGCAAACAAGCCTCCAGCCACTGTGGGTCAAAGAAGTTCTTGTCCTCCGCAAGGTGCAGGAAGGGTTGAGGCTCTCTTCTACTGGGCTGGCTACTGTATATTCATACCTTGCAGTGAGTCGGCTCAGCTCAGGCTTGCTCCAAGTTCACTACCGAGGCTCTTGCTGACTGATGTTTATAGTGACGCTCCTCCGACTGTTGTGGAACTTGTGGTGTACTCCTGGGACTGGGGGACTTGGGTCGGGTTCTCCTCTTGGACTTGTTCTTCTGTTCAGTTCTTCAGGCGGTGGTGACAGTGAGAGGCTCAAGAGTCAAATCAGACAAAACTTAACAGCAGCAGGCAGCAGTGCAGAGTGTGCTGCACACTGCAGCAGCAGCAGATGCGGTCAAGGCTCATGGCAATAAGAGCAGGGGTGTAGGCAGGATTTTTAACGTTGTACTCAAAACTGATGGGACTGCTACCCCCCCCCCGGATGACACTGTTGCCCTCCCCATTACATAAACATAAACCAAAACATACAGCGCCATGCCACAAAAGAAAAAAATAGGCCTGCTCCCACTTCAGTCAATGATGCCTCAAACCAATAATCCTAATAGTTTGATATTCTATAGATTTACATTTCATGTTATTCTAACACACACAGAGGTTTACTTGGGTTACTTGGTTTACTTGGTTTCTAGGACAAAAGGAGGCCAAGCGGCCCATCGGGATTGTCCTCCACATTTGTGGATCATTTACTTGTATCCCAATTGTTCATCCATTTATCAAGTTTGTATTTAAATGCTGTAATATTTTAAGAATCAATAATTTCTTGAGGCAGTTTGTTCCATAGTCTAGGTGATCTAAAGGTAAAGAAATTTAACCTTTTATTATTTTTAGCTTTTTGTACTTCAAGTTGTCTATTATAGAGCCTTGGTACAATTTTTATTTCAGAATAAATGATGCCACATTGTTCCATTTGTTCCGGAGTGTTAAGAATTTTGAATAGTTGTAAGAGGTCTCCTCTGACTCGTCTACGTTCAAGAGAGTATAGTCCAGTTTCCCTCAACCTGCCGTTATAGTCCAAATGTGTTAAATGCGGTATCAATTTAGTAATTCTATGTTGAATTTGTTCGATTTTATCCATGTCTGTTTTTAAATAGGGATTCCAATATGGAGAACCGTAGTCCAGGTATGGTCTAATGTGGGACCTATACAGAGTTAGGAGACATTCTTCTGTTTTAGAGACGAATGTTTTATTTATTCTTCTTATTAGTGCATTTGTCTGATTCGCAATTTTTGAGCAATGAGAAGCGAGGATAATTTGTCGTTAATCATAATTCCTAAATCTTTTTCCACTGAGGATATCCTAATAATACTATTGTTTAAGTGATATGTTTGTTTGGGATTATTTTTCCCAAAATGGAGGACCGCACATTTGGCTACATTGAAGTACATTTTGTTTACCTTAGCCCATTGCTCTATTTGTGCAAGATCCTGTACCAACTTATGACAGTTATCAGAAGTGTTAACCTTGCCACCAAGTTTGGTATCATCCGCAAATTTGACCATTATGTTATTTGGTGAAATGCACATATCACTGATAAACAGGTTAAATAGCACCGGGCCCAGAACAGTACCCTGCGGCACGCCACTGGTCACAGCTCCCATACCCGACAGCTCGCCATTTACCCTTACCCTCTGAGTTCTATTACTCAGCCAACTACGTATCCAAGATGTAATGAGAGTAGAAAAGCCAAGGTGGATAAGTTTATTGATTAGGATACTATGTGACACCTTGTCGAACGCTTTGCTGTAGTCCAACAGTATAACATCAGTGGGTATTTTATTATCCAAATTAAGACTAATGAAGTTGTAGAAAGTGATCAGGTTAGTTGTGCATGAGAAACCTGTTCAAAAACCATGTTGATACTTATCGTTAATTTTCAATGATAACATTTCTTTTTCCAGCTGTTTTTTTATTATTTTTTGGTTGGCCGGCTTTTAGTTACAATGTTTAGGGAACATTGCAATAAGCTGTTGTGCCACATCAAGGTAGCCAGCCTGACAGAGGTCCATTCACACAAGAACTCATGCATGCATACTGATCGGGTCCCTCTGGCTTCTAAAGGCCACTAGACCCCCCCCACAAACAAACACACACAAACACACACACACACATACACTTGCAAAAGACAGAAAGACACCGTCCATACAGTTCACTTAGGAGGACCCTATGGGAGACAACATCCTCACGATACATACACCAAGCAGCCAATTACAGTAAACACACCTCCCCTATGGCTACACCATACATGCTTTGTCCCCCAGGTTTCACTTCCACCACTTCAGTAGGCAGTCTGTTCCAGGCGTCTACCACCATTCAGAAGTAGTGCTTCCTCCCCTCCCCCATCATTGCATGCCTTCTGGGCCCAGTGGTCTTTCTCATTTGAAAGAAGATTCCCCTCCTGCACACTGTTCACCCCTATGAAATACTTGTAGGTCTCTATGTCACCTCCCACTCTTCTCTTTTCCAGGGTGTACATATTTAGATCCCTCAGTCTCTCCTTGTAGGGATTTTGGTGCAACCCCGGCACCATTTTAGTTGTCCTCCTCTGAGCTGCCTCCAGCCTGTCTATGTCCTTTCTGAGGTGGTGCTTCCAAAACTGAACACATTACTCCCAGTGGGATCACACCAGCAAGCAATACTGTGCAGCACAGCATCCCTTCTCCTGCTGGAGATACCCATCCCTTTGCACCCCAGCACTCCACTAGCCCTAGGTTAAGTGGGTGACATTCTGAAAGATCACACAGAGTGTAAGTGGCTCTGTTGAGATTAGAGCTGGAGTCTCACAGTTTTGCAGTTCTGAAATCTATTCCACACTTAAGTACACACTTGTCTCCAATGCTCCCCCACACATGTAGACTTATTTACCTCCCCCAACAGCAGCACTTTAGAGTAGGACATTATGTTGGAGCATTGGTTTACCACAAACGGTCTCACCAGTTGTCTGCTGCAGCAATAAGTGAGGAGTTTAAGCTATTAGTGAGTCAGTTCAGGGAAAACTTCGAAAACCATATTAAATACAATTCTGGCAGCATAATATTCCTGCCCTCCCCCCCCCAAGTAATAAGCAATTACAGCAGGCACAACTAGTAACTGAATCAGTTCAGGAGAAACTTTGAAAAAAAATAATATTTAAGCACAATTCCAGGACTCTGGGTGCACAATTTCTGCCCCATCCCCCCCCCCAAAGTAATAAGTACTTCTAGCAGTCAACCAATGCCTCAGTTCAGCTGGACAAGATTTGCACTAGTACATTTTTAAGGATGTGACCAAACAAGGGGCCATCATGCTTTTATACAATATTCTTAAAGGCAATGTGAACAATAAGCACCCATGATTATATTATTACAGATGCCCTGTAATTCAAAATGAGTTAAAAGAGAATTTAAGAAGGATAAAAGCTCATGTTGCCACTCAGAAGGATGCCAGAATGACATATAATCTCCTAAGTGCACTAGTGCACTAGTGCCAAAAGTTAAGCAAAATAGCCATGTATTTACATACTCCCCCATCCCATTTCTCATCACTCACCTGACAGTCATCAATCTACGAAGATGCATCTGGAAATGAGCTGTTACCAGCTCAGTATGTCTTTCCTGATTAAAATTAAAAAGAACAGAAACCCAGCAAATAGCAAGTACCTCTTCCTAATTAGTCTGCTTTCTGCTGCTCCTATAGATAGCCACTATTATTACACTATCACCATAAGTATTTAGACCCTCACTCCACCTCCCAAAAAAAGAAACAGCAGAAACCACCAGGAAATCAGCACAACAAACAGGAAAATGCTGGTGAAGTTTCACGGAACAACCTAGTGTAACCAGGCATGTGAAGCAAGGCAGAGCAAAGCAAGCAGCCCCCCATTAACAAATAACCATAAGAAGGGCCGAGCACTCTGTCAGGAGGGTGCCGTCACTATAAGCATTTACATGCCCCAACTGAGCAGGCAACAAGTTACTGTACCAAGCAAATCGGAAGGGAACAAACCCAGAAAGGGTTGAGGGGGAATCAAAACACTCCATTCTTTTCAAGTCCTGGCACTAACTTACATGACCACCGTGGCCATGCTGTACATAACTGTCCCAGAGCTTCTTCCTGGTACTCGGAGACTGCCTCCGATTCTGTTCACAATTGTCTCTGTGACCTGTCTGTCCTCCTCCACTGTCTCTCCTCCCTAAAGCACTTCCCGATTGCTGTTGAGCCCGATGCTGGGTCTGGTCACAAATATTGTTGCCGGTGCTGCTGCTGGTACTGCTTGAGTCAAGATCCCTGGTTCATCCTCCAATTTCCAAATGCTGGAAGGATCAAAAAAATAAAGCAAATTCCATTTGTATTGCCAATGCCACGAACTGCAGATGTCTGGTTTAAAAATCCTGTGCAGATCCACTGATCTGGGACTTGCATATTAGCCAATCAACTTGCTAGGGATTGTTTTTCTCAGCCACTGATCATCCCCCCTCATGTGCGCAAGTGCCTGCAACTACTACCCCCACCATGACCCAGCTAATGTAGGCAGCACTGGAAATAACAGTCTAGTGTGGCGGCAAGGAGTCAGTAAACACAAAAGTAAGCTAGGTGGCTGCTCCGGAAAACATTCAAAATGATACCCCAGGTTTTGTACTTTTATATGCACTAGCATACACTGTGTACACCTGCTGACATCTCTGGGTAAGAGGACTGATTCCTTGGCTTCCATGGACCATGGCAGATGGCACGCATGGGCAGGGCAGCGAGCAGTTCGACAAGCAAGCCGCACAGAAATGTTCTCTTTTTCAGTCTTCACTCTGTCCATTCCTTCCATTGTCCTCTCAAGTTCTCCAAGCTCTTGTTTTCTTCCTGGCACCTGCTACAACCCCCTGCTGATCTGCTGCATGCCGTGGTGTTCCAGGTGTATCGGTGGCTACATCCTCCAATGATGGGGCACTCCCTTATTGCAGCGGTGAATTTCTTTCAAGTTGGTGGTGCACTTCAAAACTGTTGTCATAGACAGCATACGCATTCATTGGTGCCAAACAGATGAGCCCAAAAAAGAAGTGGTGGCATTGGCCACAACACTGCCACACCTCTGAAGCCTGCTACTACCACAACATGCCACAAAATGTTTTTTGCGCATGCGTGCAAGCAAACATAAAAATATCAGCTGAGAATAATGTAAGTTAAATGGAGAGAAATGCTTTACTAAATAAAAAGATCTTTAGAGCCCTCTTGAAGGCATTAACCAAGGGAGCCTTTCTGAATGACTGGGGCAGTGAATTCCACAGGGTAGCTGCTGCAACTGAAAAAGCACGGCTGCCTGATGATTTTAAAAGGACCCTGAGAATCACTAGGTGACCCTCTGAAGCTGACTAGAGGGCAAAGAAGTGTGATACAACTATAGGAAGTCTTGCAGGTAACCACGCCTCAGACCATGTAGGGCTTTATAAGTCATTGAACCAACCTTAAAGGTGATCTGCCACCTAATAGGAAGCCAGTGAAGAAAGTGCAGCACAGGCATAATATGATATAACCTCAGAAGACCAGTCAACAGCCTAGCTGCTGCACTCTGCACCAGCTGTAGGCAGCAATGATCAGCCCCTGACAACCCTAGGTAAAGGGCATTACAGTAATCAAGCCATGATGTCATAAAGACATGAACTAGTGATGGCAGATCTTCCGAGGGAATCAAGTGTTTAATTCTAGCGATATTTCTAAAGTGGTAAAAAACACACTGGACTAGGGCCGACACCTGAGATTCAAGTGTTAGGCTGCTATCCAACACAACACCAATATTTTTCACCCCACAATAGGTGAGAAGCTGGGAGTCTCCAAGTCTGAGGCTGGAGACTTGACCAGTCTGAACACCAATCCTCAGGTGACAAGGCTCAGTCACCAGAACTTCTGTCTTGTCTGGGATTAAGCTCAGCCAGTTGGCACTCATCCAGTCTTGGACCTTGGCAAGGCACCGATTGAAAACAGAGTCAGCATCCTGTTGTTCGGCTACAAAAGACAGGTACAACTGCGTATCATCAGCCTAGCAATGAAAACCCAGTCTGTACCATCTTATAATGTCCCCTAGTTGTAGCATATACACCACAAACAACATGGGGGACAAAATGGAACATTGTGGGACCCCACATGGTAGGGGCAGTGGTCGGGAGGAAAAAGTCCCTATGATCACCCTTTATGTCCTGCCTGTGAGGAAAGAATGGAACCAGTGTATGACAACACTAGAAAGTTCACAACAGACCTGCAGATGACCAAAACTAAACACTCATCGGTTAATCTTTTCAACCATGGAAACTTCTGTTTATTCAACAAGTATTTCCAAAATCCCATTACAAACACATAGTCAAAGAAAAAAATATTCCATTGTTTCTTAATTAACATTGCATTCTAGGTATAGACATGTTTTTTCTTCCAGGGATTTATGTTTGTTATTCCTCTGACATTCAACCTCCCATAGCAGCATAACCACAGAATATCTCAAATTCAGCTAGGGATTCTTTTATTTCCCAGCTGCTCAACCACCATCTGATTTTTCTCAAGGCTGCAGTGTTTAAATTCTGTTTCCTGGAGATAAAGTTGTAACCTTATGATCTCATTCAATTGGTTCCTGGATGGAGAATGGATCAGTGAATAGGAAGTTTTCCATTCATATAATTTCTGTAAAGATGGACTAATAATGTTAGGTACCACTAAATTACGAATTAATTTCACTAGCACATCCTACCAACATTTTAAAAACTTCCCTAACAGGTTCTTAATCCAGACATTAGTGAAAGAGGGCACTGGCTCCAAAGCCAACTTCAGGGATCCTGCCGAGAACAGCATATTAATACAGATTACAGGATTAAGCATTTGAACCCCACCTTTTTTCCTGGAAAAATACGACATGGGGTTGAGGTGACTCCCATGGAGCATTTGAAAAAATATAGTGTACAAAGTAGTCTCAAAATTGATAGATAAAGGAAATAGATAACTTACGTATAAAAAGATTGGAAGTACAAATTGTTTAATAATGAAAATCCTGTTGAATTTAGAGAGTTTCCATCAATTCCACCTAGTCACTTTCTGTGCACAAATACCCACTTTCTTTTACTAATTCATCTGAGCCATGTCTCCGGAACCAAATTTGACTCCAAGAATTTTTTGGGGACTTTTCACTTTGTGGATCTCAGCTACAGTTGCTCCCTTTTCTTGTACCTCCCCTAAGATAATCACTGCAATTTTTGATAAATTTAAACTAGCACCAGAGACAGTTGAAAATGTTGTAATGGCACTTAGCACCAGGTCTCCACTATGCTGATCAGCCCCAGATAAGCAGATGTTATTCACATAGGAAAACATTTTCAGGCTACCCATTGTTGAAGGCCATGCTATCCTTTATATATGTTGATTATCCGTAATACTGTGAAGATGGGGGTCAAGGCAAAAACATGAAGCAGGGGACGCAATGGGTGACCCTACTGTACCCCAACTTTTATAGAAACTAACTCTTCAATTCTGCCTTTAATGAGGGATACAACAGATGTTGATTTATACAAGCCCTTAATCTAGGAAACAAAAGCTGCAGGGATCACATAACATGTTAAGACTTTAAACAGATACTTGTGACTGACCCTATCAAATGCCCTCCTCTGATCTAAAGAAAGGAGATAACCTGATTTTTTATGAGATTAACAAAATTTTAAAGCATCCCTTATGACATAAAAGATTATCCTGGATTCTAATGGAAGTGATTGAACAGGTTTGGGCTAGGTTAATGAACACTGCTGCTACCTGGCTTAATCTCTGATGTAGGAATGTAGTTAAAATTTTACAGTCTAAATTAAGGCAGAATATCAGTCTCTAGTTGTTCAATTTCCTTTATCCCCTACCATAAATTAAAAAAAAAATCAAGTGAGACCCTAGAAAACTCCTGATGTATAGTTTTTAACTTAAGAAGCTGGGAGTAAACTAAAACTAAATAAACCACCAGCTCTGAAGTAAAGGTTTTAACAAACTGACAAATTCTGAAGCCACTTTTCTCTATCTGCTTCTGTACTGCTGCCCAAGTGCTGAAGACTTAAATCCTGACCTAAAGGACTTTGAAACAATATTTTTCTACCTCCCCTCTTTCATCCTGGCTGATGGCAGTGGTCAGGAATTGTGGGCACTGGTAGTGATATACTTAGGGAGCTCGGTTCTTCCACTACAAAAGTGGAGCCACTCAGAGACTGTAACTGGCAAGATCTGAAGCCATTTTTCTTTGTCTGCTTCTGTGCTGCTGCCCGAGTGATGAACACTTCAAGCCTGCCCTAAAGGACTTGAAACAGCAGTTGCCTACTTCCCCTCTTTCATTCCTGCTGGTGGTAGTGGTCAGGGGTTGGGGCACTGGTGGGGACATGCACTGGGGGTGGAGTTCTTCAACTACAAAAGCAGAGCCACTCAAGTGGCTCTCCACGTGAGTGTCTCCCGCTGGAGTGGCGGGAGTCACCAGTAGGAGTGTACAGTGGGAGGCTGCAGGGAGGCTGTAGTGTGTTTTTTCTTTTCTTTTTTCATTGTTATTGTATCTTTGAGAGATGGTAATTGTACTTATTTTAAGCCTCTGCCCTTTCTTTGTAATTTGTGGAGAGTTGTCTCCTTCTCTAAAAAAAGTAGATTCAGGTATCAGTTTGTTAGATTGCCCCTATTTAAAAACAAGAGGAACAGAGGCAAATAACGATATTTTTACATGACAACAGTCAGTTTCTATGGTTGCTGACATGGATTATTTAATCTGTCTGGTACATTGAGTTTGTTAGTTACACTAGTGTTTCTTTAAGGGCAATTCTTTCTTTGGAGATGTTTAATGAAAACAAATATAAGGTACCACCAATTAGAAGACTTATTTTGTTTCTTTTGTTTTTATCAGCAAGTATCCATCCTCATCTCAGTCCAGCTGTCCCCACAATGGGTAGAAATTTGGTCAAAGAATGTAAAATTATTTGAACTATTGGCCACCTCAATATCAGCAGATTATTAGCTAATAAAGAGCAGCCTGAAAGTATGGATGGAATCTAATAAATTTGACATATCAGGCTTAACAGACATGTGGTTAAAGGAGCAGGTCTCCAATGAGGAAATTGGTAATAAGGTTATACATTTTTTAGAAGGGATAGAAATAAAAAGAATAAAGTGGTTGTTTATTTTATGTTTCTGAAAACTCACCCCTGACTACTTTATCAAATTGTAATTTTTTGTTTCTGAATTTTCACCTTGGAGGGTTAAAAAAGCTTGCAGTTAGTGTTATTTATATATCACATGGTTTTCTGCATGGTGGTAGAGAACTTTTATGCAATTTTTGAATATCTTGCTGAAACATAGGAAACAACTTATTTTAGTGGATTTTAACTCTAAATGGGCTAGTAAACAGTGTGATGATTTTTGTAACTTTTTTCAGGACAATGGTCTTTGTTAATTGATTAATTCAACAGCAATCACTAATTATAAAACAGGACACCAATCTGTTCTTGATTGGGTAGTTGTTTCTCACCCATAGAAAATAGTCAAGGACGATGTTTTACATGACGATATAAATAATTATTGTCCAGTTCTTTGTCATTGAACAGCTAGGAAACTTTAATCCCAAATGGTCATTATTAAGTCTCATAATTTGAAAAACATTAATGTACTGGCTTTTAACCAGGCGTTAATCCAACAGGACTGGTAATTTCTCAACACCATTGAATGCATTGATTTCACTTATAATAAATTTTGTGAAGTGTTTAATATTATTTTTGACAAGTTCACTCCTCTAAGAAAAATGTGCATTAGGGGTAATAAATCAGAATGGATTACACCTAAAATTTTTAAAATGATCAGAGATAAGGATAAGGCATGGATTAGATTTAGGAAGCTTGGGGACATCACATCATACAGTAGTTAAAATATTAAAAGATTAGAAATCAATGTAAAGCATTAATAAGAAGTACAAAAAAGCTTATTATAAAACAAAATTAATTGCAAAGCTTGGGGAACAGCGGAATATTTGGCAAACCTTTAAAGAACTTATCAGAAAGCAAACAAATTGTAATATTCAAGCTATTGAGTCTCAATACTAGATAATTAATAATTCACTAGAAATGGCTGATATACTTAATAATGAATTTGGAGATCTGAATAAATATAAAGGTTCATTTGTTAATGATTATTTGAGTGATTTCATTGGGCAGAATGATATAAATGATAGTTCTCCAAAATTTTATGTTAGACAGTTAACAGTTGATGAAGTTCAGTCCTGTTTTGTTAAATTGAATCCTAAACCATGTGTTGGTCCAGATGGATTGGATTTTAGAAAGCTCAACACTGCTAAAGATTCTGTGGTTATTTCAATGGTCAAACTCTTCTTTTATTCACTTTGTTATGGGAAGTTTCCTCAGATATAGAAACAGGCTATTATTTACCCACTATTTAAAATTAGGTTTGTTACATCACAAAGTAATTAGAGATTCATTTTGTTTTGGCTCCATTGTCAAAAGTTCTAGAATGTATTATTTTTGAACAGATTACTGAGTTTGTTGGTAAATATTATTTGATTTTGCATGTACAACATGGTTTTAGAAAAAAGCATAGTACTGTGACTGCCTTGGTGAGATTCGTTGAACACATCCATTGGACCATGGATTCTGGTGGTCTGGTGGACACTGTTTTTGTGGATCTCACCAAAGCGTTCAACTTGTTAGACCATAATTTACTTCGTTGAGCTTTGGTACACACACATTTTTCTTAAGACATGGTTAATTGATTTAATAACTATTTGTCAGATAGGGTATATAGAAGTAAGGTTAATGGTGCCTTATAAGAATCAACAGAAATGAATTGTGGTGTTCCCCATGGGTTAATACTGGGTCCCATGCTTTTTTTCATTATTTTTAAATGAGATACCTAATACATGTCTGTTAACAGATATGATACTTTACACTGACAATGCGGTCTTGTATTTTTTTTGGGGGGGGGATTTAAGTGATCCTGATGATTCAGTTCAAAAGAATTTTGATCTTTTACAAAATTGGTGCTTTCATCATAATTTAGTTATTAATATAAAAAAAGACTAAGGCCATGCTATTTTCTGGTCCTAGAAAGAGAATGAACTTGGAGCTTAGAAATTTTGCTAGGAATGGTGAGCTTGTGCAGATGGTAGATGAGTTTAAATATACTGGATTAACCCTTGACAGTTCTTTGCCTTATGAGGGTTGTATTTCTGTGTTGGTTAAATCTGTTCACCAGACATTGGGGGTGTTATTCAGAATTAAAAAACAGTCACAGACTTTTGATTCTAGGAGATTACTGGCAAATGGGCTTTTATTTTCCTCAATTGACTATGGCCTTATTTGTTATTCTGCTGTAGGTGAGAAACTTTTATCCAGGGTCAGGGTTCTTTATAATTATGTTTGTCAGTTTGTTACTGAGTTTCAGAACAGGCCCCATCATTGTAAACTATACCAGACCATGACTATTTTACCTTTTGATAGTTATGTAAAATTTAAACAAGCTATATTTATGCAAAGAATTGTTTTGGGCAAGTGTCCATATACTATATCTGAACTTTTCCCATTTGCATCTCCAGGCAGGGCTACTAGGTTGTCAGCTGTGAAATGTTTTTATTCTAGTTTTAAATGTACTAATGTTGGACAGAGATCCTTAACTTTTAAAGCAACTCATTTTTAAAATAACTTGGTCCAGTTTGTTACTTCTAGTAGTTCTGTTTCTATATTTAAATTTAGAGGCCCAGATATTCAAAAGGGTTGTGCATGGCACAACAGTGTTGCACCATGTGCAACCCACTGATGCACCCAGGCGTGATATTCAAAAGGGAAAAGTGCATGGCACAAATCCCGATGCACCAGAGCACATCAGTAACGTATGCAGGTGCAGGTGGGAGGGGCGTGCCCATACATAACCTGCACAGCCCGATATTCAGCCCAGGATGTGCAGAGACATGCATGCGCAACCCCTACCTGTGCCAGCACAAAGTTACGCCCAAAAAAAAGGAACAACTGATGGCAACCCACAGGTGAGCTGCCGCATTGCAGGGCACAACACGGCAGCTGCCACCTGTGGGTGGCCACCCTAGTTCCAGCTGCATCTGGCAGTGCCCCCTCATGCCCGATCATGGGCATCTGTATAATAAAATGAGAAGTATTGCAATATCCCTGGTGGTCCAGTGGACCGCTTTCTGCCAGATCATGGGCATCGGTACCCAAAGAATGGACCAATATCCCTGGTGGTCTAGTGGTAGCCCCTTCCCCACCCACACACTGAGCCCCACCACCCTGCTCCCCTCATCAGCTGGTGGGCGGCAGCACCCCACCCGCCTGCCACCCCGCCGCCCACCGACTGACAGCTCAGTAGGACTGCACGCCCATTGGTTCACAGCATGAGCCAATGGGCAATCAGCCCATACCGTATTACACATTCCAGATATCTGATTCATTCACATATCTGGAATGTGTATAAGTATTAGGTTGCATGCCCATTGGCTCACGCTGTGAACCAATGGGCGGCAGCCCTCTACTGAGCTGTCAGTTGGCGGGTGGCAGGTGGTGGGTGCTGCCACCTGCCAGCTGACGGGGAGTGGGTGGTGGGGGCTCAGTGGGCGGTGGGGAGGGAGTGTACCACTAGACCACCAGGGATATTGGTTCTTTCTTTGGGTACAGATGCCCATGATTGGGCAGAAAGCAGTCCATTAGACCACCAGAGATAGTGGAATAACTCTCATTTTATTATACAGATACCCGCGATTGGGTGACCAGCGGTCCACTGGACCGCCAGGGACATTGCAATGACTCTCATTTTATTATACAAATGCCCATGATTGGGCACAGAGAGGTCCACTGGACCACCAGGGATATAGGAGTCTTCTATTTTTGGACAGATGCCCATGATCGGACAGCATTCGGTCCACTGGACCACCAGGGATATTGGACGGGGGGGTGTCATTTAAACCGATGCCAGCAATTGGGCAGCATTCGGTCCACTGGACCACCAAGGATATTGGATGGGGGGGTTCATTTAAACAGATGCCGGTGATCGGGCAGCATTCAGTCCACTGGACCACCAGGGATATTGGATGGGGGGGTTTATTATAAGGGATGCCCGTGATCAGGCACATAGCAGTCCACTGGACCACCAGGGATATTGGACGAGGAATTTATATCTAAACAAATGCCCATGATCGGGCTGCAGGGGGCATCGGTCCCTGGCGGCTGCTGCCTGGCAGGGTGCCAGGTGCAAGTCATCGGGGATTGGTGCACCTGCATGCAAATGGGATGCAAATGGGGCCATAATGACATGCAAATGGCCCCATGTGCACCTTGCATAAATTATGGCCTCATTTGCATGTCACCTTTTGAATATCGTGGGTGCTGTGAATGGCGCAATGGCACTTATGCTAGCGCATCTCCATGCTCCACTCTGGCCACTTGTGCTGGTGCAGTGCCACTGCAACATGCACAGTGGGGGTGGCCAGGGTGTGATATTCAAAGCTGCTGAGCCATGGCGCAGCTCCTTTGAATATCACCCAGGTCACACCCCAGCGCAGCCAAGCTGAGCTGCACCCAAGCTTGTGCCACAGCCTGGCACAGTTTGAATATCTGGGCCAGATTGTTTAATTGTTTTAAATCCTTGTTTGATTGCGACTGTCATGTTTAGTTGTTTTGTTTATTTTCTTGATTTTTGTGTTATTGTGTTTTCCTATCATGGTCACATGTCAAAACAGGCATTTTTTTGATCAGTATGCTTACCAAATAAATCAATTAATGGAATGTAAGGAAATTAACTCATTTGAGATCTCATCCCAGCCTGGTGATGCACCTGTTTTCAGGGATGCAGTTATTGGGCCGTATGCACAAATGGGCTAGAAGTACATGCCGGAGGCATGTATCCCCCCATATAGGTTTGCGCCTGCGGAGAGGTGTGCACCCCAGGATATGCACGACAGATGCACACCTGTCTGCATGCCCACCCACCTGGCACACAGGACTCCGCAGGGCAGCCAGGGGTGGAGTTGCAGTCCTGGCCGGGCATCCAATTGGATGCCGAACCCGGGCCAAAAGTGGATCTCTTGCACGGTGTAGTGTGGGTCCAGGTGTATGAATGCCTACTGCATGCACCTGGACCTGCGTGCCAATGCCCCTGTGCCAGAACTCAGAGGGGCACCACCTCATGCCACAATGCAGACCCACACTCTGGACAGGCATGTGAGTCACCTCCCCAGTTGCCCCTGTATGGTGCTACCCATACCTCATCCCGGTACTCCAGTGATTGGAACCACTGGTGCCCCCCATATCCTCCTCCTTGGCACTGCACACACCCCTGGCACCCATACCTGTGATTCAGTGTTGCTCCCAAGATGACCAGCAGCACTGTCCTCTGCATACCTTCAAGGCTGCAAGCCATCTGTCATACACAGGTATGCATCAGCTGTGCGCCCCACATATGTCAAATGGCCAGCAGCCATGACAGTGAGTGGAGGGCAGTGCCACATGCCATTTCAGGAGTGGCACTGGATCACAGGTACCATGGGCATTTGTGGCATAAGTTGAGAGGGGAACAGCCAATGGGGGCAAGAGCATGGCCATGTGCTGGGGTGGATGGTGGTGGGTGGACATTGGGGATGGCTGCAGTGGACCCATTGATGGCTGCATGGGCTCTCTGCCCAGACTAGGTGGTACCAGTGTGCATGCATGGGACATGTATGTGGCTTGCAGCAGGGGTCTCGCTGGCATACCCTGTGCCCCCTTCTGCACCCCCGCAGCCAGCACAATGGGCTGTTGGGCATGGCGCATAGTGCTGGCACACCCCCAGCCCACCCCCTCACTGTGCAGCTCATGGACCAGGGGAATCAGGTGCATTGGGGCTGCATGCACCCTGGCTGTGCATCCAGCATGGGGGTGCATTGGTGAGGAGTGGCTATATGCCACATTTACATGGTGCATAACCACTATGCGGGATAGTGCATAGGGCCCATTGTGAGGGGGTAAGATGGCCACCAGGCTGGGCCACCATCTCTCTGACCTCCATGCAGAGGTTTAGTTTGGAGCTCAGAGTAATTCTATAACCCCTATAACTTTTATCCTGCTGGATATTTTGATTAAAAAAGTGAGTAAAAAGCATAGGAGGTTTAATTTCACTGTCTGTGAGAAACAGTTTTAGTTTTGGCACAGTTTTAGTTTTGGCTTCGGTTAGTAAGCACATGGTGTCAACTAATTAATTTGACCAAGAGATAGCGAGTAGGCTTAGAGACAGAGTTTCTGACAATTTGGGATGGTAAGGTTTTAGTAAGGTAGGAGTTATTTTTTTTATTTTTAGTCAGAACTGAAATTTGTGGCATACAGTGGGTCTGTCTTTGCCTCATTTCATTGCTGTGAACAGCCCCAGGACATTTTGTTGACTATTGCAGAAGAAACCCTCAGAGGCGGGAGGTATTGACAGTCATGTCTGGCCAAGTGCAGAATTGCCTTGGAAGAACTGGTTGTGGAGCCATGCTTTTGACTTGGGCATGTAAGAAGCTGTTGGACCTCCGCTGCTTTGTCAACCTCCCTTTGTCATCAACAACACCTAGGCACTATAGGAAGGTTGGCATTGGGATGGAGCACAATGGTTGACAGCAGTGTGCTAGGATGACTGATGGGGTGAGCGATATTAGAGCTGTGAGGAATTGGAGGTACTCTAGGGTGAAATGCAGCCTAGGGAGAGGGCATATGTGTTTAGTCCCCATACCCAGTATTTCCACCTGACTGAGTGGCAAGTAGCCATTGGGTCAGCTACCTCTGCCAGTCCCCATCAGGTGGTGCTTTGCAATGTGAGATCAGTCGGGAACAAGACTGCAATTATAGTGATTTGATTTCCTAGGTTGATCTCACTTGCATTATGGAGACCTTGCTAGGAGATGACTCTGGTCCAGTTTTGTAGCAATCTATCACAGATGGATTCTTCATAGTGCATTGCCCATTAAGGGATCACAAGGGTTGGGTTGTGGACACCTGCTTAGATCCCACCTGAACATCTCTGTGCACCCTGTGGGTTCTAGTTCATCATTTGAATGTGTGGCTGTATGTGGGGGTCTGGTTGCAGGTTGCAGAATCCTTCTGGTATGCTGGTCTCTGTGGCTTCGAGGGGAATTTGACATAGAAACCTAGAAACATAGAAATTGTCAGCAGATAAGATGCCTTGGCCCACCCAGTCTGCCCTATAGTCCCTACCTATTGTACTGCTGCAGACCCTACTTGATCTCTGGTCATCTCTCCCCTTGCCTTACTTCTAAGGTTGCCTTGTGTCTATCCCATGCATACTTGAATCCTGTTACCATTTTAGTACCCACCACTCCTTTTGAAGCAACCCACTGTTCTACAGGATACTACTTCCACAGGCAATGCATTCCACCCAGACACAACCCTTTCCGTAAGAAAGTGTCTTCTCATTTCCCACCTGAACCTACCCACTCCAATCTCAGATCATGGCCTTGAGTGTCCCTCCCTCCGAATCTAAAACAAAAGCCCCTCTTTTCATATCTTGTTTATTCCTTTCATGTACTTGATGGTTTCAATCATATCTCCCTTATCTCTCCTCTCCTCTCCTCTCTCTCCTCTCCTCTCCTCTCCTCTCCTCTCCTCCAGGGTACATGTTCAACTCCTTCAGCCTGCTCTTGTAGGGTAAGTCCCCCAGCCCCTGGACCATCTTTGTTGCCCTGTGCTGTACCCCTCCAGTAGCCTAATGTCCTTCTTCAGATATGGCTGCCAGTACTGCACGCAGTACTCCAGGTGTGGCCTAACCAGTGACCCACAGTATACAGCAGCAGCAGGATCACCTCCCCCCTCCTGGAGGATATATCCCTGGCAACACAACCCAGCATCCTGTTGGCCTTTGCAGCTGCCTTCCTACATTGTGCTGAGTTATTCATTGTGCCCATTATGGTCACCCCCAGATCCTTCTCTTCCTCTGTCATAGTTCCCTGAACCCCCTCCAACTGGTAGCACCTCCTTGGGTTTTTTGCTCCGAAATGTAGCACCTTACACTTTTTGGCATTGAACACCAGCTGTCAAGTGTCCGATCAGGTCTCCAATTTTGAGAGATCATCTTGCAACCCCTGCCACCCTCCTACATCATCCATTATTGCTCGTATCTTGGTGTCCTCTATAAACAGATTGATCTTGCTCTTGATGCCTATCAAGATGTCTGCTATGAATATCCCAAACTACACCAGCCCCGGCACAGAGCCCTGCAGTACCCCACTTGTCATCGCTCTCAGAGATGAGAGCTCCCCTCCCACTACCACCTTCTGTTGTCTCCCTTGCAGCCAGTTTACTACCCATCCAGCCATCTTTGCCCTACCCCTGTGCCTTGCAGTTTACATCCTAGCCTCCCATACAGCTCAGAATCAAATGCCGTACTGAAGTCCAGGTAGTAATAGGAAATCTTTTTTATTCATTAGAATAAAGGAAAAACATTGAATTGAGCATAGTTCATTTTCAATGAAGTCCCAAGGTATTAGAATGGCAAGCATCAGTTACAATATAAAAATACACAAATCAAGAACATTATAAGTAAGACAATAAAAAATACAGAACATTTACTGCATGGCCCATGTCTAATTGTCTGGTTACCCAGTCATAGTAATCCACCAGTTTGGACTGACAGGATCTGCCTGAGATAAACCCATGCTGACTGCAGTCCTGCATTCCATTAGTCTCCAGAAGGGAAACCAGCATCTCCTTCAGGATTGTCTCTATCAGCTTTCCCATGATGCATGTGAGACTTACTGGCCTGTAGTTTCCTGGTTCATCTTTGGGTCAACTCTTATGGAGGGGTACCATGTTTGCCATCCTCCAGTCCTGAGGTACACTCCCTCTGCTACCTTCCTGTACCTTATTAATGCCTTTGAGGTATTTGAACATTTCAGTCATATACCACCTTTCCCTTCTTTCCTCTAGAGAGTACATATTTAGTTCCTTGAGTCTTTCCTTCTAGGGCTTTTGAGGCAGGCACTGCACCATTTTGGCAAGCCTCTTTTGTACTGCCTCCACCATATCTATGTCAGTCCAGAGGAGAGGCCTCCAGAATTGAGCACAGTACTCAAGGGGGGGTCTTACCAGTGATTTATACAGGAGTAATACTACCTTCCTCCTTCTGCTGGTGATGCCCCTCACTATGCACCTGAGCATCCTGCTAGCCTTTCACACTGCCTTATTACATTGTTTGACTAGCTTTAGCTCATCAGAAATGATTACTCCTAGGTCCCTTTCCTGTTTTGTAGCTGCTAATACCTCCCCGTTCAATTGGTATGTAGTGTATGGTGGAACATTGTTCTCCACCAAAATCCATAGCTGTCGAAATGTTGTTGTCCTACACTAGTGACATTTGCAGTGCAGCAGAACAATTTTTTGTTCTACTGCACTGTGCACATCACACATTGTGTCCTCGAGCAGCATTTGACAGTTAGGGCTCACTCCATAGACAGGACACATAGCGAAAGCAGTAATGTCAGTGGCATTACTAATGTTTAGCGTTAAAACATTCAAAATGTAAAGTTCTTATACAGTTAAAATGTCAAGCATGAAGACGTTCAAAATGTAAAGTTGTTTTTTCCTTCTAGTAACCCAGTAAAAATGTTTTGAAGCAGAAACATGCTGTAGTGATTTTTTCCCCAAAAAAATGATGTTCCACCATACACTATAAAGAAAACTGCATGGGGAACAGTTGACAACAGGGCTAAGCTTTCACCTCGTTGGCACTATGACGACGGATTACCTCTCGAGCCGCGCTGTCAAGGTAATCCATTGTCATAGTGTCAGCTCGGTGAAAGAATAGCCCTGTTGTCAACTGTTCCCCATGCACTATCCTATATGTTACCCTCGGGTTTCTGTGACCCAAGTGCAAGATTTTTCACTTTTTTGCATTGAAACCCAGCTGCAATTCCCTTGACCATTCTTCTAGAATTTTCATGTCATCTCTCCTTCTTTCCACCCCCCCATGTCCACTCTGTTGCCGATTTTTGTGTCACCTGTGAACATGCATACTTTCCCTTCCAGCCCTTCTGCAATTACACTAATAAAGACATTGAAGAGGACTGGGCCTAGTACATACCCCTGTGGCACCCCGCTCTTCCACTTGCCTAGTCTATAGTGGACCCCATTTACCACCACTGACTGACTCATATTGCTTAGCCAACTTCTTACCCATTTTGCTACTTTTGAACCCACTCCTAGGTTGCCCAGCTTGCTCATCAGTTTTCTATGTGGAATGGTGTCGAGGGTGTTACTGAAACCCACGTAAGTCACATCTACCACTCTGTTATGATCCAGTTCCGTGGTCACCAAGTCAAAGAACATGATCAGGTTTGTCTGGTAAGACCCCCCCATGAAACCATATTACCTTGGATCCTGTAATCCACTGGTTACAAGGTAATAACCAATCCTTTCCTTCAGTAGTGATTCCATTACTTTACCTACTGCCAAAGTCAGGCTGACAGGTCTGTAAACTCTTACCTTCTCCCTGTTTCCACCTTTGTGTAGTGGAAACATATCAGTCCTCCTCCAGCCCCCCAGAACCTCCCTTGTTTCATATGATAGATTGAACAGAGCTGTCAGAGGGGCAGACAGCACCTCCTTGAGCTCCCTCAGTATCCTAGGGTGCACCCCGTCTGGTCCCATTGCCTTGTCTACTTTTAATTGTGCCAGTTCTTTGAGAACTCCTCTGTAAAATGACTAGTGTCCACCTCACTTCCTTTAATGCCTTTGTCCCTAATATTTGGCCTGTCACTTACCCTTTCCTGTGAAAATTCAAAACACAAAAGTTAATTGTTCAATATGTCTGCTTGTTTTTTGGTCCTCTTCATCACAAACCCCTCCTTCCCCTTTTAGCCTTACTATCCCATCTTTGGTCTTTGTCTTCTCATTTGTATATCTAAAGAATGTTTTATCCTCTTTTTTTTCTCACTGGTCAAAGTTCTCCTCCATCTGTGCCTTTTTGTGCTCCTAACTGCTCCCCTTGCCTCTCTTTGTTTCTCCTGGTAACTCTCCCTATCCTCCTTATGTGTCCTCTTGTACCTTATAAATGCTAGGGTTTTTTGCCCTTACTTTCTCTGCTATTTCTCTAGAGAACCATAGTGGTCTATTTTTTTCTCTTGCCTTTGTTAACTTGCCTGACAGAGATATGTTGCCTTTTCAAAGCCCTCCTTTATTTTTGCCCATTGTTCCTCGACTCCACCCAGTTTCCATATCCCTGCTAGGATGTCCCTGAGGCATTCTCCCATTTTCTTAAAATCAGCCCTCCTAAAGTCCAGCACCCTCATCCTAGTGCAGCTTGATTCTGACCCAGTTTTTTTCTTGAGCCACACTGTACAATAATCACTGGTCCCCAGGTGGTAACCCACTGTGATGTCAGCAACATTATCCTCATTTGTTAGTACCACGTTCGGTATTGCCCTCACTCAACTGGGTTACTTAACTGGTTTCCTGAGGAATGCCACATGCATGGAGTCCAGGATGTCCCTACCTCTGACAGTTGCTACACCTGGTAGGCTCCAATCCACATCTGGTAGATTGAAGTCCCCTATCAGCAACACCTCCTCTTTGTGTGCCATCCTTTGGACTGCTTCCATCATATGTTTACCCACCTCTCCCCCTGTGTTGGAGGTCTGTAGATCATTCCTTTGTGAATAGCGGCCCCATCCTTGTCTCCAGGGTGATGCACACTACTTCAACTCCTTCCTGTTCTCCCTGTATTTCCATAGTTTTTATGTTGTCCCTGACATAAAGAGCCACTCCTCCTCTTTGTGTACCCACCCGGTTTTTTCTGAACAGAGTATACCCTGGTATGGCTACATCCCAGTCCTGGTTTTCATTGCACCAGGACTCAGTAATTGCTATTATGTCCAGATCTGCATCTGCCATGGTGGCCTCTAGGTCTGAAATCTTATTGCTCAGGCTTTGAGCATTTGTACACATGGCTCTCCAGATTGTACTGTCAGCCCCTTTACTTCCCATTTGACCATCTTTATTCCCTCCACTATTTTTCACTATCTCTCTTTCCTTTTACCCTTGGATTCCTTTGTTATTTGGTTTCTTTTGGGATTTCACTCCTGCAGGATTCCCACTGCTGACCTCATGATCCTGTGGGGGGAGCAGTTTATGTCTGCCTGCCTTATTCCACCCCCCCCCCGTCAGATAGTTTAAATGCTTACCAATGTATCATTTAAACCATTCACTGAGGATCATGGTTACCCTCCTGGATGGATGCAGGCTGTCACCCCTGTACAGGGCCTTATCCCTCCAAGTGTGGCCCCAGTCCACAATGAAGTCAAAACCCTCTTCTCTGCACCATTCTTTCAACCATTCATTGAAGATCCTGGTGCAGAGAATCCTGTCCTCCTCCCTGTCATAGACAGGTAGCACCACAGAGAAGGACAGAGATCATGCTACTTGCCTAAGACTCCTCCACAATTCCTTAAACTTCTCCTGAACTAATGATGGCTAATCCCAAGCCAGGTAATTTGTCCCCAGATGGACAATGACATCCAGCTCTCCCCTCCCCTTCCTGCTGTCCCAGCAATTCTTTGTATCCTCTTTCCATCCCCATGAGCCGTAGTGTCAGGAAGACATCTAACCTCCCTCTCCTTATCCGCACCTGCCCCCAACTGTATTCCCCTCACTATGGAGTCCCCCAAGAGGATTCACTTTCTCCTACTCTGGGGTCCTCTGCCACCCCCCTTGGGGTCTCCTCTATGAAGGACCCACAAATCCACCCCAGCCACTACTTTAAATTCCTCTGTGGGACATACTCGCTTGGCCAGTGTGGCGTATGTGTTTCATAGTGGTACCAGATGGGGGATGTGCCTATGTTGTACCACTCTAACCCTCCCAGAGCCCACTGTTATCCAGCCACTCTTTCTTCTTTGCAACCTCTGAGGTAGCGGTGGCAGACTGGGTGGTTGCTGGCTGGGGGAGTAGGTCCTTCAAACCCAAGCCAACTGAGCCTTGAGTCTGGCAACCTCCTCCCTCAGCCCAAAGAGGTGCATGCAGATGGGGCAGCAAAACAGTCTCCAGAATGTCTCTTTGAAGACTGCAATTCCAAAGCCACTGCACTGCACCACTCCCAGCATAACTATGTCCTCTCCATTGCTTGTTTTTCTGTTTTGCCTCCTTTAGTCCCTTTTTACTCTTGCCTAACTATTGTTTGACCCTAACTCACCTCCACCCTGCCCATTTTTGTTTTGTTCTCTTTTAAACCCTTAATTACTCCTACCCTAGGAAGGGTGTTTCACTTATACCCACACTTTCTCTAAACCCTAACACACCTCTACCCTTTTATTTTTTTTCCTTTTTTCTTTTCTTACTCTTACCTACACCCTTCTTATTGCATGTCCCAACTCTCCTCTTTCCCTTGCAATGCGTGTGTGGTTACCAGAGTTTAAGCAAAAAGCTTAACTCTGGAGTAGGGTACACTGTCCTGATGTCCTGCATCCTCCTGTCTTACTCCTTTGTTACTGCTCCTCTACCAGTTTTTTGAGGTACAGAGTTTCCAGCCACTGGCTGCCTTGTTGGGCTGACCCTGATAGGGAGACCTTACTGTGACATTTTTGTTGTGTAGGTCCTTAGAGTGGGGGTCCTTA
The DNA here is from genome assembly GCA_016271365.2 of Neoceratodus forsteri. NCBI lineage: Eukaryota > Metazoa > Chordata > Ceratodontiformes > Ceratodontidae > Neoceratodus > Neoceratodus forsteri. The sequence continues at coordinate 1,497,892,420 of CM057449.1, forward strand.
GCACGGGGGGTGGCCACTTGATAGCCTATTCCAGAAATAGGAGTATGAGTTAATCAGCCTCTCCTCTGGCTTGCTCTGATTGGCTAATGGGTCCTTCTTCCCACCTCTCTGCTTCTTCTAGGCTCTGCTTCAGGAAGTAAGCCTGCAAGGAAAAAAAACAAGTAAACATCCACCAAAAAACAGTGTTTTTGCCCAGAAACTGTCACAAAACTTAGATTGCAGCACTCCTGCAGGAGTGTGGAGTTATCCATTTTTATATGTTGGCGTGCTTGCGCAGCCAACATCGTGGGACAGTGCAGCTTTAGAGGTGCAGTTGCTGTTGGGTGAATACAGGGCATGCACCAGTAGGTGCGTCCCGCATTCCACAGTCAGCCTGCATGCCGGTGTCACACCATGCATACATAATGTGGCGAGCACATCTAAGAAAAGGTCCACTGCAATCTGAGCAAAGCTCGTCAGACACAGCAGTCCTTTTCTTGCCATGCTCACCGCTATTATGTACATGGCGGGGCACTGGCCGTAGAACTGCCAACTTCGGGGGTGCCCAATCCCCCTGTCAGCTGCTCCTGCCCCCTGTGAATGTGCCAATGGGGGAGCCCACTCTCCATCGGCATAAAGCAACCCCCAAATTGTTTAATGCCGAGGGGCTGCCCAATCCCCCTCAGCTCTGCACCCCCCCTCCCTTCTTTGTGTGCCGACAGGGGTGCCCAATACCCGTTGGCATAAGTCCCCCCCATGTTGTTTGCTGATGAAGGTGCCCAATCCCCCGTCGGCTACAGACATCCCCCAAACAGTTAGGTGGCATGCTGGGAGCCCACCCCAGTGTGCCAAATGCTCTGCAAAACAAAAACTGTCCCGTGATGTTTTTTCTTTTTTTTATAACCTGTAAAACAAAAACAGTCCCTACGTAGTCTCGATGCCCCCCTACCCCACCGCACCCACCCTCCGCACCCTGCCTCCCTCACCCCCATCACCCCCTTGCCTGCGGAGTCTGGACGACAATCTTCTGTTGACCGGGAACACGTCTGCACTCTTCAACGCCGATCGCGAACTGAAGAAATGCCGGTAAGTTGTATAATGGAATGAATAGGGTTTTTTCAACTTTAATGCATATCTCGGGCATTTTTGTGAATTTTGGCCCCAAATTTTCAACATGGGGTTTTTGGGACCCCTTCTCTTGAATTCTTTCACTGTCATGGCGTTATTCATTCCCGAAAGGTGATTTTGTAGTCACTGCATGGAATCACCTTTCAGGACAGAGTAACAAAATGACAGTGCCACTGTTCATGAGAGGGGCCCTCAAAAAGCCTATGTTGCAAGTTTGGTGGGAAAAATCCAAAAAATGACTGTTTTACAAGCATGCGTAGCAACTACGCAAGGCACGCTGATAAGTTAGCATATTCACACTATTTTAATGCAGATTCTCAACACTTGAATTTTACCACACCTTCTAGTGAACCATATAGCTGTCATTTTTCACATCCTGCCCAAAATGTGTTTTTGCACTTCCAGCACAGAATAGCGTGGTCACTGTGAAAATCAGTGTTCGCGACATATTACAAAAATGACAGTGACACTGTTCATGAGCAGAGGTCCTAAAATGCCTGTGTTGAAAATTTGGTGATAATACTCCATAAAATGACTGTTTTACGAAGTGCATAGCAACTGAGCAACGCACGCTCGTAACTTAGCACATTCGCAATATTTTCATGCCAGATTCTCAAATTTGGCATTTTACTACACCTTCTTGTGAACTATACAGCTGTCATTTTTCACATCCTTGCCAAAATGTGTTTTTGCACTTTCGGCGCAGAATAGTGCATTTGCTGTGCAAAATCAGTGTTCAGGACACATTACGAAAATGACAGTGACACTGTTCATGAGCAGAGGTCCTAAAATGCCTGTGTTGAAAATTTGGTGACAATACTCCATAAAATGACTGTGTTACGAGTGTGTGTCGTGCCGTTTGCACGCACGCTTGTACGTTTGCAAACTTTTAATATTCTCACTCCAGATTTTCTACAGTGCCATTGTTCTGCACCTCCTAATGAACAGTACAGCTGTCATTTTTCACATACTGACCAAAATCTGTTTTCACGGTTCCGGCACAGAATAGCGTGGTCACTGTGGAAAGTCCGTGTTTGAGACACATGATGAAAATGACAGTGACACTGTTCATTAGCAGACGCCCTAAAATGCCTATGTTGAAAATTTTGGAATGAAAGTCAATAAAATCAGTGTTTTATGAGCGTGCATTGCACAGTTTTCACGCACGCTCATGACTTTGTGAATTTGTAATACTTTCACTCCAGCTGTTCATCATTGGCATTTTTCCATACCTCTTTATGAACACTACAGTTGCCTGAAATGTGTTTTCACATGTCTGGCACAGAATTGCATGGCCGCTGTGCGAAATCAGTTTTTGTGACAGTTTGAGGAAATGACGGTGACACTATTCATGAGCAGAGGTCCTAAAATGCCTATGTTGAAAATTTGGTGCTGAAACTCAATACAATGACTGTGTCGCAAGCGTGTGTTGCGCAGTTTCCATGCACCCTTGTAACTTCGTCAATCTGCAATATTTTCATGCCACATTTTCACCACTGTATTTGTGCACATCTCCTTATCATCAGTCCAACTGCCATTTTTCACAGCCTGCTCAAAACATGTTTCCGCAGCTGTGGCGCACAATGGCGTGCTTGCTGTGCAAAATCACCTTTTGAGACACATTCACAAAATCACAGCACTATGCATCTCTAGCTACGCCACTCCCACTGCCAATGCCAGTGCGACAACATTCGGCATTGACAAATGCTTGTTAAGATATCTCTTGCAGCAAGTCACACCTTAAGAAACTTTCAACCTTTAGTGCCAGGAGCTACACAGAGGATTTTCACCAGTAGTTCATCTGGAGAGCACCCATGATAAAGTCACAACATCTGCTTCACCTTATATAATCATGGGTGGACCTGATCCTCCTCAGTTCTTTTCCCGGTGGTGACCGAATCATGAAGGGACTCCATGGGAACCAAGGAAGATGAAGGGTTCACCTTAACTGATCTGGAACAGAAGATATGCCTATCTGAAGCAAAAATCAGCAAAGAGTTATGCAAAGGGGGAAGGAAGGAGGGTTGGCATGACCTGCTAAAAGAGATTCTCTCGAAATTCTAATGTTATGGTAAGTAAAAAAGCAAGCAACAGCACCACTCAATTCAAAAGGTGCAAACAAGCAGCTTTATTAAAGTGCACAAAGCAAGAAACCGCCACTGCTCAGGCCTGTAACCATGCCAGGCTGTGTCAGTTTCTTAGCACATCTAATATAGCTGCTTATTCACTCCTGAATTGATTGCTGTTGCCTGCTTTTACTTGTATTTTTGCAATGAGCACACCTATGCGGCTATCGAGCTGGGATTGTTTACTTAGTTTGTTATGGTAAGTCCCTTCATAACTGTACTAGCTTCTTTGAGGATATCTCTTGCAGCAGGTCACACCTTGAGGAATGAGTCCCAAACAGTGGGAGAAGTTGGCAGAAGGGTGGTAGGAGAGGCGAGAACAAGAAGGTAGGAGAGAACAAGAAGCCTTGCAGGATGGCACAGCCAACATTAGCATGTCATCTGGATGTAATATCCAGACTGTAATGTTTTGTGAATGTGTGTACAGTAGTCCAAGTCACTGTACCACATATTTCTGCAGCAGAGACTCCCTTGAAACATGCCACTGAAGTGGCCATGCCCCTTGTTGAATGTGGTTTGACAATGCACAGAAGTTCCTTACCATACTTCCGGTAACAAAAAATAATGCAGTTAGCCAACCATTTGGAAAAGCACTGCTTAGAAACTGGAATACCCTCTTTCCCTGGGATGAACAAAACAAACAATTTTGAGTATTTTCTAATGTCCTTTGAGTGAGAAAGGTTGTATCTTAGTATTCTATGTACATCTAAGGTATGGAGCAACACTTCACCAGGATTGGCATGCTCCATATAATATACTGGTAAATGTATTGCTTGATTCAACATAAATTTGGATACTACTTTAGGAAGGAATTTTGTGTTCATGTAGTAAAGACACTCTGTCTTTATGGAAAATCAAGTAAGGCTGCTCACGCATGAGTGCCTGAAGCTCTGAAAGTCTTTGAGTTGAAGTAATGGTAACTAAAAATAATACTTTCAATGAGAGAAAGTGAAGCTCGAAGTGGCAGATGGTTCAAACGGAGGTAAGGTTAGCTTTTCCAGAATGAAATTCAAATCCCAAGTGGGGATTGGGTTTCGTATGGGATGTTTTAAATGTGGGATACCTTTAAGGAATGTGTTCATGACTGCCAATTGAGCTATGGCACGGTCTGAGACAGGGACATGAAAGGCTGAAATAGATGAGAGGTGGACTTTCAGTAAAGAATATTTAAGTCCTGCTTCAGATAACAATAGCAAGTAGTCAAGAAGTGTTTCCTCTGGCAGGTGAATGGGTCCTGATCATGAGTCGAGGCCCAGATAGCAAATCTTTTTCCACCTTGTTACATATTTAGCTCTTGTGGAGGGTTTACAGACTGCCCAGCTAGCCTCTGCAACTTTTGGGAACACTGCAAAGAGTGCAATGGCTATGTCTTTAGGTCCAGGTATGGAGGTGGAAGGAATGTACATTGGGGTGAAGGAAGGACCCCTGGTCTTGAGACAGGAGCATAGGTCAGATCAGAAGAGGGATCAGTTCTTCTGCTGCTAACTGTTGAATTAGAGGGGGCGAGGCTCTTACATGAGATGAAGTGTGCAGGTTGATGGTGGAAAAAGAAATGAGAAGGATCAGGACTGCCCATGATTATATAAGATGAAGCAGACATTGAGACGTCATCATGGGTGGTCCCTAGGTGAACTGCTGGAGAAAATTCTCCATGTAGCTTTTGGAGCCAGTGGCGGAAAGTTCCTCAAGGTATGATCTGCTGCAAGAGATTCTTTCAAAAATCTGCTGTTATGGTAGGTCCCTATGTAACTAGTTTATTTCTTGTGCCTCTTATTTTAAAAAAATCAGTCCCTCCTCTGGCTTGCTCTGATTGGCTGCTGGGTGCTTTTTTCCAGCTCTCTGCCTTTTCTAGGCTCTGCTTCAGGAAGTAAGCCTGCAAGGACATAAAAAACAACTACACAGTCCCAAAAAACAAAGTTTTTGTCCAGAAACTATCCCAAACTTAGATTGCAGGACTCCTGAATTTGTGTGAAGTGTTATTTAGTGTGCCTCATGTTTTAAAACAATCAGCTCCATCTCTGGCTTGGTCCGATTGGCTGGTGGGCCCTCCGTCCTGCCTCTCTGCTTCAGGAAGTAAGCCTGAAAGGATGAAAACAACAGCTAAACAGTCCCCCAAATAACAACATTTTTGTCCAGAAACTATCCCAAACCTAGACTGCAGCACTCCTGAAGTAACGTGGAGTGCTATTTTGGGTGCCTCATGTTTTAAAACAATCAGCCCTTCCTCTGGATTGCTCTAATTGGTCGGTGGGTTCTTCTTCCTGCTTCTTTGCTTCCTCTAGGCTCTGCTACAGGAAGTAAGCCTGCAAGGATGAAAAAATCAACTACCTGTAAACAGCCCCAAAAAAACCAAAAGGGTTTTTTTCCCAGAAACTATCCCAAACTTAGATTCAGGGTGTTAGATTTACCCAGGCAGTTGATGGCAGGTGACTTCAATGATAATATTGATGAACTATCACAATTTGGACAAGACTTCCTCCAGACAATTAATTTGCTGGGCCTCGCACAAGGGTTTGCTATTGCGACTCACAGACAAGGGCACACCATGGACTTAGTATTCTTACAGAGCATTGAGATCACTGATCTCAAGATTGATCTGGTCATTTGGTTGGATCTCTGCACAGTAGGGTTCTCATTCAGGGCCTCTGATGGTTGTCCTTCCCCTGTGGAGATGGTCCATTATCACTGTTTAAATGGGTTGTCCCCAGATGGACTGTTGGTAGTAATGGACCTCTCGGAAGTGAGTTTTGCTTATATGGAAGGTATGAATGTGGGGGTGGCTGCCAATAATAGGGCTGTTACCTCAACACTCAAGCACTGGTCCATATATGACCCAGGTCTTCTCACTTGAGATCCCATGAATCGATGGGGCTCTCAAGGAGATGATGACCGGGGCTCAGTTTTCAAAAGCACTGTTAGTTTGGTGCATGCTGCACCAAACCACTGCCTCAGGCAAATAGTGGTGCACTAGGGACTCTGCACCCAATTTTCTAAAAAGCAAGATCCCATCACCTAACTTCCTAGGTTTGCTGCAATCCAACAGCTGTATCAATGTAGCATCTCACCAGAGGGGAATGCTGTAAGCTGCAGGATAAGCGTGCAGCAGTGGTCAGTGATGGAAACCTGCCATCTAGTTGCCCTGGTGGATGGCAGGTAGTCCAGAGCATGCCCTGGATTGTGGGGAGTGTGACAGGTCAGGTGTGGGGAGGGGGTGACAACTGCCTCTAAGTGGGCAAGGGCAGGGACAGCACATGAATGGGGGATCAGGTGCTTCAGTGCTACTACAGGAGGGTTTTGGGCACTGACCTGCCACAGACCACCAACCACTCTGGTAGTGGTCTGTCAGGTGTTGGGAATGGCATGGGCACCATCCTCAGGGGGACACAGTGTCACCCCCCCACCCAGTGAGGGCTGCAGTAGTGGTGCATCACAAGTTATACCAGCTCTGGCAGGGTCTGTGCACCCACTGGCGGAGCTTCCAAAATCCTGAATGAGAGAATATGGCAATCCCACTGTGGCACAATCCTCCTTCCACCATGGTGCACTGCTGCGGCTGCCACACTGATGGCACAAGCCCAGTTGGCACAGGGTATCCCCCCAGTTGTGCAGAAGCCTTACAAAATCAAGACTTGCACAAGGTGCAGTGCAAGGAGCCCTTTGTTCCATTTCTTCTTGCTGCAAACCCCTTGCACCAGTCCCAACTTTTTGAAAATCACAAAGGACAATTTTCCTTTTTTCTTTTCCTTTTTCTTTTTCCCTTTTTTACTTGAATACATTTTGATATTAAATACTCAATATTTATATCTGTGCCTCTGTCCTTTAGGAATGCAGTCTAGTAGAAAAATAGAAAATTTCATTATTTTACAGTGGAGTCAGTTAAAATACAATCCTTTTATCATGACAGTGATGTGCTGGAGAATTTCTGCTGAAACACAATGTCAATTACTTCAATTTGTCACACTGTAATGTATGACATATTTATCACATGGTGCTGTATCTTGGCTAACACCACTGTACATACAATAAGGATTAAATTGGTCAGGAACCTAAAGGATCATTTTTCTACCTCCTCTAACAAAATTATATGCACTTTTTTATGATACCTTTCTCCCTCTCTTATCTGGCCAACTCGTGTCCTTTTCCTCCAAGGATTTTTCACATGGCCTGGATCTGGTGAAGAAGAGAGTCAACTGGCTTGAACAGAAGAGCATCATCATCATTCCCTGCCTTCATCCTTATGTAGGGTAATATTTAAACATACTTTGTTGCAATGGATGTTTGCCCATTCAGTGAGGAGTCCCAAGCCCCAGTGTGATGTTTCACACATGTTGTGTCTGGCAGCACATCTAGGGAGAAAAGTACCATGCAGGTAACCTCTCTTAGCCAGCTGCAAAATAATACACAGTACAGTAGGCCCAGCCATGAGGGTTCAAAGCATGCTTTACTACTATACCACCCCCACATACAATCAGTTTCATGTGTGTACCCCATTCACATGCAATGCTACTCTCACTCCATCAACACACATGCAGTGTCAACACACACACACACACACACACACACACACACACACACACACACACACACATATGTCCTGTCACACTCACACCCATTAAAGCACTGTTGCCCTCAGACCCTCCTACAAATGCCCTTGCAACACCATACCACTGCACACGTGTTGTACCTACACAAACCTCACAAATACATGCACTATCACCCCAAGACCCCCATACACATGCATTTTCAATACCTAACAACCCACACACATGCAGTGTCACCCTCAGGTCTCCCCATTCCCATTTCATCACCCACAGATCCTCATATGCACACACTTTCAACCACAAACCTCCCACAACTTTGCAAACCCTCCACACACATGCACTGTCACCCTAAGATTTCATCACATATTTGTTATCACTCACAGACCACCCAAACACATTCACTGTTATCCACATACCTCCCTATACATTCAGTCTTACCTTCAGAACCCCATCCATTTCTTTACCACCAAAATGTTCTCTTTTCCTCAATATGCTGTATTTCTGTATCACCTACAAAAACAAAAAATACCCAAAAAAAGCCATGCAAGCAAACATTGCTGGCTTTTGCCAACTCTTGTTACTTCTGAGGCAAGAAAATATATATTCCAGCATCATTAGAATGCAAGAATAAAATAACAATTTGGAAAGTATAGCAATACCGCATACTAATCTAGTAGACCAAAGCAGTATTTGTAAGTCACATTAAGCTGACATTTTTATCTTGCTCCTGAGCAAGCCTTCTATGTAACTTATACAGAAGACGGAGGTAAGTGAAGTATGGACAATTTGGCAGGAATCTGCAGTATCCTATCATGGTATCTCACACCCTCATCCTTTGAGACAGGAGCATCTGACAGGTATACTGTAGGACCATAGTGAATTAATAGGAGTAATAGTTATTGGATGATCAAGCCATAACTTTAAACTTCTACAAAAACTAGCTCTGGATTTTTAAAATACCCCAAGTTTAATGCAATAAAAACTAAATAAATAAAAAATTAATAAATGATAGTTGTTCGCTAGGTTTGATTGAAATAATCTAATATTATGGCCTTTTTTTATGGAATGACTCAGAGCGTGGATGCTTCAATCCTCATTAACACTCATAAAGTCTTAGTGCATTCATCACTGTCATATCATCTAACAGCCAAATTAATTGTGGGGTCGAATTAGCCAAATTAGCCAAATTATGCCTTAATGGTATTCAAGTTAATTTATATTCTTCAAACGTTTCTTTTAGGACATGATCCAACATTTTCTCCAGCCATGCAAAACATGATGGAGCCTCAAAATCTTTCCAGTGATGAAGAATTACCTTATTAGCTACTAAGGAGCCAATATTCCAAAGACACTTTAAACTTCCCTGTGGGTCCATTGGCTCTACCAAGTAACAAAAGAATTCCTGGCAAAGGCACCTAGCTTCACCTGAGCTCTTTTCTTCTAGGTTTGCTTGCAAGCACAGAGCAAGGAACATTATCAGAGCAAGGAAAAAGATTAAGTGCCAGATATTCAAAACTTTGCCCCAGGGCTAAATTAGCACTGCCTGGTGGGCAAACATAGCCCGGAGCACAAAGCAAGCTATATTCAAAAGGAATAGCCCAGGGCAAACAGCTTCCGAATATAGCATGGTAATGAGGCCATGGAAACTGAGCTGGGAGTGCAGGGCAAACGTAGCCCTGGAATAAGACAGCACTGAATATAGCAACCAGGAAGTGCAAACCACAACAACAACACAGTGCACAGCGACATGAGGGCAGGTACAGATGAACTATGTGGCCAATGTGTGTGCCAGCAAATGCATGGACTCAGTAAAGCTGCATGCAGCAGCAGATGTGAAAGAACAGTGATCAAAACTGTATAATATTCCCCGTACTGTTAGCGCCGCGCTAACACATTAGCGCAGCATTAGTGCAGACCTAAGCAGTTAGCCCAGTGCAAACACATTTGCCCCATGCTAAAATGTGCCATATTCAAAAGTGCCATGCAAATGAGCCTACTTAGGTAGTCTCTGGGCAAACAACCAGATTAGTATCTCATTATGGCCTGATTTGCATGCAGTTTGCCCAGCGTTACTGCAGGGTCCCACAGAGCCACCTGTAGGTCAGTCTGGAAGTACAGGGGCTGACCAGGTCCAACCGCAGCTCCACCTGTAGGTCAGTCTGGCAGTGCACGATGATAGCTGCAGGCTACATGTAATCAGTACAGCATTGCATAGCATATTGTACCTCAGAGGACAAGACAGCAAAGGCACAGATGATGGTGGTGCTGCATGCAACTGTCACACTGTAGGGCATACTACAGTGCACAGCAGACACTACAGTAGCAAGGGGGCCAGTAGTGTGAGGGACACAGCACTGCCTATGATGTGTAGGGTGGTGATGCTGACTGCACTGTACACAGTGACAGGCCCAACGTGCAGGTGTTTACTGACTGTGGACAATACTGTTGCACTGTTGTGTGATCCACAGATGCTGCACCTGTGGCATGGGATGCACACAGTGGCATATACATTGCCAGCTGTGTGTGCTGTGGCACCTGTACAGTTGCACTGTATGTGGTGGGGGGGGGCACGTGGGATCCGACAGACACACAGACGGTGGGGTATTCCCACTACTGGCCCATGTGCACTGCATGCTGTGTCCCAGTCTTGTGGCCACACTTGGGCTGTGGTGAGGTCTGGCCACCCATACACCCTCCCCTCAATGGCCACCATGCCCACAGTGCTGCCTGTGTATGCAGGCATCTGTTGGGCACTACAGACATATGGTCTGCTGGTGTGTGCTGTATTGCCCCACTACCATGATGACCTCTGTGGGCCCAGTCACCACTTACTGCCTGTGCATGGCTGGGACCTGTGGCAGCTGATGGCATCATGGTGGTACCATCAGTGAGCAGCACGTGTCCTTCATGTCTGGCAGTTTCTTAAGTGTCATACTCATATGTTAGGGCCGTGCAAGCCACGCTAATGCCAAGATAGCACCACGCAAAGCAACAATGTTGAGCAAAGCTGTTTGCCCAGGGTTAAGACCAGCTTTTCCTGGGCGGTAATTTGTATCACGCTATGGGTCATGCTAAGTCGTGCTAAACAACTTAGCGTGGCGCTAGTCACTGAATATCTCATTGCACCTGTATTCATGTTCACTTTGCCTCTTGCATATAATTATTGTTTGCCTGGCACTAATGCTGTTTGCCTGCACTATTCAGCCTTTTGAATATAGCAGAACCACGCTAATCCCACGCTAAACCCGCGCAAACGTTTTTTGCCCAGTGCAAAGCTTTGAATATCTGGCCCTACGGCTTCTTTTGGCTAGACAGGTTTACTGTGATAATATTTTCTTTAGTACTCACAGGGTTTGTTACTGTCTTTTGCTAACATTTTACTGCTTTATTGTTCTGTGATTCAAATTCCTGTTGCAGGGGAATACTTTCTGCTGCATTATTACAGGGTGTGCCTACAGGTTTGTTACTGTTTTGTGCTTACAGATTACTGCTGTAATCTTCTCTGATTCAAACTGTTTTTTGCAAGGTATATCTTCTGTTACTGCTTTATGTTTCTCTGTAGCAAAGTGTTTTTAGCAGGGTATATCTTCTGTGAAATTATTACAGGTGGTGCTTTACAGGTTTTACAGAGTTACCTATCATTAGGCTAAGCTTTCAAGGCTACTGCATTTGTTGTTGGTTGATTGTTTCTGCTCTTGCCTTCTTGTTTCTTTCATTCATGGTTCTTCTTTTTTGGCAGGGGAAGGGCCCAGCCACCCAACCCCAGTCTCAACCACCCCATGCTACACTCCTTTTATAGGGTAGCACGGTCGTGACATTTCCTGTAGCACAGCAGGAAGGGGAGGATCAGAGGAGTATCCACACAGTGACCTCATTTACAGGGGCACAAGTAATTTAACTTGTTATACCAAGTTATACAAAAACAAACAAACATACAAACAAAACAAAAAATCTAACTTTTGCTTTCATTTTCCTCCTAATTACTCAGACCAGGTTATACACCTGGCAACTCATCTGGAATGGATATTATTAACTGCAGGTATTGTGGACACTTTTCAAATGGGCAGTTATACAGGATTTTGGATGCTGTACTACATGCTGGACCATTGGAGATCTAAGGGCTCAGCTTCAGGCAGCATGGACAGAGATTACGCACCTCAAATTGCTTATGCAGGAGGAAATGTATTATAAGAACAGCCTGCCATTTCCCCAACATCTGACTGAAGTACCTTGACCACAGAGGGTAGTTGGTCCAGGAGGTTGGCAGGTGGTTAGGAGGGTCAAATCAGGTGCCCCATCACTCAGTTCTCTCCTACGTATTACCTCCAAAAACCAAATAAAAACTACAAATAGGTATCTGCCTCTATCTTCAAAATCAAACAAAGGGGCAGAAGACACTGCAGAGCAGGGCACTGCTGCACAGGAGCTAGTGCAACAAAACTCACCCAAAACAGGGACCAAAAAAAATAAAAAAAAGGAAATCCAAAACACATCTGATCATAGGAGACTCCATGTTTCAGGGATTTGATACCTACCTCCAGCTGGGGGTAATAGTAAGATGTCTCCCAGGTACATCAGATTGGAGAGACACTGACCACATTGCTAAAATTGTGCAGGAAGCAGAAGAAAACATTGACATCCTGGTACATATAGGGACTAATAATCTCACCAGCTGGTCTGTTGTGGAGACCAAGGAACGCCTCACCAGGCTGGGAGATAAACTGTCATCAATTTCATCTGGCATCTCCTTCTCTGAGATCCTGTCAGTCTGGGAGAGAGAGGGGCAGATGGATGGAAGGTCAGAGAAGGGGAGATAGGGGAGCTAAACATGTGGCTCAAGGGCTGGTGCTAGAAAAAAGGACACAAATTTGTAGGTAACTGGCAACAGTTTTGGGAGTGAAAGTTCTTTAAATACAGTGGACTGCATCTAGGCAGACATTTGACATCTTTGCAGAACACTTAAACTAGCAAATGGGGAGATGGGTGCAGCACCCAATGCATCGAATGGGAATAGAACTCCTCCACCCTCAGCTAGTGATCAAACAGGAGTTCAGCATGTTTATAGTTCATTTGCATCACCAGGTAAGGAAAAAGTTCCATCTCCCCACATGACATGCAGGGGAAATGCCAGACCTCACCCAACAACTAACACACCAAAATCTGACCAATGGAAAATCATGTACACAAATGCCTGCAGTCTGGGAAACAAGATCCCAGACCTGTAGGCAACAATGACAGAGGCTAAACTGGACATAGTAGCCATTAGCAAGACATGGTTCACCAGTAACCACACTTGGGAGACTTCAGTACCCAGCTGTGAACTGTTCAGAGGAGACTTATATGCAAAGGGGGTGGAGTGGCCCTTTATGTCAGTGAAAATATCAAAGCTACAGAAATTCAGAATACACATAAGGAGACAGAAGAACTGTAGATCACCCTGGTAACAGGAAATGGGACAGCCATACGAACTGGGGTTGTCTACAGGCCTCTAGACAGGGGGATGGCATAGACATATTACTGTTAGAAGATATACAAAACATGACAACTAAAGGAGAGGTTCTGATAATGGGAGACTTCAACATGCCAGATACAGATTGGTCAATACCAGCAGGAGCATCCACCAGAACTAGACACATGGTAGATTCCCTGCAGGGGAAGGGCCACAGACAACTGCTACAACAACCCACAAGAAACAGTGCTATCCTAGATCTAGTACTGACTAATGGGGAAAGGATCACAGATCTCCAGATAGATGGTCACCTGGGGGCCAGTGATCATCACATGGTATGGTTCAATATGGCCACTAGAACTAAATAATCCCATTCCAAGGCAAAATTTTGGGACTTCAGAGGAGCTGCCTTTGATAAGATGGCCAACAGAGTTAAGCTAGCCCTAGCAAGAATAAATACAGGTGAGGGGTTACAGGCAATGTGGGCAAGCATTAAGGATGCAATACTTGAAGCAACATCCCATTGTGTTAGAGAGAAAAGCAAGAGCAAAAGAAGGAGGAAACCACACTGGTTCTCAAAAAACAGTAGCAGAACTAGTCAGAACCAAAAGGCTGACCTTCAGGAAATATAAGGGAACTCAGCAGGAAGAAGATAGAGAGGCATACCAAACTTCCTTAAGGGAAGCAGGGAAGGCAGTAAGCAGGCAAAGGCCCAAACTGAGGAAATACTAGCATGAACTGTAAAAGAAGGGGACAAGACTTTCTATAGATACATTAGTGAAAGGAGAAAGTCCAGAGGGGTATTGCTAAGATAAAAGGGGATAAGAGGGAGTGTGTGAAGGAGGACCAAGGAAAAGCATCTATCCTAAATAGATATTTCTGCTCAGTATTTACTGAGGGGAAGGTAGGGCAGGACCCACAGCTCAGCACCATGGACACGGTGGGAGGGAGGTGTGCATTAGTCCCTTCACAAAAGAAAGGGTCCTACAAGAGCTCACTAAGCTCAGGGTGAAAAAGGCAATGGGACCTGATGGCATACACCCCAGGGTACTAAAGGAGCTAAAGGTGGAACTAGCAGAGCCATTACCAGAACTGTTTGGTGAGTCTCTGAGCACAGGTGAGGTCCCAGAAGACTGGAGAGGGGCTCATGTGATCCCGCTCCACAAGAGTGGTAGCAGGGAGGAGGCAGGTAACTACAGACCAGTCAGTCTTACCTTAGTAGTGGGCAAGATTATGGAGGCACTCCTTAAGGAAAGGATAGTGTAACACCTGGAATCCATAGGAGCACAGGATCCAAGACAGCATGAGTTTGCAGCACGAAGGTCCTGTCAAACTAATCCCATAGATTTCTTTGACTGGGTAACCAGAGTGGTGGACCAAGGGTGTGCAGTTGATGTTGGCTACCTTGAATTCAGCAAAGCTTTCAATACTGTTCCACATAGAAGATTGATTAATAAGCTGGGTAGGCTCAGGGTGAGTCAGAAGTTGGTCAACTGGGTGGCAAAATGGTTGGTGGGCAGAAAAATAGACAGTGGTAGTAAACAGTATACAGTCAGAAGAGATGCAAGTCACAAGTGGGGTACTTCAGGGATCAGTCCTGGGTCCAGTCCTCTTCAATATCTTCATCAGTGACATTGCAGATGGATTGGAGGGTAAGGTTTGTCTGTTTGCAGATGACACCAAGATCTGCAACAGAGTAGATGATCCAGATGGGATGAGCCGAATGAGAAGAGATCTGAATAAATTGCCAAAATGATCAGAAGAGTGGCAACTGGGGTTTAAAGCAAAGAAATGCAAGATCATGCACATAGGGAAGAGAAACCCTGAAGCCACCTATAGGTTGGAAGAGGAGTTGCTGGCAATCACAAGGGAATAAAGAGACTTGGGCATCATCATCATCATCACAGATGACCTAAAATCATCCAAACAGACCACTAAAGCAGTAGGTAAGTCAAGAGGGATGTTGGGGTGTATTAGTATGAATATCACAAGCCGTAAGAGGGAGGTAAGAATCCCTCTTTACAAGACACTGGTTAGACCCCATCTGGAGTACTGCACGCAGTACTGGAGGAAGTACCTGCACAAGGACATTAACAAAATGAAGGCAGTCCAGAGAAGGGCAACCAAAATGGTGCAGGGACTGCATCAGAAAAAATTTGAGGACAGATTAACAGAGTTCAATATGTATACCATAGAGCAAAAGAAGGATAGAGGTGATGTGATATGATCAAAACATTTAAACATCTTAAGGGCATTAACAAGGTGAAAGAGTCTAACATGTTTCAATATAAGAAAATAGCAGGACAAGAGGACACAGCATGAGATTAGAGGGAGGCTGATTAAGAGGTAATGTGAGGAAGTTTTTTTTCACAGAAAGGGTGGTGGATGCATGGAACGGCCTACCTCAGGAACTGGTGGATATGAATACAGTGCAGGGCTTCAAACAGTCATGGGATAGGCATAAGGGAGCAATACTGATGAGTATGAATAGATAAGCCATTGACAGAGTAAAGGCTTATGGCACATTCATAAGGCAGAACAAATGGGCAGACTGGATGGGCCTTGCAGTCCTTCTCTGCCATCAACTTCTATGTTTCTATGAAACTCAAATCCAGAGGCTTCCCTCATAATGACCAGATATATGTCCAGAAGATTTTAAGCTTTTCATATTTCACTAGCATGTGGGACAATGTCCCCTTAGCCCTATTGCATCTCTGACAGACCTCGGGGATGGAAACATAAATTTTTATGTAATCTGGTGGGAGTAAGGTAGGTTTTGTGCAATATATTAAAATGAATTTTAAATAATCTTTTATATCTGACTTTAACTTTCTCCAAGTTTCTAAAGTTGTCCCAGTCATCCTTTGGGATTGAAACATTAAGGTCTCTCTCCCATGCCTCCTTTGCCGAGAGCAGAGGGGTAGTAACCCCTTGTAACAGGGTCTGGTACAGCCTGGAAATTAAATATATATTGGTTTCCAACTCCTCAAAAATTGTTTCCAAAGGGTTGCTTGACAGATTAAAGGAATGACCATTTCTTTTAAATACAAAATTTCTTACCTGTATATAATGCCAATTTTGAGTTGGTGGTATGTCATATGTGGCTTGAAATTGTTCAAACAACATAAAGTTGTTTCTCAAGTATAAATCACCTATTGTTCTTATGTTCTTATGAAAATACTAAGTTTTAAATGCGCAAACTATCATAGAAGGTTTAAAACATTTGTTGATATAGATAGGGGTCAATTTGGACAAACCACCTGAGACCCCAAGCTGTCTGAAAGTTTGGACCCAGGCTTCTATGGTAGTCCTGGTTGTATCTAAAATGACTACTTTATTAAACACCTGCATGTTAATTAGCACCAGTCCCTTAATTTTCTCTGCCTCTAGTCCACTACCTGCTACTAGATTATTCTGGGGGTTGTGGAACCAATAAAACACCACATCCAGTTTTGCTGCCAGGTAATACAATTGGAAGTTAGGACATCCAATCCCCCTTCCCCTTTATCTTACAATTTATTCAGTGCAATCCTAGGGGATCCACCCTTCCACAGAAATCTTTGCACTATTTTGTCCAAATCTGTATATAACTTCTTTGGTAAGGCAATGGGGATAGACTGAAAAAAAGAACAATAATCTTGGAAAGATATTCATTTTGAGGATAGTAATTCTTCCTAGCAATACTAGGGGAAGTATTTGCCATTTTGCCAAGTCTTCCTTGAGCCTACATATTAACGTGTTGTAGTTTAATTGAAACACTTTTTTAGAGTTGACTGTCAAAGTGACCCTGAGATATTTAATTTTATCTCTTAACAAACCTAACAGAAGTGGGTTTCTGATGTTAACAGGATCTCCCAAATAGAGAATTTCACTCTTGCCCCAATTCACTTTATAGACTGAAAGAGAGTTGAACTCCTCCAGGATCCCACACACCTTAGGGTAGGTCTTATCTGGTTCATTTAGGGCCAATAGTATGTCATCTGCAAAAAGCATGGTCAAAATTGGACCAAAGCTATCCCTTACACCTAGCTCCTGGGTGTAGGATCTTAGCTGGATGCCTAATGGCTCCAAAATTAACGCAAATAACAATGGAGACAGGGACATCCATGCCTTGTTCCTCTTGCTAACTGAAAAAAGGGAGAAGAACATCCATTTATTTTTATCCTGGCAGATGGTTTACTGACATTCAAATTGATCCATTTTATGAAATTCCCCTTAATTCCATATCCCTTCAACACTTCAAAATGGAATGGCCACTGCACCATATCAAAAGCCTTTTCAGTGTCTAGAGATAAGAGTGCAGTGTCCATTCCCAAAAACGCTTGTATGACATTAAACACCTTACTAGTGTTATGGCGGAGTCTTCTGCCCAATATGACTCCTACTTGGTCCTGGTGGACCAGGTAAGGGATAACCTTGGTTAGTCTCTCTACCAAAAGTTTTGCAAAAATGTTATATTCACTATTAAGCAGTGATATGGGCCTGTATGACCTACACTGGTCTGAGAGTTCATCTTTTTTTAAGAAGCAATATAATTTCAGCTTTGTTTAAAGATTGAGGCAACTTTCCTTCCTTCAGCAAACTGTTATATAGATCCACCAACAAAGGCGTCCACACCTCAGATAAGTTTTTATACAGCTCGAATGAGAAACCATCCGGACCCGGACTTTTACGATTTGGAAGTGATCTAATTACTGACATAACCTCGTCAATGGTGATGTCCCTGTTTAAAATAGCTAACTCTTGGTCAGGAATTTTGGGGAGGTGCAGACTGCCTATGTATCTGAAATTAATCCTTCTTCTATCTGTTGCACTGGTGTATACAATTTTTTATAAAAGGTCTGAAAAGTTCTCAAGATATATGTTTCCTCTGAGGACACGATCCCATCTCCCCTTAATATAGTTTGGATTGAGTTTCTGTTTCTTTCAAACTGAATCTGGTAGGCTAACATTTTACCTGGTAGCTCTCCGTAATAATAATAATATGTCACCCTTGCTTTATCCATCTCTCAGCTTTTTCCTGAATAACTTGCATCACTTTATCTTTTATTAACATGAGTTTTGTTTCTGATTGTTCTGTCCAATTCCATATGTGTTCTGCTTCAGCTATAGCTAATTCCGTTTCCAAGGTATTTAATTTACTATCCTGCATCCTTTTTCTTATCCCTACTTGAGACATTATCCATCCCCTCAAAAAGGATTTCATTGTGTCCCAAAGAATGTTATTTTCTAAGTTATGCCAAGAATTGTGTATCCAGAACCATCAAATCTCTTCTTGAAATTGTTCTTTGAATCCCAGGAATAGCCATAAGGAATTATCAAACCTCTATGTTGGCCTACCTAGCTGCTTAAGCCCTATTGCCCAAGGCCCACCTCTATAATTACTGGTGTGTGGTCAGAAATCCTTATTAGTTCATATGTAATCTTTTTCAACTCTTTGCATAAATCCTGAGAGATAAAAAAGTGATCTAGCCTTGAAAAAGTTTTATAAGACTTGGAATAATGGGAATACGTTTTCAGGCTTGGATATAAGCATCTAAAGGGGTCCACCAAATTCAAATCCTGGTTCATTTGTTTTACCACTCCTGCCACTTGTTTTATCCTTTCAGTGGCTGGGAGTTCCCTATCCAATAATCCAAAAGTTAAATTGAAGTCACCCCCACCCACTCTCATAGTAGGGCCAAATTGAGATACCTCTAGGTATAGATTGATAAAGAAAGCAGGATCACCATGATTTGGACCATAAATTGATGCCAGGGTGACCCCTCCATACTACGAACAAAGTCTTATTATCACAGATCTCCCCATACTATCCAGCAACACTTTTTCCATTCTATACCCTGTCTTCTAACAAAGATGGTGGTACCTCTTGCCAAATCAGAGAAGTTGGAAATGAAACCTTCTACCCACATTAAGTTACAAACGTATGAAACGTCTTTATCATTTAAATGTGTTTCTTGCAGAAACGAACAGTCAATGTTCCTTTTTTTTCCCATCCTGACCACTTTCCTTATCTTAATTCTGTCCTTACAGCCATACAGGTTCCATGTCATTATGTTTAGCATTTCTAATGGGTATGATTATTATACATTCCCCTTTGAGATGATCTTCCTTGAGGTCTGTCCATGGCATTTGTCCCTCCTATCTGACCAATATTTAAAATGCAGTTTGATTCATCAAGCTTTGTACCAGGGCACCCACACTTTTCATGAGTCCAGCTTCTGAATAACCACTTTTTTTTTCTTTTTTCAACACTTCCCCCTTTCCTCACCAGACTGACCTTTTGCTTAACTCTTTTTAATACCACTGAAAAAGAAAGGCCATATAAACTCTTAAGTGATTCCCTTCTACCTGAGTGTCCTAATAACAAATGGATGCTTTCCCTCCCCCATTGAGATTGACAAACCTCTGCAAAATGCAAGAGTGATGAGTGGTTAGGTGCGAGACTTGCTTAACCACCCTTTGAAATAAATCCCAAGTGCCCACCTCTTAAATATTACATAGATAAAGAGAAAGGATAGAAATTACCTGTAAGTGGGGAATATAGACCTACATAACCAAGGAGAAACTATGCCCCTTAGAGTTGTCCCTATCAGTAACTCAGATAGTAACCAAACAGATTCCCTTTCTGTTTGTCTTGTACTTCCCCCCTCTGAGCCCCAGATACTGAATTGATAAGCTATCTTACAGACTCATAAAAAGGAAAGAGCTATTTTTGGTATTCTTGATTATTCTTGGGAACATTGGTAGATCCCCTTGGGTCTGGGTTGTCTTCGGGGGGACCTCTGACGCTTTTCCAAAGCTTCCTCTATGTCTGTTGGAGAGTGAAAGAACAAGGTTAGTTTGGCTGGATACAACATGACAAACCGGATGCCTTCATTTCTTAATTTGTCCCATATATGATCAAACCTTTTTCTTTTTGCTAATATAGTTGGTGAAATATCTGGATATGCTTGCAGTATCATACCATTGAAGAATAAACCTTTTTCAATTCTAGCCTTGGTTAATATTTTCTTTTTATCTTGATATTGTAATGGTTTTATATACATAAACAGAGGCCTGCCATGAGTATCCTTGACACGAAATGCTATGTGTGCCCTATTCACCTCCACTTTTTTTTCTGGGAAAGGGAGGCCCAGAACTTTAGTGAGCATTTCCTCACAAAAAAACATGGGGTCATTAACCTCAATGTCCTCAGGGAGGTTGCCTATTTTTAAGTTAACCCTTCTAGACCTGGATTCGAGGTCTTCCACCTTTAATTTCAATTCTTCCAGCTGTTTATTACTCTTGGCTATAATGGTAGACATTTTAGGCAGAGTGTCTTCAATTCTGAATACTCTATCTTCACATTCTGTGGCTGTTAAGGCCAGGGAGTCTTGTTTCTCCACAACTTCCAAAAGCTTATTGCTGAGGGTTGAAACTGCAACATTTAAAGCTCCAAATCCTTGCCTCATTTCTTTTAATATCTCCTTCTGAGAGATTTTAACAAATTCTTCCCCTTTCTCTTAGGACACCCTGGAGTTGTTTTCTCCCCACTCCTTCCTCCCCTTCCCTCCTACCTCCTGTTTTTCCTTTTCATGACTTTTATTGCCCCTAGTTTTTGAGGCCATTTTCCTCTCTTGTGTTTCATGTGCCCTTTCTCCTTTTAGATTTTTTCCTCTCATTGTTATTGACATTAGATCTGAAAGAAAAAATATCATAAGTATATACTGGTGACCCAATATATGCCACAAAGGCTGAGGAGGGCAAATTTCCCAACTTTGAATGATAGTCTTTTGCATTTTTTTGAGCACTTTCCCCCTTATAGTGGTTTTCTGCCTTGAACTGCCCTCCAGATAAGCACAGGGTTTTTCTTTTATTTCTTTTGTGTGCTATAGGCTTAACCTCCCACTGAGTGTTACTTCTCCAGGATGTAGTAAGTACATTACTCATGTTCCCAATTCCTTCTAAGCTGGTATTTTTGTTACTATTTTTTTGTTTATTTTCTTCTTTTTTTTATTTCCCTTACAGTCCCTTCCTTCTGTTGACCAAAAATAAACCCCTTCCACCTGGTTCTCTCAGACAAAGGGGTTACCTGTAGGTTTTAGTTTTTCTTTTTCCAAGGTTGGAGCTGTATATTTTGGAAAGCCAGCAAGTGGTCGGATTCAGGGTGTTGAGAGCTATGGTCGCCTTCCTTTGAGTCACTTGTTCCATCTGTTTGTGAGTCCATTGTGGCATTCTTCACTTCCATTGCTTGAACCAGCTTACCACTGCCTGTGTCAGCTACTAGGTTTTTGCGGTATGTTTACAAACAGGATTCAGGCAATATCTTGAACATGATTATAGTGCCCCGACATACCCCAGTATGCCTTTCCAGCACTGCATTCATCTCCCCACAACACACTTTCTGCTGTACTGAATCACTGGATACCAGCCGCTCCACCGGGAACCACAAACACAGACTCAGTTAGGAGCCTGAAACTCACCCCTTCCAGCTATATTCCCTTCTTCGGCATGGCACCCAAATTTGGGCTACAAAAACAGCTTGTCGGCATCGCACGGCACCAAGAATAAAACCAAGTGGTCAGCGTCTCCCTGTGTGTAGCAGTCTAGGTGCATCATTCTGTCATGCGCAGAATGCTGCCTCCACCTCCTAGCTAACATTATGGCCTGGTTAATCCATACCCCTAGATATTTAAAGGCAGCAACTGATTTTATTTTTTTTCATTTTTATTTTGTATTCTTGTAGGCTGATTAGTAAAAATGCCCATTTTCACCAGCAACAAGTTCATAAATAATAGATGACAAAAAGATTGAACAATTTAAGAAACAGACAATGCAAAAGCAGTGTTTAAATTGCATAACATACTGTACATCAGAAACATGCATACATTCCTTTAGTAAAGCCATTTTTTTAAGTCTTGCTTTAAAAGTGTGCAAGGTGGAACAATTAACAATAACACAATGAAGCAAATTATAAAACACGGGAGCCCTAAACTGTAGAGATCTTTCACTAGAGGATTTTTTTTTTAAAGGGAACACTATAAAACCTTTTAATGTGTGATCTAGTTCCTTGTGCATTGTGAACCTTATTAAGTAAAACTTAAATGTATAATGGTAGTTGATCTTCTAGATGGCCCAGTCATGGTGTGGGCTGAGGCATTGAGCACCTTAACTCCTGCTATGCCATGACCCAGGGTTGGAAGCAAACTAGGTGGCTGGGGATCAGCCATGGAGTAGGGCTGGTACTGGGTTGAGGGGCACCAGGCAGCTCTCCTTTCCCATATTGGGGAGGATGGTCATCCTGGCTGTTGGCTGCCATGAGTTGAAGGCCTGGTGCTAAACCCATGAGAGCATCAAGTGGCAGATGTCGGTCACTGGGGAGGGTGTGTGGGAGGTAGTCATGGTCTCAGGATGTCTGCACACCTCTACACACATATGCTTCTTGAGCACAGTGCTGCTGGGGATGGAAGGGAGACAAACAGAGGAAAAAATGGTTGGCACAGTGGGGGCATAGAATGCTCACTCACCACACTCCCACTCATTGAGTCACTAAGGCACCCTGCAGTGAGAGATGGGATTTCAGGTACTGGGGGGAGGACAACCTTCCCCTTTCCAACCCCTCCATGGGGGGGGCATGCCATGGGTGCCCTAGCCAGAAGGGTAACCTCAGTGGAGACTGCGGAAGGTGGAAGTGAGCAGTGAAGCCAAGAGAAGGGTGCCTCTGCCACTGTGGTCCGAAGGAGGATGAACACCTTGATTAAAAAAAGGTGTTTAATCTAAATTATCTTTATCTAGCAGACTGCCCAACCATAAGCTATGTCTCTCTTCTAAAGGAAGACAACCAGCAGGGGAATACAAAAGACAGTGATGGGTAGACCTTGGAAGATTAGTTATTAACAGACAGATATTGTTGTATGTAACCTGAACTTTGTGCATAATGCTCTCATTGTCCACCACATAAACTGGTAGACCATAGTCTAATAATGAAAGTAAATGACCATGGGCTTGATTATCAAAGCTAGGCACAAGTCACACCATTGGTGGCTCTTGCTGCTAGCATTTGCACCAGGGACCATGCACCCGATTCACTATTGGGTTGGGTCCCAGCACCAAAGTCCTGCAGCTTGTATCAAATATGGCCATGTGCCAGACAGACAGCATACCCAAGAGTTTTGCCATAAGCTGGGGGAGTAGTTGGGCAGCACTCATGTATGGGTAGAAATATGTTATAGGGTAATGCCACAATGCCTGCATAGGATGAAAGGATATAAAATGTAACCATTAGCATACGGTTATTAAAACTAACCTGTGGGAGGACAATGACAGTACATACAGTGGATTTGGACATTATGTACTTGCACCTAATGATATAATAAATATATAATATCTACAATAATAATAGTATAATAGATAATGAACAATGACACTTATAACCCAATATACAGTGCAATAACATGTCTAGAGATGTGCAAGTAAAACTTTGTGGGTGAAGTTCAGTGAAGCACCAAATTTTTGCACTTCACAGAGCTTTATGAAACTTCCCACAGCTGAGAAATTTTGACTTTGCCCAAATCATAATGTTTTGCTGTGAAATTCCATTATTGGAGCAAATTCCGCACTTCGCAAACTTCGAATTTCAAGAATTTTCACTTCACAAATTCCTCAAAATTCATGAATTAATTTGCAGAGTGAATTTTGCAGACTTTGCCCATCTCTAGACATGACCTAGGATCCCTATTGGTGATCCAATGTGTAGTTTGTGTAAGAAGTGTATTCAAAAAAAGTTAATTGTATGATTTCAAACCATTGGCAGGATGAATACACTAAGCTATGGCCATCGTAGGAGTGTGGAAGACCATGGTAAATGTTCCCTCCCACCCAGGGTGGGCTCCAAGGGGTAGCACAAGGCTTGTTAGACCAGTCCTGGTTGGTCTAATGGCACTTGGAAATGTGCCCCCTGTGGGGATGTACAGCATTCTGATGTTGGGGGATATGGTGGCTTAATACTGCCACAAGCCCCCTAGCATCCTGGTGCACCCAGAAGCTTGGCATAGACCTGGTGCAGGGCCAGTCTGACATATTGGGTCATGATGTGGTGCAGGGGGCATATAAGAATTTGCACAAACTGCATTTTGTGATGCAAGGTGGCACTTGTGCCTCAGCTGTATGATGCAGGCACTTTGCATCACATTCAGGCTTTTGAGAATTGGGCCCCATGAGTCAGCTGCTTGTGGGACTCTAGGATTAAACGATTCCGTATCTTGAATAACAAGCTCAACCTCTGATGTATTTTGCTAACAGCATGTTTTACATATGGCTCAAAAGACAATATCCTACCCAGTGTAATGCCCAGATACTTAAAACAATCAACTTGTTCAATTAGGACATCACTGAGATCAGACACAGACTGGTTAAATTTTCTTTCCATCATGGGCCAGAAAATTACACTATTTTTTTTTCTTAATTTAAAACCATTTCTTGGACTGGTGTCAAATCTGGAAGGAACTGAAATCATCTTAAATCCTGTTCATCACTTTCCTGATATCTGAATCTGAATTGAAGATAACTGCATCATCTTTAGGCAGTATACATTATTACAACTTTCAGGAATGGTGTATAAACATGAAGAAATAGGAGGGGATCCAGGAATGAACACTGAGGAACTCTGCAACTGATGGAAAGAGAATATGAATAACAGCCTGACAGAGATGTTTTATGAAATCTCCAAGTAAGACAATTCATAAATCAATCAGTTACACATTGAGAGAAATTACATTCAATTAAAGATTTTATTAGTAACTTATGGTCAACAAGATCGACTCAGTTATACCT
Organism: Neoceratodus forsteri; assembly: GCA_016271365.2. Classification (NCBI taxonomy): domain Eukaryota; kingdom Metazoa; phylum Chordata; order Ceratodontiformes; family Ceratodontidae; genus Neoceratodus; species Neoceratodus forsteri. The sequence goes on from CM057449.1 coordinate 1,497,917,457, forward strand.
TGAGAGAAATTGCATTCAATTAAAGATTTTACTAGTAACTTATGGTCAACAAGATGGAAAGCCTTGGTGAGGTCCACAAATATAGCTGTGGTATGGTGCCCCTTATCTATTGTCATTCATGCAGCCACTGGACCTCACCAAGGCTGTCTCTGTATTGTGAGATGCACATAACCCATGTTAAGCACTGGTAAGCCTGGGCACGTAGGATAACCTACATTGAAAAGCTGCACAGCAGGGATCTGGTGAAGCTCCAGTGGCATTCTCAACAGATGTGCTAGCCACCTGCTCATATGATCCCCAGCTGATTGCTTTGCACCGGGGTGGTCCGGGGGTGTGCCCCCACTCTGCATGATTCATTAAGGTATGGAGTGCTGGGCTGAGGTGGGAATTATTATGACATGTGAACACTGCTGTTACCCCTTATGTGCCCACATGGATGTCAACTGCTGGTCATGACAGGATTGAGATTCCCCCCACCATGATGTCCCTGACCACTGAGCAGCTGGGGAGGGCTGGGGGTGGCTGTTTGGGTGAGTGCCCATACATTCCATCTCTTCAGACTCATGCCTACCCACACTCCCCTGTGGAGCAGGGGATCCACTCCATGACCAAGGTGGGCATCGAATTAGATGTCCTCCTGGGTCAACTGCTCCTCACTTGACCATCCACCATGGTCCTGTATGCCAGGGGGAACGGGGCCTTGGACAGATGCCCTACAAGTGCATGCATTCATGAATCCACACTTTCTGAACCTGTCCAGGGCAGTATAGGTGTGAAGGTAAGTTACATGCAAATTGTACATAATTTGCACTTTTATGTGAATAGCCCCCATTATATTTAACTAAGAGAGTAGTGATCTGGTCAAACATTACTCTTTCTAGGATCTTTTATTATGCAACAAATAATGAAAGGGGACCAAGTTTAGAAACTAAATCTTCACTGCCAGATGTGTGACTTGGTTTGATAACTGCCGTTTTCCATTTGTTCAGAAAACTCCATGACACAAGCAGAAATTAAAAATAGAAGCTAAAGGAGTAGCTAATTCAACAATGACAAGTTTTAGAATTCTATAGTCAGTATTATCCATACCAATATTAAGATAGGGATCATGATTCAATACATAATCTAAAACCAGTTTAGGTGAAACACTACTAAAGTGGAATTTATGTCATTTTATTCTCATCATACTTTCAGATGCAACAGTGGGCGCAGAGACATTTGATTCCCAAAATAATTGTTGAAAATCTCAGCTACCAGATTAGGGTCATGAACAAGACCTACAGTACATCACTATGGATAGCAAAGGGCTGAGTACTACCCTCCCTTCATAACGGGGAGCTAAAAACCTGACAAGTATTTCTGGCATTGCCCAAGTCACTGAGCTGTTTGGTTCTGAAGAAATAAATTTTTGCTCACTGTACTGCAGATTACATTTATTTCTCAACTGCTTATATTTCTGTAATAATAAAGGATCTTGAGAGGCCTTGTACTTGTTCCTTGTTTTAGCTCTCCTTTTCATAAATTTGAACAGATTGGGGTAACCAATTCATTTTAGAGTTTGTATTCTCAGTCTTCCTTTTGGGTATAACCCTATCACATAACTCATTGAAGAGATGACAAAATTTGTGCAGAGCAACATTAATATTTGAGATTACTTCTAAGAAAGGCCAACTGACCATTTCAAAAGAAGATCTAAGAATGACAAAATTTAGTGACTTAGGATTTCTAGAATAGATATAAACCAGAGAGTTGTTCATACTTGTTGCAATCCATTCACAATAGATCAGACAGCAGTGAATCAGGGAATACTCTAGTAGTGACTACCTTAGTAGGATCAGTGGCCACTATCCAATCCAGAGTGGTGCCTATAGCTAACATTTAATTATGCCTGGTGACCACTGAGATCAACTGCTGAACCACAAGCTCCCTGAATGGTACCGGTTAGATGAGCACTACATTTATAGTGTCAGTAAAGAGAGCGCTAGTCCGTATAGGTCTACCAGGGACAGTTAGCAGGGATTTACAGCACTAGCCATATGTGCTCCACTGATCGTTGTCCATGGTACTGCGATACAGACAAGGGCAGCACAATAAAGGAGCTTAGCCAAGCTGCTCCCATGGCATGGAGGGCTGGGGCATAGAGCACCTTGGCCAGATAACAGTGGAGGCCAGGGTTCTAATCCTGGTCTCCAAAACATTTTGCCAGTTGGGACTTTAACGCTGGTGCAAGGGGCCATGGAAACAATATTCCATGGCTCCACATATTTTTTCTTGCCCTGTGATTAGCTCCTCCTCCTGATTGAGAATCCTTATTGGGGGGTGTGGGGCAGAGCCACCCGAAAAAGAAATATCAGAACTATTTTTTCCACCCCCTTCTTGCAAACTACATTCTTATTGGCACTATTCTTACCCAGTGCTCTAAGAATGAATCCCTAACTCTGGATGTGGACTCATGGCACCAATTAATATTATACTCACTGAGTAAGATCCATTAGGGATGCAGACTCATGACACCATCTAATATTAAAACTTTTGGCTAGGATCCATTCTCTGTTGATGGAAAGAGATCATTTAAATATGGCAACAATGTCAAGACCTACCTCATTCAAACATGGAGGAATATAAATAAAACTTATAGAAAGAACTTACAGTAACATATTTTTCAGTCCCCAACACAGCATGCACAGAAATCATATTTCAGCCATTCTGGATGGGTTGAAGATGGGTAGGGGAGGTAACTTTTGTGTTTGGAGATTAGAGACTGCAATAAATCCAAACCCTGTCTCCTATCTTCCCCTCACTATCATGCCTACAAACAGAATAGCCCTTCAGTGCTATTTCATCATCTCCAATCTTATTATTTATCCATCTCTCCAAGAATGCTATGATATCAAAATTATTGAATTTAACCCATGCCTCAAAGGAGACCCATTTGGCAAGGAGACACTGTGGGCTGGATATTCAAACTGTGCCATTCTTAGGCGCAAGCCCTTGCGCTGAGCAAAATAGTTGCGCGGGGTGTGGCCCGGGCGATATTCAAAGGAGTTGCGCTATTGAGCAACTCCTTGAATATCACCCAACCACAGACAACTGATGTGCATGTATTAGGTGGAACTAGCGCACTGCAAGTTGTCAGAGTGGAGCATACAACTCTGCGGTGGCACAAGTACTCCATTGCGCCATGCACAAAATCCCATATTCAAAGGTGACATGCAAATGGGGCCATAATTGATGCAAGGTGCGGGGGCATTTGCATCTGATTGTAGCCCCATTTGCCGCTCTTAATAAATGCAGGTGTGCTGATCCTCGAGGACTTGCGCCTGGTGCCCTGCCAGGCAGCCAGCCAGGGACCGATGCCCCTGCAGCCCGATCCGAGCAAAGAGTGAAAATCCTCATCACCACCCCCACTGGCCCGATCGCGGGCAACAGCAGAAATGTCCCCCACCAGCCCGACCGCGGGCTGCATTAGTTAAAACAACCTCCCCTGAATACATCCCTGGTGGTCCAGTGGACCGAAAAGCCTGATCATGGGCTGTATCAGTGTAAAATACAACCCCCCCTCCTCCCAAACATAGCCCTGGTGGTCCAGTGGACTGAAACTCCCATTCGCAGGATGTAAGCAGTAAACCACCCCAACATAGCCCTGGTGGTCCAGTGGACCGAAACTCCAGATCATGGGATGTATGCAGTAAATACCCCCAACACATCCTGGTGCCTAGTGTCCCCACCCCACCCACCCATGAAGCCCCACCACGCTCCCCCAGCAGCCGGTGGGCGGCAGCATCCACCTGCCTGCCGCCCGCCACCCGCCGACTGACTGCCGGTAGAGGCTGCACGCCCATGAAATTCATTCACAAAACTGGACTGTCTTATGCGGTATGGGCTGCATGCCCATTGACTCTTGCTCTGCACCAATGGGCGTGCAGCCCTACCAGGCAGTCAGTCGGCGGGTAAGGGGCGGCAGGCGGTGGGATGCTGCTGCCCGCCGCCGCCGGGGAACGGTGGTGGGGCTTCATGGGTGGGGTGGGGGGACACTGGGCACCAGGGATGTGTTGGGGGTATTTATTGCATACATCCACGATTGGGAGTTTCGGTCCACTGGACCACCAGGGCTATGTTCGGGAGGAGGGGGTTGTATTTACACTGATACAGCCCAGATCAGGCTTTTCGTCCACTGGACCACCAGGATGTATTCTGGGGGTTGTTTTAACCAATGCAGCCCAGCGGTCAGGCTGGTGGGGGGGACATTTCTGCTGCTGCCCACGACCGGGCCAGTGGGGGTGGTGGTGGGGACTTTCACCTTTGCCCATGATCCGAACTGCAGGGGCACAAGGGAGTGGTTGGGGGCCAGCCACAGGTGCACCTGCAGCTGCTGTGTTGCGCCCTGCAATGCAGCAGCTCACCTGTGGGTGGCCCTAGACTTGAGCCTTTTGTTTTGGCTCAAAGTTGTGCAGGCGCAGGTTGGGAGTTGTGCCAGCACAACTCTGCACAGCCCGGCTGAATATCGGGCTGTGCAGTTTATGCATGGTTCCTCCCCCTCCAGACAGCATGCATTCATTTCCATTGCACTGTTGCTCAGCATGTTTTCTGTGGTGCAGCTGCCTCCTGCTGAATATCGCAGAATGGAGCAAGTTTGGACTTGCGCAGGCGCAACCCTAATGTGCATGGTGCAACCCTTTTGAATATCTGGCCCTGTATGTTTACATTAACAGTTTTTAAAGATTGTTTTGATTTACTTAAGACATACTTGGCTTCCATAAAGGGGGCGAATTCCCCAAATTCACAAGGTCAGGATTAGGTGAACAGATCCTGAATTTAATAATAATAAAACAAGGAACCTTTTAACTCTCATTTTATGAATTACATCCTGCCCACTTTTTGCCTTGCAAATACTGGTAAAATAATTCTTGATCCTTTGTTTAAAATTACAAAAATTACTGTATCCAGTAATTAGCATCTTTATAATGAATTCAAGCCAATCACTGAATATTAGGTGTGGTAAGGGGACCATTTTCCCGATGTAAATAGTGGCTGTTCCAGAGACATGTCCCAGCTACTTTAGCCACCCCAAAATCATAGTAGAAATAGATACCCTTAATCAATGTATTCTCATGGCCTACAAGTAATACTGAGGATATTAAACTAACTAAAAATACCTGGAATAAAAATATAAGCAGTGACACCATAAAAGTAATATGAAATAAGCCATAATTTCTGACTCAAGTTCAATTACTCATGTTTACTCACATCAACTTAATGCACTTTGTTCCTGCACTCAGTTGCTACTGCTCCATTCAAAGCCACTTACTGAATAAGGGAACCGTGGAAGTATTAGTCCACACCCCCTACATCTCTGCCACATCCACAATTTGTGGATCAGGAGAAGATGAATGGAAGGCTATTAGTGGAGCAAGAGTAGTACAGTCAATGAATGGAAGTCAGTCAAGACAGCAGCAGTGACACAGTCTTTAAACAGCAGAGCCACAGGTTAAAAGTCAATGTTTTTAAGTGGAGTGAAACAATCACACTTTACACATTTGAGACAGACTCATAGTAAATCATACAAGTTTCACAAGGACACTAGATACTCATCAAAGTTCATCAAAAGGACTTCTAATCTCTTAAAGCAAGCACAAGTGCAGTTAGCCTCAAACAGAGTTGCAGCATGCACTAACATGAAAATGGGAGATCCTGCCACCCACCTCACTCACGTCAACATGATGCACTCTGCTGCTACACCCCATTGCTGTCATTCCATTCACAGCCGTTCTCTGAATAGAGGAGCCTTTAAAGTATCAGGACAGACTCCAGCTAATTCTGACTAAGTAACACCCTAAGATCTAATTGTCATCCTAGACAACTGATCTAGTGCTCCATTACCAAGAAACATAACTTGTTTTTATACAGCATTGCTATCGTTGGCCAGTATGCCACAGCTTCTCAGTCACAGCCTATGACAGATTGCAGAAAGACTAACATTTCACAAACTATCAAGCTTAACTTTTTGTTCTTTGATTACCTAACGCTGGCAGTCTAGCATTTATTATGCAGCCTCACAAATAAACTATAGCTACAAAAAAGCAACCGTGACAGAAAAATGAGATAAAGGGATTAACAAGGGGTTATTTTTAATTGCCTTGTAGAGGACATTGTATCTCCTTGCCACAGCTTACATCAGATGATGTGTGTGTGTGAGTGTGTGTGTGTGTGAGAGAGAGAGAGAGAGAGAGAGAGAGACAGAGACAGAGAAGACAGAGAGACAGAGAGACAGAGAGAAACAGAGAGAGAGAGATCCCTGGCCTCCACACACAAAAACTACATTATTGCCACATAAAGAAGCTGTGCATGATGTCCAGAAAAATTGAACTTTCATTTCAGAGTCACCCTTTTTTTGGCATCAACAGTGTAACTGTGAGATCCTATTGTGATGATACATACTGTTTTTCTGCATTTAGTTAAGTTCAAATGTCCATTCAGTGTGAGTGATTTGGATGCATGATGTCACTGAAGATGCTTTTAGGTCTTTGCACAGGGTTTCAAACCTATATGAGTCAAGGTTCTATGCCAAGTGCGAAAAATTTTATCTTTCTCTTTACAGTTTATGTAGTATGAAATTGCTTGATGTCACTGATGATGATAGTGATATACTTTCAGAAAGATTTAAAGTTCCATATCATTAATAACGTGGAAAAATCCAGCTCAGACATTGAAAGTACTTCAAACAGACAGAGTGTTAATTGCAAAAATCCATTGCTACAGTGTGTGTGTGTGGGGAGGGGAGGGTGTCTCAACTCAGTGCTAGATGCCCTTTGCTACAGCATTCATCTCCTGTATTGGATGCTTACTACAGCAGTACAACTACATGGAACCAAGCTGTAGAGGGCAATTGGCCTGGGTTCAAACTCCAGAGGGAATTCTTTTCATTCCCATTACAATGAGAGATATTTATAGATGTCATTGCTGATGTTAGTGATACATTTTCCGCAAGGTTTGACATTCTATATTGTTGATAACTTGGAATGTTCCAGTTCAGACTTTGAGGTTTAAATGCAACTTGGGAAATATTACTTCAAATATATAGATTGTTCATTACAAAGATTCTTCTTTTTTTTAAATTTAGTATGCTTTATACACCCCAGGCCTGCCCACATCAATCCAATCTCTGCCCCAGCCCTGTCATCAATCCCTCAGGACTTACCATCCCTGGTGTTCTCTCCTGGCTTACCCCTCAGGTTGGGGCCTTTGTGGCGGCTGGGCTTCCCCCTGACAGAAGCTGAGTCTCAGTTTCCAGGAACTTGCCAGCCCCAGTGTTCCACTCTGGTCTCCCCCCCCCCAGGGTGGGGCCTTCAGGGAGGGCCTGGCTGTCTCCCTAACAGAACCTGAGGCTTGGTGTCTGGGAAGCCCCATGGAGTGACAGTGTGAGACCTGCATGGTGACACAAGTAACATACTGCACGGCCCTATTTTTTTTCTGGTTTTCTAGCTGGGATGTGTGGCATGCAACAACATCAATGACAACACATTGCCATCTACCCCACCTCCCCTACAGTAAGCTCTGGCGATCTGCACCCCAGCCTCCACTAGGGGTCTGTCAAGCACCAGCAGTGAACTATCCCCCCTGAGGAGGACAGCAGTGTCTAGGATGCTCAATCCTCCTCCCCCCAGCCAACTCTCAGACTCCCAGGTATGTTCTTGAACTTGGGTCATCTGGATCATGTGCGTGAGTGCTACCACTGTGCTGGCAGGCCAGCTCATTATAAAAATTCACTCCACCATGGGGGGGAGTCTACACTCAGTGCTGGATGTTCCCACTCACAATGATACTTCTTCAGATAGACAGACTGTTACTAATGAAATTCAAATGCAGCTCTATAGTGGGGTGTCTGCACTCACTGCTGGACGTCCTTTGCCATAGCAGGCATATCCTGTATAGGATGCTTAGTACAGCTGTAGAGCTGCAGGCTACCAACAGTACAAGGCAGAGGGCCTGGGTCTGATCTCCAGAGTGGAGCATGTTTTCTTTCCTACACAATATATGTAGTATGGGTGTTATTGTTAAATGTCATTGATGATGTTAGTGATAGATTTACAGCAAGATTACACATTCTAAATTGTAGATAACTTGAATGGTTCCAGCTCAGACTTTGAGGTTTAAGTGCAACTTGGGAAATATTACTTTAAATAGACAGGCTATTCATTACAGAAATTCACTGTAATTGTGGGGGAGGGGTGTCTGCACTCAGTGCTGGATATCCTTTGACACAGCATATAGCTCCTGTCTAGGAAGTTTAGTAAAGCATTAGAGCTACAGGCTACCAAACAGTAGAGAGTAAAGTGCCCTGGTTTGTCACCAGAATGATTTTGTTTTTCTTTCTCATTACAATTCACAGATGCTGTGTCTAAGACCCCATCCCCCAAGCCACTTCCCTTTTCATTGCTAAGGTAAGCCTGTCAGCCTTCCTTCTGTCAACATAATTTTTTTCATACAAACCTTCTTTGACAACTTTAGTACCATTGGTACTCTATATATTTTAGATTGTTTGTTTGTTTTGGTTTTTTATATTGAATGATTGGAAGCTATAAAAAACTAATTCTTCTAGGGGAAATCCTCCAATACCATTAAACAGGTCCATCTTGATAGATATATATATATATATATATATATCATTAAGCACATAATGTACCTGCACCCCACCTGGCAAATTATGGAGTTACACTAGAATGAGCACTCAGCTGCTTGCTTAACAAAAGATATTGGAATCAACATTTTGGCTCTGATAGTCTTGGCAGAGGATCGGTGATAAACGTGGTACTGGGGACAAAAGAAATAATGTTTAAATGTGTCTTTCTCAAAACTAAGTACTTTAGACTAGTTTATAACTTATGAAGATGTTGTCCTGATCCATGAGTTTAATTTCCCCACTCTGACACCTGAAGACTGTCTTACAGACCACATGATAGCTAAAACATAACTTCCTGATCACAAACGTCTACACAAGAAAGCTCTTAACTGATTATCTCTTTAACACTTGATGATTTATATTTTATAAAATCTTCAAGACCTGGTTTCTGTTTTGAATCTTGGAGGACTGAAGAAGGGGTGACAAGCTTCCTTTGAAAGTCTTATTCAGTGCCTACTTGGCCTAGTAAGCAGCAGACAGTCAGGAGCTTGATGTTTGATACACTGAAACCCTAGGAAGGATATTTAGTTGGGCCAGTATTCCTTACCTATAACATAAGGTTGTTTCTGTGATGTTTATTTCCTTTGTTTCTTTGCTGTCTTACCACAAATCATCCATAAACTGTCATAAAAAAACAGACACTAGTCCAAATTAAAATAAAAAACTCCTAAAACTGAATGAGACACCAGAGTATGTGACTGTGAGTAAAGAATGCCACTAAGCATACTAGATGGGCCACTCATTTACAAATTTAGACATGAATCTACCATTTTATAATGAGGTTGCTGGTCACAATTATTTTTCAGAAAAATATCTTTCAGTCAGTGACATAAAGGCTTGCATCAATCCTGCAAGTGATAGAAACTTCAACAAAATGAAGTGTTTCTAAAGCCATAAGATAACATTCTTGGATTTATGCTTAACAAAACACAACAGCCATCATTAGGCTTCTAATTCACTTACATTACTAACAAACACTCTAGAAAACAGAATCAGAAAGAAAAAAATTAAAAAATTAAGGTACCCTGTAAGTCAGGGATGAGAGGCTAAATGCTGCAATGTGAGAGGAGAGGAGTTGTCAAATTTCACAGTACCTGTCTAAGTTTGGGAGACTAATGGTAGAACAACACAAATGGGCTGTGACATGATTCAACATGTGATTTCCTCACAGACAGCTTGTCTGACCACTTTGCTCAAAATCTCACAAATCACGGAGGTGTAGAAATAAATATAAGAACATGCACATAAGAGTATTAGAAATTCTATGTGTTAGACATGTCATAAATCATTAATTTAGCATCTGAAATCAAGAGAGGCCTGTATGAACAGTGTAATGCTATTAACACTTCACCTTTAACAGAGGAGAGGAGAGTATGGTATGACAATTTACCTGGAAAAGCATAAGACAACATGTTTAGTGATAAGTAAGGCCAATGCAGAGACTAAGTTCAGGACTGCAGAGTATGTGCAGATGAAAATAAAGCCTTTTTCAGGTACAGTATATCAGTGAAAAGAAAAAAGAAGAAGATGAGCATATAAAAGTTAACTGAAGGGCCAGAGTTAGTGGTAGAGTGCAAGGGGAAGGCAGATGTACTAAACAACTGCTCTGTTTTCATGAAAGTGAAAGCTAATCAGCTGCCTAACAGTGAAGTGATAAAACCTTTTTAGAAGCTGTAGGTGGTAAATATGTAATCCAAGACGATTTAGAGATCCCAGATGGCCCCTAAGGTAAAAAAATCTCAGGATCCAGATGGGTTACACCCTAGGCTGCTAAAGGAATTCAGTGAGCAACTGGCAATGCTCTTGGCAGATGTGCTCAAGAGCTTGCTGGCTTTAGGCATAGTTCTGAGAGATAGGAGACAAACACAGGTAGTTCTGTTTCATAAGGGGGGGTGGGAATCTGGGAAACTATTGGCCGGTGAGCCTGAACTCAACTATTAGCAAACTACTAGAGACAGTCTGGAAGAAACCTATAATGGAGTTTCTGGAAAAGAAAGGGCTGCAGGATACAAAGCAACATGGCTTCCTTAAAAGGAGATCCTGCTAGATAAACTTAATTGACTCATTCACTGTGGCAACGCAAGCAGCAGACAAACACAAGCCTATGGATCTCCTATAGCTGGAATTTACTAAGACCTTCATTTTGGTTCCACATAGAAGAGTAGCAAAAAGACTGGAGGGTATGGGCTGGGGAAAGGAGACCCAGGTGAACTGTTAACTGGCTGAGTGGCAGGACACAGAGAGAGGTAGTAAACAGGGACCAAACAGAGGAAAAGGCTGTTACTAGCAGAGTACCACAGGGTTGGTCTTGTGGCCAGTACTATTCAACTTTATCTGCCAAACAGGAGAGGAGATTATGGGTAATATCAGCTATTTTGCAGATAACACCATATTAAATTTGAAGGGAGAGTCAATAGTGAGGAAGGCATCAGGTATATTAACATTAGCCTCCAGCAGCTCTGGAGGTGGTCAAGTGTCTGGCAGCTCAAATGTAATGCAAAAAATGCAAGATCATGTGGGGGATATGACTGAAAGCTTTTAAATTATGAAAGGCATCAACAAAGTCAACAGCCAGCAACTGTTGAAGCTGCACGAGTTTCACCATCGGATGGAATTAATACAAACTTATTGGGGGGTTCAGGTAGGAAGTGAGAAAGTATTTCTTCATGAAAAGGTTAGTGAGAAGGTGGAACAGTTTGCCAGAGGAGGTGGTGAAGTAGAAAACTGTGAAGGGTTTCAAGAGGGGATGAGCCAGATATTAGAGAATGGTTAAAGTAAAACATGATCGAGGGGAAGGGCACTACCAGTAGAGGGTGGCACAGACATGCATGCCATAGCAATAGGATGATGATGTGGGACAGGTAGCAGACTGACTGATCCTCAGTATTTTCTACCTGAAATAGTTCTATGTATCTATGTTTTATACAGTTTATCTGTTTCAGGAACAAGGAAGATGGCAACCAAAGAGGACTGCCAAGCTCTGGGCATTAAATACACCAAAGTATTGCAAAAATTATGTGCTAAGGCTCCACAGGCAAATAAACACTCTGATCTGTAGGTTCCTAAGTATTTATAAAATGGGTTCAAGTTGACAGCACTCATAAACCAGCTGAGCACTTTCAAACAGCACCCTATTCTTTCTTAAGGCCTTGAGAAAGAAAATGGTGCTGTTTAAAAGCAATCAATTCATTGGGGAGTGCTGTCAACTTGAACCTGTTTATAAATACTTTGGAACCTACAAACCAGAGTGTTTTTTTGCCTGTGGAGCCTTAGTCTGGACTTTTTTACATGACTATAGTTTATCGGTGACTACTGAAGCATCATTTTGTTATTGTTGTTGATTTATGTACTATATTTTTATTTTAATATTTTGCTTGGTGTCTACTCTTTTATTTCATGCATTTTTTTCTGTTTATTTTATATTTTTATTTTGAATGTTTCACCAGTAAAAGGATATTGAACTGGTATTTGCTAATTTCCAGATGTGGCCTTGGCAGAGGGGTAATGGGGAACAGTGCAGTGTGGAAATCACATCAATACAAGGAACCGTAGGACTTCCTGGAGGTTATATGCTGTAATTTATGAGTTTCTCCATCCATCTTTCTTTCTTTCTTTCTTTCTTTCTTTCTTTCTTTCTTTCTTTCTTTCTTTCTTTCTTTCTTTCTTTCTTTCTTTCTTTCTTTCTTTCTTTCTTTTCCTTCCTTCCTTCCCTCTTTCAGGAGCAACATACTTTTATTGTAACTGATTTATTTACTACATTTTTTATTATCTTACTTGTCCCATTGTTCCTGTTCTCCCAGGGTAGACTTGGAGATGACCTGCTGCAGCTTACTGTCCTTTTCCTAGTCAATGCATTTACAGAAATGAATACATTGTTCAACATTTAAAAAGAAGGAGCTGGTGGCACGCTACGTAAGATAAGATTGATTGCATAAATCCTGGTGCATGTTGTCCGGGCAACACTATGTAATCAGTTCCATCATGGTTCAATAATGATTGAGTGATACTTCTGAAATCTTATTGTGTCTAATGATTCAAACTTGTCACTATTCTTTGTAACAAGATAGAAAACACAGAATACAGACTTGTAACATTTGCACAAAGATAGAAGTGACAAGCTGACTGTAATGTAATACATTTGTGTTCAATGGTTTCAGAGCTGCATCAAATCCATTTTCTTCTTACAGAAATATAATTATATTTGTAACTGCAGTGGAAATAAAATGGGAGATGGACCACCATGATTCCATGAATGCTGCCTCATTCATGGTAGATATCTGACATGACTATAGTGTTGAAATTCTTCCTGTTGTAATGCAACATTACAGTAAGAGAGATTAATGCATCTGCATGTTGATTTTCTTTTTAAAGACATATGGATATTCAAGAGGCTCACTAATGAACTATCTTGCAGACTTCATTTAAAAGAAGCAGAGTTATCATGACAGATGTGGATCACATTGAATCTGGTGAATAATTCATTCAACTATGCCATTTGAATCATCTGTTAATGCTTTGATAGAACTTAAAAGAAGCTACAACAGAAAGGTACTGTAAATAATACTGAAGAGAGAGAGATTAACTTTCAGCTACCTTACTCTGTGTTTACTGCTTTCCCCAATCCAGTAAATGATGCTGCAAAAATTTTAAGAAACATTATATTCCAGTAAAATGACTCAGATCATGGCACCAAATGTTCTGATTGTACTAGGGAGAATGATGGCCACATACTGCAGTAGCTAGCAAAGGGATCTTGGCAGCTGATCCAGGCTATTTCACTAAGTAGCTTCCTGACCTAGTGGGGTTGTTTAAAAATAAATGCAAATTAAAGATATTTCCCTCAATCAGGAACTGGGTCAGAGGGCCTGGGGTAAGGGCGAGTGAGCTAATGAGACACTCAAGGTCAGTGGCTCAGCTTAAATACACACTTTTGGTTCTTGTAAAGAGGGTCTGATGTGTTCTGCCAACTCTTTGGCTCTGTGGCACTTGGGACAGCATGACGGCATGTTTACAGGGCACACCCTATGTTTGTGTAAGCCACATCTACTGCTGCAAATCAGTAATGCTCAAGATCATGATCACCTCAAGCTGCTTATGTATCAGTGCCATTTTCAGCTCTATCTTAACAGAGAATATATGTTCCCTACAAGGCAAATTTCTTAATTTCTTTTGAAAAGGGGTCATTTTTGATCCAAAACCATATGGGCATAATCAGAGAATCATTCATTGTTAATATAGCTAGCTAGTTATCAGCAACGACAGTAACTGTATTTTCTCCCCAGAGCAGACAGGTTGATTAATGTTCTGCTGCAGAGAGGAATACAGTGCAGTGTGCACTTAGGAACCTGTAGCAGAGCAAAGACTTAAGGTTAGTCCAAAAGGGGACAGGAACAGTTTAGGGTGGATTTTAGAAGGTTTTATTTTACCTTTATTTTTCTATTTAACCAAGTTCTTGTGTTGCAGGGCACAGCATTTTTGTTTTTAATTGTTTCCCCAATGTGATCCTGCCAGGTGCCAGTCTTTTTTTTTTCAAAATATTTTATTGAAGGAAAGTGGTTGCACCATGTACAAAGTATACAAGTTGATGATAGTACAATAATGCAAAGAGCAAATACAATTATTTGACCTTTTGCCTACAACTTTCATGTCCTTTAAGTGTAGAATTATTCATTTAATCATTTAATGAAGTGCTTTAACATGCTTATAACCTTAATCTACAGTCTACGATCGGACTTGGATAGTTATTCAATACAGTGAGAAAACTTCATTTTCAATAGCTTTGGTGAGGGGGGTCCCAAGTGTCTGAGAAAGCTTGGGATTGCCCCACTGCCCCAAGCTGCACTCTCTCCAATGACATACAAGACCTGAGGTTGATAACCCATTGATTTATAGTGGGAGGACAGGGAGACATTCATGTCTGTGAAATTACCTTTCATACATTGGTCAAGGCCAGGGATCATAAGGGGCAATGCATTTCCCCCTGGGTGCTGAGGATCAGCCCCCAGTAGATGTTCTAGTGGGGGATTTCAAGTGCTATACCCAAGAACTTTACTCATTATCTGGTGGACCAAATACCAAAATGGGGATATCTTTGGTCAAGTTAGAACCAGATGAATGAAGTCTCCTTCTCTGCTGATACATTTAGGGCATTCACTAGGCCTCAGAGGGCCCATCACATGTAGTCTTTGGAGAGTGATGTAAGTTCTGTATAAAAAGTTTAATTGAACTTGTCTCAATTTATTACTATGAGAGCTGTGTTGAAGGTGGGAGCAGGCCGGATGCCATGTTTTGGAATCAATTGGAGTGACTAAATCCTGTCTCCACTTGGTTCTGATCCCATCTGCAGCTTGGCTGAACTGGCCTGAATAATATGTTAGAATACCGTAAGCGCTTTTTGTCTAGGTTGGGGTTTAGACACCTCTTCCTCAAATGGGGAAGGGGGGGGCCCATCCATTTATAGGAGATAGAGAACTGTAAGATAGATAAAGAAATCTACAGGTTGAACACCCCATTCATCACAAATGGAAGTGAATTGCTTTATTAGACCACCTTCATATAATTGTTTCATGGATATGAGGCCTCTACATCTCCAGTCCTGTAATCTCTGAATCAGGGGTATAGAGCTTTGGCCCCTACTCCACATCACTGACAATAGCCCGGAGTAGGGAGAATCTCCTGGAGGATGTTTTATGTTCCTGTGAGCTTCCAGTCAGACTCCAAGTGTGGTGACAGAGAATGGATTTGTAATTACATGAGAGGGACAGCTACCCAGTGCGAGCGGCAGAGTATCCTTCTTTAAAAAGCCCAGGAAGGAGTCCTCCTCCAGCCTCAACCAAGGGGTTCCAGCAGTGGCATCACCCATTGTTACAAAGGCTAGCTATGCTGCCTAGTAGTAATTTTGAAAATTTGGTAGACTGAGTCCTCCCAGGTTGGGAGCAGCTGTAAAGCTGCTCTCTTTATTCTAGCACTCTTACCTCACCAAAGAAATTTATGAAGTATAGTGTAAAGCAGTTTAAAATGCACTTTTGGTAGGCTAATAGAGATCGACTGGTATAAGTTTAGGCATTTTGGAAGAACTGTTATCTTCACCACCCCCACCCGCAGATACCAGTCTTGATTTGCCTACTTGAAATCTATTAATAAGGTAGTGATCAAGTCAGGAGACAGCATGGGGATAAAGGCCTAGAGCTGGAAGTTTTGAGTAAAGTAAATGATGATCTACCAGCTCAATGGCTTTTGAATGATCAACAACAATTTCCCCAGTCAGCATACCTTAGTCTATGGCAAGATTAACATCATTTGCAAATTTAAAAAGTGTAGTTGATGTACTACAGCCATTATGGAAGCCATGTTGTTCCAGTGCCTATAGCTTACATTTTTATAGGTAGTCAGATAGTTGGACAGTGACATAATATTTGCAGCAAGTACTGTAGATGTACTGCAGACCATCCTTTCAATGAGTCGCTAAACCAAAGTCCTTTCTGCCCATTTCTGCTCACTTTCCAAGTTGCAGTAAAAGATCCTACGGCACTTACTATAGAAGAGTAGTGGAACTTTTATTGAACATGAGCTATCATTCTAAATCATAAAAGCAATCCTTATTAAAATACATAACAGAATACATTATACAGCTTATATTTACCCAATTACCATAATAATCACCATACAGTATCAATGCATATTCCGACTATTTATGCTGAAAAGCAGGGGTGGGGGAGTGAAAAAAAGGAAAAAAGAATGAAATCAAACTCTATATACATATTTCAAAGTGTTCTTATTCCGTATCAGCTGCAACCTTCTAATAGGAAAGTAGTTTAAGACAGCAACCATAGTCAGTTTTCCATAATGCTTTGCATTTGTTTCTGTCCAAATGTAAGCTGTCCCTAACATAGATGAATTGATTGCCCCTCAGGATTTTGTCTGTTAGCTCTTCTTGTATGGAATAGTGTTGCTGGAGCACTAATCAGCATCTTGAATGGCAAGTATAACATTTAATGATTTCAAGACAAATTCTATTGGTACTGGCATGGCATTTTACCTGTTCCTGGGAGTATATACCTACAAGCAAAGTATCATTAAATTATGCTATTAAATTCCAGAATACTACATTTGGAACCTAACTTTGGCCAACAATTCACAATATTGAGACACTCAAAAGCAGGTATTCCTGTGTTTCCAGTGCACCATTACATATATCTCCTAGGCAATATTGTTCAATTGCTTTCTAGTATTAGTCACAAATTGGTCTGGTGACAATTTCCATGCATTAATTTTTTTCAAAGTCACTATAACGTAGGCTGAGATATGTGACACTCTA
This sequence comes from Neoceratodus forsteri, assembly GCA_016271365.2. Classification (NCBI taxonomy): domain Eukaryota; kingdom Metazoa; phylum Chordata; order Ceratodontiformes; family Ceratodontidae; genus Neoceratodus; species Neoceratodus forsteri. The sequence goes on from CM057449.1 coordinate 1,497,934,454, forward strand.
TGGGTAACCAGTATTGCTCACCAACCTGTCTCCAATTGTGCATTAAACAGCCATATCCAGCCCTGCACCCAAGGAATCAAAACAAATCCCTGTTTCCCAATATCTGTGACATATTGCTATGCAAAACAAATGGAGAAAAACATACTATTGGATAAACCATACTGAGGCCTCCTTTATCGATGGGACTGTACATTATATTGCTTTCAACAGGGTTCAGTCTGCTGCCCCATAATAACTATAAGAATATGCCACATAGTTTAACTTCGAGATATGGTTGGAGTGAATCTGTAACTTAGAAATGAAAACACTGGGATCAGTGAGGTTCTACTAAACAAACAAAAAATAAACTTTTTTGAGAGCTGCAGGGTCTTCCAGTGTGACACCTTCTTTTCCTCCTTCCTGGATCCTTTCTACCCAATTATCTTTCACCATCTCTGTATTTCCAAAGGTAACTTCTAACAGTTTTCGGGATGCATCTGCTAGAAATAGGCAGACATAATTTGCATATGACCTTACTACTACCAGTGGAGAGGAGGGGGGACCTCTATAGCTTTAATGTATCCCTCAATCAGAATCCATTAAAGTAAAATGTCCAGGCCAAAAACATAAAGCAAAGGCCATAGCGGGCACCCTTGCTGGACCCCTCAATCTCTTTTAATACTGTCACCTAGGAAACCATTAATTAGTTGTTGAAATGTGGCTCTACTACACAGACGTTCAATCCAGGAAATAAACATTTCCAGGATCTCATGATATGCAAGTGTCTGAAACAAAATGTCATGTGAAACCTGATTGAACACTTTCTCCTGATCCAAGACCAGGAGAATGTCCTGCAATAATCCCAAGTTTCCTCTTGTAACTATTTCCCCTAACAGTTACCAAATTGTCACTCGTAGTCCTTTCAGAGACAGAGCATGTTTGTTCCTGGCAGAGTTATTTATGGACTACTTTTATTAATATTTTACATAATATTTTATTTATGACCTCTGGTCTGTATTCATATGATTTATGGGATGCCAGTAACCTATGTCTGATCTCTCACCCTTTTTAAAAAGAAGAACTAATATTGACTGTGCCATATCCTTTGAGGCTGTATGGGTATGCAGCATCTCACTGTACTACTAAAACTAGTCCAAGTTCCTCCTGAAATGCCTTATAAATTCATATGCTTAGGCCATCTGAACTAGGGGGGAGACATTTAGATGAACAGAAGTAGACATTTGCATAACTTCCTCCAAATGATACTGGAGAGACCACTCTTTCTGCTCACTAGCCATTAATAAATCTAGGTTTGGGGCCTGAAGAAACTCAAATGGTGCAGCTGAGACTAGAATGTCAGACCCAAAGGATGGTTGGGGTGCAGTTCCTATTACTTTCCTTACCTTAAGGGATTTGTATGCCCTATATCTTCAGGGTCTTTTATAACTGAGATAATTTCCAATAGATCCATTTCTAGCACCCCTTGAAGATATTGAAGGTCTGTTTTTTAACTCTGAAGACTAATTTGTAATACTCTCTTGAAAGATTTCACCACAACATATTGAAGGGTTCTTAATTCTGTCCTACCTTGGACAATCTGAGCTGAGTATGACAGTTTACGGGTGTTCTGCAGAAACATGAATTTATATAACTGGAAGTGTAAGTTACAATAATATAGATATTCTTGCCTTGCATTTGACTTTCCTCTTTATTGAAAAAAAGAGTTTTCAGTTCCTTCTTGGAATATTCCCACCAGGTTCCTATATCATCATAACAACATGTCATCGATAGTCTGGCTAGAAATAATTCCTTCCATGCCATCCTGGCATCTCTGTCCTCTGGTAGTGAGGAATTCAAATGCCAGATACCAGGCCCTGAGAATCTCGAAGTGCAGCAGCCAATCATTATTTGCAATAAAAGGCAATCTGAAATTGGCCTGGATGGTAGTGCAGAAGGCTGAAGTGCTATAATATGCTTGACCTCTCCCACAGCAGTGACTTGAGTTTGGGAACAACCGCAGGTTTCTAGGGGTTGACTGCGGGGAGGACTAGGAGAAGGGAAGCACCAAGTTATCTCATTGGCGAGAATGCCGACCTCTCCCACAGGGATGGCACAATACTGACGCAGGTATTGTGCCACCTCTTACATGGCTGTTTTCTGTGGGGACTGCACCTCCCATGCCCCCCATGTGGGGGGCACTGCCCCCGCACCCTTCGGACTCTAGGATTCCAACTCCAGGTGAAACATGGAAAAATTTACCATTGACGTGAATGTTGCCATAATGGTCTTTTTCTGTGTTTCACCATCGGGGTGTCGACAACAAGGGGTGATATGTAGGAGAAGATTGAGTGGCCACCTGGAAGTTGTACTCTCCTAGACTGGAGTGGTGAAGTTGTCCCAGCTCTTGTCTGCCACCAGGGGTCAGTTTAGTGGTGGTGCTGATGCTCTGATGGCTGATGGACAATTGGGTGGGTGGAACAGTGCTGGTGATTCCAGAGCACATGTGCTCCTCCATGTGCATGCATCCTCAATGTTTGCTGCAACCTTGAGGAGGGAGAAAAACTCAAGAATAAAATGGAATGGAAACAGGCTCCACTATGTCCTGCCTGAGGTGCCATAGCCCACCCTGCTGCTCCAGTGGGGGACATCTGGATGAAAGCCTCAAGGAGGAAGGGCAGCCCTCCCTTACCTGGCCTAGCCACAGTTGGGGGAATCTTCAGGGGACATAATCTTAGACGGAAAGCTGCATGAGGTCAGCCCATGGCACCCGGAAACAGGGCAGAATATCTGTCTGGTCAGTCCAAGGTTCATAAAATCCTTTATAAAAAAATAAGTGATGTGAAATGTTGGAGGCCCTAGCCTTGGCATCCTAAAATTTCATTTTCTCAGAGACAAAGATGAAATATATTCTTGAGGAAAATTACCCCCCCCCCCACCGAAATAAGTATGACCACCTGTGGCATGTTTGGCTCTACAAGAGTCCTTTCCTTCTAGCTGATTTAATCATTTGATGCAAAGAATTAGTATCACAGAAGGATTTTTGAGTTTTACCCATCTTATCCTCCCTGTCCCAAGGAAAATTAAAGTCCTCTCACAATGTAAATGGTCTAGCAATGTACAGGTAGGGTTATATTTGTTTAAAGAGATTTACTCTATAGGTCTTGTTTTGGGGGTGTACACTACCCCAGTCTCAGAGCAATTCCAACACAATCAATGTCTAAGACAAGAGCCCTTCCTGGTTCCATTTCTACCAATTTTGAAATTTGGGATTTGCTGTATTTGAATACAATACCAATGCCAGAGCAAGGAAGGGGCCCTGGGGCATGCTTTTTGAGCTTGATAAGTATCATTAGTGGGACGGAGTCTGGTGTCCTGCAGAAACAATTAATATCATTATTGGTATGGAGTTTGATTTCCTGTAAATACCTTATATCAGACCTTAAAGGGACACTTTCAAGCTTTTTTGTGTCATGTTATTTCTGGGTAAAAACTCACATTTTTATAATTACTTATGTTCTCTGAAATTAATTGATGTTAGTAGTTGTTTTGTCTGTTTCCCTTTTTAGTAGAACTGAAATACATTTTAATTATGTTATTATACCTAACCTTGTTTTGTTTCAAATCCTTGATCGTGTGTTATTATACACTTCCAGAACACTAGAAAAACCCCTAACAGTGCAGTCAGTCATGATTCAATAGGCTCTTCTACTCCAGCTGCATCACGTGTGGCTAGACTGTGTTATTGGTGTTCCCAAGTCCAGGAAAGATGCAGTGGGACTTGATCAGGGGAATGTAAACAAACATGTTTTTGTGTGGTAACACCAGTATGGTGGGCTGTCTGTATTTCACTTTTTAAAAGAAAAAATAATCAGAATCAAGATACCATTTACATAAGCAATCTAAAATGTGATCTGTCATAAAATGTGTTTTTTTAAACTTGGGACATTTTGAGGCCTAAGGGGATTGACAGTGTCCCTTTAAATCTGCCAGAGGGTATAGGGTAGTCATTCTCCTTTTCTGATTCCATATACTATTTACATTTAAAGTAGGGCTGTGTGAAATTAAACTTCCGCCAGTAAAATTTCAGAATGCACTTTGGCAACTTTCACAGAAATTCTGACTTAGAATGGGGGAACAAATGTATGAATTGCAGTTTACTGTATTAAATTGTGAAAAAAAAATTGTAAAACTGATCACTGTCGGTGGTCAGTTTTGCTGAATTTGTTTCCGCAGTTTAATACATTAATCTGCAATTCATACATTCATTCCACAGTTCAGTGAGTCACTAAACTGCAGAATGAATGTATGAAATGAAGATTACTGAATCATTCTGCAGAAATAAATTCAGCAGAACTGATCACTGAACAGTGGAATAATTAAATGCATTGTGGAATAATCCATTACACTGCGGAATACAATTCCTCAGAACTGTCATTCCACAGTTCATGAGTATTATTCTGCAGTTCAGCCAAAAAATTCTGCTGAATAGGGTGAAAATCCACTAAACACATTCCAAAGATCCTGATCTCACCAATGACGGTTATTCAGAAAACTTTGTGAAATTTAAAAAATTTCACTAAAGTTCCACGAAACTGGAATTCATAACTTTCACCCAGCTCTAATTTAAAGAGGTAACTGCTACAAATTTTGTTGTTAGGCTATTCATAAGGAAGCAAAAAAGGAGATGATGCCACTGCCCCATTAAAAAAAGTGACAGACTTAGAATCCCTCCCTTCCTTCCTTCCTTCCTTCCTTCCTTCCTTCCTTCCTTCCTTCCTTTTTGACACTTTAGACTCCAGTATTGAACCATTTGTGTCAGAAACATTTTCCTGTGAGGTCAAAGAGGAGGTTTCTGAATTCCATCTTCACATTCTGCATCTATAATAAGGTTCTGCAGAGCTCCATATCTCTTATCCATAGAAAGACTATAATTTGTTTTTCCATTTTAGTTTTGGGATGGAGACATGAACTTCTGTGTTTGTCCCTTATTGTGGTAAGGTCTTCTGGCAGTGGTAGGGAGGGGCAAGGGAGGTATATTCAAAAGTTTCACCAGGAAAGATATATTGAGCTGAGTAGCAGCTCATTTCCAGATGTGTCCTGCTGGGAGAGGAAAGAAAGAATACAAATATAACAAATCAGAGCATTTACAGTAAAATATTTACAATATTAGCAATATAAATTACAATATTTGCAAACAGGAGTAGGACCATATATGCAATATATGCAATAAGAGGCACTTAAAAAAGACAACTTAACAATTATGAGTTAAGTGTTGAATAGAGCAGAGGATACTATTTAAATGATCCAGGAACTATACAGGTGGAGGCAGTGGAAGTTAAACAAGGGTTCAGATGTAGGTAGCAGGGGGGCTTGGTTGCTATGGGGGAAGAGAAGATAAGGGGGAAGAACGGTGGGCAGAAGAGATTGAGTGGAGAAGCAGGGATGCTGAATCAGGAGCATTTGCATGAAGGAGTGATGAAGTCACAGAGGACAGAGGAGAGGGAGTGAAGGGAAGTGGCAGAGCAGGTGGATAGGTGTAAGGAATTCCACAGTTTAGGAAGGTGGAAGGAGAAAGCAGCCTGGCCAGCCGAAGACAACCTAGGAGGAGTGCTAGGGATTGAAAGCCAGAGCTGTGAAGGGAGTAGAAGGAGGGAGGGTGGGGTGAGAGGAAAGAGGAGAGTTAAAGGTGGGAGAGAGTCAAGCCAGGTCTTGGCAATAATGGAAGAGCAATGTGCAAGGCATCTGGCATTAAGGGAGGGGAGGGAGAGGGTGGTGGATAGGGAGCAATAGTGGGTTCAGGGCAGGCAGTCAAGGGCAAATTGACAGAAGGAGTGACAGAGAGGATCCTGTCTGGCTAGAGTGGACTTTGTAGCAGCACTGTAAACAATGTCTCCATAGTTGAAAATAGGGAGAATAATTTTCTGTAGAATGGCTCTGTGAGCTGGCAAGGGGATACAGCCATGGTTTCTGTATAAAGCACCTAATTTTAGATGCAGCTTTTTGGGGATGGCATCCACGTGCCCAGAAAAGTCAAGGTGCCAGTCAAGCCACTCTCCGAGGTACTTGAAGGAGGGGACATCCTCAAGGGAGTGTGAAAGAAGGGGAGGGCTGTAAGTCATGAGAGCTTTTGCCTGGTTTGGAGGTCATGGAGACCATTTTCTTTGCATTGAATGATGACAGATTAGAACAGAACCAGCACTGGATGTTGTCAAAGTCCAGCTGCTGGCTGGTCATCAGATCTGTGTGGGAGGAGCCAGAGGAAAATATAACTTTATTGTCTGCATACATATGGATGGATGTAGAGGTACAGGCAGTAGGGAGGATGTTTAGGAAAATGGAGAAAAGAATAGGGCAAGGCACAGATCCTTGGGGGACACCAGTGCTGATGGGGGGGACTGGACATCTCCAGTTTTATCTGATTGAGTCCTACCCACTAGGTAGGAGTGAAACCAGTTAGTAGCTTTGGTGTAAAGTCCCGCAGCAGTATGCTTAGCAAGGAGAAGGGGGTGGGCTATGATCCTGAAGGCTTTGGCCAGGTCGACAAATATAGCAGAGGTGGATTAGCCCTGATCCATGTCAGAGAGAATGGAGTCAGTCAGCCTGAGAAGGGAGGAGAAGGTGGAGTGGAATTTGCAAAAACCAGACTGGAAAGGATTGAAGAATGAAGATGAGTCAAGGAAGAGGGAGAGCTGAGAAAGCACTAAGTGTTCTTAAAGTTTAGAAAGCATAGGAAAATAGGGATATAGGGTGGTAGTTACCAGGAATGGAGGAGTCACCATCTTTATGGAGAGGTATGACTGTGGCATGCTTTCAAGCATCAGGGACAGAGGCAAGAGAGAAGGAGTGGTTTAGAAGGGAGGAGAGTTGAAGACTGATGGCAGTTTCAGAGAGATGAAGGAGTTTAGCATCCAGTTCATCTGGGCTCTTGCTCTAGAGAGGGTTAAGAGCTAGAAGGGCCATGAGGGGGTATGCTTGTGTGGTTGGGGAGAAGCAGAAAGGAGGAGATGGGGAGGGTGGATGGGGGTTGGGGAGAGGGAGGTGGGGTAATGAGGAGTGAAGGGAAGCGGTGCAGAAGGTGAAGAAGTCATTGAATTCAGTGGCAACAGAAGGGGGGGTCAGAAATCTAGGTGTTCCTCACCTTCAGGACCAGGATAGAGGACAGAGGGTGGTGAGACAAGAGCAAGAATGACCTTCCAAAGGTTGGAAGGGTGGTTAATGTTGTTTTGGAAGGTTGTGGAAAAGTACTCAGCCTTAGCAAGTTTGGTTGCTCTGGTGCAGGCATTTCATAAGGCTTCATATTTGTGTAAGTCAGCAGGGGAGCCAGAGGACTTGTGAGCATTCCATGCAAGATCCCATGCACGCAGGCAGGCTAGCAGTTTGGCAGAGACCCTGGGGAGGTGGGACCCTCATACCCTGGTTTTCCTGAGGGGAGCATGATGATCCCAGATAGACAGGAAATTTGACTTGAAGTAATTTAGTGCAGAGCCAATGGAACTGGCAGCAGAGATGGGTGACCAGTCAGTTGCTGCTAAGTTCTCATGGAGGGAGGACAGATCTAATGACCAGAAGGATTGGATCACTAGAAGTTTGGGCAGGGCTTTGAGTCTATAAATTTTGCATATGCAGTAGACCATGTGGTGGTCACTGAGGGCATCTTGGAGGTGCCAGATGCATTAATACAATGTGGCATGTGATCCTGCATCTGCATATTCTCCAACTCAGGTCCCTCATTGTTATGTAGTTCCTTAGCTTGTTCAATCTGTGCTTGACCTCATGGTTGGTCCTGTGCATGGGTTTCTATAAGTTGTTAAACATTCTCTACCAGTGTGTGATCAAGCAGGTGCACACTACGATCTTCCCCAGTCACATGAGAATTGACAGAATCAAGCTCTGCATCTGGAGACTTGTCCTGAGGTTCTAAGTTTGCAGCTTGTCAACTTACATAAAGTGTGCTTGAGAAGGGGCCACAAGATGTTGGGCAATCTGAGGTTGAATCGGTGTTTGACTGGTGCTTTGGGTTTGATGACAATGGTCTATTGCTTTGTTATTGAGACTGGTGAACCATATCGTCCTGATCATAAAATGTTCCTTTGTTATGTGCTGTACAAGGACATTGCTTGTATGAGTGGCCCACCTCCTCATAAAGATTACATCAAACAGGGTTCTTACAAAATAGGCTGGAATTGCCTTGTTCAAGGCACAGGCTCTATGCAAGAGTGTCACAGGAATTGCTGAGGTGCGAGAGAGTGCTGCAACTGTGGCATGTCTTAGGTTGGCTGGAGTATAAACAGAAATCTGTGTCACATTCTTCGCCAAAATTATTGGGAAGATGGTGTGTTCCTTGTTCAATGGTATGGATTTGAACTTTTATTTACCAGCCCCCCCCCATCAAAATGTTCTCTGTGTCCAGAACTAGTATTACTCTATCCAGAATGTCAGCTTTTTGTTGTATCCAAAAAAGAATGTCTGATATGCTCACCCCCTCATTTTTAAATAACATTGTAACCATTTTTATGTTTGCCTGGGTGCATGTGAAGAAACATGTTGTGGCAGCTTGCTGGAGTAGCGGGTTGTGAAGGTGTGGCAGTGTTGTGGCCAATGCGGGAAGTGCTTTTTGGGGCTGGTCTCTTTGGTGCCAATAGAGGAGCATGCTGTTGATGTCAGCAGTATTGCAGCATGCCTCCAACTTGAAAGAAATTCACCGCTGCAATCAGGAAGTACCCCATCATTTAACAATCAACTGTTTTTGCTGCTGGGGCAGTCCTTGATTCCAGTGGCGAATCACAACTTGCCTTGTCTGGTGTCCCATTTCAATAAACATGGCAACGGCTGTCGCCAGCCACCTCTCACAATCACCATGGAAGCTGATGAAGGGGGGCCTAATCCCCCTGTTGGCATGCCCCCTCCCCAGTTCATTTGCCAATGGGGGAGCTCAATCCCCATCGGCATAATGTCCCCCATGTAATAGTTTTGTATGCCGAGGGGGTGCCCAGTCCCCCTCAGCATCACGTACTCCCCCAAACACAGACCCATTTTCCGTGCCGAAGTGGGGGCCCAATCACTGTCGGCTTTAGTCTTCCTCCTCAAAAAATACAGGTGGCACACTGGGAGCCCAGCCCAGTGTACAAAAAACAAAATTGTAAAGGAAAACTCTTTCCACAATGTTATTTTTTTTAACCTGTAAAAGAAAAAAACAGTCCCTCGTTGTCTCCCCGTGCCCCTCCCAACCTGCACCTACCCTCTGTCCATCCAACCTCCCATACCCCCACCACATACTTTCACCTCCAGAGCCTGGCGTGATGATCTCTGGGGGAGCGGGAACGTGTCTGCACTCTTCAAAGCTGACCACCAACTGAAGAAATGCCGGCAAGCTGTATAGTGGCATAAATGTTTTTTTTTTCAACATAGGTGGATAGCTCAGCCATTTTTGTGAATTTTGGCACCAAATTTTCAACATGGGGTTCTTGGAACCCCACCTCCTGAATTCAGTCACTGTCAGCTGGTTATTCAGTCCTGAAAGGTGATTTTGCAGTCACTGTGCAGAATCACCTTTTGGGACCAAGTAACAAAACGGTAGTGTCACTGTTCATGAGGTGGGCTCCCAAAAAAATATGTTGCAAATTTGATGAACAAATTACAAAAAATGATTATTATGAGCATACATTGTGCAGTTTCCACACACACTCGTAACTTCACGAATTTGTAAAATTTTCACTCAAGATTTTCAACATTGGCATTTTTTCACACCTCCTTATAAACAGTACAGCTGTCATTTTTCACATCCTGGCCAAAATATGTTTTTGCACATGTGGCGCACAATATCACAATCGCTGCTGAAAATCAATATTTGGGACAGATTAATAAAACCACAGTCAAAAGCTTCGTATACAGACCAAGGTGAAAAAAACAGTCATATACTGACCTTAAGAATAAAACAGCTGAGCTCATTGCGTCTGATAGTTTCAATCCAAAGTATGGAAGATGGTACTATAAAAACAAAATCTAGTGAAATTGTTAAAGAGTTTGACTCTTACTATAAGCAATTGTATAGTCCTATGGTAAATCCCCCAACAGAACAGGAATTGGAAAAATATTTATTGGATTCACAATTGCCTTCTCTCCCATCCGATCAACACGCCTCTTTGACTGTGCCTATTACGCAAGCAGAACTGGAACAAGTGATTACAGCTCTTCCGTTTGATAAGACTCCTGGGCCAGACGGGTTTTCTCATAACTTTTATAATATATTTATAAAGCAAATATCACCAGTCCTTTTGTCCCTTTTTCATCATATTCTTTCTGGGGCAGATGTAGACTCAACCTTGTTTGACGCTCTGATTGTCCTGCTTCCTAAACCCAATAAATGTCTAGAATTAGAGTTGAGCTATAGACCCATTTCACTTTTAAATCAAGATGTTAAAATTTTATCTAAGATTTTGGCTGACCAAATTACCACAATTCTTCCTCTTCCTTTAGGACCAGAACAAGTTGGTTTTATGAAGGGCAGATCCTCAGCTGACCATCTTCACACGTTGTCCCATGTCTTCTCGGTGACCAGGGACACCAATTTTCCAGCAGCTTTGGTGTCCCTTGATGCCAAAAAGACTTTTTACAGGGTTAACTGGAATTATTTATTATGAGCTTTAAAGGCCTTTGGCTTTCCCCTAGAGTTTTGGAACTGGATTGGAGCCTTGTATAATCCCCCAGTGCTCGTATCTCCAGTAACGGAATAATATTAAGTATTTGTCCTCTGTATTCAGGAACAAGACAAGGTTGTCCTTTATCTCCACTCCTTTTTAATTTATATTTAGAACCTTTGATTTGTTACTTAAAGAACTCTCAAGCTGTCCAAGGTATCATGATCCAAAACCATCTAGTAAATGTTTCTGCTTATGCAGATGATTTACTTCTTAAAATTTCCCATCCCGTAGACTCTATCCCACCAATGCTTCGTATTTTAGAAGAATTTGGCAATTTCTCTAATTATAAATTAAATGCTGAGAAGACAGTAGTTTTCCCCCTTAATGATAGAGTCTCTAAATCTGCCATTTTGGATCTTGGTCTCGCATGGAAATCCGACTCTTTGTGCTACCTAGGTATTGTTCTCTCCAAAAGTTTAGCACACATTCAACAATTAAATCTTGATTCTTTAGTACAAGTGATTAGCAAAGATTTGAAACAATGGTCCCTTTTGCCTATTTCTCTTTGGGGTAGAATTAACTTAATTCAAATTAATGTTTTTCCGTGGCTTTTTTACCCCTAAATCTTTTAAATAATTGGCTTCCCTTATCATGGTTCAGAAGACTCCATGGGCTTTTCACTGATTTTATTTGTTCAGGTAAAAAATCTAGATTAGCTTTTCTTAAATTGGCAGCCTCCAAATTAAAAGGTGGGCTTAGATTACCATATATGGGTCTTTATTATTGGGCGAGTCATGCCAACAAATACTTAAGATGGTTGACCCCTGACTTAGCTCAGAATCCCTTCTCTTACCACCCTGGCTGGTTACAAATAGAAATATCATTGATTAGACAGCATGATCTATCCCCTTCTACCCTACTTTTTACTAAAGTCCACTCCCTGCCCACTGCACTCAAAACTCATCCGATTGTTACTTCAGTCAAAGTACACATTCTGTTGTGTTCATTTTTAAAATATAATCAACTGAGCGATCTCTCTCAAAATTTGAAACAGAGTCCTAATTTTCAAATAGAGGGTAAATCTCTGCCTGGAGGATGGCTTCCCCAATTGGGAGACTGCCAACTTTCTTATTTTGTGTCTGAAACAGGACAATGGCTTTCATCTCCGGATATTTTACATAAAGCTAATATTCCCAAGTCCCAGATTTTTCAGGTTTTTCAATTGAGGCATCTTTTAGTAAAACTCTTAGGAGCTACCCTACCGTACTCTCCAAGTTTCTCCTTTTTGGCAGATTTAAATCCCCTGGTAGGGTGCTGGCATGCTGTATCTAACTTATACAGTTTTCTGTTTGATTCAATTTATCCTGAAAGTTTTGGTCCCTCTGTGTATTGGTATCCTCTTTTTTTCTGGTAAAGTTCTTAATTGGTCTCTATTATGGCAAAATTGTCATAAATTTCTTTCTCAAGATAGACTTAGACTTATGCAGTTTCATATATTGAATAATCTTTACCACTCCCCTCAAAAGTTAATGAAAATGGGATGCACATTTTCTTCTACATGTACTCGCTGTTAGTGGGATGAAGGTAATCTTCTCCATATTTTCTGGCCCTGCCCCCAAATATCTCCTTTATGGGCCTTGATCAAAGATAGAGTGGACCCTCTTCTGGGATTAGCCGATTTATTTACCCCTGAAATATGTATACTAGGGGTCTTTTCCTCGATACTTGTTCTCAATCATAAATATCATATAGCTTTACCATCAGCCTCTGTTAAAAAATTGGTATTAAAACACTGGAAAGACAATGTGGACATTTCTTATTTGGAATGGTTACAGGAACTTCTGTCTTACCTCCAAACCGAGAGATCCATTGCTAGTCTACATAATAGAGATAAAAAATTTTCTAGACTCTGGGGCCCTTTACAATCTCTTCATTCCTTATAATTTATTTTATGTTCTCTGTGCAGGTGGTTGGGAGGGGGTTGGGGAGGGAGGGAGTGGGAGGATAGTTCATGTACTCGTATGTTTGTAACAACACATTTGTTTAGCATATATATGTTCTATCCTCTGTAAATGGAAAAATTTCAATAAACTTTAAATTGGAAAAAAAAAGAAAATCACAGTGACACTATTCATAAGTGGAGGTCCCAAAATGCTTATGTTGAAAATTTGTAGACAAAAGTCCATAAAATGACTACATTATGAGCGTGCATGGCACAGTTTCCATGCACACTCATAACTTTTGAGAATTTGTATTATTTTTACTCAAGATTTTCAACATTTTCATTTTTGGTCACCTCCTTATGAACAGTATAGCTGTCATTTTTCACATCCTGCCCAAAATGTGTTTTCGCACATCTGGCGCACAATGGTGCAGTCGCTGTGGGAAGTCAATGTTCAGGACAGAGTAAGAAAATCATAGTGACACTGTTCATGAGCAGAGGTCACAAAATGCCTATGTTGAAATTTGGTGAAATAATTCCACTAAATGACTGTATTACGAGAATGCATTGCACAGTTTCCACGTACACTCGTAAGTTCAAGCACTTTTAATATTTTCACTCCAGATTTTCAACACTGCCATCTCTTCACACCTCTCTATGCATGGTACAGCTGTTATTTTTCACATCCTGCCTGAACTGTGTTTTCACACATTTGGCAGAGAATGGCTCAATCGCTGTGAGAAATCAACGTTCGGGACAGATTCACAAAATCACAGTGCCACTGTTCATGTGCAGAGGTCCCAAATGCTTTCATGAGGTGCGGTCACATAAAGGCCATGTTGAAAATTTGTAGTGCAAATACCAACAAATGCCTGGGGCATTAGGGTTTCTCACCATAACGTCCCACCCTGTACAGACTGACACTGACAGACGTCAGGGGCATGCCTTTGGATTGCCAGCTGTAATGCTCATGCTACTCCACCCCAACCCCCAGCCAGAAGCCAGTAACAGGCATCGAAGTGTGCCTTGGACTCTTCAGCACCAGAGTTTACCCCATTCTCCTATACTGCACCCATTTCAGCATATGTCCTTTAGGAATGGGGTGACTGTAAAGCCAAACACCCCAAGGCACACCTCAACATTTGTCGGTGTCTGCAGGATAGGGTGAGGTGACATGCGTGAGCATTATGGGCGATGACCCAAAGGCACACCCCAATGCCTGTCCACTCTGCAGGGTGGAGGTGGGATTGGTGTGAGTTTAATACTTCACTGCCATTTCTATTCTGCACCTGTATAACTCCTACACTTCCAATGCTAATATCAGCAAGCAAACATTTGGCATTGACAAATGCTTGTTACTGTAGGCTTGGTTAAAGGTATCGTTATAAATGATGACCACATGGGTGAATGTTTCACAAAACGATACTTGTATCATCATTTCTACGGTAAACCGGGGGTTTTAAAACTGATGTCATACTGTGTATCCCCAGATGTGTGGATGAGAACATAAACATCCATAGCAATGAAATGTAATGATTTTCCAAGTGCCTATCTGGTCACATAGACTCTAGCAGGAATATTTTTCTTGACCTCCCTTATATCTCAGACTTACAGCATTTCTTACTTTGGCTGGTTCTTCTGTATTAATAACTAAATAAATAATCTGGAATGTCCCTTTGTTGCCTTGCCCTCCATTCCTTCTGTTGCCTTGTCCTACTGCAGCTTCATTGACCACACTGCTCCTATTTTCTTGTCCACTGTTGCCTTGTCCCCTGTTTCCTTGTCCTGCTTCTCCTTTATTAATTGTGTCATTCCTGCTATGGTCCTATAAGAGCTCATTGTTTTAAATTCATGTTATTTCTCCGTTGGCCAGTCTATTATTATCTTTATCCAGGATTCTGTGGCTACCCTCCCTCCGAGTTGTCAGTTCTGTAGTGTAGATAAGGTCCTCTACCCTAGACTTTTTGTAAGAGACTGGGGCATCTCTGTGGGTCTCACTAGTTGCTGGGGTAATTAATGGTGAAGTATGTGGTTCAGTGATAGTATATAAACTGAAACTGTGGCAGCAGCATTGATTGGGTCTGATTTCTCCAGTACCTCAGCCCATGATTTACCCTGTGCATTGGGAAGGAGTTCCCGTACTTCAGAAACTTTCAGCAATACTAGGTCATTTTTACCTGCACAGTTTGTACAGAAAATCCTGATTCCTTCCTCTTGATGTGCAGGCACAGCAGCTCCAAATGGTCCCAGGATACTGAAAAACCTTGTTTTTTATTTCTGGTTTCCATGCAAGGCAAATAGGCACTGAAGACTTTGGAAGTCTGTATTAATGACTGGTTCCAAAAGATTACAACTACAGGAGACAATGGGAGGTTCATGAGGAAGGCAGTAGGGGAAAACAACATTTCAAGATCAGAAGAGAGAGATGAATAAGAGATCAGTACACCAGAGGGCTGTGGTTTCATGTAGCGATCAGGGAGTGCATTAGTGCAGGCTGTGACAGTGAGGTTATGAAAAATGCTTTTTCTTGGTGGTGGTGCTTGTGATACTTCAGTACATTCAGTACCTGAGAAGAGCTGACCAGCTGTATAGCGTGTATCTGAGTGGCTCAAAACAGCAGCAAATCGGGCCATAGAAACATAGAAGTTGTCGGCAGAGAAGGACCTCTTGGCCTACCTAGTCTGCCCTATTTTTCCTAACTACTGTGTCACAGCAGACCATTTCAATCTCCAGTCTTCCCTCCTCCCTTGCCTTACTTCTAAGGTCCCCTTGTGTCTATACCATGCATGCTTGAATCCTGTTACCATTTTATTTTATTTATTTTATTTTGTTTACTGAATTATGCTGACCTAGTAGGCCCACTGAGACTAGAAGTCAATTTTTCAGGGTGACCGGGGGAGGGGGAAAACAGATAGTAACCAACTGAAATTAAACCAGATTAAGCTATTGGTGATATTGTTAATAAATGGAGGACATTTGGCCAGGACACCAGGGTAATTCCCCTACTCTGCCTGCAGGGGGCTTGACTTCCTGGGATCAGAATGGAGGAGCCCAGTTTAGAGCCGGACAGAAGAGGAGGAGGAAGTACTGATGTAGCAGGGGAGATGGAAGAATCAGTGGAAGGAGACCGGGTGGAACTTTTCGAGGCTCCTCAGGCGACGGAGTTTTTCGGCTGTTGCAGTGCCAGAGAAGCAGGATTTGCAAGAACTGGAGCCTTCAGTTCTTGCGGCTTTACTACAGAAACCGAGAAAGGAGGAGAGTTTTTAGCAGGATAACACTGACATGGGATTATTGGCTGGCAGGGAGGGAAATGCTGATTTCCAGTGCCAAGAGCCAAAACCTTGTAGTTCCTTGGAGGTTACTACTGACAACGCGTTTTCAGTTGTCATGGATACTAGAGTCAACACTGCAATACGGACTATGGAGTCAGCTGGTCCAGTGATTTGCACACCGTAGAAACCGCTTTCCAAAGATGCTGGGTTTGTTTTCAAACCTCTCCCCTCTGCTGCTTTTACATAGTCGCAACAGCCTGAGGTAAGCTGTATCTATCAAACAAACCCTTTGGATCAGGTTGGGGTGTCGGAATTTACTTTTGCCAAGAAATTAACTGCTCATATTGATTCTGTGGGGATTGAGGGAAAGGAAAAATGGGCGGCTGTTTTTTCAGCTAAAAGACATTTATTGACCCCAACAGATAAACCAGTAGTTACTGGGACACTTACTAAGGACTCTGAGCTTTCTTGTCAGCAGGACAGTATTGTTGATAACCCATTGTCGGAAGAAAATTGGACCCCTCAAACGGCACTGCGGGAAGCTGGTTGGTCCTTCAATAATGGTTCATGGCGTCCTTCTCCTGACTGGGACCCTAAATTAAATTTTTCTCAAAACGAGCCTTCATGGCGGCCTAATGTTTCTGTTTTACCCATGACACATGCTAATTTGGTACCAGGTGATGAAAAGCAAGAACCCCCCCCAGGAACAAGTTCCGTCATCAGAGGTTTTAATTGATTTACATACTGAACATCCTCATACTGATAAAAAAGCTGTGGACTGTAGTAAACCTTTGTTGTCGGACTTATTTTCTAAAATAAAGAAGGAAGCAGCCCCTAGACGTAATGCTGTTAGATTAAGATATAAGGGTGGTCTGGAAGCTAGGCCAGACAGGCATTATGTGGGAAATATTTGTTGAAAGACTTTTTGCATTTTACCCCACGTGAAGTGTTTGCTTTTATCAATATATCTGGTGAGGATAATTTTGATATAAGCTTTCGCTCAGCTTATGCATTGGATTTATTCTGGGAACGTTACAACCAGGTCAAATTCTCACCCTTATGGACCCTGTTTTTGGTAATCCCCCTGACTAAACTATTGGTTAAATTTGTAACAATTATGTTTCGGAATGAAGGTGTGCATATTGATGACATTGTGTATTGGTTGTCCCAGAAATGTGATGTCTTGAGTTCTCCAGAGGCCATTTTAGGTGACCAACAGTTTTGGACGGGGGGGTGGAAATTTAAAGTTAAACTTCGGCAATCAGATTCAGGGATTTTGCATATTCCAAACTCTTTTTTGTTGAGCCGGGATCGGGGGGTCTGTTTTTATGCAGGCCAACCTAGGGCATGTTACAAATGTGGTGCTAGAACACACTTATCTAGCTCATGTGATAAACCCCATTGTGACAACTGTGGAGAGATTGGTCACATTGCATTCCAATGTATGAACCATACTAAGTGTGATCTCTGTGATGACACAGGTCATGTCTTCACTGAATGTGTGGGCGGCTAGAAATAAGGCTACTATTAGTAGTCCTGATCTTCTTATTCAAAAAGCTCAGGATTTGGTTTCTGAAGCAGGGGACATCAGGCCTTTGGTGGTGCCACTGCAGTCCTAACCCACAACCTTTAATTGTGGACTCTGTAGTTTCATTACCTGATACCTTGAAAGATACCTTGCCTATGTTAGTCCCAGTATGTTATGCTGACAATCAGGAAGCTCAGCCCAATGAGGCAGTTCCAACAGTGCCTCTACAAGTAAGACGGTCCTCCAGGAATTTAAAACCTCCTTTGGTAGGCCGTTCTACCACAGATGTGGAAACCAGTAACCCTTTTGAGGTTCTTTCTTCTCAGTGGGGAGACTCCGTCATGCAGTGTCAGGACTTGGACTCACAACCAGCTAGGGACAGTCGCCCCTCCCCATTTATGGTTTAAGACGGGTACAAAAGTAAAAAAAAGAAAAGGAGGAAAAAAGATAGTTGAATGACTCATATTTAGATCTGGAATCATTTAAATTGTGGTCTCTAAATGTACATAGTTTGTTAAACTTTAAAAAACGTTGTGTTGTGTTTGACTATATGCATGAAAATCATTTGGACATTTGTTTATTACAAGAAACTTGGGTTTACACCATTAACCAGGTCAGGAATTTCCAGACGGAATGGTATTGGGGCCCTTCTTACTGGTCCTTTGGATAACATTCAGCTGATGGCTTGGGGCTTCTTTTTGGTACTTACGATTTTTCTTTGATAAAATTAATGGACTTGATCCCGGGGAGGTTGATGATTTTGGATGGGGTTTGGAAATCTTCGACATGTAGATTTATAAATGTTTGTTGTTCGCAAGTAAAAGCTGAAAAGGTGGCACTAATGCAAATGATTAAACCTTTTTTGATTACTTCATTTGCAGTTTTTCTCTGTGGAGATTTTAATTGTGAATTGGACCCTAGTAAGAAATTGACAACTACATTAAAAGCAGGGAAAATATATTGTGATACTATGGCTCTTCGGGCATTGGTACAAACATCCAGGCTGATTACGGCCAGTCTTAAACAGAAGGGTGGCCCTCGGTTTACTAATTAATAAAATAAATACTCTTCTATAATTGATTATATTTTTTTATCTTCCAAATTATCTTTTTCTTTTCAGACTATACCTGTGGCCTTTTCGGACCATCTGTTACTTCATTGTAACATTTCTGGTGATTCACTTCCCCATTGGAGGAAATCCAGGTGGAGTTATGTCCTATTAAGCTCCTGTGAGATTCGGCATAAATTAGGTTCTTTACTGATGGCAAGGTTGTCAGTTACCTTTTATATGATGACATCGGTCAATGGTGGTGGGATACGAAAGCTGATTTATGCAAATTCTTTCAAAATCAAGGAAAAATAGCATCAAATTCATATTTTCTTCGCTATTTAGCTTTACGGCAACAATTGTATTATTTGTTTTCTAAGGCTAATACTTCAAAGTTCGATTATTCATCACAAATACACATACTTAAAAAGGAAATGTTATCGGTACAATATGACAGGGCAAAAACTGCTACAGTTATTCAACAATATGGGCTAAAAAAGCAACCTCAAGGTGACCCTTTTGAGGCCTTTAAGAAGTGTAGAACTAATACTTTTTTAAATGCCTTAGTCAATCAAGCAGGGAATATAGTGACAGATAATGACAGCATACAGAACATTATAAAAGACTTCTTTCTAGCACATGCACCTGCAGTACCTCCCAGTGTAGCAGAAATGGAACATTTCCTTTCTTCTATTCAAATTCCTGAGTCAACCTTCCAAAAAAAATTTCTGGTACAACCTATAACACGTTTAGAAATAGAGGATGTAATAAAATCTCAAAAGTAGGCATTTCTCAGGACAAGATGAGCAGGTGGAACTTTACAAGACTTTTCCTTTGGAATTCAGTCAGTGTTTAGAATTAGTTTTTAATTTTTTTCTTTCTTGTAAGGTTTTTCCAGGGTGGTTCCCAGCTGGATTGGTAATATTCTTGTACAAATCGGGGAAGCAAACCCATTTGGAGAATTGGAGACCGATTACGCTTTTAAACACTGATTATAAGCTTTTCACAGGAATTTTAAATAACCAACTAAAAAAATTTGCTGTCACAGTGCTTTCCCCTTACCAATTTTGCGGACTACCTGGCAGAAAAATCCAGCAGGCCCACATGATCCTTTGTGATCTCATTGAATACACAGTTTCTCAAGGGAAATGGGGCTGTATTGTTTCAGTGGACCAGAAAAAGGCTTTTGATAGGGTGTATTGCCCGTACTTGTTTTGTCCTTGCGGCACTACGGAGCACCTAAGGTAATGATTCATTGGATCACAGCACTTTATGAAGGGGCACTGGCCCACCCAATTGTGAATGGCATATGTGGTGTGGGGTTCCACATGCCTAGTGGGGTTCATCAAGGATGCCCTTTGAGCCCTCTTTTATATTCTTTTACTATAGATTCTTTAATAAGATCAGTGACTACCATTCCCAAATGGGAGGGGATGTTAGATCCATCCGGCTTGTCTGAGCATTTATTCAGGCCTATGCTGATGATTTATGTATATTTTTCCAAAATTGAATCTATCACTATTTTCTGGAATTAATGGTTTCTTTTTCTAGGGTATCTAACTCTAAAATTCAAGAACAAAAAGTCAGGGCTTAGTTATAGGACGAGGGGATGTTGTAGAGGAATTATTGGAGGAATTTCAATTTCATCGGGGCCTATAAAAATTTTGGGCTTATTTTATGGGTCGCAGAATGTATCAGAACTAAACTGGAACACTGCAATACATAAAATTGAGGGGAAAATTGACTTATGGAGAAAATGGAAATTGTCAAAAATTAAGAGAGTTCAGATATTGAAGCAATTTGTTATTCCTTGCTTTTTGTATATGGCTATGGTTTTTCCTTTACCTATGTCCTTAGAAACCAGACTTTATAGTATATTTTTTCAATTATTATGGGGTAATCGGTTAAATCCGATTAAATGGCAGTGTACTTATTTAGAAAAAAGGAAAGGTGGACTTGGGATGGTGGACCCGGTAGTTTTCTTTCATAATTTATTCATCTCACATAATATTCGACCAGGACTTCTTCCCCAAATAACCCCTTATGGGTCTTTGTTTAAACACATTTTGGCTAACTACTTTTTAGCCTGGCAAAATTTACCCCTAAAACCGATCAAATCATTAAAAGTGCCAAACTATTTTTTGTCAGTGGCAAAGAAGTTGTTTGCCTGGGGTATTCCAGTTCAATTAGAAACATAGAAACATAGAAACATAGACTTTGATGGCAGATAAGGACCGCTAGGCCCATCTAGTCAGCCCATTTCCCTACCTACAGGATAGGCCGCAGATCCTAGCTAATCAACAGCCTATTTCTTCCTACCCCCCACAAAAATTGCCTTATGTCTGTCCCATGCATTCTTGAATTCTCCCACAGTTTTAGACCCCACAACCTCCTCAGGAAGGCTGTTCCATGCATCCACTACCCTCTCTGTGAAATAATACTTCCTCACATTGCCCCTGAACCCCTCCTTCTATCTTTAAATTGTGTCCCCTTGTTCTTGCAAGTCTCTTTTTCTGAAAGATGCTAATCTCTTGGACTTTGTTGATTCCACTGAGGTACTTAAAAGTTTCTATCATGTCTCCCCTCTCCCTTCTTTCCTCAAGGGTATACATATTAAGCTCCTTTAGTCTCTCCTCATACGGCTTCTCTTGCAGACCCTGCACCATTTTAATTGCCCTCCTCTGGATTGCCTCTATCCTGTCTATGTCCTTGCGGAGATGGGGTCTCCAGAACTGGACACAGTACTCTAGATGGGGTCTCACCAACTGTCTGTACAGAGGGATAACAACTTCCTGTTTTCTGCTGATGATGCCTCTCCCTATACATCCCAGTATACCCCAGCCCTCCCTACTGCCTTCTCACATTGCTTGCTAACCTTAAGGTCATCTGATATGATTACCCCCAGGTCCCTTTCCTTTTTTGTTGTTGTTACTACCTCCCCACCCATTGTGTATTCTTCCCCTAGGTTCTTGTTTCCCAGGTGCATTATTTTGCACTTCTTTGCATTGAATCCTAGCTGCCATACTTCTGACCATTCATCCAACCTTGCCAAGTCCCTTTTCATCCTTTCCACGCCTCCTTGTGTTTCAACCCTGTTGCAGATCTTTGTGTTATCTGCAAAAAGGCATACTTTTCCTTCCAGTCCCTCTGCAATGTCACTGATGAAGACATTAAAAAGGACTGGACCCAATACTGAACCCTGCGGTACCCCACTAGTAACCCCCCTTTCTTCAGAGTGGACTCCATTTACAATTACCTTCTGTGTCCTGTTGTCCAGCCAATGTTTTACCCAGGCTACCACCCTGGTCAAGGATAAGACTGGGCCACAATTGTATAAAGAAGTAATGACATTGCTTTATCTGTCTGAACCTGCCTTTAAAAATTGCCCTATGACTCATGTCAAAATTGCTATTCAAAGATTGAATACTCCTAGATTGCCCGAATGTATGTGGGAATTGATTTGGCTTTCCGTGTATGGTCGTTTGAACGTAAGGGGCAATGCTAAACATAAAGTTGTAACCGAAAGATACTGTCCTTATCCGGATTGTATTGATTAAGAAGAAACAATGGAACATTTTTTATGTTCTTGCTCTTATGCCACGTCTTTATGGAAATTCCTGTCTACTAAATGGAATATGTCTTGGCTGTTATATACAGATTATAATACCTTGATTTTAGGCATTAAATTCCAGTTGAATAGTCGTTATGATAGGGAAACATGGCACCTTTTTTGTTGTTGTTTAATTTATTATTTATGGCAAGCCCGATGTCAGTGGGTCTTGTACCAAAAGAGGATGTCCTATGAAACTGTTAGCATATTAATTACAGGGGCTATGGAAAGGATTTATGTTCAAGATTGTGAACACTCCACTTCTTGGCAGGTTACCAGTTGGTGGAAAGGATTCCCAATGTTTATCAAATATAAATAGTATGCCTTTCTTGATCTGATATACATCATTTTTTGTGTGTGTGTGATTTAATACAATGTGATATTTAATTTGACTTCTTTGTAATTAATGCTTGCTTTATGTTTTGTGTGCTTTAACACTATTGGTTTTCATTTGTCCTTGATGTTTGTACAAATAAAAAATTCCCCTACTCTTGTGGTGGGGAGGCTGCTGAACCATGGCTATGACTCCGATGGATGTTCAGTGTGCTGGTGTACCTGCTGGAGAGCAGATCTCCTCTCCTGCAGGTCCAGCTGGAGAGATCCTTTCACATGCTTTGCATGAGGATACTGAAGTTATGGTTTCTGGAATGGAAGAAAGTGTTGGTAATGTGCCTTCAAGCTTGTTAACTGCTGATGATCTATGGCCAAAACATCTGCTTTTGACAAACAGGGATCATGTTTTAGTGGCCATTGCAGCGAACGACCAGTCTTTCTCTGCTACTCCTGTTGGTCCTTCGGCAAACATTGTACCCTAGTCTCAGTCTGCCCCAAGTGAATGCACTGCTTTACCTCCCTTGCAACTGCCACCGCCAAGTGTTTTACCTGCTGTGTTGCTGGCTGTCAACCTCTGTGATAATGCATCAGCATCAAAACCTAGCTGCATGAATGACTCGGGGCCTCTGCTTCCTGCTCAGCTGTTTCTGGACTCTCCCCAGTTCATCGACCACACAGTGCTGTTCCTCATCTGGATACTGAGAGTACTGTTTCTGTTTCTCTGCCTAATTCAGTCACTTCTCCCGCTGGAGAATTCTGTGTTTTACGGGAGAGTGAGGACCTTGCGGAAGATTTACTGAGTAAACTGGGTGGTGTCTCTCGATCTTTGGGGCATTCTCTGCAGAATGCTGGTTGGAAGCCTTGGTCAGATGGTCATTGGATTCCTGAACCACAGCATAGCCCTATTCCCGGGGTTCATCAGTCTGTGGTTGCATCAGGGAATATTACTGCTGAAGGGGTTTCTTCCCTACCTCCCTCCTTTATTACTGTCTCTGATTTAGACCTACATGCAGCTAATGTTCAGCTGCATGAAACTATCCCTTCTGGTCTACCTAAAGTCCTGGTGTTATCAAGCTCTTCATCGGGGGATAAGGGCACCAGCTCCAGAGTACCAAACCAATCAAGGGACGACATAATGGATGGTCTTTCTGCCCCACAAGGTCCTCACCGAGATAATACCCATGAACAAGCTAAACATACATAGGAGGAATTTCGTCGCAGGGATACCTTTTCTGAACAACCTCCTCCTATGCAGAGGAGAAATGCTGTTAGGTTGCAGTATTTGGAGGGTTGCCTACAGTTCCTGATAGGATTTATTTGGGGAAGTCCTTGATTAAAGATTCCCTGGGGTTCTTTACCAATGAAATGTATGCCCTAATTCATGTTTCATGTTATAGCCTTTATGACATTAGTTTCAAAACCCCTCAGGGCTTAGACAGAGTTTGGGCCAGATATGAGCTTGCAAGATCTTCTGCCCTCTGGCTACGTTTTCGTGCTATCCCATTAACCAGACCTGCAATCATACTTGTTTCTATCTTGTTTCATAATGAAACTGTTGCAGTTCATGACATTTCCCATTGGTTGCAGCAAAGATGTGAAACGTTGGGGTCCCCTCAACCGATTTTTGATGCTGAACATCTTTGGACTGGGGGTTGAAAATACCGGGTTCGGCTCAGACACAATAATATTGGTCCTATCCATCTCCCTAACAGTTTGTTTTGGGGGAGGGAGAGGGGTCATTGTTTCTATGTGGGCCAACCTAGAACTTGTTTCGAATGTGGGTCATACATGCATCTTAGTTTTGCTTGTGATCATCTACGTTGTAATTTCTCTCTTTCCTATTGTCACTCCAGTGCTGATTGCAAGAATGAACTTAAGTGTAATCTTTGTGATGATACGGGACATGGCTTTTGGTCCTGTCCTTGGGCTACTCACAACAGGTCTGATCGCCCTCATCAGGATACTTTTCTTACTGAGGCCCAGAAAAAAGATATTGCTGCTCACAACCCTCTCCCTGAATGTACTGCTGCCCCGAATCCCCCCACAACTCCTGACACTGTGCCCATGGCTGTACCTTTGGCAGACCCATCCACTGTGGATCCCTCCCCTTCTCCTGCTTCTGAGGTTCTGTTTCTGCAAGGGTTGCCTATGGAACAGGACTCTGATCTCCCTGTTCCTTCTGAAAGGGTTGAATGTTTGCCTTCTGAACAGTCTTTGAAGATTTCTGGGGTTAAGACGGTTTTGCCACCCCCTGATCTGGGAATCACACCCAAGCTTCAAGCTATTAAGCAGACCAGAACCAGATCTTAAATTGCCAAAGCCTCCTCTCCTACTATTGGTATCCCTCTCAGTAATAAATCTGACATCCTTTCAAAGAAATCACACTCTTTGGATAAGGGTGGGGATTCAGAAACGTCCTCCCAGACCCTTTTTTCCTCTGATTCTGAGGGGGATGCCTTGCCTGATACTAGGGGTTGGACTAGGCCTTTGCGGCCTGGTGTCAGGCCTCGATGGAGCACTAGACTGGGAAAAGTTACCTGATAGTTTCCTTCTTTCTTGTTCTTTTCATAAATGTCTCCTACCAGTATGCTGAGTATAACCAATTTGAATACTAATAGTATTAAAAATGCTCATCGTTGGTTGGTGACTTTTCATACTTTGTAGGAACTGTCCTTTTATATCTGCCTTCTGCAGGACACTAGATTAAATTCCCAATCCTTGGTGTCTGTGTCTCAAAAATTATGGAGGTGGGGTCCTTCATTTTTTTCTTTTGGGGTAGATACCTGTGATGGTGTTGGGATTTTATTTCGGGGTGATAGGCTTAAGGTTACTAAGTTAGTGGAAATTTCTACAGGGAGGGCACTTCTGTTAGATTTTTTTTTCGATAACTCTGCATAGAGATTGATCTCTCTCTATGCTCCTGTTCAAAAAAAAGACAGGGTTGACTTATTTACTGTTATTAAACCCTATATCCCTTACTTCCAGGCATCTGATTTGGGAAGGGGATTTTAATTGTGTGGTGGCCAAGCAGGACAGGGGAGCACTTACCGATAAGGATTTTTGTGATACCAACTGTCTTAAGCACATAATTTCTAGATGTCACTTACAGGATGTTTACCAGACTGTTCATAAGCAGGGGGGATACACCTTCTTCAAAAGTCAGTTGTCCACCAGGATTCATTTTATTTTTGTTGATTCCCATGCACATGTGTTACAGGCTTGAACTGTTCCTTTTGAGATTTCTGATCATGTGATTTTTGGCTAGCTCCTTGCATTGGGGGGTGTGCCTCCCTCAAGGTAATGGGTGCTGGGAATTTAATATTACCCTCCTTGATGATGCCCTCCTGGTTTGATCCATTCAGGATCTTATTCAGGCTTGTATGACTTTAGCTGGGTAAATGGGGAACTTAAGCACCTG
Source organism: Neoceratodus forsteri (assembly GCA_016271365.2). Lineage (NCBI taxonomy): Eukaryota > Metazoa > Chordata > Ceratodontiformes > Ceratodontidae > Neoceratodus > Neoceratodus forsteri. The sequence goes on from CM057449.1 coordinate 1,497,960,224, forward strand.
GTGGGTTGACACTAAGGCTGAGATTCAGACTTTGGTTAAACATTTTTCAAGAACCCATACTGTTACTCAGTATAAAAAATACCTTGCATTGAGGAACCAACTTAAGAAACTATACTCTGCCATTAATACTCAGCATGTTAACTTGGCCTCCCAGGTTCAGGCAGTCAAACATGAGATGGAGTTTTTACAGTATTCCAGTGCAGCTTCCCTATTGCATGAACACAGGATTTGTTCACAAGGTAAAAAAGGGTTCAGAGATGCTTTTGATTTTTGTACTAAGCGGACTTCTGAAAGGTCTCTGATGAAGGTAAAATCCCGTGTTGGTACCCTGCTTATGTCTGAACCTGAGATCCTATCTGAAGTCACTACATACTTTAGGGACATGTATACCACCTCTCTTATAGAGGATGGTCCCATAGTGGAGTTTCCACTCTCACTTTCTCTCCCTGATTGTCCTCAGGACATTCTCCCATTGCTTACTGCTCCCATACATGAGGATGAGGTTTTACATGCAATAACACATCTGAAAAATGACACTGCCCCTGGGTTAGATTGTTTGCCTTCTGAATTCTATAACACCTTTTGTGAAGTCCTTAAGGATGTGCCTACGGCAGTCTTTAATTGGAGTTTGCAGAATCACACTATTGACTTTCATTTCTGCATTGCAGTACAGATTTAGATTTTTAAAAAGGGTGATCGCAGTGACCTTCATAATTGGAGATCACTGAGTTTACTAAACACTGATCTGAAAATTTTGATGAAAATTCTAACTGCAAGATTGTTGAGAGTGGCCCCATATTTGATCTCCCTCACTCAAACATGTTCAATTCCAGGCCGTACTATAGAAACCAATCTCCTTCTTCTTTGGGAACTTGTGGAACAGGGTAAGGAGAACTCTATTACCGGGTATATTATGTCCTTCGATCAGGAGAAGGCTTTTGATAGGTTCCACATCATTTTATCATACATGTCCTTCACTCTTATGGCCTTCCTGCTGAATTTTGCTATTGGCCTTCCTTGTTGTATCAGCATGCTTCTGCTGTTCCCCTGGTTAATGGGTATCTGGGTACATACTGTATATACCAATTAATAGCGGGGCCAGGCAGGGGTGCTCCATGAGCCCCCTCCTGTATGTTTTTTGTTTGGATCTTCTTCTGAGGTTAATTAATCAGGATGACCTTATCCATGGTATTTTTCCTACCTCTGGCTCCCTTCCAGTTAAAACTGCTGCACATGCAGATGACCTTTGCGTTTTTGTCTCAGATGCTGCCTCAGGTACTAGAGTTTTACAACATATTACTGCTTATTCGGCTGTAGCTGGGGCCTCTGTAAACAAATCTAAAAGTACTATTTACCCTAGTTGTGATTTCTCCCCCACAGTTGATTCCGTACAAGATATAGCAGTTTTCAGTGAGCCTATTAAAATATTAGGTGTCCTTTTTGGGAGGGGGGATAATGCCTCCCTGAACTAGTCTGTGAAGCTCGAAGTTGCTAAAGCTAAAGTAACTGTCTGGAAAACGTGGTATCAAGCCAAACAAAAGAAGATTCTCCTGACTAAAATGTTTTTACTCCCCATTTTTTATATCTTAGTGTGGTCTATCCCATTCCACAACACTTGGAAACTCAACTCTTAAGTCTTTTTTTTTTCAAATTGTTTGGAGTAGTAGACTGAACCCATTAAAAGGGATGTCCTTTGCTTGCCCTTGGCACTGGGTGGTTTAAACTTTGTGAACCCTATTGCATTTTATTTTAGTATATTTTTTTTCATAGGAATCTGGCTGACCTAACTAGGCCACAACCTGCTGTTTGGCTATTGTTGGCAGATTTCTGACTTCATAGGTTATATAGTATCTGGATTCCACAGAGGGGAAGGGCCTTCACAGCACGTTCCATCCCCGTCTATCTTCAGCCTGTTTTTACAAAACTGAAAAAGTGGAAACTATGGCCGGATGATGTTTTGTCCCATTCTAATAAGTTTATTTATACTACCATCCCATCTAAGGCTCATTTTATTACCCCTTATTTTAAAAACATTTCAGATCAATATCATGGGAAAGTTCTTACATGGTTACGTGACACCACAATCCCCCTTAGAATATGTGATGTTTTTTGGCTTTGTAGTCATGGTCACCTTATTGTGAAAGGGAATGCTAAGCATAAAGCCTTGCCAGAAAGAATGTGCCCTAGACAATCTTGTGTGGCTCAGGAGGAATCTATGACACATTTTTTTGATACTCTGTCTATATGTCCAAGATGTATGGAGAGCACTGGTTGTGAAATAGAAGGATTCTAGATGTCGGTCTGTTACATATGTGGAGGTGGTGGGTGGTTTCTTTTTGACTCCACATATTCTTCCTGATGAGATTGTAAGACTTATTTTTGCCTTCTTCAAATTCCATTTATGGCAAGCTCAGTGTAAATTTGTTTTGCAGCAAGTGGATCAGGCTCTGCACTGTGTCATTGAACGATTGGAAACTGACTTGCTTAACCACTGTATGTATGAGAAAATACATCTGTTACATGATGAATGGATGGCTAGATGGAAAGCTGTTCCTTTTTTTGAAGGATAAAATTGGATGAATTACTGTTTTCTGTTTCTAGACAACATGTTCCTGCTTATGTTATGCTTTCTTGCTATTTCTGTACTATTTTGTTTTAATTTTGCTCTTTTCCTTTTTGTTTTTCCTGCTTTGTTTTAATTTCCAGTTTACTTTACTGCAATTTAATTATGGTTGTTTTTCTCTGTTTTGTTGTTGCAATAAAAATTTGCCCTACTCTGCCTGCAGGGGTGTTGTCACTTCCTGTGGACAGGATGGAGGACCCAGTTTGCAGCTGGACACAGGAGGAGGAGGAAGTGCTGATGTGGCAGGGGAGATGGTCTTCTCCCCTTTCATTTTTATTCCAGATGCTGAAAATGCTGAGATTCAACAAAATGCTGTTGTAAAGGACTAGGATATAAATGCTGAAACAGATATGGAATGGTCAATATCTGGCACTGAAACGACAAAAAGCTTACAGGTACCTGTAAAAGATTTTGATTTCATTATGGAAAAGGAACATAGACTGTTTCAAATAACTGAAGCTGAACCTAGAGACAGAAGCACTGCAGACAAAGCTTGTCAGTTTTACATGCTGTAACACAGACAGGCTGTGTAGAGGACTCATCTGGAATGCAGATAAGTGACATGGCAGGGTCGAGAACAGCTGAGCTACAGCTAACTGAAGCCCCTGAAGTTGTGGACGATCCGGCTGGCAGTTTAAAACAACATGCTGTTGTGTGCCTAGAGCCATGGCAAGGATTTTCTTTGGAAAGCTCTGTGCATACTGATGCAAATAAACCAGAAGTGCTACACCCTGAGAATCATGTGCCTCAAATGGTGTGTCAAACAAATGACCCAGTGCCTCAAACACCGCTGCAAACAACTTCTTTATCCAAACCAACTACAACAACAGATACTGCTGCTATTACGGGAGTTCCCACCTTGCAAAAAAACAACCAATGTGAGTACTGAGATACATATTGAGCATTCTAATGTAAAAGAAGCTGCTGCTATTTTAGGCCTTAGAAAGGGGAGTGGGGATGATGCACAAGGCCTGTCAAACTTTCAACCCCCCCCTTCCTAAAACTCTTGAAACTTCTTTGAAAAGTGTGGGGTGGAAACAGAATACATCTGGAACATAGGCTCCTGACCCCAACCATAGCCCCATACCAGGAACCTCAAAGGGTACTGAAACTGTGTTTGCTACTGACAAGAATATAAATACTGGACTAAGACAAGGGAATACCCCTTTTGTTACTGATTCTGACTTAGATCTACATGCTGCGGATGTTATTCATAACACCTAGCTCCCTCCTAAAAGGCCTCATTTATCTTCCACATCAGAGTCAGAAGCTGAACAATCTAATCCTCCAACATGCGGAGACAGAATGGATATGGGTTCCCAACCCCCCAGGATTGAAAATGCACAAACTGTGTGGGCTAATTTTCGAAGGAAAGATAATTTTTTTCAGCAATCTTTACCAGCACAACGTCATAATGCAGTGTACTTGCAATATCTAGGGGGTCTAGAACTCAGTCTGGACAGAATCTATGTTGGAGAGAAACTCAACAAAGAATCTATGTTTTTTCTTTCAAACAAGATTTATGCCTTATTCATGCATCTAGGGACACATTATATGATATTATCTTTAAGATGCCTCAGGGACTTGATAGATTCTGGTCCAAATAAGAATAATTGTGATATTCTGCACTATGGCTGTCTTTCAGAGCTGTACCTTTAACAAAACCTGCTATAAAAAATTGTACTATTTTATTTAGGAATGAAGGGGTAGCAGTTCACTATATCACTCACTGGCTGCAGCAAAGATGTGAAGTTTTAGGGACCCCACCGCCCATATTTGACACAGAACACATATGGACTGGAGGGTGGCATTATAAAGTCAGGCTGCATAGTACAAACTCAGGACCACAACCTCTGCCTAGTAGCTTTTTTTTAGACTGGGACCAGGGACACTGTTTTTACCCAGGCCAGTCAAAAACATGTTTTAAATGTGGCTCCTATACTCATTTAAGCTCTGTTTGTGACCGCATAAAATGTACTGCTTGTTTTGAATATGGTCATCTAAGTGCAGATTGCCCTACAGGTGTGAAGTGTAATCTCTGTGAAGTGTCTGGTCATTCCTATCAAGCTTGCCCCTAGGTTACCCACAATAGGGATGATAGGCCTAACCAGGCCACCATTTTAACAGAAGCTCAAAAAAAGACATAGCAGCAGCAAGACATACAGCTGAGAGAGCTAGTGAAGCAGCCCCAGACATCCCCCAGAATCAAGTAAGGGAAATCCCTGCTTCAGAACCTTCTATAGGTCAGAGTGTTATACCTGTGCAGCCTGTTTCCCAGGAACCACAATCCAAGATATTTAAGGGTGATACAACCTCTCCACCTGTGTCTACAGTTCCTACAGCCACAGAATCACTCCCTACTGGAGTACCATTAGAAACCCATCCCCAGGATGTATATGTTGCTCCTGAGATTGCTATGCCCCCTCCAGAAATGGTGGTGGTTTCAAAAAAAAGGCCAATGAGGCAACAAACCTCAAAATCTAAGATGCCCAAACCCACTACCTCTCCACAACGTATTCCACTTGCTAATTAGTTTGAGGCCTTAGCTACCAGAAATAGAGGTATGGAACCACGTGAGGACATTGATTCTTCCTCTATCATGTCTTCCCAACATATCCATACCTCTGATTCAAAGGAGGATACCCTATCCCGTCCTAAAGTGGAAACCCGTAGGAGAGGGTGCCTGGGTACTAGAACTAGGCACAGTACACAACTGAGTACCACTTAATGATCTTAACATAACCTTCTCATCTGGGAGTTCTCCATTATCTGTGGCCTCTATAAATGTTAATAGCATTAAAAATGCCAGGTGTAGACTGATAACTTTTTCAGTTTTACAGGATTTAAACTGTGATGTGTGTTTTTTGCAAAACACCAGGCTAAATACGACCACTTTACTTACAATAGCAAAAAAGCTTTTGGCCTGGGGACCCTCCTATTTTTCATATTGTATGGAGGCTTGCAATGGAGTTGGAGTATTATTCAGCGGGCAGGATATAAAGATATCCAAATTTGTTGACATCGTACCATTGTACTATTAATTGACTTTTTCAGATTTAATATAGCTTGGAGAGCTACCAATATATATGCACCCCAAACAAAAAAAGTAGAGTTGATTTATTTGAAAGCAAAAGCCCTATCTTCAGACTACAAAACACATAGTGTGGGGGAGGGAGGGGATTTCAATTGTGTCTTGTCAAAAACAGATAGGGGAGCTAAAACTCCCAAAGAATTTTGTGATACCTTATGTTTACAGCAGATTATTTGGACTGCTGGTCTGAAAGATTCTTATAGAACATTGCATAAACAAGAAGGTTACACATATTTTAGAGTAATTCATGCCACCCATATTGACTTCATTTTAATCTCACACTATCTTACAGTTTTGAAAGCAGAAACATGTTCCCTAGAGATATCAGATCATGTCATTTTAACTTTTACCTTTGATGTAATAGAAAAAGTCCCAATAGGCAAAAGCTATTGGAAACTAAATAAGACACTACTAGAAAATGAAGAACTAATTGAACAAATTCAGGACCTTTTAAGGGCTACAATGACGGTAGTATTCTTAACAGAAGATGTAAGCGTATGGTGGTTGGAAACAAAAAATATGGTAGACACATAGTATACAATATGGAAAAACAGTGACTATTTCAAAATATAAAAAATATCTTACTTTCCGAGAATAACTAACAAAACTTTACTCTTTAGTTAATTCTGGACATAGAGGTTTTCTAACCCAAATTTCAAAAATAAAAAAAGAAATGGAAATGCTCCATATGAAAGAGCTTCATCACTTTTAATGGAACATAAGATATGTACACCAGGAAAATTTGTATGTGGAGATGTTTTCTCTGGTTGTAAAAAAGAATACAGGATAGGACTATATCTTCCTTACACACTTTGGATGGAATTGTAGTACACACCACCCCAGAAATGTTAAAAGTAGTACACAGACATCTCAGAAATTCATACAGGGTGCCCCCTATAGAACAATCACAAATGTCACACTATTTGAATTCCATAAACTCAGGACCCATATCACTCTCTATACTTGCAGAAATGGTGTCCCTATTTCTAAAGATGAGATTAGAAATGCTATCAAAAGTCTAAGAAATAACACAGTACCAGGATGTGATGGTCTTCCTTCTGAATTGTATAAAAAGTTCAGTACAGAACTTGTTGAAATTCTATATGTGGTATTTAATTGGATACTATCTTCAGACACATTTGCTTTTCATTTTGGTATTGCAATTTAAATCTGTATACATAAGAAAAATGACAAGTCAGACATTAATAACTGGAGACCCTTAAGTATTTTAAATATGAATTTAAAAATATTAATCAAAATATTGACATCCCACCTTGCTAAAGCCACCCCCTTTGTGATTTCGTTAACACAAACAAGTTCTGTGCCAGGTAAAAATATCACTGAAAGTCTACTCTGGTTAGAGAATTGGTAGAACAAGGGAAAGAAGATAAAATGCATGAGTACATTCTATCCCTGGACCAGGAGAAAGCATTTGATAAAATATCACACTCCTTTTTACATACAGTATGGTTTTGCTTTCATATGGGATTCCACTTACATTCTGTAACTGGTTAATGAAGATCTACAATATGGCCATAGCCGTCCCTTTAGTTAATGGCTACCTTGGATTGTATATATAAAACAAGGGGTTAGACAGGGTTGTCCCATGAGTCCCCTGCTGTATATTTTTTGTTTAGATCCAGTTTTAAGGAAAATTCAGGAGGATGGTAACATCCTTAGGCTGTCTCCACAAATAGGGAAGCTGGCATTAAAACCAGTTGCATATACAGATGATGTGTGCTTATTTAAAGCTAATGCAGAATCAGGGAATAGGGCAATCTCCCATTTTCAGCAATACACAGAGGCTGCTGGAGCATCTTTAAATATAAATAATGCAGAGGATACATCCTCAGTAATTCTACAAACAGTGTAAATGATATTGTAAATATACCAGTTTCTGAGGAGCCTATTAAGACACTGGGTATAAAATATGGTAGGGGTGATAATAGTTTACTAAATTGGGAAGAGAAATTAGAAATAGGAAAACAAAAGGTATCACAATGGAAACACTGGCAACAAACAAAAAACAAAAGTAAATGCTTATTATTAAGATGTTTTTTATACCTGTTTTTCTGTCCCTTAGCATGGTTTAGCCAATAACACTAGCTTGTGAAACTACTCTCTTGAGCCTAGTATTTCAAATTGTGTGGGGTAGTAGACTAAACCCTATAAAACAGGAAGCACTATAGTTTTCAAACACGGGGGTTAAATCTTATTAACCCTATTGCTTTTTATTTCAGTATTTTTACTAAGTATAACATAACTGATAAAAGAATTCCCTCTTCAGCATTATGGGTTATTTTCATTGAATACCGGTTATACCCTTTTATTACAGTTTAGAAAGCACATCCTATATTACCAGCATGATATAAAACCAATACTTATCATAATACAGAAATGGAAACTAGAATCCTTTCAAACCATAGCAGTAAACAGAAAACGCTTATATGACACTATACAAGTCAATGGGTTTTTAAAAACTCCAAGTTTTAAGGGAATAGGAGATCAACATATCAATAAAATGTATATATTACTAAATGATAATATGATCCCACCAAGAATGTGGGATATTACATGGTTGTGCAGTCATGGACGGTTACAGTTAAAAAGGAATGCTAAACATTAACCTCAAACTAAAAGAATGTGTCCTAGACCATCATGTGGGAATTTAGAAGAAACTATGGAACATTTCTTTCTCTCATGCCCTTTTGTGGTAGAGTTTTGGACGGAATTAGCTTACGGATGGAAAAATGTTTTATGGCATGCCCCACAATATGAAGAAATAATAGGAGGGTTCTTTTTTTTCTAATACAACTTTGCATACTGGTACAGTAAGATTACTCTTTTCTATTATAAAATTTACGCTTTGGCAAACAAGATGTAAGTTAATATTTTAACAGTAATATATATCTCTAGGACAAGTTATACAAAATGTACAATCCTTGGTACATGCACAGTGTACATATGAAAAAAAAGCATATCCTTTTTTGGTCTGGAGAAAAGATGGATTGCAGTGCCTTTTTAAAAAGAGAGTATAGGATGAGTAACATACTTAGAATGAGTTATTTTCAATTATTTACTTTATGTGTTTCTCTGTTCTTTAAATTACATCAGCTTTTGTGCACATGGATTTCATGGGTTTGTATATGTAATGATTTCCTTTACTGTACTTTGTTCTTCTTGTTTGTATATTTGTATAATTTTCAATATGTGTATGACTGTATTTATTCCTTATAATAAAAAAATCCCCTACTCTTTTTGAGAAGTGCCATAGGATCTTTAATGTCCACCTGAACAACCACCAGAACAGGCAGATGGGACCTCAGTTTAATGTCTCATCCAATAGACAGCACCTCAGGGAGTGCAGCATCCCCTTCATGCTGTACTGCAGTGTCAATATTGAGATACTAACCAAAGTGCCTGGTGTGGGGATAGAACCCACAGCCATATGATCTCCCAGCCTCAGAGGCAAGAGATCAGATGGCTCCACTGGAAGACTGTTCCATGTGCCCACCACCCTTTCTGTGAACAAGTATTTCCCCACATCCCTTCTCAGTCTCCCACCTCCAGTTTCATAGCACAACCCCTTGTCCTTGAGCATCTTTTTCTATGTAAAATGCTACCCTCATATACCATATTAATACCTGTGAGGTATTTGAATATTTTTATCACATCCCCTCTTTCCTTCCTTTCAACTAGAGAGTACATATTTAATTCCTTGAGTGTTTCCTCATAGGGCTTTTGATGCAGTCCCTGCACCATTTTGGTTGCCCTATTCTGTACTGCCTCCGGAGATGTGACCTCCAGTACTGAACATATTACTTGAGGTGGGGACCCACCATCTATCTATACAGGGGTAATATTACCTCCCTCTTTCTGCTGGTGATAACCCTCCCTTGCTGGTAATATCCCTCTGTATGTACCAGAGCATTGTGCTAGCTTTACCAACTGCCTTATCACACTGATTTGCTACCTTCAGTTCAACAGAAATGATTGCTCCAGGTCCCTTTCCTGTTTTGTGGTTGCCAATACCTCCCTTCCCAATTGGTACAGTACGTTGCCCTTGGGTTTCTGTGCACTAAGTGCATGATTTTGCCCCTTTTTTTGCAATGAAAACCTGTTGCCAAACCCTTGACCTGTCTTCCAGCGTTTTTGGATTGTCCCTAATTTTTTCCACTTCCCCTGATGTGTCCACTCTGTTGCAGATTTTTGTGTCATCCGGGAAAAAGCATACTTTCCCTTCCAGCCCTAATGCAATGTCTCTAATACAGACATTGAAGAGGACTGTGCCTAGTATAGACCTTTGTGGTACCCTGCTGGTCACCTTGCCTTCTTCAGAGTGAACACCATTTGCCACCACCCTCTGACTCCTGTTGCTTAGCCACCGTCTTACCCATTTTATGACTTTTGGGCCAACTCCTAGGTTGCCCAGCATGCTCACCAGCCTTCTGTATGATACATTGTCAAGGGCCTTACTGATATTCAGGTAGGCCACATCCACCACTCTGTCCTGATCCACTTCCCTGGTCACAAGGTATTTCCCAATCCTTTCCTTCAATAGCGAGTCTGTTACTTTACCCACCACTGAAATCTGGCTGACAGGTCTGTGATTTCCTACCTCTTCCCAATTACCAGTTTGGTGATGTGGAACCACAGCTGACCTCCTCTAGTTTCTGGAACTTGCTCCGCACCTAGTGATAGGTTGAACTGGGATGTCAGAGGTGCAGCCAGCACCCCCTTGATCTCCCTCAGTATCATAGGGTATACCTTGTCAGGCCCCATTGCCTTGTTGACTTTTAGTTGTGCTAATTCCTTAAGAACTCTCTCCTCTGTAAAAGGACTAGTATCAACATTACTTCCCTTCCTTTAATGCCCTTGTCCCTTTATTGCAGCCATTTACCTGCCTCTTCCTTCATCGATACTGAACAAAAGTATTTGTTCAATATGTCTGCTTTTTTGTGGTCCTCTTCAATACAATCCCCCCTTTCCCTTTTAGCCTTACTATCCCTCCTTTGGTCTTCCTTTTTTCGCTTACATGCATAAAGAATATTTTATCCCCTTTATTATTTTTTTTTTGTAGACTTTGTTTCTCTCCCCAGAACCTCAACTCTCTTAGGAAACACTCAAGGAATTAAATATGTACTCTCTAGTTGAAAGGAAGGAAAGGGGGGATGTCATAAGTCCTGAATTGAGAGCAGGTTACAGGCTGTGTATTTGACCCAGACAGTGCCCAAGGGGGTGGAAATTGGTTTTTCTTTTCTTTATCTCTGTGTGCCTTAAAAGGCCAGGCCAGACTGTGTCAGGAAGTGCTTACATCACAGCTACTTATCAGCCAATAGCTTTGGAAGAGTCTTACAGATCTGATAACAACAGTACTATAAGCAAGTGGATTTTTAACAGGCTCATCAGATAACCTAATATTCTTCAGGTGAAGCTACCTCTGGCTGGAAGCTGCAACACTGGACTTAGGATTTGCAAGAAAGTGAGCTGTGCTCACAATAGAGAGAGGTGAACCTTGCAATTTACAATTGTCTTTGGTTTGAAGCAGATTCCTTAGGAAAGTTAATATTCTTCAGGTGGAGGATACTTCTGACTGAAAGGTGAAATAAGGAACTTAGAATTATCAGAAAAGGCAGTCTTTCAATCAACAGAGGGAGGTGGACCTTGCTTTACTTTTGTTACAATTGTTAAGATTTTCAGTGCAGGAAGAGTTTGGGACTGAATACTGTTTACTGTGTCTGTCCTTGTGCACAGCTGATGTGTTTTGGGGCTGACTGCTTTCAGAGCACAAGTCAACAGGCTGTTTTGGGGCTGGGGAGGTTTACCTGTGTCTGACTTGGATGTTTGGATTTTTCTCTGTTTGATTAGCAGGGTATTTTCTCTGTCAAACTGTCATGTAGGGCATCTTGCTGAAAGGAAGGCACTCATCGCAGTGGTAGGTCAGAGCTTTTAGCTGATTGTTTCATGAGGGCACAGTTTAGGCCCAAACCCTTCCACCCTCATCCCACCACCCCTGGAAATAGTTCCTTTATACCTGGGGTTCTGACATCATTTCCTCAAGAGGGCAAGGTGCATATCACTGTCATATCCTCTCTAGCACACTGCACTTTCAATATAAGCATACACATCATATAATATATATATTTCTATATAACAAACCAATCACACACACACACACAAACAAAACAAAACAAAACAAACAAACAAACAAACAAAATAAACAAGGTAGACAGACATGGGGAGTAGTGCGATGTAATGGCTGTGGGGTAGCAGTCTTCCAGGAGTCTTTCTGGAGGCTTAGATGCTGCCCTGTTTGCAGACAACTCTCTGCCCTGAGGGAGGAAGTTGCCCATCTTCAGACTGCACTGGACAGTAGTAAGGGAACCGCCCCCATCCAGGGAGCACCAAACCCACCACCACTACCTCAGAGGTTGCAAAGAAAGCACAGCAGTTGGACCACAGTGGGCTCAGGGAGGGTAAGAGTGGTGGAACAGAGGCACACCCAGTCAGTTGTTCCACTCCACAATCCATACACCATTCTGGGGGAGCATAGTTCCTATGGATGCACCCACAGAGGAGACTAAGGAGGTTGCAGACAGCTGTCACAAGGGAGGCCCTCAGGAAGGAGGCAGATGACACCACAGGAAAAGGAAGCAGCTCCTGGTGGAGGACTCAATTATTAGAGGATAGAACTGGGGGGATCAGGGAAAACTGAAGTAAGGTGCCTGCCTGGTGCCATGGCTTGGAGGGACAGGAAGAGCATCATTAGGATCATGAGAACAGTTGCATGGGAGTCTGAGGTGGACGTCATTGTCCACCTAGGGACAAATGACTTGGAACATCATGAGGGCAGAGCAGTGCAGAAGGACTTTGTAGAGTTGGGGAGGGGCCTAAGACAAGTAGCACACACAGTATCCTTCTCAGAGGTGCTGCCTGTCAGTGGCATGGGTGAGGCAAAAGTACTTTGCACCATGAAGTTTAATGAATATTTGGAAAAATGGTGTGGAGCCCAGGGGTTTGGCTTCATTGGGAACTGGGGTTCCACCTGGAGGGACACCGGCCTATACTGGCAGGATGGTCTGCATCTGTCCAGGAAGGGAACAAGCCTTTTGGGAAATCAGTTTAAATGCTTCATTGGCAAGCTTTTAAACTAGTCAAGGGGGGAGGCACTGATAAACAGCAGGAAAATCCCAGCCTCCCCCTACAAAACAGGGTACTAAATGAGAAAAAGACCAAGGTAGAAAGGTCAGTGGGGGATGCTGCTACAGAAGGTAAAGCCATCAAAAAATGGAGAGCAATGAGTACCAATGCCCGTAGTCTTGGTAACAAGCTTCCTGAATTAGTGGCCTTGATGGAGGTGGAACATCTGGATATCGTGGCAGTCACAGAAACATGGTACACACAGAACCATGACTGGGACATAAACATACCAGGATACACTATCTACAGGAGGGACAGGGAGGGTAAAAGAGGAGGAGGAGTAGCTCTCTACATAAGGGAAGAAATCAAAGCAACAGAACAAAAGGGTAAAAAGGGAGGAGAAGAAGCACTGTGGGTCAATTTGAAGACAGGCAATGGCACCACAATCCGCACAGGGGTTGTATACAGACCCCCCTCTCAGTGGGAGGAAGTGGACAAGGCAATGATAGAAAGTATACCTAGAATGGCAGAAAAAGGGGAGATATTGCTGATGGGTGATCTGAATATGCCAGATGTTAACTGGAGTGCAGTTGCAGCAGCCACTTCTAAGAGTGGGGTTATTCTAGATGCCTTACAGGGAGCATGCCTTAGACAACTAGTATTGGAACCCACTCGAGATGGAGCAATCTTAGACCTGGTTCTCTCAAATGGAGATGAAGAGAGGATCACAGATGTAGAAGTGGGTAGCCATCTGGGAACTAGCGACCATCAAACAGTATGGTTCACAATAAACTCAGCAATAGAGTCAAGCCATACAAAGGCAAAAGTATTGGACTTCAGGAGGGCTGACTTTGACAAAGATGGGTGAGTGCCTAAGGAATGCACTAGCAAATGGGCAGGAAGGAGGGGTGGAAGAACAATGGGGAATAATAAAAACTGCCATCACAGAGGTAACAAGCCTTTGTGTGAAGCAAATAAACAAAACAAAACGATGTAAGAAACCACTATGGTTCTCAAAGGAGGTGACAGTGAAGGTTCAAGAGAAAAAGAAAGCATTCAGAAAGTACAAGGAATCACAGAAGGAGCAAGACAGAGAATAGTATCAGTTAAAGCAAAAGGAAGCTGAGAAGGCAGTCAGAACAGCAAAGGCCCGAACCGAGGAAAAGATAGCCAACTCAGTTAAGAGGGGGGATAAAACCTTTTTTAGGTACATCAGGGAGCGAAGGAAGACCAAGGGAGGGATAGTGAGGCTTAATAAAGGGGAGGAGGGGTGGGCAGAGGGTGACGGTGAAAAGGCAGAGATACTAAACAGATATTTTTGCTCAGTATTTACAGATGAAGAGGGGGAGATACTTAAAACAAACAATAGAAACAGTCTGGATACAGAAGTTGATACCAGCCCATTTGCAGAAGATAGGGTTCTGAAAGAACTCTTAAAACTGAAGGAGGACAAAGCAATGGGGCTTGATGGGATTCATCCCAGAATTCTAAAAGAACTAAGGGTAGAACTAGTGGCTCCACTAACTACTCTCTTTAACAAATCATGGGAGGATGGGGTGGTGACTGAGGACTTGGAAGAGGGCAGACATGATTCCCCTTCACAAAAGTGGGAGCAGGGCAGAAGCAGGAAACTACAGACTTGTTAGTTTAACCTGAGTGATATGGAAAATGATGGAAAGAATTGTCGAGTACCTAGAGGCCAGAGGGGCACATGACCCAAGGCATCATGGATTCATAGCAGAAAGGTCATGCCAGATGAATCTAATAGATATCTTTGACTGGGTGACCAAAGTAGTAGATCAGGAAGGGGCTGTGGACATGGCCTACCTAGACTTTAGCAAGGCATTTGACACAGTCCCACACAAAAGATTAATATACAAGTTAGCCAACCTGGGAGTGGGTCCCAAGATGATAGCCTGAGTAAAGAATTGGCTGGAGAATAGGACACAGAGGGTAATAGTAAATGGAGTCCACTCTGAAGAAGGGGGGGTTACTAGTGGGGTACCACAGGGTTCAGTATTAGGACCGGTCCTCTTCAATGTCTTTATAAGCAACATTGCAGAGGGACTGGAAGGAAAAGTATGTCTCTTTGCAGATGACACAAAAATCTGCAACAGAGCTGATGCGCAAGGTGGGGTGTAAAGGATAAGAAGGGACTTGGCAAGGTTAGAGGAATGGTCAAATGTATGGCAGCTTAGATTCAATGCTAAGAAGTGCAAGGTAATGCACCTGGGAAACAAAAACCCAGGGGAAGAGTACACAATGGGGGGTGAGATACTAACAACAACACAAATGGGGGTAGTCATATCAGATGAGTTAAAGATGGGTAAGCAATGAGAGAGTGCAGTAAGGAGGGCTGGGGGGATACTGGGATGCATAGGGAGAGGCATCACCAGTAGAAAACAGGAAGTTGTTATCCCTCTGTATAGACAGCTGGTGAGAACCCATCTGGAGTACTGTGTGCAGTTCTGGAGACCCAATCTCCGCAAGGGTATAGACAGGATGGAAGTTGTCCAGAGGAGGGCAACTAGAATGGTGCAGGGTCTGCACCAGAAGAAATATGAAGAGAGACTAAAGGAGCTTAATATGTATAGCCTCGAGGAAAGGAGGGACATGATAGAAACTTTCAAGTACCTCAAGAGAAGCAACAAAGTCCAAGAGGGTAGCATCTTTCAAAAAAAGAGGTGTGCAAGAACAAGGGGGCACAATTTGAAGATGGGAGGGCAGCTCAGAGGTAACGTAAGGAAGTATTTTTTCACAGAGAGGGCTGTGGATGCATGGAACGGCCTTCCTGAGGAGGTTGTGGAGTCAAAACAGTGGTTGAATTCAAGCATGCATGAGACAGTCATAAGGCAATTCTAGGGGTTGGGGGTAGAAAGAAGTAGGCTGCTAGTTAACTAGGATCTGCAGCTTATCCATTAGGTAGGGAAATGGGCAGAATAGGTGGGCCAAGTGGTCCTTATCTGCTGTCAAATTCTATGTTTCTAGGCTAGCCCAACTCACCAGATCGCTCTACCATCCACCGTGGTCCTGCTCCTCAGAGGTTAACTGTTCTCCGGTGATCTCAAACCAGACTGTCCCCCCAGTTCTGAGCCCCCTGAGATAGGGCTGCCTCCACATACTGGCACTCTATCTAGAATCCAGAGCATCTGGTCAGGTTGGCAGAGAGTCAGAAGAGGCAGAGACAATGGCCCAGTATTAGGCGTGTGGTGTCAGGCACTGTAGAGAACCATCGCCTATCAGGCTCGGAGGTTTTTTTCTCTCTCTTGTTGTTGCTCCCCCCCAAATTAACCTGGTGATGCTATGTACTTCAGTGCAGTGCATGGATGCTCCCACCCAAGCCCACAGAAGTGCTGCCATGGCCACTCCCCTGCTTACGGTAGGTCCCAACTGCTGTTTAGCCGCTAGTCTCCAGTAGGGGTAGCTGAACACCAAGGACTGGTCCCCTCTCTCTCCCAGGAAAGGAAAGCTGTCCTCCGGACACTCAATCCTTCCCTCCCCTGCCGACCCCCGATGGCCTGGGTCTGCTCCTGAACCCAGGTCACCGGCGTGGTGCGAGGTGTGGCGTCCAGCTCCTCAACCCTCAGTGCCACTGAGCCTGCTATCCCCCTTTTTATTGACTTGACAATATTCTCCTCCATTTGCTCCTTTGCATTCCTAACTGCTTTCCCTGCCTCCCTTTGTTTCTCCTGCTTTCTCTTACTATCCTCCTCCTTCTGTGTCATCTTGTACCTTCTAAAGGCCAACTTCTTTGACCATACTTTCTCCTCTACTCCTTTAAAGAACCATAGTGGTCTCTTTTTTCTCTTGCTCTTGGTAACCTCTCTGACATAGAGGTTTTTTGCCTTCTCAATGCCCTTCTTTATTTTTGCCACTGTTCATTGACTCCATACAGTTTCCCTATTCCTGCTACTACATCCCTGAGGCATTCTCAATTTTCTTAAAATTGGCCCTCCTGAATCCCAGAACCCTCATTTTAGTGTGGTTTGATTCTGGCCCAATTCTTATGTTGAACCACACCATGCAATGTTCACTGATCCCCAGGTGGCTACCCACTGTGGCGTCAGCAACTCTGTCTCCGTTTGTCAGTACCAGGTCCAGTATTGCCCCCCCATGAGTGAGTTCCTTAACTAGTTGCCTGAGGAACACGCATTGCTGGGAGTCCAGGATGTCCCTACTTATAACTGTTGCCACAGCTGGAAGGCTACAATCAAAGTAGCTAAACTTGCCGCCTTCCTCCCGCTGCATACTAATTAGACTTACTACCTCTTTACAGGCAGCCCCCCCACAGAAAGCTGCCGACCGCGGCATTTGTCGGATTAGGAAGCTCCTACCTGGAGCGGTTCACGGGACTCCTGCTGCTACATCCAGGTAATTAAGACCTCCTCTACGTGATTCCTGGACGTTTTCTCGGGAACTCCTGGCAGCTCCGCACCACAGCCCACTGATTGTCTCTGCAAGACTCGGCTGTGGGGTGCTAGCCCACCCACCCAGGGTCGGGACCTTATTGGCTATTGCATACGACTGCATCACTTCCTGTGGCCGCTTCCTGTGTCCCTATACTAATTCCCCACTTCTCCATTTGCAGGTTATACCCGCAGACCACCAGTGGGCACTGAATTCCCCACATCCCAAGCTAAGCTCCTTGGCAACCTCCCTTTACTATCCCGCTGTACGCCCCCCTGGAGCTCCTGTTCCTGTCCACACTAATCTCTCCCACCGTGTTCCTACCTGTATCTCTCGTCAATCCCCGCCCCACCTTGAGCATGCCTGTCTTCCCCTGTCCAGCCTGTCCCTCACTCCCTCCCTCTTGTAATATTCCTACCTCCCTGGGTTATCTTATGCCCACTCACCAGCTACTCCCATGCCTCCAGCTGCCCTCCTCTCCTCCCTCGGCCCGGCCAACCTCCTCCTTCTCACACCTCTACTCCTCCCTGGTTACCACCATTCTCTTGGCTACCCCCTCTCCTACCCCTCTAGTCCACTCTTGTATCTTATCACGCTAGCTTTCCCAGTCTGTGCTACCCTACCTACCCCCAGTACCACCTTACTCCCATATAACCATGCCCCTAGTCGGCATAAACTGTCCATCTGCCACCTGCTCCCTAGGGCAGGTCTCCTCCTCCTGCTCCTGTCGGGCAATATCCATCCAAACCCAGGGCCTGTCTTCAGTGGTTTCCCCCTGAAACCCACTGGACTTAGTTTAGCATCCATGAATGTATGCAGCCTCCTCAAAAAACTGGACTCCCTACAATGCTGGGTGACTGTTCAGAAACCAGACGTGTTAGCCTTGGTTGAAACTTGGCTGACTAAGTCCACTGCCAATGCCCAGGTCTCCCTCCCAGGCTACTCCCTACACCGGCTGGACCGGTTCGGTAGGAGGGTTGGGGGATGTGCCATCTATGTTAAAGACACCATCACTGGATTAACCCTTCCTCCCCCTATCCTTGACCATAACGCCCAGGCCCTAACTCTAAAATTATCATCTGACCCTGCCAGGGGTCCAGTCTACCTGACTGCCGCCTACATACCCCCAAAAAACCAAGCACTGGCACTGGGCCCTCTAATTGACTATCTCTCCTCCCTACCCCGCTCATCTGATCGAATTCTAGTAGGTGATCTGAACGTCAACTGGCTTAGCCCTACATCCTCTGCCTCCCGTGAGGCTTTTGCTGCTATTGATCTTACCCAACTAGTCTCTCAGCCTACTAGAATAAATCCTAGTAGGGGAACCAGCACTCTTCTGGATGTGGTCCTCACCAACAGGTCATCCCGCGTCCACAACCTTCAAATCCTCCCAGACTGCCTTAGTGACCACTCCCCGGTTCTCTTCAACTGGATTACCTCCCTGCCTAAGTCCGCTGTTCATACCACTCGTCGTCAACATCTAAGACCTGGTGGGCTGAAAGACCTAAAACTTTACCTAGGCTGCACTGATTGGTCCCCGCTATTAAACTCCCCCGACATTGATAAGGCTCTTGCCTTCTTTGTCCGAACCTTTAACTCTGCCTGTGACATCTTTGCACCCTTAACCTCTCTGAGGTCCAAAGTAAGACACACCCCTTGGGTCACCCCTGCCTTACGCACTCTTCTTAGGCAGCGGGATAACTTATGGCACATCGCTGTTGAAACTGGCCGCCCTGCAGACAGACAGGCCTACGCAGCTGCCTGAAATAAGTGTACTTGGGCCATCCACAAAGCTAAGGCCAATTATTACCAAGCCTCCCTTACCTCCTCATGGGGGAACCCCAGGTCCTTCTGGGACAATGTTAAGCAGCTAAATGGTGGTGCATGCTCCCCTCCACCATCGCTCCTTGACATCAATGGGACTATCTCTGCAGACCCTGCCCTCATTGCTACCCACCTCAATAATTCCTTTACAGACCTTAGCTCAGTGCTCCCAGGCAATTTCTTCAATCCCCCTCCTCCCATGCCCGCCCCTCCCTTCTCTCGCCCTCCTTTCCACCTTCGCTGTGTCACCACTCAAGAAGTCAGGCCTTACCTGCTTAAAGCTCTAAAGTGCAATACTATTGGTAATGACTCTCTTGATTCCTGCCTCCTATGTCAGGTCCTGGATCAGGTCATCTCGCCTATCACCTGCATCTTTAATAAGTCCCTCTGCCTAGGGCAATTCCCCTCTGTCTGGAGGGTCGCCACTGTTACCCCTATTCACAAGGGTGGTGACAAGATGCTTGCAGGTAACTTCTGGCGTATTTCTATCCTCTCTCCCCTCTCTAAGGCCTTAGAGAAAATTGCAGCTGTCCAAATTTCAGATTACCTCTCCAAGTATGATGTCCTTTGCCCTGAGCAGCATGGGTTCAGAGCCGGTCATAGCACCAATACTGCACTCCTGGAATTTGCTAACTTCCTTCACACCACTCTGGATGCGGGCTCCCTCGCAGGTGCAGTTTTTATCGACTTATCAAAAGCCTTTGTTACTGTCTCGCATCCTCTCCTGTTAGCTACCCTTGCCTGTGTGGGATTTGCCCCTGGTCCAGTCTCCTGGTGCGCCAGCTACTTGTCCGACCGCTCCCAACGTGTGAAGGTGGGTGCCACCCTCCAGCACCTGCCCTATCCACGAGGAGTCCCCCAGGGCTCCATCCTCGGTCCTTTACTCTTCTCCCTCTATCTCAACTCTCTGCCCAACATGTGTGCAGGAAATGTCCTACTCTACGCCGATGATGCAGTACTCTTTGCCTCTGACAGTAACCCTGTCGCACTCCAGAACTCCCTTCAAATTGCCTTCAACTCTGTGGAGACAGGGTTCTCTGATTACCGTCTCGTCGTCAACCTTAAGAAAACCAAATCCATGCTCTTTACTCACCCCCAAAATAAGTCTTGCAACTTTCCTCTCACTGTCCACTCCACCCATAATCTCCCTGTAGAACTTATACAATCCTATAAATACCTTGGTATAATCTTTGACTCTGCCCTTACCTTTCATGACCATATCTCTGCCCTGACCACTGCCTCCAATGCGCGGTTGGATATCCTCTACCGACACAAAAACTGCCTCCCCACTGACACTCTTCACCTGGCAGTCACTTCCTCGGTTCTATCCATAATTGACTATGGCCTTCCGGTCTATGGCGCAGCAGACCCGACTGCCCTCCGCAAGGTACGCCTTACGCTCAACAAAGCATGCCGACTTATTACCAGTGTCCATCACCTCACCCACACCTGTCTACTGTACTCCATGGCCACCATACTCAACCTCGATGAATGCCTCATGTTCCAAACCTGCCAACTTACATATAAAGCTCTCCATGGTCTCTCCCCCCCGGCCTAGCTAACTCTGTTCACCGTACTAACCCCACGGTGTGCACACGCAGCTCCGGCAAAACTGCACTGGTCATTCCAAGGGCTAGGACCTCCCAGGGCCAAAGGGCCTTCCCCTATAGAGCACCCACTGGGTACAACTCCATCCCTGCTAGCATCACTGAGGCTCCCTCATTAGCTTGTTTTAAATACAGCCTCAGAAGTCACTTGCTCAACTCACAATCCTGCCGCTGCACCTGACCTCCCCCTTCCCCTACCTACTGACAAAGATCTCTGAGCTGTACCCCCCCATCTTCAGCCGTCTCCGCCCCCGCAGGACCTCCACTCAACTCAACTACCCTTTGCTGCCTATTCTGAATTTGATTATCCGAATTTGCTGTTTAACTCACTGTTATGTCGCAAACTTGATTATCTGAATTTGCTGTTAATTCAATTTTATGTCCCTCATACCTGTAATCTGACTGTACCATATTGTTGAACTGTATTGCTGACCTGCAACTTGTCTCGTGTATGTATTTTCGTTGTCCATTCTTTTGATGAGGTACCTTTGTAAATGAGCCCCTGGCTCAAAGGTTGTTAAACTGATGTTAAAATAAATAAATAAAATGTCACAAAGCTTGAAGTCCCCCACCAGCAATACCTGCCCCTTACTTACTATCCTTTGGACTGCTTTCAACATATCCTTATCAGCCTCCCCCTCCACCTGTGCTGGAGGTCATTAGATCAGTCCTGTGTGAATAGCAGCCAATTCCATGTCTCCAGGGTGACCCACAGTACCTCTGCTCCTCCTTGCTTCCCCAGTATTTATGTACCTTTTATGTTTCCCCTCACACAAACAGCCACTCCCCCCCCCTTTTTACATACCCTGTCCCACCTGAACAGAGTGTAATCTGTATGGATACATCCTAGTCCTGGTTTTCATTGGTCATTCAGTGCAAAGAATCCTAAAGGTGATGTCAAAATTAAAAGTATACAAGGCAATGGGTTCAGATGCGGTGCACCCCAGGTTCCTGAGGGAGCTCAGGGAGGAGCTGCCTGCACCTCTGACATCCCTGCTCAACCTGTCACTAGAAACAGGAGAGATACCAGAGGACCAGAGGAGGGCAGATGTAGTCCCATTCCACAAAAGTGGAAATAGGGAGGAGGCGGGAAATTACAGGCTAGTCAGCCTGACTCCAGTAGTGGGAAAAGTAATGGAATCACTACTGAAGGAAATGATTGGAGAATACCTTGTCATCAGTGGTCTACAGGATCTGTGGCAACATAGATTCACAGGGCAGAGGTCCTTCCAGATAAACATGATCAAGTTCTTTGAATGGAGAACAAGGACGTGGACAAGGGAGGGGCAGTTGATGTGACCTATCCTGAATATCAGCAAGGCCTTCAACACTATTCCACATGGAAGGCTGGTAAACAACCTGAGTAACCTAGGAGTAGGTCCTAAAATAGTAAAATGGGTGGAGAGTTGGTTTACTGGTAGGAGCCAAAAAGTGGTGATAAATGGAGTACACTCTGGTAAAGGCAAGGTAACTAGCAGGATGCTGCAGAGATCAGTATTAAGCCCAGTCCTCGTCAGTGTCTTTATTAGTGACATTGCAGAAGGACATGATGGGTAGGTATGCCTATTTCTGGATGACACAAAAATCTGCAGCAGAGTAGACACACCAGGTGGGTTGAAAGAATGAGGGGGGATCTAAAAAAGTTAGAAGAATGGTCAAGAGTTTGGCAGCTAAGATTCAATGCGAAACAGTGCAAAATCAATCAATCAATATTTAACCAGGTGGAACACCATTGAGGCAATTCATTTACAAGGTTGACCTGGGGAAGGTACAAGGCAAGTACAGCAATATATAAAACAATATGTATACAAGGCAATCTAAGGCAGAGCGCAAGAAAACAGGTTATACATATGACAATGTGATATACATTGGGATTATATAGCCAGTTCCAAAAAGAAAAATGTACACTGTGAACAGGCAACCATTTATAATAGCAAACATATATAAATAAATATTATACACTTGTACAAAATATACAACTCATTAAATTAGATGGGGATCGTAGAAAAGTGAGAAATTAAGATGAAGGAGAAGACAGCAAGGTACAAGAATAGAAGGTTATTAGAGGAGACAGTTGCAAGTCTTCTTGAATGTCCACACAAAAAGATTTTTAAAGAAGACCAACTTCACAGTAAGCATGAGTTTCAGCATTTTCTGCACATTTTTCCAAAGAACAGGTAGAGAGTGACTTATAGACACTCTACCAAAACACTTCTAACCTTACTAATAAGAAGTGAGGTACATGAGAGACTTCTTAGGAGGTAGTTTCCTGCAAGGCAAATGGGAAGACAGTCAGAGATATATTCTGGGAGAGTATTAGAGATGGCTCTGTAGGTCCAGAGGATTGCATTTTTGTGATGTCTAAAATGAAGAGAATTCCATCCTATCATGTTATAAAGAGTGCAGTGGTGGGTGGACTACGATGCACTCGGTATGAATCTAATTGCCCGATGGTAGAGTGTCAGGTTTCACTAGTGCTGTACTTGGACCTTGCCCATGCAAGAAGTCAGCATAGTCCAATAAGGGCATGAAGGTGGTTTGCACTAAATGAGTTTTAGCTTCCTGCATGAGTAAATGTTTGATCCAGTAGAATAGACCAAGCCTCTGTTTTAGTTTTTTTTTACAGCTCCTCAATATGTTCCAGGAATGATAGCCTATCGTCAGCCTATACCCCCAGGTATTTAAAGGTCTATACAAATTCTAGAGGCTCACTTAGGAGTGTCAGAACTTGAGGGGTCGTACCTATAATGTTATGTTTGGATGCATAGACTGAGGGGCAGAACGCATAGCTTTAGTTTTTTTTGCATTTAACAGAAGCTTTAAAAGCAAGAGGTTTTCCTGCAAGTGGTTGAATTTAATCTGGAGGTCTTTGTAAGCCAGCTTGGGTGTAGGCAAGTCTATATACAGCACTGTTTCATCAGCAAATAGGTGAATACTTGCTGACTTGATACCAGTGTTTATATTGTTAATATAGATGGCAAACAATAATGGGGCCAGGATGGATCCTTGAGGCACACGCCTTTGAAGGGTTTTCAACGTGGAGAGATTACCTTCACTTTGACCTGTTGGCACCGCTTGGTAAGGTAATTGGTGAATCATTTTATTGCCAGATTGTCTGCGCCAGTGTTATGTAGGGTGACCAGAAGCAGGTCATGTTCCACTGTATCAAAGGCTCCGCTAAGGTCAGGAACAAAGAACATACATAATTTTTAGCATCCAGTGCTATCTGCCAATCATTAGTGAATTTAACAAGTGCAGAGATTGTGCTATGATGTGGTCTAAACCTGGACTGGACCAGGTTTAGTAGTTTAAAATTCTCTAGATATTGCCGGAGTTGCAAATTTACTACCTTTTCCATTAATTTGGACAAGATGGGAAGTAAGGATATTGGACAGTGATTAGCTAGGTCACTTGAGCATCCAGATTTAAAAAGTGGGCTAACATGAGCTGTTTTCCATATATCAAAGAGTGTACTCTGAGCAAGGGACATATTAAAAAGGTGGGTGATAGGGGCAGATAGAACATAATATCCTAGCTTTAGGTAGTAGGGTTCAATAAGGTCCATCCCCGTACTTTTCCTGGTATCCAGGGTCAATAGAAGGTCCTCAATATGCTTCACTGAAAAAGAGCAGAAGGAGAAGATTGATTCAAGATTCGGTGAGCTTGAGTTAAGATATTCTGGTTTCAGGCCACACATCTGGGCCCGGAGGTTGTTGGCCGCTGAAGAGTCAAAAGCTAAACCTACTCTAGTAAAGTGATTATTGAGGCATTCTAGAATGGAGAGTTTGTTAGAAGTGGTACTGCCATCAATAGAGATTTTTGGAGGGAGTGAATTGGCCAGGGAGGAACTTTCAAGGTCCTTTAGTGTTTTCCAAAATTTTGTTGTGCTATTGGATGAGGATTCAAGTTCTGACCAGAAATACCTTGCTTTTTCAGTTGTCTTTAGCTTGGTACACTACTTTCTAGCAGCTCTGAAGGCTGTCCAGTCAACTGGTTGTTTGTTTTTTCTTGCTTTTTTCCATAGGGTATTCCTATGCAACAAGGCAGATTTTAAACCACCTGTAAACCATAGGCACGTTTTCCTTCTTAATTCGGATTTTAATTAATGGAGCATGTTTATCTAAGGTCCTGAGAACAATGCTTTGGAAAACCTCACATACATCATCCACAGTTGAAACCAGATAGAAATCCTGCCAGTTTGCATATTGTAGATCAGCGTGGAAAGCGATAGAATCAAAGTTCCTCCAGCATCTCTTAAAGATATACCTGAAAGATGATACTGCTTTTGGGACAGACCTCACAAAGGCAATAGCACAGTGATTGCTGAGACCATTGAGGAGTACACATGAGTGAGTACACAGGTGAGGTTTATTAACTAAAATTAGGCCAAGTAATGTGCCATTATCAGAGTTTTTAATGTTAGGGTGGGTCACTTCCGATATGATTTGAGAAAGCCCAAAGGTATCACAGAGTTCTTTTAGGGGGTTGGATGCTGCAGAAAGCCAGTCCATATTGAGATCACTCACAATGATGACCTCTGAGGATACATAGTCTAATGCATTACTTAAGTGTTTCAGTACTGTGAGCCCTACAGAGGGAGGTCCGGCCCCCTCTAGCTGCTGGAGGTCTGCCTCTGAGCAACTAAGGGGTCTACTGAGAAATATAGGATATTCTTGTCTCAGAACAGGAAAATCAGGAGCTTAAAGGGCACACAGGCAGAAAGTAAGTAGAGAGAGAGAAAAAAAACAGAGGAAAGAGTGAGTATTCCAAACAGTTAAGGGGCCAGAAATAAGACATGATGGGAGTGGTGCAGTGCAGTGGCTGTGGAGCAGCAGTCTTCTGGGAGACGTTCTGGAGGATGCAGTGTTGTCCCATCTGCAGGCACCTCTCTGGGCTGAAGGAGGAGGTTGCTCATCTCCAGGCTGAGTTGGCCAGGATTTGTGGGACCTCCTCTTCCATCCAGGAACCACCAGTGCCACTGCCGTTGCCTCAGAGGTTGCCAAGAAAAAGGAGCGGTTGGACCACAGTGGGCTCAGGAAGGGTGAGGGTGGTGGAACAGAGGCATATCCCTCCAGTTGTACCTCTCCACAATTCCTATGCCATTCTGGCAAAGTGTGGTTCCTCTATGGAGGCACCCACAGTGGAGACCAAGGAGGATGCTGAGAACCTCCACAAAGGAGACCCACAGGAGGGTGGCAGGGGACCTCACAGGGGAAGGAAAGAACTCCTGGTAGGGGACTCCACTGTTAGGAAGGTAGAACTGGGGGAGGAAGGGGAGAGGGAGGTAAGGTGCCTGCCTGGCGCCACGGCTTGGAGGGACAGGGAGCGAATCCTCAGGATTGCCGGAGCAGCTGCACAGGGGAGGGAGCAGGATGTCATTGTCCACCTAGGAACAAATGGCCTGGCTAAGAAAGGGATTAGAGAAGTGCAGGAAGAGTTTGTGGAATTGGGGAGGGGCCTTAGACAAGTAGCACGCACGGTAACCTTCTCGGAGGTGCTGCCATCTATGGCATAGGAGAGGCTAGGTGTTCCACACCATGGGATTCAATCAGTGGTTGAAAACTGGTGCAGAGCTCAGGGATTTGGCTTCATTGGGACTGGGGGTCCACCTGGAGTGATGCAAGCCCATACTGGCATGATGGGCTGCATCTGTCCAGGAGGGAACCAGGATCCTAGGTGATAGGTTTAAATGCTTCATTGGCAAACATTTAAACTAGTCAAGAGGCTGACACTGGAAAGGATAAGAGAAATGGTAGCCCCCCCAAAAAAAATCACGGTAGTAAGTGCGGTAAATACCAACATAGAGGTGTCGATAGGGAGAAGGGCAGGGTTAAATGGGAAAGTGACAAAGGCAAGAAGGACAGGGATGGGGCAAAAAGGAGTAAGGCCATCAGGAAATGGAGGGTAATGAGTACCAACACCCGTAGTCTGGGCAACAAACTCCCTGAGCTGGTAGTCTTGATGGAAGAGGGATGCCTGGATATCGTAGCAGTCACAGAAACATGGTACACAGAGAACCATGACTGGGATGTTAACATACCAGGGTACATAACCTACAGGAGAGACAGGCAGGGGAGAAGAGCGGGAGGAGTAGCTCTCTATGTAAAGGAAGGGATAAAACCAACTGAACAAAAGAGTAAACAGGGAGGAGAGGAGGCACTGTGGGTCACCTTGGAGACTGGAAAGGGCACCACAATCTGCATAGGGGTTGTAGCAGACCCCATGTCAGGGGAGGAATGGACAAGTATATGATAGAAGGCATTCTTAGGATGGCAGAGAAAGGGGAGATACTGTTGATGGGAGACCTGAATATGCCAGATGTTAACTGGAGCACATTTGCTGCAACCACATCCAAGAGCAGGGCCATTCTCGATGCCCTGCAGGTGGCAGGCCTCAGACAGCTAGTTTCGGAACCCACTCATGAGGGAGCAATCTTAGACCTCGTACTCTCAAATGGGGGCAGTGAGAGGATCTCAGATCTAGAAGTGGGCTGCCATCTGGGAACAAGTGACCATCAAACAGTGTGGTTCACGTTAAACTCAGCTACAGAGTCAAGCCATACACTGGACTTCAGGAGGGTTGACTTTGGCAAGATGGAAGAGTGCCTCAGAAAAGCACTAGCAAACAGGCTAGAAGGAGGGGTTGAGCAACAATGGGGCATCATTAAAACTGCCATCACAGAGGCAACAAGCCTTTGTGTGAAGCAAATAAACAAATCAAAATGAAAGAAAAAGCCACTATGGTTCTCAAAAGAGGTGGCTGGGAAAGTCAGGGAGAAAAAGATAGCATTCCGGAAGTATAAGAAAACAGAGAAGGAGCAGGATAGAGAGCTGTACCAGTTAAGGCAGAAGGAAGCAGGGAGGGAAGTCAGAATAGCAAAGGCACAAACTGAGGAAAAGATAGCCAACTCGGTTAAGAAGGGGGATAAAACCTTTTATAGGTACATCAGCGAGCGTAGAAAGACAAAGGGAGGGATAGTGAGGCTGAGTAGAATGAACGGTGGGTGGGCAGAGGGGGACAATGAAAAAGCAGGGATACTGAATGAATATTTCTGCTCAGTATTCACAAAAGAGGAGGGGGAAGTACCTAATCCAATTAACAGAACCACTCTTGATAGGGGGGTTGATCCCAGTCCTTTCACAGAAGAAAGGGTTCTGCAAGAACTCCTAAAACTGAAAGTGGACAAAGCAATGGGGTCTGATGGAATTCACCCCAGAATTCTAAAAGAATTAAGGGGGGAACTAGTGAAACCACTGGTTACTCTTTTTAATAAATCATGGGAGGATGGTGTGGTACCCGCGGACTGGAGAAAGGCGGATGTGATTTCTCTTCACAAAAGTGGGACCAAGACAGAGGCAGGAAACTACAGACCTGTCAGTTTGACCTCTGTGGTAGGGAAAGTGATGGAGTCACTTCTGAAGGAAAGAACTGTTGAGTACCTAGAGGCCAGTGGGTCACAGGACCCAAGGCAGCATGGGTTCACAGCGGGAAGGTCATGTCAGATGAATCTAATAGATTTCTTTGACTTGGTGACCAAAGTAGTAGACCAGGAAGGGGCTGTGGACATGGCCTACCTAGACTTTGCAAGGAATTTGACACAGTCACATAAAAGATTAATAGTCAAATTAACTAGCCTGGGAGTGGGTCCCAGGGTGGTAGCTAGGTACAAAACATTGGCTGGACAACAGGACACAGAAGGTAATTGTAAATGGAGTCCACTCTGAAGAAAGAGGGGTTACTAGTGGGGTACCGCAGGGTTCAGTGCTGGGTTCAGTCCTTTTTAATGTCTTTATAAGTGACATTGCAAAGGGACTGGAAGGAAAAGTATGCCTCTTTGCAGATGACACAAAGATCTGCAACAGGGTTGATACACAAGGAGGCATGGAAAGGATGAGAAGGGACTTGGAAAGGTTGGAGGAATGGTCAGAAGTATGGCAGCTAGGATTCAATGCAAAGAAGTGCAAAATAATGCACCTAGGAAACAAGAACCCAGGGGAAGAATACACAATGGGGGGTAGTAACAGCAACAAAAAGGAAAGGGACCTGGGGGTAATCATATCAGATGACCTTAAGGTTAGCAAGCAATCTGAGAAGGCAGTAGGAGGGCTGGGGTATACTGGGATGCATAGGAAGAGGCATCATCAGCAGAAAACAGGAAGTTGTTATCCCGCTGTACAGACAGTTGGTGAGACCCCATCTGGAGTACTGTGTCCAGTTCTGAAGATCCCATCTCCGCAAGGACATAGACAGGATAGAGGCAGTCCAGAGGAGGGCAACTAAAATGGTGCAGGGTCTGCAAGAGAATCCGTACGAGGAGAGACTTAAGGAGCTTAATATGTATACCCTTGAGGAAAGAAGAGAGAGGGATGACATGATAGAAACTTTTAAGTACCTCAGTGGAATCAACAAAGTCCAAGAGGGTAGCATCTTTCAGAAAAAGAGACATGCAAGAACAAGGGGACACAATTTAAAGGTAGAGGGGGGGCAGTTCAGGGACAATGAGAGGAAGTATTTTTTCACAGAGAGGGTAGTGGATGCATGGAACAGCCTTCCTGAGGAGGTTGTAGGGTCTAAAACTGTGGGAGAATTCAAGAATGCACGGGACAGACATAAGGCAATTCTTGTGGGGGGGTAGGAAGAAATAGGCTGTTGGTTAACTAGGATATGCGGCCTATCCTGTAGGTAGGGAAATGGGCAGACTAGATGGGCCAAGCGGTCCTTATCTGCCATCAAAGTCTATGTTTCTATGTTTCTACATGATGATATAGAGGGGGACTGATTGAGTGAGCTGTACCTTTATGGTAATGCAATTGAATTCCTTGGGCATCGAGGAAGAGTCTATTACAGAGGTAGTATACTTGACATGGATGTCGATAGCTACTCCCCTTCCCCCTCATCAGTCTATCCAATCTAAAGAACTTGAACGAGGAGATATTAATTTCACGGTCCTAGGTGGAGGGCTTCAACCACATTTCTGAAACCACCAGCACATTAGTGCTGGTGTGGTTGATCCACGTCTCTATAGTATCAAATTTCCTAAGCAAACTGCAGGCATTAATATGAATAAGACTCAGCCCCTTCAACTG
The DNA here is from genome assembly GCA_016271365.2 of Neoceratodus forsteri. NCBI lineage: Eukaryota > Metazoa > Chordata > Ceratodontiformes > Ceratodontidae > Neoceratodus > Neoceratodus forsteri. The sequence continues at coordinate 1,497,990,002 of CM057449.1, forward strand.
ACCAAGTTGAGAAGGATCTGAAATAGGGAGAGGGGGACCAGGGTTAACTTCAACATTACCTGCGCAAATAAGCAGCAATAGAAGAAATTTTCTGAGGGCATCCAAGAGTAGCCTAATCATGCAGATTTTACCTCTCCTATGGAGACTGGGCTCAATGAATGGGGGTGGTGTTACTCAAGTAGCCAGAGGGCCCAAGTATACATGTAGGAGCATCCTAACAGTAAGAATAAATAGGTGTGCAGGAGTAAAAAGCAGCATAAGTTGATTATTACAGCTGATATATGAAGATGACCATGTGCTGCACGGTCCGTACAATAGAGTGACCTGTGCTAAAGAAGGCTTTTGGACAATCTTGGGGTATAATGGGCATGGAGGATGTTGTCTGGATATTTGAGAATGGACAGCAGTAACGATATCAGGGTACTGATCAAAAGTATATTTGAGTGAACATACGAAGCACCCTAGGAAAGGCAGTAAGGACTGCATTTTGAGTCCTATGGTACAGAAAAAGCTAGTGCAGTGGCTAGTTCAATCAACACTGTGTGCAAAGAGCACTACAACTTCTCCTTATATAAATGAAATGAGTACAGGTTCGATATATGTCTCTTTAAGAAAAAATACAAGGTATATTTGTTGGTAAGCTGGAGCACCAGTGAGGATTCAGCACCATCTAGGAAGGGGGAGGAAAGGTATTTAAAAGTGTCAGGGTGGGGAGAGGGTGGGCGGGAGATTTAAAACATTCCCTCTACCCAAAAAACAGGTCCGTAGAAGCCCAAGGCAGGGAGACAAGAATCAGCCTATCGGAGAGAAAGCTGCAACCTCATCCACCAGTCACAGGCTAGGTTCACACTGCTTCAGCCAATGCATGCCCTGAGATGCCTTCCCAGTCTATGTCAAGTGGCTCACCTGAAAAGGAGCTTTGGGCGGTGGGTCTAGTAGGAGGGAGCAGTTGTGGCAGCTTGGAGAGCCATGGCCACACAGGTCTTCAGAGTGCCCTGACAGGGGCTCCTAAAAATGCAAGGAGGTAGGGCAGAATTAATAATTAGTGGAGACAAAGGCTAACACAGAATCAGATTGGGGGCAGGGATTCTCACAATTAAGCTAAAGAGCAGTTAAGTGAGGGGTGGAGGCAAGCAGCTAGCAGCACAATGGGGGATCGATCAGTCACTGCCAAGTGACTCCACACCCAAAGTTTCTGAGACTACCAAGGATTCAGGAAAAAAAAATTAACAGGGAAGGTTAGCAGTCTGGGGTTGAGTGGCTGCAGTAGGAGGGATTAGAGAGGAGAGACACAGGGCAACCTAAATACGAGCAAGCACGTAGTTGAAATACAGTGCAGTTAAGGCAAACCACCCTACATGAACATTCCCCACAGCAAAGCCTGCTTACAAATATACTTAAACAAAGTATTGATTTAAAACATTTCCTGCTGCCCAAAAAACCAGGTCCATAGAAGCCCAAGGCAGGGAGACAAGAGTCAGCCTATTGGAGAGAAAGCCATAACCTCATGCTCTTAGGGCACAAAAGCCTGGGGGCAACGTACCAAATCAGGGTGGGGGGTAGGCAGTGGAGTATTAGCAGTCAATAAACAGGAAAGAGACCTGGTGGTTATCATTTCTGATGACCTGAAAATAGCTAAACAATGTGACAAAGCAGTAGAAAAGGCTAGCAGAATGTTCAGATGTATAGGGAGGGGGATCAGCAGCAGAAAGAGGCAGGTACTAATACCACTGTACAGATCAATGGTGAGACTCCACCTCAAGTACTGTGTACAGTTCTGGAGGCCCTATCTCCAAAAGAACGCAGATAGGGTGAAAGCAGTGCAAATGAGGGCAACCAAAATGGTGCAAGGCCTGCCTCAGAAGCCCTATGAAGAAAAGCTTAAGGATTTAAATTCGTACTCCCTAGAAGACAGGAGGGAATGGGGGGGATATGAGAGAGGCATTCAACTACTTTACAGGAATAAACAAGGTACAGGAAGTGAGCATTTCAGAAAGAAAAAGATGCTCATGGATAAGGGTTCACAATTTGAAGCTGGGGGGGGAGGCTCAGAGGAAACATGAGGAAGTACTTCTTCACGGAAAAGGTGGTGGACCCTTGGAACAGACTCCCAGCAAAAGTGGTGGAAACTAGAATGATCACAGGATTTAAGCATGCATGGGATAGACACAAAGAAATCTTAGAAGCAAGAGCAGGGTTTAAGCTGGAGTCCAAGTAAGGTCTCCGGTGGCACCATAGGTAGGGAATTCAGGGCAGACTGGGTGGGTCAAGTGGTCCTTATCTGCCAACAACTTCTATGTTTCTATGTTTCTATTGCACCAGGACTCAGAAATTATGGCTATGTCCAGGTCTGCTTCTGCCATGGTGGCCTCTAGGTCTGTAATCTTATTGCCCAGATGTTGAGCATTTTCACACATGGCTCTCCAGATTGTACTGCCACCCCCCATTTTACCCATTTGCCCTCCCTTATTTCCTCTCCATGCCTCATTCTGCCTCCCCCTTTGGCTAGCTTAAATGCTCATCAATGTCTGTTCACTGAGGATCATGCTTCCCCTCCTGGATGGATGCAGACCATAGCCCCTGTACAGGCCTGTCAACAGCTCTTACAGTTGGTATATCAGCTGTCAAACACTAATTAAGCAGTTTAATATCAGGCCATGAGCCTGCAATCCATCCCTCTTTTTCCTGGAATCTTTCTCCACCCAGATCCCAGCAGGGCTTACTCCACACTCCATTTGGAATCCATAGGGTAATTACTCAAGGGTCCAGGTTCATTTCTGAATTCTGAAGTTCTAATTTCTGGCCAATGTTAGTTCTCAATGCCCCAGCAGCTCCAATCATCTGAGTTTATGTAGTATGTTATGTACCATGCTGAACTGTAACCTTAGTATCATCAAATTCCATATCTTCAGCTTTGTTACTATTGACTGAGATCTGTTTGCTCCTGGAAACCAAAGTCTAATGAAAAGGCAGAGATACCCCTGTAGTACTCATGTATAGTTGTTTCTGTTGTAATACTTCCAGTTATTTTTTTTTTCTCAGAAAAAGGTGCTGTCTTTTTCCTCCAGCATGGCAAGATGAATCGTTTTTCTGGTGACCATGTCTTTCTCAGTAGAAGCTCCTCAGGACACCATTCTGCAATTATTGAGTCCATGTCTGGATCTTTTATATCTTTTATAGCCTCGTCCCTCCTGGGATCATTCATGGTAGCTGGATGGGCCTCCATGGGAGTAGGGACAGGAGATAGGCAGATCCTGCTGCCCCTGGAGATGCTATACCTATGGCAACCTCTCCTTCAGGATCTGACATACTGACTGGCTGACAGTATGGCGCCCCCTATCTCTCAGAGGAAGCAAAAGTACAGGAATTTTTTTGAATAATGCAAGAGATTAAATAATCTTTTTTTACTGTCAAATACATTAATAACTTACAGAGATCATCTTTTGCAATAGTTCTCAGAGGTTTCTGAAAATTCTAACAAAATATGTAAACCATTTAAATTAGGGATTGGTGGACCAGTTCTGGTACAGTTCCACCCCCCCCCCCGGACTACTCCAACTCGGTTCTGATTGGGAAAACCAAGTCTTTCAGGGCTCAACAGAAACTGCAGAGTAGGCCCAGTTTGGAAGTGCTGTCCAGTCCTGAATAACTCTCTCACTACCAGTACTGCATGGAAAAGGCAAGGCAGGGTGCAGAAATGTGCAGAAAATGTTAAAAAAGTGTTTCCTTTTTCCATGATCTCTGCCAAAGACTTTCAAGTCCCTGAACTGTCACATGACCAACAAAGGGAAATATGTGTAATTCTAGGGCACTGAAGGAAACCAATCAATGAGGGTCTCTGTTCTGTGATAGACACATGTTCTAGCCAATCCTCTATATCAGCCACCTCAGGATATCACAGCCAACACAGGACATCTGAGTATCGAACGCATTTCGGGCTTTGCATTCAACAGTGACAGTCATGTATGTGTGTGTTTAGATTAAAAAAAATGAAAATCATTTTGTTAGAGAGGGAGAGGAAGAGAGTGAGAGACCAACACATTCAACAGCAGAGCGCAGATGTTGCAGAGGACTGCAGAATACTCTTATTAAAGAGTATATATATATATATATGTATTTTCCATTAGATTCAATACTAGATTCAATACTAGAATCAATACTAGAAGTATAAGATAGGCAGAAGGTGTTAGCCCATGGTGCCTATCTCCTGCACTAGCAGGTCAGTTGGTCACCACCGGTGGCAAGCAAATGTTTGTCCAGTTTTGTTTTAAAGGCCTGAAAGTTGTTTACTTCCACAACCTCCCTTGGGAGGCTATTCCATAATGGAATAATTCTTTGGGTAAAGAAAAAACTCCTTGCATTATTTTTTTGAAAATGTTAGGTGCAATTAAAATTTCTAACCTCTTAAATTTATATTTTTATTGTTTAAAACCAAGCCCAAGTTATTCATTAGGCTGAAATCCATGGACACGTTATACGTATTCAACAGGTCTCCCCTTGTTCACCTTAATTCTAATGGGTACATCTTCAAACTTTGTAGTCAGTCATTGTAGTTAATATGTTCCAGCCCAGACACCATTTTTGTAATTCTTTTCTGGACCCTCTCCAGACTATTGACATCTTTTCTGAGGTATGGGCTTCACAATGGTGCACAATAGTCCATGTGTGGCCTCACATAAGCCCTGTAGAGTGGCACCAAACATGATCTACTCCTAGTAGTAAAAACTTTATTGATACATCCCAAGATACTGTTTGCCTTTTTGACAACTTCACTACAGTGATCACTAAAGGTGTGGTCACTGGTAATAAGTATACTCAGGCCACGTTCACTATCCACTGCCTTAAGCGCTACCCCATCCAGTGTGTAGGTTTCCCTCCTATTGTCAGCACCAAAATGCATTACTACACACTTACTTGTGTTAAAACTCATTCCATTTTATGCTGCCCAATTTTTCTAATAATTTCAAATCCTGTCTTAGTGATTCTATGTTCTTATCACTCTTCACTTCAGCTCCCAGCTTGGAGTCATTTGCAAATTTGGCACAAATATTTTGGACATCTTTATTCATGTCTGAGATAAATAGTGCAAATAATACAGGTCCTAACACCAATCCATGAGGAACCCTGCTTGTCATAGGTCCCGTCTCTGACAAATGACCCCTAATTCTAACTCTTTGTGTTCTATTACTCAGCTATGAGTCAACCCACTTGACAAGTGTTGGTTTTATACCAAACGTCTGCAACTTATTTATTAATGTAGCATGTGATATCCTGCCAAATGCTTTTTGGAAATCCAGATACATGACATCTACTGGTAGTTTTTGACTTACTTGTTCATAAAATACCAATGTGTTGGTTAAACATGATCTATTTTTTTAAAACCATGTTGTGTGTCATCCTATAAATTTTTATCCTGCATCTCCTGTTCTAATCTGTCCTTAATAATTGTTTCCAATAATTTGCCCAGGATTAATGTGAGACTAATGGGCCAATAATTGCCCACATCTCCCCTATCTCCTTTTTTTTAAATATGGGCACCACCAAAGCAGTCCTCCAATCCTCAGGTACTTCATCTGACGCCAGTGACATATTATATAATCTCTACAGTGGGTCAACTGACATTTGGCACTTCTCCTCCCTACCGCATCTTAACTCCATGCTTCTCAATCACTTCTCCCCTACCTGCTCTTGCAGCATGGCCTCTTAACAGCCCACAGTATAACAGCCTTGGTCATGCAGCCTATGTTCATTTAATGTTTGCCTTCCTGCTCATAATACATCTAATGTATGTATTTAAACTATGCCTGTTTGTGTCAGTATCAACTTGTTCTATGCCTCTATAACTGGTATCTAGTTGTACTGGGTCTGTCCCTACTTAGGTATTTGCACTAAGTACTATGCATGATATGTAGTTTTACCTACCTCAATTGTATGTACCCCCAACCCCCAGGATGCATCTGGAATCGAGCAGTAGCCTGCTCAGTATGCCTTCTGGGTTAAATGCTTGAATAAATAAATAAATTAACCATTTGCTTATTTTTCTTATCAGTGTAGGATGTAATCTATTGGGCCCTGCAGATTTGTCTGTTTTAATTTTTGTTGATTTCTCCTTTATCTCTGATTTTATGATTTTGATCGTTCCAGTTTCAGCAGACTCTGGTGGCATGTTGAGCCGAGCATTGCTCCTCTTATCAAACACAGAACAGAAATATTCATTAAACATCTGTGCCTGCAGCAGGTTCTATATATTCTGTATTTTCTGATTTGTTTGGTCCTATCATTCTATCTGTTGTTTTGTTACCATATTTATATATGCAAAGAATGCTATTCCATTGTCCTTCATATGTGCCAACCTAAACTCAACCCGTTTTTTTCTGCTTTAATAGACTGTTTAGTCATTTTTAACTGCTTTTTGTATGTATTAATATTGTATAACCTATAATCCCCTTTCATTATTTGATACAACTTATTTTTATTGTTTAGATTTTTCCAGACCCTACTTGTAAGCCATATAGGTGTTTTACCATTTGTATTGTATAGTGCCTTGTTAGGTACATAATTATTTTCTAAAGCTTATAATTTGTCTTTTATCTGTGTCCATAACTGTCCTGTTGTTGTTTCCTGAATCCAATTTCCATCTTGATAGTCCATCTGTAATGCTGTGGAACTCTCCCCTACTATAGTTTTTGACTACTTTATTATCACATAGGTGTTTTTGATTTTCCACTAATGTTTAGCAATACAATGTTATGGTCACTGGACATTAGGGGTACTAACAGTCTTAGTTTATTTATTCCATCAGTTATGTCTGTAAGAACCAAATCCAGGATGTTGCTATTTCTTATTGGTCTAGCAACCATCTTTTGTAACCCTTTATTCATACACATATCTAGCAACAACTGTTCCTGCTTATTAGAGGCAGTACTGTACACTTGTCCCACTTGATTCCTGAGGTATTAAAGTCCCCTAGGACAAGTACTTCCTTGTTTTGTATTTGACCATCAGTACTATTAATAAGCATAATATGGTCTTCTGTTGTTATATCTGGAGGTCTATAGGCTACCCCTACAACTAGATTTTTGTTATTTGTTCTTAATATTTCTAATCACATCAACTCTGTGTTTGTAGTATAGTCTCTATTTATTGGTTTTCACTGAATGTCCTCTTTAACATAAAGTGCAACACCTCTTCCCTTCCTTTCCAATCTGTCCCTGTAGTAAACTTTGTAACCCAGTATGTTCCTACTCCAACCCATGCTATCTGTCCACCAAGTTTCTGTGATGATGGCTAAATCAGTTTTTCTTCTCTCATTATTAATTACGTTTCTGTTTTTTGATGTTATTTAAACTTTTAGCATTGGCCATGAGGACCTTTATCTCTTGTATTCCTTTTACCATGTGTTTTATTTGTGTTCTACTTCCTTTTGTCATTATATGTTTATCCCTACTCCCACCCTAACCTATTTTTTGGGGGGCACATGTTCTATTATTAACTGTGTTAAAAACATGTTTCCCAGTAATCTGGCTCCTTTTTTATTTAAGTGCAGTCCATCATAACTGTACAGATCATTTCTATTTTCAAAAAGTTCCCATGTTGTGATGTATTTTAATTGGTGTTCCAAACACCATTTCCTCAGCCATTTATTATACATTTGTATTTTCGAGCCCAGATATTCAAACTGCACCCAAAATGTGCGCAACAGCAGGAGCAAGCACAAATCAATTGCGCACATGCGCAACAGACGCGATATTCAAACATGGAGCAGAACAAATTGCGCAAGCAACCAACGTCTGAATATCGCACAAACTGTGCCATAGCGCAACCAGGAAGGGGAACCTGAGCAGAAAGGTTGCGCCATAGCGCAGCAAAGGCAGCCCAGCTGAGCAGTCCAGAGATGCCATAGCGCAAGCAGACCCCCCCCCAGCAGAGCAATGGAACTGCACAACCAGGGAGGCAGGCTGGGGCCCACCGCCAGCCATGCCACACATGGGCACAGGAACACACTGCAGAACCAACAAGACACCTGCACACCCCAAGCACAGCATCAATGGGGGTGGGACGGATGATGCACTGGCCCATGGGGACAAGCCAACAAAGCACAGCAGGGCCATGATGCCCCAGCACAACCACTGGCAGGCTGAGACTGCCACACACAGGGGGTTGACAACCACAGTGCACATCAGCCCCCCGTACGCACAGCACACCCTGCACCATCACCCCAAGACACCACCCATGTGCAGTGACTGGCACTGCAGGAAACACCATGCATCCCCCCCGGCACACGTCAACCCCGTGTAGCAGAGAAGCATAGAAGCCAGACCCACCCTGTGCACCCAGCAGTGGGTGGCAGCAAATGGCAAGACCAACAGAAAGTCACTGCCATGCTGGAGACACCTCCCCATGCACACACATGCACACACACACACACACCCAGGACCATACCACCGCAGATGGCATGCACACCACTGCAACTGAGCAACCATAGCCAGATGCAAATCAGAGACCAACACAGTATCATATCAAAATATAAATGTATTATAAAACTGTAAATTACAAAACCAACAACAACATAACTATTTACAAGAGAGGGGGTAGGGGTACAAGGTTGGGATGGGCAAGGGTAGGGATGAACAACTGGAGAGGAAGGCAGGGTGGGAGGGATGGGTGAAGTGGGAAGGGAATCCGGCCTAAGGCCTAGCAGGCTGGTCCTCTTCTGCCTGGTGCGCCGTGTCAGGCCATGGCGCTGGATGCTGGTGAGGATGGTCCTGTTGTCCAAGGACACCTGGGTGAGCTGCTGCAGTGCCCGCTCTATCCTCTGGAGCACACTGAGGCCTAGGAAAATGGGAACACAGTCAATGGCTGTGACTGACCACAACCCTGAACACCACCCAACCTGCAAGCCATATAGCCCAATGTCCCACACCTGTGATGGTATGCACCCACCAACAGTGAACATGCACATGGCCATCCCAACCAGGCGGCACCAGCTATGTGCACCACTGCACACACACACTGCCCATGTCCATCACAGCACAAACAAGGCTGTCAAGTGACGTGGCAATGTGGTGCAATGCCAGTTACACAGCCATGTGCCCAGTGCATGCATGGACCACCAGTGATGCACACACAGACGTGCAGTGACACTGAACAGTGATGAATGTCGCCTGTGTCATGCATGGTTGTGTTGTGCATGGCTGGTGGTCATGCCCACCCCCTCCAGCATGCAATAGCATCCATGATGTAATGATACTCACACTCCGCAAGAAGCTGTGTCTGCTGCTGCTGCTGCTGCTGTGGCCCACCCCTTAATGCACCACCGACTGGCACCAGGGCCCTGCCACGGCCCTCCTCACCACATGCCTGCATCCTCTCAGCCTGGCCTGTGGGAGACAAATGTTAAGAAAAACATCAGTGTGACTCCAAAGCAGACTGTCCCCTGCCCCAGTGAGAGTGCCTGCCCACACAGCCAGACCCATGCATCTCACACCTGCACACACTGACACAGCCAACCATGACAGAGCCATCACCCATGCACAGCCACCAAAACACACTCACACCCCTACAGAGAATACAGGTGCATAGATGGCACACCCACCTGGCCTAGGCACCACGCCCCTCCTGGCACGTGACCGTAGCCGCTCATGCAGGTCAGGCTCCCTCCTGCGGAGGTCACTGTACCTGTGCCGGCACTGTTCAGCAGACCGGCGCTGCCCAGTGACCCCCACCAGGTCATTGGCCACTTGCAGCCAGACCTGTGTCCTAGCCATGGTGAGGGGCTCCTCACCAAACAGTGCCCCATAGTGGGGCTCTACCAGAGCCACCAGGTTGGCCACCTTCACGGGGCTCCATTGCACTGCCTTCCTGCGTGCCATGCTTCCAAGTTTACAGCAGGCAATATGGCGCCCCGCTGCACGGCACCCCCACGTGGAAATGTTGTGCAATAGACCACCATATGTTTCAATAGCACTGTTCGTACAGTGCCATTAGTCCACATAGCGCTGTCACCAGACAGCGCAATAGGGCTGTACACATGGCAGCTGAACAGCACCAGGGGGCAAAGGTCAGACACCAGGTCAGGGGTCTATGACGCAAGGCCACGCACAGCGCCATCTGACATCTACGCATCCTGTGCAACCGACCACCTGCGTGACAGTGCCACAGTGGACTATTGCGCAGTAGTGCCACAGCGCCATATAGTGCCCAGTGCTGTAGCTCCACTGGCACAATGGTGGCCATGGCCTGAATTGCCGATCGCGCACAGCACATCATCAGCACGGCAGACGCCTGCGTAAGCTACCTGGGCATGCGCAATGCAATGTACCACACAGTCACAGATCTGCGCTATTGGCTCAGCCGGCTCAACCGTCTTGCGAAAAGCGCAATGGCGCGATATTCAGCCGACACGTGCAAATCATCTGATCAGCCATTCAAAGGCGCAGTGGCGCGATTTGCATCTCATTACAGTTGCTCCTCTCCTAATTTGCATGCATTGCTCTATAAAAGTGCGACAGTGGGCTGCGCTGGACAGATTCGGTTACTGCAGGTGAGAGGTGAGTTGCATGCTGTGGGATGTTCTGGGCAATGAGCATGGGATAATGCTGTAGACTGCACAGTGACAGGTGTCCACTTCCACCCATACAGATCGCCATGACCGAGCAGAGACAAGGTGAGGGTGAGGATGGTGGGTGAAGGAGGAGGCCAACTTCACCACGGCAGAGACTGAGGCCCTCTTCCAGGCCTACCTGGAGGATGAGGCACTACTGCATGGAAGCCGGGGCACCCCTCAGGCCCGTGCGGCTGTATGGGAGGGGGTAGCCCGGGCAGTGAACCTGCAAGGAAGCCACCAGCACTCCATGCAGGAATGCAAGAAGAAGATTGGGACAGACTGCAGGAGGGTGAAGGAGAAGGTGGCAGCCCTCAGGGCGGCACGTGCTGGCACTGGCGGGGGCCAGCCAGCGGTGGTGGAGCTGACCCCGGCTGAGGACCGACTGGCTGCAACTATGCAGTGCAGTGCTATTGAGGGTGTACCAGGAGGTGGATTCCAGACAGGTGGAAGCCCATCACTGCACGGTATGACATGGTGGTGGTGTTGGGGGGGGAGGAAGGTTGTTCACATGCACTCACATGTCCTCTCTTTCTGTTGCAGATCCTGTTTATCTTCAGGAGATGGTGGTGGTGGGACCAGGCAGTGAGGATGACCTGCTGGACATGGAGGAGGGTCCATCCACCTCTGTCACCAGCCAGCATGCACTGCACCAGCATGCACGCTGTGCTGCCAACTCTGGTGTCGGTGATTCGGGTGTGGGGGGTGCACAGCCTGTGTCTCAGCAGTCTGGCATGCAAGCATGCCAGCACGCTGTGACTGTGGCTGTAGCACGTACCTGCACCATTGATGATGCAAGGACTGCAATGGGCAGTGACATGTGTGTGTCCCATGACGGACACACAGCAGGCCAGCACGTGCCCCTGGGTCTTGCTGGTTCCAACTTGTGTGCCAGCATGTCGGCACAGTCCCAGGCTGTGCCTGTCAGCACCGGTGGGGCAGCACCGGTGGCTGTGCAGGTGTCTGGCACTGTTGCGGCCACAGCGGTGGAACGAGTGGACCCTGGGGCACAGCAGTTGGAGGGGCAGCAGCAGCAGCAGTCACCCACCAGGTCTGGGGGTACAGTGTCCAGCGGTGGCACATGCCCGCTGCCCTTTGATACGCCCATTCCTGGTCCTGAAAACAGCACCCACCCTCAAGGGGTGTTGTGCATCAGGACCTTCAACACCCTGGGGGACAGGATGCCGTTGTGGCACAGTACCCATTGGACGAGCACACCCACCTGCTGCGGGAATCAGTACAGCAGCAGAGGCGGGTTGCAATGTCCGTTTAGGCACTGTCTGTGGCTGTGGAGTGGCACAGCAGGGGGAGTGTGCTCTGGACTGTGCAGAGATGGTCCACATGCGGATGGATGTGACCGCCGCCATTGACAGGCTGACCCAGGCAGTGGCCTCTGTCGTAGATGCATTGGGCACACAGTCAGGTGACCCTGTACCGCACACCCCACACAGTTCACGCTCCACTCCCCATTCCCTGCGTCGTGCGACACCAGGCCTGTCGACGCCGGGTTCTGCTGTGGGCATCCCAAGCACCCCTGGTGCAGGTATGTTCGGCATGCTGCAGACCCCTGTGCGGGCAAGGTCGCGTTCGCACAGTGGGACCCCTGGTGGTCCAACAGTGCCACCCCATGTGGCCCCTGCTCAGCCTGCCAGTGCTGTTGGGTCATGGCGGGCTGCCCACGCATCCATGGTGGCCATGGGACAGTGCTACATGACTGACCTGTCTCCCAGTGTGGGCCCTGTCTGGTGCTGCCTGTGTGCAATGTGTGTCATGGTGGGCAGTGCACTGCTGGGTGCTCTGCTCAACTATGCTGACACACGGACCACCTGCACCCTCCCAACTGCTGTCCACAGGTGCGTGTGCATGATGATGCCTGCATTGTACTGTACACCAAGGTGCAAGGTGCCCAGCATCTGACACATATGCTTGGACAGTACAGGTGGTGGGGTGGTCGTGGTGCTGTGTGTTAGCAATGTCTGTTCTGCTGCTGTGCATTTGCCCATGTACGCTCTGTGCCTGGTGTGTGTGTGTGTGTCCATATGAGTGTTCACCCCTCCCTGATGGTGTGTTTGTATGCCTGGACCCTTCCACTCCCCTGGCCGTCATGCACCCTGGTGTGTTACCCTGTGTGCCTGTGGTTTGCGCCTGGACAGTGTTGGTTGCACATGGCCCCTTGACTTACCTGTGTTGTGCATAGTGCTCCTGTTTGATGGTGTCCCGGTGCAGCTGGGCCTGCCGGATCAGTCGGGGGTCCCGCAGTCCTAGGGGGGCTGCTCATCACCATCAACACCGGTGCCACTGGCGTCCCCATCGCTGTCCCCCTCTTCAACCTGTAGGGCTATTCCACAGTCCTTGGCCATGTTGTGCAGGATGCAACAGGCCAGGAATATCCCACAGGCCTTTGGGGGGCTGTACTGTAGGGCACCGCCGGAGGTGTCTAGGCATCGGAAGCGTGCCTTGAGCATCTCAAACACCCGCTCTATGATGTTGCGTATGGTGGCATGTGCCTCATTATAGCGTTGCTGTGATGGGGTCATGGGGCGCCGGTACGGTGTGAGCAGTCAGGGACGGTGTGGGTACCCGCTGTCACCTGTGTGGAGATAGTGGAGATCAGGGTCATGTGCAGGTCCATTTTGCCCATATCCCTGTGTGCCACTACTATGGCACCTGTGGCATTCCCACCCTTGCCCCAAGTTTGCATTCCATACATGCGTACTCACCCACTAGACGTCCTGTGGGGATGTCCCCACTCTCAAATCGATGGCACAGTGCGGACTGACGCCATATGAAGGCATCATGTGCTCCACCAGGGTGTGTGGCACAGACATTGATTATTCGCCCAGTGGCATCACACACCACCTGGCAGTTGACACTGGAGTAGCCTCTTCGGTTCCTATACGCTGCCCCATTGGGGCCAGGTGGCGTCACGAATGGCCACATGGGTGCAGTCTATAGCCTAACTGCACGGGCATGTCGTGTACCTGTGGAACTCCCAGCATGTTTGCTGCGCTCTGCTGTGGTGCTGGGGAAATGGATGCTCCGCAGCATGTGGCAGCAGTGTGCTGAGGAATTGGGTGAGGATGCGTGGCGTGGCCGACTGTGTGATGCCTGTGGTGTCCCCTGTCAGCCTCTGGAAGGTGCCCGTGGCGAGCAGGCACATGCAGGCTGTCACCTTGGTCTCCACTGACAGAGCGTGACTCCGTCGTGAGGGTGCCTGCATCACATCACTACACAGCTCACAAAGCCGCCTCAGTATTGCCCTGTTCAGGCGGTACCGGCCCATGATCTCTACATCTGTATACAGCTCATAGCTGATGCGGGCACAGTACTGCCTGTTGGGGGCATACCGCTGACGGGCCCTTCCACAGCCTCGTCCCCCGGAAGCTTGCATTCTCACCCCCCTCATTACAGCTTCCATGTGGAAGCTGGCACTGTCCATCTCCCTGGCTTCTGCCCCTCGGCTGGTGTTGCTGTGTTACCCCCGCTGTCCTGACTGCTACTTCCACTGCACCGGGCACCCCCCGCTGGCCTCTGCAGCCTATGGCCCCAATGCTTGCCTTGCCTGCCCTAGCCTGTCACTGCGTCTGTCTCTCTCTCTCTCTACCCCACTTGGCATCCTTAGCATTCTTGCGCCCTTCCTTGAGCCTTTTATTTTGGCTCATTTCCGCTAGTGCGTACTCCGGCAGTTCTGCCTCTGCGCAATGCGCAAGTCTTTGAATTTGCATTGTGCTCTTATGCATGGATCCACCCTCTGCGGTTGCGCATGCCTTCCTTTGCATTGCGCTATTGTTCAGCATGTTTTTGGTGGCGCAACTGCCTCCTGCTGAATATTGCAGAATGGCGCACTTTTGGTCTTGCGCAGGCGCAACCCTATTGCGCATGGCGCAACCCTTTTGAATATCCCACCCCCTAAGTTCTTCTCCATCTTGCTTTAGGTACTGGACACTAATTCTCCTCAGATCATTAGTACCAACATGTATTAATACTGTTTTGTAATGTGGTTTATTTTTAAACATGCTTGGTATCATTTTTGCTATGTCCCCTAGTTTAGCACCCCTGTAGCTACAGCTAGTGGTGTTTTCCTTATTTTTATGTGTTGAGTACCTATCTGTGTATTTAATCATAGAATCAACCAGAATGAAGATGTCCTTATCCTGTATATTTGGTTGCTCATTTGGGGGTGTCTGCTGATCTATAATAATATCCTCAGCATCTAACTGTATTGGTGCTGACTCCTCCTAATCAATTTCCCCTTGGTTGACACTGTTCATTGCATCCATTTTTATGCTATTTCTAATAGTGCTTGTGTCTGTGCCTCAGTATCCACTATCAAATTTACAAGAGGGTATGCCTGTTTCTAATTCCACACTATTTGTCATAGACAGTTGACCTTTTTTTATTCTTTTTTTATTGCCAACCTGGCTCCAGTAACCTATTTCTTCCTTCTCCTCACTGGTTCTTGTTCTCTTAACACTCATTCCTTCACAGTTTACTGCTTTTTTTAATGATGTCTTTTTGGAAAATTTCTAACTGGAGTTTTAGCTGCTGGTTTTCACCCACCTGTGTTATTAATTTCTAATTGAGTTTTTTAAGGCCCAGACAATTTTTAAATGTGTAGCTTTCAAATAGAGAGTCATGCTTAGTGCTGAACATACTGCAGTAAGAGCAACAGAACCCCAGTTACCCAGTTGTTAGAGTTACTACTTTCAGGGTCATTCAAAATTATGTTTGTCATGGGCATTATCTTTTATCAGTCTATGTAATGGTCAGTGTACCAATGTGTATATATATATATATATATATATATATATATTTCTTTTTTGGTGTTCCTTATGCTCAGTACTTCCTGACATACACTAGGACTCTATTTAGCCTAGGCTACCCCTTCTCTGATGCTATAACAGTAAATGTAGTTATTTTTCGTATACTTAAAGGGTCAGAGATTACTCTGGACTACAACGGTAACTCCAACAATGTGTTGTGTGGTCCAGTCACAGTTCCTAGATGGATAGCATTGTTTATAATCAATATAAGGAATCCCACCTGTCCCTATGTGGTTCTTGTACAGTGGATCCTTGTAGATGTTTCACAAACTACTTTCCGTTCCTTGGTCTAATTATTACACATTATGCCTTCTGTCCTCCACACATGGTGACAAGTGCACCCAACTCAGCTCACCCTGCTCACTGAGGGACTTGTATAAATACTAGATGCAACCTGAAAGTTCTTCCGAGGTTGCACTTGCACGCAGTACAGCAAAACAACTAAAATATATAAAATATCCTTCTCCTAACACCTGCGTAGTGTTAGGATATAAAAAAAAACCAGACCTACGTAGTCTCTACATTAAAAGTATATTGCTCAGCCCAATTTTTAGTTCATGGGGGACACCCAACAAACTACACTGTTTCTCCTGGTATCCCGTGACTTTGGTGACCATGATTGGGTGCATACTGAAAGGACAACTCAATCACAGCACCTGTCATTGGGACTAATGGGGAAGGTGGGCAACCGGATGGGGGGGTGGGCAAAATAGTGACATCCTGTTGCTACATGCCTACGTGCATGGGGGGAGCGAGCATGCCGAGTGTGGGGTGTGAGGGGATGGAGGGGTTGGTGGAGGATGGTGCTGCAGCATGCTGCTGAGCTGCTTCTGTAGCATGGTGGGTGGGTTCAGGGCTGGGGTGGAAATGGTGCAGGGTTTGGGTCCGGGCACGAGCATGGGCACAGGTACTTTTTGTTGTGCCTGGCCCAAATTGTTATTTTTTTCTGTGTTTGAACCCTCCTGACATGCACCCCTCCTGGAGTTGAGACTCCTTAAGTGGGGAGGTGTGGGGGGGTGTAGCACTTGGCAAAAAGCAAAAAATCCTAACTCCCCGGCACCATTTTGCTGCGTGTTGAGGAGTACATCGTAGAAATATTTTTTCCAGTGATGTGCCATCTCCTAATGGTGATCACCCACTGGTGATTGCCATTATCACATAGATCCATTTCTCCCCTTCCTTCTCATGCTATACAAGATAGCACAGATGGCCACTCAAGTGGCAATAGGCAAACAATAACTTATTACACTGGCTTTCAGGACTGCTGGATCCTTTTTCACAGCACAGAACTCTCTCACAGGCTGGCAGTAATCAGAAAAATGAGAGAGAGAGAGAGAGAGAGAGAGAGAGAGATTAGAGAGGCCAATGACTTCAACAGCAGAGTTCAGACACTGCAGACTCCACAGTAAAAAGAAAAACAAAAAAAAAACAAAGATAAACTTTTTTTAGGGATGGAGAGTACAGAGAGAAAGAGAGAGAGCGAGAGAGAGAGAGAGAGAGCAACAAATTCAACAGCAGACAACAGCAGAGTGCAGAAAAAATATATATATTAAGGGGAGCAGAGTCAGACAGGATAGGAAGACTTTATCTGTAGGTCATAGTGCCTCAGAAATTTTGAAGAGGGCTTATAGTGCTGTACAGATTTTGAAGGAAGGGTGTCACCCATGTATCAGACTCTGTGTTGCCCATCTCTGTGCCTGAACTACTATTATGTCATAGTGCCATACAGATTGTGATGGGGGGTCATGTCTCAGACTCTGTGTTGCCCATCCCTGTGCCTGAACTACTATTATGTCATAGTGCCATACAGATTGTGATGGGGGGGTCACATCTTAGACTCTGTGTTGCCCATCTCTGTGCCTGAACAACTGCTAGGTCATACTGCTGTAGTGTAGGCTCTGTGTTGCCCTTCTCTGTGCCTGAACTACTGTAGTACTAAGTCATAGTGCCATACAGATTGTGAAGGGAGGTCACATCTCAGACTCTGTGTTGCCCACCTCTGTACCTGAGCTACTAGGTCATATAGTGCCATACAGATTGTGAAGGGGGGTCATGTCTCAGACTCTGTGTTGCCCATCCCTGTGCCTGAACTACTATTATGTCATAGTGCCATACAGATTGTGATGGGGGGGTCACATCTCAGACTCTGTGTTGCCCATCTCTATGCCTGAACAACTGCTAGGTCATACTGCTGTAGTGTAGGCTCTGTGTTGCCCTTCTCTGTGCCTGAACTACTGTAGTACTAAGTCATAGTGCCATACAGATTGTGAAGGGAGGTCACATCTCAGACTCTGTGCTGCCCATCTCTGTACCTGAGCTACTAGGTCATATAGTGCCATACAGATTGTGAAGGGGGGGGTCATGTCTCAGACTCTGTGTTGCCCATCCCTGTGCCTGAACTACAACTAAGTCATCAAATAGTGCCTCATGTGTTTTGAGGGGGGGTCACATCTCAGACTCTGTGTTGCCCATCTCTGTGCCTGAACTACTACTAGTACATAGTGCCATACAGATTGTAAAGGGGGGTCTCATCTCAGAATCTGTGTTGCCCATCTCTGTGTCTGAACTACTACTAGGTCATATAGTGCCTCACTTATTTTGAGAGTGGGGTGTTACATCTCAGACTCTGTGTTGCCCATTTCTACACCTGAACTACTACTAGGTCATACAGTGCCTCACATATTTTGTGAGGGAATGACATATCTCAAAGTCTGTATTACCCATCTCTACATCTAAACTAATACTGCTACATAAGCAATTATATTGGACCCCCCCAAAATGATTTAGAATCAGTCTGTTATAGAAATAGAACATGTGGTCAACACAAGCATTATGGTTGAAACTGGTACACATAACAATAAAAAATATTTCCCAAAAACAAACTCAGAAAAAGGAAATTCACTGCTGAAGATGTCATTAATACAACTGGTGAAAATAAAGCAACACAACCAGAAAAAGAAAAGAATGTTGGTGAATCCCCTGATCAAAGTAGTGCTGCACTGTCAGCATTGCCAGAAAAATCATAGAAACATAGAAATTTGTTAGCAGATAATGGCCTTTGGCCCACCTAGTCTGCCTCTATACCTCCAATAACTGTGCTCTTTTATGCTCTGCCAGTATTAGGTTGTCCCCCTCCTCCAATTATCAGTAGTCCTCTATGCTTATCCCAAGCATTTTTAAATCCATTTATTGTTTCTGCCCCACCACTTCTGCTGGTAGGCTGTTCCACTTGTCCACCATCCTCTTTGTGAAGAAGTACTTTCTCACATTTCTCCTAAATCTCCCTCCTGCCAGTTTCATCTTGTGGCCCCTTGTCCTTGAGCAACTTTTTCTCTGAAAAATTGCATT
Source organism: Neoceratodus forsteri (assembly GCA_016271365.2). Classification (NCBI taxonomy): domain Eukaryota; kingdom Metazoa; phylum Chordata; order Ceratodontiformes; family Ceratodontidae; genus Neoceratodus; species Neoceratodus forsteri. The sequence continues at coordinate 1,498,008,776 of CM057449.1, forward strand.
CTTTTGTACCTTATTTTTCCCTGGGAGGTACTTACATTTTTCAGTTATATCCCCTCTCCCTCACTCGTCTCCTCTAGGGATTACATATTTAATTCCTTCAGAATAGCTTCATAGGGATTATGATGTAGTCTATGCACCATTCTAGCCACCCTCTTCTGAATTGCCTCCGCCCTATCAATATCCTTACGCAGGTCTTTACACAGGTGGGGCCTTCAGAACTGGACGCAGTACTCAAAACCAGGTGTAGATGGAGGTAGGGTGTCACCTGAGAGCTAAATAAATTCTGATGGTTGCTTAATGTACCAGCTATACCCAACATTCATATTCTGTTTGTTGATCACATGCCTGATGGGGAAAAATGGTAGTTTGCATCAATTTTGTACTGACACAAATGACACATTTTGTGATTTTCAGCTCCACATACTTAATGCAGATTCATGGGCCATTTCTTCGAAAGTAAGTGACATATATATTCAAATGTGGTCTCAATGAATAGGTGTGAGTTAGAGCTTTAAAATGCATACTCATACATTTCCTCAAAAGATTAATGTTAAAATTTATAGAGTTAACTACCAACCACCACCCTTTAATTTCTTGTGAAATTTCAAAATATTCTTATATTTAATCTTGTCAGACAGGATTTATTGCTCTTTATCATATAATTTTATGTTGTCTAAAAGGGTAATAACTCTGCTTTGAAATGCATATGTGGTTGTGAATTTTTAAGGTAATATAAGAGGATAAATTGATAAAAATGAAGACATTAGTGCTGTGCAGAATTTTCAAATTCCGGCAGAACAAAACTCTGCAGAAATTTCATAATTCCACTGAAATTCTGCTGAATTTCACCAGAAATAGAATGGTGGGTTTCTACAGCAGAAAACAGTCATGAAATGATTTTCCTTGGAAAAAATACATGTTCATTCCGTGGCTCTCAATATTTTCCATGGAATTTGTTGAGAAACAATTTTCCATGGTAAAAATGCTGTTCTGAGGAATATTATTTTGTGGGTTACAGGAGGTGGAATTCTGCAGAAGAACCAGTGAAATTCTGGCTGAAATTTCACCAGAGGATGGTCGTTCCCTGCTCATTCCACCGGCAGAATTCTGCATTGTGCATAGCACTAGAAAATTCTTGGACCTTGCAGTGTGTAGTGCAGTACCCTGTCCCAACAACAAGAGACTCTGAAGTAATTTCTCTGACTGACAAAAGTTACTGCACACATTCAAACCCAGTTAGGTGGTGAAAATCCTCATGATGAGTTGTGTGCATTAATTCCGATGCCAAACTATGACCCTGCCAAGCATGGCTACCATAGACAATGCTATCAAAAGTTCACAAAAGTCAAGAGTATCAGAAAATCTGGAAAACATGCAGATGCTGCTAAACGTAGCTCACATCATCATCTCAGGGGTGGTGTTCCTTGTGCTTCATCATCTAGAGTGCTATTTCCTGATACATGTGGAATCTGTAACAGATATGTAATCAAAGTGAAGGGGAAGAATAAATATCCATCTGCTATTGTTACTGTACAAAAACAGCTGAAGCCACAATGAGAAGGGTGGCAGCGCTACATGATGACTAAGATATGCTCACAAAAATTAAGACAGAGGACCTTATTACAAGGGAGTTTTGTAAATATGACAAGTGCTACCTAAATTATACAGTAGTCACAGGGGACAGGACCCTAGATGATCAGAATAGAAGTAATGATGAGGATGACAATGAGCAGTCAGACAGAACTGGGATTGAGGCTGTTTGTCATGTAATTGAAGACAATGTACTTCAAAGACACCAAGCCATTTCAATGAAGGCATTGAATGAAATCTCTGGTGTCAGAGTAGGAGATCGATGATACAGTTATAAACTTAGAAACCAGCTGAAAAGAAATATGGGGATTCACTTTTATTTTAGCAGTTGATCTTCAAAAACTAATAGCTGTAATCAGTGCTGAGTCATTAACTGTTGGCGCATCAATCACAGAGCTTTTGAGAATGGATGACAATCAAGTCATCAAGCATGCTGCTTCCCTGTTGCTGAACATATCTTAAGATTGGTAGAGACGTCACCTTCACTACCAGGGCCACCAACAGTGGATGCTCCCCTGAGTAAAGAATGACAGCCCCCAGAGACAGTTCAATCATTTTTCTTGCATGTACTCAAATCACCCAAACATACAGAGAGTTAACAAGTCTCCCAGTTGTCAAAGTCCTACCCAGAATATCTAATTCATGGTGCCACATGCATCAAGTCTCTCACTATAAAACATGCACTTGATGGAGTTTTGCTGCACAATATAATTGGACAGAAAATGCCTGTGAACATTCTGTTTCATTTTGGAAATAGTTGCAGTTATGACCAATTGTGGGAAATTGAAACTGGTTTAATGGAACTTTCACAACATTTTCAAGGGCAAGGTCTGTTACTGCCACTTCAGCCAAAGTCAGTCTTCTGTTGTCTTAACAGTTTTCTGGATGGAAAACTTTGATCAGAACATTGAAACAGTTACTGGACATAGAACAATACACAATACACATGGTGTTGCATGCCATGGAGAATCTGAAGGCTCCATTCTACAAGAAAGTTCTATTGAAATTCCTCACTCAGAAAGAAGGGTAATTGTATCTAACAAAAACAAATTAGAACATCGACAGAAGAATTCAAAGAAGGAGCCAACCACATTTAGCAATATGACCAAGTCTACTGTGCCAACATCAGTGGTAAATATTGGAAAGGCAAAGCTAATGCTATGGAAACTCAGTCGGGAAGCGCACAAGGAGGATCTGCTTGTCCCAAGGTTTAGTGGTTGGCTGACACTAGTTTGTAACAATCATTCAAGTTCACCAGGGAAAACGGTTATCACATATCTTCCACCCATCAACAAACCCTACAATGATTATGCCACTGCAGTTGAATACTTCACACAAACACAAGAAATGTCTCAGCAAGTAAATATTCCCTATGTTCACCTGACACATGATGTTGAATCAGCTGCAAAGGCATATCATGTTGTGTGAAATTTCCCTGATCAGTTCCACAATGTCATAATAAATTTGGGAGATTTCCACCTATTCCTGGAAAACCTTGGCATTATAGGACAGTTAGTTGGTGGCAGTGGCTTTAAAGACATAATATTTCTGGCAGATCTTTATGCCTCTGGCAGCATAAGGAGAGTTTTGCATGGTTAGCATTACAATCGGGCATGGACTGTACATGAGCATTTTGCAGATGTCTTAGAGTGATTGCTTCAGGTCACATTTCTAGAGTATTCAACAGAATGGAATGCCACCCCTGCAGTATTACGTGACCCGATCAGATCATCACCTCAACCCATAGACTTCCATATACTGCTTCAGGAGGTTTTATGTGATATGGCAATCACAGAACAGCAATCGCCATTACGGTGAATGAATTTTGGTGATGCACACTCACAGCAACTGGCAATACGGCACCCGAGATCCATGGCTCTATTTTTTAATGCGGGGCTGCACCCCTACACTCCCCATACTAAAGGATTCTCAGCTCCAGGGGGGTGCATGTCGGGGGGGGGGAATGCAATATTTGTAAAATGCAAAATCCAGCCTCTGGCAAAAAGAAAAGGCACCACTCCAGACCTGAACCCTGCACCTCCCAACCGACAACCCTCCTTACCACACTAGTGGACTAGCTCGGCAGCTGCCTGCCACACCCGCTTCCACATACATTCCCTCCCATTCCTTTCCCCAACATTTGCATGTGCCTACATATGTAGGTTCCTGTTTCCCCACCTCACCCACCCCGGTATCTGGGCACTACCCTGCCAAGTAGCCCTGTATACAGGTGCCATAACTGAGTCACTGTTTTTGTAGGCACTCAATTGCGAATGCCTTATTCACTGGATACTGCTTTGGAAAGATGAGATTGTTGCTTGCCAAAATAATCATGAGGCCTTTGGGCAGCAGATTTTTCATGGTGAGCTGGGGAAAACCCCACATCTCTGGATGACATATCTGGATATAGTGGATCAGCAGGATTTGCTCCACACAGCAATGAAAGAAAACAACTTTGACCATAGACTACTATGTTGGAAATATTCACTGTCCCTGTTCTTCACCTTCAATAAGCAAAATTATGCTCAATATGGGGCTTAGCAGGTGCACACAATTGAAACTCTTGAAGCTGCTCATCCAGGGTCCAGGACATTAATTGAAAAGCAAGGACTTTCAGTTCAAAGGAGCCATCACAAAGCTTCTAGGGAATCAGATGACCAAGCTAGTGAACAGACATACAATCAAAGTGCCAGAATTCCAGGTGGAATCAAACACTTTGCTGCAAATCAAATGGCCTATGATAACCGGATATTAAATTAGCCACATCTAGCAAAATTCAGACAGGCACTTTTGGAGATGACTGGCCTTCACAGTTCAGCCAGTAATCCACAAAAAGCATGCAGGCCATCTGAAATCAAGTTTGAACAATGCATCAAAGCCATATTATACAATGGCATCCTAGAATTAGTGCCTCTGATTGGCTGACTGGCAACCTTCAGCCATGGTAAATCTTGGTATTACCCAAGGCAAAGGTGCCAGTCAGCTGTATCTCTGTAAAATCCATTCCTGCCCTCGATCAAGAAAGTGTTAACCCACCATTTTGAATCCCCGCTAAGCTGTGATTGTCAGGATCAGTAGAGTTGGGCAGCAACAGGAGCTGAAAGAAAGTGGAGCCACAGTTAAAAAGTCCAAACAGAGAAACTGTCAGGCAATGAACATATTGGGCAACAGAGTTTAAAAAAGTATTTAAAAGTATTTCCCTGTAACCACGCAGATAGCACACACCTCACCTCAGGCTTAGTCTCCACTCTACTCCTGCTCTTTGTCCGCTCCATTCCCAGTCTGTCAAGAAAGTAAAGTCCCGTTGTCTCTCTCTGTCTCTCTCTCTGTCTCCCATCACTGTCTCTGGTCCACTGCATCTCTCTCTCTCTCTCTCTCCACTCCTTTGCCAGTCTCTCTTGGGTGCCATCCTGCTCTTTCAGTCTCCCATTACTTTAAATGTAAATAAAACAGCTATTTTAAAAAACACTGAAACCAGGTCAGTTTGTACTGCTTCCTGCAACACAAAAGCTGCTCACAGCATGCACCATAATCCAGCATGGCAGATGGTCTCACCATCACAGTAGGTGGGCACACAAGACGCACCAAACTGTGTCTCACAGAAGACAAAAAAAATTAAAACAAGTCCCTAATTCTGTGTCGAATGGGTTGCCCCTGCTCCCTAAGCTCAGCAGCAGACTAGGTCTCCTGAGCACATGAAACAAAACCAAAAAAGAAGCAAAGAAATTCCCCCACATCAGTCCCTTGCTCTGTCTTGAGCCACCACAAAGTTCAACCTGAAAATACACACTGAGCGATGGCAGACCATTAGCACATGAACCAAACAGACATAATGTGAAAACTTGCTTTTAACTTTTTTTCAGTAAAAGCCTCTTACGATGAAGGCTCCCAAGCTGTGTCTCACATTTCAAACATGTGACCTTCATGGTCATAGACAAAGCAGTCCCTCCCTGGTGCACTGACCTCCTATACCCCAGATGGAGAAAGCACTCACTGTACCTGCATCAACATGTGGGAGAACCAGACTATTATAACTATAAAAGTAAAAAAATAAAAAGTGAAACCTTGCACACTCTGGGGGGGGGGATAAAACTATAAAAACTGAAGCCTCACATGCATGGGGGGGTGACATCATTCTACTTGGCAACAAGGAACTATTTTTTGTGGCAGAATAAAAAATGTAATAAAAATTATTAAAAGTAGGGGAAAAATATTTTTTCTTTGGGGTTTTTGTCACAAAAAGTGAAGTGAATATTGTGTAATAACAATAAACCACTCCAGAGTGTGGGTTATGCTGGGATTTACCCACTTCTGGAGTGGTTTGATCAATCCACCTGCGGCCTCATGACCGAATCACACTTGGTGTGGGTAAATCCTAGCATAACCCAAACCCTGTTGTGGTTTATTGTTTAACTGACTCTTCTCAATCAAGAGTTTATCAACCCATTCAGTGATACTTTAGATACTGAAAGATTGTACAATTTATCCTCAGGAGCAACTGCTGCACCTGGTATTGAAGAGAACCTCACCAGTATCATTGAACAAGGTACATAAATCTATGAACAGTATGAAAATTACAAAACTTGTCACGGTGTCATTACAAAATTGATGCAAACTACCATTATGCCCCAGCGTTCATGTGGTCAACAGACAGATCATGAATTAGGGGTATACCTGCTACATTATAGAAACATAGAAACATAGAATTTGATGGCAGATAAGGACCGCTTGGCCCACCCAGTCTGCCCATTTCCCTACCTACTGGATAAGCTGCAGATCCTAGTTAACCAGCAGCCTACTTCTTCCTACCCCAACCCCCTAGAATTGCCTTATGACTGTCCCATGCATGCTTGAATTCCACCACTGATTTTGACTCCACAACCTCTTCTGGAAGGCCGTTCCACACATATACAACCCTCTCTGTGAAAAAATGCTTCCTTAAATTACCTCTGAGCCACCCCTCTATCTTCAAATTGTGCCCTCTTGTTCTTGCACACCTCTTTTTTTGAAAGATGCTACCCTCTTGGACTTTGTTGATTCCCTTGAGGTACTTCAACATTTCTATCATGTCCCCCCTCTCCCTCCTTTCCTCGAGGCTATACATATTAAGCTCCTTTCGTCTCTCTTCATATGTTTTCCAGTGCAGACCCTGCACCATTTTAGTTGCCCTCCTCTGGACAGCTTCCATCCTGTCTATGTCTTTGTGGAGATTGGGTCTCCAGAACTGCACACAGTACTCCAGATGGGGTCTCACCAGCTGTCTGTACAGAGGATAATAACTTCCTGTTTTCTACTGGTGATGCCTCTCCCTATGTATCCCCCCAGCCCTCCTTGCTGCCCTCTCACATTGCTAGCCCACCTTTAGGTCATCTGATATGACTACCCCCAGGTCCCTTTCCATTATTGTTGTTGTTAGTATCCAACCCCCCATTGTGTACTCTTCCTCTGGGTTTTTGTTTCCCAGGTGCATTACCTTGCACTTCTTAGCATTGAATCTAAGCTGCCATACATTTGACCATTCCTCTAACCTTGCCAAGTCCCTTCTCATCCTTTCCACCCAACCCTGTGCATCAACTCTGTTGCAGATCTTTGTGTCATCTGCAAAGAGACATACTTTTCCTTCCAGTACTTCTGCAATGTCGCTTAAAAAGACATTGAAGAGGACCAGTCCTAATACTGAACACTGCGGTACCCCACTAGTAACCTTCCTTTCTTCTGAGTGGACTCCATTTACTATTACTCTCTGTGTCCTATTCTCCAGCCAATTCTTTACCCAGGCTGTCATCTTGGGACCCACTCCCAGGCTGGCTAACTTGTATATTAATATTTTGTGTGGGACTGTGTCAAATGCCTTGCTTAAGTCTAGGAAGGCCATGTCCACAGCCCCTCCCTGATCTACTACTTTGGTCACCCAGTCAAAGAAATCTATCAGATTTGTCTCACATGACCTTCCCGCTGTGAATCCATGCTGCCTAGGGTCCTGTGCCCTCTGGCCTCTAGATACTCAACAATTCTTTCCTTCAGAAGAGATTCCATCATTTTCCTATCACTGAGGTTAAACTAACAGATCTGTAGTTTCTTGCTTCTGCCTTGCTCCCACTTTTGTGAAGGGGATCACATCTGCCCTCCTCCAGTCCTCGGGTACCACCCCATCCTCCCATGATTTGTTAAAAGGGTAGTCAATGGTGTCACTAGTTCTACCCTTAGTTCTTTAGAATTCTGGGATGAATCCCATCAGGCCCCATTGCTTTGTCCACCTTCAGTTTTAAGAGTTCTTTCAGAACCCTTTCTTCTGTAAATGGGCTGGTATCAACTTCTGTATCCAGAGTGTTTCTACTGTTTGTTTTATGCATCTCCCCTCTTCATTTGTAAATACTGAGCAAAATATTTGTTTAGTATCTCTGCCTTTTCACAGTCTCCCTCTGCCCACCCTCCCTCCCTCCTTTATTAAGCCTCCACTATCCCTCCCTTGGTCTTCCTTCGCTCCCTGATGTACCTATAAAAGGTTTTCCCCCTTCTAACTGAGTTAGCTATCTTTTCCTGGTTTGGGCCTTTGCTGTTCTGACGCCTTCCAGCCTCCTTTTGCTTTAACTGATACAGTTCTCTGTCCTGCTCCTTCTGCGATTCCTTGTACTTCCTGAATGCTTTCTTTTTCTAAACCTTCCTGCCACTTCCTTTGAGAACCATAGTGGTTTCTTACATCGTTTTGTTTTGTTTATTTGCTTCACACAAAGGCTCGTTACCTCTGTGATGGCAGTTTTTATTACTCCCCATTGTTCTTCCACCCCTCCTTCCTGCCCATTTGCTAGTGCATTCCTTAGGCACTCACCCATTTTGGCAAAGTCAGCCCTCCTAAAGTCCAGTACTTTTGTCTTTGTATGGCTTGACTCTATTGCTGTGTTTATTGTGAACCATACTGTTCGATGGTTGCTAGTTCCCAGATGTCTACCCACTTCTACATCTGTGATCCTCTCTCTCCATCTCCATTTGAGAGAAGCAAGTCTAATATTGCTCCCTCTCGAGTGGGCTCCAATACTAGTTGTCTAAGGCATGCCCCCTGTAGGGCATCTAGAATAACTCCACTCTTGGAAGTGGCAGCTGCAACTGCACTCCAGTTAACATCTGGCATATTCAGATCACCCATCAGCAATATCTCCCCTTTTTCTGCCATTCTAAGTATACTTTCTATCATTTCCTTGGCCATTTCCACATTAAACAACCATCGGCCTTTACTGTATTTACCTTTCAGGTGACACCCCACCTCCATCTACACCTGGTGTATAGGTTGTATTGTGCTTGTTACACAGATAGCTACCATGTTTTACCTCTACCACACCCTTCACAGTATGTACCATGCATCCACCCCGCCTGTGGCTTTGACTTATTCCTTAGTCTGGTTTGCATTATGGACCTGTAGGCACTCCATGGCTACCACCCATCCCAGGTTTTCTCTTGTCAAATGTTGCCCCACTATGCACTGCACACTAGTCATTATCACACGCTGGTGTGTTGATTGTGCATGGGCCAACAACATTCATTGCTGAAGTAGACTCATCACTGCTCGCATCCATACTTTTCTTCTTTCCTATGTCACTACTTTCATTTTCACTAAAATATCACCAACAGTGAAATCTGGTTCAATTTCAGATGGTTTCCATTTATATCTCTCTTTGTTCCACCAGGATGAGGCAGAAAATAGGCAGAATTGCGAAGTCCTCCTTTCCCAATCAGCAACAACAAAAATAAAATGAACTCTCAATATTGCCACATGCCTGACTACCCCTGCCTTTATGCTTTATATCTTGCTTTCCCTCTTTTTCCAAACAGTGCCGTCATCTGTGACATATTGGTGGCACATGCTTATATAAATTCGAGACTGGCATTGGTTGCAGGGATAAACTCCTTTGCAACAGATGTTAACAAGTTTCTTACTCACATTGATTGCAGGTTGATGCTTTTCATGATAGGTTTTATTTCATCATCAATAGTCTTGTGGCAATCATACTTGAAGTCATCTAGAAAACAAAGGGTTATACATATTATCATACAAAGCTATTGCCCTTACAACATACATCTATACCATGACATGCTGTTTCTATTGCACTGTGTGCTGCAGTGCCATAGCAAAGCATGTACTGTATGTATGCTTGCACAATATTACCACATCCACTCTGTAGATGCACAGTATATGTGTACACAGGCCTTCTCAAAAGTAGAGGTGGGTGAAATGGCCAAAATTTGCTCCGCAAAGCAATTCACAGAGTAATGTGGAACCCACAAAGTAATCCACAACATGAAGCGGAGTGCTTTGCATAATAATGAGGAACATGAAGTCCATTGATAACAACGTTACTCCACCTTCCCTCAACCACTTCTGCACCAATTTATATGCGAAGTACATAGAAATCAGTGTACTTTGCATCACTTCACCTTGTTATTGAGTTCAAAGGAGAATTTTGCAGTAATTCATGGGATTACAGGTCACATGGGCTCTAGATTATTCTGCACAGCCTCTGTTCTGTGTAGTGTGTTTGTAGTGGTACAGTAGATGGAGACAGTTTCCTCCCAGAGCTCTGAGATTCAAATCCTCTAAAAGTTGTTAAAAAAGCCTTTTTGAGTCATTTTGTTTGCTCAAAATTTAGTACATCTATTGTAGGAAACCCACCTGTGTTCATATCACCGAGTGTTTATTGTTTGTGTGTGGATTTTGAATGTTAATGTAGAACATTCAGTCTGTGTACTGACAGACACTTGAAGTGAGCTTTGGGGAAGGGGCGTATCTGTTGTGGAGGTAGGTTAAAACTGGGAGAAAAAGGCAGTCTTTGTGTTTTTGGTTATATTTTTCTTGTATAACTGTGTTAACGTATGCACAGTAATAGTTTCAGTAATTCTTGAAATTTTTTTTGCTGATTGTTGTATTGCAGCATTGCATAATTTAAGTTTGTTTAAAAGATTTGGTTATATTACTGAAGATTTCAATTTGTTAAGCATTACTTGCAGTGTGTGTGTGTGTGAGTGTGTGTGCTACACATGTCATCAAATCAGACACATTTTATTGTGCCACAGAGTAATTGCAGCAGTGTGAACCTGCTGTCCAGCACACCTGCATGATTTTGTACTGCTTTGTGGTATCTTGGTTTTAGTCTGTTACTGCACCCCCCCCCCAAACTGGCAAAAGGTATTCTTTTCCAGATTGCATTGTGATTTGTGAGCACTGGTTAAGGTGTTGTTGTGACTTTGCATCTGCATCTCTTCTTGATTGCTCAGTGCAATCTTAATCTGCCTGTGCTTTTGCATCTGTTTAGTGCCCAATCTCCATCTGCAAACCACAGTTGTTATTTTTTTGGCTTCACATCCACCGGCCCAGACTGAAAGTTCAGAAATCTAAATTTGTTTAGAATTTTCTTGGTGATCTCCCCAAAATGCCTGCAAAGAGACGTGCAAGCAAAGATGTTTCTGGCCATGGCACTGCTGCCAGTGGCAAGATTTTCCATGGGCGTGGTAGTACGCAGAAGTGCATAGCTGACATTAGTAAAGGGATTTCTCCATCAATGTTTTTACAGTGCAATCTGTAGCTTCTCTCATAGTTGGAGGAGATGATGTTATCCCAGCTGGTGGTGTTTCTGCAGTTTCTGCTGGCATGAGTATTGCTGCCTCAAGTTCCAATTCTGACCAGTTAACCATTTCAAAAAATATAGTTGAGTCTAAAGCTGTGACTGACAGTTTAGATGATGTCATACTCCCCATTAACATCCCCGTAGTAGTTAAATATGATTCTGATTCTGGCAACAATATCTCACAGTGTCACATTTCTTCCAGTGCTGTTGAGGTCATGCCTTTGCCATCCGATGATTCAAAGTGTGGTGCAAAAATATCTTGTGATGATGATGATGCTGTGGTTAGAACATATTCTTCACATGACAACATCCAAGCTGAAAATGAGGATACAGATGATGTTGATGAATATGATAATGATGTCAGTGACCCCTGTTGGGAACCAGAGAAAAACAAAGTCAAGGTGGCTGTGTCTGCATCTGTTGGCGTTAAATCCCCCCCCAAAAAAGGTTGTGATTTAGCGGTTCCTATTGATGATAATGATGATGACCCATTAATAATCATAGGTAGCTGTGGTGGTCAGTTGGAGTCTAAGTGTGTCCAACCTGAAAAGTCATGTAGCACAACCCCCATTTCAGGAGTTAAAAAACTGGAGTCCAGTAAGCAACATCAGGGACATGTTAAAATTGGGGGATCACAAGCCCTTGTTTGGGATTTTTTTGTCCAAGATACAAATGATGAGTCAGTTGCAATCTGCCAGCTTTGCTATGCGCTTGTGAGTTGAGATAAAAAGGGGAGTCATCTGGGCATGGGGGACCAGCATACACATCTTAAGAACAGGCACATGGCACTGTAGATCTGGCACCAGATGGAAGCTAATTCCATAGTGGGGCATTCACCCTCATCATCAACCTTACTGAGGATGCTATCCCCTTCCATGAATGTAAGACCAAGTAGGAATGTCTGCAGTAGTGATGAAATAACATCAGAAGATTACTACAGCCATAATGAGGGGGAGGATTATGATTTAGAAATCTTGTCAAGTGGTGGTCAGAGTAGCAGTGGTGGTGGTCAATGCAGTATGTCTAGCGCAAGTGGTACATCAACCCCTGTATGTAAAATGGGGAAAATAACTTCATTTGTATACTTGTCACCTGTGCACCTCTCTTCATCACATGTCCACACCCTTCCCCCGGGCATTCGCAGAGCTGAGCCATTTGTCACACCCTGTGCAAAATGTGTAAGTCAGCCCACATTGGAGAATGTTTTTGCCCATAACCTCCTGCCTACCTGAAGCATGTGACCTACACTGTGTAAGCCATGTGATGTGATGTGTGTGGGCTGCTTTTGAATTCTCACTCTGCCTTAAAGTGGAATATGGTGGAGTGCACAACGCAAAATCATAATTACAATGCAAAGTGGCAAAGTGAGGGTGGAAGGCTAAGTTTGCTGGCAAAGGCACCTAGCTTCACCTGAGCTCTTTTCTTCTAGGTTTACTTGTAATGGAAGAGCAAGGAACAATATTATCAGAGCAAGGAAAAAGATTAAGGCTTCTTTTTGCTAGGCAGATTTACTATGTGTTATCATTTTCTTTTGTGCTCACAAGATTTGATACTGTTTTTTCCTTACATTTTACTGCTGTAATCTTCTCTGATTCAAATTGCTGTTGCAGGGTATATCTTCTGCTGCATTATTACAGGGTATGCCTACAGGGTTGTTACTGTTTTGTGCTTACAGATTACTGCTGTAATCTTCTCTGATTCAAACTGTTTTTTTGCAAGGTACAGTATGTCTTCTGTTACTGCTTTATTGTTTCTCTGTAGCAAAGTGTTTTTTTTTTGCAGGGTGTATCTTATGTGAAATTTGTTATAGGTGATGCTTACAGGGTTTACAGTTTTATCTATAATTAGGCTAAGCTTTCATGGCTACTGCATTTGTTGTTGGTTGATTGTTTCTGCTCTTACCTCCTTGTTTTTTTTTTTCGTCAGTGGTTCTTCTTTTTCTGCAGCGGAAGGGCCCACAACCCAACCCCATCCCCAACCACCCCATGCTACACTCCTTTTATAAATCAACACAGTCATGACATTTCCTATAGCAAAGCAGGAAGGGGAGGATCAGAGGGATATCCACACAGTGACCTCATTTACAAGGGCACAGGTAATTTAACTTGTCATAACAAGTTATACAAAAAAAAAATCAAACTTTTGCTTTCATTTTCCTCCTTCTAATTTTTCAGACCAGGTTTTACACTCCACAGCTCAAGTGGAATGGATATCATTAACTGCAGGCACTGTGGGACACTTTTCAAAAGGGCAGTTATACAGGATTTAGGACACTGTACTACCTGCTGGACCATTGGCGATCTAAGGGCTCAGCTCCAGGCAGCATGGACAGAGATTGCATGCCTCAGATTGCATATTTAGGAGGAAATATATTATAAGAACCATCTGCCATTTCCCCAACATCCAACTGAAGCACCTCGACCACCGAGAGCAGTTGGTGCGGGAGGTTGGCATGTGGTTAGGAGGAACAAATCAGGTGTCCCATTACTCAATGCTCTTCAAAGTATCACCTCCACAAACCATATAAAAACTACACACAGATATCTGCCTCTATCTCTAAAATCAAACAAAGGGGCAGAGGACACTGCAGGTCAGGACACCGCTGCACAGGAGCTAGCCCAACAAAACTCACCCAAAACAGGGACCAAAACAAAAAAAAAAGCAACACAAAGAACACTTCTGGTCATAGGAGACTCCATGATTAGGGGAGTTGATGCCTACCTCAAGCCGGGGGTAATGGTCAGATGTCTCCCAGGTACATCAGCATGGAGAGACACTGACCACTTTGCTAAAACTGTGCAGGAAGCAGGAGAACATATTGATGTCCTGGTATACATAAAGACTAATGATCTCTCCAGCTGGTCAGTTGTGGAGACCAAGGAACACCTGACCAGGCAGGGAGACAAACTGTCAATCATTTCATCTGGCATCTCCTTCTCTGAGATCCTGCCAGTCTGAGAGAGGGGGCAGATGGACAGAGGGTCAGAAAAGGGGAGATAGGGGAGCTAAACATGTGGCTCAAGGGCTGGTGCCAGGAAAGAGAACACAAATTTGTAGGTAACTGGCAACAGTTTTGGGAGCAAAAGTTCTTTAAATTTGATGGACTACATCTGACTAAGGAGGGAGTCAGTATATTAGGGTAGAAGTTTGACGTATTTGCAGAATATTTAAACTAGCCAATGGGGAGAGGAGCGCAGCACCTGATAAATTGAATGGGAATAACACTCCTCCCCCCTCAGCTAGTGATCAAACAGGAGTTCAGCATGTTTGTAGTTCATTTGCATCACCAGGTAAGGAAAAAGGTCCAGCTCCCCATACAACGTGCAGGGGAAACGCTGGAACTCACCCAACAACTAACATACCAAAATCTGACCAATGGAAAATTATGTACTCAAATGCCCTTAGTCTTGGAAACAAGATCCCAGACCTGAAGGCGACAATGACAGAGGCTAAACTGGACACAGTAGCCATTAGTGAGACATGGTTCACCAGTAACCACACTTGGGAGACTTCAGTACCTGGCTATGTACTGTTCAGAACAGACCGAGGTGCAAAAAGGAGGGGGGGGGAGCCCTTTATGTCAATGAAAATATCAAAGCTACAGAAATTCAGAATACACATAAGGAGCCAGAAGAACTGTGGGTGACCCTGGAAACAGGAATGGGACAGCCATACAAACTGGGGTTATCTACAGGCCTCCAGACCAGGGAGAGGACATAGACACATTACTGTTAGAAGATATACAAAACATGACAGCTAAAGGGGAGGTTTTGATAATGGGAGACTTCCACATGCCAGATACAGATTGGTCAATACCAGCAGGAACATCCACCAGAACTAAACACATAGTGGATTCCATGCTAGAGGAGGGCCTCAAACAACTGGTACAACAACCCACAAGAGACAGGGCTATCCTAGATCTAGTAATCACTGACGGGGAAAGGATCACAGAACTCCAGGTAGATGGTCATCCGGGAGCCACTGACCATCACATGGTATGGTTCAATTTAGCCACTATAACTAAATCATCCCATTCCAATGCAAAAATATGAGACTTCAGAGGACCTGACTTTGATTAGATGGCCAACAGAGTTAAGCTAGCCCTGGCAAAAAGAAATACAGGTGAGGGGTATAGGCAAAGTGGGCAAGTATTAAAGATGCAATATTTGAAGCAACATCCCATTGTGTTAGAGAGAAAACCAAGAGCAAAAGATGGAGGAAACCACTTTGGTTCTCAAAAACAGTAGCAGACAAGGTCAGAGCCAACAGACTGGCCTTCAGAAAATATAAGGGAGTGCAGCAGAACAAAGACAGGGAGGAATACCAAACTTCCCTAAGTGAAGCAGGGAGGGCAGTAAGGCAGACAAGGGCCTAAACTGAGGAAACACTAGCACAAACAGTAAAAGAAGGGGACAAGACTTTCTATAGACACATTAGTGAAAGGAGAAAGTCCAGAGGGGGTATTGCTAAGATCAAAGGAGATAAGGGGAGTGTGTGGAGGAGGATCAAAGAAAGCATCTATTCTAAATAGATACTTCTGCTCAGTATTTACTGAGGAGAAGGTAGGGCAGGGCCCACAGCTTAGCACCCTGGACATAGGAAGGAGGGAGGTGTGCACAAGTCCCTTTACAAAAGAAAGGGTCCTACAAGAGCTTGCTAAGCTCAGGGTGGACAAGGCAATGGGACCAGATGGTATACAACCCAGGGTACTAAAATAGCTAAGGGTGGAACTAGCAGAGCCATTATCAAAACTGTTTAGTGGGTCTCTGAGCATAGGAGAGGTCCCTGAAAACTGGAGAAGGGCTCATGTAACCCCACTCCACATGAGTGGTAGCTGGGAGGAGGCAGGGAACTACAGACCAGTCAGTCTTACCTTAGTAGTGGGCAAGATTATGGAGGCACACCTTAAGGAAAGGATAGTGCAACAGCTGGAACCCATAGGAGCACAGTATCCAAGACAGCATGGGTTTACAATAAGAAGGTCCTGTCAAACTAATCTCATAGATTTCTTTGACTGGGTAACCAGAGTGGTGGACCAAGGGGTGCAGGTGATGTCGCCTACCTTGACTTCAGCAAAGTTTTTGATACTGTTCTACACAGAAGATTGATTAATAAGATGGGTAGTCTTGGGGTGGGTCAGAAGTTGGTCAACTGGGTGGCAAACTGATTGGCAGGCAGAAAACAGAGCATGGTGGTAAACAGTATACAGTTAGAAGAGATGCAAGTCACAAGTGGGGTACCTCAGGGATCAGCCCTGCAGCCAGTCCTCTTCAATATCTTCATCAGTGACATTGCAGATGGACTGGAGGGTAAGGTTTATCTGTTTGTAGATAACACCAAGATCTGCAACAGAGTAGATGATCCAGATGTGGTGGGCAGAATTAGAAGACATCTGAAAAAACTGGCAAAATGGTCGGAGGAGTGGCATCTTGGGTTTAACCCAAAGAAGAGCAAGATCATGCACATAGGGAAAAGAAACCCTAAAGCCACCTATAGGTTGGGAGGGAGTTGCTGGCAATCACAAGGGAAGAAAGAGATCTGGGCATAATCATCACAGATGACCTGAAATCATCCAAGCAGACAACTAAAGCAGTAGGTAAGGCTAGGGGGATGTTGGGGTATATTAGTAATAATAATAATAATAATAATGATAATCTTTATTTGTAGAGTGCCTTTCAAATTGCCAAGGCGCTTAACATACAAAATAGACAAAACAGTAAAAGCAGAATACAAAATAATTAAAATCAATTCTGGTAGGCTTGGCATCACAAATAGGTCTTTAGAGCCTTCTTGAAACCCCCCACTGTCGCACACTTCCATAGCTGATGGGGTAGAGAATTCCACAGGGCTGGAGCTGCATACATACTATAAATGCACAGGCCCCAGATGACTTTAGAGATACCCTTGGTATCTCTAGCAACCCGTCATCAGATGAGCAGAGCACTCACCCAGGGCAGTAGGGGGAGAGGAGCTCTTTCAGGGGTAGGGGTATCACAAGTCATAAGAGGGAGTTAATATCCCTCTTTCCAAGACACTGGTTAGGTCCCATCTGGAATACTGCATGCAGTACTGTAGGCCACACCTTCACAAGGACATTAACAAAATGCAGGCAGTCCAGAGAAGGGTAACCAAAATGGTGCAGGGACTGCATCAGAAAACATATGAGAACAGATTAATGGACCTCAATTTGTATACCCTTGAGCAAAGGAGAGAGAGAGGTGTTATGATCAAAACGTTCAAACACCTTAAGGGAATTAACAAGGTGAAAGAGTCTAACATGTTTCAATATAAGAAAAATAGAAGGACAAGAGGATACAGCATGAGATTAGAGGGAGGCCGATTAAGGGGTGATATCAGGAAGTTCTCTTTCACAGAAAGGATGGTGGATGCATGGAATGGCCTACCTCAGGAAGTGGTGGATATGAATACAATGCAGGGTTTCAAACAGGCATGGGAGAGGCATAAGGCAGCAATACAGATGAGTATGAATAGATAGACCATTGACAGAGTAAAGGCCTATGGCACATTCTTAAGGCTGGCCCTTGCAGTCCTTATCTGCCATCAACTTCTATGTTTCTATGTTTCTAGAGTTTAAAATGGGCACTCTGCGTAGTGGAACATTCAACATAAAGTGGCCACTTTGCGACCACTTCGAGGGCAGAATTTTACTTCGCTGCATCTCTACTCCACCAGCCTCTCTCACACCTGTGCTTGTTGTATTTGTGTCCCACTCCAAGGTGTTCCATGAACATGTCCTACTAGCTACTGCAATGCATGTTTGTGGATGCCATGATGGGTATGATGCTGGTGAAATTATGTTTCTGTTCATTGCATTGTTTGTACACACAGTATGACATTGCACCTCAAACACATGCCCTACACAAACACAGATTATACTGCACTTGTGCCGCAGTACACAGTGACACTTGACCCACAGCATTTCAGTATATGTTAGTTGTATTTATCTGTTGTTGTGTGCAACTACACATGTATGTAAGTTAGATGTCACTTAGCCCTGCACCATGCTTTACAAGGCCACAATGCATTCCGCCTTTCGGATGAGACGTTAAACCGAGGTCCCATCTTCCTGGATTGGTGGTAGTTCAGGTGGATGTTAAAGATCCCATGGCACTTATCGAAAAGAGTAGGGGAATTTCCCCGGTGTCCTGGCCAAATTTCTCTCATTCACTAAAAATACCACCAACAGCTTAATCTGGTTCAAAGTCAGTTGGCATTCATCTGTATCCCCCTCTCCCGGGTCGTGCCTGAAAATAGGCAGGAATTGTCTAGTGTACTTACCCGGTCAGCAAAAACTAAAATAAAAAAAAATAAAAAATTCATATCTCCCAGTGCTCTGGCAGAGTCTGTTGTATTGTACAGATCCCAGCCATTCACGTGTGGAGCTATTGCCATGTGCAACATCAGACATGGCCATTTAGCTAATATGTGTTACCTGTTTCATATACCATACTGTGGGACATACAGTATATGCTATACAGTAATGCTGAAAGTCCATGTGATGCATTCCATTGCAACTTGCCTGTGGTAGTTGTATATAGAATGTCTACTGTCAGCAAGGCTGTCTGCCACTAGCACATGTTATATCCAAGGTCACAAGTATTCGTTTTCTACTGGAAAACTCATTAACATTTCTCAGCATATGCTGATACTAGAGACCAGGTTTCTGGAGGTAGCGTTGTTGGCTGGTGGCTGTGTTTTGGTTCATGGGTCCTACAATGGTTCCAGAGAAGAGGTTGCTGGTGGTAGTGCTGCTGGCCGGCTGGTGGTTGTGTTTTGTTCCCAGGTCCTATAGTGGTACCAGAGACCAGGCTGCTGGAGGTAGTCATACTGGCTGACTGCTGGCTTTCTTTGATCATCGATCTTAAATGGATACCAGAGATCAGGTTGCTGGAGATAGTACTGCTGGATAATTGGTGACTGGTGGCTCTGTTTTGGTCACAGGTCCTATGCTGGTACAAGTGAGTGGATTGCTGGAGGTAGTTCTGCTGGCTGGCTGCTTGCTGCTGGCTTTGTTTAGTTATGGATTTTACACTGGTACCAGAGACCAGGTTGGTGGAGGGAGTGCTGCTATCTGGCTAGTGGCAGGTGGTTGCGTTTTGGTCACAGGTCCTTCGCATGTACTAGAGACAGAATTGTTTGAGGTAGTGCTGCTGGCTGGCTCCTTGCTGCTGGTCATGGGTCTTACATTAGTATCAGATACCAGATTGCTGGAGGTAATGCTGCTGGCTGGCTGGTCACAGGTAGCTGTGTTTTGTCTGAGGTCTATGCCGGTACCAGTGACTGGTTGCTGGAGGTAATGCTCCTGACTGGTGGCTGTGTTTTGGTCATGGATCCCACACTGGTAACAGAGACTGGGTTACTGAAACTAATGTTGTTGATTGATTGGTGGCTGGCTGCTTGCTGTGTTTTGGTTGTGGGGCCTATGATAGTGCCAGAGACGTAGTTGCTGAAGATAATGCTGCTGGTTGGCTGGTGGCTGATGACTGTGTTTTGGTTACATGTCCTATGCTTGTACCAGAGACTGGGTTGTTGCAGGTAGTTTAGCTATCTGACTGTGTCTGGTGTTTGATGGCTGGTTTTGGTCACATGTCCAACTCTAGTACTAGACACTGAATTACTGAAGGCGCTTTTGCTAATTGACTAGATGCAGGATGTGTTTTCATCAAGGGTTCTACACTGCTGCAGAGACTGGGTAGCTTGAGGTAAGCTGCTGACTGGCTGTTTGTCTGATGGTTGGTGGCTGTGTTTTGGTCACAAGTCCAATGCTAGAGACTGGGTTGCTGGAGGTAGTAATGCTAACTAGCTGGATGCTTAATGTGTCTTTGTCATTTGTTCTACTCTGGTACCAGAAACTGGGTTGCTGGATGTGATGTTTTTGGCTGAGATTAGAATTCCAATTAACCATGTCAAATGTCTTGGTAGGATATCACGTTAGAACTGTTGTTTCCATTTCAATACAGTTGGTATCATTGGAGGATATGATTACTTGAATCGGCTCCAAAACTTTGAATAGTTACCTTCCCTTAATAAATCCCATTTGATCTACAGTACATGTATTATGATTGACATATTGTATGATCTTGTATTTCATTCACAGTAAGTTTCATTACAATTTTGTAGTCAGGGTACAGTAATGTGATTAGTCTATTGCTGTCTGTCTTTTTTCAATTTTTTTTTCTGGTTTGGGTAATAATATTACTATAGACTCTAACATAGTAGGTGGGATATGGTTAGAAGCTATCATATCTCCCAGTAGATCCATCCATCAGGGTAATAAACTGTTCATAAATGCTACTGTACACAAAATTATATGGTAAACCCATCGGACCACAAACCGAATATTTTCTTCATTGAATTTACTGATATAACAACTACCTCATTGGTAGATTAATCCACACTGGTTATTATTCCTGATAAGTTATATTGATCTAAATATGTATTTATTCTTCAAAGTTGTTCCCAGGTTTATTGTAAATACCATGAAAACAGTCTGTAAATTCTTAAGTAATTTCCCTATCTGTATGTAGAATATCTTCTTTACTTTTCTGTATACAGGCAATATTAATGGATTCATTAAGCTTTCTAATTGTGTTAGCCAACATATACCTTGATTTGTCAGTGTAAAAGTTTAGTTTGCTTTTAATCTTTATTATACCTTTTTTCCACTGCTGTTTTGATTGTTTATGTTTAGCCATCTTATTTTGTTGTTATTTATGTTTCTCTCCTCCTGCCCTGGCTGGCTTCTCTCCCCTCTTAATCCCAGGCTCATCACCCAGCATCCCCTGGACTTACTGGCCCAAATTCCCACATGACTTACCCCCCTTCATATAAGGGTGTTGGAGATCTGAGCTCATTCCACTGGGCAGAATCCAGTTGCAACTGTGTCAGGTCAATGGTGCAGGACCTGCAAGGGGATAGAAAAATATCATGCCAGCCAGGCTGTTTTTTACATTTTCCTCCCCACCCCTATGGAATGTAGGATCTGGTGTGCAGTGACAATGTTGGTGATGCACATGCTTCAGTACACAGTATGCTGAAAGTTTGCCATGGCTCCCCTCCCCCCCATGTTGTGGTCCCAGCAGTCTGTTCGCCAGTTAATACTAGGGGCCTGGCTAACACTGGATGTTTCTCCCACCACACCCTGGAGGAGAAGGAGAGCAGTCCATTGAATGTTCAGTCCTCTTCCCTTGGCCAATCCTCCATTGACCCAGGATTGGGGTGCAAACCTGGATCACTAGCATCATGAGCCTCTACCACTGTGCCATTAGGCTGGTTAGCTATCTTATTTAGAAACATAGGCATTAATGGCAGAAAAAGACCAGAGATCCATCCAGTCTGCCCAAGTTCCCTATAATCCCTAGGACCTTCCATGGAACCTACTGTCCCTCCAGCGTACTAACCCTCCCTGTCCTCTCCCCATTTTCCATCCTGGTCCTGCTGCCCCAGGCAACCACTATTCCCTTCATTCTATCCCAGCCCTGCTTGAATCCCCTGACTGTTTTCTCACCCACCACCTTCGCCAGCATAATGTTCCAAGGTTCCAACACCCTTTTGGTAAAGTAGTACTTCCTCATATCCCTCCTGAGCTTCCCTCTTGCACTTTTAGCACTTAATAATGTTCACCACTGTAATATAACTGAAAGCCTTGGGTGGCTACCAGTTAAACAATATTATAAGTTTGTCAAGGCTAAGTTATTCATAAAATATAACAAACTGGTGTACTCGTTAGCTTAAAAAAACAACTTATGGTATCTTACTCAAAACTCCATACAAGATCCTCAGGTGATCAAACCCTGTTGAGAATTCCATTTAAATGCACATCAAGTGGTCAGCGCTCTTTTGCATTTGTTGCACCAACAGTATGGAATAATATTCCTGTACAAATTAGAACTATAGTAAATCATAAACTGTTCTCAACGGCACTTAAAGAATACTTCAGGGACGTATCTAAGTGTGATTGTTTTTAGGAATTGTTTTATTATGACAAGGAATGTGTGTTCCTTTTTATGTAACTTTATGTAAAGTAAAAGCTGTCTGGTGTTATGTGTGTACATTTTTACTGACCATGGTTTGTACCTGTAAAAGGGATTGTATCCCAGAGTGCCTACCCATATACAAATAAAAATCAAATCAAATCAGATAATTCCCCTCAGTTCACTTTATTTCCTTTAAGGCACTTGAAGGTCTCTATCATATCTCCCCTTTCCATTCTGTTCTCTGGTGAGTGCATATTGTGTGCCTTGAGATGCCCCTCATAGGATCTATCCTGCTGACTCTGAATCATTTTTGTTACTCTGTGCTGCACTGTCTCCTACCTATCCTTGACCTTTCTGAGGTGAGGACTCCAGAACTGAGAGCAGTAATCTAGGTGAGGTCTCACCAGGGGTCTATAGAGGAGAAGTATTACCTCTTTTGTTGTGCTGTCAATACCCCCCCTCTTGATTCATCATCCTAGCATCCTGTGAGCCTTGCAATAGGCCTTGTTGCACTGGCTTATTTACTTAAGTGAACTACTGATGATAACTCCGAGAACCTTTTCCTCAGCTGCAGAGCTATGTCTCTTCCCTTCCCATCCAGTACTCTGTCTTGAAGCTCCTTGTCCCTATTTGCATTACCTTGTTGTATTTGGCATAGAATGTTAACTGCCTGAAATGTGTCCTTCCCTCTAGCTTTTATATGTGTCTCTGCATCTCTCTTATTCCCGATTCACTATACACTCTGTTGCATAGTTTTGTGTCATCGGCAAAGAGACACAACCTGTTCCTGATTCCTTCTCCAGTCTCACTAATTAACAAGTTGAAGAGGATTGGATGCAGGACAGATCCCTGTGGAACACCACTCATAACCCCCTCTTTTCTGATTTAACCCTAAATGACCACTACTCTCTGCTGCCTCCTAATAGCCAATTACCCACCCAATTCATTGTGGATTTAGATGCACCCACGTCTTCCATATTCTTGAGCAATAATTTGTGAGGTACTTAGTCAAAAGCCTTGCTGAAGTCAAAGTACAGCAGATCCATAGCATGGCCCTTGTCTACTTTGTTTGTTACCCAGTTAAAGAAAACCATCAGGTTGGTCTGATAAGACCTTCCTGCCACAAAGCCGTGTTGTTTACTGTATTGGAGCTCATTGCTCTCTAGATAGTCTACAAGATCATCTTTGATCAGTGACTCCATCAGCTTCCCTACAAGAGAGGTTAGACTGATGAGTCTGTAGTTCCCTGATTGCTCCTTATCCCCTGCCGCTCCCCCTTGATAAAGTGGTACAACGTCTGTTATCTTCCAATCCCTTGGAACTTCCCCTTACTTAAGTGAGCTTTTGAATAGACCTACCAATGGGTCAGCCAGCTTTACTGCTAATTCCCTGAGTATCCTCAGAAGCAACCCATCTGGTCCAGGGGCCTTATCCATCTTAAGGGCAGCCAGCCCTTACTGGACTCTATCACTAGTAAGCAATGGCTGTCTCATTTCTGGGACTCCCTTAGTGGCTGCTTTGATGCCACTCTCTGGCATGTACTCCTCATCCTCCTTAGTGAATACTGAGCAAAAACTGTAATTCAGGATGGTGGCCTTTTGCCCATCTACCTCTATCACCCTACTACCCTCAACTAGCCGCATGATTCTCCCCTTGTTCCTTTTTTCACTAATATATCTGAAAACTATTTTTTCTCTGTTCTTGACCCCCCTCCTTGATACACAACTCTGTGTCTGCTTTTACCCTCTTAACAGCCCTGTTTAACTCTTTATTTTTCTGTAGATACTCCACCCATTCTACCTCTCCCTGCTTTTATTTGTATTTATAGAAGGCCTTCTTTTTGACTCTTACCACTTCCCCTAACCCTTGCTGAGAACCACAGTGGTCTGTTAAACCTGTTTTTCTTTGTTACTGTTCTTTTGCATACTTTAGATGCCTCAAGGATGGCTCCCTTAATTGACCCCATCTTTCCTCCACTCCACCTATGTTCTTCATCCAGTCTAACTTATTCTT
Organism: Neoceratodus forsteri; assembly: GCA_016271365.2. Classification (NCBI taxonomy): domain Eukaryota; kingdom Metazoa; phylum Chordata; order Ceratodontiformes; family Ceratodontidae; genus Neoceratodus; species Neoceratodus forsteri. Next base: position 1,498,032,993 of record CM057449.1, read on the forward strand.
GAGTAGTTCCCTCATCCTTTTGAAGTCTACCCTTCTAAAGTGAAAGACTTCAGTTCTTGATTGTGGCTTACAGGCTCCAAGGGCCAATTCAAACCAAGCAGAGTTATAGTCACTGTTCCCCATCATCTCCCCAACTCAAACAACCACCATCTCTGAGTTTGAGAGCACCACATCAAGTACTGCAGTTTGCCTGGTGGTTTCCTTAACTAGCTGCACCAGTAGGCAGTCTTGGAAGGCATCCAACAATACTTGATTCAAGATGCTCTAGGCCACTGGGACAGTCCAACTGATGTCCATCAGGTTCAAGTCTCCTATTACCACTACTTCCAACTTTGCTGTCCCTCTTTCAGGTTCCTTCCTGAGTTCTCTGTCCCTTTCCTTCCCATGCCCTGGAGGCCTATAGCCCTGCTCCAAGTGTACTTTCCTAGCTGAGGCTGCTATGAGTTTATTTATTTATTTTAAAGTTTTACTAGGAAGGCACACTAAGCAGAGTACTGCTCAATTCCAGGTGCATCCTGGGGGTGGGGGATAATGGAGATAATTAAATTCAAATACAGTCATTACAATAACAACAGGAACATAATAACATAATCAATACATATACAAGGAACAGAGTATTACAATCAGTACATATACACATCAAATAGAGTAATGAGGCAAAGTAAGCAATAATCCATCAAATCCTCCAGTAAGATGGTAAGATGGTGGCTAGTCATTTGAGTGGAACAAAATCAGCAGAGTTAGTCATACTTATTTATCAGATGTCACAGACACAGGGGGAGGAAAAGTGCACTTTAATGAGTTGGTTGAGTTGCTGAGGTGGAGGCATGAGCCAGATGTCAGCAGGGAGGGAATTTCATAATTTAGGCATTCTATGTCTGAAGGCAGCCTGACCAACAGAGGAGGACATGTGAGGTATTGGCAGGAGACAGGTGTCAAAATTTCTAAGGCAGTATGCTGGACTGGTCCTGGCTGATAGGGCCGAGGTGAGGTAGGGTGGTGGGGACTGAGACCAGAATGTGGCCGTGAGACTTGCACAATGGGATAATCTACAATCATGAAGCTAAGGGAGGTCAAGTGTCTGGTATAGGGAGCAGTGATGTGTGGAGGGTGGGCAATCAAAAGTGAAACAGCAGAAAGAATGGAAAAGTGTGTCCAGTCTGGCTAGGGTGGACTTAAGGGCCACATCCCTGTTGTCAAAGAAAGAAAGAATCATTTTCTGTACAAGCGAGTGGTGGGCAGGCAGCGGGATGCAACCACGATTGTGATATAAGGCACCAACATGTACAGAAAAGTCAAAGTGCTGGTCAAGCTGGACCCTGAGATATCTAAAGGAGGAGCAAGCCTCTGGAGTAGCCCCATCCAGGGTATGGAAGGGGGGTGGGGAGCTGAGAGAGTCTTTTCCTCATGCTGAAGGTCATGGAGGCAGTCTTCTTGACAGTAAGAAAAAGCTGATTTGAGCAAAACTGGAGCTGAACATTATTGAAGTCCTGCTGTAGTCTGGTCACCACATCAGTGGTAGAGGGGCCTGATGTATACAGAACCGTGTCATCCACATGCATGTGGATGGATGTGTATGGGCAGGCAGTGGGCAGGTCATTTAGGAAGATTGAGAAAATGAGCCAGCCAAGGACTGAGCCTTGGGGGGAACCAGTAGTGACTGGAAGGGGGGTAGATGTGTAGCTACCAATCCTAACAGATTGGGATCTGCCTACCAAGTAGGAGTTAAACCAGATGATTGCCTCAGTAGAGAGCCCTGCAAGGGAGAACTTGTCTAGGAGGAAGGCATGGGAGACAGTGTCAAAGACCTGAGTCAGGTCGATGAAGATGGCTGAGGTGATGTGGCCTACATCCATACCAGCAAGGATGGACCCATAGAAGGGAAGTGGCAGTGGACTGGGATTTCCTAATGCCAGACCGGAAAGGTGAGAAGAATGAGGTGGAGTTCAGAAATGAGGAGAGTTGCACCAGTACAAGGTGCTCCTGGAGTTTTGCCAGTATGGGGAGAAAAGAGATTGGGTTGTAGTTTCTGGGGGTGGAGGTGTCGCCACCTTTTGGAAGTGGGATGACTGTTGCATGCTTCCATTCAGATGGCACTGAAGCTAGGGAGAAGGATAGGTTGAAGAGAGCAGCCAAGGGGAAGGCGATGGCAAGAGCAGACAGGTATAACATTTTGGAGTCTATCCCTGAGGGGCATTTGCCCTTAGATGGGTTGAGGGCAGACAAAGCATTGTAAACTTCTAAGCATGTGACCTGATGAAAGGAAAAGGAGGGGGCAGGAGATGGGTACTGTGCATTGGCAGAATAGGGGGTGGTGTTTTGATGGTAAGGAGGAAGTGAGGACATAAGTGAGGAGACCCAGGTCTCCATGAGTTGCACCCATACTGACTCAGCCTTTCCATTGCTGCCCCTAATGCAACCATCTTCTACCACCTCAAAGCCCTCCTTGACAAAAAGACCAACTCCTCCACTGCTACCAGTTCCTCTCTCCCTCCTGAACAGTGAATACCCAGAGACTGTAATTTCCAAATCATTGTTATCTGTGGTCCACATTTCTGTGATGGCCACAGGTTTCACCTCATTGTCTTCTATGTTTTGTTACCTAGGCTACACCCACATGTACAGACACTGATTCCCTTGGTTCTCATTGTTTTCCCCCACAGTCATTCAGTTTGAAATTGTTTTCTTTTTCTTTTATTTTGTTTCACACACCACTGGAAGGTGTCGGGACCGAGCGAGTGTTATTTTTTCAAAGAGACAGCACGTGGCTGTAAATTTCCGCTACAGATCATGATTACTACTCAGAAAGAAGCTTTCATTTTTATTCACAGCTAGCACTGTAAAAAAATGAAATGACCTCTCTTCAGTCCACTTCTGTTAATGTCATGTTATGATGGCTTTCCTTGTGAATGACCAATCTGTTAACCACAACATTTGTCTGCTCATCTCCAATACTGGCCAGGATACCACTCAATTGTTCTGTGTACACACACATACACACCTGTGCATTTTTTGTACTCTACCTTCTTCATTTACTTAATGAAAATAGCACTGCCATATAAAACATTAAATCCCCTGATGTGAAGAACATCAAACCCACTCCACTCCCACTCACTGTTAATTTTAGTGCCTCTTTTTATCATCAGCCACTTAACTGATCCCAGTCTTTCCTTTTCTGCAGTCATTAAAGACTTTTCAAATTCTTTATAATATAACAATTAAACAGTATCACTCAAGACAACAAAAACACTGAACAGCTGACAGTGTGGTGGGGAGGCAGAGACAAATGTAGAGCTACACACAGCCTACAGTAAATAGTGCCACCTGCTGCAAAAGCACAAAAAGGAACTTATTTTTCTATAAATAGTCTTCCACACTAATAAATTAGTAAAATAAAAGTACTCTTTTTTATATTTTTTATTGTAAATGGAAGGAGCCATTGTATAATAGCAATAAGGCACTCCAGGGTGTGTATTATTGTGTAATAACATCACTTCTCTGGTGTTGAATGCATTCAGCCTATAGCCTCATGCTTCAACCAGCCGAAACGGGATGTTATTACACAAACACACACACACCCTGTTGTGTCTTATTGCTTAAATAACCATAGGTGCCAACACAAAACAGCAAGTAATCAATACAATTAATATTTTAAACTAGTATCCATCCTCTGTTTACAGGTGCAGCACTTATGAATAGGTATAAATTATGCAGTACCCCTAACTCCACACTACCTTACCTTATATTTTCTTTTTAAGTTATTGAAAACATTCTCATAGATTCTGGTAAAACTGATTAATCAATACTTAAGTATTTATATTCCAGTTTTCCAAAATATGTAATACTATTGCATAGAAAACAAGAAATACATTCATGACTCTCTCCAGAGTCAGAACATGATCATCATTTTAAAAGTCTTGGAATTTTTGCTGTATGTCAAAAACATTTTTTTCCTTACTTAAATAGCTCTAATATAACCTCCCTTAATTCTTTTTTCTGCATTTTCTGCATCATGAAAGAGGGATCTTTAATCATTTTGATATAATCTCAGCTTCGCAAGAACTAATAATGATGATTTATGTGTTTTTTTAAATCACATGAGTGTGGTGTACATATTTATGGAACACATGCAAACAGAGGAGAGAAAGAAGTAAGTACCTCAGATGGGACTTAAACCCAGGCTACCTGGAATACCATTCTGTTCACACTAACCTGCTGCACCACCAAGGCAACTAGAACCAGTTTTATCCCAATGCACACATTTCTCTTTCTCTAATGCAAAACCTGGTGCTGCACAAATAATTACTTCACTTTTTAATCACATGGGTGTGCTGTGCATTTTTATGGAAAATGAAGCAATTATTTGTACAGTGCCAGGTTGTGCATTAGAGAAAGAGTAATGTGTGCTTCGGAATGGCCCAGGTTCTGGTTATCTTGGTGGTGCAGCTGATTAGCGTGACCAGAATGGTATTGCTGGTGGCCTGGGTTCAAGTCCCATCTGATGCTCTGACTTCTTTCTCTCTTCTGTTTGTAGATGATTTATGTCTGCTTCCCATACCATCTTTCTTCACTGATTGTATTTTTTTCTTCGCAACTACCACCTCCTGTGGCAGGGCTTGATACTTTGCTATATTTACACCTCTGATGTTAGATTTTTTTTTTTAATATACACATTGCATGATTCTTGTTTCTTCTTTTGATTTCCAAAATCATACTGATGAGGTACATTTGATCCTGTGCTCTGTGCAGTGTTCTTTAAAACTTTAAATATACTTGTTTTTCACTGCTTGAATTTACCTAAAATACTAGTGTTAATACAACACAAATACACACATACCAAAGAACAATTGCTGTTTTGAAAATTAGCTTTACCCTTCCAAAAGCTACACCCCACAACTAGAGGTACCATCCCAAAGCACTGGGCCCAGAGAGTGGTGGCAAGCTCAGTAGCCCTGGAATGTCCTCCTCCCGGTAGGCACTGGCTGCAGCTTCTGAGGAATTAGCCAAGACCTAGCACCATACTGTAAAACTGGGTCACTTCATGCCCCAAATGCCTGCCATCTGCAGTGACACATCACACATCAGGTGAGGGTAGAAGAGTCCGACAAGCATTGTCCCAGATTCCCCCCCCTTTTCCCTCACAAAGAGACAAAGACCATTGTTTGTTGTTGTGCTCAGATTGGCAATTAATTTATTTATATACCATAATTCCATGTTCCATTTCATCATCTTCATCATCTTTTATTATTATATCGCTCACAATTTCATTTATTTTCATTCATATATCAATCTCTGATCATCCCTCTTTCTTCCTCTTTTTTCTCCTCCCAGGTAAAAACCTGCATGCATTCTTCTTCTTCTCCTATTCTGTTAGGTAACGGTGAAAACTGAAACCACTTTCTCCTTCATCTTCTTCCTCTTTTGGTGCTATTCCTTTTTCTCCCCCCCCTTCTCCTCCTTTTTCCCCACTAGCCAGTCTCCAGCTTGCGTTGGATGACTGGCTTTCCCCTCACTTAGGGTATTAATCTCCCTTACCTCAGGGAAGATCCTTCTTAATCCTTCTCTTTTCCTTTTTTTTATATTCCATTTTTTGCATGTCTCCTCCATGCTTCTATAAAGCCCATCATTTCTGTGTTAAACATGTCTATGGCTAGATCTGACAGGTGCACCCCATCTGGTCAGTAGACATCTTCTACCCATTCTTCCACACCCCACAGTATTACCTGTCCTCCCATATTCCTTAACCATGTCTCTACCCTTCTGTTCATCTTTCTCCTGGCCCTATCCACAGCTCTATGGCAGTGCTCCTGCCTCCAAACCCTCTTTGGTATCATATCCGACCAGGCAAGGCTTACCCGAGGCCATCACTGTTGTATTGTTCCTAGGTCCCTTTTTGTCTTCAAGTATGTGTCTACCCATGGCTTGCCCGCAAAGTCTAATGTATAATAATTAAGTCTGGACTGGGTCACCATTCCTTAAGTTCCTTCAAGGTGGGAAGCAGTTGTGCCTATCTCATCCCACAGATGCCATGCCAAACCAACCTACACTGTTTCACATCTTGGTACAGCTGCTTTCCCCCAGCCTTTTTCTCTTCTCTCCTTTCTGCCCAATAAATGTAGGAGTGGGTGCAGATCCAAACTTCCGTGATCCTCCCTCTTCCTATGGGGATTAAGCAAAAATAATTATCTTATATATGCTCTTAGTTTCCTCACATAGTATCCCCCTCCCTGTCCTCCCCATCCCCATTTTTCTCCACATCTGTAACGAAAAACCAAAGGCAATACGTTAATTTTCTTACTTCAGTGCTCGAATGTATCTCTTATAACTGGTAGACCGCCAGCATCCTTTTACTAAAATATTATTCACAGTTTCACCTGCCGCTGCCCACTGTGAGGCAACCCCAATCCACAAGGAGTGGGACGAATACTTAGCCGGGTCCTCCCCCAGGAATTGCATGCCTTTTTTGAGCAATGTTGTGACTTGATAACCAGTGACCCTTCTCCCATCACCATGAACAAATAATCTCCCTGTCCTGGTCCCATTCTCTGCGGTGAAAGCCCACAAAGCCTGCACTGGGCATACTGCACCCTCTACCTGTCTCTTTAGTGTCACTATGCAACCCTGTCCCCTTTGATCCATTTTTGACCTCTTAATATTGATCTGTATCTCTTTCATCTCCCAACTTATATCTTCCCATTCTAATCCCCCTTCCTTGTCTTTTTGTCATGGCCTACCACCTCACTCACTCTCATGGCCCCTGCAAACATTACAACATAAATTGTGTGAAATAGCTGGGACTTGGTCTTTGATCTGCATATTCCTGGGAGCACATCCTTTAGTTTTGCTAGCCACTGCTCCCCTATTGGTCTTCTATTGTCTACTGGCCCTTGTTTCAACCTACCCCATTCCTGCATCATTCTTCTAATGAACAATGATTTTGCCGGGTCCTTCCATCCCTTTAGACTGCAGATAAAACTAATCCCTGCCAAGTAGACCTCCATTGTGGTGTGGGCTGTTCCATTTTGCCACTGCTCTATGGTGAACTTTCCTAACTGTTCCTCTGTGAGTTGCCTACTTACCTCCATCTGGTGTGTTGCCCTGAATTTTTGAAACACTTGCCAGGCCCCGTCATGGGCCCTCAGAGTCCAGGTGCCCATGAGCTGTGAAACAACAGTTCTGCTCCTTCTTGCCAGTGTCCCAGATGTTCATTGATATGGGCATTTTTTGCTCCTCTGCTGTTGGTGCCAGCCTCCGAAAACGGTCCAGCTTCAGACAGGAAAGGCTGTCAGCCAGGGTATTGTGCACCCCTTCTATGTGTTTTGCTCTGAATGACATGCTCAGCTGCAAGGCCTTTAACACTAAATGTCACAATACTTGCATGACCATTTCTGACCTGGCTCCCCTGTTGTTTAGGACCTCCACCACAGCTCTATTGTCACACCAGAATGTCACTCTCTGATCCCATAATTCTTCCACCCAAACCAGGGTACATGCCCAGATGGGCATGATCTCTAGCAATGTTATATCCCTTACCTTGCCATCCCTTACCCAGTTAGTAGGCCATGATTCTGCAAACCACTTGTCCCGCAGATAGCCCCCCCGTGCCAAGCCCCCCAGCAGCGTCTGTGTAAAGATCGAGGTCTGTGTTATACACCTCCTCTTGCCAGAAAGAGCAGCCATTATACTCCAGAATTCCTCCCATACTAAAATCCTCCCTGACACCTTTTGTAAGGTCTACCCAATGGTGTGGTCTGGTGACCCTGGCTGTAGCCCTTGCTAACCTCTTTGTGAATGCCCGCCTTGGTCCAATAGCCCAGCAGGTGAAGTTCAGGTGCCCCGGTACCTGCTGTACATGTTTTAATTGTACCCTTCTCCTGCTGGTATGTACTTGGATCAGTTCTTTCAGTTTTCCCACTTTTTTGTCCAGCAGCCTGAATATTTCCTTCGGGGCATCTATCTCAATACGCAGGAATTCAGGCACCCTGCTGGGACCTTCTGTTTTCTCCGGTGCCGGTGGAACCCCTAATTCTTTGCACAGTTCCTGAAACTTGACCAGCATATGTTGTGCCTCCCTTTCTCCCCTACCAATGAAAAGAAAATTATCCAAATAGTAGATGATAGCTCTATAACCAGCTTTCTCTTGAAATATCCACTGCAAACAGGTGCTGAATGCTTCAAATGTTGCACATGCTATAGAGCATCCCATAGGCATGGCTTTGTCAAAATAGTACTGACCCCCAAATTTAAAACCCAATAGGTCCCAGTCTTCTCTCCTAACTGGCAGCTGTCTGAATGCAGATTCAATGTCTGTTTTTGCCATCCATGCATCCTTAGTAGCCTGGATTATCCAGACTGCATCCTTTAGTGTCGCATATGACACCTTACTATACTCCTGCCTGATAAAATAATTCACTGAATCCCCTTCTGGATAGGATAGGTGGTGAATCACCCTGTATTCCCCTTCTTGTTTCTTGGGTACCAAGCCCAATGGCGAAATCCACATGTTCCGCAATGGGGGTATCAAATGGGCCTTCTACTCTCCCTGCTGCCTTTTCCTTCTCTGTCTTCTGTCTTAACATCTCTTCCCTCCCATTGACCGACCCCAGGTTGATCGCCTCTCTCGCTTGTCTGGGACCCTCACACTGCAGTGAAACACCTGTGCAAAAATCTTCTATGATCATATCCGCTACTCTTTTGTTCATATATCTGTCCAACTAAACTGTCCATGCCTCTAACCTGATGGGGGTTCTGGCCACCCCAAACTGCTCTCTGTCTTTCCTCCCGTTTACCCTACCCAGTCCCTCCATCTCGCTCAGTGCTTGATTTTCCTGGTCAGTGATTCTGATCTCCTCTACTCGTGTTCCCCCAACCCCTACCTCCCCTGTTCCATGCCTGCCCTTTAAACCCCTGTCCCTCTCGAAAAAACTGTTGACCTGAACTCTAACCCCTGTGTCCCTGTGCCCCTTGGGCCCATGTCATTCTGCATCTGCTTGCCGGGTGCATCCCACCGCATTTTGAACATGCGTGCCGAAAACGACATTGAGGCCATGAACAAAAGGCCCTGTTGTAAGCCCAGAAGCATCTCTGAGGTGTAACTGCTTTCCTCCCCACTCCCCTTCGGGCGTGAACTGATCTGTTACATAATCTGTCCATAAGTCTAGCTGCTTTGTATCCCATCTTACATCCCCGTATGCTGCCATTCTCTGCCAAAAATATTTGTCATAGTATATCCACCCCACCCCCCCTTTTGCTTTTGCCCGCCTTATTATTAGGGAATATGTGATGAGCGGGATGCCCAAGTCCAGCTTCTTCTCCAAGACAATGACTGAGAAGGTAGCAAAACCTACGAACCGCCTGTCCCAAGTCTTTCCTTTTGTGAATTTGTCCTCCTCCCTCTTCCCTAACAACACTACCGCTGCTGCCATTTCACTCTTTCCTATGTTCTCTGCTTCCTCGTACTTTGCTGCTGCTTCCCAGCTCACCAAAGTGAATATATCCACCTACTCTCCTTTTCATATTTTTTCCTTTGTGGCCAGTGGAACATGCTCGCCTACCCTCATCCCAGGGGCACCTATCTCCCTTGTACCTTTTCCTTCTTTCTCCGTACCCCCTTCATTTCTTTCTGGCACCTCTTTCTCCATCCAAATCTTTGCCAGAGCCAATTCCATTTGTGCTAAACCTCCTTTTCCCAGTGCCGACACAATTTGACCTATATGTTCTTTTATACTGTCACCCACTGCACTGGATGTGTTGCCTGTGTCCTTGTTTGAGCCTTGCTGCCTGGCATCTTCCTGGTGTCCCCTTATGGTACCCTGTGGTTGAGGGGGTGGGTGAACCACTAGGGGTTGTGGAGGAAACACTATGTTCTGGGGATCCAGTCTGGGTTCCCCAGGCAGAGATCCCAACATGATTTTGGGGAGGTACTGGCGGTACCGGGTCTATAGGCTGCAGAGGTACTGGATCAGCCACCTTGGTGGGTCCCACTGCCAGCGGTTGTGCCCTAGTGGGACTGCTAGGCCCTTCAGCTGGTCATTTCCCTCTGCCCCCTTTTCCCAGTCCCACTTTCCTTTTCTCCCCAGGTCTCCCTGGTTCCTCCCCTTCCACCAGTTCCCACATTCTGCTGGCTTTTTCCGCCAGCTCGATTATAGCCCTGTAATCATCATCCTTTGATGGCCTGCTCTTCTTTGGTGCCATTTCCTTCAATCCTTTTAACTGTGAAGACAACTGACGGGAAGAAAACAAGATTCTGTTGTTAAATTATGCTTACCGCATGCCTTCATGTGGAAGGGGCCCCCCCCGTAGTCAAGAAATAACATTTCTGTTGAACAACTTAGCCCGTAATACTTCCCAATGACCCGGCCCTGTTTCCAGAGAAACAGTCAACCAATGTCGCCTTGTGTGTTTTTATTTTGTTGCCTTCCCTCACTAGGCCTTGAAAACACTTCAAACGTTGCCTCCTGTGGCTGTCCAGGCCTAAATCTACTCCCCTTGAATGTCCCGCCATGGTATGGCTGCTAAGCCTTCCTAAGCCTCTCCATTCCCCTTCCCCTGCTCTGCCCCCCCCAGCCCTCCTACTGGGTGTTGGTTGTCCCCAAACTGTTACCCCCCACCCTAGACCACGGTCCCCTTCCGTGGCTGATCCCTTCCTCCCATTCGTGAAACCTGTTCCTGAATAAAACTCCTTTTCTTGGGCCTCCTTCTGTCATTTTTTTGCCCTTCTGGTGTGTGACATCATGCAACATGGCCAGGGCCCTCAGTACCAGGCCTCTGGCCCACTCCTTTGCCTCATGGCACCCATGTGCCTTCCCACCATTTCCTCCTCCTGTGAGACACCCTGCCCAATATCCCAACCAAACAACCCTTATCCCAACCAGAAAACTTCCCCTGCTTCAGAAACAGCCTAGCTGCTCACTTTGGCCTATTCCTTTGGCATGTGATGTCATACCACATGGTCGCCCGTCGCCCCCCACTGGGCCTTGTCGCTGGCCCACCTTTGTCATCCTGGTTCCTCCGAGCCTTCGCCTGTCCCCTGCTGCCCTGGTCTGCAGCACTTTATTGCCCCTTTTTGCCGCTATGCACAGCAGCATTCGCCTATCCCTATGTGTAGGCCCTTTTTCATTCCCTGGCTCTCTTCGCACCATCCTGATGGGGCAGCGCACCCCCCTTTCCCTTCCCCAACACATTGCTGCTGACCCCCTGAGTCACCTCCTCAATGGGAGAAACCATGGATCCCTTAGAGGAAACGGGGAGGTGTAGTCTCCTCCTGAGGACCTGAGGAGGTAGCCTCGAGGTCTGTGGGGTGGAGGAGGGGTCTGTTTTTCAGCCACACAGTCCTGCTGGTGTGTGTGAGGCTCCATGCTCTGCATTCTGCCAAGCACAGGGATGTGAGCCCCCAAAACCCAGGTCTCTAGCTTTGCAGCTCAGAGCCTTACACCACAGCACCATACTGCCCTAATTGGATTTCTGAGGCCTCCCCCCATGTCCAAACCTGCCTCTTCCCCTTGTACCAATGCCTTCCCCCTCTCCTGCATTCCCACAGGGCTCACCCCTCCATAGTCCTTTTCTGTCCTCCCTTAGTCTTTTCCAGGCTCTGCTCACCTCGTAGCTGCTGCACGGCGCGTGACGTCATGCCACATGGCTGTCAGTGTCAGGCTCATGCTCCCTCTCATTTTGGGCCTCCTCTACCCAAACTCCCTTCTTCTGAGGTGATAAAACCACCCAAGGTACCAGGCTTACCAGTCCAGCCTCAACGCTGCAACTTTTTTGCCCACTACTCTGATCTCTTGATCTACCAACTGTCCCAATGCCTCTCACTTGCTAGGCCCCCCACCAGGCAAAAAACTGTTGCATTCTGCACAAACGTTACTGGCCCTTTACAACTGCGCTTTTCAACAAAATTCTCTTGTCTGTGCCTAATTACCTCGCGATTTTAAAACAAGTATAATCTCAGTACAGCTGAAAAATTTCTACAACCACTAAAATGCATGTCCTTGTACCAGCAATACTATAATTCTTTCTCAAGCCGAAACCTACTGAAACAGTCACCTACTAAACAAGGTACATCACCTCAGTATTCTGTAAACCACTAGAAACACATTCATCCAGGCCAACAATGCTAAAAACTTCCTCCAAACAAAAGATTATTGTAAAGCAGTCACAAACAATGTATCTTTAAGATTAACTTCATTCATGTAACTTTATTCATTGGAAGCTATCTTACCTGCTGTACCTGGTGCACAAACCTTTGCACAAAACTGCCAATCTGATGTGTTGCAGTTCTTATGAATCAAAACGCCAGCAAAAAGTGGCTGAAACCCTTCTGTGCTGTCCATTATGTACCTCCACTTGCCTCTCCCCTTCCTGTCGCCTGGCCATTGTGCTATCCCTTGTCCCTTCCCCTTCCTTTCCCCTTCCCCTTCTGAGCACAACCATCCTAATGAAAGGGAAGGGGTGCACCAGGACAACCTGGTCTGCCCCTTAAAGGGCAAACTCCATTACACCTTAGAATCCTTGCGTAGGGTGAGGGACGAAATTATTTTGTGGATCAAGCATTAAGATCATCTGTTTGAGGCTGTCAGGATTAATGAGGATTTCCTTCAGATTGATTTTATATCCATCATGGCAAATTTCAGCAGCACAGATAAGTCGGTTAAAGAAAATTAATTAAAATAACACAACATGAATCAAAAATATCATCCCATGAGGCAACTCTTATGACAATAACCAAGGAAAATTACAACATAAATAGGAAGCTTTAGCAAGTTTAAAATCAACTAAAGTATAGACATATACATATTGTGGCTCAACAGTGATGATTTGGATTCTGATTTGCAATTTGCATGTAAACTGGTGAAAGACATCCTGATAAGTGCAATTGATTTACCACCTAACAATCCTTCTTTATAAGAATGACATTGCATGTTGAAAACACCACACTGGCTTTGAGTCAGACAGAGAATTCACTTTCAAGTTGAACAAAATAAAGGAACAGCTGGAGTATAAAACCACAAGATACTTTTCCCCCAAAATTATAGCTACCATGCACAACAGAGATGGAGGGATACTTTTTCTGCCCAAATTACAACTATCAGACACAACCGAGAAGGAGAAACATTCTTGCTTACAGACAAGACATCCTGGAAACTGGAGTTCATTTCTACCTTCTCCTTCCCACTATGGTTAACGTTGTAATAAATAGGAAAGTCAGCATGTTTTTGGAAGTTGAATATGGCTGATTATTTGCGAGAGCAATACCCTCATATTACCGACCCAGATGATACTAACTCTGATGTCAGAAAAAAGATACGCTGAATGTAGTGGAGAATATGGACCAGTAAAATGTAAAACTCATTGTGTTGAAGTTCATTGATCTAATGTTTCATCTAAACAATCTAAAAGCTAATTTTTTCTCCCCTCCTTTTTTGAGAGTGTAAATTTTAGATGCCTCTTAGCAGGTATTTGGAAAATGAGCATCTGACCAAGTATATACAGTAGAATATGATTTCTGACCCAGCTTAGATGTAAAAGGATATGGTATATGTAATGAAATGAAAAAGTGTTAACCAATTATTATTGCAGCTAGTTGGTGTTTTAGTGATGATTTTTGTAATAATGTTTTCTCTTGTCTCTCCCCACATAAATTAGTCTGGATGTATTATGGTAATAGTTTTAATTTATCTCTGTCTCTCCATGCATGCAGTGTTGTGTTTTATCTTTTTATATACTGAGTCTGTAAATAATTTAATAAAAATGAATACAAATATATTAAACACATGATTTAATAAACACTGATTTCATAAGCGTTGCTATGACCACTCCTAGTGATAAGCCATCCTCCAGTCTCTCTTTCTCAAGACTCTGAACATGGTCTAAATCAACATTCACTTTGTTCATTTCATTATCTAACAAAGTTTCAAATAAATCCTTAATTGTATCTTGATATGTTTTTGTGAGGTATCCCATGCCTTAAGAATTGCCAAAGACCTGATGTTTTTTTCCGGCACAATTTCATTTCATAGTCTATTATTTCAGATGTGCTTATTGCCTTTCTTAGCCCTGCATTTCATCCTCAGTCCTTGATTTTCTTGTTTCAGAATCTGCAGCTTATTTATTGGATTTTGTTAACCAGGTAGGCCAACTGAAATTGAAAGTCCATTTTCAGGGGCAACTCAGAATTAGTTAACAGGTAAAAAATAAAACATAGTAGTAACACAATATAAATAAGATTTCTGGACATTACAGTACATTACACTAGTTGTTAGCTAAATATAACAATGGGACAAGCCATACAAAAGGTAATGAAGAAACAAAAATATATTTTGGCAAACAAAATCTTTAGGTTTAGATAATACAGTAATATAATACAATGTGTAACATAATAACGGACATAAGAATGTAAGAACTTGATACCTTATCGATAGCAGTTGCATTGACCCCTCCCCATGTAATTGGATTTTACGTTGGATATCTGGATAAAGTCTTACAAACCATAGTTTCAGAATGAAGACTGTGCCATATTGTAGGAGTAAAGCAAGCAAAGGATCTGCTACCAGACTTCAATTGATGACACCCAGCTGTTTACTGGAGGAAGGGCAAAGAGTTCTCCTTAGTGGCTTAGTTATCATGAGGTCTTTCAAGCTAGGTAGAGAGGTGCTAAGCATGAGCTTCTACATTAGACACAGTGCAGGAAATTCTAACTTACATTCAAGGGGAGCCAATTAAGCAGGGAGAGGACCCTACAGTGATGCACTCTGCATGAGACACCTGCTGCAAACCAACCAATTTCGTTATATAAGCCTTTGCACTTACTGAGCTGTAGCTGTAGGATTTCTCAATCAATCAATCAATCAAATTTTTATTTGTATAAGACACCCTTCCAATGTTCAGGGCACCTTTACATTACAACATTAAAAACTCACCATATGTCATAAAACAGGTATAAAACATATTAAAACACATCCATATAAATTCAGAACTCAATACATTCCTGAGAATTCCAGGTTAAATACATATCTCTTTAGCAGATTTTTAAAATCTTCTATGGTCTAGCTTTCTCATATCTGGCGAGGTAGAGAATTCCACAAGGTAGGAGCCATAAATGCAAAAGATCTTCCTCCTGATGTTTTTAAGGAATATCCTGTGAATCTCTAGCAATCCCTTGCCAGAGGATCAGAGTGAGTGGGGGGGGGCAGTAAGAGCACAGGAGCTCTTTCAGGTAGTGGGGATGTTGCTCATGTAGGGCCTTATAGGTCAACAACATGATCTTGAAAGTAATCCTCCACTGTACTGGCAACCAGTGCAGTTCATGCAGCACAGGTGTTATATGAGTGGATCTAGAAGCTCCAGTCAGCAGCCTGGGCATCGCATCCTGCACTAGTTGCAAGTGGCAGACATCTACCCCAGTAGCCCTTGGTAAAAGGCATTGCAATATTCAAGACGGCTGGTGACAAAGGCATGGACCCAGGTTGGAAGATCTTCGGGTGGGACCAGGTGCTTCACCCAGGCTATGTTCCTAGGATGGTAATAGGAAGATTTTACTACAGCTGAAACCTTCGCCCTCAGGGTCAGACCTTCATTGAAAACAACACCCAGGTTTCACACCTGGCCAGAGGCAATAAGTGGGATCCCACCAAGATTTAATCCTGATGGTTTTCCCATCCATGTCACTATCATCCTGTAACCAGGGTTCACAACCAATACCTCATTTTTTTCCGAGTTCAGATGAAGCTAACTAGCACTCATCCAGTTCTGAATCTCCAGTAAGCAGTTATTAAACACTGTAACGGAATCTAATCCCTGATTGGGTACAAAGGGCATGTACAGTTGAGAATCATCAGCATAGCAATGAAAACTCAATCCGTACTGCCTTATAATGTCCCCTAATGGAAGCAAATACACTGCGAATAACATGAGGGAAGTATCACGTAATTACCACAAACTTAATAGTTTCTGTTTTTAAGATTATGCTATCAACAGCTCAAACTTTGTCCTTAACAAAATTAATGTCTTTCATAAGAGCCAGCACCCATTGAGGGGTCTGGGCCTCAGCAAAACTCGACACTTTGAAGGGATTTGTACTTATAATGTAAGGTCCTAGGTTTTATTTTTTATCGTATAATGTTTTATTGATTATAGCATTTAAGATTACACAGACACATGGTGCAGTCATTATGCTTATACATGCAAATCTTCTTAACACACAGAGTCTGTACAATTCCATACACCAAGTATGTACTCTTGTTCAATTACATGTATGATTCCAGCATAGTATACTCATTTATATCACTGCCATCAACATAACCATGTCCATGGGGCTCAGTGCTCTCATCTGCCACCTGATTTCTACGCCCACCCAGAAAAGGCTAGATAAAAGAAAGTATCTCAGTTGAAAACTGCAAAAAGGTGGGGGGCAGCACATTGGGATACTAGGGAAAGGAGGGGAAACAAAGAAGAAAAAAAAAGGGGGAGGATGAGGGTTAAGCTCATCTGTCCTGTATTCTAGGATAAACTTGGTATTTTCAAAAATTCAGACCTCAGATACGGTCCCCACTTTGCTTGAAAGGCCCGACCATTGCCAGACTGTGAGAGGAAGGTTATTTTCAAAAAACGATAGATGAGCCACCGTTGCATGCCACATTGTTCTGCTGGGTATTGAAGGTTGGCACCAGTGCATAAGTAGGAGCCGCTTAGCTTCCAAAATAACAGAGATAGCACAATACTCAGCCGGCTTGGGGAGGATCCCCATAGAGGGGGTAAATATATCACCCAATAATACAGTAGGGACATTCAGGGTAATCTGGGTATTTAAAACTTGTGAGATGTCTTTGGTTACCAAGTCCCAGAAAGTGGTAAGGGAAGGGCAGGACCAAAGTATGTGGGCCCCAGGTTGCAAGCACCACCAGCAGCAGCTATGGTTAAGTAGCCCCCACTTATGCAATACCTTGGGTGTGTGATACCAGAACAGTAGGATTTTCAACTGTATGAAACCACTGTTTGTGTCTTTATGGGCTATGTCTACAGTCTTAAAGATAGAGAGCCATTTCTCTTCTGCTATCTCTACCCCTAAGATTCCTTCCCACTTCTGTCTACATGATTGTGTAGTGTCCTTCTTAAAGTCTCTCAGGATGTGATATAAGATGCCCGTTAGGCCTCTTCTAGTCTTGAGGGTGGGCAAATTGTTAAGCCATTGCCACTGTTCTGTGTCCCCCTTAGTACTAAGGAGGGGTGTCAGAGCACTGCGAAGTTGTACCACCAAAAGTCTTTTTTAGGTAGTGCAAATTGCTACTGCAGTTGTGCAAAGGGTGCAACAAGCTTGGAACCTGGAGTAAGAACGTCTGAGATTATACTGACTCCTAGGTATCACCAGGACTGCCAGTTCACCACTGCCCCATCAATTTGGATGAGTGGGTTATTCCATAGTGGGGCAAATTGAATCGGTGGGCGCCAAGCCTGTGTGGACATATGAGACTTAGCAAACAGTGTTTTCCAGGCCCTAGCAGTTTCTATGATAGTAGGGAGGAGTGTCCCATTCCCACAGGGGTGCAAAGTCAATAAGTTATAGAGGGTTGCAGGGCCACTGACTGCCTTTTCCAACTGAACCCATAGAGGAGCTTCTGCATGCTGATTAACCAACCATCTGGTCGCTTGCGCTGCCAAACAAGCTAGTTGGTAGCCTTGAAACCAGGGCATACCAAGGCCCCCCTCTATTCCAGTGTGCCCTAGTTTTTAGTCTACACCACCTTGGCACCTTATTGTCCCATTTAAAATTGAAGGGCAATTTGTCTAGTGACTGAAAAAATTTAGGAGAAAGGCGCAGGGGCAGGTTATTAAACAAGAAAATAAGTCGGGGTAGAAATATCATGCGTATCGCCACGACTCTGCCCGGTAGTGATAACTTGAGTTTGTGCCATCTCTCCACCTCGGTGGTCAGTTGGATGTAAAGGGGGGACAAATTTACTGGTTCAAGTGCTGCCCAGTTATATGTAATTTGAATCCCCAAATAATTAAACCAGATGCTGCCCAGGTCAGTTCAGTGCCTGAAGTGTATTCATTCGTACAATGGGAGTTCAGTGGTGCTATAATTGATTTTTTGGGGATGATTGTGAGACCTGACAGCTTAGCAAACTCCTCGAGTACCTGGAGAACATCGGGGATTGCTTGTTGTGGATTGGCAAGTGTCAGAAGAAGGTCGTCTGCATAAGCCATGGCCACATAGGTTTGGTCTGCCACCTGGATTTCTTGTATAGCTGGATGGGTGGCAATAACCCAAATAAGGGGGTCCAAAGCCATCAAAAATAGCAGTGGAGAGAGGGGGCAGCCCTGCCTTGTACTCCTATGGAAGGGGAAAAGGGGTGAGATCTAACTATTTGTGAGGATGCATGCCCTGGGGGAATTGCACAGAGTAAGTATCCACTGTTTGAAACTAGGCTCAAAACCATATTTGCCTAGAGTTTCATGGAGATATCCCCATTCTACTGAATCAATTGCTTTGGCAAAATCTATTGCCAGGGCTTCCAAGGGTAGGGGCCCCTATACGCAAACAACTTAATATTGAGCAACAGATGGGTGTTATCCGCACCCGTTTTCCCTCTCATAAATCCCCCTTGCGCTGGGTGGATAATTGCAGGGAGTACCTCTATTAGCCTAGTGGCCAGAGCTTTGACTAATATTTTGGTATCCACTGGGAGCAAGGAAATTGGGTGAAAATTTGTCAATCCAAGGGGTCAGAGGATTTCTTTGACAGGAGTGTGATGAGTGCATCCCTCATGGAAGGAGGTAGAAGGCTCTTGTTGAGGGAGTCTTGCAGAGCCAATTGCAAAGGGGAAAGTATATCAGATCCTAAAGCATGGTACAACTCTACAGACATACCGTCTGGCCCAGGAGCCTTCCCATGTGCCAATTGTGAAAGTGCTATTCGTAGTTCCTCCCATGTTAGAGGGTCATCCAGATGACCCCTTTGTTCAGCAGACAGAACAGGCAGCAGGGTATTCTGGCAGAATGTCAACAGTTGTCGGGGCAAATCTGCAGGACTAACCATGGTGCAAGATTGGTACAAGGATTCATAAAACGTGCACATTGTGTCATTAATTTCCTTTGGGGTAGATGTGACAGCGCCCGACATCATGTGTAATGAGTGGATCCTTGTGGTGGCTTGTTGCTTGTGCAGACGGAAAGCCAGCAACTTCCTGGATCTCTCCCCATTGGCTCAAAAATTCTGCTTGGACCTCAGAATGAGCCACTCAGCTTTCTGCTGTAGTATAGTGTTGATCTGATATTTGAGGCTGAGAATATTATGGTAAAGGGTGTTGTCTATATTAGTCTGGGAGATTGCCTGAAACAATCTTTCCAGCTTGGCTAGGTCAGTCTGCAGGCAGAGCAACTTAGCTTTGCAAGCTTTGTCTTTGGCGGCCGCAAAAGCAATATTGCGTCCCCTCAAAACTGCTTTAACGCATCCCAGACTATACTGGGTGAAACTCCACAGTTCGAGTTGACGGCAAAGTAATCCTTAGTCACCTGTAATAACATAGGACCAAAAGCTGGGTCCTTAAATAGCAGTGTATTGCAGCGCCATTGCAGTTTACGTGCTGTATGTTTAGAGGGGGCATATGCAAGCCAGACTGGTGAATGATCTGAAATTATTATTGAACCAACCTCAGTGCCCATGATGTCCTTTGCGGCTATGTCATTAACTAACCAATAGTACTCTAAGCGGATGTGCATTTGGTGGGGGGGGGATAAAATGTGTAGTCCCTGCTCTTAGGGTATTCCACATGCAAAACATCTATTAGTGCCCATTCCTCCTGCAGATAGCTAAGGGATTGTCTAGCTTTGGGGGCGGCCTGCTGCGTAGGGATTGAATTGTCTAAGAAAATGTCATCTACCAAATTGAAATCACTACCTAACAGTATGGGAAGAGGGGGGCCCTCAGGTTGAAGATCTGAAATTGCCTGACTTACAGCAGGAAAAAAATCTGTGTGTTCACCATTAGGGGCATATAGGTTACCCAAAATCAAAGAACCCTCAGTTGTTTGTAGCCGTACCAGCACCCATCTACCCTGTCTGTCTTCTTTTACAGCATCTATTTTCCAGTTAGATGCATGGTGGATGAGGATAGCAACCTCCTTAGACTTAGTAGGGGGAGCACTTGCTACTATTTCCCCCACCCAAGCTTTCTTCTACCACATAGTTGTCTTTTCTAAAAGGTGCATTTCTTGCAAGAGAGCTATATCCACCTGCAATGAGTTTAAGTACTGTAAGACCTTAGTTCTTTTGATGGGGTGGTTGAGCCCCTTAACATTCCAAGGTACCCACCGAGGGGTCTAGGATGAGGAGGGAGACATTACCATTTCAAGCTGGAGAGAGACAAAAAGTGTACTTACTCTGCCACTGGGAAGGGGTAGAGAATTGCAGTTGTGGTATAGCAGTGGAATATAATACCCTATGTGAAGCAACACAACCAGTCCAAGCAAACTGGTGTGTGTGGATATGAGAGCATTGCCAGGAACCTCCCTACAACCTTAGCCTGATAAGTGGAATGACTGCAATGAAATGATCATAGAAATACCAACAATTAGTAAACGAACTAATAGGACTAAAACAGAGAACTAATGAAACAATTAACCTGTTGGCACTAAGCGCGCCCTAATCCTAACACTATGAGAGTGGAGATTATTGCAATTGAGGATGTATCAATCACCCTTCTGCTATGCTAACTCCAGCACTCAACACGGAGTTAACTCATATGGGTGGTCACATAGGCAGAGTCAGTCCGTAGCAGGTGACCATCTGAGGTCCATCACCTGAGCTTCATGGGGTGGAGGAGCACCTCCTTATGTCAGCTAAATGAAGGTGCAGGTAATGTAGAGTGGAAATGATCCAGGAGGTAAAGAAAAGAATAAAGAGGTGAAGTAGGGACAACCCTCTCCCAGCCTTAGAAGAGTATAAGGCTACTGATCCAAGAAGTGCATGCGTGTCCTAAATCATGAGTTTAATTGCAAGCATGGGAGGGAAGGAAAAGGAATAACAAAGGGGGGCGGAAACTGGAGGTATCCCTCCTTAAATAGTTCACAAGGCATCCTAGTGCCTTCCAGCACCATATCATCATTTACAATATATATTCTAGAAGTAAGCAATTGCAATTAAGATCAAATAGTGTGACCTTCGGCCAGCTTGGGAGACCCCGAGGGGAAGTAGAGGAGATTGCAGAAGGTTTTACTGCAGCTGCAGCATAAGAGATTGTTCCAGGTTTCACCGCAACAGTAGTGTCCATCACTTCTATCAACGTGGTATCTGGAAGATCCGCTCAGTCCACCTGATGTTCTGCCTCTGGTCCTCTGCTAGAGGCTTCACTAATAAACTCTACGTCTGACAGATGCGAAGGGTCTTCTCTAGCAATTTTGTCTGGTGGAACCTTACTTGGTGACTACTGGTGCCCACTCCTTGTCAGCTGTCTAGCTTTTGAAAAGGAGGAGTCTAATCACTGATTCAGGGGTGTAGCCAAGGAGCTTAGCTGAGTGTTAGGGGGGTAATGTAGAGACCTGTGTTCTCATGACACCATTTCAACCCGGGGAATTGCTGGGGGTTTGCACCGCTCCCACAGAAACAGAGTCACTGGGTATGTTATAACCTGCAGAATAGTTCCTAGCTGAGATTGTGGTCTGGAGTACCGTAACTTTGCCGCCGTGTAATATTTTTTCAGTGAAGCACTGAAAAGCACATCTGTGTGATGTCAGCAGCATTCTCTCCAAACTTCAGCCCAAAACTCCAAACCGTTCTTTTGCAGAGGGTGCAAAAGAATTGCTGTAATTTTCCTCAGCCTAGAAAAGTACTGCTCGCAATTCTGACTTCATCATAAAATTGCGACACTTTCACGAGATGACAGTACTTTGCAAAAGTACTTTTTCCAGAAATCTGAAAAACATATTTCTGGGGTGTTTTACCCCAAAATAAAGACATGGCTAGCATCCTCAGGGTCCGACTAGGTGAATACAAAAAGAATTAGGTTGCTAGAGGGTCCCAAATTTAAATGGCAAACATTTTTCTGCTCAGTAACTGAAAACAAGATGGCAGATTTACGAACATAAGAGGGCCATTTGCGACAGTAAAAATGCATTTGCAACACTGTCGAACTTTTTAACTTTTCCCATTGACTTATAATGGGAAATTGTTTTTTGAATAACGTTTGAACCATTTAATATTTTTTCATGAAATCTTTGAAAGGCACATTGGGGACCCTGGCTGCATGTTCCCTGAAGATTTCTGGCCAGTCATGCAAACTGTGCGACCTGTAGGCACGACCGTAGAATTCCAGAAAAAGCTTAAATGCACGAGCAGATCATGCTTAATAACTCCACAGCCGTGTATCCAACTGGTATCAAACTTAGTAGATCCCAAGGCGTGTGGGTCTTGATCATGTATTCCAAATTTCAGTCAAATCTGTCAAACGGTTGCAAAGTTATTAAGGTACAAAGTTTTGGGTTTAACATGTAAATGACTCCTCAACCCTAACTATGGTAGCACTACCGTGCTACCGTAATATATATATATATATATATATATATATATATATATATATATATATATATATATATATATGGTAGCACGGTAGTGCTACCATAGTTAGGTTGAGGAGCCATTTCATGTTAAACCCCAAAACTTTGCACCTTAATAACTTTGCAACCGTTTGATGGATTTGCCTGAAATTTGGAATCTATGATCAAGAACCATAGGCCTTGGGATATGCCAAGTTTTGTACTGGTTGGATATACGGCTGTGGAGTTATTAAGTGTGATCTGTGCGCACGTTTACGCTTTTCTGGAATTCTATGGTCGCACCTACAGGTCGTACAGTTTGTGCGACTTGTCGAAATCTTCAGGGAACATGTGGCCGGGTCCCCGATGTGCCTTTTAAGATTTCGTGAACAATATTAAACGGTTCAAAAGTTATTCAAAAACAGTTTCCCATTATAAGTCAATGGGAAAAGTTAACAAAAGTTCAACACTTTTGCAAATGCATTTTACTTTGGCAAATGGGCCTGTTACTTTATAAATCAGCCATTTTGTTTTCAGTTGGTGATCAGAAAATGGTTGGCGTTTAAATTTGGGACCCTCTAGCAACCTAATTTTTTGTATTCACCTATGTTCGGGCCCTGAGGATGCTTGCCATGTCTTTATTTTGTGGTAAAACACCCCAGAAATGTTTTTCAAATTTCTGGAAAAAGTACTTTCGCAAATTACTTTCATGCTCACGAAAGTGTCGCAAATTTTTGCGAAAGCTTTCGCAAATTGCGACAGTAGTTTTCTAGTCTGTGGGAAAATGACAGCAATTCTTTGGCACTGCTCTGCAAAAGAACCGTTGGGAGTTTTGAGCTGAAATTTGGAGGGAACGTAGCCGACATCTCACAGATGTGCCTTTCAGTGTTGTATTGAAAAAATATTACACAGCGGCAAAATTACGGCACTCCAAAGTTGACGGTTTTTCCCATAGGATAACATTACAGCGCCTAACCATTACAGAAATCCTTTGGATCCCTGCTGCAAAATAACGGTTTGGTCTTTTTCCTGAAATTTGGAGGAAGACAGCCAACAGCTCACAGATGTGCCTTTCAGTGGTTTGGTGAAAAAATATTACAGGAGGCAAAGTTATGGTGCTCGAACTTCTCTTTTTCCCATAGGATAACATTATGGCGTTCGCCGCGCCTTTCAGGGCCCGTATCTCGAAAACGGTGGGAGCTACGGAGTTTTCGTCGGAAAAATTCTTAGCCCCCTACCGGGGAATAAGTACAAAAATAGCCAGGACAGTCATAAATCATACTACTTTTAAATTTTTTTTCTACATCATACGGTTCCTGAGATATAACTTATTTAGTATTCCAAGTCCTCATTTTCTGCTCCGATACCCATTATTATGCATACATTCTTTGTACTCACTGTTTTTCTCTATTCAGCTTTTTGGGAAAACCAGCCTGTGTGCTTACATTACTGTTACCATTGCCCTTTCCGCTTGTGGTTCCATGCCTGTTTCACTTACCGTTGACGTCTGCGCCACCACGTGCGTCATCCTTTGCGTTTTCATTTGCGCTTGTGTTTCTGTTACTTTTTTGCCATTTGTGTGTACCGTACTGTTTCTCTTTCTGTTTCACTTTGCCTCACCATGCCCATTGCCATTTCGATTTACAGGCACCATGTTACTATGTGACAAGACATCACGTGGCACACCGTTCCCGTCTATGCCACCGTGTTCATTATCCTTTCTGTTCTCATTCACGCTTGCATTACCTTGTGCGCCACTGTTAGCGCTTCTGTTTGCATTGCTGTTCCTGTTACTATGCCACAAGACATCATGTGGTGGGAGTGTGGGGCCCTTTGGGCCCCCACTCCAGCTGCCGCATTACGTGCCGGGAGCGTGGGTCCCTATGTGCGTTATCCTTTGCGTTTTCATTTGCACTTGCTTTTCTGTTATTTTTTGCCATTTGTGTCTACAGTACTGTTTCTCTTTCCGTTTCACTTTGCATCACCATGCCCATTGACATTTCCATTTGCAGGCACCATGTTACTATGTGATAACACATCACGTGGCAGACCATTCCCGTCTACGCCACCATGTGCGTTACCCTTTCTGTTCTCATTCGCGCTTGTGTTACCATGTGTGCCACTGTTAGCATTTCTGTTTGCGTTGCTGCTCCTGTTACTATGCCACAAGACATCATGTGGTGGGGCGTGGGGCCCAAAGGGCCCCGCTTCTGCTTCTGACACATTCACTGTTTCTCGTTACCATTC
Source organism: Neoceratodus forsteri (assembly GCA_016271365.2). Classification (NCBI taxonomy): domain Eukaryota; kingdom Metazoa; phylum Chordata; order Ceratodontiformes; family Ceratodontidae; genus Neoceratodus; species Neoceratodus forsteri. Next base: position 1,498,057,769 of record CM057449.1, read on the forward strand.
TCAAAAAGAAGGGAAATTAGAGGCAAAAAACTCCGTTTAATGCATCAGTTAGGGTTGTTCCACAGCGACAAAAGTGAGGAAATTCAGTGTTAGGGTTGAAAACCCTAACTCCGAATTCACCCCCCCAGCACCACACACACACACAGACACACATACATTCAAGTATGGGGGAGGACCAAGTCAACACAACCAATGACAGACATCCAGCAGCAGGTGACAGAAATAACAAACAATTGTCTAAATGTACTACGAGACATCCCCACCCACCTGACCAGGTACTGCATGCTCAGTGGAGATCAACAGCAAAACTGAGGCCATGTACACCAAACGTACACATCCCTAGATTGCAGCTGCACACACATGTACACACTTAGTAGTTGCATGTGCCTTACCTACCGATGCTCCACACCAGACCAGGCCACATGTGGTGGGCCACCTGAGCAATAGAGTTCAGCAAAACCAAGGAGTTGTACAGGTATAATATCTCTGATTATAACAAGGGTTTGAGAAATGCAGCTTTCTAATTGACTGTAAACATTGTAACAGCCTTATGTTTACTTTTATTAACATACATGTAGAGCCTAACCATATGATGAACATGGTTTAATGTTGTTTAAAAAACAGTTTTATTATGATAGCAGTAAGCCACTCCCAGGTATTATGTTAATGGTCAGTTTATCACTGTCTAGCGACATGTGGCACTCGGCTATGCCTCATTCAACATTAAACCCCCACAGGGTGATTAACAGACCATTTAACATAACTGTTGGTCATGCCTTATTGTTAAATTGTCTTTATGAGTAGATAGTCTCCCTCTGCTAGGCACTGTAGTAGCTTTGCAACACAGTGTCCCACCCAGTTACACCATACACTGTCTAGTTACTGAAGAATGGCTGTGAATATGAACTCATGAAGATGAACAGTGCAACTTGATCATTACAGTCATCGAAACCTTAGTGTGATTATAACTGACAGAGTCAGTGATAGAGAATAACCCCTGCTGTCCTAGTACACTTACCCCATTGTGAGTTAAATCAATACTAAAAGACATTCTGTTTATATCTACACCATACCTACTTGATTCCTGTTGTACCACAATTAACATAGTTATCACTTTGATAGCATCAGTGACAGAAGTGCGGCAAACCCAAACACTAGGCATACAGCCTGAGTATGAAACAACTGTTAAAAAAATTACACTGTGTCCATAAGTGGCATAGATCACTCATTGCAACAATAGTAAATGTATTACTATTTGAATAAGTTAGTCATCACCGATGCAATGAGATTGTCTTTATCAGGTACAACATACTCAGTAAGTGCCTACAGGAAAATCTATCCATTATACATCTCCGATACAGGTACGTCATTGTTGGCTCAGTAGTGCTATGATATTTAGAAGTTGCTTGGCCTGATCCATGCAATTACAATGTTTCTTACAAAGAATACTTACTGCATCTTTAGTATTGAAACACACTGAAGGTCTATGTATGTACATGAGCAGTACACCTTCATCAGTAAGAATGCATCTGATACTGGCAGATGCAATTTCAGGCATTGAACAGGCAATGCTTTTCCATACGCTTACATCAGCCTCTCTATCTTGAGTAAACCATTGCAGTAAATGTACTACTATGTAAATCACCTACTAAATGTAACACTACTTTTATCTTGAGCATGCTAGTGTCTTGTGGTTAATTTATGTATTTCTCTTAATTAATGTATACTCACTAGTGTTAAAACCTTTCTACAACTGTCATCATGCACCTTCAGCATTTATATTGACTAATGGCACATTACCAGTTGTGGTGTGGTGTGGGGCATCGGTAGGTAAGGCCATGCAACTACTAAGTGTGGAACGTTGCGTGCAGCTGCAATCAGGGATGTGTACGTTTGGTGTACATGGCCTCAGTTTTGCTGTTGATCTCCACTGAGCATGCAGTACCTGGTCAGGTGGGTGGGGATGTCTCGTAGTACATTTAGACAATTGTTTGTTATTTCTGTCACCTGCTGCTGGATGTCTGTCATTGGTTGTGTTGACTTGGTCCTCCCCCATACTTGAATGTGTGTGTGTGTGTGTGTCTGTGTGTGTGTGTGGTGCTGGGGGGGTGAATTCGGAGTTAGGATTTTCAACCCTAACAGCGAATTTCCTCACTTTTGTCGCTGTGGAACAACCCTAACTAATGCATTAAACAGAGTTTTTTGCCTCTAATATATATGTATATGATTTCCAGCTTACATAAGGCACAGTCACTACAGTATAGTTAGGGTTGAGTAAGCAGTTTATTGTTAAACACCAAATTTTACACCTTAGTAACTTTGCAACCATTCAACAGATTTGTACATAATTTGGAATGTGAGGTTCTGTATGGTAGATCTCTTGATTTGCCAAGTTGCATTTTGGTTGAACTTGTAGTTTACATGCAACGAAGCGCTGAAAAATGCGTTTTTTGCCTTTTTGGGCACTTTTTTGCTGATTTGTGCCCATTACGCTACAGCCACAGCATTTGGTATTTTGGTCAGAACATTTCAGGATTGAAAGAGGTCTGGTCACCAAACAATTCTGAGTTAGCATGGTGAAAAAATATTAATCTGTTCCAAAATTATTTAATTTTGAAATTACAAGTTTTGAGCATGCTCAGTTCACTCCAAGATTTTTATGCATTTTTTTGCAAGAAGGGATTGGGCTCACGATCAACGATTTTGTCAGCTCAAAAATGGGGCTTTATTAAATCCACATTTGTGAGGAAAAATTCTTTATTTGCGAGCCTTTATTTTGTTTTCATTTTTTGCCCCAAACAAAATTTCGTAGCTTGCTCCACAGGTGAATTCTTGTTACATAAGGCATGGGTTTTGTTCAGGGTGATGTCCTCCACAATCCTATACCTTTGGTTTACTTCATTTTGGCCAAAAAATGGACATTTTAAATTTTGAAATTCTTCATTTGCGACTAGCTTCCGATCCTCGTTCGCTAGCTGAAAAAAACCCTGTGTGAGAGCTGATCCCCTTTCGCAAGGTATTAAAATTCTTGATCATGACTTAGGGACAAGATGGCCATTCTGGTGAATGAGGATTGGCACACAAATGGGGATTTTGTCAGCTCGTGATAGTGGATCAGCTCGCAAATGGGGATTTTGTCACCTTGCGAAATGGGATTGGGTTTTTGAATCCCCTTTTGTGAGCTGACAAAATCCCCGTTCATGAGCTGACTTTTCCCTGTTCATGGGCAGTCCCCTTTCTCAAGCTGATAAAATCCTTGATTGTCATTTCGTGACCAGATGGCCATTCTCACGAACGAAGATTGGCTCACGAATGGGTATTTTGACACCTTGCGAAAGGGGATTGGCTCGCGAATGAGTATTTTGTCAGCTCGCAAAAGGAGATTGGTTTTTCAATTCTGCATTTGCAAGCTGTCAAAATCCCTGCTGGTGAGGTGTCAAAATCCCTGTTCACAAGGCAATCCCATTTAGAAAGCTGACAAAATAACTGTTCATGAGTTAGGAACTAGATGGCCAAAATCTGATGATCAAGGATTACTCAAGAAAGGGGATTTTAACAGCCTGTGAATGGGGATTGACTTCGTGAATGGGGATTTTGACACTTTGAGAACTAGGATTTTAAAAACTTTGCCACTGCACTGTAAATGAACGGTTTGGTCTTTTGACTTTACATTTTTAGGTAATAAAGTGGATGCCCCAGGCATGTTAATTGTGGTATTTAGGTGTTAAAAGGTTAATCAGTTACTAAGATATAACATCAAAAGTTGAGATTTTTCCCATAGGATAACATTGCAGTGCCATTAGTGACATTTGGTGCCCATATCGTGGAAACGATGCACGATAGGGATTTTTCACTACCTGCATCTTTGTCTACCTAGGTAGACTAAGCATGTATAGATGATTCTAAGTCATAGATTACACCTGCAGCGGAGTTTTTTTCCTAGGTTGTATGGTTACTGAGATATTGGCAAATTAGTGTTACAAGGGCTCCTTTTCAGGCCCATTGGGCTACTGTATGGCTCAGTTGTTATGTGTAAGTGGGATCGCAGGGCCTGAAGGATGCATATTATTATTTACAAATGGGCAGTTTAGTGGGAGTGCGGGGCCCCCACCAATACATAGTGTTTACTAATTATATCACGCTTTTTCAAAAAGTAAGGAAATTCATTGCAAAAACTTCATTAATGTATCAGTTAGGGTAAAAGTGATGAATGTGGGGAATGAGACATTAGGTTTGAGACCCTAACCCCTCCCCACACCACCTCCCCCATCCTTCACACACCAACAGACGCTGTGGTGTGTCATGGGGTCATGAAGCCTCTCACCCCATTCTGCTTTGCTGAAGCATGTCATCCTGTTTATAGATGGAACAGGGTGATAGTTGGGCCTGATGACCCCATGGCACACCCCATCATCTGTTAGTGTGTGGAGGATGGGTGGTGGTGGGGAAGGGGCTAGGGCTCTACCCTAACATTTCTTTTCCCCACTTTTGTCACTTTAACCCTAACTGATGCATCAACAATGTGTTTGCAATGAATATATATATATAATATATATATATATATATATATATATATATACAGTATATATAAATATATATATATATATATATATATATATATATATATATATATATATATATATATATATATATATATATATATATATATATATACACACTGTATATATTATAGGGGTGCAGTAGCAGTTTTTATGTTAAACCACAAATTTTGCACATGAATAACTTTGCAATTCTTCAATGGGTTTGCACAAAGTTTGCATGCTTTGTCTCCTGTAGTAGATCTCTTGATGTGCCAAGTTTTGTTCCAGTCAGAATTATAGATCCTGAGGTCTGGATAATGAAAAAAAACAAAAAGTTGCCACTTTTCACAGTTTTTTTTTCTCATCACACTCTGCAGAGACAGTGTCAAATGTTGGTGTGTAGTTTTTGTGGCAGAAAGTGATTGGGTCATAGAACAGACCAACATTTATTTGGTGAAAATATATTAATCCATTCAAATGTTATAGCATTTTTAAGGTCCCATTATTTCCAATGGGATTTTTATTTTTCATGATAGCTAGACAGTACAAACTGGGACCTGGTTCATCAGGTGCCAGTTCTAGTTTTCCAACTGACAATCCTGACTTGCCAGAAAACATTCCTTATTCGTCAACCGCCATCTTGTTTTTTCATTTTGTCCTGAACAAACTGTTATAACTCTGCCCAGGGATTGCTGTTTCACACATTATTGCATGATTGCTGCTAATCAGGGGTTCATGAGCTGTGCTGTGTGGTTTCCCAGATCCATGGGACCCCAGAAACATTTGTTTTTACTTAGTTTAATCCTTGTTCGCCACTTGCTAAATTCCTTGTTCGCCATCCTGATTCATCACTGGCAGACAAGGAAATTGGCTAGCAGATAAGGATCCCCAGTTTGGACATATGGTTATAAAGTTTGATGATAAGATTGCCAGACTGGGGTGTATAGCCATTAAAAGGGCAACTGAGATTGAGTGACTCTAATCTGAGTGACTCAATCTCAGTGCTGGTAAGAAGAGCAATCATGAAAGAGTAGTGACTGGGAAGTCCAGGGCGAATGGAAGAGTGACAGGATACCGGAAGTTATCCAGCAGGTATGTGAAGAGTGGCAAGGAGGGAAGCCACCAAACTGGCTTAGCAGCACGGTGGTTAGGGAGGCTGGCTCTGGTAGGGAGCGTGCAGGATTAGGGGCTGGGGAGGAGCACAATATTTTTGCATTTCTGTGCTGGTGTGTTGTTTATGTTTTTCTTCCTGGTTCTCACCCTTCCCCGACATGTACCACCCCGGAGTATTTTTTTTGTAAGAGTGGTGGGGGGGTGAAGACCCCCACATAAACAGCTCAGGGTAGTTTCCTCACTGCAAATGTACATCTCAGTTGTTATTTTTGGTGATGTACATTCACTGTAATGACAATGGTATGGTATGGTATGGTATGGTATGGTATGGTATGGTATGGTAAAATTTTATTTATACAGTGATACAGCCATTAGGGTTCCGAAAATCCCTGTTCACAAGGCTTACCTGTTTACATTATGCAAAATTATTACAACTATACATTTATAACAATACAAGTTACAGAAAAGTACAAAACAATACATCAGAGTTTATCGCCCTTTGGCGATCTCCATCATCACATAGAACCAGACCAGGGATCCTAGTCAACCAGAGATGAATAAAGATGGTGGACAAGGAATTCAGCTGGTTGACAAGGATTCCTGTCTGGCCATCTGTTCATGAAAATTTGTGACCAGCTGGCCAGACTGGGAATCCTTGTCTGCTAGTTGATTGATGAATCAGGGTGGAGAACGAGGAAAGGAGATGGTGAGCAAGGATTGCTTTTCAGCCATCTCTTCTCCTGCAAGAAAAAAGTGTTGCAGGACCATTTGGTCCAGAAAAAAATTATTTTTTTGTGTCCCCTGTTTTAAGCCTTGGTGTCTAGTAGCATCCCACATGCTCAATCCCCTTCCTGATTTTTTTAAATGTATTTTAACCCCTTAATTTGGGTTTTTACCAGTTTGCTATTTTTTCCCATTTTGTTCCTTATCCCTGGTGGCTAGTGGTACCCCTCACCTTCCCTATACTACAAATATTTTTTTTTACTCATTGGTGGTCATTAGTGGCTTCCCACCACCATCACTGGTGTGTCCTTCTATTATACACTGGAAAGAAGAAATCCGTCCCTTATCATTTTTTTTTTAATTTTACCTGTCCAAAATAAAAAAAAAAACATCCATAGCTGATAATACCCATGCCTCCACCAAATCTCCCACTGTGGACCCTCCTCCCCACACCCCACTGACATCCCCACTGACCCTCATTCACCTCAGGAGGTCCCAGTTTCGAGACCCACTCCGCCGATCAAAGACACATACATCTTGCTGCTGGAACCAGTGACTGCAATGTGAACTAAAGTAAATGCACTTTAATGTATTTATGAGGTGTGGTAATAACATGGGTGTGGTGACAATTTGGTGAGTGCTGTGCTATAATTAGAAGAGAAGAGGTTGGAGGTCCCTGTGCTTCCACAGCTACATACATGGATATTGTTACACTATCTCAATGGAGTGAAGAAAATATGGATACTGTTATACTATCTCAGTGGAGGGATGACTCCCATCTTAACATCAATTAATTAATCAATCAATCTTTATTAAACTAGGTGAAACAACTTTGAGCAAGGCTCTTTTACAAGCTGGGCCTGGGCAAGGATGCAAACAGATCACAGCCGTCAAATACAACAAACAAGGAATACATGGCAAAAAAGAGAAGAGGAGGGGATATAAGAGGCAGGCTGGACCCATAAGACAGAAAAAAAAGATTGTCTAAGACAGTTAAATTGGTCATGTAGAGAACGTCTAAGAAGAGATTTGAAGTTAGCCACGCTGACCAGTTGTGCAAGCTTGAGAGTTTTTTGTACAAAATTCAAGCATAGCAGAGTGCATGACATATTAATATTCATGCTGCATTCTAATTCTTGGAGTTACAAATATTATATAGGAATATTTTCTAAGTGAATAGTTCCTCTGTGTAACAGAAAGATGATTACAGATAAAATCAGGAGGCTTATCAGTTAAGGCTCTAAGTGTCCAAATGGCTGTGTTTTTTAGCCTTCTAGTTTTCAAGGAGTCCCAGCCCACCAAGGAGTAGAGGGAGCAGAGGGGCCCTACCAAGGTAGATGGATGTGTAATATGCCCAGATTATGGTAGTGCCACTTTAAGGGATGCAGCAGGGGAGTGCCCAAAACAGATGATTGGCCAGTGGAGGAGCTGGTGGGAGGAGGAAGTGTATTTAATAAAGGTAGGAGGTGGGGGATGGGTGGGTGGATGCATATTTTAGCTTACAGTGACAGTTCTAGTTCTGGCATTTAGCTTTACATGCAAATGAAATTTCCAGTGCAAAGGGCACCAGAAAATTCAATGGGATAAATGGTCCAATCAGGCAGTAGCAGAGAAGGAAGACAGCCAATGGAAAATAGCACCCAATCTTCAGCAGCCAGTTCGAAGTGCGGTTTAGAATCCGAGCTAGCAGGGAGAGCTGGAGCTTCTTATAGGAGTCTGGAGGGCTGATCCCAACTTGAGTGGGGATGGCAGTCAGCTCACTCTGGGGCCGGACTGCCTGGCAGTGGGCTGCCTGAGTCAAGGGCAAAAGTCAGAGTCTGGAGGGCTGATCCCAGCTTGAGTGGGGGTGGCAGTTGGCTCATGATGGGGCCGGGCTGCCTGGCAGCGAGGTGCCTGAGTCAAGGGCAAAAGTCTGAAAGGATACTGTTGTATTATCTCAATGGAGGGATGGGAGCACAGGACCCTGCATGCCCACCATAACATAAGGATACTGTTATACTGTCTCAGTGGATGGATGGGAGTGCAGAACCCTGCTCTCCCACCATAACATACAGATAATGTTATACTATCTCAATGGAGAAATGGAAGCACAGGGTCCAAAGGACCCTGCGCTCCTACAGTAAAATAAGGATACTATTATGCTATCTCAAAAAGTAAGGAAATTAGTTGCAAAAACTTCATTAATGCATCACTTAGGGTTGCCATGACAAACGTAGGGAAATGAGGCATTAGAGTTTCACCCTACATAGAAACATAGACTTTGACAGCAGATAAGGACCACTTGGTGCACCCAGTCTGCCCATTTCCCTACCTATTGGATAAGCTGCAGATTCTAGTTAACCAACAGCCTACTTCCTGCAACCCCCCACTATAATTGCCTTATGTCTGTCCCATGCATGTTTGAATTCCCCCACTGTTTTAGACCCCACAACCTCTCCAGGAAGGCGGTTCCATGCGTCCACCACTCTCACCATGAAAAAGAATTTCCTCACATTACCCCTGAGCCGTCCCTCCTCTAACTTTAAATTGTGCCCCCTTGTTCTTACACATCTCTTTTTCTGAAAGATGCTACCCTCCTGGACTTTGTTGATTCCCTTGAGGTACTTAAACGTTTCTATCATGTCCCCCCTGTCCCTCCTTTCATCAAGGGTATACATATTAAGATCTCTCAGTCTCTCTTCATATGGTTTCTGATGTAGACCCTGCACCATTTTAGTTGCCCTCCTCTGGACTGCTTCCATCCTGTCTATGTCCTTGCGTAGATTAGGTTTCCAAAACTGCACGCAGTACTCCAGATGGGGTCTCACCAACTGTCTGTATAGAGGGATAACCACTTCACTTTTTCTACTTGTGGTGCTCCTCCCTATGCATCCCAGTATCCCTCTGGCTCTCCTTACTGACTTCTCACATTGCATACCCACCTTTAGGTCATCTGATATGACAACACCCAGAACCCTTTCCATGATTGTTGTTGTTAGTACCTCCTCTGCTATTGTGTGCTCTTTTCCTGGATTTTTATTTCCCAGGTGCATTTCTTTGCACTTCATTGCATTGAATCTAAGTTGCTATATGTCTGACCATTCCTCCAACCTTGCCAAGTCCTTTCTCATCATTTCTACACCCCCTTGTGTATCAACTCTGTTACAGATCTTTGTGTCATCTGCAAAGAGGCATACCTTTCCTTCCAGAACTTCTGCAATGTCACCTATAAAGACGTTAAAGAGGACAGGACCCAGTACTGAGCCCTAATCCCAACCCCTGCCCTGCTGAGACCAGGAGGCATTGAGGGGGGTGGCATTGGGGTCTCCAACCCTAACGCTCACCCCATTCTCCTATACTGTTGCCACCCAGCTTATTTTACAATGGAATGGGATGATTGTTAGGGTTGGCTACCCCAGTGCCACTCCCCCTGCCCGATGCCTCCTTGTCGAGTGGGGTGTTAGGGTGAAACTCTAATGCCTTATTTCCCTATTTTGTTGTGACAACCCTAACTGGTGCATTAGAAAGTTTGTTCTATATATATATATATATATATATATATATATATATGTATTATAATGGCACAGTAGTGCCACTACAGTTAGGGTCGAGTACCCCATTTAAGGTTAAAGTATGAAATTTTGCAGCTTAATAACTTTGCCACAGTATTATGGATTTGCCTGAAATGTGACAGGCACAGAGCGGTACCACATATCTCAGGATCTGGTAAGTTTTGTAACGGTCGGGTATAGGGTTGTGGAGCTATAAAGCACAATAGAAAGTCACATTTATGCTTTTTTGAGCATTCTTTGTTCACACCTACAGGTCACACGGTTTGTGTGACTGGTCTGAATACTTCAGGAAACATGCGACCAGGGTCCCCAATGTGCCGTTCAAAGATTTTGTGAAAAAATATTAAACGGTTCAAAAGTTATTCAAAAAGCATGTTTCCCATTATAGTCATTGGGAAAAGTTAACAAAAAGTTCGACAGTGTCACAAATGCAGTTTTTAGTGTCACAAATGACCCCTGTAGTGTCGTGAGTCAGCCATTTTTTTTTCAATTAGTGGTCACAGAAATGCTTGGCATTTAAAATTGGGAACCTCTAGGGATACAATTATTTTTGTGTTCACCGAGTCGAGCCCCGAGGATGCTAGCCATGTCTTTTTTGGAGGGGTTAAACACCCCAGAAATATGTTTTTAAAATTTTTATAAACTGTAGTGTTGCACTTGCGACACTTCTGTGATTTTTTTTTGTGAAAGTGTCATGATTTGCGACACTACTTTGTGACACTATGCTCAAAAGAATAGGAAATCTTTGCTACCCTGCTGCAAAAGAACGGTTTGGTCTTTTGGGCTAAAATTTGGAGGGAACACAGCCAACATCCCACAGATGTGCCTTTTAGTAGCTTAGTGACAAAATATTACAGGGCTGCAAAGTTACAGTGCTCCAAAGTTGACAATTTTTCCCATAGGATAACATTACGGCGTCTGCCGTGCCTTTCGGGGCCCGTATCTCGGAAACGCTTCGAGATACGGACTTTTCATCAAAAAAATGTTTAGTCCCCTGTTAGGGGGCTGAGTGTAAACTACCCAGGTAAGTCATAAATCATATGCAATTTTAATTTTTTTTATTTATTTTCTATATCATACGATTCCTGAGATATAAGCAATTTACTATTCCAAGTGTTCATTTTCTGCTCCGAGGCCCATTATATGCATACATTCTTTGTTTTCACTGTGTTTCTCAATGCAGCTTTTTGTGGAAAAAAGGGTGTGCGCTTTTGGTACTGTTACAGTAAGCGTTTCCACTTGCATTTCCGTAACCATTTGTGTTAGCATTCCCGTCTATGCCACTGTGTGCGTTACCCTTTGCATTTTCATTTGTGCTTGCATTTGTATTACTGTTACCATTTATGTTCCATTACTGTTTCTGTTTGCATTTCATTTTGCATCACCGTGTGCATTACCATTTGTGTTGGCGTATGCGTTTCCTTTAGCGTTTGTCTTTCCTTTGGTGTCATCATTGGTGTTATCGTTAGCATTTGCATTTCCAATTGCGGTACCATGACCATGCGCATTACCATTTGCATTTCTGTTTGCGTTACTGTTTGCTTTGGCATCATCGTTGCTGTTACTGTAACTGTTTGCATTTCCAATTACGTTACTGTTACTGTTTGCATCTTCATCACCGTTTGCGTTTCTGCTGGCCTTAGCAACTGTGTTTTTGGTTGCATTTCTGTTATCGATTGCATTACTGTTTCCTTCTGTGGTGCCGTTACCTTTACCATTTGCATTTATGTTTGTGTTTGTGTTACTGTTTCCATTTTTCTTATTGTTTGTGTTTCCATTGGCATTACTGTTTACATTACTGTTTTCATTATCGTTTGCTTTTCTGTTGCTATTAGCATTTGCATTACTGTTTGCGTTACCATTTCTGTTTTCATTAACATTTGCGCTTGCATTTTTCTTACTGTTTGCATTATCATTTACATTTGCGTCACCATGTGCATTACCATTGGCGCTTGCATTTGCGTTACCATTAGCATTACTATGTGACAAAAAATCACATGCTGGGAGCACTCCATTCACTATTTATAGTGCTTATTCTCAAAAAGAAGGGAAATTCATGGCAAAAAATCCATTTAATCTATCAGTTAGGGTTGTTCCACAGTGAAAAAAGTGAGGAAATTCAGTGTTAGGGTTGCCACCCCATGCACCCCAAGCCCACCCTGTCCCCAACAACAGGCATTGGGGTGTGCGTTGGGATCATCAGTCCCAACTTTCACCCCATTCTCCTATACTGCACTACCTCAGTTTGTTTACACATGGGATGGGGTGAGAGTTAGGACTGATGACCCCATCACACTCCCCGATGCCTGTTGGTGGGAATGGGGTGGGCTTGGGGTGCAAGGGGTTGCAACCCTAACACCAAATTTCCTTGCTTTTGTCACTGTGGAACAACCCTAACTGATGCTTTATATTTATTTATTACATTTTGATTACCAGGTAGGCCCACTGAGCCCCGAAGTTCCTTTTTTTCAGGGGTGACAGAGACAGTTTGTCAGGTACAACAGTTTACAGAGAGAGAACATTTACTAACCAAGTTACAGGAAAGGCAATAAAACAGTTACACAGTGAATAAGTAAGTCAGAACCTTATTCGACATATGAGAAGTTACAGTTTGAGATGTCACTAAGCTAAAAAACAAAATTTATGGATGTTTCCAAACTACAAACTTGTAACAAAAGAGAAATTTGCATCCTCCCCTAACCAGATATTCCTGAAGATTCTAGCTATCAGGAAAATAACTGCAGGCCTCAAATATGCACTTTTCTTTACAGTTTATTCTAATTACCCAAGATACTGCAGCATTGCTGCGATGAAACAACTCATTTCCAGTGGGGTACAGCTTCTATGAATTTCTGCATATGGTTGAACTGGAGCACTGAGAGGTTCAGTGACTTTCCCAAAGTTACACAGTAAGCATTTGACTGCAAGGTTTGAACTTCAGATCTCCTAGTTCCCTTGTGCTTCTAACCACTAGATATCACTACATCTGAAACTTACTGTAATTTTTCATGAATGTATGCCATATAATTAGAATAAACTATGACAAGTTCAGTTGCTGCTTATGGGCCTGTTTGATGGTCATTGATGGAAGGTAAATGGTATACCCTCTGAAAGTCCTATAATTTATGCCCCATGCATGGCATTATTAGTGAGTAACTGTAATACAATTAAGCAATAAGGCACGACAAGGTGTGGTATATCATGGGATATCGTCACACCTCAGGTGGTTGGGCACGAGGCCACAGGCCAAGTGTGTCCAACGACCTGAGAAGTGACAATATCCCATGATATACTACACCCTGGAGTGCCTTATTGCTATTATGAACAGGAGTAATGGTTTTATAAATAAAAATTAAAAAAACACACCCTTTAAACCTGTTAAAAAAAGGTTTTTTTTGGTAGTGTAGGAATACATTTAAAAAAATAGTTCTAGAAGACAGCAGGTGGCACTGTTGTAGTTGGAGCTGACAGAAAAGGTAACAGTATTGTGATGGTGTGACCTGTGACCACTGCAACAGTGTCTTTGTCTGCCCCCCTCCCAGTGTAGATGATCACGGTAACGAGATTCTAAAAGAAAATTAAGCCAACGAGCAATATCACTGGATTAGGAAGCAACGGGATTGAGAGGACAAGTGTGTCTAGCAATCTCGTTTTGAATCTGTGTGTGCCTGTGAGACATGGGAATGGTCATCTGCTCAGTGTAGCCTGCAAGCAGCAGCAGGTTGGTTTTATGTGTTCCACAATGTTTTTAATGCCCGTCTGAATGTTGTGGGTCCCGGAGAGAGCAGGCAAAAGCATTCATTCAGTGTAACTAGAGTTCGTTTTTTTTTTTAAATAGCGTCCGACTACAAGTCTGACTCACTCTGGACTGCAAAAGATTAAGAACACTGCACGGTCAGTGAGGAGGCTGGTAACCGGAGGTTTTCTGAAGCCGTGATGATGTAGCCCGATATCATCACAGCTTCAAAAACCTCTCGGCTAATCAGTTTCACATATTTATCATCCCCAGTTCATAATGGTCTATATTTCTCCATCACAGCCCCAAATGAGCAGCAAATATCCAGCTCTATTCTTGCAAATGTATTACAATCTCTTTCTCACAATTGGAGACTAGAGTTTGGAACATTTGAACCTTTCCTTGTCAAAGATCCTGAGCAGTAGATCAGTGACAGTTGCAAGGCACTATAAATATACATATATATACTGTATATATATATATATATATATATATATCTATTTCACCATATATGTTGCTTATTTGGGTGGGGAGGATCAATCAGCTTACAGTTTTCATGTTTTCAATGAATACTGTTATATGTCTATGTCCAGATATTATACTATTGTATTACATTTCTGTAGATATTGGTATTTAAAAGCATGAGAAGGCTGTAAATGAGCAAAACATTTCAGTTAAAGAATCAAAAATATACCTTTATAAAATTAGCACCATATATGACTTTTGTAATACTGTGAAACAAGCGAAAACTTTGCAAGGGTTCAAATAGATATGAATAGAGCAACAAGCTGATTTAAAAGTTCAAGTAATTCACAGTGATTCACGCATTTCAGAGTAATTGGACAACTAGCTGAAGTGTATATCATATTAACTAGTATTTCTGCCTATTTATAACTAAGATTTAATCATCTTTTTCTACTGTACGTGTAAATTGAAATAGCAAAAATGACAAAATCATGCTGTGACTGGACATTTGCATTTATCTTAATTAAGACAGAACAGCTTCCAAGACACTCCTTTGAAAATTGTAACTAAAGAAACTGGCCCATATTTTACAGTTATGCAGTGCTCAGAAAAGTACATAACTGATCTTTTAATTTCCAAGAAACTTACTCAGCAGGACAATCCATGCATTTGCTTTACAAACCTATTTTAGCATAAAAATTGCACCATATTTTTGTATTTAATTTCCTTGCCATTCTATTATATTGTATGTAAATCTGATCAAAAATCATTTGGAATGTATAAAAATATCACTTTTAGGAAAAGATTAGTCACACAGAGATGCATTGTTTAAGAGGAAAATGGCTGTTAGATGAAACGATCATTCAAATAAATGTGTGATATCTTCCTCTGAAGGTGGGAATCATTTGGAATGGGAGGACTCAAACAGCCTGTCAAAGCCTGCACCTTCCGTTAAACTAAAGCCTGTGTCAGTGAACAACTAGCAGTCAGATTACTTTCAGGGGGCTCAGTTCTCAAAGGGCCCTTAGACTGATGCACACTGTGGCAAAAGGCAGCTTGCACCAAAGTCCGGTGTGCCAGGGACCCTGCGCCCAGTTCTGTATCGGGCTGGGTCCTGGCAGCAAAGTCCTGTGGCTTGTAGCTACAGTGGCCATGTGCCAAACAGGTGGCACATCTGGAAGGTTTGTTGTAAGCCATGGGGCAGCCATGCAGCAATATAACCATGTAAGACAGGCATCATTCCCTGGTGGCTAGCAGTACACCCGAAGCCCCGAACCCCCTTTTTATTAAATGTGATCACTTCCCTGGAGGTCTACAGGATCCCCCATCCCCATTCTCCCCTTGAAATGAACATATATCCTTCACTTGTGGTCTAGCAGACATTCTCCATATCCTCGCTTTCCCCTTGAAATGAACATATATCCTTCCATGGTGGTCTTTCAGACCTCCTCCCAATCCCTGATCTCCCCTTGATATGAACATATATCCTTCCCTGGTGGTTTAGTGGACCACCCTCCTTACCCCCGATCTGCCTGTAGCATATAACATATAAAATTCCCTGGTAATCTAGTGGATTCCCCCACTCCAGTAGGCAGTGGCCCACCACCCTGCCCCCTGCCCCATCCTGGAGACAATGTGCAGCACAGCCCTCTACTCTCCACCACAACTGGCTGTCGACTAAGCTGTCAAGGAGCATGTAATGTAACAGCTAATTGTACGGTATGTGCTCCATGACAGTTCAGTTGGCAACAAGCAGTGGTAGACAGCTGAAGGCTTTGCTGGTTGTCAGCTCCAGGATGGGTGGAGGAACATGGTGGGGGTGGCACTGACTGCTGGGTTGGGGGTGTGTGGGGTCCACTAGACCACCAGGGAAAGTTATATGGATAGTGAGGAGGGTCTGCTAGACCAATAAGGAAGGATATACGTTCCTGTCAAGGGTAGATCAGGAATAGGGAGAGGGTCTGCTAGACCACCAGGGAAAGATAAATGTTCATATCAAAGTGAGACCGGGGATATGGAAGGGGGCCAACAGACCACCAGGGATGTGATTACATTTAATGAAAAGAGGATCCATGATAGGAAGGGGTGCCGCTAGACCACTAGGGACAGTGATTACATTTAATTTATTTATTTTCTTATTTATTTAGTTTTTGTTGACCGGGTAAGTGCACTAGACAAATCCTGCCTATTTTCAGGCACGATCCAGGGAAGGGGGATACAGATGAATGCCAACTGACCTTGAACCAGATTAAGCTGTTGGTGGTATTTTTAGTGAATGAGGGAAATTTGGCCAGGACACAGGGGAAATTCCCCAACTCTTTCAGAGGGAAATACTCTGTCAAAGATGGCGGATCCTCCTCTACCTGCTGTGGAGGTGGCTGGAGAGACAAGAGACTTGGTCTCGACTCCTGTCTCTGGTTGTTTGGAGACCGTGTTGGACAATACAATGTCTGTGAATGGCTTTACTGCTGCTGCTGTTCTCCTGCAGGACGCACCTGTTTCTCGAGATGCAGCTCTTTTGGACCTGTCCCTACCGGATAGCCTGGTTACCCTGGATGTTTCTACGACGGTTGAACAGGCTCTCCCTACTACTGCAGGTGCATTGCCTGAGAAGGATATTGAACAGTGTCTAGTAGACACAGCACAATGTGGTTCTTTTCCTGCCTGTGCTTTGAAAGCTGACTCACTCTCTGTTCATCCCGCTACTGCTCAAACTGCCTTTCCTACTGTCTCTTCTTCTGTAAGTGAAAGGGGGACCTACTTGCTTTTACTACAGAGGCCTTACCTGGCTCTACATTTGCAATGCTTCTGCCTTTGGAGGATCACTCTTCTCTGTTGCTGCCGACTGATGCCTGTTTCACTGAACGTTCTGTCGTTTTGCCATCCCCTCTGGAGAACCAAACCTTCCCACCATTGCATGAACAAAACGTTATTCTCCCAGAGGAGCCTACCTGGTCAGTGGAGGAAGCATTACAGGGTGCTGGCTGGATTCGGGACCCCGGACAGGAACAGTGGGTTTCCAGTCCATCCCCTATTCAGTCCCCCTGTCCCAGCGACTTCCTGGAACCATCACAGAATCTGCCTGCTGCCTGCAGCACCTCAGACCCGTTGAGCATTCTGATGGAGCTAGCACTCACCCAGAACCCTGTACTGGCCCTCCCACAGGGATCTGAGTCACATATCTCTCCTCCTCCTCACTGTTCAATGGGGACTGTTCAGGATTTTGCTGTTCCGGGTAATCCACCCCCTGAACAGGTAAGGAATACTCATTCTTTTTCATCCTTGTTTCACTCTCCAGTCTTGGCAGCTAAGAGACATAATGCAGTCCGATTAGTTTATAGAGGCGGACTACTAGACCCCCCCGACCGTGTCTTTGTAGCCAAGACACTGTTAAAAGATTCTCTTAAATTCTTGAGATTTATGCCCTTATTCATGCCTCCGGGGAATCCACGTTTGATGTCAGCTTCCAGACGTCTCGTGGGTTAGACCGTTTTTGGACTAGATACCATGCATTGAAATCCACTGCGTTATGGACTTCCTTTCAGGCCATTCCCCTTTCAAAACCTACTTTTAAGACAATTACGGTGATGTTCCAGAATGAGGGGGTTGATGTGTCGGATATCGTATATTGGCTGGGGCAATGTTGTACGGTACAGGGCCACCCTGAGGCTATCCTGGACACTGAAAATATTTGGACGGGAGGATGGAAGTTTAAAGTACTGTTACGCACCAATGACAATGGCCCAATCCATTTGCCTAACTCTTTTTTTCTAGGTAGTGATCGAGGGGTGCTGTTTTACCCGGGACAGCCTAAGGCTTGTTATAGGTATGGGAACCCCTCACACCTAACTAATGTCTGTGGTACCATGAGATGCAACAATTGTGGGGTATTGGGACATGTGGGAATCCACTGTCAGAATGTTAGCAAGTGTAATCTTTGTGAGGAGGTAGGGCATACGTTCCAGTCCTGTCCCTGGTCTTTCCATGCCAAGGCAAATCATGATGGCGGAGTAGATCAACGCTTTGTGATAATGCAGGCACAAAAGGCGCGGCTACGTAACACTACTGCTGCTCCCATTATGGCTGTGTAGATCCTGCCCTGCCTGATCCTGTACCTATGCCCCAGGTTGCTACCCTTGGCAGTGGTAGAAGCTGGACCCAGATTCCTGTAGAACCCCTCTTCGCGCTTGCCATGATGAAAAGTGAGCTTGGATCACACCCCTGGCCCGAGTGTTATGCCACCTCCCAGTGAGTTTGCTACTGTTGCTCGACGAAGGTCACTGAGGATAGCTTCCTCGTGCTCCCTCACCTTCTATACTGCCCGTGACACCCCCACCAATTGCCCTGTCTAATACATATGAGATTCTTCAGATGACTTCGGAAGATGCAGGCGGTGAATCCGACTCTTCTTCTATTGCATCCTCATTCCCTGATGGCTCCACTGACTCAGAACTCCAACTGGGCTCTGGGCTATCTCAGAAACGTAAGGCTAAGGTCAGACTAAAGGTAAGAATGTAGTTGGGAAACGAAAGTCTTGAGGTTAAGCTCACATTGTATACCTGGTACTATGGCGCTCTTTGTTTGCCACACTGTTAATGTCAATAGTATGAAGCAGTGGAGAAGCGTAGAACAGTGTTTTCCTTTCTTCATTTCTTACCGTTAGGTATTTTGTTCTTAGGGATACCAGACTCCACTCAGTGCAAGAAGTTAGACTAGCAAAACAATACTGGCTTTTGGCCCTTCATTCTGGTCCATAGGACAGGATTCCTGTTCAGCCTGGGCATATTGGTCTCCGTTCAGGATTCGTTGATTGAAATTGTTTGATTTGCTCTGGCAGGGCCCTTGTTTGGATTTTGTTATAGGTAACTGCCCGCATTGCGTTATTAACATTTATGCCCCCAGGTTAAACCGCCGCATTGCCTCTGCTTTGATTCACCCCTACTTGCATACTTCTTTCCAAGTAATATTTTCAGGTGATTTTAACTGTGGTCTTAGTTTACTTGATAAGAGTTCGTTTGCCACCACTAAAAAGATCTTTTGTGACTCCCATGAACTGGATAACCTGATTCAGACTGCACGTTTGACTGATGCTTACCTTTCTTTCACAAATTTACATACTCCCACTTTTCAAAAAGGAAAGCTGGCGACACGTATTGATTTTGTTTTTTTATCACGCACAGTACCAATTAGTTCAGCTCAAGTATGGGCAGTTGCCTTTCTGATCATAAACTACTATCGATCGGTGTGGGCCCGATGGCCCCTTTTAGCAAAGGACCCGGATTTTGGAAGTTTAATACTTCTTTATTGCAGTATGTGATGTTCCAGTGATTCCTCTTGTCTTTTATTTCTGCTCGTAAGTCTGTGTTTCTTCTTTATGATGACCCCATCCATTGGTGGATAGACACAAAACACACTTTAACTGTTTATCTGAAAACTTATAGTCGACAGAAGTGTAGGACTGAGTATTTGGATTATTTACAGAGACGGACACACCTACAGTCATTGTTTTCAATAGCACATGTGACAGGACAGGATTTGTCCTCCCAAATCCATTCTGTCTGGAAAGACATGTTGAGCTTTCTGTCTAGACAATCTCACCAATTGTACCATCAACACAAGTTCCATATGTCAGGTACTCGGGTCGAGGTGTGCCCTTTTGAGTCCAATTCACAAGTCTCTCAGAGGACTGTGTTGTGTCTTGCAAATTCTGACGGAACACTTTGCACTACCCACTCTGATATCCAGCAAATAGTGACGGACCACACGACTGCCTTATTTTTCCCACTTTCTGAATGTCGGGAAGACCCAGCACTTCTGTACCAAGATTTAGATATTCCGCTCCCTTCGGCACAGAGTGTAACTATAGCCTGTGCGCCCCTTGTCAGAGACAGAGTTGTCTTCGGCAATTTCTTCTTTACCTTTGCATAAAACTCCGGGTCCGGACGGTCTCCTGGCTGCTTTATATAAAGTATTACATGACCATTTCCTCATGGAACTGATGGTTGTATTTAATGCCCTGCTCGATGCTGAAACTGTACCTCTGGACTTTACCAGGGGTACATTAATTTATGTTTATAAACAAAAAGGTGATATTCACCTTTTGGAGAATTGGCACCCTCTTTGCATGCTTAATACGGATTTTAAGTTATTGATGAAAATTATTGCAAAACGATTATCTGGGATTGCGGAATCTGTCCTGCACCCCGGCCCAGTCCTGCTCCATACCTACCAGATGGATATCAGATCATCTGATTCTCCTTCGGGAACTGTTTTCCCATGGATTTGCAGGGAAGTCCTCTGGTATTATTGTTTTGGTAGATCAAAAGGCAGCACTTGACTCGGTTAATCATGCTTTTTTGTGGCATGCATTACGTTTCTTACATATACCGAATACCATGATCCACTGGATGCAAAAGTTCTACAGAATGGCCACGGTGGTTCCGGTTGTGAATGGTTGGGTCAGACCCATGATTCCTGTTAGACGAGGTGCCACTAGGGCTGCCCAGTGAGCCCTCTCTTATATGTCCTATTTTTAGATGTTCTGCTTCGCAGACTGAATGCTCACCCTCATATTTATGCCATTTCTTGTGCTGAGATGTTGGCTTCATATAAAGCCATTGCATATGCTGATGATATGTGCCTCCTACTGGCTGATCTAGCCTCGGTGGAGACTTCACTATAAGAATTTTCATTGTTTGGACGTTTCTCAGGAGCTTGTCTGAACTTCGAAAAGAGAATGGGTATCCGGTTGGGATCCATAGTGGCCCCAATGCCATGTATTGGCCCTCTACGTTTGGCAGATGGGCCTATTCGTATTCTAGGCATCCATTTCGGAATCTGTGACCCTGATATCTATAATTGGGATATGAAACCACATCAGAGGAAACTGACAGTTGCCTCCTGGAATAGGGGAACTATTGGGAAGAAGAAAACAGTATATTTGATTAAGACTTTTTTATTGCCTCTATTTCTTTATTTGAGTTATGTATTCCCTATCCCAAAGTGTCTGGAAACTGCAGTTTTCAGTTTGTTTTTTCAGGCATTGTGGGGTAGCAGACTGAACCCGATCAAGCGTAATGTTACGTATTTACCCATAACAGAGGGTGGTGTGGGTATGATTAACCCCTTGTTATTTTACTCTAGTGTTATTTTTTTTATAACCAATCTCCGGCCGCTTCTGATTAATACTCAGAAGGGCTGGGAAATGTGGTTCTACGACTCTTGTGGGGTTTGGTTCCACCAGTGGGAACACAACTCCTTACATATGCTGTGTCTTCCATGTGGCACACCTTTGTATGTGAAACACATGTTTTTTCGTCTAAAGCAATGGCGAGTGATGCCTCAGTTGCTCCTTGCTCACTCACATAAAACTCTTTATAAATTGCTTCTTGCATCACTGTGTGTAACACTCATCCTCCTTTTGTTAAATGTCCGGTTCAACATCTTTCCTCCTTCTCTTTTTTGTTACGGTGCAAAAGAATCCTCTTATATGTGGGATTTTCATTGGTTGTCGTACATGAACGGATTAATGTTAAAGCCAACCACAAACATAAGCAGCTCAGGACAGGTTATGTTCTAGACCACAGTGTAATGCAGTACAAAACATAATCTCATTTATTTTTTGAATGTTCATTTATCCAACATTGGTGGGCCTTTTGGCGAATAAATGGGCCTCTCCTATATTCCAGTCTGTCTCTTTTTAAACGTTAATGTATGGTGTTTTTTCTCCTCGATGATCTTTATGGAATACGGACACTCTAAATCTTATTCTAGTAGTGATTAAGTGGAATATTTGGATGGCTCGATGTCATTTTACCCTACAGCAAAAGGACTGCACCTTTTTGGAACTTGAACGGAAGATAGTGAAGGACTTGAAAGCCATATATGAGTATGAACAAACATTGCACTCTGCTTCAAGTTTGCTTACCTTATGGACTGCCCTTCCCTGGATTACTGATTCAGATTCGGCCGTGACTTGATGACTCCTACTTGATGCCTTTTGTTATGTTTTTCCTTTTTGGGTGTAGCTTTTATTGCCTAGTACTTTGCTTTTATGTTGATTTTCTTTTCTGTATAGGTTGTTATGCATTATGTTAAACTGTATATCACACGATTTCTTGTTACAATAAAACTTTCCCCAACTCTTTTTGATAAGTGCCATGGGATCTTTAACATCCACCTGAACTACCACCAATCCAGGCAGATGAGACCTCAGTTTAACATCTCATCTGAAAGACGGCACCTCAGAAGTGCAGCACCCCTCTCATGCTGCACTAAAGTGTCAGTACTGGGATATTAACCCAAGTGCCAGATGGGAACTGAACCCACAGCCCTCTGATCTTCCAGCCTCAGAGGTGAGTGTGCTACCTACTGAGCCACTGACACTGCAAACAGGGGACTGGGACTGGGGGGACCGCTAGCCACCAGAGAAAGGATGTCTGTTGTTCATTGTTGGGGGATCAGAGGGGAACTAATGGACACCAGGATAGTGTTGCCATGTATGTACACATAGGATTGGGACTGGGGATGGAGGGGAGACCACTGTACATGTTCCCTGCCACCCAGTGAGGGCTCCAGGCATTCCTTTCAACTGTCCCTGATTATGAGAGATGTATCTCAGCTTACCCCTCAATATTGCCCTGTACCACATCCATCCCTCATAGAAAAGACAGTGCCCACATGTAAAATGTGGTGTGCATGCACATTGTACAGCAGTAGATCATATTATTTCATGAAGTACTATCAGCCACATACCTTTTACAGGTACACACAATAGTTCCCACATTGGTCTTATCATCTATGTTCATCTTTGAGGCTGTATCCCTCGTAATGGGGGTCAATGCCCCTCATTTCACAGCTAAAAGGTTGAGAGGTATGGCTCCTGAGGAGGTGCAAATTCACTAAGCCTTACCAGAGGACATATGTCTAAGTACCCTTAGACCAGCCCTGGATGGTCTAAGGGATGTTAATTTTCATTGGCACAGGGTACTTTTGAGAATCCCAGATTAGGAGATGTTGCAGCATTACACTGGCACATCGCACCATGCTGCAGCCCATTTTGTGCCATAAGGATGGTGCAAGCCCCCTTTGGCACTTGCAGCCTGCATTTGACACAGGCTGCTTTTGATAATTGCTCCAGTGCATCTTTAGGCACAAGCCAAATCTTGCTCCATTCCTTGTGACGCAAGCCCCAGCCTGGGCAGCTTTCAGAATCGAGCCCAGCATGTTCCCACCATGGGCAGGGGCAGATCAGTGTTCCTACTGCCTAGGAAACCCTAAAAGATGGGTCAAGACTGGGAATGACTTATTGGGGCTCCCAACAAAAAAGATTATATAGGTATACAGGTAACCTCGCACTGAGGTCTTCATCCATTACTAGGAACCTCAGTCAGGAGTCCTACACCCAGGATGTATAACCAAAATTCAGTTATTAGGATGCCTAACAGGCTGCACTACAAAGGCTTTTGTGTACCGACATAAGAAAAAAAAAACTTAGTTTTAACAAGGCCTTCTACTGAACCTTCAGCTCCTCTTCAGCAGTACCTGAAAGAAAAGCCTAATTACACCATACTCTTAAACTCCAGTTTTAAATTTTAATAAAAATTTGGAAAGGAAAACTTAATTGCCCATCTAATGATGTAGAAATTAATGTAGTCATGGAGATATGGCCTCATGTCTTGATTTCTATGCTGCACCAGCACAGGCAATTAAAATGTCTTTTTATATCTGTAGGAGTCGTACTGTGCTGGAAGGGTAACAGATACTACTTTATCCAATAAGAATGGATGTTGAGTGGTCAGAGCCCTTAACTTTGATTGGTGGAATCAACTAGTTAACTCAAGCAAGGGCAAGATACTTCTTCCATCTAGGAGCAACTGCTGATCACCAGTCATCAGCTCAACAGGGCAACAGAAATGCTCTTACTATAAGAGCAGTAGCAATGTCTGTCAACACTGACAAGCCTGCCAGTTGGGATTATCATATGTTTGGCAGCATAGATATGGGTCTCATTTATTATTCTTGCCACACTGAGCAACCACTGGTACTGACCGTGGCATGTTGACACCTTTGTGTGAAGTTAGTGGATACAATGCTTGCATGTACTGTGCCCTGTCCCACGTCCATCTCTTTCCTGAAGCATCTGACTGATTATGATATCCAGTTGATTTTGCTGTCCCATAGTAAGGGCTTGTTTGTCTGGCATCTTTCCAGGGCCTTGCAGCCTGGTTCTCTATCCCATAGTCCAAGGCAGTTCCTGTCAAATATAACCATTTAAACTAAGATTCAGCTTCCGTATTCTGAAAATTAATTTTCTCTGTCATAAGAATTTTTTACAAGCTATTCAGGTTGCACCCAACTTACTAGAGTCCAGATTTTGTCTTCATTCCAAGCACTAATGAAAGGAGTGATGCAGCAAAATTAAATTTCACCGGTGAAATTTTGGTGAAATTGGGAATAAAAAAAAATTCTCTGGTGTCTAGGGGACCTCCCACCCTACACACACACACACCCATCCAGAACCCCAGCTCATTCATTGAAATGGTTCAGTCAGGCTCATAGATGAAAGTGGTCAGTCGGGCTGCCAGCCATGGAGGTGAGTGGAGGGCTGTGCCAGTGGCCCACTGGGGTTCTGGATGGGGAGTGGGGGTCTCCACCATAAAGGGTCAGGGGGATCCACTAGACACCAGAGAATTTTTAATTAAATTATTGATGTTGGCAGGCCTAGCAGCAGAAATTGAGGACAAGGGATGGGGTGTCAATCTCGGGTGGGGGGAGTCATTCTAAATATTGGGCTTGCAATCAGACAGGGGGTGGGACCACTAGTCACCAGGGACATTTAACATTATTGTTATTATTTCCAATTCTGGATGGGGGACAGGGATGAATCTCGGTGGGGGGTGGTTCTTCATATTGGCCATGGGGAGTGGGACTACTAGACACCAGAGACAATCTTGCTGGCCAGGAGTACTCAGTCAAGAGGGGGAAACACTTTTCTTTATTATTTTTAAATATATATGTATCATTCTCCATCCTTCAAATGCGAAATTTCACCTGCGGGTGGCAAAATTCTGCATTTCACTGATGAAATTCCTCATTTTGGAGACGACATTCCACATTTCACCATTGGGATTTCTCTTTTCGCACCCACAAAATATTTTGTGAAATGCGCAAATTTCTAGAAATATTTTGAGGGGGGACATTTTTCAATTTCGCACAACACTAGATGTAAGCAAAAGAGTACTATGGTGCCTCAGCAATTGACACTTAGGCATTGACTCTCTGTCCCTTCCACCTGTCACAACAGTATGTGGCTTAGGGCCATAGTTTACCTCATCTGAAGAGTAATCAATATGTGGTTTAAATAGTTCATTGGTTGGTGGTGTAGAGTCATGCATAGGTGATACAGCATGGGCATGTTATGTGAAGAAGAGTGCTCTAGAAACAGTTTCAGTCAAAGCAAACAGTTACTAGCCTGATTACTAGTGATTGTGTGTCTTGTCTGATGGGAGACTGATATATAGACATGTCTGACCATGGGAAGACCTGATAATATCCTGGTGGTTGTGGTGTCAATTCATGCAGTACTTCAGAACATTTGTGAGAGGTACTCGTGTGCAAGGCAATCTCTGTTATTCCTTCAGATGGTTCTAGAAATAGCACATAAGGCTTTGTTGATGGAATATCTTTGTCTTCCTAATCCCAGTCTCCTAAGTCTTTGCTGAAGTAGTGGGTGCTGTCACAAGAAATTGTAGCACAAGTGAAGTTCTGAATCTTACTCCATAACAGGGCACAGTTCTAGGAATGAGGGTACAGGCTCATCCAGGTTGATTCAGAACAGTTATCATTTAGCGGAACTCCATTGTTTGCTCTCTGCTAGACTCAGCAGCTGGGGGTTGCATTATCATGTTTTGATTGTAACAGGTCTATTATGTCACCCTGGTCTCTTTCTTCAGCATAGGCCTCCAGTACTGACACTAGAACTGGAGTGGTATCGTTAGTCTGAGTAGTGGCCTGGGAGGGGTTTAGGGGGAAGAACCACTGGGCCAATGACCAGCAGATGCTGAGGCTACCAGCCTCTATGCTGTTCAAAATGTAGCTGACAAACCACTAACTCTGCAGTAAAGGGTACCACTAGCATAGTCACCCATGCTGACATGGTTGTTAATCACATGGCCCTTATTACCTTGCAGTGATATGAACATACGACATTGTCAGCAGAATTAGGCCACTCGGTCTACCAAGTCTTCTTGAATGTGCAGCTAGCATTTTTAATTTGCAGCTGCCCCCCCCCCCCCAGTTTCCCAATTACCACCCCCCTCACACCATCCCATCCCCTTTTGAAGCTATCTACTGTCTTGCATAATACAACCTCCTCTGGTAAAGCATTCCATTTTGCTACCACCCTCTCCAAAAAATAGTTTCTGCTCATTTCCCTCTTAAATCCCACCACCTTCCAATCTAAGACCATTTCCTCTCAAATCCCTCCTTCTTCTGAACCTGGAAATCTCTTCATTACCAGTTTTGTTTATCCCTTTTAAGTACTTGAAAGTCTCAATCATATCTCCCCAATCTCTTCTCTCCTCTATGGAGTACAAATTCAGTTCTGTTAGTTTATCCTCGTACGGCCTATCCTGTAACCCCTGTATCATCTTCATTGCCCTGCGTTGAACACTTTCTAGTAATCTCTCACATCCCTCTTCAGGTAAGGGCTCCAGAGTTGCACACAGTATTCAAGGCGCGGTCTGACCAGTGATGAAAGTCAACATGTCTCTGCATCTACAGATTCTTCTCTACAACCTGAGCCATATCACTGTTCTTCTTTTCCTCCCTGAATGTGTCTTTATGACCGCTCATTGAACCTAACTCAAAGACTGCACAATTTGCCCCGGGGTGACAGACCTCATTTCCCGCTACAGTGAAGCCAGTCACGATGTAATGCAGTAACTGACATATCACAAAAGACTTCATGACAAAAGGGCTTAATTGGCATTGAATTACACTTTTCCTTGCAGTATACAGCAACATTTTGCAACATACTATACTGCAGTGTTACTGCTTACATCATGGCTGGCACCGCTGTATGTTGACACATCTTAGCTGTGCACATCAAGATATTGAGAAAACTTGCTTCAAATCTATCAGGTTTCCATACCTGTAAAATTGATGCACATGCACCCTTTTGAAACAGACTTAAAGGAGTGGTAACATCCCTGTGGTCCCTGTATACACTGTGATGGACAGTTGCTTAGGTGACATAGACTGTGCCAGCAATGCTCCAGACAAACCAAACCTTTTTCTTGCAATGCTTCCACAGACTTGGGGGCTGCTCAGTGTCCTAGTGGATCCTTTGAACTGAGGGAAAATGTGTGCTACTTGTATTTAAATGTCCTTCTGGACTCAACCTATAGCCTATTGCAGAGTCGGGGTAATGTCATAGATGTCAAATGATGATTCTGTGATACCAGCATTTTTGTCACCTGGCAGTTATGTACTAAGTGAGGTACAGCAAACTCATAAGCTCCAAGTCATTGGTGAAACAATTCACAGCATCTGCCTTTGTCAAAAGGTTTCCAAGCACGGAACTCATTACCTTGGTAATTCTACACACTCATGTCCATCTGTGTGCTATTGCATAAGAGGACCCCTGGCAGTCAGGTTACGTATGGGACCCTCATCCCTAGGAAGGGGGACGGCCAGGATTCATAATGCCAAGGAACCCTGAAGGTGGGCACAGAGAGTTATTTATTTATCTATTTATTTATTGAATTTTGGTGACCGGGTAGGCCCACTGGGCCCCGGAGGTCCCTTTTTCAGGGGCGACCCGGGTGGAACAGTACATGACATGAAGGACAATGGAGCAATATACAGCAATATACAACAATATACAGGCTGAGGTTTACAGTAAGCCACAGCTTTCAATCCATGAGGTTTACAGTAAGCAACTGCTTTCAATCCATGAGGTATCACTTTCGTATTTATGGGTCATGGATGTCATAAGTATCTAACTACTTCTCCTTATGTCATTTGCTCATGCTTCAGCAACATACAATTGATGAGACAGTACAGAGAGTTCGATAGGTAACATTCCTCTAAGATACATAGGGTATTTTTCTATGGCGTGAGTTGGGGTAAGTGCAGACTGTGCAGTGGGTAGAGTTTAAATACGGTGAGAAACACTGGCGCAGGTCATTATTTAGAGTTGGGTACCGTAGATAGGCAGTTACTCATTGACAGCAGGTAGGTCTTGAGTCTAGTGTGGAACTCGTTACGAAGGGTCTCCCGCACCTCAAAGGAAGATTGTTCTAAAGGGAGGGGGCAGCATGTGCGAAGGATTTACAACCTGCCTTAGTCCTGACCTTAGGGACCTCTAGTAGCTTCTAACCAGAGGACCTGAGGTTCCGCACACTTCGTTTTTCTGTGAGGAGTCCATCGAGGCTCGGGGGCATTGGGCTGATTAGTTTTTTCCAGGCAGAGTACAGGGTACCTGAGCCGAGCTTCAAAGGATGGCCAATTGAGCCTTGCTAGGGCCTCACAGTGGTGGCTCCTTGATTGGGATGAGGAGGCAAAGCGGACTACCTTATGGTATAAGGTATACTGGTTGCAAGAGGTGAAAGGTGTACTTTCAAGACAACAGTCAAGAATAACACTTCTCCTAATGGTAGTTAAAGTTCTCAAGCAAGGTATTTATTCAGTAATCACATTACCCTCTCCTTCATTAGCAATATTACAGTATAGTAG
Organism: Neoceratodus forsteri; assembly: GCA_016271365.2. NCBI lineage: Eukaryota > Metazoa > Chordata > Ceratodontiformes > Ceratodontidae > Neoceratodus > Neoceratodus forsteri. The sequence continues at coordinate 1,498,086,637 of CM057449.1, forward strand.
CTCCCCACAACATTTATAATTGATAGTTCCTATTCTTCCTCAATACTCCATCCTACCTCCCTGAGGCAGATCAAGACACAGTGTCTCAGCAGGTGACAGATAAATCCAGGCCCTAATCTCATTCAGTGGCAGTGCTGGGTATATTAAAGTATGCAGTTCCTTTCTTTATTAATCGTGGCCATCACTGTGCTGGGTATGTCAATCAATTTATAACCAACACCTAATCACAGACCCAGAGTCCCAATCTCATTTCATCTTTATGAAGTGTCGGGAATAGCAAGTTTCTATCTGCAGCAATATCTTAGTATCTGAAGAACATGTTTGCATACAGTGTACTGTTTTGAAACCAAAGGTTCCAATGCAAGATGGCAACACTCGAAAAACAGTCTAATGCTTGCTTCATTCATCTTCCATGAGTCAATCTCCAAGTTCTCTAGTCTTCATTAATAATTTACTCACCTGGGAGCAATAAGGTGTTGATTCCCCTGCCACTTCATATAGTTATTTTGTATTCTACAACGGTCAGGTAAATGTTTCTGGAACTGGGATAGGCACTGTAAGGTATCTGCCCAAGTGTCCACTTCCAAAGAGTTCTCTCTCTGTATTCTGTTTGCATGGAAATGTGACACAATGGTTTGACTTCTTCCACCTGTCATGGTATGACTGGCACTGGAAGTCCCAGAGAACCTTAATGTAGAGTACAGAGGTAACCTGACTAGTAACTCCTAGGGGACTAGGGGTTACACCTCTTTATAAAATGGTCTCAACAAATCCTGTAACCTGATTGGCTACATCTTCTGAGCTGTGTCCTTATCAGAAGATATTGTAGCCACTGGCACTACCCTCCAGTCCTGAGCCACACAACACTACGAAATCAGTGAGCTGTGCCACCCAAAAACAGAAACACAAGCTGGCACAGCTCACAGCAAGAAACAGCACTTCCTCATAAGCACTGTGGCAGCAACTGAAAAACCACAGCAACACTAAAGAATCACTTCTGTGGCCCCCTTCCTGCACAACCACTGCACCAAACTCATAAAGTTAAATTTAATTCACTTTTTACTCACTCCCGGTTAGACACTTCACAGCAGCAGCAGTCCAACGGTCCGGTTCCTCAAACAGCTACCCAGCACACACACCTCGGCGATCTTCAATCCTGATTTAAGAATTTCTTCTTTCAGGACACAAACCAAACACCACGGTGAACAATAGAAAAAAAATAACAAAAGAACTGTATTTCAATACAGTATCCTCAAAATGAAAATCTATTTTTTAACCGTTCCGGGTTCAAAAGCGCAAAGCAGGAAATCACAACATATGGTGGCCACTAATGGACATGCTCGCTTGCTCACTCCAACTACAACCACCCACTCTCTTACAAAAAAAAAAACCTGTACATGATGGAGCTTACGAGGCACATGCAAGCTCCCTGTAAAACCACTGTTAAAATTTGAAAACACATGGTTATCTTAGCCATACATCCTCTAAAACAGACAAACTGTAGAGTAGGGCAGCTTAAGAAACACACGCTCGGTCGCTATGAAACTGCCCCTGCAATTTTAAAATGCACACTTCAAAGCACTCTACAATTAAAAACTGTGGGCTGGATTCAGAAAGGTCCACCACAAGCTTTGGCAATGGCAGCTTGCAGTGACCTGCCCTGCGATCTGGCCCATGCACCCGATTCAGAATCAGAGCGGGTGCAGCGGTCTGTGTCCTGTGACTTGCAGTAGCTGCACAAGGTAGGACACAGCACCTGGAATGCCGCAGGTCGCAGGACAGCAGTTGCGCTGGTCGAGGACCACCATGGCACTCCCATGCCCACATCCAAGGCCCCATGCAGTGTGGGTGCCAGCCCCATGCACTTTTGCCATGGACCCCCCCAGATTACCTGCCCTGGTGGCCCAGTAGTCGGCCACCCCACACACACACACACACACACACACACACACACACACACACACACTCACACACTGTGGGTGCATTGGTGACAGGCCTTGGTGATGAGGGAGGGCTGTGCCAGTCACTGGTGGGGTATTGGGGAGTGTGGGGGTGCTTGCACTGTGGGAAGGGGGGCCACTAGACTACCAGGGGGTTATTGGGATGGTGGGTGGATTGTGCCCCAGGGCACGGGGGGTCTCGCAATGTGTGTGTATGTGCGGGGGTGTCTGGGCATTGGGGGTGTGCCACCACTCAGTCTGGCATGGTGCATGCCATGCCTGGGACCCGGAGCCCATAGGGGGTCCGTAACCCACAGGGGTTGAGGGGCTGGGGCACAGTGGAAACCACTGGTGAACAGCAAAGATCAGTTAGACCACCTTTTTGTTGGCATAACTGGTCTTTGACAGATGTTCACTGGTGGTTGTCTCTGAATCCCATTTGTGGACGTAGTGGCCACCCTACCTGAATAGGGTGCAAATGCTGCCAGAGACCCCCTTATGCCATGTCACAAGGGGGTTTCAGGCACATAGGTGCTGTTGAGCACAGGCAGCCTGCCACATGTTGCAGGCTACCTCTGTGAATCCCGCAGGGATGCAACGCAGGACACAAGTGCGACTTGCACCATATTTTCTGATGCAAGTTTCCTTGCATCCTGCTTTGGCTTCTCTGAATCCGGCCCTATATCTCTGTGGTGACATAGGCAGCACAAGTTGTGTGTGTGTGTGTGTGTGTGGGGGTCTCTACAAGTGACCAAGCTAAATACACTCTACTATACAGGGTAATACAGTACATAAACAGAGGAACTGCTTTTTTCTCTTCTAAGAAAAAAACTTTTTTCCCCTATTTTTCTGACTTTGACAGTTATAATTTATTCCTTTTTAATTTCTACATAAAAAGCCCATTTTATAAGCGCAATAACACACTCAGAGGTGTGGGTTACATGCTGATAAGAGCATGCCCAGATGCCTAAGGCACTCGGCTCAAGCGCCTTGTACCTTAGTACACCCTGGGCTTGCTCTTATCAGCATGTAACCCACACTTCGTTGTGTATTATTGCTTGCGTATTATCTTACTGAATAAGTGAGTGAAATGGATATTAAGAGATTCCTCCAGTTCTAGAAACATTCATGTAATTAAAAAAAAAACAATAATTGCCAAGTTTAACAAGATAGAACTGGTATAACCTGGTCTTCAAAAGTGTTTCTTAGAATGGTAGGGGGATGAACTGTTGGTTCTACCAGAGAACTGAACTGATGTCAGTTTCATCCATGCAATTCTGCTGACCTTAGATTGGAATTTTGCACTCTGGTTTGCAGCTGTTTGCAGCTCACAAACCATCACAATAGATGACATGGTTATGTGGATGAAGAATTGATCCATGGCTCACCTCATAAAGACCACCCACAACTCAGCATTTTCAAGCATGGTTCCTCAGTCATCTGCACATTAACTGTTAGGGAGAGTGGATTGCTTAGGGAAAGGCAGGGCTGTACCATGTACTACTTATTTAAAAGACGGCCAGGAAAATAGACTTTTGCCTAGTGCCTCATGCTCGTGAAATATAAGAATAAAACTGATCTGAACTGAATTGAAGTGATAACTAAAAGATGCCAAAGAACATTTTCTGACCAAAACATGATCTTTCTCAGTAAGAAGTCACTGCTGGAGAGCTGAGTGGGCAGACATCTTGGGAGTTCACTGAGGCAGAGCTCTGGTAGTGTAAGGAATGGTAACCAATGCCAGTGGTTGACCTTAGAATCTTTGGAATTCATTTGTGAGCCATCTTATTCTGAAGTTCAGGTCTGCTAGTGATAACAATCTGGCACTGCCTTTTTCAATACCAGCCCTTTGAGAAGGGAGTGTCAGTGTATTTAATGTTTCAGAATCTATTATAAACACTTTTATTAGGTGTTATATTTTTTTAGTGAGCTGTATGCCTCCTGTGCCAGTTTTGCACACCTGTGACCAGTATGAAGTGAGATTTTGCAAGCCATTACTAACTAAAAAAACAATTCTGTTACAAGGTATGTTTAGTGAGCTGTATGGGCCCTTGCCTGTTTTGTACACCTGTACCCATATTTAGTGGGGCTTTGCCAGCCTATTATTGAAACTTTACAAACAATTTTTAAGGCTTTTTGTTTGTGATTTTCTTTGAAATTAAGGAAAGAAACTGCTCAGTCACTATTCACTAAAGTTTATAAAAGAATCCAGTTTTTTTTTTAATTGATTCAATAAGCCACCTACTTCCGTCATCATTTTGCAACACACTGTAGTAGCATTCTTAAACTGGTGCTTTAACAAGAGAAAGGCACAATGCAGTTTAAACTAATTTTTTAACAATTTCTGAACTGTGTCTATGTTTTTTAATGCAGTCTCATTACTACTGATATAACATTACACATCATGAAAGCTGGGCCATCTGCATGTATGTAACAAATTCCGGAAGAACTGTATTCAGACATTCAAGGTCTGGCAACATAAAACTACCACAATAATGTACCGTGATCAGGATAAAGTTACAGTTGACTGAAAAAATAGTAATTTTACAAGTTCACTGGCTGAAGTTTACAAAGGTAGAAATAATGGATGAAATGGAGGCAATATTGACTTACCATCTCCGATAGCATTACTTCTTAACTTTAGTTCAAGTGTCTCAGCTTTACATAGACTATAACACAGAGTGAATTAAAACACTGACATATTTGCTATAAATGTTTCAATTATCCATAGTAGGCTCACTTGCACGTTTCCTAAAAGAAAACTGCTCAGAAAAATTTACACTGGCAAAAGGACACTAATATACTGGCAATTCCAATATAGTATATGGTTAGGGTTTATTGTGGATGGAAAACGATGGTTTTCCAAATCCTGTTGTAGGACAGTTCAAAGGTTAAAAAAGTTGTTGTACTATTGTTCTGATTTCACATCGATAGTACAACAACTTTTGCCCTTGAGCTCCTACCTGATTGGTGGAAACAGGCAGTGTTTAAAAAAATACATTCTCAAATGGCACATTCAGTTAGCGAGCGGTCGGGCAAGCAGACAGATTGGACACGGACTGCCATAATCGGCTCCATGTATCCAAATTCTCAATTTGCAGGTTTTTTTTGTTAATTTTTTTCATCTCGGGCACAGTTACGGAGAAAGTAGAGTGGGACTGCAGCGATTAGTACCCTACCGCTTTATTCGGGGACGTGATTGGAACAGCATAACTGTAGTGAGGAGGACTAGTATCTTGGGGGACTCGAGCGAGGACCAGTGCAGTAGTGTCAATGCAAGGTATGAACCTTGTCTCCATTTTGGGGGAAACCATATACTATAAAAAATAGTGGATAGTTGTCTATCCACAACTAAGTCTGTTTTTCCGTCTTGGGAGCTTCGCTCTCAAGGTCTCTATGACATCATCAGCTCCCTCGATGGAAACACAGCCTTGTTGTGGATAGTCAGCCATCCACTATTCTATATATATTTACTGTTCTTAGATATACATTATAGATAAACTTCAGAAATATGCCTGTGCTATCTTATATACACTACTACACTAAGTGATTGCTCACCCAAATGTTTGGATATGACTTTAAGTCAATAGTGGCTATAATATTTTTTGTCATTACCTTTTGTTTGCATTGTTGATATCCTGCCATGAATGGAGGTCACAAGTGAATGTTATATAACCCTCCAGCCTGGTATCAGCACCTCCACACCCTCCAAAACATGGGTTATGGTACATGCTGTCATCGGAAGATGAAGGCAGTACTGGAAGGTTCCTTGTGTAATGTCTCCCACCCCTCTTCCAGGCCACAAGCAGGTCAGCCACTGCATAGGGATAACATGAAACACACCCTCTGAAGAGGAATCCTTGGGACTGCCTTGCCACCTCTTGTTGCAGCTTGCTCATATTTTGGGTCCAGGATGTGAACCCCAGGCCCATCAAGCTCAAGGCAGGCACCTTGACTGCTAGGCCACCAGAGTTAATTGGCTACATGAGATTTAACAGGGAACAGTCATGTATAGAAATATAGAAACATAGTATCTGTCAGCAGATAAGGACTATACAGCCCATCTAGTCTGACCATATCCCTGCTCACTGCTGCAGCCCCAGATCTTTTTTTGATCTGTGGTTCTCCTGCTCTGCAAATCTCCAGGGTACCTTTATATCTATCCCATGCACTCTTGAACCCCGGTATTATTTTCACCCTTACCATTTCTGCTGGAAGGCTGTTCCATGGCCCCACCACCCTTTCAGTGAAGAAGCACTTCCTAACATTACTCCTGAGCCTTCCACCCCTCAGCCTCATATTATGCCCCCTTGTTCTTGTGCAGTTTTCTCTGAAATGTGCTTTCCACCTGTACCCTGTTTATTCCCCTAAGGTACTTGAAAGTCTCTATCATATCTCCCCCTCTTCCATCTTTCCTCCAGTGAATAGATATTAAGGTCCTTAAGTCTTTCTTCATAGGGCTTCTGGTGCAGTCCATGTACCATTTTCGTTTCCCTTCTCTGGACTGCCTCTGTTTTGTCAATGTCCTTCCAGAGGTGTGCTCTCCAGAACTGAGCACAGTACTTCAGCTGAGGCCTCAACAGTGATCTGTACAGTGGCATCACCACCTCTTTCCTCCTGCTTGTTATGCCCCTCCCTATGCACCCCAACATTCTGTTTGCTCTCCCCACCACCTTTTCACACTGGTCACCTTTAGGTCATCAAATATGATAACCCCAGGTTTCTTTCCTGACTTGGAATCCCCAGGTCTCATACAAACATAGAAACATAAACTTTGATGGCAGATAAGGACCACTAGGCCCACCCAGTCTGCCAATTTCCCTACCTATTGGATAAGATGCAGAGCCTAGTTAACCAACAGCCTACTTCCTCCTACCCCTCCACAGGAATTGTTTTATGTTTGTCCCATGCATTCTTGAATTCATCCACTGTTTTTGATCCCACAATTTCCTCAGGAAGGCGGGTCCATGCATTCACCACCCTCTCTGTGAAAACATACTTCCTTACATTGCCCATAAGCCGTCTCCCCATTATCTTCAAATTGTGCCCCCTTGTTCTTGCACATCTCTTTTTCTGAAAGATGCTACCCTCTTGGACTTTATTGATTTCCTTGAGGTACTTAAATGTTTCTATCATGTGCCCCCTCTCCCTCCTTTCCTTGGGGGGTATACATAGTAAGCTCCTGTAGTCTCTCTTTGTATGGCTTCTGGTGCAGACCCTGCACTATTTTAGTTGCCCTCCACTGGACTGCCTCTATCCTGTCTTTGTTCTTGTGGAGATGGGGTCTCCAGAACTGCATGCAGTATACCAGATGGGATCTCACCAACTGTCTGTACAGAGGGATAACAATTTCCTGTTTTCTAATGGTGATGCCTCTCCCTCTGCATCCCAGTATCACCCCAGCCCTCCTTACTGCCTTCTCACATTGCTTGCCTACCTTTAGGTCATCTGATATGACTACCCCCAGGTCCCTTTACATTTTTGTTGTAGTTAGTACCTTCCCCCACATTGTGTACTCTTTCCCTGGGTTTTTGTCTCCCAGGTGCATTACTTTGCACTTCTCTTCTCTCCTGACCTGTGGTGGCCAGAATTTCCCCACCCATCCTGTACTCCTCTCTTGGATTTCTGTGACCCAGGTGCATGATCTTGCACTTTTTTGTATTGAAACTCAACTGCCAGACACCCGACCACTCCTGTAATAGGCTCAGGTCCTTTCTCATTTTTTCCACCCTGTTGCAGATCTTGGAGTCCTCTGCGAAGAGGCACACCTTTCCTTCCAGATACTCTACAATGTCGCTAATAATAGTAACCCATGTACATAAGTTTGAAGACCTATAAGAAGCTTTTTTTTAATGAAGTATTGGGCTTACCCGTAACTGAAAGCAGTCCTTAGGAACAGTATAGCTGACTATGTCTGCAATATTTTGATACTGCATTGCCACTCTTTTATGGTCCCTAGCGATTTCATGGAGGAACAAGCCATGCTTCACTACATGTAGTAATGGATGGCTTGTTCCTCCCTGTTCCATGAGAAAGATGAATGCAAAGGCAAAGAAACAGTGTTTTAAAATTTTTTGTTTAAATTGCACAGTACTGTTGTAACATAGGACTCCCAGCCTTGAGAAATCTGTAATGTAACAAAACATTCATGGAACAGGGTTAATTAGCAAATTAATTATTTAAATGCTGGAACTTTTTATGAACTTCAGAGTTTGGTGAATAAACAGTTTGTAGCTTGCATTTCATTGTCTTTTTTTCTCTATCAGACTGCTCAATAAAGGAAAATAGCCCAAAGGCCTGTATTTTCTGTTTTTTCCATTCAAGGAAATGTTTTTGTGTCTCCTTGCCAGTTTTGCATGCTTATACCCAGTGTAGAGAGTCAGCATGCATATAGTACTGTACTTAGATAATTACAATGAGCATGCACACCATTCATTCAGAGGGCAGTGAGTCAGTGTGATAGGATGAGGGTCTATGTCTGTCGCTGTCCCTTTCTTCTGATCTGACTAATATCCATTTTCTTTGGATGACATGTGGTGGAGGGTGGATGGGTGCTTCAGTAACTGGTTAGGAGTGGGTGTCTATAATTTTGTCATGGGGGCTGGTGGAAGGTTTGGATGGGGTGTTGTGAGCTGGTGGGAGAAGGGAAGGGTGTTTTATTGATGGGGCTGGGGCAGGAGTCTGATGTTCTGGTTGCTGGATGCCTCAGTGGGTGTGGGAGAGGTGGGTTGTAATATACACACCAGGTGGAGGTATTGGGGCATATGAGGACAAGAGGGAGTGTAGGAAAAAAAAGAGAAATAAAAAATATGGACATGGAAATAGAAAAAAAACTCCTACTTGCAAACAAAGGGAAGGACACATTAGGCCTACTCACAAATCAAAACACTCTGCACCACATATGTTTTTAACCGTAGCACTCCTACAATGGGTGTAAATGTCCAGTATCAAATCTGAGTTTTCTGTAATGAGATAAAATGGGCACCTGTTGGTGCCACACACATTAGAAGAGGGTATAACATAATAATACCAACCCAAAATGAGTGACTACAAAAATAGCGACTCATTTTGGGTGCTATTATTGTGGGCTACCCTGCAGAATAGCGAGGGTATGGAATAGCAACCGGGGAAGAGTGTACGGAAGGGGGGGGATAATGAGGGGGAGGGACAGGGAAGGGGTTTTCAGGCACTGGTGTACCTGCTGTCACCAAGCTAGCCCTGTGGCATGGGTGGTTAGCTCTGGCACAGCAGGTACTGGGTTCAAGACTGGGAGCATGTACATTTTAGTGCAGCTGCAAGCTGCAACACTTAAATTTTCCTGACATCCAGATTTTTGTCCCCTCCCAGATATGCACCCCCTGCCGGAGTTGAGAATCCTAATTCCGAGGGGTGCGGGGGGGGGGCAAAGCCCCCCACGAGGGGAGGTGGAAGGGGGTGCAGCCCCCCAGCAAAAACACTTTTTTTTAAAATCCAGATTTTAAGTCACCTTGAAGTGTATATTGCCAATTTGTTTTTTGGCGATATACACTCACCATAATAGCGATCGTTGTTTTGCATTCACTATTATGGCATGGCACCTAAAAGAGGTGACCCCTTTTGGCTGACATAACCTGCCTCAAATAAATGAAAAAAATTATGCAACCCTATAGTAATGTGGAACTGGCTCCAACACCAGTTAGATACTAGTAGATCAGGAGCTGTCTGCAGAGAAGGTGTGCAGCCATTATGTATCACTGAGTTCACCATCCTCTGGGATATGGCTCTACTAACACTACCCTAATTTTGCCATCCGTGAGATGCAGGGTGTGTCCCCACATCATGCTAATGAAGTACAACAGTGATAACATTGTGTTTGGGGGGCTGATATACTATTATGCTATCTGAAGCACACATTTATCTTGAAACCAGTGCAATTTCATGTGACAGTGTTTTTCAAAAACCTGAGAAGTGAAGACAGGTGGGGGGGGGGGATGAGTAGACTAGATGGACCAGGATGGTTCTTTTCTGCTGACACATTACTTTGATACTACAATTCAAGTTGTGTCGAAGTTGACATTCTTGTTAGTCCTCCTGCCTCTTGTAGGTCATGATAATCAGACTTGGGGTGGTGAACTGGAGTTTTTATTTTTCATTTACCAGCTGTGGACTTCCTCAAAAAATGTGTGGCCTACTGCAGACCATCGCAGCAGATGTCATTATTCTTGGTGGCTTTCATTAAAAAGTAATTTTTTTTCATAGTCTCTAGACTCTACACTGCAGAAATTAGGACTGAAATGTTACATAGGAACTGTGGCCATGATGGGGGGGACTGTTTTGAGGAGAGAATGAAATATCTGGGTGCATTTTAAAGCAGCAGAACAGTATAGCCTAGAGGTTATAGTAATGAACAGTGAATGAGCCTGGCACATCCAGCAGATCTGGGTTTGATTCCAACAACCTCCACTTTCACACTTTGTGACTCTGGGCAAGTCACTTAACCAGCCCAGTGCTCTGGTTTGCCCCAGAAAACAGGCATTTTTGCCTAGTGGTTCTTACCTGGTTACCAAAGAATTAAAAAATAAATAAAAAATAAGGTTATCTTTTTATGTGTTTTCATTCCTTAGCAGTGGTAAATGATGCTTATAAGTTGCTGCTATCTTAGCATGACAACCAAAAAAAATTAGCATCTTGCTTGTTAAGGTACTTTGCTTGTACCATCAAAAACATTTTCTAGCAAAAATCCTGATACACCCACAGTGTACAGTAAATCTAGTATGTGCAATCAAAAACTAATATTAAAAGAAGAGATTTTTTTTTTAAATGTTCGGGTGCCAGCCACCTTTCATGGGTCAGGTCATTGATAAAAACATTAGAAATAAAAGCCATTTTTAAAAGATCAGAGGAAATAAAACATATACTAATTATGACTCTTAAAATGTCAGAAACAACACTGCAAAATAATTTATACGACAAACTGTTTTACTAGGTAATACATAATGCTGATGCTTTTTGCACTTTCAAAGGAGAACTGCACAGAGCCTGAAGGCATTTTTCCAGGAAATGCGCAGAGCCTGAAGTCATTTTTCCAGCTTAAGGCCCACTGTTTTTAAAATAATAATTTAAGTTCTGTTATTCTATCATCTAAACAGGATAATAGTAACCTTAATGGTGTTTCTGGTATACATTCTGGTATTACACCAGTTTTAGAACTGCATGATGTAGTTCACGTCCCTCTCAACCACAGAGGTTTATAGAACATGGCTGCATTGTGCCAACAATGGAAAACAGGGCAAGGACAGAAACTACATAATACAGTTCCAATATGGTACTTTCTAGCTGTGTGTAAATCAAAAAGACCCACTCTGATAACTAAAAGCCTGCACAGATGGAAAACAACAAGAACTGGAACCAGTGTTTAAAAATTGGCTTCACAATGGCAAATGTCTTACAGGTTTAGTACAGTTCTGTTTTAAGGGAGGTAGCTTCCAGGCCCTCCAACAGGGACTACAGCAGGACCATGCTGTGGCCCCAACCCTTTCTGTGCTTGGAGACACTGCCATGGACAATAGTCTTCACAGTTATGGATGCTTACGTGCAGGCCCCACATTCACTCCCAGACCTAAGTCCCTCACATGGAATGAAATGCGCTCCTTTTGGGCCACTCAGCAGCCTTGGGTAGTGGTGGGCGAAGTGGGCTCAATCCGCTCCGTGAAGTGATTTGTGGAGCAAAGGTGGATTCACGGAGTGCTCCGCAACGTGAAGCAGAGTACTTTGCGTTATGATGAGTAACGCAAAGTCCATTGAAAACAATAACTTCACATTACTCCGCCTCCCCAAACCACTACACCACCAAATTTTAGGAGAAGTGCATTGAAGGCAATGCACTTTGCCTTGTTCTTGAGCTCTGAAGGTGAATTTTGCAGTAATTCATGGGATTTCAGGTCACATGGGCGCTATATTGATCTGCACAGCCTCAGTTCGGGGTAGTATGTGTAGGAAGGAGTAGGAGACAGTGTGCTCTGAGAACTGTCTGTGGTTGAAACCATCTAAAAGCTGTTAAAAAAGCATTTTTGCATTTTTGGGAGGCTCAAACTTTAGTTCATCGATTGTAGGAAACCCTCCTGTGCTCATATCATTGAGCATTTTTGTTTTAGTGTGGATTTTGAATGTTAATGTACAACATTGAGTGTGTGTAGTGAAAGACAGGGAAAGTGTGCTTTGGGGAAGGGGCGTATCTGTGGTGTAGGTAGATTTAAGTTGGAGAAATAGTGATGTCTTTGTTTTTTGGTTATATTTTTGCTATATAACTGACTGTGTTAATGAACACACAGTAATATCATCTGTAATTGTTGAAATTTTCTTGCTGTTTGTACGTTGTGTGGATCTGGTGCAGCAGTTCATAATTTCAGGTTGTTTACATTACAATACATGGCATATTATTGAACTTTTGAATTTGCTACGCATTACTAGTTCAGCATTGTAGACAAACTGGTCTGTGTGTGGTGTTGCATGACATCAAATAATACACCTTTTACTGTTCAACAGACTAGTGTAATTGCACGCGCAGCAGTGTGAACCTGCTATCCACTGCAGCTGCCTGATTTTGTACTGTAATCGTGGTATCTGTTCTTTGTTTTGCTGCTTGTACTGCCGTAAAAATCTGCAGTCAGTGCTCCCCTCACCCCCACCGGCAAAATGAATTTTTTACCAGATTGGATTGTTTTTATGACCTCATCAGCACCACTGGTTACTGAAGTTGTTTTCATTGCATGACAGACTAGTCTCTTATCTGCTGCTGAAGCTACAGTTGTTTTTTTGGCTTCACATACAGCGTCCCCCCAATCAGAGAGTGAACGTATCAAAATCTAAATTTGGTTATAATATTGTGGTTGATCCCCCAAAATGCCCGCAAAGAGACGTGCAAGCAAAGCTGTTTCTCGCCATGGCAATGCTGGCAGTAAGACAGTCTGTGGATGTGGTAGTACGAAGATGCAGAAGTGCATTGCTGATATGAGGAAAGGTATTTCCCCTGCAATGTTTTTTACAGACCAATCAGTAGATTCACTCATAGTTGGAGGAGATGATGTTTTCCCAGCCAGTGGTGTTAGTGTTACTGGTGTTAGTGGTGGTGGTAGTATTAGTATTGGTGCATCAAGTTCGAATTCCAACCAGTGTACCGTATCCAAAAGTATTGAGTATGAAGCAGTGCAAGTGAGTGGCTGTGTAGATGATGTCATACTTCCCAGTGAGTGGCAGCATAGATGATGTCATACTTCCCAGTAACATCCCAGTAACTGAACCTGAGGATTCTGATAATCATGTCAACGATAGCATACAGTGTGATATTCCGTCCACCGTGGCAGTTAATGTCATGCATTTTCCATGCAGTGATTCACAGTGTGGAGAAAAAATGTCAGGTGATGGCGGTGTAGATGCTGATGATGAATGTGATGATGATGATGATGTTGCTGTTGTTGCAACATGCAGTCCAGATGCTAACATCCAAACAGAAGATGTGGATGTGTGTGACATTGATGAATGTGGTGATGATGTAATTGACCCCAGTTGGGAACTGGAGAAAAATAAATTAAAAGTGGCTGTGTCTGAGTCTGTTTGCAGGAATCCTCCCCCTGTAAAAACTTGTGATTTACCAGTTTTAGTTTATGATGATGACCCAGTAATAAATATGATAGGTAGTCGTGGTGGTCAGTTGCAGTCCAGGTATGCAGTGCCCGAATCATCACGTGCTTCCCCCCCACTTCAGTGCTTAAAAGAATAGAGTTAAATAAGCAGCATCATGGACATGTTAAAAGCAGAGCATCACAATCCCTTGTTTGGGATTTTTTTGTTCAAGATGCAAATAATGAGTCAGTTGCAATCTGCCAGGTTTGCCATGTGCGTGTGAGTCAAGGTAAAAAGGAGAGCCATCTGGGCACAGGAGGACAGCATACGCATCTTAAGAATAGGCACTTGGCACTGTGGACCCAGCACAAGCTGGCAGCTAATACCACAGTGGGGCGTTCACCCTCGTCACCGGCAACCATACAAGCATGTTATCCCCTTCCATGACTGTTAAGTCCAGTAGTAAATTAAACATGTGCAGTACTGAGGTAATAAGAGCAGAGGATTACTACAGGCATGATGAGGTGGAGGACCACAATGACTTTGACATGTTGTCCAGTGCTGGTGAGAGTAGCAGTTTTTGTGGTGGTGATGGTGGTGGTGAATACATTATGTCTAGTGCAAGTGGCACATCAACCCCGGTTGGCAAATCTGGCAAAATAACTGCATTTCTGGGTTTGTCATCATCACCTGTGAAACCATCTTCATCAAACGTCCACACTCCACCCCCTGCCAATGCCATTCATCACAGAGCACATCCATTTGTGATCACACCCCATGTAAAACGTTTAAGTCAGCCCACATTACAGAGTGTTTTACACATAAGCTGAAGTACCCCCAAAATCATACAGTGTCACATGAACTTAATGCTGCTGTAGCAGAAATGCTGGCAATTAATCTTTTGCCCTTCTCCTTTGTGGAGAATTCTAGGTTCCAGCGGTTTGCTGCATGTTTCTGTCCAAAATGGAAAGTCCCATCCAAGACATACTTTTCTACCCGTGCTGTCCCTGAGTTGTTCTGCACTGTGTCTGATTCAGTAAGACATGCCCTTCAACATTCCTCCTCTCCATTCATCCATTTAAGTATGGATATGTAGACAAGTGGCAAAACAGTGGGGATTTCACATCTGTGTATAACTGCACACTGGGCGTGGGTGCTGGTGGTTGTTTGTGATGTTGGTAGTGTGAATAATCAGTAAAGTAAGGTGGATTGTAGCTATAGCAATTCTTCCAGGAATTTGACAGCATGCGACGATTGCTATGCACAATGTGACCTGTTCACACACTGGTGAGAACATGTTGGATGTGGTACTGACTGAAATTGACAAATGGCTAAACCCTCTGTCCCTGAGAGCTGGGTTCATAGCAAGTGACAATGGGTCAAATGTGGTGAAGTGCATCATGAATGGTGTTTTTTTTCATGTTCCATGCATGGGCCACTGTTTAAATCTTGTGGTGCAGGATTTTCTGCAGCACCCTGATGTAAAGGAAATGCTGACCATTGTATGATGTATCTGCTTTCACTTTTCAAGATCTGGAAAGGCCCGTGACCAACTGCGGCAGTTGCAGATACAAAACAGCCTGCCTCAGCACCGCTTGAAGCTGGAAGTTGTCACCCTATGGAACTCCACTTTATACATGGCAGAGAGGTTGTATGAACAATACAAAGCCATCTCAAAATATTTTGTGATGCACACTAGCCTTGACAGTTCCAGGGCCTCCATGCCTATGACGACTGAACAGTGGCGCCTCATGGGCTCTGTAATAACAATTTTGCCGCCTTTTGAACATGCCACACAGGCAGTGAGTGGTGAGTCTGCCTCCATTTGCTAATCAATTCCACTGCTGCGGGTGCTGAGGCAGACATTGGTGAATGTACAGCATGGCCTTGATGTTGCTGGAGAAGGTGGTAGCAGTATGTTGCTGAAACACATGCTGACAGTATTCGGCCAAAATTGTTACATTGTGAACATTCAGCGTAGTGATAACTTTGCCATAGCAATAATGCAGGACCCATGATACAAACATGGAATTGCATCAGTACTGGAGGGAGGGCCTGAATAGGTAAAAAATATCAGTGGTCAACTGGTGCGCTTGGTTCATGGGGCACAGAAGTCACTTGCCAAGGTAAGCAAACCTCAGCAGCATAATTCGACTGAAGGTGTACCTGTAGGACTATCAAGCATATCCTGCGAGGGGAAGGGAACAGCAGTTCCAGGTGGTCTGTCATCCAAAGTGACTGGCATCAACCCACTTTGGGAGGCTTTGTCCCAAGTGGGTATTTGTGAAATAAATGATTCAGGAGAACAGGATGATGCATCAACAACTGGACTTAATGTGGCTCAGAAAATGGTTGAGTCATATTTGTCTGAAAACAGGCATCTGACAATAACTGAAGATCCTCTTTTCTACTGGAGTGGAAAGGTCAGTGAATGGCCAGAGCTGACTGTAGTGGCACTGAAGTACCTCACATGCCCTCCCTCCCATGTAAGTGTTGAGAGGGTATTCAGCTCAGCAGGTACAATAGTCAGGGATCATCGGGCAAACCTGTCTCCTGTAAATGTTAGTTTGCTAACATTCATTAAAATAAATGAGACACACATACCAGTACAGACTGCAACCTCGGTATTCATACCCCGGCCTAGTCATTGTGGTTTTGGTGATGTGGAAATGGACCATCCTGGTGGCACTGGCAGTGGCTGCCTGAAACGGCACACCACGGATGGAGATGATGACACAATGGAGAAAGAATTTCCCAGTGGTCAGACTTCACACATAGGTGACTGTGAGGGAAGCTTTCTTTATGAGGATGACGATGTGGTTATTGTTGGCAAGTTTTTTTTTTTTTTTTACTCAATACTTCTTTATTAATTTTAAGTTTACAATCAGCAGAAAAACAACAAAAGAGAAAAAAAGAAAGGGAAGGGAAAAAGAAAAACCAGGAAAAAAAAAACCTGGACAAGCCAGGGTATACAGCCCAAAACTGGCTGTATAAACTATGTACAGTCCCAGATTTCAGACATAGCAGGAGTCCATCTCATAACAAAAGTTGCATTAACTCCATTGTGGTCTTCCGTAGCTAAAATACAATTCACATTCCCAAATAGTCGAATATCCCACAGTCACATAATGCAAACAAGTAAACAGAGAACAAATTCTAATCCACATAATATAAGAAAGCAGTACTGGGAAAAAGTGAAAAATGAACTCATTCGAAAACAGACTCCCTTAGCTCACACCAAGCAGTGTTTGAAGAAGTAGCTCCCCAGATATGAAGACCACCATCCACCCTGATGACTTCGAGAAGAAGTCCTGCCATATCCCCCTGAGAGAGTCCCCAACCCCATCTACGGTCCGGTATCTAGACTACTCATTAAGGATACCGTCAGATCGCTATAACCTGCACCTCAACCCTAATATACTATGTGCCATAGAGAGAATAGAAAAGAAAGCGAAGGAGAGAAAAAGGAAAAGAAAGGAGGGTGCTAATTAATTCCTCCTCCTTCAAAAAGTAAAAGACTAGCTCCTACACCTCCGAGCCTGACAGGCGGACCTACAGAGGTCTTTGCAGCATATAATTGTTTCAAAAGGAGACCACCTCTTAGCAAATAAACTACTGTTCCCTTCCCCAGAACTGTCTCCTTAATCTGCCCAAAGAGACTACCAAATCACATTGCCCATTGTGAGTAAGTATACCTGATCATCCTTCCAATGCTGAACCACAAAGGACTTCACTAATGCAGACATCAGCTAGGTGAAACTTGGGCAGAACACCGACACCTCTGAGAAATCCCCAGAACACAGACCTCTGGAGTAATATAGTCTGAGTGGTTCAGACAGGGGTCCATCCGCTATCTAATTTCAGACCACATGGTGAAATTCTGCAACATTCCACATCACATGCAATAGGTCTCCCTATCCTGTCCCGCATCTGAAACAGAGGTCCGTCTGTTCAGTTTCTTTCCTGTCACATAGCTTTGCCGGGGTAAAGTATAGGTTAGAGACAATAAAAAATTGCATAATCCTGAGTTTAGGAATTGGGATAAACTTATGGGTTTTCCAGATTGAATCCCAAGCAAGCATCCTGGGAGCCATTGTCCTGTCCCAGTATGATACCTGTAGGGGTGAAGGCGGACTATTGACCTCCACCAGGACTCTATAAATTTGAGAAAGAACATTTGCCTTCGATTTACCCCCTTCATAGAGTCCCAAGTGACTAGACCATCTGTGTACCCTCCAACTCTTTTCCCCACCTCCTCCAACAAACGCGATAATTGCAATCTTTTAAAGAAGGGCAGTCCCATCGTCCAGGATGGCATAAAAACCTTTCCACCTTGAATAAAATCCCTCACCTTAAGGCCCCTCACCTGGATGGCCCACCTCACACTGACCATCTGGCCTCCCAGCTTAGGTAGGGTTTGCCCACCAGGGGTTGGTCCAGCTCTTGCTGGGCCTTCCTCTGTGCAGGAGGAAGAAGACTACCACGCACTCAAGGATTTCCCAATTGGATTCCCCTCCTTTGATAAATTCTTCGCCAAAATTAGCATACAGCAGCGACTCTGATGAAAAACCCGCTCTTTCAGCAATTGTCGCTCCATTTGCAACCAGCTGGTATATATACTTCCCCTCTATCTCCCTAACCCATTGGAAGCATAAGACCCAATTGTCCTGCCACGTAGTATACTTGGAGATCAGGCAGTTTAATCCCACCCATTGATTGAGGTAAGACTAACAACCCATATTTCTTCCTAGGAGGTTTATGATTCCTAAAAATCAGAAATAAGTTTCTGATAATCCTGAACCAAGTAGCCTGAAAAACATAGGGGCAATATATAAAGGATATAACAGCCTAGGCAATAAGTTCATCTTAATAAGGCCAAGTCTAGCCATAAAGTTCAGAGGAGTTTATTCCACCTCATTACGTCTCCTCTGACTACCAGACACTCCTCCATATTAGCCTCAGCCCCTTCTCACTGTCTACTAAAATTGTATTCTCATAGTATTTGATCTCATCCGACCTCCATTGAAGATTCCAGGAGCAAATCCACCTAAATACATACGGGGTCAGAGGAAGAACCTGGGTTTTGTTAAGTTCAATTTATAGTTTACACCTCCAAAAATGGCCTATTAAAACCATTGCTCTTTCAAAACTAGGGGCGGGTCTTCTAAATGCAACAAGATATACGTCGTGACGGACAGTTTAAGCTCCCTCCCCTAAATTTACCTTTTTATTAGTTTATCTCCATTTATAGCTCTTAAGAGGGCTCCAAATAAATATTAAATAGTATCAGTGACAAAGGACATCCTTGCCTTGTCCCATTTTTCAACATTATTTCTGTGAGCTGTACCCATTGCACAATATCTTAGCCGTTGGAATAGCATACAAGTGTTTAATACCTTTAAGCAAACCTCTGGAAACCCCATCTTCGCATTGTAGCAAACAGAAAACTGTGCGAGACCTATGAACACCTTTTCAGCTCAAAATATCAGGCTATCGATAGCTGGGAGTCCGGGGCATAACTAAGAATATGGTGTAATTTTCTAGAGCATCTTGAACTCCTCTGGCATAAATCCACCTGATCTTCACTGATTAAATTTGGGGCAATGTCCAAAATTCTGTTAGCCAAAATCCTCGTTAGTATCTTGATATCTTGATTCATTAAAGCTATGGGTCTGTAGCTGTCCATCCTGTCCCTAGGTTTATCGGTTTAGGTATCAGAGATATATATGCCTGGTATAATGGGATGTGCAGCCCTCCTGCATAATAATGTTATAAAACTCTAACAAAAGTGGCAGTATAGTCTTGATGTGATTGGTAGAATTTGGCCGTAGACTGTCTGGACCTGGTGTCTTGCCAGAGGCAAGGATTGTACCACCTCAATATCTCCTTTTCTAATAAGGACCACTAGCGCCTACCTGAACCTCCCTAGCACAGGGAGGATATTCCATCAAGAAAAAACGTATTTCCTCTTCTCCTACCGTATTTCCAGACCCATATAAGTCTGTAAAATAGGATGCTGAATGCATCAGCCATTTTTGAGGATCTGTTAGCAGCTCCCCATGCCATATAGGGTGATGGTCTCTAGCTTCCCATTCCCTAATCCTAGCTGCTAATAAATGGCCTGGAACATCCCCTGCAAGAGATATTTCACCTGAATCTTCTCCAGCCAGTATTGCACTCTACCATAACATAAATCCACATTCCCCCATAGAGATTTAAGTTCTAAATCAATTTAACTGGAGGAACCCTCCAGGGAGATAACCATTCTATCAGCCCATAATAAATTCTTCCTTTGCCTTCCTCAATCTATATTCCTCCTAGCTGCAAAAGCCTGAAATGCTCCGGCATATAAGACCTTACACGCTGGCCAGGCCAGCTTATAATTTTGTAAAGATGGTAGTGAGACTGAATAAATCCCTTCAAGGCCTCCTCCAGCTCACCCCTGTATCAGGCTCAAGAAGGGAATCATTCAGCTCCATCTAGGTAACCTGGGGAACTGGGTTGGTTCCCATAACAAAGAGATGGGGAATGATCCGAGGACCCTGCCCCTGTCATCATATCCACCACCTCCCGAAGAACAGGACCACTGACCAAAAAGTCAATACGAGAATGAACTTATGGGGGGCAAAAAGGTCATAACGCTGCCCTTCTTGAATGGGTCTTACCCAGATCCACTAGAGTAAGCGCCTCCATCATCCTCTTTAAAAGCAACCTGCACTTTGTCGGGGGCCTACTCACTGGGGCGTCCTGTCTTCCTAAATTACTGGGGCATACGTTCCAGTCCCCAACCATAAATAAGAAAATCTGTAGATTTAGGCCAAATCTTTTTCCTGGGCGAAAAAATCTTCCACGATGGTGGGGTGGGACCATAAATAGAGGCCAAAGAAATCGACTTACCGCTGAGAGCCCCAAACAAATAGAGCCCCTACCATCTCCCTTAGGACACTTGCTCCACCTTGAAGGGACAATTGATACCAATCAAAAATCGCCACCCCTCCTGATGCCTTTTCCTACCCTGGCCAAAAACCTGGCCACCATAGTTTCTTCAGACAGCTTAATTCCTCTGTTAAAAGGTGGGTCTCCATCAGGGGCAGCTATTGTGGGCGCCCAAGTATTTTAATATGTCTCAGGATTACCATTCTTTTTAGTCTACCCCTAAGACTTTTAACATTCACGATGTTATGATAACACGACTCATCCTTCCTCGAATCAAGAAATAAAAGAAAAGCACATCGTATATAACCAAATTCTGCCCTCCCATTCAGGCTTCCCTTGTTATTCCACGAGAACCTCTCTCTCTCCCATACCAACCCCCAAAACCCCTTCCCCCCTGCCCCGATCCTCCGATCGACCTCTAAGTTTTCGGTCATGGATGAACCTCCCTCAAGTACCTCCGCCCTATTTCCCAGACTCTATCCTAGCCAGAGTCTGTAAGTCCCGTAATCATCCACCCCTCACCAATTTTCTTATTATACCGTACTAAATCACAAATATTATCTCTCCCAGTCCCAGGATTTGCAAAATCATGATCAAAGAGATCTTGAATAAAACTAGTCCACCAAAAATAGCTTCATTTAGTATTATTTGGTCCAATTATAAAAGTCCAGCCATCCAGTCCTAGTATAGAACTTGGCATAGTGCGATCAGGAGTACCCCAAATTAAAATCAGTGAAAGGCCGAGCCGTATCTCAGAGCTCTTAACCAGACCTTATGATACCCCATCCAAATCGGGCCAGCTGATACAGCCAAACCAAGTCCCAATTGCTAAGATGGAAAATACGAGAGAGGTAAATAATCAATATTTCAACAAGCAAACATCCGTAAAGTCTATGCTCCTCTAGTCCTCATGTATTGGGTGTGCCACACGCTGCAAGTATAATTCCACCTCGGGACTGGGGCTGGAATAAATTAGGAGGCTCGGGCGCAAATTTTCAGTGCATCTCTAGGTGGTTCAGGTACGCTTTCCTGATTGTATTCTCACCCAGCTAGCGTTGCTGGATACTGCAGGTAATTGTAGTCGCACATAAGCTTCTTCTTGATCTCTATGTACTCCCTCTGTTTTCCTGACTGAGGAGTTTGATCTTGAAACATCCAGAGAGTCACCCCATTCCACCTGAAGAGATTTAAGTTGCCTCGCTTTCCACAGCACATGCATCTTTTCTTTGAAATTGAGAATCTCATTATAGTCACCCTGGGCCTAGCACCCGGTGGGGTATCTCCCTCAATGCCATGTGGGCCCTCTCTAGATTATATGCCTCTCCAAGGGTGACTGGCCCAATAACCCAGGAGCAAGTCTTGCATGAAGGAGACACAGTTCTTCTGACCTTTCTTGGCAACCCTGCCACAATCGGAAATATATATTCTTCAGTTTCCTCGATTCCTGGCCTCAATTTGATCCTCCAGCCTCTTGATTTGTTTTTTTGCCACGATTAATTCTTGTTCCAAAGCCACTGACTTTCTCTCCTGAGAGGCAATCCTAGCCTCCACGTCCCCCATACGCTGTGCCAGGGACTGCAGCGCAGGCTTCACCGCTGCGAAATTTGCCACCAGGCCCTGTAGTAATCTCTCAATGTCCTGCAGGTCCTCGCTGGTCTGACCCGCTGCCCCCCCCCCCCACCGATCTCTCCTTCTGGCTCTGTAGGGGTGGGGGATTGTGGCTTAGGCCTCTTGGATGCAGGGGACCTTGCCACTAGCGGTTCCATGACCTCAGGCTCCATTGCTGCTTCCCGTCCTCAATCTATCGCCCTTCCCGATAGCGTACTCCGACCCGACCGAATAGCTTGTATCACCCGAGGTATTTTCCCAAAATTGCGGCTCGGATTCTCGTCCGTATGCTTAGACGCACACCACCAGATACTGTTCGCTCCTGGTTAACCAGACTCTCGGCAAAAAAATATTAAATTAAGAGCTCGGGCCTAGGACCAACTCGGAAGACGTCTAACCCGACTCAGCACATCATGTGACTCCATTGTTGGCAAGTTTTAACTGAAGTTGTTAAAAGGTGGTATGCCACCCCGGATCACCACCACCACCACCACCACTGGGACTGATGTTAGCCACTGCCATCACTGAGCATGAGTCTGTCCACCCCCTGGACCACCACCACCATCACTTTGACTGATGTTAGCCACTGCCACCACTTAGCAAGAGTCTGTCTACTCCCAGACCACCACCACCACTTGGACTGATGTTAGCCACTGACACCACTGAGCATGAGTCTGTCTGCCCCCCGGACCACCACCATGACCGGGACTGATGTTAGCCACTGCCACCACTGAGCATGAGTCTGTCCACCCCATGAACCACCACCACCACCGGGACTGATTAGGCCATCCACCACACTGAGCATGAGTCTGTCCATCCCCTGGACCACCACCATGACCAGGACTGATGTTAGCCACTGCCAACACTGAATATGAGTCCGTATGACCCCCAGACCACCACCACCGGGACTGATGTTAGCCACTGCCACCACTGAGCATGAGTCTGTCTGAACCCCAGACCACCACCACCACCACTGGGACTGATGTTAGCCACTGCCACCACTGAGCATGAGTCTATCCACCCCCAGACCACCATCACCACCGGGACTAATGTTAGCCACTGCCACCACTGAGCATGAGTCTGTCCACCACCGGACCACCACCACCACCGGGACTGATGTTAGTCACTGCCACCACTGAGCATGAGTCTGTCCACCCCCGACCGCCACCACCACTGGGACTGATGTTAGCCACTGCCACCACTGAGCATGAGTCTGTCTGCACACTGGACCACCACCACCACCACCGGGACTGATATTAGCCACTGCCACCACTGAGCAAGAATCTGTCCATCCCCTGGACCACCACCATGACCAGGACTGATGTTAGCCACTGCCAACACTGAACATGAGTCCGTATGACCCCCAGACCACCACCACCGGGACTGATGTGAGCCACTGCCACCACTGAGCATGAGTCTGTCCATCCCCGGATCACCACCACCACCGGGACTGATGTTAGCCACTGCCACCACTGATCATGAGTCTGTCCGCCTCCAGACCACCACCACCACTGGGACTGACGTTGTAACTACTGCCACCATTGAGCATGGTCTGTCTGCCCCGAACCAGCACCATGACCGGGACTAATGTTATCCACTGCCACCACTGAGCATGGTCTGTCGACCCGTGGACCACCACCACCACCGGGACTGATGTTAGCCACTGCCACCACTGAGCATGAGTCTGTCAACCCCGTGGACCACCACCACCACCGGGACTGATGTTAGCCACTGCCACCACTGAGCATGAGTCTGTCTGCCCCCCAGACCACCACCATGACAGGGACTGATGTTAGCCACTGCCACCACTGAGCATGAGTCTGTCTGACCCCAAGACCACCACCACCACCACTGGGGCTGATGTTAGCCACTGTCACCACTGAGCATGAGTCTGTCCGCCCGATGGACCACCACCTCTGGGACTGATGTTAGCCACTGCCACTACTGAGCATGAGTCTATCCACCCTCAGGCCACCACCACCACTGGGACTGATGTTAGCCACTGCCACCACTGAACATGAGTTTGTATGACCCCCAGACCACCACCACCGGGACTGATGTTAGCCACTGCCACCACTGAGCATGAGTCTGTCTGACCCCCAGACCACCACCACCACTGGGACTGATGTTAGCCACTGCCACCACTGAGCATGAGTTTGTCTGCCCCCTGGACCACCACCATGACCGGGACTGTTGGTAGCCACTGTCACCACTGAGCATGAGTCTGTCTGACCCCCAGACCACCACCACCACCACTGGAACTGATGTTAGCCACTGCCACCATTGAGCATGAGTCTGTCCACCCCACGGACCACCACCACCACCACTTGGACTGATGTTAGCCACTGCCACCACTGAGCATGAGCCTATCCACCCACAGACCACCACCACCACCAGGACTGATGTTAGCCACTGCAACCACTGAGCATGAGTCTGTCTGCACACTGGACCACCACCACCACTGGGACTGATATTAGCCACTGTCACCACTGAGCATGAGTCTGTCTGCCCCCCTGCACCACCACTACCACCGGGACTGATGTTAGCCACTGCCACCACTGAGCATGAGACTGTCTACCCCCCCAGACCACCACCACCGCAAGGACTGATGTTAGCCACTGCCACCACCGAGCATGAGTCTGTCCGCCCCCATGGACCACCACCACCACTGGGACTGATGGTAGCCACTGCCACCACTGGGTGTAGTCTGTCTGCACTGGACCACCACTACCACCGACCGATATTAGCCACTGCTACCAGTGAGCATGAGTCTGTCCACCCTCCGACCACCACTCATGACTGGACTGATGTTAGCCACTGTCACCACTGAACATGAGTTTGTATGACCTCCAGACCACCACCACCAGGACTGATGTTAGCAACTGCCACCACTGAGCATGAGTCTGTCTGACCCCCAGACCACCACCACCACTGAAACTGATGTTAGCCACTGCCACCACTGAGCATGAGTCTGTCTGCCCTGGACCACCACCATGACAGGGACTGATGTTAGCCACTGCCACCACTGAGCATGAGTCTGTCCACCCCACGGATCACCACCACCACCAGGACTGATGTTAGCCACTGCCACCACTGAGCATGAGTCTATCAACCCCCAGACCACCATCACCACCGGGACTAATGTTAGCCACTGCCACCACTGAGCATGAGTCTGTCCACCACCGGACCACCACCACCACCGGGACTGATGTTAGTCACTGCCACCACTGAGCATGAGTCTGTCAACCCCCGACCGCCACCACCACTGGGACTGATGTTAGCCACTGCCACCACTGAGCATGAGTCTGTCTGCACACTGGACCACCACCACCACCACCACCGGGAATGATATTAGCCACTGCTACCACTGAGCATGAGTCTGTCTGCCCCCCTGGACCACCACTACCACCGGGACTGATGTTAGCCACTGCCACCACTGAGCATGAGTCTGTCTACCCACCCAGACCACCACCACCACCAGGACTTATGTTAGCCACTGCCACTGCCACCACTGAGCATGAGTCTGTCTGACCCTTGTGATGACCACCACCGGGATTGATAAAGACTACTACCACTGAGCATGAGTCTGTCTGACTCCTGGACCCACTCTCACCACCACTGGGACTGATGTTAGCCAATGCCAAAATCTGAGCATGAGTCTGTCCGCCTCAGACCACCACCACCTGGACTGCATGTTAGCCACTGCCACCACTGAGCATGTGAGTCTGTCCATCCTCGGATCACCACCACCACCACTCCGGACTGATAGCTACTGCCACCACTGGGATCATGGTCTGTCCGCCCAGACCACTCACCACCACTGGGACTGATGTTAGTAACTACCACCATTGAGCATGCGAGTCTGTCTGCCCCTGAACCAGCACCATGACCTGGACTGATGTTAGCCACCGCCACCACTGGAGTGCTGAGTCTGTCCACCCCGGTGGACCACCACCACCACCGGGACTGATAAGAAATACTGCCACCACTGAGCATGAGTCTGTCTGCCTCAGACCACCACCATGACAGGGACTGATGTTGCTACTGCCACCACTGAGCATGAGTCTGTCTGACCTCAAGACCACCACCATCACCACTGGGGCTGATGTTGGCCATTGTCACCACTGAGCAGAGTCTGTCCGCCCATGGGACTAACACCATTCTGGGACTGATGTTAGCCACTGCCACTACTGAGCATGAGTCTATCCACCCCCAGGCCACCACCACCACTGGGACTGATGTTAGCCACTGCCACCACTGAACATGGGCTTGCTGCCCCAGACCACCACCACCGGGACTAATGTTAGCCACTGCCACCACTGAGCATGGTCTGTCTGCCCCTGGACCACCACCACCACTGGGACTGATGTTAGCCACTGTCACCACTGGAGCATGGGTTTGTCTGCCCCTGGACCACCACCAAGACTGGACTGATTTTACTACTGTCACCACTGAGCATGAGTCTGTCTGACCCCAGACCACCAATCCACCACTGGAACTGATGTTAGCCACTGCCACCATTGAGCATGGGTCTGTCCACCTGGACCACCACCACACCACCAGGACTGATGGTTAGCCACTGCCACCACTGAGCATGAGCCTATCCACCCACAGAACCACCACCACCACCAGGACTGGATGTTACCACTGCCACCACTGGAGCATGACTGTCTCGCACTGACCACCACCACAATGGGACGATATTAGCCACTGTCACCACTGAGCAGTTGAGTCTGTATGCCCCCTGCACCACCATCACCACCGTGACTGATGTTAGCCACTGCACACTGAGCATGACTGTCTACCCCCCCAGACCACACCACCGCCTAGGACTGATGTTAGCCACGCCACCACTGAGCATGAGTCTGTCTCACTTGCCCATGGACCACCACTACCACTGGGACTGATATTAACCACTGTCACCACTGTGCATGAGTCTGTCCACCCCCATGGACCACCACCACCACTGGGACTGATGGTAGCCACTGCCACCACTGAGCATGAGTCTGTCTGCACACTGGACCACCACTACCACCGGGACTGATATTAGCCACTGCCACCACTGAGCATGAGTCTGTCCACCCTCTGGACCACCACCATGACCGGGACTGATGTTAGCCACTGTCACCACTGAACATGAGTTTGTATGACCCCCAGACCACCACCACCAGGACTGATGTTAGCAACTGCCACCACTGAGCATGAGTCTGTCTGACCCCCAGACCACCACCACCACTGAAACTGATGTTAAATACTGCCACCACTGAGCATGAGCTCTGTCTGCCCTGACCACCAAGGACAGGGACTGATAAGAAGCTAATGCCACCACTGAGCATGAGTCTGTCTGCGCTCGGACCACCACCACTGGGACTGATGTTAGCCACTGCCACCACTGGAGCATGAGTCTGCCTGCACACTGGACCACCACCACATTGGGACTGATGTTAGCTTACCCACCACTGAGCATGAGTCTGCTACACCCTAGACCACCACCACGGGACTGATGTTAGCCACTGCCACCACTGAGCATGAGTCTGTCGGCTCCTGGACCACCACCACCACTGGGACTGATGTTAGCCATCTAGGAGCCAGGCATGTAGTCTGTCCTCCCAGACCACCACCACCACCCGGGACTGATGTTAAGCCATTGCCACCACTGAGCATGAGTCTGTTCATCCCCGGATCACCACCACCACCACCACTGGGACTGATGTTACCACTGCCACCACTGGATCATGCGAGTCTGTCCGCCTCCAGACCACACCAATTACCCACTGGGACTGACGTTAGCAACTACCAATTACTGGAGCATGAGTCTGCCTGGCAATGAACCAGCACCATGACTGGGACTCATCGTTAGCCACGCAGGCATGATCTGTACCCATGGACCACCACTCTCACGGGACTGATGTTAGCCACCACCACTGAGCCTGGGTTCTCTGCCCCAGACCACCACCTGACAGGAATGATGTTAGCCACTGCCACCATTGAGCATGAGTCTGTCTGACCCCAAGACCACCACCACCACCACTGGGCTGATATAGCCACTGTCACCACTGAGCATAGTCTGTCCTTCCCATGGACTCACCACCTCTGGACTGGCCACGCCACTACTGAGCATGTGTTCTCCACCCCAGGCCACCACCACCCTGGGACTGTAGCCACGCCACCACTGAACATGAGTTTGTATGACCCCAGACCACCACCAGCGTGCAACTGATGCCAGCCACTGCCACCACTGAGCATGAGTCTGTCTGACCCAGACCACCACCACCACTGACTGATGTTGTACTCACAGTCATGGGTTTGTCTGCCCCCTGGACCACCACCATATCACCCGGACCACCACCACCACCACTTGGAACTGAGTGGCCACCATACCACCAGGCATGAGCTATCCACCCACAGACCACCACCACCACAGGACTGATGTTAGCCACTGCCACCACTGAGCATGACTCTGTCTACACTGGACCACCACCACCACTGGGACTGATACAGCCCTGTCACCACTGAGCATGGTGTCTGCCCCTGCCACCACTACCACGGGACTGATGTAGCCTGCCACCACTGAGACTGTCACCCCCCAGACCACCACCACCGCCAGGACTGATGTTAGCCACTGCCACCACAGGCATGGTCTGTCCGTCCCAGACACTACCACTGGGACTGATATTAACCACTGTCACCACTGTGCATAGTCTGTCACCCCATGGACACCACCACCACTGGGACTGATGATACACTGCCACCACTGAGCATGATCTGTCTGCACTGGACCACCACTCCACGGGACGTATGAGCACTGCCACCACAGGCATGAGGCTGTCCACACTGGACCACCACTACCACGGGACTGATGTAGCCACTGCCACCCGAGACATGGTCTGTACCTCGGACCACCACCATGACGGGACCATGTTAGCCCTGTCACCACTGAACACGGGTCGCTGACCTCAGACCCACCACCAGGACTGATGTAACTGCAGAGCATGGTCTCTCGGCCCCAGACCACCACCACCACTGGAAACTGATGTGTACTGCCACCTGGCATGGGTCACAGCTCTTTGCCCCTGGACCACCACCATGACAGGACTGATGTTGTACCACCACAGGCATGAGTCTGTCTGCGCCTGGACCCACCACTGGGACAGTGTTAGCCACTGCCACCACTGGCATGATCTGTCTGCACATGGACCACCACCACCACTGGACGATGTTAGCCTGCCACCACTGAGCATGAGTCTCTACCCTAGACCACCACCACCAGGACTGATGTGCTACTGCCACCACAGGCATGAATCTGTCACCCGGACCACCACCACGACCAGGACTGATGTTAGCCACTGTCAACACTGAACATGGTTGTAGGACTCCCAGACCACCACCACCGGGACTGATGGCACTGCCACCACTGAGCATGGTCTATCGGCTCCTGGACCACCACCACCACCAGGACTGATGTGCACTGCAAAACTGAGCATGGTCTGTCACTTCCAGACCATCACCACCACCACCGGGACAGTGTTAGCCACTGCCACCGCAGGCGCGGGTCTGTTCATCCCGGATCTCCCACCACTGGGACTGATGTTGTACCACTGCCACCACTGATCATGGTCTGTCGCCTCCACACCACCACCACTGGGACTGGCGTTGCAACTACCACCAGTGAGCATGGTCTATCTGCCCAATGCACCAAGACGGGACTATTAGCCCTGCACCACTGAGCATAGTCTGTCCACCCCTGGACCACCACTCTCACGGGACTGATGTTAGCCTGCCACCACTGAGCATGAGTCTGTCACAGTGGACCACCACCACCGGGGACTGATGAGCCACTGCACCACTGAGCATGGTCTGTCTGCCCCCAGACCACCACCATGACAGGGTGTGCCAGCCACTGCCACCTGAGCATGGTCTGTCTGACCCAAGACCACCACCACCACCACAGGGCTGATGCCTGTCTGTACTGAGCATGAGTCTGTCCGCCCATGGACCACCACCTCTGGGACTGATGTGGCCACTGCACTACTGAGCAGTCCTACACCCCAGGACCACCACCACTGGGACTGTTGTTAGCCACTGCCACCTGAACATGAGTTTGTATCAGAACCAGGCCAGGACTGATGTTAGCCACCACCACCACAGGCATGAGTCTGTCAGCCCCCAGACCACCACCACCACTGGGACTGATGTTAGCCACCACCACTGAGCATGAGTTTGTCTGCCCCTGGACACCACCATGACAGAATGTTGGTAGCCACTGTCACCACTGAGCAGTCTGTCTGACCCCCAGACCACCACCCACCTGGAATGATGTAGCCACTGCCACCATTGAGCATGGTCTGTCCACCCACAGACCCACCACCACCACTTGGACTGATGTTGCTGCCACCACTGAAACCATTCACACCACAGACCACCACCACCACTGGGACTGATGTTAGCCTGCCACCACAGGCATGAGACTGTCTACCCCCAGACCACCACCACGCCAGGTTGATGTTACACACACCACTGAACAGGCTGTCCCCCCATGGACCAGCATTACCACGGGTTCATAACAACCACTGTCACACTGAGCATGGTCTGCCACCCCATGGACCACCACCACCACTGGACTGATGAGCCTGCCACCACTGAGCATGAGTCATCTGCTGGACCACCCTACCAGGACTGATATTAGCCACTGCCACCACTGAGCATAGGTCATCCCACCTCGGACCACCACCATGACGGGATGATGCCATATGCCACAACCATGGTTTGGCAGCCCCAGACCAACAGGACTGATGTTAGCAACTGCCACCACTGAGCCTTGGTGTCAGCCCCAGACCACCACCACCACTGAAACTGATGTTAGCCACTGCCACCACTGGGCATGAGTCTGTCTGTCCCCTGATTACACCACCATGACAGACTGATGTTAGCCCTGCCACAGGCATGGTCATCACCCGGATCCACCACCTAGGACTGATGATAGCCACTGCCACCACACGGCAGGTCTGTCTGCACTGGACCACCACCACCACCAAGAATGATAATAGCCACCACTGCCACTGAGCATGAGTCTGTCTACCCACACAACCACCACCACCCAGGACTTATGTTAGCCACTGCCACTGCCACCACTGAGCATGAGTCTGTCTGATCCCCAGACGACCACCACTGGGACTGATGTTAGCCACTGCCACCACTGAGCATGAGTCTGCCTGACTCCTGGACCACCACCACCACTGGGACTGATGTTAGCCACTGCCAAAACTGAGAATGAGTCTGTCCGCCCCAGACCACCACCACCACCACCGGGACTGATGTTAGCCACTGCCACCACTGAGCATGAGTCTGTCCATCCCCGGATCACCACCACCACCACCGGGACTGATGTTAGCCACTGCCACCACTGATCATGAGTCTGTCCGCCTCCAGACCACCACCACCACTGGGATTGTGTAACTACCACCGTGAGCATGAGTCTGTCTGCCCCGAACCAGCACCTGGGCCGGGACTAATGGCCACTACCACTGAGCATGAGTCTGTCACCCCACGTGGACCACCACTCTCCGGGACCGACTGTAAGCCACTGCCACCACTGGTCTATTTCACCCACAGATCACCACCACCACTGGGACTGATGTTAGCCACCGCACCACTGAGCATCGAGTCTGCCCCCAGACCACCACCATGACAGGGACTGATGTTAGCCACTGCCACCACTGAGCATGAGTCTGTCTGACCCCAAGACCACCACCACCACCACTGGGGCTGATGTTAGCCACTGTCACCACTGAGCATGAGTCTGTCCGCCCCATGGACCACCACCTCTGGGACTGATGTTAGCCACTGCCACTACTGAGCATGAGTCTATCCACCCCCAGGCCACCACCACCACTGGGACTGATGTTAGCCACTGCCACCACTGAACATGAGTCTGTTGACCCCAGACCACCACCACGGACTAATGTTAGCCACTGCCACCACTGGAGCATGAGTCTGTCTGACCCCAGACCACCACCACTGGGACTGATGTTATAGCTGCACCACAGAGCATGGGTTCGCCCCTGGACCACCACCAAGACCGGGACTGATTTTGCCACTGTCACCACTGAGCATGGTCTGTCTGACCCCCAGACCACCACCACCACTGGAACTGATGTTAGCCACTGCCACCATTGAGCATGGTCTGTCCACCACGCACCACCCACCACCACTGGACTGATGTTAGCCACTGCCACCACTGAGCATGAGCCTATCACCCCACAGACCACCACCACCACCAGGACTGATGTTAGCCACTGCCACCACTGAGCATGACTCTGTCTGCACACTGGACCACCACCACCAATGGGACTGATATTAGCCACTGTCACCACTGAGCATGAGTCTGTATGCCCCCCTGCACCACCACTACCACCGGGACTGATGTTAGCCACTGCCACCACTGAGCATGAGACTGTCTACCCCCCCAGACCACCACCACCGCCAGGACTGATGTTAGCCACTGCCACCACTGAGCATGAGTCTGTCCGCCCCCATGGACCACCACTACCACTGGGACTGATATTAACCACTGTCACCACTGTGCATGAGTCTGTCCACCCCCATGGACCACCACCACCACTGGGACTGATGGTAGCCACTGCCACCACTGAGCATGAGTCTGTCTGCACACTGGACCACCACTACCACCGGGACTGATATTAGCCACTGCCACCACTGAGCATGAGTCTGTCCACCCTCCGGACCACCACCATGACCGGGACTGATGTTAGCCACTGTCACCACTGAACATGAGTTTGTATGACCTCCAGACCACCACCACCAGGACTGATGTTAGCAACTGCCACCACTGAGAATGAGTCTGTCTGACCCCCAGACCACCACCACCACTGAAACTGATGTTAGCCACTGCCACCAGTGAGCATGAGTCTGTCTGCCCCCTGGACCACCACCATGACAGGGACTGATGTTAGCCACTGCCACCACTGAGCATGAGTCTGTCTGCGCCCGGACCACCACCACTGGGACTGATGTTAGCCACTGCCACCACTGAGCATGAGTCTGTCTGCACACTGGACCACCACCACCACTGGGACTGATGTTAGCCACTGCCACCACTGAGCATGAGTCTGTACACTCCCTAGACCACCACCACCACTGGGACTGATGTTAGCTACTGCCACCACTGAGCATGAGTCTGTCCACCCCCGGACCACCACCACGACCGGGTCTGATGTTAGCCACTGTCACCACTGAACATGAGTTTGTATGACCCCCAGACCACCACCACCGGGACTGATGTTAGCCACTGCCACCACTGAGCATGAGTCTGTCTGACTCCTGGACCACCACCACCACTGGGACTGATGTTAGCCACTGCCAAAACTGAGCATGAGTCTGTCCGCCCCAGACCACCACCACCACCGGGACTGATGTTAGCCACTGCCACCACTGAGCATGAGTCTGTTCATCCCCGGATCACCACCACCACCACCACTGGGACTGATGTTAGCCACTGCCACCACTGATCATGAGTCTGTCCGCCTCCAGACCACCACCACCACTGGGACTGACGTTAGCAACTACCACCA
Organism: Neoceratodus forsteri; assembly: GCA_016271365.2. NCBI lineage: Eukaryota > Metazoa > Chordata > Ceratodontiformes > Ceratodontidae > Neoceratodus > Neoceratodus forsteri. The sequence goes on from CM057449.1 coordinate 1,498,120,313, forward strand.
TTGAGCATGAGTCTGTCTGCCCCCGAACCAGCACCATGACCGGGACTAATGTTAGCCACTGCCACCACTGAGCATGAGTCTGTCCACCCCCATGGACCACCACTCTCACCGGGACTGATGTTAGCCACTGCCACCACTGAGCATGAGTCTGTCCAACCCGTGGACCACCACCACCACCGGGACTGATGTTAGCCACTGCCACCACTTAGGCATAGTCTGTCCCCCCCCAGACCACCACCTGACGGGAATAGATGTTAGCCGCTGCCACCACTGAGCATGAGTCTGTCTGACCCCAAGACCACCACCACCACCACTGGGGCTGATGTTAGCCACTGTCATCACTGAGCATGAGTCTGTCCGCCTCATGGACCACCACCTCTGGGACTGATGTTAGCCACTGCCACTACTGAGCATGAGTCTATCCACCCCCAGGCCACCACCACCACTGGGACTGATGTTAGCCACTGCCACCACTGAACATGAGTTTGTATGACCCCCAGACCACCACCAGCGGGACTGATGTTAGCCACTGCCACCACTGAGCATGAGTCTGTCTGGCCCCCAGACCACCACCACCACTGGGACTGATGTTAGCCACTGCCACCACTGAGCATGAGTTTGTCTGCCTCCTGGACCACCACCATGACCGGGACTGTTGTTAGCCACTGTCACCACTGAGCATGAGTCTGTCTAACCCCCAGACCACCACCACCACCACTGGAACTGATGTTAGCCACTGCCACCATTGAGCATGAGTCTGTCCACCCCACGGACCACCACCACCACCACTTGGACTGATGTTAGCCACTGCCACCACTGAGCATGAGCCTATCCACCCACAGACCACCACCACCACCAGGACTGATGTTAGCCACTGCCACCACTGAGCATGAGTCTGTCTGCACACTAGACCACCACCACCACTGGGACAGATATTAGCCACTGTCACCACTGAGCATGAGTCTGTCTGACCCCCTGCACCACCACTACCACCGGGACTGATGTTAGCCACTGCCACCACTGAGCATGAGTCTGTCCACCCCCATGGACCACCACTCTCACCGGGACTGATGTTAGCCACTGCCACCACTGAGCATGAGTCTGTCTACCCCGTGGACCACCACCACCACCGGGACTGATGTTAACACTGCCTACCACTGAGCATGGAGTCTGTCTGCCCCCAGACCACCACCATGACAGGGACTGATGTTAGCCACTGCCACCACTGGAGCATGAGTCTGTCTGGCCCAAGACCACCACCACCACCACTGGGGCTGATGTTGTACTGCTCCACTGAGCATGAGTCTGTCCCCCAGACCACCACCACCTCTGGGACTGATGTTAGCCACTGCCACCATACTGAGCATGAGTCTGTCACCCCACGGACCACCACCACCACCACTTGGGACTGATGTTAGCCACTGCCACCACTGAGCATGAGACTATCCACCCACGACCACCACCACCGGGACTGATGTTAGCCACTGCCACCACTGAGCATGAGTCTGTCTGACCCCCAGACCACCACCACCACTGGGACTGATGTTAGCCACTGCCACCACTGAGCATGAGTTTGTCTGCCCCCTGGACCACCACCATGACCGGGACTGATGTTAGCCACTGTCACCACTGAGCATGAGTCTGTCCACCCCACGGATCACCACCACCACTGGGACTGATGTTAGGCACTGCCACCACTGAGCATGAGTCTGTCTGCACACTGGACCACCACCCACCATGCCCGGAATGATGTTAGCCACTGCTACCACTGAGCATGAGTCTGTCTGCCCCCTGGACCACCCACCACCACGGGAATGATGTTAGCCACTGCCACACCAGGCATGGTCTGTCGACTCTGGACCACCACCACCACTGGGACTGATGTTAGCCACTGCCAAAACTGAGCATGAGTCTGTCCGCCCAGGCCACCACCACCACGGGACTGATGTTAGCCACTGCCTCACTGAGCATGAGGTCTGTCCATCCCGGATCACCACCACCACCACGGGACTGATGTTAGCCACTGCCACCACTGATCATGAGTCTGTCCGCCTCCAGACCACCACCACCACTGGGACTGATGTTAGCAACTACCACCATTGAGCATGAGTCTGTCTGCCCCCGAACCAGCACCATGACCGGGACTAATGTTATCCACTGCCACCACTGAGCATGAGTCTGTCCACCCCCATGGACCACCACTCTCACCGGGACTGATGTTAGCCACTGCCACCACTGAGCATGAGTCTGTCCAACCCGTGGACCACCACCACCACCGGGACTGATGTTAGCCACTGCCACCACTGAGCATGAGTCTGTCTGCCCCCCAGACCACCACCATGACAGGGACTGATGTTAGCCACTGCCACCACTGAGCATGAGTCTGTCTGACCCCAAGACCACCACCACCACCACTGGGGCTGATGTTAGCCACTGTCACCACTGAGCATGAGTCTGTCCGCCCCATGGACCACCACCTCTGGGACTGATGTTAGCCACTGCCACTACTGAGCATGAGTCTATCCACCCCCAGGCCACCACCACCACTGGGACTGATGTTAGCCACTGCCACCACTGAACATGAGTTTGTATGACCCCCAGACCACCACCACCGGGACTGATGTTAGCCACTGCCACCACTGAGCATGAGTCTGTCTGACCCCCAGACCACCACCACCACTGGGACTGATGTTAGCCACTGCCACCACTGAGCATGAGTTTGTCTGCCCCCTGGACCACCACCATGACCGGGACTGATGTTAGCCACTGTCACCACTGAGCATGAGTCTGTCTGACCCCCAGACCACCACCACCACTGGAACTGATGTTAGCCACTGCCACCATTGAGCATGAGTCTGTCCACCCCACCGACCACCACCACCACTTGGACTGATGTTAGGCACTGCCACCACTGAGCATGAGCCTATCCACCCACAGACCACCACCACCACCAGGACTGATGTTAGCCACTGCCACCACTGAGCATGAGTCTGTCTGCACACTGGACCACCACCACCACTGGGACTGATATTAGCCACTGTCACCACTGAGCATGAGTCTGTCTGCCCCCCTGCACCACCACTACCACCGGGACTGATGTTAGCCACTGCCACCACTGAGCATGAGACTGTCTACCCCCCACCACCACCACCACCAGGACTGATGTTAGCCACTGCCACCACTGAGCATGAGTCTGTCCGACCCCATGGACCACCACTACCACTGGGACTGATATTAACCACTGTCACCACTGAGCATGAGTCTGTCCACCCCCATGGACCACCACCACCACTGGGACTGAAGGTAGCCACTGCCACCACTGAGCATGAGTCTGTCTGCACACTGGACCACCACTACCACCGGGACTGATATTAGCCACTGCCACCACTGAGCATGAGTCTGTCCACCCTCCGGACCACCACCATGACCGGGACTGATGTTAGCCACTGTCACCACTGAACATGAGTTTGTATGACCTCCAGACCACCACCACCACCAGGACTGATGTTAGCAACTGCCACCACTGAGCATGAGTCTGTCTGACCCCCAGACCACCACCACCACTGAAACTGATGTTAGCCACTGCCACCACTGAGCATGAGTCTGTCTGCCCCCTTGACCACCACCATGACAGGGACTAATGTTAGCCACTGCCACCACTGAGCATGAGTCTGTCCAACCCACGGATCACCACCACCACCAGGACTGATGTTAGCCACTGCCACCACTGAGCATGAGTCTGTCTGCCCCCGGACCACCACCACTGGGACTGATGTTAGCCACTGCCACCACTGAGCATGAGTCTGTCTGACCCCCAGACCACCACCCCCACTGGAACTGATGTTAGCCACTGCCACCACTGAGCATGAGTCTGTCCACCCCATGGACCACCACCACCACTTGGACTGATGTTAGCCACTGCCACCACTGAACATGAGTCTATCCTCCCCAGACCACCACCACCACAGGACTGATGTTAGCCACTGCCACTACTGAGCATGAGTCTGTCACCCCGGACCACCACCACCACTGGGACTGATGTAAGCCACTGCCACCACTGAGCATGAGTCTGTCTGCACACTGGACCACCACCACCACCGGGACTGATATTAGCCACTGTCACCACTGAGCATGAGTCTGTCTGCCCCCCTGCACCACCACTACCACCGGGACTGATGTTAGCCATTGCCACCACTGAGCATGAGTCTGTCTACCCCCCCAGACCACCACCACCACCAGGACTGATGTTAGTCACTGCCACCACTGAGCATGAGTCTGTCCGGACCACCACATCCATGAGCCACAGACCCAAAGCTTCTTAATATTTAAACCATAAAGTGAGTATGTGTACTCATGTTTGTTATGCTGTTTCACTCTTTTAGTTGTGTGTTTTGATTTCTGTAGCTTTTCAGAGCCGCAATGGTAAAACACATATGGTACACTTATTTTGTTTCTTTTACTGGTTAACAAAAAGTCTCCATCACTAAAACTCGGTGGAATGGTACTGCAGCTGTAACATACAGAGAGAACCTATGGAATATCCATATGAAATCCATTCTGGTACAGTGAGTATGAAGATTTTATTTAATCTGTTTCATTGTTTTGGAAAGACTGCAGCAAATATTGCCACAGGTTGTGTTAGTTGACAAGATGTGTGCTTGAAATGTAACTTGACTTGAGATTGAGAACCAGGGAGGGACAAATAACAATTAAGTTGTAAGAAGTCATTCATTTCTTTTTTAGAAACTTCCAGATGCTTTTCTTGTTCTGTCAAGTGGCCTTATCCAAAAAAGTTCTTCAACATCAGGCACCACCCTTCCCCAGGCTTGGGCACTCATGCAACACGCAGACGTCATTACATTAGATGACCATGACCATCATTAACAACCGGACTCCAGAAGGATGCAGATGAAATCTGTGAAGAAGTAACAAAATAAGAAACCATTACAGACAAACCTGCAAATAAGATTCCTCCCACCCCCCCCAAAAAAAGTATTTACCTTCATGTGCTTTAGAGTTATCCATTTCCAATTTCAACGCTAAAACTTCTCATTAAGCACTGGAATGCACACACCAACAGTTTCTGTGACCTGTGATACAGAACAATACCATGAGTACATGTCCATGTCAACCCTCCTCCTCACCTACAAAATACAGAAATATATATCACTTCCTTTAGTTGTATGTTTGTTTCCTGTAGCTTTTCAGAGCTGTAATAGTAAAACACATACGGTACACTTATTTTGTTTCTTTTACAGGTTAACAAGAAAAGCCCCCATTGCTAAAATGCCTGAGCTCCAGGTGATACTAACTGAGGGAGAGGTAGATGTGGCAGCAGTCACTGAGACCTGAGCCACTGCGGGGCATGACTGAGACCTGAATCTGGAGGGTTACACCATGTTCAGGAAGGACAGGAGGGAGGGAAGGGGGAGGAGGGGTAGCAATAATAGTCAAAAACTGCATTGGCATAGGAGGAGTGGAGGAGGCAGAGGGAACTGTGGAGCGATTTGGGTCACCTTGATAACAAGGGGCAAGAGGTAAAATAGGAGCGGTGTATAGACCACCCGCACTGGCGGAGGAGCTGGAGGAGAGTCTGGTGGCAGATGTTGGGAGACACTGCAGTTTGTGCAGGGGAAGGGTGGTGGTGTTGGGGGACTTAAACTTGCCAGGAACAGACTGGGAGAATATGACATCCTCGGTGGCCAGGGAACGGAGGTTGTTGGATGTCTTTCAGGACATGTTCCTAACTCAGCAGGTGGGGTAACCGACCAGGGAGGTGCAGATACTGGATGTGGTCCTGGCAGACAGTGACCAGTTTGGGGACCTTGAGGTAAGGGAACCATTGGTGGGGAGCGACCATGCCATGGTCTGGTTCTGCCTGGACCTAGGGGGGTAGAAGGTTGCACAAAGACGGAGGTAACTGACTTCATGGGGGCGGATTTCAAGGAAACAGGAAGGATCCTTAAGAAGCATTTGGATGGGATTGGGCCAGATATGGATGCTGACAGTAGGTGGGAAATCATCAGGAGGGGGGTGCAGGATGCTACCAGCACCTATACAAGAGTAAAATGAAAATGCAGTAGGGCCTGTAAACCCTGCCGGTGGACCAGGGAGGTTCAGGAGGTGTTGAGGGGAAAGAACGCAGCTTATAGGCATTTCAAGTGCTCATGGAGTGAAAGGGATCAAGGGGAGTATGAGCTGATGGCCAGAAGGGCCACTAGAGTGGTGAGGGTGGCTAAGGCAAGGAAGGAGCAGAACCTGGCCAGAGAAATTAGGAGAGGGAAGAAGGGGTTCTTTAGATACATTGGGAAAAAATGAAGGGTGAAGGGGCAGATTAGCAGGATTAAAACAGGGGAGGGATGGGCACAGGACCCAGGGGAGCAAACTGAGGTACTAAATGAGTACTTTGCCTTAGTTTTCACCAAGAAAAATGGGGGCGGCTGCATCATACATGGGAGGAGATGGTGAAATTGAGGAGGGGGGCCCTTACCGATCGGAGGGTCTTGGGAGAGGGGGGCCATCACTGGCAGGAGGGGGGAAGGCAAAGCAGGAGGACGAGGTAGCGGAGGTGAAAATCATGGCAGAGAGAGAGTGAGGGAAGCCCTCAGGTCCATTAAGACAGAGAAAGCACTGCGGCTAGATAAATTACATCCCAGAGTGCTGAAGGAACTGGCAGATGTCCTGGCAAAACCCCTGGTGGAGCTTTTCAGCATCTCTCTGAGGACAGGGTGGGTGCCCCAGTACTGGAAGGTGGTGCATATAGTGTCTATCCACAAGGGGGGATCAAGGGAGGTGGCAGGGAACTGCAGGCCCATCAGCCTGACATCAGTGGTGGGCAAGGTGATGGAGAGCATTGTCAAGGAGAGGTTGGGGGGACCTGGAAAAGTTGGGATGCCTGGATGATGAACAGCATGGATTCATCCTGGGAGATCATTCAGACAAACCTTGTGGAGTTCTATGACTGGGTGACAAGTGCCTTGGACCTGGGTAGACCAGCGGATGTTCTCTTTCTTGACTTCAGCAAGGTGTTTGACTCTGTTCCTCATGGGGCCAGTTGGATAAGTTGGGAGAAATGGGGTGGGAACCAGATGATCAGATGGACAGGAAATTGGCTCCAGGACTGGACTGGTTGGAGGATAGTCTCATCCCCAGGAGGGTCATTAATGGGGTCCCTCAGGGATCAGTCTGGTCCCTTCTGTTCAATGCCTATGTCTCTGACATAAGGAATGGTATCAGGAGTGAGATAAGTCTCTTTGTGGATGACTCAAAACTGGGGTGGTGATGGATGGGGAGGAGGGAGGTGGCCTACAGGGGACCTGGAGGCTCTGGAAAGGTGGTCTAGAAAGTGGAAGCTGAGGTTCAATGTAGGGAAATGCAAGGTACTGCACCTTGAGCCAGAAACCAGCCAAGTGTACACCCTGGGGAAATGTTACAAGTCTCAGTGGCTGAGAGGGACCTGGGGGTGGTGGTGGATGTCAAGATGAACAACTCTGAGACTTGTGGAGGGCAGCAGCCAAGTCCATCAGGATGCTGGGATGCATCACTAGGGGATCACCTCCAGAAGGAGGAAGTGATACTCTTCTGTATAACTGCTTGGTGAGGCCACACCTCGAGTACTGCATGTAGTTTTGGAGGCCACACTTAAAGAGGACATCAAACTCCTGGAGAGGGTCTAGAGGAGGACAACCAAAATGATCTGGGGCTTGGGGACAGGACCTATGGGAGAGGCTCAAGAGCTAAATATGTACACATTGGAAGAGAAGGGACCGGGGGACATGATAGAGGTCTCCAGGTACATGAAGGGGTGAAATAGGGAGGAGCAGTAAGGGTGCTCCAAGGAAGGGGAAACTAGAGGCATGGGTGGAAGCTGGAGGGAGATTCAGGGGAGAAAGGAGGAGGTGCTACTTCACTGAGAGGGTGGTGGAGCCATGGAATGTGCTGCTCAAGGGGCTGGTGGAGGCAGAGATGGTGGAGGGATTCAAGAGGGGGTGGCACAGGTACAGGGGAAGGGTTCTGGAAGCAAAGTCCTGTGCAGCAAGAATATCCAGGACTGGGAAGGGAGAAGCCAGAGAGGGCAAGGGGGCAGCAAGGTCAGCTCCCAGGGTGGGGGCTGACCAAATGAGCAGACATGAAAGACCATTAGGCCTATTCTGTTGGCATTTTAGTATGTTAGTATCTACATGTATCTACTCACCAAGGCTACTATTAGTGTACAGCCAAAGGGCACCCTTCCATCTAGTTGAGATGATCACATTGAATTTGCTCGAGTCGCCTCGCAGAACACATTGGACCAGCAACAGGACACTCACGGTCATCATTTTATTCTGGGGGACTTGTATGTGCTGAAACACTCCAATTTCACTGTGTTACCACTTGTCAATTTTCTGCACACAAAGATGACGCATTTTGGGCCTGAAGAAAAAATCTGGGGACTCTGTGCCACCACTGCATGCATGACTGAGTGTGCCATTAATTCTGGGGGACTTTGTATGTGCTGAAGAACTCCCATTTCACTGTGTTACCACTTGTCAATTTTCTGCACACAAGGAGAATGCATTTTGGGCCTGAAGAAAAAATCTGGGGACTCTGTGCCACCACTGCGTGCATGACTGAGTGTGCCATTAATTCTGGGGATGCATTTTGTGTGTTGTGTGATTGTTGTGAGCTCTTGATGTCATACTGACATTATCAATTAAAGCAGCATTGCAAGAATGTCATGATAATCTTGAACTGTACTTTTTTTATGATACTTTACATTGCCACAGCCACTAGTTACCTCCGAGTCGTGGCTTGAATGATATGCTTATTTTCACAATTTCTGTCTGCTTTACTTAGTTGACTACTTTTTTTCATGTATGAAAAAAAAAAATGAGCATACCTTTCAATATTGTTCTGACCAGGTATGTATTTATTTGCAGCTGCTTTTCAATAAATATTGTTCTGTGGTGTCATAAAACACTGCCTGCTGCATAACTGTTAATTTACAACAGAAGTGATATATAACAACTAACCGATGTGATGGAGAAAAGCAGAGGAAAACAATGACAAAGACATGGTCAGCACCAATTTAAAAGAAATGCTTCTTTCATTATTTCACACATGAAAAAAGGTAGTACAGCAGACCCAACTGTTGGAAATTCCCATATCATTCCAGTCAGGATGTAAGTAAAGGAAGTTGTAACATAGCATTAAAAAATATAGATCAGAGTTTTAATAGATTGTTGCGCTGCTGCTTTATGATTCACCATGTTACACAGTTATGGTGATGCACATAACCTAATATGTGGGCGTCTTACTTCCAGTGGAATATTTCTTGCTCCACAAAGTGCAATATGTTTTAGGGAAACCCGCCTGTAATTTCATTACAGTGTGTCACGTGACAGAGGAATTCCCATTCAGAAAAGCCACCCACATTCTGCCCCCCTTTCTCAGCAATGTTAGGACATGATGCCATGGGAAGCGCAGGTGCATGCTCCACTATAGTGAATGTCCGACAACTATCCCAATGTTTTGATATGTTATAAGGTTCACTTTGTGGTGAAATGTGGGAACGTTTCCACTAACAGGGCTCTTCTTACTGGAAACGTGCCCACACGTTTCACCACAAACTGACCATTATAACATAAAGAAACATTCGGAAAGCTGCCGGACAATAGGACATTCACTGTAATAGAGCACTCACCCGTGCTCTCCATGGCATCACATCCTACCATTGCTGAGAAGGGGGGCAGAATGTGGGCGGCTTTTCAGAATGGGAATTCCTCTGTCACGTGACACACTGTAATGAAATTACGGGCGGTTTTCACAGAAATGTATTGTACTATTTAGAGCAAGAAAGATTCCCCTGGAAGGGAAAATGTGTATTATTAAACAACAACAAAGAAAAACACACAAAAACAGTACAACACAGTAGTGGGGTGGGGGCCAGAAAAAATCCCTTAATGTGGCGTGGGATGCCATGGTGGTCCAGCAGTAGGCGCAACATTGTGACTATTTGCTGCTGCTGTTCTTGTATTGTGTCGACCTGCTGCTGCAAAGCACCGACCCTCTGATTATTCTCCTCCAGGGCCACCCACACCAGGGCGATACCGGCCTCTGTTACAGGTATTGTGGTGGGGTCCACTGCAAGTGGAAATCCAGGAGGTGGTGGTGGTGAGGGTGGTGCTGGTGGCTGTGGTGGTGGTGGTGGTGCAGTTGCTGTACTGACCTTCCTCCTGCTGTGGCGGTGAGGCACAACTTCGACCCCAGCAGCACCCTCAGCCACTGCCACAGAAGGCCAGCAGGTGGACATCTGGCCCCTTCCATGGCAGCCTGCCTCTCTGCCTTGTGGTGGTTGAACATGTGGGTGCGCTGGCCACCGGTCCCCAAATGTGTCCCCCGGGGGCCACGGTGCATCAGCACACCACACAGATGGTACACCACGACTGTACTGTCTCCCCCCACTGAGTTAAAAAACTCCCACACTGGGGAGCTGTGGGGGGGACCAGACACAGTTCTTGCACCACCTATGTTTTCCAGGGGCACCTTCTGTGACTGTGGAGGTGGTGGAGGGAGTGCTGCTGGAGCCTGTACAGCTTCTACTGGTGGTGGTGGTAGTGGCAGGGAAGGTGAATACACAGCAGCCACCAGTGGCACTGGTGCTGCTGCTGCTGTTACTTCCATGGGGGGGGGGAAGCAACACCCAGGGTTGGGGCGGTCCAGTATCACATGACCACCCCCACGTGTCCACACCCCCCCGACCGTGCCCATGGGCCAGCGACTCGCCTTCTCCAGGGTCCATCCTTCCCACACAAGTCCCCGACACACACACTGAGAGACACAGTCACACACAAAACAAAAATAAAACTTACAAAAAAAAATCACTACCAAAAAAAATCACAAACACAATATAAAAAGTAAATCAAGATATAGCTTTTAAAAAAGCTGTTGTTTTCTTCACACAAAGGCAATAAAGCACTTTCAGTCACTGACTCTACACTGCTCACCTGAGCTCTCCACAAAGCCTTCTCCCTCTATGAATGCAAGAAGAAAGTGAAACTGTGTCTCTGACTCACTTCCTTCCTGCCTGGCTAAAGCATGTAACTTACAGTACTGTAAGCCATGTGATGTGTGGGGGGGTGTCTATTTACTTGTCACTTCGCCTTACTTCATGTTAAGGCATAATGGCAATGCAAAGTAATAATGATAACGTGAAGTGAGCACTTTACAGTGCCCACTTCACGTTCACTTCACCAGCGGATTAAAAATTCGCTGCATCTCTAGCTTTGGGTCAAGTCGTTTTTTGAATAATGTAGATACAATGAAAAAGCCTATCTATAGTGCTGTGCAGGATTAACACAGAATGACCATTCCACCAATGGAATGTTTGTCAGAGTTTTGCTATTTATTCCATGTAATTCTGCCTGCTGTGATCCATGGAATTCTATTCTGCAGAACAAGATTAACCCTTGCATAATCTTTCTGCGACAATTACATGTAATTTCCATGGAATCAAAATGAATAAATTTAACTTAAAATGCACCCACTTTACTCCAAATGGATTGGACACATGTACCTGGAGTCCATAAAATTGCCTTGAGTGCCCAAAGTTGAACTGTAATCAAACAGTATTTCCCCAATGATTTCTGCAGACTTGTATTTTGCAGTTCATTATAACCATGGAATATTTTTCCTCTGCACATTGTTAATGACATTTTTAATATAACAGAATACAATGCTGTGGGTCTTACACAGTGTGCCATGTAAATGGTGGAAATGATAATGTTATCCATGGGACTTCATTCCGCAGTTCCACAACATCATTGCACATTTAAGCAATATACCATGAGAGGGTGTTGGTGATGCCAGGATCCATGCCCTGGGATGTTGTTTGGCCATGAAACACCCCAGGGCATGGGTAAATCCTGGCATCACCAACATTCTTGAGTGGCATATTGCGATTATACAATGGACATCTGTATATTTTGTGTATGAAAGAATAAGAAACAACTAAGTTGGTTTAGATGTTTTATTAGTTTTATTAGATTTGTTGTCATACTTGGAAAAATAGTGCTTTGTTGGTAGGTATGCGCATGTGCAGTGGTGCCAGCAAGCGGGTGAGGAGATACCCTTAATGGTTACAGTTTGGGGAAAAACAGAGGCTCGAGGAAAACAGTGGGTCTGGAGTCCAGCAATGTAAGCTGTACTAGTGCATATTTAAATGGAGCAAAAACAAAGAGAGGTAATTTTGTTAGGGATGTTTTTACAGTGTCGCTGGCAAACTGTAAAACAGGGTTCTGAAAGTGAAATGTAAAGAGAGAGTCTGGGGAAGAGCAACATGTTTCTTTTTTTTACCCTCAAAAGCCAGAAAAGAAAAAGGAATTCCTGTAATTGGAGTTGTTTTTTAATTCATAGCTGAATTACATTTTGAAACTTAGGATTTTCATATTGTTTACTCTGACTGCAACATCGTGGCTTTGTGGAGGTTTTGCCCTGCGAATGTTGGTGTTTTGCCAGTTTTGTGTTTGTAATGGTCGCCCTGATTTCAGGGGGCCCTTTGATGTGACTTACTGGTGGCTGGCACCCTTCCCGTGGGGTGATTATAGCTTTTACAATGGGAGAGGTGTGCCAGGTAGCCAATGAGATTAGAGGATTTGTGCTTCATTTCTATGCCCATTGTATAATTTACAGTAAAGGAGAGGAGAGTGTTTTAAAACCTTTCACAGCATAGCACTACAGCAATCATGGCAAGTGTCAAAAATGCTACCACCGCACAAGCCAAACCTTGGTACTGCTATCACCATTTTCCTGCAGGAGATCAGTATACTGGCCAGTGAGGTGATCAAGAATTCTACTAACCTTTTGGGGATTGATTTCCTAGAGGAAAAAATGTGTACTGGAATTGACCAGAAGATATCTGAGTATGGGAAGTGGCCAGAGTGCAGCATTAAGCAAATAAAGCACAGGTGTGACAACCTCCAATGCAAGGACAGTCACATTCTGGAGAGTTTGGGTGGTGTGATGACATTGTCTGTGCATCAAAAACACTGTTGCAGTACTGTCAGTAAATGTTACTGTACTCTAATATATGGATATTGGAAATAATACTACTGTAACGGGTATGAAGAATTCCCCATAATACCATCATGGGAGATCCACCTATAGTATTACGAGATAGTGTACTTCTTTTGATGGAGCTCCAACGATGGCAATACAAGAAAGAACATTGCCTCGTGCTGCACCCAGTGCTTCAGCTGAGCATAAGCTGGCTTTAACTGTAATCATTGCATACAGTAAAAGCTGGCCGGCTCCACACCCAGTGACCACACCACTAAAAAATGCACAAAATGAACAATGTGATCAGGGAAGTATGTGTGTGCAAGCAGCTCACTGGCCACATCTTTATCAGAAAAACTGGTACGAGAGTAATTCCTCTTGTGTGTGGTCCCTCCTGCCCCACAGCTTCCTTGCTCCTGGCAGAAGGGGAGTGAAGAGTTTCCAAGCTTCTGGCCAGGAGTGGGCTAGAAACAGAAGAAAAATGTGACTCATGCCATAGAAGAAGGGGCTCAGGGTAGTATTGTTGGATTCAGCTCTGTGTAGCAGCATAGATGTAAGCGCCTGTCTAGATACAATTATTACAAAAAATAGCAAGTAGGGGACTGTGAATTTCTTAGCTATGTTACCATCTCAAGGTTCTGGTAACATGTTGGAACTTCTCAAGCTTCACTCTTGAGATTAACATGTCAGCAGAACCTTGTGATGGTATTATAACTTCATAATACAGTCTCCTATCTATTATTCTACTTTTATTTACTCCTATTAAACTTGAAACACTGTACTGTAATCAATATACACAACAAGGTTGGCAATATTAGGATATGCCCACTACCCAGGGCTTTACTGATGTCCAGCCTGGAGTGTATTATCATATTTGGCTTAGTAAAGGTGTGTTGGTTTATAAACGTGTGTTTAACATTTACATTTATTTCTGTACTGGCTACTCTACTTCTTGTGCAATTTGTATACTACTTCCGAATAACTGATTCCTGGCCATCCCTGAAAAAAATTAACTTTTAGTCTCAGTGGGCCCACCCTGTTAGCAAAATGCAGCATACAAACAAATTAATCAATTTGAATAAATAATAATTGAAAAAAAAATCACTTAAAGAAGAAATAAAAATGAAACCATGTATTTTTGTAAAGTAGTCCCTCTATTGGTACACTTGGTAGTAAACAGCACTGTTTTTTAAGAAGATTTTCTTTTACACAATGGGGTCACAGCTGTGTTTTTCTGCTTTCATGCCACTACTTTTGTTGTATTCATCCAACCACATGAGTAGCAACCCATCTTGGATTTGATCCTCCCACTGATGAATTGTGGTCCTGTTTGCACAATAATACAGAACTCTATTTTTTAAGGGACAGATGTTTGATTAAAATGCAGACATTGCAGTGTGATGATTGTATAACAGCTCAATCTGTGTGGTCCCATTTGCAGTTCCTGTGAGAATATGAGCAACAGCAGCAGCTGTGCTCGCTTTACTCTTCATTTTTTCTGTAATTATTTTACCAGATAATATGTATTTCTCATAAGTGTCCCATTTTGCTATTGATTTTCTTTTCTTTTTTGGGGGGAAGGGGCAGGGATGTAAAAAAGTGAGGAATAAGCAATATAAGGAATTATACTCAGTTGCCCCATATACAAACCAAAGAGGAAATGGTTAAATTGTCAAAAGAGGAGAAAATAGCAAGAGATTAAGACTAGAAATATATACACAGGTATGTCCTAATTAAGTTAGAAAATTGATATTGGTGGCTGGGTTTATGGGTCTAGGTCAATTTAGTGCAGCAAAGACAAATCTGGGAATGCAAACACCACATGTAGGAAACATAATGCAAAGCCATGACTGAGCATCCAGGGGGGTTGAACTTGTGGTGGAGAAACTTGTTGGAGGGGGTTTACTATTACAAACTCCAGGGGTGGAACTCGTGAGAGGTAGAGATCTGGTGGAGGAGGATTTACTGTTACAAACTCTGAGGGGGCAGAACATGGGGTTGGAGAAAGTTGTGGGGGTGATTTACTAATAGCAACCCCAGGAGGGTGACAGGCGGGGGGGGGGGGGCAGTGCAATAACATCCAGATGGAATTTTATCCCATTCGCTATTTTTCAATGCATGTTTTTTGTGGCAGGATTATTGCCATGCTAAATTGACCAGATACCCTAAATTGACAACTGCAACTATTTGTTAGAAAAAATTATTTGACAAGTTCATAGCATAACCAGACTCCCTGATGAAGGGATATTTTACCCAAAACAGAGGAATTTTGAATTCCATGTCTGGGAGTGACTAGAAAATAAAATGTATATATCAAAAATGTTGGCTTGGTAAGTGGGCTTGTTATTCCAATCTGTTTGCATGTTGCAGTAGCCCTGATTAGTGTTGGGCCTCTCCCACTTATTCCTGTTAATTTTTCCATTTTTAATGAAGTTGGCTGTGCCAGATACTACTTATTTTTCCTGATTCCCCTCTACACAGTACCCATCTAGATTTCTTAGCAGCACAATCCTATCAGACACTGCCATCCTCATCCTCCATCTCTACCTCTGATGGCTGGTTTGGGTCTCCCTCTCCCTCTTCATGGTACCTCAATCTGACACTAATTTTGTAGCCAGATGGAATGCATTCTTGTTTCACTTGAAAGAATGTCAGCATTTCTGCATTCTTGTCTGAAATACATGTTCTTTTGTCATTAATGGTGGCTCCCGGCTTTGCTGAACACTCCTGTGACTTACATCTTAGCTATGAGTAGCATCTGAGACTGTGTACTCCAGCAACAGTGGAGAGTTCAGAAAAGGAGACAGGCAAGTTGTTTAGCTGGCATGGTTTTCTGCACAAAGTGGGACATTCTAGCCAGGCTTGTCAGAATTCTGATTGCAGACAGCCACTAGGCCTTGGGGGGAAGAGTATCAGTCCTCCACTGTTGTAGGATTAGCTTGCTGCTTCCTTGATGCTAGTAGTCTTTAGGAGCCAAATAAGGTATGCGCTTTGGAGGTGCATCAGGTGGCGATAGCACAGGCAGGTACAATGAATGGGAGAAATGGAGTGTTTTTAAGAATAGCTGTACAACATATGGACCTGTTTAAAAAAAAAGATATTTTAGAACAAGGCTACAAAAATGCACAAGGTCAGTTCCTTGGGCTCTGCACCATCAGAAGTTGTCATGGCTCAACAGGCATAATGATTCAAAGTGGGACAGTATATTATACCAGACTGTATTCTATATACTGCAAGTAGGTGTCTGGAGTCTGGACATGCTTTGTGGGCCAGTACCTGCAGTATGTACCAATGGGGTTCAGAGAGCACCATCCCTAATACCTACTCCAACTTTCGATGGCTTTGTCAATGGCATCATGGATGGTGCTGATGATGCATTTATATATCAGTTCCACCTGCCTCCTTTGGGCTGCAAGCCAGGAACAGCATACGAGAAGGTAGTTAGTTAAGTACAGCAGTTAAAGCACTCCTAAGTCAGTGGCATCTTCAGAAATCCCCCTGGGGTAGATTGTTCCTCTGTCTAAGATTTTTAAAGGAGTATAGGTATGTGAGACCAGTTTGAAATAGATCAGCAGCCCAGGAGATACACTTGTCCTCCCACCTTCCCCAGTGAACTTTATTGCCCTCAGTCTTGACTAGTGGGTCATTCCATAATGGAATCAGAGTCACTGAGTCTAGAGATACAGTACCTTAAATCAGGACTCCAGCTTCTTCCATGTCTGCAATGGGGGGGGGAGCATAGGGCTCATCTGAGCACTTTGGGAAAAGCAGTGCAATAAAGCGCCTATGAGGGAGACCCTTGAAAGAGACTCTTCTCTATTGCCAGCCATTGTTGGTGATTTTCAGAAGGTACGGTGAATTACAGGAGTGTTTTCACAGTTCTAATGGCTACATAGTAGGTGCAAAACCAAGACAGAGCCCCCCCTTACAAAAGTGGATTCTGAACTTCTCCCAACAACAGTGATGCTGTTTACCTTCAGATAGAAAGTTACAGTGCAACTCATCCAATTTCATAAACCACTGGGAAGGGATTGCTACTGTGAGGTGAGACAGGCAGTGCAGGACTCTAGGGCCCATAATCATTTTCAAGGTTGATATTTTCCCAACCATTAATAGATGCAGCTGTTGACAACTTTCACACTCCAGCTTCAGCCTATTCAGTATGGTGCTAAGATTAGCAGAAGCTTTGTCTTTAAGGTCCAGATTAACCCAGATCCTCAAACATTTAATACCTTTAGAGGACCATTTTTGACCAAACTAGGCAACAGTGGCCTGCATGTAAGCCCTACTCAGAAACAGGAACTCAGTCTTCCTATGCTTAATTTTTAGGCCAGAAATCTGCTGAAAGGCAGAGAGGAGTGGAATAAGAAAGACTGGCTCCTAGGAGCATCCTCAAACAATGCTAGACAATCATCTGCATACAGCAGGATATGAATGTTTAGTTGCCCCGCCTGAATACCCACAGCTATTGATGTTGGTAATTGCCTACAGCCATGAGCTCGATGGTAAGCACAAATAATAGTAGGGGTAGGAGGCAGCCCTGGCAGGTACTTCCTTGGATGGTAAAGGAGGAGACATCATAGAAACACAGAACATAGAAACAGAATTTAATGGAAGATAAGGACTGCTTGGCCTGTCTAGTCATTTTCCCTACCTACTGTAACACTGTAGACCCTACTTGGTCTCCAGTTTTACCCTCCTTTTCCTTACCACTAAGATTCCCTTATGCATATCCTTTGCATTTTTGAGTCCCGTTACCATTTTTGCACCACCACCTCCACTGGGATGTTGTTCCAGGCATCCACCACTCTTTCTGTGAAGAAGTACTTCCTCACATTCCCCCTGAGTCTACCCCCCTCCAGCTTCATAGCATACCCTCTTGTTCATGAGCATTTTTTCTGAAAAATGCCCCCTCTTGAACCTTATGTTTACCTGTGAGGTATTTGAGAGTCTCTATCTATCCCCCCTCCTTTCCTCCAGGGTGTACATATTGAGGTCCTTTGGTCTCTTATAGGGCTTTGATGCAGAAACAAAATGGAGTTTGTCAGTAACCTGGCTGTGGAATCCATATACCATGCCCTGATCTACTCAGTAAAGACAGTGCTGAACCCCAATTTCCCCAAGACCATCTGTAGATATCCACAGAATCAAATGCTTTTTAAGTGAATAGCTATTGCCACTGCTGGATTGGGGATGGAGCAAGCCAATGCAAATTGCAACTTAGGTGCTGCAGTGGTACCTCAGTAGTAGAGCAAATTTTAGATAACTACCATTATAATACAATTAAAAAGCATTTGTCAATGCCAAATGTTGTCTCACTGGCATTGGCATTGGTAGTTCCAGAGTTAGAGACACATACTAGGAATGGCAGTGAAGTATTGAAGTGATGCCAACCCCACCCCCACTCCGTAGAGACCGACAGGCATTGGAATGTGCCTTTGGGGCATCAACTATAACGCGCATGCCATTGTACCTCACCCTACCCTATAGACACTGACAAGTGTTGTGGTGTGCTTTGGAGTCTTTAGGCATTATACTTACCCCATTCCATAAGGAAATACACTGTGGTGGGTGCAGTATAGGAGAATGGGGTGAACGTTAGAGCTGAGCAGTCCAAGGCAGACCTTGATGCCTGTCACTGGCTACAGGGTGGGGTTGGGGGTTGGGGGTAGAATGGCAAGAGCATTACAGCCAATGATCCCAAGTCACACCCCTGATGGCCTGACAGTTTCTACAGGGTGGGGTGTTACAGTTGAAAACCCTAATGTTGTAGATGTTTGTTGGTATTTTCCCTTCAAATTTTCAATATAGGCTGTTTATGACCCCACCTCATGAAGAGTGGCACAATCAGTTTGTTAGCTGAAAGGTGGTTTTGCACAGTGACTATGCCATTTGGCAACACAGGGATGAAAACACATTTTGGTCAGGATGTGGATAATGACAACTGTATTGTTCATGAAGAGGCATAAAAAAATGGCAACTTTGAAAATCTGAGTGAAAATATGAAAATTGGTGAAGTCATGAGCATGCATAGAAACTGCATAAAACACGTCCATAACCCAATTAGTTTAGGGAGGTTTTTTTAGCCACATTTTCAACATAGGCATTTTGGGACCTCCCCTCATGAACAGTGGCACTGCAATTTTGTTAATCTGTCCCAAAAGTTGATTTCCCACAGCGAACACACCATTGTGCGTCACAGGTGCGGAAACACATTTTGGGCAGGCTGTGAAAAATGACAGCTGCACTGTTGATAAGGAGATGTGAAAAAATGCCTGTGTTGAAAATCTGGCATGAAAATATTGCAAATTTATGAAGTTACAGGGGTGCGTGTAAACTGCGAAATGCTTGCTTGTAACACAGTCATTTTATGGACTTTCTGCACCAAATTTTCAACATAGGTATTTTAGGACCTCTGCTCATGAACAGTGTCACCGTCATTTTCTCTAACTGTCCCAAAAATGGATTTCACAAAGCAACTGCGCTTTTCTGCGCCGGATGTGTGAAAACACATTTCTGCCAGGATGTGTAAAATGACAGCTGTACTGTTCATAAGGAGGTGTGAAAAAATGCTAATTTTGAAAATCTGGAGTGAAAATATTTCAGATTCACTCAGTTACAAGAGTGTTTGGAAACAGTGCAACACAGGCTAGTAAAACGGCCATTTTTGGATTTTTCACCTAATTTGCAATGTAGGCTTTTGAGAGCCTCCCTCATGAACAGTTGCACTGTCGTTTCATTACTCAATCAAAGGTGATTCCATGCAGTGACCGCAAAATCACCTTTCGGTACCGAATAACTCCATGACAGTGACAGAATTCATGAGGAGGGGTCCCAATAACCCCATGTTGAAAATTTGGTGCAAAAGTTCCAAAAAATGCCCAATATATGCACCAAAGTTGAAAAAACCCTATTTATACCATTATACAGCTTGCCGGCATTTCCTGAGTTTGCAGTTGGCTTTGAACAGTGCAGACGTGTTCCCGGTCCACCGAAGATCATTGCGCTGGCTACGAAGGTAAGTATGGGGTGTGGAGGTGTGGAGAGGCAGAGTGTGCAGAGGGTGGGTGCGGGTTGTGGGAGGGGCAGGGTTAAAATAAAAAAATAATTGTGGGACAGTTTTTCTTTTTCAGGGTGATTTGGCATGCTAGGGTGGGCTCCCAGCATGCCACCTAAGTTTTTTTGGAGGATGCTATAGCGATGGGATTGGGCACCCCTTGGCACATAACAAATGGGGGGTGCATGATGTCAATGGGGAGTGTGCTCTCGTTGGCATACATTGGGGCAGGGCATGCTGACAGGGGTATTGGGTACCCCAAAGTTGGCATTATGGCAGGCAGCATGCTACCATGTTATGTTCCTTTCTTTCACCTGGGAAAGCACGTTGGGAGGTCCACTGCATATGATGAGCTTTGCTCGCTTTGCAGCAGACCTTTGTTTGATGTGATCATCACATTAATTATGCATGGCGCTGGTGCGGCATGCAGGCTGATTGGGAATGAGGGACGATCTACTGATGCATGCTCTGCATTCACCCAACAGTGACCGCTTCCAAATCTGCTACTACCACAATATGTTGGCTGTCATGTGTGAGCCAACATAAAACACTTCTGTTGCAAAGTACTGTATGCCTGCCATCTTTATAAACCAGAAATAAAGATTGTCTATAGAAATCATTCACACCTGGGCTATAGCAAGCCCCCAAGGCATAGTTCCATTATGGCTGAGCATCTGATATAATAATGCCCTACTTTGTATCTAATGTTTAAGAATATATTTCTGATATTTGGAATCATTGTACTGAAGAGTTCATTGGTTCCACAGTTCTAAAGAAAATGTCTCTCAAGTGAAGTGATATATAAATGAATATCTGCCAATTTTACTGTATATCCTCATTGCTTCACTCCAACATCCACAAAATGGTTTCAATATGGTTTATATTTCCTGATATTGTAGCTTATACATAAAGCTTTTATATATATAACTACTTGCAATAACCAACTGTGAAAATATACCTTTTGGGTAGTTTAAACCAGGTTTGATATACTTTTCATTACCTTAATTGCTGGTTGTAATTTTATAAGTGCCTCCTCGTATCCTGAGGATGCATCATATTCATTGTTTCAAATTTTTATTTATGCGCATCACTAGTGGTGGATAATATAATAACTGGTTACAATAGTGCTATAAATATAGCATAAGGAAAAAAACAGCAATGTCCAAATGGAGTACCACAGTCAGAGACAGGGATTAAGCAGTGCTGTGCAGTAAGTGCTACCAGGTCACTGTCCATAGTACTAGGAAGAAGGCATGGTCTGGGAAATGAAAATGGTGGATGATTTGCTCCCGTGGCAGAGAGGACAGAGACATGGAGCTGCTTGGCCACAATGGTGGAGTAGATCAGGGATCTAATCCTGGCATTCAAAATTGTATTTTTTCCCATAATCCAACTCCAACTCAGAGTTGATTATTTTAGATTAAGGGTGGGGAGAGTCCTCACTAAAATAAGTGTTTGAAATGGTAGCAGTTGTCAGTGTGCTTTGTGACCGCTACCAGTGGCATTGCCTTTACCCACTGCATTTGTTCCTACCACTGTTCTGCATAGTGCTGTATGGAAGGTACTGTTATTGACAGCACTGTTCATACATGTGCTATTCAAACCTAGTTCCAGATAATATAAGGGCATTCCTGTATTAAGTTACTAACGCTGATAAAGCTCTTCTTCTGTAGTGAAAAGTAATTGTTTTTGCCCCATTATGGCATATCATTTGCTCTATGATATTCACTACACTTTTGTTGTTTTACCATTCATCCTATGAATTTCCATATGCTCTTCTATTAAGTGGTTAAAGTTTTACTGCTGACTATGGAATAACACTGCTTTTATTTGATGTACAATTGGCAAATACACAAATGTGCAATAGTACAATGAATAACAGAGAGCAATGCTACAATAGATTAATGCAGAAAACAACTGAAGTTTCTTTCTAAAACATCACTGTAGATGGGCTCCCATTGTCTACTTACTTTTTTCATTGACTGTTGGATTGAGGGGCTGGCATCAAGTGTTAGAATGGAGGGTTGGCAGCATTGGGGGTTTGGCTGTCATTGTTTTCTTACTTTTTAATTTACTGTCTGACTCTAGGTTTAGGGACTTGGTGTCAGAATTGGGGAAGTACTGCTGGCAACAGGGTTTTGCAGCAAGTGGCTACTTGCTTTCATTTTAGTTTACCACCCTACCACATAATTGGACACACAGTGTTGAAGGCAGCAAGTGGCACTGTGGCTTGGCTTCTGATGACTGCCTAGCTGCCTGAATCAGGAGTCACCCAGCCTACCATGCCCACCAAACCAGAACTACATTGTCATAAGCTTACAAGTTGCAGCACATAAGCACCCTCCAACCCAGCAGTATAGCTAACCTTAAAAGAGCTGTACTATGCTTTGCTTTTTTCATAATATACTAGAGCACAGTCTGGTTGGTAATGAAAGAGTGCAGCACCAGCTAGCCACCCTGCCCAGCCAGTAGCTGCAGCACAGAGTCAGACCCTCAAGTAAAAGGCCTGCCAGAAGCAAAAACAGTCAAGAAAGAAACTGCCTGCAGAACCAGAGTGACAGGGTTCTAACTGCTTGTACTTTTTCATTAAGGTAAGTGGATGGCTTTATTTGAAAATGTCTCAGTACTGTGGGGAGAGGAGGGGAGAGACTCAAAAGAGAGAATGCATGGCTCTCGATCACCTGGCCTACCACTGCAGGTGGCCAATCCATTGAGGGCCATTTTGATAGGTGGATACCTGCTGTAAAGGGTTGGGATGGCATTTTTTCTTGTTTGGGTGAAGGAGAAGGCTTTACTTTTCCTGCCCTGGGGTGGAATAGCTTTGCTTTTTCTGATTGGGGGGCCCTTATTCTCCCAGCTTGGGGGTGAGGATGGCCCTGATTCTTTTGCTTTGGGGGAAGGGTATCTCCCTGTTTCTCCTGGCTTGGGGGTGGCCCTGGTTTTCCTGGCTTGGGGTGGCCCTATTTTCTGGGTCATGCAGCCCAGCTTCTCCTACTAGAGAAAGCAGGAGGCAGAGGTCGTCCACTCCTCCCTGAGCTAGGATAAACAGAGCCATCCATCCCAAGCCAAGAGAATCCAGACCATCTATACCCCACCCTCAAGACAGGATAAGCAGTGCCATCCCGTAAACAAACAAACAAAAAATGGAATTTGCATTTATTTTTAGAAACATAACATTCATCATTAGTTCAAATACTCCAAGAAGCAGCATGAATATGCACATATCTTCCATTCCAGTTTCAGTAGGTGTCCTGGCTTCCAACTGTAGTGCCCAGCCAGTGCCTTGGTAACCAGTGGAAGCTGGAGCTGCCACTGTTGCTAGATTTACATACTGTGAAACTTGATCAAATAGAAATAAAAAGTGTAAATTTGGAAGTGGATATTGGACAGAAAAATTCAATGAAATAGGCTAGGAAGTTACATAAAACTCTGCAAAAACACAATGTCTTTATGGTACTGAAGAAGAAAATAAAATGTCAACTTTTATGTATATAAAAGCACACAAGAAGGCTAAAGATTAATGACCAGCATAATCAAAGGTTAAGACTCAAATGTATTGCAAGGAAATCTGAGAACGGGGGAGCTGAAACTATTAAAGTACCAGAAAAGGCACACAACTACATTAATTATCTAATTATTATAACTATCTTAGTTTTAAAGACACATGATGCAGGAAATTAACACATACACTACAGAATCAGATAAATATGCTAGATTGCAGTAAAAGAAGTGCCACTAAAAATAAATAATATTTTCATTGTTTATGGAAGTTAGCTGTTCCATAGCTATTTATCTTACATGCCCTTGAAATGGTGAATGTGTTTCATTAGAAATTACAGCCATTACTGCCTTAAGCTCTTTTAAGAGGAACAATTATTTAATGGGCTCTAGAAACAGTGCTATATACTGCAGACAGGGTAGAAGGATACATGCTGTTTACTAAGTTGGATTCAAATGAAAACATGTTTCTTACTCACTGAAGCACTACAGGATTGAGGAGGAGAGGTGATTCTCCAGAGCATTTATTCTTAATCCCCAGGCTGCTGAAAGGACTAGAATGCATCTATTTGATTGAGCTCTGGATAGATGGTCAGTCTACGGCACTGCAAAGGGTTAAATTGTAGGGCTGCAAAGAGATGGAAGAATCATTTGAAAACTCAAAGGATGTGTTCTATAGTCTGATCCTGTAGCTCATTTTAGAACTGATGCAATAGGGTGCAGGCTCACCTACCTACAGCTCTAAAAGGAATAGAAGAAATAAAAAAAGAATTCATTGGGATATGCGAAAAATAAAAGACGCTGGAGGTGAAGTCTGTTTGTCAGAAATACTACCAGTAGAGAGATATGTTACGCAACAAATAAAAAAATAAAACAGATGAATGAATGGTTACATAAGTGGACACTTACAAATGGTATTGCATGCCTTAGGCATTGGGTGATCTTTGAAAATAATCACAGCTATTATAGCTGGGATGGTTTGCACCAAAACAGGAGAGTAACCAAACCCTAGGTAAAACAATAAACACTTTCATAGCCAACCATTTAAACTAATATCTGAGGGTTCCAAGGGATCTCATTCTAACCCTAACAACAAAGTTAATAACTACAGTAATAATACAGAAAACAAGTGCAGGGTGATGTTTTCTGAGGTAAGAAGTCTCAATATGCCCAAACTATCAGAAGCTGAAATGTCAGTTATCAGTGTCAGTGGCTCAGTAGGTAGCACAGTTGTCTCTAAGGCTGGGAGAGCAGAGGACTATGGGTTCAGTTCCCACATCTGGCACTTGGGTTAATATCCCAGTACTGACACTGTAGTGCAGCATGAGAGGGCTGCTGCACTTCTGAAGTGCCGTCTTTTGGATGAGATGTTAAACCGAGGTCCCATCTGCCTGGATTGGTGGTAGTTCAGGTGGATGTTAAAGATCCCATGGCACTTATTGAAAAGAGTAGCGGAATTTCCCCGGTGTCCTGGTCAAATTTCCCTCATTCACTAAAAATACCACCAACAGCTTAATCTGGTTCATGGTCAGTTGGCATTCATCTGTATCCCCCTTCCCCAGGTCATGCCTAAAATAGGCAGGATTTGTCTAGTGCACTTACCCGGTCAACAAAAACTAAATAAATAAACAAATAATCCACAAGAACAATCTTGACATTATACTGTAGCCATATCAGAAACATGATGGGATAGCAGCAATGATTGGCTCAAATAAATTTAAGGCTTTAATCTGTTCCAGAACAATAGGGAGGGAAAAGGAGGGGGTGGTGTGTGTGTGTGTGTATACTACACTAAAAAGAACATTATATGACATCAGCTCAGGGTAGAAACTAATAATACTCGGACAGAAACTGTATGGATTTAGCTGCAAATAAATAACAACTATAAAATAATTTGGGTAACTGTTACAGACCACCTTGTTCAACAAAGAACATACTGAAAATATGATAAAATACATTACAGCTGCATCAGATATGGATGACTCAGTCATATTAGATGACTTTTGTAGCCCATGACATGGGCTTAGGTGATTAGGTCTTGCAATAATGGTGGCTCTATCCTGGCACATGTAGAAGTGTTTGCAGTGGCAGTACAGCCTAGAGGTTAGAGGAATGAGGTATGAACAACCTTGATACATCCAGCAGACCAGGCCTGTGTTTGATTCTCACAACTTCCACTTGCATACTGTGTGACTCTGAGCAAGTCACTTAACCACCCAATGTTCCCAGGTCACCCCAAAAACAGGCACTTGTGCCTAGTGGCCTACCGGTTACCAAAGACTAAAAAAAAGGGGCTACCACTGAGGAAGAGCGACCTAATGGGGAGGTAGAGAGCATATAGTGACAGGACTGCTATATTTATACGTGCATGGGGGAGGGAGAAAGTGTGATGGAAGGGAGGGAGGGTTGGCCTGGTGTGGTTGGTGTGGGGCTGCAGAGCTGGCCCCATAGCATGGTGGGTGGGTGGCAGCCTAATACTGCAAGAGTCCTGGGTTCGGGTCCGGGTGTGCCTACATGTTTGTTCGCCTGACCCAAAATTTTTGTTTCTCAAGATTTTGCACCCCTCCAACATGCACCCCCCTGTAGTTAAGAATCCTTTAGTAGGGAGGAGCAGTGGGTGAAGCCTCCTGGGGGGTGCATGGGGCATAGCCCCCCTTATGAACAATTAAAATCTAAGTCCCTGGTGCCATTTTCTTGTGTGCCAGGGATGTACATCGCCAAAATTGATTTCCAGTGATGTACTGCACCCTGCTGCCGATCACAATTGGGCTTTCATTCTTATCATATAGATCTGTGACTTCAATTTCTCAGGAATCTGTTGGAAAACACTAACAGGTAACTTGTTAACAGATAACATTTTCATAAACAATATGATAGCATTAGGCCTCATTCAGTTATTAACAACTCCAACCAGAGGAAATAATATCCTGGATTTAT
Source organism: Neoceratodus forsteri (assembly GCA_016271365.2). Classification (NCBI taxonomy): domain Eukaryota; kingdom Metazoa; phylum Chordata; order Ceratodontiformes; family Ceratodontidae; genus Neoceratodus; species Neoceratodus forsteri. The sequence goes on from CM057449.1 coordinate 1,498,146,840, forward strand.
TGCTTACCAATATGGAAACACAAGTATCAGAACCAGTAATCATATGTCCCATCAGTGGTAGCGATCACAACACCTTATTATTTGACATAAAAACCAATATATCCAAAAAATATCACAAACAGTATTTACACAATTGCAATACTGCTGAGTTTGATAAAATTAGTGAACTCATTAGGAACAGAACATGGAATGAGGACATGTTAGGTTACACTACAGAAACCTGTTGATCTGCAATAAAATCTACAATTGAGGAAAGAGTACAGAACTATGTACCAACAAAAGAAGTTAAAAACAACAAATGCAAAATACCTGCCTGGCTGACAAAAATGGTCGAAAGCAAACAGCAAAGAAAAAAAGATATACTAGTACTTAAAAAAATACACTACACCTCAGGCATATACTAAATATATGGGGGAAATATCTAAATTAAAGAAGTTAATTAAGAAGAAAAAAGTCAAGATTGAAATGAGTATTGCCCACACCAAAGACAACTTGAAATAATTGTATTCATACGTTAATACATATAAAAAAATGCAACTAAAGAATTGGAATCGATTACTCACAATATCAAATTAATTTCTAATGACTGAGCTTTCAGAAGTTTTCAACGAATATTTCTGTTCTGTTTTTAACACAAAATCTAATATTCAAGTACCAAGAATAAGGAAAACCTGAACAAGTTACACTTACTATAGAGTAAGTTTAACGTTCAATTAAATTATTGAAAGCTAACTCATCTGCAGGGCCCGACAACATCACCCCATGGCTACTATTGTTTTGTTCAACAAATCCGTTGAAACTGAAGTAATACCTGAGAAATGGAAAACATCTGTTGTTATACCTATTCATAAAAAAAGGGCTGGAAAACAAAGATACCAACTATAGGCCAATGTATCTGTCTTCAGTTTGTTGCAGAATACTAGAAAGATTAATTAAAGGGAAAACAGAAAATAATATTTCTAAGAAAGGATGGGTTGGTAATTTACAACATGGATTCACCACAAACTGCTCATGCACAAGTAACTTAATCTCATTTTAAAACTATGTCAGTTCCAGCCTGGACCAAAACAAACCTGTGGATGTTGTATTATATGACTTTGCCAAGGCATTTGACAAAGTTCCGCACAGGGAACTAATCAACAAAATGATTAAATTAAGAATAAGTCCACTGATTCTAAACTGGGTCCATAACTGGCTACAGGCAAGAACATAGAGGGTAAGGATTAGGGGGAAATGGCCAGCACCAAGGGAGGTGATGAGCACAGTGCCCCAGGGCTCAGTCCTGGGACCCACTCTGTTCAATATGTTTATAAGTGATATCAACATTAACATTACCAATACCATCACAAAGTTTGCTGATGACACAAAACTAGGGGGTGAGGTAGACACTTTACAAAAATTCCATACGATATATAGTGATCTTCAAAAAATAGAACAGTGGTGCTCAGTCAGTAAAATGTTACTCAACCAAGAAAAAAGTAATGTGTTGCCGGGTAAAAATAACCCGATACATATACTATGTACATTTATTTATTTATTTAAACATTTGTTCACTGTGTAAGAAATATGAGCCAAGGCCTTTTTCAAATGTGACCAGAGACCCGTATAGTACAGTCAAGATGTTAGATACGCATACACATGAATTACAAAACATACAAAGTAAATCAATTAAAACACATTTCAAGGACTTAACATAAAATTGTCTTAATGCCATTTTAAAAGTAGTATAACTTGGTTGTGAGTGGATATTAGGTGACAAACCATTCCAAATTAATGGGGCAGAATATGAGAGGGCAGCTTTTCCCATATTAGTAAACCTCTTTGGGACTTCGAATAACAGAGAACTGTTTGATCACTGCACCCTATTAGCATTCCTTATTACAAGCAGTGAGTGTGAGGGAGATTGTGAAACCAGTTTTAATATATTTTATGTTAAAGTGTTCAGACTATACAAACAATATGTATTTGAGGGTACAATAACCAAATGCTTGAAGACTCAGCCAAAAAGAATGTGACCTAGGGATTATAGTTAATGGCATTCTTACATCCAGGGATCATTGCAAACACATAGCACAGGCAACTAATCCATTGAGCAGCAGTGGGCTGCACTGTGGACATGGTCAAGCCCGAAGCAGCCTGCCCTCCTCCATGGGTCAGGTGAAGCAGTCAGCCACCCGCCCTTCTCGGCTGCCAAATCAGATACGGACAGCACTCAATTCTCTGTACCATCAACTTGAATTTTGAAGAAGATGCCTTCTCCAAGCTGTGAGCTCATTGGTCTTTCAGTGTTAAGGAGTGCTTCCATTGTCTCATTCCAGCCAGTTCCTTCACTCTCCCTGTAACTCTTATGTTATAACAATTTAGGCACAAGTCTTACTGTATTTTATTCTAGCCTGCATCCTGCATGCATTATATATTGTTATCTTGTACAGCTTTACAGAAAGTGCTAGATTTTAATTAACAGTGAACTTGTCTTTACAACGAGTGCCAGATTTTAATTAACAGCGATCTTACTACTAGACCCTGCAGTTTATTCATAGTCAGTGAGCACAGCTATACTCAGGCAGAGTTCATTATTTAATGTTATCTTGTAGCAGTTTAGGATTGTTTAAATTTTTTCTGAAATTTTATCTTAGGTTAAAAGCTATAGTTTAATCTTCTGTTAATAGCTATAGTTTTTGCTCTCCTTGTTTTGACCCCAGCACCTAGTCTGCTACCTATCCCCAATTAAGTCCCAGGCTCCTTCTTTTGTTAAGTTAATTTCACCCTGATCTGCTACAATTCCCTTCATGTCGAGAGCACAACTAATTTGATCCTCTCTCCTCTCTCATCCCCTTTCATTCTGGTGACCACTGAGCAGCAGTGGGCTGCAACGCAGATGTATTCTAGCTCTGAAGCAGCCTGCCTGCGCCTTCTCATGGGTTGGATGAGAGGCAGTCAGCCTCCTGCCCTTCTCAGCCACCAAATCAGTACAGACAGCACTCGGTTCCCAGTACCATCAACTTGAATTTTCTCCCACTCTCCCACCCCTGCCCTGGCACTCAAATACTCCTCCCACTCTGAACCCCTCCCCATTGGCTTGATGCCCTATATTATTCTAGGCTAGCTGTTCTGCTTGCCCCTTTCCTGGCTCTCTTCTCTGCACCTCCTATTCTTACTGCATTTACTACTGTTTTGCTCTCCTTTGCCCTTCTAATATTTTACTTGCTTCCTGTGCTTGCTGCTTTTCCCAACCCACTGAAACTCTGTCCTGCTTGCCACTGTCCCCCTCCTCCCCCTCTCTCACCTCCTGTCTGGGCTGCCTTTTGTCCTTTTTTTCAGCCTATGACCCACCCTGCCTTAACCCTGGCTACTCCTCTTGGCTCTGTTTTAAATTAATCTTTTTTCTTTTCCCTCCCTCCAGATCCTTGAGCCCTGAATGGGTGCACTCTGGCTCCCCTGTGGTGGGGGTAGCTGTTTATAGCCACTGACCATTCGACTGATCCCACTGACCAATGCTGCTAGGTATACTGCCTGCCACTGCTTGACCTCTCCACAAGCTCCCAGTATTGTAAGCCACTGCGGCTATTGGTCGGACATCATTTGCTGGTGACTCCTATCACTGCCCTGTTTTCCTTGCTCCTCTCCATTGGCCAGAGTGATTTTGCTCCTAAAACTTCATATTTCTAATCTTTCTCACTATGCTTTCATTCTTTAACTCAATCTACTGTTGTTTGCATTTTCTTCCTCTCCTGCCCCAGCGCTCTTTAAATGGGATTTCTGCCTGATAGTTCCTCCATAAGCTGTCTAGCCAATCACTGAATTCTCTACTATTCCCCAGACAGATACCCCCTAAATGCTCCCCACGTTTATTGTTACCATTATGAATCACTTCCCTCTTTCCACCTAGTCTCCATGACTAGATCTATTACTACCTACCTCATCAGACCTCTCAACTTGCCATTGCTACCCCCCAGTACTCTCTCTAATCTATCACAAAACCCTGGGCACACACTTATTTCTGCCACTCTATTCACTCTTTAAGATTCTTTTCACCTGCCTCCCCCAGGGCTACTTCCCTGCCTCGCTGATACTACATTCAGTAGCTACTGTACCCCAGCACAACTTAACATCTATCAAATATGAAGAGCCAACTCCTGGTTTCTTTATTTGTGGGACTCACGCTATCTCTTCTTACATGGCTCTCACTACTTCCTTGCTCCCAGTATTCTAATCCCACCCCATCAAATGCCTGGGACTTCTCTTTCACCAATCAGCTTCCTAGACAGGCAAAATATTGCAACTCTACCCCCCTACTACTCCCAAGGCATTTCTCCTTCTTTGCCTCCTACACCTTCTGAAGGATTCCACACCCCAATGCTCTTGTCTATTCTGCCTTCATCCATCGCAAGCTCTGGCACATCCTCCTCCTAGCCCTCATATTATTAGGTAATGTGAAACCAAACCGTGGCCCTTAGGCCTCCTACACACACTCTGATGCTAACTGGGTCAACCTTAAGGGTCTACGTGGAGCCCACCTAAGCATTAGAGGATTATTACGCAACCTTGCTTATCTGGAGGTCTGGGTAGCTCAATATAGTACAGACATTCTTTGTTTAACTGAGACATGGCTTAAACAATCTATCCCAGACTCTGTCTGCACATTATCTTACTATAATCTCCTCAGTTGCAATAGGCACTCACCCAAAGAGTGGTGGGATTGCCATATTTTACAAGTCCCACCTGAATATTGCTGTCTCTGCTACACTTAATCTCGCATGTGAATCCTCCACCACCCAATTACCTGTTGCAAAAGAAGTTGCATATAGTTTGTGTCTACAACCCACCTCGCAGTAGTCTCTTGGGGCTCGAGGAACTTCTAGACCAGATTGCTCATGCCTCTGGACAAAATTAAGTCCTTATCCTTGGTGACCTGAACCTCAACTGGTCAGGCAAAATGCATAATAATCTCCAATCCCTAATTTAAAGTCGCACCCTTCACCAATTGATTACAGACCCTACGAGAGTCACACCTTCCTCTACCTCTAGCACTGTGATAGACTGGATACCGACCAACCGTATTGATAGAATTATGGCTGCTGGCATCCTTGCAGATGCTATTAGTGACCACTTCTCCATCTTCTGCTGCTGGGGCCCCTCCTCTGTACCCCTGCCACCACCAAGGTATATCTCCTTCAGAAACTTTGCCTCTCAAACCACTGGTTATCTCATTAAGTGTGATCTCCTTTCACATGCTCAACACAGCTTCTGCAAAGGGCACAGCACCATCATTGCCTTGCTGAAGTTCACCAGTGACACTATCTGTGTCATGGATGCTGGTCTTCTGACAGGAGCTGTCTTCATTGATCTTACCAAAGTGTTTGATCTTGTGGATCACCCTCTTCTCCTTGATATTCTTCTTTCCCTGGGATTCTCTCTGCAGATCCTGGGATGGTTTGAAAGCTACCTATCTAACAGAATCCAGGTTGTTAAATTCAGCTCAGCCACATCCGATCACACCTCTGTCAACATAGGTGTCCACCAGGGGTCAATCCTGGGCCCTTTGCTCTTCTCTATATTCATAAACTTGAGTGCAAATGATAACTCTTTATGTTCATCCCTCCTCTACGCAGATGATCTGGTCCTGTATTTGAGCTCGAATGAAGTTTCTGAGATTAATCTCAACCTCTCAGGTTAGTTTCATGCCACTCAGACCTGGCTGTATATCAAGAAGCTAGTCCTCAACACAGACAAAATGAAATCCATGTTATTCAGGTCAGCAGCCAACTCAAAACAGGCAAAACTCTCTGAAAATCTCATCTCTTGTCTTAATGACTCTGTATTGGAAATGGTAAGCTCCTTTAAATATCTGGGGTTTCTACTGAATGGGCCCCTTTACTTTTTTCAACATATTCTAGCCACCTGCAAATCTGTCAACTCCAAAATTCGAGTGGCTTATAAAACTAGCTATGCCCTGACCCCCTCAGTGAGACTGGCTATTGCCAGAGGCATCTTATTCCCATCCCTCACTAACGGAGCTGCAACCTATGCTAATGCATCTAAGGTCTCTCTCCACAAGAGGGATATTAAGTATAATAACATCTGCTGATACGCCTCAGTAGCCACTCAGCTCAAACACCACTGTCAGCTCTATGCTGACTTTAATTGGCCTTATCCTTCTGCTCTCAGGAACCTGACCCTTGGCTCCATTACAGACGGCATTATGAGATCTACCACTCCTGCCTCATTTGCCTCCTTGCTACTCCCCCAGTCCTCCTCCTATGACCTTAGGTCTGCTGACCATGTCCTGCTTCAAATACCTAGATGTAAAACTTTTGCTCATGCTGCCCCAAAATACTGGAATGGGCTGCATCTTGACCTATGGCTCTCACCCACTCATACCTCTTTTAAAAAGAATCATTGTTCTCTCCCCCTCAGTAATGCACAGTGCAAATGTTTCAGTCCCCTTGAACATACTGTCTTCATTCACCATAACTTGTTTACCTCCTCCTCCCAGGTTAACCCTTCTCCCTGTTGCTATACTAAAATATGCTCTGCCCTGTTATGGTAGCACTTACCCTATAACAATATGTATGCTGGCTAATTCCATTATTTTGCCTCTCGTTTACCTTACCTAGTCTATTACGTATTGCTCAGTTCTATTGTACTAAGAACTGTTCAGTTTGCTATGCATTTATCTGTGTTCTGGATTGTTTTTGATCCTTCCATGTTTTCTGCACTGATTCTTTATCTTGCCCTGTATCCTGTATGGTATCCAGTGAACAAGGCGACTATGATAGAGTGACTGCAAAAAGGGCGACTCATTTACAGCACCCATGTTCTGGGCTACCTGGCAGGGCAGTGATGGGATACAGGGATAGGTGACTGCAACTGGATGCATGTATATATACATGCATGCAGGGGGGAGGTACCCCATCCTATGATGGGCGGAAGTGGAAGGAGGGTATGTGGGGTGTAGTGCAGTGGTTGGCTGCTGAGCTGGCCTTGTGACATGGTGGGTAGGGTGGCAGGCTGGGGTTTTGAGGGTTTCAGGTTCAGTTCTGGGGTGGGCTTCTTGTATGCATCAGGTCAGTTTTATTTTTTTAGTAAGTTTACCCCCATGCCTCTGGGTTGAGAATCCTTAAGTAAGTGGGGTGCGGGAGTGAAAACTCCCCTGGGGATGTGGGGAGGGCAGCCCCCTCCACATATCCTACAATCCAGTATCTTGTTTTGTGGTTGCCTGCAAGTGTATATCGCTGAATTGCTTTTCGATGGTATACACTCACCATAATAGTGATCGCCATAACGTGTTCACTATTATGACATAGAATCATCTTGCACCACTACTCTGTACACTTACTTGCTTTGATTATGTTTATCTACTCTGTTCCACTACCTTGTAACCTCCCAGGTCATGTCTAAAAATAGTCATTCTTTTGGCTAGCACACCTTACCCAGTTAACAAAAACAAATAAATAAATAATTACATTTTAAACAGAATGAAACGCATCTTCATCAACAGAACTGAATCATTTATAATTCCACTATATTGAACTTACATTAGGCTTTATTTGGATTATGGTTCACCATTCTGTAACCCGTACTACAAAAAGGATAAAAAAATTACTAGAATCGGTAAAGAGAAGAACACCAAAATTAATATCCAACCTGCAGCATCTGTCCTATGAATGTCGACTACAAAAGACAGACATAGTCACACTGGAGGATAGAAGAAGAAGGGATGAAACATTGCAACTATACAAATTACTTAATGATAGGGAACTAAGTGATCAATGTCAATTCAAGTATTTAAACAGACATGCAAACCTTAGAAGCCACAACAAGCAGATAATAATACCTAGTACTAATACATGCAAAATAATTAACTTTATCATGGTCAGAGCAGTCAAAATGTGGAACTTGCTTCCACAGGAAGTGGTAAACTCAAAACATTTTGCAGAATTCAAAAACAAATTAGACACACGCCTCAACTGGAATGAGACTAAAAACAACAGAGATACCCACTAGAAATGGGAGACACACAAATAGGACAATAGTGTCTTAACAAACCAAGTAAACCGAGGCAGCCGACAGACTCTTTGTATTTGTTGAGATCCAAGGAATCAGTGAAAGAGTATAACTCTTGGTAAAACACTTATTATTTTATTTATCAGATCAGGTGAGAGGTGCACTGTGCCTGAGGCATCACACAATCCAGTTACAGTATGTGACGATCAGCTTGTTGTCTGCACAGGCAGTATGATCAGGGCCCCGATTTTTCTGTGGCACATCGGAGCAAAGTTCTGCAGCAGGGTTCTCATTTGCCACAGAACTACTGCAGAGCTCAACACCAATTTCTGTGGCAATTCTATGGCACATTTTACCCATAATTGCACACTTTTTTGTCATTGTGATTTTCTTACTCAGTCCTGAACATAGATTTCGCACACTGACCATGCCATTGTGCACTACATGTGTGAAAACACATTTTGGGTGAGATGTGATAAATGACAGTTGTACTGTTCATAAGGAGGTGTAGTAAAATGGCAATGATGAAAATCTAGAGTGAAAATATTAAAAATGCTCAAAGTTACACGTGTGCGTAAGAACTGCGCAACGCAAGCTCGTAAAACAGTCATTTTGGGGAATTTGTTCACCAAATTTTCAACATAGCCAGTTTAAGACCTCTGCTCATGAACAGTGTCACTGTGATTTTCTTAATCTGTCCTGAACATTGATTCCGCACACTGACCACGCCATTGTGGGCTACATGTATGAAAACACATTTCAGGTGAGATGTGAAAAATTACAGTTATACTGTTCATAAGGAGGTGTGATAAAATGGCAATGCTGAAAATCTGGAGTGAAAATATTAAAAATACTCAAAGTTACGAGTGTGCATAGGAACTGTGCAACACATGCTCGTAAAACAGTCATTTTGGGGAATATTTTCACCAAAATTTCAACATAGGGTGTTTGGGGGCCTACCTCATGAATTGTGACATTGTCATTTTGTTAATCAGTCCCAAAAGGTGGTTTGACACAGTGACCAAAAATCACCTTTCTGGACCGAATAACAAAATGACAGTGACTGAGTTCATGAGGTGGGGTCCCAAAAACTCCATGCTGAAAATCTGTTGAAAAAATTCCCAAAAATGGCTGAGATATGCACTAAAGTTGAAAAAAAAATCCATTTATGCCATTATACAGCTTATTGGCATTTCTTCAGTTCACGGTCATCCTTGAAGATTGCAGACGTGTTGCCAGTCCACTGAAGATCATCATGCTGGGCTCCGGAGGTAAGTATGGTTGAGGTGGGGGTATGGGGAGGTGGGGTACGCAGAGGGTGGGTGTGGGTTGGAGAGGGGCAAAGAATCAGGATGGAAGGGGTTTTAGGTTTTTGTAGTTTTCAAGACAATGAGGAACTTTGCCATGCTGGGTGGGCTCCCAGCATGGCATATAGGCTGTTGGAGAGCCAGTGAAGCCAGCGTGGGATTGACCACCCCCGTCAGCAAATTATCTTTTGCCACACTGGGGTGGGCTTTCCAGCATAGCATAGGACATTTGGGGGGCCAGTAAAGCCGACGAGGATTAGGCTGCTCTGTTGGCAAATTACACTTTTGCCACGCTGGGGTGGGCTCCCAGCATGGCATACGGACATTTTGTTTGATGGAGCAGTGAAGCTGATGGGGGATTCGGCACCCCCGTCAGCAAAGGATGTTTGTTCTGTGGGCGGCTGCGATTTCCGCGGGTGGTGGCAAATTCCACGGTTAATTCCACGGTTTGCCATGGCCGCAGAATCATGGAAAACTCGGGGCCCTGAGTATGACAGCAATTTCCCAAACTTTTCACCTCCATTCCAGTACTTATTATTCAGCATAAGTACAGCCAGTTTAGCCATCCTGGTAGCTAAAGTGTTAAGCTGCATGTGGAGGTTTCTGATTTCTGTAAGCAGGGGTGTAGTTGCCCACTTATCATCACCATCCTTGTAGAGTTTCTCCTTGACCAGGAGTCGGGCTTCCAGGTACTATTGTTCTGCTTCCCATTTTCTCCTATGGGCTCCAGCACAGCCCATAATATGGACTTGAATAGTGGCCTCAAAAGCCTCCCACATCATGGCCTTGATAGTTTAATTTTAAGGCACATGGATCTTCCTGAAGCCAAAACACAAATGTTGTGTTTTTCCAGCAGAGGATCTAACAGCCAGGTGGCTGATTTAGTTGTGTGGGCCTACAGTACCTCCAGGTCCACTAAGGCATGTTGGGATAGGTAGATAGGAGCAATATGAGACAATGCTGTCTTTTGGGTAGACATCTGAAAAGTGAGTCAAAAGTCTATATGACTGGTGGTGGAGTTGGTGGCCGAGAAGCAGAAGCAGTCAAAATCCTGGAGGTGGTGCAGTCTCCAAATATCTATAAATGATAGGAGAGACATCACATCTTTCAGTGCGAAGAGCACCTTCACATGTGAGTCTTGCTTGCTTGAGTTCCTATAAAGGCATGCATTGAGGATGACATTAAAATTCCCTCCCTTCCTCCCTCCAGAAAGAGGATGGAGGGGTCCGCAAGGCTCACCAGCACATGTAAGAGGGCCATAAGGAGAAAAGATTCATCATAACTGTACCTAAAGATATTTGCCAGGAGGAAAGAGCCCTCAGTGGTATTAACCTTGGCTATATCCTGTCTACCCCAGTGGTCTATAACAGATTTAGCAATTTTCCACAGACACCATTTATGAGCAGAATAAACACTGCTTTTGAAGTAGAAGTACTGCAATGCACTCAGTCCCACTCATTCACTACAGAGCTTGGGAGGCCTCTATGTAGGTTATTTGTGTCTCCTGAAGGAAAGCTACTTTCACATGCGTAGTCTTGAGCCTCATGAGGACCCACTTTCTTTTCACAGGGGAATTTAGCCCCTTGAACTTCCAGCACATACATTTCAGGGATGTCATAATGGACGGTATAGGGTACAGCCATGCACTAATAGAAACCCCTGTAAAATGTCCTGTGGGTCCCACTCAAAAATGACCTTCTCATGCACCAACCCCCCCCCAAGCTGGGCTGGAGTTATAAAAGGTATTGTCACACACAGTATGTGCATAAAGTGAGAGCAAACAATAACAAATGCATACAACATAGCAGAAAACATCCCCACAGCACCTGAGAGAAGTAACTATCACACACTCTAATGAAGCAATACACTATGGTAGAGATAAGACTACCATTTTCACCTGCAAAGACCTATAGAGGTGGCAAAGATTGAGAGTGCCAAGGATCACATTTCAGCAGGAGAGGAAAGCAGTCTAGCCGTGACTATATAAACAGATCATTGTAACTCACAAAAACTGTAACCTTAGGGAAGAAACTGTCCCCAGGAGAAGTGTATATATATGTATATATATAAACATTTTCACACAACCAGAGCTTCCCCACTGATGGGGGTAGATTGACAGCTCTCTGACTGTGCTCCAAATAAATAAAAACTTCTCCTGGGTTTTGACAAGAGTCTGGACATCAAGACATGGGAAGGGGAGGTAGCATGTGCTCTAAACAAAAAGTGAAAAGCGTGTTAACAAGGCTAGCATACAGCAGAATAAAGGGAGGTAGAAGAGGAGGAAAGGCAGATTAAGATGAAGAATGAGAGAAGATGGATACTAACAGAAAAAAGAAGGCGTCTCCATCTTGATGGTGCAAAAGAGGGCCACTAAGCGAATGTGGCAGGTAAAAATTGGGTTCCCTCAGGAAAGGCTGGTATCATAACAGAATTCTAAGCAGTCCTTGGTCTCCTGTGAGTGTGTGGAACAAGGAGAGGGGCAAAAGTGGGAAGCAGTACTGGGGAAGAGATTGACAGGTTGGCCTGAGGGAGAAAACACAGCTCAGCGAGGCCACACTCAGTCCACTGACTGGCCCCTCCATGAGACTTCCAGTGGAAAAGGAGTAAAGTCCCAGACACTTCATCTGTGTTAATGCAATCAACAAGGCAAGAGCCTGACAGATCTCCCCCAGGCAGCCCAGCCACCACTCGCCACATTCCAGGGGCACTCCCATGAAGCTGATGAAATGGAGGGTGCAGTGAATAAGAGTTAACAAAGAGCCACTTGGGGTGCAATGCACACCATGGAGCTGGCCCAAGGTAGATAAAGTAAAACAGATAAGAACAAAGAATGAAGTCTGACTACTTGAATACCATGGGTGAGGCTAGACCACAAACTAACTTTGCCCCAGGCACAGGATGCTGATTCAAGGTTACCCACCAATGCTGCCTGGCAGAGCCTAGGAATTAAAGGGTGACATAATATTAGATACAGTGATTCAGAGTCAGTGTAGCAAAGTTAGGGAGAGAGAGAAGGAAAAGAAGAGCTATGGAAGAAAGGTGGGGGAAACAACTCAGTTTCACTTAATCACCCCCATCCCAAGCAATGGCATTGATGGGAGGAGGGGGAACACATCCAAGGGGGAGCAAGCATGCATCAGTTCAACCAGCAGCAAGATAAATGTGCTGAAGGTAAGTAGAGCCTGCAAGTAAACCCTACACTAAACCCAGTCCCATATAGTGAAAGCAAAACAGTCCCCATATAAATTTTCCAAGAAGGAGACAAATGAAGGATATGCAGGTGATGCCAGAGGGAGTGAGATGGAGCACTCGTGAGTATTCTGCAGAGCCAGCCATTCTGAGACTCAGCCAGTGCTGAAGTTTGAACCAGGGATGGGTTAGCACAATCAGTAAAACAGTCTTAATTCTTCACCACATGGTTTCCCCTTCTGCCAAGCCAGTGAGTGAGATGTGAAAGGACCGACCCCAGCCTCAAGGGTGGTAACATTGGCTCATACAGGAAGAACCAGTATGAAGTCATTGGAAAGTACTGGAAAACAGAGACAAGAGATTTCACAGCACAGTCCAAACAGGATCTCAGTCCCACATAGAACAAAGATGCAGTTTACTCACAGATCAGTCCAGCTTTTCTGGCATCATGTGGGAGATCTCTGGGCTTGCAGGACAAGCACAGGAGGTGATTGAGGGTAAACAAGAGGCTTAGTCAGCAGCATAGGCAGAATTTCCAACTAGGTCTTGGCAGGCATCTCAGGTGTAGGTGCAACTGCAGGCAGGTGACTACTTATCCCTTGGGGAGGAACATCATCAGTTGGAGTGAAAATGGTGGAATCTGGTGGTGTAGCAGGTCACAGAGACTTGTAGCAATTCTTCAACAGTAGGGCACTAGGCACTAAATTGCTGGAGGTGGATCAAGGCAAAGCTGATTCATGAGAACAGCTCCAGGAACAGTTTGCCCCTCGGCCTCCAGCAATGTGGACCTCAGCTTTCAGTTTCCTGCCCCTAGCCCTTTTCTGCTTCACCTAGGTACCATCCTCATTGTGGGTGGTGGAGGATTCTCAATCGGTAGTGCCTGATGCTGACTCTGAAGTGTCCATAGGTGCAGGGACAGTGTGGCTAGAGATCAAGTTGTGTACGTTAACAGGAAACCTGTAGTCTGATCTTTGTTGAGAGATGTATGTGTCTGTAGCATTTGATGACTTTGACTGATAGTGCTCCATTCACAGTGACCAGAGTTGTGCAGTGTAACAAAGGTCCATTTGGTGCCCAGGTGGTACAGCTTCCTTTCAATTAAGCATATGCTTTCCTGCGTGGAGACAATGGAACAGGGAGATCTGATGTCCCTCCCAATGAAGGGACCCTCACTCCTTGGTCTGATGCAAAATATTATCTTACCAGGTATTCCAGCAGTTTGATGAGAATAGGTATTGGTCTCTCCCCTTGTTCTATGTGCCCTTTCAGTATCCAGTGGTGAGCAGTTGGGCACATTCATTAGAGTAGGGGGCAGTCCTCAAATGAAGGGAATTAAGTCAGGTCACTCAGCCCCTGCAGAAAAATCCACCAACCACAAATTATTTTGTCTTGCTTGATTCTCTAAATCACTGACATTCCAGAGCAGATATCATATGGTTCTGTACTGCACCAAAGCTGAGCTTGTGTGTTGGGTGTCTGATTTTGTAGCAGAGTTAAATAAGTTTCAATCTCTTCTACTCTGGACCACAACTGATGGGACTTTCTAACACAGTTTCTGTTGTAAAAACACCAGAGCATATCCTTCTGTCTCAAACACACATAATGTCTGTACTGAGTTGAGGGAGTCACATGGGTACATTTTGCTATGGAATGCAGCACCATGTGTACATTTTTTACCAACGTGAAATTGCCCATGGAATTGTATTCTGCACACAGACATTTCCGCAGGATAAAATTACGCAGAGGATGATGCATTTTTTGGCTATTTAAGTGATATTGAAGAACATAAATTAGAAACGTTGAAGACATAATTCGTGATCAGGTTACTCATCATTAAGCATAAAACATTGAAATGGGTGCATTTTTGTATTAGATTTGTTAAGTATATTACATGTAATCTAGAAAAAAATGGTTGCAAAATAATTTACGCAGAATATATTGAGGTCCGTGCAATTTTATTCCACAGTAAAAGAATGAAGAACCCATTCACAGTATTCCACAGTGGAGTTCTGTCCTTCCACTTCTGATAAAATTTGGCAGAATTTTATGAGAATTTTCTGAAATTCCACAGTTCTCTTCCACTGGAATTTGAAAATTCCACACAGCTCTTCATATCTGGTATGAGGTAATGTCACACAGACAACAGCTGAAGACACATCTGCCATCTGCCATCTAAAGTGGTCACATAGCAGGCAGACACACATCTACCATGTGAAGGTGCTGCACAGACAGCAGACATAAATCCATCTGCCATGTGACAGGCTCACAGTCAGTAGCCATACACAAATCTGTCATATGAGAGGGCCACACACACAGCAGAGAAAACACATCAATTATGTAAAGGACCAGATGGATACCAGTAAAACATGCTGTACCAACAAGATAAAGCGGGGCTAATGTGGGTGAAATGGGAAGGAAGTAAAGGGCAGCATGCCTCACATCGGCATAATGCTCTACTTTTGAAGGAGACAGGGGGAAAGTCTCTTTTTCTGACCCAGGCATCTTTAGCTCTGGTTGTCCCTGTCCCAAGCAGCTCCATTCTCTGCCCCTCACAGCTCCTGACTATCCCACACAGCCCCAGCCCCTCTCCTATGCAGTTCTTGTCCCTGTTCTATGCAGTTTCAAGCCCTATCCCATGCAGATTTAGCAATTTTTCATTACACCTCCTGTCCCTGTCCCACACAGTTCTGGTCTCTCTGGTCCCTCTCCATGTACCTTCATGTGCCTTTTTGTCCCATTTTGTTCCAGTTCCTGTCTTATACAGCTCCAGGCCCTGTCAAATGTTGTTCCAGTCCCTGTCCTCTTCAGTTACAGTCTTGGTCCCATGCAGTTCCAGTCCCTGCCTAATGCAGCTCCCCAAGGACTGATCTGCTCCAGTTTCTGTCAGTAATATGAAAAGACCACACAGACACAAGGCAAAACAAATCTGTAAAAATATTTAGTTGGTTGTCTTACTGTACCTTTCTTAATGCTTCTTTAGTTTACTTTCTGACATGAACAAGCACTGCTCCAACCATGGCTACCTGAAATGGTCAGATCATTTTCCTACTGGCCTGATGGACATTTTGGAGGTGGAAGGGATTATCTGTATTGGTGTGATAATTTTGTTTTGGTCTCATTTGGCCAGGTGTTGTGTCAGGAAGTGGACAGACTTGTCAGCAGCAGGTGGGATCATTTTCTGTGTGACCCAGGGGATGTGTTGGGAGGTGGGTGGGATTGCTAGCAGTGGATGAGATTGTTTTCAGAGTGCCCTCATGTGGATGGATGTGTTAGGAGGCAGGCTGGTTTGCCATCAGTGAGTTTGGTTGTTTTACAAATTACTCAGTCCCAGCTCATTCGTTATCCATGTTTGAAAAAACAAGGTTGTCTATTGACACCCATGGTTATCCTTGCTCTATCCCTGATCTTGTCCATGATAACTCCATCTACAGGCTGTCCATGAGTCATGGGCAAATTGTCCATGGTTGCTGCACAAATGTCTGGAAAAACACACAATCAACAGAGGCTAATCAATAGAACTAAATTTAGTAAATTAAAAGAAGTTTCTAATAAAATAACATTTTAAATGATTTCAGGTAGAAGTCATGAGTGTCTGTGATCTAAATATGTTTTAGTATTTATGCTTGATAATCGTTTATTTTTTTTTTTTGAAATAGCATTTTTTTATTATATCTTAATATAAAGACATACAGATAGTTCAGATTAACATTCATATATAAAAGCAACATTGGTATGTCTGGAACTATACCATTAATAATTAACCAACATATCTGATTTAGTGTGGTTGGACATCCATGCTTTTTTTTCTCTCTTTTCACTTTTTCTTCTTTTTTTATCCTTCCTTCTCCCTTTCATGTCTTTTCCACACATAATAAGTATCCAGAACAATTTATTCTAAATAACAGTAGAGGCAGACAAGTCTCTCATAAAGCCAGAAATCAGTAGAATAGAGACCTGTCTATGAAAGGAGGAAAGAAAAAAGGGGTAGAAAGAAGGGAGCGGAAGAAAGAAAAAGATGGACTATTATTGTCTTAGCTTTACAGCTCTTAATATGAGGGGAAGACAACCATACTACATCAAATCGTATAATAGGCTGCAATTAAAGAATACTCTCCTCTTTGTGAAAGACGACGAGAAGACATCGGCAGACCCCCAATATCACCTCACTGACAAGTATATTTAACCAAAATTTCTAACACATTAATTTGCTCTCTTTGAGCTTGAAACTTAAAAAAGGGCATTCATCTGGATTTAAATTTATCTTTTTGCAGCCTCACCTTAGCAGTAAGGTATTCCATTTCAAGGATAGACAAACAATTCTTATACCATACCTCAGACGCTGGAGAAATTTTAGTCAACCAATATTGAACTATTGCCTTGAGAGCCACGGCCACCAATATATTGAACAGGTATCATTGAGTTTAATTTAACCAGGTTGGGGTACTGTCCAAGAACCCAGTATATAGGATCATTAGATAAATACCCTAGAACAGCACTTACTTGATCCTCACCTGTGCCAAAAATTACTAATGTGAGGGCATTCCCAAAAAATATGGATGTGGTCCCTCTGTTCCACATTCCTCCAACAGAGGTCTGTGAAATATTGACCAAAATGTTTAGTGATTACCGGAGTACAAAAATATCTGGAGACCACTTTCCACTGAAACTCCCGCCAACTGTTAAAGGCAGTGGTTGAGTGTATAGCCTCCCATATCATATCCCAAACTGGGTCCGCTATGTCTTTTCCAAGTTCCCTGATCCAACTTGTTTTAATTGAAACTGTGGAATCTGGTTCCAGGTCCAAAAATTGGCCCACCATCCATGATATAAAACCTTTTGACTCTGTACTGTTAGCCTCCACTCCCAAAGCATCCGCCAACGGATTATTACCTATATCTCTGGGTCTTCCCCTCTCAAAATCCTTGCCCTGTAAGAAATGTTGAATTTGTATATATCTAAAAAAATCAGAGGCGGGGAAGGAGAACTCTTGTGAAAGCTGTTGAAATGTTTTAACCCCTTCCCCCGAGTATAACTGTCCAATTTTAAATAGTCCTCTCTGATTCCATCTCAGAAATCCCATATCCCATGAAAAAGGTTCAAAATCCAGGCAAGCCTTAATCAGGGAATCCATCCCCAAAGATAGCTCCATACCTAATGTTTTATTAATCTCCCGCCAGGAGGAAATTATCCGACTGGACCAGGGATTACCGTCCTGCAGCCTTTGTATCCCATCATAATCCATATATATCAAGTCTCTGATATCCCCTCAGAAGACTCCGGCCTCCAATTCCTACCCATAATGGTGGATCTTTATCTCCCATAAGAAGGGTTAGTGTCTGTATCTGTGCAGCCCAGTAATATTTTCTAAGGTCTGGCAGACCCAGCCCCCCTTTCTTTTTGCTTTTGAGAAGAATATTCCATCTTACTCTGGGTGACCTACCAGAGCAAATGAATCGAGACAAAGAGGATTTAACAGTCTTCCAAAAAAGGGCTTGGAGTTTAAGCGGCAATGACTGAAACAAGAATAAAATACGAGGAAGTATATTCATTTTCACACTGTCAACTCTACCCAGTAGTGTAAGGGGCAGTTCCTCCCATCTATGCAAATCCTCTTGGACAGTCTGCAACAGCCTAGTATAATTGGAGGCGTAGAGTTTAGAGATATCTTTGGTTATTCTAACCCCCAGATATTTAATCCCTTCCTTCGCCCACATGTATTTTCCAATTACAGGGAGTGTACCATCTCTCAGCCCTCCTATGGGAAGTAAAGCTGATTTAGTATCATTAATTTTGAACCCAGATACTTCACTAAATGAATGTATCATAGACTCTATCAAAGGCATCTGTCTCTCAGGATCCGTGATATACAATAAGGTGTCATCTGCATATAATGAAATTCTGACTTCGACTCCCTGTACTTGTATACCTATATAATCTTTTGATTGCCTTATGAGGGCTGCTAAAGGCTCAATACACAACGCAAATAATAAAGGTGATAGAGGGCATCCCTGCCTGGTTCCCCTTTTAATCATTATTCTATCCGAAATTGTCCCATTCACCTTCACCCTTGCCCAAGGGTTTCTATATAGATTTGCTATCCATTTTCGGAATTTTTCCCCTATGCCAAATTTCTCCAAGACCTGGTCCAAAAAAAAACAGTCTATCCGGTCAAAGGCCTTCTCCGCATCCAGTGCCATCACCACCCTAAGAGTATCGGGTGGGAATGACCTGGAGGCAGACAAGACATTGAGCAACAATCTTATATTATCTTGGATGTGATGACCTGGAATAAACCCCGTCTGATCTCTATGCACCAATTCCAACATAACTTCTTGTAACCGGGAACTCAGAATCTTAGCAAACATTTTGGCGCCTTGATTAATTAGCGAAATTGGACGATAACTCCACATTCTGTTGGGTCTTTCCCTGTTTTGGCAGTAGTGTGATTACTGCCTCATCCCAAGAGGCCGAGATTCCCTTTTCTTTGTGCTACATTACAAACTCTAGTAAATAAGGCTAACTCATCGGCAAATGCCCGATAAAATTCTCCCACAAACCCGCCGGGTCCCAGGGCTTTCCTCCTTAAGGTTTTAATAACTTTCCTCACTTCTTGTTCTGTGATTATCTCACCCAATTTATTTCCTGAGATTCTTCAAGCCTCGGTAGTAGAATACTGTGCAAGAAGCTCTCCACCTGCCCCAGGTGATTTGGTCCCCTTTCACAGGAATAAAGCTCCGAATATTGACAAAACTACCCGCAATTTGTACTGGATCAGAAGAAATGATCTGGGTACCATATTTTTTCAGCCGAGGGATATATCTCTTAGCTTCTTGCTTTCTAAGTCTGAGGGCCAGTAAACGGGTCGCCCGTCCCCCTGATTCATAATACCTTTGTCTGGTATATCTCAAAGAATTTTCAGTTCTGGACATCATTTCCTTGTTATATTGTTCCCTGGCCTCTTGTAATTGCTCTAATACCCGAATATCTTTATTTTTTTTATGTTCCGTCTCCAGGAGAACTTATAACTCCCAGTAAACTTTGCACCTTGGTTTGAGTACATTTATATTTATAAAAAGAATAGCTTATAATTTGCCCACGCAGGACTGCTTTTAATCCGTCCCATATAAAACGTATGTGAGTGTCCTTTTCTTTATTTTCCGCTAGGTAGAGCTTAATAGATTCTTTTATTTGGTTAACAAATCCTGTGTTGTTTAAAAGGCCAGGATCAAATCTCCAACACCCCCTAGCCTTCATCCCTGACCATCTTACCTTCGTACTAATCATTGCATGATCCAAGAAGGTCACTGGGTGTATTGTTAAATCTGTTAAGTCATTAGCACATTTTATTTGGGTATAGAATCTATCCAATCTAGAATATGATTTGGCCACTGCTGAATAAAAAGTGAAGTCCTTAACCAATGGATTTTGCTGCCTCCACGGATCTACCCACCCTCCTTCTGTTACCAGGGCTCTGAGGAGTCTAGAACATGCTGTCCAGCCTCCCCTTCCCCCTTCACTCCTGTCTAAAGCACCATTTTCACGCAGTTCCAATCCCCCACCATTATCACTCTACCTGAAGGAAGGGAATCCACAACAGAAAAAAACTGCCTAAAAAAGTTCGCAGAAGGTGTGGGGGCATATAATGCAGCCTAGGTGGAAACTATGCCCCATGAACTCCGAAATTATCACAAGTGTCCAGAACCACTTTTCTGTATCTGGTGGACTTTGAAGGGAAGACCTCTACGAGTTATATGACCACTCCTGCTCTAGAAGCCTCAGAGCAGGAGTCTGCATATACCCCTCCCACCCAGGATCTTCGTAATTTAGAGTGTTCATAATCGGATAATTTGGTCTCCTGAAGACAGGCCAGGTCACATTTTAACCGCCCCAACTCTTGTAGAATTCTTGCCCTTTTAACCACCCCATTTATCCCTTTGACATTGACAGATATTATTTTAAGTGATGCCATTTCGATAATTAAAATATCCATCCATACCTCCTCCTCTGTTCCCCTCATGCCACACAAATAGCTTGAGTAACTCATATGTAGATATGTCCATCAGGTAAGATAAGTAAAAGAGTTGAGAAAAGCGAAAGAGATGTATAACAACAAATAACTACATTAACATTAAACATCATGCCGTTCCTTTTAAACTCAATTGAACCAACCTTGAGAACGGGAAACAAATACCCTTAAAATTAGGGTGAAGCTCTCAAAAAGGAAAAATGGGTTGCAGTCGTTTGCTGAAACCCACTAGCTCAATCAGAGCTAGAAATAAACCTGAGGGTTAAGATGTTAACTCCCCAGTTGCTAGTGGCACAAAGCCCTAGCTTGATAGGAGAAAAAGCATCTATTGGCACTAAAGGGCAGGATCTTGGGAGCCCCAAGAGACTAACCATCTCCTACCTAAATTGGGTCCAGTTAGGCCAGCCATTGGAGTCGGGTGCCCCGGGTACAGTACCTATTTAGTAAAATAACAAACTGCTCTGAACGAAAACCAGGAAAAAATTCAATTTTACCATTTCAGGTCAGTCCCCATTATGTCTAAAGATAAGAGACTATACAATTTTCCCAGAAAGCCGCCCTAAATATACAGGGCCCAACGTTATCCTCTCGTTAGCCCAAGGTGGCCCCCCCTCGCATTGCACACAACACAAGAGCAGCTTATATTCCACTCCACACTCCTTGAGGATATTTCCTTCAATCATCTCTTAGTTCAAATTGCAACTATACTACTTATTAGACCAATTTATCTATCTATCCTCTATTTTCCTTTAGTTCAATGTACTCTGCTTACCAGAGGGACTCTTATCGTTGTTACCCCGGACATATATGTCCCCTCTAAAAAACTCTCCCACTTGAAACACATACCAAACTCTGTTGGGGTTCATTTTACCTTCTATGGGGAACATCTGCAAAGTAGAATTTCTAGCTACTATGAGGATCAAAACCAGAACTTTTTAAGGGGGTAAATTACTAATATAACAGAAGAAAAAAACTTCCCTCGGATATATCATATAATCCCCCCCCGTCCTTCTCCCTTCCCAATTCACCCTTTCAGACAGAGTCACTGTCCCAAACCTGGCGCCTTCTGGGTTCATGAAGCTACAAGTTATAGTAATTTCTTCAGGTCTCTTTGGTGTGTAACCATCTCGTCATGTCCGCATGCAATGGGAGCAAGACCTCTTCTCTCCTTCTTGTACGCTTCCTGGGACCTGGAGCAATAGACCATAGCAAATCCTCGATCTCTTTCTCTGCCTGTTCTTCCTTCATGTCTGGGATCGGCACCTCTTGGGCTGTGAGAAATGGGACCGCAGCAAGCAGCGAATCGAAAATCTTTACCCCATCTTTACTCTGCACCCAGAGCTTCGCAGGGTATCTCAGGTATGCTTTAAAGCCTTTCTCTCTCAAAACTTTAACCACCTGTAACACTTTTTTCCTTTGGGCAAGCATTAGAGGGGGAAAGTCTTGGTTCACATATAGCCTCTGGCCATCCAAGTTGAGATTTTTTTTGCCCAAGCCAGTTTCACAATCTTCTCTTTCGTTGTGTATCTCAAAAACTTGACAATTACTGATCTGGGAGGTGTTCCCTCTTTTGGCTTCAGAGCAATAGATCTGTGAGCTCTTTCGATTTCTGTTTTAAAGTCCTCCTCCAGATTTAACTCTGTTTTGAGCCAAGAATCGATGAATTCTTCCATACATGGGGGGTCCACCCCCTCCAGAATGCCAAAAATTCTAATGTTGTTGTGACAAGCTCCTCGTCTCCGGCCCCTCTGCCCTCGCAGTCAGCTCTTTTCCTTCTGTGGAGATAGGCCAACGATCTACCAAATGCCATATGTTCTGCTTGGAACGATTCAACATGCATCTCCATGGATGTCGTACGAGCTTCCAACTTCTTAAAATCATTTTGTAAGCCCAGGATTCTAGAGTCTATTCTATGAAGTATCTTCAGCATTCTATTCCCATCTGCTTTAGTGAAGGTGGATGTTGTTTCAGATCCTGAACCATCGAATCCTCCCCAAGGCAGTAATATTGAGGAGCGTGACTCAGCAGGACTGGGAGGCCCCCGAGCAGTCCAACCCTTAAAACCACCTTTTTCCTTCTTGAGCTTTTTTTTCATTCGTCCCATTTTACAAACTATTAAGGGACCAAGTAATTACTGGATGGCGAGTTCAGACCCTCATGATAATCGATGCACTTGACTGTTGAGCCTGAGGCACCAGAGCTCCAAATTAGGCTGCCATTAGTTTGATGACATCACCAGAAGAGCAATGGTTTATTTTTAACATTATCTTTATCACATTAGTGCAGCCATCATTTAACATACATATGGCCCATGGTACAGATTCTACCAAACTGTAAAATATATTTCTGGTTGTCAGTTTAGGCTCATTTTGAGATAAGTACACATAAACTCTTTGTAGCCATCTAGATAATTTTAAGTAGTGTTAGAGGTATTAGTCCTAAGTGTGAAAACTAGATTGCAAGATACAGCAGTCTTGATTTATTTCATGCTATGTTAGCATCTTTTTTAAGCTGATGCCATCTCTTTTTTCAGCTAATCATAATCAATCGAAAGCCTTGCCAGTGTCAGTTTAGTTCTCAGACTAAATATTGCCATCTGGAGGATCTAGTTGTGACAAAGGTCATATCAAACTGTGTAGGTAACTGGTTAAAGGGGCAGCAGAGGATTGTGATAAATGGGGTCAAATCAGAAGAGAGAATGGTCATGAGTGGGGTAAAACAGAGCTCTAACATGGGTCGGTCCGTCCTCTTCAACATGTTCATCAGCAACATTGGAGAAGGAATCTGTGGCAGTTTGCATCAGTATCAGTATTTATTAAAAGTATGTATATAAAAAAACTATTTGTCACATACATAAACCTACAACAAATAATCAAACTACACAATTAAAATCATTTTTCTATTTCTATACACCTAGGCCGTAATATTCAAAGCAGTTGCCTATGGCGCAACAGAGTTGTGCCAGTGTAAGTGTGGACATGTGCCAAGGAGCGACATTCAGGGGAGTCATTGCACAGCACAAATCCCATTGGGCCATTGCACAACTGTAATGAATGCATGCATGCATAAGAGGAGGGGAAATGCCCATGAATATCCAGCACAGTGTGATATTCAACCTTGGAACCATGGCACAAGTGCGGAGCAAAACAGGGATTCACTGAGCAGGCTTGAGCCTATAAATACAGGGCACAAGCACACAGAAAGCACTTGCCCCAGGCAAGAAGGAGAGAGAGAGAGAGAGAGTACTGAAACATAGAAAGAAGGAAGGACAGACTCACAGAAAGACAGACCAAGAGAGACAGAGCAAGTGAGAGACAGAGAGACTGACACAGGCAGCCACAGAGGGAGAGGGACAGAGGTGGCAGTGGAGAGGGAGTCAGGGGCAAAGACAGTGAGAGGGACAGGTAGGCATTGTGCCAGGCAGTGCACCAGGGTGGCACACAGCCGCAGCAGCCAACCACCCAGGGGGAGACAGGACATCAGGGGCTCAGATAGCAAGCCCTTCCTGATGGAGGCCGAATGAGGGGTGTGAGGGGCAGGAGGAACAGTGATGTGGGGAAGAAGGACCTGCCTGTGGTATGCCTGGAGCAGGTGGTACCGTGCCTTCCGCCACCTTCAAGAACTACTCCGACACAGAGATTGTGGGATGGTACCACCTGAACAGGGCCATTCTGAGGCAGCTCTGTGAGCTGTGCAGTGAGGAGGTACAGGCACCTACAAGAAGGGGCCATGCAATGTCTGTGGTATAAAGACCAGATATTGAAAACACCCTGCATGGTATACTATTGTCTGTAGCTATTTTGATAGTTAGAGACTGGTATAATTAGTACAGACAAAAATCTTAACATCTGCTGTTACAACATAAGAAAAAAATAGATATTACATTTTATGGACATGAACTTATTCCTTTCAGGATAGTGCTCAAAAAGACTTTTTGTGTGTGTGTATGTGAGAGGGGTGTGTGTGCAAAGGGCAGATATACTATAAGTGTTTTTATGTCACTTGCTTCATGCATGGCGGCCTGCAATAGGTTGAAAAAGAAATCCATATTGGTTGGAATAACTGAAACATGGTGGAAGGAAATGGATATCTGGAACTACCTTGGATGGGTACACTATTTACTGGAGAGCTAGACGGCACAAAAATGGGGTGGAGTTGGTATAATGGTAGCAAATAAAAAAAATACATGACTTGTCAAACAAAATTAATGAGAACAACAAAAATACTGACTCTGAATGGATTAAAATGTATCCCTCACATAACAGATCTTTGACTTTGAGAATAATTTACAGACCACCTGACACTAACCAAATAGAAAACCGGCACATGACAGATTACATAAAGAGAGCAGTTGATTTAGGTGAGTTACTTATGTAAGGAGATTTTAATTATCTAGAAATTAACTGGGAACACTTAGAATTCATGAAGGGGTGAATGAAAATGATCATGTTAATTAATAATTGTACATAACCTCATACAATATGTAAAGGAAGAAACCAGAGGTCCTTACATATTAAATCTGGTTCTCAGTATAGATGGAGTAACCATTCAAAAATGCACAACACATGCACTAATCAATTGCATTTATCACAATATTATATATTTTATGACTGCATATAAACACACAGTAAAAATAAATATGGAACAATAACTAATAATAACAACAAAACCAACTGGGAAGGTATAAAAAGAAATGAGTGATTGGGATTATAATGAACACATGCATGGTAGAGATATTTCTTCACATTGTAATATTTTCAAAAACAAGCTATAAAACTATGAGATAAATATGTACCACAAAAGCCCAGTGGTACAGAGGGCTGAAATGTCATGAGTGCTTTTCCTCATCCCATGCTGGCAACCCAGGTTCAGGAACAGACTCAGGTCACTTGGGAGTCAGCCAAGGGAAGGAGTACTGAGTGTCCACAGGACTGCTGTCCTCCTTCAAGAAAGGGGGGATCCTGTACCCCATCACTTCACTGCTATCTGGAGGAATCCAGATGATAGCACATGCAAGGCACAGTAAGTGGGAATGGTGCATATTTAGAGCATCAGGGTGTCTCTGCAGAACTGACACTTGCACATCATGCTCACTGCACATCTGTGCAGCCCAGGTGGAGAAAAATAAGGAGAAAGTGGAGGATGGGCTTCCTGAGCCCTGAATGCTTACACCAATGGCCTGCTTCATCTCTCTCACTCCAGAAACAATCTGGATTTATGTTCCAGGTGGGGATGATGACCTTCCTTCCTGATCCCACTGCAGGGGAAACTGTGGGAGTAGAAGTTCCTCAAGACATGAGAAGACTCAAGATGTCAGTGGATGACAGGGACAGGGCTGAGCAAGCCAACCATACCTATCAAGGAGGATAAAAACTGATACAGAAAAAAAAACACAACAGAATAAATATAACAAAAATGGGGAAATCCTATTATGCTTAAATAAATCAGTAAAACTGGCAATGTGGCAAAAACAGAAAAAATACAAAACATTTCAACATAAGCAATCTACCAAATGCAAATTAGAATATAGAGAGACAGTTAAAGACTGAAAAATAATATGGAAAGAGAAAGAAAATTAGAAAGTGCAAAATCATGCACTTGGGCACAGAAACAGAGGTGGAGTGCAAAATTGGGGAAGTACTAGCAGTCACCAAGTAGGAATGAGACCAGGTGGTTATCATATCTGATTACCGTAAGGTGACCAAACAATAAGAAAAAGTTGTGGTGAAAGCCATCGGGATGCAAGGGGGCATAAGGAGAGGTATCACCAGTAGAAAAGGGGGGTGGTTAAGCTGTTATATAGATCACTGATGAGATCTCAGTCAGAGTATTGTGTCCAGTTCTGGAGACTACACCTTCAGAAAGACGTAACAAACTGGAGGCTGTTCAGAGAAGGACTCACTGAAATGGCCCAAGGATTCATGGAAAGCTTTAGAAGGAGAGGTTTAAGGAACTTAATTTGCACTCCCTGGAGGAGAGAAGGGAGTGGTGGTAAATGACTGAGACTTTTAAGTACCTGAGGAGTATAAACAAGGTAAAAGGGTAGCATCTTTCAGAAAGAAGATGTACAAGAACTAGGAGGCATGACATGAAGCTGGAGGGAAGGAGGGAGGTTCAGGGGAAATGTGAGAAAATAATTTTTCACAGAAAGGGTGGTGATTAAGTGGAACAGCCTCCCAGTGGAGGAGGTGGTGGGGCAAAAACAGAGAATTCAAGAATACATGGGATAAACATAAAGGTACTCTGGCATTAGGGAAAATAAATAACCCACAGGTAAACTTTTTTGGTAATTTTGGGCAGACTAGATGGATCACATGGTTCTTAAATGCTGCCAATGTCTATGTTTCTATGTAAAGAAAGCTAATTAGGTAACCATAAGGAATTCTTTGGAAACATTAATTCACTTAAGAGGCTTGAAATCGAGGTGGGACTATTAAACATGGAAAATCAAATCATTACAGATGAAGCAAACTGATAGAGATATGTAATAAAAACTTTGTATCGATATATGAAGGGAAACAAAACATAACTTACACAGTAATACACTAGAAAGGTAATGTCATCAGAATAAATATCCAGATAACTGAGGCAGATGTAAAAGGAAAAAAAATCAACAAGCTAGATATCAACAGAGTGATGGGACCTGATAAAATATCAACAAAACCTCTGAAAATGATGGTAAATGAAATTACCAGACCATTACTGTACATATTAAGTAATTAGAAGCAGGATATTTCCCAAGGAACTGGAGGCTTCTATAAGAAGTGGGATAAGCCAACCACCATATGTTACTAAGCAATAAGTCTGACATAAATCAACAGTAAATTTATGGAATCATTAGTGAAGGATAAAATTGAAGAACTAGAAGATAATGCCTGATGTACAGGTGATAACCATGGTGCAATCACCTTGAGTGTTTGATAGGGCATCAGTAAACCTTGAGAGGTTTACCATTGCCCTAGCAAACACAAGAGGTGATTACACCATGGTTATCACCTGTATATCAGGCATTGTTATTTATAGTGTATGGGACTTGACATGAGAAGTTACACCCTTCCCCAAACACAAGTAATTTATCCTTACCTTATTAATGAATCTGCACTATGGTCATATGATCATGAAGGAAAACAATTTATTAAGATACATGGACTGAATGATAGCGGGTCAAAATAGCACCAGAGTTAAAATCCCTATCAGACATGGTGATTGCTAGACTCAGTAACAGTAAACTGTGGCACTTGGAATGTTCTTTGAATACTGTACTGAGACAAACAATCTCATTATACAATGGTGTGTGAAAATTCTGTAACCTCATTGATCAAAACATGTCACATGACCATGGGAAAATCCTGCATAACCCACGGCTGAGGAATGGCATTTATAAAAAACATAACTAAACACATTTTAAATTTATTTTACACACAGATCCATTGTATAATCACAATAAGGCACTCCAGGGTGTTGGTCATTGAGTGATTTACCTACTTCTTGTTTGATTAAGTCACTTGACTGTGCCTCATGACACATCACACAAAGCATGGGTAAATCCCAATAACTCACACCCTGTTGTGCTTTACTGCTTAATTATTGGTATGTAGAATACTGAATAGCACTGGCATTCCATTTTGTAAACCCACTGCTATGACATAGAGGAGAAGGGTTTATAAGGTTCTGACATCATGACAGTGGGATCACAAGGTTGTAAATAGTTTACTTTCAGTGGGTAAAAAGGGCTACCCATACATTATTACTTTAAGAATTAATGGAATAAATGATTCACAAATATGGTTTCAAAAAGAAGGTCATGCATTAATAACTTAATAGTCTTCTATGACAACATAAGTAATCGTATGGACAAGGAATGCCAACTGATGTGATGCTATTGGATTTCAATAAAGTGTTCAACATCACCCCTCAGAAAGGAATAATCAACAAGCTTATATCCCTAGGACTTAATGAAAGTTTAGTAAATTGGGTCTCAGCTTGGCTATCTAGCAGAACAGAACCATGGATATAAAAGGATTTGTCTCAGGTGAACAAGTGGTCATAACTGGGTACCCTGCGATCAGTACTTGGCCTAGTGTTATTTCAGATACTTGCAACTGCCATGGATGGAAACATAGAAAGCTGGTGATCCACTATGTGGATGACACTAAGTTATGAAATGGTCCTCACCAATAAACATTATTGCCTTACAGGAAGAGATACTTAAATTAATGTAATGGGCTAATACGTGGGACATGCAATTTAATATAGCAAAATGTTCAGTTAGTAACATGAGCACCAATAATTCCTAAAACTGATTATTATCTAGGCAATAGAAAACTCATAACTAAGAAATCAATAGGAGACCTAGGCATAATGATAGACAAAGATTTCAATATGCAGAAACTTTAAAATAATGTATTCACTGGGATGAAGGAGTCATAGTAGTAGAAGAAATGTTATCGCTCATCCATAAAAAACATAATGGACATTACAACATACATAGTACAAAATATAAAAATATGAAAGTGGAAATAGCATAAATAATAAACATCTACATGCCCCTGTTTTGAACCTCCCTAGTTCCCACAACTTCCATGACTCTCCCCTCTAATACCTATCTCCAAGCACTTGCCCAATAAATATGCTCTGCACTTTTCTCCTTGGTTGTCCTGCCTTCTGTTGTATTTCATCTTGTCCAACTCCTCCTAATTTCTTCCTCTATCTCGCTACTCCATACTACCCTCCTTGGTCTGGCACCCCTACTCCTATTCTACTCCCAGCTCTTCCATATCTACCCGGTATTGACTATTAGAAAGTGTACAATCACCTCAGTATTATACCTGCTCCAGTTGCTGGACTTGTTGTTGTTTTTTGAACTTAACCATTCATCCTACCTTCTCATTATACCTACTATGTAACTGATTATATTTAGTGTATTCTTATGCCTGTACTGTGTCCTTGCTCCTCAAAGATTTTCAAATGTTGTACCTTATTCATTGTACTGTCACTGACTCAATGATTTGTTTTGTAACCTACCGGTGGTGCCTGAACATTGTCATTGCTATGGCTAGTGCACCTTACCTGGTAAACAAAACCAAATAAATAAATAAACAAATCTGTTTCTGACAATAACTACAGTCAGAATCGGAAGCCCATCAGAAGGCATAATTTCTGAATATCAGTTTGCAGGTAAAAAAATATTTCATGTAACCATTTCAACTAGGTTGCAGAGCAGGAGGATGTTTTCTCTTAAGCTTTATCACTTCGTGAAAAAAATTTGTGGCCATTTCCACATCGCCCACCGTCAAAGTATGGAGAAGAACAAATAACGGATCATAATCAGAACTTGCATATCTCAAAAGAAAATTATTTAATAGTGTGTTGTGAGCAGCATTGTATAAGGGACATTGAACTGTTATATGGTAAGGATCTTCATCAAAACCCTTGTTTTGCATCTACACATTTTAGAACTCAGTTCATCCACTGGTCTTCTATTAAAATAAGCATATTAGGAAGATATAGTTCCCAGTCTTGCCCACATGGTAAATTTCCTATACATGGGATTCAATGGTAGAATTAAATAACTCTCTATAACAGAGTCAATTTTGTTAGATATAAACCAAATAGCCTGATTCTGATTCTTCACCAGATCCATTTGTTTCATTTGGGCAAGCACAAATAATTTACTTTTAATAATGCCCTTAAACAAGGGAGGAATTGCAATTCCTTTTCTGAAATCTAACCAGAGATGTTCCATAGAAATTCTTATTATCACTTTAAGGTTTTTTAACCATGGGGGCTATATAATTCTGTTCAATCTAACTAATCTTCTCTTTCAAACAAGATAAGAGAAGAGTATTAGTTGAATTGTTAATAATTCTAAGCTAATAACCCACCACATGGGAGTCAACTAATGTTGAAATAGGAACTCTCCCTAATTAGGCCCTAACAATAACATTTGACATTGCTAAAGGAACCTGCAGTAATGATTTGTAATACAAAGATAGAGGGCCTTCCAACAAATGAATACTGGAAGTCACCCAAACTTCGGCTCCATTCAAAAGAATAGAATTGATTTTAGCTTCTCCAGCCCACAAAGCTGGAATGATCGCTTATCCTATTTATACTGGTACCTAACCTGATTGTGTGTTGCTTACTCAGAAATACTATTATAATAACAAAATGTGTTACTTTTTTTATGATACGGTAAAAAACTTATATTTTACTCTGTTTAGAGTTCCTCAGGAGAAACCATATATGGCTCAATGTTGGTGTCCTTTTGAATAAAAATAAAAGAAATAATTCATGAACGTTTTTGTTGTGCCAGCTTATTGAAAGCTAGAACAGCCGTTGCTCCTTTTCCTTTTGATATTACTGGATTGGGCCAGTTCCTCCTATAAACATGATTAAGCAGCAGTGACTTCCTTTGGGACTTTGGCTTTGAATTTCATTTCTCACCAGACTTGGAAATTGCTAATGTCAACCACCCAGCTGTACTGACTGAGGTTTTTGTGGGCAACTCTGAATGACCTGGGGCTCAAGACTGCTGAAGGGAGTCCATGGAGAGAGTTTGTTAGCTCCACATTACATATGACACACTCACAATTTTACAGTCCTAATACTCCTGTTGGGAGGTGGAGGAATAAATATTTAGGACAGCAGCCTGAATCTTTCCGCCATCCATAAAGGTATTCTGTCCTATGCAGAATGGCAACAGACCATTCGCAGATTTTAACCGAGACTAAACTGTTCACAGAACTTAACCAAGATTGAACCTCCTCTCTCTTCACTGTATGAAAAGCCTGTGGTTTCCATCTCCCCTGACTTTTACAGTGCAGAAACAACAGATAATGGTCATTGTTCTGGATTTCCCCCTCATCCCCCACAAAAGACAAACACCATTATTTGTTCTTGTGCTCAGATTGGCAATTAATTTATTTCAATTCATAATTCCATATTCCAATCCAATTCCTTTATTATCATATTTCCAACATTTTGTTTATTCCATCCAAAATATCAACTTGATTATTCTTCCCCAGGTGAAGACCTGGGTGCCTTCTTCTTCCTTTTCGTTGAGGTTACGGTGAAACCAAGACCCTGCTTCCTTCATCTTCCTCTCTTCTTGTGTTATTCCTTTTCCTTCCTCCCTCCCTCCCCCTTTCCCTACATTATCACCTGCCATCCACCTTTGGCAGTCCTTAACCATATCCATACTTTGTCATCCACCTTTGGCAGTCCGTAACCCTGTTATCACCTGCCATTCACCTTTGGCAGTCCTTAACGATATCCATACTTGCCATCCACCTTTGGCAGTCGTAACCATGTTATCACCTGCCATCCACCTTTGGCAGTACTTGACCATATCCTTAGCTGCCATCCACCTTTGGCGGCCCCACCTTTGACCAGCCTGGACGTGCTTCATCTGCATCATCACAGACCCCCCCCCATCATCCCATCTCGACCGTCCTCCTTACTTGTTCCCTTTTGACAGGGTGGGCCGGAGGTATCCAAAACTCCAGCAAAAGTGGCGGAGGCCCCCCTTGTGCTGTCCCTTAAGTACATCCCTATCCCCCTTCCCTTCCTGTTTGTCTGTCCATTGTTCTGCTCCTTAGCCCCTCCCCTTCCTCCCCACTCCTCTTCTGAGCACAACCATTTTAAGCCTGGGAGCAGAAGTGTACCAGGACAACCTGGTCTGCCCTGTAAAGGGGCAAACACCATTGTCCTGGAGTTCCCCCTCATCCCTGACAAAAGACAGACTCCATTATTTGTTGTTGTGCTCAGATTGGCAATTAATTTATTTCAATTCATAATTCCATATTCCATTCCAATTCCTTTATTATCATATTTCCAACATTTTGTTTATTCCATCCAATATATCAATCTCTGATTATTCTTCCCCAGGTGAAGACCTGGGTGCCTTCTTCTTCTCCTTTTCATTGGGTAACAGTGAAAACCAAGACCGCTTTTCCTTCATCTTCCTTCTTTTCTTGTGTTATTCCTTTTCCTTCCCCTCCACCTCTTTCCCACTAGCCAGTCTCCAGCTTGCATTGGATGGCTGGCTTCCATTAACTAGGTAGCCTTCCCTTACTCCAGGGAGCTCTTCCATTTATATCTGTTATAATCTGCCTTCTTTTTTTAAAATTATTTTCCATTGTTTGTCTGTCTCTCCATCCTCTATAAACCCCATCATTTCTGTATTGAACATGTCTATAGCTATGTCTGACAGGTGTACCCTGTCTGACCTGTAAATTCATCTACCCATTCTTCTACCCCCTCAGTATTACCTGACCTCCCATCTGTCTTACCAATGTCCCCACCCTCCTGTTCATCTTCCTCCTGGCCCTTTCTACTGCTCTGTGACTGTGCTCTTTCCTCCACACTCTCCTCAGTATCATATCCGACCAAGTGATGCACACTTGTGGCCACCGCTGCCGTATAGTTTTTAAGTCCTTTTTTATTTGTAAATATGTGTCCACCCAAGGCCTGTTTGCCAGGTCGTTGCTACCCAAGTGTATAATAATTAGGGCTGGCTTGGGCTGCCGTTTACCTACTTCAGTTAACGTGGGAAGCAGCTGGGCCCATCTCATCCCCCGTATTCCATACCAGAACAGCCTACACCTTCTCACATCTTGGTATAGCTGTTTTCCTCCAGCCTTCTTTTCTGCTCTCTTTCTGGCCCAATAGATGTAGGAATGGCTGCAAATCCATATTTCCGTGGTCCTCCTCTACCTATAGGGTGCAAGCAAAGTCATTAATATACAAGCTCAATATGACGCCCCCTATTTGTCCCTTTTATCCCGTGCACCCATTCCTGTCTATTCCCCTTTTTTTTAGTTATTTCAATGCTGTGATGTACCTTTTATAACTGGCCAATTGCCAGCGTCCCTTTTCTAATATCGTGTTCACTGTCTCACCTGCCACCGACCACTGTGAGGCAACTCCAATCCGCTGGGAATGGGAAGAATAATTGTCTGGGTCTTCTCCTAAGAATTGCATGCCCTTCTTCAGAATTGCCGTGACTTGGTATCCAGTCACCCATCTCCCATCCCCGTGTACAAATAATTTTCCTGTCCTGCTCCCCTGTGCTGCGGCAAAAACCCATAGCGCCTGCACCGGGCATATTGAGCCCTCTGTTTGACTCTTTAGTGCCACCATGTAACCTTTCCCCCTTTGATCAGTCTTAGAACTCCTAATCCTGATCTGTATCTCAGTCACTCCCCAGGTTATGTCATCCCAGTCTAGCCCCCTTCCCCGTCCTCCTTCCCATGGCCTACTACCTCACTCACCCTCATGGCACCTGCAAACATTATCACGTAGATTGTGTGGAAGAGTTGGGCTTCACTTCATGATCTGCATATTACTGGGAGTACCCCCTCTAGCTTTATCAGCCATTGTTCCCCTATAGGCCTCCTGCTATCTGTTGGCCCTTGTTTTAACCTGCTCCATCCTTGCATCATTCTTCTGATGAGCAATGTCTTTGTCGGGTCCCTCCACCCTTTCAGACTGCAGATAAGCCCGATTCCGGCCAGGTAAACTCCCATCGTGGTGTGTGCTGTGCCTTTTTGCCACTGTTCCACTGTGAACATTCCCAACTGTTCCTCTGTGAGTGGCCTACTTATCTCCATCTGGTGCTCTGCCCTGAATGTTTGAAACACTACCAGGCCCCGTCGTGGCCTCAGAGTCTTAGGCACCCATGAGCTGCAAAACAACATTTCTGCTCCTTCCTGCCAATGTCCCAGATGTTCATTGGTATGGGTGTTTTTCCTCTGCTGCTGGTGCCAGCCTCCCAAAATGGTCCAGCTGCAGGACGGAAAGGCTGTCAGCCAGAGTGTTGTGTACCCTTCTATGTGTTGCGCCTAATTGACATGTTCAGTTGTAATGCCTTATGCTAAACGCCATAGTACCTGCATGACTATGTCCAATCTGGCTCCCTTTGTTGTTCAACACATCTACCACTGCTCTATTGTGACACCAAAAGTTACTTTCTGATCTTGCACCTTCCTCCGGACTAAAGTACACGCCCATATGGGCATGATCTCAAGCAATGTAATGTCTCTCACTTTCTCCTCCTGTACCCAAATGTCTGGCCAGGGTTCTGTGAACCATTTTCCTCCCATGTACCCCTCCATGCCTATACCCCCAGCCGCATCTGTGTATAGATCGAGATCTGTGTTGTATAGCCATTCATCCTGCCAGAACGAGCAACCGTTGTACTCCTTCAGGAATTCTTTCCAAATCTTAAAATCTTCCTTAACCCCTCGAGTCAAGTCTACCCAGTGATGAGGTCTGGTGACCCTGCTGTGGCCCTGGCTAACCTCTTTGTGAATGTCCTCCCTGGCCCAATGGCCCTGCAGGCAAGCTCAGATGCCCAAGTACTTGCTGCATTTTTAACTGTACCTGTCTCCTGCTGGTGTGCAATTGTATTAATTCTTTCAGCTTATTTACCTTCTTATCCAGTAGTCTAAATACCCCATTCGGGATGTCTATCTCAATTCCCAAAAATTCTATAACCCTGCTGGGCCCCTATGTCTTACCCAGAGTTAGAGGCACCCCCAATTCCTGACACAACTCCTGGAACTTACCTAGCATCATTTGTGTCTCCCTTTCCCCTCTTCCGATGAATAGGAAATCAACCAGATAATGTATGACCTTCCTATAACCTGTTTTTTCTTGAAATATCCACTGTAAACAGGTGCTGAAGGCCACAAATGTCACAAATGCTGTGGAACAAACCATTGGCATTGCTTTGTCAAAATAGTATTTTCCCCCGCTTTTGAAACCCAATAAATCCCAATCCTCTCTCCTGACCGGAAGCAGTCTGAAAGCAGACTCAATGTCCGTCTTAGCCATCCATGCCCCCTCTGTGGCCCGTATCATCCGGACCACATCTTCTAGTGTTGCATAAGTCACCCTACTGTGTTCCTCACTAATAAAATCATTTACTGACTCTCCTTCTGGATAGGACAGGTGGTGGATTACCCTGTATTCCCCTTCCTGTTTCTTGGGTACCAGACCCAATGGTGAGACCCACATGCCCCACAATAGGGGTTTCTCAAATGGGCCCTCGACTCTGCCCGCTGCTACCTCTTTCTCTATCTTCTGTCTTAGCACTTCTTCCTTTCCTTTCACTGACCCTAGGTTGTTGGCCTCCATGGCTTGCCTGGGTCCTGTAAATGTAATGAAAATCCCGAGTTAAAGCCCTATAAAATCATATTCCACATTATTGTGTCTGGGTATATGTCCATGTAACTTGCCCATACCTTATCTTTGATTGGAGTCCTGGCCATCACAAAACATGCCTTGGCTCGTCCCCCGCCCTTCCTCTTCTTTCTCCCTATTTCTCCTTGAATGTCTCCTCACCCTTCATCTGTTCTGTTCACCCCTATTCGTGCTCCCCCTACCCCATACTCCTCTGCTCCAGGTCTGGCCTCTAAAACTTTGGCCCTCGCATAAAAACTGTTGGCCTGCTCCTAACCCCATGCATCTGCATCCCTTGTCCACCTAATGCTCTACATCTGCTTGCTGGTGGTTTCCTGCACCTTGAGCATGCATGCCAAAAACAACATTGAGGCCAGGAAAAAAAGCTCTGTTATAAGTCCAACAGCATCTCTAGTTCCCAAAAACCTTCTTGCCTCATTCTCCTTCGGGTGTGGACTGATCAGTGACGTAATCTGTCCATAAATCTATCTGTTTGGTGTCCCACCTCACGTCACCAAACATTGCCATTCTCTGCCTAAAGGATTTGTCATAGTATAACCACCCCATCCCACCCTTTGCCTTTGCCTTCCTAATTATAAGGGAATAGGTAATGAGCGTGATGCCTAACTCCAGCTTCTTCTCCATGACTATGGCTGAGAAGGTAGAGAAACCTAGGAACCATCTATCCCAAGTCTTCCCTTTTGTGGCCTTGTCCTCCTCTTTCCTCCCTAAAAGCACTATAGCCGTTGCATCTCACTCTTTCCTATGCTTCAGCCTCTTCATACTTGGCGGTGGCCTCATGCGGCTCACCAAGGCGAATATGTCTACATATTCTCCTTTCCAAATTTTTCTTTCGTGGTCAGCGGCATGTGCTCACCTATCCTCATTCTGGGGCACCTATCTCTCTTATCCCGTCCCCTTATCTCTCTCCTGCCTGTTCCTTCCTCTCTGACCCTTCTTTCTCCTTTCTGACCTCTGCCAGTGCTGCTTCCATTTGCCCTATACCGCCTGCTCCTAATGCCATTACTATTTGCCCTATATATTCTCTTATACTGTCCCGCACTGTGCTGGGTGTATTACCTGTGACCTTGTCTGGGCCTTCCTGCCTGGAGTCTTCCAAGTTCCCTCTTGCTTGTCCCAGGGGTTGTGGAGGGTGGTGGGCTGGTGGATTTTGTGAAGGGAGCAAGTCATTCAGGGCATCGTGGGGTTCAACCCGGGAGATGTTATCCTGATCCAGATGGGACACCGGTGGCACAGTGACCGTAGTTTGCAGGGGCAATGAGTCCGTCAACTTGGCCAGCCCCGCTACCACCGGTGGTGCCTTCCCAGTACCCCGCAACCCTCTGGCTGGTCTTTTTTCTTTGCCACCCTTTCCTGTGGCCACCTTTCTCTTTCCCCCAGGTCTCTCTGGCTCCTCGCCCTCCACCAGCTCCCACATCCTGTTAGCCTTCTCCGCCAACTCCATTATTGCCCTTGTAAGTCTCT
This sequence comes from Neoceratodus forsteri, assembly GCA_016271365.2. NCBI lineage: Eukaryota > Metazoa > Chordata > Ceratodontiformes > Ceratodontidae > Neoceratodus > Neoceratodus forsteri. The sequence continues at coordinate 1,498,184,040 of CM057449.1, forward strand.
TCTTTCGATGGCCTGTTCTTTTTTGGTGCCATTGTCCTCTTCCTCTTTTCCTGAAAACAACTGTGAGAGGAAAACAAGGTCAAACGTATAACTGTACCATCCAGAACATCCGTCAAGGCCCCATCCACTCTTGCCCATTTCTTGCCCTCACTGTCACCCGCTTGTGACCCTCCGACCTCCTCTCTCTGTTTGTAGCTAATCTCTCCTTGTTGTACTCCACTGTCTGCCCACATGGTTAGCAGCCCCACCCTGGTAATGGCTGCCCTGCCTCCCCTTAATTGAGGGTATTACTTTCAGGTGACCGACTCGTTGCAACCTAGATAATGCCTTACCATCCCACCCTATGGCCTGTGGTGTTCCCCATGTGCCCTGCTTCTGGACCTCTTACAGGCCTTACCATACCTGTCCAGGTCCCCACCATGGTACAATGAGGCACAAGTGCCTTAATTTCTGCAAAAAAGAGGATTTCCAACCCCTTCCCCACATGGTCAGCACTGCACTCTCTCTGCCCAGCTTCTAGACCTCCTCTAGCCCTCTTGTATTCCATGGGTTTTATCCCCTAAAAAGAAAAAAAACCTCTCCCCAATGACCCAAGGCCCGAAAGACCAAAGCCATCGCTTCTGCCACCCCTACCTGGCCTGCGACCTATTTGCCACGCGATCCATGCCATCAGGCCTCCCCCAGGCCTACTATCCAGCCTACAGGATCAAGCAGGCCCCCAAAAGCCACTGAATTCCTAGCAGGCTAGAATATAGGTGTTTTCCACTCCCCCCTGCCGCGTGTGACATCACGCCACGTGGTGCCGGTCGCACTCGCTCTCCCCCAGCTTCCAGTCCTCCTTCAAACTCACAATCCTGTTTTATAAAGAAAACAGGCTACCCCAAATGCCGTAGCCTGCAGCACAATGCCTGTGCTTCACCACAACTTTTCCAGTGCATGCGACATCTGTGCCACGCCCCCCATTCGCCTCCGGAACCAAAATGGCCCACTAAACAACCCCAACCAGCATACAGGCAAGTAAATTAGGATTTCCAATCCACCACCACGCTGCGTTGCATCAATGCATACTTGGCCCCCCTGTATCGCACTCACCCCCCCAGTCCGTTGGCCTCATCCAGGCCTATTGTCCCTGCCAGCCAGCCACCAAAGAAGAGGAAAATGACTGCTATCACTCTCACACCACCACGGAATGCTACGCTACTCCTCCCGAGTGGTGTATGGTGTCCTCCGCATGGCCCTCCTCCTTCTCGCTCTCCTTAACAGGGGGAGCATGACTGCTACCACTAACACACAGCCAAGGAACGCCACGCCACTCCTCCCACATGGTGTATGGCATCTTCCACATGGCCCTGCTCCTTTTCACTCTCCCTTGACCCAGGCTTTCAGCAGTTACTCAAGCCAGTGATCAGGCCACCATGGGAAACAAGAACAAAACTCAGATCCTACTAGACCAAGACATGGGCTTTCAACAAGCCCCCCCCCATGCGGTGTGTGCATTGCACCCATGTGGTCGCTCTCTCCCCCCTAATCTGACCCCCACTGTTACTCCTATCTTCAACTGTATATTGCACTTAATACAAAACTGCTCTGTATACCTTCATCTCTTTCTTTTTTTTTTTTTTTTAAGCGTCTCAACAATGCTTGTTTTCCTTACCTCTTTCTCTTGGTGAAACCAACCTACAAGAATTGCCAAATCCGACGTGCTGCAGTTGATGTATCCAAACTCCAGCAGAAGTGGCTGAGGCCCCTTGTGCTGTCCCTTAAGTACATCCCTATCCCCTTCCCTTCCTGTTTGTCTGTCCATTGTTCTGCTCCTTAGCCATTCCCCTTCCTCCCCCTCCCCTTCTGAGCACAACCATTTTAAGCCTGGGAGCAGGGGTGCACCAGGACAACCTGGCCTGCCCTGTAAAGGGGCAAACACCATTGTACCATAGTCACTTGACAAGAATATTTAGCAAATCAAGTGACCTCTTATTTTATTTTAGTGGAGTATATCGTATGGTAAAGATTAGAATTCTAATGTAAATAAATTAAACTAACATTATTCTGAAACTCATTTTCTACTTGGTTACTGCTTTGTGGGGTGGGGGATTACTGACCCAAAATGACTTCACTAGTTTAATCATATCTTGCTGTTGAAGGCACAAAATGTATGACAATATGTAAAAAATAAAATGATTACAAAATAGAGCATTGCATGATTGTAACTTGGACCCCTTTGTAGTTTAAAATAGAATTACAAACATGTTCCCTTTCTTTTTCATCAAATCCCCCCATACTCATTTCCTTTTTCCATCTTGATACAACATTTGCAGTAATGTATAATATGTGGAAAAAAATACCAGCATAAAAAATAGAGTTACTATAGATCCTTGCAAAATCTGACAGCTTTTATTAATGTCAGAGTGCTTTATTACTGTTCATGGATATTTTTGATTTTTACTGTTCCTTTCTGTGCTGGTTTGCCATTGTGTTAAAGCAGAAGATTACCAAACAAACAAGAGCAAACAAACTAACAAACAAACAAACAAAAAAAAATACCACACAAAAAAGGCAGTCTTTCAATTAAATTTTCTACCCTAATTCACATCATCCAATTTACAACTCAGCTGTCACCATGTCTGCATGGAGATCGAAACAGGGAGCTTGCTATAAAGAGAGAGCGAGAGAGAGATTGGCCAACATGGCAGAGCTGAATAACTGCAACTAGAAGGAATCAGATTTTTATGCAGCATCTGTCAAATTATCAACTAAACCTGACTTGATCATTTAAGACACACAAAATAGTAAAGGGAGAAAAGCAACAACGAAAAAACTCTCTCTTCATCAGCACCCACGAGTATTGTAATTGCTCTGTTACAGCAGCACTGTTGGCTAACAGTATAAAAATGCTGGTGCTGTGCTGGGAGAGAGGCACTTGTGTCTGGCATGGCATCCAACCAGGTAATACCAGGGTCTCCATTTGCAGCCTTTTCTCTTTCTCTGCCACTTTTCCTTTTCCTGATTTTACTATATGAGGCATGCAGAGTAGTAGAGAGAAATGAGACAAATATATAAAAAAGTATGCTCTACCTGACCAGCACCCACAGGACAGAACAGTAGAATCAATCAACATGTAATTGACATAAACTGGTGCTTCTGAAAAAAAAAAAGTGTCTATACAATTTCAAAGAGCTGCTGACATACCTTCCCTGTGTGTTGGGGGTATTTTCTTTTAGGTGTGGTTTTTGTTTCTATTTTTTATGTCCAAACACCAGAATTAAAAAGCATAGCTCTCTTTATAACATTCAGTAACAGGCAGAGGCATGCATGGGGGGGGGGGCGACCCTGGCCCTTTTCCCCCCTCCATTAAGAAGCCCTTCAATTTTTTTTATTTCATTTCAGGCAGGAAATTGATGGTTGAAAACTGATGCTTTGTTTAGTCCTGCAATCACAACAAGTTGCCCAGTGAAGTCCTGACTGTTGAGTCTGATTAATTTCCATCACTCCTGAGACCTGACCCATCCCCATCATCTTATCTTATATCATTCCTGATCCACTCCACACCGACCACCAGCAGCAGCACACATCGGGACAGGACCTTTCCTGATGAAATAATAAAATAATTAATTCACCCCTCTGTCAGTGACTTTCCAGGAGAGGTCAAGAGGAGAGTAGCGGTTCCACATTTCGGTGTGCTGCTGTTGGCTGCTACCTGCTGCAGGGATGCTGGGAAGATTTTGACAGTGACTGAATGGTGGGGAAGGGGGGAGACAACAAGGAACAAATTGAACTGCTGGCCAAGTAAGTTGGCTGGTGCTGCGGTCAGGTCATAACAGGTGAGAAGGAATTGGGTGGGCTGGAGGACGGGGGCTGGTGCGAATGGTCTGGTCACAGTCGATGGTCTGAGAACAGCAGAACTGAAAACCAGCAGACTGCATCTGCATGTGTGGGCAGTGGGCAGAGTTTGCTGAGCATCATCAGCTGCTGTCATCTGCAATGACGATGTCTCTTGTCTGACACTGCCAAATGCCTACAATGGAATAGGAGGGGTGCAGGGGAATGGGGACAGATGACACTGTTTAAGTATCAGCAGCATCTTCCACTGACTGTCAGTAAGCAGCACCGACTGCTGGAGGTAGATTGTGCAATGCTCCAGAGACCTCTCCAGTCCAATCTGTTTACTTTCTAGGCATCGACTGCAGGGGTGGGGGGATTGTGGCAGTGCCTCCTTGCATACAGTACCTGATTGCTCATGTTCTCTCAACCCCGACATTGGTTGTATTTTGTTTTCACTGTTGCTAGCAGTTGCCTTCTATGAAGACAAATGGACTCAGACTTCATTTTGATGAGAGCCATCCTGAGAATGGATGTCTGAATGAAACACTCTGACCTACCCATAGAGCAGAGGTTGAAAATGCTGAACTTCTGTGGCATCTTTCAACCCCTTCCTGCAGAACATGGCACCTTCTTGCTTCGATTATATGTTTATGTCCTGAATTGCTTATTTATGAAATTTTTCCATATTGTATCCTCACTTCCACCGCAGTCATGAGTTTGGGTAGTAAGTCAGTAAACTGACTGCACAATTTTCTGAATAAAAGCAATTTTGGTAAGGTTCTAACTTCCACTGGTTGGTCCGTTCATTTATACTCACAGTTTTGGGTTGCCTTGTGATAACCTTTTACTAGATTTTTATTACAGTACAGCACATGCTGTCAAAACATGAGGGTAGTCCATGCCGCTTTTACCATATAGATTTTGAGCCCTCCATCCAAATAAAAAGTACAATGTAACAAAAAAGGACAAAGATTTGTTCATATTGGATATGGAGGGTAATGAAATCTGTGACCTGGTGTATATTTACTTTGCTACGATATTGATAACATGATCTTCTCATGAAAACTAGTTACCTCACAGTCCTATGCATTCCAATAGCTGAAGCCAATGGTATTTATTGTATATTATACATGACTTATACATAATGATACTGATTTAACCTGAAGTCACTGAACACTTTATTCAACTCTACAGAAGCAATGGCAGATTGCAAATCTCAGACCATTGTCACATTCATCAGTTCATATACCAAAGTATACATTTTGCTCTAGTCTGTTCATCTAGATATAGATACTGCAACTAATTTCCTGACATAAACACTAGGGCCCAGATATTCAGACTGCACCAGACAGTGGCGCAAGCCTGGGTGCAACGCAACTGGGCTGAGCTAGCCAGAACCAGGTGATATTACATTGATGCACCATGGCAGCATGATTGAATATGGCAAGGTCAGCACATACTGTGCATGGTGCAGTGACACTGCGCAGGCGCAAGCCACAAAGATGGAGCAAGGGATGCACCAGTGCAAGTGCAGTTAATGCAGGTACAGCACCAGTGATATTCAGCAGGGGCATGCAAATAAGGCCCTAAGATATAGAAGGTGCAAATGGGGCCATTTGCATGTCATTATGGCCCCATTTGAATGCCTTGTGCCTGGCACCCTGCACAGCATGATGTGGCAGGGGATCCCAGGGCATCCCCGCCTGAAGCCGAGATCACTGCAATGTACCAAAACCAAGCCCTGGTAGTCTAGTGGTCCCCTTCTGAGTCCCCAAATCCCTGAATGATATAATGACAGCCCATCCCTGTTGGTCAAATGGTCCCCTCCACCTGAGTCTCAAGTAATGTAATAAGACCATCCGTAGTGGTCTAGTGGAACCTCCTGCCCCTAGCCATGATCATGGTAATCTGCCATAGATAAGCCCTGGTGATCCAGTGGCACCCCCACCCCTCCCAACCACACCATACCACTTGCCCACCCCACTCCCCCCGTCAGCAGCGGGCAGCTGAAACCCCCCGCATACCGCCTGGCCACCCCCACTTGACAGGTACAGTATGGACATAAGCCCATTAGTCCCCAGTGTGGACCAGTAGGCTTGCAGGTCATACTGTACCAGACTGCAACAAATATCTGAATGAAGTCATTCACATAATTGGGACTGTCTGGTACAGTATGCCCTGCAGAGCCTATTGGTCCACACTGGGTTTCAATGAGCTTATAGCCCATTCTGTACCTGTCAGTCAGTGGGTGGCCGGGTGGTATGTGGATGGTAGCAGCCACCCACCACTGACAGGGGGGAGAGGTGGGCAAGGGGTGTGTGTGGGTGGGAGGCGTGGGTGCCACTGATCACCAGGGCTTATCCACATGGGGATTACCGCAGTTGTGGCTAGGGGCAGGGGGTTCCACTAGCCCACCAGGGACAGTCTTATTACATTACTTAAGGACCTCAGGTGGAGGGGGACCACTTGACCACCAGGGATGGGCTGACATTACAATATTCGAGGAGTTAGGGACTGGGGGACTGGACTACCAGGGATGTGTGTGCTTGCCAATGGTTTTTCTGAGTGGGTGGCCACCCACAGCTGGTCTGCTGTGTTGCACCTTGATACTGCTGCCCACCTGTGGGTGGTCAGGAGTTGTGCCATCTTTTCTGGGGCTCAACTTTAAGCCCCTCTGTGTGGTGCAATGAAGGGTTGTGCCAGCATATGTGACGCACATCCCAAGCTGAATATCGGGATGTGCCACATATGCATGGGCACACCCCCTGCATTTGCGCTGCATACATTAGCATTGCACCCTGGCCCATCGAGGTTTGCGCTGCACCAGACAGCCTTCTCAATATCCCACCAGGGTGCAATGCGGGGTTGTGCTGTGCAACACTGTTGTGCCAGGCGCAACCCCTTTGAATATCCCAGCCCAGGTTTATCAGTGTCTGATGATTTGCACAAAATATTTCAATGTAACCAAATTTATGTACTAGAACTCACATCTCACCCTGTTACTACTACAATCATTCTAACCACCATTCACCCAAACCAGATTACAAGTGTGAAAATAAATGCACATCATTTAAAATCCTTAGATGTAACAGTTGAAAGTGATAGTGACAATTGACTGTGAATAGACAGTTCATTCTACTTCAGCTGTTACACTTCTTACCAATGCTGGGGAACAAGCAGGTTCACAGAATAAAGCAAGCTTTTTACTTTTGGAAAAAAAAATGATATTTTATACTACAACAAACTGACTCTGTAAGTGAAAAGAGATTGCAGCGCAGGGATAAATTATTGTGTGCTGCAAATTCATAATGACATCATAATGTGTCTTACAGGGTAAAAATAATTACCAGTGGTTTCCATAGATGAGATCTTTAATTGATCCCACATCAACACCATAATATTTGCTCAAATGGAGACATCATTTAGAATGTCTCTTTCATCCAGCTTACCTCGAGCATAAAAAAAGAACACTTGATATTGGAGATTCAGACTGAATGCAGTTATAAAAGAAAACCACCCAAAATGAACACAGAAGACAAACAAGAGTAGATAGTTATGATTTATTAAGATTTATACTATTATTGCACTGTTTTGGACACTAAAATCAATCCATGTCCTATTTAAAGTTTAGGGAAAAAAAACATTCTGCAGAACTGTTCACTGACAATGACCAGTTCTGTGGAATTTTTTTTCAGTAGTTTAATTCAATAATCCATAATTCATACATTTATTCCACCATTCAAAGTCAGAATTTCTGTGAAAGTTGCCAAAATAATTTCTGAACTTTCGTGGAAGTGAAAGTCTGACTTTCATGCAAATTCTGCTAGTGGAAGATTTTTTTTCACACAGCACTACCACTAAGAAGTCTGTAAGTGTGTGGTGGGCGTAGTCTAGATGGGTCACAAGGCCTAATACTATCTTAAAAGACAATAGTACAGACAATAGAATAAACATGCAGCTATATGGTATTTGTTACATCACACTAAAACATAGGCAACCATTCAGTTCCTTTGTTTAAACTACATGTTTGATCTGCAGACCAATTAATGTAGAAGGCTTCACTAAGTGATAATGTTCTGTCAAAATCTCCTACTCTTATTTCTGACTGTACCTTTTCGATCCCCAAAAATCCCATTGAGGGTAACTGATGTGTTTTTCCCTTCTAAAAAGGTCTAGCTATACGTGAAGTTATTTTGGCTTCGCTAATGCAGCCCTTATGTTCCCCTGTTTTTGTGTTTTTAGCTGGCATGCAGTTTTTCTAATAGAAATTTTGTCACAGTGGAATTTTGTTGTGTATACTATAATGCTGTGTGGAATTTGTGAATTCTGGCAGAACGAAATTCTGTGAAATTTACAAAATTCCACTGAAATTCTGCTGAATTTTGCCAGAAATGGAATGGTGGAATTCTGTGGCAGAAAATTGTTCTGGACAGATTTTCTGCAAAAAAAAATGCTGTTCTATGGAATATTATTCCACAGATCTCAATATATCCTGTGTAAACTGTTGCAGAATAATTTTCTGCATAAAAATGCTGTTCTGCAAAATATTATTCCATGGATCACAGTAGGTGGAATTCCACAGAGGAACCCACAAAATTCTGGTGGACATTTTGCCAGTGGAATGGTCTTTCTGTACTAATTTCACTGGCTGAATGTTACATTCCACACAGCACTAGTATATTACCCCTGTTGTGTGTAGTGTTGTGCGAAATTGAAATATTTTGCATAGCAAAATATTTTGTGTAATTCCACAATTACGTGAAATTTTTCGCTTAGGCGAAACAAAATTTTGCCTGGTTTTCTGATTTCGCATAGTGGCAAAATTTCATGTAAAATGCTTTGTTTGGCCAATTTCGCAAATTAATGCTTAAAATTTTGACCTTGTGGTACAATTTCGCTGACATATCTTTTGATTTAGCTGGTGAAATTTTACTCCAAAAGTGAACTGTGCAATGCATTGTGGGTAAATAGGTCAAATATCATGTGCAGCTCATTTACAGCTCATTCTGCTGCATGTTGAGTCAGAAAGCAGTCAATGGCCCAGAGTCATAGAGGGTTGAGGCACTGGTGCCTTACCTTGACCCGATGCGACCTGGGTTCAGAGAGCGGACTCTAGTCATAGTGGGGAGGCGGGGGAGGATAGGATTGAGCATCCGATGGACTACTCTCCTATCCTGGGATGGGTTTGGGATTGGCCTCGCTCATGTAGTGGCCCCCAGTGGAGACTGGAGGCACTACAAATGCGGCACCCAAGTAGAACAAGATAAAATGCCCCAGAAGTCTGCTGGATGATGGCTGCCGGCCCCAGGCACCTCTGAAGACTCCCTTGGAGAGCCACAGAATGCCTCAGCAGCTCCCAGAACTGAGAGTAGTGTGCTGGTTCATCCCACTGATGCCTTCCTCCTCGGAGGAGAGGGGACCCACCCGGCTGCAGATGTGAGGTAGGCGGTCAAAGGGGGAGATAGTAGGGGAGTGCTTGTGTACCATGGTGGCCTGAAGGAGAGGCAGCTCTGGAGCACATGGGGGTACAAATAGATAATGCAAAAAAAAGGAAAGCAGTCTGTTGTGGTGCATCAGAGCCAATAAAGCCCTTTAAAACCTCTTTAAAACTTGCTTTTGAGAGCTAATTGAATGTAACATGCTCATTCAACTGTTAACACCACAAGTTGAATAAATTTTGAGAAATGGTGAATGGTGGTCATCTTTAATGATGTGAGTCATTAATTACAAAAGTAATCACGAAATGGCATAATAACTTACAACATCCAAGTCCCCAAAAAAGGTTACTTATGCTATACTACCCTGTTAACGTTCTTGTACCTAAACTGTGATGGTTCCTGTGGACAGGTAGGGCAGGGGAGGTGCTTGCTATCCTCAGTTTGGATCCCAGATTTTCATGATTACTGCAGCTATGCCATCTCAAATGATTACACAAGACATTAGTCCCCTCCACCTAATTATTTACTAAAGACCATCTCAACCATCCATTTCCACATATAGTTCCTCCCTGTATGTGGGTGGTGATTACTCGTTAATGGCATGGACAACAGTGGCCAACATCGCAGTTCAAGCAACACTCCCTGTCTTCCATGCAACACTGCTCCTGCAGGGCCTGGATGGATGTAGTCATCACACAGAGATAGGATGAAACCTCAACAGAGGAAAATGACCTAAGCAAGACCAAAGGTAAAAAAATTAGAATACTCATCCATCTTCATACTTGGTTTTCACAAGCAAATTAGAACATGCAGAAAAAAATGTATACTTACCATACCCCATGATGTCATTAAACCCATAGACATTGCCCCTGAAGGAACAAGCTGCTGGGCGGGACATGAGTCCAGACCATGATGAAGAACAGTAGCAGGCATTCCTCTTCCCATATCAGTACTGTGTACCTGGAAAAAGATAAAAGCAGAACAAATTTTGAGGATTGTAAAAATCCAGCCCCACCCCCACCACCAACATCGCCATACCCACAGAAGACCATAGAAAATGAAAAAATACTTACCTCAGGGACTGTGAAAGTGGAACCATTGCACAATGACATAAATCCTCCAGATCTAGTTGAGCAGCAGCTGTGGCATCAGGATCGAGACTTAACTTAACCAGAATTCCTGATGTTGACAAAAGTAAAAAGCATAATTACTATCAGACTCAGATATCCAGATGGTAGTAGAGAAGGACCCCACTAGTAATGAAAAATTAAATACTTACCGTCTGCCTTGGGATTGGAAATGTGGTGCGTTCCAACATCCCTAGATCCTAATCCTGGCCTGGCATGATGATGTCATCCACAGCACACTGAAAAATAATAAAAAAGCAGTACAAACATATTTGAACTCAAGATGCCACAATATCAACCCACCAACACTCTTATGTTGCACAGGAAAAAAAAATAAAGACAGATACTTACGTGTGCAGCAGCAGCACTATGGAATCCATGAAGATGATCCACCATCAACCATCCAAATGGTACTTCTTGTGGCAACTTGGCAAGTAGTAGTCGTCAGAGACAGCAACAGGCAGCAAGCTACAGTGCCTCAAAATGTAATTCTAACAACATGGCTAAGACCTGATTTCTGTCTGAATTTACTGTAACATTTTTTTGGAAACATTTCTGGACTTGTAGGGCCTGTTTGGCACAAGCAGCACTGAGATTCAGGCTGAAATCATGGCTAAACATGGCCCAAAACAGCAATTTAATGTCTGGGTGGTGGAGGGGGGACACCACATCACATACTGACTCAGGCAATATTTCTGTCTCAATTTTATGTATATTATCATTTCTCCTGTCACATTTCTTGTCTTGGCATGCCTGCTGTGCACAGTATGGTGGCAAGAAGCTGTCTTAAACTGTGTCCAAATTGCACATTTTGGACCAGGTCACCTGGATGGTGGTGGTTGGGGGGGCACTAAACATCTCATGAATAAACGGGAGGGACACAAAGTTAACATTTGTGGGCAGCAAGGCCAGGGGACATGTGCTTTTAAGCACAAAAACATATTTATGTTTAGCTTTGCAGTAAAAGTGCTTATGTTACTATGTTGTTTACGTATTTGGACTGATGCTGCACACAGCCAAAACAACTGAATCTCACAACATCAGCCTGAACCACATAACTTTGTGAAAAAAAATGTGTTCATACAAACACATTACAATATACTTGATACTTGTGGATAGGAGGAGGAAATATAGATGGAGTAAGATAAAAGAAGAAGAAATGTACAGTGTATGGGTACAGACTAAAGGACTGACAGTAAGTTAGAGTTACACACATGATTGGGGAAATGAAGGGTAAGCGCAAGGGTAGGGTACTCAAATGATGAGAAAGAGAAGGAGCATAAACATTACATAATAACATGCAAAACTCTGGAAATGAAAAAGAAAGAGGAAGAGGACAGCAAAGAATGTATTTTTTTTTCCTTTTTTTATTTATTTTTTATGTTTTAGGGAGTGTGCATGAGGGAAGAGTGACAGTAACAATGCAAGGACAGGAAAAAGAAAAAAGAAGCAAATTCAGGTGCTGCACTGCCTGCCTCACTTGCAAATTAGCAAGAACATTTTTACAAATTCCAGACCATAATTAAACAGCACTGGGAACAGGCCCAGATTCTTCTGACCTCCTGGTGGAACACATCAAAATCACAGTGGAGAGCAGACATCTCTGCTTGTATAGCCGCCAGGTCTTTGTGGCTAACTGGAGGAGTAGCTGGGGCTGCTGCAGGCTGTGCCGGTTCACCTCCACCACCACCATGAACCCAGCACCACCGGTGGATGTGGGGTGAGGTGGATGGAGGTGCTGCTGCCTCCTGCTGCTTTCTTCTGCTGCTGGGGTGCCTTCCAAGCTCCACTTGACCACTGGCCCCATCCTCCTGCTGGCCCTCTTCTTCCTGGCCCCACTGCCTCCTGCTGCTGCCAACTCCTGTTGTTTCTGGAGCCACTCTGCATTGTGGTGTCTCTGAAAATGGGTCTTCTGGCCACCAGTTCCAAAATGTCCTCCTTGTTTGCTCTTTCACATGGATCTGCCACACAGCTTGCAAATGACCACCATGATGTTGCTGGTGTAATCAAAGAAATACCTTATGGCTGACCCTTTATGCTGGGGTGAGATGGGGTACATGCTCCTGCTGGGAGCATTAGTATCTGGCTGCTGCTGGGGTGGGGTCAAATGCTCCAGCTGTTGCTGCTGCTGGGGCTACAGGATTCTGCAGCTGGCTGCTGCTAGGGGCCACATCCTCCTCATGGCCACGCTGCTGCAGCAAGGGGGCAACGTACTCATGCTGCTGCTGCTGGGGAGTGGGGACCACATGCTTCTGTTGGCGGGGCACATACTCCTGCTGGAACACCCACCTGTTAAGGTGAACAGTGGGTGCCCAACTCCCAGTCACCTTGCCCTGCTGTTTAGCATCCATCCTTTCTATCTATGAAAAAAAAAGATTCCTACCAGAAAGGGAGAGAGAGGGAGATACACACACACACATATCAATCTACACTGCAGACACCAAACAGAAACTATAAGCAAAGAACAGAAACACAATCTAATATATTATTTTCAAACAAAAAAAAGGTGTAATAAACACACACTCTGGAACAGTGGCACACACAGACCAAGTAAAGATTTTAAAGGCTCTGCTGCTGGCTGCCTGCTTCCCCTCTCCAACTCTCCAGCTACACAGAAAGGAAATGAATCACTCACTTCCTGCCTGTATGCAGTCACCCCATGTGACCTGCCAGAGTAAATCATGTGGAAAGCGCAATTGCACCTGATTTCACCAAATAGTAATGCAAGGAGAAATTTACTGGTGAAATTTCACCTTGCGTTCATAATTACACAGAATATTTTGAGTGGCAAAATTAGTGATTTCGCTGGTGACGTAACATTTTGCTGCATCACTAGTTAGGTGTTATGTAATGAACTCCTTGACAGTGTGCTCCTCACTCATGGCTTGGTTCATCACCTTCTCTATTTTGTAAATTATTCAATGGATGCAGTTTCTGAACTGTAATTGCCCTTAATATCTTGGCTCACTAGAAAGTATCTCCTGTCTGTTGTAAGTACAGTAGTCACTAGTCAGTATGCATGGTTTTCCCCCAGGAATTTTTTTTCTGCTACTATTGCCTGCTTGCTAAAAGCTGTCTCACCTGCTTCCACAGTTGTAAGTACATTATGATGTTTCCTTATGATAGTACCAATTTTCCAAAAGCATTCACTGCAGGCTGTACTAAAAAGTATCTGTTCTCACTTAGTATGCTTTCTGTTTTATTCAGTCTTTTTAAAATGCATGTCTGTCATTTTCTTATGTTCTCTGGATAGTATGTCATATAGCACTTATAGCATTCTGACTACATCATCTCTCCTGGGATCTCTTTTCCATTCAATTTTTGCATCTTCATCATATTTTGTGTGGTACAGTTCCTTTTTGCTTGACTAAAATGGCTGAATGGAATAAATTCAACCTGCTGTTTTGGTTGGTAACTATCTGCCCTCAGGACTGCATTTCTGTTAGTTGATATTCTGTGCAGTCTGCTTCATAGTTTGTTTTTGTTTTTAAAAACACCAAATCCAGAAAAGAAAGTTTAGTTTTACTTTTTTTTTACAAATCTTAAGTGTTTTCTTCACAAATTAAGATATTCATTGACATTCTCTGCCTTCTGTTCAGTGCCTTCCAGATGACTTCAATAGTATCCGTAAATCACATCCCAACAATTTTTTCCGGAAATGGTTCATTATTATCATAAATATATTTTCTTTCAAACATATACATGTTCATGTTTACATAGAAAGGTGTCATACTACTGCCCTTGGCAGTTCCTTTGATTTGTTAATAAAACATTTTTTTCCCCAAGTCTAAAGTAATTTTGTGTCAGTACTGGTTCTGCCAATCATATCAATAAATGGTTTGGCGGTAAACTGTCTTCTCTTTCTCTGTCATGGGTCTCTGATAATGCTTGACATCCCAAGTCATGGGGGACAGAGATGTACAAATCTTTCAAATCCAATGTTATAAGAAGACATTCATTTAATTCAAGATTTTTTCAAAGCATTTAACAGGTGTGAACTGTCCCTGAGATAGGATCTGAGTGATTCTACCAACTGTTTAGTGAGAAAATCTGTAAAGACTGAAAATGGTTCCAGAACAGAGTTAAGCCCCAAAAATGTAGTGCTGCCTATGGCATTTTCTAGTCTTTTTCACATGTTTTGTAACTTGTAAAAGACTGGAACAGCTGGATATTTTTTCAGAAGTGCATTTTCTTCCTAGTCTTTTAGCCACCTCCTCTCTCCTACCTCATCTATTATTCCCTCAATAAGGTCCTTGATTGTTTGTGTAAGAGTCACTGTTGATCTTACTGCAATGTTTCCTATCTTCTAGTACTATTAGGCACTGCCTCTGACATTGTTGATAGTCCTGAATAACTATAGCTCCTCCTCTTTCCACACTCTTTATAACTATGCTGTTGTCATTTTCTAATCTTCCTAATGCTGCATATTCTTCTGTTATTAAGTATTTTTAATTTAATAAACTTCATTGGACTTTTTACAGCCAATACACAAGAAGAAACAACAAACAATAATTAAACAAAACAACAATAAACAACTAAGTAAACAATACAACAAAATGCAAACCACTATCCGCTGGATACCATACATAACATTAAGACAGATATTAAGTTAAACTTCATTCTTCCATCCATTTGCTGTCCTTCTTGTAGCATATTGTCTGTTTCTTTGTTTACCATGTCACTATAGCTCTCTATAATATCTGTATGTTTCCTGGAGAATTATAGTAAGATTAAGTAACTTAAGTTTCTGACTAAAGATCCATTTCTTTTCCTGTTTTTTTTTTTTTAATGTTGTTAAAGTTTTATTTTCCTATTCTAATATATTGTCCCCTGCACCCCTATCAGGAATAATGGACATTACACATAATTCACTTTTTGGTTGCTCGTTGGCAATATTTATTTTGGCACAAAGAATATTTACATCTACCATGTTATTACTTCAAATTCCATGCATAATAATTCATTTTAAAATCTTTCTTAGTTCCGGCCTCTTTCTTCTTCTGGTCATTCCTCCATCTTGGTTTTTCAGGGCCCGGATACTGTGAATCCAGCCCCCTTCCTCCTCCACACCAGAACCAGGCCGGTTCCACCTTCCCAGGCTATTGCCCTCCAGGCCCAGACACTTCTGAATCTGGCACCTGGTCCTATGCCCCTCCCCGTTTTAACACTGCTTCTGGGTTCCTTGTCCCCAGCCTGTGTATCCTGCCCCCCGAGCTTCCCTGTCCCCCTTTTCTTTCTTCCATTGCCCCTCCTCTAGCTTACGATGGATGGAGGGGCTCCCCCTTGCTGGCTAGTATCTCAAACCATTCTTGGCTATCTTGTCCACCAGCTCCCCTGTCAGCCTCAGGAATAAACACATGCCAAATTCTGACAAGTGCACCCAGTCAGACCTGTACACCACAGCCTGGTCAAAGGAAATGTCCTTGTGCTGCAGGTGCATCCCCTCCTCCCATTTTAATTACTGCCCTTGCCATCCTTCTATTTAGATGCTTCTTGACCTTTCAATCAGCTGGACATCTTTGATCCCCCTCCAAACCTGCCTGGAGGTGATGTTGGACCAGCCAATCATCACCCTCGCCCATCACCCTTTTATCTTTTTTAAATCCCCTAGGATGTTCCTCCCCAACTTCCCCCATGGCAGGCCACCCAAGTCATTGCCCTCCAGGTGTATAATAATGCAATCTAGCATGCCCCATTGCAGTCTTAACTCCTCCATTAGTGGTAGGAGCTGTGCCCACCTCATAACCCTAATGTCTTTCCACAGCACCCTGGTGTGCTCGGTATTGTATCATAGCTCTGATCCTCTGGATGTGGTGACAGCAAACCTTTCAGCCCAATAGACGAAGGAGTGACCTATTATCCAAACTTTCCTCTTGGAACCTGCCATGGAAACAAGATAAACAGTGTGAGTCATTGTTATTAGTACCTGATAAACCTCCTATAACAGCTGGACTTCCAGTGCCCCACTTTCTTTACTTCTTCTACTGCAGCCCCTTTTTTCTGCTGCCTCCTTGGCTGACCCAGTCCTCAATGAATGTGGCGTGAATTCACCAGGGTCTTCCCCAATGAAAGTCAGTGTCCTCCTGAGTACTGCACCCACCTGTAAACTGGTGACTGGGAAACTGTCCCCATGTCAGAACAAGACCCCCTTGCCTTCCCTCGAGCACACCCATATGCCTCCAATGCACTCACTGCACAGTTGGTGCACTGTAGCTGCCTCATCAATGACACCTTGGTCCCCTTCCCCTTTTGGTCCATCTTAGATCTGGCCATGTTAATGACAACTCCATCAGGTACCCACCAGACATCCTCATTCTGCAGGGCCTGTCACCTGCTTTCTGTGGGGCCACCATTTCCCCCACCCTAAATGCCCCTGCTGCCATGACCGCAAACACAGCCTGAAATAGGGCCACCTCTTGGCAGAGGTGCATACCTTCTGAGTTGCCCCTAAGACTTTTTCGAGCAGCTGCCCCCTTATGGGGCACCTCCCACATGCCCTTGCCACCTGACCTCTCTGCCAACCTGAAACCATCCTCTTTATTGTCCATCTGGCCGCTACATCGGGCCAGCCCCTGTTCTGACATACCCAGCTGATGCCAGCCAGTTGTGTGGGCTAGTCCTTCTTCCCGCTTTTCCACTACAAACCTCCTTACCTGCTCCTCCCGGACCTGTTCATTCCTGTCCCACCTGTGCTTCTGTCTGAACTCCTGGAATCTCGACCCCACCCTGCTTTATAGGCCCTCAATGTATTTCCTGACCAGGAAACATGGTACAGCATCCTTGCTCTGTGTCCCTCCAGCCTCCCATAACCTGTTGGGGATCCTGGTTCTGTGTGGTGCTGCCAGAGTCCTCAGCTCCTGAAATCTTTCAATCTGTAAACAGGAAAAACTGTCAGCCACTTCGTTCCTCAATCCTTTGATATGTTACATTTTGAAAGACAGGTTCGGTTGCAGCCCCAACAATACCATGCACCTGAACATCCTGCCTACAATCTCCATCCTCCCCCATTGCCTATTAATGACCTCCACAAACCCTTTGTTGTCACACCAAAACAAGATGTGCTTCCCCTTCATCCTATGCCCCCACACTTCCAAAGCCACCCATAAATTCTAATCTCCAGGTGGGGCCCTCTGTCTTGCCCTGTGCCAGCAGCACATATCCTTAACGTCCCACATCATGCCCTGTGCCTCTGCTCTCAATTCCCCAATGAGGAGGAAATCATCCAGGTAATGCACCACCCTTCTGTGCCCATACCTGGACCCGAATATCCATTGCACCAAGGTGCTAAATGTTTCGAAGGTGGAACAGGCCATGAAGCACCCCATGTGCATGGCTTTATTGAAGTATATACTCCCTTGGAATTGAAAACCCAACAGGTCCCAATCCTCTGGCCTGACTGGTAAGAGTCAAAATGCTGACTCGATGTGCATCTTCACCAGCCATGCCCCTCTATTGCCTTGGTCAGTGTTATGGCTGGTCTAGAGAGGCATACAACACCACCCTAAGGTGATCTGGTATGCCCTCGTTCACTGACAAGCCCTCAGGATATGATAAGTGATGGATCAAGCAGAATTCTCCTTCCACCTTCTTGGGTATGATACCCAGTGAGGAAACTTGGAAATGTGTGCATGGGGGGGCCCACAATGGGTCCTCCACTCTGCCTGCCTTGATTTCCTTTTTTATCTTGGCCACTACTATCCCCTCCTTCCCCTTCACTGACCCAAGATTCTTGGCCCACATCCCTGCCTATCCCCCTTGAAACCCCAATAGGAAGCCTGTCCAGAAACCTTCTTTGAGCAACTCTGCTGCCCCGTCATTAGGGTATTCTGCGGTCCACTCTTTCACTACAGCTAGGGACATGGGAGTACGTGCTAGCATGTAACTCCACCACACCTTTTCGGGTGCCATGTTTATGCCAACATCTGGAGGTGTAGAGTTGCCCCTTGTGGCTGTCCCCTCACACCCTGCCTTGCCCCCCGAGTGCCCAAAAAAGACTTCTCATAGAACTGCCCCCAGTCACTCTCCCTCTTTCTCCACCATGTCAGCAGTTGGAAACTGGGTAAGCCCCTCCACATTTTGAACAGCCATGCCTGAACTTACATCCATTCCAGGTGCAGGTTGCCTTGTTGAAACCTCAGCAGGTCTGAGACCCTGGGGCTGGGGGGGTTCCTCATTGTGGGTTCACCCCCATTCACGATCCCTTCTCCCGAGAAGATCCTCACCCACAGTTCTAAATAAATACAATCCCACCTCAGATCATCTTTTGCTGCCATTCTCTTCCAAAAGGCCTCATCATATTTCAACCACCTGTACCCTACCTTTGCTTTGTATGCATTTCTGATGATGGACATGTACGTCACTAAGGAGATGGTTAGCTCCAGCTGCTTCTCTTGTGCAAACACAATGTAGATGATGAAGCCCACTTGCCAATTCTCGATGGTCTTCCTCTTGCATGTTGCCTCTTCAGCTTTGTGTCCTACCACCGCCAGAGCGACCACCATCTCTGACCACCCCACCGACTCTTTCTGCTCGTATTGTTTGGCACATCCTCATCCACTAGTCCGAAGATAGTCAGCATATTCCCCCTTCTATATCTTGTCTTTGATAGAGGCCTGGACATGGTCCCCATCTGAGCAGCCCAGAGGGCCATCGTATAGCTTCTTGCCCATCAGCTTGGCCCGCCCATTCCCACTCCAGCCCCCTTACCTTTTAAGGCATGCATGGCCCTCTCCATCTTTTCAATCCCTGTGTTCCCCATGCCACTCAACAGCTGCTCCAAATACTTCCTCAAACCGTTCTCATCCGTGAAATCCATGTCAATCTTACCCCCCGTCTGGGCTCTCCTTATCCTGTTCCAGTGTCTGCAGTGGTGCAGGGATGGGTGCGGGGTGTGGTATCTCCTGTCTGGGTCTCTTGCACCCTCTTCCCCAGCTTGGGTGTTCTTCTCACTCCTTATGCTTCTTCTGTGCCTCTTCCTCCCCTCTCTCTGCTTCGCTGCTGCCACCAGCTCCGACATCTGCCCCATCAACTTTCCCACCTCTTGCATCATCTATTCACTGAACATTAGGGTTCACTTGGGTGCTATTGTTGCTTTTCAGTCACTGCAGGTATATGGGCAAAAACTTAAGCTCAGACCTGTGTACAACCCCCTCTATACCACCGAGGTTACAGGGACCTCTGTACTCCGATCTCCATTCCTCTTCTTTTTTTTCTCCCCTTCGGACCCCCACTGTCCAAGGGCATCGTTGTCCCACTTGTGAAGGATGCAGCTACTCTGAATGACCTCTGCTTCCACAACCTGGCTCCCCAGCCTCCGGTGGCACCAGTACACACTGCTGCTGCTCTCACTGGGGTGGATCCTCCCACCCCTGCCCCCATCCTGTAACAACATTTTCCCAACCTTCTGTCTGCCTCTGTACCTGGGCAGATGCACCTCCAACCCTTGATGAGAATCCACCTCAGGAACACGTGCCCAGAGAGCCACAGCTCTAACCATTCAGGTAGTGGGAATTATCTCTCCCCTTATCACCCCATCCTCTTCTGTGTTCCATTTGCCTTGTGCCCCTTGGCTGCCTTGATCTTCAGCACTTGTCATAGCAGGCCTAACCTCCCAGTAGGCCCTTGCTGTGCATGCCTAGGGGTAACTCTGCTGTCGTGCTGGGAAGTGGCCTGCCTTAGGAGTTGCCTCACCCTCATCCCACCATCAAGTGCCCTTCCTCCTCTTGTGTGCCCCCTCTCACCCACAATCAGCCCCACAGATTCAGCCAATTGCTGAGCCCCTACATCTGACCCACAGCCAGTAACCCACAGCAGCCATGTTTGCCCTCTACACTGGCTGCCTGCACACTTCTGCTGTTCCTGCCCACTTGCATAATTTGGAGGTGCCAATCAGAATCAGTAAACCCTCTCCTGCCCCGTGGCAATCCTCTACCCCATGAGTCAGCAGCCCGCTGCTGCCCGTCCCCCCTCATCCTCTTTAATTTTTTGACCAAGCTTTTTATTTCTCTTTCTCTTTATTATATATATATATTTTTCTTGTATTCTTATATGCCTTGTAACGCACCACCATGATCCAGGGCTCAGTCTGCTGTGCCATTCAAACCCCATGGGCCATGCGCCTGACCTGCTGGTCCATACCTGCTGACTCAAACTCGCCCCCACACCATGGAGGCCTTGCAGTCATGCTTACAGACCACCAAGCCTGTGTGAACTGCATCTATCACTTCTCCTCCCACAAACAACCATGTGCTGCAATGCCCTGCCTAAACCCTGACCAACACACTCAGCCCAAAGCTGCCCCTTGCTCCAGGACTTGGCAAGCACCTGACAGCCACACAAGGCCCCGCAGTGCAAGCATCTTTTTTTCTGTAAACAAACAGTGAGACATCTGCTGAATTTGGCCGCCTGCTTGTCCTCGTGCTAGCTTTGCTTCTATCCCCTTTGTGTAGGTGAATATGCCATCAGCTGCCACTGAGGCCCCAGATGCCTGCAACCCCGACCACATGGGCCATCTCCTATCTGTGCCACACTGGCCCTGAATTAGCCACAGTTTCTTGGCCCCCTAGGGGAGGGGGCCATCACTTCCTCCAGCTGGGTGCACAGCCATGTGGCCTCTGATGCCTAGCTGCATCCGACCAGCCTGGGTGGGCCTGCATCATCTGCCCCCACCTGGCACTGCATTTAACAGCACCCTCACAACCACACAAGGAGCTGCCACATGGCCCAGATTCACCACAGGCTCTGTGCCTTTTTCTCTGTATCAAAATCTGGGAAACTGAAATAAAAATGCCTGCTGGCCAAGCATCATCAAACAAAACATCATCAGTTGTGCATCTTGATACAGAATTACAGCTTTTCTCCTTCTATGCACCAGGAAAATGGAGCTGAGAGCCATGTGATCAATTTCAACATCCACCCACTGCATGACAATTAGGACCTGGTGTGCCTCTCCTCACACTTAGAAACACCAGCAAACAACCTGAAAACCTTCCTAGTGAGCTCTGCATTCATACAACACACTGTAAACTGCCACAACCACTGGGACTTCCCTTGCCCATGCCTCTGTGTTGACCCCACCAAGCTTTTTTAAACAACATTCTACATTTTACATTTTTTTTTGAAGACAGGACAAACAAACTTCTGTGATGCTTCATAATGACATTCCCTGAGTAATGAAGCCTAGCGCACCAGCTTCTGGCTCCTTCCCCACTAGGGTTCTGCTGTCCCAAACAAATGACCAAAAGCCCTTGAGCTCTGCCATCATGCTCCCCCAAAATGAAAATTCATAATAAAATTAATGCCTGGCCAAAGACAACATCTACCAATGGGATCCTAAAACATCCATATATGCTCAGCCTGATATGTTTTAAAATTAAACATCATACTTGCAAAACACCATGAGCCAGCCATCTGGGCCACATGGCCCAAAAAAGGCCTAGCTGTTGCAGTGTGCCTTACCTGTTGCCAACAATGTGCTGAGTTCTCAGTCTGAAAAAATCCCAGCAAAAGAGGTCATCCTGCCTGAGCCCTGGCCTGATATACCCCTGCAGGACCCCTTTTCAGGACCCCTTAGGCTCCACTCCCCCAGCTGATCTCTTGGGCTCTGGCATCACCTTGTCATATTACCCCATCTACCTACTTGGTGATGTCGTAGCCCCACCCCTTCTACCTGCTCTTTCCTCCCTCCCCTCCCCATCCCTCCCCTTTCTTTCTGCTCCTTCCTGGCAGGGTCATCAGACAACCTGGCTTGCTTTTTACTGGCAAGCCCCATTAACATTGTCTTGTGGAGGCAAATTATCAAAAAAGTATCTCAGTCTAAGTTTCTGAAATAAAATTGGTTTATGTCACGTTTCAGATCAAATTAATCAATTTTATTGAATGGACAGAATGATTGCTTTCTGCTTAAAAGCTTTATTCCTCTTTAGCTGATGTTTTCTTAGACAAATTATACATTCAGTTGGTTTCCACTGAGACCACATTGTTTCAGGTTATGATGTTTCCTTTGACTTGGCATCTTGTTTCCTTCCTCTTCCATCCATATTTTCTACTGTCCCTCCTCCTGTCCTTGTTATTCCTGATCCTCCTTCTGATGGGACTAAATGTTCTCTCATTGTGAATCCTGATATATTGGTATCCCCTGTGATATCTGTAGTTGCACACCTCAGTCCCACATGACTTGGGATGACAAGCTTGCTTTATGTATTTATTTATTTATTTATTTGTTTATTTAGCTTTTGTTGACTGGGTAAGTGCACTAGACAAATCCTGCCTATTTTCAGGCACGACCCTGGGGAAGGGGATACAGATGAATGCCAACTGACCTTGAACCAGATTAAGCTGTTGGTGGTATTTTTAATGAATGAGGGAAATTTGGCCAGGACACCGGGGAAGTTCCCTTATTCTTTTCGATAAGTGCCATGGGATCTTTAACAACCACCTGAACTACCACCAGTTCAGGAAGATGGGACCTCAGTTTAACGTCTCACCCGAAAGAAGGCACCTCAGAAGTACAGCACCCCTCTCATGCTGCGCTACAGTGTCAGTCCTGGGATATTAACCCAAGTGCCAGATGTGGGAACTGAACCCATAGCCCTCTGATCTCCTGGCCTCAGAGGTGAGTGTGCTACCTACTGAGCCACTAACACTGCTTAATGACTCTAGACAGAGAAAGACAAGAGACAAGACAGCTTACTGCCAAACCATTTTTTGATACAAATGACAGAATTAGTACTAACACAGAATTACTTTAGATTCAAAAAAATGTTTTATCAACAAATCAAGGGAATTGCCATGAGAAGTAGCTTGGCACATTCCTAAGCAAATATATACATTGTTATGTTTGAAAGAAAATATGTTCATGGTAATAACAACTCATTTTTGGAAGAACATCTTGTTTTGAAGTGTTTTATAGACAATATTGTAGTCATCTGGTAAGGCACTAAACAGAAGTTAGAGAACTACCATGAATAACTTCATTCACAAACAAACCACTTAACATTTATAAACAAAAACACAAGAGTACAACTGGACTTCCTTTTCTGGATCTGGTTATTTTTAAAAACAAAATAAACTATGCAGCAGATTTCATAGAATAACAACTGACAGAAATGCAATCTTGTGGGCAAACAATTACAACCTGAAAAGGCCGGTGGAATCTATTCCATGCAGTCAGTTTATTCAAGCAAAAGGAAACTGTACCACACAAAAGGATTATGAGGATGCAAAAACTGAGAAGGAAAAGAGATTCCTGTAGAGATGTTATAGTCAGAAGACCATAGGAGAGGCTATTCAGGGAACATAGGAAAGCAATGAATAAGAATCATTAAAGACTGGAGAAAACAGAAAGAATGTTAAGCAAGAACAGATACTTTGTTACACAGCCTATAGTGAATGCTTTTGGAAAATTGTAATATCATAAAGAAACATTGGAATGTACTTACGTCTATGGTAGCAGGTGAATCAGCTTTTAGCAAGCAGAAATTAATAGTGGCAAAGTAATGCATACTGTCCACAGACTACCTACTATAGACAGGGAATATTTCCTTGGGAGCCAAGATAGTAAGAACAGTTAAAGAAGCAGAAACTGTATTTGTTGCAATAATACTTACAAAATAAAGAAGGTGATGAACCAAGCCAGGAATTAGGAACATACTATCAAGGAGTTCAGTATACGCCAGAGAACAGGGAAAATATATATGATAAAATGCGCATGTGGCAAAATTTATATTGGCAAAACTGCACACCAACTAAAACAAGTATAGAAGAGCTTTAGGGCTGCATTACGCATGCTGACATAATTTCACCAATAGCTAGATATTTTTGAGAAGAAAAGCATCAGTTACTCTTACTGAGATTTTTTGGAATCAAAGAGCTAACAACCAGGGAGAAGATTAAGAGATTCTGACAGAAAATTATTGCTGAGAGATGCATTCTACATTGCTTGAGTTAATCCTACAGATCAAAGATATTGTTTAAATGAAGGAATTGATTGGTTGCCTATATTAGAGTGTGGGAATCATAAAATACTTATAATTACTAGTGAGACATTTTTTTCAATGGGCTCAACCAGTTGATATTCACTAAAATAACTGGCTGGTTATTATGGCACTCATTCACTCTGTCTTTCAAAACCTAGCGTTCCCTAATCAGCTCTCATCTGTATGTGGGCAGGCTGAACAGGTCCATAAACATGGCTGCTCCGTATCTCCATTAGCGAGGAGCTGCCAGAACAACACTCCTCTCCTTCTCATAATCATTTTTTTTAATAATCTATCTGGTTGATCCTACCTTGAAATAAAAAAAAAACATTATCTGGTTGATCCTGCTGTTTGCCAGCTTCAGGTGATAGACAGAGTGAGCAGGAACGTTGCTATGGCTGACTGCCTACAGAAATAGGTAAGTGCAATTCCAAATTGTAACTTAGAAAAAATAAAATAAAGAAGAAAATGCTAACTCAAGAAAGGGAGGGAGGAGGGAGAGAGAGAGAGAGAGAGGGATAGAGTGTGTGTGTGTGTGTGTGTGTGTGTGTGTACGTGTGCAAGCATATGTGTGTGTGTGTGTGTGTGTGTCACATAGTCATAGGACTTGGGCAGGAAAAAATAGCTCACCAGCAAGTATAAAACATAAAGGATGGGGAAGTGTGTATACTCAAATATTAATGCACATCCTTGGTGTGTGATGCTTATATAAACCCCTTGAGCTTTGCTCTCGGGGTTTATGCAGCATCCTATACCTTGGGTGTGCATTAAATTTGTGTATAACACACTTCCTCATCCTTTATTCTCTATATATCTGACTCTTTACCCTTAATACAGGCCAGACTATTGAAAAAAGTGGCTAACTGAATCCACACCTGGAGCACACTCAAACCATAATCCAGAAAGAGCAAAAAAAGTAGCTAGCAGGCACTAGTGTGTATATTTGCTTTGCTCTAGAGTATACAATTTGTACAGTATACCCTAGAACAAAGGAGGGAGAGAGATGATATGATCGAAACATTGAAACATCTTAAGGGCATTAACAAGGTGAACGAGTCTAACATGTTTCAATATAAGAAAAATAGCAGGACAAGAGGACATAGCATGAGATTAGAGGAAGGCCAATTAAGGGGTAATGTGAGGAAGTTCTTTTTCACAGAAAGGGTGGTGGATGCATGGAAAGGCCTACCTCAGGAAGTGGTGGATGTGAATCCAGTGCAGGGCTTCAAAGTGGCAAGAGATAGACATAAGTGAGCAATACAGATGAATATGAATAGACAGGCAATTGACAGAGTAAAGGCCTATGGCACATTCATAAGGTAGAAAAAATGGGCAAACTGGATGGGCCTTGTGGTCCTTATCTGCTGTCAACTTCTATCTTTCTATGTAAAGGCAATCAAAGAGACCATAGCTTGGCTCTGTAGTTAAAAAGTATATTTTATTACATAAAGTGTTCAAACTCACCCCACCAGCATCTGTCGATGTTTCACCCATGTGACTATGGGCTTTTTCAAGACATTTGAGCACTTTTTATAATAAAATATACTTTTTAAATATAGATCCAAGCTATGGTCTCTTTTATTGTCTATATGTACACTGGTGCTTATTACAGACCACCCTGCATGAACCAATTGATACAGTATAAAAAAAACATATTTGCCCTTTGTATCACCCCCCACAAAAAACAACTTTTTTGAGTACTATCCTGCAGAAAATGATTTCATGTCCTAAAATTTAATATCTAAGTTTTCCCTTATGCTCTAATAGCAGATGTTAAGTTGTTTTGTCTGTGCTAATTATACCAGTCTGTAACTTTCAAAATAGCGACAGATATTAGATAATATGCAGGAGTGGTTTTTGATATACAATCTTTAAACCAGATCATTTGGTAGTGGAGATCAGTCATAACACTTGTACTAAGAAATCTTATTTGTTAAAATAACCTAACAAACACAGGTATTATTAACTAAACTAACCAAAGAATGGAAAATTGAAACACGTCGGAATGCAAAAAAAAAAAAAAATTCTTCCTTTAGGAACCAGATACCAACAGGGGCCACTGTATTTGTGGGTCAGGTGAGGAGTGGAGCACACAGTGCTGAAGCGCACACTCCCATTCTAGTGACATCACATGTCACAGTCGAAGTGATATATATATATATATATATATATATATATATATATATATCTTTATGGGGTTGAGATGGCTCCCCCAGATTAACTGAAACATCAAACCAAGAAATAATGCTTCATAGGCTTTTGGTAGTGGGTATGTAGCATTGATATACACAAATAGTGAGAAAAAAGGTTTTACCACAGTTACTTTTTTTTTTTTTTACTGTTGCCAATTCTTCCAGTTTATGACTTTTAACTGGGCTTCATCTAATTTTATTTTCCAGTTTAGACCGGCATTATCTCCTCACCCAAATCAGACACCTAAACATTGAAAGGGGTCTTTGGACACCCTGATCTCTTGCCATGTATCAGTCTGTAATCCAGTATCACTGAGTGTGTATATAACACTCTTCTTTTTATAAATTTTTGCTCCTGTAAATTTGGAATATTCACTTATTACCTCTAAACCTCTAGTTCCAGAGTCATGATTCATCACTATGACACAGATATCATCTGCATAAGCGATAACACGTGTTTCTACCCCACCCACCGGGGTTATACCTCTAATACCAGTATCTTGCTGAATAAGCCAAAGCAATGGGTCTAAACAAAATATATATAATAATGGACTGAGTGGACACCCTTGTCTAACTCCACGAGTAATATCCACATAGTTTCCCATCTTTCCATTAATCAAGGGAATTGCTCTCGCGTTATTATATAATAAATCTATCCAGGTCACAAAAGCTGGAGGAATCCCATAATAAAGTAAAGTGCAAGAAATAAACTTATGGGGTATTCTGTCAAAGGCCTTTTCCTGATCCAATGACATAAGGTAGTCTTGTATAGCATCCCCTTTCCTCTGTTCAATTAATTCTCTAATCAATAACAAATTATGTTGGATTAGTCTGGTTGGTACTGTACAAGTCTGAGTCCATGATATAAGTTCAGAAGTTGTACTGATTAACCTGTTATGTAAGACTTTCAACAATATTTTATAGTCAGAATTTAGTAAGCTGAGAGATCGTCAATTGTTCAAATCAGTTCGATCTCCCTTCTTAAATATCATTATTTGAACAGCAAGACAAAAATGGAAATCAGTGTGTAAATTACCCAAAACCCAGTTGTAAATCACTACAAGAATCCCTGTCAATGTTTCCAAAAATGTTTTATAAAACTCTGATGGTAAGCCATCAATACCAGGTGTAGTGTGCCCTTTTAATTGGTTAATAACTATCTCAATCTCCTTAACAGTGAGAGGTTTAAGAAGATCCTTCTCATATTTTTTTCAATTTGGGAACTTCAGTACTAGAAAGTAAATGCTCCATTTCCCTGTTTTCAAGAAAGGGGGCAGTATACATCTCTTTCAAATAAGTAGTGACAGCCATCAAGATATCTGGGACCTCAGAAACCAAAATACCATCATCAGTCCTTACCATTGTCATAAAACGGTCAGATGCACATTTGGAACAGCTTTTAAAAGCATCACCAAATCCAGTTTTATTTTTTGAACAAATTCTATGTTCATTCAACATAGCTGTAGCTCTAGAATACTGAATTTTTATCATATCATGTTTTAAATTACCCACTTGAGCTGTCAATGCAATATGTTGTGTATTAATGATGGTGTATACTCTAAATAGCTGCTGGTGAAGTTTTAGGTATGTCCAATACTGCTTATTACAGTACCTGGTAGAGTAGGCCTGAAATAATAACCGTAATTTCCATTTGGTCTCTTCCCACCAGTAACTAAGGTTATCATATAGCACAGTCACAGACATCCTTGCTTTTAACAGGTCAGTGATTGATTTAACAACTGTGTCTTCTGTCAATAAAGTCGTGTTCAATTTCCAATAATGAGATCCATAAGTAGGGCCCTGTCGTCCTCTCAACACCACGTGAAGAATCATATGGTGTGAGGTTTCTAATGGGACCGTCTCAGCTTTATGAATATGAGAGGTGTTTTGTGTAAACAAAAAGTCTATTCTGGTAGATAAGGCACCTCTATGATAAGTGTGTCTTCCCTTTAAGTGCAAATTCTGAAAGGAGGCTTGCAAAGGCACTGTTCAAGTATGTCCTTCAAACAGTTAGAATCACAAAACAGCTTATTCGTGAAACCACCCTTATCATTTCTATCAATTACGCAATTAAAGTCTCCCGCCCTAAGGATATTTTTAGTTGTAAATAAATAAGGTTTGATTAAATTAAAAAGGTCAACCCGATCCTTTTTCCTAAGGGAAGAATAAACATTGGTCAGTCTCCAACCTTCCCCCTTATAGGAAAAATCCAATTAGAGTGCCCTTCCTAGAAAGATGTCCATTTTAGAAATCTTGAACCCGTCCCCCTAAACCACCCCATCACAGAGTTCTGTACTAAAATAAAAATAGGAGAGGTCCCAACACCATAGTTTCTGAGCAGTTCTCACCAAAAAATCTGTATTTAGTCTAGTATCCTGTAACAAATAAATGTCACATTTTAAAGTGTCTGAAACAGACAGGGTGACTAACCTATGTTTAGCATTCTTAATGCTGTTAACATTCACTGTGGTGAAGCTAAGCAGTGACAGAGGTGTAGAAGGAAGGAACAGGGATATAGCTTAAGGTGGTTTCTTTAGCCTAGTAAATCTTCGTACCCTACCTCCCATTTTTTTCCTCCTATTTGTATCAGTACCTTTCTCTAGCACATCACCATCAGATTCTGAAGTATGTGGGGCCAAGGAAGAAGCTTCCGAATCTCCCCCCCGTTCAGATTCCTGCATGCTTCTAGAAATACTGCAAAACTGTTTTGTAAGGGCAACCCATCATCTTCCGGTACATTGGCCTTAGCTACTTTAGATCATGGCCTCGACTGCCTAATACCTCTTTTTCGTACTATATTTTTAAGAAGAAGGGGGGGCATATCTGTATTTACTACTTCATCCATTTGTTCCACTATAGACATGTCAGACATAACAACTGCAGCTGAAATAGCAACCTGTTCTTCAGGAATGGTAGTACACGTCTCTTCAGCTACCTCAGTCTCCTCTGGGGGAGTTGAAGGTGCTGGAGGTGGTGGGGGGGGGTGTTTGGCCTTGTCGCTTCAGGTGGAGGCCTCTGCCCAGAGGTCCCTTGTTTAGCCATACTCTTTTTTTGTGCTTTTTTATAATAGAGTCCTGATTAGTGCGATCAGTACAATTGTGTGTGGCCCAAGGACAAGTTGTATACTTGTGACCACTTTCTACACATAAATTGCATTTCATTTCTTCTTTACAATCAGAACTGCAATGACCAAAAGATAGACATAGATTACATTTTAATCTGTCACAGGCTGAACCAAAATGAGTAGAGGCTCCACATTTGAAACAAGTCCTGGGTTGACCAGGGTAAAACAATGACCTCATTTGTTCCCAAAAATAAAATATTTGGAAGATGTACCAAGCCTAAGCTGGTATTTCTTAAACGTACCTTATACTGCCACCCTCCATTCCATAGATGTTCCTCATCAAAAATAGGTTGAGGAGAACCAATTATATCACATTTTTTCTCTAACCAATGCGTAATATCATGTACAGGAACAGACTCATTCCTAAAAAGAACAGTCACATTTTTAAGGGAAGATTTAATCAAAGGATGTACATGAAAAGGTATCCAATGTTCAGTAGATTTCAAGGAGTCATATTTATTCTAAAATCTATCTAAACCTTTTGAGGTATTAAAACTAACATCATAAATATTAAAAATCAGACACATGTATTAAGGCGTGTATTTCATTAGAAAAAAACCTAAAGAGAGTTTCAAGAAGGTTCTGCCAACATACAGTTGGTCTGGGGCCATTTCTAAGCCACCTAGATATTCAATTCATACAGTGTTGCATCTCTGCAAGGGAGGGGGAGCCTGAAAAAGGGCAATTCCTCCTAAAGTGTTTCCAAGCCTCTTTGGATTTATCAAGCAAAGATTGTTGCGAGGAAGGCAAATTCAGATCTGGATCAGGTCCATCACCCCACCCTGTTGCCTGTTTCTGATTCTGAAGATGCTGAGTTCAGAGACGGGGGAAAACTTTCACTGTCCCACCATGTACAGCTTGCTGACAGTCCCGCATGAGGGATCAATAAGCGTTTTCATCAGGCAGCTCAGTACACTGTATCAGAGTGTACGGTTTCTTGAGGAGGTAATTGTCCCAGTATCGGGCTATGAGAGGGATCAGGGATCCATATGCCTGTTGCGCCTCTCTTCCAGCACTCATTCAAAAGGGAGCATTCAAGGGAGGTTGGGGAAATCCCACATTTAATAGGGAAAGTCATGTCTGAAGGTCTCCCTTTCCTCAAACCCAGTTCTTGAAAAACAGCACGGGTATGTGCTTGCTTGGTGCTCACAGTTTCAGTGTTAGTTTCAGGATTAGAAATGGTGTAATTTTCCTTCCAAACTCGTCCCGTAGCCATCACAGACTCCTCTGCCCTCTCTGACTCAGGCAGGTGGAATTCGTTTGATGCTGCTATGTCATGGGGCTGATTCGAGAAGCTCTCAGCTGAAGTAGTCTGCATTTCATCAAGAACAGGCAAGTCTTTCAAATGCAGTGCAACAGCAAGTAACACATCGGGATGAAGCGATTCAAGCTGTGCTTCAACTTGTCCCAGTAACTTAGCGTTTTCCTCTGCTACTTGTCCAAAGTCCTTATATCTCAGGTCTCTATTTTGTTGTAATATTTTCGACAACCATGCTTCATCAGATGAAAAAAGACCTGAAGGAGGACTCGAAGATTCTGGTGCAGATAGTTTTGCTTCACTAGGTGGTTCTGACTCAATTTCCATAATTCCATTCAGAACTTCATTGATCTCCTGAGCTGGACCTGTGGGTAGAGAGACCTGCTTACCCACAGGGATGCCAGCAGAATCAGCATACAACACTCCTTCCTCCATAGCAGCAGCTCCCCCTACTGACAAAGATTAGGGGAAATTTTTATTTGAAACACATAGAAAACACATACAGAAAAAAAAAATTAAAACAGAATTTTACAAATCAAATCCAGAAACTGTGATCAAACAATTGGATAACTTATAAGCCCTAAAAAAGTATATCAAACCCTAAACATAAACCCATACCAACCCTAAAACCCTACTCTATTTATATTTGATCAAAAAGTAAGACCCTTCCACCACATCAAAACCTGATGTGCCGAGAAAATTAGACAATCTGATTTATAAATGTTACAAAGCTTATTGCTAATTAGGATACTCATGCAATCATATGACATCCTATTCTGATGTAACACCCATTGACAGTGTCCCTGCCAAAGATAAAATCAAAGGCAACAAAAAAAAATATTTAAAGTATCAGGGTGAAATTGTGATAAACCTGCCCCATATTTACCTACTATGAGTATGTCATAGGTTAAAAAACGAAGCCAGGGTAAATACCATTTATATGCCAAATAATCCCATAAGGTCCTAGTATAAGAACACTGTAAAAGAAAGTGTTCCATCATTTCTGTCTGTGCTATGCATTCCATGTAGGGACAATTTTGTTCGGTTATACTTTTATGTTTAGCATTTCCCCTCAAATATAATCTGCCATAAACCGTCAACTAAAGGTTTTGCCACATTTTCTGTGGTATTCTTGAGAGTGTTAGCTGGTGTAAAATGTAATGATTATCAACTGTGGGGCAATTTTTAAAACAAGGATCCCTAGGGTAATTGTTAAACATAATTTCTTTATATAAATTTTCGTAGCAAATGTTATTAGTCTATGCTTTGTAATACACCATTTAAATAATTTCTGAACAGCAGGTAAAAAATAAAGGGGATCTGTAAACGAGGATGAGGTTTAGGTGCTAACTGTGCCCATGCTTTAAGATAAACAGCTAAGGCTTTCCTCATCCAGGCCTCCGGGAATATACTAGTGGTGTGTAATAAAGTACTGAAAGAGTGTTTAAAAAATAAAGCATGGAAAAAAACAGCAGGCTCTATCATGTTAAGACCTCCTTTACTCAAGGACAAATAAGTGTAATGCCTTTTAATGGGGTTCAGTTTTGAACCCCATAGCATTTGAAAACACAAACAGTAAAGTCGGGTCTCCAATTTAGTGGTTAGAGGATATAATGATGCTATAAACTATAAAAGGGCAAGATCATTTTTTTCAAAATCGCTATATGTTTAAGTTTGGAAATCTTCCACTGTCTCCATCTATTTACTTTTTGTTCTGCTTTGCTTAAACCTAAATCTCAATTTCTGTCTGGCAGATTTTGTGGTCCAAAAGTAATTCCCAAAATATCCAAAGGAGCAGAGGGAACTGAGAGTCCATACCAGATCGAGTCTGGCTGAACTACAAGTCCTGTAAAAAGACCTCTACTCTTATCCAAATAAAATTTGGCAGTAGAAACTAATTGATACTCTTCAATTATGTTGAAAAAGGACCGGAATTTTACCGGGGTAGAAAAAAAAGCACAGATGTCATCCGCATAAGCTTGGATATATAAAGATTGTGGGATCTCAAGCCCTGTGAGGCCTGTCCACTTCAGGGATGATAAAACTATATGAAGTAAAGGATCAAGGGAAAAAATATATAACAATGGGCTTAAAGGGCAACCTTGTCGGACCCTACAATGTGCTAGAAAACTATGCCCTACCGTACCTTTTATCATAGGTCTAACTGAAAAAAAGAAATAAAATAACCTTAATTGGTTTATAAAAAAACATGGAAATTCCATAGGTATGTAATACAGAAAATAAATAGTCATGGAGAACCCAATCAAAAGCTTCTTCCTGGTCCACGGCCACTACACAAACAAGAAATCCTGAAATATTACAGTGATATATTACATCCTGTATGGTACGTAAGGCCTGTTGAATATTCCTGTTAGAGAGTCCACAATACTGAACTGGAGAAATCACAAAAGTAGCATACATTTTCAAATGAGCATTCAGGATATGTGCCATCACTCTATAGTCAGTGTTCATGAGAACTATAGGTCTCCAATTTTGAATTTGTGAACGGTTCCCTTTTTTAAACAGG